>CM072780.1:35000000-37500000 GCA_036936925.1 Cenchrus fungigraminus | reverse complement strand
CTAATTTTTAGGTCAACAAGATCCTTACGCGACTTCAGTCCGTCCTTTACCTTTCCTGTTAAGCCTAAGAATCCGATTGTGCTTTCAAACACATTCTTCTGAAGATGCATCCCATCGATGGCATGGCGCACTGCCAATTCTTCCCAGTATGGCAAGTACTTGAAAAATATAGACATCTTCTTGAAAGGCACGTCAATGTTTTCTGTAGTTTCAGCCTCCTTCCTTCCCCTTTTTGAATTATCATCAACATCACCTTTTGACTTCTTACCAAGTTTGAACTTGACCTTCTGACACATTTCAAATACGGTTCTACCGGTGGCCGGTTGTGGGGCAAAAGAGTCTTTCTCAATCTTTCCATCAAAAGAGTCTGCCATCTTGCGGTACTTGTGAGTCCTTATTAGCCAGCGTCTGTGCCCATATACACTGTCTTCTTAGATCCTTTCAGGTACACAAATATTGTACCATTCAAACAAACTACATAACCTGTTTTTCCTTTTTTATTGACCAGACAAAGAAAATAGGGCAGGGTAATCATTAATGGTAACAAAGATAATTGCCTTAAGTGTGAATGTCTCCCTTCTGTACTCATCCCACATCTCAACCCCATGTTTCCAAAACTTCTCCAGTTCTTCCATCAATGGCTCCAGGAAGACATCTATGTCGATACCAGGTTGCTTCGGTGCTTGGATTAGAATGGTAAGCAAAAGGAACTTTCTCTTGTGACATAGCCAGGGAGGAAGGTTGTATATGGTCATCAACACTGGCCATGTGCTGTGCGTGCTGCTTCTTTCACCAAATGAATTCATGCCATCTGTACTTAACGCGAACCGTATATTTCTTTTTTCATCTCTAAACTCTTTGTGGTTGGAATCAAAGGTCCTCCACTGCCGAGCATCAGAAGGATGTCGAAGCTTCCCATCAGACTTCTCTGGGTGATCTGTGTGCCAAGTCATTAGTTCAGCGGTCTTTGGGTTCGAGAACAATCGCTTCAGACGGTCCTCCACCGGCAAGTACCACATCACCAAGGCAGGGACTTTACGTTGACTAGCAGTGTCAGTACCAATACTATACTCCTCCTCAACATGAGAAAATGCACTTTTCCTTCCACCCACCTTCCTCTTCGCGCCTTTAGATGCAATGACCCGTTCCACAGCAAAATCGGCATTACTTTTGTAACGACTAGCATCACAATTTGGACACTTCTCCAGTTCTGCATAGTCACCGCGGTACAATATGCAATGATTCCTAAATGCGTGTATTCTTTGCACTCGCATCTTCAATGGGTTGATAATCTTCTTTGCTTCATATGTGTTTCTTGGGACCAAGTTAGGCTTCGGGAGTAGATTGGCCAACAGAGTAAGGAGTTCGTTAAAACTATTGTCCGACCATCCGAATTTTGCCTTCACAATCAAAATATGGAGCAGGAAACGCAACACGGTCCACTCCTTCCCACAACCCTCATACATATGGTCCTTTGCTGCCTTCTTTGGTGTCTCGAAATTTTCTAACCCTTTAGCATTCCCTAGCAACACCTCTGGTTCAATGTGGCACAACATTTCTTCCATATCAACACCACATTCCTCGTCCACCTGTGGTGTATCTGTTTGATCATCACAGCCAAAAGCATCATCCATCACGACATGATCATTTTCATCTGCATCTTCATCACCCACTTCATCATACCTAGTGCCGATGTCTGCATTGTTGAAAGTACTTTCTGCTTCACCATGGTGGGACCAAGTTTTGTATCCTTTCACAAAACCGCGCTTTATCAAATGCATCTTGATGGTATTAATATCTTCCCACACAAGTTTGTTGCAACAATCACAACATGGACAACGTATTTGCTTTATCCTAGAAATTTGGGCATGCTTCTGCACAACCTCGAGAAAGTTTGTTAACTCTGTCAAGAATGTAGACGAATGTCTCTGTATGCCATACATCCATGCTCTATGTTCCATCTTAAACAACCTATAAAATATAATTCTATTATAAACTCACTTATAATCAAAACTGAATTCTACAATTTCAAACTCAATTGTGTAACTTGCTTCAATTAATATGTAAAAAACGGAAACAAAACTAAATTCTATAATTTTAATTTATGAAGCTAATAATTTAAATGACAAACTAATAATTTAAATAATTTAATATGTAAACTTGCTTCTATAATTTTAATAATTATATTATGAACATTTAAATAATTTGCATTGACAAACTAATAATTTAAATAATTTAATATGTAAACTTGCTTCTATAATTGCAATTATTATATTATGAAAATCTAAAGCTATTTAAAAAATAAATCTCTAATTCAATATCTCTCTTCACTCCCCTCTCTCTCCTAGCTAACCCTAGGTCTAGATCTAGATCTCTATCTACATACAAATCATGGATAAAAGGAGAAAACTAAGGTTAACATAGCACAAACTCACCTTATATAGCTACCTCCTCCAAGAAAATCAAGAGCAAAACCTTCCTCCCTAGATTTGGTGTTTTTGGAGCTTTTCCCGAGCTCCTCTCGGGCAAAGCGCCAATGGAAGGTTGCTGGGAAGAAGGGGCTATTCTATATTTATAGAAGGCACAGTGCTGGCGGGTGGCATAAGCCAACCGCCAGCAGTAATCTCTGTGCTGGCGGTGCCTTAAGTTGACCGCCAGCACCGTGTACCTTTATGCTGGCGGGCTCCTTATGCCACCCGCCAGCACTAATATCTCTCCTGGCGGGCACTTAAGCCACCCGCCAGCACACTGGTCGGAATAAGTCGGGTCGAAATGGTTTGACTCAGCACTCACTCACACACTCGCTGCTTTGCTCCCAACCCTAGCCGCCGCCGCGAGCCCCGCCGCAGCCGCAACCGCCCGTGCCCCGCCACCGCCGCTCGTGAGCTTCGCCCGCGCGCCGCCCGTGTCCCGCCACCGCCACTCGTGAGCTTCGCCCGCGCGCCGCCGTCGCAAGCCGCCGCCTGAGCCCTGCCACCGCGCGCGCCAGCACTCGTGCGCTGCTGCCGCCGTCGCTGCTTGCGGTGGAGGAGGAGCTCGGAGGCAAGCTGTCGACCCAATCTTCTACCTCCAGTTCCTCGACGGACGTCGAGCTTCATCAGTGCCGCATGGCGAGCAGCTCCGCGCAGAACCTTAGCCAGTTCATGCCTCTCCCCCTGGTGGAATGCAAGTACTGCCGGATCCGGATGGTTTGGTTCAAGAGCAAGGCAAATAACATCATCTACAAGTGCCCGAACAACCACCAGGTTTGATTTTCATCTCCTGCCCTAATTCAGTTGATTAGTAGTCACCTTAGGATTTGTTGATTATTAGTGATTCGGTTGATATAATATTAGTGATTCGGTTGATATAATTTTAGTGATTCTGTTGATTCGGTTTATGTCTAGATAATTATCCAATTTATTGATGGCAGCCACCTTAGGATTTGTTGATTGTTCTTGTAGATGATGTTAATCCGAAATCAATCTTGCCATATATGGATAATTATCAACTATGTTGCATTTGTTACTGCCCTAATAACATAGTTGCATTTGTTGATTATTCTTGTAGGACGATCCTAATTCATGTCCGGAAGTTTGGTGGGAAGGTCAATTCCTCCAGCATTTGAGATCAAATTACCCACATTTGGTGCCGACAAACTATCAGATGTTCACCAGTGTTGCTGCACAGCCACAAGCGGCACCACAACCGTCTAGTGTAGTGTATCCGCCGGGGCAGGTGCAACCCGTGTCTGAAATTATGGAGCAATTGAATCAGCTAAAGTTTGTCGTTTCTGATTTGAAGTTGGGGTTTAGTGATTTGAAGATGTCGCATAATGAAACGAGGCTGGAACTTGCAGATCATCGAGGGCAATTTACTGAATATTTGGCGAAGAATGGCTGTGGGAAGAAGAAGCCCAAGAAAAATAAAGGATTATGCATGCAGGGCACCATCCTCGCTTTTGTGATCTTGATAATAGGTGTAGTGCTAGGTAGTTATCTCACTGGCGGACTGTCTAAGAACTGAGTGAGGCAAGTTGTAGTTGACTTGTGAGTGAGGCCCCTATTGTAGAGTACTTTAATTTTTGTTGTGTGCTTTGAAACATTTGTGATCATGTTGTTTGTGTGAAATAAACCTTTCTAAGGTGCTGTTTGTGTTGATATTTCAGTTTGAATTTGACTTTTTGGTGAATCCATTTGACTTGTTGGTGCTGTCCATGTTGAAATATTGGTGACAGAAGTAACAAGTTCTATTTGCAGATTCACTGTGCTGGCGGGTGCTTATGCCAGCCGCCAGTAGTAAAGATCCATGCTGGCGGTCGACATAAGCTGCCCGCCAGCATAAATGGGACCATTTGTGCTGGCGGGTGGCTTATGTCGCCCGCCGGCACTAATCCTTCAATGCTGGCGGTTGCTGGCCCGGCGCCCCTGTGCACCACTGTGCTGGCGGGTGCCAATTACACCCGCCAGCACGCTAATTTTCTTGTGCCAGGACAAATCGTTTCTAGCCTAGTGGAGGGCACCTCATTTTCTCCCCTCCGACTCTCAGCTATGGGAGCCCCTCTTCCGCCCCCTCATCCTGCGAGGCGCCAACGGCCGGCCCTCCCACGTGTGCACGGAGGTTTCTTGCGCGGATGGGGGCCGACGACGCTCCTCCCAGCGGCAGCGGATGGGGTCAGCGACGCTCCTCCTGATGGCCGCAGATGGGGGCCGGCGGCGATCCTCCCAGCGGCCACAGATCCCGTCGACGGAGACCTCCACCGTGCCTCGGCTGGCCCGAATCTCGCGCATCCGCCTGCCCAGCCCTGTGAGCGGGCCGCAGCAGTCGCTGCTCTGCTCCGTGGCGGAGGTCGCACCGCTCGCCTGCTCGCCCGCTCCCGCATCTCCATCCGCGTCGCACCGCTCCGGAGGCGAGTCTGTGGGGGGTGGTGGCAGTGATGTGGTAGAGAGAGGGTGGGGATCGGGTGGGAGGATGGGAAGAGGCACGGTGGGGGAGAAGGGGAGGGGTTAAAACAATTAGTTGCTGACAGGTGGGGTCCATGTGTAAGAAGTGAATAAAAAAAGAGAATCAGTTAGAAGTAGGGAGGTATATAGGAGATGGGTTGAAGTTGGAAGGAAAATAGAAGCCTCAAATGTAGATAAGAGATCCTTATATGGCTAGATGAGGGTTCAATTTTAAGAGTCCGGTTGGAGTTGCCCTAAGCAAATCAGTACAACAATTAAATCATTTTAAGTATATAATCAAATCAATAAACAGATGCATCTTATCTCAAGTTCACACATGATAAATGCAGATAAATGCATCTTATCTGCTCCTATCAGTGAGTAGTAGTGAGGCCATATATAGGTAAATGGATCCAGAGGAGAGAGCAGAAATCAGTATGCAGGACTGCAGGTGACGGATATGGTCCAGAATCCAGAGGATAACATTAAAGCTGGCTTCGGTGAAGCTAATCAAGTCGAGGGAAATCGAGAGAGAGAGGAGCGGCAACAATCAGGAGTGTAGGAGCACCTGATGATGATGGACTGGGAACTAGGAAGATGGGGAGGAGGCCAAGGTGTTGTGCTCGTCACGCTCGTCACACACGCGGCTCAGCCGCCATACACCCCGTCGATGGTGGGGGACGACGCAGAGCCGCAAAGGTCATGGCATAGCAGGCTGTGGCAGAGGACGGCAACCGACGGAGTAGGTGGAGGAAGGCGCAGGCGGCGCAGTAGGCGAAGGGGATAAGTTCGAGCGGGATGTGTGGTTCACGAGGCCGGCCCTGTGCGGGACGGTAGCGCGCTAGGCGGCAGAGGACGGCGTGGGTGGCGCAGGGGCGGTGTTAGATGGTTAGATCTAGACAGCCCACAGGGGTGTTAATCCCGGTGGTTTAGTTGTTCGGCAGGACGGAATCTAAGGCTAAGAACTCGAAGGTTGCGCACGAGCACACAGAACACAGAGAACACAGCGAGTTTATACTGGTTCGGGCCTCTGGAGAGTAAAACCCTACGTCCAGTTGTCGGTGTAGATTGCTTGAGGATTGCGTGATTGTACAAGGGTCGCCCTGCCCGCCTTATATTGGCTAGCGGACAAGGTCGGTTCCCGGATTCCTGGTCGGTTACGACCAGGAGACCTAAGTCTAGTTGATTACAACACTTGCCATATCCGTCGATCTGCTTGGTCGGAATCCACTGATGTCTTGTCTTGCACGCCAAGTCTTGAAGTCGTTCTGGATAAGGTCATCTGGGAATCTTCTGGAAGGTCTTCAGTAGGTCGTGTGTGACACCAACTAGGTCTGTTGGGTCCACTGACAGGTCGGCGGGTCTTTTGGTAGGCCGGACCCACTTGTCGGGGACGGCCGTGAGCCTGGTCGGTGGGGACCCAGGGGTACCCATGTCTCACAAGCCCCCGAGCGAGGTGTAGGCGCAGCGACCTTAGAAAGGTCATGACGATGTTTGAAGTCTTGCCGAATGAAGAGAGGTCGAGTGATGACCTATAGGAAGCATGCTTCCAATAGATCGAAACGACGATGAAAAAATTTCAAAGGGCATCGAAGATGCACTCATAGAGTAGTATCCGAGCATCGTGGCGGCCAGGATGGCCGGTATGATGATCCAAAAAAGAAAGAGAAGGAAAAAGTAGGTCGACTAACGACTTGATGAGAAACAGATTTCCCAACAGGTCGGTACGACGGAGAAAACAAGAGGGCGTCGTAGACGCACTTGTAGAGTAGTCCCTGAGCATTGAAGCAGGCAGCATGGCTGGTTTGATGCTCAAAAAAGAGAAGAAAACTGAGTCATGGTCTTGATCGAACGGAGTGTAAAGACACCCAGATCTCTTAGCATGGCTGCAAGGAGTCTGACAGGGCCGACCTCAAGGAGGCCTTGTAGGCATGCCAGCCTCAAGGAGGTCTCAAGTCAATGATGTCCAATATCCGAGGATACCCAGTAGGATCTTGAAAGGCGTGTCGCATGGAGAGGTCATTGATGATGTCGTAGCTTGAAGTCATGATATCCGGAGCCGTTACCAACGAAGTTGTAGAAAATATGTAGGTCGTCAACGTATGGAGTGTAGAGACACCCAGATATCTTGCATCGCTGCAAAGAGTCTGGCAGAGCCACCCGAGGCATGCCGACCTCAAGAAGGTCTCAAATCAAAAAGCGCCCAAGCACCGAGAGATACTTGGCAGGGCCATCAGGCGCGCACCCCACTGGGAGGCCTTCATTCCCACGTAAAATCTTGGGTGTCCAGAGCAGGCTGGCAGGGCTATAAGAGCACACCGACCTCAGGAAGGTCACGCATCCAGGGCGCCCAACTAGGTTGGCAGGGCCGTAAACACACCGAGGTATTGCAAGACCTAGGTATTTAAGGCACGCCGACCTCAAGGAGGCCGTTTTGGTGCCCAGACGACCAACATAGCTGCTGACCATCCAGCGGAGCCATGGCACTAAGGTATTGACGACCTCAGCAATAGGCACACCGACCATGGGGGCCCGACGAAATCGTAGACGTAAAGCTTCTGATCTCCAGGCGCCCAGACGGATCTGGCGGGGCAGCGAGGCACACCTACCCCGGAAGGTCTTCAATCGAACCTACGACCATTCTGCTCAGGAAACAGAAATATATGCTGATTGGAATAGGTCCGTTTACGTGCAGAGCCATAGCGGGTGCACCAGGACGTAGAGCCTAGTGGGTGCAATAAAGACGTCGAGTTGTAAAAAAGGGGGCGTAATCTTCGTCGTCGTCCGTAGATGTATCGGGGTGCTGGGCCCTCTGACTCAAAATCAGGCGTGTCGTTTTTTGTAGACTGCAGGGTCATGGGTCAACAGTGGTCGGAGATTCCCTTGCCACCCAGAAAACGACAAACTGCCCACGAATCAAGGAGTGCACTGTAGCTATGTGATTCTGCGGCAGGCTCAGGCATCATTGATGCACTAGCGACAAAGACGTCGCGAAACAGGGTAAAGTCATCGTCTTTAATCACGCACATGTCTGCAGGCCCTCTGGACCACGCAGGGACAGTGTCATCACTTCGCCAGCTGCCCGAGGCCTGGCTTTTGGCTATAAATAGCACTGTGAGGCTGAAGGAGGCAAGCACCGAGCATTGTTGAGCTATGAAGCCGCAGGGTAGTTTTGAGGCTATGCCATGGGCATGTGTCCGTCCACCAGATTGTAGGATGTTGCGTTTGTAGAAGCTTGGAGCTAGAAGAACTCTTGCGAAATGTAGACAGCACACCCACTCTTTGTACCGTGCCTCATCGAGGAATCAAGGAGAGTTTGGAGGTGATGCTGTAGAGGCTCGAGGTGCAGCTGGAAATCCTTGGTGAGCATGAGATGCTCGTCGGAGGCTTGCGTCCCGCGTTGAAGAGCAAGCTCGTGTTTGCATTCCATAGTCCGGCACAGAGCATGCCCTACTACGTGCGACGTCGCCCAGCTGTTCACCGCAAGGCCACCATCGAGGTCCTGAGGCTAGAAGAATTCTTGTGATGTGCTCGGCTATAGCAGAGTACACCTCAAGGATTGCTCTAGATAAATCAGGTCTTCGAGTACATTTGTATTTTTGTGACGGGTTCTGGATCCAATAAGGTCGCAGGCGACTTGTGTACCTTCAAAGTTCTCGTGTAATGTTCGCTCTCTTCTGTCTTGTAATGGTCGTTTTGACGAAATTATTCATCAATGACCTAAAGTGACGTAATTTGGGGGCTTATCGACCTCATGAGCATCGAAATGTGTTATCAGGACGACCTGATAGCGTTGTTGTATTCACGACCTGAACTTAGGGTGTAGGTCGCTAGACTATCCGTTGAGTAAATATCCGTTGGCGCGAAATCCGGCGAGATCGTCTCGCGCAATTATCAGCACAGAGCCGTTAAGGCGAGCTCCTTACTGTGGAAGGAGCCACAACGGGCGGACCCGGTGGGGCCCTTATAAATAGAGCGGCGGGGACCAGCGTTGACCGCCCCCTTCGTCTTCTTCCTCCTTTCGCCATCACTGTCGAAATCACCGCGCCTTAGCCGCTGTGCACTCCACCACCGAGCTTTGCCCTAGCATCCTTAGTGCGCCGCCGTCTGTTGTAGACCGCGCGCCGGCTCCACCGTCTGCGCGTCGCTCCTCTTCGCATGCGAATCAAAACCCTAGTGAATTTTAGATCCAGATCCACTCAATCTCAAGGAATGGCGGCCGCGGCTCGTCAAATCCCGGACCCGCGGACGGTGTGGGAACCCTCGACGGTAACCGAGGCGAAGATCCAGGCTCTGGTGGACTGTGGGCTTCTAAGGTCCAAGGCAGAGGTGGAGTGGAAGCCGTCTACGGGCGAGGCCTTCCCGACGGAGGACGACAAGGAGCAGGTCGTCTTCGTTTCCTTCTTCGAGCGCGGGTTCAACATCCCCGCGGGTGACTTCTTCAGAGGTCTACTCTTCTACTACAAGCTGGAGCTGGTACATCTCGTCCCCAACTCCATAACCGTAGTTTCGACATTCATCCACTTCTGTGAGGCATACCTGGGGATAGCACCCCACTACCTTCTCTGGCGACATCTCTTCTGCGTCAAGTCCACCGGCAAGCGCGCCGGTGTTGTAGGGGCTGTTATGTTCTGCTTGAGGTCGGGTCTCAAGACAGAATGGATTGATACAGACCTGCTGGACAACACCGCTGGGTGGAGGTCGGAATGGTCCTACATCACCGATCAGCAGCCCGCGCTCCCGAAGCGTACTGGGCACAAGCCCGTGAAGATACCAGAGTGGGACATGCAGCTGTCCTCGCGCGAGATGGATGATGTCAAAGAAGTTCTTGAACTGGTGCGCGACCTCAAGGAGAGGGGCGTAACGGGAGGCTCGGTGGCGAGGTCGTTCTGCCGTCGCCTGATCCAGCCGATCAAGGATCGGGTGCATCCGGCTTATGAATACTGGGGACAGTCAGACCCCACTCATGAGGTAAACCGCAAGGTCCCCAAGGAGGAGATGATGGCCAGGGTGTCACAAATCTATGCCGGGCGTGCACGATTCAAGAAGTGCCCAAAGGCGTATTCCTTGACCCGACCAGCCGACCCTGTAAGTCCTGGGACTAGTAGGTCGTTTGTTCTGTTCCTTTGTTTACGTCGATCTTACTCTTTTGTACTTATCTGTTGCAGGATCGAGAGATGCAGTTTTGGTGCCCGGCGCCCCTACCTAAAGGCGAGGAGCCTTGTTGGAAACTGAGGTCGGACAAGTATCAACCTCCAGCAGCTGGGCTGCTGGAGAATTATGAATCAGACTCGTCAGTGGAAGCTGATGAAGATACCGACCCAGAGGTCGGTGGCGATGTGGCGAACCGCCAAGAGGCGAGCAGCGCCACAAAGCCTAGGCGTAAAACAAGAGCAGTGACGGCGAAGCAGTCAACCACGAAGGCTGCTGCCCAGGTTGAGGCGGCAAAGACCGCCAAACTCGAGGCGGAGAAGAACAAGAGGAAGAAGAGGACGAGCCCTCCACCGGCGGTCGAGACGCCGGTAATTCCTACACCTTCGGCCAGGGAGGTCGAATCTGATGAGGATGAAGCCACCGATGAGCCACCGGTCGTTGAAGATCAGACGGCGAGGAGGTCGTTGAGTCCCGCAGCCAAGAGGCAGCGGGAGTTGGAGCAGAAGACAACGGAGGACGACCTCCGTCAAATGAGGGAGGCGCAGCGAGCTGCTACTGGTGCGCAGGCAAAGATGCCTGTGAAGATAAAAGTGCGGCCTTTTAGGCCGAAGCCACGCGCCCCGGCTGCTGTGAGGTATGGCCGTAGCACTGAAGTTCATTAATTTGCCAGCTGTTATTGGTTCTTTGCATTGTTTTTGACGAAGACTTCTGCAGGCCGGTCGTCCAGCCCCAGAGCGCCTTGGGTGCTCAAGGGTTACCTTCACGAACAAGGTCGTCCAACCATGAGGCAGGAGCTCGGACTTTGGTCGACGACGCGGGGACGGCGACTCCTCCGCCTGCTACTGAGGCCGGAACACGGGGTTCCGTGGGCGATGTTGGTGCTTCGACCTCTCCACCTATCATCGACGTGGACCCCATCAGCACGGTGCCCAGCATGTCGGCTCAGGACCCAACTGCAGACCCGATTCAGATCGAGCAGCCGCAGGAGAATCCAGAAACAACCAATGTGCAGGTACCGGGTTCGACGTCAACAGGGCTGATGTTGAGGCGTGAAGAGATTGACTGGACTGGTACTCCTTGGCAGGAGGATATCTTCGATGACAATGAGGACATGAGGACGGTCCGCAATGCGATCTTGACGCTCAACCAGGCGTTTACGGTAGGTCCTTCCCTCATGCTGTCTTTGATAATTTGCTTTGAGACTGGTCGTGACGACCTGGTTTCTTGTTTTTGTGAAGCAGTTGCTGGCTGACCGTGCCAAGGGCAGGGCCGACCTGTTGAAGAATGCTGCAGCTACGCAGCTATGGGTGGTCGATCTTGAGCAGGAGCTCAAGCAGGTCCGCGAGACAGCGGCGACAGACAAGAAGAAGTTCGAGGACGAGCTGGCTGAGGAGAAGCGGAAGACCCGCGAGGCCAACACACAGTTTAATGTCGCAAACACTGGTGAGATTTATTTTCTTATGGGTTTTTCATTGTCATTGTCTTGTACTACTGAGGTCCTGACCTCAGAGCGTTGTTGGCATGTTGCAGAATTTCTTAGGCGCGAGGACGACCTCAAAAACGAGCTGAAGAACACCAGGGAGAGAGTTCGAAGCTTGGAGGTGGACCTCCGGGAGGCCGAGGCTGGCGGCCAGGAGCTGAAGCGGGTGATGAAGGAGACCATCGACAGTGAGTACGCTATATCTCAAAAGTTGGCTTATGAGAAACAATCTCAGAGGGATCTCGAGGTCAGTCTTGAGGTAGCTTTGGAGTCGCTGTAGAATGACCAAGTGATCATTGCAGGGCAAGAGGTGGAGCTGAACGACCTGAAGAATACTGCCCATTCTGCGATGGACATAATAGCGTCGCAGGTCGAGGGGGAGCCTCCCAAGCCTGCTATTGATCGTCTTATAGCCGCACCCGAGAAGCTGCTCGACCTCTTGAAGGCGACGAGCTTGGCGGCGGCCACGGAGGCGTTGGTCCGGGTGAAGTCCCACTACCCTGATGTTGACATGGTCAAGGTCGGGGAGAGCTCAGACACGACGAAGGATCTGCAGGCCTTGGAGCTTGAAGTGCGTGACGCCGCTACGACAGTGATGGACGCCCTTGATTATGAAGGCGACGACGGAGAAGAGTAGTCATAGTCTTGGAGTTGTACCCCCTCCTTCTCTCTGTCATGTAAAATATTCTTGAAAACCTTCTTTTGTGGCCTGGATGACGTACTTAATTTGTGTTTGCGCGAACTTGGTAGTCTTAAAGTGAAGTGTCTTGTAGCATACACCGCTAACCACTACTCACGGAGAGGCTGGCTTACCGACCACCACAGCTCAGCGGGGAGGCTTACGTGTGATCGGTGCGCGGTAGGGAGTCTAGGACTCAGGTTTTGCAACCTTTACGACCAAGCAGGCTCGCAATAACACAAAGTAGGTAGTCACGAGGGGCGATGTCCTCAGGTCGAACGACCCATAGATTTTTAACCCCCAGGTCTTACGATCCTTGTGTTGGTTTTAGCCAAGCCCCCGAGCATGTCGAGGGGGAGGGTGTATGAAATGAGAGAGGAGAAGGTAGGACTCGAGACACAGCAGATAACTGCTTTTAACTAATATTTATTGAAACTGAAAAAGTACAAGGACGAGGAATACATAGCTGTAATAAAAACTATTCTACGGGTAGAATCGTCGTAGGTGCTCCACGTTCCAAGGGTTAGGTACGCCTTGCCTGTCGCCCCACTGGAGGCGATATGTAGATGGGCTGATGACTTCGGTGATGATAAAGGGTCCTTCTCAGGGGGCAGAAAGCTTGTGCATGCCGTCGGTCTTCTGGATACGCCTTAGAACTAGGTCGCCAACGTTGAAGGAGGTCTCCTTGACGTTGCGATCATGGTACCGACGAAGTTGCTGGTCGTGACGAGCTTGCCTCATAACAGCTGCCATTCTCTGCTCTTCGAGGCTGTCGAGGTCGACACGACGAGTCTGCTCGGCTTCTCCTTCCTCGTAGAACTGTATGCGTGGAGCTCCGAAGGTAACGTCGGTAGGCAGGATAACCTCGGAGCCGTAGACCAGGAAGAAGGGTGAGAAGCCCGTGGCAGAACTGACTTGGGTCGTTAGACCCCAGATTACATGTGGTAGCTCGGCTAACCACAGGGTAGCGTAGTTTGAAGCGTCATCAAAGATACGATCTTTGAGAGCTTGAAGAACCATGCCATTGGCACGTTCGACCTGGCCGTTGCACCTAGGGTGGGCGACCGAGGAGTAGTAGACGTCGATTGTATTGTCTTGGCAGAAATCCCAAAAGGCAGACCCTGTGAAGGCTGACCCTAGGTCGGTGATGATCCTATTGGGCACACCGAAGCGATGTGTTATGTTTTGCATGAATTTGGCCGCTTCTTCCGACGTGACCTTTGCGACAGGTCGGACTTCAATCCATTTGGTGAATTTGTCGATGGCCACAAGGATGTACCTGTAGCCGCCTGGGGTGGTTCGGAACGGACCCACAGAGTCGAGGCCCCACATGGCGAAAGGCCAAGATGGGGGGATTGTGCGCAGGGCCTGAGCTGGCAGGTGATGCTGCTTGGCAAAGAACTGGCATCCTTTGCATCTCTTGACGAGGTCTTTAGCGTCGAACATGGCCGTGGGCCAGTAGAAGCCGGATCGGTACACCTTGCCGACCAGATTGGCGGATGCCGCGTGGCAGCCACACTCTCCACCGTGAATCTCAGCCAAGAGCTGGATCCCCTCTGATCGCAAGATGCACTTCATCAGGACACCAGTAGAGGCGGCTTTCCTGTATAGGTTGGTACCAATCACGACGTAGTTGGCACTTCGTCGTGTGATACGCTCTCGTTCAGCCTTGTCTTCGGGGACTCGTTGGTCGAGTAGGAAGGCTAAGAAAGGCTCGCGCCAATCATCCTCTTTTTCTGTCATCAGCACATCGCGGGGAGGTGCTGGAGTTGGGTCGGGCTGTACTTGGTCTGGATTGTCCGGATCCAACAGCTTGATTGACGGCTTGCGTAGGTCTTGGACGAACACACCTGCCAGGACTAAAGCCCTCTTGGAGCCTAGTTTGGAGAGTACGTCGGCGGCCACGTTATTGTTGCGTGGCACGTGCTGAAACTCAATTCCCTCGAAGTGGCCTTCGAGCTTGCGGATCTCAGCACAGTAAGCATCCATTGTGTCTTTGACACAATCCCACTCTTTGTTGACTTGCTCGATGACGACCTTGGAGTCGTCGTACGCTAGTAGTCGCTTGATGCCAAGGGACACTGCTATACGGAGCTCATGAATTAGAGCTTCGTACTCTGCTCCGTTGTTGGAGGCCTTGTAGTGTATCTGCTGGACGTACTTGAGCTGCTCTCCCTGGGGAGAGATGAACAACACTCCTGCTCCTGTGCCTTCGAGGTTAAGGGCGCCGTCGAAGTACATTATCTAGTGTTTAGGCCGCTCCTTGGGAGGGGGCATCTGGATCTCTGTCCATTCTGACACGAAGTCATCTAGGATCTGTGACTTGATTGCCTGCCGAGGGCAGAACTCGATGTCGAACTCTCCAAGCTCCACCGACCACTTGACGATGCGGCCGTTAGCGTCGCAGTTGCAGATGATCTCTCCCAGTGGAAACGATGATGGCACCATGATCTTGTGAGCTTGGAAGTAGTGGCGCAGCTTTCTCGACGTGATCAGGAGTGCATAGAGCAACTTCTGAGGCTGTGAATACCGTGTTTTAGCATCGGCCAGGACCTCGCTCACGTAATACACAGGTCGTTGAACAGGGTAGGCCTGCCCTTCTTCTCGTTCTGCGACGAGAACTGTGCTGACCACATTAGTGGTGGCGGAGATGTAGAGGAGGAGCGTTTCGCCTGGTATCGGTGGCGTCATGATTGGAGGTGTGGTCAAGGATTCTTTGAGAGCCTCGAACGCCTTATGCGCTTCTTCATCCCATACGAACTTATCTGCCTTCTTCAATAGCTTGAAGAAGGGCAGACCTTTCTCGCCAAGCTTGCTGATGAAACGACCTAGAGCCGCCATCATTCCTGTGAGCTTCATGACGTCTTTCTTGCAAGATGGCTTGGCCATGTTGCGTATTGCGTCGACCTTCACGGGGTTGGCTTCAATGCCTCAGTGTCCGACCATGAAGCCCAGGAGCAATCCGGAGGGTACACCGAAGACGCACTTGGTCGGGTTGAGCTTCCACTGGAACTCTCGCAGGTTGGTGAAGGTCTCGGTGAGGTCGGCGATGAGCTGATCTTCCTCGGTGGTCTTGACGACCATATCGTCAACGTAGGCTTCCACGTTCTTCCTGATCTGCGACTTTAGGCACTTCTGTATCGCCTTCTGATATGTTGCTCCAGCGTTTTTCAGGCCAAAAGTCATGACCTTGTAGCAGTAGATGCCATGGGGCGTTATGAACGCCGTTTTGTCTTCGTCTTCAGGATTCAAGGCTATCTGGTGATAACCTGAGTAGCAGTCGAGGAAGCACAGTAGGACGCTACCAGCCGTGGAGTCCACGACCTGGTCGATGTGAGGAAGAGGGAAGGGATCTTTCGGGCAGTGCTTGTTGAGGTCGGTGTAATCGATACACATCCTTAATCCTCTAGTCTTCTTGGGTACAAGGACCGGGTTTGCGAGCCAAACCGGGTGTTTACATTCACGAATAAATCCTGCAGCTAAGAGCTTGCAGACTTCTACTTCTATAGCTTGTTTTCTATCTTTTGCAAATCGCCGGAGCTTTTGCTTGATAGGTCGAGCGATCTTGCTTACTTCAAGGGCGTGCTCAGCCAGCTCCCTGGGGACACCGGGCAAGTCAGACGTACTCCATGCGAAGATGTCGGTGTTGTCCCTGAGGAAACTGGTGAGCGCGAGTTCCTATTTGGGGTCAAGGTTGGCCCCGATAGTGACTTCCTTGGACGCGTCAGACAGGCCGAGGCAAACTTTCTTCACAGCGCGACTTGGATCCAAGGCTGTGGCTGTACGCTTCTGCTCTGGCACCTCCAGAGTGGATTGGTCGATCTTGGCGGCCTGAGCGACCATGACCGTGGCTGCGGCTTTGCAGGCAGAGTCTTTGGCGAGTTCGACGGTGGAGCTCTCGCAGTTGTAGGAGACCATGATGTCGCCAAGGACGGAAATGATTCCATTTGGTGCTGGCATCTTCATGATGAGGTAGGTGTGATGGGGTATGCCCATGAACTTGGCCAACATGGGTCGACCAAGGATGGCATGGTAGGAGGAGCGGAAGTCCGCGACTTCGAACGTCAAGTACTCTGTGCGGAAGTTCTCCTTTGTGCCGAAGGTGACCGGCAGGCATACACGACCTATGGGGTACGCAGCCTTGCCGGGCACAACCCCGTAGAAGGGTTCGTCGCAGGCGGTCATCTTGTTGAAGTTGAAGTCCATCTTTCTCAGCGTCTCTGTGAAGATGATGTTCAGGCTGCTGCCCCCATCGATGAGGGTCTTAGGCAGGAACGCGCCGTCTACTATGGGGTTGACGACCAGCGGGTAGGTCCCGGGGTCAGGTATGTGCACCCAGTGGTCTTTCCTGGAGAAAGTGATTGGGTACTCTGACCAACGCAGAGGTTGTGGAGTTTCAGTGTTGACTTGGCCGATCTCCCTTGCGTTCGATCGTATCTGTCTGTTGCTCTTGGCTGCCTGGCGACCACCAACGATGAAGTTGATCTCCCGATTGGCGGTCTGGAATGCGCCATTGGGGTTGCCCCCTTTGGCGGTGGTGGTGGAGAATGCTCCTTGTGGTTGTTGTCATTGCGGTTGTGGACGTCCTGGCGACGACGATCATCCCGTCGGTCGTCGCGGCGTTCCTCACGCCGGTCGTCGCGACGATCATCCCGCCAGTCGTTGCGGTTGTCTTCGTGACGATCATCACGGCGGTAGTCGTTGCGTTGATTGTCGCGGCGGTCATCGCGGCGATAGTCGCGGCGATAATCACGACGGTCCCTGTCGTCGTTGCGACAGTAGGGTCGTCGATCACGGTAATCACGTCGATCAGGTCGACGGTTACGATTGTCGTAGCGGCGGTCGCTGTTCTGGTCGTCGTTGCTGCCGCTCTTGGTCTTCTTGGGCTCCGGGGGTACCCCTAGAGCACGCTTTAGCTGTTTGCACTCCCTCATGGTATGTTTGGCGTCGCGGTGGAACTGGCACTGGTCGTCCATGACCATGTTGAAGTCACCTTCAAGGAAGGTGGAGGGTCTGGGTGGTTCAGTCGCATAGACGTCGCCAGATCGCTTGCGCGACCTGCTCCCACCGTCGTCGTGGTCTTCCCCGTTGAAGTCATGCATCACCGCATCTTGAGTATCGACAAGCTTGTCAACGTAGGCCATGAGGTCGGCGATGGTGTGGGCGTTAGCTTCGTGGATCTTCTCGAAGAGCTTGATGTTGCTGACTCCCTTCTTGTAGTAAGCGATGACGTCTTCGTCTTTGACACCTGCGAGGGTGTTGCGATTCTCGAAGTAGCAGTTAGTGTACTCCCGGAGGGTTTCATCACGCCTCATCCGCACTCTTGCGAGGTGATGTGTGTTGCCAGGACGAATGTAGGTCGCCTGGTAGTTGGTCGTGAAGAGCCGTGACAAGGTTGCCCATGAGGTGATGCACTCTGCAGGAAGATTGTCGAGCCACAGGAGTGGCGCTTTGCCCATCACAAGGGGGAAGTACCCTGCCATGTGGTCTTCGTTGCCTCCGGAGGCGCGGGCCGCGATGCTGTACATCTTGAGCCAAATACTTGGGTCAGAGCGACCGTCGTATTTTTCAATGGCTGGCTTGAAGTCTTTAGGGTATCTGATCGTCCTGAGACGTCGTGAGAACGCCGGAAAGTTGTTGACCGCTCCAGGACTGGCTGATGGGGCATAGGCCGTTGGAATGATGTAAAGGTCATCTGGAGGACCATTATCTTGGTCGTACTGGGCACATCGTAGAAGCTCTTGGTCGTGCATCTGCCGGAGTTCCGTTGCTTGAATAGGATTATTGGCGTTGAGGGGATCAGGGACCCCGTGGTCGCGGTCGTAGTTAGCACGACGTGCTATCTCCACTTCATCTCGTATCCGTCGACGCTGACTGCTCTCGGCGTGGTTGGCCTGAACTGGTGGAGGCTGAGCTCCAGCGTTCTGTCCTGCGTTGGCAGCGGCGTTTTGCTGGGCGCCAGCAGCATTAGCTGCATTATTGGCGGCGTTGCCTGCGGTGTTAGCGGCGGCATTGGCTGGAGGGTTGGCTGCGGCATTAACGTTGGCGTTGGTGGCAGGGTTGACCGGCTACACCACTTCGTTTTCACCTCTTCCCTCTTCACCCACGGGCTCAAGGGGAGCATTGCTGCGACGTCGCTGGTGAGGGTACTCCGACCTACTCCTGGAGTAGGAGCTTGCAGCCGATCTGCTGTACCCTGGGCCCCTTTCTTCGACCTGGGCGGTGGCGACGCGGATGTGAGCTTGAAGATGCCGTATTGTAGGAGTATCCTCGAGCTGACCTAGCACGGCAAGGGCTGCCTTATATTGGCCAGCGGACAAGGTCGGTTCCCGGATTCCTGGTCGGTTACGACCTGGAGACCTAAGTCTAGTTGATTACAACACTTGCCATATCCGTCGATCTGCTTGGTCGAAATCCACTGATGTCTTGTCTTGCACGCCAAGTCTTGAAGTCGTTCTGGATAAGGTCATCTGGAAATCTTCTGGAAGGTCTTCAGTAGGTCGTGTGGGACACCAACTAGGTCTGTTGGGCCCACTGACAGGTTGGCGGGTCTTCTAGTAGGCCGGACCCACTTGTCGGGGACGGCCGTGAGCCTGGTCGGTGGGGACCTAGGGGTACCTATGTCTCACAGGCGGGAAGCACGCGGTGTTGTCTCTGGCACGATGCGGCGCGCGCGGCTGATGATGTGCATAGGTGCGGGAGCGTGGCAGCGGCACGCAAAGCGGAGTAGGCAGCGCGCTGGGCGGCCGACGGCGGAGGGGCGCGCAGCAGGCCGAGAGCTGGAATTCTGGAAGGCATGGGCACCTAGTGCACGGTTTAACAGGCGAGGAATCTGCAATTGGACGGTTGACATCACGAGCTGGGCTGATCCAACGGCTTGTCTACTAACAGGTGATGTGGTGCTATCAGGTGCCTGAGCTTGGAACCTGAATTCGGTATGTAGAGATTCAACGGCAACCATATATAATGCAATATAACACATTTAATTCCTTGTAGCCAGCTCACGTCACATGCACAACATTTCTATGCTTCCAAAACGTCTCTATACACGATGTTTTTAGTTTTCTTACTGGTTGGAACAACGAGAGTGTTAGTTTTGGCCAAAGCCCACGTCATATTACGCCCAACTCCTCTAGGAACACACACGTCCAAACTCCTATAGGAGAATCTTCGAAGACTAGGCTGACAAATACTTAAGATTGACGAAGTCACCCCAGACGCCTCGCTGTCGACGGAAATGTCGCCTACCACTGAAAGCACAAACATCGTTAAATCCACGAAGAGTCAAATCCCAGGATCTAAGGTGCTACGGACCATTTCGCTGACTCGTTTGCTATCTAAAAACCTAGGATTGGGGTGGGCTACATTCCACCCAAGTATGGGCTTCTCAAGGAAGGGAAGTACCACGAGGCCAACCATGTGCTGCTCCGAAGTCTCTCCCCTCTACAGTTGAGAGAAGCACAAGGGAGGCGCTTCGTGCTCCCGCCGTCGAGGTCACCGGTCTCATCCGCCTCAGGCGGCCTTCTGGCCCTCGGATGCGTTGGGGAGCAGCAATTCTTTGACTGGTGGTGTAGATTAGGTCTTCGTAGGAGTAGGTTTCCCGGTGGCGTCGTTCGTTTGGTGGTAGAGGCGCGGCCTCCTTGGAATAAAGTCCTCTCGGGACTCATCCACCTCGCCGTCTTGCGTTCAACTGGCGGCGGTGGGCCTGTGGGGTTGGAGTTGACCAGATTTGAAGCCCCTGCGGGAGTTTCGGGTGGTGTAGGCTCCGGTGTTCCTGGCAGCATCGACGAGGCGAAGGCGGAGATGCCGTGGTGGAATAGGTCCTCTCGTTGTCATCCTCGTCCCGGTGCCACTTCTCTCCGGTGTCGCCGGCGAGCCCGTGGAGGTGGTGCTCTCGACGTGGAGCTCCTGTACATGAGGTGTCAGCCAGCATCTCGTCTTCCACGACGGGAGGTGAGTTTGTTTGGCTTTTGTTTGGTGGATGGAGAGGCAGCTTGCGGTCTTGCGGATGGCAGGAAAGGGGTGGTGTTGTAGCCGGAGGATCTGTGTCCAAGGTCGCCGGACCTCGAGGTGCGACCCCGGTCGATGGTCTTCTAGTGATGGCTTTAGATCGATTCCGGATGAATGCCGGCAGCGGAAGACGACGACAAGATCTGGTGTGCAAGGGTTCCAGGGTCTTGAATTTAATTTTTGTATTTTCTAAGGACCTTTGTGCAAATAGTCTGGTGGAACAACTGTCCTCTAGATCCATCCAGAATGTACCCGTATGTGATCTAGTCTTTGTACGGTTTTTCTGACGTAATACAGGTATGTTTGATAAAAAAGTATAGGCTTCTCATTCACTCGAGGGTAGGCTCGTACGAGGCCGTAAGACCAGAGCCTCCAACAAGCTTTTGCCGAAGAGGAAGAATTTTTTATTTATGTATATATTTTACAAAAAAATTACAAAAATATATGGCCTTCAAATTTTTTTGGAAAAATGTACCTCTACCGCCATATGAAACAGTGGTTGGGTGCTACAGTGTCTCAACAGCCATTTTCAGCGCTTGTGTACTGCAGGACAGTCCGTGACGTTCCAACAACTAGTTTTTTTAATGACAGACAGTCCGAGAATGGACCACAGACAGTCCGTGAGAGCCGTTAGAGCTCGGGAAAATAGTGTAACGACTAGTTTTCTTCCTCCCTCTATAAATAGAAGGGAGCCCGGGACTTGGAGGATGTTGAGCACCTTGGGGATGTGTTTCCCATGGTAGTGCTTGGCATAGGAGCCCCTCACTTGTGCTTGCGAGATTGCGAATCGATTGCGAGTGAGTGCGAGTCTAGTGCATTGCTTTGTGAGATTACATCGAGTGTCATTAGGTGGTCGTGTTGCAAGCCAGTGTTGTTTGTTACTCTTGGAGGTTGCCACCTCCTAGATGGCTTGGAGGATTGTGGCTCCGTTGAAGCACGCAAGGAGATTGTGTGTAGCTCCGGAGAAGGCTTTGTGAGGGGGATTGTGCTCACCTGCGGGGATCGTGAAGAACAACTCTAGTGGAGCATGTCATTGAGCTACACACTTGTGAGTGGTGTCTTGGTTTGCCCGGAGTGGCCAGCGGCTAGATAGCCTTACCCAAGAACTATCGAGGTGTTGGTCGACACAACAAGGACTAGCTTGGTGGCAACCAAGTGAACCTCAGCATAAAAATCATCGTGTCAACCTTGTCATCATCTCTTCTTGGTGGTTTGCACTTATTGATCACAAGCATTGTATTTACTTCATTACATATCATTGTGCTTGTGAAGTTGCTCTTGTAATTAGTTGGCTTGTGTAGCGTGCTAGTTATCTTCTTACTTGTGTAGCTACCTTGTGCAACTAAATTGATTTGTGTAGTTGCTCTTGTAATTAGTCGCCTTCTTGCTTGTGTAGCTAGAAGTAGTGATCTTGTGACTAATTAGCTTGTGTAGCTTAATTAGTCTCTTTGTTTAGATTGTGTAGCTAAGTAATTTGAGCCTTCGGATTAGACTTGTGTAGTCTTGTCCATTGTGCATCTAGTGAGCTTAGATAGGCTTTGTGCTTTTGCTCATTAGAATTGTGTAGGAGTTCCCCGGTGCTTATAGTACTAGTGGCATAGGTTTGTGTGATTGAAAGGACCTTGTGATGCCTAGAGGGGAGTTGAATAGGATCACTTCAAATTTCTGAAACAAATGTAGCGGTTAAATCACAAGTCGGAACTTCCGACGCTGTGTTGACGGTCGATTTTTGTACACCTAGCTATGAGTTTACCGTCAATATTTGCACGTATTTGATATCCTAACTAATGGTACTAACCCCCTTGATATGATAAGTTCGCACTCGCATGTGGTTTTTGGAGTATATTGTTTACGTAGGATTTAAGCACTTAAAGGAGTACTTTCGGGTAAAGTTCATCGAGCACTTTATGAGAAGATCATGAAGCCCGACACAAGTCAAGACGTGAAGTGAACACGACTCCAAATGACCCAAGGACCAAAGCGTCAACACGTAAAACTCCGGGGACTTGGAGGTTTACCAACGAGATCAACTCAGCCCGAGAGATATTCTCGCAGCCCAAGACAGCACGATCTTTCGGTGCAGATTCGGAGACTTAAACGGCCTCTAATGGCAAAAGTTTGAATACCAAAGTTGTGGGCCTCGACAATAGCTTCGATTTGGACATATGGAAGGCCCAATTCGAGTCAAGGAGCTAGGAGATATGGCCCCCGAAATACCTGCTGTGCACATAAGTCCGAAATCAGACAGATTATCTTCCGAGGCCGTTTTGGGGATCTTATCTTCGTTTTCAAGGAAAGCAATGAATACCAAAGTTGGAGATAATTTCATAGCACACACTCTAGACACCAAATTTGCATTATTTGGAGTCCGGACGTGGGACGAATCAGGAAAATCTGGACGAGGCTGATTTTATGGAAAGCAAGTTTGCTTCTCTCCCAAGGAGGATCTCATGCAAGGCATGGTGGAGCACGCCCCAAGGCACCCCAAGGGTATAAATACAACCCCTAGGTGCCCCAAGATGGTTAACCATTCAGATCCATTCACCAGAGAGTCGCCGACACGAAGGACAAGCACCGGAGGAAGCCGACGGCCGCTGCAAGTCCTCGAGTTGCCTAGGAGATGGCCTAGGACATGCCCTAGCCGCCATGGTTGGCCCTGCGTGGTGAAGCCATGGTGGAGTTTCAGAGCCCATGCCTTGATTCCATCAAGGCAATTGTACACTCTACATTCGATGGTGATATAAATCATGTCTTTTCCTTACTTTGAGTTACTTCGATGCATGCCTCATTCATATGTGTAGCTAGCATATGCCCTTAGTAGGAATAGAGTAATCATGGTGGTTAGTCTATCTCTTGCGGATACAATGTAGTAGTGCACGGACCGAGGTTTATCGTTCGGTGATGAATATTCTTGCATAGTGACAGTACGGTGGAGGAGAAAGCGGCGAGCGAACGTGTAATGTTGAGTCGACGACTCATTCTCATGTTGTAGGATTAGATTGGTTTGTCGCCGTGGCCGGAGAGGCAACAAGAAGATGATAGGCTAGGGTTACCTTTGGATGTTTACCTTTATGGCTAGGTGGATGTGATCCATACATCCTTTCATGTATGTTTAACCTTTATAC
This sequence comes from Cenchrus fungigraminus, assembly GCA_036936925.1. NCBI lineage: Eukaryota > Viridiplantae > Streptophyta > Magnoliopsida > Poales > Poaceae > Cenchrus > Cenchrus fungigraminus. Next base: position 37,476,630 of record CM072780.1, on the reverse strand, counting down.
AATCAACGCTTCACATAGGGTTAGACCGGTAGGTTAGATAGAGAACTGTTGACGGTGAATTTCCGTCAACCAAGAGTACTTGTTATACATTGGTTTCGATTATGATTTGCAACTAATCCACCACTAGGCATACTAATGATGTATCAAGTTCACTCTTGCATGTCGATTTTGGAGTTTATTGTTTACGTAGGAAATTAACGTTAAAGAGGAGACTTTCGGGATAAGTTCATTAAGCACTTCAAGAGAAGATCATGAAGCCCGGCACAAGTCAAGACACATGATGAACATGACTCCAAATGGCCCAGGGACCGAAGCATGAAGCCGTAAAACTCCAGGGACCTGAACAGAAGATGCTGAAGCTTGCGCGACAAGGAGCTCTATCTAAACCGTGGAGAAGACGACGTCAAGGGCCCACATGCAGAAGGGAGCAAGTCAACAATTGACCGAGAAGCGTCGGGGAGCGAAACGGGGCCGAACCGAGCCGAAACGGGCCTGGGCCGGTCGGCCCAGGTCGGCCGCCGGCCTGGCCTGTTTCGGGCCTGGTTCGCGACGCCCTTTGACCTAGGTGTTTCTCTACAAATTGCCTCTGCCTCCGTCAGCCGCCACATCCATCCACAGGAACTCGGTGAAACCTAGGAGAGAGCGACGAAGGTAGACAACGGCCGCCGCGAGTCCTCGAAGTTGTTTAGGAGATGGCCTAGGCCTACCCTAGCCGCCATGGCCGCCTTGCACGGTTGAGCCATGGCGGAGTTCCGGAGCTAGTTGAGGTCATCAATGGTATATACTCGGTGGAGATGATCTAAACGCATTTATTATGTGAGTAAAGTACTTCATGTCATCCGATCTTTTAGCGACTCGGTTCCTCCTTTTATGATTTTGCTCTCACTTGGCTATGCTTCGTCTTCAATCTATTCTATAGATAGATTACTTGGGGTGCTCTTGTAGTCATGGTGGCTAGAGGTGCATACCAGATTGACCAAGTGTTTTCAACTTGTTCTTCTCGAATTCGCCCTATGCTAACCCGCACGAATAGGAGTGCGTTGTGATAGGACGGTGGCTCCAAAAGGCGGGCGTCTTCGGAATCAGACCGGAGGATAGTAGTTTAAAGATGGCTTTGGATGAGATGCATGTCGTGCTTGCTCTTTTGGCTAGAACTACAACTAGAAGACGATAGGCCTTAGTTTTCCTTGCTTGCTCCTTACCTTGTCGACGTTCATGGATGCGATCAACCTTATGCTATAACTCATATATCTTTAAGGTTTATCTTCTTATGCAATCAATGCTTCGTGTTAGGTTAGATCGTTAGGTTAGACGGAGAATCCTGGGAGTTTGCTTCCGATCCTTGGATTGACAAATCTAGGGAGGACCCTCCTTGGTAAAAAAGGCACCAAGTCACCCGTAGGCTTGCGGTGAACTTGAGCACGGTTTTGAACCGTCAACATGCCCCTTTTTCTGGTGCCGTTGCCGGGGATCGGCAACTCGAACCCTAGGGCGATCCATCTATCTCTTTGACTAACCCTAATTTCTATTATTACATATATGCTTGCTTTCTTGTTTGTGTCCTTGAAAGTAGGTGAAAAGCTAGACACAAGACGTTCGAGAAGTTCACAATCCACTCCGACAAGATGATGACTACATCAAGATTCACTCTTTAGTGGTAGGTGCTAACTTTTGTTAGTGGCCCATCATCCGCTATTGAGTCCACACCCTACACGAGCGATGATAAACAAGGTATGTCAATGTGTCAATTAAAGTTTTAAGACTAATGTTTCGTGGAGGTTTGTTTGTCCAAGCAATAGGTGTTGGAAGTAATCACGTTGTGAAAGAAGTACCCGTCACTTTGGCTAAAGCAAAATCATGAAGAAGACACACCATTGCCATCATGCTACTTGCTGGTCCAGCAATGGCGATGACTTAAAGCCAAAGGAGACGCGACGTAACGCCCCAAAGACCACAAGATCAAGGTCGTCAACATCTTCGGATTGATTCGCAAGAAGTCTATGTTCGCATCAATCTCTGCACAACCTCAAGGGAGAACAATAGGATATCTTTGGATATTTAGAAGCCCCATGAAGTTACGCTTCCAACGAACTAAGAATCAAGTCAATCGGAGGTTCTTACAAGCGGATATGACCGAATTACCGAAGGTTGCGCGTTCTGAAATTTTCTGGACAGCATGCAAGAGCGGAAACAAAACGGCCATAGCTCCCTCATTTGGGCTCCGATTAAGATGAATGAGTACCCGTTGGAAAGGTAATTTTATAAAGTTTTCAATGGAACAATATTTTGGTATATGTTCTATTATGTACACAGGGGAAAATCCACAAAAAAGAGGCAGCAGCACCACGATGAGAACAAGATAGTGGAGATGAGGACGACGACAACGAAGAGGAGCTTGGGCAATGCTTCCATTAGACCACACGAGATGAAATTCAGAAGTTTGGAAAAAAACAAAGACCCCAAGAGCATTGGCAAAAGAAGGCACAAGTTGGCAACATCTGACGCTAGGAGATGTTAGAAGCAAATCACGATGGATTACACACAAATGATGACATCCAATGGCGCGGATACTCTGGGCTCTCACACGAAGGATCATGGAGTTACATGAAGATATTTGAGACATGTGTGAAGTCCCGCAAATGAATAAGAAGAGTGAGTCCACACAAGGCAACCTTGATGATGTGTGGCACGAACGAAGGAATTGCGAAAAGACGATGCAAGCCACTGATCATTGAAGATTGTTTGCTTTCAACTCCGAGAGACCGCTCACGATGAAAAGCTCTAAGGCCAAGGTACAAATTAACCTCTCAAGATACTTTTGGAGCTGATAATATTCCTTTGATATATCTATGATTCATATCCAATAGTGAGGTTGATTCAATTCTATGCCTTGTTCTTATGATGATCATGATAGGCTAGAATTTCTTGAGAGTGATAAAGAGGCTTTGTTGTGCTTAAACTTTGTTACATGCCTAATGAACCTTTGCCTAATGAGAGCTTAGCACTAAGCAAGAAAACTTATGCTACAATTAATCACAACTTACTTTGTCATAAATTGTGGTTATGGATGCGTTTGTTTGCGATATGATTTGTAAATCTTGGACTTGCTTTGTGCTCGGTCAAGCTAGTGACCTTAAAAGAGAAAATTGTGGGAGAAATCCCAAGTTTCACTAACCATGCAGGGCATTAAACATAAATTAAGAGGAGAGAAGTCATACCCAAAGGAATTGCAAACCCGTGAATCACCGTCACCGAACCTCAAAAACGGACGTCACTGTTTTCATTAATTTTGAGGACCTGGTCAGACATGTTCAAGGAAGAAAAATTTGAAAATCAGAAGCTCCATCAAGTGCCGGTTCCAACGCATCCAAGATCGATGAATTTGAAGACCCGTACAAGGAGATATGGCAAAAACATTGAGCGATGTGCAGTCTGAAATCAGCTTTGGACAGATTGCAGCGCGGGAGTAGAACGAGCATAACTCACTCGATCGGAGTCCGTTGGGGGTGAATAAATACTTGATGGAAAGACAATTTCATGCGCCACGCATGGAAGCTATTGTTTTCTACATGGTCTGATCTGGACAGAGATGAAAATTTGTGAAAGAAGAAGCAGCGATAAAGTGCGATGGAGAAGGTGATGATGATGATGCAAGGAGACGATTGGGCAAGCCTCTCATCGAGCATAAGTGATCATGTCAAGCATGGAGAGTGGATCAAGGCTGCATGAACACCTTCAAATCTTTCTTGAAGGATCATGGCTCCGCAACAACAAGAAGGTATGTGAGAAAGTCGAGCTCTACGACTTCAAATGAAGCGCTTTGCGGGAGGCAACCCGGTTTTTATTTATATATATACATGACCGTCTACATTGTGCTATTTAATCGAACCATCAAATTACATTGTACTATTGCTCTAATAAAAACCACAACACCATGTTGTATGTTCTAATTGCTATTGAGGGAGTGCTTTGTTATTTGATCTTGGAAAACTTGTAGACCTTTTTGTGTGCCTATTAGAGTTTAGAGTCTTTTTCTTTTGTGTCTTTTTAGAGAGATATATGAAGTTGGCACCATCCTTTGATTCTAAACTTGTGGCTAGTTAATTTAGGCTAACTTTTGTTTTTGTTTTAGACCACCGCATATCATGTCATATCATTTCATTCATCCACCTTGCATCGCACTGCATGTTTGATTTGATCTAACTTTTTGTCCAACCAACCTAAGCCTTCCTATAACCTCCACCAAAAACCATAGCCAATAGAGGTAGGATTGCTTGAGTTGACCGGGGGCTGTCACCCTCCGGGTCGGCCAAGTCTACCCCTATCTAACTAAAAAGACGACGGTGCTTTGATGATTATGGCCGGTCACCATACTTTTCGGGGTGAATCATACTCTAGCCCCGTAGAACTCATCGTCATAAACTTTGACTAACCTCCCTATAAAACCCTTAGGAAAACTTCCCCTACCTATAGACATCCTAAAACCATAGGTTTGTAGAAAGACTCTAGCACCACCTTAGATAGAATTTCTATGCTTGACTTCCCCTCTTCAAAACTCCTTTTTGAGCCAAAAATATAGGATACCCATAACCTACCCTTAAACCTTGTTAGTTTGGTTGATTGATTCTTTTCGATGGGTAACTTCCTTGTTGACAATGCTTACTTCATATGAAGTGTGAGATCAAGCTTTGTCCTTTGCTTATTGTAGACCACATCGAAAGTGTTTTTCAAACCTTGCTAATGCTTGTTTCTGCTAACTTTTTGCATTTGCATTTTGCATCCATCTCTTTGTCATCATCCACTTTATGTTAGCTTGGGACCTTTTTGTGAAACTTTATGATGAATGCTTTCATATCTATGTTAATGCTTGACGACATGCGTTACTACTTTTTTGTAATCTTGTGTAAACATGGTGTTTAGACATGATTGGAGACCACCATCATTTAGTCTTATATCCCAAGCTATCATGTTGCATTGGTTGGTTTATAAACTTAGCAATGCGCCCTACTTTTCTTGCACTATAAAGAATTGTTGATCTTGGGATGAACATGGTGTTTTGACCTTGTTTAATAAATCTCTATGGGAATAGAAAGTTTGGCAACCACTTTGTAGGCATGGAGCTTAGAATTTGGTGTAAATATTGTTTTGTTTTTATACCATCCTATCATTTGCATGCACGCTTGCACTCACGTACACCCATTAGGATTTTCGCTAGATTAACTATGCCACAAGTGAAGATCTTAGGGATGTCATGATTTGTTGGCATAGGGTGAGTATTCCTGACCGTCACCTCGGGAGTACTTTGTGCATTATAGTTATTTTGTAGGCATGGCAAATCACTCCCATCAGTTCGTAATAAAAGCTGAAATCAAGATCATCAACACCTCCAAAATCCCAAAAGGAGCACTGCTGTTTTCATCAAGATTAAGCACATGTTCAGAGATGTACAAAAGGGGAAAATTAGATATTCAAGTGCTCCATTAAGTCTACTTTCCAATACATCAAGAATCAACATTTTAGGAGACCCGTGCAAGAAGTTACAACCAAATCTTTGGGCGTCACACATTCTGAAATCAGCCCGGGACAGCTTGCACCAACAAAGTAAAAAGGGCGTAACTCTCTTGTTCGGAGTCCGATCGGGATGAATGACCACTCGTTGGAAAGATAATTTCAAGCACTTTGCAATGGAGTAGTGATTCAGTACATACACAGTTCTGGAAGTAGAAGGAAAACTCGTGGAAGATGAACCAGCGATAAGGGACAACATGGAAGGAGGAGAAGATGGGATGAGAAACAATTGGGATCAAGGCTCGTGGCAAAGGGCGGACATTGAAGGATGGACAAAGGAAACAATGTGATGATGGTCTCCTCGCATGGCGGTAGGACTTCAAGAATTTTAAGATGGTTCATCATCTTTCGTGCCTAGCAACATGCTAAGCATAGGGGAAGACTTGGTGGACGAAAGAAGACCGCATGGAGTTCAAGGATCACGGTTGCTGCAGATGCCGATCTTCCTTCTTCCATGCTAGGCACAATGCTTAAGCATGGGGGAGGGTGCGCTACATCACAAGCATCAAAGGACGGTAACAATTCCTCAACCCTCTCTTTGTCCTTGTCTTTCTAAATGCTTGTATATATGTATATGCCTTCAACAACCTTAGATGCAACTTTTGTATGTCTCTCTTGTTAAATAACATGGCTTCTAGGAGTACAACCTAGTTTTTGTTTTTGTTTATTGTCATCACCTTGTGCTCACCATGATGAAATAATTTTGGCTTGATCTTGCTCGTTGATATATGATGACCGTTGCCGCTTTATTTAAACTTTGTGCTTGTTTATGCATGATTAAGCTATTGCTCTCTCTAATACAAATCTAAAATTAATTAAATGCTAGCTTAATCTTTTGTGGAGGTCATGATAAAAATAAAGACCCATGGTTTCTTTTATGCTCTCAACTTTGGATGGGTCGAAGGACATATTACTTTTGCTTTTAAAAGTCATGCTAACCTTGTCATTAATACCTCTTGCATTTTGCTCTACCTATCCCAAAGCCTTATATATTGAGTGCAACCATAGATTACAAGAGTTATTGTTGGGTGAATTGATTCAAGGCTCGATTCTCTGGCTCGTGACTAAGAAGCTGGTCATTCCGTTTTTTTTGCGTAACTTATCTTTTGCTAGCCTTTTCTATCTGTGCATTGTGAGCTCCCACATCGGAAGTTTTGCAAACCTCACCGGATATCCACCCTTTAAACCAACATCATCTTTTGTGTTAACCTCCTTGACTTACCTATCACTTGAGAATGGAGACAACACGTCACAAGAAGGTGCTTCAAAGGGAAGATTCAAGTTCCCTCTCATCAAGACATCCGGTACCTACCTTAACACCACTTCCTCTTTGCTCGGGGACGAGCAAACGTCTAAGCATGGGGGAGGAGGTAGGTACTATGCAAATTAGAGTTCTAGGGGAGATAAAAAAATGAATAAGATGAGAGGAGAAAATTAAAAAAATTCAAAGCACCTCGCACCGGTCAAAGAAAAAAAAGAAGAAGAAAGAAGGGAGAAAAAGAAGAAGAAAAAAAAGAGAAGAGTAATAATAATCTCCCCCGGTTCTCTAATTGTTTAAGGATTTTTCAAGAACTTCAAGATCAAGACCCATACTCATTTTTCCAACCATGTGCAATCCGATAACGAGGACTTCGTTGGGGCCTCGGGATCATTCTTTGCTATTTGCACACGTCCACCTATCTAAAAGTGTGAGTTCTTTCTCTCCCCCCTCCTTGTGAACATTATTTTTCCAATGACCTTTTTGACGAGTCATGATAAGTCCATGAGAAGCTTGCCTTGTTTTGATAATAGTATCGACTTTAACATCTTGGTAGGGATAAAAACTTTCCTATGAGCTCCAAATAAAACCCTTCCACCTACAAACATGAGAGGGAAAGGATATAGATCAAGTAGGCTTAAGAGAGTTGTGTGAGCAAGATGCAAGAAGGTTTAAATTTTTGTACTTGGTTTAGCTCTTTTATTCACCTCGTTCTTCACTTCAAAAGTTTCTAAGACCTATTCGAATTTTGTGGAGCATGATTGATTACTTGTGGAAAGAGCTTAAATTATATCTACCCTCCATAGAGATGAAAGCTAGTTACATTATGGAATTTTAACAAATATAAACTTGGAGAGCATTATGCTTTCTCATGTGTGATCAAGTGCAGGGTATGAACAATGAAAGGCAATGCTGATATCCATTGAAAACTTACTCGAGGACGAGCAAGGTTTAAGCATGGGGGAGATGTTGACGGTGAATTTCCGTCAACCTAGAGTACTTGTTATACATCGGTTTCGATTATGATTTGCAACTAACCCGCCACTAGGCATACTAATGATGTATCAAGTTCACTCTTGCATGTCGACTTGGAGTTTATTGTTTACGTAGGAAATTAACGTTAAAGAGGAGACTTTCGGGATAAGTTCATTAAGCACTTCAAGAGAAGATCATGAAGCCCGGCACAAGTCAAGACACATGATGAACATGACTCCAAATGGCCCAGGGACCGAAGCATGAAGCCGTAAAACTCCAGGGACCTGAACAGAAGATGCTGAAGCTTGCACGACAAGGAGCTCTATCTAAACCGTGGAGAAGACGACGTCAAGGGCCCACATGCAGAAGGGAGCAAGTCAACAATTGACCGAGAAGCGTCGGGGAGCAAAACGGGGCCGAACCGGGCCGAAATGGGCCTGGGCCGGTCGGCCCAGGCCAGCTGGCCTGGCCTGTTTCGGGCCCGGTTCGCGACGCCCTTTGACCTAGGTGTTTCTCTACAAATTGCCTCTGCCTCCGTCGGCCGCCACATCCAACCACAGGAACTCGGCGAAACCTAGGAGAGAGCGACGAAGGCAGACGACGGCCGCCGCGAGTCCTCGAAGTTGTTTAGGAGATGGCCTAGGCCTACCCTAGCCGCCATGGCCGCCTTGCACGGTTGAGCCATGGCAGAGTTCCGGAGCTAGTTGAGGTCATCAATGGTATGTACTCGGTGGAGATGATCTAAATGCATTTATTATGTGAGTAAAGTACTTCATGTCATCTGATCTTTTAGCGACTCGGTTCCTCCTTTTATGATTTTGCTCTCGCTTGGCTATGCTTCGTCTTCAATCTATTCTATAGATAGATTGCTTGGGGTGCTCTTGTAGTCATGGTGGCTAGAGGTGCATACCGGATCGACCAAGTGTTTTCAACTTGTTCTTCTCGAACTCGCCCTAGGCTAACCCGCACGAATAGGAGTGCGTTGTGACAGGACGGTGGCTCCAAAAGGCGGGCGTCTTCGGAATCGGACCGGAGGATAGTAGTTTAAAGATGGCTTTGGATGAGATGCATGTCGCGCTTACTCTTTTGGCTAGAACTACGACTAGAAGACGATAGGCCTTAGTTTCCCTTGCTTGCTCCTTACCTTGTCGATGTTCATAGATGTGATCAACCTTATGCTATAACTCATATATCTTTAAGGTTTATCTTCTTATGCAATCAATGCTTCGTGTTAGGTTAGATCGTTAGGTTAGACGGAGAATCCTGGGAGTTTGCTTCCGATCCTTGGATTGACAAATCTAGGGAGGACTCTCCTTGGTGAAAAAGGCACCAAGTCACCCGTAGGCTTGCAGTGAACTTGAGCACGGTTTTGAACTGTCAACAAGAACCTTAGCAGTTTGCTTCCGATCCTTGGATTGACAAACCCTGGGGACCCTCTTTGGTGAAAAAGGCACCAAGTCACCCGTACGCTTGCGGTGAACTTCAACACGGTTTTGAACCGTCAACAAGCCCTTTTTCTGGCGCCGTTGCCGGGGATCGGCAACTCGAACCCTAGGGTGATCTATCTTTCTTTTTAACTAACCCTAATTGTATTATTGCATATACCTTGTGTTTCTTGTTTGTGTCCTTGAATGTAGGTAAAGCCCTAGACACAAAGTGATCGAGAAGTTTTCGACATTCGAACTTCAACAAGTCCAACCTCGCTCAACCAAGTTGATGGCTACGCAAAGATTTGCTCTTTAGTGGTAGGTGCTAACCTTGGTTAGTGGCCCAACATCCCTATTGAGCCCCCACCCAAAGCAAATGAAGATGAATAAGGTATGCCGACGTGTGTCAATTAAGTTTTTAAGACTAATTTCTTTTGGAGGTTTGAATGTTCGAGCTATAGGTTTCGGAAACGACCATGTCAAGCACGATGGAGAAGGATTCCATTACCATTATGCTCATGCAGCAATGGTAATGACTTTTGAAGCCAAGGGATGCCTGACATGGTGCCCTAAAAGACTTCAAGATAAAGACCACGCGTACATCTCCGGATTGATGGACGAAAGGATAATGATGTCATCAAGATGTTTGCATGAGCCTCGGCAGAAAGCATTAGATATATTTGGATTTTCAAAAGCCCCATGAAGTCTACGTTCCAACGAATCAAGCAGCAAGGCAATCGGAGGTTCCTACAAGCGGATATGGCCGAATCACCGAAGGTTGCACGTGCTGAAATTCTGGACAGCAAGCAATGCTGAAGTGAAACAGCCATAGCTCCCTCATTCGGACTCCAATTAAGATGAATGAGTACCCATTGGAAAGGTAATTTTATAAATTTTTCAATAGAACTATATTTTGGTATATGTTCTGTTCTGGATGCAGGGGTAAATCCATGAAGAAGAGGCAGCAACAAGGCGATGATGACAAGATAGAGATGGACATGGTGACAATAAAGAGAAGATGGGGCAACGGTTCCACAACATGTACATGATGAAATTCAGAAGCTAAGGACTAAAGCATACCCTCCGGAGCATGGATGAATGAAGACACAAGAGGCACCACTCAACACATGATGATGTTGGAAGCGAACCACGACCGATTTCATAAGACAACACCAAGCTGCATGAATGTTTTGGATTCTCGCACAAAGAACCATGGATTCACAACAATAAAAAGGTACGTGAGAAAGTCGAGCTCTATGACTTTAAATGAAGTGTTTTGCGGGAGGCAACCCGATTTTTTATATATCTATATAAATTATGACAGTCTACATTGTGCTCTTTATTTGAAAACTTCAAGTAACATCATACCATTGCTCTAGTAAATGTCACAACCAAATAATATGTGCTTTAATAGATATTGAGTGAGCACTTTGCTACTTGATTTTGGAAAACTTGTAGACCCCTTATTTTTGTGTGCTTATTAGTGTTTAGAGTCTTTTTATTTGTGTCTTTTTAGAGAGAAATATGAAGCATGATCCCTTTTGATTCTTAACTTGTGGCTAGTTAACTTAGGCTAACTTTTGCTTTTGGTTTAGATCACCACCATATTTTGTCATTTTGTTCATTCATCTCATGTTGCACTTCATTCCACATTGTTCTCCACCCTTGCATTGTGTTGCATGTTGCATCTCATTTTTATAACTCATCTCCTTAAAAGAAAAAAAATATCTTTGCCTAAACCTTCCTATCAAACCACACCTAGAACCTAAGCCAACAAAAGGGGAATCGACTTATGTAAAGTCGACAAAGTCTATCTCTATCCCTTTCTAATTAAAATTTTGACTAGCCTCGTCCTAAACCCTTAGGGAAGACCTCTCATACCTTTAGTAATCCTAAAACCGTAGGTTTGCTTTTCATCCAAAAATCTAACTCTTGTTTTCTTTTCTCATTTTTCAAAACCACCTTAGATAGAATTTCTTCACCCGACTTATCTTTTCATAATTCTTATCTTAAGCCAAAAATATAGGATACCCATAAGCCTTACCTTAAAACCTTGTTAGCATGTTTGATTAGGTCTTTTGATAAAAGATTTTGTTGACAAGACCATGTCTCTCATAAAGTGACTTGCTTGTCATTATTGAAGAACAATGTCGAAAGCCTTTTCAAACATTGCTGACCCTTTTACTAACCCCTTTTTGCATTAGCATTTTGCATCAACCCCTTTTGTTCTATCATGCATAGTTTAGCTTGGCTTCCTTGTGAAACTTTTTGATGAATGCTTTATTTCAATGATAATGCTTCACTAGTGGCATTTTCTTTAGCAATCTTGTGTAAACGTGGTGTTTGGACTTGATTGCGGACAATCATCATTTGAGTTTTTAAAGCTTTGTTGATTTAAATTGCATTAGGTTGGTTTATAAACTTTGCAATGCGCTTTAATTTTCTTGCGGCATGAAGAATTATTAACCTTGAAATGAACATGGTGTTTTGACCTTGGTTAAATCTTTATAGTTATATAGAAATAAAGCAATCTAGTTGTAAACATGGTGTTTAGAACTTGGTGCAAACATTGTCATTGTTTATATCCCTTCCTTTCATTTGCATTTTTTCACCTACACGCACGTACACTCATTAGGTTCTCTTTTCTTTTTACTAGGTAAACTATGCCACAAGTTAAGATCTTAGGGATGTATTTGATTTGTTGGCAATTGTTTCTACTCCCGACCTTCACCCCGGGGGTAGAATGTGCATTTGATTTGTTTTGCAGGCATGACCAAGTGTTCCCATGAATTCTTGACCAATTGCAATTGAGATTGTTAGTCATCTACAAGGCTTGAGAGGGAAGTCGCAGTTTCCATCAAAGTTTGAGCACATGTTCAGAGATGTACAATGGAAAAAAATTAATATTCAGAAGCTCCTTCAAACCCTCTTTCCAACGCATCAAGGATCGTCAATTTTGAAGACTCGTACAAGGAGATATGGCAGAAACATTGAGCATCGCGCGGTCTGAAATCAGCTTTGGACAGATTGCATCGCCGGAATAAAAAAGGCACAACTCTCTTGTTCGGAACCCGTTTCATGCGAATGATAGCTCGTTGGAAAGATAATTTCATGAACTTCAACTTGGAGGAGTGTTTCAGTACATGTTCTGTTCAGGAAGTATAAGAAAATCTGTGGAAGATGAGGTAGCGACAAGGACGGGATGGAAGTCGGTGATAACGATATGATGAAGGATTGAAATCATGGCTTGATGATAATAAGAAGAAGTTGAAGGACAACCAAGGTAACAAAGGCAAGGAAGTGAAGATGATTCTCAAACATATGGCAATAGGGAATTATGAGCAATTCAAGTTTTTCCACACTTAGCAACATGCTAAGCATGGGGGAGGATTTGAAGGACGAAAAAGGATCGCCTTCACCACAAGATGCTCATCATTCTTTTTCCATGCTAAGCACAATGCTTAAGCATGGGGGAGGCCACACTACACTTCACTACAAGCATCGAAAAGGACGGTAACTCGCCCTTAACTTTATCTTTGTTCATCTCCTTCTAAATGCTTGCACATATATGCTTTCAACCATAAACAAACTTTGTATTTATCTCTCGATCAATAACATGGCTACTAGGAGGACAACCTAGGTTAGTTAGTTTTTATTTTTCAATAAATGAATCACCATCTCTTTTGAGCTTACCACGATGATATCATTTGTATGCCTTGCTTATGGAAAAGTGATGAAAGTTGCCACTTTGTTTTACTTGCATGATGTTTTATATGAAATGAATTTTTGCTCTCTATTAAAAGGAACTTAATTTTATTAAATACCGGCTTTCATTTGTGGAGGTTAAATGACTAATTTTTAAGACCCACATACTTTATGTTGCTCTTTGATTTAAGTTTACCGATGACCTATGCCTTGTACTTGTTTTATTTAAAATTATTATGCTATCAACATTTGTGAATCTCTTGCAAGGTTCTACCTACCAAAGCCTATACACATACAAGTACTTTCATGATGTAACCTTTAGTTTGCAAACTTATATCTTGATGAGTTGGATTAGGATTGATTTCTGTGGTACAAGACTAAGAAGCTGGTCATTCCTTTGTGTATCTTTTTCATGCTAGCCATTTTTGTCCATGCATTCTGAGTTTATACACTGGAAATTTCACAACCTTCGCTGGGCATCCACCCTAAACCTAAAACATCTTTTTGTGATTACCTCCTTGACCACAACCCAAATTGAGTATGGATGATATTTCGATGAATTTTTTGAAGATTTTCTGGCAAGATTTCAAGACATATAACATATGGAGGGACTCATCAATGTAACTAAGTCATGCGGAGTTTCGACATGGAGGATGCCCTTGAAGATTTCAAAATATTTATAGAGGAACATAAGGATTTCGTACTTCTCTAGCAGCCATAAGTCCCCTCACTTCTATGCTCGAGGACGAGCAATCATTTAAGCATGGGGGAGGACTGCTATAGCAAGTACTATGTTGCTTAAAAGTTTGGAGGAGCATAAAAAATTATGAATAAAAAAAAGAAAAGAAAAAAAAGAAAGAAGGAAAAGAAAAAAAAGAAGAAGAAAGAAAAATATATAAGAAAAGAAAAATAAAAATGCTCCTCGGTTCTTTTTAGCTTCCGTTTAAATCTTAGAGAGCTTTGAAGACAAGTCCATACTCAATCTTTTCCAACCATGTGCAATCTGATAACGAGAACTTCATTCGTGTCTCGGGATCACCCATTTGCCACTTCCACATGTCCACCTTTCTAATGCGTGTGTTCCATCTCTCTCTTCCCAACATTTATTTTCCATGACCCTTTTGACTAGTCTCGGTAAATCCAATAGATCTCTCTCTTAGTTTGACAATATTTCAAGTATAACGTTTTGCTAGGATTGTTTTTACCTATCAAGCTCCACATAAGCTTTCCACTTTCATATATGAGTAGAATAGGTTGAGAATAATCTAGTGTAAGCTTGAGTGACTTGACGAGATGAGTGTTTCCATGAGCTTTTGCAAGAGAACCTCACTTATGTTAGATGTGCAACTTTTTGAAAACTCTTCACGATGCAACAAGGTAAAGGTTTGAAGTTTGCTTAAACTCGAGAGCACTATATTTGTTTTATTGTGGCATGTTCTTTAATGATAGTCTATCTTCCATGATAAATTAGCCGGTCAAAACTTGAACCTTAAATGCTAAATACTTGAGAGAGAAATATGTCATGTTGTGTATAACTAAGTGCAGGGAAGACATTGAAAGGCAACGCTGATTTCTAAGTTAAGCAAAGATCTTGGACTTGCTCGAGAACGAGCAAGGTTTAAGCATGGGGGTATGTTGACGGTCGATTTTGGTACACCTAGCTATGAGTTTACCGTCAACATTTGCACGTATTTGATATCCTAACTAATGGTACTAACCCCTTTGATATGATAAGTTCGCACTCGCATGTAGTTTTTGGAGTATGTTGTTTACGCAGGATTTAAGCACTTAAAGGAGTACTTTCGGGTAAAGTTCATCGAGCACTTTATGAGAAGATCATGAAGCCCGACACAAGTCAAGACGTGAAGTGAACACGACTCCAAATGACCCAAGGACCAAAGCGTCAACACGTAAAACTCCGGGGACATCAACTCAGCCCAAGAGATATTCTCACAGCCCAAGATAGCACGATCTTTCGGTACAGATTCGGAGACTTAAACGGCCTCTAATGGCAAAAGTTTGAATACCAAAGTTGTGGGCCTCGACAATAGCTTCGATTTGGACATATGGAAGGCCCAATTCGAGTCAAGAGCTAGGAGATATGGCCTCCGAAATACCTGCTACGCAGATAAGTCTGAAATCAGACAGATTATCTTCTGAGGCCGTTTTGGAGATCTTATCTTCGTTTTCAAGGAAAGCAATGAATACCAAAGTTAGAGATAATTTCGTGGCCCACATTCCGGACACCGAATTTGCATTATTTGCAGTCTGGACGTGGGAGATATGGCATCGGAAAGGAAGGGCTAGAAATTAGGAAAATCTGGACAAGGCTGATTTTATGGAAAGCAAGTTTGCTTCTCTCCCAAGGAGGATCTCGTGCAAGGCAAGGTGGAGCACACCCCAAGGCACCCCAAGGGTATAAATACAACCCCCTAGGCACCTCAAGATGGTTAAACATTCAGATCCATTCACCAGAGAGCCGCCGACACGAAGGAGAAGCACCGGAGGAAGCCGACGGCCGCTGCAAGTCCTCGAGTTGCCTAGGAGATGGCCTAGGCCATGCCCTAGCCGCCATGGTTGGCCCTGTGTGGTGAAGCCATGGTGGAGTTCCGGAGCCCATGCCTTGATTCCATCAAGGCAATTGTACACTCTACATTCGATGGTGATATAAATCATGTCTTTTCCTTACTTTGAGTTACTCCGATGCGTGCCTCATTCATATGTGTAGCTAGCATATGCCCTGAGTAGGAATAGAGTAATCATGGTGGTTAGTCTATCTCTTGCGGATACATCGTAGTAGTGCACGGACCGAGGTTTATCGTTCGGTGATGAATATCCTTGCGTAGTGACAGTACGGTGGAGGAGAAAGCGGCGAGCGAACGTGTAATGTTGAGTCGATGACTCATTCTCATGTTGTAGGATTAGATTGGTTTGTCACCGTGGCCGGAGCGGCAGCAAGAAGACGATAGGCTAGGGTTACCTTTGGATGTTTACCATTATGGCTAGGTGGATGTGATCCATACATCCTTTCATGTATGTTTAACCTTTATGCAATCAACACTTCACATAGGGTTAGACCGGTAGGTTAGATAGAGAACCTTAGCGGTTTGCTTCCGATCCTTGGATTGACAAACCTTGGGGACCCTCCATGGTGAAAAAGCCACCAAGTCACCCGTACGCTTGCGGTGAACTTCAACACGGTTTTGAACCGTCAACACGCTGTGTCGGAACTTCCGAGGGGGCCCGGAAGTATACCTGAGCATTTTTAGCCCGACCCGCCCACGGACCTTACTGGGCGGGCGTGGGCACAGATCTTGCAGCCCGCGAAAAAAATATTGGCCTGAGCCCAGCCCGAAATGCTGTTTTTAGCTATTTTACACTATAAAATGCGCGGGCGGCCCGCCCAAGCCCGGGCCCGGCCCGAGCCCGGCCCGATGTAGGATCTAGGATACCAACTAGAGGTGGGTGAATAGGCGGTTTAAAAACTAAAACTACAACACTAGAGAAATTTAATTAGAACCACAAGTAGGATTAAATTTCTAGCTACTCTATTCCTATGTTGGAGGTTTGCAACCTAAGGTGACAAGATAAAATTCAATCTCTAGAAAGTAAATGCTCAAAGTAAAGTACTTGAAAGAGAGTTGAGCAAAGAAATAACCGAGCACAAGAGACGAATTTTATTCCGTGGTATCGATGACTTGCCGGTCACCCCTAATCCACATTGAGGTGGATTCAATGTTCAACCGCTCCTCTATCAAGGCACCACTTGATCTTGAGCCGGTTAGAACCAAAGAACCACTCCACACCTCGATTCCACTAGAGTTGCTTTTCACCGCTCCGGCGAGGTGAGCACAAGACCTCTCACACCAATCTTCCAAGGCAACTTCACAATCTTCTTGAAGTGCTCAATGGAATCACGAGCTCCAAGTCGTCTAGGAGGCGGCAACCTCCAAGAGTAACAAATCAACCCGCTCGCTTGATGTTTCCCTAGTGCCACAAAGATCAACACCTTGATGCAATGCACTAGATGCTCTCAATCTCACAAAGAATGCAACCTCAAAGCAAAGTGAGTGAGAGAGGAGAGGGAGAGCTCAAGAATGTCAAATGAACCTTTCAAAGTTCCAAGAGCCGCTCTCCCAACCCGGGCATGGAGTATAAATACTCCCCCTTCCCGTAACTAGCCGTTATGTCAAAAACGCGTACCTCGCGGACTGTCCGTGATGACCTCACGGACTGTCCGCGTTTGAATTCCAACGGTAAAAGCGCAAAGTCAAATGTTGTCAGAGTTACCCGTTGGGCCGGGCGGACTGTCCGCCAGGACCCCGCAGAATGTCCGCCAGGGCCCCACGAACTGTCCGCCGGAAGCCCGCGGATCGTCCGCTCGGTCCAGCCGAGCTGCGCACCGTCTTGTATGATTCGAGGTTAATTTCGGACCGTCCGCCGAAGACCCGCGGACTGTCCGCCCGAAAAGGATTTTTCTCGAAAAACTTTGTCAAAAACCTCAGATATTCAATAAACCTCAAGAGCCCGCGGACCGTCCGCCCCAAGGGCCCGGATTGTCCGCCCCATAGCAGAAAACTGACTTTTCTCAAGATTTTCAACAAAACCTCTTTCATTTTTCAAAACGCCACTCATCTAAATGCAATGCATGCAAAATATGATCCAAGTGGCACTATAGAGACGTCAAGCCAACCAAGTTGATCCCTCTTGATAGTACGGCTATCTATCCTATTAACCCGGTCATTTTGCATCCACTAATCACCTCATGACCGGTCAAAGGAAAATCTCTATATTTTACCTTTGCCTTGAGCTTCCCATGGTCAAAGATATCCGTGCCACTACCAACATTGCCATGAAGCTCAATTCAACTCCGGGACTAACCTACACTCATATTCTCGATGAAATTGTTAGTCCACTAAGATTGTCATTAATTACCAAAACACGAATTAGGGGCCTAGATGCCTTCACCCGAAAATTGAGGCCCGCTGCGCCCAGTGGGACGGTCATGGGCAAGATTTTCTCAGCCTGAAATAACCGAGTTTTTTCGGCCCGGTCTGAACCCGGCCCGGCCTGCTAAATGCTCAGGTCTACCCGGAAGTACCAGCACAGGGGCGGAACTACCGACCTGCCAGAGATGACTAAAACAAAATTTGAAAACTAAAGCGAATCTAGCAATTCTATAAGAATCAAAAGTTTAGTTTAGATGCTAGGAACCACCTGCAACCAAAGATATAGATAGGAACTCGATAAATATGTAGATCAGGGCACAACAAGCTTCTAGGGTTAGTCAAATAGGAGAAGAACTCAAACAAGCAAGAGACAAGTGATTTAATCCGAAGTTCACTTCCACCAAGGAAGCTACGTCTCCGTTGAGGATCCCACAAAGGGAGGGCTATCACCAAGAGCCTCTTGCCTCATCCAATTCCCCACAAAGGAAGAGTGGTGCTCACTAAGAATTCTCCACCGAGGAGAGGGTAATACAAACGATCCCGGGTGCTCCACACGAAGAGGGCACTCAACGGGCGATGCCTAATCGTCTAGAAGCAAGCTTCAAGAGTAACAAACGCGAATCGATGCCCGGAGATGCTTCAAGTGCTCTTGAGATGGAGGAGAAGGATGGGTCACTGAAAGCTTCTCAATCTCACACCTTCAATCTCTTCCTCACACAAGCCCTAGCTCAAAGGAATCATGACTTAGCTCTAGGAGGGAGTGGAGGAGAGGAGTGAATGCTCTTGGGTGTGTTTGTCTCGAGTTAGGCAACAACAAATGAAGGGGGAGGTGTGGGGGTATAAATACCCACCTCCAAAAACTAGCCGTTACTGTGCTGAAACGAGGTTTATCGGTACTACTGACCTCAGGTCGGTACTACTGAGGGTCACTGGACATTGAGACAGTGGAGGCTTATTGGTAGTACTGACCTGGGGCCGGAACTACCGAGGGTGACGAAAACTCTGCCAGAGAGCCAATATCGGTACTTCCGGCCTAGCGCCGGTACTACCGAGAACCACTGAGCTTTTCCCAAAAAGAACAACATGTGTACGTGTAGGCTTATTGACTCTCTAGGTTTCTTAGGGCATCTTTCTAAGCACTTTTAGCATCTCAAAGTGGTCAATTCGCATCCCCCTTTATAGTACGGTGTTTCCTATACTCAGTTTCGAAATGGACCTCAACACAGGGAAAACGAATTGGGGGTCTTCTTTTGGTCAAAACATATTTTTCTTTTGCTTTTATCATGCACACATCTTAATTAACCATTAAATACCTCAAATTGTGTTTGTCATTATCACCAAAACAATTAGGGGCCAAGATGCACTTTCAGTGACCTTCCTCCTAAATTTGTTTAGGTGAGCTCGTGCTAGGCCGACACCTTATTTGCTTGTTTAGGATCTTTTATAAAGTGCTAGTGAACATAGATGAAGGGTGTAGTATTGGCTAGACCGATAGTTTTTATTCCACATTTGTTTCGGTTAGCCGAAGCGTTATTTTTTTAGAAAGGACTATTCACCCCCTCTAGTCCACCATCTCGACACTGCAACCTCAGGACGGGCCAATGCGAGCAAAGGTCGAGCGCTACGGTCGTGGGTGGGTGTGACGACAACGAAGAGGGTACGGGAGGAAGATGGGGTGGCGCTAATGCTGCAGGGCATATCGACATCGGTGGAGCATCGATGACGAGAGTGTAGGGCGGCGTGGGAGGGCACATGCAAGGGCGGTAGAGCAAGGATATGCCTCCGTGTGCATCGGTGTAAACCATATCTTTATTATTACTTCTACGGGAAAATATGTAGTGCAAACCACTTTCTCGGTCGAAACGTGAAAATCTCTCTAAAAATCATACTTAGAGGTTTTTTAAAAGAGTTTTTTTTAAAAATTTTTTGAAATGATGCACAAAAGTTGAGATGTCAACGTACAAAAATTCTAGCAAAAATGACAAATTTTGAGTGCATATGCACTAGAATACCCAATTCTTGGGCATGTGTATTCTAGTGCATATGCACTTGAAATTTGTCATTTGCATATGAATTTTTATAAAACAAGTTTGCATCTCAATTTTTTAACAAAGTATCTATGAATGAATTATGGATATGAATTATTTTAAAAAAATAGAGACTTTAAAGTATCGTTTTTAAAGGGGCTTCATGTTGCCATCTAGGAGGTGGTTTGCACCGAATATTTTCCCTGGTTCTATGGCAGAAGGGGAAAATGAAATTACACCCATCTGTTTCACCGTTTCACGGTGTAGAACTAGATACTGCAATGGAATTGGTTCCCAAGAGATTAAGATCTTATTTAGTTTAATGAAATATATCGTAGCAAAGTATCATAACGACCTTTTGAATCCTAATTAGGCTAACTAAATGTTAACTTGTTATAAAATTAATTGCACAAATGGATTGATTTTCGCGAGATGAAAATTTTAAATCTAATTAATTCATCATTAGCACATGATCACCATATCACCACATTATCTAATCCTAGCATAATTAGACTTAATAGTTTCGTCTCGTGAATTAACCGGAGTTATGGAATGAATTTTGTCATTAATCTACGTTTAATACTCCTAATTAATCTCAAACGTTCGATGCGATCAGGTAGGGAATAAAACCACGAGATGGAACAATATTTGTACGATAGTGAATCGGTTTAGCTTCAGGCTTTTCAGCGGTATATGCATATGAAATCAGACACAAAATCTAGCCGTAGAATCATTTGCTCGCCATGTATAAAAGTTTAGATAATAGGTAGTAAATAGGATGAACATGCAATTGCTAGGCAGAGGAGCAAATCATTCGTTTTGACGCATGTTGGTGGTTATCCCTTTCTCTCTCCAAATCTACATTTCAAAAAAAAAGTAAAACGCACAGATGGTATTACCTCCGTTCTTAAATATATAACACTATTGACTTTTTTCATTCCTTTTACTATTCGTCTTTTGTACAAATATTTTGCAAATTGATAAACCTACAAGTTAAATCTAAAGTACATTTGACAATAGACACAAGGATTCACATTTTTACTTTAGTTAACTAACTTATTCAATCGATATTGATAGTCAAAGTTAAAGTAAAAAGTCAACGGTGTCATATATTTAATAACAGAGGGAGTACATCAACTTAGCAGAAGGTGTCAGCTGAGTCCCTAAACCTGCTAACGTGAGCTCCAACACTACATTACCCTTAAACTGCACACGTGGCACGCTGACCGGATGGTGACGTGTCCTTATACATGGCATAGGGTCCTCCTACTCTTGCTTCCTTCACCTCACCAGTATCATTTCCACCTTGTCGCCGGCCATGATCATCCCACCCCTGTTGGCTTCCCACCGGCCTCCTCACCAGTATAGTTGAGGCCGGTCGGCTCCGCACTTGTCATCACACCGCCCCACCCCGTGGTCACGGCCCCGCACAAGCTCATTGGGTGCTGGAGCAAAAGAAGAAAGCGCCCCCAGTAGCATTTTTTTAAAAAAAATATTGGATCAACTTTCTTGAAAAAATGTTGGTATGCAACTTTTTCGTGAAAAATGTGAGATTCAACTTTTTCTAATGAAATGTCAGTTCAACTTTTTATTGAATAAATGCTAGTTCAACGTTTTTTTTACAAAATAGGAAAAAATCTAAATTACTCCCCTGAAGCATAACCAAAGTTCGAATAACCCTCTAGAGGAATTCTTGGTTTGATTTACCCCTTAACACGATTTGTCTTTTTTGTTCCTCCATGCACAAGTGGAGTTTAAGTTCAAATTTTGCAAGTTTATAGTAGACACCATAAAGTATGTTAAAAAATACATCATAAGTTTTTCATCACTATTTTGATAGGGTAAGATATTTAATAAAAAGTTACCCTTAATATATAAAATTATATACAAACTAATGATTAAATTTTTGTTAAATATTTTTAAATATATATATGTCCACTACCATTCTGCAAAGTCTCAAATTAAAATTCAACTTGTGTATGGAGAAACAAAAATGACAAATTACATTATAGGATAAGTTGAACAAAATGTCATCATTTAGGGGTTTAATTAAACTAAAACATGGTTTAGGGGTGTTATCTGGACTCTCTATACTCGAAGGGAGTAATATTGGTCCAACTGTTTTGGAAAATGTTGATCCAACTTTTTAAAAATATTGACATTTTTTTCAGTTGAGTAGTATTTTGTGGGCTTTCGGAGAAGATAGAAGGGAGGAGATTAATGAACCGGAGTGGAATGGAAGTTTCAACTTCTATATGTGGAAGATAGATATGAGGGAAAAAAAAGTTCTCTTTTGCTGAAATTTGTAAAGGGCATCATATTCAGAGAAATTCTAAAGTCAGAAAGAGAGACATGCATGCTTCAGCTGAAGAATAAACTTGTGGGTTCATTAGGGTCACTGCTTGCATGCGGAGTTCAGCTTCATTACAGACTTGATATTACGAGCTTTGCTCGCACATTTACATTTAGGAAAAAGCTTCCCATACTTTTGCTGCGACGAACTAGAGGCTTCGCTTTCATGCAATTTATTATTATAATCTCTTCTTTTTGAAAAGTTCTTTCACAATTCATCAGGCGGACGCCGACGTGACAGGGGCACAGGGCGATTCAGTACTCTGGGGGCAGCCGTCGGTGCATCGTGAACTAACTAGAAATGGCCGCGGCGTTGCCGCTTATGGCCAGTGGTTAGCTTTGTATTGTACGTGTATCTATTTGTTTTTATATTTTTATTTCTACGGCTTATATTTTAAGTGTATTCATTTTGTTTGTTTGTATGTGTGATATGTAGTGATATGTAGGATTATACGGAATGTCTTATGTTTAGGGAAGTATTTTGCTTCGTATATGTATGCGAACGATTATTTATTTTGTAGTATTTGCACTGCAAGTTAAGATTATTTATTTCGTAGTATTTGCAGTACAAGTTAGTATTAAATTGAAGAGTTTGGAAACGAAGATTATGAAAGGGGATATGAATTGATTTAGAGTTAAGGTGGGGTAGATATTTCTGGTTCATATGTGTTATGCGCAAAAAATTAATCAATGACATTAAAATGTAGATGTATAGCTCTATCAAATAGAATGCACTAAATCATATGATATTTAGAGTTCAGTGCATAGATGTAGTCATGAGAGACTGAACAAAACTGGTTTGGCCTTTTTTTTATTTTCCATGATTTTATATGAATTTTGGAAGATCTCAGATTTCAAAAGGAAAGAGAAAAACGTAAAAAAGGAAAATGGGTTCGGGAGCCGTTTTTGGCCTATTTAAAGCGGAAGGCAGCCCGGCCCATGAGCTGTTGGTAGGCCGGCCCATAGTATGGCCTGGACGGTGGGTTGTATTTGTGCAAAAGTCGAGGGCTTTTTTGCAAGAAATTCTGAGAGAGGAGGTCGGACTGCGGGTTGTATTTTGCCAGAGCTCGAGGATTTTTTCGCAAAATGACCTAGGATTGGCCGATCTAGGCCGTCCGCGCGCCCGATCCGACGGCCGGGGTACGCTGGCGACGTGGCCACGCTCGCCGGCCCTCTTTTGTTGCGTGAATCGTATATAGAGATTTACGGACGGAGTGTGTGTGCACGAGTCTCCGTCGACGGACCACGAAGCGAGGGGCCAATAGCCGATGCCGAAGTATGCCTGCGACCGTGGCCGCGCGCGCCGACCGGTGGAGAGTTTGACTCGTGTCCACGCATGCGTCGTGCATCGCCACCGCCCGTCGTCTTTGGACGACCCCCGCCGGGGGCCACAGCCACAGCCACAGCCATCTGGAACCTGCACGGGTGGGCCCACCTACGCTCTCTCATTCAACCCCTTGAACGAGCCGTGCACTCGTTCGCGGCCCACAACGCCACGTGACCACCTCACTCACATTAGTGCGAGTCCACCCAACCAACCCGCTGCGCGTGGGGCCCACGTGATTTAGTACTCGTCGTTTCGTCATGGGAGGTTTGGGTCACGGGCACGAGCTCTGCACTGCTACCGGTGCTCTCGTAACGGGGCGAACGCACATCTCTCGTGCGAGTCAACTTGCATGCGGAATTTTGCACGCGGAACCACCGTAATCGTCGCTGGTAGGAACGTCGAGCGGGAATGTTTGTCCCGCACGAAAAAAAAAGAACATCTCTTGAATCTAGAACAAGAATGTAACCTCAATTTTACTCGGGGCACTCGCAGCGCAGACTCTATAATTCAAAGACTCTGTCACAGGAAACTATATTTCCCAACACAAAGAATGTAGCAGTAGTTTCTATAGATAAGAAAATTTATTAAACTGTCCTATATCTTGAGAGATAATTAAATGAGTTATCTTAATATAAGCTAAATTAAGTACTAGTACTACAGTATGAAAATAGTCTGTAGAATCTAAAATGGTTAGCTAAACAACAACATTGATCGCGAACCCGGAAGCTTGGCCGCCAGCTCAGCCAGGACGATAGCGACCACCACCACCTCCTTCCAAAAACCCCGAGCTCTAACGATATTTTTTTTTCCGCTTTTTTCTCTCCGATCCGAAACCCCGTCCCCATCCGGCCATCCCCATCCACGGCGCGGGCATTCTTCCTCCGTCGGTGGAGGTGGAAGAACGGGCCAAGGGGGGAGTGGGAGCCGAACTGTAAAGCCGCCGGGTGGTGGGGGAACCCGCACTCCGCCCGCCTCCCCTGAAAATCGCACAAACCCACAGCCTCAAAACCCCCCGGCCAAAGCCTCAGATTTTCGCAGCAGCCGCCGCCGAAAGCTGGCGTCGTTCGCGTAGGAGGCGGCGCGCACTCTGTCCTGTATCCATCCGGTGAGCCGTCGCTTCCTTTGCTCGCCCCCCGGTTTCTTTTAGATGCATTCTTCGTGCTCATCGCCAAGATCCGTGTGATGCCGCCGTTGGGGAGTCTTCGGATGCTTTTAGCTGGACCGCGCAATGCCACGGCTGATTTGTTGCGGAGACCGTGTTGCTGGCATTGTTCGTCACTTCGTCCCTTTTTGGCTTCGTTCTCGTCTTGGCAACTAGGGATCTGACGGCATTTTACGATTTTGGTAAAGTCCGGTGGTTAGGGCGCACTGATGTGATAGATGAATGGCAAGGCTTTTTTTCTTGGATTAGTACTGCCCATGATTGCGTCAGGGGGAATTTCTTGATTTAGTTTAATCCTTGTTGCTTTTGATTTTTGTCCTACTACTCCACATACTGGTATTATGTATTTGTACTCCATACTAATTGGTTTTTTTTTTTTGGTCTTTGTAATGTCCAATTCACCAGGGTGAAGCCATGGCTGTGAAGGCTAGCTCCACCGACAACAGAACAAGGAGCACAGTGTCCATATGCATAGTCATTGGCATGTGCTGCTTCTTCTACATCCTCGGAGCGTGGCAGAAGAGCGGGTTCGGCAAGGGTGACAGCATCGCTCTGGAGATCACCAAGCGCACCGACTGCACAATCTTGCCGAACCTCAGCTTCGACACGCACCATTCTAAAGGTGGCAGCAGCTCCAGAGATCTTGTTTCACCGGTGAAGAAGTTCAAGCCGTGCCCTGATCGATTTACGGATTATACCCCTTGTCAAGATCAGAACAGGGCGATGAAGTTCCCTCGGGAGAACATGAACTACAGAGAGAGGCACTGCCCGCCGCAGAAGGAAAAGCTGCACTGTTTGATACCACCACCGAAGGGATACGTGGCTCCGTTCCCATGGCCGAAGAGTCGGGACTATGTTCCTTTTGCAAATTGCCCATATAAGAGCTTGACAGTTGAGAAAGCCATCCAGAACTGGGTTCAATTTGAGGGCAATGTGTTCAGATTCCCTGGTGGAGGGACACAATTCCCTCAAGGAGCAGATAAGTACATTGATCAGCTTGCATCAGTCATTCCAATTGCCAATGGAACCGTCAGAACTGCTCTTGACACTGGTTGCGGGGTAAGAGGAAATGTCGAAGTGCATCATACTTGTTGCTAATTCAAGCTTAGCTACAAAGTCTAGTCCATGTCTTAACGTACTAAACTATTTCAGGTGGCTAGCTGGGGAGCATATTTGTTGAAGAGGAATGTCTTGGCCATGTCATTTGCGCCAAGAGATTCGCATGAGGCGCAAGTGCAGTTTGCCCTTGAGAGAGGTGTCCCTGCTGTTATTGGTGTTCTTGGTACAATAAAACTTCCTTATCCATCAAGGGCCTTTGACATGGCCCATTGTTCCAGATGTTTGATTCCCTGGGGAGTTAATGGTGAGCTTAACCATGCGTCCTTTTATATTCTACATCAAGGCAAAGATTTGTTACCATTAGTACTTTGAATATTCATCATATGCTTTTACATATTTTGTTTTACAACTCAACCATTTTCTCATTTCACAGATGGAATGTACATGATGGAAGTTGATAGGGTTCTAAGGCCTGGTGGCTACTGGGTTCTTTCTGGTCCTCCAATTAATTGGAAGGTGAACTACAAGGGCTGGCAGCGCACAAAGGAGGATCTTGAAGCAGAGCAGAACAGAATAGAGGAAATTGCGGACCTTCTATGTTGGGAAAAGGTCTCAGAGAAGGGTGAGATGGCAATATGGAGGAAAAGGTTAAACACTGAGTCTTGTCCTTCTAGGCAAGGTGAATCCAATGTGCAGATGTGTGAATCAACAAACCCAGATGATGTCTGGTATGCTATTCATGTAATCTTGTTAACAACATCAATCATTTCTATAATCCCTTTCTGTTCCTGATTTTTACTTGCTGCTGCTACATTAGGTACAAGAAGATGAAGGCCTGCGTGACACCCATTCCAGATGTAAAAGATGAAAGTGAAGTAGCTGGAGGAGCAATCAAGCCTTTCCCAGACAGGCTCAATGCAGTTCCTCCAAGAATTTCTAATGGTTTGATTCCAGGGGTTGCATCTCAGGCCTTTCAGGAAGACAATAAAATGTGGAAGAAGCATGTGAAGGCTTATAGCACTGTGAACAAATATTTAGTTACTGGTAGATACCGGAATATTATGGACATGAATGCAGGTTTTGGGGGATTCGCTGCTGCAATAGAGTCCCCCAAATCTTGGGTAATGAATGTTGTGCCAACTATTGCAAAGATGCCTACACTGGGTGCTGTGTATGAGCGAGGGTTGATCGGCATATACCATGACTGGTATGACAGTTTACACTCAAAATATGTACTAAAAAAAAGTAACGGTCTAGGCTATGAACTTTACAATTTGACGCAATGCATGACAGGTGTGAGGCTTTCTCTACCTATCCAAGGACATACGACCTTATCCATGCTAGTGGTCTTTTCAGTTTGTACAAGAACAAGTAAGCTACTCTTGCCTTCCGGAGCGAATCCATTTCTCTAATTTCCTGTGCTTATCCATTTTATCTGTTGAAACTAACAATAGGTGCAGCATGGAGGACATTCTCCTGGAGATGGACCGCATCTTGAGGCCAGAAGGTGCTGTCATAGTGCGGGATGATGTCGATGTCTTGACCAAGGTGAATAGCCTTGCTCAGGGCATGAGGTGGAACACGAAGTTGGTCGATCACGAGGACGGTCCCCTCGTGCGAGAGAAGATACTGTATGCTGTGAAGCAGTACTGGGTTGGTGGGAATCAGACGGCTGTAGCTTGAAGCAAGCACGTTTCAGGGGCTTCTAACACGAGGAAGTCTGCAATTCAACCTTTATGCCTGACGAGGATACCGCCCTTTTAGGTTAGCACTGAAGCAGCCAGGATACGGTGCTTGCTGGTGATAGCTGCCGCCGTATAATGTTGTAACAATTTTCTGGTGTGAACTGAATACTCTGTTCAAAAGGTTGCCTATCTCGGGAAAATTTCTTACAGGTCCACGTACTGTTTTACATGTATCTTCTTTTCTGTAATCCGTAGCTTGCATATCACGGAGTACAGGTATTTTGAAAAGGCCCAGATCTTTGTATTGCCCTCGTGAATGATTCTGAAGAAACAAGAGCTGCTGAACTATTGTTGAAACATGCTACTAGTAAAATAGAGCAACAGACGAACTTAGAAACAATTTTGGTCAAGATATGCGTCTACTGTTTTTAGTAGGTGTATAGGTGTGTAGCTTCTCAAGCTCTTTTTGTAATCAGAGGTCTGAAGAGCAAGAACTACAGATATTTTGAAATCCCAGACTATTTTCGTCTTGGAATCTATGGTTATAACCTCTGACGTTCATAAAAAATTTACGACGCTCTCCTTCCTGAGAGGAAGCATAAAAGGGAGCTCCTTACTTCCCAAAACAACATCGATTCTACCAAAGGACTAGAACGATCAAACAATACTCGGCCAACACCCATCTCTGATCGCTAAGAATGCTGCCCTTCGCAGTCAGATATTCCATTGCAGATAGTAAATTACCGTCATTAGAACATCTAACCAGGCCACAGGCAGTTTTGTAGAGCACCTGGACTCTGTAATCGTGAAAGTTCTTTGTGTAGTATTTATGATCAATTGCAGTGATAGCATTTTACAAATTTCCCCTTGTAGAGCAAACAAGGAGAAAGAGTATGTTTTCTATGTCAGAATGATTTAGGGACGACTGAAAAGTTTGCTATGAGCTCCTCCAACTTCACACAAATTTTGGTATCAGAAGGATTTATTCTAGTTTCCGGTAAAAAAGTTTGGCGCTACAAGAATTTATTCTAGTTTCCTGTTAGCAATACATGATGGACGATTCCCTTGGTACCGTGCGCTGTGGTGATGGCGAGGTAGAGTCAGTGGAAGTCGGGCTGGCCAGTGGACGTCAGACAGCGGTGCCACATCCTGCTATTGGGGTTCACATGCTTTGGCGCTGTGATGACCTCTGGAATGGGAAGGTAGACGTAGTGTGTATTGCAAACACCTGACGTGATGCCACTGAACCCGGCAAAGGCTCCATGTACCTAAAAAAATTCATACCATTTTATTGCAGTCAAACTCATTAAGATGGATAAAACTGAACTCCTACATTCAAATGAGTACTAGCAGTAGCAGGCAATGAAAGAAATCAACTTACAGCATTTTGCCCGAGCACGGTGCAAAGAATAGCATCAGATGCATTTGCCCGGCAGGCACGAACCATGTATGTCGGATCAATGTATTTTAGATCAGCTGGAACACCGATGTCCTTGAAATGCTTCTTGATCTGCAAGGTGAAACCAATGCTACTGAATAATTTGTAAAAGAAAAAAACGTGTAATCTTCGTATTATGGAACATGGAGTAGTAAATTAGAGATTATTTCTACTGATTTTCTATATGTATTTTGGTATGTATAGGGAAAAAACAATGGTTTGCACTTTATAAGTCCGATAAAACTGGTATCAGACCTATATTTGTTGGTCTTCTTTCACAGGCGTATAAAAAGGTATTTCCACGAACTTGAGGAGAAGCAACAATGAACAAACCCTTAAAAATAAATTATGCATATAGTAAACCTCAAGAAAGAACTCGATTCTGGCAAGTGCACCAGGCTGGGAGTAAAACTTCAATCGGGATTCACTGAAAACCGGAGGTCCCCAGGCAGTCTACACCCATAAGAGTATCTCCAAGATTATCTAATATTTTCTTCCTAAAGATATGAAGTTTTAGTGCTTCTAAAAAGGTATTGGAAAGAATAAAGAAGGTCATCTCCAAGAGTTCCTAATAATCTACTACTAAAATATAGAAGACAATTTTGCATCAGGAATCCTATACTATTCGTAAATTATCCTAACCACTTTTATGTATTCTCTCTCTTGTACATTTACATCAGGAACCCTTTTCTACTCTTTATTGTTTCTGAGCCCTTCCACCTTGTTTTAGGAGAGGATACACGTCAACCAAAACCGCGTAACAGGCTGTTTTTTCCCGAGTCCTAAAAGATTAGGAGTGTGGATTAGGAGTTGTTGGAGAGGTATGTTTTGCCGTCTTCCTAAAAATCAAGGATTAGGAAAAGATTTAAGGAACTCTTGGAGACAAACCTAACTAACCACCCACAGCGCCGTATCGCTACACACACAGTGGCTGTAGGATTGGATGCCCTTTTTTGAAAGTTGTTCTGTCTTATTTTAGTAAGTGGTACATCTTCACTTTCATTTTGGCACGAGATACAACCTCCATCTGGTCCAGATGACAACCAACCCTTATACTGATCTTCTAAGATACTAGATACAAATGTATGCAGAAGGGGTTTCAGACGACGATACCTTTTGCTGCATGTGGACACCAAAGTCGCTGAGTATCACATTTCCTGAAGCATCAGTTGCATTTGATTTTTGCAGTAAATCCTGGACGAAGAGTCAAAGAAATACATTCCTCAAATCCATAATTCGTCCATGTATAATAGAGCCTTTGAAGTACTAAAAAAACATGAAACTACAATGCCAGCTTACCTGTCCCGCACCTTCGGCAACACAAATTACGCAAAATCCTTTTGTATTAAGTAAATGCTCAAGATGTTGCAAGACACCATGTTCTCCATCAAGTGTAAAAGATACCTTCATTCATATTGTAATATTTTGTCAATAGATGTGAAGCCAACACCCACTCATCTCAGTGTTTAGTGTTTACAGACCTCAGGGATTAGGCAAACATCGATTTGTCCACTGGAAAGAGAAGCATGCATTGCAATGAACCCACTGCTTCTTCCCATAAGTTTGACTAACCCAATTCCATGGTACGCACTACGTGCCTAGAGACAGAGAATAAATCAAGTAAAGCAAGTGCAAACAGTATGTAGAATTCATATTCATTTGACTGCATTTTGAAATCCACAGCTGGGCGTAAAGCAGCTTACCTCTATATAAGCAGAATTGATAGCACGCTGGGCTTCTTCCACAGCTGTATCAAAACCAAACGTCTTATCCATAAAAAGTATATCATTATCGATTGTCTTTGGAACAGCAACAACTGAAACTTTTAGTTTTCTCTTACGACACTGCAAACCAGAAAAAAAAAGGACAAAACATAAACCATGCATGAATAATAACATTCCGAGGACCTTGATATGTTTTAGAGTAGACCCAATCTGAATCCTGACCAAGGTAATGCACAGAACAGAAATAGACAAATAGTTTAGTTTCAGGAAGTTGTGAAAAAAATCACCCACCAGCCACTGGGATACTTTGTGCACAAGTGATCTCTGTGTATGAGAGAAAAGACACTCCTGTTTTATATTACTTATCCATAATTTAAGATGTAAAATAGGGTTCAATCCAAATTTGCTACCTTTGAAGTTCAAGAAACATGCTAACTTTTATCTCTGTATTGCAAAAAATTACCAAGGTAATGCACTTAGGTCATATATGGATTTGATTACTAGGCTGAAGTGAACAAAACTAAATTTTAAGAATACAAACATGTCCAAAATTTCCTAGAAGTATGAAAGGAAGAGAGAGTAATAACCTCCTCATGAATGGCATTTGCTCCTGCATGGCTACCATTTCCACCAATTACAAAGAGCATATCAATTCTTCTGGCCTGCAAATATACGATAATCACTGAAACAATACTGAAGCTGCAACACAGAATATGGTGTCTTTCGCTTCCGAATAGTTACCTGTATACTATCTACAATCTCACTAGTTTTAGCTCCTCCGCGAGAGACACCTAAGAAACTTCCTCCAGAAAGATTTATGTTTTCCACCACATCACGTGAAAGCTGAAGGTTCTCACCACAATTATTCAACAAAACCATGAACACTAACTCCCTTTAGCACATCTGCACATGAGAGATGATGAAAAAGCATCCTTACCGGCATTTCTTTTAAGCCTTTCTCAAAAAAGCCACGATAACCAAATGGGATTCCAACTATATTCTTCACCCCATAGGTCTCCAAGGTAAATACTATCTGCACATATAAGCAAAATATACCCATGTCTACTCAAAAAAAAAAAGCAAAATATACCCATGTAAAAAATACAGATCTGGTTATCCGTAGATCCATAATCCTCTTAACAGAATTCACATTACATTAAACTACACGCATACAAAAGTGATGATTTGCCAAATTGCCAGATATTTCTGGGATATGTCAAATAAATACTAAATGCAGGAAAATCCGTTTGAATTTAAATAAGTTAAATAACCATCCTAAATTAGATTCAGAGTTTGTTTGAATTAAAAAAGGCTTTAGTTATTCAGCATTTACTTGAAAGTGTGCTATTTAGGATTCAAATAACATCTACAAACTCAATGCATAGCCATTCACTAATCAATTTTTATCTACATTTTGTCTCCCACTTTTCTTGCTAGCTCTGATCAAACAGGTTATGATAGCCCATAAAGGCATCTTACTCCTAAAATGTTCCTATAACCTTTGCAAGTGTAAATGTACCTTAAATGCCTATATATTGCATCAGGGACTCTTTGCAGTGAGAACGAAAACAATACAAAATCACTTCAGCCATGTTAAAAGAACGAAACTCGTACCTGTCTAATGACATCATTTAACCCAGGGCTGAGCCCTCCACATGTAACAATGGCAGCCTTTACTTCTTCAGGTTCATAGTATATCTCCTTACGAGGGCCTGCACGATGAACACTATGGAAAGCAAAAAAAAAACATGTTTTCATCCATTTACCATTCTTTAAATAAAACTGTTTTCTTAAGCAACAGGAAAGCTGCTGGTATTTTATTAACAGGAGAACTTGAAATTATAAAGTGTGAAAAAGATAGGAAAACATAGAAATAAGAATAAATAACGTATAATTTTTCTCTCAAACATGCAGGAGAGCCGCGTATCATTGTATTAATAGAAGAAGGTTAGAGTCATACAGAAAGACCCCCACGCACACCCACACACTCCCAAAGAGCGTACAATTAGCAGAACCAAAGAGCAAGAATATAGAGACTATCGACTGTTCTCTATCAGGTATACTCATGATATGATAAAAGGAGAACAATGATGTAAGTTAGCAACACATGGAGCATTTCCTGGAAATGTTCATAATTTTAGCATAAAAAAGGCGAATCAGACCACTAGAAAAAAGAACTAGCCAATGTGCTGCATGAGATCATACCAGTGTTCCACCCAGCTACAATCAGGATCGATGCACTCAGCTCCAGCAGAAGTTGGAGATGCATACTTTATCACCTAAATAACAAATTATGGTAAGCGATATATTCACCAGTGGAAAAAAAAAAACCTATTCTCGAGGCCATGCCTTGTTTTATGTACTCCTCTGCAGGTACTTAAAAGTTTATACTTCATGCCATTTGTGCTCAATATTTACCTTTAGAAGTGCTCGGTCATCCTTATTTACATAACCATTCCGCAAATCAGTTGACGAGACATCACCATCACCCAGGGGAGTTCTGTCAGAATAAATGACGGTTTTCTCTAAATTTTCATGTGTAAATGCTTAAAACAGCTATCAAGTCAAACAAAGATATAGCGAACTGGGCTGGACCTGTTTTTCTTCAGAGAGAATGTAGTGGTCCTTGGCTCCATGTCATATATATCAGTAATGTGTAGCAAACTAAAACGCCTATCCCAGTCTTCCTGATACTTTTGCTTCCAAGAAGGATCACTGAAATCTAGATCTAACTTCCCAGAGATAGCTCTGACATGCAGTAGCATAGATCTTTTTCTGCACTTTCGCTTGCTTAAGGAAGTGAAACCATATTGGCATTGGTCCCTTGTTGGATGCCACCACTGTTGCTGTGTAGCAGAACTAGTGCTTGCTTTTAACGCAACAGCCATCCCAGATAAGGACATGAGGATAGTGCATCCACTAATCTGCAGCAGAAATTCAGTAAGCTGAATGTCAGTTGATGCTAATAGTCATACAGAAAAATGAACACATTTCATATGAGTGAAGGATAGTGACCCAAATTGAATCCTGACATGACTTTGCTAATATCATGAGATTGTTCCAGTTAATCAATATTTCAAGGCTAAGGATGTGACACATTAGCTTTTCACTGGCCTCCTTAAAATAACAATAATATCCACAGAAAAAAAAGACCTATCTGAGACTATGAGTATCTTAACAGCGAACACCATTACCTGAAGGACCAAGTACCTTGGAAAAACTCAAAAAACGTGAGTACTAGTATTGATGAAGTTAACACTGGAAATGGGGTCCAGCTCGCACTCCATCTATCTTCATAACAACCTAACCAGGGGCACATGCAGAGGCTGGACCGCTGGAGCAAAACCAAAATTAACATGGCAAAGTAAAGTGCACTACATTCGAGCACAGATACTAACTTGCTCCAAACCACCGCACAGGCATGCACTTCCATCCCGATCAACCAATTAACTAACTCCAGCAGAAATGTGCATCTGCATCTTCAAACGGCGCATATGAGCTCAGGGGAGAGAAGGAAACAGTGCTGCAAGAAGGTGCGCCTTCCAGCGGAGTGCGGTTCCCTTCGCGCATTGTGCCCGGGTAGTTGACTCCCGCGCCTGCTCGGAGCCCTGGATTCCGTCGCCGCGTTCCCTCGCCGAGCCCGAGCTCCGTCGGCGGCGCAGATCCAGCTGGGAAGCGGCTGGCGGGGGTGGAGGTGGCGGGGCTAGAGGGAGATGGCCGACGGGGTTGGAGGGGAGAGGGAAGCGGCCTGCCTCGCACGTCGCCCTGCCTCCTGGAGCAGATCCGGCGGTCGGAGGTTGGAGGAGGCGGCCGGCGAGCTCCGCCCTCGAGGTAGGCGGCCGGTGAGCTCCCAAAGCAGATCCGACGGCCGGAGGGTGGAGGAGGCGGCCGGCGTGCTCCCGGAGCAGATCCGGCGGCCCGAGGGTAGAGGAGCTCGGGGACACGCCGTCGCCGGCCTGCTCCGTCTGCGCGCCGTCGAGCTGCTCCGCGCGCAGCGCCCTCGAGACCGCCGCCGCCAGGAGCCCTTCCCTCGCCGCAGCACCCCGAGCTGAGGAAGGCCGGCGCGGGGAGGGAGCAGCCGCCACCGTCGCGCTCAAGCCGTGCCTCCACCGGAGAGGGAGAGTTGCCTCCGCCGAGCCCGAGCCGCGCCTCCGCCGAGCCCGAGCCCGAGCCGCGCCTCCGCCGGAGCTCGTCGCACGCGCGCGCCGGTCGCTGCTCGCGCCGAATCCGCGACGGGAGGAGAGGAGAGCGTCGGGAGAGAGAAGAGGGAGGGAGCGGTTGTGTTGAGGAAAGGTGAGAGAATCCCCGAGAGAAGGGAACTAGAGGAGGGTCACCGCATAATGAAGATGGGGATGAGGCAACCGCTGGAGCCTCCACAGTGATCATTTCTTCTTCATTTTGCGCAAGGGGGCTGGGATAGGGGTGTTGCTGGAGACAGTCTACAGCACTATGAAGATGCAGAACTACGGTAACGTCACCATGAAAACGCATCGCGAAAGCGAACAACTAAAGCAATCAATCGGCGGGC
Organism: Cenchrus fungigraminus; assembly: GCA_036936925.1. NCBI lineage: Eukaryota > Viridiplantae > Streptophyta > Magnoliopsida > Poales > Poaceae > Cenchrus > Cenchrus fungigraminus. The sequence continues at coordinate 37,441,446 of CM072780.1, read as the reverse complement.
ACCAAAACCGACGCCCCCATGAACATTTCCAGCCAGCCGCGGACAAATCAGATCATCAAACGCGAGTGCCCCCGATTACACATACGCCGGCGCGTGAAATGATAGCCGCATTGCGCCGGTGGTGCGATCCGCCGCGGCGGACCAGGTGGCGCCGTGCGGATCTCCCCGGCGAGAGGAGGCCGTGGATGGAACGGCGACTTTACCTGCGGCTCCGGGGCGGCGAGAGAATCTGCGGGATTCGATTCGAGCTCCGGCCTCCGGGCTTCGGGCTCGCTCGTCGCCTCGTTGATCGGTTGGAGAGTGCTTTGACCCTTGGGCGCGGCGGAGAAGCAGAGGCTGGTAGCGGAGATGAGAGTGGGGACGGAGGGGGTTTGCAGGTGGAAGTGATTTACGCACGTGCCATTAAAAAAAATTAGTGATTACGCTTAAGATACTAAATAGCGTTTGTAGCACCTGCAATAGCAGCCGCTATAGCGGTAGCGGTACCCCGACACTACCGCTATAAGGTAGCGGACCCAAGATAGCATGTTTGGACTTAGCGGCCGCTATTGTCCGATATTGCCCGCTATTAGAGTCGTTATTGCTCGTGTTAAGCCGCTATTTACTATATTTATGATTCAAATGATATATGAATACGAATTAAATGGTAACAATAATATTTTGATTAATTATTTAAGTAATGTACAAGAATTGATAAATGAATTCTTTATATATGTATCCCCAAATAATAAATATATCTACTTTTTGTGATTCTTTTCGTGAAATGTAATGGACTAACTTAAAACTTTAATATTTTCATGTAAATTTCATGTTAATGCAATAAATTGTGACTATTTCTTGCATTCTGCTATTTGGACTTAGCACCCGTTATCCGCGATCTGCTACACCGACACTAATCCGCTACCATACCGCTAAACGCTATTTAGTACCTTGGTTACGCCCATGCCATAAAAAGTTTTGTAGGCACCCGTGTGTCATGTACTGAACTTTTGTTTACGCACGTATCATTCCGTCCACATTTTGTTTATACCTGAGCATTTTTGGCCCGGCCCGGGCCCGGCCACGGACCTTACTGGACGGGCATGGGCAGAGATCTTGAAGCCCGCAAAAAAAAATTTTGGCCCGAGCCCGACCCGAAATGCTGTTTTTAGTTATTTTACACTATAAAATGCGCGGGTGGCCCGACCAAGCCCGGGCACGGCCCGAAAACTAAGGCCCGACATGTCCCATGGTGGGTCATGAGCAGGATTTTCTCGGCCCGAAAAACCCGGGTTTTTTTCGACCCGGCCCGGCCCGTGGAATGCTCAGGTCTAGTTTTGTTGGGATTTAACGGTTGCACCAGCCTCACATATGGGACCCGCGAATGGAAATGACTTTTTTTGCCCCCGAGCCATTCTAACTCTATCGATCCTTGCTGTATCGATCCCTCCCGAATCCGCCGTCGCAAAAAAAAATGTCACGGCTCCCTCCCGAAGAACCCTAGCCTCCGCCGCCGTCACGCCCGCCGCCGCCGCCGGCCAAATCCAACCGCCAGGGGCCGGCGCGGGCAGCGGGTCCCTCTCGCACTCGCTTGCGCGCCAGGGGCTCGCACTCGCCCCCGCGGCAAGGGCTCGCGGCCAGGGGCCCGAGGCTCGCGGCCAGGTCGAGCACACAATCTAGATCAGCAAGCCGTCGTGGTCCAGGTCGTGGAAGCAAGGTAAAATCTTCTCGTTTTCCTTGTTTACAACTTTCATTGCTCGCGTATGTGTGATGTATGCATATGTGCTGAGCATGCACTGTTGTTCATCTGTAGGATGGACGCCGGCTTGGATAGTGAGCCTCCTGATATTTCACCGTGGGAAATTGGTGCTGGGCAATCAGCTGAATTAAGCGTAGGGGAATCTAGCCTTACTAAATCTGTAGATAGAGAATATCTTGATAACCCAAAGCCATCCAATGAGCATGTGGGTATTGATGAGGAATGCTTGTATATTGACATTGGTCCAGAACATGGAGCACCTCCCATTCCCACTAGTGAAACTGAACCAGACACAATGTTAGATGATGAAATAGAGGAAGATGAAGTAGATGAAGTTGAGGATTATGAATCTTTGTCTGATGATGAAATAGAGGAAGATGACATTGTAACAGATAGAGAGCCTCCACAGAAACCTGATGCAAACTATGACAAGGATGATCCTCCTATGACAGTAGGCACTATGTATTCAGACCAGAATGCTTTTAAGTTGGCCTTAGCTACACATGCTACCAAATATGAGTTCCAATATATCATTGAAAAGTGTGATAAATCTCGATACAGGGTGTATTGCAGTGGCAAGAATCAGGGCTGTAGGTGGAGAATTCATGCCGCTACTTTGAGGGATGAAGTCACAGTGAAGGTAAAACTTGAAGATTATGTGGGTGAGTGCTATTCAGTTGAGAAATTCAAAATTGCATATGCAGGTTCTGTGCCCTCTATTCCTGACAAGTCCATGTGGCCCAAACCCACCCATGGCTTCTTCATGCATCCTCCATTGCTTAAGGCAACTGCAGGAGGAAGGAGAAGAACAGGATGAAATCAGCTTTGGAGGGAGGTAGTAGTAGTAGTAGGAAGAAATCAGGCACTGAGGGAGGTAGCATTGAGGCAGGTAGCATTGAGGCAGGTCCTGGAACAAAGAAACATAAGTGTCCAATATGCCACGAGTTAGGGCACCATTGGTACACATGTACGAATGGCAATCCAGTGGTATGTGCGTAAATCACTCTCCTGGTGGCGGGGGAGGAACGGCGTGGCCGCGTGGGTGGGCGCGACTTACCGCCACCGCGTGGAGGGTACTATTCACAACCGCCGTAGCCCACGACGGTTGGACACTGTACCACCTCCAACCGTCGTGACGCATGGCGGTACCGCCATGGGGTACGGCGGTTGTAGTATAGTTTTGACAAATTTAGGATCCATCGTATATTTTTTAAAATTCGGAAAAAAATAATCTAAAAAATAAAAAAATTCACTACTAAGCGGTGTTCGTGGGTCGTTTGGGCTCGGGGAATATTATGCCCGGATGAAAGTTTTGCAAAGCTATACCTTTCTCACTATTTGTTTGAAATAACGGTTGGAAGTAACCACCATTTCAAACTATGGTTTCCACCAACCGTCGTATAAAACAGCGGTTATGGTCGAACATCGGCGGTTAGGGTAGACGGCTGTGGTTCTCGGCTAGGTTCAAATGGCGGTTGGCCCAAACGCCATTTCAAACAGCAGTTGGGTGTTCTCTTTTGTTTTTTTCCCCATTTCAGACAGCAGTTGGGTGTTCTCTTTTTTTTGGAGTTTGCTGCATTTCAAACTAGTTTGCAGTATTTGTACAAAAAATCTACCAATTTCTAGTTAGAAGAATACCTGAGTCGAAGCGCAGATTCGGCAGAGCTTCGCTACTAGCTCAAATGGAGGCAAATGTGGAGTAGAGTGAGTGAAATGAGGGGGGAGGTCCGGATTAGTTTAAAGGGGGGGCTCCAACCGCGGTTTCAAATGGCAGTAGGAGTACCGCATAGTCGCTGAGGTGCCAACCGTCGTTTCATACGACGGTTGTGTGGGGCTGGCCTACAGGCAGGCCAGCCCCGCCCCTGACATTAGCTGCACCCCCTACCGCTGTTTGAAATGGCGGTAGGCGTGGTCAACCGCCGTTTGAAATGAAGGGATTGGTATAGTTTTGCAAAACTTTCATCCACACATTTATTCTTAAAAAATCGTTAAAAATATAAGAAAATTCTTGAAATGTGAATTTTTTGTTTTTAATATTTTTTACGATTTTACAAAATATACTCCCAAATAAAAACCGTTGCCAGTTCAAACGGCTGCCGTGTGAACCGACGGCAGGGAGCTACAATGCTTCTACCGCCAAATGAAATGGCGGTAGGCAACAATGTTCCACGTCGAGTAGTGTAGCGCACCTACCACCGATTCAAACGGCGGTAGGTGCCAACCCAGCTTTAAAAAATCATAATATTCTCATATGAACTTTGTAGTTCAAATATTTTTCATCTGAAATCATTTTGATGCTCTCGAGATACTATTCAAATCTAAAATTTGAATTTTAAATATAAACATTATCTCAAGCATTTGAGCGTCAAAATGATTTTAAATAGACACGATTTGAACTACAAAGTTGTAGATCTCGTCGAGTGTGGCACCATGTGAGTGCCACCTTTCCAAACACACCCTTGAAGACTCTCTTTCTTCAGCATCAATAATTTCATACGGTTTGGCCAGTCTTACAATAGTTAGTGTTGTGGTTATATTAATTTTATGGCAGTCCGAATACGATTGCATGATTCGTTTTCATGGAATTGAATGACCATGACACTTTGCTACATGCTGACATGGCAAGAGAACAAGCAAGGAAAGAGAAAGTGAAAAAAATAGAACAAAATGGTTTCCCATGGGATCTTTTCGCTGGAGACTGGTGGCATTTCACCCATGCCCAATTGCCGACGCACAAGGCCCCTTTGGAAATTTGGAGAGAGAATTCCTCTCACGGCACGAGAATATACACTAATTCTCTTTGTGACACTCGAAATTTCTATGTGGAGTTTGCATCAACCTGTCAACTCGAATGCGTGCTTGAACTTGTGAATATTTTACATGTGGTCAATGTTGCATTTAATCCGTCATAAACATTTTGGTTGCATATAGAGTCCCGGAGGGAATTATACCTTGTGTTTTTTTTTGCATATAGGGGTATTTTGGTCATTCCTCATCAAATGTAACAGTGTTAGTGGTGAATCTCACGACAGTGTTATAGGAGGGACAAAACTTAGAGTTGGTGTCACGTAAGGCAATGCAAAATTTTGAGTGTCACATAGGGAATTGATGTATCTTCTGGTGTCATAGGAGGAGGCAATGCAAAATTTTGAGTGTCACATAGGGAATTGATGTATCTTCTGGTGTCATAGGAGAAATTCTCAATTTTGAAGGATTCACGTCCGCTGCTCGCTATACAGAAGTGCCATGTCAAATTCAGCTATGGATGGAAATATGAAAATGGAAGTCGAATTATCCGACATCCGTATCCTCTAAAATATAAATATGGAGATCCATATTCAAATTCAAATGTGGTAGTAAAGTGGATACATCCAAATTCGTTTTTGTCAATTTTCTCTATCGATTCCACATATGTATTCGGCACTATCCGGTATTATCCATATTCGACTATATAAATCTGTCAGTTATCTCTATAACTAATGGCAAATTATGTTCAATAGAATACTAATAATGATAGTATATAATTGAAAAACTTATATCCATAACTAATGATTATGACATTAATTTTAATATTAAAATATTGCATTCATAAAACAATTTAAAAGTTATATTTAAATTTAATGACCAATATCATTAATCTTAATAATAAAAATACATTAATATAAAGTTTAATTTTAATTACTCTAGTTTATTTATGTATTGATGAAATTTCATGTATTTTTTATTATTTGTTTGATAAATGTATATATATATTAAAAATATATATTTATTAATTGTTTTATTTATTATATAATTAATTATTAAAATAATATGGATGAATGTGATATTCTTAATGAGCGATCTCTATCTATACTTGTTATGTACTAATACTTTAGCCTTTACATGATTTTGTACTTGTAAATTATCAATAAAGAAAGTCGGTAAATATTAGGGGAAATTGGTCTCGTAGCACCGAAAGATCACGACTTCTGTAAAATACCACTGAAAGATCTCGCCTCCACAAAATACCACCGAAAGGTTGCAACGTTAAGGTGAATTAGCATTCCGTTCGATTTGGGCAGCAACTCTGTTATATTGGACAAAAATACCCCCAATCAAAACCATGGACACCCTTTTCTCGCTTCTTGCTCCCGATATGGTACATACCGCCTCTTCTTCTCCGGCGACGGCAACAAGACAAGGAAGAAGGCTGCAGGCCTACAGCTCATCCTCTCCCCATGGCCGCGCCGCCCGTCCTCCACCTCCGCCTCACCACCGCACTCCGTTCTCCGATGCTGCGGGTGAAATCCCCTTCACCCGCGCAGGCCCCCCGCAGCCACGTCGCTCGTCCGCCTCCGCCCTCCACCGCGGAGCTCTCGCAGAAGAAGGGAGGCGTCGGTCGTGGTGCTGATGCAGCTCCGTTCGCCACCGTTCACCGAGCTCGTGCGTGCCGCCGCTCCTTTCGCCGCCGGGATTGAAGTGCCGCCACGCCTCCCGACGCAGCTGGGCGCGGGATGGGGGCATGGCCCCGCTCGAATCGAGGTGCAGCTGCACCAGGTCGCAACGAGCAGCCGCAACAGCGCCAGGAGAGGAGGGCCAGCCTGGAGAGGGTGGCGGCAGCGGCGGTGCCACCGCGAGGGCGCGGAGGGGGCGGCGGCGTGTCAGGGGAAGAATGCCGACCATTCATTTGAGAAGGACCAAAGGGCAAAAATGTCATTACAACTTCATGATATGTTCACCGAAGGGGTAAAATACAAGGTGTTGAGGTAGAAAATCTAACGGAATGCTAATTCACGTTAACGTTGCAACGTTCCGGTGGTATTTTACGGAGGCGAGATCTTTCAGTGGTATTTTACAGAAGTCGTGATCTTTCGGTGCTATGAGACCAATTTTCCCATTCGAGAACATTCGAACCTTTATTCGTATTCAAGTACAAATATGGTAAAAGGTGTTATCCGAATCCGATTCCATGCGAATCCGATTCGTTTCCACCCATAAATTCAGCCAACAGTACAACTATCTCATATACTTCCTTGGTACTTAAATAAGTGTCGTTTGCATTTTCCAAGAAACAACTTTGACTAATTTTATATTAAAAATATTAATATTTATGATACATAATTAGTATCATTAGACAGATATTTGAATCTAATTTTTTAACAAAATTATTTAGAGGTATAAATGTTACACTATTTCTACAAACTGAGTCAAACTTGTGGCATGCACACCAACGACAACACTTATTTAGGGACGTAGGGATAGTGGCTTGGCTGTTACGTTGGCTAAAAGAAGAGCTGTATTAAATGCCAGGGGTTAAGCCAGACCACACAGCCATCAGGGTTGGCTCCCTTGAACACCGGGCTCATACACATAGATGAATAGTATTGAACAGTATTTTTCATTGAATTTAGCAAAATTCATTGGGGTCGTCGGACCCCGGTGGCACAAGGTAGCTTCGCCCCTGTTAAATGCGTGGATGAGGGAATCATCTGTCGTGTTGAGTCGCCTGCAACAGGCTAAGAACAGACATTTTGTTCTCAGGGGCCGCATTCAACCCGACAACTCATCAGCTCGTTTCTCTCTCATCTCTTCTCACTTTTCCACAATAAGATTTTTATGATGTGGACCTCTCAGCCTACTGAGTTGACCTTACTATACTTGCTCTGGGGTTGTTAAGATGAGTGAAAAGAGTTGAAATGAATAGTGAATGAATAATAAAAATTAGATAGGTGTTTAGTGCAGAAAAAGTAGTAGAGATGTGATGAAGTGAATAATAAATTTTGGAGACCTCTTGGAAACTTTCCAGGCGCGAATCTGACTTGTCGCGCGGCTTGCTCCTTCTCGTTATCTTCCTGCTCACGGTGGTGCTATGTTTCAACGTTCCAAGTTCCAACCATGCGCGACAAAAAGTTACCAAAGGGGCCGGACCCAGCTGCCAGAAAAAGAAACGTGCGTAGGTCACGCGGTGCACGGGCGCCCAACAATAATTTGGTAATGTGGTAGTGGGAGGAAACACAACAGACAAAGTCTTGCTTGACACCGGAACAAAATTCTCCTTTGGCAGATGTCACGACGGTTTTGTTTTTTCCTTGGGCCTGATTGTTGTGTGTCGGGTGATGACAAATTGTTCTCTTCCCACCAGAACTGAACCGCTCTCTCAGTTTCATAATACTTATTTTGGCTTTTCGAGATACAATCAAAAAGAATATATCCAGAAAAATCAAAACCACAAGTATTATTAAATGGAGGAAGTATACGCGTTACAATGTTTTGTTTGACAGATAGATAGAAAGAATATCATGAGCCACGCACCACTATCAGTATAAAAAGAGCAACACGGTACTTAAGCAGAATATTTAATCACAAATCATAGATGGTAACAAGCATTGAAGCTTTATAAATCAGCCGCTTTACTTGGTACAACAAGAGGAAACGTTTGCTGGAGGCCTGGAGCTTATGCCTTCTAGTCATACTTGCCCTTGACAAGGTACTTGCACATCTTTTTCTGGGCGCAATTGATGAGAATTTCAGCAGAGTCAATACCTGTCAACAAATATACAATGAAAATTAACGCGGTAAGTGAAAAGCTTATATCACTAGAAATCTTGGCGAGCTCAAGGGTACTTGAAGACCGACCTGCAAGATAAGCGCCATGGACATAGCCAGTGTATTTGTCGCTGGTGTGCTCACCGGTAAAGTATACCCTCCCAACCGGTGCCTAGAAGAGTGCAGAGAAAAAAAAAATGCAAAGTTCAAAGTAAGTAATGCACGATTCGTTCATAGCTAGGAATAGCTAGGATGTCAAAAATCACATAAGCTAGCGGCATATATAGGAGCACAGAATCAAAGATCTGTAGTATCATACCCTAAGCTGGTCGACTTCGTAGCGGGTGACACCGACTGGCCAGTTGGCGTAGGTGCCCTTGTAGAACCTGTCAGACCACCATCTCGGGACAAGGATGTCGGTGGCATCCGGGACGTCCTTGCCGGGGAACATCTTCCTCAGCACTTCCATGATCTCTGCCTTGGTCTGGTTGTCCGACTGCTGCTCAATACGCCTCGACTCCTCGTCAGTCACGGTCACAAGCAGGACATTGGCACCAGGATACTGCTTCTCAAGCTCCTGAGTATATATATTGTTGCAAAATGTTCAGTATGATTGACTCGTGCCTAGCTGCCCATCAGTTTAATTACAGGCTAACAATGACAGTATTGGTGCATGCTTTGTGTACCTGCCACGCTGCGTAGTAACCTCTCCTGCTGCTCGCGTAGAGGAAGAACTCTTTTCCTTCCCCTACAGGCCAGAACTTCTTGGGGAACTTGAGGAAGATCTTGGTGTACACAGCCATGTCGAATTGGTAGATCGCCAAAATCTTCCATGTCTAGGACAGACAAGAAAAATTGTTGACAAAAAAACAACAACCTGAGACAGAGTATATAGTTGATGGAGGTAGGATAGGAACTGACAGGTAGCTTGGGTTTGAACTGAATGAGATCGGTTTGCAGGACACCCAGGCTTGTAGTAACCATAACATAGTCTGCCGTATACACCGACTTGTCCTCTGTCCTCACGGTGACACCAGTAGAAGAATAGCTGATCTCTCTCACCACCTATTATGTATGCATGTAATTTGTTCTATCTTGTAAAGTAACTAGCATACTATGTCTCAAGAAGCCAGCAGCATATATATCAAGAAGAATGCAATAAGCATCTGCTATACGTACCTTGTTGAGCAGCAGCCGTGGATCGACGATCTTTCCAGATCCGTCAGTCTTGAGGTACTGGCCGGCGAGGTAGTACACGACGGTCTCGTAGCCCCGCTGGTCGGCGACGAAGTATTCGTCATCGCCGAAGTCGACGAACGTCGGGTTAGGGACGGTGGTCTGCAGGCTGGTCACGCGCGGCGGCTCCGCACCCTCAAAGTCGTACTTGAAGTAGTCCACCACCATGTCCACCGGCGTCGCCGGCCCGTTCGGCTGGCTGAAGGTAGTTCGCAGACTCAGTTCTTTTGAAATTATTCCATGGCTGGGTATATAATACATACATAGGACGACGTACTTTCATCATCACTACTAAAAAGCCAAGTAATTTGAGAAGTTTGCATGCACATTGCTTTTGCCATGCCTGATCGATTTTAATTTGCAGTACTTTAACCTGTTTCAGGTTGTTTGTCCAGACATTAGGCATTCTGAGTTGTAGGCAGACCAAGTGTTGTTTATAATTAGTGTTCATATGATGAAATTTCTGCCTGGAACAAGTTTCATATAAACTGAGATCTGAATTTGAGCAATAAAGTATCTTCCGTGTGAGAAAGCTTTCAGGGTCATTTAAGCAATAAAGTATCTTTCATGTGAGGAAGGCTTGAATTTCCAATCTGAATTAGAAGATGGATACTACTCAAAGCAATGTAGAAAAATCAATATCATTGCCCTTTTCCATTTACGTGGCAATGCAATTTGAGAGCATAGGTTCACTCATTATATTTGTGCCCCATCAATTTGTAAGAGAAAATAAAGAGGCAATCAGTTCTAATGGCCATCTTGGACTCCTGGTTAGTTTCTTGTAGGGACCATATCATGGTTATTGAACAGGTCCTAGAGGAGGTAACAATGGATTATTCATCTGGAAGAAGCTTGGCAAATCTTGAGGGTGATTTTCCACTGGAGCAAGAAGAGGAACTTATACATGAGAAGGATTTCAAATTTTGAGCCAACTCACGGTAAGCATGATAATTCATTGCATTTTGTTGTTTTTGCAACAAAAACATAATCTGGGAGAAGGAAAAAGTTTGTGGGGTTGCCAGTTTTCCTTTACTTCAGTGATGAAATGATAATGACATCTGTTCGTGATTTGAAATCCATGCTCTTTTTTGTGAAGGAACCACCAATTGCTTAGAGTTTTTTAATTAGTTTCAGTGTGGCAGTAGATATTCAGACTATGGTACTGAGAAACCAACACTAAATTTGACAAGGAAAGGTGACAAATTTTAATCCCTATCACTAGCCTTTCAATGATTAATATCTGGCTGCAGAGTGCAGACCCAAATCAGGAAGGCAAATCAGTGGATCCGCTCACCTATCTACAGAGTACTTTAATATTGCATATGGGGGGATATCACTACATGCAGATAGAAAGTTTGCAGATATGTTATCAACCACACATGGGGTAGACACAATAATCTGCAGATCACTACTGGCCGGTTCTAATACATGTTCAAAGCAGCATACTTCGTCTCATTTGTGTGGCTGACCCATTGAGCTCTCTTGTTGATTGATCTCTGCAGCAAATTAGAAGGTGGTGCTGTCTGATTGCTTGGTTTGAAGGAGGCCATCCCTGGTTCCAGGATTTGGCGTCCTGGAGAAACAAGTGCTATTTTCTATAGAGATGATATTTTCAGTTGTATCATATCTAAGTGTTCATTGTAAAGTGAGGATGTGCACTAGATTTTTAGCCCTTCTTTATGGTAAAGATTAAAGAGTGCCGATATTATCTACTGAATTGGTTTCTTTCCGATAAGAAACAATGTTATTTATCTATGATTAAATTGTCTGTAGCAAACGCACGGGCGCACAATCCTAGTTCATAAAAAAACAAAAAGGAACATATATAGGACGACTTACTGATCGTAGAGGCGCTGCATTGCAAGGATGGAAATGTCGTCACTTCCGCTGGCGGGCAAACTGGCAGACAGCTTCTCCCCTTTCGATTCCACAGCATCCGCTCGGTCAATTATCTTCTGAACGTAAGCTTCATCGTAGAGGCCACCGCTGCAGCGAAATGCACACACATGAACGAATATAATAACATGTGTTTGTTGTCAAGTATAATAATCTCGAAGTGCCAAATATAGTACTACCTCATGGAACAAATATTTGACACTTTGCCTATAAATAATAAAATATTTTCCAAGACAACCCAACTTATTTTCAGAGACAGTCATATGCGTCTTCACCTCCTAAAATACTTTTCAGAGGTGGATGCTTAAACAAGCCACCTCTCGAGATGAACCATCGGATCTAGGCGTCTTCATCGCCATGGAGGAATCCATGGAGTGGGGCTCCAACGGTCATGCAATTGAGAGTTGACCTTTGGTCACACGACCGCTGGAACCGGTCGCCACCAACCCACGGGCAGCTGCGCCCCCACCTACCACATCTCGTCGAGCGACGTGGGGGAGACGACGGCCTGCTCCAGGAGCCGCACCACCACGAAGACCCTGGCATCACCGCGAGCTCCGGCACCGGACGACCAGATCTGGCCGGAGGCACCGTAACCCGAGCTGGAGACGACGGATCCGGCCGGCGTCGAGGGCCACAGATCTGAGCACAAACCAACGGCTGCAGGAGGAGCTTGGGGAGGGTGAGGTAGCAGAGGGATGGGATGGGAGAGGAAGGATGCGATGGCTGCCTTTTTTAGCGCCACCACCGCTCGCCGGAGAGCAGCGGCGGCGGCCAAGGAGCGGTCGGAGGAGACGGGCCGCCGCTTACTCGTCGCGGAGTACAGTACGGTGTATGATCCCACATGTCAATGACTGGTAAGTCACGTGACTTTACGGCACTGAATCCCCCTCCTCCGACGCGAGGTGGTCTCTCTATGTGTTCTTTTTTTTTTAGAAACCTCTAGCTATGTGTTCTAAACTGCCGAATTAATCAGTTTTATTAACTTATCATCCATGTGCATCATCAGTTTAGATTTATGTATGTATATTTTCTAAGAACTGATTAGTTGATGTTTTTTTTGTGTGTGACTAGTACTAAATCCGTTCCAAATTATTAGTTCATCAAGTTAGAAACGGTGAAATCAAAGTGAAGTATAGTTTGGAATGGAGTAGGTGTAGTACTCCTCCTTGTAGACGTTCTGGACGATACTAAAGTTGGTGAGGAAGTTGCGGAGCTTGAGCGTGGAGTTGACGATGGGCCAAATGGGGTTCATCTTGCCGCCGTTGACGCCCTCCACCCAGTTGGCGCCGATCTCGACGTTGAGGCCGGCGAAGTTCTTCTTGTGCATCCGGCCGCCGATGCGGTCCGTTGCTTCCAGGATCAGCAGGTCGGTTATCCCGGCGTCCGACAGCCTCTTAGCCGCCGAGATCCCTGCACAAAAAACACCATATCTCATCGACATTCACGGTCGGGGGGCACATGTGTGGTTGATACGACATATATGCGTGCTTACCGGACATGCCGGCGCCGACGATGATGACCCTGGGGCCGGCGGCTGCGGCGAGGGAGCCATGCTGTGCTATGGTCAGTGCTAGGAGCACTGCTGCTGCTAGCACCAGAGCGCTGCTGGACGTGGAGGAACTCATCTCCTGTCCTCGCTCTGAGTCTCCAGGCCTCGACTCTGAGTTTGTCTATCCACGCACACATATACGGAGTATATATGTAGTGTGATATCATGTACTATAACATAACATGTGATATGCATGACGCATGCTGGCCCCGTCCCCTGCGAAAAAGCCGTTCGAAAATGCCGTGCGAACATGCCAAAAGCACCGAGCCACGCAATTCCCGGCAGGCGATATCCACGTGAAAGCTAGGGGTTGTTGTGATGTGATCTCAGTCGGATGTTTGCAGGCTAATTAAGAGAATTAGTTTTTTACTTAGTTTTGTACTCTCTGTATCGAAATACTTGTCGTACTTGTCGCTATTAATTTTTTCTTACAACTTTGACCATTCGTCTTATTCAAAAAATTATTCAAGTTCAATATATCTTGTTTGCTACATGTTTTGCTATTGTAGCTATTTTAAGATTGAGTTATCCTTTTAAGTATTTGCAATAATTTTTTGAATAAGACGAATAGTCAAAGTTGTAAGAAGAAGTAAACAGCGACAAATATTTCGATACGTAGTAGGGAGTAATTAGTTCATGTTTATAATATTTCTAATTTTCTAATTAGTAGTCCAACATTGATGCGATGGCAGAGACTAAACTTTGTGTAACCAAACGCGTCTTCTAGACAACCATTGATGCATGTGTGACAGAGTGTGACCAAAAAAATTAACCCAGCACGCGGCCACGCGCAGCGGCTTTACCCGGTCCCATGTTCTTATTGTACGGGAAAAGCTGATTGCTTTGGCTACTAGCCCACGTGATGATAATTGTACTTACGAGCGAGCGACCACAAGTCACTGTCACTCCACAGAGATCTCAATTATTTCGGGCTCCCCGCGCTAGGAGGGTGGGTAGCGATCGATCAACCCCCTCCGAACCTTCCTTTTTTGAAAAACTTCTTTCCCACAACTTTTCATTTTTGGAATATCATAATTTTTAATGTATAATTTGAATCTAAAATTTTTATCACATAATTTTTAAACACAACTTTGACACTAGCCCGCTTGCAGAACTTAATGATACAACTTGTATGCATAGTTTTTTGAAAAATTTCTTATATGTATAACTTTTTTCAAATATCAGTTGTATCTCTCCATTTTTTTAACTTATGCACACAAGTTCGATGTATAACTGTGACCTACAAATTTCGTTAGATAATTCTTAAGCATAAACTTACTGGCGCGCAGAACTTATGCGTACAACTTCTATGCGCAATTGTTTGAAGAATAACTTGTACATATAATTTTTTTCTCTAACGATGAGTTGTGCGCATAAATTTTTCTGTAAACAACGAGTTATGTGTATAAATTTTTCTCTACCGACGAGTTATTTGCATAACTTATCTAAAAGAAAAATTTGTTGAATGAAGAGAAAAAAGAAAAAAGAAAAAAGTGAACAAGTGGGGTCCACGCATGTGTGGTGCGCAGGACCCCGGTCGGACTGCACGCTCCGCGAAAAGGTTTTGGCTCATCAATCTGTAGAATGAAACCTAATTAAACAACACCAAATTTTTAGCAAAAAGTTGGTCATTCTCCGTTTTGGATTTTGGCCCATGAGAAAAAAAAACCAAAAGCGCCTGGGAGAGCCTGTGTCGCCCTTACCCACCCCATGAAAAATTTGTCATTTCTTACTTTAAAAAAGAAAAAAATGGCATTTTGCATTCCATAGGGTACTAAACATAGGAGATGAGATCGAGATGCAGTCGTCTGTTTAGACTGAGTGTTTCAGTCTTATCTCTCTTAGCTGCATATAGCACGCCGACAATTATCTCTCAGCCTCAGTCTGAGTCTCTCTTGGGCCTGTGAATCCGAGACTAAATAGCTAGTCCGAGCCACAAGGGATCTTTAGTCCCTAACAGTGGTAACAGTAACACCAAACATGATTAATAGGCCTCAAGCTGTTTATTCATAGAGTTAAACACACTGCCGGCCCTTAAACATGTGGTGTTATTAACTCAAATTACACGTGTTTATTTATAGAGTTAAATACACTGTCAGCCCTTATTTATAGAGGTAACAAGAAAATCAAGAGTACCGACAGAAGCCGGCGTGTTTGGAATGGTGGCCAGAGGCCCAGAGGCCACCCAAGGCAGACAAAAAGGGGCCACCCCTCTTGTTTTATGCGCTGAACCAATCTTGCCCGCCCCCCAAGAGATTGTGTCAGGATGTGTACAACCTGGTTAGTTCGGTAGCAGACTAGCAGTCTGATTTGTGCAGAATTAACAATTGCAACATGCGGGCAGCTAGCAGTCGTGTCTCCGGGGCATCCACTAATACAACACTTAGTGTCAGAGCTTAGCTTCGGAATCATTCCTTCCTAATAGATAGTATAATAAACCCCACTGAACGATGAACCGTGCAAAATTCCGTCTGACCGCAAGCACGTGGTCGAGCTTACAACTCGTCTGCGCTAAATCAACTAGCCACAAAAGAGGCTCGCGAGAATGGACATGAACACGATTCAACACGATGCCAAAAAATAAAAACTCGATTCAACAGGCTGGCCGGTGTGGTGTTTGCTCACCACCGCTGCGACGGTGTCATCTGGCTGGTCGCACCGCTGTATAGCTGCAAAAAGATCGGTAAAGGAAAGGGGCCCAGCTGCAGGTCGATTTTACGGATCGGCAAAGCAGAGAGCGCGATGGGCAGCCCTCCATCGTTACCTCCATCCGCCTCTTTTTTTCTCTTCCCTCCATGCACCTTTCCGAAACCCCTCAAGTCGGCCTTTATCCAACATCGAGAGCTTCGACGACTCCGATACTGACTCGGACTCCGACTCCGACTCAAGTGATGAAGAGAACAAGGACGGTGATGACGATACGGGCAAGAAAGCGGCGAAGAAAAGAATAAAAGCCAAGAAGCAGAAGAAGGGAAATAAAATGGCTAAGAAACTCCTCAAGAAGATGATCAATAAGGACATCCGGCTGAAGTGCCCTACCACTACACGCAAATTTCGGGTAACAATCCTAACGATAAATTATATTCCGTACATTTGGGAAAAACTCCCCACTTTGACGGAAAAGACTATTCCAAATGGGCTTATGACATGCAAATGTATCTTTACGAGCTTCACCTTTCTCTTTGAAAAATTGTGTGCATAGGTGTGACATTGCCCGCCGAAGGTGAAGCTCCAACGCTCAAGCATGAACAAGACCTACCGCAATGTACAAGTAACAAGAGTCATCACGGGATCCTTGTGTGCTCAAGAATTCAACAAAGTTAGAAACATCCAAATTGCCAAGGTGATTTGGTACACACTTAAGGAAGCACATGAGGGGACCAATCATGTGAGACAAAGCAAGATTGATTTGATTCACAGAGAGCTTGAGCTATTTGTCATGAAGGAAGATGAAACTATGAGACAAATGTATGATAGACTAATGCTCCTTGTCTCGGATATTAGATCACTCGAAAGTAATGATTGGGAAGAGTCCAAGGTTACAAAGAAGCTACTAAGAGCATTCACTCCAAAGAACACTAATCTAGCAACCATGATAAGAAGAGATCCAAACCAGTGGCGGAGCTGCGGCCCAGGCCTGGGCCCTAGTCGCCGGCCCATATTTTGTATACAGTAGCAGCTACTGTAGCAGCTACTGTAGCAAGAATTAGACCCATTTTCTACACTGTCGCTGGGCTGGGCCAGCTCCGCCACTGATCCAAACTATTACAAGATGACCCCCAATCATCTTCTTGGTGAAATCTTGCATCAAGAACTAGTAGACAAAGATGTGCAGAAGTCACTTTGCTTAAGAGCGAACAAGAATCTATCCCTCAATGCTAGCTCTAGTGAAGTGGTGAAAACAAGACACAAGACTTCCAAGACCAAGAATGAAGAATCAAGTGAAGAAGGAAGTATTGATGAGGACACCGCCTTTGCCATATAAGAAAGTACAAAAAAATTCTTGAAGTTTAAGGCATCAAGGAAAGGTGGTGATGAAAGAAAGAAGAAATCTCAAAGGAAGTGCTATAAGTGTGAAGAGTATGGACACTTCATTGACGAGTGTCCTAAGACAAAGAATAAGAGTGAGGAAAAAAAGAAATACAAGGACAAGAGCAAAGAGTACAAGAACAAGTACCAAGGGTGTGCTCACGTGGGTCAAGAATGGGACTCAAGTAATGAAGATGAAGAGCCCAATAAAAAAGGCATGGCAACCCTCTCTATGGCACAAGGGTCATCTTCACCACGCCTCTTCAACAACTTCTCCGACAGTGAGGAAAACTCTCACTTTTGTCTTATGGCAAGAGGGGGCAAGGTGCAAGAATCATCCACCTCATCCTCCCTCACCTCTTCCTCAACCACACCTAGTGATGATATAGACAACCTAGATGAGGAAGAAGACATAGAAACTAACATGATAAAACAATTTAGTTAAAAGGCTACAAGTAAATCAAGAGACTTATGGAGAAAACAGAGAAAAAGAAGAAATGGCTTCATGAGCAATAGGACTTGCTTATCCTTGAGAAGGAAAGAAACCTTGCTCTAGAGAAGCTTCTTGCCGAGGAAACAGCTAAGGTGGAGAAGTTGACCATTGACTTGTCTTTGGCCAATGACTCCAGCAAGAGGATGTCAAAGGATAATAGTTTGGCAAATGAATCTTTAGTTACCCTAAAGGTCACTCATAGTGAGCTTCAAACAAGCCTTTCATGCTTGACGATTAAATTCAAAGATCTTGAAGCAAACTATAGTGCTCTTTGGGAAAGCACCAAGTTAGGCCAATCCTAAGGCAAAGATTGACTCTAATGCCTCCACAAGTGAAGCTTGTTCTAGATGTTCTAAATTTGATATAAATGCTTTTAAAACTAACCTTGCAAAGCTAGAAGAGACAATAAAGAGCAAGAACAAGGGGATTGACCGATTGAACATGTTGATCAAACAAGGAAAATTTGGTGCCAAGTCCATACCCAAGGCGACAAACAAGGAAGGACTTGGACACTACAAGGACAACAAGGTCAATGATAGAAAAGTGGTAAATGGCCATGAGATTCCCTTTGGAACAAGGGAGGTTATCTCGACACCATCATGGATATTGCTCATGGAGTGACCACCTCTACTACATCACAAGACAAACCCAAGAGTGTGGAAACCACAAAAGGAAACTGTGGGGTTAATTCTCCATCTAAGGCATTGAAGAATGTGGTGGAACACAAACCTTCGCACAGAACTGGCCTAGAGCAACTAGAATTGATGCCAGCGGTTGATCTGACACTATGTTTTCACAGATAACTCATTCAATTCAATCTCCCTTTGAGTTTCCATTCACCTTCTATGCACCTTATGATCTTCCAAGAGTACTTTGAGATGTGGAGTGTCCATGATAGCTGAGTGTGCATCTTTTGCATGGCATTCATGGCATAGTCAAGCTACTAGTGTGAGACCCCTCTTAATAGTATGGTCAAAACTACAAACTAGCAAATCCAAGTGTCCTTCATCTCCTTGTGACACTTGGAACTATAAAAATCCTTAGTTTTGTAGCATTTGCCCATTGATCACTTGCATTTTCAAATTAAGGGGTAACCTTTCACACATATCTCATGGCAATAACCCAATATAAATTCGCTTCAAAACAATTGGTTAGTCACAAGTATAAGGTTGTCATTTATCACCGAAACACACACCTTTACCAAGGGTGCGAAAGGGCCTAGATGCTAACATGGGTATGTCATGTTCTGCAGATTCTAGGGAGATTCAGTGTCAAGGTTCAGGTTCCTGATCCCCCATGCTCGGGCGATCACTAACGCCCCCGAGGGCGAGGTCCCCCAGGTTAGCTGGGGCGCCTCTTTTTTGGCGGTGACGTATAGGGGTCTTTGCGCTAGTGTGGTCAAGGGCACGTCCAGTGAGGGGATTTTTGTGCGGTGGTGTGGCAGCCTAAGTTAGTCCCTCGCGTAGATGCTTGGGATCTCGCGTCCGAGGAGAACAACATCATCGCCGAGCAGCAACCCCACGACGATGTGGCCTAGAGAGTGTACCTGCAGTGGTACTTGCTGAGGACTTAGAGGTGTGTGACGTACGTGCCACCCGAACCTCTGCAGGAGCCCGCCGACGCCTCGATGATGTACCCCGTCCAATGGGATCAGAACTACGCCATTGCGGTTAGTTTGTGAGCACAAATTCATCCGTATTTGATTATGTTCGGTCGTACTAATCCATCTTATGTTTGACAGTATGACATACTTCATGTGGTGCTGCAGCTGGCGGCGGGAGCGCGTGTGAATTCGCTCGATATGTCGATCACACAGCACCAGCGGGTGTACGAAAGCCAGATCAACGTCGTCAGGAGGTTCATGCACGGGATGACTTCCTCGACGATGATGCTGCTCTGGATCAACGTAACCGCTCGTCCTCCAGCAGCTCCGCCTCCACTGCTCGTTAGTACCAGGCGCCGTCGTCTGCCACACGGCCACCGCACACCATCACTCTATCGGCTCCGACCGTGTACGTGTCGCGCTGTCTGGTTTCTACACCACATGCACATCTTCTTATGTACATTCTAGTTTGCACGTCATGTTGTGTTGTCATGTGTTGATGG
Organism: Cenchrus fungigraminus; assembly: GCA_036936925.1. NCBI lineage: Eukaryota > Viridiplantae > Streptophyta > Magnoliopsida > Poales > Poaceae > Cenchrus > Cenchrus fungigraminus. The sequence goes on along the minus strand of CM072780.1, from coordinate 37,421,871 downwards.
GTGACATCTAATCTTATGGAGAGACCACCGATACCGACAGGACTGGGACCTTCGTCTTGGGCGCTTTCACCGACACATACCCCGCCACCACCACCATTTGTTTTCCAGGAGCTGAGAGACATGGGTACCCCTGGGTCCCCACCGACCAGGGTCTCAGCCGTCCTCGACAGGCGGGCCCGACCTACCAGAAGACCCGCCGACCTGTCAGTGGGCCCTGCCCGACCTGACATGTGGGTCCAAGGACATGAAGATAGCTTGGAGTACAAGACAAGACAGACCAGCTCGGATAAGTTTTCCCTGTTGTAACCAACTAGGATAGATGGAAACCGACTTGTAGCCCAAGGTCGTCGGCCAATATAAGGCGGCCTAGGGCGCCCCTCAAGGGCACGTCGACTCCCTCCCCAGGGGGTAGATGAGGCGTCCCCTCATCAGAGGTGACTAAATGTGATACAAATACCAGTCCTAGGAGGCTGGTACCACATTTATTACATCAGATGGTTCATTACCGTACAACACGTCGAGGCTGTGGGCATGGGAGCGCCACTGCCACGAGAAGCAACATAAGAACTACAGACCAAACTATGATAGCAACAGCATCTAAGATATCTTCAGAGTCTTGCGCCATGGAAGCTTCCTGTGGAGACCCTGAATCCACAGGCACGGGTTGGGTGTAGGACAGCAACCTACTCGACGTCTTCGGGGACGAAGTCGGGATCCTCCTCTGAAAAACAGTTAATCAAGCAAGGGTGAGTACATACGTACTCAACAAGTTCAACCCCACCCACGGAGGGGCTAATAAGCAGATCATGCACAGGATATATCAAGGATCAGGATAAGGTTTATTTTGCAAACGCATTTACTCATGCAGGGGTTTGTTTTCGAAAAGTTTTTCGCAAACAGTTTTTATAACTCAAGTAACTCAGATGTTTTGTGAAAACCAATGAGGACTATCGGACTCCCCGTCCGCAGTAGCCCAGGCACACAGCCACACACTTTTCCAGAAATCAACTCACGCCATGGAAATCATCCCAAACCCAAACACTGGCTTTGTGACCACACCGTGACTCGTCCAATACCGTGGACACGGCTATTCGAATAGGTTTTACACTCTGCAGAGGTTGTACATCTTTACCCACAAGTAGGGTACCGCCACACGGACACCTTAGTGCCGGCGCGGATCCTATCAAAGCCATTACCCACCTTAGCTAACCCTACGAGCCACCACGGGAGCAACCAAGGGGTTATCTCACATAACCAGGGCGTACCTCACACAGATCGTACCCCTACTCCTTGATCTCCCGCTGCTCACCCGCACTCCTGATGGCAAGTAGATTAACTAGTGGGATTTATGCTAAGCCGTTGCCACATACAACGGTCGAGTGGTAGTACGATAATTGGGTCAGGTGAGATGTCACGCAACCCGGTCCTTAACGACAAGATGGACATCTCCAACACGCTCAACCACAAAGGTACGAGCTCACCCATACTCCTGACACACGCGTCCATCCCGTCTACCCAGTTCTTTACTCATTTTCCAAAATATCCCATTCCCATTTTTAAAGCACTCACACATTTTAAAGAAATCATTTAGGGCAATCAAAGATCAATCATAGCAATTCAAGGGTGGCTATCCTACCGGGTTTTAACAGTAAAACAATATGCAATTTATAAAATGGGTCATAGGGTTGTATTTATAAAACTGGGATCAAGCATGCATCAAAGGATGAGATTGAACTTGCCGTCTTCGAAGTCCTCGGGAAGTTCCTGCTCGCGGTTCGGGACCTCGGTCTCCTGCTCGTAGTACTCGGCTCCAAGCTCCGGCTCGCGGTACTCCTCCTCGTTCACTCTGTCGGCTATAGCGCACACACAAGCAAGCATGCAATCAATACAAGCACACAAAATTTACCGGCTGAGCTCGGGGAGAAAATAAATAGAAAAGGAGGAATAAATATTATTTATGGGGAAAGGGATGGGTGGCTCGGCGGAAATGCAGAGGAAGAGGTCGGGGCAAGAGTTGGGCTTGATCGGGTGGACATGAAATGACACGTTAAAACGTCATTAGGATTAACTAAGAGAGGCTAAGGACCTAGTTGCAAGCAGGTTTAAATTAAAAAGGACATGGTTACAATATAAAAAGAGTATAAGGTTTAGTTTAGAAAGGCTCCTGGGCTTGACTGTAAAATATTTTAGAGAAGCGGGGACCTATTGGTGAATAATTTATTTAACAGGGTTTCATTTGAAAAGAAAAAGAGAAAGATAGAATAGTATAAAGGCTCGGGTGTAAAATAGAGAAAAGGGAGGGGCTTAAGGGCACAACTGCCCTTCTTCCTCCTCTCCTCACCCGAAACAGAGGAGGGAGGGGGGCGGCTCTGCCGCGGCGGCGTCGGCGGCCCTTCGGGCAGCGACGGCGACCGGGGAGTGGGGGATTGGAGAGAGGGGAACGAGGGCGACCTGCTCCCCTACTTACCCTGAGCTGAGGTGGTGTGTGGTGGCTGCTCCGCGGCGGTGGCGGTGGTGGAGATGGGGCTCGCGGTGGTGGCTCGATGTGGCAGCGCGGCGAGGCAATAGAGGGGCGGTGATGGCTTGGTGGTGCGGCGAGAGCGGCGCGGGGCTATTTATAGCCGGAGTAAGGCGGTTCGGGGGGGGAGATATTTGGGCTCGCCGGCGAAGGCGGTGCTCTGGCGGGGCCGTGGTGGCCGGCCGGAATCTCGGTCGTCAGGCGACGGGACGGCTCGAGCAGGGCGATGGGACGGCTCGGGCAAGGGGTGAGTCGGCCGTGGCAGCGGTCGTCAACGCGGACCGGGTGACGGCTTGCGGCGGTGTGGCCGGCGTGGCGGCCGCGGCGGGGCCGAGCTTGGTGGCGTGCGGGCTGGCGGTGTGGCGCGGAGGTGATGGGGCGGTGGAGTTAATGCGGTCGCGTCACGGCCGGCGCGGCGGATGGCAGCGCGGGGCAGGGGGCCGGGCGTGGCGTGTTGCAGGGGGGCGCACGGTCGGGCGCGGGGCCGAGGCAGAGGCGCCGGCCGAAGGAAGGAGAAGGGAGGAGGGAAAAGAAGGAAAGAAAGAAAAGAGAAAGGAGAAAAGAAAAGGAAAAAGGAAAATAGGGAAAAGGGAAAAAGAAAGGAAAAGAAAAAGGAAAAGAGTTTAGAAAATTAGGAGAAATTCTAGGAAAATTAGGAGGAAGGGAAAAAGGGATTTTTGTGGGATTTTTCCCGGGTTCGAGCACTTCGCGGGCTGATGTGGTGTCGACGGTGACGTGGGTCGGCTGGCGGGACCGTGGCTGGCCCGGGATTCCTGGCGAGGTGGCCGACCGCGGCGCTGTGGTAGTACTGACGCGGTGAGCGGTGGTGGCTCGAGTGATGGCGGGCGGGATGGGCGGTGCCGGCGGGATTCGCGGCACGCGTGCCGAGGGAAGGAGGGAGGGAAAAGATGATCGAGGTTTTGAGGAGACGATCGAGCTCAGCGGAAAAGTGTTGAAAACACGTGTGATTTAGCAGGTGATTTATTAGGGCTAAAAACGCGGGCGTTACAAACCTACCCCACTTAAAATGAATCTCGTCCTCGAGATTCGGCTAGTTCTTAAACAAGTGGGGAAACTCTTTCTTCAGTGCATCCTCTCGCTCCCACGTGGCTTCTTCCACTCCGTGTCTGCTCCATTGGACTCTGCACACCCGTACTTCTGATGTCCGTGTCCTTTTTACCACCGTGTCCAAAATCTTGACGGGCACCTCCTGGTACCTAAGATCTGGCTGCAAATCAATTGTTTCTACCGACACTCGTTTTTCTTCGATCACTTTCAAACACCTTCGCAGCTGAGAAACGTGGAACACTGGATGTATATCCGCCATTTCCTCTAGTAGCTTCAACCGGTATGCTACTGCTCCAACTCTCTTCAGCACTTTGTACGGTCCAATGTACCGAGGGGCTAATTTCCCGTGCACTTGAAATCTTCGAGTCCCTCGGATAGGTGAAACTTTGAGATAAGCAAAGTCTCCTGGACTGAAGCTCACTTCTCGCCTCTTCCTATCTGCATAGCTCTTCTGCCGGGATTGGGCAGCCTTCAATTTTTCTCGGATCTCAGCCACTCGTTCCTCGGCTTCCTTTATAAGTGCAGGTCCTACCAAGGCACGTTCTCCAACTTCTGACCACATTAAAGGTGTTCTGCATTTCCTCCCGTATAGGGCTTCAAATGGTGACATGCCTAGGCTGGCTTGATAACTGTTGTTGTATGAAAACTCTGCATATGGTAGGCTCTGTTCCCAATCTTTGCCAGCGGTGGTGGCTCGAGTGATGGCGGGCGGGATGGGCGGTGCCGGCGGGATTCGCGGCACGCGCGCCGAGGGAAGGAGGGAGGGAAAAGATGATCGGGGTTTTGAGGAGACGATCGAGCTCAGCGGAAAAGTGTTGAAAACACGTGTGATTTAGCAGGTGATTTATTAGGGCTAAAAACGCGGGCGTTACAGCAGATCTCTCTCATAATTCCACCACCAAACTGGACGTAGTGTTTTACTCTCCGGAGGCCTGAACCACTATAAATCGCTGTGTTCCTCGTGTCTCGCCGGGATTTCCGTGCTCGTCCTACGTGCAACCATCTACGCTCTTAGTTCCTTGATCCCTCCATTAACCTACAACCGCTTGGGTCCCCCCTTGCGGATCTGTCCAGGTCTCAACCCCTGACAGTTGGCGCGTCAGATAGGGGAGATCAGGAGCTCTTCGTGTAGCGCGATGGCAGTTCGCTCCGGCGATCATCTTCAGCGACGACACGAAGGATTTCTTCGACGGTGACCTGCTCGCTGCCACCCTCCGGTCTATTTGCGAGGTCGGCGACGCGCCAGAAATTTTTCAGTGCCCACCCACCCAACCCGATCTCGTCGACATGCGGCGTGGGTCTCTGTACTATATTTCCTCGTATGCACCTACCTCCGGGTATGAGCGTGATCGAGATCAGGTCATCTGTCAGATCGAGGTCGAAGATCTTCCCCACATCTACATACGCCGGCGCCTCAAGGGCCCTGGCCAATTCATCCAGCACGAGCGCAAGCGTGCGTACTCGAGCACGTCGAGGTCGACGATGCAGGCGTCGAGCGCGAGCTGAATCTCTATGCGTCGGCCAACGTAACAGGGGAGATTTCCTTCTATTCTTTTTATTTCTTCCATCCGATTCTCACGTGCTTTTGTATTTAATTAGCTGTCAAGATTAAATTAATCTATTTTCTTTTCTCTAACGTGGTGCATGCATGGCTATTCTACGGTGCGACATGCCACATGGACCTGTTCCCATGGCGGATGAGAACTCAGGGCTCACGCTCGCGCAAGTAAGCCACGAACGCCCTGCTGCACCCATGGCGACTACTTGATGGCTGCATCGACTCGAAGCTCGTCAGGGATCACATCGCCGACCTCCGGCAAATTGCCACGAGTCCAGTTCGCATTGCCAGCCACATCAACACATCGGCACAACACCAGCTTCCTCGACGGCCCGTTGCATCATGCGCGTGTCGCCGACCTCCTTAGCATCTCGAGCACGGCATGGCTCCGGCCACGACGACGACCTTCAACAGCTCATCGTCGAACCTCTCGACGCGCACGGGACCGCCGACCTCCAGTGGTGCATCGCCGACCCCGTCGACGTTCCGATCTCGGCACAACTTCAACTACAGTCGGCACGACCCCAAGTCGCGTCGCCAGCGTCCTCAACACCTCGGCACGACTACAACTTGTCTCGGCGATCTGCTACGTCATCACGCGCGTGCCGATGACCTCTTCGACATCTTCACAACTCGGCGCAGCTTCGGCTCTTCCGACCTTCAACGACTCATCGCCGACCTCTTCGGCGTCTCGAGCTCGCCACGTCGACTTCGACCACGACTACACAAGCTAAGTGTTATTTGTAATTAAATATTTTACGACTTCAATTAAATATTCTTACGGCGATCATCTCGGTCTCTGCGACCTTCGCCGACCTGCTTTACATGCTTTTTCCTACTCCTCCCCTCCCCCTCGACACGCTCGGGGCTTGGCGTAGCCGACCTCTACGCTCGGGGGCTTGGCTTTGCCAATCTAAGGGTCCTTCGACCTGAGGAATTTTTAATTGCTTCTGTGCGTTCTCCCTTTAAATGTCTTTTACTTATTATGCGCATTCTTAAGTCGTGTGGTTGCGAGACCTTGGGTCAAAGGCTCCCCTCCGCGCGCAGGCTGCACCTAAGCTTCCACGCTGAGCCGTGCAGTCGGTAAGCCGTTCCTCCACTGAGTTGGGTTAGCGGAGGGGACACGTTTTGTAGCTTCATAGCATTTGAGTTCGCATAATTTGCGCCTGGCACGATAAGGGGAATGCTTTCTCAAACAAAACACATCGCAAGCATGTCTTAGGCCCAGGCCAAATTTTCATCACATTTGTGCAGATTAATACACCGTCTTTGCATCTACTTTGTTTCACAGGGCCAACTCCTTGTCCAGCTTCCAGAGTACTTCTGACATATGGACGTGTCTCCTGTTGCCTAGAGGACCTCTCTGGCTCGCGGCGGGAGGCGATTCGATGCTTCCACGACTCATCCAGCTTCCACGCTCGGGGCTGGTCGCCCTTCTGTAGGTCTTCGGCGGCTCCGTCGTCGCCCTTCTGAAGGTCTTCGGACCTCCCGGCGGCTCTGTCATCGCCATCTTCAAGTCTTCGGGCCTCTCAGCGGCTCCGTCGTCGCCCTTCTGTAGGTCTTCGGACCTCTCGGCGGCTCCGTCGTCGCCCTTCTATAGGTCTCCGTACCTCTCGGTGTCTCTGTCGTCGCGCTATTTAGGTCTACGGACCTCCCGACGGCTCTGTCGTCGTCTTTTTCAGGTCGCTAGACCTCCCGACGTCTCCGTCGCCGTCCACTTCAGAGCGTCATGATGACGGCAGAAGGCCGTCATGAAGGCTCTTTTGTGTTACCTGACTCAGGTCAGGTCGGCGGTTCTTCAAGATCGACGTCTTGTCTTCACTTCGACCTTCTGGACCTACATTCCAGGAGCTTGATGTTCGACTTCGTGCGCGCATTGGAGGGGTTTTTCTTTTTTAGATCCCCGTGCACCCTACACGATCTTGACGACGCCATGTCTTCGGCGAGCCATGACCTTGCCTCGGCTGCTAAGCCTACACGTCGATCGGGGGCTTGAGAGACATGGGTACCCCTGGGTCCCCACCGACCAGGGTCTCAGCCGTCCCCGACAGGCGGGCCCGACCTACCAGAAGACCCGCCGACCTGTCAGTGGGCCCTGCCCGACCTGACATGTGGGCCCAAGGACATGAAGACAGCTTGGAGTACAAGACAAGACAGACCAGCTCGGATAAGCTTTCCCTGTTGTAACCAACTAGGATAGATCGAAACCGACTTGTAGCCCAAGGTCGTCGGCCAATATAAGGCGGCCTAGGGCGCCCCTCAAGGGCACGTCGACTCCCTCCCCGGGGGGCAGATCTCTCTCATAATTCCACCACCAAACTGGACGTAGGGTTTTACTCTCCGGAGGCCCGAACCAGTATAAATCGCTGTGTTCGTCGTGTCTCGCCAGGATTTCCGTGCTCGTCCTACGTGCAACCATCTACGCTCTTAGTTCCTTGATCCCTCCATTAACCTATAACCGCTTGGGTCCCCCCCTTGCGAATTTGTCCAGGTCTCAACCCCTGACAGGAGCCTATTTGGGCACCTTTTGTTCAGCAGCCTCACTTAGGTGACAACCCTAATTCTATCTTCAAATGGATACACTCTTCAAACAAAACGTGTTTACCAAATTCTATTCAATGCAGTTTACACTGGCGGCGCCACACCTGACTCTGCAGCAAACGACTTGTCGTGATCCTTCGAGGACTTCTTCGCGGACGACCAAAACCCAGAGCAGAACCTTGAGGAGCTTGGAGGTACGCAGTTACGAGGGGCACGTCCTGGACCCAGCTGACATAGGAGAAGCAGGCGTAGACCGCGGCGGCGGCGACGACGACGACGCCCGCGGAGACGTCCGGAGCGAGGACAGAGGCGTTTGGATCGGGAGCGGTCTAGCGACACCGCCCCCTGACGACATTGCACGATGTCGCGTGCCACCACCAGACCCCCTCACGTACCCCACTCTCCACACGAGGGTAGCACAACATGCAGTCAGGAAGATGGCGAGGGGGCCGGCGCGACCATCGAAGTGCGACTGTATTTAGGAATATTCCCGTATTTAGTTTTGTTTGTTGAAACTATTTTGTTGGTGTAACACCCGTGTTTTCAACCTTCTGTAAATCACCTTATAAATCAATGCGAGTTTTCAAAATCTCCACCGCCGAGCTCGATCTTTCCTGGACATCATCATCATCTTTTCCCTTTTTACCCGGGTCACTCGACAGTCACCCGACACCATCACTCCGACCCGCATCCCGGTGAGCGCCTCGGATTCGCCGGCCTCGCAATCACCGCCGACACCGGGAATCACTCGGCGTCGCGAGCGCTCGAAATCCGGGGAAACCCGCCGAAAACCTTTTCCTAAATATTCTAATTTTTTTTCCTAAAATCTTTTCCCATTTATCCAAAAATCCTTTCTTATTTTCCTAACCCTTTTCTAAGTCTTCCTAATCTTCCTGGAATTTTCCTAAGCTATTTTTCCTATTTTCCTAAAATTATTTTCTTTCTTTTTCCTTCCTTTTCTTTTCTTTTCTTTTCTCCTTTCCTTTTTCCTCCCTTCCTCTCTCTTCTTTTCCCCTCCTTCTACCTTGGACCCGCAGGTCCCCTGTCTGGCCCCCTGGTGCGCCGCATGCCGCGCCGGCCTCCCTCGACGCGCCGTGCGCCGGCTCCTCCCTGCGACGCGTGCCAGCCCGCGCCCGTGCCGCACCAGCCGCGCCGCGCCACGACCGCGCCCGGCCGCATCCGGCCCCTCACCTACGCACGCGCACGGCCGGCACTGCCGTGCCGCGTCGGCTCCGGCCAGCCGAGACGTGACCGCACGCCGCTGCCACTGCCTGACCGGCCTTGTCCAACAGCGCCGCCGGCCGGAATCACGCTGCCATCGCCCCCTTTCCCCGCGACAAGACTGCTCAGGCAGGCCGGCAAGCTGCCGTGCCGCCCGTCACCCCGGCCCCGCGCCATTACTCCCGAATCCGGCCGGTCTCGACCCCGCCAGCCAAGCCGCCACCGCCATCCCCCCCACGAACCGCCTTTCCCCGGCTATAAGTAGCCGCGCCGCCCCTGCCTCGCCGCAAGCCTCTCCTGCCACTCTCCTCCCTCTCCTCTTGCTTCACAGCGCCGCCGCCCCGCTCGCCTCTGTCGGCCGCCGCCCCACCACCGCGGAGCCGCCTCCACACGCCGTCCTCGCCGAAGGTGAGGAGCGGGATCGACTCCCTGCGGTCCCCTCTCCATTTTCCCCTAGCTCCCGGTCGCCGCCATGGCCCCAGGCGCCGGCGAGCGCCGCCGGCCGCCGGCCCGGCCGCCCCTGCCTCCCCTCCCCTGTTTCGAACCAAAGGGGAGGAAGGAGATGGCAGTTTTGCCAAGACCCCCTCCCTTCCTTTCTATCCGCACCCGAGGCCCCTCCACCTCTCTTATATTCTGTTTCACCAAGAAGCCCCTGGATCTTTAGATTTCTTTACAAATAGGTCCAAAACCCTTTAAACCTCCCCTAATACCCCCCTAATCCATCATTTTATGAGCCATTTTAATCCAAATAAATTCCCAACCTCACCATAACCTTCCCGGAGCCATTTCCGCCGACTCATCCACCCATATACTGGAAATAATATTTATTTCCATGCATTTCTCCTCTCGAGCTCAGCCGGTAGACATTGCTTGATTGTATGCTTGTTTGTGTGTGCTTTAGCCAACGGAGTGAACGAGGAGGAGCCCCAGGAGGAGTTCGGAGCCGCGTACTGTGCACAGGAGCCCGAAGACCCGAACCGTGAGCAGGAGCTGCCGGAAGACTTTGAAGACGGCAAGTTCAATCTCATCCTTTGATGCATGCTTTGATCCCAGTTTTATAAATACAACCCTATGACCCGTTTTATAAATTGCATATTGTTTTACTGTTAAAACCCGGTAGGATAGCCACCCTTGATTGCTATGATTGATCTTTGATTGCCCTAAATAATTTCTTTAAAATGTGTGCGTGCTTTAAAAATGGGAATTTGGTATTTTGGAAAATGAGTAAAAGAACTGGGTAGACGGGATGGACGCGTGTGTCAGGAGTAAGGGTGAGCTCGTACCTTTGTGGTTGAGCGTGTTGGAGATGTCCATCTTGTCGTTAAGGACCGGGTTGCGTGACATCTCACCTGACCCAATTATCGTACTACCACTCGACCGTTGTATGTGGCAACGGCTTAGCATAAATCCCACTAGTTAATCTACTTGCCATCAGGAGTGCGGGTGAGCAGCGGGAGATCAAGGAGTAGGGGTACGATCTGTGTGAGGTACGCCCTGGTTATGTGAGATAACCCCTTGGTTGCTTCCGTGGTGGCTCGTAGGGTTAGCCAAGGTGGGTAATGGCTTTGATAGGATCCGCGCCGGTACTAAGGTATTCGTGTGGCGGTACCCTACTTGTGGGTAAAGATGTACAACCTCTGCAGAGTGTAAAACCTATTCGAATAGCCGTGTCTACGGTATTGGACGAGTCACGGTGGGGTCACAAAGCCAGTGTTTGGGTTTGGGATGATTTTCATGGCGTGAGCTGATTTCTGGAAAAGTGTGTGGCTGTGTGCCTGGGCTACTGCGGACGGGGAGTCCGGTAGTCCTCATTTGGTTTCCACGAAATAACTGAGTTACTTGAGTTATAAAAACTGTTTGCGAAAACCTTTTCGAAAACAAACCCCTGCATGAGTAAATGCGTTTGCAAAATAAACCTTATCCTGATCCTTGATATATCCTGTGCATGATCTGCTTTTTAGCCCCTCCGTGGGTGGGGTTGAACTTGTTGAGTACGTATGTACTCACCCTTGCTTGATTAACTGTTTTTCAGAGGAGGATCCCGACTTCGCCCCCGAAGACGTCGAGTAGGTTGCTGTCCTGCACCCAATCGTGCCTGTGGATTCAGGGTCTCCACAGGAAGCTTCCATGGCGCCAGACTCTGAAGATATCTTAGATGTTGTTGCTATCGTAGTTTGGTCTGTAGTTCTTATGTTGCTTCTCGTGGCAGTGGCGCTCTCATGCCCACAGCCTCGACGTGTTGTACGGTAATGAACCATCTGATATAACAAATGTGGCACCAGCCTCCTGGGACTGGTATTTGTATCACATTTAGTCACCTCTGATGAGGGGGCGCTTCAGTTGGTGAATAAACTACTTCTGTCGGATCGGTATTTGTATTTGTATTATCTATTTTCGCTGAGATGTAGGCATATTTTTAATTGAAAAGGGCTTAATGTATCAAAAATCTAAAAAAAGCATAAAAGGCTCAGCCACCGCAAGAAAACTGCAGTTAGTCCAGCTGACGCATTAGACGACGGTTGGAGCCTTCTCAGCCGTTGTTGACAACGGCGGCTGGAGCCTGCCGGCCAATTGCCGGCCCAGGCGCCCAGCTGCCCATCTTGAGCTCCAACCATCATTTCAAATGTCGTCTAGAAGCAACAAACAACGGCGGTGGTATAGTTTTGAAATTTTGTATTTCCGACATTTAATTTTGGAAAGTCGTGAAAAAATATAAAAGAAAATCCATTGTTGGATCAGATTGTTGATGAAGCAGCCCGAAGGGCCAGAAATGCTAAGCCAGTGCTCGTGGGCCGTTTGGAATATTATGCTCGATTGCTCGGCCTAAGCGGTGCTCGTGGGCCCACCCTACTGAGATCATCACAGCTCATGCAGACTTCACGACGCAGTGCAGCCGTGCAGGCAGCAGACTCGGGCGACCGAGACCCGGAGGAATGGAGCTCGATCCATTCGACCATTCCACACTTGGCCCTGGAGGCCTGGACTCGCTGTCCCTGACAGCCAAGTCCAAGACCAAGAGCCAGGCGAGGGGGGACCGGAAGGGACTCGCGCGCTTCCTTCCGTCCACTCAAAAGCCTCTGCACGTACGTAACGCCCGCGCCGGTGGCTCCGAGTCCGAGCAGCGACATGTCCAGCCTCACGAGGGTGCACGGCGCGGGTGACCACCACGCCAGCGAGGGGGCGAGGAGCGAGCGGCATCGTCAATCCCCTCGCCGTGTGTGGTTGTGCCAGAAGCTCGGGTCTCCGCCGGGAGTCAGGAGACTTTGCGGCAGACCTCGGAAGTCTGGGTAGAACTGAACTAGTACGTGATCGCGAGGGTTGGTGTGACACCGTGTGATGAGTGACCGATGGTAACGTTGTGCAAGCTGATCGCCTCGCACTAACAAAAGGTGGTGGTCGATCGGCGAAATATCTAATGGGACGATCAGGGCCGCGCAATCTAATAACTGAGTTGGCCGGCGCCGCGCCACACCAGAACTGGTAGCTCTGCCTTTCGTTGCCTTCTAGACGACTTTGTGTTGGGCAGTAAAACGCGAGCGTGCGTGGCCCTGAATCTGAACCTCTGTTTTTTTTTTTTTGACAACAGAATCTGAACCTCTGTTAATTTTGGTCGAGACCTGGCAACGCGGGTGGTTCGATTGCATATATCGATCGACCTCACGTCTCGATCGCAGCTGCCCTGTCGATGCTTCAGACGCAGACGCCGCGAGTTGATCGGAAGCAAGCTAGCGCTGAAATGAACCGGCAGGAGGTGCCGATAACCCGACCGGGGAAAAAGAACTTGGTTAGGTTTGTGATCAGTTGTCACGAGTTTCTGGAGTGGAAGGTTGCTCCTCCGATCCTCTATCTGTTTCGGCGCTGCTTCATCTTTCCCCCTTAATTTTCCTCAGGTGCTGAGTTGTGCGGATCAGACTGTAGTAGTGCCACCCCCCCTGATGACGAAAGGGATCGCTTTGGGACGAACGTGCAAATGAAAAGAGAGGAAGAGATGCTGGCACGCTGATGATCCTGGGATATCTTCGGCTCGTCAAAAAGGGGAGGGCAGACATCATGAGCACGAGCACAACTCCTAACTTGCCGGCTCCCGGGGCCAAAACACTCCAAGCAACAGGGAACAAGCCCTCGATCGTCTAGCTAGTGGGAGAAGTTGAAGCTTTGGACCAAATTAAAAGCTGTCTTTGCACGCTTGGATTGATTATCACAGGACGATCGAAAATTCCCGTGTTAGTCAATGCTTAACAGGCCGTGATTTGCTTTCGGCAATCAGTGGTTCGTATACAATTTTTTTTCTAGGCCAAAAGGACCTACAAAGCCACAACTGAGCCCTACCTAGTTCTTTTATTTTACGGCGTTCTGTACTGTTATGGGATGGTTGTTAGAGTCTATAATAAGCAGGGATCGATCGACTTGCCAACTGTTTTGGTGTGTCTTGGCATCTTGGAATGGTTATTGGTTTAAGGCCTGCAAAGTCTTAAACCACTGCTGTACGTACCAGTGCAAGCAATGGCAACTGGCGATGGATCCAGATTTTGCAGGCACGCATCATGCATGGATAGGGGGGATACACGACACAGACTATAGACTAAAATCAGCAAAACGTAGAACGTGGTGTGTTTGGCCCCCCTGGAACTCGATCCTTGCCGTTGCCGACGATGAGCAAGTTGCCGTCCCGCTGAGGCGCTGACCATGTTAAGTTAACATAGCCCGCGCGCCCTGTTCGACTTTTCTCACAGAACGAACTAGCCACCAGCAACCAGTCAATAATACTTTTCCCTCAGAACAAATCAACACCAGCTACCCGCCACCAGCCACCAGCCACCAGCTAGACGAACAGGCTGTGGATGACACCCTGTGCAGCCGCGTTTGCTGATGCTACTACCATGCTAGGACATTAAAGGATGGCTTAACTTGCACTCGTGCCCCATGTGCCCGCTCCGCAGCCACCGTACGCCCTTGGCCTCCTCTTGAAGCGGAAGCATTTTTTTTTTCAAAGAACGTGCTATTTCATATTTTCATTAAAAAAGAGTGTTACAACCACACAACTTCTAAAGAACCTCAGAAGCGTAGGAAAAAAGAAAACAACACGACTAACAACAAAGGTAGCTAAAACAACAGGAAACTTAAAGTACCACCAGCGCAGAAACACATGACCTAAGAGGGATGCACCTGCAAGAAAAGGTACACCAAGAACGCCCGCACATCACCGAGAGTCTAACAACCCGTAGCCGATGGAAGAAGCGCGAGGATGCCCTGCAGAATGATACTTCCAAGGGGGAAGCGACGCCGACCGACGCCGCCATCATCCGTCTACCCGCGAAGGAGCAAACCAAGTCTTCAACGGGCGGAGCCAAATGGGTTCGATGACCGCGACAACACCCCTAATGAGGTGAGCTACGGAAAGGACCGCAACCATTGTCGACACCGACGAGAGCCGGGAAGAGGTTCCGCTAAGGCCTCTAAATCCAACTCCTCGCAACTACCCCCAAGCATGGTTGAGAGGCAAATGATGGAGAAGCAATGAGCAATTCAAGGTGATGGAAATGAGAGTAAGTGCAGGCCCGCGACCCCCACGACGACGAGGCGACCATGACTACCAAATAACGACCACAAAGGGAAAAGTGACACCCTCCCACATCCAACAACACTCGAAGGCGACGAAAGGTAGACACCGAAGCATCAGAAGCCACAGTGGAGTGCCGACAACCTGAAGCACTAAGGGGAGGATGAGACTGTCTCCAACAATAATCTTCTGCATCCGGTGTGCGCAAAGGAGATATAAGAGATGAGCGTCCCGCGAGAGAGGCGCTTGCAGCGGTGTTGCGCTTCCCCTCGCGCATCCCGTCGCGGTAGTTGGCTCCTGCATGCGGCCGAAGAAACCGAGACCGCTGCACGGGCCTCCGCCGGGGAAGACGTTGGCCAGGGCGGCAGGTCGCAGATCCACTCCATCACCATAGGATCGAGGGAATGACGATGTCCTCTTCCACCGGCTCCTTGGAGCTAATCTACCGCGACAGCCACGACGCGCAGCTGGCGGCGGACGAAGCAGCACCAAGCCGTGGCTGGTGCGTCTGCTGTGGTACGTGATGGGAGAGCAGCACCTGGCGTTCGCACTACTCGGCGTGGCGCTCACGTCGCTCGTCTTCCTCCTCGCGCCCTCCGGCTCAGGCTCGGCATCGAGCGACATCAGCACCACCAGCATAACCAGCGTTGTGCACCTCGTCGGCCCTTGTCCGCCGTCGGAGCCAACCGCGAGGCCACCGACGCGGTCCTGCGCCACGGAGGTGAGCAAGGTAGGGGTCGTCCGTGCTCGGGGGTGATGGGCGGAGGAGAGAGGAAGGGTGAGCTGCCTCCGCTGCCGCCGACGTTGCTCCTCGTCGTCTGCACCACCTCGTGACGTGGGAGATCGAGCTTGATTTGGGACGCTGCTGGTCGGATCTGCACTAGGACCGAGGGGCGCCGCCACACGGCCTGGGCTCCGGGCTCCACTCGCCCCCCAGATTTGCACTGTTGCTGGCCGGGGAAGGAGGCGGAGGCAGCCTCGTGCCACTCGGGAGGATGTCGCCGCGCCCCTGCTCCGCCCGCTGGATCCTCCGCCGCCACGAATTGAGGGAGGAGGTGGGGAGGAGGTTGCGGAGATGGGGGGAGGTGGCCACAGGGCTGAGGTGGGGGACGGGGGAGGCAGTGGCTGTTGGTTGGGGGAGATGAAGAGAAGAGAGAGAAATCTTGAGAATGCACACGTGAGTGAGGTTACCGCATTTTGTAGCTGAGTGTTGCGCGAGCTGCTGGAGTTGATACAGTGTTCCTCCTTTCTTCATTTCGCGGATGCAACAGGCTTTGCGGCACCTGCTGGAGTGGGTCTGAGACCCATACGCGGAAGCCTTTTCACCCAATCATTCTTGAGAGGTGGATGCAATTATTATGATGATGTTCCTCGTGGCAAGAGGACGTTCTCCCGGTAACGAGAGAAATGAGTAGGGCAACAGGCACACGTTGCACGGGCTGGCCGGTCGTGCAGAGACGGGCGGGGCGAGCGACGGAGCGCGAGGAGTATGGATGGAAATGGATTGGATTCATATAGAATCGGATTCGGATAACACTTTTTACCATATTTTTATTTGAATACGAATACGGATTTGAATGTTCTCGAATACGAATACAAAACGGATGCCTCGAATTCGGATACACATTCAGATATTTACTCGATTTGAAAAACAACATTTACCAATTTTATTTATTGATAATTTACAATTACAAAATCATGTAAAGACTAAAGTATTAGTAGATAACAAGTATAGATAAAGATCGCTCATTAAGAATATCACATCCATCCATATTTATATTAATAATTAATCATATAATAAATAAAAATATTAAGAAATACATATTTTTAATATATATACACACATTTATCAAAGAAATAATAAAAAATATGTGAAAACATTTTCATCAATACATAAGTAAATTAGAGTAAGTAAAATTAAACTTTATATTAATGTATTTTTATTATTAAAATTAATGATATTGGTCACTAAAATTTTAAATTGTTTTATGAATGCAATACTTTTAATATTAAAATTAATGCCATAATCATTGGCTATGGATATTTTTTTAATTATACACTATCATTATTAGTATTATATTGAATATAATCTTCCATTAGTTATAGAGATAAATTAAGTGACATTTTATATAGTCGAATACGGATAGTGCCGAATATTGATAAATACGGATGTGAAATCGGATAGAGAAAATCGATAAAAACGAATTTAGATGTATCCACTTTACTACCACATTTTAATTTAAATACGGATACATATATCCATATTTATTTTTTAACAGATACAAATATCGGATAATTCGATTTCTATTTTCATATGGAATTTCCATCATAGTGAAGGAGAAACCGTGGCCCGTAGGCGTGGGGTCTGCGGCGCGGGCGAGGCACCGGCACCGCTCGTCGCCGCGCGCGTCACGGCCGCTCTCGGCTCCCGCTTCCGTTTCCTGATCATTTATTGAGCAGAGTGTGAGAGACGCGCGCGTCACGCTCGCTCGGCATCGCTGGCCACGGCCCACGGTGAGGTGCCGGAGCCGCGGGAGATGGGTCAACGCTCAACGGGCATCGCTACGCTACGGCCACTGTGGCTTGCGGCTTGTAGGCGACCGCAGCCCGCGGCCACGCCGGCCATCCCATCCCCCCAACTTGCCAAACTGCTGGCAGCGGCAGCTACGCCTTGTCCGCGTTCACTTCACTCGCCTCGCCTTCGCGTGGCGTCATCATCATCTCGTTCTCATCTCCGAGCCGGTCAAGAACAGCCAGGGAGGTCAAGCCCCTGCCCCTCGAACAGGGGAGAGGGAAGAAGCGAGCCACACCCCACTCCTACATATATCCGCGGGGGGGCGTGCCGTTGGTTGGACCACTGCTTCGGTGTGGCGTTGTCGCGCAGTTGGTAGCTCTAGCTCGCTCCTTCATTCTCTCGGTCCAGAGCCAGCAGCAGGCCAGTTCTTGGAAGGAGACCAGAGCAGAGGAGGAGGAGCGAGCGAGCTCGCAGCAAAAAGCCGGGAGAGATGGCGGGCGGCGGGATGGCGGCGCTGGGGGTGAACACGGAGCGCGCGGCGCAGTACAAGGGCCGCATGACGCTCGCCGTCGCCATGACCTGCCTCGTCGCCGCCGTCGGGGGAGCCATCTTCGGCTACGACATCGGCATCTCCGGTACGTCCGTCCTCCCGGCCGTTCCTTGTCTGCTCGAGTCATCATCATCTCTGCGCTCTGCTTCCGTATCACTATCCTGTCGCCGCAACCGCGAGCTTAATAATTCTCAGCCATGGGCGGCACCGGCCGGGCCACCGCCGGCTCCGGCTCCGCAATCATTCTAACCTCACCGGATTTGTTGGCCGCGCGCGCACACGCCACAGGCCAGCGGCGTTAGGCCCGGCACATAGGCCGAGGGCTAAGGTGTGTGAGGTGTCGGTCGTCTCGCTCCCGCGACAGTTCGGCACGTACGCATCAGCGTCCATCGCAGAAAAGCCTCTTTGGATTTCAATGGTGTCTCGAGCAGACACGCCTACCTGCCACGGCCGGATGATTGGGTTTGGGTGGAAATTGGGGGTAGGACGCCGCCGACGGAGTGAGGAACAAGGCCGCGGGGGAAGGCGACACGAGGACGCTACAAAGCTTTGCGGTCCGACCTGGCGGCGCGTTCTGCCCGCCTCGGCGCCGGTCGCTGCCGTTCCGCTCCATCTCCGATCCAGGTCTTCTCACTCGTCAGTGCAGGGACATCCACACACGCGCTCTCTGTACCTGCATGTCCGATTAGTTGACGTTGACTGACCTGACCTAAAAACGTGTTTCTAGCTCGTTTTTCGTGAGCCATTCACTAACTCCTGTTGAATCTATGAGCATCGGGTTGCGACTCGTCGGAACTGATGATCAGTGACCCTACCGGCCAGTCTCAGAACATGGTTTGATACGGAATTTTGTTTTAGTTGGTTCACGTAACACGGGTGCAAGATTATGCACGGTAGGGACGGGGAAAAGATGCAGAAACGACGTGCTCGCACGAGACCAGCAAGTGTTTGATTTGTATAAGCCTCTTAAACTTGAGAGTGGTTCAAGACTACTATGCACGGTTTTGTACGGTTCATTTGTTCTGACAGAAAAATAAAATTGAAAAAAATCAAATAAAGCCACCATTGACCGGAACCATCGCTAGCTAGCTGCTCAGGCCTCAGGCGAGGACAAAACCTGCAGAAAAATCCTAGCCGTAAAGTAATCTTTCTTCTAGGAAAAAAACACAAAGAATGTTATATTCGCAGAAATCGCAAGTCAAAACATCGTCACATGCTATACCCGGTTGACTCGGTGTTAACTACTCTACTCTACTGCAAGTTTGCAACTACAGATTTTCTATATCCTAGAGACTGGCTTTGTTTAACAAACCTCGACATCTATAGGCTATAGCCACCTGCTCGATGTGAACTGTGATTATAAAAATAAAATAGTATACGTGTCGTCGATGGATACAAGGAGTGGAGGTCACCACTAATCTAAAATAACAAAAATAAAATAAAGCAGTAGTCTGAGTTGATCAGGTTAACCCTCTGTTACTCCAGTTAATGTCCTGGAAACGAAAGGTAAACACACGAGACTGAAGATGCTTAAGGCTTTTTCCAATGATTATTTCATATAGTTATGTTTCCAAAAATGCCACATAAGCAAGATGTCATTTACTAATTCATAGTTGAGATAGTTTCATACCATGCACAATTTCATTGTTTGCTTTTTCCAAGACGACATGCAAAGACACATACTATCTTGAAAATAAGTGAATATTTGGTTTCATCGGTATGAAACTCATTTCACTCTCAATTATTCATCACATCATAGAAATGCCGACATGACACTATCTTACTACTACTAATTGGAGACTCTTTTGAAGTCTCCACATAAAGCCACATAGGAATCCTAGGTGGATGTTCTGAAAAGAGAGAGAACTCATGGAAGCCTCCACATGAAGCCACCTGAATATCCTAAGGCCAGTCTCAGTGCACAGTTTCATTACACGGGTACCTAGACTGGGAATTAGGTAACTGTGTCACAGGAGTTTCATGGTGATGACACTCCTCTCACATATGATGAAACTCTCTCTTCTCTCTCCTCATAAATACCTTGCCACATAAGCAAAATTGGTGATGTGGCATGATAATTAATACTCATGAAATTCTTCATGAAACTCCCATTGAGACTGGCCTAAGTGGACACTCTAAAAGGAGAGAAATCCTAAAAATTCTAAAATCAACTTTGTTTTTAAAATTACCCACATATGCCATTATGAAGAATTGAAAATAACCCCCTATATTTATGTCTAAATTACCAACATATACCACTATAAAAAATAAATCTAAACAATACACCTGTCATATCATACATAACAAATATCTTTGTTTCAAATAAAAATAAAAAACATCTAACTATCCCGCCTTGCTGATCATGTGTGATGCAACTAATCTCCTGTCCTTAATATCTCTCCAATATTTAAATCATAAAAGAATCTTTCATTATAGGATCTTCAGCCAATGCTCATTAATGTATTGGTCTCACTACCAAATCATAAAAAATATTATTGTTTTTTCTTTAATCTAAATAATAAGTTATAATATTTATTATATCTCATCTAAAAGTACTAGCTCGTGCGGATGCACGGGTTGATGACTAGCTATTACTAATTGGAGACTCATTTTGAAGCCTCTACATGAAGCCACCTAGGAATCCTAGGTGAACACTCTAAAAAGAGAGAAAACTCATGCAATCCCCCACATGAAACCACTTGGAAATCCTAGGTGGACACTCTACAAAGAGAGAAATCCTAAACATTCTAAAATCAGCTTTGTTTCTAAAATTACCCACCTATGCCATTACGAAGAATTAAAAATAAGCCCTGTATTTATGTCTAAATGACCCACATATACTACCACTATACAAAAAATTAAATCTAAATGATACACTGATCACATCATACATAATAAATATATTTGTTTCAAATAAAATAAAAAATCATCTAACTATCCTGCCTTACTGGTCATGTGTGACGCAACTAATCGCTTGCCCTTAATCTCTCTCTAATATTTGAATTATAAAAAAAATCAATCATTGTAGGATCTTTAGCTAATGCCCATTAATGTATTGGTCTCACTACTAAATCATAAAAAAATATTATTATTTTTTCTTTTTTAATTTAAATAATAACTTATAATATTTATTATATCTCATCTAAAAGTATTAGCTCCTGCGGATGCAAGGGTTGATGGACTAGTATTTAATTTAATGAGAATGAAATGGTCTAAGAAGTAGTGGTACTGGCGTAGTACAAAGGGTAGTAGTAACAATTTTATGAACCACAGGTTGTAACTTGTGAATTACAACTTGCCAAAATTGGACCCAATGGTGACAAGTTGTAATGCATCTTTATGAAAAATGGCATTAAATTTTGGCATGCGAGATTATCTAAATGTGTGAATGGGAAATTTAGGATCGAAATTGTTTGGCAATGTGATACGCAAATTCATAATGAGACTCTTAACACTTATCTAATACGACAAAAAGTTCATTTTCTGGAGAATTATGTTCTTCAGGTGCGTCCACTGATAGATTTTTCACTTGCCATGAGAACACAAATCTAGCAGTTTTGTGAACTCTGAAGATCTGCCAATCTGACGGACCGAATGCTGCAGGAGGAGTGACCTCGATGGACCCATTTCTGAAGAAGTTCTTCCCGGCGGTGTACCATAGGAAGAACTCTGGCAGCCAGAACAACTACTGCAAGTACGACAACCAGGGCTTGGCGGCATTCACCTCCTCACTGTACCTCGCCGGCCTCGTCTCCTCCCTGGCGGCGTCCCCTGTCACGAGGAACTACGGCCGAAAAGCCAGTATTGTCTGCGGCGGCATCAGCTTCCTCGTCGGCGCCACGCTTAACGTCGCCGCCGTGAACCTGGCCATGCTCATCCTCGGCCGCATCATGCTCGGCGTCGGCATCGGTTTCGGCAACCAGGTGAGGACCTGACGAGAGCTTTTTGTTCGCTTGGTTGCATTGACAGAGCAATGCGTGCTTGGGCTCTTAATATAACAGTGTGTTCTCTTGGTATCGCACGCAGGCTGTGCCTCTGTACCTGTCAGAGATGGCGCCGGCGCACCTCCGCGGCGGTCTGAACATGATGTTCCAGCTGGCGACGACGCTGGGCATCTTCACGGCGAACCTGATCAACTACGGCACGCAGAACATCAAGCCGTGGGGTTGGCGGCTGTCGCTGGGCCTGGCGGCGGCGCCGGCGGTACTGATGACCCTGGGCGGGCTGCTCCTCCCGGAGACGCCCAACAGTCTCATCGAGCGCGGGCGCGTGGAGGAGGGGCGGCGCGTGCTGGAGCGCATCCGCGGCACGGCGGACGTGGACGCCGAGTTCACGGACATGGTGGAGGCGAGCGAGCTGGCCAACACCATCGAGCACCCGTTCCGGAACATCCTGGAGCGGCGCAACCGGCCGCAGCTGGTGATGGCCGTGTGCATGCCGGCGTTCCAGATCCTGACGGGCATAAACTCCATCCTCTTCTACGCGCCCGTGCTGTTCCAGAGCATGGGCTTCGGCGGGAACGCATCGCTCTACTCCTCCGTGCTCACCGGCGCCGTGCTCTTCTCCTCCACTCTCATCTCCATCGGCACCGTCGACCGCCTCGGGCGCCGGAAGCTCCTCATCAGCGGCGGGATCCAGATGATCGTCTGCCAGGTACGCATCGCAATTAATCAGAATGTACTAAATCGTTTGCACGCAGTAAAGAACGACTTTTCCTTGCTTGGACTATTTCAGGTGATCGTGGCGGTGATCCTGGGCGTTAAGTTCGGGGTGGACAAGCAGCTGTCCCGGAGCTACTCGATCGCGGTGGTGGTGGTGATCTGCCTGTTCGTGCTGGCGTTCGGGTGGTCGTGGGGCCCGCTGGGGTGGACGGTGCCGAGCGAGATCTTCCCGCTGGAGACGCGGTCGGCGGGGCAGAGCATCACGGTGGCCGTGAATCTGCTCTTCACCTTCGCCATCGCGCAGGCGTTCCTGTCGCTGCTGTGCGCCTTCAAGTTCGGCATCTTCCTCTTCTTCGCCGGGTGGATCACCGTCATGACCGTCTTCGTCTCCGTCTTCCTGCCCGAGACCAAGGGCGTGCCCATCGAGGAGATGGTGCTCCTGTGGCGCAAGCACTGGTTCTGGAAGAAGGTCATGCCGGACATGCCGCTCGAGGACGGTTGGGGCGCGGCTGAGGGGCACGCGGCGCCTGCCAACAACAGCCACAAGTGAAGAAGCAATAGAGTGGTTTCGTGTACTCAGTACTCACTAGATGTGATGACGAGGTAGTAGGAATGTTTATGACTGTATCCAGCTTATGTGAAAATTGTATGTAATTTTTCTCACCTATATCACCATAGTGGACATACACTTCATACCTATATATCATGGCATAGGAAACAAAGGCAAGATGTTCTTCAGGCCTTGATGATTTTTTGTGTATCCAAATTGGAAGAGGAAAAACCCACATACTACAGAGTATGAATTTGAAGGATCACGTAAGTCACAAATATGTTCTGAATTCACATAATACAGTTATACAGAGTAGAGAAGTGTCCTTCCAGGACGATCCTAATATGCCCTGAGCCCCTGACGAGCTTCTAATCTACTACTCCCTCCGTTCTTAAATATATGACACCGTTGACTTTTTGCTCCAACTTTGAGCATCAATATATATTGAACAAATTAGTTAACTAAAGTAAAATGTATATCATTATATCTATTATCCAATGTACTTTAGATTTAACTTGTTGGTTTACTGATTTGCTAAAATATTTGTAGAAAAGACGAGTAGTCAAACCGACGAAAAAAGTCAATGGTGTCATATATTTAAGAACGGAGGTAGTATATACAAAGAAGCATCACATAAACAACAGTGGGGGATTGCTACAATCTTGACGATGACACAACATAAGGAAGCTCGTATGCTGCCGCAGCCGTGGGCACCTGCGCGCGAACGTCGTCAGTCACACGCGCACGAATCGTCCCGGCGGCCCTTCGGCGGTTCTTCAGCAAGAGCACGGGGATGGGAAGCTCGCGGGGATCGGGTGCGGCTGCGGCGAACGACGTGCCCGCGTACGCAGCCGGAGACGCCTGCTTCGCCATCGTGGCGGCGCCCGCGGTTGCCACGGGTGCTCGCTCGGTTTCCTTCGCCCGTGGCCGTGGAAGGACGGTCTGGTGCGCCGGGGCCGCCACGGGCTCAGCCTTCGCCGGCGCGCCGGCGGCGCCGTGCTCTGCAGCTCCGGCCTTCTTTGCCTGTGTGCCGGGACCACGCTTGTCCGCGGTTGCTGCAGGCTCGGCACTCGCCGCCGGCGCGTTGCTCTGCCCGGCGAACGCCACGGGCTCGTCCTTCTCCTTACTCTGCTCGCCACGTTCTACTGTGGCCGCTACAGTCCCAGCCTCCTTCGCCTTGGCGTCGCGTTGGCCCGCGGCCGTCACCGTCTCAACCTTCTCCGCCTCTGAGCTGCTCTGCTTCGCGGCCGCTACTCTCTCTTCCGTCCCCGCCAGCGCGCCGCGCAGGGCTGCGGTCGTCACAGCCTCGGCTCTCTCTGCATGTGCGACGCTCTGCCCCGCGGCGGAGAGCGCCGCCGCGACCACATGCGGGATCGGATCCCCGCGCTTCAGGATCACAACGTTCTCCATGACGCGCTTGTGCGGCGGCGAGCCAGCACCGGCCGCCGGGGGAGACCCGCGCCGGCGGTGCCGCCCGTTCGCCCGCCCACGCGCCGCAACAGGCGGGTAAGCCGTGCCAGGAATCCGGATTTCCTGCTCTTGCATTGGACGACGGGGAGCCGGTACGGGCTCGGGCGCGGCTCGCACTCCGCGGTGCGCCCCGAAGAACGCGCGGCCGGCGAGGCAGTCCGTGGGCCGGACGCACAGCGTTGCCATCCCGACGCGGGGTTGCTGGGCGACTTGTGTTTGGGGTTGCCGCCAGGGGACGATCGATCGCCGCGGCATCGCCGGCAGGGAAGCTCGAGAAAGCGGATGAAATCGCGGTGGAGCGGAGGTGAGCGCGGCACGCGGATATATACAGGGGACACGGCTACGGGACCTTGGAATCGGATCCGAACTTGGAGTCGGACTGGGGGGGCGGGGGGCCGGGGCAAAACCGGGAAGAGAAAATCGAGGGATTTGCGTTCGAGGTACTCGAAACTCTAGTCGAGAGGTAACTCAGTATTTATCTGTATATTTATTTTTTTCTGCACAACATATTTTAATTAGCATATTTACTTTTCTATACTACATTAGAAAAGATTACAAAAATATATTTGTTGCATTTGCATCGGTTTCGCCCGTGTAAGTACTCTTACCGTGGCGGCACAAAAATAAAATACAAAAGAATATATGCCAGTCACAACTGCTTGCGTTGCGTCTCGACGTTGGCGCGCTCACCGCCGGCGGGGCGACACAGCAACCCAGGCCCCTGCTTCCACCGGCGTCGTCTTTCGCCGGGCGGCATCTCCAACTTCCCCTACCCGTACCTTGCTGGGAGTGCAGATCCAACATTCGGAGGTCGGATCGGTTTCTTCTTTTGCCGGTAAGCAGCCCACAAGCTCTCTTGTACGGACTGGCCTAGGGTTTTGTTGTAGGATTAGTCGTATTCTTTGCTGACTCTAATAAGGAATGGGATCCGAAACCCATTCCTTCTCACCATATCAGTAGATGTGGATGATGTGTGTGCTTCGTGGTTCACCCCCCACTAATCCGACCTAACCACCCGTAGCTCGATTAGGTTCTTTCTTCAGCGCGCGACATCAATCCTGCTTTGGTTTCAAGAAGGATCAGGGTCGTCGTCCAGATACTTCCCCTCTCCGCTCCGTTTGATGCATCATTTCAGGATGGTAAATTCTTGATTCATAGTATTTGCAAAAAAAAAGTTTATTGTCTGCCTCAAGTTTCGGCGGAGTGGTTCTTACATTTGTGTTGATCTTTGTGTTCTCTGGTTTTGTAAGTGATGCTCAGTGCTTACAATCTGCACTCGATCATAAGACTGCAATAATCTCAGGAAGTTTGCCACAGCCACACTGTTGATGACTCCTCTTTACAAGAACTCGGAGCTAAAACATGTGCTCCTCAACGAGAAATTTAACTTTTGGATGAGAAAGGCAAGGCGACTTGTGTTCTCCAAGGCATTTTGACTATACGATTCCAGTATTAGTGTTGAGTGTATCTATTGGATAGCTAAACTCAACCCCTTCCGGCAAGCAAGCAACTTGGCTTCCTCTGCATCACCACATGCCAACACCTGAGGACAACTCGCCTGTCTGTTAGGACCACTTCGCACATTTCATTACGAGCTGCTGTGGTGGTGTTGTAGGTCGTGCTCAGTGTGTTATCCAGAGTGGTATGTGTTTCTGCTGTTAGTGGTCTTATCAAGAGTGGTTTGTGTTTCTGCTGTTGGTGGTGTGCTGATTGTCCTCCTTTGTTTCTAGAGGATATGACAACCAGCTTGATGGTTTCTTTAAGGCAATGAATAATTGCACGTTGGATTACAACCAATTGCATTTGTTCTAAAGCTGGAATTAAATCTTTCATTTCCCGATCATGCAGTACTTTCTCATCACCCACTCATTTGTCCGATCGAGCTTACAATGGTTTAACCTTCTCAAGATTGGCAATGGTCGGCTGTGTTAGCGTGATTGTCTTTTTGTTATTTAGAGCAATTTGTTGTGTTATCATGTTGTCAGAGTCTGCACTCTGCAGCGCAATAATGTTTTCTCACCACGTGTGTGCATAACCTTTTCTAATTTCTTTATCTAATTCATGAAAGTCCTATTCTTTTTTGGTGAAATCCTCTAGGACAGGACATATTCTTTGCTGTGACTCTAAGAAATGAGATTGAAACCTTTTCTTTCTCACCATACCAGTAGGTTGTGTATGGTTTGTTTGTTGTGTGGTTCACCCACCCCCACTACCTAACCACATGTAGTTCAATTAGGTTCTTCAGCGCACAGCATCAATCGTCAATCCACTTCAGTTTTAAGAAGGATCAAGATCTTCGTCCATCCTTGGAGAAGTGTCCTGTCCGCTGCATGTTATGCATCATTTTTTATGGTAAATTCTTAATTTATAGTATTTGCTCACAAAAAAAAATGATTTCATATTTTCTTAATTGATGTGACTGAACTATAGTTGATGCAAAACAATATGACAACGAGTAGACAGGGCAGATGGTTTCTTGGGGAGTGAAGGCCGTGAATAAGTGCACTATGGATTACCAGAAATGGTTTTTGTTCTATACATGCAGTATTTTGTTGTCACTTGCTCATGCAGTATTTCATCCAATAAAGCTTATAACGGTTTAACCTTTTGTGGATTGTCAATGGTCGGAAGTTGGCTGTGTTAGTGCGGCTCTCCCTTTGTCAGTTGGAGCAAGTTGTTTTGTCATTACTACCATTACTAGTAGTCTATGGTGCATTTATGTTGGTACTATGTTCATTACAAGAACACTTGCTGTTTTTACCACTAACTTTAGTATGTTCAATGCACTATTTGGATTAGTGTTCAATACACTTATGTTGTGACAATAACATATAACTAATGAGTAACAATTTGACCAGGCCTCTCAGTTTATTGGTGATGGAGTCTCCCAGGAAGCATAAGCCCACCGTGCCAATCAACACTTCAGTGGAGGAAGTAGAGTTAGAAGATAAAAGTGTAAGAAATGGACAAAATCTCTTGCATCCATTTCTTGCCTTTTGTTCAGTTCAGCATGCTTGAGCTTATTTTCTCTCTCTGCAGATTAAATTTATGTATCTGTATTTTGATGGTACCAATTGCTGTCCTTGTAGGCATTGTTAGACAAGCGCAGGAGGATTGAATTTTCAGGGTCAATTGTCCAAGCACAACAGGGCATTGAAGTTGATATGGAGCAAAGAGTTCCTGATGATCTTCCAGTTGAAGTTTCTACTGTGGATGATCCCATGGATGTGCTCACTGATTGTGCAATGCAGAGCTCTGGTGACGTGAATTGTTGCAGTAAGGGGCACGCCCACAGTACCTCTTTTAGAGGTGATTAGTATCAAATCGCAATTAATACAATTAGGTTTTATGTGCTTTAGTTCCTTTCATTCTTGAATTGGGCAGGAGGTATGGCATGCACTTGAGTGTATACTACATTAATGTTCTTGCTTCTTCCTTGATCAGATATCTAAAGCTACACTGCTTTTTCCCTGTAATCTATTGTTTTTACTGAAATTCAGAGGTTATACAGGTAATGAACCAGCAAGGTTGAGACTGTCAAAATTATGCACTGCAATTGGCTGGAAAGAACCATCATTTGACTTTGAAGAACGAGGACCTCCTCATAACAAATTGTGAGTTTTCCTGTTAACTGATGAATGTTAAATTTAATGTCCATGCACTTACAATGTGTACAACACTATTGTGTATTGTTACAAAAAAAAAAACTATAACATAAAGCTATATCTTGTGATGCAGTATTTTCCTGTCCACCCCCCACCCACCCAAAAAAATGAACCATAATGTTGTATACAATATATTTTATGGTAGATTTTGATGTTAAGATATACTATAATGCACAATACCATAATAGAATATGATCACTGCAAATGCATGAAAAGTACTCTTGCTGCATAAATTCACATACACAAGAACTCAGTCCAGAACCAGGAAAATAGCTGAAGTTTGAGGGTATCTGCAGGTTTGTGTCTTTTACATAAGATAAGAAATATTGGCATGTAAACACTATAAAAGCACTTTCCAATCCAGGCGGCTGAAAGAACAAACAAAGGGGAAAAGAAAGCAGCATTGTTTCTAAGAAGAGCGTGTCATTGTTACATGGTACAGGAAATAATAATATAATTAATTAAAAAAGAATTAAATGGAGCGCTGTCTAACTTTTCCGAAATTCTTGGTTACAGGAAAACAACAATGGGGACAATTTTATTTTTCTACTTAATTTTAGCCATGCCTACCTTGACTCCTGAAGTAGCACCTGTGAATTGGGGTGCGATTAGGCATCGCCACGATGATAAAAAAACACATCATCACGCCGGTTGACTTAATGACTTCATGCGGACAGAGGCCCAATTAGCTACGGAGTAGACAAGTGCGGTGCACGTGCATGCATGCAAGAACAAACAAAGTTGCTCACATTATTCGCATGCAAGAACAAACGAAATAGCTCACATCATTAACATGCAAATTTGTTTGTGACTTAAAAAAAAGTTATACTTCTTGAAACAAGCATCGAAATTAAATTTCGATTGCATCATTGGATTTCTGATAATAGAAATTTCACAACAAGATCTTACTTGACTATATTTGAACGGCTTATTTATTTATATTTTGTAATCAAGCTTGTATATTTTGTGACACATACCTGTGGAACAAATTTTACAAACTGACGAAACAAAAATATTTGTTCTGTTACCGAACAAATTTTATATGTACGTACAATTTTTTTTGTTTTGTGCGTTCGTAAAATTTGTTCCACACGTATATGCCGCATAGAAAACATAACCTTCATTAAAAAATATGAATAAATAAAATTATCCAACTATAGTCAAGTGGGGTCTTGTTGCGAAGATTTTATTGTCAGAAACTGAATCGGAATTTCATTTAGATGTTTGGTGCAAGATTTATATTTTTTTTGAAGTTTAAAACATTTTGCATGTGGACACCGTAAAGTGGCTCAAATTTGGTTAGTGGCCATCATGTCATCTGCGTGATAAAATAATTCATGTCTGTCCATGATAAACTGGTTATTATTCATAATTGTGGTTAGAAATGGAAATGACTTGTTTCGTGGCAACTCTACAGATTCATTTGCAAGGTGACTCTCCGCTTTGAGGGACTCGTCAACACTATTATGGAGTGCTTCGGTGACCCGAAGCCTAAGAAGAAAGACGCACAAGATCATGCTGCTCAAGGGGCACTGTGGTGCCTCCAGCGCTTCCGGCGTGCCGATTGATCTTCAGATGTGTCGCCCCAAGCAGCGCGGCTGTCAGCTCTCCTGCGGCTTTGTCTGACTAACCTTTGTTTCCACTGCCATATGTATATGTCTCGTTTAACCTAGGGTCAGGTGGTATAGTTCTTTCATTGGTGCTTACAACTTGTTGCTTGTGGTAAAACATCTACGTCATCGGTCGTTACAGAACAGACAGTCTTGTGGGAGGCCTCAGCTCGTTATATTTTCACTTTTAAAAGGAAAAAAAATGTTGTCAGCACGGTCTACCTTGCGCCCTCGCCACCGCCGCATCCATTCCACATTCAATGTTGTTTGGGGTAACCATATAAATCTCTTGCTGAGGTAAGTCATACACCTAGATCGCTCTTCATTTACATTAGGGGTGGTATAATAGACAATGAGCATAGAAAACTCAAAACAACTTAAAATTTAGGGTGAAGTATTACAGAGCTCTCTCTGTTTTTGTTCATGATAGAATATAGCTAAAAACTTCAATATTTCTTGAGCTGGCATGTTTACGCGACTGAATTTCCCATTCTTAGGTGACGGCACAGGATTCTACATATACGTTAATAGCACTGCAATATCCTGTCCTTGAAGAGACCAGCAATTAAAAATCCGTTGTCTTCTATTTTACTTCAGTGCCCAAGAGTTTGGAAAGTTAGCTAAGGCAATTACAAGTGAAGAACACATCAGCAAATAACTAGTTAAGTATAAACTCACTGTTGCAATTGGATATGATTCTAAATGAAAATTTGCGCCCCAAAATGATGCTGGCTATTTCAACTGCGCACCAATGCACAAAACTGGTGAACTGGGTTGATAATGCTGCACTGAATTCAGACAGACCACACAGCTCCAACTCGGAGTCGTGCATTGCTGTTCAAGTTAACTAAAAGTCTAAGGCACTAACCAAACTCTACAATCAGATATGCCTGCCTATAAAGCTCTAACCAAAATGACCAAAAAAACAAAGAACAATCCCCAAAATGAGAGGCATTCCTCTCTTTCAAAAATATTTAAAGAGCTATCTGAGCAGTATCATAAGGATCTTTTTTTTAGCAGTATCTTAAGGATCCTGTAAGCGCAGAAGACACCATGACTGCAACCTGACCATATGAAACCTTGTAATCATATCTTGCTTCTAAATTCACCTTTTCCGAACTTCAGAAATCATCTCTAGAATCTAAAGGGGCGTGTAGTGGTCCTATATCTGGGACTTCTTCAATACCCTCAGAAGGCTGTGGAGGGAAACTCGCATAAGGATCCTATCAAACCTCAAGACAAAGTAAAAATAGTGTGGATATACAATTACCTGTAAGAATTCTAGAAGGCACCATAGCAGGTAATTGACAATCATAATGAGGCAAAACAATTTTCCCGCCCAAGCACCACAAGTGAGATATCTATACCATTACAGAGGCACATGAATGTGGTGTTATCAATTTTGGTATCAGTGCAAAAATGTGTGATATTGCCTAGGCCTAAAACCAAAATGATAGACTAATTTTTCTGTAGTCAACAAGATGAGTTTTTGACAGTTCTGTTTACTCACCGCGGAAGGCGATCTAGCAAATTTGTCGTCAAGGATTGCACTGCGCGATCATAAACAATCTCTGTTCTTTTGGCCACATCATCCCAACTATAAAGTTTTTTCATCTAGGATCCACATTAGAGACAACTGAATGAACACCAGAAAACTTGCATGGTGATCTCTGACTTAAAAAAGTTCATGTAACATGCCCCACGGGGACATGGTACAATGCTGAGTTCACGAAAGGTGTAGAGATCTGAGAGTTAAACTTCACCTGAAGATGCATAACTTGAGGATTTATGCCAGGTAGCATGTCAATAGCTTTCTTGACAGCTCTTACCATATCTTCTGGTGCTGGCTCTGCCAGTACTATCATGTCATCTGGAAGAACCTGAAAAAAGGAGTGGTTTGCAGGAAATTCTGAAATCCTCTGACTAAAGTCATTTTCTATAGAACTTAAAAGAGAAGCTTACTACACCCTCTGGTTTCAAATATTTGACGTTTAAGGACAAGCTAATCAACTGAAACGGTTGGAGTATCATAAAGCACATACCTCTGGGACACCTCCAACCCTAGTGCTTACTGTCAACAGTCCACAGCTAGCTGCTTCTAAAATGGCGATGCAAAATGCCTCCGTAAGAGAACTAAAATTAAAAAAGAAGAAAGAGGCTATGTTTCAGTATTACTGTGCTTTATCCACATACAGGTTGCACTTCTCTCATCTGTGGCACGTGAACAATCTAGTTTCTCTACAAGAGGTTGGGATATAAATGACGAGTGAAAAAGAACACTGTAATTTTGTTTTGCCCCTGATATATAACGTAAATTCAGAACTCCAGGGGAAAAAACTCCCCATAATATCTACGAACCAATCTAAGCACTAAACCCTATGTCAAATATATGTTGATAGCCCACATGCTCACAAGAGAATTTCATGGATCTGATATAGTAAGAATGTCAAAATGCCAGTGCAAGTGCAGAAAAGATATTCTATATTCAAAATGATTCAAGCATTCCAACGAGAAAATGAGGGACAAACGCACTATAAAGCTAGAAACCATATATTAGCAATATGAAAATTTAGAAAACCTACCTGTTTAAAAATATATGACCAGAGATCAGAACTGATCGTACTTGAGCATGAGGCACAGCTCCTAACATTTCAACTCTATCCTGAAGAGAGAATTTCTCCCTCGTCTCTTCAAGTCGCACACGTTTTGGACCATCACCTCCAACAATAAAGCGAACCTGGGTCCAGGGAGTTGTTTATATGAAAAATACAGCCACCTGATCACTTGATCAAATCCAACACATTGTATACATCACGAAAGTTATCATGCAAGATGACTACATGGAAACAACTGGGCACTAACGTCAAATGAAGCTGTACTGTCATACACTTGGTTTATGGTGCAAAATAAACAAATTTATAAAATGAAGACAGTCTATGTTTATATGCTCCATAAGAAAGGCTTCTCCCCTAGTATATGCATGCACCAAACCTATTGTATTTTGATTCAGAGTGATGTGGCTCCAACTCACCTTAGGAAATAGACGACACACTTCTGGAATTACTTCCACAAGAAGGTCTGCACCTTTTCGATACACTAACCTACTGATCACGACAATAACAATTTCATCACAGCTTAGGCGCTCAGGGGAGGGAGTAAACATTGCAGTATCCACAGCATTAGGAACCATAAAAACTTTCTCTGGAGATATCCCAGACCTCAAGACAGTATTCTCTTTGCTTGTATGAGAAACACATATTGCCTGATCAATATCTGCAAGAGTAAACTGCAGTACCTTATTCATGTTAATGCTTCCAGCATCAGCAAAACCATAAAGTGAGTGATCTGTGAAGACAACTTTTTACCCCATTGTCCTAGCATGCATCAATGCTTCATGGCACAGTGTTGAAAAAGCCTGATGTCCGTGGACGACAGAAATTCTCTCACGTATAATAATGGTTCTTACAACTGGAAATGTCAAGAATAATGTAGGCAGTGTATTCTGCATCAGGAATGGTCTCCACGGTACATAATAAACCTTTAAACCATTTGTGACATAACGTACTCCAGATCGGTTTCCATATGCATGCGTCATGACAACAACCTAGGCAATCAAACATAATATTTTTATATTTTTCAGGAAAAAGACAATGAACCATTAATACAGTTCCCATTATTTATTTTAAAATTTTGCAATATTGGGGCAAAACTGCAAGGGGTCAATGTTTGCAGTCCCAATATTGCAAATTTTCTTATTATTATTCAGTGAAGTGGGTATTTCATAAGATCTCCTAAGCATGACCATGACATCCTATTTGGCAGTAGAACAGAATATGTGAAGGATCCTCAAAATCCAAAATTAACAATGCAGAAAGAGCAGCGCGATTAAGGGGTAGAATAAAAGCATATCCATGCATGAGCATATCTGCAATCCCTAGAGCAGGGACTTGCCAGAATAAATATTCATCAGTTTATCCGAAGTACCTAAAGCATTCATAAGCATAATAGAAAACTAAAACATTTCATGAAGGAAAATAGGACCTTATGGCCAAGCTTGAGCAGGCATTGCGACAGATAGTAGATGTGGCTTTCTACACCACCAAAGTTTGGGAAGAAAAAGTCAGACACCATCAGTATCCTGTGCTTTTGCCGATCCATTGTGTTGAAAATATGAAATATAAAAACAACATCAGATGATTTTGAGAGCTTAGATCTTAACATTCTTCCAATGGAAAAAATGGATTCTTTAAATAAAGTTCTGGAATGTTTGACATTGCTAAAGAAATCATGATGCAAGACAATAGCAGGGCTTATAAAGGGGAAGTGTCATTGGACAAAAGCAAAAGATAGTGAACCATATAATCAAACCCACATCATCCTTTTTAAAAACTTAATAGCTGAATAAATATACTTGTACATGTAAAACAACCCATGAAATGTGGACCATAAATTACTACAACAGCTTACATTATTAAGACCTTTTTTCAGAACACACATGCATTTGAGTCAAAAAGTATCACAACAGGCATCTCAATTCAGTAACATTTTGTAGTAATCCAAATTACCACTGTGAATCTATGATCTCTTTCCTCTGTTGTTTCACTAGCATTGTGCTGTGTAATTATTTTGAGTCCTAAGTGAACATTAATATATTAAACCGTTCAAAACCACCAGAAAGGGAAACAACACGTCTGTTTGGTGGACCTATTGCTTGTCCAAAAACACTGCCAATTTCCTTATACTACATGTACTGTCAATTTGGGAGCACATTAACGGAGCCAATTTGGGCGCACATTAAAAGAGCCAATTTGTGTGTCTGGCCCAATTTTCTTATACTACATGTCCACATGTACTACCATTTCGGAACGTGACGAAATGTGTGGTGATACTGTTACGCTTAGATCAGGTCGTCCAAGACACGACATCATATTTTCACTTGTAAATTTTGAGGGAATACCTTTAGACCTCCTGAGGCGGCTGTTCGATCCGGTGGTGGTCGTCGACGACGAGGGAAAGCAGTCGGAGTCTATGGTGCAGAGATCGCCAGCGGCAAGGTAACGGTGGCCGGGCTGGCGATGATCCTGGGTCGGCGGACGGTTGTCCACGGACCGAGGGTCAGTGAAGCGGCCAGGGTGCCGGAAAAATCGGCGTAGACTGCAGGGAAGAGCGGTGCCAGACCTGCGCCGAGGAGGCTGCGGGCCGGGCTGGCGGCGAGGAGGTTTGGGAGCGCGTGCCTGGAGGTCGAGCAGGGGGTGGAATGAAAGTTGGGAGGTAGGCGGCGTCGACTTGCCGGCTCGCCGGTGTCAGGACCCAGCCATGGAGTCTTCTTCAATTTCGTCAGAGATCGAGGAAGGAAGGAGAAGACGGCGTTTCATCAGACGTTTCACCGACTACCGTGTTGGATCTAACGGCCGTCATCCTACCTTTCTGTTTTTACACTGCTCGTAACAGTGAACTGTAATTCCTTCTTTCACCGTGCAACTCTTTTAAGAGCTGTAAGCTCCCGCCGTAAGAATCATTCGGGAACTAAGTACTAAGAACTAGGATTAGGAGTAGTTCTTGCCCGCCTCCCTGGCCGGCGACTGAATCGGACCTCGTCGTTGGATTTGCCGGTATAGTGAACTACCTTCCTTCCATGGTTAATTTCCGGGTTAGGAATTAGGAGTAGTTCTTGCCCGCGTCCCTGGCCGGCGACTGTATCGGACCTCGTCGTTGGATTTGCCGGTATAGTGAACTACCTTCCTTCCATGGTTAATTTCCGGGTTAGGAATTAGGAGTAGTTCTTGCCCGCGTCCCTGGCCGGCAACGGTATCGGACCTCGTCGTTGGATTTGCCGGTATAGTGAACTACCTTCCTTCCCTGGTTAATTTCCGATTCCCCATCATTCGTCAGTCTCTCCAATTCGACTCTGGTTTAGTATCGTTTCTTCTTTGGAATCGCTCGTTCCTCACAATTGGAACTCAGAGCAAGCGTTCCTTGGTGAAATTCCTTCGCTTCCACAGCCAATTCTGCAGATCGAGTCCGATTGGCGGGCGCGAGGTGGTTGCTGCTTACCAGCGTGAAATCCCACCCTCCCACCCCGATCTGTGGATCCAACCCAACTTTCCCCCCTCCAATATGTGCTCTTCATCCGCTAGCAGCTAGGGTTGCAGCGCAAGTCGCTGTGTAAAATTCCGAGTGCTGCGAACGGGCTGAGGAGTGGTGGCGATGGCGGGAGGCACTGTTTGCTGCTGGTTGCAAGCCAAGTGCTTGTGTAAAATCACTTAGGCAAACCCGTGTCTCAGGCGGCGGCGATCTGCTTTGTGAACCATTTTGGGAAGGGTTGATTCCTGAACCGAGTTCTCAAAGCACTCATGGCGATTGATGAAGCTGAACAGCAGGACCCTTATGACTGGTGTTGTGCATCTGCGTCTAAAGTGGATGGTTTGAAGAGGAGCTTTGATGCTTTTCAGAAAAAACAAGAGCAACACAATGATGCTATGGCCCTTAACTTTGATCAAATCATGTCATACATGAC
The DNA here is from genome assembly GCA_036936925.1 of Cenchrus fungigraminus. NCBI lineage: Eukaryota > Viridiplantae > Streptophyta > Magnoliopsida > Poales > Poaceae > Cenchrus > Cenchrus fungigraminus. The sequence continues at coordinate 37,385,867 of CM072780.1, read as the reverse complement.
AAGAGTGGGTGCTAAAGTGGGCGTCCAAACTTTGGAAGACAAGGGTTCTACTGTCAAAGGTAATGAAAACTCCACTGCCATGGCTCTGGATGGGACCTTGTTTCCATGGGATGTTGACAATCAGTGTAACAAATCCATTCATACCCCTAATGTGGACACAATGGCTCAGAATCAGCTATATCAACCACCACTTGTTGGGACTGTTTACTATTATGACCATGATGATTTTAATTGGATGCATAGCAAACCTCCTACACCAAATCCTCAAAAACCTCATACACCTAATCCTCCAAAACTTCCTTCACCTCAACCCCATCCCAAAGCACCTTGGCACACAAAAGATCCATACTACTATGATGTGGAGTATCAATGGCAAGACTGCCCATGGACACCTGTTGACAGATAAAACTCGTATCCACCTACGATCCGCAAACGTACGGACCTACACCTTTTTCACCACGGGGATGCCCTAGGTTCTTGTCAATCCGCGGAGCAAGGGGATTACAAGTGTTTGATCTAGCACTACCTAGTTAACTAACCAAACCCTAACTAAAGATTAATCTAAAGACTACTACTACTCTACACTAGAGAAGGTGATGAGACTCACAAGATATATAAAAGACACTTGCCCATAGGGTCTACGATACTTGAACATGCAACCGCTAAGAGATACAAGATCGATCTAATCTACCGGGGGTTGTGACCACGGTTTCGCCCTTTCCCTCCCCCCGCACTGTCACTACGCGGAGGTATTCATGACTAGACCTATGATGATCACGGCGTATTGAAGGGTTCTAATGGAGAAGTGAGATCTATACTCTCGAAAAGGCACGGTAGCTAACCTTAAACATGAAAGCGTCTTCAACACTAGATGATAGACTGAAACCATAAAAGTAGCGATTACATCTCAAGATCGTTTACAACCCATGGACAAATGAGAAGATTACCCCATCAAGGCGCTAAGCATGACGCCGTTGATCATGGTGACGCTTCCGACGGTGTCTTCCTTCTCCTCCGGGGGTGTCGTGGCAGGGCCTCGACGTCCTCCTCCACTTGTGGTTGCTTCCTTGGACTCGAGCGATCCTTCTCGCGAATGATCTCCCTCCTCTCCTTCCTCTCTAGCTTGTGGACGACCTCTCGGGCGAATGGCTCTCTCTTTGCGAATGGCGGCGCCCCCACGTACTTAGGGTTGCATCATCTTCACGCTCAAGAAGGGGGGAACCGACACGAGAATGGGCCAGGCCGGCCGGCCTGGGCAGACCGGCCCAGGTCCATCCCGGCCCGGTTCGGTCGCCCCTTCGCTCCCGTGGGTCCTTTTGACATTTTGCACTTTGCCTCCTTCAATTGCATCATTTTAGCGACGTCATCCTCGCGTCCAAGATAGAGGGTCTTCTCGCATGAAGTCCGGTCTTTTACGCTTCAATCCTCGGGGATGTTCCTTTGTAACACTTCGGTCCTTGCCACCTTTGGGAGTGATTTCATCATGCACTTGAGCATGAACGGGACTCCTCATTTGCTCCTTTGAACTTGTTGTGACTCCGTCCTTTTAGTCCATGTTTTCCTGCAAAAACACAACATTTCCAAATGCACATACAAAGATGAACTTGTTATATCATTAGTGTGCCTAGTGGCGGGTCAGTTCCATAATCAAGCTCAAACCAAAGTGTAATGAACATGTTTGGTGTACCAAAATACACCGTCAACAACACCTGAAGAAATTGAGGCTTTCAATCCTTTTCCCACCCACCCACCCATCAAAAACCAGCAACCAACTTACACCCCAAACCACCAATACACACACCAACCACTAGCCAAACAGCCCAATCTATTCCAAACCACCCACCAAAATAATTTCACAAACCAGCTACATTTACAACACAAAATGGTAGCTAAAGGTCCTAAGCTCACATTCCCAAAATTGGATGGTTCAGACCCTGATGGTTGGATCAGGAAAGCTGAAAAATATTTTGAATTAGTGGGAGTATCTACAGAAGAAAGAGTTCAGCTAGCAGTATTATACATTAAAGGAAAAGCTGAGTTGGTGGAGGTCTACAGGTTGCATGCCTGCTACCTTACCTTGGCACAAGTTCTGCAGGATGATTGGAGACAGATTTAATGAAATTTCCATTTCTGAGGCCATTGGACAGTTTCATTCATTGAAACAATTGGGCTCTGTGAATGAATATGTAGACAAGTTTGAAGAATTCATGGGCACAATCAAGAAAGACAATCCCACATTACAAGAGGATTACTTTATTTATAGTTTCATTTCTGGCTTGAAGGAGCCCATTCAGCATCATGTTCAATGCCATAAGCCAAACTCATTAAATGAAGCTTGTTGGTTGGCTAGAAGATTGGAAACATCACATGTTTCAAGGAAGTTTATTCCTTTCAATACAGCAACCAGACAGCCTAAGCCATGGGTCAAGGAGACTAAACCACCAGACCAGAAAGATCCAAACACTATAGCTGAATTGAAAGCAGCTGGGAAATGCTTCAAGTGTAGGGAAGCTTGGGTCCCTGGTCATGCAAAGGTATGCAAGGCTAAACAGAACTATTATGTCATTGTCATGCAGAATGCTGAGGGAATAGAAGAGATAGGAGTAGTTGAAGATGATACCTTTGTAGATGAGGCTGAATACTATGATGCTTCACAAGTTCCCTTGATGCAATTATCTGCACAGTCATTGTCTCAAGCTGACTCCTCATTTAACACTTTCACATTGAAAATACAAATTGGAAAATTGAAAGCTACAGCTCTGGTAGACAGTGGCAGTGACATCTCCTTCATCAGTGCTAAGTTTGCACTCAACACAAAATCTGCCATTTCTACAGTTCCCACTGTTCAAGTCATAGCAGCTAATGGGAAGAATATGAAGAGTGATACTGCTTGTCTCAATTGTGCCTATACTATTCAGGGCCACTCCTTCACCTCTGATTTCAGACTCCTGGAGTTACAAGGATATGATATCATTTTGGGTGCTGACTGGATTTTCTCACATAGCCCAGTCGGCTTGAATTTGAAAACAAGAGAGTTATCTATAACTAAAGATGGCCAACATTTGGTCACATTTTTGGATGAGACCTTGCCTGACAAAAGGATGAGTATATCTCCACCAAAGCTCTGCAAACTGCTGAAAAAGAAGGCCATAGGAGCAGTAGTGGTCCTGAACAATGGAAATAAACAAGACTCCACCCAACTGCAGTCTCAACACCATCCTCAACTTGCAGCTCTTCTCAAGGAATTTGCTGATGTTTTTGAGGAACCAACAACACTACCTCCTAAGAGATGCCATAACTCTGATTGATGAGTTAAAACCAGTGAACCAAAGACCCTACATGTTACCCTATCATCAGAAAAATGCAATGGAAGAGCTCATAAAACATATGTTAGACTCTCAATTGATAAGGCCCAATATTAGTCCTTACTCTTCACCAGTGATATTGGTCAAGAAAAAAGATGGTTCCTGGAGGATGTGTGTGGATTACAGACAGCTGAACTCCAACACAGTGAAAAACAAATACCCTATCCCAATAATTGAGGACCTGTTGGATGAACTGTTTGGAGCCAAGATCTTTTCCAAAATAGATCTCAGGGCAGGTTATCACCAAATCAGGATGAAGGAAACAGATATAGTCAAAACTGCCTTCACCACCCATTTAGGCCATTTTGAATATCCAGTGCTTCCTTTTGGACTAACAAATACTCCTGCCACATTCCAAGCCTTAATGAACTCTGTGTTGGCAGACTTTTTGAGAAGGTTTGCTTTGGTATTCTTTGATGACATCTTAATATACAGTCAATCCATGGCAGATCACATTTCTCACCTCAGAGCTGTGTTACAAGTATTGAGACATCACAAATTGTATGCTAAGCTGAGTAAGTGCATTTTTGGCCAGGATAGTATTGAGTATCTTGGTCATATCATCAGCAGTCAAGGAGTGGCTACTGACCCCTCTAAACTTCAAATCATACAGAAGTGGCCTTCCCCAACTACTGTCACCCAGCTAAGAGCATTTCTAGGGATGATAGGGTATTATAGAAGATTCATTCAGGATTATGGAATCATCTGCATGCCTCTCTTTAATGCTCTTGTTGACGGTTAATAGTTGTATCAAAGTTCATTTGGATTTGCAAGTGGACAAATCCCCGTCGTAGTCAAGGGGCCCTTCTTCCCTTAAGTGTGAACCCAAGGTATCGAATCCGTGGAACAATGTGCAACACAAGGATTCAATCTAGTAAGGCAAAGAAACTCTTTCTTTTGAAGAACCAAGTTGCATCTAATCTAAGAAATCATCAAGAAAACACATCTAATCTAATCTAATCTACTAAACTCAAGAGATAGCAAGAGAAAGCATAGAGATAACCGATCTAGAGAGCCTAGATCATGCTTATGTTGTAGCTCCAAACAAGATAGATGAAGATAAAAAAGCAAATCTCATTAAAAGCATCTTTAAACCATGGCCTCCGATTCGATTCCGAAGACGCCCGCCTTTTGGAACCTTCATCTTGTCATGACGCGCCCCTATTCGTGCGGGTTAGCCTAGGGCGAGTTCAAGATGAACAAGTTGAAAACACTTGGTCGATCCGGTATGCACCTCTAGCCACCGCGGCTACAAGAGCACCCTATGCAATCTATCTTAAGTATAGATTGAGGAAGAAGCAAAACCAAGAGAGAACAAAATCATTGAGAAGGCACTTGATCGCTATAAATCGGATTCACTATAAAACTTCACCATGAATGATTACATGAACAAGATCACCACCGGGATCCTACCTCGATCTTGATCCTTGCTCCGGAGCTCCGACGTGGTCTTCCATGCAAGGTTCCCACGTCGGCTAGGGAAACCCTAGACAACTAGCACGACCCTCCTCTCCGAGATGGTGTCCCTCTAGCTTCTCTGCTCCTCGGTGGCGGATGACGAATGAATTGATGTGTGGCTCTTGGCACGAGGACTATAAATAGCCCGAGGGTCATCTAGGTCAAAGGGGGTGGCGAATGGAGCCCGGAATGGGCTGGGCCGGCCGGCCTGGGCCCATCCCAGCCCGGTTCACGGCCTCCTTGGTCGGTGATGCTTCTCGTGTCTTCTGGAACTTTCCCCCTTCTGCATGTGGCCCCTTGGCGTCATTTTCTCCGCGGTTTGGATAAGGCTCCTTGTCCCGCAAGCTTCAGCATTTTCTGTTCAGGTCCTCAGAGTTTTCTGCCTTCATGGTTCGGTCCTTGGGTCACTTGGAGTCATGTTCACTTCATATCTTGACTTGTACCGGGCTTCATGATCATCTTGTAAAGTGGTCGATGAACTTTACCCGGAAGTCCTCATTTAGGTGCTTAATTCCTGCATAAACAATAAACTCCAAAAACCACATGCGAGTGCGAACTTGATATATCATGAGGGTTAGGATCGTTAGTTTGGATATCAAATCAATGCCAACACCGAAGGTAAACTCATGGCTAGGTTGACGGAAATTCACCGTCAACAGCTCTTAAAAAAGATTCTTTCATATGGCAGGAGGCTCAAGAACAAGCATTTTAACTACTCAAACAGAAAATGTCCAACCCTCCAGTCCTAGCATTACCAGATTTTTCACAACCTTTCATTCTTGAAGTTGATGCTAGTGGAGGAGGAATTGGTGCTGTTTTGATGCAACAAGGTCGACCAATTGCTTTCCTTAGCAAAACATTGGGACCTAAAGCCTTGGCAGCATCAACATATGAGAAGGAAGCAATGGCCATTTTGGAAGCTCGCAAGAAATGGAAACATTATTTTGCTAGCACTTCTCTTATCATCAAAACTAATCAACAGAGCTTAAAATATATCCATGATCAGAGATTACTGGAGGGCATACAACATAAGTTGTCGATTAAGCTCCTGGGCTTTAACTACACTGTTCAGTACAAGCAAGGCAAGCACAATAAGGTAGTTGATGCTTTATCTAGAGCTACACATTCTCAAGAAGTCATGGCTCTCTCTGTTGTCATTCCCAAGTGGATGGACCAAGTCATCCAAAGTTATGAACAAGATGACAGATGCTCTGATCTTATTTCTAAATTAAGTATTGATGCTCAGGCTATTCAGCACTATACCTTCTCTAATGGTCTTCTCAGATATAAGGGAAAATTGGTTATTGGCAATCATGGTCCCTTGAAACAACAACTGCTATCCAGTTTTCATGCCTCAACCCTTGGGGGTCACTTGTCACACCCGGTTTTCAAAACAAACCACGTGTATACCTATATGTATGCCAGGACCAAGTTTCATACATATAGTGACATCATAAGTGAATAACAGAAATAATATCACGTAAAGAAAGAGAGATTATCAGAGATTTACTCCAACTTCACAGGCAATCGACTGGGGGTCGCGTACGCCTAGCACTATCTTCTGGACTTCATACACCTTCTTCTTCTTTTTCTGAGTAGCGATTTAGCAAGGATGAGTACACTTATGGTTGGTACTCAGCAAGGCCACAAAAGTTAACCAGAATGCAAATTAAGTCCATCTTTAAGTTCATTAATCATGTGAGGGTCCAGGCCGCTCTTGACCGTGAGCACGACTGATCGATCAATTTTACACTCTGCAGAGGTTGTACACTTTCACCACAGTTCGCGTAAAAGTTCCAAAGAACTTTGAACCCAACCATGTGATGCTGGCCAAGCATCATACCACACTTCCGAGGTGTGATTGCATAGGGACGCTACAAAGCCTTTACAAAGACATGCAAAAGACCAACAACCCGCATAGTTATAGATCAGGGCGGACCATAACCCTCCCTAGTGGTCAGCACCTTAGCAAAGGCAGCTACCCCAAAAGGACCGGGCTATACCCCTGCAACCCTGATCCCCCTCTGCTCCTTTCAGATAAGGTCATCAGTACAATCACACACCTAATTAATTGGCTAAGCCAGAGCCATATGGACTGTGGTTGCACTGTTTTCCTGGGTGGTTCTCCATGTTCCAATTAATTTATAGTATTCTTGTATTAAAGCATAGGTAGAAGGATGGTTAGGGTCACTTGCCTTTCTTCAACGATAAGTTACTCTTATGCTCTTCCACTATTGCTCTTTGAAACTTTGATCTTCAAGACTTCCGATCAGCAACTTGATCTTCTACTCGAAGCAACAACGACACAAACATGCAAAGAAAACAAGCATAACTAAGAACAATATACCAAACAAGAAAGGCTTAAAAGAGCACACTGGGAAAAGGGTTTGGTTCTAAGAACGCGAACGCAAGAAACGCTCAAGGCTATCGAGAGATTTGGATTATATCACACAAGGCTATGTTCTTGGTATATTTTAATTGATTAAAGTAATGTGCATAGGTTATTTCAGAGAAATACCCTATTTAGAATTAAGCAACTTATATTTATTTGAAAAAGACGATGTAAACTTAGTCAAATTTTATTTATAAATATTCAAGTATGATTTATGTAAATTAAACATTTAAGTTTAGAAAAGAAGTATGTGAAGCATCTAAACACATATGTTTATATTTCGAGTTGAACTAACCAAATTATATTAGGAACACATTTATGTTTGATTTAGTCAAATTAACATTTAATTAAGAAAGCTCGAGATATAGCCTATGTTGCTTTTATTTAGAAAGCAAATTGAATAAACATTAATTAATTTAAGTTTGATTATGAAAACTGAGATATATCTCTAATTAGCATTTAATTAGAAGGATTGTTTCAATAAATATTAATCAAATTAATATTCTTATGAAAACATGTGTTGATCTCTAATTAGATTTTAATCAGAAAAGCATGTATATAAGTACTTAATCATATTTAAATATTTAAAAAGATTATAAAATAAAGAACATGTTCAACATTGCTCCTAACGCGTACTTTGAGTTGATATGAACCTAACGCAACTTGAAACGATCGAAACGGAGCTAAAATGCAAGATCTATGGGCTAAACAAGGCTGTAAGGGCTAAGCTGCGAGAGAAACTATCTACTAGGGGCTTATCTTGAAGAAACCAAGGGTCTAAACCTAAAGACACAAAACAGCTGAGGGACTAGGGTGTAAAAAGGACGGCTAAGGACGGCGGGCGATAAACTAAAGAACCTCAGGGGTCTAAACGAAAGAAAACGGACTGAACTATAAGGGTTTTTATAGGTGGAAGGGCATGGTTGTGAAAAGAGGAAACTATAGGGTTTCTTCTGCAAAAGGGGCGGCGGCGGCTCTGGGTTGACCGTTACATAGCCGAATTGACTCGCGGTCGGGCTGATCTGGGCCGCAGATCTGGCAACGGACGGCGTGCGGCAGCTGAAGCACGCAGGCGGCGGCGGGCGTGCGGTGCGCGGCGACGAGTTCGCCGGAGATGCTCAAAATCGAGCTCCCGAGCTTGGTGTTGAGAGCGGAAGGGCTCTACACGCAGCTAGCGAGCATGCGAACTCAACTAGAGGATCAAGGAGGCATCTAGGGCGGCGAAGAGGGCACTGTAGCCGGCGAGGCGGACGGCGGCGGCTCGGCCAACTCCGGTGAGCTCACGCGGCTTCTATAGGCTCGGGCGTGAAAGGAAAAGGGAGTGGCCAGGGTCCTCACCTCAATGTGAAGCTCCGGGTGTAGTTGTCGTCGACGGAGAGGCGACGAGGAGGGAGATCGACGCCGGCGGCTCCGGCGGGCGGCGGCGCTGGGCTCGGGCTGCTGGTGCGCTGCGTGTGAGGAGAGGGCGGGGAGGTGGTGCGGGAGGAGCAGGGGCTCGAGGGCGCCTTTTATAGGGCGGAGAGGGAAGGAGAGGGGGCGCGGTGAGGTGGTGGGGGGAGCTCCGGCGGTAGAGGATGACCATGAATGGCCCGGTGATGGTGGGGCTTCGGTGGAGACTCCGTTACGGGTGGAGGAGGCGGCGGGTGCTCCACTGAGTATTGAATGCCGCTCGGTGGAGGAAGGGGAAGAGCGGGGGAGAGCGAAGGGCGCTGGTGCGGTGCGGCCATGGTCGGGATGGGGGTGGCCGGAGGCTGGGGATGATGCTGATGAGCGAGCCCCGGCTGTCGGTGACCGGGAGAGAGGGGAGGGAAGGAGCTGGGTCGCGGGAGGAGTTTTGGGCCGAGCGTGGAGGCTGGGCCAGTCAGAGGAAAAAAACGGGCCGCGGTAAAAAAAGAAAAGAAAACAAGGCCGAGCTAGGCTAAAAGAAAAGGAACCGTGAAAGGACCTTGATGTCGCCTAGAGGGGGGGTGAATAGGCGCGACCAACTTAAACTTTTCGTCCCTGAAAACTTGAACTGCCAGGCTTCACCGGTCAGACCGGTGACGGTGACCGGTCAGACCGGTGACGCTGGCTCTGCACAGCAGGTGGCACCGGTCAGACCGTTGCCATGCACCGGTCAGACCGGTGCGCCACAGAGAACCTGCAAAAATAGCTTCAAGCTCCTCTTGACTTCTACCTCGAACCAAACTTGGTGAGTGGCCTTTGTAGATGATCACTAGGAAGGTAATGAGCCATGCACACACAAGTAGCACACCCAAGTAGATCGAAGCGGAAGTAAATCAAATATGCTAGAAAACAACTTAGATAGGCAAACCACAAAGAGATGCAAGGATTTGTTTCCCGAAGTTCACCTCCCACTAAGGAAAGGCTACGTCTCCGTTGAGGAGCTTGTAAGGGAAATTTCCCACAACAAGCTGGGTCTCTTTCAACCACTTTCCTCCTTTCCACTAAGGCGATCTTTTCCACAAAGAGGCAAGATCACAGCCCTCACAAACTTCCCGCTGCTCACCACAACCTTGGGAGCTAGCCGGTGACGCCTAGCCGTCTAGGAGGTAAGCCTCCAAGAGTAACAAATGCTTCAATGCTTGTAGATGCGAAATCGAAGAGCTAAAGCTATGGGAATGCTCTTGTTAGCTCACAAAGACGCTCTTGAGCTCACCCTCTCAACCCAACGCAAAGGATATGGCTTGAATCCACAAATCTCACAAAGAGAGGTTGGGGAGAGCCACTAAGGCTTAGGGCTTGCAAGAAATGGCTTAGGAGCTCAGCACAAACACTAGGAATAGCAACCCTTCACTGTAGGAGGCATAGGGTATTTATACCCCTCAAAGGAGAAAACTAACCGTTAGCTGTCGGGCGGCACCGGTCAGACCGGTGCCCTACACCGGTCTGACCGGTGTTTGAAAAACTAGTCATTGTGCTAGCGACACCAGTCAGACCGGTCAGGCCCGAGACACCCCCAAAACCCTTTCTATGACTCTAACACTTCACCAAAGAGATGGAGTGGCTCAGTTTAGGTTAGGTGGGTTAGTTAGCACACTCTTAGGCTCTCAAGGCTATTTTCTCACAAGGTTTATCTAAGAGCACTTTGACTTGGTCAACTAGCTAATGTTGCATCCTCTTGATAGTACGGCATACCTATACTCAAGATTAAATAAAAGCACCGTGACAACCTCTTGAGCTTGAATATCTTCAATCTTGTCATACTTGAACAATATCCAATTGAGGGCTTTCAACTTAGCCTATGTCTTGAGCACGTCCATACTTGAGCTAGTGACTTAGGATCTTTCCATCTAGCATAAGAATGCACACTTGGATCCACAAGTCACTCCATATTGCCAATCATAACATATGGATGAGTTGCATTGCTTCCCTCGGTTAAGGCTTTGTGGCGAACATGGCCTTATAGGCCATTTGTTCAAGTTTGATTTTGGTGATTAATGACAACATGATCAATGGGACTAACCAAATTGTTTAGCATGTCCTTGTAGACATTTCTAGGTCCCATGGATGCAAAAATATCACATGTCAAAACCGTAGAAGAAAAAGGAAAGGAAGGACACCGTCGGATGAACCGACGGTACCTAGATAGCAAGCGTCGGTGCAATGGTCGGACAATTTGGTACACTGGGTGAAAGCCAAGGCACTGTCAGATGAACCGACGATCCAATTTCTAGTTGCACTGGATGAATTGCAGAGATGAAGCGGCGAAGACGAAGGTGTCGGATGAACCGACGGTCCATTGGAGGGCACCGTCGGTCTATCCGATGGTTCACAGGCGCAAGACAGAGAGGCTCTGGTGCAACGGCTAGTAGCACCGGATGAACCGACGGACCTGGCATCGGTTCATCCAACGGCTATGAAATTCAAGACAGTAAGCTTTTGGCCACAGAGTCTTCAGCACCGGATGAACCGACGCACCATCGGATGAAGCGTCAGATGAATTGCGTCAACAGATTTGCAATAGCTACGTGACGTGGAGGAGCACCGGATGAACCGACACTTTGAAAATGGGAGCGTTGGATCATCCGATGGTATTAATTTCTGCAGCTTTTAGCCAACGACTCTTTGGACGCCTTGAGCTATTTATACCCCCTCCACTCACCCATTTGAGGTTGATGGATTGTGTGGAAGTGCAGAGGAGTGCAAGATACCTAGAAGATCATATCCAATCCATCCAAGTGCTAAATTGCTCATCCATAGGCTTGCACATGCTTTGTGTGTGTGCTTAGTGCTAGGCTTAGCTTAGAGCTGAGTGAGTGCAAGGTTGTGCCAACCTTGTGAGGTGATTCTTGAGTGAATCAAGTTGTACAAGGTGTGCCGGAAGCCTTGGGGTCTAAGTGGCTCACCGGCAATCGTCTTCGACCCTCCGGCTTGGTGTAGAGTGGCGAGGACACTTTGTGCGGGGGACGTGGAGACCCCCTTCCTAAGTGGAGAAGCTCCTTAGTGGAGGCGACATCAAGGTGACCAAGGGAGCTTGGCGAGTGCCTAAGTGGCGAGCCTTTGTGGCAAGTCAAGTGGTGCTCTTGGGAGAGACTTGGTGACCGGGAAGCAATACTCTTGTGTGAGTGCTTCAACAACGTGGACTAATGGTGGCTTAGTGCCTACCGATACCACGGGATAAATCGCGTGTCAAGAGTTTGCTTCCTCTCATCCCTCTTTACGTTTCCGCATTACACTCTTGTAATCCTTGTTTGACTTTACTTTCCTAGAGTAGTATCATGCTAGGATTGGCTATAGGTTGCAAAAATTTGTTTTGGGATGAGGGTTTCACACTAGATCAACCTTAGATTGCACATCTACATAGATTTGATCTAGTTTACTTTATGCAAAAGTAGTGAAGCCATAGGTTAAGGTTTTAAGTTGCCTAATTCACCCCTCCCCCTCTTAGGCTTCAAGCATCTGATTCCTTACAGGCTTAGATATGATACTTCGAGACCCCACGGATAATAGAAATTCACCTTAGCAAAACACTAATGGCGGCTTAGCTAGGGCCTGTCGGGCATACACCCCGGGTACTCATGCAAGGAAGGAAGAAGATAGACTCCTACTAGAATTCCCATGTAATCCTACTAGGACTCATTCCGTGTAATCCTACTAGGACTCCTGCCTTGTAACCGACTAGGAACCCGCCCCTGGACTATATAAAGGAGGGCCGGGTACCTATCCGGACATCTCAACCAGCACCAAGCGCAGGGCGCCATACTTGATTCCCAAATAGGACGTAGGGTTCGCCACCTTGGCGGCCTGAACCTGTATAAATCTTGTGTCTCGTGTCCTTGTGCATACCTTCGAGTTCCAGGTCTAGCGATCCCCACCACAATCATCTACCTCGGGTACCCCCTTGGTAGGCTTGCCGGTTTAAAACACCGACAGCTGGTGCGCCAAGTAGGGGTGATCGTCATGATCATCAGGCGAATTCGAAGGACCGATCATCAAAATCAATCTACTGCAGCGGCTGGTTCTTCAACAACTAGCCGAATCATCAAGCACTCGATGAATTTATGCATCCAAGCTTTTGTCGGAATCAACCGTTTTTTTCCGATCTCGACTCGTCGAGCTCCAAGTTGGAGCTGCAGCTGTGTCCGTTCCACTTTTCCGTGTGGAAACAGGGCACCACCACCACCGATTTCCACTCGGCGGATTTCAGGGTCCAATCATTTTTCTGCAATGCTGCGAACTCGAGTCTGGTACGGAGTCAAACACGAGTCTGGCTCTGACTCCGTCCCGGCCACGGCTCCATCCAAGTCCGAGAGGAAATTTCAAAAGGGTTCCTGCTATATTGCGGCATCAACTCCGAAAAGGAAAAAAATCTCAAGGCGACTGTTACTCTGAGTCAAGCATAGAGTACTCCCGTACAAATACTATTTTGAGGAATTATCCTACGCACAATTTTGGAAAGGGACTCCTTCATGGTTGGAAAATTCAATTTTGTGCAAATTAGCTAAGTGCACACCGAAAGCTACCAAAGCACCTCAAGACCAATTTGCTTGCTGCACACTGGAAGATGTACGCGGGTACAACTACATCGGCTCCCGGCTGCATTAACTTGTCTCCCGGTTGAAAGGACCTTGTGATGCCTAGGGGGGTGATTAGGATCACTTCAAATTTCTAAAATAAAAGCAGCGGTTAAAACAGCTGTCGGTACTACCGACGCTGTGTCGGAACTACCGAGGGGGCTCGGTACTTCCGGTACAGGGTTGGTACTACCGACAGGGCAGAGTTCTCTAAAACGAAATTTGAAATGCAAGCCGATTCTAGCAATTCTACTTGAACCAAGAGTTTAGTTTAGAAGCTAAGAACCTCCTGCAACCAAAGATATGAGTTGGAACACCACTAATTGATAGATCGGGCACAAACAAGTTCTAGGGTTAGAGTAAAGCAAAGAACTCAAGCAAGCAAAGGAGACACAAGATTTAATCCGAAGTTCACTCCCACAAAGGAAGCTACGTCTCCGTTGAGGATCCCACAAAGGGAGGGCTATCACCAAGAGCCTCTTTGCCTCACCCAATCCCCACAAAGGAAGATTGGTGCTCACTAAGAATTCTCCACCAAGGAGAGGGTAATACAAATGATCCCGGGTGCTCCACACCAAGAGGGCACTCAACGGGAGACGCCTAACCGTCTAGAAGCAAGCTTCAAGAGTAACAAACACGAATTGATGCCCGGAGATGCTTCAAGTGCTCTTGAAATGAGGGAATTCGAAGGGGCTCTCAAAGCTTCTCTATCACTCACTAGGAATCACTCCTCTACCCAAACCCTAGCTCAAAGGAATCAAGACTTGGCTCTAGGAGGGAGGGGAGAAGTGGAGTGAATGCTCAAGAGTGTTTGTCCCGTGGTTGGTCAGCATTGAGTGAGGAAGAAGAAGGGGGGTATAAATACTAAGCCCTGAAAACTAGCTGTTACTGTGCACTCACGGCTTTTATCGGTACTTCCGACACCGGGTCGGAACTACCGATGAGTGCCGGAAAACCCAACAGTGAAGCCATATCGGTATTACCGACCCGGGGTCGGTACTACCGAGGCCCTGGCTAAAACTCGCCAGTGAAGCCATATCGGTACTACCGACCCAGGGTCGGTACTACCGACAATGGCTGAGAATTGAGAGAGAGAAAAGCAAATGTGCACGTGTCGACTCGGATTTCTTCTCACTCACTTAGGTCATCTCCTTAAGCACTTTTAGCATCTCTTGGCGATCAATTCGCATCTCCCTTTATAGTACGGTGTTTCCTATACTCAAATTCAAAATCAAAAAAGAATTAAGCCTTGACTTGAGTTGAAAACGCCGAATTGGAGTTGGGGGCCTTCCATTGGTCAAAACCATGATTTTCAATAAAGTAAATCCTGCACACATCTTATTCAACGATTAAATACAACAAATTGTGTTTGTCACCATCACCAAAACAATTAGGGGCCAAGATGCACTTTCACCGGTCGCCTCAGCTTTACTTCAACTACACCGTGCGCCGCGACTACTCGTCTCCCAGCAGCATCGGCTCTACATCAACTACGTCGTGCGCCGCGACTACTCGTCTCCCGGCCGCATCGGCTCTACATCAACTACGCCATGTGCCGCGACTAGTCGTCTCCCGGCCGCATCGGCTCTACATCAACTACGCCGTGCGCCGCGACTACTCATCTCCCGGTCGCATCGGCTCTACATCGACTACGTCGTGCGCCGCGACTACTCGTCTCCCGGTTGCACCGGCTCTACTGCGCCTATACCGTGCATCTGGACGCGCTGTCTCGCCGCTCGACTTCTCGTCGGTCGGTCGCACTGGCTCTCGCCGTGCGCCCGGTCACTCCGTCTCGCAGCTCGACTGTGCCACCGCTCAACTTGTTGGTCGGTCGCACTGGCTCTCGTCGTGCGCCCGGTCGCTCCGTCTCGCGGCTCGACTGCGCTGCTGCTCAACTTGTTGTCCGGTCGCACTGGCTCTACTTCAGTCATGCCATGCACTGCGACTACTTGTCTCACAGCAACGCCGACTCTACCTCAACTATGTCGTGCGATCGGGTGCCTCAGCTCCTCGCGTGGCTCATCGTCGACTACTTCGCCTATGCCGTGCGACCGGGTGCATCGGCTCCTCGCGCGGCTCGTCGTCGACTACTTCGCCTATGCCATGCGTCTCGCACAGGCTTGACCTCGACTACTCGTCGTCCGGTTGCACCGACTCTACTGCGTCTATGCCGTGCATCCAGACGCGCCATGTCGCCGTGATTTCTCGTCGGTCGGTCACACTGGCTTTCGCCGTGCGTCCGGTCACTACATCTCGCGGCTCGACTACTCGTCGCTCGGCCACACCAGCTCTACCGCGCCTACGCCGTGCATCCGGACACACCGTCTCATCGGTTGGTCGCACTGGCTCTCGCCGTGCGCCCGGTCGCTCCGTCTCGCGGCTCGACTACTCTGTGCGCCGCCACTCGACTTGTTGTCCGGTCGCACTGGTTCTACTTCAGCCACGCCGTGCGTCGCGACTACTTGTCTCGTGGCAACACCGGCTCTACTTCGAGTATGCCGCGTGCCGCCGCGACATCGTCTTCCGGCCGCATCACGTCGACCACTCATCTCGACTAGTTTTCCAAACTAGTCGAGAACGGCAGTCACGCCCCCAACAACTAGTCGGAATCAACTCTGACTGGTCAACTTCAGCAACAATCATCACGGCTCCATCTTCGACCTCCACGGCTTTATCTACATGACCGCCCTGGCGGTAACAGCTAAGTCATTTATTTAAATGATTGTTTTTTCTTCTTTGGCTTGTCTTCCGTGCGCAGGACAAACACGCCAAGGACTACTCACCTGTGCATACTTCTACACGGGAACTACCCTTTAGAGCTGCACAAGTCGACGTTAACGGTCGCAATCTCAAGTCCGCTACGGCGGCACAAGTCGACGTCAACGGTCGCAATCTAAAGTCCGCTACGGCGGCACAACTCGACTCCGGTCGCATCAACAGTCTGCCCAGGCAGCAACAGCTAAGTCATTTATTTACATGATTACTATTTTTTTTTCTTCGCTTGTTCTCCTCATCATGCAGGACAACATGTCGACTACTCATCGGTGTACGCTTCTCGGCGGGTTTTCACGAGAGCTACACTCTGCCGACTACTCTTGGGGTATATCGACCAAACCGCCACGGGCTTGCAACACTGAATCTCAGGGGCTCCGACCACGAATTGGTATGCTAAGTTTCGGAGGCTCCACCACGAGTTCAGTACATTACATCCCGGGGGCTCTCGCCACGGCTTTGGGTGTACCGAGTTTCGGAGGTCACAATGGCTGGATCCCAAGGAGGCAATCTCAAGCTCGCTCCGGCGGCAATCGTACCATGGGTCCTAGTATCCTAAGTACTCAAGTCGACTTCTATAGTCGCAACCTCAAGTCCACTCAGGTGGCAAAAGTCGACGCTAACGGTCGCACCAAAGTCCACTCCGGTGGCACAAGTCGACGCCAACGGTCGCACTCAAGCCCACTCCGGTGGCACAAGTCGACTTCTGTAGTCGCAATCTCAAGTCGACTTCAACGGTCGCTATCTTATGCCCGCTCCGGCGGCAAAATTACTCATTTTCTCTGATTTTTCGTTCGATTTTGCCTTTCGGAAGTGCTTTTTATTTTTTGCATCATAAGTCCACCCCACGTGGCACAAAGTCGACTACTGTAGTCGCATCTAAAGTTCGCTCCGCGCGGCAACTAAAGTCGACTTCGGTTTTCAAGTCGCATCTCAAAGTGCGCTCCGTGCGGCAACTAAAGTCGACTCCAGTTTTCAAGTCGCATCTCAAAGTCCGCTCCGTGCGGCAACTAAAGTCGACTTCGATTTTCAGGTCGCATCTCAAAGTCCACTCCGAGTGGCACAAAGTCGACTTCGGTTTTCAGGTCGCATTCTAAAGTCCGCTCTGCCAGCATCTAAAGTCGATTTCGGTCGCATCTAAAGTCCGCTCTGACGGCACGGCAACTTCTGAAGCTCCATGGCTCGATGCCAAATTACTACTCGGAATCTCTCTAGCTCGGGGGCTGCATTCAAATTACTACTCGAGAACAACTCTAGCAGACTTCGCTCGCTCTCAGGCTCGAGGGCTCTACAACAACAACTACTCGACGTGGCTCATACGGCTCTCTAATCTCGGGGGCTGACGCTACAAGAGTACTCGGATGATGGTTTTCGCAAACACTGAAGACCCTTGGATTGATTACCTAATCATTTCAAGGCTCGGGGGCTGCTATGCTACACCCATCATTCAATTTTTTCAAAACGCAAGATTCAGAATCAAGATTGACCCTCAGCTAGAGTCTACGACTCAACCCAAGGCTCGGGGGCTACTCCATATGGAGTGTGATTTTGCAATCGCACTTCCATATAATCTCGACTTCAAGACTGATGAGCTGGACCACCTTCCAGCCTCGTGGCAGTTCAAGTACTATTGAAGACTTCTCCAAGCAGTACTCGAGGACGCTCAAGAACTACTCGAAGAGGCTTCAAGACTACTCGAACTACTACTCTCGACTACAACGTGCTCGGGGGCTTGTCGGGCATACACCCCGGGTACTCATGCAAGGAAGGAAGAAGACGGACTCCTACTAGAATTCCCCTGTAATCCTACTAGGACTCATTCCGTGTAATCCTACTAGGACTCCTGCCTTGTAACCGACTAGGAACCCGCCCCCTGGACTATATAAAGGAGGGCCGGGTACCTATCTGGACATCTCAACCAACACCAAGCGCAGGGCGCCATACTTGATCCCCAAACAGGACGTAGGGTTCGCCACCTTGGCGCCCTGAACCTGTATAAATCTTGTGTCCCGTGTCCTTGCGCATACCTTTGTTGCTTGATATTTACCACTATGCCTTAGGATCACTTATATATTTGTCTTCTCCAATGTGAGCCATATAATATCCATTCACCAATAAATATTCCAACAATAACTCATGAATATATAATTAAAATCTGCTCACAATCTTAGACAAATATGTTAGACCTTTTAATCGCTTTGTCATTCAATTCACCAAAATCCACTTAGGGGCCTAGATGCACTTTCAAACCGGCGGGTTGGGCTGAAAAGAAAAAGGAGAAAAGAGATTGAGAGAGGGAGCTTGAGGGTGGTTTTCAGACTTTGAACTTTTGATTTTGAAAACACACAACAACCAAAAACCATGCAGCGAATATGAATGCAACATACACATATTCATTTTATTTAATTTAGAAAAACAATCAATTATTTTCTTATTCTAAATTTACTGTAAAGAAGATAAATGTTGGGAAATTTTTAAATTTACGAGAAATCTTTGTTTTATTATTCTTCCTATTAACATCCTGAAATTGGAAAATTTCAGGGTGTTACATCACTCAGGAGAGAGAGCAACTTATCAAAGACTTAAACTTTATTTTTATTCACTTTGTTAAGCACTGTGTTGTTTGCCAAAAGAACAAATCAGAGAATGTTCCCTACCCTGGCCTACTCCAACCCCTGCCCATACCTGAAATGGCTTGGACTCATATCTTCATGGATTTTGTAGAAGGTTTACCTAAATTAGAAAACAAGGATGTGATATTAGTAGTGGTTGATAGACTCTCTAAATATGCACATTTTATTTCCTTGTCCCACCCATACACTGTGCAAAATGTAGCTCAGCTCTTTTTGGACCACGTGTTCAAACTCCATGGTCTTCCCAAAGTGATACTCACTGATAGAGATCCTATTTTCACTAGCACCATTTGGCAAACATTATTCAAGTCCATGGGAGTTCAGCTTCATCTCACTTCAGCTTACCATCCTCAAGCTGATGGCCAGACAGAAAGAGTCAACCAGTGCCTAGAAAACTACCTCAGGTGCATGTGTTTCACTAGTCCTACAAGGTGGCATCATTGGCTATCTTTGGCTGAGTGGTGGTATAATACTTCCTATCCTTGAACACAACACCTTTCCAAGCCCTGTATGGATTTCCACCACCAATGGTAGCTGAAGTTGTCCTCCCAGATTGCCCTGCCATTTCCACACAGGAACAATTGAGGAACCGGCAGATTGCTCATCAAGTCATTAAGGACTCTTTAGAGAAGGCTCAAGCAAGGATCAAGCACCAAGCTGACAAGCATAGAACTGACAGAGTCTTCTCAGTGGGTGATATGGTCTATCTCAAAATTCAGCCATACAGACACACTTCTCTCAGTACTCACAGATCATTGAAGCTGCATTCAAGGTTCTATGGTCCATTTCGAGTGCTTGACAGAATTGGCCCTTCAGCATACAAACTCTTACTCCCTGAAGCCTGCAGTCTCCATAATTTGTTCCATGTGAGTCAACTTAAGAAGCATCTGGGGCATCATGCTGTTCCTAGTCCTGAGCTACCTCTCATTGATGAGAATGGGCACATCAAGGTGGCGCCTGAAGCAATCTTAGACAGGAGGATGATACCCAGGAACAATGAACCTGTCGTCCAATGGTTGATTCAGTGGCTTAATCTACCCGACTCACAAGCCACATGGGAGGATGCTGATTTCACCAGGAAAGTTTTTCCTTCTTTTCATCCTTGAGGACAAGGATGCTTAAGGGGGGGGTGCATTGTCAGGACCCAGCCATGGAGTATTCTTCAGTTTCGTCAGAGATTGAGGAAGGACGGAGAAGACGACGTTTCACCGACTACCCGGATGTCGTCCGTGTTGGATCTAACGGTCGTCATCGTACCTTTCTGTTTTTACCACGCTCGTAACATTGAACTGTAATTCCTTCTTTCACCGTGCAACTCTTTTAAGAACTGTAAGCTCCTGCTGTAAGAATCATTCGAGAACTAAGTACTAAGAACTAGGGTTAGGAAATAGGAGTAGTTCTTGCCCGCCTCCCTAGCCGGCGACTGTATCGGACCTCGTCGTTGGATTTGCCGGTACAGTGAACTACCTTTCGTCCCTGGTTAATTTCCGGTTCCCCATCGTTCGTCAGTCTCTCCAATTCGAATCTGGTTTAGTATCGTTTTTCTTTGGAATCGCTCATTCCTCACAGTCGGCGCCTAGATCAGGAGTCGAGGGGGTGTTGGTTCAAATCGCTCGTCGGCGGAGCGAGGCGCATGGGCGCATGTCACAGATCGGAGTTGGATGACAGACCCGGCAGAAGCAAGAATGCAAGATGAGCCGTTGAGGGCCCATCGGTAGGGATGACAGGTGGGTCCGATGGCCTACTGTTTTTTTTTCTGAAAATAAAAGATGGCCTGTCTAAAATCTACTCTCTAAATCTTTATTTGAAGAATTAGTAAAATTGTTTTAAGGCCAATTTTATTTAAAGGTACATTTATACTCTCCAACAAGTTTTTTTTCAACAAGTTTTCAGCATCAATGAACGAGGATTGACATTTTTATTTGAATACGATGCGATTTGGATGCTTCCATAAAAGTACTAACATCAATGCAGCTTCAATTGCGTATCAACTGCCATAGTGCCATTTGTCTATTTTTAGTTTAAAATCATTCGTCATTTTTCCTGACTCTTATAAGCCGGATCTTTAAATCTGGGTGACATGATCGTGTGCACCATCACGCCTGGCACATGACCCCGGTAACAGTATCTATGCTTCCAGCGGATCTGGTCGTGATTGGCGCAAGTGCAACATACATGTTCAGAGTCCGTATATATCCTCAGCTGACAGTAAGCACCCAGATTCCAACCTGAACCAGATAGGATCCGGGCTCGCGCAGATCTCCACTCCACCATCTCGTTCCAGTCAATGTCACGAGCCACGATCTCATCCATCACTTGTCTGCCGTGGCCCCAGCCAGCCACGCACGCGGCACCACACGCACATCGCGCGCGCACGACGGCTGCCGGCCGGCTCGGGAGGCACCGTCTGGGGCCGGGCACCGGCGAGCGGGCAGCCCCGGGCGATTATTACGCTACGCCCCCCTTGCCGGCAGCTGGTCGCGCACCGGCACCCCGAGCCGCGGGGCCATCGATGGCGCCACTTCTCCGTGTGGGATCCGATCGAGCTCCGCCCTCGGATCGGACGACGCGGCGGCCGGCACGTCGGTTCCTCCCTTAGATTTCCCCGGTCGCTGTCCGCGATCATGGGGGTTTGCCCCGGCGGTGGCATGGCACCGTGGGGCTCCTGTCGCGGCGGGCACAGGCTGGCGGCGCTGTACTTGTCGCCCGCCCGTGCATCGCGATACGGCATGGTATGGCATTCATTTCCGGCAGTTTCTTCAGATGATGGGAATTAAGTGGGAACAGTAGTGGGGGGCGACGAGCTAGCTTCTTCTTAAAACACGTCGTAGTTTCTTTTCAAAAAAAATAAAACACGTCGTAGTCGTCGGCTCCAGCTCCATTAAACCGTGCGCGTACGGCCGGCTTGGCCGACTTCCCCGGTTGTGGAACGGCGACCGTACCGCGAGGGAAGAACGGACTTGACGCGGTCCAAGTCATCAATCAATCGATCGAGCAGCGGGGCTGACAATTTGGCTCGGTCCAACATTCAGCCACAAGACGCCTGCAGCATCCTCGATCGGCGAAGAAAACCACGGATGGCACGCGATCGACGGTCAAATCGACGGGCGGTAAGGGGAAACGGGGCGGCCAGCACCGCCCGACGGCGATGGCCCTCGATCGCTCTCCTGCAGCACAGCACAGCCATGGCGGCATGCGTGCGGTCGGATCCCCGTTCCCACGAGTGCATCCAGCACGAAACGGGCCGAGGCACATCGATCGACCGGACCGTGTCGCATGATGAGGTCTCACCTCATGATTATCAGGCCCCGGCGAGTGAAAAGGAGCGCCCTTTTATCAAATGGTGCATGCAAGCCGGCACGATCGAGTGCAGGGAGTAGGTGCGCAAAGTTCCCGGCTTTGAGGTGTGGGAGCTTCTCTTCTTGCGAAGTCGTACGTGCCTTGTTCCTGATTCCACAAAATCAACGTACAACGAAGGATGCTCAAAGAAATGGCCGCAGCAGGTGCAATGTACTCCGTACGCGTGTGGTGGTCCGTCTGATCCGTGAAACGGAGGAGAGCTTCAGCGGCAGCAACGAACTCGTCGTTGCCGCGAGCTCAAGCAGGGAAAACACCCGGCCGGCGCACGCCTAGCCCAAAACGGCAAATTATGTCTTTTCTAAGTTAGTCACTGTTTAGTTATGCATAAAGGTTTTGGCACGTCACAAAAGTTGGACTACTGAATGTTCTGAATATTTGTTTTTTTTTTTTGCCTTGCCGTGAATTTGGTGCAGATCTCATCTTTAACACCGGTGCAGCTTGACGAGATGCGGGCAGAGCCAGCTACCATACACACTCTATACTATATATACGTGAGACTATGCTTGCATTCTTGTCTTCCTCCAACTCACGGTCACGGTGTACCATTATGTGTCGTGACGCACGGCTAAAGCTTTTGTCTTTTTTAGAAAATGCCTAACGGTTTCCAAATGTTAGTGATGCTATCTGATAGCTATGTTCCTTCAATTCTATTTATTTACTTTTGAGTTTTCAATCCAAGCCATTGACCCTAACATTATCTTTGTTTTTTTTTGTTGTTGTAAAATCGGCTGATACGTAGAAATGGACGATCTTTGCACGTCAAAATCCACGGATAAGCTATGCTTAGCAACGAGCCATTTTAAAATTTTCGGATTGAGCTTTATAAAATGTTTTTCTTCTTTTGCTAAGCTCAGAGTCTCGGACCAAGACTAGGCCCAACAGTTGAAGTTGATGGAGTAATTGATTCGTCAGTCACAAATTAACAAGCTCGAATAAACAAACAATACAGTTGCCATCGACGTTTGAGAAAACCAGCGCATTCACATCGACAAATCAATACAAGACCACGAATAATCCAGCACGAACTGGCCGACGAGCTCGCTCCCGTTCGTGAACAATGCGTTGTTGAACATCCAGCACCGCCCACAGTAATCTGAACACGGCTTTATTCGTACCCCTTGCTAAAAAAAATCGAAATTAAACAACGAAGAGAAACGAACTCAAAACCCACGAGGGCGCGAGACGAGACAACCAGCGCGCGTCGGAAACTCGGAAGAAAAGAGAAGAAGTGGCCCCTGGTCGGGTCCAAGCGCCGGCGGTGGTGGTGGTGGTGGCACCGCGCCGCAGGTGTCGCGCTCGCACCCCAGCTGGGTCCAACGCGGCCGTGCCCCACCGCGTCAGAGTTATATGTAACGCTCCCCTCCCCCGCGCCGGGTCCTCGTCCAAGTCCAACCCCGCTGCCGCCGCATTGGCATCGCTGCGCGAGCGCGAGGAGGGAGGGAGGGGGGCGTGCCGGGGGGAAAAACACCGAAACGCCCTGCGTCTCCAGCCCAAAATCTCGTGGTTTTCGTTGCGATTCACCCATCACCCCCGTTCATTTCATTTCCGCTCGCCCCAAAGGCCAGCAAGAGAAGCGAAGCGATGCCCGACGCGATGCCGGCCTGCTTCCGCGGCGCGGCGGCGCCGGGCGGCCGGGCCTCGGCGTCGTCGGGGTCCGCCTCGGGCGGCGCGGGGACTAGCCTCGCCACGTCCGTCTACGAGACGCGCCTCGGCCTGGCCGCGCTGTCCTGGTCGCGCGCCGCGCTCGGGCTCAGCCTCCGCGCCGTGCTCCGCGTCTCCTCCGCCGCCGGCCCCTCCTCGTCCTCCGACTACGGGTGCGACGACGGCGGCAGCGGGGCGGCGGAGTACGAGTACGAGGACGACGAGGAGGAGGAGGCGACCGTGGCCGTGCGCGTGCGCCCGTGGCTGCTGTGGCGGCGGCGCGGGTCCAAGCGGTTCCGCGTGCGGGACCGCCGGGTGGACCTGGCGTGGGACCTGTCGCGGGCGCGGTTCCCGCCCTCGGGCTCCCCGGAGCCCTCGTCGGGGTACTTCGTCGCCGTCGTGGTGGACGGCGAGATGGCGGTCGTGGCGGGGGACATGGCGGAGGAGGCGTACAGGAAGACCAAGGCGCGACGCCCGCCGGGTCCGGGCCCCGTCCTCGTCTCGCGGCGCGAGCACGTGTCCATGCGCGACGCAGGCGGCGGCGGCGGCCGGGGGCACCGGACCTGCGTCGTCGTGCGCGGCAAGGAGCGGGAGATCTCGGTGGATCTCGTCGCGCGCGGCCAGGGCCAGGGGCAGGGGCAGGCGAAGGAGCAGCGAGACAGGGACCGGGCCGAGGTCGGCTTGTCGGTCTCCGTCGACGGCGAGCGCGTGCTCCACGTCCGCCGCCTGCGGTGGAAGTTCCGCGGATCCGAGAAGGTGGACCTCGGCGGCGGCGACCGCGTGCTCGTCTCATGGGACCTCCACAACTGGCTCTTCCCCGCGCGCGACACCTCGCCCCCCGACGCGTCCGCGTCCGCCGCCGCCGTCGCAGCGCTCGCCGCGGCCGCCACCCCGCCCGCGCACGCCGTCTTCGTCTTCCGCTTCGAGCTCGCGGGCGGCGGCAACGGCGAGGAGCGTGAGTCGGCCGACGCCAAGGAGAAGGAGCTGCTCGACAAGGCCGGGAGAGGCGGCTGGGCTGGCTACGTTGGCAGGTGGGGGAGAGGTGACTGGAGCGAGAGCAGCAGCAATGGCGAGAAGCGGGGGAAGAGGGGGCAGGCGCGCAGGCTAGCCAAGGCGAGCTCCTCCTCGTCGGCGTCAGTGGCGTCCTCGTCCGCGTCATGGGCGAGTGGCTCGACGGTCATGGACTGGGGCAGCCCGGAGGATGCCGAGTTGCAGAGCGGCGACGGCTTCTCCCTCCTCGTGTATGCCTGGAAGTGCTAGTGCGATGGGCTACCGCCGCCGCCGGCGGCGGCATTGTTTCGATTGATGATTGGTTCTCGATCCAGTGAGGATTTCTCTTCCCATTGTTGTAAGTTGCAATTGTTTACCGAGCAATGTTCTTGTGCAGTTTTGAGTGCTCGCTCCACTGACCAAGTGACCATACCATTTTTTACAACTGTGGAAATGAACATCTAGCAAAAAAAAGGTAAAAAACCACAATGTGTGAATGTGTGATCCATGGTCTATCCAAATTAGGTGGCGAATCGCTAAATTCTTGATTGGTCATTGGTTCGTTCTCTTTTGAATTCTACTACAGATCATTGCTTGGTTCTCTTCATTAGGTAGTGCTTCCTTCCTTAGGTAGCGCATTGTGGGCTTGGAATGGTATCTTATTTAGGGTTAATTAAGTGATTAGCCATAGTGGTTGAATGACTAGATCTCCTCCTGAGTTAGAATAGCCAGCTGCTAGCCTTTGTTCTCCATGTCTCCCGTACCACTTGCTGGAAAAGATTGGATTATATTGCTCGGCTATTATTGGCAATCGTCGAGCTTAATCCCCAATCATGGGCTGACGTTCACATGCCTGCTGCCTCGCTGGGATTGTGGTTGTCAGTTGTTCTCTTGCTTAAGTGGCTCAGGCTGGTGGTTAAGGCCTTGCTTAAACTTTTCCCAAAAAAAAAAAGGCCTTGCTTAAACAATGACAATTCAGTGGGGGATTTGCCATCGTCCCA
Source organism: Cenchrus fungigraminus (assembly GCA_036936925.1). Lineage (NCBI taxonomy): Eukaryota > Viridiplantae > Streptophyta > Magnoliopsida > Poales > Poaceae > Cenchrus > Cenchrus fungigraminus. The sequence goes on along the minus strand of CM072780.1, from coordinate 37,360,238 downwards.
TGAGTGCTGCTGCAGCCAAAACAGTGTGCCATATCGATGCGGATTCTTTCTTGGTAGGCTGTCACGGGGCATCAGCAAATTGGCTTATGGCATTTTGAAATGCGCCCGTAGTGGTGGTTGGGGGTCCTTGGTGTCAATCTAAACTGAGGAAATTGCGCTGACGGCTTCCCCCACTTCCTTTTTGCGAAAAAAAATATCACCAAATGCCGTGCTTTCGATTTTGTTACGAAGACCCTGAGTTGACGCTGAACATTCTCTAGTCGGTTGAAGAGTTTGTTGGAAAGAACTTTGAAGACTCAAGAGTGTTTGATGAATCATCCATAGGGCGAGGTTAATGATATAGTAGAAGCAATCTGAAACATGGCATTTCCCCTCCTGTTGATAATACAAAGCGATGCTTCACTGTCGAGCTGCAAGGGAAACAAATGCAGAAGCTGGGTCAGAATGCTCAGATTCAGACTTCTGCAAGGTTATTCCAACTTCTGATCCTTTTAACTTCCGAGTTGCCACAAATTGCAATTTGCAATGAGCTCAGAAGTTGGAAACCAGCTGGACGACGACGAGTGCCTTGGCGCCTTTCAAGGGAGGGAAGAAGAGAGCCATGGAGACCGGTGCAAGCCACTCTACTGAAATCTGACCAGCCATCATCCCTCACTCTCTTTGACCGGAACCGGCCGGCCGGCCGCGACCGGTTCTCCCCGTTTCCGGATCAAGCCGCAGCCGCTCGTGCGACGATGGAGCACACGCATCGTTTACGGCAGACCCACCCCCGGGGTCGCCGTCCCACGGCACCTCGAGTCCTCGACGATCCCAGCACGCAATGGTTGACCCGGATCGCGGGATCAGGCGCTAAATTCTCCGTAGCAGGCAGCTGCTGCTGGTGTGTAGTATTGGCGTTCTGGAAGCAAGCAGAGAGCATCATCGTGTGGCTGGCTGGCACGGCACCGAAGCAGCCGCTCCCCCGAATTCGTCTGCGGTTCTGGTGGAATGGAAGGAAACCGAGCGAGAGAGTCTGCGGCTGTAGTTGGAAGCACGTCCGAAGTGTCCACTGTTTTTTTTTTTTTTGGGCAGCGTCCACTGTCCACCGCTCGTTTTTTTTAGCTGGAGCAACAGGGACGGCCGGTGATCCGGCCGCGGCAGGTCGGGACAGCTGAACGGATTCGGGACTGTTGCTTCACATGGCTCATTGGTTCTCGACTGCTCCCGTCAGTGTCATGCAAGGGAACAATCAGCAGCCGTCGTCAGTCATCACCACCCACACAAAGAACAGTAGCATGCGGTTTCCTTCCTTCCCCAGCGATCATGCTCGTGTCCGATGCACTCAGCAGCAGTGAGCACCCACCGCCGACGCTGGCGGCGGGATCTGCGGTCCGGCAAGGGGCCCGTCATCTCTCGCGTGCGCTGTCTTTCCCGTGGGCGCGAGCTGAGCTGGAATGGAAGCCCTGAACCCGTGTGCCCCAGCCAGCACCCCCAAAGCGCACGGCCGGATGGGATGGCACCGCCGCGACGCCGCATGTGGACGGGGCCCCGTCGTGCCGGGCCGTCGTCGACGAGTCTAGTCCCTCGTTTTGCTGAAACCGCTTTCTTTGGCCTCTTGCGAACGAACGCGAGCTCCACGTTTCCTGGCGTCGCCTTAGCTACTGTACTGAACAGCTATACGGTGGAGGTTATTTGATGGGAATCAGACTGAACTGACCTTGGCTTTTTCGGACAAAAGACTGCAGGCCACGTTGGGAGAGGAGGTGTTGTTCTTATTCGGAGATCCAATCTGAAAACACTAGTTTGTTCACAGCGAAACCCCATTTTCATGCTTTTCGGTTCAATAACACCGTCGAACTAAAAAGCGGCCTATAGCCACAGGCCAAGATACACCTTTAAGCCCGGATCTGAGCAACATGGGGCTAGTTAAGCAGCAACGCCAGCTACTCTTACCAAGCACACGAGGCGTGGATCAGTTCAGGCTAGGGGATTTGACAGCCGCGCAGCTGCAGACACGGTGGCTACAGCACGCCCGAATCGTAATATCATCATTGAATCAACCAATATTGTACAAACACCAATCAAGATTATCTGTACCGGTAGTGTGATCCCAAAACGTACAACACTGTAATACCTTTGTGCTCTGGCGAAGACTACTTAGACAACCAGTAGATGAAGATGAGGAACGCGCAGACCGACGCGACGAGCGAAAGAATGATGGTGTCCATGGATTTCTTCCTTCTGATGGACGAGAGGACGTTGTTAATCTGCCAGGTTGAGTGGAAATTTGTGAGATGTACATCATCGTTAGACAATACAGGATGAGCAGTTTGGTCGTAGGATATGCGATACAGACCGTAGGAAGCCGGCTGCTGACGTTGCTTATCTTTGAAGTGATGCCACCAAATGTTGACCGTTGGGTCATCAGAGAGCCTAGCGTTGCTTGAGCTTGTGATATCACGTTATCCATCTGATACATTAAACATAACTTTTTAGGCACCCAAATGATAGCATTCACCATTCAGAAGTTGTAAAACAGTAAAGTTATAACTTTTTAGGCACCCAAATGATAGCATTCACCATTCAGAAGTTGTAAAACAGTAAAGTTGAACAGAAGGCTTTCCCAGAAGCAATAAATTGGTGCCTTAACAATCTAGCAAGTGATTTCTAAGCTCAAATCTGATAAGCTTACTGAACTTATAGTAAAATAGTAGCAGTACCGTAGCACATGAACTTAACTACAGACACAATTGTTTGAGGCTAACTTTCTGCCTTTTGAGTGACAAATATAACTTCTGGTTTTGGGTTTACTTTTCACTTGAATAACAGAGAAAATTGTCAACATAATTATTTATTAGTAAGGTGGTAAAAGGTGCCTGTGTTATTAGTAAGTACAGAGGAGATTAGTAAGGTCAATAAATGTAACAATAACAATAAAGCTTCTGGTTGCATATTAGTAGCCTCAATAAATGTGAAAACAAACAAAATCTTCGATGCCAATAGACAATTGGTTCCGTCCAATACCAGCAACCACTACTCTCTAGCCTTTCCACATCACGCACAGATTTACAGTTGATTTATTACTTCACTTTTTGTATTTTAATCATACAATTGTCAGGTCCTTAAACACCACAACTTTTTCATTGCAGCCTATTATCATCATGCACATTTGTTCCTGGCAATTGCAAGTCCCGCTGCAACAGACACAGTACCAACTGAGTCTATGAAGCAACTCATACAAAAGTTTACGCCCAGTTGGGTGGCACAGGGTTTGGGAGATCCCTCTATCTGCCACCAATGGGTGGTGCAATAAGAAGCATTGATTTGCCAGTTCATTAGGTTTACAAGCAGAACTGCAATAACACCTAGGTCTCCTAGGGTATCATATTTATCTCAAAAGGCAGAACTCATGAGAGTCCTATTATGAGTGCACCCTGGGATACATAGAACTTGGTAACAACAGCACTAAATATATTGATAGCAAGCTGTAAACCAAGTGTGCAGAATCTTTGGAATTTGCAGGCAGATGCTACAAAATTTCAACAGGGGCTTAGCTCCTACCCACAACATTGAAAGCTTCCACATCACAACATTTATCATGGCAAATTCAGCTTCGAAGAGAACTGAAATGGATATTTAGAATATTTGAATCATATTCCACCCAAAGTCCAAACTATAACCTCAACAGCTAAGCATGCTAAACTTCCTGTTGGATGGTAATTTAGATGAGAAACACTAAGAACTTGTTTGGATGGTAATTTAGATGAGAAACACTAAGAACTTGTTTGGGTACAAGAGTATTGGAATGAGAGGGATTGGAGAGGAAATTAGTTGATTATCAACTCAATCCCCTTCGCTCCACTCCAATTCCACTTCAATACTTTCCTACCCAAACAAGCCCATTGGTTAGATGGGTGGCATTTAGCTGTCAGTTTCTCATAGAAGAATTGCCCTTTCAAGTGTTGTCAATAAGAACAGTGAATGCCAACATATTCGTATAGGATTAAAAAAAGCTCATGTTGAATTAAAATTGGACTACATCAGGGATCAGCATTGAGCCCTTATATTTTTGCTTTGGTGATGGATGAGGTCACAAGGGATATACAAGATGATATCCCGTGGTGTATGCTCTTTGCTGATGATGTAGTGTTAGTTGACGAGACTAGAGCAGGGGTTAATCGGAAGCTTGAGTTGTGGAGAGACTCGCTAGAGTCAAAAGGTTTCAGACTCAGTAGGACCAAGACTGAGTACATGAGGTGCGATTTCAGCGCGACTGGACATGAGCTTGGAGATGTTAGCCTCGATGGGCAAGTGGTGGCCAAGAAGGATACTTTTCGGTACCTAGGATCGATGCTACAGAAGGATGGCGACATTGATGAAGACGTTAGGCATAGGATCTCAGTCGGTTGGTTGAAATGGCGTCAAGCTTCTGGCGTCCTATGTGACAAGAGGGTGCCCCAAAAGCTAAAAGGCAAGTTCTACAGGACAGCGATCCGACCGGCGATGTTGTACGGTGCCGAATGTTGGCCTACAAAAAGGCGACATGTCCAACAACTGAGTGTAGCAGAGATGCGTATGTTGCGTTGGCTCTGTGGGCATACAAGAAGGGATAGAGTCCGCAATGAAGATATTCGAGATAGGGTTGGAGTGGCACCGATTGAGGAAAAATTGATTCAACATCGGTTGAGATGGTTTGGTCATGTCCAAAGGAGGCCTCCTGAGGCGCCGGTGCGTAGTGGGGTTCTAGAGTGGGTCGATAACGTAAAGAGAGGTAGAGGTCGACCTAGACTGACCTGGGACGAGGCGGTTAAAAGAGACCTTAAGGAGTGGAACATCCCCAAGGAGTTAGCTATGGATAGGAGTGCTTGGAGACTAGCCATCAGTGTGCCTGAACCATGACCTCTGTTTCACCCTTTGTTTACCCTTAACACTTCGTGTGTGTGTGTGTGTGTGGGTGTGTGTGTGTGTGTTTCGCCTTTCATGGTTTCCTTTGGGTTTCATCTCTAGCCTACCCCAACTTGCTTGGGACAAAAGGCTTTGCTGTTGTTGTTGTTGCTGTTGTTGCTGCAGGGAGTAAGACCACCCCCACGGTATTGTATTAAGAAGAAGACCTTCTCACACAGGCCGAGAAAATCTCCGAACCCCTGCCCCACCCATACACAACGGCACCGCAGCACATGTGAGATAAGACTGGCCTTAGACCTGTGCTTTGGCGTGGGACAGATGAGGAGATTTTTTTACAACAGCAGACTACCAGGAGGGCCATCCGGCCGCTCAACCACCGCACACATGTGCGTCTGCTAGGGAAATAAATTCCCCGGTAGGACACACAGGTGCAATTCCTGGGAACTGAACCTGGGTGGGCAGCCCCACCACCGTGGAGGCTTTGCCATCCGAGCTACGCCCGGCTCCTTGTTCGTATAGGATTTTGGGAACCAGTAATCAGTAGCTGAAGTCAATATAACTTTATAACATGAATTTTCCTTGTGCTTGACTCCATCAAAATATTCTTCATAGTTGCGCATCGTGAATTAATCCACTATATGATCGTTAGTTTATAGTTCATGATAAAAAAATTTAATCTCCTAAGTCCTGACCTGACCACACAAGTGGGTAAATCTCCTATATCCTGACCTGAGAATTCATTAAAGTAGAAACTTACGTTGAACAATGCTATTAATCAGCCTTTAAGCGGGTCCAGTTGGCAAATCATAAGTCGTCACATTCACCATTTTGTTCCAGTTATTTTAGCTATGTCCAGAAAGTAGGCAGGAATCCTTTTCCTCTCAACAATAATTTGAGGGACTCTAAAGGTTTCTACTTGTTTCCACTTAAGTAACAAAACTATCGCACATGAGGAAAGTTGGGGTGTAAAACTCATCCGACAAGCAAAAATGGTATAGTATACAGAAAATTATACTCGACACCCACAAACGCAAATGCTGTTTAAATATTGTAGTCAGGTTCAACGGTTACTAGGTACCCACAAAGATATTGGCATGTCAAACAAGTTCACTCAAAAAGCATGCAATGAAAAAGGTGTAAAATGAAATAGGTGTAAAAGGCAATATTGGCACGGTAGCATGGGTCCATTTCTACCACTTTCCAAGAAGTATTAGTGTATGGTTCTTCAACTTTAAGTAGTGATTTCCTTTATCTGATCCTATGCCATGAAACCATCAACCAAATACATTTTTAAACAGGAGGGGCTTTCCGTATTTTTCTCTCAAGAAGTGATTGGAGAAACAATTGAAGGATGTCTGAACAGGAGGATTTTCATACCTGTCCAGTACTCCTGCTAATTGCAGCTTGTTCCCTGAGAAGAGCTTGATCAGATGAGTCTGATGCCTCTTCAACATCGAACTTTGCTCTATCAAAATCTCTCAAGTCAAGGAGAGATGCGTGTTGTTGTTTCACTCGGAGGCTTGATCGAAGCCGATAGAATTCCTAAAGAAAACAAATCATGGTGTCAGTCATGTCATGTGGTGCTTTTCTTAAACAGTGCACTAAAAATAGCCATGAAGAATGAAAATAAGTGGTCTAAGAGGCAACCAGGACCTGAGTAAGGTCTTGCAAAATCTCCATATGACGAGTCAGTGTATGAGAAAGAACTTCAGAACCTCCAGATGATACCCAAGTTTGCATTTGTGAATTTACTTGCTGTAATTGCTTCAGTGATCTTTCTATATCTGACTCGATATCATTCTCTGAACCATCTGATTTCATAGAAACCAATTTACGGTATGCAATCATTTGGTCATCTAACTGAGCTTCCAACCTCCTCGCCTGAAAGGGGAGATATACCACTTAAAACACAGTAAACCTTACACAGCAATAACCAGACATGACAAAAAAATCGATTAGCCTACAGTGTCATGGAACCATAAAGGAATACATTTAGCTAATACACTGCAGTCACTTGTGGCCTGGAGGTCCTGGGTTTGAACCAGCCTCTTTGCATAATTTCAAAGTAAGGAATTCCCTTCACCTGACCCCATCTACATCCACAGTACATCATAATGGCTACAGCACCATTTGCAGTCTTAAACCAGAAAATCAAAGACTTCCACAGAGCCCAGGCGATTAACATTGAACTGGAAAAAAACAGGCTGCCGCAGGTAGATTGATTTAAATCCTCTACAATCATATTAGTATACTACGTGATTCCCCGGGCGGGCTGCTAGATTTGAAAGAGTTTTTCCATAAACTATGAATCAATGTGCTTGTGTAATTGCTTGTACAAACAATATTATACATGAAAACATATTCATTATTTGAGAGAATATATCTCTTACACTTTGATCTTGTATGTGTTTAGTACTTCACAGAAAATCAGTAGAAGACATCAATAAGTGACCTTAGTGGATGATGTTGTGGATGACTTACATGTTAAGAGATATACAATTAGTGATTGTTAGTGGGGTGCTTCTATATAGGTTATATAGATAGATTACCAGTATAGGTAACATAGTTCCATTATGACGATAAAGCAAGTCAATACAGGTTCATTTAGCACTGCAGTACACAGAATCTAGACAGTATAGTGTTGAATCAGTGCCACATTGCTACAGATTGACCCTTCAGGGGGAAATGCTAAATGACGTTATAAGCGAACAGCTAGACTAGGATTGTCGAAACAAAAATACAAAATCCAATTAAAGTTTTCTTTGGCTTCAGTATCCGCTACGTGCAAGTCTACGGGATTTAACGACTAACAGTAGCCTCCTCTAAATCCACCCTCCTAACTTCTACGCGCATGGATCCCCACTTCATCTCGGAATTCACAGGAGCCAGATCCCAGGTAGAGAAAGGCACCCGCGGGGCTACTCAGCCGCAAGAGCGGGACCGAAAGCATCTACGGACTGCAGAGTGAAAGAAAGCGCGCGCGGGATTCGAGGGGCGGGTCACCTGCTTGCGAAGGGCGTCCCAGGAAGACGCCTCCATGGCCCCTGCTTCCTCCTCCTCTTCGGCGCCGTCCTACCGGTTCGTCTTGCCGAGTGGGCAGAGATCCCGTCGGCGCGTGTCGGTGGCGTCTGGTCTGGATCTCGCGCGCGCGCGGGCGGGCGGCGACCGAGCGAATCGGTGGGGGCACGGGTTGGGGAGAGGACGAGCGGTAGGGGTGGTTGGTGCGTGCCCGAGCACGATGCGGCGCCGATGTGTTGGCGAGGGAGAGGCGTCAGGTCGGGTGGCGTGGTCAACCAACCCGGACGGGTTCACCCGGCCCGAGCCCGCGCTCCTCGGGATATTTAACTTTTTACCATCACAGTGGTTGGCATCTCCTCGAATATCATTCTACCGGTTGACGATACATTTTTATTACGTACCGAAGAAATGAGATACAAAAATACCACATTTGCTTACGTGGCACGTCAGCTCTTGTTTCAGGGTGGATCCAAGTCAGCACACACGCGTGAAATGTCCGTTATGCCCTCTGCCTTCTTGCTCCTGCTCTCTCGCGCCTGTCATTTACATGTGGGTCCCACATGTAAGGTTACCTTCAACCTCTCGACATGGCCTTGAGCTCTGCTCGGTGCCGGCCACTGGAGAGCAGCAGGCACTAGAGGGCGGCGGCGTTGAGGGAACTGGCCACGGTGAGCCTCCTTGCGCCGCGCTCACGGCCGCGGCCACCTTCCTAGGCCGCGCGCACGTCCGCGGTGGCCGACGGCTGACGCCGCCGAGCTCCGGCGAGCGCGATGATGCCAGCTCCCAAGTCCCAGGCCGACGCCTCCAAGTCGCAGCCCATCTCACCGTCGGCGCGCCACCGTCTGCCTCCTCCTTGATGTCGCGCGTGCGCCGTCCTGCTCCTCCCCGCGTGCACCGGCCATCGGAGCTCCTTGGGCGGAGCCCGAGCTCGCCCAACCCTCGAGCTCCCTAGGCGATCCCCAAGCTCGCCCGGCCGGCCGCCGGAGAAAGGCAGCGGAGGCGGAGGGGACGCCGAGCTGCGTCCGTCGCAGTCCGAGCTCGCTCGGCTCCCGAGCTCCCTAGGCGGCGAGCTCCCTGCGCAGCCCCCGAGCTCGCCCGGCCGTTCACCAGAGGAAAGGGAGCAGGGACGGAGGGGACGCCGAGTTGCGGCCGTTGCAGTCCGCCGTCAGAGGATATGAAAGCGTAGCACGAGATTTCGCGGCTCACCGGCGGAAGAAGCTGGGAAGGGGCTCGCCGGCGGACGGACCTGAGGAAGAAGAAAGACGATAGTAAAGGGGCATTGGATGTCATTTGTAGGACGGATCCAACGTGGACAGCTTCGTTGGCATGCCACATAAGCAAATATGGTATATATGTATCTCATTTCTTCGGTGCATGGTAAAAGTGTATCGTCAACCGGTAAGATGATATTCGAGGAGGTGACAACCACTTATGATGGTAAAAAGTTAAATATCCCGCGCTCCTCTGGCCAAGTCTCACAGTCACAGTCCTAGATAGCTGGGAGGGCCCACTTGTCAGGCCCCACGTCGGCACGCCCGGCAGCCCCGGGCGGCAATCATGCCCGCGGGACCCGTAACACGGGCCCCGCCACGTGGCACCAATCGTGCCCTGGCGGCGCACGGCACCCACTTTCCCCATTCATCGAGTCTACGCTCTTCTTCTTCCCCCGAATTCCCCCAATCGGACTCTCCTCTCCTTGCCGGATCTCACCATCCCCACCCCCACCCCCACCCCCCATCCACCCCGCCCATGGGAGCCCCCACAGCTCGCCGCTGACCCGTGGGCTCCACCGCCCCCTCCTCCGCCCCCCTGCTCCCGCTCTCGCTCCCGGCCCCGCCCTGTCCCCCGCTCCACCACACGAACCCTAGCTGTTGTTGCCGGAAGAGCTCCGGCGACCGAAGAGGAGAGGATTATAGAGCTCGAATCTTGGATGCGCCCGAGCCGATGGCGACGCCCGCCGCAGAGAAGCCCGACGATGTGGAGATCCGCGAGGTCTGGGCGGACAACCTCGAGGCCGAGTTCGCCGTGATCCGCGACATCGTCGACGACTACCCCTACGTCGCCATGGACACGGAGTTCCCGGGCGTGGTGTGCCGCCCGCTGGGCACCTACAAGTCCGCCGCCGAGTTCAACTACGCCACCCTCAAGGCCAACGTCGACATGCTGAAGCTCATCCAACTTGGGCTCACCTTCTCCGACGAGAACGGAGGCCTGCCGGCGCTCGGCCCAGGCGGCCGACCCTGCGTCTGGCAGTTCAACTTCCGAGGGTTCGACCCCCGGACCGACGTCGCCGCCGCGGACTCCATCGATCTGCTCCGACGCAGTGGCATCGACTTCGCCCGCCACGGTTCGGATGGAGCCGACGCTCGCCGCTTCGCGGAGCTGCTCATGTCCTCCGGCGTTGTCATGAACTCTGATGTCCGTTGGGTAACCTTCCACAGCGGTTACGACTTTGGCTACTTGCTCAAGCTGCTCACTGGCACAAACCTGCCTGACACGATGTCGGGATTCTTCGATCTCATCAAGATCTACTTCCCTGTGATCTACGATATCAAACACCTGATGAGGTTCTGCAATAGCCTCCATGGTGGGCTGAACAAGCTCGCTGAACTGCTGGATGTTGCGCGGGTTGGGATCTGTCACCAGGCAGGATCTGACTCGCTTCTGACCGCGCTTTCCTTTAAGAAGCTCAAGGAGGGATACTTCAACGGGCTAACCGAGAAATATGCTGGTGTGTTGTATGGGCTTGGCTTTGAGGGTGGTGAGACCACCTCTGCTCACTGAGTAATGGATAGTTAAATAAAAGATGAACTATTTATGAGAATGGAGAAATCTGTTTGGTGACTTTGTCTGATGATTTCCTTTTGCTTGCCCTGGAATAGGTATGGCTTTTCACTTGATTGTTATTACCCCTGCATGTTACCTTGAGCTAGGCTGCTAAGGTGGTTTGTGCTGTATGATTTAGCTTGGTGGTTTGATGGGATGTGTTGTTGACTGCTCTTTGAGGTGTATAATAACACAAGAATCACCAATCCACCAACTAAAAACTGAAACATTACCAAAGTCTATGATGATAAACAAGTCACTGTCTGCAGTGTCGAAACATTAAAGCCTAACTTGTTTCCAAAAAGAAAACAAGCAGTTAACTTGCCCTTTGATATATATAAAGCCTATCAGTTATGTGGTTTCTGGAGATACCCTTGAATCGTGGGTGCCTGCAGGCATTTTTGTACCCTTTCATAATAGGCAAGACATTGTATGATGGACATTTTGATTGCAATCAAGAATCAATGACAGCCAAATTTACATTCTCTTTTTTATGGAGGTTATATGTCTGCAGTTCTAACACAATGCCCTATGCACCTCTGTTTTTTTGCATAATGTTGGGAGTTCAGTGGGCAAAAGTCACAAACCGACTAAGGAATTGAACTAGAGTGTGCAGCTATGCCCATCAGTTTAGGTTTCCACTAGCCAATATCAAATAACAGTAAACTTAACTAAACACTGCCAGTGGCAAAGTACATTTCACATAAGGTGACAAGGGGACTCCATGATATTGCATAATCGCTCATAAAAAATGCATTCTTTGAAAGTTTCAGTTTGGATATCTTGAAAAAGATTTAATCTGAATCGTGAATCGTCTAATATGTAACCTGTTCGCTTCAGCTTTTTTTGGCAGTGCCTGCAAGCACAAACAGCTCTAGCTGCAGCCCAGCCGTTCGGCTGCTAAAGTATCTGTAAATGTTACCTCTAATTTCTATTACACCTTCAGGTTATGTTATTTTTTAATGGCTGCAGCAGCTGCTGTTGCTGCAGCGCAGCAGTGCAACCGCTGCAAAAAAAAAAAAAAAAAAAGCACAACCGAACCTGTTCTGCAAACAGCTGATTCACCGTGTTCTATTTTCTTTTTCTCTGAAACATGCAGATTGTGTACCGTAAAAGTTTAAATTTCATTATGGGGACATGTCCATCGTAGTAGATCTCATCATTTGCTGCCAACATTTTGTTTCCATTTTAACTATGATGAATGCATCATGGTCAGTGCTCATACGGTTAAATCATTACTTTGATTATGACTGTCATAGAGAGCTGTTGCTTAATCAGTATGCCATAGTATGGGCAGTATGCCCTCTGTAAGTTTTGTTGGTATTGTCGATTTGTTAACCTTCTTTTTTTGTATGTTTAGTGGTAGCCACCTTTTGACTGCGTACAATCCATGGAGAATCATTTTTTGCCTGCATGACTTAAACCTTCTTTTGATTTCTGCCGTATTGTTTAGATGTCACTTCTCTTAATACGTTTCAAGAGCTTTACTGCATTAGTCCTGTATGTTTCACTTGATTTTAATTGATATTACCTGTGTTCACTGGGCATGGATTACTGAATAAAAATTTAACTGTTTATAAATACTAGAGAATTTGTTTGATGTGTGTGTATGATGGCTTCCTTTTGCTTGCCAACAAAAAAGTAATCGTGATCTCCCTCAATTGTGGTTACCCCTAAAAGTCATATTTAGTCTAGGTGTGATAGTTTCAGCTATCTGATTTTACTTTGTGAATTTGATGGAATGCACTGGTTCAATTTGGTGGTAATACTGTGCACCAATTCAACTGTTGCAGTGGCATTTTTCAATACCAAAAGAAACAGCCACTTTTCTGAGCCTTATCAAATTTAGGTTTACATGGTTTTGGAACAACACTGAAGGTTGGTATACGAAGACACTACTATGACTTGATTCTCTTCTATACCCTTTCCTAAGGGCGAAGACTTTCAGTGTTGTAATGTCACTTATAACCTGCTTGCCCACCAAATCTCATCAACTGTTAGATGTGTACTCTTTAATAAAATTTTATGTTTGCACTTGACTTTTGATGAAGACACGGAGTTTGTATTTGTAGCAGTTTTGTAGTTCCCTAAATCACTGTATTGCATCTGTTGCCTATTGTTGTGCTTCATTTTTGGGAGCTCCGCCGATCAAAGGTAAACCGATTCAAATAAAGTGAGTTGAACTAAACAGTGCTGTCCTCATCAGGTGAAAAGTCCTGATATCAGCTAATAATCAACTCTATCTAAAATTGTTTATTTAAGAACTCTAAAATTGTGTATATTAACATTCGTTGCACGTGGAGGTGGTAGTGTATTGTAAACTGGCTCTGCACTGGTTAGATGGGGACTGTATGTAGGCCTTTTGGTATGATCTCAGAAACTGGCCAAAAGAAATCCTTATCCAACTTCATTGTGAACTTTCTTGAACTGGGTTTTGATATAAATTGTGCCTTGTTTTTCTATGCTCTACAATATCACTGGTCATCAGTTTGCCATTCTGGCATGGTGCCTTGTTTTTCTGTGCTCTATAATGTCACTGGTCATCAGTTTGCCATTCTGTTTTCTTTTCCAAAACTCGTATTGGCCCACACTGTGCTGTACTAGTGCTACTATGGGACTTCGTTCTTTCTACTAAACCTCATGTTGTCACTTTTTTTCCCTTTTCTGATATGGTTGAGTACATCCTGAAACACGGTTACAGCATCCTCACAGAGGGAGCTGTTTCATGAGTATGTGTGAATGTTATAGCTTTCTGTATGGTTCTGCTGTTATGATGTCCTTGCTGATTTGTCATTTCATCTGCGCTCACTACCTGTAGATTAAGTTGGAATAAAAAAAACTAAAAAGAACAGTAGATTGTGTTTATGTATGGACAGGTACTAGCTATTTACAGGGTGGAGTCAATTTTACTGTGAAATGAATCTTCTCGTGGTGCATGCCTTATCAGTTTGAGATTGCTTGTTATTGAAATTAAAAGCTTCACTACTACAGAATTTCATAGGCCATGTCAGTTGAGGTACAGCATACTGGTCCGTTGTGCATCTGAGCTTGTCCTGGACTTGATCACTGTGACTTGAATGTTATTCGGAACTGATGCATACTGGTGAGATGTGCCTAAAAAAACGTTTTTTTAGGCCGCCCACCTTGAGACAGAGGAACTGGGTCCTGGCCTTGTTTTACTGGATATTACTTTTGTTCCGTTGTTCTGACGTGGTGGAAAACAATACTCCAGAAATCAGCGAGCTCACAGTCAGTCATTAGGAATAGGATACTTACTATCCTGTGTATCCATAGCGCCCTGTTTTTTGTGTTCAGGTATCCTGCAACATTTGCTATACTTGTATCGCATGTCTTTGTGTTACAGCATCTCCTTTGAAATATCTGTGCTGGTGACTGTGTCATTATACGTGGTAAATTTGAAATTTGTTTCGTCTGGACCAAAATTACCGTAGCAACCAGATGCTGGGCTTAGCTACTGGGCCCACAGAAGCTGGGCCGCCATGGCTTGGTGGAGAAAGCTGACTGACTGGGCCGGCCAACTTAATCCATGCTCACGCCGCGCCCGCCGTCGCCACCACCATCATCTGCCCTTTGGTGAAGAAGCTGGGCAACTTACTTCGTTCGATCATGACATGACGACGATACGACCCTTGTTCATGTTGAGGTTACGCGCCAAGCCCGATCCCCTTATTTCTCGGCTGTGCTTGATAGCCTCCCACACCGATCATGTTCACTATGGCCCCGCGTCGATTCCTCACGTCCTTGCTGCCCCCTATAGTTTGGTGACTCTGTTTCGCTCACATGATAATGTACACGATCCCTGCGCCCCGGGGGTGGATCAGCCAAACCTGTTGCTAGTTCCACGCACCACGCCACGGCGTCTTCTCAGTGGGGAGGAGGGAACAGAGGCCACAGAGGAAGCACATGCCAAGGTCCTCCTCGTGTGCTTTCACCCCCATCCTGACGCTTTTATCCACAGTAGTAGTTGGTTGTGGTTCTAGAACATCGCTGGCTGGCGGATTGGATTACAGTCGCCGCCGACATGATCTGACCTGACGACCTGCCTTCACTTCACCTGGACAGGCAGTGCATTTGACAGCCTGCCGTAGACCCACACACGGTACGTGCACACCCAGGCTACAAAGCACTGAGCACTCCGTGGCGGAAGCACGGCGGTCCAAAAGGCAAAGCTCACGATCAACGGGGACCTGGATCCATGGACCGATGCCTGCTGCCGATGCTTTCTCGTCTGAGGACTCGTGTATCCGTCCAAACCGATGGCTCTCTCCATCGAGCATTTGGCGCTCCCAACCCCGCCTCCCCCAACCGCGGAGAGCGTCGCGCTTGCCATTACCCCCGCCCGCGGCTGCCCGCTCCCCGGACCCCTGCCACCGCTGGGCTTCGCTCTCCGCCGCGAGGGCATGGTTGGTCGTGCTCGTGCGAGCCGACGAGGTGGTCGGTGGTCACGCGCGCCCCTGATGATTCGGGGTGCCAAGATACTCATGACCTCATCAAGATTCAGGACGGGGGGGCGCTCCCCTTCTCCTACGTCGCGGGGACATACTTTTGGTACCGGTCGGTCGCGCCTCGCCTTCCTCTCCGTACGCACGCGTCTCCGGCACATGGACAAGACCCGGAGCAGAGCATTCGCTGGTGCTGTTAACTGCCGGGGAGTGTCGGTGGCGGTGCGAATGCCGGTAGCTATATATCCGCTCCCGTTCCGTCCGCCGCTGCCAGCAGGTCTGCTACTGCGTGAGTAGGTGAGGGCGCGCGTGAAGGCGGCGATCCACCGTACGATCCCGTGCTCGACGCGCGGCACGGCTGCACACCTCGGCGGCGGTGCTCCTCCTCGGCGGGCTGCGGCGGCCGCCCAGCTGATTGAGTGTCAAGATCACAATTCACAGGAACATGCAAACGACTGGTCCCATTTTCAGTTGATCCTTCGACACCCACCATTTTCATCTCTGCCCCCCGACTGGCCGCGTCGCTCTCGTCCGTCTCGCTCCGGCTCCGCCGGGTTGTCTTCCATCGGACAACCGGTGCCATCGTTGTGCCGCTCCGCTCATGCCCACCACCCAATTTAAGGCCGGGAACGCCTTCCCTCACGTACGCCCGACCAATTCAATGCCCCGGCAACGGTGGACGACGTTCACCCTCCCTTCGGCCACCGGGCGTGACGGGGACGTCGATCGACGACGTCGTAGTGTGACCGGCTGGGGGCTCTCCGGTAATGATTTGGGACAGGAACGCTCATGATGGCAAAAGACCTACGCAACGCGCTGCACGTCGCGCGCGCCGTGCATCGTTCCTACTCGCGCCAGCCTCGGCCGCTCCGCTCGGCACATGCGGGGGCATGCACCGACCGCCACTTAAATGCAGCGAGCGTCGGTGCCGGTGGCGCGGTCGCGAGCCGGTACGGCTGCTTGCCTGCTTCGCACCCAGCGCCATCGGTGCGCCAGCTGCGCGCTCTCCTGCTGCGCCGGCGTTGCGTCCCGAGAGTCAAAAAAGCCGATCCGCCGTACGATACTACTCCCGGCCAGTGCAGAGACTGCAGGCACAGAGGTCGTCCTCCCGGCGACCTATGGGCAGTACGACGGCTGACACTGCCGGAGAAGTTGCCGTTCCTGGACGGCAGAATTGCAGATGCACTGGTCAGATCGGCCGGGTTTTGATGTGTACACTCCATCCGTCCAAAAATAAATGTAATTCTAGGATTGGACACGCAAGTCAATATGTAGTGTAAAATTACCAAATTGCCCCCTGTCTCTTATGAGAAACATCTAGATATTTGTTCGCCTTTTGTACGAGAAGATTCCGGAGACTCTTGTCGTTTATGGTTGGTAGGTCAAAATTGCATTCTGTGTGAGACAAAATTCAAATTCTAGAATTGTATTTATTTTAAAACGGAGGGAGTACGGGGCTTTTGAGTTTTGACCGGAGATGACTTGCGCCGGTGGGCGGGCGCGTGCCGTTCGGAGCGGCATGCACACTGCTGCTCCCGGTGCCTGTGCTGTGCTGCTCCTTGCGTTGACCTCCTTGCGTACAACTAGGGCCCTGTTTAGTTCCAAAAATTTTCCTACCTACCCGTCACATCAATCTTCGGACACGGATTAGGAGTATTAAATATGAATTAATGACAAAACTTATTCCATAACCCCTACCTAATTTTTCGATACGAATCTAACGAGCTTAATTATGCCATGATTAGATAACGTCATGCTACAGTAAACAATATCTAATGATAGATTAATTAGGCTTAATGGATTCATCTCGCGATTTCCCGTCCATTCGTGTAATTAATTTTGTAATTAGTCTACATTTTTTACCTCTAATAGACCTTCGAAGGGGCTGCTAAAATTTTTTTCCCAAAAATTTTAGCAACTAAACGGGCCCTAGAAAATATGTAAAAACAGTACTGAAAATAGTGTTGCAGTCAAAAGTGGCACGCTTCAAAGTCGGAAACCATGAACCATGGCACGCCATGCCTCCTCTTTCCTTACCGCGAGCTTTGCGAGCTCTCCATCAATGGACATCAGGTGGCTGCCATGCCTCCTTGTGATCGCAAGCTTCCGAGATCTCCGACGGTGGGAGACCAGGGACGCCCGGCACGGGCGTATGC
This sequence comes from Cenchrus fungigraminus, assembly GCA_036936925.1. Taxonomy (NCBI): domain Eukaryota; kingdom Viridiplantae; phylum Streptophyta; class Magnoliopsida; order Poales; family Poaceae; genus Cenchrus; species Cenchrus fungigraminus. The sequence continues at coordinate 37,342,891 of CM072780.1, read as the reverse complement.
GCGCAGCGCGCCTCGTGAGATCCATCTCTTCCGTGAGCTAGCGGTCGACGACGGTCGTCAACAGGCGGCACGTGCCCCTCGTCACGCCGTGCCGGGATGGTCACGTCTAAACTCAGCGCCGCATCGACGCCCCAGCTGGTAGCCTGGTACGAGGAAAGCGGAAGCTCACAGCGCCGGAAGCATGACATACGAATCCCCCTGGGTCCTGGGAGGCCCGTGATTTGTGAAGCAGCAACTTGGGACTTGGGAATGATAGATTACGGGGATCATCTAGGTGTATATCTAGCCGGGTACGGAACTGTGATTGTGTATGTGTAGATCTGTGATGCATGTATGTACTGGAACGACTGAGAAATGGGAGTGGGTGAGTTACCATCTCCGGCAGGGGCGCTGCCGGAACCGCTAGCCATGTAGGAGATCTGCGCTTAGGCAGCGACGCGGAGTGCAGATCTGCGCTAGGGCAGCGACGGTCGACGCAGTGGCGGCGGCGGCGGAGCTTCCCGTCACTGGCTGCGCTCCCTGTAGATCGGACTAGGGATGTAGGTGGGGAGTGTGGCTGGCGGCGAACCTCGTGACACGAGCCTGCGGCCCCCACCCTCTTTATATAGCGCAGTATGACAGGGGCCCGCCAACCATTTAGGGTTGGGCGCCCCCGATCAGGGCGCGAAATTAAGAGCCCAATGGGCCGTTGGGCCCACTGAGGAGGAGATCAATCTAACAGGGAATATAAGGGCCAGTTTAGTTCCCAAAAATTTCACCAACAACCCGTCACATCAATCTTCTTTCCACTAATTTAGAGTATTAAATGAAGATTAATGACAAAACCCATTCCACGACCCCTACCTTAATTTTCGAGACGAATCTAACGAGCCTAATTATGTCATGATTAGACAATGTCGTGCTACAGTAAACAATCTCTAATGACTGATTAATTAGACTTAATGGATTCATCTCGCAATTTCCGATCCATTCGTGTAATTATTTTTGTAAATAATCTACGTTTAATACTTCTAATAGACTTTGAAAGGGGACCCAAAAGTTTTAGTTCGCGAACTAAACGGGGCTCTGCTATGGAGTATGGCGTGCTAAATCCATCTGTTTTTTTCGTTCGGGGGTTTATGATGAAATAATTCCGTCACCATCGCTACTGCTATGGCGTGCATTGGTAGGCCTGTGTTTTCCGTTCCATGCATTGGTAGGCCTGCTAAATCGAGGATCGACGGTGCGCAAGCTTCTCATGCTCTACCAGGCGATCACGTCAAAAATCGAAATTGAGAGTTGATTACATTAACTACGGTCAATGTAGCCCTTACTGATTTGAGCATTTGACACTGCCCCTGCGTGAAGGATTCACGAGCATGGACTTGTGGTTCATGAACGGAAATGCAACCGTAAAAAAAGTCAGAAATGGAACGCCACTCCGTCACCCATCAGATTCAGGTTGGAGCGTCGCAGGCAAGGCCTTCATTCGCTGACCTGGTGCAGCCAAGTTGACAGCGCTGCCCACGAAAAAGAGTATTTTTATCAGGCTCCCCGTTCGTCTACTACCTCCCCCCGCAAGATCCAACTGTGACCATATGCCCACAGGTAGGGATGGTAACGGGTCGGGTCGGGTGTGGGTGGAGCAAAACCCACCCATTATGACACCCATCACATTTAGTTACACCCACTCATTACCACACTCATAGGTGAATTTTCACACCCGCACCCACACCCGCTGGGCACCCAGTGGGTGTCGGGTACCCACTGGGTCCATCACAACATACGACATATATAAACGTGATGACATTATATGAAGTAATATAATAGGATAAAATCATTAAAGTCACAAATAGATAGTTCTAACAAGCGAAACTTCCAACTTACAGTCACACCACAGCACATAAATGTTTATAGTACTACTAAAAAAGTAAATAGTCACTATACTCAATACATCACATAAACAAATATAGAATAAAAACTTAAATCTAGACTTAAGATTGAAAACACCAAGTATATATTACAACATCAATCATCATAAATCTATCAAATATGTTTAGTACCTAGAAAAAAACAATATGAACTATTATTTTGGGCCCCATGGGTCACCCACAGGTTGAAATTTGCACCCGCACCACACCAACTTAATACGGGTCGGGTGTAGACCCATAGGTGAAATTTTACACACACGCCCGCACCCATCGGGTGTGAAACCCGTAGGCACCCGCACCCATGGGTCTAACTGCCATCCCTACCCACAGGCCACAACCATAAACAAACCAATCCAGTAAAGCACGCCATTAACAACAATCGCTCGAGGTCCTCGGCTCAAATCTAACACCATTAGTTACCCATTATTCTATTCTCATAAAAAACCAGCCCATCAAGCTGACCACGTGGCCCCACCGGCTCGGTCGCAGGCCCACTACTGGCTCCGTGCCTGCGTGCGTCCCCGTCCGTCCACGCGTATAAACCCCGCCCCACCTCTGCCGCGCCCGCGCCACGGCTTCCTCCGGACGCCAGTCGCCAGCAGCGCCCGAGCGCAGCCAGGTGTCTCTCGCACGCCTCCGGCCAGCCGGCCAATGTGACTCGCCGACGAGGCTCGCTTGCTGCGGAACGCGATCGATGGTGGCGAGGTGCGCGCACGCCGACACCGGCGGGTTCCGGCTCTGGCCGATCTTCTCGGCCGCCGCGCTGCGCAGGAAGGTGCTCGAGGTCCTCACGTGCGGCGGCGGCGGGGATGGGGGAGGATCCTGCCGCGGCCGGACGGCGTACCGGTCGCCGCAGCGGATGCCCAGGCCGCGCCCGCGGTCGGACAGGCTCGCGGAGCTGCTCAGGGCGGAGGAGCCCTCCGAGCGCGACGGCGGCGACGAGGCGGCGGACGCGGCGGCCAGGAAGGTGGAGGCGCTCGAGGAGCTGAAGGGCGTGGTCGCGGCGCTCCAGGCAGGCGGGGGCGGGGAGTGCGTGTCCCGCGTCGAGGCTGCGGCGGCCGTGCGGAGGAAGGCCAAGGACGACGCCGCCGCGAGGGAGACGATCGCGATGCTCGGCGCCATCCCGCCGCTCGTCGCGATGCTGGACGACGGCGGGGAGGAGGAGGTCACGGCCGCCGCGCTGTACGCGCTGCTCAACCTGGGGATCGGCAATGACACGTGAGTTTTTTCCCCCCTGCGCGCTCATGTTCTCCCTCTGTTTCCCCTGCTTCGTGATCAGATCTGGGAGTTTGGTTGGTGGCTGTCTGATTCGTTGCGTTGCTTGCCGCCATTCCCAGGAACAAGGCGGCGATCGTGCAGGCCGGCGCCGTGCACAAGATGCTCCGCATTGCGGAGGGCGGCGCGTCCGCAGCGCTCACGGAGGCCGTGGTCGCCAACTTCCTCTGCCTCAGCGCGCTCGACGCGAACAAGCCCGTCATCGGCGCGTCCGGCGCCGCGCCCTTCCTCTTGAGCGCGTTCCAGGGCGCGTCCTCCACCGAGCAGGCGCGCCACGACGCGCTGCGCGCGCTCCTGAACCTCTCCATCGCGCCCGCGAACGCGCCGCACCTGCTGGCGGCCGGGCTCGCGCCGGCACTGGTTACGTCCGTCGGGGACGCGCCCGTGACGGACCGCGCGCTCGCGGCGCTGTGCAACCTCGTGGCGGCCTGCCCCGAGGGCCGCCGCGCGGTGAGCCGCGTCCCCGACGCGGTGCCTTCCCTCGTCGACGTGCTCAACTGGGCCGACGAGCCCGGGTGCCAGGAGAGGGCCGCCTACGTGCTGATGGTCCTGGCGCACCGGAGCTACGGCGACCGCGCGGCCATGGCCGAGGCCGGCGCCACGTCCGCCCTGCTTGAGCTCACGCTCGTGGGCACGGCGCTGGCGCAGAAGCGCGCGTCCAGGATCCTGGAGATCCTCCGCGCCGACAAGGGCAAGCAGGTGGCCGACGACGCCTCGGGCGTCGTGGCGACGGTGTCGGCGCCGCAGGAGCGCGGGTGCCGCGGCGGGGAGGAGGCGGTCGACGGGGAGCCCGCGGACGCGTGCATGAGCGCGGAGAAGCGCGCCGTGAGGCAGCTGGTGCAGCAGAGCCTGCAGAGCAACATGCGGCGCATCGTGCGGCGCGCGCGGCTGCCGCAGGACCTCGCGCCGGCGTCGGCCGTGAGCCTCAAGGCGCTCACGGCGTCCTCAACCTCCAAGAGCCTGCCGTTCTAGAAGACCAAGCCATTGCCAAGCTCCCACCGGAACAGAAACACACAGGTGAAACCCAAACCATTGCTGTGATGCCGTCTCTTCATCACAAACTGCACAACACCAGCAACATAGTAAGCATTTCGTTGTATGTTCAGTTGATCGCTCAACTACCATATCAACACTGATCTAGCATTTTGTCTGTCGTTACAGATACTGACTGAATTATTGTCTCGCTGTCTCACGAAAGGCTACTGCTACTACTAAAGAAGCAGTCTAATCAGCCATAGAAATTTTCATTTGTGATTTGTCCCTTGCAAACACATTTTCTTAAAACCCACCAAACACATTTTTCTCAGTTTATTTAATCTTTGACCACTCTGCCCACTACCAGCAAGTACAACAACCATTAGGAGAGCTTCATTCTTTGGAACTGTCCTAAACTGAAACCGGTTTGGAAGAAGGTCAAGAAGCTCTGTACTATCTTCATCTCCTCCTCCCTCCTCGGCATCGGTCAGCGCCTCGCTTTGCCTCGACCTTGGGGGTTACCATGGCCATTAACAGTAGCTTTGTTGCTTTGTGGCAAAGCAAAGCTCGAGCCCCAACAGTGACCAAGCCATTGTTGTCGTCCCTACCCAAAAGTTGGAGACAGGTCATCATTACCCTCGCTTTGGAGTTTGAAAGACAACTAATCCACTGTCAGTACCCCTGTTTCTTTCTCCAGCAAGCCATCTCTGGAATCCATTGAATAGTTTATGCTAGCGATTATTCTATCTCCTGCAGTCCTGCTGAACTGGGACTGCTCTGATGATGGGCCACCAGACAGTAAAAAATTCCCTCTGAACCTGTCTTAATTTTTAAATTTTTTTTGCAGCAGCATGAAGAGGCCAGGGGAGTGATGAGGAGGAGACTTTTTGGTGCCCTCTGCACTGCATTCCATTGCATGCGTCGGAGACCGGGAATCTCTGCGGAGCGGAGTGATTAGAAAGATGAGCTAATCTAAGCACTTGTTTATCGGCCGCTGGCTTGCTCGTCCCCTTTTCCTCGTGCCTGCTGATGGAGACCACGTGCATGGATGGATCGACCGGTTCGTCAGATTCAGAGGACGACGGACAGGAGCTTGGCAATGGCTTTTCTCGTCTCGTTAATCGCTTCCGATTGTTCTTCTTCCGCTTTTGTATATGGGAATAGGTTAAGTAGTTTAGTCATACTACGTCTAGTGGTCAGCGTGTCAGGGTTGCTCTTTAGACGTGTGCACATGTGCTCTCGTGTTGGAGTGTGTGATAGGGTAGTGGAGGGTTTTAGAAGAACTAGAAAGAGGATGTAGAAGTTCATATTTTAAATTTTGTTAGCGCTGGCTCATTCATCATCATTTCGTCTTTGCCGATCGACCTGAAAACGGTTAACCTGTTTCAGCTTTCTTCATGTGCTGCGTCGTACCTGCGTTGTGCATTTTAAGGTTGAAGCCTAGCTCAGACCGTTATCATGATGGCAACTGCCCCTTACCCTAAACAAGGGTGAGAACACGAATTGCACACTACATCATGCTCGGAGTCATGTTGCTATTTTGCATCAGATTGATCATTTGGTGCACCTTGAACGGACTTTTGAACACATCATGTTCAAAGTTGGCGAATTCTTAACTATGCACACTCACCGCCTCGAGGGTCGTCGTTGGACCCACACGTAAGCCGCACATGACTTGAGTGTATGTGTATGAGCGTACCGTAGGATCTCGAATCAAATCCGGTTCACCGTGGGTTAAGACACATGATGTTTTGGTCAGGTCACTATTTTGTGTAATCTTGTGCAATTAAGTTTTATTTTTTTAGATTCACACAGTACAACGCAGACGCTCACAACACGCACGCACACTCACCCCTATGAGTACACGTACGCAAACCCTACCCCTATGAGCACCTCCGAAGGACCGAGCACCGGCAGATCTGGAGATTCTCGAAGTCACCACTGGCGCCTCGTCGTCGACGGGAATGTCGCTTACCACTTAACGCATAACGTCGAAAAATCTCGGAATAAATCCAGGAAAAGGTGCGAGCACCAGGATTTGAACCCTGGTGGGTAGCGTCCCACTGGACCGTCCTACTATTGGGCTACAAGCCCAATCGCAATTAAGTTCATAGATGTTTGTGTACATGCATCTTGACATACATTATATTTAGGTACATATAAATCTGTTTAGTTTGGTGAATTTTTTGAATAAATTTTTGGAGTTCCCTTTCAAGGTACTAAGAGTATTAAATATAGACTAATTAGAAAATTTATTACACGAATGGATTGGAAATCGTGATGCTGATGTAACGGGTAGTTGGTGAAATTTTTGGAAAGTAAACAGGCCGACAACTTACGATTTGAGACGGTACGCAACCAGTGATCTCTCGGTGACAAAAGAATAATTGCTCGTTATTAGTAACAATTGTTGGACCGGTCGTATGGTACGTACGGGCGAGACTCATAATGAATCGATCATTCGGTTAACCAGAAGTTGTCAAAGCACTGTTGCCAAACAGAAGAAGACACGCGCATACTACACTGCACACGCTCTCGCCCCATGCTCTCGTTCTTGCTAGCTACTGATAGCTGGGAGTGATCGTCATGTGGTGGGGTGGTCGGTCTCGGATAATTGAAGGGGGTGGTGGGTGATCGGGTAGCGTCAGCCTCGACGACGGGACCAGAGAGGCAACACACGCGCCAGAAAAAAAGGAGGAGCAAGATGCCGTCGCCATGCAATTAACGGCTAATAATGTACTAGTATCATCGCCCAGCCGCGCGCGGCCTGCCTGCCTGCACGACGGGGCCATGCTTCCTCCTACTATTCCGCGCTGCCACACCCACATGGTCCTGCTGCGTGCGACCCAAATCTATACATACCAGCAGTCCATTCCTCCATAACAATAGTATAATGCGTGCGTAGCGTGGACGATGTTTATTGTACTCCTGAACATGACGTATACCTAGCACGGAGCTGAATTCAGTTGGCAGAGTGAACACCACCAGACAGCACACAGCAGTTGTGCTTGGCTGACCCGGAGTACCTTGGGATCGGAACTGGACAGGGCATCAACAGCAGAGCGAGCGCGCCGACAGGTCTGATGAGCCTGTCTGTGGGTTGTGGGCTGTGCCGGGGGAGATCGTGGTGGACGGCAGTAAGATCGAGCTCGCGATCGGGATGGGATGGGACATCCTGGTTGTACACGTAGGGCCGTAGGTGCGGACGGGGCCGGCCGGGAGAGGAGCTAGTATAGCTGCGCGCGCAATCATGGCTCGCGGCAAGCACGTAAATAGTAGAGCGTAGGCTTTTTTCGTTGCCGATCGGCCGTGCGGTCGGTGCGGTTGGTGGGCAGTAGCGGCGGTGGAGCCGTCGGGGGGCTGGCTGATCGGGGCGTCGTCGATCGGGGGCCAGCCGGGGGGACACCTCCACCGGCAGGTGCCCATCGCGGTACCAGTAGGATTCTTTGGCCACGATTCTTGGTGTGCGTATTCACTGTTTGTCGACCGCGCACGGGCACGGGCTGACGGGCGAGAGGAGGATCGGAGGATTCGACGTGGTGTTTCGCCGTCCCATACGCCTGCAGGTGACCAGGTAGGTGTCGTCGTGTCGATCGCCCGGTCCCCGGCGTGGTGCGCTGCCGCCTGGCGCCTGCGCCTTTGGTCGGCCTTCGGGCAAAACGTGCTTTGGCGCGGGACACAGCGGGCGCCTCTGCGTGTACTACAACAAATCGCAGTTTTCTGGAGGAAGTGCGCCAGCAGAATCGCGCTGTAGCTATTGGGGCAATTGGGCGCCATTGCCCGACGACACTTGGGATGCCATATCGTGCCAGCCTGTCTCAGATCAGTAGCATGTCATCAGCGGACAGTGCGTACGGCGAGAAGTCGACGTAGCACCGTCGTCGTACCGTACGCCGCCGCCGCTGCCGACGCCGAGGATGGGATGTCGGAGCGAACGAACGAAGGTCCTGACCGGGACGTCTCATCTTCTAAAGTGTACGTACTTAGGGCCTGTTTGGTTGGCACCACAGCCCGCCTCGCCACGCGCGCCCCCGCCAAGGAACAGTGTTTTCCGTGGCGGGCAAAACGGCCGCCGCGGCCTAGTGGCGAGCGAGGCTGTGGCGTGGCGAACTGTGGCCGGGGAACCAAACATCCCCTTAGTACGTGCGTACTGCGTGCGTGCGGCAAAGGAACCGCATCAGACCAGTTTTTTTGTCTGCGCCGCCGAAGCAAGGCAAAAGCATGTGACCTGGAGAAGAAGAACATGGTGGGTGGTTGCCAGCCAGCTGAGCTGAGCCTGCCTGATCACAATTCACAGCCGCCGCGGGAGGACAAGCAAAGCCACCGTTTTTCCGACCCTCGCGCGTGCGCCTGTCTGATAGCTCAGCTCGTCCGGCATCAAAAAGATGGAGAAGAACTAGTAGTGTTTGCTGTAGCTCGATCGGTCCTTACGCGCTGGCCTAATTAACTCGGATCTCAACCACACTGTGCACGAACGGCATTCATGCGTGTGTGTGCGTTGGCTAGCGGTCCTCGCAGATTCATTACGCACGAAACGGAAAGGGCCTTTTACATACTACGCCTGCCCATACTGCCGGGGCTGGATCGATCGATCGGGCGTGCGCATCACCAGAAACTCCAGAAATGCTAGTACGCGCGCGTGACCTCGACCCTCGCATCCCATCGATCGGCACCTGCAGCAGCCTTGCCGCTTTCTCCCGGCGTGGGTTGCTGACTTGCTGTTGGAAGGAAGGGAGACGCCAGACGCGGGGGGGCGGGCGGCCGGACGAGGAGAGGAGAGGAGGAAAGCCAGCAGCCGTGAGGCGCGAGCGCTCATTGCTCCTGAATCCTGATGATGATGAGTCGGGGAACACGGTATCTTCTGCCGCAGAGCTGTGACTCCCGTCAAACCAGCCGTATGTATCATTTACAAGCGGCGTGCAGAGCGGCCGGGTGGCAAACATTTCACCTGCTCGTTCAGAATGGAGCACCTCTGAAACCATCTTCATTTTCAGTTTTTTTTTTATCGGGAAATTAACCATCTTCATGCTTTATTGATACCAAAAAGACACCCAAGAAAAACGTGTACACTCATGCGACATATCACACATGATGCCAGCTGCAAGCAGGGCAAACAGCAGCACATCACTCTCATCATGACCTCAACCTTGAATGGCTGCCCTGCTGCTGGTAAAACATTCTTTGCCAACCGAGGGTTGGCTTCAGCCAAAGACATCCTTTTCACCACTTCATGTGATCTGTCGTCACAACTCACAAGTCTTCAGTTGCGTCTTCGTTCTATTTCCTAGGCACAAAGTGACGATTGACGAGGCAAAAGATCTTATGGAGTCTCTTGACATTTCCTAACTGCAGCGGAGGAATGGAGGCAGGTGCTTCATGTGCCATTCAGACAAGTACACAAGGCCATATTTCAGCTGATAACAGATACATCACATTTGAACAAAGCAGGGTCAGGGAAAATCAGCACTGACATGCAACTAAGATCTCTGCCGGAGATGCTTCTGGATAACAGTCTGCTACTGAAGGAATAATCGAGGCGCCTAACTGCGGAAATCATGAGGCACGGTTTCTTCTGTGAAGTATTCTTTTCTCACAGTCTCAGAATCACAAAATCTCACCTGATGTGCAGGGACAGCAATAACAATGGAGGGTAAGATTACCATTTGGTGAAGCACTAACATACGTGAGAGCAAGCGAGAGAACATACCAGGGAGGCATATGATTTCAACAGAGGTTTAACAACCTGCCACATTGGTTGAAAAACAAATGGCGCATCGACAAAAAGAACTTGGCCGAGCCGCTTCGGATAGTAATAGTAGAAAACGTCAATCTGGGAATGGGGTATAGTTAGTTGCAATCACACACACAAAACCAAATCTTGTTTACATGCACAAATTAGCTGCAGCAGACTGCAAGAAATCCATGTGCGAGTTACTCCATTAGATAAATTCGGTGTTTGCTCATCGAGAGCATGAAGACATCAATTATGTCTTTCTGAACTGATGTGCTTCATCATGCTTTTTATATGCAGAAAAGTTTCCCGTTTATTCATCAGGAATTACTTCTTGCAATGCAACAGATGTATTCATGTATACATTAAAGGAATCACTAATACAACACTACTGCTGCCATTTTGACATCCTTTTATATCATCTCAAATCAAAGTACACATGTGTAACAAGTCCAAACAGAACAAAAAATAATCAGAGATGCTTAGTCATGTTTATAAGTGTTATGGCAAGCAGGGTTTTAATTACCGTTGGTAACCGGCCGGTTTACCGCGGTAACCGGTGTTACCGGACCGGTAACGGTACCGGCCGGTTACCAACCGGTGGTTTTCAAATTTTTTGAATTTGTATTCAAAAAATTGAATTATGAAAGAAAATTTCTAAAAATACTTCAAGGTGTGTAGAATCTAATGGTGTCAAAATTTTTCAAATATTAGTTCATTTAGTATTTTTTGCGGACATTAGAAGTTCAACAACCAAAAAAGAAAAAGAAAAAAATTCAGCCGGTTAAACTTGTAATGCCAACAAAAAAATACTAAATGCACTAATATTCGAAATTTTTTGACACCATTAGATTCCACACACCTTTTTCAATTTTTTAAATTCAAATTTGAAAACATACCAAAGTCTTCATTGATTCGGTAATTTGTGTTTACTGACCGGTTACCGCCGCAACCGGTCCGGTATACCGTTATTACCGACCGGTATACTGGTAGCAACCATACAAAGAGCACCGGTAATTTGCTTTTTCAACCGGTAATCGTCGCAACCGGTTCGGTATACCGTTATTACCGAACGGTATACCGGCCGCTACCGATTGAATAGAGAGTTTTGTTTGAGAATTTGAATTTGAGCGGTAATTAGCGGTAACCGCGGTATACCAAGCGGTATACCGTTACCACTCAGCGGCGGTAGCACCGCAACTGTCGGTAATTAAAACCCTGATGGCAAGTGGGCTGGCCGCAGGCCTAGACCCACGAGTACTGTAGCATGGATAGGATTAGTAGTTTGTTAGGATAGAGATAAGTTAGATTGGTTTGTTAGGATAATTGCTTAAGGGTCAAGTCATTAGTCTCTATAAAAGGAGACACCTTTGTATCAATTAGGTTAAGCAGAAAGATAATCCTAAAGAGTTCAGAGCCTCCAAGGGAGGGCGAATCTAGGCGTTATCAATCTGCTATCGTATTCTCTAGTCCACCAAATAATCCATAACATCTTGGTATTCAGAGCCTTAGATCTTGCGACCGCATCTGCTTTCGCTGTCGCCGCCACAAATCCCACCCAAATCCCACCCCTAATCCAATTCAGCCACCATGGGATTCTCTATATTCCAGATCCCAGCCTTTGACGGGAGTTCTGATCCATTGCAGTGGTTGAAACATTGCGATCAGTGCTTCGATGCCGGGCAAATAATGGAGAGTATGAAGGTTTTTGTTGTTTCCTTCAGGATGGAAGGTGCCGCCAGCCAATGGTACTCACTGCTGGAGAAGGACCATGGCACACCGTCCTGGTCGGATTTCGTGGACGGCATCACCAAGCGCTTCCCGACGCCCGCTCTTGCGCCATCCGCGACGACCGTCCCCGCAGTGCTCGTTCCGGCGACAGCCGTCCCCGCTACTACAACTCCACCTCCAGCGACATCTGCGATTTCGGCGGTCGCATCCGCACCCCGTGCAGTCACAGCAGCAGCGGCCGCGCCACACGCGGCCACAACATCCCCAGCCGGGGCACGCGCGGCTCCGTCCGCCACAGCGCCCGTCCCAGCGGCGCTCATCCCCGCACCGTCGCCAGTAGCGTCTCCTCCGCGCGCTGTCCCTGCATCTGCATCAGCCCCTCCGGCATCTGCGTCACCGCCGGCGGCACCTGCTGCAGTTGCGTCAATGGTCGCGACAGCCAGGAAGGGACCAGCAACAAACAAGACGCCATCTTCATCTGCTCCAACAGCTGCAACCCCTTCTTCACCAGCAAAGGAGCACGATGGCACCCCTGGACACGCTGCCTGGGGCCTTCGCGTTCCGCACACGACGCCGGCGCTGCCGATGCAGTTGGTACGCTGGCCCGACAACCACGCGCGTGGGGTTCGTCGGCACCCACCTGGTGTCCATCGCGACCTCGTCTCCAACGGCTGCCGCACCACGATCGATTTTGTCTCCAGGGCCTCCGACGTCTGCCACGGCTGGCGCAGCACCGCCCGGACCACCCCTACGCGTGGGTCTGCCCACGGCGACGCTCCTCTGCCTCCACGTCGAGCGGCATTTCCAGCTCCTCGGTTTCGGCCCCCCAACTCGGACGGCCAGCCAACTGCAACAGTCAGCCCCGTCGTTTCCCCCCTCCATCATCGTCGATCCGATCTGCAGAGACAATGGGGCCAACAACGACGACACCATCAGCTTCCTTGGTTCTCGGCTTTCCTGTGCGTGGCCTTGTCTCCATACATTGCTCCGACGCTCCTCGGCACCACTCGTTGGAGGAACAAACTCCCAGACGACGAGTCTGGCCACAGCTTCATCTCCGCCGGGGTGTTTGGCGTTCAAATGGAGCTCTGTGCGAACTTCATGCGTGCTGCATGCAACTCTGCACTTCACCATGCTTGGGCAAGAATCGACGGGGCTACTATCACTCCAGCTGGGTGTCATCTACCTCCATGCTAGCTGCATGCATCCTCCTTTGTCACCGGATTTTGTCCAGGATGTTGGTCTGCCTCCTTGAGCATTACCCCAGCTCGAGGACGAGCTGTCTTCGAGGGGTGGTGAAGTGTTATGGCAAGTGGGCTGGCCGCAGGCCTAGACCCACGAGTACTGTAGCATGGATAGGATTAGTAGTTTGTTAGGATAGAGATAAGTTAGATTGGTTTGTTAGGATAATTGCTTAAGGGTCAAGTCATTAGTCTCTATAAAAGGAGACACCTTTGTATCAATTAGGTTAAGCAGAAAGATAATCCTAAAGAGTTCAGAGCCTCCAAGGGAGGGCGAATCTAGGCGTTATCAATCTGCTATCGTATTCTCTAGTCCACCAAATAATCTATAACAATAAGGTATCAACTTACCAAAAACTTTAAGAACTGGAGATCACCATTTTCAACACGGAAACCTCGCAGATCAAAGATTCCAAGTATATTCTCTGCTCCGGAGGGAAGTCTGCTTATTGCCTTCTCGACCAAATAAGCACATAGCTTCTCGTTTTCAACTGGATCTTGTGTCTGCAGTAGCATATTATACATGGATTATCAATATTATTAAGAACAAAATGCATGTAAAATACAAGAACTAGCAATAAGTCACAAGTCAGAAGATACTACAGCTAGCTAAGCCAAGTGGTTTGGGAGCTGCTTGTAAAAAATCCTGATAGTTTTGCCATAGCATACCGCTGTCCTTTGTTCTTTGTGCTATTTTAACAATTTGAAACACTGTGTAGCCACTATCCTTGTTGAACATTTATAAATCAGGATTGAGAACAGAAGAAGCATACCGAAGGAAAATGTTTGGCTGCTACTACAACTAACACAGGTCTGCCATAAATGTCCAACGAATCGTGAAGATATGCCTTGCCAGTTTGATACAGGTCTTTCACCGATTCTTCTGATAGTTCTGATACACCAAAATCCTGACGCCATTTCTAATGCAGATAAAAGAAACATTAAGGTACAACATACATTCTTCAGTGTCAGGATTTCAATGAGTGAATTGCTAGGCTTTCCATGATATTGCAAAACATAAATCGTGAGGTGTCAACGGCATCATTTAAAAACAACATTGCATATTGGAACAAATCCAGGTTCCAAGGTCAAGGACGAGAAATCCCACTACAAAAATACTTCCTCTGTCCCAAAATACTATTCGTCTTCGCTTTTCTAGATGCATAATTTTTTCTATGTATCTAGACATAGTATATCTAGATGCATATCAAAAGATATGTACCTAGAATAGCCAAAACGAGTAGTAATATGGGACGGAGGGAGTAAGCTATAACATGCAAATGGAACATGAATATGAAAAATTGCCCAGCTAAGTCCGCGCAAGTAGAAGAGCGTGTGCCTAGTTCCTGTCCTTTGTGTAAGGAAGATTAAGTCCAGCAAATAAATTGGGCTTGGGAAATTGTAACCTGTTCTTTGTTTTCTCTGTCAGATACATACTAATATTTAAATTTCTCTGTGTACCTCTACAAATTATCCAAAGACGCCGTTCCTATATTTTTCCTACTTATTTCATTCCTTTGTGTTTCTCCTACATTCCAATATAGTAGTTACTATCCTTTGCTAGTTCCGGTGCTTTCCATTTCCTAACTTCTAATGAATCCTAGAAGGGAATAAATAATTACTCCTTCCATACTCATAAAACATGTCGTTTAGGACAGCAACACGGTCTCCAAAGTATAACTTTGACTTCTTATTTTTGTAAAAATATTTGTTAAAAACTAACAAATGTATACTTTTATAAAAGTGTTTTGCAAGACAAATCTATTCATGTAGTTTTCACATTTTCAAACTCAACAACTTAAAAGTTATTCATGATTTATATTCCCAATGTTTGACTGAAATCTTGTCCAAAACGACATGTTTTATGAGTATGGAGGGAGTATAGTTCAGCTGCGTCATTCTTAAGCCCAATTTTATCCAGAACTCAATACTACTATCTGTGAATTAACCGCCGCACTGGGCAAAGCTCGAGATGCACTAATGACTTGAAAAGTAACAAACATCATAATATTTGCACAATGATTTCGAAATTAATTTATAGGATACAATGGCCTTGGTGAGCTTGGAGACAGCTTCGTCGACGGAGAACTTGCGGTCCTTCAAGAACCAGAGGATCATGTCGTCATCGTCCCTCCCGTTGCTGCCCGTGGGGAGGCTCGGGTGCTCCCTAGCCAGCCGCTCCTTCACCTCCACGACAAGCTTCACACGCGAAGCAGGAGCAAGCAACGCCAGGTAATTAAACAAGTCAATCGATAGAAAATCTCAGCTCGTCAGCTACACTAGTACACTACACATCCCGTTGCTGATGGGTGCCGGTAGGCGCATTGGGTTGATTGGTTACCTTGGAGGTGGATGCGGCACCACCGGCGCCAGGCGGGGCGGCGCTGCGGCAGCGCACGGCGCTCCTGCCGCCGAGGCTCCGGGAGAGCGGGGCGCTCGACGACGGAGCGGAAGGAGCACGAGGCAGCCATCTTCCCCCGGCCCGGGATTCCGAATTTTTGGACCCTGCGCTTGCGACGCCGGATTTGCGGGGGACTGGAGCGGAGGGCAAAGGGGCAAGCCGGCAACGGCAAGTATCGACGGAGGACTGGAGCCTGGAGGAGAGGGGAGGACGTAACCGCGCGCAACGGCGCAAGGCCAAGGTCCCGCGGGCGGCCCCTCCCCCAAAGCGCGTCCTATCCTTGCCGACATGCCGTTGTTGTCCTGGCTCACGCGGCCGTACGTTCTGGCCAAACTGGGGGCTACTGTAGAAGCGGCCACGCAATGAAATGAATTTTTTTATATATTTTTTAATTATTTTGCAAAATTATACGATCGTTTGAAAATTTTTCAGATTTGTCCAACAACCGCCGTGCGTCACGGCGGCCGCCGTGGGCCACGACGTTTACAAGCCAACCGTCGTGGCCCACGGCGATTGGTGGCCGGCCACGGCGGTTGGGGAACTTTACGGCGGTTGGACCTAACCGCCATGGGCCACGGCGGCTAGGCCCAACCGCCGTGGGCCATGGCGGTTGGGGTAATTTGAATTTTTTGATAAAAACTTTATTAAATCTAGTAGGACTGCTGGTTCGATTATTACAACACAATAAGATCCAGTTCAAATATTACACAGCACTGCAGAAAAGATTACAAAATCTTAAAAAATGACAAACTTCAGCCATTCTTGCGATGTGACGACGAAGGTTTATCTTTCCTTGTACCTTTTTTAGCTGGTGGATTAGCAACACACGGGTCTGTTGGTGGAGCATAAAGACCACCCGGAGCATAAAGACCACCATAAGGAGGTTCCTCTCCTCTTGCAATGGCATCGGCAGTTTTCCGTTGCAAATAATGATGTATTTCTTTTGGAGCATAAATACTATTCCATGGAGGTTCCTCTCCTCTTGCAATGGCATCTGCAGTTTTTCCTTGCATATATCGAAGCATGCCTCTTTCGAGCGTGCTCATTTTCTTCGGATCATTTGCCGTATTTGTGTTTTTCCCCTTCGGATGACCACCACTATTACCATCCTCACCCCCTCCGGCGGCAGAAGTAGACATCTCTAGTTACACAAAATCATAACTAATTTAACTAATTACAGTATTCTAAACTAATTAAACTAATTACATAAAATAAATAAAGAGAGGAAACTTACCTAAGAGGGAGGAGCAACCCGTGGGGAGAGGGAGGTGGCGGCAGGGTCGGGCAGGACGGCTTGTGTCGTCACCGTTTATATAAGCGCGGCATCCCGATCTACCGCCGTGGTCCACGGCGGTTGCTTTTCGACTTCAATGATACTCGATCTCGAACCTACTGCCTACCGTACCGCCGCGGTTGCTTTTCGGTGGGTTGTTTTTTTACTTAATAATTAATTTTTTGTTTTTTAACTTTATGACAAAGAAAACTAGGTTGTAATAAAGAAAAACAAAGTGATATACTAAAAAATAGTCATGATCACATATAACAGTGCTCCTGTACAAATAATATGCGACCTAATCTAGCATCGCCTGGTCTTCTTGAGCAGCCTGTCAGCTCGGACTGCGGCGTGCGTCTGCTCGCGAGGGTACGTCAACGGGTCACGTGGGTGGATCTGCCGACGCCTAGCATCAACAGTCGGCTGCGGTGTCGCCATCGCCGCCGCCGACCCTGCAACCTCGTGGGACGACCCTGGCAGCCCTCCTGGAGACGGCTGCGCCCCACCGCTCGCGCCTGGCAGCTGCGAGCCTCCTAGAGATGGCTGCGGCCCACCGCTCGCGCCTGGCAGCTGCGAGGCTCCTGGAGACGGCTGCGCCCCACCGCTCGCTCCTGGCAGCTGGGAGCCTCCTGGCTGCGTCCCTGCTCCCTCCTGAGTCCACGTGGGTGGCGCGCCTCCTAGCTGCGACCCTCCGAGCTCGTCCTGCGACTGCAAACCCTGCAAGAACTCGAAGTCGATGCCCAAGTCGTCGAACCCGGACCCGGACGCTCCGGCCTGGTCCCCTAGGGTGTCGTCAGGAGTGTCGACGCTGCAGTCGTAAACAGGAAGAAATAGTATTATTAAATCACGTATCCTAATTAATACAATCTAGTATTTGTATATGGTTCGACATAGAGTAGTGGTCATTACCTGACGGAAGAACAGCGCCAAGGGACGAGGAAGGAACCGGTGCTGCTGCTCGTGCTGCTGCTGCTAGTACTGGTGCTGGTCCAGGTGCGGGTCCTCATGGTGCCGGTCCTGGCCCTCCTGGTGCTGGTGCACGTGTAGGTGCAGGACCTCTAAGAGAAGGCCCCCTAGCGGAGACATCCTCAAGGGAGGATGCGCCGGAGGGCGTGCTGGGTAGAAAGCCGCCTGGTAGGGTGGCCGTGACGAGGACGACGGTGCCGTGTGGGAACGACCAGTCGAGCCGGAGCTGGAGGACGACTGGGGTACCGTGGAAACAGTGGTAGAGCCGGGTTGCCGCGGTAGTTGACCGTGGCAAGGAACCTCGTGGTGATGGCACCCATCCTGTGGAACGTCTCCTCGATCTCCTGGTGTGACATCTGGTTCAGCCTCGCCGTCGACTCTTCTACAATACGTGAAAGGTCCGCAATCACGTCGAACTGCAAAAGAAATTATTAGTAAATGATAGAATGTAAAGTACCATAAGCAAAAGGCGGTGAGTTTTCAAACTCACCGCCGCGTCGTAGTGCTGATCCCGTCACACCGGGTACGCGACAGTAGAAACAAGCGCCCTCGCCGCGTCCGGAACCGGCGCTGGTGGCTGTGGTGGGACGTACATCACACGCGACCGAGTCCTCGGGGTGTACCACTGGATGTACGCCTCCCACGCCATGTCGTCGTGGGGCCGGTCCTCCGTGATGACGTTCTGCGGCGCGGTAGCCCAACCGTCCATGTACAGCTGCACCCTCTCAACCCAAGAAACACGCCCCGCAACTCCCCTCCGAGACCACCTACGACGAATTAAATATTTTAGTCAGCGGCTGAAATCTTCGAACGCTGGATTAAATTTAAAAATTAACAAGAACTCACCTATGGTGGGCGATAGGAATAGTGTGCACCACAGGCACAGGCCACTCCTGGTAGCGGCCGAACTGCCTCAGCACCCTGTGGACGGCGTACTCCTCCACGTACATGTCGAACAGCAACGACGTCCTCGTCATCCAGTAGTGCTGGTCTCGGAAGCGCAAAGACGAGAGCCCCTGTGATGCGCGGGTCGCGACAGCCTCCTCTGAGTAGGGCGTCCACCTAACGTCCGCGTCCGTGAGAGCGTCGAACTGCCCGACGAAGTCCTTGTACGCCCTCTTCGTCTGGTCGTGAGCGTACGAGGTCTGCATACAAACCAAATGTGAACCCTAAATGTGGATTAAACAAACTAGACAAAATGGAAAGACAAATTGAAAGTGAAAGGTAAGAAATTACCTTCCTAAGGCACCACAAGGAGCCCATGGTGAAACGGTCGCGCGGGTCGTGGCCCTCTGGCAGGGGCTCGTACGCGTAGAGGGGAACGACTGGCCGACCAATCGCAAACCGCTCGTGGCACCAGAGCTGAAGAAGGAGAGGACAGTCGAGAAGGATCGGCTCCGCCGAACGACCGTTCAACACCCCCGACACAGGCCCCTGTACGCGCCCGCAGAAACAGAGTTGCCCCAACTGATCTGGGGCACGGCATGCAAGGGCGCGTCGGCGATCCTCCGAGCATGGGGGATCAGGTACCTCGCCACCGCGTCACCCTGCGAACTGCAGAACAACACGAACCCAAATAACCACAATAAGTATGCCTCGAAGAACCTATCGACTATCTCCTGCTCGGCGTCATCTGCTAGGTAATCAGCCTGCACAAGCAAAATCAAACATTAGTTATATTGTCTCCATATCTTCAAAAACGAAGAGAAATATGACGTAAAGGTACGTACGCTAAACTGCTGCAACCAAGTCAAGGTGGGTCCGTGAACGTTCGCGAACTCCTGGTACAGGGCAGGGGCGCGATCGTTTCGAGGAACGTTCGCGAACCGAGCGAGGAACTCCGTACGCCACTTAGCGGAGATGTCCGCAGGCCCCAGCGGCTCGCCTTCACAAGGAAGGCCCATCAACAGCGACGTGTCCTGAAGAGTCACCGTCATCTCGCCGACGGTGAAGTGGAACGTGTGGGTCTCCGGCCTCCAGTGGTCCAGAAGCGCGCTGAGGAGGGAGAAGTCGAACTGGAAGCGTGTCATGCGATCCTTCCGAGGAATCGCGTCGCACTGGCTGTCCCTCTGGACTAACCGTGCTGCAGATAGGAGTCCTGCAACGCGTAGCATGAAACAAATAAGGTAATTTATTAGTTACAACAAAAGGATAAATTAAGGTACAAACAATAACATAACATCAGTTCACGTCCTTGGGAACCCAAAGGTCGTGGATCGGCAGCAACGTGCGCGTAGTGCGGGAACACACGTGTCCAACATCCTCTCCGAGGACGGCGGACAGGAACGAGCGGTGCCTGCGGTCGATCTCCCTGTCCAGCAACTCAGGCGTCACGTATGCCTCAACCTCAGCACGAGCAGCCTGAGCCTAGTACTGAGCCTGGTCCATAGCTGCAGCTGCATACAAAAATTAAATATATAATTAAAAAACCAGATAAGTAATTTTCTACAATTTCGACAATAGATAAACTAATTTTCTACATTTTCCGAATGAGATGAATTAATTTTCTAGAATTTCTAAACATGCTAAAGTAATTTCTACATTTTCTACACATGCTAAAATAATTTCTACAATATCTAGAATAGATAAATTAATTTTCTAGAATTTTTAAATGAATTAAAGTATTTTCCACAATTTCTAAAATAGATAAACACATTTTCTACATTTTCTAAAAAAACTAAAGTAATTTCGATAATTTCTACAATATCTAGAACAGATAAATTAATTTTCTAGAATTTCTAAACGAATTAAAGTATTTTCTACATTTTCTAAATGAGATAAATTAATTTTCTAGAATTTCTAAACAAATTAAAGTATTTTCTACAATTTCTAAAACAGATAAACTAATTTTCTACATTAACTAAAATAATTTCGATAATTTCTAGAATATCTAGAACAGATAAATTAATTTTGTAGAATTTCTAAATGAATTAAATTATTTTCTACATTTTCTAAACGAGATAAATTAATTTTCTAGAATTTCTAAACAAATTAAAGTATTTTCTACAATTTCTAAAATAGATAAACTTATTTTCTACATTTTCTAAAGAAACTAAAGTAATTTCGATAATTTCTACAATATCTAGAACAGATAAATTAATTTTCTAGAATTTCTAAATAAATTAAAGTATTTTCTACATTTGCTAAACGAGATAAATTAATTTTCTAGAATTTCTAAACAAATTAAAGTATTTTCTACAATTTCTAAAACAGATAAACTTATTTTCTATATTTTCTAAACAAACTAAAGTAATTTCGATAATTTCTACAATATCTAGAACAGATAAATTAGTTTTCTAGTATTTCTAAACGAATTAAAGTATTTTCTACAATTTCTAAACGAGATAAATTAATTTTCTAGATTTTCTAAATGAGATAAATTAATTTTCTATATTTTCTAAATAAATTAAAGTAAATTCAACAATTTCCACGGCAGATAAACTAGTTTTTTAGATTTTCTACACATGCTAAAGTAATTTCTACAATTTCTAGAACTGATAAACTAATTTTCTATATTTTCTAAACTAAAAATTAATTTTCTAAATCTAAACTAATTAAATTAACTAATTTCTAAATTTGCTAATCTAAAAACTAATTTTCTAAATCTAAACTAATTAAATTAACTAATTTCTAAATTTTCTAATCTAAAAACTAATTTTTTAAATCTAAACTAATTAAATTAAATGAGAAAGAAAAAAAACTTACCGGAGGGAGGAGGGGGGCGGCGGCAGGGGTGGGGGGACGGCGGCCGCCGTCGCCCTTTATATATGCGCGGCTGCCGCCGTCCGCCACGGCGGAACGGGCCTACCGCCGTGGCCCACGGCGGCCGCAGCTCTTACCGCCGGGGACCACGGCGGTAGGTTGCCGCGGGGCCCACACCCTGCAGCGGACCGTTGGCGGCCACCTTACCGTCGTGGGTCACGGCGGTTGGAGGTGCTACCGCCGTGGCCCACGGCGGCCGCCATGGGGCACGGCGGTTGGTTGCCAAATATGAAAAATTTTCAAACGGTCGTATAATTTTGCAAAATGATTAAAAAAATATAAAAAAATTCTAATGAAATGGAAAGATGTTGGGCTGAGCCACAAAACCACAAGCAGCCCGCGCAAATAGATGAAAAAAGTCCATTTCACCTCCCTCATCTATCACAAATCTAAATTTTTCTCCCTCATCTGCAAAACAAGATATTCTTCCTCCCTGAACTCACCAAACCGGCACAACCTTCCTCCTGCCCGGTTTTGACCTCGGTTTCAGCTGATTCAGTGCGCCACGTCAGCATCCGGCCGGTGGGCACTCTCCCATCGACGAAAAAAAACTCCCTTGCCCTACACGTTGCCACCCCACACACTGGCATGCACCCCAACTGATGCCGCCAGACCCTGCACGCCGCCGCCCCAGCTACTGCTGCCGCCGGCCGCACGCAAGAGCTACCATGGCCTGCCTTTGTGCACCACAAGAGCCGCGCGAGGAGTCGTCGCCAGCAGTGCGCCACCGCTACCGGAGCATATGGACCCCTTGCGCAGCTCCGGCGACGAGCCCTCACACGGCAGCAGCAGGTGGTACGGACGACGATGGCTCGATGATGCTACCCCTCTGCACCACCCTCGGCCCCTGGTCAGGGGACTACCCGAATCTCGAATCTGGATCAGGAGGCGGCGGGGGCGCAACAGTCAGGGCACCAGACTAGCCTGTTCTTATGGCTGGCTGGCGTCGCCAGCACCGCGGAGCACGTACCGATCGCCGTTGTAGCAGACGCAAGTGGAGGGGAAGGCGGAGACCAAGATGACAATGTGGCGGAGCTCGCCGGACTCATGCAGGTGCTGGACCTCCTCCGCTGCGAGGGGTGGTAAGTTGGTGCCACAACTGTGCGACCGGGGACGACAAAGGTTGCTGCTGGAGCGTGCAGTGGAACAGGAGTGCGGAGGCGGTGACGCAGATGCAGTGGGAGACACGTGACAACGGGGACGCGACGAGCACGGTGGAGGTCGTGGTGGAGTCGGAGTTGTGTGTCTTGACCCACGACAATGGCCACATTGGGGTAGCCGCTCGGTCTAGGTAGCGCGGGTTGCTGAGACGTGAGACCGCAGCGGCGAGACGACCGCCACCCACCTCATTGGTGCCATGGAAAGAACGCGTGGCCTCCGCGTCGCATCGCCCGACGTTGCTGTCAGTAGGGTTTCGAGAGGAATTTGGGGGAGAGAATCAACAAGGTCCACCAGTCAGATGCAGATGTGGCACACGAATCGGCTGAAACTGGGGTCAAAACTGAGAAGCAGAGGAAGTTTGTACCTGTTTGGTGTTGGGAAATTGGGTAAAAACCTTTCACCCTCGGATCTTCGGAGGTTTTGGCATTTTCATGAATTCAGTGATATAAACGAAAAAGGACCAAGCGATGTATTCTGTTCCGTGATTTTCGAAGGACGCAGTTTCGATTTTCATGAACTAGAACTTGTGCGAAGTGTGAACGAAAGACTTTCTAACCCAGTTAAAACCCTCGGACGAAATGTTCACTGAAGGGGCTTAAGTTCCTGAGTTTGTTCGTGAATTTGTTCGCAGTTTCAGGGGGATGGAGACTTCAGAGAATCTGGCAATTCAGGAAACTTGACATCGGTGCCGAGTTCGGACTTCCGAAGCTGGAACCTAGACACTCAGCGATTTTCGCGAATGAAGGCAAAGCCGCGAACGGGCCAAGTCAAATGCGCGACATCAAAAGTCTGGGTTCGAGGTGTGAATGGATGGCGAGCTTGTAAATATCTGAAGTTAGTTCCGCAAATTACGGGGTGTAAAAGACAATCGTGTACATGTTCCCATTTGGAATATTCTTTAGATCCGAGGGTAATATCAGAATGTAAAAGTCCATTCGTCTCCCTATAAAAGGGGGCGGGGGGCATATGTAAAGGGGTTCACAACTTTTGAGGAGAAATACAGGCTTTCAGAGATTCCTTGTCTCCGTGTTCGTGAATTCTTTTTTGTATGTGTTCGGGGGTTCCATCCGATTTTTGAATCCCCAACATTAGCGCCCACCGTGTTCTAAGCCGACAGAAAACTCACGATGCCTCCACAGAAGAAATCGAAGAAGAACACACCTACAGACACAGACCAAGAAGACCATCATCCAGAGGAAGAAAATGAAAACACTTTAACAACAAATTCTCAGCAAACTGCAAACCAATAGAGAGAAGCAAAACTTGAGGCACTCAAGAAAGCAAGAGAAGAAAAGGCTAAAGAAGTTCAGGAAGTACATACTGAGGATGAAGACAAGGATACAGTGGACAAGCAGTTGGAAGCAGTGAACAGAAAAGTACAAATGCTTCAGAAAGAGAAAGAAAGATTTGCTACACAGCTCGAAGCGAAGAGAAAAGCTTCAGAGAAACTAGAGAAACTCAACCAAGCGAAAGAACAACTAGAGAAAATGCAAAAGGAAATAGATGAAATAAAAGAACAGGAAAATAGTTCTCTCTGGCGTGATTTGCCACATCAGAGCTCTGGGCCGCGAAAAAGAATCCCGAAAGAAAACTTCTTCACAGGCAATGGAGTTTCGCAGTTCGCAGATCCGGAATCACCACTCTCTCTCGGGTTGCAAACTGCACCTTGGCCACCGAAGTACAAACCAGTCTCTCTCCCAAAATACAATGGGTATGGACACTACAGACAGTTCCTCATGAGCTATGAAGCCGCTGTAAACTTAGTTGGAGGAGATGATGTCACCTTGGCTAAGTCCTTCATCATCGCTTGCGAAGGTCCTGTCCCTCAATTGGTATTCTTTGTTACCTCCTCATTCAGTCTGCAGCTGGATCTACCTCAAGACAAAATTCATTCAAGCTTTCCAAGTGTTTCATGAAACAACTGCAAAAGCATCAGATCTCTATTTCTGCAAACAAAGAGACAAAGAGCCATTGCAAAACTTCGTTAAAAGATTCATGCAACAGAAGTCTCAAACCCCAGGGGCCGATGACAAGACAACGATCTAGGCATTAATCAGTTTTTTAACTCCAGGACCAACAGCTTCGCACTTGTCCAGGGAAGAACCGCAAACCATTGAAGAACTTTTTGATGAACTGGAAAAGTACATAAAGTCTGATGAAGATCACAGAAGGAGAGTTGTTGAACGAAACCAAGGAAGACAGAATAATAGAGGGACAGGCTGGAGACCACAATTCCAAACGCCCCGAAACATCAATAACGTGGAGAATCCCTCACCACAGTTCAACCAAAATAGTAGGCCAAGCACAAGAGGAGGTTTCCCTTCAAGAGGAAGAGGAAGAGGACCTCCGAAGGTCCAGAATCATGATCCAAGAGATCCATACCTCTACTGCAGATATCATGGAAGGGGTCACAGTACCGAATCTTGCCTGGAAACTAAGAAGAACATAGCAAGGATCCAGCAAGAAAAAACAATGATGTCTATCACGTCCACAATGCCAAACCAACTTCGTCAGAATTTTTGGCAGCCTCAGCTAATGGGTCCTCAAGCAACTCCAATCCCAGTTCAGCAATTCCAACAAGCACAGTCAACATGGCAACCTTCACAGCAATTCTTTCCTCAGTCTCAAGCAATTCAAACCATTCAGCAGCCACAACCGATCCAAGAAATCCTACCACCACCACCAGTTAATTCAGTCAAACCAGAGTCAAGCTCAAGGAGTAGCACTCCAAAAGCATTGCCTTCAGAACCATCATGCCAATAATCTGGGGCTCAGCCATGGAGTTCGAAACAAAGAGGCAGAGGAACAACTACTTCAGATCTGCGAACACAGTCATCAATGATGGCCCGGTAGCAAGAGCAGAATGGGCCAAAGTGCCAATAACATTCACTGAACAAGACTTCAGGTTGAAATCCACTGATCACAACGATGTGTGGTCATCGAAGTAAATATTGCCGGATGGGTAATCAGAAAAGTTCTGGTGGACAATGGAAGTTATGATGACATATTATTCACGAAGACATTTGAGAAGATGAACTTGAGCCCGCACATGTTACACGCAGCAGAATACCCACTACTGGGCTTCGGAGGAAAGCCAATCAAACCATTGGGAAAAATAGCTCTTCCAGTCTCTTTCGAAGATCTTGACAATGCCAGAATAGAGAATCTCACATTCGATGTGGTTGACATGTATCATCCTTATTTCGTAATCTTTGGAAGAGGGTTTATCAATAAATTCGATGATGTGATAAGGCAGCAGTTCTTGTGCATGAAGATCCCGGCACCCAAAGGGGTCATCACAGTATATGGTGACCAAAAAGAAGCAAGAGATATAGAAAAGGGCCACACACCAGGTCAAAGCAATGTGGATCACCTGGACTCCACTAAAGAAAAGAAAGAACCATACATCGAGGCCAAAGGAGATAAAGAAAAAGTTGAGATAAGTGCAGATGGTGAAACGAAGAAAGTCTATCTAGATGTTATGCCATATAGAGCGGTCATAATAGGGGCTCATCTTAGCCCCGAAGAAGAGAAAGAGCTCATCGAATTCTTGAACAAGAACAAGGATGTTTTCGCCTGGTCAGCGAAAGATTTGCAAGGTATTGATAGGGATATCATCGAACATGTTCTCGACACGGATGAGAGGATAACTCCGAAGAAGCAAAAGCTCAGAAAAATGTCCGAAGAAAAAGTCAAAGCAGTAGAGGCTGAAGTGCAAAGGCTTCAGGATGCCAAAGTAATCAAGGAAGTCATGTATCCTGTGTGGCTAGCCAACACTGTCCCAGTGAAAAAGAAGAATGGAAAGTGGAGAATGTGTGTAGACTTCACAGATCTCAACAAAGCTTGTAAGAAAGATGATTATCCCTTGGAAAGGGTGGACAAGGTAGTTGATGACACTGCAAACAGCGAGATGCTTTCGCTTCTAGACATGTTCTCGGGATACCACCAAGTCAGGGTGCGGAGAGAAGATGAGGAAAAGACAAGTTTCATCACACCATTCGGAACATACTGCTTCGTACGAATGCCAAAGGGGCTTTAAAATGCAGGATGTACTTTCTCGAGAATGATAGCAATTGTCCTGCACCCCCAACTTCAGAGAAATATCCTTGCATGTGTAGATGACATAATAGTCAAAAGCATCAAAAGAAATGAGCACATCAGCGATCTAGCAGAAACCTTCGAGAATCTAAGAGTAGCAAATCTCAAATTAAATCCTGAGAAATGTGTGTTCGGCAATCATAAGGGAAAGGTCTCAGGCTGCCTAGTGTCAACAAAAGGCATTGAAGCAAACCCAGATAAGATCAAGGCACTAGTTGAGATGGAAGAACCAGTTTCGGTAAAAGATGTGCAGAAGTTGATCGGAAGAGTCACTGCCCTTAACATGTTCATACGAAGAGCTGCGGAGAGAAGTCTCCCCTTCTTTCAGATTCTTCGAAGTTCTAAGAATTTTCAATGGTCTGAGTCACAGAAGCAAACCTTCCAAGAACTCAGAGACTACCTGTCGAACATGACAAAGCTATGTCCACCAGAACCAAGATCGCCACTTCTGCTATATTTGTCTGCTTCCAATTCCGCTGTAAGCGCTGTTTTAGTGCAAGAAAAAGAAGGCAAGTTGAAGCAAATTCCAGTGTACTTTTCTTCGGAAGCTCTTTCAGGATCAAAATTGTTCTATTCTGAGTTAGAAAAAATAGCATATGCAGTAATTATGGCAGCAAGAAAACTGACACTAGTTCGAGGGCCACAGAATAAGAGTAATCACAAATCAACCACTCAATGATTTATTCACGAACAAGGAAGCTTCAGGGCGAATCATCAAATGGGCAGCTGAGCTTTCAGAATATACAGTTGACTTCGAAAGAAGAAGCGCAATCAAATCTCAAGTCCTATCAGATTTTGTCAAAGATTGGACATCGCCAACTCTTGACTCTAGTGAAGAAGTGACTATACCATGGATAGTGCACTGTGATGGAGCTTGGTGTGACAGAGGAGTTGGCATATCAGCGATTGTGACATCTCTGACCAGAGTCATAATAAGATATGCACCTAGACTCGACTTCGCAGATGATGTGCACTCCACGAATAACACAACTGAATACGAAGCCATACTGCTATCTCTGAGAAAAATGAAGGCTTAGAGAAATGGAGAAACACTTCAAGGTATACACAGTCCAACATATTCCAAGAAGTGAGAACAATGAGGCAGATAAGTTAGCAAAAGCTGCAGCTCAGAAACAGTCAATGCCTCCAGATGTATTCTTTGAAATTATCAAGGAACCATCCATCAAAGAGCCGAAGCCAAGAAATGTGGGCAACATAGAGAGTCACGATTGGAGGGCTGAAATCATGGCCTACTTAAGGGGTCACTATGAGCCGCAAGACGAGTTAGAGGAAAAAAGGTTAAGACAAAGGGCAAGGGGCTATGCTGTAGTAGATGGAGAACTGTACAAGTCCAGAGTTAGAGGAAAAAAGGTTAAGACAAGCCAAGATGCATAACTTCTGAAAAAGGCTTAGAACTTCTCAAGGAAATTTATAGTGGAGTCTGTGGTGCACATATCAGCACAAGAGCGTTGGCACGCAAAGCAATAAAGCAGGGATTATTTTGGCCCTCCATAAATGTTGATGGAAAAAAGCTAGTTCAAGAGTGCGAAGCTTGCCAGAAAACAACAAATCAGCAAAATTTGCCTTCCATGCCAGTTCATATGATACCACCTTCATGGCCTCTGCAAAGGTGGGGAATGGATTTGGTTGGACCATTACTGACAACTCAGGGAAACTGCAAGTTCGCTGTGGTTGCAGTTGACTACTTCACCAAATGGGTTGAAGCAAAAGCATTGGCGAACATCACCGCGCCAACAGTTCAGAAGTTCTTCTGGCAGAACATAATTTGCAGATTCGGAGTTCCAAGAGAGTTAACCGTGGACAACGGAAAACAATTCGACCGCTACACTTTCAAAGAATATTGCAAAACTCTAGGCACTCATGTGAAGTTCTCCTCTGTCTATCCTCCACAGTCCAACGGGGCTGTGGAAAGAGCGAATGGGTTGATTTTCTCAGGAATCAAGAAGTGCTTATATGATCAGAAAAAGGAAAAGTGGATAGATGAGATGCCAAAGGTGATCTGGTCTCATAACACAACAACTTCAAGGGCAACATGTTTCACGCCCTTTCGCTTGCTTTTCGGGTCTGAGGCAATGACACCAGAAGAAATCAAAAACAAAAGTTTGAGGGTTCTGAAGGCCAAGGAAATTCAAGAAGTTGAAATGAAGATAGAAAAAGACATGATTGAGCTCACCATCCTTGAGGCCGCTGAGAACATTGAGAAATACCAGAAAGAAACCAAAGCATGGAGAGATAAAAAGATAGTCAGAAAAGATATCAAAGTTGGTGACTTGGTACTGAAAAGAAAGAAGAACTGGGAAAATCCTGGGAAACTTCAGGAATCTTGGGAAGGGCCATACATAGTAAAAGAGACAAACATGCCGGGAGCTTTTCGCCTAATAGACCAAACTGGTGAGGAACTACCGCATTCATGGAACGCTGATAATCTCCGAAGGTACTACCCGTAAAAGTCGCAGGAGTAGTTAAATTTAATTTTCTGCATTTCTTTTGTAGATTTAAATTTCCACAAGAAAAAATGTAAAACCCCGAACTACGGAGCTATAAGTAGCTTCAGGGACCAAAAAATTTACTTCACACATTTACCTTACAATAAAAAAGGACCGTACTCTTTTCCTTGCAAAGGGGACCCAAAATCAGGGGCATGGTTTTTAACGAGGCGGATCCTATGTAAATACTCTTTCTATCATATATGAAAGGAGCTTTCCTCCAAATCGTGTGTGTCGAGAATTTCTAGATAAGATGAATGATTCCGTGAGAAAAGGCTCCATGATGGCCGAAGTTCCAAAGTAAAAGAATGATTCCGTGAGAAAAGGCTCCGTTATAGTCGAAATTCCAAAGTAAAAGAATGATTTCGTGAAAAGACTCCGTGATAGCCGAAGTTCCAAAGTAAAAGAATGATTCTGTGAGAAAAGGCTCCGTGATAGCCGAAGTTCCAAAATAAATAAATGATTCCGTGAAAAGGCTCTGTGATAGCCGAAATCCCAAAGTGAAGGGAAGATTCCATGAAAAGGCTCCGTGATAGCCGAAATCCCAAAGTGAAGGAAAGATTCCATGAAAAGGCTCCGTGATAGCCGAAATCCCAGAGTAAAGGGATATCCTACAAAAAGGCCTGAGACAACAACAAGTTGTGGCCTAGATCCCAGAGTAAAGGGACATCCTACGAAAAGGCCTGAGACAACAACAAGTTGTGGCCTAGATCCCAGAGTAAAGGGACATCCTACGAAAAGGCCTGAGACAACAACAAGTAGTGGCCTAGAAAGTTCGAAAATCTTGACATGGGATATTTGTGAATAAGTCTATGAAGTGATAATTATTAGAAAATATTTTCAACCGCAAATACCGATTTGTAGGCTGAGGGGCTTAGTTCTTCCAAACATTACTGAAAAATTCAAGATCTGAGCAAATACAACAAGAATGCTTTCGCTTAAAAGAAAACCAGGTTGAAGCAACTGAAAGTTGCGATATCAACCTGAGTGAGGTCAGTGCATAGGCACAAGTCCACAAAACTCGCGAAGCAAGTTTTGTTGACTCGTATTTTGAGTCTAAGTTTCTACATTGAAAGAAACCAAAGTCCACGAAACGAGTTTTTTGTGAAATTTCGCATGAAAATAGCATGGTGGGAAGGGTGATGTTTTTTTCTTAAAAAACGAGTTTATTGCCTTCGTATCATGCAAAATTTCAAGAAATACATTACATAGCTTCGATGAGCCAAAGTTCAGAAAGGCAACTCAACAACATGACCTGGCTTACGACCTCTACTTTCGGCACTATCGCAAGTGTAAGCGAAGTCACAATCATCACTAATGGGGCTTAGGGGCTCGGTCTTCACGAAGGTGCGCGAACTTGAAGCCTCAGTTGCAAGGGCATAACCATCACGAAAAAGAAAGAGTGAAGCCAGCTGAAAGCTACGCATCGAAAAATACAGACAACTGTTGGTATTTGTTAAGCCTACAGAAATATTATGATAGATAATCCGCAAGCGCACGGATACCGGTGAGCATTCCACCCGGGAGAGGGTTTTAAATATCGAATCCACAGGGAGAATGGTAAAGAGAGTATCTGAGGTATATAACTAATCAACTGAGTAGCTATCAAGGACTGGACAGAAAGAGAGATAAGGAAAACTTAAGGATGTCTAGTTCTTATCCTCACAAGCTATGTCTTTATTGCTCTTATGGGGTGATTGTCTGAAGGCACACTTAGTAAAGGGAACCTCCCGAGAATCTATGGGGGAGTCCTACGGTTTCTATAGATGGGAGGTGGACTACGAAGGACTCAATGGTGCTGTCACCACCACGATCTACCACACGATCCGGAATATAGAAGGCATTCACAAGCTAGCTAGTCTAAGCACCACGCTTACATGAAACATGCAACTTTAATTCAAGAGCGACAGGAATTAAAGTACTCAAAGAGTTATGAACCGTAAGAACAATAAAAACAATGGTGCTTACTTGAATAAGAAGTCGATCTTTCCCGTAAGGTCTCAGGATCAGGCTCCAATGGAGTTGATCCCAGAGGTAGAAGATGAAGAGGAGACACCGACAGGTCCGAGCCTTCCTTCAGCTTCGCCTCAACCGCTCTCTAATCCTCTCGAACAAGATTAGCTAGGTCTAATTAGACCGTGGATCTAATCTCTCAACTTGATACTAACTCTCCAACTCTAATTCTAATCTAGAGCTCTAATCTCAGGTAGGTATGGAGGATATGATAGAATGAGTTGCCCTCTGCCCTGGGGTCAGAGGGTCTGCTTATATAGTCTAGAGGAGATGACGTGCACCGTAGGATCAAACCGACCTAAACATGTGGTTTAGATTGATCTTCATAGGCGGTGGAGGAACATTCCAGAAGCCGGGCCCATTTGGCGCCAGGGGGTGGCCGACCGGCCCCACCACTGGGCCGGTCGGTCTGGTGTGGGCCCCATTCGGGGTCCACTTCGGCCAGGTGGGTCCTTGATCCTTCTAGATGCTTCTTTTTTAGGTGCTAAGTCACGTTGAGTTCCGGAGCCTTCTGGAGTCTTCTAGAGAGGTTTTCTTGCATATTTTCTGAATAGTCCCTGCAAATTCATAGATTCACCAAAACTCGTGGAAATTGTTAATATAAATCCTAATAAGGTGATCTAATCATATTTTAGTCCTTTTTCCAGTAAATGCGAGAGATAAAATTCATAGATAAAATGTGTCAACAAACTCCCCCACACTTAGGCTTTTACTCGTCCTCGATAAAAGGATGGTTTACAACCGTGTAGACAAGAATCAACATAATTATACTCCTTAGTCATATATGTACTTAGGGAACATCTGAATATAGCTAGAAACAGATCACCTTTATTTCTCAAATCTAGTCAATGGAGAGTTTCTGAATAAGTTTTGGAAAGAAAATGCAGCCTTGCTTACTTCTTTGTGATACTCTCAAATTTTAGAATGTAAAGATATAGCAGACTTACCTTGCATATATTGCTGGGTCAAAATCTGTATCCATGAAGAGGCCTGTCATAGGTCGTAGATCAAGATATGTGCGTGTGTCAAATTTTAAAAACCACTGCTCTGACTTTAGAAACTTCTGTCTTTTCCCATCTTTTTTAGAACAAGGTATCCAGCTATTTTGTGGAGAGTTGGGTTCTACTCACCCTCGGACACACGTCCATTATTACTCTCTCACTTTTTTTAGAGAAGTGGGCCCTACTCACCCTCGGACACATGTCCATTATTCTTCTCTTTTTTATGCCTTTTTCTTTTCTGAGAGGGGGGTTCTTCTGACCCGTAGAACACTTGTCCAATTTCTCCTCTCCCTCACTTTTCTCTCCACTCATAATAATAATTTTTTTTCTTTTCTTTCTTTGGCTTTTTCTCTTTTTTTTAGCTGTACCCTTTCATGATATGGGAGACAGAGATCAAAAATCTTAGAGCATAGATACTTTAGTGAAAGCAGTGTACGTGATCTTGATCATAGACTTAGACAAAACTTCAACATAGCTCTAGATTTGACAAAGCTCAATACAAGTAAGCAGCATTTAATTAAATTTATTTTCAATGAAAGCTCTGCTGGGATATATTATTGATCACAAAGGAGAAACTTAGCTAATAATTTTTTTTATTTTAAGTACTCTCCATAGACAAGATAAAAGAAAGATGGTTCTCATTATTCTAACTTTATTCTGATCATCCCAAAAGTAATAAATATTTCTAAGAGCATAAACATGTGAAACTTTATCTTTTAGGTTATCAGGACATTTTAGCAGGGCATCTTTGTTCAAATCGAAACAGAAAGCAATTTGTAAAAAATTAAAAAAAGTTCAGGAAGCAAACCGAGTGGTGGACGAGATGTGGCCGAACTGGGTTCTGCCGTGGTTCGTCGTGCGAGTCGTTTGATCATGCTTTTTCCGTTGTTTCTGATGCCGTTTGGTCATCTGTTCTTCTCCCCCACACTTGTTTTCTGTTGTCTTGCATGCACAGTATGGTGGAGACAAAAACATATCCAGAAAATATATATAAGCAAAGATAGCTCAACTTGTGGAATACTTCTTTATTAAAAGAGAGAGCACTTTATTAAACAACTCTAAAGCGAACTAAAGCAAACTAACTAACTCGAACTAACTATCACTAATGTGCTCTCTAACTAAGGTGTTTACACAGGACGCTTGCCCTTCTTAAGGTCGCGGCTATGGTCTTCCTCATCGTCCCTACGTTTCTTTGACTCTAACAGCTTAAGGACAGTCTTGGTGAGGGAAGTGTTGACGCGATGGATCTCTTTGCAAGTTTCAGCCAGGCTTGCTACTTCCTGCGCTAGCTCAGCTACGGTCTTCCGGGTCTTCTGTTTCTGCGGCATCCGCTGGCTGGCTTCGAAGACTGGGATTCTCTTGATCTGAGGTTCCTTGGCACGAACTCCATCTATGGTGACACGGCTTGAGGAGGTGGTGTACTTGTGCACCCTTGTGTTGCCAAACTTGTCCATGCGCACATCAACGAGTCGCTCTCCATCCCTTGGTTTCTTCAGATCCATGTAGCTAGGAACACGGATCGGCTTCTTCTGGGCTGTTTCACGACGGCGATCGTACGGCTAAGCGTACATCGCCTGCCTGGTTTCTGTAGGCGGTGGCGGCGAACGTGGACGGCTAGGCGAGAACAGCGAGAGAGGGAGGTGATCAGGAGGCAAGGAGGCTAGCGGCTTTGCTTCCTTCTCGAAAGGAACAACCGCCTTGGCTTCAAAGCTGAAGGGGACATGCTGCTTGTCGGCCATTGCTGCTACTTGGAGGCTTTGGGATGAGGAAAAGGTGGGGGTCTGCCCCTGCTTATATATCAGTCTCGGACTTGCAGAGGGGGTTGACCAGGCTTGGAAAGGCTGCGGAAAATCTCGTAAAAGATCCCCGAACCAGTTTTTCAAAACCCTAACACCTTAGAGATAGCGTGGGCGAAAGCTGACAGCGAATGGCGGCGGGCAGGGCCCGATTGGCCCAGTGAGGGGGCCGATCAGTCCCCTACCAGGGTGCCTCGCGGAGATCTTCGGCGCGGGGTGCTCTAACCGTGTGCTGATCCCTAAAAACCTTAAGATGGCCCATTACGGCCTAAAATTAATATTCGTTGGTAAGCAAAGGAAATCTATCTCATCCAAATCCTCAGACTCTTTATTGGGCTCTAAAAATATTTTAAGGCATTGACCATTTACCTTGAATAACGTACCTTCGTCGTCTTGAAGAGTGACGGCTCCGTGTGACGATGAATTCACTACCTTGTATGGTCCTTCCCACTTGCTTCGTAGCTTTCCGTGCCCAAAGAGTTGTACCCTGGAGTTAAAAAGTAATACCTGATCGCCTGGGTTGAATTCTTTTTTTATGATTCTCTTGTCGTGCCACCTCTTGGTTCTTTCCTTGTAAATCTTGGCACTGTGATACGCCTTCTCTCTCCATTCTTCTAGCTCGGATAGTTGCATTTTCTGTTTTGTTCCGGCTGCTTCAAAGTCCATGTTCCATCTCTTTATTGCCCAATGAGCCTTGAATTCTAGCTCAACCGGCAAGTGACATGTCTTCCCGTAGACCAGTTGGTAGGGAGACATTCCAATGGGGGTTTTATAAGCTGTCCGATAAGCCCAAAGTGCTTCGGGTAGCTTGTCTTTCCATTTTATCCCCATTTGGTCCACCGTCTTCTGTAGAATGTTCTTGATCTGCTTATTGGACGTCTCTGCTTGACCACTTGTTTGCGGGTGGTAAGGAGTAGCGACATTGTGCTGGATCCCATGGTTCATGAGGTATTTCTCGAAGCGCTTGTCGATGAAATGAGACCCTCCATCACTTATCACTAACCTTGGCGTACCGAATCTTGGAAATATTGTCTCTTCAAACATTCTTATTGAGCTTTTGTGGTCAGCAGTTCTGCATGGTAGGGCTTCAACCCATTTGGAGACATAGTCAACTGCCACTAAGATGTACTCAAATTTTTCGGATTTTGGGAATGGTCCCATGTAGTCAATTCCCCAGACATCAAAGAGCTCGATCTGAAGGTTGGTTGTCAGTGGCATGGCATTTCTGGAATTGATGTTTCCGTGCCTCTGACAAGAGTTGCACCTTCATACGAAATCTTTTGTGTCTTGATACATGGTCGGCCAGAAAAATCCGCTTTGCCAGATCTTTGCATGTGTGCGGAAAGCTCCATAATGACCTCCATATGGTGATGAGTGGCACCTCTCAATGATCTTCATTCCTTCTTCTGCCGGTACACACCTCCTGAGTAACCCATCAGAGCATACTCGAAAAAGGTATGGTTCATCCCACAGGTGATGGTGACTCTCGTAAATAAGCTTTTTCTTGTCGGCTCCTGGTCGTACATACCCTGCAACCATAAAGTTAACAATATCTGCGTACCAGGGGTCTGACCAGGCGATCCGATAGAGCATGTCGTCCCTCATTGCGTCATTGATGGGTAGTTCCTGTGGTTTCTCAAAATACATTCTAGACAAATGATCGGCAACAAAATTTTCTACTCCCTTCTTATCTTTTATTTCTAAGTCAAATTCTTGGAGAAGCAGAATCCATCTTATTAATCTAGGTTTAACATCTTTCTTAGTGAGCAAATATTTTAAAGCAGCATGATCAGTGTAAACAATAACTTTTGCTCCTACTAAGTAAGATCTAAACTTGTCAATGGCATAAACAACAGCTAGTAGTTCTTTTTCAGTTGTGGCATAATTGAGTTGAGGTCCTGTCAAAGTTTTACTAGCATAAGCAATGGCATGATGTTTCTTGTCTTTTGTTTGCCCCAAAACAGCCCCCACAACATAATCACTTGCATCACACATAATTTCAAAAGGTAAAGACCAATCAGGGGGTTGTATAATGGGTGCAGAAATAAGAGCATTTTTCAGAGTTTCAAAAGATTTAAGACAAGCACCATCAAAGTCAAAAGGAACATCTTTGGCAAGCAAGTTTGTAAGAGGTCTAGCAATATGAGAAAAATCTTTTATGTTTCTATAGAAACCAGCATGACCAAGAAAACTTCTGATTCCCTTGACATTAACAGGTGGAGGTAGCTGTTCAATTACTTCTATTTTAGCTCTATCTACCTCAATTCCTCTTTCAGAAATTAGATGGCCTAGCACTATTCCTTCTCTAACCATGAAATGACATTTTTCCCAATTAAGGACTAATTACTTTTCTTCACATCTTTGCAAAACCTTATCCAAGTTTTCTAGACAATCATCAAAAGTTTTTCCATAAATAGAAAAATCATCCATGAAAACTTCCATGATCTCTTCAATCATATCAGAGAATATAGACATCATGCATCTTTGAAAAGAAGCTGGAGCATTACATAGCCCAAAAGACATTCTACGATAAGCATAAGTTCCATAAGGGCATGTAAAAGTGGTTTTGCTCTGGTCACTGGGATGGATTGGGATTTGGTGATATCCAGAATATCCATCAAGAAAGCAAAAGAAAGAGTGATTTGCCAACTGCTCTAACATTTCATCAATGAAGGGTAGTGGAAAGTGATCTTTCCTTGTGGCTTTGTTGAGTTTTCTATAATCTATGCACATACGCCAACCAGTGACGGTTCTCTGAGGAATTAATTCGTTCTTCTCATTTTTCACAACTGTCATGCCTCCCTTTTTAGGCACAACTTGCACGGGGCTCACCCATTCACTATGTGGCACAGGATATATAATCCCGGCGTGTAAGAGTTTCAGAACTTCTTTCTTCACTACCTCTCTCATCGCATTGTTAAGTCTTCGTTGTGGCTCTCTAGATGGTAGAACATCAGGGTCTGTAGGAATGCGATGAGTGCAAAGGGCAGGACTGATGCCCTTAAGGTCTTGGAGCGAGTAGCCAAAGGCTGAGCGATGTTTTTCTAAGATGGTTATCAGCCTATGAGTCTCTTCCTGAGTGAGTTGGTCATTAATGATCACAGGAGACTCAGAATCATTGTGCAAAAAGGCATATCTAAGACCAGGTGGTAAAGGTTTAAGCTCAATGGGAGGTCTCGAGGGTTCCTCAGTTTCATCGAGGGGCTCAGATTCTGTAGGATTTTCTTCTTCCTCCTCGATGAAGAATTCAGTGACATCTTCTTGATTGGATTCTATGAAATGTTCTAGAGATGCTTCATTCACCTCTTCCATTGGGTCAGGTTCAGGACCGGGTTCGGTCTTAGTATGGATCGAATGTGAGAAGTGTAAGGGAACTTTAATGGTTTTGCCTAGGCAAACATCAAGTTTCCCTGTGCGTCCTTCTTTAAGGAGTTTTTCTAAAGGATAGCCTATTAAAAGATCAAACTCCTTAATATCACAAATGTGAAAGCTCAGGTGAATTGTCATGTCGTAAACTGAAACAGGTAAGACATAGAGAATTCCCGAACTTTGAATAATCTGTCCTGAGGAGCACTTTAATAATTTCGTTGTGGGAGATAATGGCTTGTTTTTGATAAACTGATGGAAAAAGGATAAGGTCATTATATTGATTACCACAACTGGATTATAAAGGGCATCAAAGGGGGTTCCATTGATTGTACATTGAATTGGTATAGAAGGTGAATCCAAATGGACTATATCAGAGGAAAGCTCTGACTCTTCCAACCATTCCCCACTCATGATGGATGCAAGCTCCACAGTGCGTTCTCTTGAGAAGATTTGCTCAAAAGAGTCTATCTTCTCATGTGAAGAAGATGTATGCTTTCGAGGCATCTTCTCTTTATGATATTTCGAGGTGTTTCCATAATCGGAAAATAAATCATCCTCGATATCATTTATAGAATCAGGTAGAGGAATTTCTTCCTGTGGTGATTCTATATGTTGGATAGCTATAGGTTGAGATATTTCTGGCATAAGTTCTGGTGTAGCTATCTCTGGAATCTCTTCTAAAGTTTTCTCTTCTAAAGGACCATCATTAGTGCTGGCTAGAATGTTGTCTTGGACAGTTCTAGCTCCACTAGATGTAAGGTGTATGAATGATCCATGAGAGGAGGTATTCAAATAGGCTCTAGATTCCTTATTAAGACCAATATAGAAGTGTTGAAGGAGAATATGGTCTTGAAGGCTTAGATCTGGTCCGGATTTGCAAAGAAGTTCAAAACGTTCCCAGGATGAACTCATAGACTCATTATTCCCCTGTTTGAAGGATATGATCTTGATTCTAAGGTCGACTACTTTGGATAAGGGATAAAAATCCATGCAGAAATCTGCACGGAGAGTTCCCTAATCGCCTTTCATCTTCTCTTTGGTTCGGTCGTACCATTGGCGAGCTTTTCCTTTCAGAGTGAATGGAAAAAGCTTCCAACGGATAGTCTCGTCTGACATACCCTCAATGTGCAGGCAGTCACAAGTTTGCTCAAACTGTTGGAGATGATGATAAGGGTCTTCGTCTTCTATTCCTAAGAAAGTGTTGGTTTGGACCATCTCTATTAACCGTGGGCGCAGCTCATAGGCATCAGCTAGGATTGGTTTCGATGATGGCATAGGCCTAAGGCTGAGCTCTGAGGGTGCCGAAAAATCTTTGATAAGGGTGGTGTCCATAAGGACAGTAGGTAATCTAAAACTAAAAAGAAAAAAGAAAGATACAAGATTAGTTATACTCGAAGAGTTTTCTCTTAACCGTTCTCCCCGGCAACGGCGCCAGAAATACTTGTTGGTATTTGTTAAGCCTACAGAAATATTATGATAGATAATCCGCAAGCGCACGGATACCGGTGAGCATTCCACCCGGGAGAGGGTTTTAAATATCGAATCCACAGGGAGAATGGTAAAGAGAGTATCTGAGGTATATAACTAATCAACTGAGTAGCTATCAAGGACTGGACAGAAAGAGAGATAAGGAAAACTTAAGGATGTCTGGTTCTTATCCTCACAAGCTATGTCTTTATTGCTCTTATGGGGTGATTGTCTGAAGGCACACTTAGTAAAGGGAACCTCCCGAGAATCTATGGGGGAGTCCTACGGTTTCTATAGACGGGAGGTGGACTACGAAGGACTCAATGGTGCTGTCACCACCATGATCTACCACACGATCCGGAATATAGAAAGCATTCACAAGCTAGCTAGTCTAAGCACCACGCTTACACTAAACATGCAACTTTAATTCAAGAGCGACAGGAATTAAAGTACTCAAAGAGTTATGAACCGTAAGAACAATAAAAACAATGGTGCTCACTTGAATAAGAAGTCGATCTTTCCCGTAAGGTCTCAGGATCAGGCTCCAATGGAGTTGATCCCAGAGGTAGAAGATGAAGAGG
Source organism: Cenchrus fungigraminus (assembly GCA_036936925.1). Taxonomy (NCBI): domain Eukaryota; kingdom Viridiplantae; phylum Streptophyta; class Magnoliopsida; order Poales; family Poaceae; genus Cenchrus; species Cenchrus fungigraminus. The sequence continues at coordinate 37,303,633 of CM072780.1, read as the reverse complement.
AGACACCGACAGGTCTGGGCCTTCCTTCAGCTTCGCCTCAACCGCTCTCTAATCCTCTCGAACAAGATTAGCTAGGTCTAATTAGACTGTGGATCTAATCTCTCAACTTGATACTAACTCTCCAACTCTAATTCTAATCTAGAGCTCTAATCTCAGGTAGGTATGGAGGATCTGATAGAATGAGTTCCCATCTACCCTGGGGTCAGGGGGTCTGCTTATATAGTCCAGAGGAGATGACGTGCACCGTAGGATCAAACCGACCTAAACATGTGGTTTAGATTGATCTTCATAGGCGGTGGAGGAACATTCCAGAAGCCGGGCCCATTTGGCGCCAGGGGGTGGCCGACCGGCCCCACCACTGGGCCGGTCGGTCTGGTGTGGGCCCCATTCGGGGTCCACTTCGGCCAGGTGGGTCCTTGATCCTTCTAGATGCTTCTTTTTTAGGTGCTAAGTCACGTTGAGTTCCGGAGCCTTCTGGAGTCTTCTAGAGAGGTTTTCTTGCATATTTTCTGAATAGTCCCTGCAGATTCATAGATTCACCAAAACTCGTGGAAATTGTTAATATAAACCCTAATAAGGAGATCTAATCATATTTTAGTCCTTTTTCCAGTAAATGCGAGAGATAAAATTCATAGATAAAATGTGTCAACAACAACACAAGAGCCAAAAATCGGAGAACTTGCACCTAGGATGAGCTTCTTTGTACAAACACCAGGATTCGCCGCTAACTACAATGTCTTGGCGATGGAAGCGCAAAGGTATGACATCCTGCACAGGCCCACCTTGCAGGACCTGCGCAGGTGTTGACATTTCTTAACATCATCACTAGGTTTGTATCCCCAGTAACAGCACCAGAAATGGTGGACGCCATTCCTTAACATCTTTGCTAAGTTCATGAGTTCCTAGTAAGGATGCCAAGAATGTTCCGATGGTAATCCTAACGTTACAAAGAATCCGCAAGCGTACGGATATACTATTGTAGCATTTCCCCAAAGGAGTATTCCAAAGGGTATAGAATCCAAGGAAGGCGTGGTCGGATTAACATGTGCAACACTATTGCAATGAGTATAGATCAATGACGAGAATAAGTCCGGCCCCAAACACAGGGGTAGGATATGATAAGGATGGGTAGTGTGAACACACCCGAACTCGTTCTCTCTATGGTACACTACGGCTTAGGAGGCAACATACGAGTTAGCTCTAGGTTCTAAGGTACTAAACATATAAAGTGAGTAGAAGCTAGTCAGTCACATAAGCATTGTATGAATATCAGCTCAGCACCCAGGCACAAACGGGGAGCTAACCGCCCGCGTCACTTCCGCACGACATCGGTTGTTAGATCTTAGACTCCTACAACGTAGCCGAACGTGGGGGATTACAAAGGGTCCAACGGCTGTCACTACCGTGGCCTACCCCTAACTATCCGTGGGATACGCTCATATGCAACGCAGCTACTCAACCCAAGCACCATGCTTGGGTTGTTAACTAGACACTGGCCGGCCCGGGCTATTGTGACCCAGGTCAGTGCCACCAGATAACTGGCCACTTACACCGAGTACCGTAGCTTAAACTCGAACTTCATACAACACAAACACGTGATCTAACTGGATCAAACTAGGCTAGGCACACAAACGGATTCGTTTTCTACTATGTCTATTCAACAGGATCAAAGGGTCGTGTTCATGAAGAACACGAGCCTCTAACTTATGAACAAACACTGAAGACATGAGTAAATCATTCGTCAAGAGGATCGAAAGGTCTTGTTCATCAAGAACAGGAGCCTCTAAATGATGAACGAACGAAGAACACATGAACAAATCACCCATATATGCTAACACTACTTTATATGAAATAGCTGAATAACTGAAGTAGATCAAAGTCATACAATAAAATAAAGATACAAGAGAACTCATACCTAGATCTCAAAGTAGACTTAGAACCTGAAGTAGAACTTCTCTAGCCTACCTCCTAGCCTTGGAAACCAAAAGTGAGAGAGGAGTTGGAAAGTGAGTTGGGTAAGAAATGAGTCCCTTCACTTCTATTTATAGGCCTAGGGCAGCTTCCGGAGAATGGCATGAAAACCCTGGAAATTGATCAGGAGCCGACCAAGAAGCACCACGTGGAAGGCTGAGATGAGCCGACACAAGGTCGGTTCGGCCGACCTGTGGGGTCGGCCGACCCCTTGTGGGCCCACCTCGGTCTGTGCTTTCGCGTGGTGGCTGTCCTGTGGGTCCCAAGGTCGGTCCCCGGTGTCCACCTGGTTTTGAGGCGGTTTGCCTACCCATGGGCCCTTCAATCCTTGTGATGTCCATGTGTTGCCCTCTGATTCGTCGGGGTTGCTTCCCTTGGATTGATGACATGGCTTGCATGCATGGGATCCTAGGTGGCAGCCCTTCCTTGGCTGAGGTGACGTGGCTTGGCCCATAGAAGGTGAGTTGTCACTTCTTTTATTCTTATTTTACCTACAATCACAGAAACTCCAAGGACAAGTGGAACTACATTATTCTTAACTAAATATGTGTAAGAAATGTCTTTTGCTCCTTTATTTATGAGTATATTGACAACTAAAGTAGGTACTTAACAGCCGTCAACAACTCCCCCAAGCTAGCCTCTTGCTCGTCTCGAGCAAGACACTAAGGACTTAGGTTGGTTGATCAGGAGTTGCTACGATGTTGTACTCCTAATCTATGACAAGCATACTGCTAGGTATTCTATCCAGCGTTGAATGAGTTGGCATTGATCTTATCTTTCGCTTGATCGATGTGGGCATGTAGCTTCACCTTGCCTTGGGCGGTTGAAAGATAGAACAGTTATATAGAAATTGCCAGTTACTTGTACCTTGATCAGTTATCAATCTGGAGGTTTTGCAAGTTTTCAAAAAGAAATCAAAGTTCCTCAAATGATACTCTCGGATCGCTCAATGTGTATGGTTCCTCACCAAGGCTTTGGGTTGCCTTCTTTCACAACCTACTCCTGATAGGCTTATATGTGGAGCTGTAGGTAGGGAAAACGTGGCATACCTATTTCTCATGTGTTGTCAAGTCGAAAACAAGATCCTTGGGAGCAACGAGTCATACAACCTGATCAAGATGTGCATGTGGGAGTATATATGGTGGATGGAGAATGGACTCCTTTTGGCATGATTTTTCCTTCTCTCCTTTTTGATGATTTTGAGACTTGGGCTATGCTTCTTCATTTCCTTTTTTTATGCATACTCTTGAGCATGTATCTCTCTCTTTTTTCACATAGCCCATAGTCCTTCCTGAATATTTTTGGAGAGGGATAAAATCATGAAGAATGCGCGGAGCTTTATTTGTGGAATGGATGGGGGGATTGATGGAATGATGATTGCTAACTTCCAGGGTGGAAGTCTAGCACATGGTGGCCATGTACGCGATCTTGATCATAGGAGCATGACAAGTTTCTCGACGAGGGTCATGACAATTCAACAAAACTCAATGAAGAAATCAGGTAGCATATGTGGAAGCTAACAGTAGCTAGAATCTACATATGGCCTTGGATAGGAATTTCTCATCATTGAGGAACTTATCATTTTAGCATTTTTCAAAAGAAATCTCCAGAAATTAAACATCACTTGGCACAAGCTCATAGCAACTCTATTATACTATATCATACCTCACAACAACCTAGGCGAAGGTCATGCTTTTTGCTACCCACAAGTTTCAAGCTAAGGTTTGATCGTGCAAGCCAACTAACTCAAAACTTATATAGGATACTAAGCTGTAAGTAAGGCATACAAGAGGAATAAACAGAGCAACTATTCATCATTTCAATCATAGGAACGAAAGCATTCTTACCGCACATATGAAAAGCAAACTAATTTAGGAAAGCAAATAAATATTTTTGGTCTTTTTAATTTTTGTAGATTTTTTATCTATTTTTAGCATATGAGGTTATGAAAATAAATGAAGATACAAGTTACCTCAGAGTGGAGGTCCTCCCCCAAGCTAGCTTCAGGCTCACTACTGTGGAGGGGGATATCCCATCCATCGATAGTAAGCCCTCTGCTCCTCCAACTGCTGCTGTTGTGCCTGCTCGATGGCGTGAAAGACAGCATACTCGGGAGAGATTGTCTCGAACGTTTCGAGCGGAAGGCACAGAGAGATAGGAGAAAGGGTGGCTTGCCTCTTCCTTTGTCAGAAACTTATTGAATTGGGAAGTGAAAGATGTCTTACCAGATCTCTCCTGACGGAGGACTTCTTACGACCCTTGGGCTTTTGCAAGTTTTTGATCATTGAGTGTCTGTTCTTTTCTAGGATGGAATTCGAACCTTTCCTCTTTGCCATTAATGTGGAGTATGATTAAACCTGCCCCAACATCAATGTGTGCTTCAGCAGTACTCAAGAACGGTCGCCCCAGTATGAGCGATGTTTCCTTGTCAATGTTCATGTTGAGTACCACGAAGTTGACGGGGACAAAACAATCTCGGATTTTGATTGGTATGTCCTCGGCGATCCTCGCTGGGTATCGGATTGATGAGTCAGCAAGCTGCAGCTGCAAAGTGGTTGGGGCCAATTCCGTATAATTTAATCATTCAAAAACTACCTTAGGCATAAAACTGACACTCGCTCCAAGGTCGCAGAGAGCGTGATCGAATTGCTGTGTCCCGATCGTGCAGGTAATCGCAGGGCACCCTGGATCCTTTTTCTTTTCAGGAAGACGATTGAGTATAGCAGCACTACATTCTTCCGTGAGCTTTACCACCTCCGACATTGGTAGAGCCCGCATCTTGGTGAGGATGTCCTTGAGGTAGCGTGCGTACGTAGGTACCCGCATTGCCTCGAGGAGTGGAACATTGATGTAGACTTTTTGAATCATGTCAACGAAACGAGTGAATTGTTAATCCACTGTCGTCTTCCTGTTTCGTTGAGGGAATGGCAGGACGTTTGTCTCGATAAATTTTGGTTTCTCTGCCTCTCCTTCATGTGCCCTTTCTTCTATAGGACCCCCTCTCCCTGGTGCATCTTCCCTTATATCAGAAGGGTCCTTGCTGGATTCCTATCCTTCTCTCATACTCTTCTTACCGGTCTCTGCATGGTTAGGATAGGGTGGATCGCGAGTGGTCTTACCCCCTCTCGTGACTACCGCTTTTGCATTTTCAATTGAGGGAACCGAAACAGCTATCTGAGCCAGCTGGGTTTCTAAAGCTTATCTGGCTCTTAAGAGCAGAACAGAGGCTATAAACCATGGTGTTAAGGCTTTCCAGAGCCTTATCACAGGCAGCTAACTTCTTGTTGAAACTATCATTGATCTTAGCTTGCCTGAAAACAAGATCTTTCAAGGAAGGTTGGTTAGGATTGAAAGAATTACCTTGATTACCTCCTTCATAATAAGGGCGTTGATTCCACGTTTGACCTCCTTGTGGACGATAACCGTTGTTGTTACCGTTCATGAACATCACATCCTCCTGGGTAGCAGGGCAGTGATTCCCTGAATGCCCAGTGTTACCACAAACTTCACATGTCATGCAAGAGTTCATAGCTTGAGTAGTGGTGGCCATGGCAGCCTTCTCATTAGTTAGATCATCCATTCGCTTCATCAACAGGTCCATCTTGGCGTTCAACATATCTGCTTCCTTGACAGTATGTGTACCCCTTTGACGTGGCTGGAGTCGATCATCACTCCACCCTTGGTTGGAGACCATCTTCTCAATAAGTTGAGTTGCATTAGCAATAGTGAGTGAGAAGAAAACTCCTCCAGCTGTAGGATCAACATGTCATCAGGCTGTCGGAGTCAGCCCATTATAGAAGTTCTGTAGAATAAGCCAGTTGTCCATCCCATGATGAGGACATGCCAAGATATACTCTTGAAGCCTCTCCCAAGCTTCTGGGATAGTCTCATTTGCTGCTTGCTGAAAGCTTGAAATTCTTCCCCGCAGGGCATTTGTCTTACCCAACAGAAAGAACTTCACGAGGAATGCCACCGAGCATTTTGCCCAAGCATTAATCTCCTCACGGTTCGCATAGAACCACTGCTTCGCCTTTCCCAGAAGTGAGAATGGAAACAGTCGCAGACGAATAGCATCTTCCTCCACTCCTCGTATGGTGAAGGTGCTGCACAGTTCCAGGAACTGTTGCAAGTGGGCGCTCGTGTCTTCATTAGGCTTGCCACAGAATGGGCTAGCCTGTACCATCGTAATGAGGCTAGTTTTGATCTCGAAGTTTCCATTCCCGGTGTTGATCTCGGGGCCTGTGGGCACCTGATCAGCAGAGGGAGCAGAGTACTCGCAAAGAGTCTTCTCGAGGTTGGCCATAGGAGTTGATGTAGATGGCACAAAGGAAGCTGGGTCAACTTCCGTACGTACACGCTGGGGAGAACTGAAATGAGTTCTAGCTCTCCTTACAAGTGACTCAGGATCTTCAGTGAAATTCGGTGGTAAGTCGAAACCAGTCATGCACTACCTGTCTTCATCATCCAAAGACAGAAGACAATCAAGGTTAGCCTGCATTGAGAACTGCTTTACCCTGTCATGATTATAAACATATGCAAAGTGTTGTCATGTTATCCTTTAGCCTTCCCCGAAAACGACGCCAGAAATGCTTGTTGACATTTCTTAACGTCATCACTAGGTTTGTATCCCTAGTAACGACACCAGAAATGGTGGACGCCATTCCTTAACATCTTTGCTAAGTTCATGAGTTCCTAGAAAGGATGCCAAGAATGTTCCGATGGTAATCCAAACGTTACAAAGAATCTGCAAGCGTACGGATATACCATTGTAGCATTTCCCCAAAGGAGTATTCCAAAGGGAGGAAGGCGTGGTCGGATTAACATGTGCAACACTGTTGCAATGAGTATAGATCAATGACGAGAATAAGTCAGGCCCCAAACACAGGGGTAAGATATGATAAGGATGGGTAGTGTGAACACACCCGAACTCATTCTCTCTATGGTACACTACGGCTTAGGAGGCAATATACGAGCTATCTCTAGGTTCTAAGGTACTAAACGTATAAAGTGAGTAGAAGCAGTCAGTCACATAAGCATTGTATGAATATCAGCTCAGCACCCAGGCACAAACGCGGAGCTAACCGCCCGCGTCGCTTCCGCACGACGTCGGTTGTTAGATCTTAGACTCTTACAACATAGCCGAACGTGGGGGATTACAAAGGGTCCAACGTCTGTCACTACCGCGGCCTACCCCTAACTATCCGTGGGATACACTCATATGCAACGCAGCTACTCAACCCAAGCACCATGCTTGCATTGTTAACTAGACACTGGCCGGCCCGGGCTATTGTGACCCAGGTCAGTGCCACCAGATAACTGGCCACTTACACCGAGTACCGTAGCTTAAACTCGAACTTCATACAACACAAACACGTGATCTAACTGGATCAAACTAGGCTAGGCACACAAACAGATTCGTGTCCTACTATGTCTATTCAACAGGATCAAAGGGTTGTGTTCATGAAGAACACGAGCCTCTAACTTATGAACAAACACCGAAGACCTGAGTAAATCATTCGTCAAGTGGATCGAAAGGTCTTGTTCATCAAGAACAGGAGCCTGTAAATGATGAACGAACGAAGAACACATGAATAAATCACCCATATATGCTAACACTACTTTATATGAAATAGCTGAATAACTGAAGTAGATCAAAGTCATACAATAAAATAAAGATACAAGAGAACTCATACCTAGATCCCAAAGTAGACTTGGAACCTGAAGTAGAACTTGTCTAGCCTACCTCCTAGCCTTGGAAACCAAAAGTGAGAGAGGAGTTGAAAAGTGAGTTGGGTAAGAAATGAGTCCCTTCACATCTATTTATAGGCCTAGGACAGCTTCTGGAGAATGGCGTGAACACCCCGAAAATGGATCAGGAGCCGACCAGGAAGCACCACGTGGAAGGCTGAGATGAGCCGACATAAGGTCGGTTCGGCCGACCTGTGGGGTTGGCTGACCCCTTGTGGGCCCACCTCGGCCTGTGCTTTCGCTTGGTGGCTGTCTTGTGGGTCCCAAGGTCGGTCCCCGGTGTCCACCTGGTTTTGAGGCGGTTTGCCTGCCTGTGGGCCCTTCAATCCTTGTGATGTCCATGTGTCGCCCTCTGATTCGTCGGGGTTGCTTCCCTTGGATTGATGACATGGCTTGCATGCATGGGATCCTAGGTGGCAGCCCTTCCTTGGCTGAGGTGACGTGGCTTGGCCCATAGAAGGTGAGTTGTCACTTTTTTATGCTTATTTTACCTACAATCACAGAAACTCCAAGGACAAGTGGAACTACATTATTATTAACTAAATGCGTGTAAGAAATGCCTTTTACTCCTTTATTTATGAGTATATTGACGACTAAAGTAGGTACTTAACAGCCGTCAATAACTCCCCCAAGCTAGCCTCTTGCTCGTCCCGAGCAAGACACTAAGGACTTAGGTTGGTTGATCAGGAGTTGCTACGATGTTGTACTCCTAATCTATGGCAAGCATACTGCTAGGTATTCTATCCAGCTTTGAATGAGTTGGCATTGATCTTACCTTTCGCTTGATCGATGTGGGCATGTAGCTTCACCTTGCCTTGGGTGGTTGAAAGATAGAACGGTTATATAGAAATTGCCAGTTACTTGTACCTTGATCAGTTATCAATCCGGAGGTTTTGCAAGTTTTCAAAAAGAAATCAAAGTTCCTCAAATGATACTCTCGGATCGCTCAATGTGTATCATTCCTCACCAAGGCTTTGGGTTGCCTTCTTTCACAACCTACTCCTGATAGGCTTATATGTGGAGGTGTATGTAGGGAAAACATGTGGCATACCTGTTTCTCACGTGTTGTCGAGTCGAAAACTAGATCCTTGGGAGCAATGAGTCTTACAACCTGATCAAGATGTGCATGTGTGTGTATATATGGTGGATGGAGAATAGACTCCTTTTGGCATGATTTTTTCTTCTCTCCTTTTTGATGATTTCGAGACTTGGGCTATGCTTCTTCATTTTCTTTTTTTATGCATGCTCTTGAGCATATATCTCTCTTTTTTTCACATAGCCCATAGTCCTTCCTGAATATTTTTGGAGAGGGATAAAATCATGAAGAATGCGCGGAGCTTTATTTGTGGAATGGATGGGGGGATTGATGGAATGATGATTGCTAACTTCCAGGGTGGAAGTCTAGCACATGGTGGCCATGTACGTGATCTTGATCATAGGAGCATGACAAGTTTCTCGACGAGGGTCATGACAATTCAACAAAACTCAATGAAGAAATCAGGTAGCATATGTGGAAGCTAACAACAGCTAGAATCTACATATGGCCTTGGATAGGAATTTCTCATCATTGAGGAACTTATCATTTTAGCATTTTTCAAAAGAAATCTCCAGAAATCAAACATCACTTGGCACAAGCTCATATCAACTCTATTATACTATATCATACCTCACAACAACCTAGGCAAAGGTCATGCTTTTTGCTACCCACAAGTTTCAAGCTAAGGTTTGATTGTGCAAGCCAACTAACTCAAAACTTATATAGGATACTAAGCTGTAAGCAAGGCATACAAGAGGAATAAACAGAGCAACTATTCATCATTTCAACCATAGGAACGAAAGCATTCTTACCGCACATATGAAAAGCAAACTAATTTAGGAAAGCAAATAAATATTTTTGGTCTTTTTAATTTTTGCAGATTTTTTATGTGTTTTTAGCATATGAGGTTCTGAAAACAAATGAAGATACATGTTACCTCAGAGTGGGGGTCCTCCCCCAAGCTAGCTTCAGGCTCACTACTGTGGAGGGGGGTATCCCATCCATCGATAGTAAGCCCTCTGCTCCTCCAACTGCTGCTGTTGTGCCTGCTGTTGACAGTGAATTTCCGTCAACCTAGCCATGAGTTTACCTTCTATGTTGGTATTTATTTAATATCCAAATTAATGATCCTAACCCTCATCATATATCAAGTTCGCACTCGCATGTGGTATTTGGAGTTTATTGTTTACGCAAGGGTTACGCACCTAAATGAGGACTTTCGGGTACAGTTCATCGAGCACTTTGCGAGACGATCATGAAGCCTGGTACAAGTCAAGACACGAGGTGAACATGACTCCAAGAGGCCCAAGGACCAATCCGTGAAGGCAGAAAACTCCGAGGACCTGGACAGAAAATGCTGAAGCTTGCATGACAAGGAGCCCTATCCAAACCGCGGAGAAACTGACGTCAAGGACCCACATGCAATTGGGCGAAAGTTCTAGAAGACACGAGAAGCGACGGGAAGAAAACCGGGGCTGAACCGGACCAAAATGGGCCCAGGCCGGTCGGCCCAGGCCGCCTGGCCCAGCCCATTCTGGTGTCGGTTCGGCGCCCCCTTTGACCTAGATGACCCTCGGGCTATTTATAGTCCCCCTGCCAAGAGCCACGCATCAATTCATTCGTCATCCGCCGCCGAGAAGCAGAGAAGAGAGGGACACCATTCCGGAGAGGAGATGGTCGAGATGGTTGACTAGGGCTTCCCTAGCCGACGTGGGAACCTTGCATGGAAGACCACGTCGGAGTTCCCGGAGCTAGGATCAAGATCAAGGTAGGATCCCAGTGGTGATCTTGTCCATGTATCATTCGCTATGTTGAATTATCAAATTGAATCCGATTTCTAGCGATCAAGTGCTTTCTCTACGACTTTATCTTCGCTTGGGTTTTCCTATTCTCCAATCTATTTCGCGGATAGATTGCATAGGATGTTCTTGTAGCCATGGTGGCTAGAGGTGCATACCTGACCTACCGAGCATTTTCAACTTGTTCTTCTTAAACTCTCCCTAGGCTAACCCGCACGAATAGGAGTGCGTTGTGACAGGACGGTGGCTCCAAAAGGCGGGCGTCTTCGGAGTTGGAACGGAAGCCATGATTTAAAGAAGCTTTTAATGAGATTCATTTGCCTTATTCTTCTCGGTTTTGATACTTGAACAAAAGACCCGATCCAATCTCTAGATTGGTTCTCCCCTCTCTTTCTCTTGCTACCTCCGGTGTTTCTTAGATTAGATTGGTTTTCTTGGTGTTTCCTTAGATTAGATGCATTAGCTCTCCTTTTCAAGATCAAAGTGTTTTCCGCTTATTAGATTGGATCTTGTGTTACACATTGTTCTACGGATTCGATACCTTGGGTTCACACTTAAGGGAAGATGGGTCCCTTGACTACGACGGAGGACTTGTCCGCTTGCAAGTCCAAACGAAGTTTGATACACATATAGACCGTCAACAAGCCCCTTTTTCTGGCGCCGTTGCCGGGAAACAAGTAATCAAGATTCAATCTAGTATTGCGTTTGTGAATGTTTTCAGTTTTCTCTTGATTTTTCTTTCTTTTGCATCTCTTGATTTCGACCATCCTCGAAAAAAATCAATCTAATCTAGGGTTTTGCTAAACCCTAGTTTTCTTTTAGTTTTCTTAATTTTGTTTTTATTTGCTAACCCTAACCGGAGATGGACGGCTACATCTCCAACAAAAAAACATATATTTTGTGGATGGTCTAGAAAAACTTTGCAGGCAAAGGTGACGTGCGACACAAGATCTAAAAGCGGAGGCCGATGATCGTCGGAATCTCTAAGAGAAACTCCACCTCCAAGATCGAAAGAAGATCAACCTCATCTGCCACTCATCCTAGGGAGATCGTTCCTCAAGACCGTCGAAGCAATCGACATCGGCAAGTGGGAGATCAAGTTCGACATCGATGGCGTGAAGAGTGCATTCAAGTCAACCATGAATCGAGGTATGTAAAGTGGTCAATATTAAATACATTCTACCTCGTCGTCACATCGGAAGGAAGGAGTCAAGGGAGAATGAAGCGAAAAAGACGCAAAAGTGAGAGCCTGTGTGGTTCGAGAACCGGTGGTAGGTCGCTTCCTGGTGTGATGAGTGATTGACAACGTGGTGTGGACTGATTCTTGGCTAAGTATTGCAGGTGCAGGTTGCGGCTTGACTGGTGTTGGTGCAGGAGAAGAACAAGCGCGAAAGGTCATTACCGGTGAGGCCTCAGGTGTGGAGAAGACAAGTAGGCTTGGTTCGAGGGACCCGGTGGCTAGCGGGGTCAAGTGCGGGCCGCATGGTGGCAAGAACGGCAAGATGAAGTCATGGACGATTTCTTGGTAGAGCCTCAAAACCAAGGTCGAGCCGGGACTACGTGGGAGCCGAGTCATGAGTGGTGATTGGCGGAGGCTACACCGAGTTCGCGGGGTTTTCGGTGGTTCACCAGAAAACCACTGGGTTCCTTGGTTGATCCACAAAGCCAAGACTGAAGAACCGAAGACGGAGGTGCAGCAGCATCAGACCGGTTTGACCGGTGGGTACCGGTCTGACCGGTGTACGACGACGCAGTCCGAAATCTTCGAAGCAGAGGACACGCGTCGGGATCGCAAGGCTTGCGTCGAGGCTAAGCAAGTTTGCGGTCGCTGGGCATCCGTTCGATGGAGCGAAGACAAAGATTTCCGAATTCACCCTTGAGGGGCATGTATCCCTAGTTAGCTAGTAAGGGTATTTTCGTCTTTCGGTTGCCTCCATATAACCCAAGTGGTGAGAGGATGGCAGCCATCTCTTGGAACCCAAGCTCATTTGGTTTTCCTATTTTTCCTTCCTATTTTCCTTAGGATTTTCATAGGACTAGCTTGAGAGCTTCATGGTGAGATCTTGTGAGAGGGAAGGATGATCGGGCGGCAAGCTAGACCTTGTATGAACCTCTTTGTTATGTATAGATGATTCGGCGTGGTTCCTCAAGGCTTGGATGTGTCTTTCCCGTTTCTCCTTTTTGGTGATTTTCAGAGGCTTTTCTTGGCGAATTTCTTGTGGCGGTTTTGAGACCTTTCTCTTTGGGATTTGGTGGGGGATGTATGCATGAACCCCTCGTGGTTCTTTTTCCTTTGATTCCCTTCCCAAATCCGTGAGTAAAGGGGCTCAATTTTAGGGTTTTCGTTGTCCTAGGGTTAGTGGTGTTCTTGGCGGAAATTCTTCGATTTCTCTTGATTCAACGAGTTTTGGTGGACCATAACTTGGCTATGGAGTGCACATGAGGTGTTCCTACTATCCCCAAAGTCTTGTACGAATCCATGGAGCGAATCGGGAGATCGGGAGTTGGATTTCGAGGAGTTGACCCGCGGGCGCTGTTCATCCCGAGCTGCCCAGGCGTGACCGGTCTGACCGGTGCTCTTGACCGGTCTGACCGGTGTGAGCCCTTGGTGGGATTTGTCTCGGGGAACAGCCTTGTCCGTGTGGTTTTGTCCCGTGGTCCTGCTGGTCAGTTCTTGGCGTGTTTGGAGTTGTTTTGCTAGGTTTTGTGAGGGGTTCTTCTTCCTTGCAGGTTGTGTTTTGGAGGTGGTTTTTGTTCCAGGGCCTAGAGGAGTCACTGAGGCTTCCTGGAACGTTTGCTGTGTGGCTGCTGTAGCCACCAGCCTGACCGGTGCTATCCACCGGTCTGACCGGTGTCACCGGTCTGACTGGCGTAGGCCATCGGTCTGACCGGTGTAGCACAAGCAGCAAGCTGTGCAAGTTTCTGCTGTGTGTGTTGGTGAGTTTTGGTTCGAAAGGTTGTGTGTTGGTTCCTAGGACCAGTAGCACTCCAGTGGCTACGTGGTCTTGACCAACTTGGGTAGTTGAGCCGGAGACATGCTTGGTTGCCGAGTTCGTCTTGTTGGAGTTTCAATCTCCTTCGAGAAGAATTTTTATCGGCTCCCATTCACTCTCCCCTCTCTGGTCGCCAGTTTCGGTCCTTCAATTGGTATCAGAGCCGGTTCGGGTCTTCATTGACTCTTACCAGTCTAAGATCCAAAGATGAAGTACCAGGAATGGGGTTCGGGTCCTCCGCACTTCAATGGGAAGAACTACCAGATGTGGCAGAGGCGGATGGCGGCGTTCCTCCGCGGAAAGGGTCAAATCCTTTGGGACATTACGGTGAACATAGCTTATGTTCATCCGATTAACTTCCTTGCTCCAGGATCGAGGGATATGTTCGACGCCAACAACAAGACGGTCGACTACTTGTTTCGTGCTCTGTGTCAGCCGGAATTCGATCGGGTTTAGACAGAGGACTTAGCTTGTAGGATTTGGGAGCAGTTGAAGGATGCTCATGCTGGGAATGCTCAGGTCCAGGCTCGGATGTACGCGACTTACCGGAGAGAGTACGAGAACTTCACTCATCTCCCCGGCGAGTCCGTCGATGCCCTTTTCCAGCGGTTTACGGTCGTGGTGAACAACATGAGAGCCAATGTGGTCGTGCTCCCATACGATGATCATGATAGAGCCGTGAAGCTCTTGCACTCGTTGGATCGTACCGTATGGGACGGAAAGGTCGAGGCTATCCTTGAGTCCGAGAAGTATGACACCCTGACCGTGAACAAGCTATTTTCGAAGCTCAAGTCAGCTGAGTTGGACCGTGGTATGACAGCCAAGATTGAGAGCCCGACTGACTCTCACAGTCTTGCTCTCGTCAGTGGCAAAGGAGCTAAGTCTAACGCTAATGCATCCTCCAGGATGTACTCTCTGTCTTCTTTGATGTCTTTGCCAGATGAGGAGTTCGACGTGCTTGGAGAGGACGAGCTAGCGTTGCTGACCAGGCGGTTCGAGAGGTTGCACGAGAACCGAGTGAACACAAGGAGGATAGCACGGACGTGCTTTCAGTGCGGCAAGCCAGGACACTTCGTCGCCAACTGCCCGGAGAAGACGGAGAACAAGGACGGCTACAAGGACGGCTACAGGCACCGGTCGAGCAAGGACGGCAAGTACCGATCAAGGTGCGATCACAAGCACAAGAACAAGCACAAGGACGAGCGACGGTCGAGGAAGAAGGACGGCCGCGGTGGGAAGGCCTGAGCGATGGTCGGAGCGAGCGACGTCGACTCCAGCTCCGCCTACTCTTCCTCGAGCTCGAGTAGCAGCGAAGATGAAGGTGATCGGCGCAAGAACAAGAAGGCGTCCAAGAACTTGAGCGGGTTGAGCTGCTTCGCGGGAGATGGCTTCTGCGGCATGGCTCATAGCTCCGGCAGCAAGAAGAGTCACCAGAGCGACTCGGACTCCGACTCCGAGGATGAGGTACATGACGAGCTTCCCTTCTTGCGTGAGGAGAACGAGCGTCTTGGCAAGTTGCTTGATAACCGTGATGACATGCTTAGAGAGGCCAAGAAGATGAGGAAAGAGCTTAGGGCCTCACTAGAAGATGCTAGAAACCGTGTGGCTGAGCTAGAAACCCAGAACCTAGATGCTAAGCTTGAGATTGATTCGCTTAAGGCTTCTCCTGTGGTTTCTGATGAGATTGATTGCTGTGATTGCTCTGTGTACCTAGCTGATCTTACTGCTCTTATGGATAATCATGCCTCTACTTGTGATGAACTAGATGTGCTGAGGGTTGAAGTGGCTGAGCTTAAGTCTAGACCTGCTTTGCTAGGTGCTTGCACTTCTTGCCCTGTTTTGCATGGAAAGATTGATGAGATGCATGCTTACACTGTTTCGCTTGAGGCTAAGTTGAAAGAGCCTATTCTCACTTCTTGCTCTACTTGTGAATTGCATGCGGTTAAGAATTTGGAGCTTGCGCATTCTGTTGATCGCTTGCAGGATGAGAATGATGAGCTGAGGAAATGTATGAGTTGGTTGTCGGGTCAGGAGCCTCAGCTTGGTATCATGATAGCGGCTTTCAAACGCTATGATGGTCAGGCACTTGGGGCTGACAAGCTTGGAGAGAACAGTGGTGAGGGAGTTGAGAGAGTTGGAGAGATCCCTATCCCACCACCAAACAGACACAAGAACAAGTTTGAGCCCAAGCATAACCATCTCAGAAACAAACTTGACACTACTCCAGATCCACCCATATTCCCTCACCCAACAAATGACTTCCAAAAACCGGTGAAGTTTGTGAGCCCAAAGGAAGGTGAGGAAGGAGAGAAGAAGGGTAAGAAAACGAGTGAGCAGCCCCAACCCAAGCCTAAGCCTAAGCCACAGCCCATGAAGTTCCATTGTGGGTATTGTGGGAGAGATGGTCACAAGGATGAGTTTTGCTTCAAGAGGAAGCGTGAGGAGAGAATGGCTAGAGAGTGGGCTAACAAGGACATGTACTACCCCTTTAATGGTGTACCTGAGCCTCGTATGTAGATGTCCAGGGCCAAGGCGATTGTGAGGACGGTTCCGGCTTGGGGAGACCGGAAGGTAGTAGGTGGTGCTGCTGGCTGAGCTACACTGGTCAGACCGGTGCAGGTCTGGACAGACAGCAGTCTGGTTTTCGCGCTCGTGAGGATGCTCGGTTTGGTTCAGGTGGTCGTGGTTCTGGTGGTTGGTATGGAAAGTCTGCAGGTGGTCAGTTTGCTAGACGTTCTCCACCTCGTGCTCAATACGGGGGTGGGAGGAGTCGTAACTTTGAGATGGAGAGGAGGAACGGTCCACGGTCTTCTTTTCGTGGCTTTCGTCCTCCTCCAGCTAGAGAGGGTTGGTTCCCTCGTAGTGGTTACCGTGGTGGTATTCGTGGTGGTAGTTTTGATAGGCGTGATGATATGGTTTGTATTAACCCCACTTTGGAGCAAATGGCTCGGCACTGGTTTTACTCTTTTGGTACTAACCCCAGTGCTGAGTCGTTTGTTCACTCACGTGCTCACTTTTGAATTTCAGGTGGGAGACTTGAGGAACGTTTGGTTGATTGACTCCGGTTGCTCGAGGCATATGACCGGGGACAAGGGGTGGTTCTCAAGTCTCGTCCCGGTGGTGTCCAGGACATACATCACCTTTGGGGACAATGGGCGAGGGCGTGTGCTATCAGAAGGTGAGATCAAGGTAAGTGACAAGGTCACTCTCAGGTGTGTTGCTCTTGTTCAATCGCTGGGGTTCAATTTGCTTTCCGTGTCCCAGTTGTTGGATGAGGGCTTTGAGGTGTTGTTTCGGCATGGTGGTTCTCGGATTTTAGATTCTCGAGGGGACCTAGTTTGCATGGTCGTTCCCGAGGGTCAAGTGTTCCGAGCTGATTTCTCTCAGTCTTCTGGTGTGGAGCATTGCTTTTTGGCTGGTTCTTCGAGTGAGTTGTAGAAGTGGCATAGGAAGTTGGGTCACTTGAGCTTTGACCTTTTGTCTCGCTTGAGTAAACTCAATTTGGTCCGGGGATTGCCACGGCTGAGGTTTGAAAAAGAGTTGGTTTGTGCGTCGTGTCGGCATGCTAAGATGGTAGCTTCTTCCCATCCACCCCTCACTGATGTGATGACGAAGCGTCCATGCGAGCTGCTCCATATGGACCTTGTTGGCCCAGCTCGTGTGCGATCTGTGGGTGGGAAGTGGTACATCCTGGTTGTGGTGGACGACTACTCTCGGTATGCGTGGGTTTTCTTTCTTGAGGAGAAAGGGGAGACATTTGGTTTTGTTCGAGATCTTGTCTTGAGGTTAAGAAACGAGAGGCACGGAGATGCCATACGAGCGATTCGAAGTGATAGTGGCTCGGAATTTAAAAACTCTCGCTTCGAAACCTTTTGCCATGACTTGGGTCTTGAACACCAGTTTTCAAGTCCGTATACGCCTCCCCAGAACGGCGTGGTGGAAAGGAAAAACAGAACCTTGTGCGAGATGGCTCGGACGATGCTTGATGAGCATAGGACTCCGAGAAGGTTCTGGGCTGAGGCGGTGAATACCGCGTGCTATGTGTCGAACAGGATCTACCTCAGAGTGCATAAGAAGAAAACCTATTACGAGTTGATGCACAGTAGAACACCCAAGGTGAGTCACTTCCATGTGTTTGGGTGCAAATGCTTCATCCTGAAGAAAGGTAAGAAGTTGGACAAGTTCGAGGCTAGATCTGTCGATGGCATTTTCTTTGGTTACGCGTCTCATTCTAGAGCCTTTCGAGTGCTCAATCTTGAAACTAACCAAATCGTGGAGACTTGCGACGTAACCTTCGACGAGACACAGCCACGTAGTCAGCTTGTTTTTGAGTGTGCAGGTGACGACGAACTTGGCGAGGGGATCTTCCAGGAGGAGGAGCATGAACATGGAGATGATGAAGACGGTAGTGTGGTGCCCGCGGCTGAGCATGTACCTACTACTTCGACTACAGTGGTGGATGGCCCCTCTCCCACACCTACAACGACAAACCCAGATCAAGGCGAAGTTGTTATTGAGGGGGAGGTAGCATCAAGGCGAGAACCTCCCCGGTGAGTGCAAGTGGATCACCAAGCTTCGAGAATCATCGGCGACATGAATGAACGTACTACACGGTCGAGGGTTCGGAACAATTCTCATTTCGCTCATGCTGCTTTTATTGCCACCTTTGAGCCCAAGGACATTAGACACGCGCTATCTGATCACAATTGGGTTAACTCGATGCATGAGGAGTTGGAGAATTTTGAGAGGAACCAAGTTTTGGAATTGGTTGACCCTCCCCCAGGGTGTAAGCCAATTGGGACAAAATGGGTGTGGAAGAACAAAGAGGGAGAAAAAGGAGAAGTGGTGAGGAACAAGTCAAGACTTGTTGCTCAGGGGTACTCACAGAAAGAAGGGATCGACTACGAGGAGACCTTTGTTCCCGTAGCTCGTTTGGAGGCGATCAAGATCCTTCTAGCCTTTTCCGTGGCTAAAGGATTCAAGTTGTACCAGATGGATGTCAAGAGTGCCTTCCTAAATGGTGTTTTGGAGGAAGTAGTGTATGTGAGGCAACCACCGGGGTTTGAGAGTGAGAGGTACCCCCACCGGGTGTACAAGTTGAGAAAGGCGCTGTATGGGCTGAAGCAGGTGCCTAGAGCTTGGTACGGTAGGTTGAGGGGGTTCCTATTTGAGAGAGGGTTTGAGATGGGGAAGGTCGATCAGACCTTGTTTCTCCTCAGGTAGGGCAGAGATATCCTGATTGTGCAGGTATACGTGGATGATATTGTCTTTGGTTGTTCGTCTAACTCTCTTGTTGCAAGGTTTGCAGAAGACATGAGCAGGGAATTTGAGATGAGCATGATGGGTGAGTTGCAGTTCCTCGGGCTACAAATCAAGCAATCAAAGGAAGGAATATTTGTGCACCAAGCTAAGTACACCAAGGACATTGTGAGGAAGTTCAAGATGGAGGACTCCAAGGCCATGGCGACGCCCATGAGTACGACTACAGCTCTTGATGCGGACGAGGAAGGTGAACACGTGGACCAGAAGGAGTACCGGAGCATGATCGGGTCACTCCTCTACTTGACGGCGACGAGGCCGGACATCCAATTCTCGGTATGTCTGTGCGCTCATTTTCAAGCATCTTCGAGGACTTCGCATCGGCAAGCAGTCAAGCACATATTCAGGTATTTGTGACGTACTCCCGACTTTGGCCTTTGGTACTCCGCGTCTTCTTCTTTGGCTCTTCATGGATTTTCGAACGCGGATTTTGCCGGGTGTCGGCTGGATAGAAAGTCCACTTCTGGGACTTGCCAGTTCTTGGGTTCCTCTTTGGTGTCTTGGTCTTCCCGCAAATAGTCGAGTATTGCTCAATCCACTACCGAGGCAGAATATGTGGCCGCAGCTAGTTGTTGCTCTCAGCTCCTTTGGATCACATACACCATGAGCGACTTTGGTGAGGAGTATACCCATGTCCCACTTCAATGTGATATCACAAGTGCCATAAGCGTTGCAAAGAACCCAGTGCTCCACTCCAAAACCAAGCACATAGAAGTGAGGTATCATTTCCTGAGAGACAATGTAGAGAAAGGAAAGATAGCCTTGATCCATGTACCTACACATGACCAACTAGCCGATATTTTCACCAAACCCCTAGATCAAGCAACTTTCACTCATTTGCGGGGGGAGCTTGGTGTGTGTTTGATCTCTTGAGTTGGTGTGTGGGAGCTCCTTTGTAGCATATGTATAGCTTTCCTTTGTGCATTTCTTGCATTTGGCATGGCATATGTAACATGATGTATAGGCATCTTTGTATCTCAGGTTGCATGCATTTTGTGTCATATGCATTGTTTAGGAAAAGCTTCTCCTATATACATTGTTCACCATGGTATGATATATATGTCCTTGTGAGCTAGTTTGGTAAGCTATGGTTAGTTTGGCCTAGCTCTTGATGATCTTGATTTATATTCATGGTTGATGGCTATGTTTTTGAAAAATATCACATGTATGCTCTCTTGTGAGTAAATGCCTTTATATGATCTTGACATGTTTTAGTGGCTTGGCTATGCTTAATTTGTTGTTGGATAGCGTATTTTGATCATTTGGGGTCGAAGGCTCATTTGCCATCATGAATGTTTAGCCCTCATGCTTAATCTTGTGGAGGGGCATAAGTTCCTTTTTGTCGAAAAGACATTTCATGTACCAATTTCAAATCTGAAAATGAAATGTAAATTACTTGGAAAATGTGCTCCCATGTCATATGTGCTAATTTTAATTTGATTTGGGTGCTAAATCGTTGCATGATGCCTACCAATGAGAAGTCTCATATATAGAAGTAGGCACATGGCTCGGTGGCTTTGACATGACATGAGGTGCTTGTGGGTGTTTATGATGGTCTTATGATTAGAATGGTTGTCCTAGCATGAAGTTTGTGTGGCTTTGCCATTTTGACATGTTTTGCTCATGTTTAGGACTTTGCTCATGAGAGGGTGAATTTTCGCAAAATTGCTCAATTCTATCTTAGCTTCGCCCAATGGTTGTGAAACTTGGTGATCTTGTACTTGATGTCATTACGAAGCTATTGAGTATCTAACTCGCTCATTTGGACATGTGTAGCATCCTACGTTGAATTTTGTCTATTTGAGAAGCTCTAGGTTGCATTTTTTGCATTTTTGGCTTGATTCATGCATTGTCAACAAGGGGGAGAAGTTTGAGCATGTTTTGGCCTACTGAATGCATCTAGAAGGTTTTCAGGTGGTTTCGAGCCATTTCTGGGCTCTGTTGTGCACCGGTCTGACCGGTTGAGGTCACCGGCCTGACCGGTCAGAGTGCTGGTCCTGTTCACATGTTGAGCACCGGTCTGACCGGTGGTGTCGACCGGTCTGACCGGTAAGAGCTAAGCTGTTGCAGCTGCTCTGTTCCGTGAAGTGGTTCACATGCATTCGTCCAGGGGGAGTTGCATTGGTTCAGGGGGAGCTTGCATGTGTGCAGGGGGAGCTCTTTGTGGTTTTCGAGCTTTGGTTTGTTGGTTTGTGCTCTTTGCTTGAGCATGTTTTGTCTCGGATGTGTCGAGCCGTTGCCCTTGCCTAAGGGGTCCGAGACTTGTCTTCTTCAAGTGATCTTGCTCTTTGCCTTTTCTTTGGCTTTCGATTGCTTGTTGGAGTTTCTTTTTAGTTGTTTCTTTTCTTTTCCTTTTCTCTTTGGTTACCAAAAATGTGTGTGTTGTCAATACACTCATCAAGGGGGAGATTGAGAGCCTGTGTGGTTCGAGGACCGGTGGTAGGTCGCTTCCTGGTGTGATGAGTGATTGACAACGTGGTGTGGACTGATTCTTGGCTAAGTATTGCAGGTGCAGGTTGCGGCTTGACTGGTGTTGGTGCAGGTGAAGAACAAGCGCGAAAGGTCGTTGCCGGTGAGGCCTCCAGGTGTGGAGAAGACAAGTAGGCTTGGTTCGAGGGACCCGGTGGCCAGCGGGGTCAAGTGCGGGTCGCATGGTGGCAAGAACGGCAAGATGAAGTCATAAACAGTTTCTTGGTAGAGCCTCAAAACCAAGGTCGAGCCGGGACTACGTGGGAGCCGAGTCATGAGTGGTGATTGGCGGAGGCTACACCGAGTTCGCGGGGTTTCCGGTGGTTCACCAGAAAACCACTGGGTTCCTTGGTTGATCCACAAAGCCAAGACCGAAGAACCGAAGACGGAGGTGCAGCAGCATCGGACCGGTCTGACCGGTGGGTCTGACCGGTCTGACCGGTGTGCGACGACGCAGTCCAGAATCTTCGAAGGGGAGGACATGCGTCGGGATCGCAAGGCTTGCGTCGAGGCTAAGCAAGTTTGCGGTCGCTGGGCATCCGTCCGATGGAGCGAAGACAAAGATTTCCGAATTCACCCTTGAGGGGCATGTATCCCTAGTTAGCTAGTAAGGGTATTTTTGTCTTTCGGTTGCCTCCATATAACCCAAGTGGTGAGAGGATGGCAGCCATATCTTGGAACCCTAGCTCATTTGGTTTTCCTATTTTCCCTTCCTATTTTCCTTAGGATTTTCATAGGACTAGCTAGAGAGCTTCATGGTGAGATCTTGTGAGAGGGAAGGATGATCGGGCGGCAAGCTAGAACTTGTATGAACCTCTTTGGTATGTATAGATGATTCGGCGTGGTTCCTCAAGGCTTGGATGTGTCTTTCCCGTTTCTCCTTTTTGGTGATTTTCGGAGGCTTTTCTTGGCGAATTTCTTGTGGCGGTTTTGTGACCTTTCTCTTTGGGATTTGGTGGGGGGTGTATGCATGAACCCCTCGTGATTCTTTTTTCTTTGATTCCCTTCCCAAATCCGTGAGTAAAGGGGCTCAATTTTGGGGTTTTCGTTGTCCTAGGGTTAGTGGTGTTCTTGGCGGAAATCCTTCGATTCCTCTTGATTCAACGAGTTTTGGTGGACCATAACTTGGCTATGGAGTGCCCATGAGGTGTTCCTACTATCCCCAAAGTCTTGTGCGAATCCGTGGAGCGAATCGGGAGATTGAGAGTTGGATTTGGAGGAGTTGACCCGCGGGCGCTGTTCATCCCGAGCTGCCCAGGCGTGACCGGTCTGACCGGTGCTCTTGACCGGTCTGACCGGTGCAAGCCCTTGGTGGGATTTGTCTCGGGGAACAGCCTTGTCCGTGTGGTTTTGTCCCGTGGTCCTGCTGGTCAGTTCTTGGCGTGTTTGGAGTTGTTTTGCTAGGTTTTGTGAGGGGTTCTTCTTCCTTGCAGGTTGTGTTTCGGAGGTGGTTTTTGTTCCAGGGCCTAGAGGAGTCACTGAGGCTTCCTGGAACGTTTGCTGTGCGGCTGCTGTAGCCACCGGCCTGACCGGTGCTGTCCACCGGTTTGACCGGTGTCACCGGTCTGACCGGCGCAGGCCATCGGTCTGACCGGTGTAGCACAGGCAGCAAGCTGTGCAAGTTTCCGCTGTGTGTGTTGGTGAGTTTTGGTTCGGAAAGTTGTGTGTTGGTTCCTAGGACCAGTAGCACTCCAGTGGCTACGTGGTCTTGACCAACTTGGGTAGTTGAGCCGGAGACGTGCTTGGTTGCCGAGTTCGTCTTGTTGGAGTTTCAATCTCCTTCGAGAAGAATTTTTATCGACTCTCATTCACTCCCCCCTCTCTGGTCGCCAGTTTCGGTCCTTCAAAAAGTTGTTGCATCTGTCAAGACCAAGAATCAACGTCCGCCTGTGAAGACCAAAAAGATGACTAAGCCGAAGAATAAACCTACACCAAAGCCAAGGATGGTGTAGAAGTGGGGTCCCCAAGATTGCAACGCCCGCAAAGAGCGTTGATCCGAAGTGAAGAAGGGAAGAAGTCTAGATATAGACTATAAATGAAGCGCTTGCGGGAGGCAACACGTTCGTCAAGTCAAGAATAAGCTACCGGGGGGACAACCCGTTGAAGAGTCAAGCTACCGGGAGGGCAACCCGAAGAATTTTTCAAGTTTTTCAAGCTTTTCAAGTAAGTTGGTCTTAGAATTTGCTACGCATTACATATTATAAATTCCTATGTGGTTGAATAATTTTTGGAGACATTATAATTGCTCGGTCGTTTTATTTGAATTTTATATTGATCATAAACCGATGACTTGAGCCATCCCAAGTTTTGTTTGCTTATTTTTGAGAAACTAGTACCAAAAATTCAGAACCTACCCCAACCTTTCATCCTCTCCATGGTGTTAAGGTTGTCTTGTTTTTCATGATAAAAACACATAAGTGGAGCCTTGCTATGTTTCTTAATGTTTTTAATCTTTGACGCATGGTAGGACTCGCGTGAACCTTAGGAACTTGATTTTTGGTTTCATTCAACTTGACATCCACCAGTTTCTCTAGATTTAGAATGTTTCTAAGCCCCGTTGACTTTATTTTTATTCAAAATATCTCTCTCATGTTTGGCCAAAATTAGAACCTAAGTGTATACCCCCACGGTCGAGCCGGAGTAACTTGCTATCAATTAATGAAAGCAATCGATCCCGGTGCAACCAAAATAAATTTTGATGCCTAAAAGCTCCTCTAATGATATATTTGGACTCATCGCTAGCACTTCGTTAATTCTTAAAGTTTCAAAATTAGAGGAGTGATTAGCATCTAAATATGATTAAGGGAGGTTTTTGAGCTTGATTAACATATAGTGCCCCACGATGCATCACGTGTCCATCATTTGGCATCTTGGGCACATGCAAAGGACAAGCATAGGGGGAAGCAAGGGTTTTGTTTTGTAGGAAATTGGTGGAAGCACAAGAGGAAAGGGAACAAGATGTGACATGAAGTAAAACAATGGAGGTGGAAATCTTAATCGCGCAAGCAAAGGAGTGGTTGTGAACATTTGGTGGAGGAATCTCGTGGATCACGCGGACACAAGGCAAGAAGGGAGCAAGAAGTATCTCGGGGAAGGATCAAAGCAAATGGAGTAGGAGGGCCCCTAGGCCGATCAGCCTAGGCCGGTCGTCCTAGCCTCCACTTATGGCCCCCGGTGCTCCCTTTCGCCTGGTAAGTATTGTATGCATTTGTTAATTCGTGTTCTTGAGTTCATAGCCCATAAGTTCCAGAAACAACCTAGATATATTTGAGTTCCATGGGGATGAGGATCTTGTCATGCATGTTATCACCGATTCTTTTGTTTCAATCTTTTGTTTATGTTGATAATGCTTTGATGCCTAAGGCAAGCCATCATTCTTTTCGGGAGTATAGATCTCACTACTCCCGTAGATCCCATCAACATATCATTTGTAGGTTTAGCTAAAGTGGCCTCATATTCACACCTCAATAAATTAGTTTAGCTTCACCTTGATAGGCGGTTTCATGTTCAAGTAATCCACAAACCCTATGGGCTATTATCCATCCTATCTTGTGCACCTCACGCTCCACCCTCTAAAAAATATATAATAATCATAATAATAATAAACTCCACCCTCCATATACGTCCCTTGTGTGTTTTTCCCACCGGCAAGCAACCCCCGGTGTACTCGTTGTGAGTTAGTGCAGCAACAATGTGGAAGATAGCCACCAATGTCTTCACCAAGAAGACACGTTTATCATCATCAAAGGTGCCATTATCAAGCTCTTCGAGGAGGCACTCGATTCGAGTCTCCCCGAAGCATGGAGGAAGATGTGGCACCACCGAGGAGCAACACGCTGCCCCTTGGTGGCATGAGGAGTACACAAAGTTCGTCCATGTGGTACACCGAACCACGAGGACACACGGAAGAGCCACCCGTTCCACCATGATGCTCAACTCGTTCATCCACTCCACCACCATACACTCTGAGGTGTTCCAATGGATTCATCATGAAGACGGAGGAGGAGGAGGAGAGGCTTGTTCGTCTTGAGAAGAGGCTTGTACCAAATGTTGACTTCGATGACAATGCCCTCCAAGTGTTGGGATTCTACTCTTGAGCAACCTTGGATGGGTGAAATTCTTTAATGGAGTTGGTGAAGGCACTCACAAGGAGTTTGCCTTAGAAATTCTTATACATTAGCACCGGTCATTGATGAAGGAGTGTCGTGCCTCTCATTTCGCCTTGAAGATGAAGAGCAACTAGTTCCTTATGGATATATTAGAGAGCTGCTCGGTCTCAAGAAGGAAGCCCCGGAGCAAGTTGAGAAAATATGTTAGAAGGATTTTTGGGGAATGATTTTGGTAGAATGTTACAAACCCAAAATTTCTCGTCTGGATTTCTTTGGGGGTCGAGTACATGAAGCAAGGAAAATATATTAGTGGAGATGAGAGGAGAGGGTGCAAGTTGATGTTCCTCTTTCCAACATGGGGCTGAGATTATTTGTTGAAGGGAGACAAAAATTGGTTAGAGGAAGAACTTCTTGTGCCGACAAAGAAGAATAAAAGGAGAAGCATTGTTGAAGAAGGATCATCCTCCGCAGCCCAAGATGAAGGAGGGGCTGCACATCAAGCTAATAAACAACCACACGGAGGGATCCCGATGCCACCACCTTATGGAGGAATACCAACGCCTCCACCATATTATGAAGTGTGCCGATGCAAGCATGGGGGAGTGGGGCAGCCATGCCGCCACCTCCTCTACCATACATGGCGCCCAACGAAGCATTCATGGCGCCTCATCCAAACCAAAGTCAAAGAAGGGACCGGCGCAATCACACTACAAGAAAGGATACACCGCGCAAGACCATCAATATCAACCGTCGGAAGATGAAGAATGGAGAAGGAGGAAGAAGAAAAAAATAATAATGATGCCTTCAATTTCGGTTCGATTTCCTCTTTTCCTCTTTTCTTTATTTTCAGCTTTTATGCAAATTTTGTGTGCGTAGCATTTTCAGTTTTTATTTATTTTTAGCATGTTTGTTAGTAGTAGTGTTTGCTTTAAATCAACATGAATAAAGTTTGCCACCATGATTATCAACTTTAGTGAAGATAATAAGTTGATGCCATGTTGATACATGATGAAAGTTGCTACTTTGTTTGTTTTTGTACTTGTTTTATGCATGATTAAGCTAGTGCTCTCTAATAAAAGCAAATCTGAAATTAAATTAAATGCTAGCTTAATCCCTTGCGGAGGTTATGATAAAAATAAGACCCATAGTTTTCTTTTCATGCTCTCAATTTTGGATGGGTTAAAGATGATCTATTTTTGTTCTTAAAAATTATGCTAACCTTGTCATTAATACCTCTTGCATGTTGCTCTACCTATCCAAAGCCTTATATTTATTTGAGTGCAAAAACTTAGTATACAAGATTTATTTTTGGATGAGTTAATTCAGGGCTTGATTTCTCTGGCCCGAGACTAAGAAGCTGGTCAATCCGTTTTGCGTATCTATCTTATTGCTAGCCCTTTTTATCCGTGCATTGTGCATCTCCACAACAGAAATTTCACAAACCTCGCCGGATATCCACCCATAAAACCCAATATATCTTTTTGTGTTTACCTCCTTGATCACAACCTATCATTTGAGTATGGATGAATATTTCGAGGAAAATCACAAGAATGAAGGTGCCAAGGATTGAAGTATAATTTTGGGAGTCCTCCAAGACGACATAAAGGTTGCGTGAAGGATCCCAAGAAGATTTCAAGTGTTTCTCTCCAGGAAAACATAGAACTTTTAGTACCTACCTTGGCACACAAATTTTCCCACCTCTTTGCCTGAGGACGTGCAATCATCTAAGCATGAGGGGAGCTGCCAAGGAGTAGGTACAATTTAATCTAGAGTTCAAGGGGAGTATATAAAAAAGAAAGAAAAAGGAGAAAAGAAAAAAATATAGAGAGAAAGAAGAAGTATGAAAAAAAGAGAAGAAAAAATATATATATGAGAAAGAAAAATAAATAAATAAATAAATAAATAAAGCTCCCCGGCTCTCTAGATGCATTAAGAGTTTTAAGAGGATTCAAGATCAAGACCCATACTCATCTTTCCAACCATGTGCAATCCGATAACGAGGACTTTGTTTGTGCCTCGGGATCACTCTTTGTCATTTGCACATGCTCACCTATCTCAAGTGTGTGTATTTTTGTCTTTCCCCCTCCTTGAAACAACATTATTTTCCAATGACCTTTTTGACGAGTCTCGGTAAGACCAAGAGAAGCTTGTCTTGTTTTGATAATATCTCAATAATAATATCTTGGTAGGACTAAACTTTTCCCAAAAACTTCATAAAAAGCCTACCACTTATATATATTTTAAGAGGGAAAGGAGTAGAACAAATAGGCTTGAGAGACAAGACGAGATGAGAGTTCACAAGGAAGATGCAAGGTGGTTTAAATTTTTGAACTTGGTTTAGCTCTTTCTATTCATCTTGCTCTACACTTCAAAATTTCTGAGGTTCATTTGAAATTTGGGAGCATGACTAATTACTTGTGGGAAGTGCTTAATTGATATCCACCCTCCGTAGGGATGAAGGCTACTACACTATGGAACTTTAACAAATATAAATTTAGAGAGCATTATGTTTTCTCGTGTATGATCAAGTGCAAGGTATGAACAATGAAAGGCAACGCTGATATCCATTGAAGGCTTACTCGAGGACGAGCAAGGTTTAAGCATGGGGGAGATGTTGACGGTGAATTTCCATCAACCTAGCCATGAGTTTACCTTCAATGTTAGTATTGATTTAATATCCAAACTAATGATCCTAACCCTCATCATATATCAAGTTCGCACTCGCATGTGGTATTTGGAGTTTATTGTTTACGCATGGATTAAGCACCTAAATGAGGACTTCCGGGTAGAGTTCATCGAGCACTTTGCGAGAAGGTCATGAAGCCCGGTACAAGTCAAGACACGAGGTGAACATGACTCCAAGAGGCCTAAGGACCAATCCGTGAAGGAAGAAAACTCCGAGGACCTGGACAGAAAATGCTGAAGCTTGCACGACAAGGAGCCCTATCCAAACCGCGGAGAAACTGACGTCAAGAACCCACATGCAGTTGGGAGAAAGTTCTAGAAGACACGAGAAGCGACGGGAAGAAAACCGGGGCCGAACCGGGCCAAAATGGGCCCAGGCCGCCCGACCCAGCCCATTCTGGCGTTGGTTCGGCACCCCCTTTGACCTAGATGACCCTCGAGCTATTTATAGTCCCCCTGCCAAGAGCCACGCATCAATTCATTCGTCATCCGCCGCCGAGGAGCAGAGAAGAGAGGGACAGCATTCCGGAGAGGAGAGGGTCGAGATGGTTGACTAGGGCTTCCCTAGCCGACGTGGGAACCTTGCATAGAAGACCACGTCGGAGTTCCCGGAGCTAGAATCAAGATCAAGATAGGATCCCGTTGGTGATCTTGTCCATGTATCATTTGTTATGTTGAATTATCAAATTGAATCCAATTTCTAGCGATCAAGTGCTTTCTCTATGACTTTGTCTTCGCTTGGGTTTTCCTATTCTCCAATCTATTCTGCGGATAGATTGCATAGGATGTTCTTGTAGCCATGGTGGCTAGTGGTGCATACCTGACCTACCGAGCGTTTTCAACTTGTTCTTCTTGAACTCGCCCTAGGCTAACCCGCACGAATAGGAGTGCGTTGTGACAGGACGGTGGCTCCAAAAGGCGGGCGTCTTCAGAGTTGGAACGGAAGCCACGATTTAAAGAATCTTTTAATGACATTCATTTGCCTTATTCTTCTCGGATTTGAAACTTCAACAAAAGACCCGATCCAATCTCTAGATTAGTTCTCCCCTCTCTTTCTCTTGCTACCTCCGATGTTTCCTAGATTAGATTGGTTTTCTTGGTGTTTCCTAAGATTAGATGCATTAGCTCTCCTTTTCAAGATCAAAGTGTTTTCCGCTTATTAGATTGGATCTTGCGTTACACATTGTTCCACAGATTTGATACCTTGGGTTCACACTTAAGGGAAGAAGGGTCCCTTGACTACGACGGAGGACTTGTCCGCTTGCAAGTCCAAACGAAGTTTGATACACATATAGACCGTCAACACCTGCTCGATGGCGTGAAAGACAGCATACTCGGGAGAGATTGTCTCGAACGGATCGAGCGGAAGGCACAGAGAGATAGGAGCAAGGGTGGCTTGCCTCTTCCTTTGTCAGAATCTTATTGAATTGGGAAGTGAAAGATGTCTTACCAGATCTCTCCTGATGGAGGACTTCTTACAACCCTTGGGCTTTTGCAAGTTTTTGATCATTGAGTGTCTGTTCATTTCTAGGACGGAATTCGAACCTTTCCTCTTTGCCATTAATGTGGAGTATGATTAAACCCACCCCAACATCAATGTGTGCTTCAGCAGTACTCAAGAACAGTCGCCCCGGTATGAGTGGTGTTTCCTTGTTAATGTTCATGTTGAGTACCACGAAGTCGACGGGGACAAAACAATCTCGAATTTTGACTGGTATGTCCTCGGCGATCCTCGCTAGGTATCGGATTGATGAGTCAGCAAGCTGCAGTTGCAAAGTGGTTGGGGACAATTCCGTATAATTTAATCGTTCAAAAACTACCTTAGGCATAACACTGACACTCGCTCCAAGGTCGCAGAGAGTGTGATCAAATTGCTGTGTCCCGATCGTACAGGTAATCGTAGGGCATCTTGGATCCTTTTTCTTTTCAGGAGACGATTGAGTATAGCAGCACTATATTCTTTCGTGAGCTTTACCACCTCCGACATTGGCAGAGCTCGCTTCTTGGTGAGGATGTCCTTAAGGTAGCGTGCGTACGTAGGTACCCGCATTGCCTCGAGGAGTGGAACATTGATGTAGAGTTTCTGAATCATGTCAATGAAATGAGTGAATTGTTCATCCACTGTCGTCTTCCTGTTTCGTTGAGGGAATGGCAGGAAGTTTGTCTCGATAAATTCTGGTTTCTCTGCCTCTCCTTCTTGTGCCCTTTCTTCTACAGGACCCCCTCTCCCTGGTGTATCTTCCCTTATATCAGAAGGGTCCTTGCTGGTTCCTCTCCTTCTCTCGTGCTCTTCTTACCGGTCCCTCCATGGTTAGGATAAGGCGGATCGCGAGTGGTCTTACCCCCTCTCGTGACTACCGCTTTTGCATTTTCAACTGAGGGAACCGAAACAGCTATCTGAGCCAGCTGGGTTTCTATCATCTTATTAAAGCTTAACTGGCTCTTAAGAGCAGAAGAGAGGCTATAAACCATGGTGTTAAGGCTTTCCAAAGCCTTATCACAGGTAGCTAACTTCTTGTTGAAACTATCATTGATCTTAGCTTGCCCGAAAACAAGATCTTTCAAGGAAGGTGTGTTAGGATTGAAAGAATTATCTTGATTACCTCTTTGATAATAAGGGCGTTGATTCCACGTTTGACCTCCTTGTGGACGATAACTGTTGTTGTTGCCGTTCATGGACATCACATCCTCCTGGGTAGCAGGGCAGTAATTCCCTGAATGCCCAGTGTTACCACAAACTTCGCAGGTCATGCGAGAGTTCATAGCTTGAGTAGTGGTGGCCATGGCAGCCTTCTCATTGGTTAGATTATCCATTCGCTTCATCAACAGGTCCATCTTGGTGCTCAACATATCTGCTTCCTTGACAGTATGTGTACCCCTTTGATGTGGCTGGAGTCGATCATCACTCCACCCTTGGTTGGAGACCATCTTCTCAATAAGTTGAGTTGCATTAGCAATAGTGAGTGAGAAGAAAGCTCCTCCAGCAGCAGCATCAACATGTCCTCGGGCTGTCGGAGTCAGCCCATTATAGAAGTTATGTAGAATAAGCCAGTTGTCCATCCCATGATGAGGACAGGCCAAGATATACTCTTGAAGCCTCTCCCAAGCTTCTGGGATAGTCTCATTTGCTGCTTGCTGAAAGCTTGAAATTCTTCCCCGCAGGGCATTAGTTTTACCCAACGGAAAGAACTTCACGAGGAATGCCGCCGAGCATTTTGCCCAAGTATTAATCTCCTCACGGTTCGCATAGAACCACTGCTTCACCTTTCTCAGAAGTGAGGATGGAAACAGTCGCAGACGAATAGCATCTTCCTCCACTCCTCGTATGGTGAAGGTGCTGCACAGTTCCAGGAACTGTTGCAAGTGGGCGCTCGCGTCTTCATTAGGCTTGCCACAGAATGGGCTAGCCTGTACCATCATAATGAGGCCAGTTTTGATCTCGAAGTTTCCGTTCCCGGTGTTGATCTCGGGGCCTGTGGGCACCTGATCAGCAGAGGGAGCAGAGTACTCGTGAAGAGTCTTCTCGGGGTTGGCCATAGGAGTTGATGTAGATGGCACAAAGGAAGCTGGGTCGACTTCCGTATGTACACGCTGGGGAGAACCGAAATGAGTTCTAGCTCTCCTTACAAGTGACTCAGGATCTTCAGTGAAATTCGGCGGTAAGTCGAAACCAGTCATGCACTACCTATCTTCATCATCCAAAGACAAAGAAAACAATCAAGGTTAGCCTGCATTGAGAACTGCTTTACCCTGTCATGATTATAAACATATGGAAAGTGTTGTCATGTTATCCTTTAGCCTTCCCCGGCAACAGCGCCAAAAATGCTTGTTGATATTTCTTAACGTCATCACTAGGTTTATATCCCCAGTAACGGCACCAGAAATGGTGGACGACATTCCTTAACATATTTGCTAAGTTCATGAGTTCCTACCAAGGATACCAGAAATGTTCCGATGGTAATCCTAACATTACAAAGAATCCGCAAGCGTACGGATATACAATTGTAGCATTTCCCCAAAGGAGTATTCCAAAGCGCATCGAATCCAAGGAAGGCGTGGTCGGATTAACATGTGCAACACTATTGCAATGAGTATAGATCAATGACGAGAATAAGTCAGGCCCCAAACACAGGGGTAAGATATGATAAGGATGGGTAGTGTGAACACACTCGAACTCGTTCTCTCTATGGTACACTATGGCTTAGGAGGCAACATACGAGTTATCTCTAGGTTCTAAGGTACTAAACATATAAAGTGAGTAGAAGCCAGTCAGTCACATAAGCATTGTATGAATATCAGCTCAGCACCCAGGCACAAACGGGGAGCTAACCGCCCGCGTCGCTTCCGCACGATGTCGGTTGTTAGATCTTAAACTCCTACAACGTAGCCGAACGTGGGGGATTACAAAGGGTCCAACGTCTGTCACTACCGCGGCCTACCCCTAAGTATCCATGGGATACACTCATATGCAACGCAGCTACTCAACCCAAGCACCATGCTTGCATTGTTAACTAGACACTGGCCGGCCCGGGCTATTGTGACCCAGGTCAGTGCCACCAGATAACTAGCCACTTACACCGAGTACCAGAGCTTAAACTCAAACTTCATACAACACAAACACGTGAGCTAACTGGATCAAACTAGGCTAGGCACACAAACGGATTCGTGTTCTACTATGTCTATTCAACAGGATCAAAGGGTCATGTTCATGAAGAACACGAGCCTCTAACTTATGAACAAACACCGAAGACCTGAGTAAATCATTCGTCAAGTGGATCAAAAGGTCTTGTTCATCAAGAACAGGAGCCTGTAAATGATGAACGAACGAAGAACACATGAACAAATCACCCATATATGCTAACACTACTTTATATGAAATAGCTGAATAACTGAAGTAGATCAAAGTCATACAATAAAATAAAGATACAAAAGAACTCATACCTAGATCCCAAAGTAGACTTGGAACCTGAAGTAGAACTTATCTAGCCTACCTCCTAGCCTTGGAAACTAAAAGTGAGAGAGGAGTTGGAAAGTGAGTTGGGTAAGAAATGAGTCCCTTCACATCTATTTATAGGCCTAGGACAGCTTCGGGAGAATGGCGTGAACACCCCGGAAACAGATCAGGAGCCGACCAGGAAGCACCACGTGGAAGGCTGAGATGAGCCGACACAAGGTCGGTTCGGCCGACCTGTGGGGTCGGTCGACCCCTTGAGGGCCCACCTCAGCCTGTGCTTTCGCGTGGTGGCTGTCTTGTGGGTCCCAAGGTCAGTCCTCGGTGACCACCTGGTTTTGAGGCGGTTTGCCTGCCCGTGGGCCCTTCAATCCTTGTGATGTCCTTGTGCCGCCCTCTGATTCGTCGGGGTTGCTTCCCTTGGATTGATGACATGGCTTGCATGCATGGGATCCTAGGTGGCAGCCCTTCCTTGGCTGAGGTGACGTGGCTTGGCCCATAGAAGGTCAGTTGTCACTTCTTTTATGCTTATTTTACCTACAATCACAGAAACTCCAAGGACAAGTGGAACTACATTATTCTTAACTAAATGCATTTAAGAAATGCCTTTTGCTCCTTTATTTATGAGTATATTGACGGCTAAAGTTGGTACTTAACAACCGTCAACAACAGGTTAAAGTTTACATAACAAGGTCAGAAAAGTGGGTCACAACCCACACATACACAAGTTCACAATTCTTAAGAAACAAAAGCAACAGTTTGAGCAATTTCTGCTTCATTCGTCCATGACAACCTTCGGAGAACTTGTACGCTGCTAAGAGCTACCGTCTTCCCCATCATTGTCCTCACTGCTGCTGCTGCTGCTTGAGCCATCTTCAACATCACAGTCTTCGCCCGCTTGACCATCAGATTCAGAACTTATCTCAAGAGCCTTGCGAATCTCGTCACTTGCTTCTTTCCTCATGAGCTGAAGGAAGCCAATAACCGAAAGGGTCAGGAAATGACGCATTAAGCAAAAATAGAATAGAATAGAAAAGAGGAAGAACTCAAAGATTCAAGAGAAAGCCACCTCTTCAAGTTTGTCGCGAGCAGTCTTCTTCGCAAATTCTCTGCCACTTGCAATCCAGAATTCTTTCATAAATTTAAGTTTAATGGCCCGAACATCTTCATTCACTCGAATGAGGGAGGTACTTGTGGCATTTGGAAATTGCTGAATCACTCCACGAAACTTCTCAAGATCAACACAGTCATAGTTTTCGAGAAGTTTGAGCAAGCTCTCAACACTGAAGACAACATCAAAGTCACTAGCACCTGAGATGACATCAGGAAGAGCTTTGAATTCTGTTAACATCCACTCCATTACTACCGAAGCATCTTCATTCTCAGGGAAAGGGTTTGGACGAGTGCCGAATTGACCAAGAGCTTCACTATATTTTTCAAACAAGAGTTTGAAACTCTTCCGGATGCCATCAGCACCCTTACTCATGGCTTCGCACCGCTCGTTAAGTGCTTTCTCAAGCTTCAGAATGATCTTCTCCTTCTTACCAAGATTCTTGGCAATATCAGCATTTTGTGTGACAAGTTCAGCGTTTGCACCTCGAAGAACATTTATAGCATCAATACTCTTGTCAACATCTTTCCGAAGATTTTGAATCATTTTAAGGTCATCATTGCAAGCTTTCACAAGCTTGTCATGATCTTTCTTTAAGTTAAGATGAGCAACATCGGCGAGCTTCTTCTCTTCTTGAGAAATCCTCAAGGCCTCTTTCAACTCCTTAATTTGATTTTCCAGTTCTTGGTTCGAAGACTGACCTTTCTCAAGATCTTGCTTCAGGCCACGAGATTCATTGCTAAGGTTGGACATGCACTGCTCATTCTTGTTGAATTTTTCTGAGATTAGTCTACTAGCAACAGCTGTCTTCAGACCAAGAATTGCGTTGAACTTGGAAAGTTCTGAGGCAGGAAGTTTCCGGAGAGATTCTTCAAAAGCTAGAAAGAAGAAAAGAATAGAATGACGGGCTGGGCAGGAAAGAAAGAAAGAAATAAAGAAGAAAGGTGAGGAACAGAAAACAAACCTTCTGAGTCGAAAAGCTTCGCAGATCCTTGACCAACTATTTCATTAATCTCCAAGGATTTTTGGTGAGAAGAAGAGGTTTGTTCCTCAGGAGCAACGATTGCTTTGTCAGTAAGATGAGGCACCTCCTTCAGAGCATCTCCTCCTGTTTCACTCACATGTTCAATTATAAATTTAGAATATCTCCACAGTATAGAAAAACTACGACCATCGCCATCTTTACCAACCACCGGACCACCAACACTTAATAGTTCACCCCTGAAAGATGTACCAAAGCTATCATTGTACGCTGCAACTTCAGGAGTAGGGTCTTGTCCTTCAGGGATATCTTCGCGATTCCCGACCAAAGATGGATCTTCAAGGAATCCACCGCTCCGATCTACTGTACGCTCCAAGTCTTCGATAAACTTCGGAGATGCCTCATCACTATACCTGAGCATTTTTGGTCCGGCCCGACCCGGCCCGCTGGCCCGGCCCGGGCCCGACCCGCGCCAGGCCCGCCCACGAACCTTACTGGACGGGCGTGGGCAGATATCTTGAAGCCCGCGAAATTTTTTTTTGACCCGAGCCCGGCCCGAAATACTGTTTTTAGTTACTTTACACTATAAAATGAGCGAGCGGCCCGCCCAAGCCCGAGCCCGGCCCGAGCCCGGCCCGAAAACTAAGGCCGACACGTCCCATGGGACGGTCATGGGCAGGATTTTCTCAGCCCGAAAAACCCAGGGTTTTTTTCGGCCCGACCCAAACCCGGCCCGGCCCATGAAATGCTCAGGTCTACTCATCACCAGCAGCAAGAGTTCTGGAAGGATCAGCCTCAGAGGAAACAATGGTAACAAGCTTTTTAGGAGCAGCTTGAACTTCAGGCCTCGCATCTGAAAAAGTTTCAACATCAGCAAGCTCATTTTCCGAACCTGGAGTACAAACAGGACGAACCCCTGACCTCAATTTACAGCAAATGCAAGAGAAGTAACCTGTTCGGTGAGGCTGATCTTCCATCTCTTCATCAGAAAAGGCCGAAGGGACTCATCGAACAACGGCAGCAGAAACTTTCTTAACAGCTTTCTTGGCCTTCTGTTTTCCCAACTCTGCGAGGCTAGATGCGTCATGGAGCTCAACTTCGGAAGTACCTTCAGAAACTTTTCTTTTTCATTTGCTAGACTCTAAAGATTTAGTCTTGGTCGGGCAAACAGTAGAAGAAATGGCCTCACCGGTAGTGTCCTTGGATTTTTCTTTTTGAGAAGCCATTTTCCGCCGAGACTTAGAAGGAGCCCCAATAGCCAAGGAACCAGTTGCCCCAAGAGGCTGCGTCTTCTTGTCCGGGCCAGGTGGTCGGGAGCGGAGCGTAGTTTCAGCACCAAGTTCAGAAAAGACGTGGTTCACCCTTTTCTTATTTTTCACAATCTGCTTGTAGGCCTTGTACTCGTTCAGAGTAAACTCGCCAACCATTTCGCTGACTTTCTCTTCAACCTCGAGAATAAAATCCTCGAGACTCTGACCATCCTCAAGTCGTAAGTTGAATCGCGGAAATGGTACTTTCTGAGAAGCCTAGTCAACATCAAGATAAATTATTTCCGAAGGTTTCCAACCGTGCGACAAGGGCCAGATGCGTGCGCCAACATATTCTTCTATGACATCGCGACCACCAAGAATAGAACAGGCAAGGTAAAAGCCATTTTCAGCATTCTTGAAACCAGACACTCTACGATTGAACGTAGCAGTGCTGACAGCGGCCACTGGAGAAATGGGTGAGTAAAAAGGGTACGGTGGACCGGTGTAGCTGGGGACCTTAAACATGACGACCTTAACATAAAACTAGTAAGATCGCCAATCTTCAGGCAACTTGTTGTTGCTACAAGGAGCAAGCTGAATACGGACAACATTCTGATTCACGTTCTTTCTCCGAGTGTTGAAGCAGCAACACCCATAGTGAGCCTCGTACAGCTTCTCGTCATCAAGTTTGATGATATCCCTCTGAATAAGAAGCTCGAAAAGACGTGCGAAGATATCAGTGCTAATGGGACATTCGAAAGTCTTCATAATCCAGAAGAACTTCGAGAGCTCCAGGAAGGAGTTGGGAGTCAACTGATGCATCTTCACTGAAAACTTCTCGAGGATCGCAGGAAGGTGACTATCGCAGGGGAATCTGAGACTGGCAGTAAAAAATTTTCTGAAAACGACAACCTCGTCGGCTTCGGGAGCAGGGGTCTCTTCGTCAGAAGGAGAACGATCATCACCAGGAGGAAAGAACCCAGCATCCTCATATTCCTTAATGAGTTCAGGAGTGACTTGAGATTTACCAAAGACCAAGGTCGGGGTGTATGAAGACTTCGAACCAATGAGCTCGTTCAGAATGACTTCAACATTGGAAATATCTTCGCCGTCGCCAGAATCATTCCCAGATCTGATCTCCCCATGTTCGCGACTCCCAGATTCTCGAACAGTTTCGGCAATCGGGTTCTCAGCGCTTGGGGGAATATTCTCCGATGTCGGAGGAACGCCGGCTGCGGCTAACTCTTCGGTAGTCATCGGCCTGGCAGTGCTTTTAGTGCGAGCCACCTTCTAAAAGAAAAGTTTAACGAAAAATCAAAACAAGTGAGTAACTGAAAAATCAAAGAAAGCAAAGATAATGTTCAAGAATATGATAAAGGATAAGAAATTACCTTCGGAGAACGAAAAGGTTACAGAACTTCCGAAATCTCGAGACGCGAAGCTCGAAGCTCAGAGGCTAGAAAACTTCAAAGAAAACAACGGAACGGTGAAACAAAGTTACCCCACGGAGTATCTATTTATAAGGGAGAGGGGGTAGTCTCGAGAAGATACCTCGATACAACCGTTGCACTGACCAGAAGGGGACGCGTGTATACTCGACGTTCCGAGGGTGACGTTTTTTACCACAATTCGAGAAATTTTCGTGGAAATGGATCGTCGGAGTCAACCCGCTTCCCCGAGGGGCTAGTGTTGGGGAATTGGGTAAAAACCTTTCACCCTCGGATCTTCGGAGGTTTTGGCATTTTCATGAATTTGGTGATATAAACGAAAAAGGACCAAGCGATGTATTCTGTTCCGTGATTTCCGAAGGACGCAATTTCGATTTTCATGAACTCGAACTTGTGCGAAGTGTGAACGAAAGACTATCTAACCCATTTAAAACCCTCGGACGAATTGTTTGCTGAAGGGGCTTGAGTTCCTGAGTTTGTTCGTGAATTTGTTCGCAGTTTCAGGATGGAGACTTCGGAGAATCTGGCAATTCAGGAAACTTGACGTCGGTGTCGAGTTCGGACTTCCGAAGCTGGAGCCTAGACACTCAGTGGTTTTCGCGAATGAAGGCAAAGCCGCGAATGTGCCAAGTCAAAGGCGCGGCATCAAAAGTCCGGGTTCGAGGTGTGAATGGATGGCAGGCTTGTAAATATATGAAGTTAGCTCCGCAAATTACGGGGTGTAAAAGACAATCGTGTACATGTTCCAATTTGGAATATTCTTTAGATCTGAGAGTAATATCGGAATGTAAAAGTCCCTTCGTCTCCCTATAAAAGGAGGCTGGGGGCACGTGTAAAGGAGTTCACAACTTTTGAGGAGAAATACAGGCTTTCAGAGATTCCTTGTCTCCGTGTTCGTGAATTCTTTCTTGTACGTGTTCGGGGGTTCCATCCGATTCTTGAATCCCCAACATTTGGTAAGTCCGGAGAGAATGGATGACTGATTTTGTAAATGAGGGAGGCAAAACTGGCCCTCGTGATAGGTGAGGGAGGTAAAATGAACCTATGATCTTTTTTTTTGTGAGTCAGCAAATCTGCAAGGGAAAATTGGTTCTATACCACCGAATGATCAACACATCCCGAAAATACCACCGAAAGGCCGCCGTTCCGTAAAATAGCAGCGAAAGCATGACCCGTTATCATAAAGTACCATTCTGTCACATTTGGCGTTAACGCCGTCCGGCCGCCTGTCCCGGAGCTTGCTAGTGCCTTCTTCCTCCTTGTGAACGGCCATGGCAGCTTCCGCCAGGCTGGACATGCCGAAACGTGCGCTGCGCTGCGCCACACTCCTGAGCTCCTAGCCAAGATGCACGTTGCACTGCGCTGCGGCGATCCCACGCGACGTTGGCCTCCCCTGCACCCTAGGAGCAGTGGTTGCTGCGCTCTAGCCTGACGCATTGACCGCGAGGAGCTGCGCATGTTGCGCGCCTGC
Organism: Cenchrus fungigraminus; assembly: GCA_036936925.1. NCBI lineage: Eukaryota > Viridiplantae > Streptophyta > Magnoliopsida > Poales > Poaceae > Cenchrus > Cenchrus fungigraminus. The sequence continues at coordinate 37,264,291 of CM072780.1, read as the reverse complement.
GTGTGGGCGCAGCGAGGTCGGACTGACTCCTCCTGCGGCTGGCAGCTGGTGCCGACACAGCCCGACAGCCGACGATTGTAGTTGTGGTCTGTAGATGGAGGCACTCACTGACCAAAACTCCAAGCAACAGCAATCCATCACCAAGCTCCAGCTCCTCCGCTCTTTTTTTTCTATCTCTCTGCATCAGCACAAGCCTCTTCAAGCAGAGTCGCAAGATCATCAGTGCTACACGCTCGCGCTCAGGCTGTTTGATAAAATGCCGCGGCAGGAGCTCACGAGGTACCGCGCATGCTCTTGCTCTCCAGTCTCCACGACGCGTTGCTGCAGGCATGCCACTGCTCATGTTGAAGAACATCGGAAGAGAGGAAAGAGGCCCCAGGCTGGTTGCAAGAAAGATAAGCTAGTGTGTCACGTCAGGCCAACAACGACATGCTCGGAGGCTGCAAACGGCGAGCGGTCGAGCGCAACTGCGCAACCTGCAAGCAAAAGTGCAGACACCAGCGACCAGCTTCGCGAGGTTGCCGCAGGGGCGCAACGCGCGTTTAGGCGCCTGGCGGAAGCTACCATGGCCATTCCCAAGGAGGAAGAAGGCAACTAGCATGCTCCAGGACAGACGGATGGACGGCGTTAACGGCAAACATGACAGAATGGTACTTTACAGTAACGGGTCGTTCTTTCGCTGCTATTTTACGGAGCGGCGAACTTTCGGTGGTATTTTCCGGATATGTTGATCTTTCGATGGTATGAGACCAATTTTCCCGATCTGCAAAGCGGGGCCGAGCCGGTGTGTGGATTGTAGCTTTGGGGGCCTCCTTCAGTCCGTAGATCAAGTCAGATGATGATTTCCGTCAGGTCACATCGACCGCGTACGCCCCGCTGTCCAAGCACCATCGGCGCTCGCCGCTCGACCATGCCGTGCGCCGCGCGACCCGAGCCAATCAGCCAAACCCCCACCCATTACTTACGGGACGAGCCGTGTGCTTGGCGCTTGGCGGGCCTCGTGGATCGTCGTCAACGCGGAGCTGTGCTCTGGGAGACGGCGGCCGCAACCCGGCCAGTACGTAGTAGGGCTAGGACGGTGCACGGGGCGGTGGACGGTGGTGGCCGGCCGGCCGGCGCGGCGTGTTTCTCGAGGTGCCGCCGCACGCATGAGCCCACGAAGGGGCGGGCGGTGGTCACTTCCCGCGACCGCGCGCTAGGTTTTCTTGCGTTGGGCGGCGGACGCAACACGCAAAGCCAGCAGACCGTGTAAAACGCTGCGAACCAGGACCATCAGGTAGCTAGCTATCGGTGCTGCAAATCGTTAGTAACAACATAAATACATAATCCCCCAGAAACTCATCATTATCCATGATTCTGTTTGTCGTAGCTAGTTAACAAAATGTACGTACCAGAAACTGTTGGGCGCATTTACAAAATGTGGGAAAAGTGATCAACCTTGTAGTTGGGCTCTATCGTCTTATCGTGACTCAGGCCTATGCTGGTTCATATTTTGGTTTTCTAGCGTGTAGTTAATTAGAGATTGAACATGTAATGTTTAATTTGGTGCGCTGAACGCTACTCCCTCTGTTCCTATATATAAGCATTTCTAAGGTTCAAAATTTTTGTCTAAATATAAGCATTTCTAGGGGTAGGACAAAGTTGAATGTGGTTGGTGGGTGGGTGAAGAATTGGTGAGTAGTGTAAAATGAGGGGTATAGATGTCATTTTCTTCCAATGTTGTTTGTTGAATTTGAACCCTTAGAATGTTTATATAAAGGAACGGAGGGAGTAGCTTGAAACCAAAATATGAACCTACAAGCTTGATTATTGTTGATCATACTAATAATGCATATGGAATTTAGTAACTTTTGAAACTAACCAAAGTATGAACCTATGCTTCCCACTGTAGCAAACCATTAGACTACAGAGGCAGAGCGAATATCCGATGCCCATTCATTCACAGATGCTACTAGGCAAAAAGAAATGACGGAATAGCCAATTCAGTCCCCGAACTATCACTCAAAGCTCAATTTCGTCTCTGAACTACGAAAATGATCGTTTTGGTTCTCAAACTTTCGCATCTGACTCAGTTTCGTCCCTGAACTACGAAAACAGTCGTTTTGGTCCTCAAACTTTCGCATCCGACTCAAATTTGTCCCTGGTTGATAGCCAAATACCCTTTTCTACCCTTCTCCTACCCCTACGCGTTGCTCGCTGCTAGCTGCTGGGGAACCCGCTGCTCCCTCTGCTCCTCACTGTCGCTGTCGTCTCCGCGAAGGCCGGCCCCTCCAGTCTGGCGGCCTGCTGCCCCGCCAAATCCACCACGCCAGCACCTCCTCATGCGTCGGCGGGTGCGGATCTTAGGCGCGGCCGCGGCGGAGGCAGGCCATGGATGGGGCGTGGGCGCGCTCGGCGAAGGAGGTGCGAGGCCCCTGGTCCATCTTAGGGGAGGACGACCTACAGCTCCGATTCGCCAACAACGAGCGGTGCGTAGGGATATGAGAAGAGTAAAAAGGGTATTTGGCTATCGGCCAGGGATGAATTTGAGCCGGATGCGAAAGATTGAAGACCAAAATGACAATTTTCGTAGTTCAGAGACGAAATTGAGCCGATTGCGAAAGTTTGAGGATTAAAACGATAGTTTTCGTAATTCAGAGACGAAATTGAGGTTTCAGTGATAATTCAGGGACTGAATTGACTATTCTGCCAAAAGAAATCACTGCCCACACACCCGGTGGCCTGCACACTGCTATTCCTGCACACGCATGCTGCATGCAGTATTGCGGGCTGACTGGACTCGCTCTGGCGTGGAGCTAGGGGTCCCAGCCCTAGTGCTGCCCAACCATAGCTGGAGCTAACAAATTGCTACTGGTTGACCTTTGTTGATGGTCACCCACTAAACAAATATATCAACTACAAAACAAAACCAGCTAAGCATGCAGGCCAAGTAAAGTTGCACGTACATACAAGATTACAATCCAAGTCAAGATTGACTTTGCTTATCACGCACAACAATTTAGTAATCGAGCCGGTCGGCCGATGCTGATCTCATCTTTCACAGCCCACGTAAAAAACAAAAAGCTAGGGTTGGTTTGGTTGTGGTAATTTGGACTTCTATTTACTACTCATCCGTCTGGTTTGGTTGTGGTAATTTGGACTTCAATTTACTGCTCATCCGTTCTCAATTTGGAGTCTAATTCACTATTCAGCCGTTCTCAATTTGAACCTCAATTCACTATTCATCTGTCACATTCTCATCACATCTCTCACAGCATGCACCTTAACGTGTACAATTTTTTTACAGCTTTACACCATAAAGCACTATTTCAACATTATTCATCTCTACAAATTTGACGAACTAAACACCACCTAGCTAGTGTAAGAGAAAATAAAACCAGTGTGAATCTGAAACCACCCACTTCCCCAACCTCATCAGCTCGCCGGCCCGGTGAGTGGGTGCATGCAATTCGTGGTCCAGGTGTTGTTGGCACGCCGGCGCCGCGGCAGATCTCTCTCGCGCTCGCGCGTGATCGAGAGGAAAAGATTCGGCGACGAGCTGAGGCGGCGGCCGGTGGTAGGGATTGGAAAAAAGATTAGCCAAGCAAATTAAACCGGGGCTCGATCTGATTAGAGGAGAGAGAGAGAGAGCGCCTGAAAGCTGCCGCACACGTCCTCGCTCGCCGGCCGTCGCCATCATCATTCCTCCCAGAAAGAAAAGCCTCTGTCTCCCTCATCACGCCCTGCGCCTGCGCCTGCGATGACTGCGATCGCGCTGGTAGCGACGTCGTCGACCAAAGCTGATCGATCACGCCGGCCTGGCCTGCATTATTAGCTAGCCTGTCGTCAGTCGCGGTCCTCGCTCCTTGATCTCCAGGATCGGTGAAACATTTTGTTATTAACAATGATTTGATTATAGCTGAGCAAATGCGCATTACCGGCGGTGGGTTGACTCTCCTCGCACTGCATGATGCCGTGATGCATCATCGGCGAAGCCTTTTGGAAAATACTAGAACAATGCACGTCGACGTCACCGGCGATTAAGAAAGATCCGGCAAGAGAAAGAAGGCGCGGCCGGGAGCGTATGTACTTGGGTAGTAATCACTCCATGTGTCTGTGATTAAGGTGGTGTTTGGTTCGGCAGAATGTAACACAATTGGATTACGATTGCTAATGAATCATGTTACAGGGTGTGTAATTGGTTGACGATGCAATCAAATCCTACAACTATATATACAAGCTTGTTATTACCATCTTTCCCCTACGTAGTGAGAAAACATATATATATATATAATATCTAATTACATTACCACCAAACAAAGAGTGCAATCGCTCATTTCTTTCTTGAAAGCATCAGAATCTCATTCCATTGCATTTACGATACCATTCTACTCCCTCCGTTTCAAAATACCTCTCACTGTTGGCTTTTGATCACAATATTTGACTATTTATTTTATTCAAAGAATTAGTGCAAATATGCAAAACGCCAAGCTACACGTAAAATACCTTTGATGGTGAAGTAACTCACAAACAAAACAAATGATATATATACATAATTTTTTAATATATAAAATGAATGGTCAAATGTTGTAACCAAAAGTTAACAATGACAAGTAATTTAGAACGAAGGGAGTACGAACCAAACATCATTTAAGATTAAGAATTTTTAGTTGTGATGTTAATCTCAGCACTGATCGATCTCATCATCTTGCGTAATTGCGTTGGCTCGCGATTCCTAGGGTGTTTGTTTGGACAGTAGTACGGGTTACTCAACCCCGCACTACTATCAGCGGAGCCGACCTGACGACTGACTTTCTCCGCACTTCATAGTGCCATGATTACAGCCTTTGACAATGGCAGCTTTGGCCGGTGATCTTCTGTGGCAATGGTTGTTGGCTGGTTCTAAGTGGGTTGGTCAACGTTCTGGGACAGGGCTTACTCTAAACTGAACACTTCAGGAAGGATAACAGAAGCGCTCGTTGTCGACAAGAAAAATATCTGCTCTCCGTCCGTGCTGCCATGCTTGTACTCCCTCTACCCCAAAGTATCAACCATTTTGTTTTTTAGTTTAGTTTACAGGTTTGCTATGCACATACGGAGTGCATAATATATTATGCATAGATGGAATAACAAAAAGGTACGAATCTAGAATACTCAAAGTGACTTATAATTTAGGACGGAGAGTGTAGTTCACACTGTACAAAAGTGGTTGTATAGAAGTTTTATTTTGTTGAAATATAATTTTAGCATGGAGCATTGTATGGCAAAGCACAATTATTAGAGTCGTTGTAATTTGCGGTGCCCGCTACATTCTTGTCAGTTTAATTGTTGTGCACTATCCTTGATGAAAACCCAGAAGTTCCTTCTTACCTGAAAACACATCAAGCATTCTACAAATTTTCAATCCAAACAGCAAATCGAGCATGAAGAAAAAAAAAAGAAAAGAAGAGTAGGAACTTGAAGAAATCATAATATACGAGTAGTAATAATATCTGAATTTGGAGTGTGCATTGGTCCTGTATTTATCTTTATACTTCTTTGATATAAATTATTTTTGTGTGAGGCGTGCCCCCTACTACATCGTCAAGTCATTTTGCTAATTAAATTCTCACGATTGTGTGGGTATGGCTTCAAAACTTTTGATTATTTAGAGGTTCGTCTTCGTCATAAAACCAGTGGAATGCCTATAGTTTGTCCTACTGAAAAGAAAAATATTTGTATCGCGGTGCTGCAAATGGATTCTCTGAATTCGGTTTGTAAACATCCTTTTTGGTACATTAAATACTCCGTTATATTACTTCATAGGCTTTATTTGTAAAAACACACTATAGTAAAACTTAAACCTTATTAAGGCATGTTTAGTCCCCCAAAATTTCTGCATTCACCCGTCACATCGAATGAACAGACACTAATTAGAAGTATTAAACGTGGATTAATGACAAAACTCATTCCACAACCCCTACCTCAAAAACTCAAGATGATCCTAATGAGCCTAATTATGGCATGATTAGACAATGTTGTGCTACATTAAATAATATTTAATGACAGATTAATTAGACTCAATTGATTCATCTCGCGGTTTCCCGTCCATCCGTGTAATTAGTTTTATAATTAATCTATGTTTTGTCCTCCTAATAGGTTTTGAAAGAGGACCCAAAAATTTTGGAATAATTGGATCTATACCATTGAAAGATCCAAAAGTTAGATACATATCATTGACTCCACATGTCATTAACTCATGTCAACCTCACATGTCATTGACTTAGGAATGGTATAAATCTAACTTTGGGATCTTTTAATGGTATATGAATCCAAATTTCCCAACAAAATTTCCTAGGGAACTAAACGGGGCGAGAAACAAATACTAATTGGTTCAGTGACCGGAGGATATAACAAGATTTGATTGAAGTCAGCTAGTTGACTTACGTGCAGGTGTAAACAAACCATATATATATAAGACACACATGCTTGTCTTCCTTTTGCGTACATTGCGCCCCAGGCACGGCGACGACACCGAAATGGGGCGTACGTGCGTGCAGGCGTATCGTCCATGTAATTGACTTGGGCGCCGTCGAATCGACCACACGTCTCATCAGTCGGTTAGTGCGCAGCTGATTGTGTCGTGTGAATGAATTTCAACGTAGAAAGCTGCTAGTACTAGCTAGCTGGGTGGTGCTGCGTGTATATATGTGAATCTAGCTAGCAAAACGCTGGCTCCCGGAGTCAACACCTGCTGCAGGATATTTTGTCGTTTGACGGAAGAAAAACGTCAACGAGATAAGCGTGTGTGCAATCTCTCGCGTCAACGATCATGCATCGATCGAGTCTGATCTCTGATTATTCGTCAGAACACGTGATGCTGTTTCAGATCTGAAAAATTGATCGATCCGGCGCCCGCGAAGAATCGAGGAGCATGCATGCTAGCTGATGATGACATTTGGATTCTAATTCTCCTCACGCAGTCACGCGTGCACACGTACTGTCGTCTGATGAGATGATGTCCGAAGATTAGCTTTTGTTTGCTATAAAGAGTGTATATGTTATGCTATTTATAGAAATTAAAGTTATATTCTCCAATAATGACTAGCTTTTTAATAAGCGCTAGCTGCAGTCGCTCTCTTTCCTTCCATGTAAGAAAAAAATGATCATACTTAGTGAGTTGTAAGTTTGTAAATAGGTGTCATAAGGTTTTGGTCTCGATTATGTATCTCCTCAATCTCGTGATAAAAAGATGGTTACTATTGAAGTTCTGCCGACAAGTTAGCTAGCCTTTGGGGATTTTGATCGGGCCACGTTTTCACGTAGCTTCAGCCGGTACGTACTCCATCCGTTTTAAATTATATGTCGTTTTGATTTAATTTCTTTTTATTAACTTTGCTACAAATATAAGATGGAGTGCATCTAGATTCATGGCAAAATATGGATTTAATAAACCAAGACGGCTTATGATTTTTGGAGCTGTTAACCAAGTGAAATCTCTTTAGACCTGGACTACGCCACTGGGGTGTGTGACTTTGCTTTGAGTCAGCAAATTATCGTATCTCGGCAGTCAACTGCAAATCCTCTTCCCTCTTTATTTGTCCCCGCTCGTTTATTCTTTATTGATTCCTTGCTCATCCTATAGGTCCTTTCCAGAACGTTCCGAGCTGAACTGACTTTTGAGATTATAAACCATGAATGAACTTATGTACGATCACTTAAACAAACAATTAATCCCCACCGTAAGATTCCAAGCATCACCTCATGATGTATCCATCCATCCATCCAAGTCCCTACCAAGCTAATAAGAATACCAGCACATTTTGTTCCCCACCGGTGGGGCCAGAGAAAATATAGCAAGATACACTTTGTGGGAATAAAAAAGCATCACAAAATTGGAAAAGAATGGGTCAGAAGCCAAAGCCGGGAGACCAAATTCCCCGTCCAACCGCAAAGGACAAACTTGTGCGTAATTAAACAGAGAGTGGGGCCAGGCAAAGCTATGACAGGAAACAGAAAAGGAGGAAAAAAGTTGATGCCGATGGCCGGAAAAGGAGAAGGTAAAGCTGGCATAAAGCCAGCAGCAGGAGAACCAGCTCTGGATTAATTTAATTAATATTTACTGAAAAAACAACGGCATACAGGGAATAATATTAAACAGGAAAAAGAAATAATGGTAAGACTAGAAAAAAGAAATTAAAGGAAAGAAAAAGGCGAGTCCTGTGCTGCTGCTGCAGATGATGGGCAGTGCTGGGAGCCCGTGGGCCCGCAGCGGCTCGGATGGGCCCGTCAGGGAGCCCACGGTTCCCAGGAGTCCAAAGCCCGAGTGAGACCCGCGGATAGGGAAGCTCGAGTGGAGGCCGACGCCGTCAGGTCAGAGGAGTGTCAGGGTTTTCGCCGTTAGTGAAACAGCGGCTGCTCCGTCGTCATCTTCTCGCTCTCGATCGATCGAGGGGATTCACGGCTTGGACACGGACGTGGCGTCCTTGGGATGCTGCTGCTGCTGCTGCTGGTGGGAGTGCGAGCCCTCGCCGTCGCCCCCGCCGGTGCTGCCGTTGGCCATGGCCGACTGTGCCGTGAGCACGGACATGCTCGGGGAGGCCGGCACGGCAGCAGCCGCCGACTCGGCGCCGCCGCCGCCGTTCATGCCGGGCGGCAGGCGCATGGCGGCCATGTGGTGCGCGGCGGCGGCAACCCCGAGCCCCGCTGCCCCCACCGGCGGGCGCATGTGGCACGTCGCGGAGGAGATGGCGGAGGCGAGGGAGACCGGCATGAGGCACAGGCCCTTCCCCTGCAGGTACTGCATGGCGGTGCCCATGTCCTCCTCCATGAGCTTGGCCACCTGCTGCTCCGTCACCGCCAGGCCGTCGCTCCCCGCCGCGGCCGGCGCGCCGCCGCCTCGACCCTGCACACACACAGACACAGAACACGTGTGGCCCCGAGGTTCAGGCACGCCTGTACGAAAAACGAACGAAAGCCCCGGCCGCCCCTGGCGGGCGGGGGGCAGCCGCGTCATTTCGCGCGGCGGCACGCGAGACACTGTTGGTGGCAATGGCAGTAGCCATCAGCCGTGGCGCTGAAAAGTTTGTTCACATCCTGCTGATTCTTTCGAGTGCGGGAAAGGTGTTGGAGGGGGTCGGGGGAGGAGAGAGACGACGAGGCAGGGCAGCAGAGAGAGAACGAACGAATGAAGCTGCATGCCATTGGCACACACTCTCCATCGATCGACTCGACTGCTAGTGGGGGAGAGAGAGAAGGGAGGGGAGGAGCGAGTCTACCTCCGAGGACATGTCGGCCACAAGCGGCGCGACGGCAGCGGCGCCACCTAGCCGGCTCATGCTCAGCACCTGCGTGGGTTGGTAAACGGAAGATTACACATACATGTCAGCACCTCCGTCCATCCTTGATGCTACTACAACATTTCATGCTTATTAGCTTGCCTTGACTTGGAGCTGCAGGAACTTGACGTAGTCGATGATCTCGTCCAGCATCGACGCCTTGTCCGACTGCAAGAGCAAAGACGGCTCGGTGAGTATGCAATGCAAGCCAAGCGCAAAGAACAAAAAGGAGGATGGGCAGCTGAAAAGAGGGCGCTAAAGCGAGCGCCCCCTCTCGCGCTCAGCTCCTTCGGAAGCGGCGCCACCGGCCCGCGCGACATGGCCAGGAATTCTAGGCCGAGAAAAAGCCATGCCATGCCATGCCTCCTCCCCTTCGTCCCCGCGCGGTCGCCGAGGGAGTACGGTGCTGGTCAAGTAGGCCAACGTGCGGGTAAATGTGCCCCGCACGCGCGCCCACCACCGGCCACACCTCCGCACACAGCCACAGCTACAGTAGCTCTCAATCTGATGGCTGACGACTCCGTCCTACAAAGGCTACAACCATCCATGCGCACCCGGGCATGGCGTTGAACTCTAGTAAAGCTGCTGCCCGTCTTCTCCATTGTTTAATCTCCCCCATTTTCCTCGGCACAAACTCGCTACGAGTGATTGGGGGAACCTTTTATTGCCAGCAGCATCAAGTGCATCATCATCTCCCAACAACCAAAACCCTAGCACAGGCCTCGCTCTGCTGCAATCTTCGCCACCCTCCCTTCTCTCAAGGCGTGTCGTACTAGCTAGTATGCAATTGAGCTTTACGCTAAGCTCACCTTGTTGGCGTTGGGCACAAGCTCCTGCAAGGCCTTCATCCTCTCCGCGATCCTCTCCCTCCGGAGCTGCAAAAACACGATTGGAACAGCAGGTGAGGACGAATATGGGAACGGAGAAACGGACAAAGGAATGGCAGTGGTTTGGGTTGGGGAGACGGAGGAGCGGGGGGAGAAGAATCCAAAATCCAAGAAACAACAACAGACAGTCGCCGGAACGGACACGGGGGGCGATTAGCAACTGCCCGCCGCGGATTTATTCGCCCCAATTGCGAATTAACTACCGCCGGTCGACGTGACTAATAGGAAACGCGGAGAGCGGCGGCAATTAGGGAGCGGGAGGAGGAGCGTCGTCGTCGTCCCGTAGCTCTCACCCGCTCCGCGATGCTGTGGGGGTCGGTGGCCTGGCCGCGCCGCGCTCGCACGCGCTGCCTGGGCGGCGCCGCCGCGCCACCGCCCGAAGCAGCACCGGCCTGCTGCGGTTGTTGCGACGCGCCGCCGGATGCGCCCCCGCCTCCTGCACCGAAGCTCTGGCCCGGCAACGGCGCCGTTTGCTGCGACAGCGAGAATCAGGAGTAGCGCTTAGTGTAGAGATTTTAAATGAAGCATGCTATGTACGCTTGTGGTTTTTTTTTTTGGGACATCGCGAACCTGTGGATGCTGCTGGAAATGTTGATGTTGCTGCTGCTGTAGCGATCCGGCGAAGGCGCCGCCGAAGACGCCGCCGGCTTCTCCTCCCTGGAACGAACACACCGAATAAAAACGAGGAACTTTTTGCAAAAAGATTCTAGATTCTTGGCGAGGGGAGAAAAAGGCAGCAAGTGGATTTGAGGGAAGAAGCAGGCGATGGATCAGTACGGCGGAATTGGCGGCGGCTTTGAGTAGCGCCTGCACGTCGCCGCCCGATCCGCCGCTGCCGAGGGAGAGCGGGAGGAGCAGGCCGCCGCCGCCCGTCGAGCGGCCCATGCCCTGGAGCAGCATGTGGTGGTGGCCCTGCCTCAGATCGGCCAGCTGCTGCAGCACCATCTGCTTCGCCGCCGCCGCGGACTCCGCGCCGCCAGGACCGCCGCCGCTGATTTGGTGCTGCCGGAGCCGCGACACCAGCAGCGCGGACTCGTCGTACAACCCCCCGCCGAACTGCTGGTGCTGCTGCTGCATCCCCTCCGCCTGCGCGCCACCCTCTGGTGCCTTCGCCCCGGAGGCCGCGGACGCCAGCTCCGGCCAGGCCGACGGCGGCAGGCCTCCCAGTCCCAGCATCTGGTCGAGGAAGTCGTCATGCACGCCGCCGCCGGCGCTGCCGGCGGCCGCGTGCAGGTCGTCGAGGGAGATCTGGCCGCCGGCGGCCATGGCCTGCATTTCCCGCGTCGTGGGCTGCATCCCTTTGCTGGTCGCTAGGGTTTACGAGCCGGGCGGGCGGCTAGGGTTACCAGGAAGCTGGCTGACCAAGCTGAGGAAAGGTTTGGTGGATCCAAGGGAGAAGAGAAAGAGAACCAGGAGCACGCCGGGTTGGTGTCGCCGGCTATTTATAACGGGGGACGGCGGCTATTTGTTTTACTGCTACTCCCACCGGATGATGGAACAGAAGGGAATGGAATGAATGATGATCAGCTGCTCTAGACGGCTATGACTGGTGTGTGACTAATCAGTGTGTTCTTCTTTTTGAAGAATACTCCATGTTTGATTCAGCATGTTGGGAGAGCAAAATGACTGCAACTTGCACCTAAATCATGTGGTTGACAGTGGTCATCCTGATATGGTGGGTGGATCTTCTGTGCAGACCCATTGTTTGAGCCTCCGTGCAGACCAATTACATATTGTTAACCTAGGGGTGGATCTCGGACTCCGGGCTACTCAGGGGGGAAAAGCCGCATCAAGCCGGTAAACCACACGGGACAGCTACTCAACAACGACCGGTTAGTTTTATCTTCATTTCGGTTACATTTTAACAAATCACGTTGTGACACACAGCGGACACAAAACATTTATCTTTTTTAAAAAACGATAAATCTGAGAAAATATTAGTGATTGATAACCAACTAATATAAAAAAACTTTGACATGCATGTCACTAGTGGGACATTGTGGTGTTAAAATGTAAACAGAATGAAGAAGAAAATCCTGGTTCTGTGCAGTTTACCGCAAGAATCAAGATGGATCAAAGATGACGTGACACTCCGTCCAATTCAGTGGCCATGTTTAGTATCACCTTCCTAGTTGAGAAAAGGTGGAGAAAACTTATAAGCATTTGTCTATTAGTCATAGCACAGTCGAATTAACTCTTTTACACCAGACGATGACGAAAATCTAAATATCGGTGTTATGTCTATACGTGCTCGCACCTCTGTGACTTTGAAAGACATGGTCACATGGGTGTTATAAAATGATATCAAAGTCGCAGATCAGTCTGCACAAGCAGGAAATTGGGAAGATAAAACCTCATATTTTATCTTGCCTATGTCCCCCAAGGGGGTGGGCTTGGTCCATATGCCCCCACCCTCGTTTTGTTATGCTTGCATCTGCTACCTCCGTATATGCATGGATATATGAAAGTATTCAATCCTCCCCCCACCCCAACCCAACCCCAAATGCAGTCAAAATTTATTGAATTTTGGTTAAATTTTTTCATGTGTTAAGGAGGGGAAGGGGTGGGCTTGGTCCATATGCCCCCACCCTCGTTTTGTTATGCCTGCGTCTGCTACCTCTGTATATGCATGGATATATGAACCAAATGTCTACCTTTAAAATATGTTTACAAACGTATTAGAAGGTCCCATTTGATTTTGGACCAAATATTTTGCATGGTCACATTATAAAAGGTCGAATTCGAGCAACTGATTCCAAGCATGCCTTTGCCCAATGCCAAGTCCAAGTTGAGAGGGGATTATTAATTTTCAAGTCAGACGAAATTTTGAATTATTGTAGTAACCTAATTTCAGAAAAATGGAGGAGGGGGGGGGGGGATAGAAATAAGAAAGGGAAGAAAAATAAAATGGAAAATAAGATGGGAAAAAACGAAAGAAGAAAAAGGATAAAAGGGTAGCATGACAATTGACATCTTACATATATTGTAAAAAGCCAGAAGAAGCTGCTTTACTAAACATTTTCCTATCACATAAGCCAGAGTTAGAAAACACTGCTTTTTCAGATGAGCCAAAGTCAAAACTATTTTTTCATGATTCTGTGCCAAATGGGACCTAAGTATGGTGCTATGTCTATACGTGCCTGCATTTATGAAGGGTTGGACAATGTGTCTTTGAAAGACAGTGGTGTTATAAACTCATAATAAATTGGTCCTCGCAGTTATGTGTACAGGTCAGTGTGCAAAAGCAGTGGGAATTGGGAAGCTAAAAACTCAAATTTTATATTGTTATTGTCCTCAAAATAGTATTCAACCCCCTCCCCAAAATGCAGTCAAAATTTATTAATTTTCGGTTATAAATTTGCATGGGTCAAGGAGGGGTGGGGGTGGTCTTGGTCTCTATGCCCCCACCCTTATTTTGCTACGCCACTAACTTAAGCACCTATACCTCCGTATATGCGATGTATGAACCCAATTTCTACCTTTGAATATGTTTACAAACGTATTAGAAGAGATTAATCATCACATTTTTTGACCAGATATTTTGCACGATCAAATTATGAAAGGTCAAATCTGAGCAACCTATCCAAGCATGCCTTTGCTCAATGCCAAGTCAACTTGAGAGGGGATTCATTTTCATGTCGGATGAAATTTTGATTGCAACAGTAACTTAATTTAAGAAAAAAATCAAATTAGTCATACGGTAACTGCTATGGATCAATAACGGGGTCTTATTTCTTGATTTTGTTTAGCTAGCTAACTTAAGTTACCCCATCTTTACCTTATTTTATATTTTTATTATATATATCTCTACCTAATATTAAAGCAAGGATCGCTTCTGTCAATTTTTTCGTACATCCTGTTAGAGGCTCTGCCTCTATCTCCCTTAGTTCCCCGCCGCTGCGTGCCTCCAATCCGCCTGTTTCTCCCCGTCCCCTGCACCCCCCTCTCCCTTTCGACGCACCAAGTACCGAACCCGCCCGCCCGAGCCCCACCGCCGCCTGAGTCGGCCATGGACGCCGCCAAAGGTTCGAGGCACGAGATGCTGCTGTGGCTGTGCCATGCACCTACTCCTCCCTCATGGCCCGCCCACAGCTGCCGTCGCACGCCCCTGCTCCTCCGCTGCCAGAGATGGAGGCAGGAGTTGTTGCTGCCGCCACCGGGGATGGTCGGGGATGGGAGCGCCGCCGTGGATGAAAGGGGAGGGAGGCGCCGCCGGGATGGCCTCGTCGCCTGGCGCCACTGAGGAGGAGAGGGAGAGAGAGCCGCAGGGTCCCTTGCTCCTCCATTGGACGCGCTGTGTCTGAGGAAGGGTTGCACATGGAAGAGGGAGGGCATGCTCCTGCTTGCGGTGTTGCGTGTAATCGCCCTAAGCTACACTGCGGAGATCGCACAAGAGCGCGAGCAAATAACAGCTTTACCAGGAATGGGATTTGATCTCTCAGAGGTCAAGCGCTATTTTGCCATGGCCGTCATGTTCTTCAGTTTCAGATACAAGTTTCATAATAATCCCTGAAGCACTGAACGCTTCTACTCTTTAACTCACGCCACGACCACGCAGGGCCCACCTGTCTTACAATGCATAGAAAACATAATTTCCACGCTTACGCCTTCCCTATTCACTCAGCGTCTTCAGCCTCCGTCGTCGCGTGCATCGTCTCTGCCTGATCGGTGACAGCTCCCCTTCCTGCAGAACTTGCTTGACCTCATGCAAGGGCCGAAGGAAACTTGGCTCGCAACACATTATCACCCTCCCATGTCGTGGCATCTTGTGGCAGATTAGTCCAGCGTACCTTGATTTGCGCAATGGTGTTGTTACGCCGTTTTACCAGCCTGTGCTTGAGGATCTCAGTCGGTTCCACTGCTTCCTTTTCCAGATCCAATAGTTTGGGCCGAAGTACTTCAGATTGAGCTTGGGATAGGGGCGGTTGACTACGGATTGCTGAGCATATGGCTGGAGCTTGAGGAGTACTTGATCACACACCTGGAACTCCCTATATGTCATGTGCTTATCAGCTTGTGTCTTGATCTTATTTTGTGCAGCCAGCAACTAATTACACAACATCTCAATGTGAGCTTCCCTATCCTGCACCTAGTCAGTAACATCTGAACTGGCCTCCACCTATTCTTGTGCTGGTGTCGTCAACACATCTGGATCATACCCATACAGAGCTTTGAAAGGAGAACACTGCAATGGGGAATGATAGTTTGTGTTATACCATAACTCTGCCTGCGCAAACCATTTCTTCCAGGTGCATGGAGCCTGATACACTGCATATCTCAGGAACATCTCTAAGCATTGGTTCATGCATTCACTCTGCCCATCTGTTTGTGGATGGTAAGCTGTACTCATTGACAATGTGATATCCATCAGCTTCAACAATTCAGTCCAAAAGTGGCCAGTGAATATTTTGTCTCGATCAGAAACAATAGACTTGGGTAATACATGAAGCTTGACAACATTATCAAATACTGCTTGAGCAACTTTACAAGTTGTAAAAGGATGACGAAGCGGTATGAAATGAGCGTACTTGGAGAACCTATCAACCATGACTAGAATCGTGTCATACCCTTCAAACTTTGGCAGGCCTTCTATGAAATCCATTATGATGTCTTGCCAAGCACCTTTGGGGATGGGAAGAGGTTGTAACAGTCTAGCTGGATTAATATTTTCATGCTTTGCTTGTTTACATATTTGACACTGCTTAACAAAAACTTCCACATCTTGTTTCAACCTTTCCATCAAAAATACTTCTTCACTCTCATATAGGTTCCTTGGATACCTGAATGATCACCCACTACTACTGCTGAAGAATGCAATACAGTGATCAGTTTGGTTTTGATGGCAAAATTGTTGCCTACCTAGATTTGTGGTCCTTTTCTGATTATTCCTTGTTGCAGGGAGAATCCTTGGTCATTGGGGCTTTTGATTGGTAACTGCTGCAGCAACTTTTGAGCCTCCCCATAAGTGACATAAGAGTTTGTGACCTCCAAGACCCATGTAGGTTTAATTTCAGAAATAATATAGTGTAAGCAAATGGCTTGTATTTAGACTTGTCTAGGAGATCTTCCTGTATAGATGCTAAGTGGAGAGCTTTCTCTAAATTTTCAGGATCTTGGGAGTGGACCACCCCTTTGATATCTTCTTTCAAGCCCCTGACAAAGTGCTGAACAAAGAAAGTTTCATCTAAGGCTGCATTGTGCATCTGTAACTGATATTTGGCATCAGTGAAGTCCTGATAGAACTCATGTACAGATCCTTTGTGTTCGAGCTGCATTAATGCCCCCATTGCTTTTTTTAGTCATAGGTATCAAACTGCTTGTCCACAGCTTAAGTGAACTCTTCCCATGTGCCCAACCTATACTGTAATTTATACACTTGTAACCACTCGGAAGCATTATCATCAAATGCTACTGTTGAAGCAATCACCTAGAGAAACTTGGGAATGTTGTAGACAGTAAAGTAATTCACTGCTTTATCTATCCATATTCTAGGATTTGATCCAACAAACTTAGGAAAGGGCATTTTTGGGATATGTGTCTTATTACCTTGGTTGTTGAACTGCTCATTATCGTGACCAGTTTTAACACCTATGTGTGAGCAGGGGCGGACAGGATTTGGCCTAAGGTCCAGGGCCAACCCATAGATCAGTTTGTGCTCTGTTGTCTTAGGCTTCTTTGCTACAGTGCTCTGCTGTGGAGAATTTCGGCCCAGGCATAGGGTCATGGCCCAAGTGGCCCTAGGCCTCTATCTGCCATTGTGTGTGAGATATTTGACTTGGGGCTGCCTTCTTCGTCGTAAACTGGTTCCTTGCGCTTCTCCATCCTCAACTGTGCTACTGCCCGACTTGTCTCTGCAATTTGCTTAGACAATAGCAGTTGGTCTCTCACTGTTTGATCCACCATCTTAGAATTGAGATTTAATTGTTCCTTCATCTGTTCCTGATTCTTGTCAATGGAAGACACATTGGCAAACAAAAGATCCAAAGTTTCATGTAGGTCTGTCCATCTGTTATCTTCCACTGCTTCGTTGACATCCATGGCGTCTAGGATCAGCTGGGTTTGAGGTGATGGCTTGGTTGTCCAATCTTGTTGCTTGGACCTGGAGCTGCTACACCTCCTCCTTCCTTCTTTGGGAATGACGCACCGCTGCACGGTTTAGTTCACCTGATGTGGGTGCCCCAAATCGAGAACTCAACACCCGTGATGCAGATTTGGCTTGGGGGTTTCACACAGAGACTTGCTCTGCAACCTTCACCAAAGAGCATCACCCGCCTTCGCCACTGCGGATTCCAATCCCAGAATTTTACGCAGAGACGAAAGCTCTGAAACCCTTGCCTTTGTTGAATCGCTGCACAGTTTGGGGGAAATTTCTGGGTTTTTCTTCACAGATCCGGTTGGTACGAGGGATTTTTCGTGGGTAAGTCACAACCTCGTCTCAACACGCTGATCGAACAGAATCTGGAAGACTGGCTCTAGGAAATTAAGAAGGATTCGTGCAACTCGTGTGTGTGCACGAACTGATGAATAGATAGAAAAGTGCGGCTTCCTATGAAAGAAACGAATCGAAAAGCTGGTTCATATCGAATTCGGGGCGGAAATCGGCCACGACGAATCACACTCACCAAATCTAACTTGGAGAACTCAAATCCGAAGCAACTTATTCGATCGACGAACAACACCAGAATAAATGTCTCTGATACCACTGTAATCGCCCTAAGCTACACTGCAGAGATCGCACAGGAGCATGAGCAAACAACAGCTTTACAAGGAATGAGATTTTATCTCTCAGAGGTCAAGCGCTATTTTGCCATGGCCGTCATGTTCTTCAGTTTCAAATACAAGTTTCATAATAATCCCTGAAGCACAGAACGCTTCTACTCTTTAACTCACGCCACGGCCACACAGGGCCCACCTGTCTTACAACGCATAGAAAACGTAATTTCCGCGCTTACTCCTTCCCTGTTCACTCAGCGTCTTCAGCCTCTGTCATCGCATGCACCGTCTCTGCCTGGTCAGTGACACTGCGCACGTCGAGCGACGGTGGCGAGAGGATTCACCTGCGGCCCGCCTCACGCGTCAACCTCGAGCAGGCCGCCGTCGACCTCCATCGCCGTCAAGATCCACCTCGAGGCGCTGGCGAAAACGGTGAGGTCCTCGCCTCCTCCCTGCCTTTGCGCTGGAGTCCGCTCGCCGGCGGCGCCCGGGGTTGCGGTGTATTTGGCCTCGCCGCTCAACAAGTCCACCGCCACCCCCGGGGATAGGCAGCTCCACAGTGGGGTGGCGCGGCCTCGTGGCTCCCCAGATCCATCTCTGTCAAGGGGGGGGGGGGCAGGGAGCTCCGCGGAGGGGTGATGCGGCCCTGCGGCTCGCTGACCAGGGGATCAGGCGAGGGGGCAACATCATTCCCCATTTAATTTATGAGGTGAAACTTTTGGGTCCTCTTTCAAGGTCTATGAGAAGTATTGAACGTACACTAGTTACAAAAATACTTACACGAATGGACCGAAAATTGCGAGATAAATCCATTAAGTCTAATTAATCCATCATTAGAGATTGGTTACTGTAGCACGATGTTGTCTAATCATATCATAATTAGGCTCGTTAGATTCGTCTCGAAAATTAAGGTAGAGGCTATGTAATAGTTTTTGTCATTAATCTACGTTTCATACTCTTAATTAGTGTTCGGAGATTGACGTGACAAGCAGTTGGTGAAATTTTGGGAACGGGCTCACATCCTTCCGCGCTGGCCGCTGGCCGGCACCTTTCCTCTTCATCACGCAGGCCTCGCGCTAACACTTCGGTGTTCAGTTGGGCCAGACCATGCGGGTAGCTTCACGGGCCAAGAAAACAGGGAAGCACATGGGCTGCTCTCGCAGTTTCACTCTCACTGTCTGCCTATAAAGAAAATGATTAGATGCATTGTCCTTTATTTTTAAAAAAAAGACCCTAGCTAGATGCACACATGGCGTCAGCTCCCTGACGTTAAATGATCTCATATTTTTTTTTATCAAGAACAAGTTCCATAACTCGTGTCAGCGTGACATCATGCATATGTATCTTCATGTATTTTAGTAATCTACATAGATACAATTTAGATTCAGATTTGAAATAATTCAGATGACTAATTAAGTTAGAGGCCGGATAAATATGACATGCAAGATGATATCGATATGTATTGATTTATGAAACAAACTAAAAAATAATAAAGTTGGTTTACAGAGTTGGAAAATATAATATCATAAACTATGGGGATTTTCCATGCAGTCAAAAGAATATGAATTTGTGTTTCTGTATAAAACACCTGAAATTGATATAGGGTAAAAGAATTTGAGTCAGAGCCCATATTTAAATTTTTTTGTGGAAAAAGATACAAAAGATAAAATATTTATTAGATATTTGAAATCCAATTTGTATATGAATGTATCGCTAAAGTTTGAGTAAGAGACCATATTTAAATTTTTTAATGTGGAAAGAGTTACAGAGGATAAAATATTTATTAGATATTTGAAATCCAATTTGTATGTGAACGATATTGCTAAAGTTTGAATAAGAGCCCATATTTAAACTATTTGTGTGGAAAAGATACAGAGGATAAAATATTTATTAAACATTCAAAATCCAAATTGTATATGAACGATATGGCTAAAGTTTGAATAAGAGTCCATATTTAAATTGTTTATGTGGAAAAAGATGTATTTATTAGATATTCGAAATCCAATCGGTATATGAACGATATGGCTAAATTTTAGAAATTAAAATTAATATTTCACCGTAGCAAGGCACAGGCACCTTGCTAGTAGAACTCTAAAGTACAAAACTTGAGTTTAGCACTACAATCTTGTTCAAAAAAGTATATCCTCATGTTTGTTTTCAATTTCCTAATTAAGATAATAAATTCATGGAAAAATTCTGTAATCGAAGTTTATAATAACTTGATTTCGGACAACCTTAAGACATCCCTTATTTTTTCCGGGATGAGATGATTTCCGAAATGTTCTGCTCACGACAATGGAATGCAGGTTTCCATACAGATTAATGCATATATATATGCTTAGCATGCAAAGATTGTAACGCCACTTGTTTTTATCAATAATGTTTCTGTTTATTCTCCAGAGGAATAACATATTGTCTGATTAGTGAGGGCACGTATAGAATGCTTTGAATAATCTTTATTTTTGAATAAAGAGAACACTTTGAATAATGGATGAGATTAAAATCCGTGTATATATAGACTAGTGGAAGGGCACGTGCGTGCACGTGATATTAAAAAGAAGTACGTACAAAATGTTTATGTAGCTATAATATGTTTGCATTTTAATAAAAATGGAATCGTATGATAATAATGTAGGAACACTAATTATGATCTAAACCAATTGTCATTCAGGAGATTTCATGAATACAAACCTGAATGTTGTGTTATGGTTGCAATCCTAGATACAGGAACACTGCCTATTTAAATGCAATGGTTGAATTCATTACAAAAAAACACTTTTAACAATTAATTGTGTGTGTATCTATGTGTGAAATGGTAGTATGACAAATAATTCTGCAAAACAAACCTGAAAGCGGTGTTACAGTTGCAATACTGGACACAGGTTCATTCTCTGTTTTCATAAAATCAAAGATGAAAGTGGTGTAACAGTTGCAATATACATGACTTCATTATATATATACATTATTCTTGAATATCAACTGAACATACCAATGGTAGGATTACGGTCTCCCAATCCAGATAGAGCTGACATAGATAGTGGAGTTGTAACAGAACTATTTATTTGAATGTTACATGCAGGTGTTTCCAAACCTAATTTACACCCCAAATCATCATGCAAGTGGTTATGAATCATAATGCGAATCGACACTAATGTAATTATAAAAAATACATACCATGACCGGGAGTAGTGTATGCAATTTCAGTTAGAGCTGGATTCGTAGTGGGAGTTGTCATTGAACCATTTATCATGGTGTAACTTGAAGTGTGACCTAGCTAAATTAATTCACAAGGTGCTGCTATGTGCATCCCAAAAATTATTTCAGCCCCAACTGCGAACAAAACATGTGTATGAAAAGCATACATACCAGGATCAGGTGTAGGATTTACCAAACCAGACACGATTAATGTTGCTGCTTCTTTCTCTGCTTTTTTCTCTAGTAGTCCTCCCTCCTTTTTGTATTTTTCTCTGCCCTAACCGCTGCTAGAACGTTTGCATAATTCTCCTTTCTACATTGCTTCTTACGTTCCTCCTCGGATATAAAATCCTCACTTCCATCTTATGATAAAACAAAAATAAGTGACAATCACGAAATGAGGAACGAATTTAAAACAACACTCATCAGCAGCAGAATCAAGTTTCCTCTTGTTAGTTCCCGGTGGACAGCGAGATCTGGTGTTGGTAATGTCCTTGAAGGGAACCCATTTGCTCATTCTGCAAAAAGCATGTCTTGTGTTATGCATAAACTCATGATCCAGCAACGAATAGAAACATGTGGTACAAAACAAACCTTTCAAGATCTTCATGTTATCCACGCAATTCCACTAGATAGAAACATGTGGTATGAAACAAAACCTTCCAAGATCTTCATGATGAAATTTCTAGACGATGGGGCGACCAGCAGTACCAACAACGATTTCACATGTAACAACAACATGAAGGATTGCACATCTTGCAGCCATAATCAAAGCTAGGATAAACCTGGAGGGATAACAGCAGGTAGGCCGTAGGGAGTTGCTTCAAGGAGGAGCGCTGCAGCCAAGAGCGGAAGGGCGCGTCGTCACATCTGCAGTGATGGCTGAAGGGCACACCTACTGTAGTACGCCAGCACCCGAGGAGGAATGTAAGAGTTTGGAGATGAATGCTAGTGGAGGTCGTGGATGCCGAAAGATTATGGCGCACTACTATGAGTAGATTTATATGCACCTTGTGAGTCCAGCAAGCAAGTAAAGATTTCCGTGACCAGCAAAAAAGGGAAATTCCTTTAACGATGATGTGTGACAACAACAAAGAAAGATTTGCAAGGAAATATTTGCGTGATTTGTGTGAATTTGCGTGAATAAAGAGTTTCCATGCGAGATTAAAGATCTAGTAAGAAAGGAAAGATTTGCGTGACCAGCAAAAAGGAAATTCCTTTAATGATGATGTGTGACAACAACAAAGGAAAGATTTGCAAGGAAACATTTGCGTGATTTGTGTGAATTTGTGTGATTAAAGAGTTTCCATGTGAGATTAAAGATCTAGCAAGGAAGGAAAGATTTGTGTGATTTGCGTGACCAACAAAAAAAGAAACTCCTTTAACAATGATGTGTGACAGCAACAAAGGAAAGATTTGCAAGGGAATATTTGTGTGATTTGTGTGAATTTGCATGATTAAAGAGTTTCCATGCGAGATTAACGATCTAGCAAGAAAGGAAAGATTTGCGTGATTTGCGTGATGAGCAAAAAAGGAAATTCCTTTAATGATGACGTGTGACAACAACAAAGAAAGATTTGCAAGGAAATATTTATGTGATTTGTGTGATTAAAGAGTTTCCATGCACAAGAAAGGAAACACAACATCACTATGCATGGTTTAAGAATTTGCGTGATTAAAGAGTTTCCATACGTGATTAAAGAATTTGCATGATTAAACAGTTTCCATGTGTAATATCAAGGACGCGCAGATTACTGCCTGAGTGGGACCATCGCGGTACAAATTTGGCATGTTGAGGTGGGTCCGGTGGGTAGAAGTTTGGGTGAAAAACGTTTGGGGGTGGGGGGCGCCCGGGAGCCAATTTACACTACGAAATGACGACCAAATCAATCCCCCCTCTTGGTTCGTCATCTTGTACCTAAAAAGTGGGGCCTCTATGAGGAGGGAAGTGGGTCTAATCTTGGTGAGAATTGAACTCAATTCTTTTGTTTCTTTATAGTAGAGATTCTCTTTCCAGCTTCTTCCGCTGGTAATCGGCTCTTCTCTTTGCATTAATCTCCAACCTTTTCTCCAGCGTCATATTTGCTCGTCTTTCTTGTTGTTTCTGATTCTTTCGTTCCACAACATTCACAGTACAATCTGGAAGCAAACAATATATTAATTAAACAAATATAAACTATATGTATGCATAAACAATACAATCACATACCTTCTCCTAGTCTCTTCACACACCTCTCACGTCGGGGTAAAGATGAATTTTGAGTGTTGGTAATGTCTCCAAGCGGAATTCGATGGTCCATAGAAGATCCAAACCTTCAACAAAAAAACCAAGTGATGAGAAATTGACTCACACGGGAGAGTCGGCAGCGCACCTTTCCTGTACAACGGCGCAATGACGACGTAGGACTAACCTGGTGTTGGACGGCACCCTCGTCCGAGCAGTGGCGGCTTGGGGTGGATCGATGGTGATGATGGAGCGTGGTGCTGGCCGGCGGTCTCGTCCGACCAGCGGCGGCTTGGGGTTGATCGACGGCGGGGCGAGGAGCGACGACGCCGGAGGGGAGTAGCGACGACGATGGGATGGCTAGCGACGTGGAGAGAAATGAGTTTTATAGTGACATGGGGTGTAAAAAAGGAAGGAGTATAGATTGGTGTGATTGAAGGCACTGAACTCAAAAGGAAATAGTCAAGGACTCAAAACATCATTTACATATAAATGGCGTCCATCTAATTGCATTTGAATGCTGTTAATCTAATGACACTGTGAATCTTTCCATAATTGATCTTTCCTTGCTAACTATTTATGAATGGCGCATCAATTCTTTCCTTAGTTCATCTAATCACACAATGATTCTTTCCTTGTTTTTCCTTTTCTTTATGTGTCATCAATCACACCAATCAATTTTCCTTTACTTTGTGTACCAATATCTCTTTCCTTTTGAGCACCTGAGTATTTCCTTTTGAGTCATGCCATCAATCACGCCAATCAATTTCTCTTTCCTTGAGAAAAGAATGAAGAAAGGAAATAGTAGTCGTGATTGACGAGGGCGGGTCGGGTGGGTACACGCGGGTGGGTAAGAATGGGGTGGGTGAAAAAATAAGAGGATTCGGAGGAAACATTTTCTATCAGCGGCTTTTGATGGAATCCTTCGTTTTGTCGTTAGATTTTTTGGTGGGCCTCGCCTGACAGGTGGGTCCTTTGTGAGAGGTGGGTATGTGTCTCCTCAAGATAGAACCCCTCGTCACCGGACCAGAACCCAATTGCGTTATTTCAGATTGCATTGTGCCAATAGGGGTTTGTACCAAAGATCCTACATCATCATTTCAATACAACAGAAGTGATTACAATGTTCGATTCTACCTATTTAAATTAGATTGGTGCGAGCAAGGAGGCAACATAGCATCCTTTTTTTCGATGTTGATCGACTGATACGAGCATCAATAGTTTCTCCCAATTGCGTTATTTCAGACTGCAATGTGCCAATAGGGGTTTTTACCAAAGATCCTACATCATCATTTCAATACAACAGAAGTGATTACAATGTTCGATTCTACCTATTAAAATTATATTAGTTTGAGCAAAGAGGCAGCATAGCATACCTTTTTTCGTTGTTGGTTGACTGATACGAGCATCAACAGTTTTTGTTATTTTACGTTGTCTCCCAGACTCTGATAGTGAAGCATATCATTTCTTGTCATATATACTTTTTGTTTCCTCCGGGGACATTTCTGCAAAAACACAACATTCATATTTAAATAGACAAATTAAGAAAAGCATCAACAGTGCCAATAGTAAATTAGAGATACCTAACCCGCACCAAAACCATTCATAGCATCTTTTAACAACGGATTGTCAGCTACCAATGACAACTATTAATCAACCAAATTTCATATATTAATAGTTAATCAACCAAATTTGAGAATTCAAAAAATTATTTATATTTAAATATAAACAAAACATATTGAATACCCAAATATTGCATACCAGGTGACGAGGGCCTGGATTAGGCCCCCCTTAAACGACGGGATAACTACTCTCAAGATAGAGTCATCTGACACCATTGACAATGTGAAGGCCAAGATCCAGCGTAAGAAGAACCACAGATCCCTGTCAAGACCTTCACTGGCAAGACGCCTTGTCTCCGACCAGTGGGAAGCTTCCCCGACAAGTCCCCGACTGAGGGGTGGCTTCTCCGACAAGTCCCCGACTGAGGGGTGGCTTCTCCGACAAGTCTCCGCTTCACACGAGGAGTTTCCGCCTCGCACGAGGAGCCTCCGCTTCACCTCCAACAACCTGCTCGCTCGCACGAGGAGTCTCCGCCTCGCACGACGAGTCTCCGCCCCGCACGAGGAGTCTCCGTCCCGCACGAGGAGCCTCCGCTTCGCCTCCGACAACCTACTTGCTCGCACGACCAGTTTCTGTCTCCGACCAAGACACGACCCACACGAACGTGGCGCCACCCCGACGCGTGAGCACCCCCGCAACGACGCGTGGAGGCGCCAGTTCCCCACGCCATGCAAATTCACCAGCTGGCGTCACGCGCGGGTGGCCGGCTCTGACAAGAGTCATAATGCGGCACTGTTCAGCCGCGCGGCCCCCGACGCGCCGTCCCGTCTGACTCTGCGGCACGCCAACTCCGTTAGAAGCACTCGAGTGCCCCCTATAATTAGTGCTGGCCTACGGTTAGGCCTTAACGTGGCGGACTCATCCCATACACAGGCGGGTCGAGTCAGCACAAAAGAACTCGGAGGAAGTGCCAGGTGCCCGGAATGAACAGCGCCGCCCGGCCACGCGGTGGGCTCGAGCACCAACACAGCTCGGCCCCCCTTCAATGCTTCCTGGCAGACGGCGACGTGCGAGAAGACCTCCCGGCTGCGTAGGACTGTAGCATTTGCTTGTATTCCTCTTTTGCCCCTTCCCCTTGCAACTATAAAAGGGAGAGGAGGGCAACCGTCAGAAGGGCTGACGAACCGAACTCTCACACCTCAGGGACTTGGGCTCGACACCCTCTCCCGACAAGTTTGTAACCCCTACTACAGACATCCCTAGCGTAAGAACACGACAGCTCGATACTGGACGTAGGGTATTACTCCTCGGAGGCCCGAACCAGTCTAAATCCTGGCGTCTCTCGTGCTAACCATCCGGGTCAGACACATGATTCGATACAAATTTACTAATCGGCGGTAGAGAACCCCGACAGTTGGCGCGCCAGGTAGGGGGCACATCGTGTGTCTCGCCGAACTTCACCACGATCCGGATGGAGGGCCGCGGAGTTTTGCTAACTCCCGGGGCCACCATGCTCTTCGGCTCCCTTGGCTTCGTCTACACCGGGCCGGCGGAGTCCGTCGTCGGGCGCACCTTCGCCCGACCTGCTCACCCCAACGCCCTGACGGGGGCGGCGGGGCGCGCAACTCTCGTCCGAGGCTTCTCAGGCGAAGCGATCATGGCCATGTTGGGGCCAAACCCGACACAGGAGCGTTTTAGGCTCGCCGCCTACTACCTCACCGACCTTGCCTTCCAGGCCAGCAGAGCCGAGCCGCTCACCTGGGGCGAGTTCATGGAGCGGTACACCGCCATGTACCCCCATGGATAGCAAGGCCACCCGGACGACCTGGTGACGGCCTACGTGGACGCGCTGCGAGCGTCCTACGCCGCCCCGGGCTCTGCGACAGCCCGACGGGCACCACCAGCACCCGCACACGACTTCACGCGTGAGTGTTTCGTCTGCGTGGCGTCGAGTTCTACCAGCTCCACCGATGTGGAATCAGCACCGCGCCGCCGCGCCATGGACGCCCAACGCCGGGCGCGCCTCGACGAGCTCGCCGAGGCCAGACGCCAGCTCGACGAGGAGCTGGCTAACCTCCACCAGGAGCTCGGGGAGGACCGCGGGCCGCGCAACCCGCAACCGGCCCCGTAGCCAGTCCCGGTGCAGGAACAACGCCGTGAAGGAGACGGCGAGCGGCAGGAGCGCCGACCAGCTGCCGAGCAGTCCAGAGCCCGCGCTCCGACACCGCCGGCTCGAGGACACGCACACGACAACCGCGGACGCGTCAACAGGGACGCCAACATCGATGGCGACGCACCGCCACTCTTCAGGCGGGCATCGCAGAACCTGGCAGTTGCTGCCATGCTGCTGCGTGGCTGCCCAGAGGCGGCCACCCCCGAGGAGAGGAGGGTGCGACAGCAGCTCAAAGCCCTCCTCGAGACGGCGGCAGCGCAACAGGCGGAAACCTCCGCGTCACGCCAGCGGTCGGCGCGTGACGGGAGAGCGGCACCCTCCGCGCACCGCCAGAATCCATCTCCCTCGCGGCATCGGAGCCGCGGAGAGGAAGCCGGAGGATCGGCGGTCAAGCAACACCTCGGACCCAATCACGACGCCCGCGACACCATCGAGGCTCGACGCCGAGCCGCTAGCGTCGACAACTACGACTGTGGTGATGACAGCGACCACTGTGACGAGCGCCGCCCGCGCCGACAAGATGACCAGAGGCGTGGAGGGCGCTACGATAGCGATGACGGCCGTGATCGCAGCTGGTCACCGGACCAGAGGGGCCCGTGTGCCTTCAGACAGAAGGTGCGGGATGTGAGGTTCCCCTCGCGCTTCCGAGCTCCGACAAACATCCCCAGGTACGACGGGGAGACCAACCCAAGCGTGTGGTTGGCGGACTATCGGCTCGCGTGTCACGCGGGTGGAGCGACGGACGACATGTTCATCATAAAGAACCTGCCGCTCTACCTCGGTGACTCCGTGCGAACCTGGCTCGAGCACCTACCTCGTGGCAGGATCAACGACTGGACGGAGTTGCGCCGAACTTTCGTCGGCAACTTCCAGGGCACGTACGCCCGCCTCAGCAAGTAGTGGGAGCTGTGTAATTGCAAGCAGCAGCCGGGGGAAAGTCTTGGCGACTACATCTGGTGTTTCTCCAAGCGTTGCACCGAGCTCCCCGGCGCAACGAACAACGACGCCATCTCGGCGTTCCAAAACGGCACGACCTGCACCACCCTCATCCATCGACTAGGGCGCCGGACCCCCTGAACTACTCGGGAGCTCCTCGACATCGCGACCAACCACGCGGACGGTGAGGAGGTGGTCGCAGCGACTCTAAACACCCCCCAGGGCAAGGGGAAACAGGTCGTGGACCACGGCGAGGGGCCGTCCTCGCACCCCAAAAAGAAGAAGAAGAGCGACAAGCATTGTCGTGATGAAAACTTAGTCGCGATGGTCGAGCGCAAGGCCTCACGCCCCAAGGGCAACCCAACCAAGGCCGGTCCCCCCAAGGACCACTTCGAGAGGCTCTTGGAGGCACCGTGCACCCACCACGAGGTGCCCGTCAAGCATGCACTCAAGGACTGCCGTTTAATGAAGAACTACGTCAACGGCACGCTCAAGACGAAGGCGGCAGATCCTCAGAAGAAGGCCGCACCACTCCCCGACAATGACGACGACGACGCAGAGGCCCAGTACCCGAGCGAGGACGGGGCGGTCCATATGATCTTCGGCGGGTCCCCAGCGCGACCCTCAAGGCGCCAGGAAAAGCTCATACGACGCGGGGTCTACAACACCGAATCCGCGACGCCGTCGTACCTCAAGTGGTCGGAGGTTCCGATCACCTTCGACCGCAAGGACCACCCCGACTGTGTGCCGCAGCCGAGATGCTATCCACTAGTGGTAGCTCCCTTGTTTAGGTCCAAGCGGATCCACAAGGTCCTGATGGATGGAGGGAGCGACATCAACGTGCTCTACGCGTCGACGCTCGACGACATGGGCATCCCGTGGTCCCAGCTGCGGCCATCAACCACGCCGTTCCACGGGGTCGTCCCTGGAATGGAGGCACTCCCAATCGGGCAGATCGATCTGCCCGTCACATTTGGGACGTTGCAGAACTTCCGCACAGAAACCCTCACCTTCGAAGTGGTGGGGTTCCCGGGGATGTACCACGCCATCCTCGGGAGGCCGGCCTACACAAAGTTTATGGTCGTGCCAAACTATACGTACCTCAAGTTGAAGATTCCCGCTCCGAAGGGGATCATCACGGTGGGGACTACGTTCCAGCGCGCATTCGAGTGCGACGCTGAGTGCTTCCAGTTCGCTGAGGCACTGATCTGGTCCGAGAGGCTCCACGCCGAGCCTCCCTCCGACGACCGGGAGATCCCCGAGTCGTCCAAGCGAGCGGCCTGCTCTTTCGAGCCCGCCAAGGACGTCAAGGATGCGGTCGTCTCCGACGATGGCCGTACGCTCTGTATCGGGACGGCGCTCGATCCTAAATAGGAAAGCACGCTCGTCGACTTCCTCAAAGCGAACCTCGACGTGTTCGCATGGAAACCCTCCGACATGAAGGGGATCTCGAGAGAGGTTGCCGAGCACAAACTAAACATCAAGCCGGGATCGAAACCGGTGAAACAGCGCCTCCGCCGCTTCAACGACGAGAAGTGCAAGGCGATCGGCGAGGAGATCAAGAAGCTCCTTAGGTCAGGGTTCATCTGAGAAGTATTCCACCCCGAGTGGCTTGCTAACCCTGTACTTGTAAAGAAGAAGAATAAGAAATGGAGGATGTGTGTTGACTATACGGGCCTTAACAAAGCATGTCCCAAGGACCCGTTTCCTTTGCCTCGCATAGATCAGGTAGTCGATTCGATAGCTGGGTGTGAAACCCTTTGTTTTCTCGATGCGTACTCCGGGTACCACCAGATAGTGATGTGCATAGCGGATCAACTCGCGACCTCATTCATCACTCCGTTCAGCGCTTACTGTTATAAGACGATGCCCTTCGGGCTCAAAAACGCGGGCACCACGTTCCAAAGATGCATGCGATGCGTCTTTGGAGATCTCATAGGGCGAATCATCGAGGCGTACATTGATGATATCGTGGTCAAGTCGAAAAAGACCGGCGGTTTGGTCCCAGACCTCACGGAGGTATTCGCGAAGCTGAGAGAACACGGGGTGAAGCTTAACCTGGAGAAATGCATTTTCGGGGTCCCGAGGGGAATGCTCCTCAGCTTTGTCGTGTCAGAACGCGGCATTGAAGCTAATCCCGAGAAGATTTCGGCCATCACGAATATGGGACCAATCCAAAATCTAAAAGGTGTACAGCGCGTCACGGGCTGCCTCGCGGCTCTCAGCCGTTTCATCACGCGTCTCGGAGAGCGCAGCCTGCAGCTGTATCGACTAATGAAGAAGTCCGACCACTTCGCATGGACACCCGAGGCTCAGGAAGCACTCGATTCCCTTAAGAATCTCCTGAAAAGCCCACCGATACTCACAGCTCCGGCACCGGAAGAACCGATACTTCTATACATCGCCCCAACAACCCAAGTGGTTAGTGCAGCACTGGTGGTGGAACGAGAGGAGCCCGGGAAGTCACTCAAGGTGCAGCGCCTGGTCTATTTTGTGAGCGAGGTACTTTCCGATTCGAAAACCCGCTATTCGCAAATGCAAAAGCTCGTGTACGCTGTCCTGATCACCAAGCGCAAGCTTCGTCACTACTTCGATGCGCACCCCATCACGGTGGTATCCAAGTACCCGCTCGGTGAAGTGATCCAGAACCCCGAAGCCGAATGGAGAATAGCCAAGTGGGCGCTCGAGCTGATGGGGCAAAACATTTCATACGCACCGCGTAGTGCCATCAAGTCGTAGGTGCTGGCGGATTTTGTTGCTGAGTGGACGGAAATCCAAACACCACCGACACCCATCGAGCACGAGACGTGGACAATATACTTCGATGGCTCGGTCATGAAAGAAGGAGCGGGAGTAGGCCTTGTCTTCATCTCGCCTCTGGGTGTGCGCATGGAGTATATGGTTCGACTACACTTCCCCTCTTCAAACAACGTCGCCGAGTACGAAGCACTCATCAATGGCCTCCGAATCACGATCGAGCTTGGAATCCGCCGTCTTGAGATCAGAGGAGACTCAGAGCTTGTCGTGGATCAAGTCATGAAAGAGAAAAATTGTGTAGATCCCAAGATGGCGGCATACTGTCGGGCCGTGCGCGAGTTGGAAGACAAGTTTCACGGTCTCGAGCTTCATCATGTTCTGCGTGACTACAACAAGGCCGCGGACGTCCTTGCCAAGACCGCATCAAGCCGCAAGCCGATGCCACACGGCATGTTTGCGAGCGACCAACACACACCGTCTGTTCGTGCCGAAGGGGAGCACCCACAGGAGCTCGGGGAACCAGAAGTCATGGAGATCGACCAACAACCCGAGCAAAACCTCGAAGATCCGGACTGGCGTTTCCCCATCCTTGAGTGGCTTGTCGAAGGGAAGCTCCCCTCCGACCAGACGGAGGCACCCCACATCGCACGGCGAGCTAAAGTTTTCGTCCTCATCGAGGGTGAGCTCTACAAGCGGGGTGCAGCAGGCATACTCATGCATTGCATCTTGAGCGATCAGGGCAAGGAGCTACTCCAAGAGATCCACGCTGGAACGTGCGGACATCATGCCGGTCCGAGAACACTTGTCGGGAAAGCTTTCCGACAAGGGTTTTACTGGCCCACCGCAGTGGCGGACTCCAAGGACATCGTACGACGTTGTGAGGGGTGCCAGTTCTACGCTCGAAAAACCCATCTCCTGGCGCAGGCGCTTCAGACCATTCCGATTACATGGCCATTTGCTGTGTGGCACCTCGACATGGTGGGGCCGCTCTGAGAAGCACCCGGGGGCTTCACACATCTGCTCGTGACCGTCGACAAGTTCTCCAAGTGGATCGAGGCTCGGCCCATTGTGAAGGTCCGCTCCGAGGAGGCCGTAGCGTTCTTCACCGACATCATATATCGCTTCGGCATACCAAACATGATCATCACCGACAACTGCACCCAGTTCACAAGAAAGAAATTCCTTAACTTCTGCGATGACAACAACATTCGTGTGGACTGGTCCGCCGTGGCGCACCCGAAGACGAACGGGCAAGTCGAGAGGGCGAATGGCATGCTTCTGCAGGGATTAAAGCCTCGCATCTTCAAGCGTCTCGAGAAGTTCCGACCGAGATGGGTAGCTGAACTACCATCCATTCTCTGGAGCCTGCGCACCATGCCTAGTCGAGCAACCGGCTTCACACCGTTCTTCATGGTGCACGGGTCCGAAGCTGTGCTCCCTACGGACATTAACCACGGTAGTCCCAGGGTGCGAGCATACACCGAGGAGGGCAACCAGGTCGCGCTCGAGGACACCATCGACCAGCTTGACGAGGCGCGCGACATAGCACTGCTACACTCAGCAAGATACCAGCAAGCCTTGCGACGCTACCACGAGCGCAACGTGCATCGCCGCGAGTTCCAAGTCGGCGACCTGGTGCTCCGACGAGTCCAAGGCAGCAAGGATCGACACAAGCTCGCGCCCCCATGGGAGGGGCCGTTCATCATCGATCAAGTGCTCCGACCGGGAATATTCAAGATCTGATATGAGGACGGCCGAATCGTCTCCAACGCTTGGAACATAGAACACCTGCGGCCGTTTTGTCCTTGAGTAATGTTTCCCGCTCATATCTTATGAATCAATGAATAAATGCCGCATGCTTTGTTCATACGTTTGCGAGTTCATAAGCTCCTGTGTTGCCATGTTCTTTATACGTTGCAGCGCTTCCGAAGGCTGAGCGGCAAGCGTCTCTGCACCTGTGCAGAAACGCTCTCCACTTGGGGGCTACCCAGGGCACGATGCCCTCCTTTCGATTTTCCGTTTTGAAAACAAAAATCGACAACTATGTCGTGACTGATCGCACGTGCGAGAAGTTTTTTGGCGGAACGCTCGGCTTTGCGAAAAGTGAAGATGGCAGTCTACATGAGGTTTGGCGCTGCTGCTCGTTCAAAGCTCCTAGCACCTACGCCTCCGCGGCTACGGTGCGAAGACTTGCGAGCACGGCCCAGGTCCACAGGCTTCCGTCCGACCTCTTTCAAGGAGCGCTCGGGTAACCGCTCGGGTCCCAACCCAAAACGATTTTGACGAAAAACACGCGAGTTACTTTTCAAATTCTCCTGAGTACTCGGGGGCTGCGAACACGTGGCACCTTTTAGTGACTTGGGTCGGCCGGGCTTTCTGACTCTTATACCCCCGCGGCTCTAGAGTAAAGCTTGGTCAGCTTAAGTTCCTAAGTTCTGCTACTCGTTTTCGCAGTCGTCCCCTAGTGCTCGAGAACGATTTGAGCAGTAGCAAATTTGAACGAGTTTTCAACAAGATAAAAACTGTTCAAGGCGTTATACACACGATTTGTTCTTAACCGCCTGCAAATAAACATGATACATCTAATGTGAAGGCCTGGAGTCATCTTGGACTTCTGGTGTATCTTGTGGAATCAGGTCCAGGTCCTTCATTGCGACATCGGCTATGGCGCGGGCGAAGGCGGTGCAGTCTTCTTCAAGCTGGTCGCAGTGGTCGTCGGAGCCGCCTGGGACCCAACCGCCACTCAGCGCTATGCGGTCCAACCCTTGGTAGTGTGAGTCGAACATGGTGAGCACCCGGTGCACCACCTTCCGGGCAGTCGACAGTTCCCGCTCTTTGACTACTTCCGGGAGGCGCTCAACTTGCTTCGCAAGCGTGTCGGGGAGCATCAGTCCAACGGAAACACCGAGCTCCGACAAGACTTGGCCAAGAAGTTTTCCGAGCTTGGCGTGTTCCAGGATGCTCTGACGGCGTGACGTCTCCGACTCGCACCGGGCGTTCTTGACCTCTTCGAGCTCCGACCTGACCTGCTCCTGAGCCTTTCGGGACTGCTCAAGCTCGGCCTTGACATCTGGAGAAGGTTGACAAGTTGTAATGGATGGATACAGTGCAACCAAGCAAGAAGGAAAGCAAGGCAAGGTCGAGGAGACTTACTCTTGAGCTGGTCCGACAACCGCTTGATCGACTCGTCCTTGTCGATAATCCTGAGCTCGGCGGCGTTCACCTCTTTCGACTTCTCCGTGAGCTTCATGATCATCGCGGCACGAGCCGTACGCAGCCCTGTGTCCACAAGAAGACGAGTCAACACTGATGAAGATCAGTGAAAAGAAAGAAGCCCGCAACCGGAGGTGTTCGGCACCCACTCACCATCGACATCCTGTACCAGCTGGGAGTTGACGTCCCGCAACCAGGTCACCTCATCGGTGACGTCCTGGAGCTTGTTGGCCACCTCGGAGAACTGCTTGTTGGTCGTCCTGAGGTCCGCACCGGCGGTCGCCAAGTCTTGCTCCAGCTCTGCCACCTTCGACTCGAGTGCCGCCATCTCTCGGGTGGCGGCCTGGGCGGCGGTCTGGGCGGCGGCCTCAGTGGCAGCGGTAGCGGTTGTGGCCTTCACAGTAGCCTCATTGGCGGTTGTCACGGCAGCTCGCAGCTCCACGACTGTCGCCTCCGCTTGAGCCAACCTTGCCTCCAGAGACCCCCGCTCCATCACGGTAGCGGCGGCGGCGACCTGCGCGGCCATGGCGCGGTCCTCCGTAGACTTCACAGCGGCCTCGAGCACAGCCCTCGACGACGCCTCGTTCGCCACCACCCCGGCAGCGGCCAGACGAGCGACAGCCAGTTGCATCTCCAGCTGAAACCGCTCCGCCCAGAGCTCCTCGATGGTGTGCACTTTCTTTGCGCCGCACTCCATGAGCGTCTATTCCAGACATGAAGTCAACAACTGTGATGCCTACGAGAACCAAGAGAACAAGGAAGGGGTCTGGATTCAAAAGGACTTACCGACGTTGCGGGAAGGATTAGCTCGTCGAACGCGCGCTGCGCCCACCCAAGACCTCGCTCGAGGTGGCGGCGGGCCGCGACCTCCTCGTCCTCATTCTCAAACACGTCCGCCTCGCAGGCTTCGGCCCATGTGGAGTGCACGAGAACGGTGATCCGTGCTTCTCCTTCCGTCGGCCCTGACGACAGCCCCGCGCCCGAGGAGAGACGACCGCCCGCGCTTTCCTCGACCTCCTGGATCTCTGGGGAGGTGCCGCCCAATGCGCCAGCGGGGGTAGTGTATTCTTGTGGGTCTGGATGGGGCGGGCTCGCGGTGGGCGCTGCTTCAACGACGGGGACGGCGAGCGGAGGTGACGGCAGCTCTGCCGCGCTCGCAGCGGGCACCTCCACGGCCGCAGTAGGAGACGACGACGCGGCGACGACCAGCTCCACCTCGACCGCACCAACTGCGGATTCTTCAGGGTTGGCCTTGGCTCGCTCGACCACAGTTGAGTGCTCAAGGACCCCGGCTATTCCGGCGAAGATCGGCTTCGGCCGCTCCGCCTCGGCACCTCCAAGCACGAGCTCCCGGTCGCCAGGCTCAGTCGCTCCGGCCATGGTCGCAGCCGCGAGCACGGCCGTCCCAGGAGCCTTGGCCCCTGACTCCTCCGGGTCCGTCAGGAACCGCTCCAGCTCGGCCTCGAAGCTGGTCCAATCGCCGCCCGAGAAGTTGGGGCCATCAAGGTCGATGATCTCCCGAGGCCGGGCAGACACATTGGCAGCCGCCGGAGCCTCCACCACATCACCGCCCACCTGCGACGCCGCAGGCACGGTAGCCCCGGTCGTCGTCGGCGTCTCGGTCTCGTGCCCCCCGGCAGACGGCGCCGGGAGCGCATTCTTCTCGGGAGACGACGCCAGGGCATCGACGCCTTCCGCGGTGGTCGCGACAGGGGGCTCGGCCGCCGCCGGGGGATTGTTCTCCTCGGAGGCTGTCTGCCCCTCGGCCGAGCCTCTGGCTTCCAACACTGGTGGAGGCGCCATCGTCTCGACAGCTTCGGCCGCAGCAGTGAGCCCGCTTCCGGCCTGTCCCGCCGCCGACGCGACGGGAGGAGATGTTGGGCGGGGCCCGGGCTGAGGGTCCCGCGCGCCCAGCACTGCGCGCTTCAGCGGCGCGAGGCTGAGCATACTGATGTCCGCGCGGCTGGGATAAAAACAAGATAGAAGTGAGAAGCAGGCGAAGACGAAGAGTAGTAAAACAATGAGGAATAGCGTGCGAACGCTTACATAGTGGACTTGACGCGGGCCTGCTTGACAAGCCTGTCTGATGGGCCCGACTCGGGGGCTGGCCTTTTGGCCCCCGCCGGCTCGAAAACCGGCCCCCGACGCTCCGCCAGCTCGGGAGTCTGCTGCTCGCCCCCCGACAGCTTGGGGGCAGCGTTCCGATCCCCCGACGGCTCGGGGGCTGCCTTCTTGTCCTCTGCCGCGCCGGAGGTCGGCCCCCGGCTCCCGCCAGCGGAGAGAGGAACTTGCACGGTCGGGGCTCCGCCAGCCCGGATGACCAAAGATTGAAGGCGCCGCGGGGGAGTGCTCGTACTTCCCCCATGCGGCGCGCTCGGCGTGGACGACGGCGGGGTTGACCTCGCCTTGGGCGACGACCGCCCCTTCGAGGAGTCCGGGTCCCACCTCGGGGCATCCTCGGAGGAATGATAGGAGGAAGAATCTCGGCCCGCCGACCGCTTGGATGGATCGTCCCCGCGTGGAGGATCCCTCCACCCCTCGGAGCCACGAGAACCACCGGGGGCCGCCTGAGAGCGGGTCACCCTTTGATCCTCTCGGGCGGGGCGGACCTCCGGATGCGAGTTGGTACTCGCGCCTTTCCCGCTGGCGACTGGCTCCGACCGCCGCTCCGAGGTAACCTCCACGGCTTGGCGCAGTGAAGATAGGGGCGACCCGGACATGTCGCTCCAATCGACGTCCGCGCTCGGCTCATCTCCACTCCACGGCGGCGGCGGCGATGGATCTTCATTGGAGGAGACGCCGGTCTCCCCCGTCTTACGACGCTTGATGCTGTGGTCATTCCGATCGTGCTTTGCAATCTCCCTCTCCTTGTATTGGGCCTTGCGCTCGGCCCTCTGCCTCTCCGCAGCCGCCCTGTTGCAGTTGAGGATTACGTCCTGCGGGAGAGGGGGCTTCGCGGGGACAAGGTGGGAGCACCTCAGCCAAAAATAAGGGAAGTGAAAGAAATTAGCAACAGTCGAAAGTCTCCGAGGAGATCCGAATCAAATGAAGATCTCGAACTAGTCAGAAAACTTATCGGAAGAAGAAGATACTCACAAGTTTTTCAGTCCCCTCGTTGGGGAGCATAGGCAGAAGCTGTGACGGCGGCCACGAGTACGACGCTCGCCCGATGGCCACCGACACCAGACGCTGGATCTCGTCCAACGAAGGCAGCTCGGGCACTGTCACGGACCCCACGAAGGGGGCCCTGCTCGCTGTCATCTCGTAGATGCGAAGGGGCTGCCTCTGAAGCAGAACGATCCCCCGCGCGTGGTACTGCCCGATGACAGCCGCCAAGTCGACCCCGGCATTACGGAGCCGGGTCAACACCGCCCAGTGCTCCTTCATCAGCCACTCCTGCTCGACCGTCGGAGGCCCGTCGCTCCAATTCCGCGGCACCTTGGCGAACGAGGAGCCGGTGAACTCCGGCAGTGCGTGGTCGGGGTCGTTCTTAAGGTAGAACCAGCCCTTGTGCCATCCGCTGTTGGAGCTCATTAATGAGAAGGGGATATACGCGTCGCCCCGGCCTTGCTTCATCCGGAGGTTGGCGCACCCGATCGTCGCCGGAAGTGGGCCGTCCTTCAGGCAGGCGAACTTGAAGAAGTACTTGAAGAGGTGCCAATGGGTGCCGATGCCCAAGTACCCTTCGCACAGCGCCTCGAACGCCGCCATCTGCTGGATGCTGTTCGGGTTGAGATGTTGGAGCTGCAGCCCATACTCGAAGAGCACCGCGCGGATGAATCGTCCGGCGGGGATGGAGAACCCACGATCGTGGAACGCCACGAACGAGACGACATAGCCCTTTGGTGGGTGCGGCACGGTCTTGTCCTTGGACACTCTCCACTCCTCGACGTCGGTGAGTGCGGGCAGCTGACTGGCGGCGACAAGGCGGGGGAGGACCGAGCGGGACACGCTGGAACGCGACCAGTTCGACATGGTGACGGAAAGCTCTCACACGCGGCGCGGGTGAAGGAGGCAGTGGCATTGAGGGCGTGAAGCGCAAAGGGAGCGAGCGGCGATGGCAATGGAGAAGGTTGGGAAGCGAAAAGATTCAAGTCCCAAGCCGGCGCACGGTTAAAAGGGAAGAGGCGTGGCCGCCGGCCTTAAATGCAGGTCCCACCACACCGCGAAGACGCCTGCACGAGTGCGCATGCCCCGGGGTAACTGACACCTGCCCGCACGACGTTTCGATGCTCGGTGGGCCCGAGAATCTGAATCGGCTGTGCGCTATCTCGTCAAACCGTCACATCCGCCACATCGGCCACGACCCCCACGACGGACACATCGCCCGCGACTACTGCAACCGTCCCGGCCAAGGATCCCGGAACGACGATAATGTCTCTGAAGATTAAAACCCCACAAGCGAGTCTACAACTCACTCGTGGGCTCGGGGGCTACATCCGGCGGATGTGCTCACGCGCACTCACTGGGAAGACCAAGAGCAAAGGTCATCACGACGCCTTTCATATGAGCTTGTGGGCGAGTCCTTGACTCGCTCCCAGGCTCGGGGGCTACTGACGAGGGCCTGGATTAGGCCCCTCTTAAACGACGGGATAACTACTCTCAAGATAGAGTCATCTGACACCATTGACAATGTGAAGGCCAAGATCCAGCGTAAGAAGAACCACAGATCCCTGTCAAGACCTTCACTGGCAAGACGCCTTGTCTCCGACCAGTGGGAAGCTTCCCCGACAAGTCCCCGAATGAGGGGTGGCTTCTCTGACAAGTCCCCGACTGAGGGGTGGCTTCTCCAACAAGTCTCCGCTTTGCACGAGGAGTTTCCGCCTCGCACGAGGAGCCTCCGCTTCGCCTCCAACAACCTGCTCGCTCACACGAGGAGTTTTCGTCTCGCACGAGGAGTCTCCGCCTCGCGCGAGGAGTCTCCGCCCCGCACGAGGAGTCTCCGCCTCGCACGAGGAGCCTCCGCTTCACCTCCGACAACCTACTCGCTCGCACGAGCAGTTTCCGTCTCCGACCAAGACACGACCCACATGAACGTGGCACCACCCCAACGCGCGAGCGCCCCCGCAACGACGCGTGGAGGCGCCAGTTCCCCACGCCATGCAAATTCACCAGCTGGCGGCACGCGCGGGCGGCCGGCTCTGACAAGAGCCATAATGCGGCACTGTTTGGCTGCGTGGCCCCCGACGCGCCGTCCCGTCCGACTCTGCGGCACGCCAACTCCGTCAGAAGCACTCGAGTGCCCTCTATAATTAGTGCTGGCCTACAGTTAGGTCTTAACATGGCGGACTCATCCCATACACAGGCGGGTCGAGTCAGCACAAAAGAACTCGGAGGAAGCGCCAGGTGCCCGGAATGAACAGTGCTGCCTGGCCACGGTGGCCTCGAGCACCAACACAGCTCGGCCCCCCTTCAATGCTTCCTGGCAGACGGCGACGTGTGAGAAGACCTCCCAGCTGCGTAGGACTGTAGCATTTGCTTGTATTCCTCTTTTGCCCCTTCCCCTTGCAACTACAAAAGGGAGAGGAGGGCAGCCGTCAGAAGGGCTGACGAACCGAACTCTCACACCTCAGGGACTTAGGCTCGACACCCTCTCCCGACAAGTTTGTAACCCCTACTACAGACATCCCTAGCGCAAGAACACGGCAGCTCGATACTGGACGTAGGGTATTACTCCTCAGAGGCCCGAACCAGTCTAAATCTCGGCGTCTCTCGCGCTAACCATCCGGGTCGGACACACGATTCGATACAAATTTACTGATCGGCGGTAGAGAACCCCGACACCAGGGGTTGTAATTTGAAAGGAAATATCATCATTTAGATTGTTGGATCTCTGGTATCTGGATCTTCTTTTTGCATTCCACTGGATATTCTTATTAGATTGGGTCGACCCACCTTCAATTAGTGGACCTCCTATTACAACACGCTATGAACAAGAAAACACATAAATAATAAGTTACAAAACCATATCTGTGGGAACAGAATTGCTCGCAACTTGACATTGATGGCTACGATATGTAAATGTGGGGTTCCTACTAAGCCAGCCTTCTCCCAGTTCATCTGTATCATCGTCTGTATCTATACATTAAAAAATTGAAAATG
Organism: Cenchrus fungigraminus; assembly: GCA_036936925.1. NCBI lineage: Eukaryota > Viridiplantae > Streptophyta > Magnoliopsida > Poales > Poaceae > Cenchrus > Cenchrus fungigraminus. The sequence goes on along the minus strand of CM072780.1, from coordinate 37,224,232 downwards.
ATATAAGTAGCGACCAGATCGTTTGAACTCACAAGTGGGACGAAAGATAAGGTTCATATGATTACCGGCTATGATTGTCTGGTGCTGGACTGGATTGGACGGTGCATTCATTGTTTTGTTAGATTCTCTTTCCAGCTTCTTCCGCTGGTAATCAGCTCTTCTTTTTGCATTAATCTCCAACCTTTTCTCTAGCGTCATATTTGCTCGTCTTTCTTATTGTTTCTGATTCTTTCGTCCCGCAGCATTAACAGTACAATCTGGAAGCAAACAATATATTAATTAAACGAATATAAACTATATGTATGCATAACGATACGATCACATACCTTCTCCTCGTCTCTTCACACACCTCTCACGTCGGGGGTAAAGATGAATTTTGAGTGTTGGTAACGTCTGCAAGCGGAATTTGATGGTTCATAGAAGGTCCAAACCTTCGACGAAAAAACCAAGTGATGAGAAATTGACTCAAACACGGGAGAGTCGGCAGTGCACCTTGCCTGAACAACGACGACGACGACAAGACGGCGGCCTCGTACGAGCAGTGGCGACTTGGGTTGGATCGATGGTGATGATGGCGCATGGTGCTGGCCGGCGGTCTCGTCTGATCAGCGGCGGCTTGGGGTGGATCGACGGCGGGGCGAGGAGCGACGACGCCGGGGGGAGTAGCGACGACGGTGGGATGGCTAGCGACGCGGAGAGAATTGAGTTTTATAAGGACATGGGGTGTAAAAAAAGGAAGGGGTATTGATTGGCGTGATTGAAGGTATTGAACTCAAAAGGAAATAGTCAAGGACTCAAAACATCATTTATATATAAATGACGTCCATCTAATTGCATTTGAATGTTGTTAATCTAATGACACGGTGAATCTTTCCTTAATTGGTCTTTCCTTGCTAACTATTTATGAATGGCGCAACAGTTCTTTCCTTAGTTCATCTAATCACACAATGAATCTTTCCTTGTTTTTCCTTTCCTTTATGTGTCATGAATCACACCAATTAATTTTCCTTTACTTTGTACACCAATATATCTTTCCTTTTGAGCATCTGAGTATTTCCTTTTGAGTCATGCCATCAATCACGCCAATCAATTTCTCTTTTCTTGAGAAAAGAATGAAAAAAGAAAACAATAGCCGTGATTGACGGGGGCGGGTCGGGTGGGTACACGCGGGTGGGTAAGAATGGGGTCGGTGAAAAAAATAGGGGATTCGGTGGAAACATTTTCTATCGGCGGGTTTTGATGGAATCCTTCGTTTCGTCGTTAGATTTTTGGTGGGCCTCGCCTGACAGGTGGGCCCTCTGTGAGAGGTGGCAGGTGGGTATGTTTTCGTTTTGGTGAGAATTGTTTTCAATTCTTTCTGCTATTACGGTATAGATTGAGGATACGTAGAGAGAGATTGCAACAAGACATAGAGGGAAGGTGCTTCTCTTCTCCATAGGCCGCCGTAGCCTCGCCGCACGGCAGCCTGCGGTACGTCGGCAAGCTAGCTAGCTAGTGGTAGTGGAATGGAAGAGAAATTTAACGCGCGTGTCCGCGCGCAGACACAAAGCGGAAGTGCACACAGTACACGGATGTGATGAGTGTGACGTCCGAGTCCCCTCATCCAGATCGGGCAGCTAAACCAGGAGACTGCTAACCATGGGCAGTAAGATAGATCCCTGTCCGTAATGGAATGGTATCCTTTCCACCAGGCAAACACACGCATACATCTCGCGGGAAGAAAAGAAAACGCAGGGGCCGGCATAAGCTTCTCCCGCGCGCCGTCCGCCGCCGCTGAGCCTCTCCCTACATAGAGGACGTCCACGAGCAGAGCATCTTTTGAGTGTAAACGATGTAACCATTTTGAATGAAACGCGAGCTAAGGCTTCGGGGCTGTTTGCTTCCAAGCCTTGGCTCGCCACGCCGAAAGTTCGGGGCTGATGCTCTGATACAGCAACTTGATCCGAGTAGCATCTAGTGATATACGGAGTATATATATGTCGCATGCGCAACGATATGAATCGTCTGCATTCTGATTTCTGCATCAGCACCAGATCTGTGTTAGGCCTCGTTCGGCACCACAGGATAGGTGCCAGACCTGATTTTGATCCGGGCCAGGATCGAGTGGTTCCTGCTTTGACACTGAAATCAGGTCTGCCAAAAAAGATCCAAACCAGAGATTCAAAAGCTGGATAGGAAAGAAAACAGGGCACAAAGAGGAACATAAGTGCAGGATCTCAACATCCAACATCTAGAACATCAATCAGGAACATCCACAACATCAGTCTATCAGAATCCAGAAAACATCCAACGGGGTCAACGCTGAAATGTCGCTCCAGGTATTTCTCCACAACAGCATGGAATTTCGACGCCCACATCTGCCGCCCACATCTGCAACACACAAGGCAAACACACACAAACAGAATTGTCACTCACCGCTAAATTTGTGATGTTCGGTAGGTAAACCTCTATCTTATGTATAGTTCATTCAATCTGTTTATTCAGTGAGTGAGTCCAGACAGAAAACTCAAATATGAACAGATGTAAGTAGAGAGTGCTTAAATCCTTGTACTCTGATGCTCTCCTTGAACAACTCAAAGTCATCAGCTGCATGAGACAATAAGTTGATGGGTCCCTAAGTTGATCAGTAAGCAACCATAGCTCTGCCAAAGCTTTTGATCATGTAGCCCACATATTCTGACTCATGCACAGACATTCGACTCAAAACATAAGAGGCAAGGAAACTTATAGCCCACTAGCATGATGGAAAACGTATTACTGCAGCATTAACATAAGAGGTGAGGAAATTTTTTGCAACTTATACATGCACATTAACACTTCAAGTCATCCAGAAACAGAGTTGTCATCCTAGGTTAATTTTGTTTTGGCAAAACATAAACATAGGGTATCCTTATCAACGAGCCCGTTAAGTCAAGCAATGAAATGCAGCGAGGAATGAGGACAAGTGAGACGTACAGTTCAAGACATACAACTTGGCCAATGTCAGTTTGATTAATGAGAAAGCATTGCAACTCTGCCCCTTATACAGTAAGGTTTACATGACCAAGTCTTTTCATAGGAGCTTATTGAAAGCTCAATAAACCAATTAGTTCAGCAATTTTAGAATTGGAGGCTAATTCAGAGTTTCAGACAACCAAATTGGGAAAATTATCATAACAACCAAACTTGTGTGCCTTCCTTAGCAACCAGCAACCACTTGCAGTCTATGAAGATAAAGGCTGTTTCCATTGTTTCCCAGACCTACCCAGCAAAAAAAGTAAAGCTTTCAGGTGGAGAAGAACCTAACATAACAACTGCAATGTGTCGACAAAGTGAGCCTGAAGCTAACATGTACTTTAGTGGGCTTTACATAAACAGATGATTATGTAAAGTCGCCATTCCAATTTTTGATAAGATAAATTTTCTTTTGACAATATATAGCATTTAGACACAAGTAACAATGTCAGGGATTACTTCTTCAGTATTGTGCCCAAGCCACAAGATGTTGAACCAAGACATGGCTGTTGCGGCTGAGCGTAACCAAATCCAAGCTGCACTGGTGATTGTCTCCCTTGAGAAAGACCAACTGCATTGCGAGTCCTCGGCTGATTCTCTGTCCTTGGCTGAGGTGTTGGCAAAGGCTTTTCTTCAAAAGCTTTCTCAATTTCTTCCTGGCGATCTGACTTCTTGAAAATGTCAATAACATACTCACGGAACTCTTGAGGAGGTTCAACAGCAGCCCTTGCCATGTCCATCACTAGGTCCCGTGCTCGATCCAAGTCCCCTTCCTCGCATAAGGCTTTGACAAGGATTTCAAAGGTTGCTGTGTTTGGATTGATCTCCTTGTCAGGCATCCTCTCGTACACCTTGAAGGCATCGTCAATCCGGCCAGCTTCCGTAAGCCCTTCAAACATGAGGTTGAAGAAACTGATATTAAACTTTGGCCCATGCTCCCTCCCATCTGCCATTTTGTAGAAATACTGCATTGTATCTTCCACACGGGCTTCCTTGAAGCACGATTTGACAAGGTAAGTGTAGGTGTATACATCTGGAAGGACAGATTTGGTCTCCATCTCTTCAAAGAGCTTCTCTGCCTCAGCAAGCATCCCGTTCTCACATAGCTGCAAATTATGTTGTTGAAGCAACCAACATCCATCTGAACATTCTTCCTGGGCTGGCGGTGAAAGACCTCAATTGCCTCCTCAAACTTGCCCTCCTTGAAGCACTGGTTGACCATGACATTGTAGGACTCAGCATTGATGCCAATGAAGGTTGGTGGTGTGTGGTTGTCCATCATGGTCTCCCACAATTCGTTGGCCTCCTTGTGCTTACCATGCTTGAAGAGCGTCTCGAGCAGGACATTGCATGTGGCCGGTGTCATCTTGAAGCCCCGCAGGAGCAGTGACTGGTAATTGTCCATGGCCTCCTTGTCCTTACCCTGCTTCCAGTAGCCCTCCATGAAGGTGGTGTGGACGACGCCGTCATAGACAACACACCTCTCCGTGAGCTCATTGAAGAGCTCGAAGGCCTTGTCCCAGTTGTCCAGGTCGATGTAGCCGGTGATGAGGTTGTTGTAGACGAGCGAGTCAGCACTAACACCGCGGTTGAGCATCTCGCGGAGGAGGTCAAGGGCGTCACGGATTCGTCCGGCAGCGACGAGGCCCTTGGTGAGGTTCCGGAAGGTGACGGCGGAGGGGGAGAAGGGCGCCGACCCGAGCATGTCGCGGTACACCTGCATCGCGTCGTTGACGCGGACGGCCTCGCAGTGGGCGAGGATGAGAGTGTTGTAGGAGACGATGTTGGAGCGGCGGAAGAAGAAGTCGAAGAGGGCGACGGCGTCGTCGTGGCACCCGGCGCGGACCATGGCCGCGGCGACGGCGTTGCAGGTGAAGACGGTGAGCCGGACGCGGGAGGAGACGGCCACGCGGGCGGCGACGGAGGCGCTGTTGAGATCGCCCGAGCGGATGAGGGACTGGACGCGGTTGTGGAGGCTGAGGCGCGGGCCGACGAGGGCGGACGTGGTGTCTGGGAGGCGGGGCAGGTTGGGGTCCCGCAGGGGAGGCGGCCCGCGGCGGATGGCATTCAGCGGTGGCGCTTGCGGCGGCGGCGCTCGGCGGTGGCCTCCTCGGCGGAGGAGAAGGCGAAGTGGCGGCGGCCCATGGGGGTGAGGAGCCCAGTGGGGGTGGGTGGTGGTGAGGAGCCAATCGCTGGGGTGGGGAAGGGCGAGGGGTGGAGGTTGGACAGGCGCCGGAGGAGCAGGAGATGGCGATCGAGCACCATGTCCCCCCCCTTCGCGCAGCAAGCCGCCTTTCCTGGGCGGTGGTGGCGGCGGCGGGAAATTTTTTTATATTTTTTTCTGCGATTTTACGAAAATAAATAGTCGGATTCAATATTTGCAGAATAGCCTCGAACCGCCATTTGCCACGGCGGTGGCAAACGGCGGTAAGTACCTGACAACCGCCGCTGGCATCGGCGGTTCGACGGTTCGATGATCCGCTACGTGGCACGCCGGATAGGCAACTACCGCCACGGCCAAGGGCGGCAGGTGGCCAACCGCCGCACCAGAAGGCGGTTGACCGACCGTTGCAGACCTACCGCCGGTTGAAGCGGCGGTAGGTCCTACCGCCCTTTGAAATGGCGGCAGCACCGCGCCTATATAAGGGGTCGCGGCCCTGCCGCCGGGCGGCTGCGCCCCCCTCCCTTTCTTTCCTCCTCCCCACGTAGGTCTCCGTTGCCTTATTTGGTGTAGATTCTCCATATCAGGTATGTCTCCAATACTTTCCTCATATAGTTAGTTTAGAAATCTTAGAAATAGTTTAGAAATCCTAGATATAGTTTAGAAATTCTAGAAATAGTTTAGAAATCCTAGATATAGTTTAGAAATTCTAGAAATAGATTAGAAATCCTAGAATTCTTTAGAAATTCCTAGAAATACTTTAGAAATTCTAGAAATACTTTAGAAATTTCTATAAATACTTTAGAAATTCTAGAAATACTTTGGAAATCCTAGAAATTCTTTAGAAATTCGTAGAAATACTTTAGGAATTGTAGAAATACTTTAGAAATTATAGAAATACTTTCAAAATTCCTAGAAATACTTTAGAAAATCTATAAATACTTTGAAAATCCTAGAAATTCTTTAGAAATTCGTAGAAATACTTTAGAAATTCTAGAAATACTTTGGAAATTCCTAGAAATACTTTAGAAATTGTAGAAATACTTTGGAAATCCTATAAATTCTTTAGAAATTATTAGAAATACTTTAGAAATTGTAGAAATACTTTGGAAATCCTAGAAATTCTTTAGAAATTCCTAGAAATACTTTAGAAATTGTAGAAATTATTTAGAATTTTCTAGAAATACTTTAGATCAACTGGGGCGCTGCAATTTTGGCCGCGATGTACAGGGGCATGTGTGCCGGGTGCACCAAGACGGGCACCCAGTCGATCCTCCTCGGATGCCCGCTTCTGCTGCACCTGTGGAGCTATAAGCGGCTTCCCGTCGGTCGGCCATCAGTCGACCGATCGGCGTACCGGGCGCTGGAGGAGGGGCACGACCCAGTAGACAGGCCGACCATGGGGTCTATGTGGTGCCACCGCCAGGTTCGTACTTCGAGCTAACTCCGTTCGTTAGCTATCAGAAAGTAATGCAATTCGTCGAGCTAACTTATTCTCTTGTTTGCAGCTCTCTTGGACGGAGCAGACCAGGAGGTCGTACCTGGACTTCGTCGGGCAGATCGACAACCTCACGGATGTTGAGGTTATCTGGCAGCCTTTCACCGACGCCTTGGTCGCCGCGCGTGCACCGCAGGGTCTCTCGTCCCTGTGCTTTCGGGACCGTGACTTCTGGATGACGAAGACGCCGCTCGTCCACGACATGTACATCGAGGAGTACCACGTCGAGCGCGTGATGAGGCAGTTCGGCCTCTACCAGGCTTCGCCTGTGCCCGTCGCACACACCGTCGACCCGGCCGTGCACCAGTAAGTTCATTCAAAACTTCATTAGTTTCTGTTGATGAGTGACGAAAGTTAGTTTGCTGACCAATTTGCTGTTTCTTGTTGTAGGTGGACGAGGAAGGGGTCGAAGACTTCGGTTCCCCTTTTTGGCGAAGCTGCAGTAGTACCTGGACGCGTGGGCGAACACCGCCGCCCCGGAGCACGTCGTCGTCGAGCCGCGCTTACACGACGACGACGCCTGGCGAGCGTACCTGCAGTGGTACACGGCGAGGACCCGGACGCGCGTGACGTACGTCCCGCTGAACCCTCGCCTCGACCTCGTGCCAGCGTCGGCGTACCCCTACCGACGGGATCAGACCCACAACATCTTAGTAAGTTCTTTTTCATTACATCAAATTAAGTCACATTTGCTAACGTTTGGTTGTACTAATAATCCGTCCGATCTTGACAGTACGACACAGCTCGGGAGATGTACCTACTGGCCCAGCACGTGGGCACGACGAGGGACCACATGACGTTGGACGGGATATGGACAGAGATGCAGAAGATGGTGGGCCTGAGCCAGCGGTTGATGCACGCGGTGAACTTCCGCGGCGACAAGGGGTTCCTCCTTTCACGCAACCCCTCGTCCTCCAGCAGCTATGCCTCCACCTCAGCTTCGTACCAGGCACCCTCATCCTCGACACGTCCACCATTCGCACCCTCGTTCTCGACATGTCCACAGTTCGCACCCACTGCGTCTGCTCCGTACGTGCCGCGGCCGAGTTCTTTCTACGCCACAAGTACATGTTTTTTCTTCCTAGTTTTCACGACAGATTCTTTGGTTCATGCCTAACTTATATTTTTATAGAGAGACCACCGATACCTACGGGACCGGGGTCTTCGTCTTGGGCAGCTTCACTGGTTCAGCAGCCGGTGTTTGATCCACCTCCTTCGGACTACAACTGTGGCGAGACACCACCACTGGTGTCTCACTTGGACGACTTATTCTGCGACATCGCCGACGAGATCGGTGCTACACAGCTGACAGGAGCCCCGCTCGTCGGGACCGAGCCGACGCAGGAGCAGCAGCACGTGACGATGATGGCGGACTTCCACGACACGGCAGAGCGTGCAGGAGAGGCGTTGGCAGCGGCAGCATCGGTGGAGGCGGAGGCGCGGTCGACCGGAGGATGGGCCGTCCTGTGGGGATCGGATACTCCACAGGCAACGACCGGAGGGGGGGCACGTCCCGTGTGGATCGGCTACTCCACAGGCAGCGACCGGAGGGGGGACCGTCCCGTCGGGCTCCGGTGCTCCCTTAGCGACACCGCCCCCGAGCCGGCGGCCGGAGGACGCGATCGCCATCCACGAGACCCCCTCACGTACCCCATTGTCGGGGTTTGATACCGCCGGCAAGTAATTTTTGGTATGAATCATGCGTCTGATCCGGATGGTTGGGCTTAGAGACACCGGGATTATACTGGTTCAGGCGCTGAGGGGTGCCCTACTTCCAGTTCGGGAAAGTGTTCTATATCCCCACAGGGGGGCTTGTAGTAGGGGATACAAGCTTAGGTCGAGAGAGGGAAGAAGTCCCAAGTCTCTGTAAGTGAGTGAGAGCAGCTGATGCTCGGTGAGTGTGGTGTGTTGTTTTTCGTCTTGCCCAGTTCCCTCCCATTCGTGATGCCAACCTCCCCTTTATAGTTCAAGGAGGGCCGGCGTACAAAGGTTAAGATGGTAAAAACCCATTTTGCTACAGTGCTGCAAAAGTGCCGGAACAGTGCAACGCCATGGGCCTTCGTCTCCCGTTGGCGTCGTACACTGCCCCAGCCTCGGTAGCCTTCGTATGGCAGCGTAGCTTCGGCCTCTGTCCCGAGGTGGCTTCTTTCTGACCCAGGAGCCTGCGGGTCACGCTAGGTCGGGGCTTCCCGTGCAAGCCTCGACCTTCCCTCTGATGCTTGATGGGTCGGGTCACGTTGTTCGATGTCATACAGGCGAAGGATTCGCGTGTCCTTGGCCACTGTTCAGTATCAGGTGATGGGACATCGGGGCGGTCCGCCTGCCACACCGGGGGGAAATCTCATCATTACCTGAGCCTCTGACAGGGCAGATCCGCATGCTCCGCTGCGGCTGCACGTCCCGTGCGACGCGGGGCAGCTTCCGCCACGTTGCGGTCCGCCCCTGGGGGGCTCCGGGCGTCGGATTACGGCGGAAGGAGCCTTAGATCGTGTGAGGTGGAGCCTCCCGCCGAGGTAACTAGGTTGATTGCTTGAGTTGGAGATGATTCCGAGGTGGGGGGCCAAGCTGCTATTCTTTAATGGAAAGGAGCTGGGCCTGGCCTTGCCGGCAGTCGGTGTTGGGCCTCTGCTGATGCGGCCCACCATTAGTCTTCCTGATTTGGGGGTTTAGGGGTTAAGATGATTACCCCCGGTTTATCCCCTCTTCAGTAGCCCCCGAGCCTAAGGGGGAAAACAGATTTCTCCCTTAGGATCAGAGAGGTTGAGTTTTTGTTTTTCTTCCTCAGTCCGGTGAGGGCGCGCGAGCGCACTCGCCGAGTGTAGCTCTCGAGGCCGTGGTTGAGTCGAGGACTCTGCCACGGGGTGATTTTTTAGCCACCGCGAGTACTGGCTCGCCTTTTGAGGCCGACGTGGCCGGACGGTGGATTTGACCTGGCCTCACGGGGAACTGTGACCGGCCTCTGCTGATGTGATGGCGAGACTCTGCGAGTCTTCAATGCGTCGCCTGGCGAGATGGGTGGCCATTTTAGCTTGTTTTGTAAGCTAAGCCGCGTCCACCGTGCCCCTCGCGTGGTTGGGCTCTTGCTGGCCTATAAAAGGAGCTCCACTTCGCCCCGGTGAGACTCCATGTTTGCCATATGGAGAGGGAAAGAAAGCAGCTACTTCTCCAGTCGTGGGGGGTTCGTCCCCCTGAGTGTAGTGCCATCCTTCAAGCCTCTTGATGTTGGTGGGAGCTCAGTGAACGGGGAGGCATGCTCTTGGCAGCCCTGTCCTGCCCTGCGTCTCGAGCCCCTGCGGCGACATGGGGGTCGAGTGCTGGGGGAGGGGGCACCGAGGCGAGCCGCCACTCCGATCCCGCGTCACCACTGTCGCGTCCTGCAGCCTGTTATGGCGCTCTCGGGGTTGCTTCCCTGAGTGCTGTCGAAGTAGCAGGTCACCAAGTTAGCCCTGAGCAAGCTTCTCTGATGAGGCTGCTCCGGTAGGAGCGATGCCTCGTCGGCAGCTTGTCCGGCAGCGACCCCAGGAACTTGGTCTTCTTCCTGGGTCTTGGTAGTCGCGGTGGAGGCACCGGCCATCTCCCTGGTCCCCGCAGGGAGTCTCCGGCCGTGTCAGATATTTGTGGGAGTTCAGCAAGGTGCTCCTCCAACTCTAACCTGCCGGGAAACGCAACACCGCCATGCCGCGCGGTGTTTTATGTTACGATGCTTGGTCATGGCCCGCCTGACCGCCCTCTTGTACCTTAGAACTCAGGGCTTCACATAAATGCAGCTGTTCCCTTGTCCTCTTATTGTTGACGCCCGTTCTGTGTATTTGACGCTCGTTTCGAATCCCGCCAAGCGATTCATCTTCGTCCATTAGGTCGGGGGAAAACCCTTGGGGTTTATCAAGGTTGGTGGGCATCGTGGCCCGAGGCCGGTGGAGTGATGGGGAGTTGAAGAGCAGAGAGAGAGGGAGAGAGAGAGAGAGAAGGCGAAGAGCAAGAGAGAGCGCCTCCTCACCTCTGGGTAACCGCTGCGCACAGGGCGCCGCACGGCTATAAAACCCGGGGAAGGCTCGGAGCGAATGCACCTCTTGTCTTCCTTCTTCCTCCCACTCGCACGGCCTTCCTGCCTCTTCACCCCTCATTCCAACCGAAAGCCTCGTCCTTCCAAGAAACCCCCGACGCTCGTATGGCCGGTGAGAAGCGTTCGGCTGAGGGTTCGCTCGACTCGTCAGCGAGGGCGCCACCCGCGCTTCGTCGGGCGGCGCAGCAGGAGGCCGCGGGCGACGGTGCGCCAGTGGGGTGCTGGATCAGGGCCCTCTGCATGGCCGGTGCTGGGATGTTCACGGCTCCAGACGCCGGCGCGGGCCCGTCCGCGCCGACCATTCCTCCGGTGGCCGTCGAGGGCGGGGCCCCTGCTGGGGCTGATCCTGTCGCTGAGCTCCAGGCCCAGCTGAATGACGCGCGGTAGCGCATTGCGTTGCTGGAAGGTGAGCTGGAGCTCGTGTTGCAGGCGACCACCACCTTCAGGGCCGCCTTCGAGGGGGCCGAGCAGGAGCTCAAGGCGGCGCAGGACACCATGGACCTCGCGCACGCCGGGGCGACGGGTGAGCGCCTCGGCCCCGTCTTCATGCCTCCTTCATCGCATTGTCGTTGTTGCCCGTGACACCCTTCTTTTGGTGCTGGGTAGGTTAGGAGGAGCTTGCGGGCCTGCACGTCGAGGAGGCGGAAAAGGCGAGGAAGGAGCTCGAGGAGCTTCGCGTCGCCCACGGCCACCTCTGCGACGCCACCAGCGTCGCCGTGACGACGGTGCGGCTGGAGCCGATACTGCTGCACGACCAGCTCTGCGCACTCCCGGGCCATGTCCGTGCGGCGGTCACCACGGGGGTGCACCAAGGGGCGACATACGGTCTTGCCGCCGCGAACCTCCAGGACCTGGACCGCTCCATCGGCACGGTCCCCGTGGGGTGGCCCCGGGGAACGAGGCCGCGGAGGCGTCAGGAGTCGGCCTTGTACTTCAACGCCAACGCCGACGCCATCCTCCTGTCGGTGGACATCGACGCCCTCCTCGAGAACCGGGGGCCTGCGGCGACGTCCTGGGGCGCGGCCGTCCTCGACGAGTCCAGCGAGTCAGAGGGCAGCTCCGAGGAGGCGAACTCCCCCGGCCAGGCAAACCCCCCGGCGGAGTGAGGCGTATGCCTCGAAGCAGGCGCCGACCCTTCATGATCGGCGTCTCCTTCTTGTATCTTTGTTTTTCTTTCTGTAATGAAACTTGGTCGTAGGCCTTTTAATTCGCACCTTTGCTTTGTCATTGGCTCGTTTTCGCTCGCATGGGCGATGGATGGCTGCAACTAGTCATTCCGGACCTCGTTGACAACGTCTTGGCGCATGGATCTGCCCATCCCGCCATCTGGCCGGGACGTGTGCTTAGGTCGAGGCACATTGCCGCTCCTTGGCTCGGAGCTGGGGGCGCACCTTTTACCTTTTTACCATGACGATAGGTCAGGCACATTGCGTTAGGTCGGGGAATCCTTCTCTTCTAACGCGATCCCTCGTGCTGTCCTGTCAACCGCCCCCGATCAGCATGCCGAACGCCGCCCGGGGCGGAGGTTGCTTTTCCTGGGATGTCAGGCCTTGCAGGATTCGTGTATACAGAGAAAAAAGGAAGAGAGAGAGAGAGAGAAAGAGCTTGGGCGGGACGCTCCCCTGCTACCCATGAGTGGGCCCGAGCAGTGAATTGCCCCCAACCGGCCCGTGCTTCCCCATTTAAGTTGGGAAGGCGGGGGTTGATTACCATCTCATCCTTCCCTTCCGTCTCTTTCTCCTTGCGCACTCGCCATCCGACCCAGCGCGCCGCCGGTTCAGCAGATTCAAGTCTCCCGCCGCCGTCGACAGCCTTCTCCGCGTGCGGCGATGTCGAACTGGCAGCGCTCCACCGTCTCTCTCGTGAAGCTGACCGGTCTTGCAGATGCGGGGCTGCTCCCGCGCTTGACCGACACGCGGGAGTGGATCAAGCCCAAGCTTGAGGACTTCCCGCAGCCCCCGCCGGGGTATGTGGTTTCCTTCGTTGCCTTCCACGAATGCGGGTTCTCGGTGCCGGCGGGACGGTTCATCTGCGTCGTTCTGTGGACCTTCGGCCTCGAGCTCCAGCACCTTAATCCCAACGGCGTCCAACATTTAGCGGTGTTCGAGGCGCTGTGTGAGGGATACCTTGGGGTGGAGGCGCACTGGCACCTCTTTCGCTACTTCTTCGGGTTCGTCTGCCTGAAGGATGAGGGGAGGCCGGCGACAATCCGGTGCGCCGCCCTTCGGCTGAAGCGGAACAGGTCATCAGAGTACCTGGCCGGCCGCCTCACCAGTTCGAACAGTAGCTGGCATTCAGAGTGGTTCTACCTGAAGAACGACTCCAAGTGCCCACTGTCAGCGTACACTGGCGGCTATTACGACACGACACCGGATGCCTGGTCGGACGGGCCTCCGAAGAAGGACCACCAGAAACTGCTTTCTAGGTGTCTTGAGGCGCTTAAAGCGCTGCAGGGGCACGGCGTCGACCTTGCGGCCATGATCGGCGGCTATCTGGCGAGGGGAATCGTGCCGTTGCGGCGGCGCTCCCTCCGCCTGTTTGAGATGACCGCCGAGCGGGCCCCATTCGTGGGAACCGTGACCGCCGATCCCCTGCCCTCGGTGGGTGAGGTCCGAAGGCGGGTGCGGCAGGCCGTCCCCGGCAGCCTGGAGTGGCCGCCGACTGACCTGCTCCCCATGCTTCCAGATGCTGGCACGGTGGTCTTGGTGGGTCCGCCTCTGATTGCTTTGTTTAGTCTAGCCCCGTCCTCTTTTCTCCCTTCTTGCAGCTGATTTGTCGTTTCTGCAGGCTGGGAGGGGAGCTGGTTCGTGACGGTGGCCCGCGCACTGCTACCGGAGGAGAGGGCGCGGAACCGCATCGCCACGGCTAGGCTCAAGAGGCGGAAAGACCGCCACGAGGCGTGGAAAGCGGCGGAGATCGCCAAGCGCAACCGGAACGATGCCCGGGTGAAACGGAGGCGCGCCGGTGATGAGGATGTTTCCTCTGACGAGGACCATGAGCCCCCGCCTGGTTCCTCTGATGAGGACGACGAAGAAAGGATACGGCCGTGGCCCCCCGTCCGCTTGGCGGGGGAAACAACGGAGGGTTGCTCGTCGTCAACCTCGGGGGCTCCGCCGCGCCCATCGGTGGCCGGCGGCGCCACGCAGGGGCCCGCCGAGGTGCGTCGGGGAGGGGATGGTGCCCGTGACAGGACGTCGTGCCCTTCCTCCCGGAGCAACCGTCATGAGGACCGCGTCCGTGATCCTCCGACGGAAAGATCTGGGCGGGCCGACCGCGGGGCGGCGCCCAGTCGTGGCGACCCGTCCCGAGAGGAGAGGAGTCGCGGCTCGGCCTCCCCCGTGCTGCGGTCGTCTTCGCGGGAGCGCCAGACGCTCTGTCCTCCCATGCCGACGTCGTTGGCCGAGGAGGCGCGCTCCTCGCTGTCTCTGCCACTCGCGGTCGCGGGGGCCGCGTCCGAGCGACGTCGAGATGAGGAGGCGATTTCTCCTCGGAATGACCGTCTGGCCGCGGTATGCGGCAAACGGTCTTCGTTCTGGCCCCCGTCATCGGAACCGAAGAGAGCTCGGGTCCTTGCGACGAGGTGAGCTTTGATTTTCCCCGGACGTTAGATCAGTTGGAGGCCCTGACGCCGAGCTCTCTGCTTTTGCAGGGTGCTTCCGAGCGGGCGGACGCCCGCACCGGCGCTAGAGAAGTCTCTCTGTCGCGCAGTGCGGAAGATCGCCGCACTGACGGCGGAGACGACACAGGCGGCTCCTGAGACTCCTCCCGTGGCGGTGCCTGAGGAGAAAATTTCTGCCGGTCGGGATGCCGGGGAGGCGTCGCGGAAGAGCGACAGCTCGAGCGATGGCTTCCGTCAGCTTGGTGTTACTACGTCCGGCGCTCCGCCGTCCGCGGAGATGCTAGCGGCGTTTGAAGCGGAGCTGCGGCAGCAGCTCTCGGTCTCCGCGGCTGGCGAACACGCGACGCCGTCAGACATCACTTCCGTTGGGGGGCCGGAGCCCTCGGAGGTCGCGGTACGCGCAACCATTGCTGAAGCGGTCCCGACGGCGTCCGCGCCGGAGGATCCGGTGATGGCCACACCTGCCGCGGGAGTCCTCCCGACCTCTGAAGCCCAGAGCGAGGGGCTTGACGACGGGAGTCCCCACCAGGAGGAGGGCGACCGGCCGAACGAGGGGGGGAACGCGGAGGTCGCGGGGATCGCACCGCCCTCCGGCTCGGCTCCCGCCGTTGCGTCGTCCTCCCAACCTGGCTCCGGCGCGCCGGACGAGCCCCAGGGGGCGTTGGTGTCTGTGTCCGGTGGTGAGGCGTTCCGCCGCAGGTTGCAGGTGGTCGCCCGCGACAACCCAGGCCGAGTGCTGCTCGTTATTGACGACGAGGAGGAGCACGCCTCGACCGAACGGCTCAGATGCGCGATCCGTCATCAGGCGGCCTCGGCCGAGGAAGTGGCCACCACTGCCATGGTATGTCCCTTGCCTTATGCCTTCCTTCTTGCCTGATCCCGCTTGACTTTTCTCATTATTGTCCTTTCTTGAGTTGCTTCTTGGACAGGGGTTCGCGGCGCGCCGCGATGCCCGGTCCCAGTTCATCTGCCAACAGGCTGAGGTCTGGAGGGCGATTGGAGCTCTTCAGGCGGAGGTGGGACGGAAGGAGGCGGAGCTGGCCTCACTTTGTGCATCATCGGCGGAGTGTCTGGCGGCCGTCGAGGAGGAGAGGGCGATGTCGGCGACGAGGCTGGCCGAGGCCCAGCGTCAGGCGGAGAGCGCTCAGGCTGCCTTCGACACCTTTGCTGGCGAGACTGCTCGGAGGCAGGCTGAGCTGGAGATGCGGGTGGCCGAGCTTACCGCTGCCGCAGCAGGCTCTGCCTGCGCCCTGGAGTCCGCCTGGGAGCAGAACGCTTCCCTGCGGGACCAGCTCGATGTTGCCATCACCGAGCGAAGGCAGCTACTGGCAGTCGCCACCGATCGCGACAGGGAGCTGGCCGGTAAGCTGGTGCTCTGGGGCGGGCTTTTTCGGATTGGGTGGTCAACCTGTGGGTTAGTGTGCTTACCCACGATTGTTTGTCGTTGTAGCTGCCTGCGCGGAGCTGCAGGCGTTGCGGGATCGGTGGGCGGCCGACGCCACCTGGATGAACGACGCCATCACCAAGCAGGAGGAGTTGACGGCACTCGTGTCGTTGCTTGCTGACAGCCTGACGGGTAGGTCGTGGTTGCAACTCGTCCCACCAGCGCCTTCTGTTGGTGCGTTTCTCATTCTTTTTGTCCTTCCGCAGAGAGGGCTGCCGCGCTCAAGTTGTCATCCCCGGCTGCGGCCGCGGCCCGGGTGACTCTCTTGCAACGGGAAGAAACTCACCAGGCTCTTACCCAAGCCGTCGTGGAGCTTCTGGAGGGCATCGGTGTTGACGAAGGGTCGTCCCTGGTCGAACGCCTCGGGATGGTCGGCGGCGTCGCTCGCGCGCGGGGCATGGCTGTGGCTCGGCAGTTGGTTCACCGAGCTGTGGCCATGTTCCTTTCACACTATCCCGACCTGGACCGCGAGCTGCTCGGAGAGGGTGGGCCCCCGGGTATGAGGACCACTGTTACCCCCAGATCTCAGCAGGGTGTGTTGAGTTCGCTGGAAATGTAGCCGACGCTGCCATGGAGGACCTGGGGTGGCTCGATGATGAGCACTGATCAGGAGAAAACAGTTTAGTAGCACCGACGGCTTACTATCATGAATAAGTTGCAGGTTTCCTCCCTGAGCAGAGGTACTTTTTCTTTTTAAGTTTGACACTCGATTCCTCTTCCTTTCCTCTTCGTCGGGAAACTTGGGGTCTCTAGGCCGGTAGGGCTACCCTTAGGACATTGCTGGTCTTGCTCCGTCCCGTAGCTGTCGGAGCGTAGGGACTCGAGAGCATCGACCGGGCGTAGTCGTGTCGGGGTATCCCGTAGGTCCAAAGCCCCTGAGCTATCTTCGGAAGGGTCGGGTAGGTCGGTTATCGAGTTACTTTTTAAGAAAAGAGTCGTCGAGGTAACACCTTCCAGCAAACTTTCAGAAGCGCGAGGAGATCGACCTAACCATCCGAGACGTAGCTCGTGGAACCTTGCACGTATAGCCGCGGGGGCGTCAGTACTTGGCCGAGAGTAGACAGATGGTTGCAGGTCCCTTCCTTTTTGCTCTTTGAGCTAGCGGAGTGTTTCTCGAAGAAAGCTTTTTCCGGAAAAAAGACTTTTTGTTTTTTCGAGGGGCATGATGCCCCTGGATGGAGCCCCCGAGCAACGAAGGATTTTTAGGTCGAGGACCATAATATGGTTTGTTGCTTAGGATCACTCGCATCAGGAGACCTTTTTGGCAAAAGTCGCGCTTATGATGGAAAAACAGAAAAAGGGCGAGCACTTTTATTCATCATAAGCGTAAAACAGTACACGGTACTATTGCAAGGGTAGAGACAACATAGCTAGTCTAGGTCGATTCGACCATCGTGATGTCGTTGTTGGGATTCCCAGTCGAAGTTCCTGCGGCCATCTTCTCGGAGCGAATGAGGGCCTCTGCGAACTGGAAGCACTCAGCATCGCACTCGAAAGCGTGCTGGTACTTGGTGTCGATGGTGATAACTCCCATGGGTCCGGGCATCTTCAGCTTGAGGTAGGTGTAGTTGGGGACCGCCATGAACTTCGCGTATGCCGGCCTCCCGAGGATTGCGTGATACGTTCCCAGGAATCCGAGACCTCGAAGGTGAGCATTTCCTTGCGGAAATTCCCCTCGTTGCCGAAGGTGACCAGTAGGTCGATTTGTCCAAGCAGGACCGCCTCCATCCCGGGAATGACTCCGTGGAATGGCGTCGAAGACGGGCGGAGCTGGGACCGCTAGATCCCCATGCTGTCGAGGGTGGACATGTAGACGATGTTGAGGCCGCTTCCTCCGTCCATGAGTACCTTGTGCACCCGCTTGGTGCCGAAGAGTGATGCCACTACGAGAGGGTAAGCTCCCGGCTGTGGAATGTGGTCGGGGTGATCCGCCCGGTCGTACCTGACGGCCGTCTCGGACCACCGGAGGTATGAAGGCACGACCGGCTCGGTGTGGTAGATCTCCTGCAGGATGCGCATATGCTTACGCCTCGGAGGGCGAGCGGGCGTCCCGCCGAAAATCATCATGGCAGCGCCATCTTCCTTGGGGAAGTCGTCGGCTTGGCGTTCTTAGCGGTGCCGATATCGGCCGCGTCTTGCGGCTTATTCTTCCCTCCGAGGTAAGTCTTCATGAGGTTGCAGTCCTTCATGGCATGCTTGACCGGGGTCTCGTGGTAAGGACAAGGTGCCTCAAGCATCTTCTCGAAGTGATCCCTCGGGGGACCAACCTTGGGCTTGGACGGTCGTTTGTCGACCGCCGCCACCAGGTTGCTGTTGCGGAGCTTGCGCTCTTTCTTCTTCTTTTTCTCCGGGCGGGTAGCCGGAGCCTCACCCTGCTCCTCTTCGGGCTCCCTCTTGCTGAAAGCGACGGCTTCCTCCCCGTCAGCGTGGTCAGTGGCCAAGTCAAGGAGCTTGCGGATGGTTTTTGGCTTGACTCGCCCTATCCGATGGACAAGGGTCTCGCACGTGGTACCATCTTGGAAAGCGGTGATGACCTGGTTGTCGGCTGTGTCGGGGAGCTCAGCGCAGCACTTGGAGAAGCGGCGAATGTAGTCACTGAGACTTTCACCCTTCTTTTGCCGGCAATGGCGAAGTTCGCACGCATTGCCAGGCCACGCGTAGGTACCCTAGAAGTGCCCTATGAAGGCATCCCGGAGCTGGGCCCAGCTATTGATCCTCCCTCGTGGGAGGTGCTCGAGCCAAGTACGTGCCGAGTCGGTGAGGTACAGCGGGATGCTCTTGATGATGAACAGATCGCTGGTTGCGCCGCCGTTGTGGCAGGCAAGGCGATAGTCCTCAAGCCATACGCTCGGGTTGGTTTCCCCATCATACTTCGCGACGGTGGTCGGAGCACGATATCGAGTTGGGGGGCTGCAGCGAGGATGCTGGTGCCGAAAGCCCGCGGACCTCGGGGGTCGGGCGTCGGACTCCGGCTCCGATCCCTACTGCTGTCGTAGCGGCCCCCGCGCCTCCGGTTGTACTCCCTTCGCGGCCGGCGTTCGCTGTCCGACCCGCCTCGGGTTATCGTCCTCCCACGCGCCGAGGATGCGCCTCGGGCCCCGTGGTTGGAGTCGGCCTTGCGGGCGGCGGGCGAGCGTACGCTCTCCACGCGGTTCGGCTGCCCTGTTGGGCACGACGACCCGCGGTGAACCGAGCGTTCTTTGTCCGGGGCCCGCGCCTCACGTTGCCGGGACGCCGAACTTTCCGCCTGGTGCTCGGCGGACACGTTGAGGAGCGTCTGGAGGTGCTGACGGAGCTTCTTTTCCTCCGAGGTCGCTGGCTCGGGGCCAGTCTGGAGGAGTACGACCGCCACGGCGAGGTTCTGGGAGGCCCGTTTGGCGACTGGAGTGCCGAGAACGTCGTCGATGATGCAGCGACGTACCTCCTGTGCGCGCTCGCGCGCGGGTGTTGCCGCAGCCTCCGTGCCGAGCGCGTGGTGGAGCCTCGCCTGCTCGTCCTCGAGAGCCTTCCGAGCCTCATCCAGCTCGTCGAGGCGGGCTTGCTGTCGCTCACGGTCGCACTCGTCCTGCAGAGGTTCGGCGCTGGCGGAAACGTCAGGCGATGTGGGCTCACCTTCCGCGGAGCTGTCGTCGGAGTTGTCGGAGTGGACCGCGTCGAGCTGCTACTGGAGGACGAAACACTCGCACCTCGGGTCGTGGGGCGTCAGAGCCTTCTGGCCGGGAGGCGCGCTCTCGGCCTCGTCGCAGCTCAGCTGAGAAGCCCCCGAGGGGACCGGTCGTGCATCTCCCATGGCGGCGGGAGCTTTCGCCCCGCCGCAGGGGAGCCACGCCTGCCCCTCAGGGTACACAGAGTCGTAGCAGAGCCTGAACTCGTCCCAGGTCAGCGTCTCCTCCTCTTGCAGCCCGAACACGAGCATGGAGGTGGCGAACGCCGCGAAGCGGAAGAGCTACTGGGACGGATTTGGCCCCAGAGCGACCGCCATGTTGCGGCCGAGCAGGTTCCAAACCCGGTCGGCGGCAGACTTCACCGCCTGCGGCTCCTCAGGCGGCTGGTCCTGAGGTGGCGCAGGCGCGTCGGGCTGGGACCGCGAGAACACGGCCCCAGCGGGCGACTCGACTGGATCATCGAAGACGAAGTCCAGGGACCCGAAGCGCAGCACGGTGGTGCGCTCCGGTTGTTCGTCGGAATGGGTCATCCGGACCCTTGTCTGGCGTCGTGACACATGAAGTGCCCCTATCTAGCGCGTCAACTGTCGGGGTTTGATACCGCCGGCAAATAATTTTTGGTATGAATCGTGCGTCTGATCCGGATGGTTGGGCTTATAGACACCGGGATTATACTGGTTCAGGCGCCGAGGGGGTGCCCTACGTCCAGTTCGGAAAAGTGTTCTATATGCCCACAGGGGGGCTTGTAGTAGGGGATACAAGCTTAGGTCGAGAGAGGGAAGAAGTCCCAAGTCTCTGTAAGTGAGTGACAGCAGCTGATGCTCGGTGAGTGTGGTGTGTTGTTTTTCGTCTTGCCGAGTTCCCCCCGTTCGTGATGCCAACCTCCCCTTTTATAGTTCAAGGAGTGCCGGCGTACAAAGGTTAAGATGGTAAAAACCCGTTCTGCTACAGTGCTGCAACAGTGACGGAATAGTGCAACGCCGTGGGCCTCCATCTCCCGTTGGCGCCGTACACTGCCCCAGCCTCGGTCCGCCCCTGGGGGGCCCCGGGCGTCGGATTACGGCGGAAGGAGCCTTAGATCGTGCGAGGCGGAGCCTCCCGCCGAGGTAACCGGGTTGGTTGCTTGAGTCGGAGATGATTCCGTGGTGGGGGCCGAGCTGCTATTCTTTAAAGGAAAGGAGCTGGGTCTGGCCTTGCCGGCAGTCGATGTTGGGCCTCTGCTGATGCGCCCCACCATTAGTCTTCCTGATTTGGGGGTTTAGGGGTTAAGATGATTACCCCCGGTTTATCCCCTCTTTACCCACCGACCACACGAGGGCTGCACAGAGGGCGGCGGCAGCGGCGAGGAGGAAGGAGCACCAGGGCCCGCCACGACCGACGAAGCGCGGTCGTATTTAGATTTGTTTTTTTGACACTTGTCGTGTAAACTACTTTTGTTTGTTGTAATTAAATTATGTATTTTCGTATTCAGTTTGCTCTTATTTTGCATTTATAGCATTAGGGATAACCAACTGAAAAACAAAAAACCAAAGAAACCAACCGCCTTTCGAAGCGGTGGTTGGCTACACCCAGCCGCCGTTTCAAGTGGCGGCAGCTGCCAGGCAGCCAGCTACCACCCAACCCGGGCCTGCCGCCACTGTTGCAAACCTGCCGTCCTTTGCTGCGGCGGCAGGTACTTACCGCCATTTGCCGCGGCGGTAGGTCCCTACCGCCGCTTCAAACGGCGGATCCCAACCGCCGTGGAAAACTGCGGTTCGAGACTATTTCTGCAAATGTTGAATCCCACTATTTATTTTTGTAAAATCAAGAGAAAAAATATTTAAAAAAATCCGGCGGCGGAAATGAGGAGGAAGGGCGTGGTGGTAGTGACTGAAGTCGGCCCATATATGCCGTTTTCCTTCCTTTCCTTAGTCAGTCGCCCACGTGCAATGGCCCAGCCCAGTAAATGGAAATACGCAGACAAATAAAAAAACACTAGAAACTTGGCGCGGTCTTTGTCGCGCCAGCATGCCTGATATGAATTAACAATGTTTATTTCTTGTTAATTTCAGATCTAACTGCAAAGAAAAAGTCACGTGATTCTTTATACGAGCTCATAGCCATAATAAAATTGAACAACTGTGAACCTGAAATAAATTGTTAATGCAAATAAAAATCATAGCTAAATCTGCAAAGATAGTTTTTACATTGTTAATAAATTATGTGGATTCATACCGAAAATTGTTGCATAAAAATTGAAAAAAAATAGGTCAATCATAATTGTCATCAGTACATGCCAATTGCATGTCCTTAAATATATTTTTGTAACGAAAGTGAGCCAGTGAGGTCCACATATGTCAAGGCTGGTTTCATTTAATAGCAAACTAAATTAAAAAATATACTATGAGGAGGATCATGGAAACAATCAAAACCATGTCATACAGTGCATGTTATGTTAGGAGCATACTGTAGAGAGAGAAGGCCACAGAGATTAATTAGAGAGAAAGCAGAGAGGGAGCAAACTGTAGAGAAAGCAGAGAGGGTGGTCCTGTCGATTTGAGGAAGAAATAAAGTATGCTTTGCTAAGCAGAATTGACCTGGAATCAAATCAGCAGCGTTAATCTTCGATGACACAGTAACCACAACACAAGCATTTCACCGAGCATCTGGTGAGCGGCAGCTGTTTGAGTACAGCAAAGAAAGCAGGCAACTGGATTACAGGAAACTATATAGCTTGGCAGTCGCAATTGATAACCAGCTTGCCGACTGCTATTCCGGGGCACAAACATGATGAATATCCCTCCGCCCCCTCTAGATCTTGCAATGCTGTTTGATTCCTAAAAGGCCTGGGACTGGGAGCTCAGACCGACGGCTGAGGAAAGCCACGCCCGGGATCCGACAACGGTCAATATTTCTGAGCTACGTGGTCTAATGAGGAGCCCGAGCTTGAAGGCTGGTTTCGGTATACAGAGATAGAGATAGAGACTAGAAAACACGCGCGGCACACCTAATGGCCATCGTTTTTTATACAGAGCTTATTAATATTATTTTGTTGTTGCTAAATGGTGAGTTTAATTATACAACAGTTGGATTTTGCTTCTTTCTTCCCTTGGTAGTGCATACCCATGTCTCCAGCAAAATGATATGTGTATTTGTATATGTATAAGATTCAGTTTGTCACCTTGGGCTATAATAGTGAAGTCAAAAGTGCTTAATTCAAGATAATACACAAGTTCCCTCACTGATATGCTCGAAAGTATGAGAGTTCATTACAGGTTTCAGAAATTTAAACAAAAATGAAGATATGCAGTTATAGAAGAGTTGTAGGACATCTCATTTCATCCACAATACATATCTGATATATGCAAGTTTCAGTTAGTTATAGATAGATTGTACAAGAGCTTACGACTTTTAGACTCTTGTCCAGTCTAATATAACATAAGAATTCATTTGTTGTTAGATTTATCAAGAGCTCCTAATCTTAAATGTGTAGAGAACCTATTGATCAAACTAGGTCCTACGTATTCCAAAATATCAGACATGGAGTAAAAGTTCCTATTTATTCATATCTATACAAAATATCAGCCATGGACTTAATTAAGTTTGCCCTCATATGTACACCAAAGAGTAACTACAGAGTTTGTACACTTTTGTTGTCAAAGTGGTTAAATCATAACTTTGGTAGTAGTGTTCATAGTCCACTGTTACTAATCTGGACCTTTTTGTGGATTGTACTTGTTGACATAAAGGTTGCACTGACGAGTCCACGGTTACTAATCAGGACCTTTTTGTGGATTGTACTGAAAGGTAGCACTGACGAAACACTTGATAGTGAGACAGTATCCTCTGAAGTGAAGTCTGGGAATTCTTCATCTTCTATTTTTCAAGAAAAGCACAGTGACGAATCAAATGCTCGTCAAAAGTAACGCAGATATGAACCAAACCCTCTTCGCGCCGTTTACAAAGGAGGAGGTAAAAAATTCTCTGTTTAGTGTTGGGGACCTGAAGGCTCCTGGACCATATGGCCTCCATGCCATTTTCTTTAAACAGTTTTGGAATATGATGACGAGCACGAGCTGGTAGAGGAGGTGCTGGGTGCAATTCAGAACGCAGCGATACCTATGGGGTGGAACGATATTAAAAAAACTATTTGGAACTCATATTTCTGCAACTAATATACACTAATTTCTATAACTAATTATTATTGTAACTAATTATTCCTATAACTAAATAAAAACTAATAATTAAAAAAACCGAGCATATACATATTCATATAAATATATTTAAAAACCAAGGGGGAGCTTGCATCAGCAATCCGTTCCTCGTCCACCGCACCATGGGCGGCGGCGGCGGCGGCACGCGGCTGGGAGGGCTCGCCGGTCGGCGCACGGGTGGGGGAGCGACGACTGGTGGGGAGGTGACGGGCAGGGAGGCCCCTACCGGCGGGGAGGACACCGTGGGAGGGGACGATGGCGCGCATAAGGGGGTGGCACGTTAGCGGATCAAATCGAAAATGGGTAAGTGATTTGAGGAGGAGGGGCACACCCTTTTATATATCCCTTTTAGTCTTGGGTCATAACACGACCCGAGACTAAAGGGTGATTTGCGCGGGAGCCCCTAAGGAGGGAAAATTTTGCATTTAGTTCCGGGTGGTGTTAACACCCGAGACAAAAAAAAACCCTTTAGTCTAAAGTGATAACACCACTCGATACTAAAGTGTAATTTTACGCGGGAACTTCATTTTTCTCTTTTTTTTTCCTTTGTAACATTTATAGAAAATAGTAATTTTTAATATTTGAACATGCAAAATTATGTTAAATTTTGTGATAATTAATTCTATGGTGTTGTATACAAATCTATTGAAGAGTGTAAATAACTACTTCTATTTTCTATTTTTGATATCAGGTCATCCTCTAAATTCCATTTAGATAAATAAGATATTACGAATAATAGTATGAAAAAATGTTGGAAATCAATTTAGTGAGTTTATGCTTCAAGAATAGAATGGTATATGACTAGTGTATATTCTTAGAAATGAGTGTAAATTCTCAGATTTTAGTATATATGCTTAAAAAATTGTGTATATACTTTAAAATTTATGTATATTCTAGAAATTTGTGTGTATTCTAGAAACTTGTGTATATTTCAGAAAAAATTTTATATTACAGAACAGAGGGTTTAAACATAAATACCAAAACATTTAATTGAAAGACATTAATTTGTTCAAATACATAAAGACATACATTCATATAACATTATATCACATAAAAGAGTTGATTATTAGCATTACACAATTGATTTTTGATCGTTAAGCATTACACCACGGCATTAAAAATTCTCTTATTGGCGAAAGTTCCTTGGTGGCCATCACGTAAGCACGATGTCTCTTCATTTCCAAGTAGTATGCTTGGGTCAACTTCGACAGCGAACGGCGACATGCCATCAAACTAATCATAATCATCCGACTGGTGTATTTTGTCCTCGACTCCCACGATTAGTCTTTTACTTGGAAGAACTATGTGACGCTTTGGCTCATGTGGTCCTTCTTGTGGATTTTTATTCTTGGGTTTGCTAGATATGTCCTTCACATAGAAAACCTAATGCACACCAATGGCAAGGACGAATGGTTCATCTCGGTATCCAATCTTGGTAAGGTTCACTATTGTCATTCCATATTGATCTTTCGTTATGCCACCTTCAGTTAGTTTTACCCATTGGTAAAGAGATAGAGGGATGTTCGACGGCCCGTACTCAAGCTCATATATCTCCTCTATGGAACCATAATAGGAGTTCTTCCACCTCGATAGCGTCTATACGGACACCACTATTTTGATTTGTGCTTTTTCGATCTTGGGCTCTCGTGTAAGTATACCCATTTATATTGTAACCTTGGCTCACAATTGTGCTAGATAGTCCCCTATCTAACAAAGCGAGATGTGGATGAATCATGGAGTTACCCATTAGGTGTTCACTCAACCACGAGGGAAATGTTTCCAAGTGATTGCGTTTAATCCAGTCTTCGGATTTGGTTGGATTTTGAAAACAAAGAATCTGCTTGTGTTCCTCGATATGCGGAGTCACCAAGGATGATTGTCGCAGAACATCTAGGTGGCTCAAACTTGATTTCCTTCCAATGGTGCCCTTTCCGTGTAACATTCCGGATTTTTCCGGATTGTTAATGTTTGCAAAAATGTAGATTTTTAAAAAGATTTCCGCGCTTGATGTGTTTCCTCAAAATTATAAGACTGTCTTCTTGTTCTTTCCTAACTCTTTTAGTAAGTAGATTAATTTGATTGCTTTGTTTGCTAAGGACAATCTCCATATTAGTGTGATTTGGTTCTCAAACGATTTATTTGGATAATTGGATCTTTTGAGTGTGGTTTATATTTGAATCCTAAATTCAAATATAAATCTAAAGCTAATTAAACTGACTACCCACTCTAACCTTCAGACCAGCCTAAATCACCTCTGGGTTCTTTAGTCTACTAACTCAGTGGACCCACCAACTTTTTCGGCCCTTTAACCTTCCATGGCCTCGTTTCAAAAGTACTCTCGAATTTCTTAAAAGGATTAATTGATCCTTTGAAATTGTTCCGATTTCGGAGAATAGACTATAATTCATTTGATTAAATCTTCGAGAGCTCAATTTGGATTATGACAATGTTTTCTGGCTTCTCGAATTAGTCTTGATTATTTAATTCTCTCTTAGAAAATTAATATAATTCATTTGTTCCAATTCTACAAAATAAATTGAAATCAATTTATTTTACATGATAATATGTTTAAGCCCAAAGCTTAGGCTCATCTAGAAGCTCACCTGATCTTACAGTAATTCTAACTGCATGCCACTATTTTATTACAGTAATTCTATAGAAAATTAGTTTATAAACTGCTAGAAAAACAGAGTTAATAAGATTGAGAGAATAGTGAAGCCAAGTAGGAGGATGGGGAATCTTAGGTTTCATTTTTTTCAGCCGTGCGTGCGCTGGTCATCTCAAAGACCACCTGCTGCTGTGGAGGGGCCAAAATGGATTGCTAGGCCTCATATGACGCGGGAATCCTATATATCTTCCAAAAGATAGTCTCCTATTAACTATAATCCAGTGGTGGCCCAATAACCAGCCCACACGGCCCATCAACTCCAAACTCTAGCTCAACTCGACAACTCATCCCTCAACTCAGTCGCGCGCTGCCACACCCATCCCATGCACCACCGCCGCATCCTCCAGCGCCGGTGAAGAAGGGAGAAACTAGGGGTAATTATCTTAGCCTCTAAATCCCCAAAATCATGAAGGCTGATAATGGGTCGCATTCATGAAGGCCCAACATCGGCAAACCAACATGCCAGGCCCAGCTTCCCTTTCTCGAAGGCGGCAGCCTAACAACATCTGCAGAGCCACCTCCGACTTAGGCGGTCGTCTCGGCTACCTCGACGGGCATCTCCGCCTCGCACGACCTAAGGTTCCTTCCACTGCAATCCCCCGGCAGGGGGCCACGGGGCGGGAGCTGCAACGTGGCGCAAGCAGCCCCGCGCCGCCAGGGACGTGCATGAGCAGCAGGGCGGGCGGATCTGCCCTGTCAGGCGGCCAGGCCATGATGAGATTTTCCCCGGCGTGGGAAGCGGACTGCCCCGGCGTCCCATCACCTAGATAATGAATAGTGGCAAAGGACACACGAATCCTTCGTCTGCAAGACATCGAACGACGAGACCCGACCCAGCAAGCATCAGAGAGAAGGTCGAGGCTTGCACGAGTAGCCCCGACACAACAAGACTGGCGCGGTCATGAGTCGGGAGAAGGCACCTTGGAACGGGAGCCGCAGCTACGCCGCCCTACAGAGGCTACCGCAGCTAGCACAGTGTACGGTGTCAACGGGAGACGAAGGCCCACAGCATGACACTATTCCAGCACTGTTCCGGCACTGTTACTGCACTGTAGCTGGACGTAGTTTTACCATCTTAACTCTTATACACCAGCCCTCCTTGAACTATAAAAGTGGAGGCTGGCACCGTAAACAGCATGACCAACAGAACAAACAACACACCACAACACTCATTGAGCGCTCACAGCTCACCTTCACATCCAGAGACTTGGGACTCTCTCCCTCACTCGACTTAAGCTTGTACCCCCTACTACAAGCCCCTGTGGGCATATAGAACATCCTTTCGAACTGGACGTAGGGCATCCCCCGGTGCCTGAACCAGTATAATCCCGGTGTCTCTAAGCCCAACCATCCAGATCAGACGCACGAACATACCAAAATTTACTTGCCGGCGGTATCAAACCCCGACAGTTGGCGCGCCAGGTAGGGGCACTTCATGTGTCACGACGCCAACAAGGGTCCGGATGGCCCACTCCGACAAGCAGCTGGTGTGCACCACCGTGCTACACTTTGGCTCCTTGGACTTTGTTTTCGATGGTCCAGTCGAGTCGCCCGCTGGGGCCGTGTTTTCGCGGTCCTAGCCCGACACACCCGCGCCTCCCCAGGGCCATCCACCCGAGGAGTCGCGGGCGGCGAAGTCTGCCGCCGACCGGGTTTGGGACCTGGTCAGCCGCAACATGGCAGTCGCTCTAGGGCCTAACCCGTCCCAGGAGCTCTTCTGCTTCGCAGCGTTCGCCACCTCCATGCTTGTGTTCGGTTTGTAGGAGGAGGAGACGTTGTCCTGGGACGAGTTCAAGCTCTGCTACGACTCCATGAACCCCGAGGGGCAGACGTGGCTCCCCTGCGGCGGGGCAACTGCTCCCGTCGCCACGGGAGACGCACGCCCGGTCCCCTCGGAAGCATCCCAGGTGAGCTGCGATGAGGCCGAGAGCGCACCTCTCCAAAAGAAAGCGCTGACGCCCCACGACCCGAAACGCGAGTGCTTCGTCCTCCAGCAGCAGGCCGACGCGGTCTACTCCACCAACTCCGACGAGAGCTCCGCGAAAGGTGAGCCCACTTCGCCGGACGCCTTCGCAAGCGAGGAACCCCCGAAGGCCGGGGATAATCGTGAGCAGCAACGTGCTCGCCTCGACGAGCTCGACGAGGCTCAGAAGGTTCTCGAGGAAGAGCAGGCAAGGCTCCACCACGCGCTCGACGCGGAAGCCGCTGCATCATCGGCGACGTTCACGGGACTCCTGTTGCCAAACGGGCCTCCCAGAACCTCGCTGCAGCGGCCATGCTCCTCTGGGCCGGCCCTGAGCCGACGACCCCGGAGGAAAAGAAGCTCCGTCAGCACCACCAGACGCTCCTCGACGCGGCCGCTGAGCAGCAGGCGGAAAGTTCGGCGTCCCGACGAAGCGAGGCACGGGCTCCAGCCCAGGAGCGCTCGGTTCACCGCGGGTCCTCACGCCCATCGGGACAGCTGGGCCGCGTGGAGAGCGTGCACTCGCCCGCCGGCCACAGGGTCGACTCCAACCACGAAACCCGAGGCGCATCCTCGGCGCGTGGAAGGACGGTGACCAGAGGCGGGTTGGACGGCGAACGCCGGTCGTGAAGGGAGTACAGCCGGAGGCGCGGGGGCCGCTACGACAACAGCGAAGACCGAAGTCGGAGCCCGACGCCTGACCCCAGAGGTCCGCAGGTTTTTCGGTGTCAGCGTTCTCGCCGCAGCCCCACCAGCTCGATATTGTGCTCCGACCACCGTCGCGAAGTACAATGGAGAGACCAACCCGAGCGTTTGGCTCGAGGACTACTACCTCGCCTGCCACAACGGCGGGGCGACCAGCGATCTGTTCATCATCAAGAGCATCTCGCTGTACCTTGCCGACTCGGCACGTACCTGGCTTGAGCACCTCCCCCGGGGGAGGATCAACAGCTGGGCACCTACGCCTCGCCTTCATAGGGCACTTCCAGGGCACCTACGCCTCGCCCGGCAACGCCTGCGAGCTTCGCCATTACCGACAAAGGAAGGGCGAGAGTCTCCGTGACTACATACGCCGCTTCTCCGAGCGCTGCGCCAAGCTCCCCGACACGGCCGACAACCAGGTCATCACAACCTTCCAGGATGGTACCACGTGCGAGACCCTTGTCCACCGGATAGGGCGAGTCAAGCCGAAGACCATCCGGAAGCTCCTCGACCTGGCCACTGACCACGCCGACGGGGAGGAGTCCGTCGCTTTCAGCAAGAAGAAGCCCGAGGAGGAACAGGGTGAGGCTCCGGCCACCCGTCTGGAGAAGAAGAAGAAAGAGCGCAAGCTCCACAGCAACAACTTGGTGGCGGCGGCCGACAAGCGGCCGCCCAAGCCAAAGGCTGGTCCCCCGAGGGATCACTTCGAGAAGATGCTTGAGGCACCTTGTCCCTACCACGAGGGTCCGGTCAAGCACGCCATGAAGGATTGCAACCTAATGAAGAGATACCTCAGTGGGAAGAACAAGCCGCAGGACGCGGCCAACGCCGGTGCCGCCAAGAATGTTGAGCACGACGAATTCCCCAAAGAAGATGGCGCCGTCATGATGATCTTCAGTGGGACGCCCGCTCGCCCTCCGAGGCGCAAGCATAAGCGCATCCTACAGGAGATCTACCACACCGAGCCGGTCGTGCCCTCATACCTCCGGTGGTCCGAGACAGCCGTCACGTACGACCGGGCGGACCACCCCGACCACATTCCACAACCGAGGGCTTGCCCCCTCGTGGTGGCACCACTCTTCGGCACCAAGCGGGTGCACAAGGTACTCATGGACGGGGGCAGCGGCCTCAACATCGTCTACATGTCCACCCTCGATAGCATGGGGATCCAGCGATCTCAGCTCCGCCCGTCGTCGACCCCATTTGACGAAGTCGTGCCCGGAATGGAGGCGGTCCCACTCGGAGAAATTGACCTACCGGTCACCTTCGGCGACGAGGGAAATTTTCGCAAGGAGACGCTCACCTTCGAGGTGGTCGGCTTCCCGGGAACGTACCATGCGATCCTCGGAAGGCCGGCATACGCGAAGTTCATGGCGGTCCCCAACTACACCTACCTCAAGCTGAAGATGCCCGGGCCCAAGGGAGTGATCACTGTCGGCACTAAGCTTCAACACACATACGAATGCGACGCTGAGTGTTTCCACTTCGCGGATTCTCTCGTCCGCTCCAACGAGCTCGCCGCAGAACCAATCCCGGAAGTGCTCGACATCCCGGAAACCGCGAAATAGGCGACGTGCTCGTTCGAGCCCGCGAAGGACGCCAAGGAGGTACTCGTGTCTGACGATGGACGCGCCCTCTGCATCGGCTCAACACTCGACCTGGAGCAAGAGGAAGCGCTCGTGCGCTTCTTAAGGGCGAATCTCGATGTTTTTGCATGGAAGCCGTCCGACATGCCAGGCATCCCAAAAGAAGTCGCCGAACACAAGCTCAATATCAAACCAAGCGCCAAGCCGGTTAAGCAGAAGCTGCGACGTTTCGGCGGCGACAAGTGCAAAGCCATACGGGAAGAAATTAAGAAACTCCTTGCGGTGGGTTTCATCAGGGAGGTGTACCATCCAGAGTGGCTGGCCAACCCCGTGTTGGTGAAAAAGAAGAACGGCAAATGGAGGATGTGTGTCGACTACACCGGTCTCAACAAAGCGTGCCCGAAGGATCCGTTCCCTTTGCCGCGCATAGACCAGGTTGTGGATTCGACCGCGGGGTGCGAAACCCTCTGCTTCCTCGACGCCTACTCTGGGTACCATCAGATTGCGATGGACTCAGACGATCAGCTCGCCACGGCATTCATCACCCCTTTCGGCTGCTTCTGCTATTCCTCCATGCCCTTCGGATTGAAGAACGCAAGCGCCACCATTAAGAGGTGTATGCAGCGCCTCTTCAGCGAACTCATCAGGCAGTTGGTTGAGGCATATGTCGACGGCATCGTGGTGAAGTCAAGGCAAATGGGAGATCTGGTCCCCGACCTAACGGCCGTCTTTGAGAAGCTGAGAAAATTCTAGGTCCGACTTAACCCTGAGAAGTGCGTCTTCGGGGTCCAACGAGGGATGCTCCTCGGCTTCGTCGTATCGGAACGCGGTATAGAGGCCAATCTAGAGAAGATCATGGCCATCACCAGCATGGGGCCGGTTCAAAACATCAAGGGAGTCCAACGAGTGACCGGGTGCCTGGCGGCCCTCAGCCGATTCATTGCCCGGTTAGGCGAACGAAGCCTACCTCTCTATCAGCTTCTGAAGAAGTTGGAGCACTTCACCTGGACCTCGGAAGCGCAGGAGGCACTAGAGCCCCTCAAGAAGCTGCTCGAGAAACCACCTATCCTCACGGCGCCAGCGCCTGGGGAGCCGATGTTGCTATACATCGCTGCCACGACTCAGGTTGTTAGCACAGCTCTGGTGGTCGAGCGTAATGAGCCGGACAAAGTGTTGAAAGTGCAGCAGCCGTCTACTTCGTCAGCGAGGTACCCTCCGATTCCAAGACCCACTACCCACAGATCCAGAAGCTCATCTACGCCGTACTGATCTCGAAAAGGAAGCTCAGGCACTATTTCAACGCGCATCCTATCACAGTGGTTTCGAAATACCCACTCAAAGAGGTAATCCAGAGCCCGGAGGCGGAGGGAAGGATTGCTAAGTGGGCCTTGGAGCTGATGGGGCAGAGCATTACTTACGCTCCTCGCACCGCCATCAAATCCCAGGTCTTAGCTGACTTCGTTGCCGAGTGGACGGAGATCCAAACGCCCACAGCCCCGATCGAGCACGAGAAGTGGGCCATGCACTTCGACGGATCATGTGCGCATGGAATACATGATCCGGCTCCACTTCCCGATATCCAATAATGTCGTGGAGTACGAGGCTCTCCTCAATGGGCTCAAGATCGCTCTCGAGATAGGGGTTCGACGCCTCGAGGTTCGAGGGGATTCCGAGCTTGTTGTCAATCAGGTGATGAAGGAAGCCAACTGCGTCAACCCCAAGATGGCGGCGTACTGCAAGGCTGTCAGAGAACTCGAGGACAAGTTCCATGGACTCAAGCTCAAGCATGTGCTGCGAAAGTACAATGAGGCGGCTGACACTCTGGCAAAGGCGGCCTTAAACCGAACGCCAGTTACTAATGGCGTGTTCGCATGCGACCTACGGGAGCCCTCTGTCCGCTGCGGGGAGGATGACCACCCCTCGCCGCCAGACCTTCAGGAGGTCATGGCGCTGGGAGAGGCTTCCGAGCCCAACCTTGAGGACCCCGACTGGAGGATCCCGATCCTAGAGTGGATGGTGGAAGGGAAGCTCCCGACCGACAGCACCGAGGCCCGACGCATCGCGCGACGGGCCAAATCCTTCAGGCTCATCGATAGGGACCTTTACCGACAAGGCACAGCCGGAATACTCATGCGTTGCATCCTCGCAAACCAAAGACGCCAACTGCTACAAGACATCCACGCGGGGGCCTGCGGCCATCATGCGGCCCCTAGAGCAATCGTCGGCATCACTTTTCAGCAAGGTTTCTACTGGCCCATAGCAGTCGCTGACGCCAAGAGCATTGTACGAAGCTGTGAAGGTTGCCAATTCCACGCTCGGCAAACGCACCTCCCGGCGCAGGCAATTCAAACCATTCCCCTCACCTGGCCTTTCGCTGTGTGGGGGCTCGATATGGTAGGCCCGCTAAGGAAAGCACCCGCGGGCTTCACGCACCTGCTCGTGGCGATCGACAAGTTCTCCAAATGGATCGAGGCGCGACCTATCTGCAGCGTAAGATCAGAGGAGGCCGTCGAATTCTTTACCGACATCATCTACCATTTCGAGACCCCGAACGCCATCATCACCGACAACGGATCAAACTTCACCGGCAAGAAGTTCCTCTGCTTTTGCGATAACAACAACATCCGGATAGACTGGGCCGCAGTCAGTCACCCGAGGACTAACGAGCAGGTCGAGAGGGCGAACGGGATGAACCTGTAGGGACTGAAGCCGCACATCTTCAAGAGACTCGAGAAGTTCAAAGCAACGTGGGTGGCCGAGCTGCCCTCGGTGCTCTGGAGCCTACAAACTACCCCACGCGCGGCACCGGCTACACACCATTCTTCATGGTCCATGGGTCAGAGGCGGTCCTCCCGACTGACATCGACTACGGAAGCCCAAGAGTGCGAGCCTACACCAACGAAGGAAACCAAGTCTCCCTCGAAGACGCTATCAACCAGCTCGATGAGGCGCGGGACGTCGCACTACTACACTTCGCCCGGTATCAACAGGCGTGCGGCGTTACCATAGCCGCACCGTTCGGGAAAGGGCATTCCAAGTCGGGGATCTGGTGCTACGCCGGGTCCAGAGCAACAAGGATCGCCACAAGCTATCACCGCCATGGGAAGGTCCCTTCATCGTCGACAAAGTTCTGCGTCCCGGTACTTACAAGCTTAAGGACGAAGATGGCCGACCCATCACCAACACCTGGAACATCGAACAGCTACGTCGTTTCCACCCTTAAAGAAAAAGAAAGCTTTCATGTTCCCAGTAGAAAAGATAGCCTAGTTTTTCCCTCTCCAGCCACAAGGCATTTCTTTGTCACCCAACAAATCCCTTGTAGCTCGGGGGCCCCCCACTCGGGAAAACAACATTTTTTCTTTTCTCTCTCTCCCAGAGCCCAGGAAAATGCTCGTACCTCGACGCAACAAGGGAAGGAAATGGAAGACAGACAGGAAGGCAAACACTTCAAGATCATTAAAAAAGGGCGGGTTCAACATGGTGGACGTGGCCATGGTACACATCAGCGGACTCGACCTACAACGCCTACACGCCGCCGGCTCCACCAACACCGTCGCCGCGAAGGATCTTGCCGACGTCGACCCCATCGGAGATGGCGTTGGCAGCTCTGGTGAACTCCAGCGAGTGAAGGCGATGGCGCTCCGCGTCATAGCCCTCGGGCCATCCCGGCGGGACGAAGGAAAGCAACGGTTCGTCCGACTGCGCGTCGGCCGCGGCCAAAGCTTCCGACGCCCCTCAGCGCACCCCGGCACGCACCGCCCCCCTGACACGGTCGGGCAGTGCTCGAAGCTGGTCCACCATCAGGGCCGGAGGAGAGCCACGACGTCGACGGCTGCCTGCGCCGCGGTCGTGAGAACGTCAAGACGCGTCTCTGCGTCGAACTCTCGGCGCCGCATAACCCCCATCTCCCGCCGGAGCTCGAGCATCCTCTCTTCCATGTCTACAAAAGTGATGAAAATCAGGGAAACCCCACCCCTCTAGAAGTCAGCCGGGGAACAAAAATCGTTCCAAGGCACATCCCAACTCGGCGAGCCTCCGCCCCGTCAGCGGCAAGACGAGCCGCCTCGACCTCCGCCTCGATGGCATTGAGCGCCGCACGGGCAGCCTTCAACGCCTCCTCGAGACGGCGATGATCGCGCAGAGCCTCCTCCAGGCGGCTCCCCATCTCCGCCACCTACGGCATCAGGAAGAGGACCTCCTCCCGGGATGCCCCAACTACGGGGGCCACACCACCGGGCCAGGGCTCGACACCCGAGGCCGCTGCACCCCAGAGGCCCTGCGCGCGAAGAAAGGAGGCAAAGATGATGAGAAACACAAGAGGCCAGAGCAGGACGACCACCGCCATCCAAGAGACGGTACTTACCTCCGGCGGCGCGGCGACGGCGGCTGCGGCAAATCACCCGACGCGGCGTGCTTCCGCCTATCCATCGCAGACGAAGGAGCCGAGGTAACACTTCCTCGAATCCCACGCCTAAGTTTTCCACTTCCGCCACAAACGCTACTGCAGGAGCTGGTGAGGAGAATGAGACAAAAACCTCCTAAAGAGAGGGGGATTTAAAGGGTCGCCAGCGGGGAAAGCACGACCGATGCACTCCCCCACGATCGTCACGATCGGATGACCCGCCTCGATCGGAGGCACGACCGTCCCAGCTGTTTAAAATCTCCCCACGTGAGAAATAACCACTAGGACATGAACCGTCACTAGCCCCCAGGGGCCTAGGGCCGACGTGTGGTGCGAAGGCTGGCCCAGCGAAGGGTTTCGAACAGTCGCCACAGTCACCAGAGCGAGGGACGATAAGGGATGGGCCCACAAGCGGCCGAAACCCGGGTGCACGAGCACCACGGGCACCCTGGATCGTGTTCGAGCCCCGGACAAAAAAGTCTCCTGGAATCCCCATCAGAGGGGAGGCGACGAGCCGCCAGGGTGAATCGAACGACCTTGGAGATAAATGAGATATTCAAAGGGGTTGATAAGATCTATCACCAGCTGATCCTGTCGGGACCCCGCGAACGGGACTCGGGTCTTACTCGAACTACCCGTTAGTAGCTCAACGAGCACCACAACTCGGCCACTGAGGTAAGCCGTGGTACCGCTCACCCCTCCTTCCCTAACGAAAGGGATGCGTGAGGAGAACCAAACGGACACCGAGCCCACTGGACCAATCAAACGACCCGAACTAACCAACGAGCCCCACGAAGGGGTCGGCAGTTTCCCAGCATAGCCACCCCTCGGATGGCCGGAACCCAGCCTAGACCGCGCGCCTCGTACAAACAGCATACGTCTCTCGCTCAGACGGACAGCGACGAGGCTTAACCAAAAGGGGTAAAATGCGGTGAAATGCCTTGCTTGAAGGTCCCAACAGCGAATCTTCTCCGTGTAAATACATAAGCAAAAAAGCTAGAACAACCGAGAGGTTGGGAGATAAAAGGGAACAAGACGAGCGGGATGCCGCAGCAAACGGCGCCCCAGTTCTTGAGCAGGGCACCACAAAGGGTGCGAGGGAGCGATTGCCCAAGAGTAGACCGGGCGCAAGGCAATGGGTTGGGACTCTCGAAGATCCAATGCCCGCCGCACTCCCGTCATTGGCCGCCGAGCGCGGGACTCCTGACGGCCCCCGGGGCCGAGAAGTCGTCGGCGTGCTCACGATCTTGATGATGAAGCATCCTCCTCAAACCAGAAGGAGGGCGCTTCAAGCAAAGACACGGGCGGCTGAACCAAACTCAGGGGGGATCTACGCCCCAGGGCATAAGAGCATGAAGTTCTGATCCCAAGCGAATAGACCTGGTCTACGATAGGTCGAACCGCTCCAGGAATCTGAACGCCTAACTCTAGCATGCCTCCCCGTTCGCTGAACTCCCACCAACATCAGAACGCTTGAAGGACGACACTACACTCAAGGGGACGAACCCCCCACGACGGGAGATTTAGCTGTTTTCTTTCCCTCTCCATGTGGCAACCATGGAGTCTCACCAGGACGAAGTGGAGCTCCTTTTATAGGGCAGCACCAGCCCAACCACGTGAGGAGCACGGCGGGCACGGTTTAGCTTACAAAACAAGCTAAAACGGCCACCCGCCCTGCCAAGCAGTGTATTGAAGACCCACAGAGCCTCGCCGTCACATCGGCAGAGGCCGGCCACAGTTCCCCGTGACGTCAGGTCAAATCCCCCGTCCGGCCACGTCGGCCTCAAAAGGCGAGCCGGTACTCGCAGAAGTTAAAATAAACACCCCGCAGCAGAGCCCCTGGCTCTACCGCGGGCTCGGGGGCTACACCCGGCGGGTGCGCTCGCGAGCCCCCACCGAAGTGAAGAACAGAAGAAGAAGCTCGACATCTCTGATCCTAAGGGAGAAATCCACTCTCTCCCCCTTAGGCTCGGGGGCTACTGAAGAGGGGAGAAACTAGGGGTAATTATCTTAGCTCCTAAATCCCTAAAATCATGAAGGCTCATAATGGGCCGCATCCATGAAGGCCCAACATCGGCAAACCAGCATGCCAGGCCCAGCTTCCCTTTCTCGAAGGCGGCAGCATGACAACATCTGCAGAGCCACCTCCGACTTAGGCGGTCGTCCCGGCTACCTCGACGGGCGTCTCCGCCTCGCACGACCTAAGGTTCCTTCCACTGCAATCCCCTGGCAGGGGGCCCCCGGGCGGGAGCTGTAACGTGGCGCAAGCAGCCCCGCGCCGCCCGGGACGTGCAGGAGCAGCAGGGCGGGCGGATCTGCCCTGTCAGGCGGCCAGGCCATGATGAGATTTTCCCCGACGTGGGAAGCGGACTGCCCCGGCGTCCCATCACCTAGATAATGAACAGTGGCAAAGGACACACGAATCCTTCGCCTACAAGACATCGAACGACGAGACCCGACCGAGCAAGCATCAGAGAGAAGGTCGAGGCTTGCACGAGAAGCCCCGACACAACAAGACTGACGCGGTCATGACTCGGGAAAAGCCACCTTGGAACGGGAGCCGTAGCTACGCCGCCCTACAGAGGCTACCGCGGCTAGCACAGCGTACGGCGCCAACGGGAGATGAAGGCCCACGGCATGACACTATCCCAACACTGTTCTGGCACTGTTGCAGGACGCCGTTTTACCATATTAACCCTTGTACACAGCCCTCCTTGAACTATAAAAGGGGAGGCTGACACCGTAAACAGCATGACCAACAGAACAAACAACACACCACAACACTCATTCATCGCTCACAGCACACCTTCACATCCAGAGACTTGGGACTCTCTCCCTCTCTCGACCTAAGCTTGTACCCCCTACTACAAGCCCCTGTGGGCATATAGAACATCCTTTCGAACTGGGCGTAGGGCATCCCCCGGTGCCTGAACCAGTATAATCCCTGTGTCTCTAAGCCCAATCATCCGGATCAGACGCACGAACATACCAAAATTTACTTGCCGGCGGTATCAAACCCCGACAGCCGGCGAGCCCTCCCCAGCCTCCACCCGTGCGCCGCCGCCGACCCTCCGCCCTCACCCCGTTTCGGCCACCGGCGCCACGCGGTCTCTTCGGTCGCCACAGCCACGCGCGTGGGCTCGCCGGCTATCGTGACCCCTTCTCCCCCCGCACCGGTGCGTCGCCAGGCGGCCACCGCGCGCCGACAACAGGGCACCGACCTTCGGGAAGAAGTGAAAAATGTTGAATTTTTTCCAAAAAATGTTGAAACTTTTTCAGAAATTGTTGAAACTTTTTTCTGATGAAAACGTTTTGAAAAAATGTTGGATCTAATGTTTTCACTAAACAAATATTGGTGCAACTCTTTTCAAAAAGTGTTGGTTAAACTTTTTATGAAAAATGTTGGTTCGACATTTTGTTTGAAAAATGTTGTAACATTTTATGATAAGTTGTCACGAGGTGGGATGGTTGGAAAATAATAAACAACAATATTAAGTGGGTTTTGATGGACTTGAAGTTTCAACCCTTACCCATCATTCACAAGACATAGCCCTCATATGACAGGGAGTGGCCCGTTGAACCTAGACAGTCACATACATCCCAATTCTCTCCTTCTTTCGGCACAGAACTCTTTCTTGAGAGATCATTTTCAGCAACCATTATTAAATTTCAATACCTTCTGAATAATTTAAACTTAGAAATGTAGAGTTTGTTTGGCTGGTGGCTGGTGCTGATTGTTCTGAGAGAAAAATATTGATAGCTGGTTGCTGGTGGCTGGTTTGTTATGAAAGAAAAGTACTGCTGACTGTTGGCTGAAAAGTCAGACGAACAGGGTGATTAAATTTAGGTACAAGGAATAGTCCTTATTTTAAATTCGTGATCAAAGAATGGACTTGTAAAATGTACAAATTTTTTATAGTTTAGTTTAGATCCTGAAACAGAACAAAGAAACTTCTAATCCTGCGTGTAAATTTTGGGAGCTTATTCCCTAATCTCAATAGCCGTATACTATCAGTACCAGGCTTTTTTCTGAAGGAAAGCTGTTGCAGACTGGAACTCTCTGAACTACGACACTCGGACACTGGACTCTAGTAATCCGGCAGCTGCTTGAGGATCGCGGCGGCGAGCGCGTCGGTGAACTTAGAATCCCTGGTCAGCGAGCTTGCCATCTCCTCCACCAGCGCCGTCCGGAACTCCGCCGACGCGATCTCCTGGCACAGCTTCTTGACGTCGGGCGCCTCGGCGCCCTCGAGCACCCGCACGCCGTCGCCTCCGTTCTTGGTGAGGTCCAGCGTGATGGTCGGGCCGGAGGGGTTGATGGAGATGGAGCACGGCACGGACCCGTTCCGCGTCGCCGCGCAGCCGGGGAGCTCGGCGGCGCGCGTCGGGCACGGGTGGTTGTGCTCGCCCTCGTACGTGGCCACCAGCATCGAGCTGTCCTCCGCGCTCCTCTGCACCTGCTCTCCCAAGAAACAGAGCCCGCCGTTAGCCACAGCTCAAACGAGGCGATCAGGTGACGATCAATGCGAAAAATGGGTGAAATTTGTACCTTCTTCTTGACGGGGCAGGAGGGCGCGTAGGCGCAGCGGAAGTAGGCTCTCGGGGACGGGTTGTCGCGGGTCACCTTCTGGCCGTACTTCCGCCACTGGTACCCGTCCTTGACGGTGAGCGTGGTGTCCGAGGGGTCGATCCGGGAGCAGATCCTGCTGACCTTGATCCGCCGGAACGAGGCCTCGAAGCCGTCGCTCAGGGGGCTCTCGACAGCGTTCGCGGCGGCGGCGGCGGCCTCGGCCTTGCCGTTGGCAACGTCGCCCGAATTCGAGGGCGGCGGCTCCAGGCTGTCCCTGCTCCTCTTCCTGCTCACCGGCGGCGGCGGCGACGCGGCTTGCGAGGCGCGCGTGGAGTCCGAGCCGTCGGGAGGACTCGGCCTGGCGACGACCTGGCTGGCGCAGAGGTAGGCGATCATCTCGCTCAGCCGGCGGTTCTCCTCGCTGACCTGGGTGAACTTGGCCTCGAGGGTCTTGGCCTGAAGTCAGCAGCATTTGGACCACCGGTTCAGAGACGGAGCGGAGCAAGAAGGGAGGCAAAGCGGCGCGGACGGGAGACGGGCAGCGATCGATCGGTTACCTGCTCGTCGGTCATGGACGACGTCATCCTGCAGCCGCCGGCGTGGGGGTCGGGCCGTTCAGGCTCGGTCGCCGTTTCCGCGCCCATCTTCGCCGGCGACGGCGAGAGACCGACGCTGAGGTCCAAGCAGACCGGGGAGCAGCCGGCGTGGCGCGCGGAGCCCATGAGCAGCATCGATCGATCGGTGCCTCAGTGCTGCGTCTCTCCGCGTAAAGAAGCGTGCACTTGGAGGGATATTGCTTGCCGTTGCCGACGAGGTATGAGCTGCACCAGCGGTGGATGTTTGCTTGCCGCCGGGAGGGCGTGGCAGATAGATATAGGGAGAGGAGGGAGTGAGGGATCGATGGATCGGCGGGGGCGCTGCCGCTGCATCGTGAAAATTGTGACGGAGCTGAGTGGAAAAAGCGGGTGCGCGAGCAAGACGCGCAGCTGACCGGTCGGGATCTGAGGAGAAGCCACGCGCGCCGCGGCCTGGGATCCCCGGATCCCGTGGTCGTGGTCGTGTAGTCCCCCTCCCTCCCGTTCGTCCAGAGCGAAACGATGTCACGGGACGAGACGTCAGCGATTTAACGTCATGGCGCGCGTCATTTCCGCCTTTTTCTCCCTCGTGCGTGCCCGGGACGAGGCTGGCGGACCGCGCTCGGGTGCC
This sequence comes from Cenchrus fungigraminus, assembly GCA_036936925.1. Taxonomy (NCBI): domain Eukaryota; kingdom Viridiplantae; phylum Streptophyta; class Magnoliopsida; order Poales; family Poaceae; genus Cenchrus; species Cenchrus fungigraminus. Next base: position 37,183,498 of record CM072780.1, on the reverse strand, counting down.
AATCTGGTGTGTACGCACGCACGCACGCACGGTTACGCCAGGGGGGATATCGGATTTGGTTTCGCGTTCCTACAGCGCATGACAAATAGCCCTGTATTATGTATGTCCGTCGTGCTTTGTTTAGCTCTTTGCACGTGGAAACAAAGAGGAAAACATAGAGGACTAACTTATTCATCGTGAAATTAATTGGTGAAGAAATTAGTTGCTGATCCTGTGAGAAAGCATGTGCACATGTTCACTATAAAAAATCCACATTAAATATTCGTCCCAAAAAATCCCTATTAAATATGAAGTAGCACCACTTCTTCATTTCCACTGGGAGCAAGACTGCTAGAGCCGATAGTTTGTCCTGTACTTGCTTTATTTTCCTGAATCCTGACAGAATATATCTGGCTTGCTAGACTGACCTGGTCAAAAATACATTTCTCCCTTCACTCGTTAATCCCTGCACTCGTTAATTTCAAAAAGAAAGTTGTACGAGACACCGCCGTTGAGCACTCGTTAATCTCTGCAACACCTGGTGAACCGTCGATCATTGCCATGCACTCGTTAATCTCTGCAACACCTGGTGACACCTCCAGAGTTTTCAGTTTTCTCCCTCGCCTTTTACTTTCTCTTTTGCCATGTACAGCGTGACCTTGTGCTATCCGCAGTGGGCCAGACGATGGGACGCGGAGAGCTTCTCGTCAATTATCCGTGGAGTCTTTTGTGAACGCGGTTGACTTGAACTGAACCATCGCTTTCGGTTTTGCGTGCGTTCTCGGGTGCCCGCAATTTGGTTCCCTGGTTTGCTCGCAAAAACCACTGGACTCCTCTGTCCTTGCCTGGTAATAGTACCATACTATGCAACTATCAGGTCTTATAAAAGTTAGATTGGTACTTTGCCGAGCAATTTTCTCACGTGAAATGAGACTGATCAAATATGAAAAATACAAATTTTGTCTTTTTGATTGGTTGACACTTCAAACCTACTACCGTCGTATATCTTGTTCAAACATTTTACATAGAAAATGAAGTATTGCATTTAAATTCTACACGCAAAGCTTTCATATGGTTAGAAACAAAAAGGGACATAAAGCCGTGCAACTTTTCGATAACACAAAGGGCCATCCTTCCACATCGGTATAGCACAAGTCAAGAAACCAAGTCATATATGATACTCATCAAATGCTAAGCAATTGAGCATCCCCAAGTGACCATTATTACAACCCTTGAATTTTAAATCAATTTGCTTTTAATCAGGATTTTGCTACTTTGTAGTGGTAAATGTGAAGCACGACGCTTTTGCGTGTTCGTAACGTGGTGAAAAGAGAGGGCAAGATAAACCATCACCCCCTCAGTGACATGGAGGGTCATCTTTTTGCAAACACAAGCGAAGAAACAAAGTCATTTCGTATTAAGATGACAACCATCATCAAGTGAACATAATTGGCACCCTTACATTTTAAATCTATTTTGTTCTATGTTTCCTCGGGGTTCTGTTGCTTGTAGCTCTAAACCCAGACACGTGGAGTTTTTGCGTGCTCATGTGGGAATGGGACAGGCAAAAGAAACCACCTCCCTTCGGAAACATAAATAATTTACCATCTTTCTAGAGCACCATGTCAAGAATCAAAGTCATCTTACTCGCAAGAAATAGAATCAAAGTCAGTTGGTAGTAAAAATGCCAAGCACACCACCATAAAACAATTGTTGGAGCAAGTTGGGGCCAAGTTGCCATTAGTCATAGAATGCATTATTGAGTTTGACTCTTACAAGGGAGTTGAGGACGACCCTCTAGACGAGACACACAGTGTCGACGTTTTGTATTTCTTTTTCTTGGATGAGCTTTCATGGTCACCATGACATCAGGTAGCTGGCGTCATACTTTGATACGTTAGCAGTGAGCACCAAGTAATGAGTGATAATGCCATGCGAAATAAGAGTATTATATTTTGTGCAATTTAATTTCTTGGAAAGCAAATTAAGCATCGCATACAGAACTATATAACCAACTCAATGTAATTTGGGGATCGAGGAATAAATAAAAGCTCAATCTACATGGCTACATCTTGAGCCTACACTACTAGAGAATCGGCAATTTGTCCCTGGGCTGATTTTTCATTTATACCGAGTATTTTTGCCCCCGGTACAAATGAGGGTATTTGTACCGGCGGGAAGGAGGAGTCCCCGACACGCTTGTGAGGGGATATTGTACCGGGTGGTGGCTCAACCCGGTACAAATGCCTCACACTTGTACCGGGTGGTGGCTCCGCCCGTTACAAATGTGCTGGCCTCACATTTATACCGGGCGGAGCCACCACCAGGTATAAATGTGGACACGTTTATATCGGGAGAAACCTCACCCCGGTACAAATCTCCACCCCCTCCATCCCCCTTGGCACCACACACTTAGAAATATTTCATCTCTCCATGCCCTTGGCCTCCGTCTCTCTTTCTCCCTCCCTCTCTCGTCTCTTCTCCATTCATCTCTCCTCATCCGGATCCTCACTCTCTCTCTCTCTCTCTCTCTCTCTCTCTCTCTCTCTCTGCACTGCAGGGGTGGCGGGGACCTCCGAGGCGTAGCCGAGAGGGGGGCGGCCGGCCTGCCGGCGCGCGGGAGGTGGCTCGCCGGTGGCGCGGGGGCGACCCGCTAGGTGCGGCAAGGCGTGGGGGCGCGCACCCGGGAGGGAGCGGCCGCCCTGCGGGTGCGGGGGCGGCGGCCCGCCAGGCGCGGCCTCCCTGGCGTGGGCAAGGCGCTGCGAGTGCGGCCCACCGGGCTAGGTGCCGGCGTGCGAGCGGCCTCCCGCCATGGCGCGGGGGCTTGAACACGGCGCCGCAGGCGTGCGGCGGCCTGGGGAGGCCGGGAGCCGCCGGTGTGGAGAGGCTGGGCACGGATTGTGTTCTTGTGAGTAGATGAGCATTCTCATTTTTTGATTCTGTGAATCGTGTTGTGCTGTGAATCTTGCATTGTGTTCTTGTGAGATGTATGAGATTATGAGATGTATTGAGATTGCGTGGTTTAGAACTCTTGTGATTTTGGACTTGTGAATCTTGTGTTCATGCTATCAATCTGGATGATGAGATGAGATGATAAAAAGAAAATAAAAGCAAAAAAAAAACGAAAAGGGAAGGAAAAGAGGGCTCAGGCAGCGGTGCAGGCAAACACATTTGTACCCGGGTGTAACACGCCCCGGTACAAACGTTCACATCTGTACCGGGTATCTCACCCGGTACAAATGTGCCTCCCTCATTTGTACCGGATGGTTTGTACTGGCTCAATACCCGGTACAAATGAGGGTTATGACCTGGTACAAATGGTCATTTTTCCAGTAGTGCTACTATGTTTTTTTTGTGATTGTCGTGCATGAGAGAGCGAGGAAGGATCTAATTTCGGATGATATGTTTCACACAAAATGTAACAGATTAAGATAGATATTCTCAACTCTCAATTTTTTCTAACCTAAAAAAATCATGTATTCATTCTTCTGCATTTAAAGGTTTATCCATTGGTCAACTGCATGTTAAGTCAAGCTCCCATTATAATCGTTTCTGACTCGACGTGTAGTTTGAATCATGGTGTGGAAATAGAAAGCAAATAATGATTTTCAGCCATTGCAATTCCCATGTTCCATTTTCTTGGTAACTCATACGAAATTGTTATTTACTCAAGTTGTAGCGTGTAGTCAGTCCACTGCTTCGTAAGACTTGCTCAAAGCACACATATCCGATGTTAGGTTTTGTTGCCTATTTGAGAAAGCCCGTCCGGGTGTAATCAATGTGCGGTGCCCCACCTACGGCCCCACATGTGAAGTACCAGAATCCCATATACTAGTCAGCTAAAAATTGGGTGTGTGCGGGGGCCACGCGAGCCCCGGACCCCCGGTACGCACCCCCGCGCATCACCGCCCGCTGGGGATCGGACGTCCGCGGACTCGGCCTCCCTCGCGCGTTCGACTTGATTATGCTTGGCACACGGCTCGATCGATGCAGTGGCTTCCATTCCATATGCCTCCTCCCCGCCTTCTCCACCACCGGCGTCGCCGCCGCTCGCCGCGGAGGACCTCGCGCTGTGGCCGCCCTCCCCGTGGCCGGCGCCTCGTCGGGACGGCGGTTAATCCCCTGTTCACCATACTGCCGGTCTCGGCCCTGGCGATAGGCCTCGTGCTGCTTGTCGACGTGGCCGTCATCCTGGTGGTGACCCGCCGCGCGAGGCCGCGGAAGGTGGGCGGTGGCGGCTGCAGCTGCAACGGCGACGGCAAGCCGGGCGCCCCGATGACGACGTCCACCTGCGGCAGCCATAGCAACGCCAGCCGGTGCGGCTACGCCGGCGCCGGTAAGCAGCTGATCGAGAACCCTGACGCGGTCGAGCTCGTCGACATGCGTGTAATCAGTCTCTTGCGTTGTGTTGGTCTTGAATTCTGATGGCTCGTTTTCGTTTCGGGTTCTCTGCCGCGCGCGGCGGTGTCGCTGGCCATGGAAGTCGAGGCCAAGATATCGCGATGGAAGCCGCTGCATCGATCGAAGCCGTGCGCCAGGCAGAATCGAGCCGAACGCGCGAGGGAGGCCGAGTGCGCGGGCGACCTGACGTCGGATCCCTAGCGGGCGGCGGTGCGCACGGGGCTCGCGTGCACCCCTCGCGCACCCAATTTTCTTCCCCTAATCAAGTCAAGTCAGCAGGCAACTATCCAACTAGCAGTAGGTCTGTAAAAAAACATCTTTCTTGACCTACGTCGTCCACTAGTGCCTGCCATAACAGAGATCCTTTGCAACATGCCGATTGGCATGATGATGTCACATGGTACATAGCAGCTGATGTAAGGGTAGGACAAGATGTAGATTTTTACAAACTTTCCTAACTGAATTTGTAGTGGCATCTCAAAATCTAGGCAGAATGTGGAGTGGTTTACAATTTTGGGAGAAAAAAATTGGTTCAAGCAGTAATTCTGAATTTTATGCAAAGGACCATTTTTTAAAGCAGCCACATGAGACATGTGTAATCAACAACTAATCAGTTGCTGCTGGTCCTAAATGAACTGTAGAAAAAAGCTATTCTTAACTCCCTAAAACAATAGCAAAACCACATGAAGCTAAAGTACCTTTTGCAAACCACCAAATTAAAAAGCAAAGATGCATGCCCGGCGCTAAACTCTGGAAATTGTTTGTTTGAGTTCCTTTTCAGTATTCTAATTAGCGAGATGGTACTTTAGGTGAGGCTAAACAGTGTACTTTTGCTGATAAATTAGGTAATTAAATATATTATCTCATCAGATCAGCGGTGGCAAGTACTCCGAGATGTTTATTAGTAGTAGTTAAAGAAGGATTAAAGAGTTGTCAAGTCAGTCAAGTCCTCAAATTGTATGGGCCTAGTGCTATCCAGCTAGCGAGTCGTGCACATGTGAACTCCTTCAGGTCAATAGGTCACATTCTCTGGCTAATTTCAACTTTTCCTCTAGGATTCAGCCACAGCGTACGGGAACATCCCGTCTGTCCAGTTGCATGACGTTGTTTCGTGGTAGTCGTTGTCCTGTGACGTTTTTTTTTGCTGACGGCAGCGCTTTGATCTCATGATCTGAGCTCACTCCAACATTCTTCGGAGGAGGAGGAAGACGAAGAAGACGAACAGGAGATCATTGTGCCGGCATATATAGTTTTTTTTTAGTTCAAGGAAACATATGTGTTTCTAATTTCGCATTCTCCCGGTGTTGTTCAGATCCGATCGGTGCTCCTCCATTAGACCTGGTTGACGAGCATGCGTCCGACAGATGATCGGTTTCATTTTGGATTTCTCATGAGGCCAACTAGCAAGGATGGCAACATCCCACTTGAGCGATGAGAGTGAGGAGTCGAAGACTTGAGAAGAGACAAATCAAGTCCGCTGGAAATCCTTGGAAAAAACTTGTCCCTAACATGCTTACGGCTCCGGAACATCCTTTTCGCCTCAACAGTACTCCGCTTGGCATGATTATATGACATCTACAGGCTGACGCATATCACAGGTCTCGTGATGATGTCATTAATTCAAGAAACTGGGGGTGCATGGAACAGGGTTGGTGAATTCGAAGTAGAAACTTAACTGACGCTATTTAAGTTTCAACAACTGGGTGTTGGCTCGGTGGGGGAAAAAGGAATACTTCGAAATTGGATACGAACTAGAACCAAGTGAACTTGAGCTTCATCACTGTATGACTTCGATCACCAGAGTTCAAATTCGATTGTCTACAAAACCATGTGCGCGCCTTCCCCACTACTACACGTACGCAGCAGTCAAGTTCAACGGTTTATTTATTTATTTATAGACAACAAGTACAATACTCCCTTGTCACTACTCACACTCGTGACTGTGTTAGTACGTTTCTGATAGCTTTGAGTGATGAGAAGTGATTGGTTTACAAATGAGGTTTTTTACGGTACAAGTTAGGTCGTACGGTCGTATTATCGGTTTTTCTCTATGGGTAAAATGGTAATTTGATAGATATATATTATTTGGAAAAAAATTCCCCGCTGCCCCCTTATACTATCTAACACATTTCATATATTTCATTTCCTATATTACAACAATACCATTTTACATTTTCGATAATACTCTTATACTACCCATACGACCTTTGAATACTACTGTACGACAACTAAAAAAATCAGTCGTATAGAATTAATCTCAACCGTCGGATCCTTACATATAGGTCATTTTCTATTACATACGAGTCCCTTTTCAACCGGTCGTACAGGTCGTATTGTGTACCGTAAAAAAACTCTTACAAATTGAGCTCTTTTATGGTGGACTATACCACCAAGTGATGGTATGTAGTATATAGTTATTTTGGTAAGGGTGAATAGATAAATTTTCCGTAAGAAATCATATATTTTTGTGTGTCATCCGCTTATATATGGTTGTTTGTGTAAGAAATCATATATTTTATTTATACGACCGATGAACTTCCAATAATACCTCTATATCACCTATACTTATGTATACCACCCTATACCACAGGTGTAAATTGTGATGGTATTCAATTAATCTTAACAATCGGATCGTTTCATACTGATATTTCTGAAATGATGTTATAGGGTGGTATGATTCATCATGAAAGAGCCCTTACAAATTACCTCATGATCGACGACTCGAGGTTGTGAAATGAACTTAACGTCTTTGTTTAGTTCGGCAAATTGGTATTATTCACCAATAGTTTCATAATTATATCATATTTGGTCCTCCTAATTAGCATCGGTAAACTCGATGTTACATTTCGTGCTTTTCACCGGACAAAACGCAGCCTAAAAGTGAATTGTTCATGCTTGACTCTGCGTAGTCTTGGTTTAGATTCCTTTTCAATAGTTTATTTTCTGGCAAACCACTGTTCAAAGTCATTAAAATATCTACTCGTCATAACTGACACGCAGGGCTGACATGGATTTGGTACTAGTACTGTAAGTACATTTTTTCTTTTTTCTGGAAATACTTTGGTACGACACCGTGAGTCAATAGAATGTCCAGTAATTATACAGAGGTTGTCGGTGTTATCAAACGACTAAAGCATGGCTTTACCTGCCTGGAAGTCAAGCACTTGCTGTCAACTCCAGGTCATATTGTCTGAGCCCAATTTTAACTTTTCCTCGAGAATTCTAGCACCACTATGAGAACATCCCGACTTGTCCAGTTCCTAACGTTTTCCTTCAGCGGTCTAGCGCACGCGTATGACGTAGCCTTCCTGACGTCAGTTAACTTTTCTTTTCAATCTCTCTCCTTTTGCCCTCTCTTTGGTGCAGAAGACGTCGTTCACTTCAGCTTCATCAGGCCGGTCTTAGTGGGGGGGTTTCATGGACATTAAATAGACTGTTATGTAAGCACTTTTGATGATGTGGTAGTGTATTAATGAAGAGAGAGATAAAATAAGTTTCATGAGGATGAAACCCTCCCTACACAGTTACCTAGACAACTTGTGTCTTGCATGCAACCTAGAAAACAACAATAGATGAAACTATGCATTGAGAGGGAGGTGTTCCATTATAGTTTTAAATGTTTTTAGATGATGTGTCACTCTAAGTAATCGTGTTCATGACATCTCCATTGAGACTGGCCTTATCGTACGTGCTTTCCGTATGTATGGGAATAAGAAGCAGCAGCGCAGTAAAGATAATCTCAGTGTAAGTTTCATAGAGGTTTCCTGCACATTAATTAAGGTGTCATGTCAGTATTTTTTTATGATGTGCCGGTGAGTTGATGAAGAAAGAGGTGAGAGAGATTTCATCCGGATGAAACCAGATATGCATAGTTACCAATATCCTTGTATATAGCGCATATGAAATTGTATGATGAGATTTTACATTGTAGAGGGGGTTTCAAACACAATTTCATTTTCATGTTGCTTATTTCACTATCTTGGAAACATCAAAATGAAACTCTCCGGTCTCCACTGAGAGTAGTCAGTGTGTCCAGTGACGGATCTGGCGGTGGGGCGGGGAGGGGGCTCCAGCCCCTCCTACCGCCATGAACACCATGGGAAATAGAGGAGAGATGGAGGGAGAAGAAGTGAAAAATAGAGAAGGAAGAAGGAGAAGGGGGGGCTCAAGGAAGAAGAAGGGGAATCAGCCCCCCCCAACGCATGCATCCTGGATCCGTCCCTGAGTGTGTCTATTCCCGCATAAATGGTTTATTGATTCTGTTCTTGTTATCCAAGGCATATGAATTTCGCAAACAATTTTGCACAGAGAGAACTTAACTCCTACTATTCCATCAATTTTTACAAATCTTGGTATTCTACAAGAATAAAGTATTACCGTTTCCGTTTTAAATATACAATGTTTTAAAAATAATTAGTTTGAACTTGTTAACTGATAAGTTCATATAAACGGTGAGCAGAAGTTGGTGACAAATTTATGGCCAACATTTAAATATCGTTTATCTTTGCAGTTTCTCTAGTTTATTCCTTTTCCAACACAACTACTGTGTTTTTTTTTTTGCAGGCATGAATCCACAAGATTCAAAACACAACCACAACATTTAAAGTGCATGTGTATATATATTCACATTTGCATTAGAATATGTGCCCTGTTGGCAGTGATATTCTCTCCACCACCCTTGCAACGACGGCGCTTGTCAGAGACTCCATGAACTCGGCATCGTTCTTTAGCAAATCCACGATCTCGTCCGCCAAGACCTTTCGAAACTCCGGCGTTATGACGTCAGCGGCGACCGCCTCGGCGTTCGACGATCCCGGCCGTTGGTCCGTCAGGCCAAGGGTGATCGTCCGGCCCAGCGAGTTGATGGAGATCGAGCACGGCAGCTGTGGCATGCTAGTCGATGCGTCACTGGCATACTCGCTCTGGGCACGTTGCTCGTGGTTGTGCTCGCCCTCGTATGTCGCCACCAGCATCGACTTGTCCTCTGCACTCCTTTGCACCTGCATACGGTTTTTTGCAGGTTCGGCTGAAACTTTTGTACTTGTATAAAAGAAACTTTATCAAATTCGACTGAAATTCAGCAGAGAACGAGAGGAAGTGCGTGCAAATTTGCAATCTTTTTATTTACCTTCTTCTTGACGGGGCAGGAGGGGGCGTAGGCGCAGCGGAAGTAGGCCCTCGGGTAGGGGTTGTCGCGCGTCACCTTCTGGCCGTACTTGCGCCACTGGTACCCGTCCTTGAGGTGGTTGGCGTCGGCGTCCGCCGGCTCAGCGCGGGCGCGCACCGTCCTGACCTTGGGCCGCGGCTCCGCCGTGACGCCGGCGGCGGCGGCGGCGGTGTGCACTTCTGACGGCGCCGCATTGCCGTGGCAGCTCGGCGTCGGCGACGTGGCGAGAGCGCGCAGGTGGGGGCGGTCGGCGAGGATGGCGTCGAGCGCGCCGGCAAGCCTCCGGTTCTCCTCGCTGACACGCCTCAGCCTGTCCTCGAGGCTCTCGGCCTGTCCAATCACGCGACGGAACAGGGGACTTCTCAGTAGCTGCGGAGACTTGCAAAGTTGCAAGGCGTATCGAAACAAATGTTGGGGCATGAGCCATGAGGTGAGGTGAAGATGGACCCTCACCGTCGGTGAAGACGGGCCGAAGAGCCGCAGGAGCGCCGCCGCGCTGCCGGCGGCGGTGGGGGACGAGCACTCGCCGTCCCTGTCCATGGCCACCGCCACCACGTACGTGACAGAGTGTTATAAAACCTCCAAGGGGCACCGCACGTCCGGAATCGTGAACCTTGGGCGAGGACGCGGCGGGCCATGCTATATACGCGATCCGATCCGATCCGATCCGTCGTCTGGGCTCCGGCAACGACTTGACCGACCGCCGTCGCCACCCGAACCCTGCCTCGCGCACATCTCGATCTCTGCCGTACGTCACCGCGCCGAGTCACTTGTGGTGACGCTCGTGACGCCTCCGCCCGTCGTCACGCAAGTTTTCCGGTGGAGTCAAGTCATAGCTTTATCAAATTCAAATCGGCGTACGTACGTGTTGCTCTCCACGGCGGGGGCGAAACGGTCGCCCGGAAGGACACGCCGGGCTGCTGACGGGGGTGACCAGCCGGGTCGCTGACGTTCCCGATCGCGCGTCATCCCCTGCTGCGCTCGACTGCTCGACACAAACTTGTCATGGACCACCAACCGAGTGGTCGAATGAACGGTCACCGCGCACAGCACGGAGACTTTCCCCAGCAGCTAGTTCCTCTTGCAGGTCTTGCTCATCCGACGTGGCAACAGCTAGGCGTGGAGCTTTTCCGCGCTTCGTCGCCGTCGGCTGTGTTTCCGCGCAGTTTCCTCGCCGTCGATCACTTCGCAGGTTGTTTGCTCGGGGGCGGCAGCCAGCTAGCAAGTACTAGCATGTGGGTTAGTTGATCTGATCATTGAGGAGCTTAAGTAGCTAATTAATCGCCACGTAGTTGAATAACAATAGTACCAGTAGTATTTTTGGTTGACCACGAAGCGATAAGTCTCCACGACTCTGTTTCATGTCAACTTAATCAAACTGTGAGGAGTCAATCTGAGACTGGGAGAAAGAGGTTCGGCGGCTGTATTTTATTTGAAAATGAAAACTGCTGCGGTGAAGTATGGAACAAAAAAGTGTGGTTTTGGCGGTGCCGTGGTGATAAAGTATAAGATCGACTCACTCGGCTCTTTTTTCTCTCTTGGAGATGAAAAATTTAACGTTATCTCCTTAAAACTGTCATGTGGTTAGCGTAATTTCGCTTGCTGTGTGTGTAACTTTTGGACCTAGGCAAACCCGCGCGGCCGCGCAACCCGGAGCTAGAAGAAGAGAAACGACGGGCGGATTGACTTCGTGCTATTTTCGCTATGCGTTTTTTGGTTTGTGTTTCTGTTTTTTGAAAAAAAACATTTCTGACAGTTTTTCTTTTCTAGTATTACAAACTAGTAAGTTGGCCCGCGCTAATAGGGTGACTAGATTTGATGATAAACCATGTTTTTGAAAATGCTATGTTAGCATTGCATTTTTTATCCATCTTAATTCATTATCCATCCTTTTGAAATCACTAATACCGATGTAAATATTGGAGCTCAAAATTCAGAACTGATATTGATACACTTGAATTTTGTTATTTGGATGTTGTTTTAATTGGTGGATGGAACCTGACCTAATAACGAATGTCATTCGACACTCTGTAGCACCCTTGCATACAGTGTCAACCTCCGAGCTCTGTATTGGACAGAAATTGTTGTTCACCCTCTCATCACTTAGTCCCCGCCTCAACCGACTAAGCCTCTTACTCCCCACTCTCGATGGTCGAACTCTGCCTTGTTGATTCTATGGCTCCTGAGTTTGGCTCGGTTGTTGCTTCACGCAGAGTCTAGGTTCTCCACTTTCTGATACGCAGATCCAACTCCTACAGCGAGCTCGTCGTACCTCGTGGCATCGTTGGTTGTCGACGTAGATGATCTTGAAGCTTGGTCTAGGGTGGGCTCAAGCAACGGTAGTGTAGGTCCTCCTCTATTTCCATATGGGTGCACCCACTTCTTCATCTCATCCAATGGTACCTTCTTCCTCTCGTCCGAAAGTCTCTCTTCCTTACGATCGACGGTCAATGCCCCTTTCTTTTTCTTCTTCCTGCTCATCGATGGCCCCTCCCTCGTTGATGGTGCATGACGGCCGATTCTCTCTCTTCTAACTTGTGATCCCGACAAATACATAGGATGTTTCTTATATATACATATTGTATCATGTCTCCTAGGATATATATTTATTGCTTGAAATGCTATGTCCTTAGTCGTTATTGAATATACCTTATGTCCTCTAAAATGTAATCATTATGTTTGACAATACTTTTATAACTTCCAAGATAACTACTGATCATTAATAGTATGTAACATTATTCATTGTGGGCATACTTGTGTTCATCATCGTGTTCATTGTGTTGTTTGGTTCTTCACACATCACATACCAATCTAATTCCAAAAATTTCCAAAAGATTAGAAGATATACGACAAACCAACTTGATCTCATCACTTTCATTCTTATTTGGAAGCTTACTATGCTTATAGATATGTGTAGTCGAAAAATTGTTCCTCTTTATTTATTATAAAGGATCTCATGTCACTAACAGGTGGCCTATTCACAAGCAAGCCCATGTTCTAGGGACACAAAGTCCCTCTACTCCAGAGCATGCTTATCCTAAATGGTGACATCATACTGATAATTCAATTTATCTCCATCATGTCTATTGTGCAAGATAGATATTTGCATTGGGTAACTTAAATTTCTCCGCACATCGTGCTAGTTTCTTGGATGTATCACAAATCACAATATTTGTTCATATCACAATGCTTATGTTTTCTCTTGTTGTCTTCCCTCTTTTGTCAATCTTACACCTTCTTGTTTTCTCGAGTATTTTGCCAATTTGTTGTAGCCATTTATGGCCACCTGCTTTGTCCACCATTGTTGTCTACTACCTCAGTTTTTCTCTGACCAAAGCAGTCGTATCGCGTTGGTCGCTATCTAGGAAGCCATTGTCTCGATTTTGGTCTCCAAACCCCATATGGTTGATGTCAAACCATACTTGACATCTTCTTTGTCAAATTACTACTATGCAAACCTACATGAATTGCTCATCAAATCTATCTTATCTTATCATCTCCTGTGGCATCCGATTTTTTTGTCTCCATCATGGTTGTAGGTTTATATGTGCCAGAATCAAGTATTTTCTCTCCCTAGCTTCTACCCATGTTGTATTTTTTAGTGCCTATCTCCAAAAAAATCGATGAGACTTAGAACATGGTACACTTGTTACCGCTTATACGCCTTGTCTGCTTGCCTCGTGTTGCTAGGCAAATCATGGTGAGGTCCCATGGGAGTGCTTACTTTCCTTACTGTTGCTCGCCTTGTAGCTTGATCCAGCAGTGTCATAAATGCTCGATCGATAGCAGCAAAGGTCCATCCGACCATGGTGGAGGTTCATCTAACAACAGTGGAGGCCGAATCGACGACATTAGATGTCAAATTGACAATAGTTGAGGACAATTCAGTGGTCGAAGAGTTTGATTCAGTAGCTAAAGAGCTTGATTTGGTTCTCATGCAACTGAATTTTACGACGACAGAGCTGTTTTGGCAGATGCGGTGTTGATTCGACGGTCAGTCCACGTCAGTTACAATCTGAAGTATATCTAGATCGGATTACAAATAGTATCCCGTGATATCCGGACTGATTGGCATTGTGTTTGGTGTCTTGACTTTTGCACGCCAAATCTTCTGTAGTCTCAGGCTCGCTTGCCAGGATGGGCGGGCCCACCATCAACACTTAACTTCAACCCTTTGAACAAAATTCTCCCATCTTTATGTCCCTGAGCGATGGCCCAGTTAAACAATGGTTAATGTGCAATTGACTGTGTATATAAACAAAATCCTCTATCTTCATCTCCCTGAGCGATTGCACAGTCTCTTGTCGCTATCTCTCCATGCCCATGGTTGCTTTCTTTAAATAGTCTACCTAGTTCGTGCTCTAAACATCCCTTGTCGTGCTTTATGCTCTGCTCGTGTCTTCTTCTCCGACTTTCGGCATTGAGTGAATTAAACTACTAGATGAAAATAAATAAACAAAGCAATACATCAATTACGCTCTGTCCTCCTTGCACCCTCTTTTTCGCATGAAGATGTTGCCGATTAGATTATTTGATCGCCTGCTCGAGGGCACCGCACTATAATCCCTTACTTTGGGAGGGAACAACGAACTATATCCAACTCCCGTTTGTATTTTCATCTAGCGGCTTTTTACATATATGAGTGTATAGTTTAGGGAAGAGCTTTTTGGTTGTCACTAAAGTCATCATGAGGCCAAATTTAGGGTCCCGGCTCCTCTCTTCTTTATTTGAGAAACAATTTTATTTCCATCTCACATATATATATTAGAGTCATGTGAAGCTCAACAAAGAGATTGATTTTTTATTTTCTAACATAAATTTATTTTCATTCTGTGACATGTCTTATCAATGTTGGCATTTAGAGCCTTGCAAGGCTACATGCCTATGCGGATAAATATTTCATGAGCTTCCTAATTAGTACTTCAGCAGGGACAGAGAACTAATTTAATGTCCATCGTGTGAAACTTTCTAAATTATAATTATATTTGTTATTTATTCTTCAGTTAGGCTTTCCCAATTTGTGTAAACATTAACTACTATTTTTCTTATTTTTTATTCTGAATTTATGTATTTATTAATTGTATTTATATTGAATATGGACTTTTTAGATTTCCTTATTTTAATTCTGAATTTATGTATTCTTTGGATTAATCTAGACCTTCGGATCTTCATAAAATCCAACGGTGTATATTCTTCTCTCGGTGTGTATTCTTCTCTTTTTTGGATTAACGTGGGAATTTCTAGACCCTCTCAGCGAACGTGGTGGCTTCTTTTAACACTCAAGTAATAGATTTTTATGAGAATGGCATAAAAAAAATAAATCGCGCGGCCCTTATCATCGATCTAAAGTTGGGCCACATATGGATCGCGGTCCACTAACTCCGTAGTGTGTGTGGATTTTTTTAAATATATTTTTTTAATTATTTTGCAAAATTATACGACCGTTTGAAAATTTATCAGATTTGTCCACCAACCGCCGTGTGCCACGGCGGCCGCCGTGGGACACGGCGTTTACAACCCAACCGCCGTGGCCCACGGCGATTGGTGGCCGTCCACGGCGGTTGGACCTAACCGCCGTGGGCCACGGCGGCTAGGCTCAACCGCCGTGGGCCACGGCTGTGACAGAACCGCCCAAAATAATTTCGTATTATCGCCTAAGTCGGTCCACGTGGTCATTAAGCAATAATAAAGAACTATTCTGTCACGTCTGCCGGGTCATGCCCGGTAAATCACTTACAACAGGATCGCTGATATGCGCAAAGCCCACACGAAGACGGGACCAGAGTACAAGTTCAACATTACATAAAAGTTCATAAAGTTACATTATTACGAATCAGGTTTTCATACATAAAAGTAAAGTGTTTCAGAGTTTAAACAGCGGAAATAAAACTAGCGGAAGATACACATGGGAGGCCATCCATAGAGTATCACTCATCGTCATCCTGCTCCCACTCAAGTTCCCAATCATCTGGAATAGAGCCAGGTCAGATGGGGTTACCTGAAAACCACAAATTAAGCAAGGCCGAGTATACTAATACTCAGCAAGACTTACCCGACAAAAAGAAAATTACAACTAGACACTTTTTGGCTGGTGGGTTTGTTTTGCCAAAAGCGACTAAGAGTTGATCCTTAATTTCAAATTTTAGCTCATATTCTAGTATGTTAACCATTCTAGGTGAGCACCTGCACTAAACAAGCATGTTGTGCAAACAATATTAAATAGGCAACAATATTAATCCAACTATTCCATAAATACATGGGGTAGCCAGTGGTCAAGCCGACTCAGATAACGGCGAGTGACCGACGATCGGTCGATTTATATCCTTGCAAGGTAAACCCAAGATACACGGAAGAAGGTAGACCCCAAGAAATCAAATAAAAGCGAATGCGGGGTCTACCCCGACCAGGCGGTTCCCGTCATTTCCCAGATTAGGGACATGCGCTACAGTCCTAAGTACAAGGTTACTGGAACGCCCTCACACGGCACGTCCAGACTCACACTTGCACTACCGGGAGCAAACCGGGAGAAGCATCTCAAGAGTAGTAGCGATAAAGTCCCCGCACAATGTGACGCCCCAGGTTTTTATTTAGCATCATTAGTGCTAACGACCGAGTCAAACACGTTGACTCTAGTCAAACCTTGGTCAACCTGGGTCATCACCTCGAAAACCTAGCCAAACATCACTAATTACCCTCTTAATCAAGTCAACACACCCTTGTGGTCAAACCTTGGTCAAAACCCTAGTCAAACCCATGGACCCTAATACCTTGCCTACAACTTTTGCCGCGTTCTCCAAATTTCACTTAAACACTTCAAAATCAGCCAACACAAAAGTTGTTCGTCTTTTCGAGGGACACACTTTTCATAATTGGCGGCATTTGAAATGTTGAGTAAAAATTGTTCAAAAATGCGGTCAACGCCAGCTTCTGCATTGTTGCCGAGCCATGAAAGACAACAACTTCACCAGCAGTTCATGCTCAAACCTTTGATCAAAAGATATGTCGGCCTTTACAAAAAATGTTCTTGTATAGTTACTCTACAACTTTGGTATTCAAGATTTTTTGAGCGTAGTTCGAATATTTCGAGTTGTGGCCGGGCAAAGACGAGTAACCAGATTTGAAAACGGTGACGTCGCGTCCACGCCGCGCTCCCGCGTCCAGAGCGCCGCGCCCGTGACGCCACGCGGCATCCGCTGCCCCTCGACGTCTGGGCCCCCACACCGGCCGCGCCCCCGAGGCCGCGCCTCCCGAGGCCGCCCGCAGCTGACCGAGCCTGGGAGCTCGCGCGCTCGCCCCATGGCGCGCTCCCGCGCGCCCGCGCCAGGCCCTCGCCGCACCGCCCGCTGGCCAGGCCGCGCGCGCCCCGACGCCGGTTGGGTCCCCCTCGCCCTCCGTTCTTGATTCGGAGCGAAGGCTTGGAGCTCCCCGCCGCCTATAAAAGAAGCCCGTAGTGCCTCCTCGCGCGCGTGCACGCTCCGCCGCTTCGCCCGAGCGTCCGCCGCGCCGCCATTGATGCCGCCTCGGCGAGCTCCTCCCTCCGCTAGCTTCCGTCGCCGGCCCACACCTCCAGTGCCACCCCTAGGACACCGTCGAGCTACCACCGCCACACATTGCCCGGCATTGCCTCGCTCTCACCAGAATTTCCACTCGCAGCAGCCGCCGCCGCCCGACGCCTTCGAGCCCGCTCGCCGAAGCCCTCCCCGACTCCACCGCCGCCTCCAATCGCCTCTAGGTGAGCTCGCACGCCGCCCTAGCCCGCTTGTTGGCCAAGTCCGGCAGCCCCTCGCCGGCGGCGAGCTCCCCTGCGCCGCCAGGGGCTGTTATGTGAGAAAAGTTGCGCCGAGGGCATGGTTGTGAAAACTAAAAAGTTTCCAGGGACCTATAGGCAAAACTAGATCTTAAATAGTGTTTGGGTTTTTGCTGAATCTTGTAAAATTCGTAGAAAATCGTAGAAAAATCAGTAAAATGCAAACTCAATTTTGTTGGTTTTCGGGTGAATAACCATACAACTTTCACAAAGCTTGACCCAACTTTTAGTTAATAGTTTTTGCATGAAAAATTGAATTCAATTAAACCTAGATCTACTGTAGTTCAAAATCTACAAGTGCTCTGTAGCTGAATTTTGGATATCTTGTGAGTAATATCATGACTAGGCTCTACACCAAACATTGCAGAAAGTTACTATGTCGATCTTTTAATATGATTTATTTTGTATTTATGATGAATCTGCCTAAATGATTTTTGTAGCTAAAAATGAATAGATTTTTGTACTCAACTTATGCATGTGATTTTTATATGCCTAAATGCATCTCTGGTGAATTAATCATGAATTTATATCTACCAGAAATAATTATTCCTGATTTATGCTTAGTTTTAAATATAAATGCATAGCTCAAGATCAAGAGTAGCTCTTGATGTGTTGGTTGCTTTCCTAGCCTTGCTTTGAGCCAGAGAATCAGTGAGACAAAGTTGGAATCCATTTGTAATTTATTTATTTTTATATGCATTTCTCATGTTTTGGTAGCTAGAGTTTGTGTTTTGTGTTATAATTAAATTATAGCTCATGTAATTGTGAAATATTGATCAGTGGCCTTAGCTAGGATTGTAGTGCTTCAGAAACTCCCTCACTGAATTTTATGAAATTATTTTATGAATAAAAGCTATTGAAGCCAATTAAAGCTTGATATTAAATTAAATTGGGAAAATCACCAACACACACCTAATGACCTCATGTTTGTGTGGTAAATCATGCTAAAGATGAAGTATCACCACCCTTTGCTGTTTTGTGAAATTAAATTAATTAATTTGCATAAATATGTACACAGTCACTATAAAAAAGAATAGTTAATAAGGAACCGCATATTGTTCCTTTATTGGAAGAGTATGCTGAATGTATTCTTATCTAGGTGAATGTGGTCAACCATGCACCCCATGGTTGTCGTGTGTTGTTTTGTAATTAATTAAATTGAAACCGTCAATTAAATCTTGCATTTGCATCCTCGTGTAGATCTTCCCGACGGTAGCTATACGCTTGTGCCGGAAGGAGGAGACGAAGGTGCTGACGGTGAGCTGCAGTACGTGAACGTAGCTCAAGACATGGACCAAAGTCCAGAAGGGCCCAAGGCCAACCTTGCCAGTGAAGGCAAGCCCCGGATCATTAACCCTTCTTTTAAAATCTTGCAATTACGTTTGCTACGTTTGTGCAATTACATTTCAAGAGTTGAATTGAAACCCTAGATGCATGATCCCTAGGTACCTATGCTCTTTTACTAGTATGCTAGGTTGATAGCTGCTATGCTATAGGACCGGTACAAGTCGAGTGATGTTCGTCACTCGCGAGAATAGGTTCTTATGTTGGAATCATAAGATCTTTATAATTGGATTGCTCATGTGGTAAGAGAATGGGATTTGGGCTCCGATCCAGTGGCTTTCGTGGGCTAAGCTTTTGAACGTACTAAGCACTTGTCGGGAATGGGACCGGTAAGCCTAGTACCTTAATGAGACGGTGCGGGATCTTACCCTTACTAATCTTGAGTAGTCACCTGCCCGGCTCGCCACCGGGAGGGGGGTACATGTGTGAGGCTGGACGCTAGTGTGAGGCGTACCAGATAGCCTTGTACCCAGGACTGTAAGCTTCGATCCCAAGCCGAGGACTTTTGGGAACCGCCTGGTTGGTGCACTCTTGGTGAGGGCACTCTTCCGTGTGTTTAGGTCTACCTTGCAAGGATTTAATCAATCGATTGTCGGCCTCTTACCGTTATCTGAGACTGCTTAATCAACTAGCCACGATATCCCTTAATGATGGAACTTTGGAAATATTATTGCGTGAATTAATTGTATTGTACAATTCTTGATTGCAATAGATGGCTCACGTAGAAATGATAATTAACTAGAATTTGAGCTAAAATATTGAAAGTAAGGACATACTCTTTGTTGCTTTTCAGCAAAAGAACTCCACCGGCCAAAAAGCCTCTCATGTCTAGAGTTTGGTGATGTGGTTATCACCCGACGGTTAAGTCTTGCTGAGTATTAGTATACTCAGCCTTGCTTTATAAATGTTGTTGCAGGTGGTTTGGCCTCGTGAGATTCCACCCGGCTGGGAGCTAGAATGGGTGGATGACGACGAGTGATGGCATCACGGACGACCT
Source organism: Cenchrus fungigraminus (assembly GCA_036936925.1). NCBI lineage: Eukaryota > Viridiplantae > Streptophyta > Magnoliopsida > Poales > Poaceae > Cenchrus > Cenchrus fungigraminus. The sequence goes on along the minus strand of CM072780.1, from coordinate 37,163,803 downwards.
CCTGTGATGTTTGTCGTTTCACTAGTTTTTTTATTCTGCTATTTTCGAACTCTGAACCTTTACTTAACATGTCATGCACAATGGTTTGTAATAATTAAACCCTTTGGGGCAAATTTGGATTTAATTTGTTTTTGTACTCTGGACTCGCCTTCGTGTGAGTTTTAATGCATATGTTCGATCCTCTGTGTGTTATTCAAGTGATTTACCGTGCTTTGACCCGGCGACCAACGACGGGATGGTACTTTACTGTCGCTTAATGGCCAAAGTGGATTGGTTTAGGCGATAGTACGGTATTTTCCTGGGTGGGTTGTCACACACTAGTTCATTAGGTACTAGGCTTACCGGTCCCATTCACGACAAGCACTTGGTACGTTCAATAGCTTAAACCAGCACAATGCTACTCGGTCGAGACCGAACCCATTGCTCTTACCACATGAACGAGTCAATTTAACCAACTTATGATTCCAACATAAGCATCCTATATCTCGCGAGCAATGAGTCATTACTCGACTTGTATCGTGTCCTTAAAGCATGGCACTAGCGTCCTAACATACTAGTATAAGAGCATAGGAACCTAAAGATCATGCATCTAGGTTTCAAAACAACTCCTGAAACGTAAATGCACAAAATAAATCATAAATACTGGAAAGGTAAAAGTGAAGGGATTTTATCCAAAAAGGTTATATGCAACCTGGTGCTTGCCTTCTTCTATGTTAGCAACAGCCTTGGGCTCTTCCGGACTTTGGTCCAGGTCTTGAAGAACACCCAACTCGTTCACTTCACCATCTACCGTCCCGTCTCCCTCCTGGGTGAGCGTGTATGTACCGTCCGACAAATTTACACGTATACATGCATATGCATTAGATTAAGGTGAGGGTGGGAGAATTACCACCAACCCAACTCTTGTTGGCCATATTCATCTAAACATTATTATTTTCTCACAAAAATTATTAGGGTGGTGTGATGATGAACTAAACACTACTATGATGGTGATTGTGTGCACATCTAAGCAAATTAAGTTACTTAACTTCACCAAACAGAATGGGGGTGTGTTGAAAATTCAAAAACAGAAACATGACATGTTTTCACAATTTAACACCTTAATTGCCCTTTCTTTAGTTAATTAATTAAACAAGCCTTGCAACCATAAATCCATATTAAATCAAAAACACCTCAAATGAGCTTAAGCTTTTGCACACAGCAACATATGCCTATTTTAAGCTCACAAACCAAATCTAGGTTAAGATCATTTATATATTAATTTATATGTAAATGATAAATCTCAGCCTAGTTTATCTACATTAAATCCTACAAAAAGATTTACAATTCTTTTTTGGTCTCCACTTTCTACTACAACTCATACATGTCAAATATAAGCCTCTGACCAAAGCATAGGTGCAGATTCAAATTATTTTTCAAATTTTGAATTTAAACTCCTACACAAGATTAAATACAAAACCTTTATCAAATAAAATCCTAAAATCACATCCACTCTACCAGAGGTACTACCTTTATCAAAGAAAAGTTTATTAAAGGGGCTATAAAAAGCATCGAGATTAAACTAGCATAAAGCTTACATAAATCATAACTAAAAATCTACACATCAAACTCATGCCAACTTTGGTCACAAATCTAAACATGCCAATAAGAGCAACATATCCAAAATTTAACACCATAGTGTCGGGGTTCTCTACCGCCGGACTGTAAATTTGTATCGATCGTGTGTCGGGCTCGGATGGTTAGCGCAGGAGACAACGGGATTTATACTGGTTCGGGCCTCCGAGGAGTAACACCCTACGTCCAGTGTCGAGTTGCCGTGTTTCCGTGCTAGGGTTGTTTGTAGTAGGGGTTACAAACTGGTCGGGAGAGGGTGTCGAGCCCAAGTCCCTTAGTATGAGAGTTCGGTTCGTCAGCCCTTGTGACGGCTGCCCTCCTCTCCCTTTTATAGACGCAAGGGGGAAGGGCAAAAGGGGAAGTAAAAGAAATGTTACAGTGTTGGCCGCAGGGATGTCCTCTCGTGCGTCGCTGTCCGTCAGGGCGCATTGAAGAGGGGTTGCGCCGTGTTGTCGTAGAGGCCGCCGCGTGGCCGGGCGGGGCTGTTCACTTTGGGACGCCTGGCGCTTCCTCCGAGTAGTTTGGTGCTGGCTCAACCCGTCTGAGTACGGGGTGAGCTCGCCACGTTAAGGCCTAATCGTAGGCCTGTGCTTCTCGTAGGGGGCACTCGAGTGCCTCGGGTGGAGTTAGCGTGCTGCAGGGTCGGATGTGACGGGGAGTTGATGGCCGCGTGGCCGGGCAGAGCCGCATTAAGACTCTTGTCAGAGCTGGATGCCCGCGCGTGCCGCCAGCTGGTGCGCTTGCATGGCATGGGGAACTGGCGCCCCACGTGTCGTAGCGGAGGAGTTCACGTGCCGGGGTCGCGCCACGTGGTACGGTTTGTGCCTTGGTCGGAGACGGAGAGTGCTCGTGCGAACGGGCAGCTTGTCGTACGAGGCGGAGACTTGTCGTGCGAGGTGGAGACTTGTCGTGCGAGGTGGAGACTCGTCGGAGGGGTTTCCTCTAGTAGGGGACTTGTCGGAGAAGCTCCCAACTAGTCGGGAATAAGACGTCTTGCCAGTGATGGTCTTGACAGGGGTCCTTAGTCCTCCTCGTCTTGAATCTTGGCCTTCACGTTGTCAATGGTGTCAGATGACTCCACCTCAAGAGTGATTATCTCACCGTCAAAGGGGGCCCTAATCTGGGCCTTCGTCAGTAGCCCCCGAGCCTGAGTTGGAGTCAAGGACTCACGCACAGGCTCAGTTGAAAAGCTTTGCGTTGATTTTTGGTCTTGATCTTCCCGCTGGGTGCGCGCGAGCGCATCCACCGGATGTAGCCCTCGATCCCACGAGTGAGTGGTAGACTCGCTCGTGGGGTTTTAAGCTGCCGTAGAGTTGTTGCGGTCTTGAGTTGTTCTGTTGAGGTAGTCGTGGACATCGTGGGCATCGTGGGCGACGTGGACGACGTAGGTGGCGCGGGCATCACGGCCGATGCGGCGGACGAGACGGTTTGAAAGGACAGAGCGGGGGCGGTTCAAGCTTCTGGGCCCAAGGAGAATCGAGGGGTCGCGCGGGCAGGCGCCTGTCACGCCGGGGCGCGCGCACGATTGTTTCCTTGACGTTGTGGGCCCGGCATTTAAGGCCGGTGGCCGCACCCCTTCCTTTTTAACCGCGCACCGGTCAAGGGTTTGGGACTTTTACTCCCTTGCCTTTTTCTCTGCCTCGCCGCCTGCTTCCTTCGCTCCTCGCGCCCGCAGCGCCGCCACAGCTTTTGTCGGAGCCGCACCCGAACGCCCGCCGCCGCCATGTCGAACTGGACGCACTCCAATGTGACCCGCTCGATGCTGCACCGCCTTGTCGACACCGGGCAGCTTCCTCCGCTCACCGACACCGTAGAGTGGAAAGTGCCCGGAGAGGAGTCCGTGCCGCGCCCACCTAAGGGGTGCATCGTCTCGTTCGTGGCCTTCCATGAGTGCGGCTTCTCCGTTCCCGCCGGGCGGTTCATCCGGGCGGTCCTCTACGAGTACGGGCTCCAGCTGCAACACCTCAATCCGAACAGCGTCCAGCAGATGGCGGCGTTCGAGGCGCTGTGCGAGGGGTACTTGGGAATCAGTGCCCACTGGCACCTTTTCAAGTACTTCTTCATGTTCGCGTGCTTGAAGGATGGCTTCAAAGCGGCAACCATCGGCTGCGCCAACCTCTGGATGAAGCAGGGCTGGGGCGACAAGTACATTCCTTCCTTGTTGACCAGCTCGAACAGCGACTGGCACAAGGGGTGGTTCTATCTCAGGAAGGACCCCGAGTTTGCGCTGCCGGCATTCACCGGGAACTCCATCGCGAACGCGCCGAGGAGCTGGACTGATGGTCCTCCGAAGGCGGAGCAGGAGAAGATGTTAAAGGATCACTGGGCAGTGCTGGCCCGCCTCCGCGAAGCCGGAGTCGGCCTGGCGACCGTCATCGGCCAGTACATTGCCCGGGGGGTCGTCCTGCTCCGGAGGCGGCCGCTGCGCCTCTGTGAGATGACCGCTGGCCGGGCCCCTTGGGCAGGGACCGTGACTGCGCCTGAGCTTCCGTCGTTGAACGAGATCCAGCGCCGCATGGCGCTGGCCATCGGGAAGTCGACCTTCGTGTGGCCACCGCCGCAGCTTCTTCCAATGCTCCCCAACGAGGGGACTGAAAAACTTGTAAGTGATTCCTTCTTCCGATAAGCTTTCCGACAAGCTTAGTGTCTTCAATCGATGTCGATTTTCTCAGAGATTCTCGATTACCACTAACTCTTTTGCCCTTTGTTCCTCCAGTTGAAGTGCTCCCACCTCGTGCCCGCGAAGGCGCCTCTCCCGGAGGAGGCGATCTTCAAACGCAATCAAGCGGCCGCGGAAAGGCAGAGGGCCGCACGCAAGGAGCAGCACAAGGAGAAAGAGATCACCAAGCGCGATCGGAATGACAACCGCATCAAGCGCCGCAAGGCGGGGGAGCGCAACGTCTCCTCCGATGAAGATCCGTCGCCGCCGCCGGCGTGGAGTGGAGATGAGCCTAGCGCCGCGGTCGACTGGAGCGACATGTCCGGGTCGCCCTCGCCTTCGCCACACCGAGCGGTGGAGGTGAGCTCGTCGCGGCAGCCAGAGCCAGCCCCTCGTGAGAAGGGTGCGGGCTCGAGCTCGCAGTCGGGGGCCCGCCCCACCCGAGAAGATCAGAGAGTGACCCGCTCTCAGGCAGCGCCTGGCGGCCCGCGCGCCTCCGAGGGGCGGAGGGATCCTCCACGCCGGGATGACCCGCCCAAGCGGCCGGAGGAGCACGAGCCTTCCTCCCGCCACCTCTACGACGGCTCCGACCGCCCGGACGCGGACTCCTTGAAGAGGCATTCGTCGAAGGCGAGGTCGACCCGCCGGCGTCCGTACCGAGCGCGCCGCAGGGAGCGAACACGAGCGTCCCCCCACGGCGCCTTCAATCTTTGATCATCCGGGGCGGCGGGGCCCCGGACGTGCAAATTCCCCTCTCCACCGGTGGGAGTCAGGGGCCGGCCTCCAGCGTGGTGGGGGTCGAGAGGACAGCCCCCGAGCCGGCAAGGGAGCGGAGCGCCGTCCTCGAGCTGGCAGGGAGAGGCGGGCCAGCCCCCGAGTCAGTGGAGTGCCGGGAGTCGGCTTCCGAGTCGGCTGGGGCCAAGAGATCGGCCCCGGAGCAGGGCTCGTCAGACAGGCCGGCGAAACGGGTCCGCGTCCACTCCAGCATGTAAGCTCATGCCCACCGTTCTTCATCATCCTTGAATTCTTTGTCTTGTTCATCTCTTGATCTTGGTTCGTGTTTGCCTCAGCCGCGCCGACACCGGCGTGCTCAGCCTCGCGCCCCTAAAGCGCGCGGCGCTGGGCGCGCGCGGTCCGCAGTCCGAGTCCCGCCCGCCGCTCCCCTTCGCCGAGCCGTTGGCGGAGCAGGCCCAGAGTGGGCTGGCCGTGGCCACTGAGGTGGTTAGGCCGGTGGCGCCACCGCCGTCGTCGAGCGCCGACAACCTGGGCGGGGAGCGAACGGCTACAGAGGCGGTCACTACCCAGGCGGCGACGGAGCCGCTGGTCGGAGCCACCCCAGGGGGAGGCGTTGCCGCGGTGGCGCCCTCCGAGCAGATCGCGCCCATGCCTCCGCCGGCCAGGGTACCTGAAGTTGAGGCATCGGTAGAGGCGGAAACTCCAGCGCTTGCGGCGACGCAGGCTGGCGGGGACGTGACGGAGGTGTCGACGGCTGACGCCATGCCGGCCGGTATCCTCGAGATCATTGACCCCGACACTCCCGACCTGTCAAGCAATGACAGGGATGTTTACGAGGCTGTGCTGGAGCGGATGCTGGCCGATCCGGTGGAGTCGGGGGTCGATGCCTCTAAGTCTGCCGCACCCGTGGCCGTGGCCTCGACCGTGGTGGTGGAGCCGGCCAACGTGCAGCCCGCGCCGAACGCGACTGCGGTGGGTCAGCCGATGCCGGGTCAAGCTGGGGTTGTCAGAGGCCCCAAGTCCTCGGCCACATCAGAGGCAGCCAAGGAGGTCCTCGGGGAATCTGCCACTAGCGCAGAGTTGACCCCGGCCGTGTCCTTGCCCCCGGTAGTGGCGGCAGACTTGACCGCAGCAGAGGCACCGGAGTCGTCGTCTCTCCGGCCCGCCACCCCTGTCGACGAGGCGACGCCCACGGCGAGCCCGACTCTCCCGGCTCCGCAGGGACACGATGTTCTTGGGAGCGCATCGGGGGTCACCTCCCCAGAGATCCAAGAGGTCGGGGAGGGCTCTGGCGCGGTCCTGCTTCCGGAGCTGGATGAAGGTGGCGCGCAGGTCTCCGACCTTGCCCGCTTCACGTGGGCGGCCGCTTTCGAGGCGGACGCGTCCGTCGACGAGGACGAAGAGTCTGAGGCCCATCGCAGCCTCGAGCGCGGGCTCATGTGGGCGCGCCGCGCGTTCGACGAACTCATCCTTCCTGCGACAACGGTAAGTCTTTTCGACGCATTAGTCTATTCTTGTCTTTTCTGTTCTTCCGAAACTCGTGATTGATGCGCTCTTGCTCGGGACAGACACTCGCGGAATCCGGCCGGAGGAGAGCGCGCACTATCGACGAGCTCCGAGCAGAGAGAGCCCAGTTGGAGATGCAGCTGGTAGTCGCCCGCGTGGCCGCTGTCGCAGCGGTGGCGAGCGAAGCTTCGTCGAGGGCCACGCTCGAGGCTGCCAGGCAGTCCGCGGAAGACCGCGCCACGGCCGCGCAAGCCGCTGCTGCCACCACCACGACGGAGCGGGAACGCCTTGAGACGAGGCTGGCCGAGGCGGAGGCGAAGATCGAGGAGTTGCAGGCCGCCGTGACGACCTCCAACGTCACCACCGAAAAGGCCACCACCGCCACCACTGCTGCCGAGGCTGCTACCCGGGACGCCGCCCAGACCGCTGCCTGGGAGAAAACGACGCTCGAGGCGAGGATGGCGGAGCTAGAGCAGGATTTGGCCACCGCCAGATCAGACCTCAGGACGGTCAACCGACAGTTCTCCGAGGTGATCAACCGGCTCCAGGAGGTCACGGACGAGGCAACCCAGCTTCGGGAGAACAACTCCAAGCTGTCGCAGGATGTCGACGGTGAGCGGGCCTCGATGCTTCCCCTTCGACCTGTTTTGGTTTATCCCGGTTGGTGATGACTTGTCTTCTCGCGGTTTCAGGGCTGCGCGCATATCGTGTCGGGATGACCGTGAAGCTCATGGAGAAGACACAGGAGCTGAACGCCGCCCTGCTCAAAATCATCGAGAAGGACGACTCGATCAAGCGGCTGTCGGAGCAGCTTGAGAGTAAGTCATTTGCTCTGGTTTCGATCTTGCTTCTCTCATGAACTGATTGTGCCGCGTTCGTCGATTCTGACTTGTCAATTTTTTTCAGAGTCCAGAGCTGAGCTCGAGCAGTCCCAAATGGCTCGGGAGCAGACCGCGATCGAGTTGGAGCAGGCCAGGAACACCCGGCGCGAGTCAGAGGAGTCTCGCAAAGCGAGCATCCAGGACCTCACCAACCTCGCGAGGGCCGTTGGCGTAGTCGTGACTAGGCTCGGTGTTCCATTCATGCCGATGCTTCCCGACAAGCTTCTTGAAGAGGTCGGGTGCCTCCCAGAGGTGATCAGGGAGCGGGAGTTGTCGACGGCTCGGAGGGTGGTGCACCGGGTGCTCGCCATGTTCGAGTCACACTACTAGGGGTTGGACCGCATGGCGCTGAGCGGCGGTTGGGCCCCTAGCATCTCCGACGCTCAGTCCGACGAGCTCGAGGAAGACTGCGCTGCCTTCGCCCGCGACATGGCCGACGCCGCCTTGAAGGACCTGGACCTGCTACCAAGAGACGCACCAGAAGACCCAGAAAGCTCCAGGCCTTCACCTTAGATGTATCATTCTTAGGTGCATGTTATTTGAGAATAGTTCGTATGTGTAACACCATGAAGCAGCATCACGCTATCGAGAACTTGCTCAAAAAGTGTTACAGCTCGAACGCTCCCGAACACCCAGGGTCAACCGCTATAACGTGTAGCAGACCTTAGGGGCTCGAGACAACCAAGCTCTACTCTGGAGCCGCGGGGGCGTAGGAGTCGAGAAGCTCAGCCCTCTCGAACCACTAAGGGGTGCCACGTGTTCGCAGCCCCCGAGCACTTGGGGGAGTTCGAGAAGTAACTCGCGAGGTTTATCGTCAAAATCGTTTTAGACCGGAGTCTGGGCGATTGCTCGAGCGCTTTTTGAAAAGAGGTCGGACAATGACCTGAGGACCCGAGTCGTGCTCGCAAGTCTTTGCACCATAGCCGCGGAGGCGTAGGTGCTAGGAACGTCGAACGAGCAGCGACGTCGTGCCCCACATAGGCCATCGTCTTTACTTCTCATAAGGTCGAGCCTTCCGCCAAAAAACCTTTCGCTCGTGCGATCGGTTACGACATAGATGCCGAATTTTTTGAAAAATCGTAAAAATCGGAAGGAGGGCATCACCATCGCGCCCTGGGTAGCCCCCGAGCGGGGAGCGTTCCGGCACGGGTGCGGGGACGCTCACCACTCAGCCTTTAGAAAAGTTGCAAGTACGGAAACATGGCAACCAAGAAGTTTTCGAACTTATAGACAAATGAACAAAGCATGCGGCATTTATTCACTGATGTATAAGTTTTAAACAGTTACTCAAGGGTAAAATGGCCGTAGGTGTTCGATGTTCCACTTGTTGGAGACGACCCGCCCGTCCTCGTATCGGATCTTGAATGTTCCGGGTCGGAGCACCTGGTGGACGATGAATGGCCCCTCCCAAGGGGGCGAGAGCTTGTGTCGATCCTTGCTGGCTTGAACTCGTCAGAGGACCAGGTCCCCAACTTGGAACTCGCGGGCGCGTACGTTGCGCTCGTTGTAGCGTCGTAGAGCTTGTTGGTACTTGGCACAACGTAGGAGTGCAACGTCACGCGCCTCGTCGAGCTGGTCGATTGTGTCCTCGAGTGCGACTTGGTTGCCCTCCTCAGTGTAGGCTCGCACTCGAGGACTGCCGTAGTCGATGTCCGTGGGTAGGACTGCTTCGGACCCGTGTACCATGAAGAAAGGCGTGAAGCCAGTTGCCCGACAAGGCGTGGTGCGAAGACTCCATAGAACAGACGGTAGCTCGGCCACCCATCTTGCTCGGAACTTCTCGAGACGCTTGAAGATGCGAGGTTTCAGCCCTTGTAGGATCATGCCATTCGCCCTCTCGACTTATCTATTCGTCTTTGGGTGCGCCACAGCCGACCAGTCCACACGAATGTTGTTATCATCGCAGAAGTTGAGGAATTTCTTCCCCGTGAACTGGGTGCCGTTGTCGGTGATAATCGTGTTGGGTATGCCGAAGCGATAGATGATGTCGGTGAAGAACGCAACGGCCTCCTCAGAGCGAACGTTCACGATAGGTCGAGCTTCGATCCACTTGGAGAACTTGTCGACCGCTACGAGGAGGTGCGTGAAGCCCCCGGGCACTTGTCGGAGCGGCCCCACCATGTCGAGGTGCCACACAGCGAAGGGCCATGTGACGGGGATGGTTTGAAGCGCTTGCGCCGGGAGGTGAGTTTGTCGAGCATAGAACTGGCACCCCTCGCAGTGACGCACGATGTCCTTAGAGTCGGCCATTGCGGTGGGCCAATAGAAACCTTGTCGGAAAGCTTTTTCGACAAGAGTCCTTGGACCGGCGTGATGCCCGCACGTGCCGGCGTGGATCTCGTGAAGTAGCTCTCTGCCTTGATCTCCGAGGATGCACCGCATGAGTATGCCTACTGCGCCTCGTTTGTAGAGCTCGCCCTCGAGGAGGACGAAAGCTTTAGCTCGTCGCGCGACGCGGCGTGCCTCCGTCTGGTCGGAGGGAAGCTTCCCGTCGACAAGCCACACGAGAATGGAAAAACGCCAGTCCGGGTCCTTGAGGTTTTGCTCGGGCGGCTGGTCGATCTCCATGACTTCTGGTCCTTCTGCTTCTGGCGGCTTCTCCCCTTCTGCACGTACAGAGGGTGCGTGTTGGTCGCTCGCGAAGACTCCGTGTGGCACCGGCTTGCGACTTGATGCAGTCTTGGCGAGGACGTCGGCGGCTTTGTTGTAGTCGCGCAGCACATGATGGAGCTCGAGGCCATGGAACTTGCCTTCCAGCTCACGGACGGCCTGGCAGTACGCCGCCATCTTCGGGTCAATGCAATTTTTCTCCTTCATGACTTGGTCCATGACGAGTTCTGAGTCTCCTCTGATCTCGAGATGATGGATCCCGAGCTCGACCGCTATTCGGAGGCCGTTGATGAGCGCTTCGTACTCAGCAACGTTGTTGGAGGCTGGAAAATGTAGTCGAACCATGTACTCCATGCGCACGCCCAGAGGCGAGATGAAGACAAGGCCTACACCCGCCCCTTCCTTCATGACTGAGCCATCGAAGTACATAGTCCATGTCTCGTGCTCGATGGGTGCCGGCGGGGTTTGGATCTCCGTCCACTCAGCAACAAAGTCCGCCAGCACTTGAGACTTTATGGCACTGTGAGGTGCATACGAGATGTTCTGCCCCATCAACTCGAGCGCCCATTTGGCTATCCTCCCTTCGGCTTCGGGGTTCTGAATAACCTCTCTGAGCGGGTACTTGGACACCACTGTGATGGGATGCACATCGAAGTAGTGGCGGAGCTTGCGCTTGGTCATCAAGATGGCATATACGAGCTTTTGCATTTGTGAGTAGCGAGTCTTTGAGTCGGAAAGTACCTCGCTCATGAAATAGACCGGTCGCTGGACCTTGAGTGACCTTCCGGGTTCTTCACGCTCGACCACCAGCGCAGCACTGACCACCTGGGTCATCACGGCGATGTACAGGAGCATCGGTTCCTCAGGCGCCGGAGCTGTGAGGATCGGCCGACTCTTCAGCATGTTCTTGAGGGAGTCGAGCGCTTCCTGGGCTTCGGGAGTCCACGCGAAGTGGTCGGACTTTTTCATCAAGCGATACAACGGCAGGCTGCGCTCTCCGAGCCGTGCTATGAAGCGGCTCAGAGCTGCGAGACAGCCCGTGACACGTTGCACGCCCTTCAAGTTTTGGATCGGCCCCATGTCTGTGATGGCCGAGATCTTCTCGGGGTTAGCTTCAATGCCGCGTTCCGACACGACAAAGCCGAGGAGCAAGCCCCTCGGGACCCCGAAAATGCACTTCTCAAGGTTAAGCTTGACCCCGTGCTCTCTCAGCTTTGCGAACACCTCCGTGAGGTCTGGGACTAGATCGCCGGTCTTTTTCGACTTGACCACAATGTTGTCCACGTACGCCTCGATGATGCATCCTATGAGTTCCCCGAAAACGCGTTGCATGCATCTTTCGAACGTGGCGCCCGCGTTTTTGAGCCCGAAAGGCATCATCTTGTAGCAGTAGGCGCCGAACGGAGTAATGAATGAGGTTGCGAGTTGGTCCGCTATGCACATCGCTATCTGGTGGTACCCGGAGTACGCATCGAGAAAACAGAGGGTTTCGCACCAAGCTGTCGAATCGACTACCTGATCTATGTGAGGCAAAGGAAACAGATCCTTGGGACATGCCTTGTTAAGGCCCGTGTAGTCAACACACATCCTCCATTTCTTATTCTTCTTCTTTACAAGTACAGGGTTGGCAAGCCACTCGGGGTGGAATACTTCTCGGATAAACCCTAAACTAAGGAGCTTCTTGATCTCCTCGCCAATCGCCTTGCACTTCTCGTCGTTGAAGCGGCGGAGGTGTTGCTTCACCGGTTTCGATCCCGGCTTGATATTCAGTTTGTGCTCGGCAACCTCTCTCGGGATCCCCTTCATGTCGGAGGGTTTCCATGCAAACACATCGAGGTTCGCTTTGAGGAAGTCGACGAGCGCGCTTTCCTATTTAGGATCGAGCGCCGTCCCGATACGGAGCGTACGGCCATCGTCGGAGACGGCCGCATCCTTGACGTCCTTGGCGGGCTCGAAAGAGCATGCCGCTCGCTTGGACGACTCGGGGATCTCCTGGTCCTCGGAGGGAGGCTTGGCGCGGAGCCTCTCGGACCGGATCAGTGCCTCCGCAAATTGGAAGCACTCAGCGTCGCACTCGAACGCACGCTGGTACGTGGTCCCTACGGTGATTATCCCCTTCGGACCGGGAATCTTCAGCTTTAGGTACGTATAGTTGGGCACGGCCATGAACTTCGCGCAAGCTGGCCTCCCGAGGATGGCGTGGTACGTCCCCGACAACCCCACCACTTCGAAGGTGAAGGTTTCTGTGCGACAATTTTGCAAGTCCCCGAACGTGACGGGCAGGTCGATCTGCCCGATCGGGAGAGCCTCCATTCCAGGGACGACCCCATGGAACAGTGTGGTCGACCGCCGCAGCTGGGATCGAGGGATGCCCATGTCGTCAAGCGTTGACGCATAGAGCACGTTGATGCCACTTCCCCCGTCCATTAGGACCTTGTGGATTCGCTTGGACCTGAACAGGGGAGCCACCACTAGTGGGTAGGCTCCCGGCTGCGGTACGTGGTCGGGGTGGTCCTTGCGGTCGAAGGTTATCAGAACCTCCGACCACTTTAGGTAGGACGGCATCGAGGAGTCGGCGTTGAGGACTTCACGCCGGATCAGCTTCTCTCGACGCCTCGAAGGGCGTGCTGGGGATCCGCCAAAGATCATGTGAACTGCGCCGTCCTCGCCGGGGTACCGAGCCTCCGCGTCGTCGTCGTCGTTGTCGGGAGGCGGCGCGGCCTTCTTCGGTGGATCCGCCGCCCTTGCCTTGAGGGTGCCGTTGACGTAGTTCTTGATCAAACGGCAGTCCTTGAGTGTGTGCTTCACGGGGACGTCATGGTGAGGGCACGGCGCATCCAAGAGCTTCTCGAAATGGTCCTTCGGAGGACCAGCCTTGGCCGGGCTGCTCTTGGGCCGTGTCGCCTTGCGTTCGACCGCTGCGACGAGGTTGTCGTCACGCCGTCGCTTGTCACTCTTGTTCTTCTTCTTGAAGCGCGAGGACATCCCCTCGCCATGGTCTATGACTTGCTTCCCCTTGCCCTGAGGGGTGTTGAGCGTCGCCGCGACCGCCTCCTCGCCGTCCGCATGGTTGCTTGCGATGTTGAGGAGCTCCCGAGTGGTACGGGGCATGCGGCGCCCTAATCGATGGATCAGGGAAGTGCAGGTCGTGCCGTTTTGGAACGCCGAGATGGTGTCGTTGTCCGTCGCGCCGGGAAGCTCGGTGCAACGCTTGGAGAAGTGCCGGACGTACTCGCGTAGGCTTTCCCCCGGCTTCTGCCTGCAGTTTCGCAGCTCCCACTGCTTGCGGGGGCGGGTGTACGTGCCCTGAAAGTTGCCGACGAAAACCCGGCGTAGGTCGGTCCAGTCGTTGATCTCGCCACGGGGCAAGTGCTCGAGCCAGGTCCGTGCAGAGTCGCCGAGGTAGAGAGGTAAGTTCTTGATGATGAAGAGGTCGTCTGTCACTCCGCCCGCGTGGCACGCGAGCTGGTAGTCTTCCAGTCACACGCTGGGGTTGGTGTCCCCATCGTACCTGGGGACGTTGGTTGGAGCCCGGAAACGCGAGGGGAACCTCGTGTCCCGCACGCCTTGTCCGAAAGCCCGCGGGCCCCTCTGTTTCGGTGACCAACTGCGATCACGGTCATCGTCGCTGTTGTATCGTCGCCCGCGTCCCCGGTCGTCTTGTCGGCGCGGTCGGTGCTCGTCGCGGCGGTTGCGGTTGTCGCCGTCGCGGTGGTTGTCAACGCTCGCTGCCCGTCGACGGGCTTCGATGGTGTCCCGGGTGTCGCGGTTGGGCCCGAGACGGCTCTTGACCGCCGATGTTGCGGCTCCTGCCCCATCTCCGCGAGCCTGATGCCGGGAGGGGGGCGGGTTCGGGCGATGCGCGGAAGGCGCTGCCCTCGGTCGCGTTCCGACCGCTGGCGTGAGGCGGAACTCTCCGAATGCTGTGCCGCCGCCGCTTCGAGTAGCGCCTTAAGCTGTTGGCGCACTCGTCTTTCCTTGGAGGTCGCTGCCTCCGGGCAGCCGCGCAGCAGCATGGCCGCTGCGGCTAGGTTCTGCGATGCCCGCCTAAAGAGCGGCGGGGCATCTCCACCAGCGTTGGCGTCGACGTTTGCGCCCTCGTTGGCGCGTCGGTCGTTGTCGCAGGTGCGTCCTCGAGCCGGCGGCGTCGGTGCGCGGGCTCTGGGTTGCTCGGCGGCGGGTCGACGTTCTTGCCGCTCGCCGTTTTCCTCGCGGCGTTGCTCCTGCACCGGGACCTGCTGCGGAGCCGGCAGCGGGGCGGGCTGCCTGTTGCGGGGCTCGCAGTCCTACCCGAGCTCCCAGTGGAGGTTGGCCAGCTCCTCGTCAAGCTGGCGCCTTGCCTCGGCGAGCTCGTCGAGGCGCGCTCTGCGTTGGGCGTCGGTGGCGCGGTGGCGTGGTGCCGGCTCCGGGTCGGAGGAGCTGCTCGAGGCCGACGCTACGCAGACGAAGCAGTCGCGCGTGGGGTCATGCGCCCGCATCGAGGCGCCCTCCGAGCTGTCGCGAAGCCCGGAGAGGCGCGGGTCACTCGTAGATCGTTCACGTAGGCCGTCACCGGGTCGTCCGGGAGGCCGAGCTGTCCATGGGGGTACATGGCGGTGTACCACTCCATGAACTCCACCCAGGCGAGCGGCTCGGCTCCGCTGGCCTGGAAGGCGAGGTCGGTGAGGTAGTAGGCGGCGAGCCTAAAACGCTCTTGTGTCGGGTTAGGCCCCAACATGGCCATGATCATCTCGTCCGAGAAGCCTCGGACGAACGCCGCACGCCCCGCGACCCCCGTCAGGATGTTGGGGCGGGCCGGCCGGGCGAAGGTTCGCCCGACGACGGACTCCGTCGGCCCGGCGTAGACGAAGCCGAGGGAGCTGAAGCGTATGGTGGCCCCAGGGGTTAGTGAAACCCTGCGGCCCTCCATCCGAGTCGTTGGTGAAGTTCGTCGAGACACACGATGTGCCCCTACCTGGCGCGCCAATTGTCGGGGTTCTCTACCGCCGGACAGTAAATTTGTATCGATCGTGTGTCGGGCTCGGATGGTTAGCGCAGGAGACAACGGGATTTATACTGGTTCGGGCCTCCGAGGAGTAACACCCTACGTCCAGTGTCTAGCTGCCGTGTTCCCGTGTTAGGGTTGTTTGTAGTAGGGGTTACAAACTGGTCGGGAGAGGGTGTCGAGCCCAAGTCCCTTAGTATGAGAGTTCGGTTCGTCAGCCCTTGTGACGGCTGCCCTCATCTCCCTTTTATAGACGCAAGGGGGAAAGGCAAAAGGGGAAGTAAAAGAAATGTTATAGTGTTGGCCGCTGGGATGTCCTCTCTTGCGTCGCTGTCCGTCACAGCGCATTGAAGAGGGGCTGCGCCGTGTTGTCGTAGAGGCCGCCGCGTGGCCGGGCGGGGTTGTTCACTTTGGGATGCCTGGCGCTTCCTCCGAGTAGTTTGGTGCTGGCTCAACCCATATGAGTACGGGGTGAGCTCGCCACGTTAAGGCCTAATCGTAGGCCTGTGCTTCCCGTAGGGGGCACTCGAGTGCCTCGGGTGGAGTTAGCGTGCTGCAGGGTCGGATGTGACGGGGAGTTGATGGCCGCGCGGCCGGGCAGAGCCGCATTAAGACTCTTGTGAGAGCTGGATGCCCGCGCGTGCCACCAGCTGGTGCGCTTGCATGGCATGGGGAACTGGCGCCCCACGCGTCGTAGCGGAGGAGTTCACGTGCCGGGGTCGCGCCACGTGGTACGGTTTGTGCCTTGGTCGGAGACGGAGAGTGCTCGTGCGAACGGGCAGGTTGTCGTACGAGGCGGAGACTTGTCGTGCGAGGAGGAAACTTATCGTGCGAGGCGGAGACTCGTCGGAGGGGTTTCCTCTAGTAGGGGACTTGTCGGAGAAGCTCCCAACTAGTCGGGAATAAGACGTCTTGCCAGTGATGGTCTTGACAGGGGTCCTTAGTCCTTCTCGTCTTGAATCTTGGCCTTCACGTTGTCAATGGTGTCAGATGACTCCACCTCAAGAGTGATTATCTCGCCGTCAAAGGGGGCCCTAATCTGGGCCCTCGTCAATAGCATGTGTATATTTTAAACTACACTAAAAACACCTCAAACTGAGTTTGAATTTTTAAATCAAAAACTACACAGAAAAACCCTATACAACCTTTCTAGAAAAGGTAGATTTAATCACCAGGAAACCAACAAAATTAGATTTGCATTTTTCTTATTTTTCTACAATTTTTAGTGATTTTTGTAAGGTTCAACTAAAACCCTAAAGATACATTTGCAACTCGGCCCTCGAAAGAAGTTTCGGAAATTACGAGAAGGTCCTTAGTTTATGGAAAACACTCTAAAAAGACTGGGGGAGACGCAATGTGGTCCCTGGCGGCGCATGGAGCTCGCCGGCGGCGATTGGCCGGCTGTCCTTGGCCGGGGAGCGGCTAGGGTAGGGATTGGACCTACCCTCGACCGATTCTTGGCGGTTGTCGGGGCGGTGGCGCTTCCTGCAACGGCCGGCGGCGGTGAGGTGGCCGGCAGTCCGCCGCGGCTCCGATTGCCGGCAGGCGTCGGTTCGGCAGGGCAAGGCGGGCGCACGGGAGACTTCCTTGGGTGCGTGAGGATGGGTGGATTGGGCGGAAAAGGGCTAGCTCGGCTTGGCTCTGCTTTGGCGAGCGCGGCGGCCATGGAGGGGACGGCGGCGTTCAGCTTCGAGCAGATGGCGAGCATGGCGAGGCGGCCGAGGAAAACAAGCGCCAACCCCCTTCTCTCTCCCTCTTTTATCCGCGACTCGGCCTGTCGAGGCGCACACACGCGCTTGGCCGCGCGGCTGGCAGCCGTCGCGCATGGCGCGTGTCACGACCCGGCGCGGAGGACTAGGTGGACGCGGCGTACGGCTCGGCGGACGGACGGAGGGTCCACAGCACGACACGGTCCACAACAGAGATAGCCGAGGCGTCCGTACACCGGACGAGTGAGCGAGCGACATGTGGGCGGCGCGGGACGGACTGCGCGCGCGCGAGGACGCGGCGGCGCCCAGCGCCTGTTCAATTCCTTTTGACCGTGTTCAAAATTGTGGAACTCGAAAATTTTGAATATAACTTGAAAATCCCCAAAAATAAAAGTTGTAGAGGAGCTATAACACTACAACTTTCCCAAAGGGCGACCTATGTTTTGATGTTTGGTTTGACGGGAAAATCGTGATGAACATACAGATTTTCTCGGCCCCGATTTACTGCGCACAGGAACTTCAACTCAAATTTAAGCGAATTTGCATTCAAAATTTGAATGTCCGCCAATTATGAAAATTGTGTTTCCGGAAACAACGAAGGACTTTTATATTGGCAGAATTTGAACTTCTATAGTGAATTTTGGAGAACGCGCAAGAAAACCATTTCAGCTTTAAAGAGCACTTAAAGGGGTTCGACCAAGTGTTGAGAATTTGACCAAAGGTCCATTTGCAAATTTGATCAAAACCATGCTAAACATGCTTAGGGACTTAATTATACTTGATTATCATGATTAATTAGGGTATTTAGCTTAACCAAACACCTAGGGTGTTACAACAGCGGCTGATCATTTTAATTTTATTAAATCTTGTAGAAAATTAAACAAGAGAAATTAAGGACTGCTGGTTCGATTATTACAACACAATCACAATAGGATCCAGTTCAAATATTACAGCACTGCAGGAAAGATTACAACATCTTAAAAAATGACAAACTTCAACCATTCTTGCGATGTGACGACGAAGGTTTATCTTTCTATGTACCTTTTTTAGCTGGTGGATTAGCAACACACGGGTCGAACCTACTGCCTACCGTACCGCCGCGGTTGCTTTTCGGCGGGTTGTTTTTTTAACTTAACGATTTATTTTTTGTTTTTAACTTTATGACAAAGAAAACTAGGTGGTAATAAAGAAAAGCAAAGTGACATACTAAAAAATAGTCATGATCACATATAACAGTGCTACTGTACAAACAATATGCGACCTAATCTGGCATCGTCTGGTCTTCTTGAGCAGCCTGTCAGCTCGGACTGCGACGTGCGTCTGCTCGCGAGGGTACGCCAACGGGTCACGTGGGTGGATCTGCCGACGCCTAGCATCAGCAGTAGGCTGCGGTGTCGCAATCGCCGCCGCTAACCCTGCAACCTCGTGGGATGACCCTAGCAACTCTCCTGGAGACGGCTGCGCCCCACCGCTCGCGCCTGGCAGCTGCGACCCTCCTGGCTGCGTCCCGCCGCTCGCTCCTGGCACCTGCGAGCCTCCTGGCTGCGTCCCTGCTCCCTCCTGAGTCCACGTGGGTGGCGCGCCTCCTAGCTGCGACCCTCCGAGCTCGTCCTGTGACTGCAAACCCTGCAAGAAGTCGAAGTCGAAGGCCAAGTCGTCGAACTCGGACCCGGACCCTCCGGCCTGGTCCTCTAGGGTGGAGTCAGGAGTGCTGCCGCTGCCGCCGTAAGCTGGAACAAATAGTATTATTAAATCACGTATCCTAATTAATAGAATCTAGTATTTGTATATGGTTCGAGATAGAGTTGTGGTCATTACCTGACGAAAGAACAGCGCCAGTGGACGAGGAAGGAACCGGTGCTGCTGCTCGTGCTGCTGCTGCTGCTACTGGTGCTGGTCCTGGTGCAGGTCCTGGTCCTCCTGGTGCTAGTGCAGGTGTAGGTGCAGGACCTTTGAGAGAAGGGCCCCCTAGAGGAGACATCCTCAAGGGAGGATGCACCGGAGGGCGCGCCGGGTAGAAAGCCGCCGGGTAGGGTGGCCGTGACGAGGACGATGGTGCCGTGTGGGAACGACCAGTCGATGCGGAGCTGGAGGACGACTGGGGGTACCATGGAAACAGTGGTAGAGCCGGGTTGCCGCGGTAGTTGACCGCGGCAAGGAACCTCGTGGTGATGGCATCCATCCTGTGGAACGTCTCCTCGATCTCCTGGTGTGACATGAGGTTCAGCCTCGCCTTCGACTCCCCTATAATACCTGCAAGGTCCGCAATCACGTCGAACTGCAAAAGAAATTATTAGTAAATGATAGAATGTAAAGTATCATAAGAAAAATTAGTTGAATTTTCAAACTCACCGCCGCGTCGTAGTGCTGATCTCATCGCACCGGGTACGGGACACTAGAAACGAGCGCCCTCGCCGCGTCCGGAACCGGTGCTGGTGGCTGTGGTTGGGCTACCGCGTCGCAGAACGTCGTCACGGAGGACCGGCCCCACGACGACACGGCGTGGGAGGTGTACATCCAGTGGTACATCCAGTGGTCCACGTACAGCTGCACCATCTGAACCCAAGAAACACGCCCCGCAACTCCCCTCCGAGATCACCTACGACGAATTAAACATATTTGTCAGCGGCTAAAATCTTCGAACGCTGAATTAAATTTAAAAATTAACGAGAACTCACCTACGGTGGGGGCTAGGAACAGTGTGCACCACAGGCACAGGCCACTCCTGGTAGCGGCCGAACTGCCTCAACACCCTGTGGACGGCGTACTCCTCCACGTACATGTCGAACAGCAACGGCGTCCTTGTCATCCAGTAGTGCTGGTCTCGGAAGCACAAAGACGAGAGTCCCTGTGGTGCGCGGCTCGCGACAACCTCCTCTGAGTAGGGCGTCCACCTGACGTCCGCGTCCGTGAGAGCGTCGAACTGACCGACGAAGTCCTTGTACGCCCTCTTCGTCTGGTCGTGGGCGTACGAAGTCTGCATACAAACCAAATGTGAACCCTAAATGTGGATTGAACAAACTAGACAAAATAGAAAGACAAATTGAGAGTGAAAGGTAAGAAATTACCATCCGAAGGCACCACAACGCGCCCATGGTGAAACGGTCGCGCGGGTCGTGGCCCTCTGGCAGGGGCTCGTACGCGTAGAGGGGGACGACTGGCCGACCAATCGTAAACCGCTCGTGGCACCAGAGCTGAAAAAGGAGAGGACAGCCGAGAAGGATCGGCTCCGCCGAACGACCCTTCAACACCCCCGAGCACAGACCCCTGTACGTGCCCGCAAGAACAGAGTTGCCCCAACTGATCTGGGGCACGGCGTGCAAGGGCGCGTCGGCGATCCTCCGAGCGTGGTAGATCAAGTACCTCGCCACCGCGTCACCCTGCGAACTGCAGAACAACACGAAGCCAAACAGCCACAATAGGTACGCCTCGAAGAACCTGTCGACTGTCTCCTGCTCGGCGTCATCTGCTAGGTAATCAGTCTGCACAAACAAAATCAAACGTTAGTTATATTGTCTCCATATCTTCAAAAACAAAGAGAAATATGAGGTAAAGTTACGTACGCTAAACTGCAGCAACCAAGTCAAAGTGGGCTTGTGAGCGTTCGCGAACTCCTGGTACGGGGCGGGGGCGCGATCGTTCCGAGGAACGTTCGCGAACCGAGTGAGGAACTCTGTACGCCACTCAGCGGAGATGTCCGCAGGCCCCAGCGGCTCGCCCTCACAAGGAAGGACCATCAACAGGGACGTGTCCTGAAGAGTCACCGTCATCTCGCCGACGGTGAAGTGGAACGTGTGGGTCTCCGGCCTCCAGTGGTCCAGAAGCACGCTGAGGAGGGAGAAGTCGTACTGGAAGTGTGTCATGCGATCCTTCTGAGGAATCGCGTCGCGCTGTCTGTCCCCCTCGACTAACCGCGCTACAAGCAGGAGTCCTGCAGCGCGTAGCCTGAAACAAATAAGGTAATTTATTAGTTATAACAAAAGGATAAATGAAGGTACAAACAATAACATAGCATCAGTTCACGTACTTGGGAACCCAAAGGTCGTGGATCGGCAGCAACGTGCGCGTAGTGCGGGAACGCACGTGTCCAACATTCTCTCCGAGGACGGCGGACAGGAACGAGCGGTGCCTGCGGTCGAGCTCCCTGTTCAACAACTCAGGCGTCATGTACGCCTCAACCTCAGCACGAGCAGCCTGAGCCTCAGCCTGAGCCTGAGCCTGAGCCTCGGCCTGAGCCTGGTACTGAGCCCGATCCATAGCTGCAGCTGCATACAAAAATTAAATATACAATTAAAAAACCAGATAAGTAATTTCTAAATTTTCTAGAACAGGTAAAATGTTTATCTACATTGTCTACATTTTTGTAGACGAGGTAAAGTAATTTTATAGAATTTATACAATTTCTAAAATAGATAAACTAATTTTCTACATTTTCTAAACGAGATGAATTAATTTTCTAAAATTTCTAAACAAATTAAAGTAATTTCGACAATTTCCTGAAAAGTATACACATGCTAAAGTAATTTCTACAATTTTTAGAACAGATAAACTAATTTTCTATATTTTCTAAACAAACTAAAGTAATTTCGACAATTTCTATACATGCTAAAATAATTTTTACAATATCTAGAACAGATAAATAAATTGAGGCCTTTTACGGTGCTTGAAAATACTTTACAACGCCTCCCAATGCCTCATCAAAATAGTATTTTCCGTTGATTTATTTTGATTAAGGGTCTTTTGGTAATTTCGCTAGCCTAATACTTCCACTCCCACGCGGCCCAACTCGGGCCCAAGCCAGGCGCCCGACCTCCCCTACCGAACGAACCCTATCCGTCGCCAGCCTCACTCCCTCCGTCGCCGCTCTGCCTCCCTCCCTCGCCGTCGCCGCCGTGACCTCCGGTCCGCAGCCCCCACGGACTTTGGCCTCCACGGACGCTCGTCCACGCCGGCCTCCACCCACGTCTTCGCAGAACCGGCCGCCTCCCTCTCGTCCACGCCGCCGCCGGCCGCCTCCCTTTGCGTCGCATGCCACCGCCCTGCCTCCCTTCCTCACCGTCGCCGGGTGGACTCCCTCCCTCACCGTTTTGCGTCGCATGCCACCGCCCTGCCTCCCTTCCTCGCCGTCGCCGGGTGGACTCCCTCCCTCACCGTCGCCGGCAGGCAGGGCCCGGACGACCGCACCGCCGTCACCACGGACGCCTCTGCAACGCCGTCCTCCACCCACGGCACGCCACCGCCAGGCCGTACTTCATTGGAAATTACATCTGTAGGTTCTTTTATTTTGGATCTAGATGCTAGGGTTGCTGAAGAAATCGTCTCAAGTGCTTTGCATCCGTGTTATCTGCAAAAAGGCGTCTCTGGTGTTCCAGCTTCTCTTCTGTTTATCTGCATGTGTGATCACTTATTCCTGTCGGATCAATTAAAATTAGGTCTAGTTACTGGAGTGGCTTCTGTATTTTTTTTCTTTTTCTTGAGCCTCTGGATGTAGTCTTGTACTACTAAAGTTTCAGGGCCTGTTTGGCAGGGATCCGGCTCCTCCAAAAACGGCTCCGGCTCCTTCGGTGGAGCGGCTTTTCTAATGGAGCTGGAACCGTTTTTGAAAACGTTTGGCAAAACGGCTTCACTTGTTGGATTGAGGTTGTAAAAAGTCTAAATTGTCCTTCCCTATATTTTTCTTTTTCTTTTTTCCTTCGCATTTTCTTTTTTCTTTTCTTTTTCTCTCTCACTTATCTTTTTTTATTAATTTTCTCTCCCCCTCCTCCCTTATCCGCGGCCCGCCCTCCCCTCCAGGCATTCTCGCACCTTCTCCGGTTCCTTCGTCTCGCGCCCTCCGCCAGGCCGCCACCGCACCTCCTCGACGGCGGCAGCTAGGAGCTATGGCGGCTCTCCATCTCCATCTCCCTCTCCGCCGGCCTCCCTCCCCCTCTTCTCCTCCTCCTCGCTGCGCCTGCCCGGATACAGCGAGGCTGCACTGCTCCGCCGGTGGCCCTTGCGCGCGAGGCGGCCGGCGGCCGGCGGCGCGGCGGCCTACTGCTCGGGCCTCCAGCGCACGGCAGCGTCGGGGTGGCCGGCTCCGCGGCGCGGCGGCGGGGGGGCCTCCTCCCCCGGCCTCTCCGCCGGCGAGCCCCTCCTCCCGACGGCCGGCGCCCCTCCCCATTTCTCTCTCTCCGCCGCCTCCCCCGGCCAGGAGCTCCGGGCATCGGCGGCCGGATCCGGCGCTGACTTCCCTCCCCGGCCTCTCTCCTCAGACGGCGGGAGCTCGTCGGACGCTGGCCGCTGCTGCCGGTGCTGTCATTGGACGCTGGATTGTCATCGACGGGCCCCACCTGAGGGCAAAGGATGGAAAAAAATTGGGCGGGCGAGGCGGAGCCGGACGAAGCTGGTCTTTTGTGGCTCCGCACGGGCAAAACAGCTCCAGAGAGCGAGACTGCCGGGGCTTCACCACCGGAGCCGTTGACGAAACAAGCGTTTGGGAGGGCTCCGTGCGAAGCCGGTGGTGGAGCCGGAGCCGGAGCCCTCCCAAAGGGGCCCTCAGTAACCGTCAGACATTTAGGAAAATCATGATCAGAAAAGTCAATATCGATGTTTCCGTAGAATGAGTGCAGCCAGTTTTCAAAGATTAGCATAATCCAAATTATTTATATTTCCTACCTTTCCTACCAAATAGAAATGGTATCGGAAAATTTATAAGATGGCAACCAATCATTTTTCTTCTGCATTAGATGAAATACAGTGAAAACAATTGTTATGTGCCAACCATGGTTCAATCTGACCTATAATGATTTAATACCAAACAATTAGGAACATTACAGTGTCTATGTTTGTGTTTCCACACCAGCAAAATGGAGAGAGAGACTAGTACTCTAGTAGTGTATAGTGTAACTCATTCAGCACAATGTTTGTGTTTGTGTTTACTACCAATGTCTTTTGCAGTGGACACCTTCAGTTGGTAGGCTTGATGCAATGAGTTTTCTAGACTTTCTACTCTACCTCTCAGAAACGACAGCTCTTTACTTAGCTCTAAATTAGTGTCTGTCAACAATGAACATTTTGATTCAGCATTTTCAGCCCTGGTTTCATAGCTGATGTTTTTTTTGTTTTCTGGTACCTTAGGTGACCCATGCAGATTTCAAGAAGGCAAAGGAGAAGGTGATGTACAAGTAGAAGGAAGGCGTCCCTGATGGAACAAATTTATTTATGTAATAAGCTGTCATATTGAACTATTCAGTTTAAATTGATTCTGGGCTTATGAGATGGACACTGAGTTATTGTGAAGCCTATGATGCTGCCATTCTGATGCTTTTGTGTTGCCTGATGACCGTATGGTTGATTGCCTGATTCAGTTTAAATTTTTGTGGGTACATGCTGCCAAATTTTTTTTGAGGCAGGGGATTTGATGACTATATGGTACTACATAGCCATTTTATTTTGCAAACTGGGTCTAGGCAGAGCGATTCGTGACTTTATTTGGTGGCAGCTGAATTGGCTTCCATGTTTATTTTGGTCTACAGACTCATAATGCAGACTGTTTCAGGTATCTATTTCATTTTAGCGAATGACCTGAAATACAATTGTGTGTGGTGGGTACTTTTTCAAATATACTGTACATCATCATTCAGCAGCCCTGTTATCTGTCACTTTACTTTCAGCAACAGAACCTTACATTGTTGTATTCGAATGATGTGGCCTCTTCTGTATCTTCTTCTTCTTCTTTTTCCTACTAGGGCCTTGTTTAGTTCGTGGGAAAATTTGCCTTTTCAACGTTTCGAAATCCTGTAGCACACTGTACCACTTTCGTTTGTTTGTGGTAAATATTATCCTACCATGGCCTAACTAGGCTCAAAAGATTCGTGTCGCGAAGTACATCAAAACTGTGTAATTAGTCATTTTTTTTACCTATATTTAATACTCCGAACTTATGTCTTTTGACGTATTTAATGTGATGTGATGGAGAGAGAGTGGAGAAAACGTTAGAATTTTTAGCAAACTAAACAAGGCCTAGTTATTAACTGATCATTGCATTGCTGTTGGACTAGCAATAATCTGATTACTCCTGACCGAAGGAAAGAAGATGTTGCAAGAAACAGTCGCTGCCGAACCAGCAACTATTCAGACGACATGATGCTGACAGCACTGTCAGCAAACACACAGAAACCCCAAATGGAATCCATTAGGGCTATATTTAAGTTGTAACTCTCAACAAATATCACCGAAATGACAGAAATAATCCAGACTTCAACAGTTGTATTCAGTTTCAAAAGCAAGTACATATATTTTTGCACTGGATTTTTAGGGATGGATGCAGCTTGGCAGTTGGCACCATCACAGGAACTGACAACCGCAACCTCCTTTGGATTTTCCATAACAATCACTCCCACAGCAGCACCGCAGAACGACAGGCCCCGCAGCCTGGCCTGCAGTTGCTGCCTCTCGGTGAGTAGATGCGCCTCCTGGTGGTCGAGGGCCGGCGCCTCTTGGTGGTCGAGGGCCGGCGCCTCCTGGTGGCCGCCGAGGGGCGGCGCGTGGAGGTGCAGGACAACAGCAAGCGCAGATGCGGGCGCGTGCAGGTGAAGAACGACGGCGAGCGCAGGCCGGAGAGCACTGAGGCCAGAAAACCAGAATTTTTGGACGGATCCAAAGATGCACAGACGCCGGATCTTCGAGCCTTCGAGGAAGGAATGGAGGCCCCGACGCCGTCGCCGGATTCGCGTCACCTGCGGACTTCGGGGACTGGGAGGAAGGAGGCCGGCCGACGGGATGTGACCCAGAAGCTCCAACCGTGGCTCTGCGCCGCCACCAGCGCACGTGTCGAGGAACCAAGCTCGGCGGCGGCGGAAACCGAACGGAGGACTCCCCGTCCCAGCACGACCCCGAAATGGCGGAGCGGCCCCGCCCCGCCCCGCCGCCGACGTCACGCCCACCGATGGCGCCTTTTCGGGGACTGGAGGAAGGAGGTGGAGGAGAGGCTGCGGCGCCTCCACTCCATCCTCTTCGCCGCCGACACCGCACTCGAGCGCGGGGACGCAGCGGCGGCGCAGGCGCTCGTGCTCCGCCTCCTCGGCTTCCAGGCCCTCACAGCCGGCGCGGGCCCCGACGACGCCGTCTTCGTCGCGCCCATCCGCGCCACGGCCACCGCACGGCTCGCCGCCGCCTCACGCGCCCGCGCCCCCCGACAGCGGACGACGAAGATGGGGATCTCGGGGTCTTCACTGATTTGGATGGAGTAATGGAGAAGAAGGGGGAAGGGAGGGGAGGGGACTGGAAGGGAGGGCGCGGGAGCTCGGCCGCAGGAGACACCGGACGGTGGCGGTGGTGGGGGAGCTCGGGCGGTGTTGGCAGTGGCAGCACCGCAGCAGTGGATACGGCTGCTGCAGGCTCTCGTAGTCAACCAGCCAGGCAGTTGCTCATATGTGTCTTTTTTTTTTTTTGAAATGAGTCGATCACATGTCTGAAAGCACTCCTAGCGTGACAACTCAACTCTGCACCAATCAATACGTAATTGTACAAATATGAATATACGGTTTTACCCTTAGTTAAAAAAAAGAATTACGAAAAAGCAATTACCACTAATATATTTACCGTCCTAATCCCCTAAATTTCGGAAGCGTTGCTAGGCGCTATGACACATATGGCCCACCAACCATAGACACATCTCAACGTCTCATGACGCCTCCGCATTGACGCCTCTCAATGACTCCTTACGTATTGGGCCCACTAAACATAGACACATGAATTATTTTCCTAATGCTTTCCAATGCCTCTCCAAGCATTGTAAAAAAGTTCAAATTAATTTTCTAGAATTTCTAAACAAATTAAAGTAATTTCTACAATTTCTAAAACAGATAAACTAATTTTCTACATTTTCTAAACGAGATAAATTAATTTTCTAGAATTTCTAAACAAATTAAAGTAATTTCTACAATTTCTAAAACTAGAAAAACTAATTTTCTACATTTTCTAAACGAGATAAATTAATTTTCTAGAATTTCTAAACAAATTAAAGTAATTCCTACAATTTCTAAAACAGATAAACTAATTTTCTACATTTTCTAAACGAGATAAATTAATTTTCTAGAATTTCTAAATAAATTAAAGTAATTTTGACAATTTCCTAAATAGATAAACTAATTTTCTAGAATTTCTACACATGCTAAAGTAATTTCTACAATTTCTAGAACATATAAACTAATTTTCTATATTTTTTAAACAAACTAAAGTAATTTTGACAATTTCTACACATGCTAAAATAATTTCTACAATATCTAGACCAGATAAACTAATTTGCTATATTTTCTAAACAAGCTACAGTTATTTCTATAATTTCTACAATTTCTAGAACTGATAAACTAATTTTCTAAACTAAAAAACTATTTTTCTAAATCTAAACTAATTAAATTAACTAATTTCTAAATTTTCTAATCTAAAATTAATTTTCTAAATCTAAATCTAATTTTTTACACTAATTACACTAATTAAATTAATTATAAAAAGGAAGAGAACATACCTGGAGCGGCGGCCGAGGGAAGAGGGGCGGCGGCAGTGTGGGGGGACGGCGGCCGCCGTCGCCCTTTATATAGGCGCGACTGCCGCCGTCCGCCACGGCGGGAAGGCCCTACCGTCGTGGGCCACGGCGGCCGCACCTCCAACCGCCATGGAGCACGGCGGTAAGGTGCCGCGGGGCCTACACCCTGCACCCGACTGTTGGCGGTCACCTTACCGCCGTGGGTTACGGCGGTTGGAGGTGCGGCCGCCGTGGGCCACGGTGGTAGGCCTTTTCCGCCGTGACCCACGGCGGTTGATGTTTATTTTTCATAAATTTCGAAACGCTAGTATAATTTTGCAAAATGATTAAAATATATATTTTTTTAGAATCATTTAAAAAATATATAAAAAAAATTCGTGTGTGTGTGGTGGTATATGGGGGCCAGTAGAGAGAGTAGTGTGCTGCAGACTGGGCTGCCTGCGGGCTAAATAAGTGGGAAAAAATGAATTCGTCGAGCTGGTTCCGGTGTGTTTTCTGGACGGACGGGCCGGCGGGCCGCAACTCAAACTTGATGAATCTTCTGAAATTCGTTGTGATGGCAGGCCTACCACACAAACAAGGACGACGACCGCGATTGTGCTTGTAGTCCAATGGTAGGACGATCCAGTGAGATGTTATCTATCAAAGTTCAAATTCTGGTGCTTGCACCTTTTCCTGAATTTTTCAGGATTTACCGGCGTTATGCGTTAAGTGGTAAGCGACGTTCCCGTCGACAACGAGACGCCAATGGTGACTTCGAGAATCTCCAGATCTGTCGGTGTTCAGTCCTTCGGAGGTGCTCATAGGGGTAGGGTTTGCGTACGTGTATTCATAGGGGTGAGTGTGCGTGCGTGTTGTGAGCGTCTGCGTTGTACTGTGTAATTCTAAAAAAACAAGGACGACGACGGGGACGAGCCCGTCCTTTGCAGGCCCGACGCAGCTCCGCGGATTTTTTTTTAAATATATTTTTTTGTGATTTTTAAAAATAAATGCTGGATAAAAAATAGCATCCTGCCGCCATTTAAAAAACGGCTGCACCCAACCACCACTGGCGGTTGGTGCTACAGTGCCCAATTGTCATTTCAACGTCGGTTGCTACAGTAACCCCACCGCGGGTACTATATAAGAGCAACTCCAGCAATAACCCTTATTTAGAGCCCACTTTAGTGAGTAGGGGGTGCTCCTAACTTTTGGGACCTCCAATTTTGTGGCCAACTCCAGCAATGCTCCAATTTTAAAGCCCCTACTCCCACCTTACATGTGGGACCTACTCGTCAGTGGGTCATACCCTTATCTTCTATCCTGGCCTCTCATCAATCCCAATCTCCCATCGCTACTCTCTCTCTCTCCCTGTCTTCCGGCGGCGGTGTGGAGGGAGCTCCGGCCGCGCGAGGAAGCGGTGCGGAGGGAGCTCTGGCGAGACCGCCTCTCTCCCAAGTCCCGAGCCCGCGGGCTAGCCCGTCCTCCTCCGACACCGGCAGCTGGCGGCGCACGAGCTCCTGGAGCTGGCGGCGGGCGACGTAGGGATTCCTCGCGCGGATCTAGGCGGCGCAGCCCACGAATCAGGCGTGGAGGTGGCGGGATCGAGCGGGGGTTGAGCGGGGGACGGTGCGGCTCTACAGGCGGCGGGCGACGCAGGGTGTTGACCCGCGAGCGGCGGCGCGGGCGCCTTCCGCACGCGGCTAGAGGCGGCGCGGCGGCAGATCCACACTGGTGACTCGACATCCCGCGCCCCTGCGACCGGATCCGTCCCCAGGCAGAGGAGCCGGAGCTCATCACCGGCCCGTGCATCACCGGCGGCAGCGGCGCGCCCGAGCTCCAGGCGGGTGGCGCATCCTTCGGCGGCCAGGCGACGCTCGTAGAGGCGGAGGTGGGAACCTTAAGCTCCGGCCCTGGGCAATGGGCGGCGCATCCCCAACGACGTCCTCCTCCGAGTGGTGGCGCGAGGAAGAAACCGAATCAACAGTAGAGTAGGGGCTCCCTTCTCCACCTGCAGGAGAAGGGGCTGAAGGGGGGAGAGTAGGGGGGAACAGTGATAGGGGCTAGGATTGGGACTCTGCTGGAGTGGTTTTTTCTGTGAGCCCTACTTTTTGAGTAGGGGCTCAAGTAGGGGGACTGCTGGAGTTGCTCTAAGTTCCATCAACCGTTTCAAACGGCACTAGGGACAATCCCTTTTCAAAAAATCATAACTTTTTTTTATGAATTTGGATGAAAATAAACTTTATATGAAAATTGTAGTTTTCATCGAGAACTAGAACTTTGTAGTTCAAACTTTTTTCATTTGAAGAAATCTTGGGACTCAAATAATCGATATACTATCCAAATTTTTTTTTCTAAAAAAAATCTTGTACTAGCGGTCTATGTTTTTGCTTGCAGCCAGCATGGCCCATGCATATAAACAGGTACGGAAGGAAAACCTGGAAACCTGAGAGAAGGCCCGCCACGAGATTAGAAAAAAAAGCACCATGCATGTACTAAATCTGCTTACACAGAATCAATAAAGTTCAGCGAATGGGCTTGTAGTTCAATAGTAGAACGGTCTAGTGGGACGCTACCCATCAGGGTTTAAATTTTGATGCTCGCACCTTTTTCTGGATTTATTTCGGGATTTTTCCGGCGTTATGCGTTAAGTGGTAAGCGACGTTCCCGTCGACGACGAGGCGCTAGTGGTGACTTCGAGAATCTCCAGATCTGCTGGTGCTCAGTCCTTCAGAGGTGTTCATAGCGGTAGGGTTTGCGTACGTGTATTCATAAGGGTGAGTGTGTTGTGAGCGTCTGCGTTGTACTGTGTAATTTTAAAAAAAATAAAGTTGGGCAACCCAAGGATTGTCGTAGTTTCCCTTTTTAAAAAAAGGATTACAATAGAAGCGATAGCAAGGGAAATGGAATCCAACCAGAGTGAAAACGAGGATCCAACCATCCCCACCGCTCGATCGATTCCTTCTCAGAAAAGAAGTCATTTCCCACAAATCAAGTAATCATCCATGCGCATTATTCCCGGTTCGTCAGGTTCCACCTCGCGTCAGCGCTCAACTTCGGCCAACAGTGCTGGCATCAGATATTTTCGCTGCAGTATCTTATGTTCTGTGGAGTTACCTTGCCCATCAATCACCATTAAGCAATTGCCATTTGCCTGCAAAGAAGTGCAGCGTCAACCTCTAAAAATATAATTAATAACCACTGTCCACCTGACAGCCTGTGAGGCTGCGAGGTAGCCGCATATACCCGCGTATGCGTGATATTCATGCGTATAAACATATCTATCAAACTAGAAAAATCAAAATAACCTACTCTATCAGTATCGAAATATTTATCCCTGTTGATTTCTTCTTACAACTTTGACAATTCGTCTTCTTTAAAATTTTATTACAAATATGTAAAAGGATAAGTCGAAATTAAAATACGTACAATAGTAGAGCATGTAGCAAACAAAATATATGGTACTTATATAATTTTTGAATAAGATGAATGGTCAAAGTTGTAGAAAAAGTCAATGGCTACAAGTATTTTGATACGGATGTAGTACAATTTAGGAGTTGAGACGGAGAGAGTACATCGCATAATGCTTATATGTGCCAGCTGAAAATTTATGAATATAAAAAAATCAAAATAACCTACAATGCAGGAGTACGTGCCACCTATAAAACGATGGACAGCTATATATAGCTTTGGCCTTTGGGTTACTTCCTTTAATTTGTAGCCATTACTGAGGTATAGGGTTTTTGTAACGGATCAAAACCTTGGACCAACGCGATCTCTTTCAAATGATCTTTTTAAAATAACAACATGGCTGGTTTTGTTTCAATAGTAATTTTGTAATATCGCAGCTTCGTTATATTTTGCACATGTTTCATACTACTAACCAATAGTCAAACTAGTGCGAGAGATCGAGTATCTTTGTGACCATGTTGCTGTCATAGACGGCACTTATAATTTCGTGACAACAGTTTTGCGATGCATGCTTGTTTTGTTTTGTTAAGAAAAAAAAAACGAGGCATGCTAGTTAAGATAGGTTCCCAAGCTGCCGAGCTTATCTCCTGCATATTACTTATGGTATCTCTTTCGGTCAGTAGTAACTAATGAGCAAATAGATGGACATAGGAGCAGCTCTATAGTGGCGAAGGTTATCTTAACGCATTAAGAATGTCCCGAATCCGGCCTTATGGGCACAAGATATATGAGGATATAAAGCGATAAGGGCCCCGCGGACAAAAGCTTATCTATCCTTTGCCTAGAGCAACCAGCCACGCCGATGGGACCCACACGAGGAAAGAGCCTTCCCGCCAAGATCGGGACACATCCAGTTGATTGGTTGTACCGATCCCCGCGAGAAACTGCCTGTCCTTTTGTGCCCTGTTTCGATACTGCTTCTTTCACATGCTATGCAGCAGTAGCAGCCGCTGGCTGCCACATACATGTGCATGAACCTACACTGTTAGCCATATCTGGATTTCGTTTAGGAAATCTCTCTCGATCTGAAGTGGAGACACAATGGTGGTCTCCTGCGTAGCTGCTGCGTGCGTGCTCTCCCTCTCCTGCTAGAAATGCCAACTCCTTCGACTGCTTTTCGCCTGCTTCATGCATGCCGGTAATTGCCTCCCAAAATTCTGTTTCTCTCGTCATCTCTTGCAGATAGAAAGATTGCAGCTAGCAGCGTGCCATTATCTTCTTGAGCTACGGCTGCATCCCGCGGAGTCGTATTGATTTATTAGGAAGGCGTCCAGATCGACGATGAGCTCTGCACACACGATGCGTTATTCCCTTTCCGCTAAGTACCACGGGGTGAGGCGTCACACAGCGAGCGTTTTGGCCAATCTCGGCTGCCGATTTTGGTTAGCGCTTATCCAAAACTGGATGAAACGGAAAAGAGTTCTCGTCAGTGGTTAACCACACACCGAACTTGCTGAACTCCGAGGCCTATCGATCCAGAGTTGACGACGAGCTCGGAAGAGTCTGTCACCAGTGTTCGCATCATCACGCAGATGACAGTGACATGACCGGAACCTTCAGGAGCTGGAACAGCGCATACACAAGTACAGCCGCGTCGTCGTCTAGTCCAGTAATAAGAGCCCGTCCGTCACTAAATTTCTAGCCACATGGGATCATCAGGAAAGAACCCTATCCATTTACCTTCTTTTTTCCTTTTTTGCTCGCGTGCGTGATCCCCGATCGAGATCTTGACGGAGTAGTCATCAGCAGAGCAGGCAATAGGGCACTGCAGGCTGCAAGACGTGTGAGCTCTGGAGTCGATCGGGAGCTCCTTGGGAAATTCTCCAATGGCACGCAAGGTACCACCACCAGGGAACGTAAACGAGGAGAAAGGTCCCTGCGGCATCCGCGCTGTGCTACTACTACCTGCAGGGCTGCAGGTCGCCATCGCGCGCGTAACTTGTAGCCTTGTAGGAGAGTTTCTTGACGCCTCCAGCGGAGGTGGTCACACGCACTCGAGTGTTTAAAGTGACCTGCTAGAGCAGAGAGTTCACTGGAATGCATATACAAGCTGTTCAGGGTACGCACTCCAGAACACTGTGTCTGATGCACGTAACACGTACTCGATCCATCGGGGGCGTGGTTTTATTTGCCAGATTTTAGTTCGCTGCGAAATTTACAAAAAAAAATATTTTAGTAATTGTAAATCTAAGATTAGATGGCCTAAACATGATCTACTTATAAAACTAATTACACATATGGACGTGAAATCACGAGACGAATCTATTAAGCATGACATTGTTCATTGTAGCATGACATTAATTGTATAATCATGGTCTAATCGGACTCAGTAGATTCGTCTCGCAATTTCACACGAGGTTATGAAATGATTTTTGTTGTTAGTTTATATTTAACAATCCTAATTAGTGTTCACATTCAATATGACGGGTGAATAGTGAAAAGTTTTCAAAACCTTACCGCAACTAACTAAACAAGATCTCAGTTTACATTTGCAATTCCAGACCACGATGCTCAATTCAGTCTGTGAGGAAAGAGAAATGGAACAAGAACGACAAACAATAACTGATAAAAACAAAGAGAAGTTCTGAACGGCAAACATTTTGACAAAGGGGTCAGCGGCCTAAATGAGTGGTTTGGCTGGCGGAGTATTTTTAATCCGCATTATTGGTGTGAATTAAAGAGAGAGAGAGAGAGCCAATCAAATCATACTATGCGCCTCCTTCTTTCCAGCAAAGCACAAATACTTTATGTACTATCTGATACTCAACTCACTTTCTTTTTGGTCTCAAAGAGCATGTAGTGGCACTGTGCTTATTTTTCTTGTCAATAATACACAAGTACAATCATTAGGAGGTTGCAACAAAAGTAGGTGCAATCATCTTTAACTTGGCAGTACGAAAAGATACCATTTATCTATAACTTGACATCATTTATTGTGCATTTTAATTAATAAAACAAAAAAAAGCCTGTGGCATAAACCTAATTTGGACAGGACACACACACACACAAATCCAATTATCTAGTTGAACCATAAATCATAGCCCCATAATTAAATTCAGAGCACGAGAAATTCCACCTTGTTGAACATCTGGTGGTGGTACTTCTATGCTTAGCTATCGCTGTTTGAGATTGAGAACGACCTAGATGCAGTGAGAATGACATAGTAATTGATAACAACTACAAATTGCACAATCATTCAGATCAGATGATCACATCGTATGGGGAATTGGGGACCAGAACTAAGATCTTGATTTTGAACAAAATTTTGTATGTACACAACTCCACTTGTACATATTGCTATCAAAACTTTGCAAGCCGATCGAGCATATACCCTGCCTCAACTCGGCTCATCGTGTATTCGTGCCTACAAACTCTTCTCTATTTGGTTTTGCTCTTCTTGCCTGTACAACGAAGGATACAAATTTTACAGCCTAAAAAAACTGTGGAAACCGTTCAAATCCTAACGAAGTCGCTACGATTTTTACATCTCTGATTGGACGTCGGAACGGACGCTTTCTCTGCTCTTCACGCGCACCCGGCGACGGCGGCGGGCGTCGCCGGCGGGCTGTCGCCCTGCCACGCCCATACGATGTCCGCGAGCCCCGGGCGCACGTCCTCGGCGCAGAACTTGTTGAAGTCCAGCGCGTCGCCGGCGTCGTGCGCGAACTCGACGACGGCCACGTCCGCGGCCACCTCGAGCACCTCGGCGGTGACGGCGAGCCGCCCGTTCGTGCCCTGGACCTTCGCCTCCATCCGCAGGTTCCAGCCCTTCCCCCTGGTGACCTCGAACCCCAGGGCGTGTCCGACGGCCTCCAGCTTCTCCGCCACGGCGGCCGCCGGCGCGCGCGACGTGAACACCGTGGCGGCCTTCTGCTCGCTCTCGAACAGCCCCGACAGGTCGAACCCGGAGGACATGGAGGAGATGAGCTGGAACGCGTTGCACGACCGGGGCGAGAGCGAGACGGTGCTGGAGCTGTCGCTGTCGCTGCCGCCGCCGCCGCCCTCGAGGAGGGCACCGACGACGTCTTCATCGTCCAGCAGCCGTTTCTTGGGCGACACCTGCGGCGACAGGACGGGCGGGACGAAGCCCTTCCTGAACCACGGAGTGAGCATGATCTCCGATATGGACGCGCGCTTGGCGGGGTCGACGACGAGCAGGCGCGCGATGAGGCGGCGCGCCTCGCCGGAGACCCATGGCGGCACCTGGTAGTCGGCCTTGAAGATCTTCTGGTACATCTTGGCGTAGCTGTCGTGCTGGAACGGGAGGAAGCCGCAGAGCAGGACGTAGAGCACGACGCCGCAGGACCAGAGGTCGGCGCGGGCGCCGTCGTAGCCGCGCTTCCGGAGCACCTCGGGCGCGACGTACGCCGGGGTGCCGCACTGCGTGTGGAGGAGGCCGTCGTGGCGGAGCTGCTCGGGCAGCGCGGCGAGGCCGAAGTCGGTGACCTTGAGGCGGCCCTCCTCGTCGAGGAGGAGGTTCTCGGGCTTGAGGTCCCGGTGCGCGACGCCTCGGCGGTGGCAGAAGCCGACGGCGGCGACGAGCTGCTGGAAGTAGCGGCGCGCGTGGTCCTCGGTGAGGCGGCCGCGGGCGACCTTGGCGAAGAGCTCCCCGCCGCGGGCGTACTCCATGACGACGAATACGCGGGAGCGGCTGGCGAGCACCTCCCGGATGCCCACCACGTTGGGGTGGCGCACCATCCGCATGATGGATATCTCCCGGCGGAGCTGCTCCACCATCCCCTCCGTGCGACGCAGCCGTGCCTTGTCGATCACCTTGATCGCCACGCTGCTGCTGGTGCTGCCGCCGCCGCCGGCCGCCCCGGCCGCCGCGGCGCTCAGGTCGCGCGCGTAGTAGACCTTGGCGAAGGTGCCCTGCCCCAGCATCCGACCCAGCTCATACTTGCCCAGCACCAGCCTCCGCTCCTCCCCTCCTCCGCCCTCCCCTTCCCGCCGTGACCTCGCCATGGTTCGTTTTTGCCGCTGCTCACTGTTGGTGGCTCTGTTTCTTTGTTGCTGCCGTTGCTGAGAGCTCAGCTTCGGGCTGCTGATCTAGTGGCGCCCGGCGCGTGGGAACGGCGCGCGGCACATGGTTTCTTTGACCCGGCCACCCGGGGGGAACGTTGGTTTGGGATGGTGGGGCGTGGGCTCCGGCACGGCGGCACACGGGATTGGGGAAGTGGTTGGCGCCGGTGGCTGCTCGCTCATTTGTAGCGGTGTGTGCGGTGCGCGCGCTGGGCCAACGGCAGACGGGCACCGGACGGGTGGGGCCGCGCCGGTTGAGCCGTGCTGAGCGGAGCGGTGTCGTGGGGAGGAGGGTCCGGGGAGGTGTGAGCGGCGGAGTGGGCGGAGCGCCGAGGGCCCATGAGGCGCGTGGGTTGTGTGTGTTGGTGCGCCGGCGGCGAGGGACCGAGGGTGCTGGCCTCTGCTGGGGAGGAGCGCGGAAAGCCCGTTCAGCGTTGAACAACATTCAACGGTGTACTAGCACGGCAGGTGCAGCGTGGAGTTTCCTCTTTGCCGGCGAGGTTGGGTTTGTTTAGCGGGACGAATTAGCCGGGAAAGACTCGTTTCAATCATGTGCCAAGAATATGCCCTAGGTCTTCGAAAGAGTATCCATCATAGAGCCGTTGGATTGACAATTTTCCAGAGCTAGCACCATTCTGAATCTGGATGATGGGTGCAAAGCAGTTTTTTCTGCCAATCATGCTGGTAAATGGTCGGATCGGATGCCAATGGACGTTGCGCCGACTTTACAAGCAAGCATGGCGCCAATATTCGTCAGGTCACTACCTACCTCTGAGGCATTCTGATCCTTGCTATAGGTAGTGCTGATGAAGATGGTAGTAGAAATAGAATGTCCTGTGGTGATGGGCAATAAGATGCACACTAGCAAAGAATCAAAGATGATGATGTGTGACACATGACGAGGATCAACACACGGTGCTCTGGGACGAATGTCCTCTTCGCCGGTGAGGTTGGGTTTGTTTAGTGGGAGGAATCAGCTGGGAAATACGCGTCTCTACACGGTAATAATGTGCTAAGAATATCATAGAGCCAACACACCGGATGAGGATCAACACCCGGTGCTCTGGGGCAGATGAAGGAGGTTGTCTTTTACGCATCCATTTGAACACTCCTTTAAGACCTTTAGCTACTTATTGTTCAATCTTGAGATCATGCTTATCTGTACTACTAAGAGGTTAGCGAGCAGTTTAGTACTACCTCCTTCCGTCCTTAAATATATTTCGTTTAGGACAAGCTAGTTAGTTCAAAAATAAACTAATTTACTTGTTCTAAACGTCATATCATTTAAGAATGGAGAGATTATATTTCTTGTCATCCTTTCTCTCCGGCCTTTGATATTTTCCACTGTGATTTTTTAAGAACTATTCCGGTACACCCACTCCAAATTTTCTGCACAAATTATAAAGCACCCTCAATTAATCCAGTCATTTAATTAATTAATTTTTGGATGGCTTTCTACCCAGGTTCACACTCAACCCAGCACACCCTGAGTCGTGCGAACAGGTCTCCCGAGCCGAGCCGTCGCTAGTGTGTCCGTCATTTCTCCCCATTCGCATCACCGGTACCGCTCAAACCACCACCGCCGCCGATCCGCCTTTGCCGCGTCCCCCATTCCGCTGCTCATCATCGGGAGCACTACGTGAAAACCTCAAATAGGTCACGTAACATTTGTAACGGGCCCTTAATACCAGTTACTTGGACCCACATCTATAACGGTTGTTGTTTGGCGCCTGTTACCTATAAGCGCGGCAGGCCGACCCCGGGGTTCGCCACCACAACGCACGTTACCAATGAGGACTTCTGGTAACAGGCTTCTTAAACGCCCGTTACATGAATTCTTTGTAACGGACGTTAGTTAAAACGAGTATGTTACAAAGTTAAACCTATCGGTAACGGACTAGTAAAAATCGTTACCGGTCACTGCCCTATCAGTAACGGGCTTTTTAAGTTCGTTACTGATCACTGCCGTATCGGTAACCGGTTTTAGTGTCCATTACCGATGACCATTTGACGCCCGTTACTAGACTAGGAGCTCGATAATTGAAATTTAATAGCACTCTTCACTACCATGAAGCGGAAGCGCGACGGCAAGGGATTATTAGCCAAACCACATCTCTAATGCATGGGGACGGCATTCCTGCATATATAGAATCTTTGCTACTATAAATTTTGTCTCCTTTGTGCACAAAGGAGACGCAGGTTGGTGAATCCGCGTCTCCTTTATGTCTGTCTTCATTGACAGGTCAGCTCGATCTCTCATTGCTTCTATTTCGTCATACAGGCACAATCAACACATATATCTTTTGAGACAAAACAGACATCATAAGAGACAACTTGTCCACATAGATAAAGATAACTTGTCCACAGGAATAAAGATAATTGTTACAAACAGTTAACTTGTCCATCTGGCTAGGACTTAACTTGTCCATCACATTTTTTACTATGATCATGCTATCTGACCATACACATCAACAAAGCATACCCCTTGAACATCCACAAAAGCATGGTTATCTAGGGATGTAAGCGGCGCGGGCCACACCGCCAACCCGCTGGGCCAATCCAAGCTGCCAGCCCACAACAATTCCCACATCAACCCACATATCTGATGCGGGCTAATGCGGGTAACCTGCACAGGCCCATCAGCGCCGCACAGCCCGCATATACTCCAAGTCTCCAAGACGCCAACAGCCCACGTCCCTTCCGTTCCAACACCGTAGCACGAGAATGAGCGGCGCGGATCGGGGCCGCCACCTGCGGCGAAGTGGCCGGAGCATGGAGTTGGCGAGGCAGCCGGGTGGAGAGTCGACGGGCGCCTCGAGCAAGGCAGCTGTCGCCGGCGATGCGGGGGAAGCGGAGAGCGGCGAGGTGGCCGGGGCGAAGCATGGCCACCTCCGCGGCACAGCCTCCATCGAGGATAGACGGCAAGCACCTGAAGCCTGGAGATGGCTGAGGGAGGAAGTGTGGCCGTCGTGGTTGGAGGAGACGGTCAGGAGGCATTTCAGTAGAGCACCACATCCTTCAATCGTGAAAAGGGCGGCTCGCGGCCGTCGGCGTGCATCATGTCCGTGGCTTGCTCGCCGTGGTGGGGAACAATGGATGGGGAGAGAGAAGGGGAGAGGTTGAGCAAGGCAGTTGTCTTGGCTTCCATTCTCAACTACCTCATCGCGCAGGCTGATGTGCAGACGGAGCAGATGGCCGTGTAGACACTCATCTCGAAGCAAAGAGCTAGCTAGATAAGCTTTGTGCTTTTGTGGGTATGCGGGTTGCCGCTAATCCCGCATTAAACTTGTGGCAGAATTCAAACCACCGCTGAAACCCACTTAATTCTTGCGGTTTTTGTGGATGCGGGGCGGGCCACTCGCAGCCGCCCCACTTGCAACCATATGGTTATCTGATCCTGCACATCAACAAGCTTGAACTTCCTCGTGCCCCATCAAGTTTGGCTCCTTTTGCAGCCTCTTCGTAAGCAACCAAGGTTTGTTGAAGCCCTTCGAGCGCATCTTCAATGGGCTCGAGATTTTGTTCAGTCGTATACTTGTACCTCCTTATGTGCTTAGCTTTTTTTATGAGGATGTTCACTTCTTTCGTGATTTTTTCAACCTCAGGTTTCACATAATCCCAGACTTTAAGGTTTAGAAGTAACTCAAGCTCTGCTCACGACTCATAGAGTTTTGCCTAAAATAGGGTTAAACATGGTACAAGAATAACATAATTAATTCAGAACTAATTTGCCTTAGAACTTGGAGCAGTATAGACACAGTAATCATCATAGGAAAATTATATAAGAACTTGAAAATTATCCTAGGCTTTCTAGCAGGGTGACAAGTAAAAGCAGAACTTAGTTCGGAACTGATTTGCCTCAAAACTTAGTATAAGATCATGACAAGCATGGAAGACATCATCATAGACACTATTTTTATCAAGCTCAAGCTCAAACTCCATCTACAGAACAAGTAAAAGGCAGTGAGATTCAGAGAAACTGATTGTTCAACTTCATCTAAAGCATTGCCAATATCACCGATAAAGAGAAGAGAGGAGCTCGATGACTATCCAACTGAAACATGCTGCTCAGTGCTCACACTTAGGAGGGTGAGGCAAGAAAGGTAAAGAGCCCATTTGCTCCATGACATAATACCTATCATCTCCATGAAGAAATTATGGGCGAAGTGGTGCTTGAATGATGCCAGAAATTCTGGAACTTGATGCCTGAAGTTCTGGAACTTGCTGGCCATCAAATTCGAACACTGCTTTGAGAATGAACATCGATGTTCAGATTGATTAAACATGGCAAATTTTAAAGTGTTCAAAACATGGCTTTAGCATCATAAGCTCAGACACATCCTGGAGAATTGATGATCACTCCACATAGGAGTCATGAACATTTGACACTATATATTTCAAAGTTCACCTGACAGAAGCAATAACTATCCTAGTTACTCAACTGAATCTCATACATGTTGAGCAATTGCAGAATTAACAGATGCACTTGATGGTAGCCGTACATTTTACAATAGCCATTGCATGCCATAGCCCTATGCCATCTGCACTTGTAATTGCAATGAAGCTCATTCCCTGTGGCGTGCCGGCCTGAGCAAACCTCAAACCAGTCTCTGATGTGCATTTGGCCAGGGCCTGCAGCACGTCGACGTTGAACCCGCAATGATGACGCCATGCCGGAACCCACACTGTCAACCATCCTCGCCCTCTTGCGTCCTCCGGTGTACCCAACAAGAGCACAGAAGCGGTTTCACGGAGGATGATGTCGTAGAACCTGCAGGAGGTGGAGATGTCGAGGACGAAGGCAGTGGGACCGTGGCCCGCATGGGATTCCACGAGCACGGTGGCCGGTAGGGGATATCACGGCGACAACGACCTTTTGGCGTCGGGTGCTGATGCCGGGGGGAAGAGCGGATGGGGGCGGGGGCGGTGGTGCACCCGGGCTTGACGATGCGGTATGCGAGAGCGCGCAGAGGAGGATGGAAGGGATCTGAGGAGGCGGCGGAATGGCCGACGGAAGGGGGGTGACGGGGAGGATGGATCGGCTCGCCTCGGCTCGGGGGTGTTGGGCCGGGTTCGGATGTGGATAGGGCCGGGCCCAGTTTAAAACCCATCCGAAATTAGTTAATTAAATTAGTGGATGATTCGGGCTGCTTTAATTTTCGTGGAAACCTCAAAAGGGTGTACCGGAGCAAATCTCGTATTCAAAGCTCTAAAACACTATCTCCTCCTGACCGAGAAGTTGCAGCCAAGCACCATGGCTAGGTTTGAACGAAAAACTCGTGGCTCGCAAACTCGCTCGAACTTGCTCGTTAATGGCTCGGCTCGACTCGGCTCGTTAGGATTTTTAAACAAGCTGAGCTAAGGTTTCAGCTAGGTCGTATAACGACCAGCTCTAGCTGGTTCGCAAGCTGCTCGCGAGCCAAAACGAGTCAACCTTACTTAGCGGCCTAGCAAAATATTGTGATGAAGTGTCAAGTGTTGATGCATGGAGTGTTTTAATTTCCTGTTGGATAAACTAAACTTATGATGATTTTTGAGTGTCAAGTGTTGGCACGTGGTATTGCACTGCTGTTGCACGGTCGCATGGAGTGTTTTGCTATTGGATGAACTTAACAATGATAATTTATTTAATGCTTGGATATATTATATGTGCTTTGTTTATTTTCTTTTAGTTGTAGTTATATAAAATATAGACTAATATATATTTATAGTATATCTCAATATGTAATCAATAGTCAAATTTTTTATGCCTTGGCTCACAAGCTAAAGAGCTGGCTCGACTTCAAACGAGCCGAACCAAGCCCAGCTTGTAGCTCGGTACCTTACCGAGCTATAACGAGCCATGTCAAAACGAGCCGAGCCACCAACGAGCCGAGTTGGCTCGATATCCACACACCATGTAGTGTGCAAGTGTGGAACAATCATATAAGTTGGTCATGATTAGCAGTTTTTTTAGCATTTTCTTTTGTTTGCACTTTTGTAATAGCAGCCGAGCTAAATAAAATGGTGGCTACTGGCTAGTACTCCCCAAACGACTACTAATAATCATATTATCCAAAAATAAAAAAAAGAGGAGAAAGCCGAATACTCTCCATTATACGGAGTACTCCACAAGTTCAAGTTAATCATTAACAAGTGATCAGGAAACCGATGACCCAACCATATGCCGACATGGGTAACCCCTAAAGATTGCCAAAGGACAAAGGCGTCCCAAATTCCCAATGCAAGCACACCCACATTTCCTTCCAACAATCACCAACGCGTCACGTCGCTCTTCCTTCCCCTTCCCCGGGCCGCCGGCCGCTGCTGCATCATCATGCAGCCAGCGTATCACGAGCCGGCAAGGCAGCACAAGACCAAGGAAGCAAAGCTACAAAAGGGCCCGCCCCGGGCCGCTTTCACGCGGCCGATGGTACAAATAATTGAGCGAGCGGCACAGCGACCCGCCACGCGCGGCGTGCCAGCAACCTCTTTGTCCCCTACTCCCCTGTTGCATCGCCGGCGCCGCGCCGTTCGACGAGACCCCCCGAAGATGACACGCATTGTTGTTGGTTTTGGTCCCCCTGACCCTGACGGGACGTGTAGATTTCCGCGACGGCGACGGCCAGTGGTTGTGGTTGTCTGCTCTCGGCCGCCCCCGGATGACATGGCGCCATCGGGGCGTCCGCACCGATCGATCGTCGCCGTCTGTTGATGCCTTGATGGGCACCCACCGGCCCCTCGCCGAGACAGATGCTTTGCATTATTGTTGTTTTTTTATGTGGTTTGGTGAAGCCCACGGAATCTAAATTCGGTGAGCCAGTATCAATCCAATCCAGGTCGCTGCTAGAGAATCCTTCTTTATGGCAAAGATTTGATTTGTACGTAGCAACGCGCTTGCTGTCTTGCTGGCTCTTAATTATCTTTCCAGTGGAGTAGATCCCTAGATCCGTGCACATGTTTACAGTCTCCCTTCTGGGGAGAAAAAAGACCAAACGAAAACGAAACCTTCACAGCCATGGGTTTTGTCATGAGATCGCGCGTCATGACACGTTTGCCAAACTAGCTGGAAGCCGGTAGCGTTCGATATCAAACCAGCACAAAATCCAGCAGGGGTCGTCGCTTCAAACCAAACCAACAAAGCAGTCAGAGAAACACAAGCAACAGTGACAGCAGCTGCTGGCACCGCTGAACAACTTACACCTTGCTTTGTAGGTAGCCCAGTCATCTGCCGTAACAAGTCATAGAACCCCAGCAGGGAACCAAGCAAACGTCACCATAGGATGCCTGTGATTCCTAAAGAGAAACGTGTGAGGTCGACGTTGACTGCAGACTGAACTGTTAAAATAACAGCCGGGGTCGCTGCAGCAGATTTTACCGGCATCCTGAAGCTGCTTCATCCGCCGTAACGCGACAGGTATGATCGGCAAAGTGGACAGTCGGTAATGTGTCGTTGGGCCTACAAGGCCTGATGGACAGCGAGCGTTACACCTGTCCGCGGCCCATTGATGATGCCGCCGCTTGGCGGTTTGCAACAATGGCGGAATGGTCACCATCTGATCGACTTCGCCACATGAATGAGGCCAAGCAAGCTAAGGCAATAACGCTAGCTGGGAGCAGTTGATTGGCCAACGGGGAATAAGATAGAAAGATGATGGATGGATGGATGGATGGATGGATGGATAGATAGATTGATACACTTTAAATTAAAGCTGCAAGAAAGTGTGTAACCTGAACGTCTGGATCATCCAATGCAAAAGTGAAATGCATCTGGGCATTTACCCTCGTCATACAAATGATTTTAGATGTTAATTCAAGTGAGAAACATAAGGTAATATGTGTCTCTTATTCTTATCTCTTGCTTCAGTCTTAATCCTATACTAGATTTGGCAACTGACTGAGCGATCCATCAACAACCGCGTCAGGGTCACCCGGCCCCGGACCAAAGCAAAGCCTTACCAACCAGCGGCTTGTGACCCGCGGTGTCGCCCTGCAATTCGCAGTTTAGGCAGCAATCGTCAGCGTTAGCCAATGGTCCATGCCGCATGTACAGCGACGTGCTGCATGTCCTAATTGATTTGATTTGGGAATGGGAGGCGTAGTAGATGGCGATGGCGTGTTCTCTGCAGAGTACCCGAGCTGTTAACATCGTCGCGTCTCTCGAAACGCCATTGCTGGCATTCCGCCATACGCACATAGACCACCGCTTGTTGGAAAAGCCCAGCGAAGGTTGAACTTTTTTTCCAAACGAGACTTCGCTTGCGTGTTTGCCGGATTTCAGAGGTTGGATTAATGTTGCGACGGGGAGCGTTCTGCAGAGACGGACATGTCACAGAGTGAGCTCAATTTTCGCTTCTCATGAAAAAGCTATTTTTACGCCAATGCCATTGAACGATAACGAAAGGGATAAACCGCACAGAGAGCCCGTTCAAAAGAATAGGTTTTTTATCGAAAGATTTTTTATTCGGCACAATTTGTATGACCTGCACAAGGACCTCTAGCCTAGATTGACAACGTAACAACATCTCCAAAAGTCTTTCTAAATTTTACTATCTAATAAATCATCCACTACTGAAAAAATGCTCATTTGTACCGGTTATTGAACCGGTACAAGTTTTCCGGTACAAATGAGGGGACGTATTTGTACCGGGTGGTGTTACCAACCGGTATAAATATTTTTTCCCCATGAGCCTTCTTTCCCTTCCCTTTTTCTTTTCTTTTCCTCATCTCATCCAGATTCAAAATCACAAATTTTACAAGTCTCAAATCAAGATTCAATCACAAAATTCACAACAAGTTTCCAAATCACAATCTCTACACATCACATCACATCTTACATTAATCTCATACATCTCATAAGATTCTCACAACACAATAAGATTCACAGCACACCGAGTCAAGATTCACAGGAATACAAGAACTCACAATCACAAGAACTCACATCGAACTCTTCTGCTGCCAAGGCCCGCCAGCCACGGGCGCTGCCGTGCCGGCTCGCCGGCCTCCAGCCTCCTGCGCCACCCAGGGGCCGCGCCGCGCTGGCCAGGCCGCCGCCCCGCGCCGTGCTGGCCCTGCTGCCCGCCCCACGCCGCGCCTCGCCGGCCCAGCCGCCGGCCTCTGCCCTGTGTGGGAGAGAAGGGATCAGTAGAGAGAAGAGAAGAAAAATGAGAAAGGAAGAAGGAAGAGAAAGAAAAATGAGATGAGAGAGATAAGGAGTACAGAGAGACTCCGGTGATGGAGAATTAAAGGAGAAGGGGA
Source organism: Cenchrus fungigraminus (assembly GCA_036936925.1). Taxonomy (NCBI): domain Eukaryota; kingdom Viridiplantae; phylum Streptophyta; class Magnoliopsida; order Poales; family Poaceae; genus Cenchrus; species Cenchrus fungigraminus. Next base: position 37,118,871 of record CM072780.1, on the reverse strand, counting down.
AGAGGACGGAGGGAGAAGCGCCCGCAAAAATTTTCGAAGTCCTCGCGGGATCGATGGAATGACATTTGTACCGGGTCTTTTTTTTACCTGGTACAAATGTCGTCACATTTATACCGGGTGGTGGCTACATGTGATGTCAGCACATTTGTACCGGGCGGAGCCACCACCCGGTACGAATGTGAGGCATTTATACCGGGTTGGGAGGAGGAGGCCCCGACACGCCCCTGTGAGGGGACATTTGTACCAGTTGGTGGTTCCAACCGGTACAAATGCCCTTATTTGTACCGGGGGCAAAAATATCCGGTACAAATGAAAAATCAGCTCAGGGATAAATGTCTGATTCTTTAGTAGTGATCATTTAGAGAGTCATTTGCATAAAAAATGTTTTCTATATCTTTTCACTTTCCAACAGCTTTTTTATTTTTTATGCACATTCTAGAGAGTCACTCTCGTCTTCTATATTTGACTAGCGAAAAATCCGAAATAGAATATGGCTATATTTAGATGACCATTTAGATAAGGTGTCGGAAGGCATTTTTTCACCAAAATATCTATTCACTACTGGAAAAACGGCCTTTTGTACTGGTTCAAAACCCTCATTTGTACCGGGTATTGAACCGGTACAAACCATCTGGTACAAATGTGGTCGAGCATTTGTACCGGGCGGAGCCTCGGCCCGGTACAAATGTGCCCTCCACCCGGCGACGTGGCAGGGGGGCATTTGTACCGGGTGGAGGCTTCTTTTTTTTGTTTTATGTTTTTCTTTTCTCTAACGTATTTGCTTAAAGTACTAATACTAATCGTAAGACGCTGTAATATAAAGTCGTGTGGCATATAAAATGTTATATTTGAGATAATATTCTACATACATTCGTATATATTTATTTGTATAATATTATCTCTAATATTATACAAATAAATATATATGAATGCATGTAGAATATATCATCTCAAATCCTGAAATTGAAGAACTTTAGAAATAATATTATACATTAGCATTTTGTGCGCACTGAAATTTAGATTAATAATATACATTAGATGAAATGTTAGTAGAGTTTAATTTTTGCTTCCAGATGCTTGGCCTTTGTCTTTGCTTCCAGATGCTTGGCCTTTGTCTTTGCTTCCAGATGCTTCCTTCATGTTCTGACTTGTCCCTTCCCCAGTCGTCGCTCCTATACTAAGAATGGAGGATAAGCCAGCATAAAACTCTCCCCCTGGACTAATAACCTCGTCTAGAAGAAATCCACATAATTGTTCTTATATCAATCGGATTTGTTCTGTCTCGAGGAATGTTTCTTTGATGCTGGAAATCTACCAAAGAATATGAACAAAAGAATAAGAACTGGATCGGAGAATATGAACAATTAATAAGAACTACATGTAGTCGCAATTGTGTGTGCATGCACCTTCTCTTCGAATTTGCCACCATCAGCGCAGGCTGTAAGACGGTGCATGAACTCGCACACATAATATCCACATAGATTGGTGCCAGAAGGCTGCGTCATGACCTGCACATATGGGAAAACCAAGTCATGAAATAATTTTTTATTGTAATGTAAGAATTGAAGAATAAGCAAAGACACGTACTGGCCAATCATAGTGAACATAAAGGTTTTTGCGGAACTTTCCAGGGTACTTATCACAAAGACAAGTTCATGCAGTTTTAATCAACTCTACGACATCTTGATATCTACTTTTATCTGTAGTCTTATACAAAGAGTCGAAGACAAAGACCTTGCTTCGCGTCATACAAAAACTAAAGAGAATCCAGTGGAAGCTGTCCATAGATGTAGAGAAGTATTAGTTTCTTAAAATATGCAATGTAATTTTTGAAAAAGATAAGGAGATGAGATACACGTTGCTCACCCGAAGTTGTATGGCAGCTCTATGCAAGCCTTATCATGGTGTTTGTCTAGATAGTTGATGATGTGATTAAGTGTTTCCGTCTCATTAAGTTTGAGAGTGTTCTGAGTTATCATCAAAGGATCCATGTAGCCCACACTCATGATTCCTTTCCTCCTGGTACGTTGCATCTCAAAACTGTATGACACAAAAAATATAGAAGTTTAGATATGGGATAAAGTGCCTAGAGCATTGATTTTTAACTTATAGTAGAATAAACACTTACAAAACCCAGCAACTGACGAATGAGACGTCAAGTGCATCCATATTGAATAGGAACCAGAATTCCTTCATTGGAATAGTGAAGACCTGATGACCACGGAAATAATGATGGTCCTCAATGCGAACATAGAGCATGTCCATCCCGCCGGCAGCTTGGAACATGTGCCACTTGTGCAATTTATACATCCTCGTTGGAAGATACTGGAGCAATCGCGGCCACACAAGCTCACGCCCAGGCACACACTCCGGTCTATTTGCCCCTTTATGCTTTGCAATTTCCTCCTCCCCTAGAAGTTGTGCTAGAGTCAGACCCGATGATTTGGCAAAATCAAGCAATTGTTGCTCATATGGTGTAAGTGGTCTGGTTGCCCTATATGTCCCTTCATGAGTTGGGATTGCATCCTCCCCTCGAATTTGAGTTGCAGTCAGACCTGTGTCTTTGTTAAATTCAGACACTTGCTGGTCAAATGTTGAAAGCACCTTGAGGTCGGGGATAGATTTATTCGACTGGGTCCCAAGTTGAGGAACTTTAGATGCAGTTTTCTTCTTCACACGTTGAGTCTTGAGTACTTGCCGGTCATAGTCACTCAATGGCTTGGTCAGATCATCTGGTTTTTTCTTCTTTCCTCCTCCATTTTCCTCATGAAACGATGAAATTTGACCCGGTCAATTGGTTTCTCAACTGGAGGCTTGGGAGCTTTGAATATCTGTCTATTCATTTCTTCCTGAACTGCCTCGTGAAGTTCCTCATCTGTCATGTCATAAGCAAGTTTTTGGTGGAGGCTTCTTCTGCTTGGGTTTCTTCTCCTTCTTTGGAGGCGGAGGAGGAGGAGCATGTCGCTTGCCCTTGCCCTTAACATGTGCAGGAGGTGGAGAAGGAGGTGGACTCTCGTTTGGATCCATATCAACTACAAGACTCATGCTGCGCTCTGCCCTTGCAGCTGGTGAATGCGGCAGTTGATCGTCGCGTTCAGGCATGGCGGCTAGTGAGTGCGGTAGTTGATCGTCAGCTGGAGGAGAAGGTGGCTGTTACGTAATCCTTATGTGAGCTTTGGGCCAAAAAATCCAAGTATGCACAACATCTTGAAGAACCTCTTCCCCATTAGGCCCCGGTACCTCCAGCTCCAGGTCAGCCCAACCATCGACCACTCGGTCCACAAAAACTTTGGCGTAATATTCAATTCCACGATGGTGGCCCGTGAGGCTATCCCCTTCTACAGTTTTCTCAGCGATGCCATGAGCCACCACAAGCTTCTTGTTTCTGCAAACATCGAGAAGCTCACACGCTGACCTCACGGTGATGTCATCCACGGGCCAGTGTGGCCGAATTTCCGGTGAGCCTGGGTTTGGTGCTTCAACTGCTGGTGCTGCTACTGCTTCTGTGGCTGTTGGTGCATGTTCTGTTGAAGCGACGCTGCTTTTCCCCTTAGCAGATGAGCTCATTTCATCAGTAGGACCTTCCTGATGAGATGATTGTTTGCTAAGAGCAAGAGCCACACGCTCGTCAATGATTTGCTCCATTCTTGCCTCGGTTCTGATTACGCGATCTTGCAACTCTCGTAGTTGTCGTTGTTGTTGGTCCTTAGACCTTTTGTGACTTTTATAGGAGTCAATTTGGTCACGCCATGCGAGTTTCCATGGAACTGCACCTTTGCCTCGGCAACGCCCACCGTGCTCTTTAGTGCCTATTGCAGCACTAAGTTCGTCTCTCTCTCGATCAGGCACAAATGTTCCTTCAGCAGTCATGCAGATCAATTCAACAAGTCTTGCCGCAATCTCTCTTATTTGGTCGCCCGGTACTAATGTTCCATCTTCAGGATTGATCGTGCCACCATGTGCATAAAAATAAGTCCTTGCTCGTTCGGGCTAATCTATAGTTGCCGGTATGAGTCCACGTGCAATACAATCATGTTCCATCTTATCCCATTTGGACATAGCCAGCTTGTAACCTCCAGAACCAAGCTTATGAAATTCTTTATTTTTAGATGCATTGATGGTGTTGGTTTCAATCATCTTGGCAGCTTCTTGCGATTGCTTGTACTGTACAAATGAATCCCAGTGATCTCGCAACTTTGAAAGTCCTTTCTTTGTGAAATCGGGTGCAAGTCCCTTCTTGATGTAGTCTTTGTTCAGCCGCTTCTTGTATGACTGAAAGGCTATTGCACCCTTCTGCAACCCCCAAGTCCGCACATTTGCCAGATTTGTACCTTGTGGAAATGAGAAGTGTAATTGCACCTCGGCCCAAATCATGTTCTTCTCTGTGTCCGGGACCACATATTGTTGTGCATTTTCTTGTGCCTCTTCATCTTCATTTTGAACTTCAGCTGCAGCTTCAGATCCTTTCCAATATCGAAAGCTTATTGGGATGTGATCCCTGACAAGAGCCCCAATGTGGTTGGTCAACTTGACGACATTGTCATGTGGAGCTAATGAAATGCCTTCGTCAGAAACTTCTGTGATGATGAAACGACCCTCTAGCTTCTTATTCGGACCGCGTATCCCACGAGCCTTTTTGCTGCTCGATGATGGTTCCTGGAAAATTAAGGACTATTAACTGATTGCTCCACTAACATATATATAGTAATTAAACTTAAAGTGGATCGTGATACTAGTTAGTACTAAGTATACCTCTGATGGTTGCCCATCGTTTCTTGTCTCAGCAACTGGTTGCTCTTCCGCTTCGATGCCATCACCAGACATATTCAGGTAGCTGTCAGCCTCGCGCTGATCTTGTTCATTAACCGGTTTGTTCGAACCATGATTGTTAGCAATTATGTCCATTAACAATGCCTCTTCGCGTTGTTGCTCCGCTATTGAATCCATTGTCACTAAATAACAAGAATAAATAACCATTATTTTCTAATGAAGAAACTAATTTTCTAATGAAGAAACTAATTTTCTATTGAAGAAACTAATTTTCTAATGTCGTGTCGAGCGTGTCGAGCATGTCGGGCAAGTCGGTAGTGTCGTGTCGTGCGAATCGAACGTGTCGAGCGAGTCTAACGTGTTGTGTCGAGGTCGTGTCGAGCGAGTCAAAAACATATCGAGCGGAGTCTAACGTGTCGAGCATGTCGGGCGAGTTGGAAGTGTCATGTCGAGCGAATCAAACGTGTCGAGCGAGTCTAACGTGTCGTGTCGAGCGAGCGACGGCGGGGCGGGCGAGCGAGTCTAACGTGTCGAGTGTGTCGAGCAAGTCGTGTGTCGAGCGTGTCGAGTCGAGCGAATCTAAATTTAAATTTAATTCTAAATAACATTTACATCTAAATCTAAGTCTAAATATTAATGTAAATCTAAATAACATTTACAATCTAGTAATTCTAAATCTAATTGTAAATTTAAATTCTAAATAACATGACCATATAAATTTAAATCTTTAACAAATCTAAATGAAATTTAATTTTAAACTAAATACACTAAATTATAAATCATAGAAATTAAAAAAAAGGGACTGACGTCAGCCACCAACGGGCTGACGTCAGCCCCCAATGAGGGACGATGGGCGGCGGTGCCGGGGCTTTACCCGGCGGCGTGGGAGCGCAGGGATCGGAGCAGGCGATGGCGCGGACGGCGGGGACGGCGAGCGGGATCAACGGAGCGGTGGCCGTGGGACGACGTCCACGACGCGCGGGTGCCGGACGGCGGTGACGACGGGCACGGGGGGCGGGCTGGATCCGGCGCGGGGATGGCCGGCGACGGCGAGGAGGGCGGCAGACGGCATACGTGGGCGGCGACGGCGGGGAGGGTGCGGCGCGTCGGAGTGGACGAGAGAGGGAGGCGCAGCGGGGAGGGAGGTGGAAATGCCAGCGGGGAGGCTGGATGGGGAGGCGGCGACGGTGATGCAGAGGAGGCGGCGGCAACGGTGATGGCCGAGACGAGGAAGAAGGAGGAAGAAGGGGAGGAGAAGGGGCGGGGACATATATATCCCCACCACACTTGTACCGGTGCGAAAGGAGGCCCGGTACAAATGTGGGCATTTGTATCGGGGCACCTCTTGCATCGGTACAAATGCTCACATTTGTACCGGGCCTCCTCTTGCCCCGGTACAAATGTGCTTTTCGTTTCGCGCCATAACGAAAAGCACATTTGTATCGGGGCAAGAGGAGGCCCGGTACAAATGTGCTTTTCATTGTTTTTCCTTTTAATTTACTTTAAATATCCTAAATTTCTAGTTTATTCATTATAAATTTTATACAAGGCAAAAAATAGCAGAAAAATCTTAGTATGCTTACTTTTCATATATACTATGCAAAAAATACATTTCACAATCAAAATGACAACTTTATTATCATCAACAAGTAATATCTTCTAATGGGTATTATTTTTCCTTCACTGCAATAATTACAAATAATTTTTTTCTGTTCATGCAAAATCCTTCTTAAGTAGAACATGTAGTGTTATTAATATGGTAATCATGATTTGGTCTTGCTCGTGTATATTTGTACGTAAATTATTATTTTATATTTATTGAAGTTACAAAAATTGATATGGTTACTATTTTTATTAAGATACATAGTTACAAAAATTGAGTACTGAATAGTATACAGTGGCTAGACACTTGTTAACCTTGTTGCATATGTGCATTTCGTTTTGTTTCATTTTAATTGAGTAGTTTATTTATTATATATATTTAATGAAGCTACAAAAATTGATATGGTTACTATTTAATAGGAGGATTGGGGCCAGATAAAATGATTGACTACTGAAAATAATTCCTTGGTTACATGATCACAAAGGGATGAAACTTATTATACATCTGCATCGTCTAAGGGAACGTTAACAATCTTCCTCTTCACAAATGTCCCTTGGTTGTGATCACGACGTAAGTATGGAGTGTCCTCTTTGGCTAACTGGATGCTTGGGTCAACGTTCACTGAAAATGGTGGAATATCATCGAACTGATCATAATCTTCTGAAATGTCAGTCTTGTCCTCAACTCCAACTATTTTTCTTTTTCCCGGTAGAACTATGTGACGCTTTGGCTCATTATCAGTAATCTTCTTATCATCAGCCTTCTTTATTTGCGGTATGCTTGACATGTCTTTCACGTAGAAAACTTGAGTCACATCATTGGCTAGCACGAATGGTTCGTCTTTGTATCCAATCTTGTTGAGATCCACTATTGTCATCCCATATTTGTCTGTCCCCACACCTCCTGCAGTATTTTTTACCCACTGACACTTAAAAAAGGGGATTTTTAGAGGTCCATAGTCAAGTTCCCATATCTCTTGAATGACACCATAATATGTTTCTAGTTCTCCATTGTCGTCTATTATTGCATCTATACGGACACCGCTATTTTGGTTTGTGCTCTTTTCATCTTGGGCTTTCGTGTAGAATGTGTAACCATTTATCTCGTAGCCTTGGAATGTAAGCACTGTGATAGATGGACCTCTAGCCAACCATTGTAGTTGCTCTTCAATAGTTTTATCACCGATCATCTTTTTCCGCAACCAAGTTCCGAAGTTATCAACGTGATGACGGGTAATCTAGGCCTCTGTCTTCCCTTTGTTTGAGGCCCGTACAATGGACTTGTGCTCCTCCCTGTATGGAGCCACTAGGGATGATTGTTGTAGGACAGTGGCATGTGCTTTACGATATAACATTTCATCCATATCCATCTGAGATTTCTTCCCTAGTGTGCCCTTTCCCTTGAGTCTCCCCTCATGGTGTGATACAGGGAGTCCAATCGGAGCAAGCTCATCAATAAAGTCGACACAAAACTCAATAACCTCCTCTGTAGCATATCCCTTTGCAATGCTTCCTTCAGGACGGGCACGATTACGGACATACTTCTTAAAACCAGACATCAACCGCTCAAAAGGGAACATGTTGTGTAAATACACAGGCCCCAGGATCAAAATCTCTTCAACAAGATGGACAAGAAGGTGGGTCATGATGGTAAAGAAAGAGGGTGGAAAGATCATCTCAAAGCTGACAAGGCATTGCACGACACCTTTCTGCATCTGCACTAGCTTGTCTGGATGGATTGCCTTCTGAGAGATCTGGTTGAGGAATGCACATACCTTGACGATTGCCAATCTCACATTCTCTGGTAGAATACCCCTTAGTGCAACAGGCAGCAATTGTGTCATCAACACGTGGCAGTCATGAGCCTTCAATTTTGTGAATTTTTTCTCTTTGTAATTTATTAGCCACTGTATATTTGAGGAGTATCCCGTTGGGACCTTGATACTATTCAAGCAATCAAACATCTTCTTCTTCTCTTCCTTGCTTAGGGTGTAACTAGCAGGGGCCAAGTAATTATTTCCTTTACCTCTCTTTTTCGGATGCAGACCATCTCGTTGTTTCATCAATTTAAGATCCCGACGTGATTCAATTGTATCTTTTGACTTTCCGTATACACCTAGGTGGCTAAGCAAGTTCAAACAAAAGTTCTTCATGACATGCATCACATCAATTGCGTTGCGAACCTCAAGGATTTCCCAATAAGGTAGTTCCCAAAATATTGACTTCTTCTTCCACACAGCTGCATGTCCATCCTTGTCTGTTGGAATAGATTGACTACCAGAACCCTTCCCATACACTACCTTCAAATCTTTGACCATAGAAAATACAAGTTTACCATCACGGTGCAAGGGCTTCTTACGTTTTTCTCTAACACCTTCAAAATGCTTTATTTCTTCTTCTCTTAACGGGTGCTTAGGAGGAAGAAATCGACGATGGCCCAAATACACAACCTTTTTACTGTGTTTTAGATACATGCTGTAAGTATCATCTAAACAGTGTGTGCATGCTCGGAATCCCTTGGTTGTTTGTCCTGATAGGTTACCAAGTGCCGGCCAATTGTTGATGGTTACGAACACCAATGCTCGTAGATCAAACGTCTTTTTCGCCTCCTCATCCCACATAGGTACATCTTCTTTCGCCCATAATGTTTTAAGCTCATCAATCAATGGTCTTAGGTACACATCGATGTCATTGCCTGGCTGCTTTGGGCCTTGGATGATAATTGGCATCATGATGAACTTCCGCTTCATGCACATCCAGGGAAGAAGGTTGAACATACATAAGGTAACAGGCCAAGTGCTATGACCACTACTAAATTCACCGAATGGATTGAATCCATCCGTACTTAAACCAAACCGAATGTTCCTCGCTTCATTTGCGAACTCAGGATATTCTCTGTCAATGGTTCTCCACTGCGACCCATCAGCGGGGTGCCTAATATTGTCATCTGGTACACGCTCTTTGTGCCAACGCATCATCTTTGCATTGGCCTTGCACCTGAATAGACGCTTCAGCCGTGGTATCACTGGAAAATACCACACTACCTTCGCAGGAATCTTCTTCTTCTTCTTGTTCATCCCCTCAACATCACAAGGATCATCTCGTGAGATCTTGTAATGTTGTGCTTCGCACACGGGACATGCCTCTAATTTCTTGTATTCTTTACCTCGGTACAGGATACAGTCATTAGGGCACGCTTGTATCTTTTCTACCTCCAAGCCCAGAGGACAAACAACCCTTTTAGCTTCGTACATTGACGCCGGCAATTCGTTCCCCTCGGGAAGCATGTCCTTCACGATCAACAATAACTCATCAAAAGCCGTGTCAGAAATTCTGTTACTAGCATTCCATTGCAGCATTTCCAATGTGCTACCCAACTTCTTGTGCCCCTCTTTGCAATCTGGGTACAACGGTTTCTTGTGATCTTCTAACATACGTTCAAATTTCTTTGACTCCTTCACCTTTTCCCCGCAATTTTCCTTTGCCTCTCACAACACCTCACCCAGAGCATCATCTGGTCCTTGATTCTCTCCAATTTCTTCATAATCCTCTCCCATTGGTTCATCTGCAAAGGCACCACCTTGAGACCAGTCAAGAATAGTGTCATCTTCTTCTTCGTCATTTTCCATTATAACCCTTCTTTCGCCATGCTTTGTCCATACAAAATAGTTTGGCATGAATCCCCATTTGAATAGGTGATCGTGAAGACTCTTTATTGATGAGTAATCCTTTTCATTTTTGCATTTTTTTGCACGAACACATAATGAAATCAGACGAGAGCTTATTGGATTCAGCCAGTTGTAGAAATCCACTCAGTCCCTTAATGTAATCCGACAAGATCCTCTTGTCCGAGTACATCCATTGTCGATCCATCTACAAAAGGAAACCAGACAAAATATATCATTATCTTGCAACAAGTGCTCATGTAAAATGCACATTATATAATTCGGCAAAATTATATCAATTTTCTAATGATGCAAACTAATTTTCTAATAAGGAAACTAATTTTCTAATGAGGAAAATAAATTTTCTATTGAGTAAACTAATTTTCCAATAAGGAACTAATTTTCTAATGAGGAAAATCACTTTTCTATTGAGTAAACTAATTTTCTAATGATGAAAATATAAATAAATAAATTGAAAAAATCTATCTACATATACAACGTCTCATACCTCTATCATGACACCTTCTTTCTATTAGAATATAGACAAATATGCATTTAAATAAAAACATTTCATGAATATTTAGCTCATTAAAACATTTCATGAATACTTTAAGTAAAAAGCATAAAACATAAAACGGCAACCGTATATCAAGAGGGATGAAGTAACTAACCTCTACACCACTTCAATGAGTGAAATCGTGGAGAAATCGTCGCAAATCGGGCAAAAGCTCCCTAGGGCGCCATTGGGGAGGGGGAGCTCGAGTTGGAGAGAGGAAGAAGAAGAGTGAGGAGGGGCTCGGGCAGGGGGAAGAAGGAAATATAGCCGTTGCACATTTGTACCAGGCCAATACACGGGCCGATACAAATGTGCATACATTTGTACCGGGTGGTGTCCTCGACCGGTACAAATGTGATCGCCTCACATTTGTACCGGTCGGAGCCACCAACCGGTACAAATGTGAGGCATTTGTACCGGTTGGGTTGTGTCAGGCCCCGCCGAGCCTCTGTGAGAGGACATTTGTACCGGTTGGTGCCTCCAACCGGTACAAATGTAGTTATTTGTACCGGGGGGCAAAATACCCGGTACAAATAAAAAAACAGACCTGTGATATATGTGTGATTCTCTAGTAGTGATTTCTACCATTTAGAAAGAATACAGAGAGTCTCTTGCAGATGCTCTAAGTAGCACCCAACAGCCCGAATTTGACTCCCCATGAAAGCGAGTTAAACAGGGTAAAATATATAGAAAAATATGTGGAGTCTTCTCCGCTGACTTCGGTAAAAAAAATTATATAACCTTCCCATGTGCCTCGCCATACATACGTTTATAGTCAAATCTCAACCAATCTGGGTCCATTAATAAAATAAATGGACCAGGAAACTTGCCCAGCAATAATTTCGGCCCGCACAACAACGTATTTTTCTGCCTTGCCATACATACGTTTTATTCAAATCTCACCCATTATGGGTGGCCCCGCAAGCAGGCATCTGCTGATGAGCATTTCGTTCAAAACATAAAAAAAGAGGAGAAAGCTGAGGGCCATACTTTTTAAGATTTTGTGGCCCTAATATAATTTCGGCCCGCTACCACAAATCATCCGAGGGCCATACTTTTTAAGATTTTGTGGCGAGGCTTAATAACTTGACATATACGAAGACGTCCTGTGCTAAAAAAAAAACTATACGAAGACGTCCTTGGCCAAGCGTACTGCACTGGTCCTCTGTACGTATCTAAAATATAAATAACAAGCGGATGATAATAAAGATACAATACTTGCTACTATCGTCAAAATACTAGTATTTGGCACTGGCTATCGTTACATCTAACATCATGTAGGCAGATAAGCGGACACAGAAGATAACATAAGCACTTAGGTCAGTTTCAGAGAGAGTGTCATTAGAATTATTTTCTTTACAATGAGAGAGATGATGGAATTTCATAAAATGACAGAAGAGTTTCATCCTCATGAATCTAGTAAGCATAGTTACCAAGTTTGTTGTCTAAGTAACTATGTAATGAAACTATTCATTAGCACTGACCTTATAAAAAAGTTAGAGACGATCTTTAATAGTTTAATTTTTTTCTACGAAAATCTCTTGTGTGGAGATTTATTTTGCTACACATCTTGAACAGGTGAGGGGCTAGGGTTCGGACTTTCACTCAAGACTGCAAACTAGAAAACTGCGGCTGTTGGGTTTTACGAGGATTAACTCATCTTTCATCTTATGAAACTCCATCGTTTCTTTCCTCATAATGATCTTATCAAATCATCAAAATTGCTGATATGATATAAAAATAATGCTGATGATAAATTTTCTACTTAGAGTAATCTTAGGGGATGGTTTGATCATGGCTTCATGGGAATGTGCCCGCTGGAGCGTCGGCAAACAATAATATAGTGATGGGCTGACGAGCTGCCGGTAATCAATACAAAGATTCAGATCAGGCGAACAGTGCGCTTATACGATTCAATGTGCGGGTATCTTTTTTAAATCACATAGTACAGACGTTCACGTACACATACACAATTACTCTTATGAACACACGCACGTGACCCTACCTCTATGAGTATCTTTGAAAAATCCAATATCTTCTTATAATGACACAGTGCATACGCAACGCTCACACACGCGCCGGTTAAAATCTTAGAATAATTCAAAAAAATACGAGCACCAAGACTTTAGGCAGATCCAGCACAAGGAAACCAGCTGAGCTAGGTTCGGTTAGAATATCAAAGAAGCCAACGCGAGCTGAAAAAAGACACACACCATCAGCAGATCTTGATGCACGCGTGGAGGATGATAAAAGGAAAACAAGCTAAGGTTAAGGTAATTACGTAAGGCACCTGCATGCATGCGGCGGTAGGTGGGGACACGGACACGGGAGTACGGGACACCGATTAAACTTGTGTATAAAATCCGCATCAGAACCAGGGTCGTGCAGCTCTCTCAACAAGGCGCCCAGGACTTGTTCATGCAGCGGCAGCCTGCCGCAAGTGCGCATGCGCGCGGAGGCTCAGCTAGCTCATCGTATCTCCTACAGCAGGCTGTAGCTAGAGTCTGCAGTTCTACGCTCTGCTGCTGCCTCTGCACCACTCCTCAACTCGGCTTTGGTTGGAGTAACTGATATCTCAACTTGGCATCCATTTAATTTTGGCAAAATAAGAAAAAATGACTTCCAACAATTTGGCAAGGAACCTGGCATCAATAGTAACTTCGCATCTCAGGCCTCTCCACGCGCAAATATGAGCACCGCGACTCCGGTTGCCATCGACGTTTCCCTCTAGGTGGGAGGGTGAAAAAAGAAATAACTAACATAGAAGGGTTTCTGATGTAATCTTTTAAGATGTGGAAGGGCATAAATATAATTCTGTTTCTCTCTCGGGTTCCTGATGTAAATTAGATTTGAGTTTGACATGTGAATTATGTTAAACTATTGGAGATGAACTTTTGTTTACTTGACATATCTTTTTAAAGTTGTCAAAACACAAGATATGTAAAGTAAAATATGCTAAATTGTTGGAGATGCTCTTATCTGCTTAAAAAAACCTTTCCTTTGGTTACTTTGACTGTGATGAAAGACCGCGCATTGGAATAGACAGGATGGATGCTCTTTCCATGCAGCAGTATCACATGTTATTACTACTTGCAAATAAAATAAAATGCATGAGTAGCATGGTCCACGTCGCTACGGCCGGCGGCGCCATTGGTTACTCGGCTCATCATGGGGGCGCGGCGGCGGCCGGAAGTGATTCCCGCGTGATAGCAACTGCAGATTAAATTAAACAAACGGCCGGTCCCTCCTGTGCATGCCACATCGATCCATGCATAATGCACGGTAAAAGGAGAGAGAGACGTGCAGAGAGGTGTGTGGTGGTGAGCTTTTCCGCCTAGCTTGATCCTTCGTATATAGTAGCATCGTCCGTTGATCGATGCGTCGTCGGCGGCACGACGTGCCTCCGAATCTCTCCCGGGTCTCCTCACCCCCCGGCCCGCTAGCTTTACTAAAAGGCGAGGTTCTTTGCGGTGCCCATTTATTTGCATGCTATGCGTTGAGCATGGGAATCCCGGAACTGCATCTTTTCCTTTGAAAGCTAGCTTAGTTATTTTAAGGCCCTGTTCTTTACCTTACAAAAAACAGTGAAAAGTACTATTTACCTATCACATCCATCACATCTTCTCTCACAACAAACACTATTCCAGCACTATTTATTTACAACTTCACTATTTCTTTTCACTTAAAAGAACGGGTCCTAAGTTCCGCCACGGCCACCTTACTAGCAACACTCCCTGATTGTACCCAAAGATGGCGTACCGCTCTACTAGTAGTGCACACGATAACAGCTAGCCCTCCGCGGCCACCTACACAAAATGTTCCTCCATGAGCTCTCGTCCATAACAGTTATCAATAGTGGAATTAATAAAGTTCCCCTCTCTCGTCTCGAAGAAACTCCTCTCTCCTCCTCGTCTCTTCCGCCGCCCGCCCGCCCGGGCCCCTTCCTCTCTCCCTGCCGGCGAGTTCGTCGGCGGCGAGTAGGGGTTGGGGTCCCCAGCTCCTAGTAGTAGATCTAGTAGTTTTTAGTTTGTTTAGCTTGTCGTGGCCTATATGGCGTGTTCCCTCTGTGGCATGAGCTCCTTCGCAGGTTCAGGTTAGCCTAAATAAAGTTCCCCTCTCCTTTCGCCCGGTGGATTGCTTCCCCTTCTCCTCCACGCCATACAATCCGCCTCCCCCTCGAGATCCACCTCCCTCCGTTCCGTTTTCCCCCTGCTGGTGGAGATCTTCTGCCGCCCGTGATCCGGTCGGCGTCGACCTTGTGGATGAGTTATGGTGGTTGTTCCGACCTTCGTCGTCGTTGAACGCACTAGCTCGCGCCCACTTCCGTCCTCGCTGCCGTCTCTGGACTTCTGCTCCTCAGATCTGGGTCCCCTTAGGGTTCGATGGTTGTTCCGACGCTTCTCTTCATCGTTGTCGAACGCATCGTCAGGCTCCGGTCTCTGCCTCCGCCCTCGCCATCACCCTCTCTACCAAGCAGCACATCCTCCTTCGGCATCGAGTTTGTTCATCGACCTCCGCCACCGGCTCGGTAGTGAGCCTCCCACCGGCTCTGTGGAGGACAACCTAATACCCGCCGGCAACTGCCTCTACAACATCCTTGGTTCGCCGGCGACGCATTTCATCGACGTCGTCCACATCCTCTTCAAGCCTTCGCTCGGCGAGGCCCCTCCGCATCTCAGGCTCCATGTGTCTGCGACGCCCCTGCAGCCGTCCGCCGACGAGCTGCTCCCCGGTGGAGGATTTGGTTTTGTGTCCCTTAGCCCTTAGGGACCTTGATGTAAAAGCCTCCTTAACCAAGGACCTTGTTGTAAGATCACTGCTTTAATATATTATAAGTGTTTGTTGTAAAAAAAAAGTCACATAGGAAATTTGACGTACAAGTCACCTTTAAAAATCAAGTTTTTTTTGGTATTTAAAGAATGAGGTTATACTCACAAAAGATTAATCTAATAATGGAATGGTACTAAATTTTGACGCTTTTGTAATGTGCAAGAGTCCATTAAACACCAGTTTCTTTTTATTGTGCTTATGCTAGATTCCCGTGGAGAGCTACACATGTTGTGTTTGATATTGTCCCACCATTTTTAACACAAATGATCTATTCAATAATTGGATAAAATGGGGAAACAACAACCAAACTTAAATTTTTTGACAGGGTGGAGGCTATACTTTATGCAAATTGGTTAACGAGAAATGATATCGCTCCATGGGAGTGCAATTTCAGCTTTTGAAAGAAAATCCTCAAAGAAGTACAATCCTTAAAAATAGATCTAACTACCTACATAATTAAGTGGTCAAATCTGAATGAGTTGCATGTCAAAACTTTCACCCTGTTCGTTTGGCTTATCAGCCACGAGCCAATCAAATCAACCACCAGTACTTTTATCTCAGAACAAACGAGCACCAGCCACTAGCCAAACGAACAGGCCGATTGCATGTGACCACCAACAAAGAAGGGTGTTAGAATCTTTTTACGCTACCATTAATTTGTTCTAGAAAAACTAGAATTGCACTTTTCATAAGACGAAGTAAGAGCAACTCCAAGAGACTAGCTAAATTTTATTCTCTATATTCTCATTTAAAGAGCTATTTATCTAAGATCTCCTCTTTATATTTGATTGCACTCCAACAGACTAGTCAAAATTTCACTCTTCATATCCAAATCCACCTCACCTCTCTCCATCTCACTGCCACGTGGGCCCCACAACCTTATCCACCCTGCTTCTTCAGCTCCTGTCCATGGCGGCCGCCAACCCCTGCTTCTTCTGCTCCGGTCCATGGCGGTCAGAAGGGGTGCCGCCGAGGGGTGCCACGCTGCTCCCCCAAGCCACTCGCTCCGCCGCCCCCGCACAGGTTCCTCCGTCATCCCGCGTCGCGCCGCTCGCTCCATCGCCCCCACACAGCTCCGTCCGCCGCCCTGCGCCGCTCGCGTTGTGCCCGTGCAGCACGCTCCGCCGCCTCCGCCCCGCGCTGCACAGCTCTCTTCGACGCCCAGGGCGGCCGGGATCTCGCGATGGACGCCGCACTCCGCCGGCAGGCACCTCTGCCGGGATGCCGCACTTCGCTAGAACCCGCTCTCCGGCCTCAAGCTGCGCCGGTGAGTGTGCTGGTCGCACGGTCGTGCCTGGGCAGTAGCGCCCGCCTGGAGGGAGACGCGGGAGGGGCCGACCGGCCGGGAGATGCGGAAGCCGCTCGTCAAACATCCTGAGCCCGAAGGAACTTTTTGCGAGTGCGATTCCGAGCGAGAGGGATAGCTAGTTTGTTGGATTTTAATTTTTGTGCTCTTTTTTAAATTTTAGCTAGTCTTTGAGTTTTAGAGAGTCTCTTGGAGTTGCTCTAAGTTTGTGAATCAAAATCTTTCATGCAAGTCTTATTAGGTTATTGTGGACTAGAAGTTGCACTCGCCGGCAAGCTTTTGACTGGATTGAATGGTCTTTTATTACCTCTGTTTTGCACAAAATTGGTTTCACTGATCATTTCATTAACCTTATTCAAGCATGCATTTCTACTTCTTCTTTAGCTATTTTGGTCGATGATGAGCCCACTGCTTAATTTCACCCCCAGAGAGGTCTCAGACAGGGATGTCCACTCTCACCTTATTTATTTGTCTTAGCTATTAATGAACTATCTTTGAGATTGCAGGAAGCTCTTCATCACAATAATCTTACAGGAATTTCTCTAGGACCTGTGCACCTCCTATTCACTCTCTTTTGTTTGCAGATGATTTAATTTTGTGTGGAAAAGCTACTTTGGAGGAGGCTAACAAAATCAAGGATATCCTTTACACTTTCTGTCAGCATTCTGGTCAGATCCCTAACCTCCAAAAATCTGCTATTCTTTTTAGCAGGAACGTACCCATTTCCACTAGAAATCAGATTCAAGGTATCTTTCATATATCCTCTCTGCAACCTAATACTATGCACTTAGGCCATCCTTTAATTTTCTCTCACAAAGATAAAAATAAAGCATATCAGTTCATTCACAACAAATTCATTGCAAAATTTAGCACTCTTAAAGCCAATAGCCTTAATCATGCAGGTAGGCTTCAGTATATTAAATCTGTTCTATCTTCCATCCCTATTTACTACATGTTTACTATTCTTTTCTCTAATAATTTCATTGCCAAGATTAATGCTATTATCAGAAAGTTTTAGTGGGCAGGAATCCAAGAGGAAAATAATACTAATCTTCTTATTTTACCTATTGCTAACCCTCCTCTTCCCTCTACCGTTTCACATCTATGGATGTAGGATTCAAGACAATGGGACCCGCAACTACTTGCATCTATCTTTGAACGTCCACTGGTCCAGTCCATCACCACAACTCCAGTACACCATTCAATGCAGGATGATACACTTAGATGGCTACTGGCAATCAATGGCAAGTGCACAACTAAGGCTGCTTATTCCTATCTGGCAAGTCAACAACAACACAACTTGCCCCTTCAAGGTAGTAGGAACCTTTCTCCCCAAGCTAACACTATCCCGCAGAAGGTCTGGAAAGCAAAACTCATTCCCCCCTTTCTTAAAACTTTTGCTTGGAGCTCATTAGAAGAGCCCTTGCTTCTGCTGAGAGAGCTGCTAGATATTCAACTCACATAGAAAACAGTTGCTCTGTTTGTGGGATTATTGAAACTGATATTCATCTTCTTTTTCCATGTGACTTGTCCAGGGATGTATGGAATGACTCCTCCTTCAATTTCCCTCTCCACCTGCTAGACCCAGCGGAGGATGGTGTTCAAACCGCACTCTCCATTCTCCTAACCCCCTCTCTTCAGGAACATGATCTACTTCACTTCCTCTTCTTTTCCTGGTACATCTGGAGGGCTCGCAATGACTACAGATTCCAAAGAAGAAAATGGTCCCCTCATCAGGTTTTACATGCTGCTCAATCTCACCTGAATATCCACATTTCTGCTGCTGAAAATCAAAACCACAACCGCTACCAACCCATCAGCTCCACAATGTTTCATCCTCCCAACAACCAAAATGCCTCTACCAATACCCACAGCAACTCAGCTCAGCATACCCACCAGAATCAATGCCCACGGACTCAATATCAACCACCTGATCCTATCACTGCAATGTCTCAATTATTTTGCAGGACTATGGATGACTCCTTCAATTGGCAATGCAGGCTGCCTGAATCATCAAGAACTCTTTGCTTTGTTGATGCTTCTACTCAACCAGATTATGGCCTCTCTCATCAGAGAAGGGATGGTCTGGGTATATATGTTGTCAATTTGCAGGTTCATCCAACAAACTTCATATACATCAGGGCTACACTACATGAGACACATAGTGTCATCTTTGCTGAGGCGGCTACCATGGCTTTGGCGGCGATGGTACTACACAGATTGGCACTCAATCATGTTGATTTCCATTCTGACTCTTTGCAGCTGGTGACGCTCCTCAACTCAAGGGATCCCCTGAACTACCAGATTGGAGAATGTCTCCCCTCATCCAGATGTTCCAAGATTACACTAGAGATAGGGGCTCTCAAGTTCTGAAAATTGATAGATCATTTAACTGTATTGCAGACTCTCTAGCTCGTTTAGCTTTCTCTTTTCCTGATCTGCAGTACCCCAATTATGTACCCTCTTGCTCTTATGAGCATCTTGATCAACAGTACCCTCTCATGGCTGTACTGTCATTTGTACCCCTTGATTCTTTAAGGGTTCTAGCAGTCTCGTGCTGCTAATTAATGAAAGTGAAAGCTTGTTGTAAAAAAAGCCAGCAAGGCCTGAGATTCCCCGGTTCGGGGATCGAAGACAACACACCAAGCGCCGTGCCTTGTGCATCAGGATCGGTACTGCTGTCAAATACGTACAGTACGCCAGAAAAGGCAAGAAAAGATACCGAAATCCTAATCGGATCAGATGGCCAGCGGCTCGGATGCTCCGCACGGGCCCTGGAATCTACGTGTTCGCTCCTGATAGGCTACTGACGTCAGGACGGCCGTCTCCACTCTCCAGCGCCGGGGGCATCCTCTGCGGCCAGCACATGCCGTTGCCGCCGCAGTGCTGAGCGCAAGGTTGGTGTGGCACCACGCGCGTCTCATGAATTGGTGAAAAAAGACAAACGCCTGCAGGTGCTAGCAGCTAGTAGCTGAACACGCAGCTACACGAGGCCCTAGGCCTTTGTGTGAACACGAGCAGCCGCCTGTGGGCCACCACACCGGCAGAGAAGTTGGCCGGCGAGGGAATTTCACACCACATTACACTTCGGCTGCGAATTTGGGTAGAACATTATGCTACCCTCGAATCTTGTAATCGGGTGTGTTTTGGATGAAGGAACACGAGGGACGATGGGACATGGCTATTTTTCATTTTGAGAATCAATTCGTCAGCACGTACTACCTCCGTTCGTAAATACTCCCTCCGTCCTAATATATAAGGACATGGAGGGTTCAAATTTTGTACCAAAATATAAGGTTCTGGAAGAATGTAACAAAATTGAATGAGGTTGGTGAGTAGGTGGAGAGTTAGTTGGTACTGTAAAATGAGGGGTATAGAGGTCATTTCCTCCTATCGTTGTTTCTTGAGGACCTTATATTTTGAGACGGAGGGAGTACATGACATCATTATCTTTTTTTTCCATTCGTTTGAACTATTCGTCTTTTCTATAAATATTTTTGCAAATTGGTAAATCAACAAGTTAAATTTAAAGTACTTTTGATAATAGATATAATGATTTACATTTTACTGTAGTTAACAAATTTGTTCAATATATATTGGTGGTCAAAGTTTGAGTAAAAAGTCAACAACGTCATATACTTAAGAAACGGAGGGAGTATTTCATTAAGAGGATAATTCATCTTATTTAATGGTTCGTTGGATAAATAGTGTCGGGGTTCTGTAACCACTGGCTAGTAGATTTCTTGGATTGCGTGTCGGGCCTCGGATGGTGTGCAAAAGGGGGGACTTCTCTTTTACTTCTCCCTTCTCCTCTCGGGAGGAGCTCTCCCTCTCACTGTTCATCTTCTACCTTCGGTCAGACTCGGCCCCCACACACGTACGCAGACTTCTGCTACAAGAACCACGTACACACACCACAGAGACTTAGGACCGAGCTCCCTCTCTCGCCCATTTGTACCCCCTACTACAAATCAGTGCAAATAACACAGGCAGCGCGAACTAGATGTAGGGTATTACTCTCCGGAGGCCCGAACCAGTATAAATCCTTGTGTTCCGCGCTGTCCAGCGCGAACTGGACATGCCTCCTGAAGGGACTTCTTGGTCCGCTCGAGGTCTCTACCGGTCTCTGAGAAAGGGGAGGAGCAAAAATTAGCTGAAGTATCCGTTAGGAAGAAGCGAGGTGCAAGCAGGGGCAGAAGACACATACTTGCAAGCTTGTCGGACAAAGTTTTGGCCACCTTGCCAACCTCCTGAATCTTGATCTGAGCCCTGATAAGGAGGCCCACCTTGTCCGCGAGCTGTTGGGCCAGCGCGGCACGAGATGTGCGAAGATCTGCCATAGCGAAAGGTCAAGACAACTACGTCACAACACTGTACGAAAAGAAAACATTACGAAATTTACAATCCCCGACTACTTACTCTGAATATCTTGATCCCGCGCGGCGACGGTCTCGCGGAGCCGGTTCCCCTCGTATGTGGCGCTCTGAAGCATAGCGGCCAGATCGACAACGTCTTCTCCTGGGTGGCAGTCTAGGCAGCGGACGCGACGGCTTAGGCGGCGGTCGCGGCGGCCGACTGCAGCTCCGCGGCCGTCACCTCCGCTTGGGCCAGCTTCGCCTCAAGGGCGGCCTTCTCCGTCGCGGCGGTGTCGGCGGCTGACTGCGCCACATTGGTGCGGTCCTCCGCGGACTTCACCACCGCCTCGAGTGCGGCTCTCTCCGACACCTTGCTGGCCGCGGCCTCCGCTGCAACCAGGCGGGCTGCGGCCAGCTGCACCTCCAGCTGGAACTTCTCAGCCCGGAGCGCCTCGATGGTGCGCGCCTTCTCGGCACCGCTGTTCGCGAGCACCTGCGCCGAGCGGGATCTCGCCTTCAACAGCGTCGACAAGAACGAAAGAACAAATCTAAAAGTGGGATCGCAAACTCACCATCGTCACGGGGAGGATCATCTCGTCGAATGCCCGCTCGGCCCATCGCAGGCCCCGTTCGAGGCGTCGGCGGGCCAAGGCCTCCTCGCTCTCGTCAGCGCGGGCCTCAACCCGCGAGAAGCACACGAGATCACGGGGCCGCCCCTCCTCGGGAGTTGGCTACCGCAAACTGGTGGCAGGGGATAGGTGAGCCCCCGAGCTCTCTCCGACCTCCCGGACTGTCGCCGGGAGCGAGCCGTCCGTCGTCTCCTCGGGGTTGGCGGTGTCCTGCGCGGCGGGGCGGGGTGACTCCTCGATCAGCACAATGTTTGTGTCCTGCGCGGCAGCAGCAGCATCAAGCGCGGGCGACCCGACCGGCGGGTCTGCCGTCACGCCGAAGGCGAGTCCCGGGGATATGGCGGCAGTAGACTCTACCACCGCGGCCACGGTCGCGAACTCTTCCGGGGCGGCTCTGACCATCTCGTCCGCGGCGGCTGGCGTCGCGTGCGGGATTTCGGCATAAGCGTCGCCTTCCTCGTCTGCGGCAGCGATGAGGATGACGGGCGGCGCGGTCGCCTCGACCACTGGCTCCTCGGGCCCCGACAAGCATCGCTCCAGCTCGGCCTGAAGGGTGGAGACGTCTCCTTCCGAGGGGTCGGCCCCTCCTCATGTCTGGCCCAGCGAGAGGCCGTTGCTCTCGGGGTTTCCGGCACCCTGGGGCGGTATGGCCGCCTCAGGGGCTGCAGACGCTCCGACCACTTCTCTGCCGGTCTGCGTCGGTGGGGGAGAAACCGCCTTGGGGTCGGCGGACGCCTCAACAGCTCTGCTTCCGACCTGCCCCGACAAAGGGGCCGGCGGTGGGGTTGTCGGGCGGGGCTCCACGTGGGGCTCGCACGTGACCTGTCTCAACAGCTTCCGTAGTGCTATGCTGAGCACACCAGTGTCGGCGCGGCTATAACAAGAAACAAACCATGAGATGAACAAGAGCAACGACAAACAACACGACACGTCGGGGCAACGCGGCGGCACATAGCCTAGCGACATGATGTGGGCCCGCTTGATGGGCCTGGCGGCTGCGCTCGAGTCGGGGGCCGGCCTCTTATCCCCCGCAAGGGCGAGAGGGACCTAGGCGGCCGGGGCGCCGCCTCCCCGAATGACCAGTGATCGAAGACAGCGCGGAGGAGTACTCTGTTCCCCCCTTGCGGCGTGCTCGGGGGAGAAGTCCTTGGTGTCGACCCCGCCTCCCGCGGCGAGTGCCCCCTCGGGGAGTGCGACCTCCGGCGCGACGTGTTGCCGGAGGAGCGGTGGGAGGAAGAGTCGCGGCCCGACGGCCGGCTGGGCGGATCGCTCCACCGAGGGGAACCCCTCCTCTCCTCAGAGGCGTGACGACCCTGGGGAGCGGGCGAGGGCGGACCTCCCTCTGATCCTCCCGAGAAGGGCAGGGCGCTGGGCGCGACCTAGAGCTCCCACCTTGCTTGCGAACGGACGGCGCCGGCCGCTGGCTCGAACTAGCCTCCGTGGCCTTGAACTGCGGCGCGGGCGACGCGGACAGCGACGTCTCCACTCCGTTCCAGTCAGCGTCCGCGCTACCCTCGTCGTCGGTCCACGGCGGGGACGGCGAGGGATCCTCGTCCGAGGAGACGGCGATCTCCCAGCCCCGCCGGCGCTTGGCGCGCTGATCATTCCGGCTGCACTTATCGACCTCCTCCTGCTTGTGCTTGGCCTTACGGTCCGCCCACCTCTTCTCCGCGGTGGCATTGGCGCGATTCTGCGCCATGTCCTCGGGAAGGGGAGCCCGCGTGGGGAGGACGCTCGCGGACCCCAACTGAAAAGGGGGAGGACAAACAACCACGACAATCAACACCGAGTCAAGACTACCAACGAGAACCCCGAACAGGTCGGAAGGGGAAAGATACTCACCATTTTCTTGGTCCCCTCGTTGGGGGAGCATGGGCAGCAGTTGGGACGGCAGCCACGAGTACCGCGCCTTCCCGATGTCCTACCCACGCGGCGCTAGACGTTGTCGAGCGAAGGTCGGATGGGAGTCGTCACCGTGCCCTCGAAGGGCGCCTTGTCGGGCGTCATCTGGTAGATGCGCAGGGCCCGTCGCTGGAGCGGGACGATCCCCAGCGTATGGTAACTACCGATGACGGCCGCCAGGTAGACGGAGGCTGCGCGGAGCCGCGTCAAGACCTCCCAATAGCCCTTGAGCAGCCTCACTTGCTCCGCCTTCTCAGGCCCGAAGCTCCACTTCTTCGGCGCCACGGCGATTGACGCTCCGGTGTACTCCGACAGCGGGTTCTCGGGATCATTCTTGAGGTATAACCAAACCTTGTGCCACCCGCTGTTGGAGCTCGTCAGCGAGGTAGGGATGTACTCGTCTGCCCTCCCCTGCTTTGCCCGGAGATTGGCGCACCCGATCGTCGTCAGGAGTCCACCATCCTTCAAGCACACGAACTTGAAGAAGTAGCGAAACAAATGCCAATGGGCCTCCACGCCCAAGTACCCCTCACACAGCGCCTCGAATGCCACCATCTGCTGGATGCTGTTGGGGTTGAGGTGCTGGAGCTACAGCCCATACTCGAGCAGCACGGCGCGGATGAACCGCCCGGTGGGGACGGAGAAGCCGCGCTCATGGAACCCCATGAACGAGACCACGTAGCCCGGCGGCAGCCGGGGGACAGTCTCCCTCTCCGGCACCTTCCACTCCTCCGCGGCGGTGGGCGCCGACAGCATGCCAGCAGCAACAAGCCGCTGGAGCATCGACCGAGTGACGCCAGAACGTGTCCAGTTCGACATGGCGGCGCTGAGATTCGAGATGTGACACGGGCGAGGGGGAGGAAAGAGCACCGGCGCAGCAGATACGGATGCAGAGGTGCGGGTGGTGATGGCTATGGCGAAGATTGGGGAGAAGAAGAGGCGAAGGTTTGAAATCTCAACCGACGTTCGGCTGATAAAGGGGCAAGTGCGGGCGCCGGCCTTAAATACTGGGACCCACAGTCCAGCCGCACGACTCGCGATGCCGAAACGACGCCCCCTCAGACGGCGCGCCTCCCGGAGTGACTGGCGCACGCACGCACGGCGGTTCGATGCCCGGTGGGCCCACGAATCTGAACCGACACGCAACTGTCGACTCACCCCGCCACGTCCGTCACGTCCGCCACGACGTAAATTTGGAGACATCTACAGTTTTTGAACATTTAACCCCACAAGCGAATCTGCAAGTCCCTAGTAGGCTCGGGGGCTACACCCGGCAGGTGCGCTCGCGCGCACCCACCAGAAAAACCAAAGATCCATCTCCACAACGGTTCGGCTACTCAGCCTGGGAACGAGTCCTTGACTCCCTCACCAGGCTCGGGGGCTACTGACGAGGGCCTGGACTAGGGCCCACCAAGCAACTGGCATCAACCGAGGGGCGTACGGCTGACGGTCCGAGTACTTGACGGTACATATGACAAGGTATCCCCATCTCCGAGTACTTGACGGTTCGCATGACTACTCCTCCGTCTCCGAGTACTTGGCCATTCGCCTGACTGCTTCTCCGCCTCGGCCACGACTACTCGTTCGCACGACAAGTCTCCGCCTCGCCCCGACTACCTGTTCGCACAAGTAGTTTCCGTCTCAGACCAAGGCCAAGTCCCCACGCGGGAGTCAAGCCCGGGACGGGCGGCCCACCACGGGCGTGGCGCTACCTCTACGCACAACCGCTCCCACAACGCCTCGTAAGGTGCCAGTTCCCCATGCCCAGCCGTATTGACAGGGCACGCCTGGTGTCAGAACGGCGTGGGCGGCCAGCGCTGACCGGTGCCACGAACGGCACAGTGTGACCCACGCCTGACACAGCACGCGACTTCCTGTCTGACACAGGACGCATCGTCTCACCAGAACAGGAACCCTGCAACACCCCGAAAGGCGTGTACCTACTACACCGCCGGACACTGGGATGCCGGGTGTACCCTCCACGGTGACCAACCACTCGGAGAAGCACCCGAGAAGCCGCCGGCAGCAACTACTTGGAGCCAACCACTCCGGGACGCCCATACGGTCTTCACAAACTCCACAACAGTTCGGGGCTGTTCACCACGCCGCTGACGGACGCCCGACGTGGGGAGGGACACCCTGGCACTGTAGCACTGTAACATATCTTTGTATTCCCTTTTTACCCTTCTCCCTTGTGCCTATAAAAGGGGGAAGGGGCAACCGTTTTAGGGGTGAGACATTAGCATTCCACACGCCCGCAACGCACATACGATACGCGAACCACTCACCTCAGGGACTTGGGCCTCGTTTCCCTTTCCCGACTAGTTTGTACCCCCTACTACAAACATTCCCGGCATAAGAACACCACCCCTCGAGACTGGACGTAGGGTATTACTCCCTGGAGGCCCGAACTAGTATACATCCTTGTGTCTCTCGTGCCAACCATCCGGATCCGACACGTGATCGATAGAAATTTACTTTCTGGCAGTAGAGATCCCCGACAAATGGAAACATCTCTGTTTTGTTGTTTGGTTGGAGAGACGAGTGAAGGATGAGATTGATGCTGTATTCACTTTGTTAATTGTAGTTTTCCACTATCATAACTAAAAATAGTGAGACTTATTGTCAGTTGCTCAAAACAGAGGACATCTCCGCCCCCAACCTGATTCTGCCGATGTCTTCGTCGTCCGGTGGCACGGCCAACCCACCGACGACGGCCCCATCGGCGTCGTGAGTGGCCTCGCCTGCTTTTTCCATCCACACCACTCTATCCTGCTCCACGCCGCCCTCCAGCTTGCTGCATTCGGCCATTGCTCCGGCTTGTTCCGATCGTCCTGCTCCCCCAGTTGCTCCCTTTGGATCTCCATGCGCTGCTCATCTCAACGACCTCAACCGACCGTCTGCCTCACCCTGCCCCACTCACCGGCATGGTGAGGGTGGCGGAGACCTGCAGTAGAGGATAGGTGGTGAGACGAGCGTGCGGCGACCTGTGGAGTGTATAGAGGAGTGTGTGACGGGGACGACAAAGAAGCGACATCCGCGAGGGTCGGACTCATCCATTCGATTTGGTGGGACCAAGCTAGATGTTGCTCGTTTTCGAGAATGTTCTCTTTTTTATGTTGTCCCATCCCATCAAAACACACCGTAGACCTACTAGTAGGGTAGGTGGAAATGTCCAAATGGGTATTTCAAATCGGGTCCTTGGGTGGGGCTTGTTTGGATTGGTGAAGTGGATTGTTAAGGCAAGCGGGGTGGGGTCTACTAAAATTGCAGGTCGGAGTGGGTAGAGGTGGTGGGTTATCATAGAGGTGTATGTGAGTCAGACGCTCCACCGAGGAAGGCGGTGCTACTGCCGCTGGCCACCGCTGCTCTCGTGTGATCACCTTCTTGACGGCGGTGACATGTCGCACAAGCACAAGCATAATTAACATGATCGTGTCAATTGTTTGAGCACGAATATGATTCAAAACAAAAAAAATATTTGGAATACAATTTTCATATAAATTTTGTCTTCATTCAAGTTCATATGAAACATTATAATTTTCGAAAGATGTGACGAGGAGTTACCACCGGTTGAATCGTAATAACATGCTACAGAGCGGTAATGCTACAATACCTGTGTCGCTGGTTGAAATGAGGAAAGTTGCTACAATGCACTTAGCCGCCTTTTCAACAGGCCGTATTTTTCTCAAGTATATATTTTTGCAAAATTGTAAATAAATAACTAAATAAAAGGAAAAAGGCTATTTTGCTCTCCTCACCTATTTACTTTGTCCACTTACCCCCTAAGCAAATTTTGAGCTCACTTTACTCCCCCGAACTATTTTATTTGGTCCAATCTACCCCCAATTAGATTTCACTTTTTTGTTTCTTTGTTTACAAGTTGTGTTTTAATTTGTGATTGTTGTCGGTTGACTTATAACACTGTGCTCTATGTTAAAAAAAATTAGATTTTTTATAATTACTTTTTCTATAGTTTTGTAAATCTAAGATTAATTTCTTTTTTTTGGGCAAAAACTGTGGGGCAACGCCCCCCAGCAACCGGAATTAAATTAAACAAAAGAGAAGTTACAAGAGAACTTACAACACCCCTAACCAGAGGTTAGGACAGCAACTTAGAGGGGGGAGCCAGGAGCAAGCAGGAGACTAAACAAAAGCAAAAGAAAGGCAAAACAAAAAGGACAAAGCTAAAGCCAAGAGAAAACTAAATGGCCTCCAGCCAAGCAACAATGGATTGATGAAGCGTGCTTTTGATTCTTATCATGTGCCGAAGAACCTCCTCCTTGAAGGACACCTTCTAGGAAGCAAGACATGGAGGCTTGCTGCTGAAGACCAGACTATTTCTTTCCTTCCAGATGCACCAAGCTCCAATCATGAAAATTTCCATAAAGAAAGGGTGAGGGAAGACCTGTTTAGCAAGATAGAGCTTCTGATGAGTGTTATGAAATTCATTCTAGGAGATTCCCAGAGCAAACCATCTACAGGCAGCAACAGGACAATCAAAGAAAAGATGCTCAGTGGTTTCCTCAATTCCATCCTGACACATCACACAGTTGTATCCTTCTGCAAGATGCTTCTTTCTCCTCTTCAAAACATTTCTTGTGTTTAGTCTGTCATTAAGAAGGAGCCAGGTGAAAAACTTAACTGTAGGAATGCACTTTGATTTCCAGATCCAAAGAACCACTCTGCTAGGCTACAAATTCTTAAACTGATACTGGTAGTACTTGCTTGGGGTATGACCCTGCTGACCCCAGATGAAGTGCCAGGAGTCCTTTCCACATTGATCAGCAGGAGGGAGGGAGGCAAAGTACTGCTGCAAAAGCAGGAGTTCATTGTAGGCAGCTCTCGACATCGGGATGCGAAAACAGTTGATTAGATCATCCTCCTACCTAAGCTTCCAGAGGGAAGCCTTAGGATCCTTCGCATAGACAGCAAGGGTCAGGAAGATTTCAGTTTGAAGAGAGCCATTGATAATATCCTCCCAGAAGGCAACCGTATCCCCCATGGAAGGAGAGCAAACAGCCACACCTCTATAAAGAATATGCAGCCTAAGGATGTCCTTCCACCAAAAGGACCCTTTCTCTCGAGCAAGGTGAGGAACTAGACCTTGATAGTATTTATTCCAAATAAGAGTGACCCACTAGACATCAGCTTTCCTATCAAATTTATCAAGTTGCTTCAGAAGGAGGGCATCATTTTGCACGCTGAGATTAATCACCCCAAGGCCTCCCTTGTTTTTTGGCTTCCTAACCAAGTCCCAAGCAGTAAGATTGTATCTCTTTTGATTGGAGTCCTTTCCCCTCCATAAACAGTTCTTTCTGTATTTGTCAATTACCTCAATGACAGTGACAGGAAGCTTTAAAGAGCACATATAATAAGTTGGTAGAGAGGAGAGAACAGAGTTGATTAGTTGTAACCTACCAGCATATGAGAGAAACTGAGACGAGGCCGCAAGCCTTCTTTCCACTCTGCACATCAGAGGAGCATAATCCTTTACTAATGGCTTAGTGAGCCCCAGGGGAAGGCCAAGATATGTGAAGGGGAGAGAGCCAACCATACATCCAAAGGAAGCAGCCAGCATATCAGCCTTATGACTATCAATGTTAATGGGGACTAGGCAAGATTTGTGATAGTTGATCTTCTGTCCACTAGACACAGTGATTTTTTGTAGAAGCTCTTTAAGCACTAACAACTGTTGCTCATCACCTGGCATGATGATGATAGTGTCATCAGCGTATTGCACAACATGGAAAGGGAGATCAGCCCTCTGAGGAAAGGGAGGAACAATTCTGCCAAGCTGATATTCATGATTTATGACACATTGGATCAGATCAGCAGCAATAGCAAAAAGGATAGGAGAGAGAGGGTCCCCCTGCCTAACACCTCTCTTACACATAAACTCTTTTCCAGCAGTGCCATTAAGGAGGACTGATGTGGTGGCAGAATTCAGCAAGTCCTCAACCCATTTGATCCACTTGTGAGGAAAACCCTTGGCCCTGAGCATGTTCAACACAATGGAAAATTCTACAAGATCAAAAGCTTTTTCAAAATCAAGCTTAAGGATGACAATTTCTCTTCTAGACTGGTGGCACTGGTGAAGATACTCAAATGCCCACCCAAGGCAGTCCTGAATGGTTTTCCCTTAATGAAACCATACTGGTTCTCATGCACCACCTGAAGGGCCACCTTCTGGAGTCTATTGGCAAGAAGCTTAGAGACCAACTTGGGAGAGGAATTGATGAGAGAGATAGGCCTAAAATCAGTGACCTTTTCAGGATTGTCAACCTTGGGAACTAGGGTGATATATGAATAGTTAATGCTCTTCAGATCAACATCATGATGATAGAAATCAATGCACAGCTTATAGAAATCACCCTTGATGATATGCCATGCTTTCTTGAAAAATAAATTATTTAAACCATCAGGACCTGGGGTTTTATCAGGGGGTAATTCAAGAATAACATTATCAATTTCCTCCTGACTAAAGGGGAGACAGAGATGGTCCAAATTATTGAAATGAGGCACAATAGATTGCAAATCAAACTGCATGTCAGTGGGCACTGTGCAACCCAACCTGTTCCTGAATTCTTGGTGGAAGAGAGCACTCTTCTTTGAATGTTCAGAGACCATTCTACCATCACAGTCAACAATTTGACTGATGACATTCCTCCTGTACCTCTCTGAGGCCATAGCATGATAAAACTTGGTGTTCTCATCACCAAACTGCACCAAGTGTTGGGTGTATCTCTGTCTCCAGTAGGCCTTCTGCATAACCAGGAGATTCTGAATCTGCCCTTTAATGATCAACCTAAACCTGTGTTCATGAGGGAGAAGGTTTCTGAGCTCTTCCAACTTATCAAGGAAAGCAATAGTCATATTGCAGTTAGCAATCAGCATTGAAAGATTAGAAAGACTTTTAGCCCATTTTTTCAGAATTCTTCTAAGAAGTTTGAATTTGGCACTAATGACATAGGCACTATTCAAGGATCCCACAGGGAAAGACCAGGCACTGGTAATCTGCTCAATGCAGGCAGGATGACTGAGCCAAAAATTTTCAAATATAAAAATATTTGCTTCGGGATATTTGTTCCAATCAGAATCTTGCAAGGCAAATGGTCCGAGGTGGTCTTGGCCAGAGGTAGGACCAGAGTCAAGGGAAACTGGCTTGTCCAGGTGGGAGAAGTGAAAAACCAATCAATTTGTTCAAGAAGAGGATTTGCTTGTATATTGCTCCATGTGAAGCTCCTGCCCTTAATTGGAAGCTCAACTAACCCAAGGTGGCTAATGATGTTGTTGAAGACAAGAGAATCATTGAAATTCCCCCTGGTCTACTTCTATTTTTAGCATATCTGTAGAAATTGAAATCTCCCACGAGCATCCATAACTCCTCCTCATCCATATCCAGGTTGTAAAGCCAGTTGACAAACAAATCTCTAGCTGGCTGCCTACAAGGCCCATATACTACAACCATATTCCAGGAAACAGAATTAAAAGTCGAAGTAACAGCAAGTCTTATGGCAAAGCTGTGCTTGTCATGGGTTAAAACAGTAAAATGCTTGGAAGCCCAACAAACAAGAATTCCACCAGAGGCACCAATAGATGGACAGAAATCAAAACTATCAAATCTCTTAGGGGCAAAATTTCTGATGAATTGAATATCAAAAGATTCTTTTTTGGTTTCCTGAAAGCAAAAAATGTTGGCCCCACTTTCCTCAATTTTGTTTTTCACTAAGACCCATTTATCCTTGTCATTTAGTCCTCTGACATTCCATCACAAAATATTCCATGATCTATTATCCATTAAAAAAGTGATGGGGAAAGGAGATAACAAGGAGGCACAACCACCCTGACAACCAGAATGAATCTTCTGAAACAAAGTTAAAACCTGCAGTAAAATAAGGCAACCAAAGTTTCCACCAATAGCCAAGCAAGCAATAAGTTAAGTGCCACATCAGGGCCACCAAGTACACAGAGCACCACATTTGAACAGAAAAACAAAAGCAACAAGCCATAAGATCACTCTTCAGATAATGGAAGCAGGGTGGAGATGTTCGGCTCCATAGGAGGAGCACCACAAAAGCTAGTTCCCAGCTCCACCAGCAGAGGTGCAGGGATGTCTTCAACTTCAAATTCTTCAACAGCTTCTTGCTCAAGGCTCCTGGTGATGATAGCATTCTTCAGATCTTCCACTTTGGAGAACAGAACAATTTTGACAGTAGCCCCTTTCTTTCTTCTGGGTTCATTATCCAGCTGGACATGCACAATACCCCTATCCTGCCTGAGTCTAGCACTCCTTCTAACCTCATCATCAACAATAGGGGTCTTTGCTCGTGCTTTCCTTTTATGGCTCTGCGGAGGGGTGAGGGCTGGAGGAATGACCTCAAGAGGCATGGCCAAACTGCTGTTTTCATCAGGGTATTGAGCCTGCACATTCGTGGTTTCTGCAAAATGAGGCCAGAAACTATGATTGCTGTCAGTTGTCATTGAAGGATCCGTAGACATTGCCATGGTTCGAGGTTCATCAGCACAAGGAGCCATTTGGGTAGTGTCATCAGTTTTAGGGTTGTTCTTCAGATTCTGGTCATTAGTGTTCATTTCCTCAATGACAGTCTCGAATTGATGAGAGCTCTGCACAACATCATCATTTCTAAGAAAGTTTTGCACACTGGGAGCTTCCATCATCATTCCTGTTGGATAATTGAGCAGTTGCAGTCTAGGCCTTCTAGGGCCTGCAGAACTAGAAGCCTCTGCATTATTTCCCCAATTGGGATTATCCACATTGAAGAACCAGCTATCTGGCGTAAACCAGGACTGAGGAGTAGGATTCCACTCATGAATTGGCAGGGGTGCCTTCAGAGGAAGGAGAGATTGAATAGAAAAGGCTCTCTGGGCCAGATCCCTAATCAGCATTTCAACAGAGGGCCTTGGGCCAAACCCTGGATGAAGCCCAAGCCTGTCAGCAAGTTGCCTGATGGGAAAATCACTGTCAAATTGTAGAGAAGCCAGTTGTGGCATATCAGCAAATCTGGAAGCAGTGCCATTGGAAGGAAGGGGGAGCTCAAGGGTGACCGGGGCCCCTTGGGCTCTGAAGAAAGCGACAGCATCGCAACTAACAGAATGACTATCCTGCGGGACATCAGGGTGTTGCATGATCCCATTTGCCAAAGCATTTACCACAACCTCATTAGCCATATTATTTACCAATTCCAGCTCATTATTAGCCACACGCTCCCCATCCTGTGGCGGCCATTGGCCCCAGCCATTATTCTGAACAGGAGGGGGTGGAAGAGGAGCTTCCCAACCTTGATCAATGTTCTCTTGCTGAACCCCCTGCAAATCACCAACGTCCTCAAAGTGACCCGGTTGATCATCTTCAGGCTGATGGTCTTCATCTGGATGTGGATTGCCATTGGGGGGAATGGGGTCTTCATCACCAGGTAGGACATCATTCAGATTACTGTCAAGCACGAAAACCGGGACGGTCCATGAGTGACCACTATCTGCAGCTGAGCCACTCTCAGAGATAATTATGCTTCTAGGAATTCTGCAAACAAAAGTGACCCGACATCTGAGAAGGATTCTTGATCTGAACCTGGAGTTGTCAGTCCATGTGATAACTGAACCAAAGAGTCCAACAGCTTGCATCACGATTTCACGAGTCTGAAAATCAAGGGGGGATGCAAGAAACATAATCCAACAGGTGCGAGTGAAAGCACAGTTTCTTAGATTAATTCCCCAGTCATGTTCTGCAACACGCAGCTCCCTGTTGACGGTGAATTTCCATCAACCTAGCCATGAGTTTACCTTTAGTGTTGGCATTGATTTGATATCCAAACTAACGATCCTAACCCTCATGATATATCAAGTTCGCATTCGCATGTGGTTTTTGGAGTTTATTGTTTATGCAGGGTTTTAGCGCTAAAAGGGAGACTTCCTGGGAAAGTTCATCAAGCACTTTGTGAGAAGATCATGAAGCACGGCACAAGCCAAGACACGAAGTGAACATGACTCCAAGTGGCCCAAGGGCTGAACCGTGAAGCTGTGAAACTCTGAGGACCTGAACAGAAAATGCTGAAGCTTGCGCGACAAGGAGCCCTATCCAAACCGCAGAGAAACTGACGCTAATGGCCCACATGTAGAAGGTGGAAAGTTCTAGAAGACACGAGAAGCGACCGGGAGGAAACCGGGGCCGAACTGGGCTGAGATGGGCCCAGGCCGGCCGGCCTAGCCCATTCCGGGCTCGGTTCGGCCCCCCGTTTGACCTAGACGCCCCTCAGACTATTTATAGTCCCCCTGCTAAGAACCACGCATCAATTCATTCGTCATCCGCCGTCGTGGAGCAGAGAAGCTAGAGGGACACCATCTCAGAGATGAGGGTCGTGCTAGTTGTCTAGGGTTTCCCTAGCCGACGTGGGAACCTTGCATGGAAGACCACGTCGGAGCTCCGGAGCAAGGATCAAGATCGAGGTAAGATCCCGGTGGTGATCTTGTTCATGTAATCATTCATGGTGAAGTCTTTAAGTGAATCCGATTTCTAGCGATCAAGTGTCTTCTCGATGATTTTGTTCTCCCTTGGTTTTGCTTCTTCCCCAATCTATACTTAAGATAGATTGCATAGGGTGCTCTTGTAGCCACGGTGCCTAGAGGTGCATACCGGACCGACCAAGTGTTTTCAACTTGTTCTTCTTGAACTCGCCCTAGGCTAACCCGCACGAATAGGAGTGCGTTGTGACAGGACGGTGGCTCCAAAAGGCGGGCGTCTTCGGAATCCGAACGGAGGCCACGGTTTAAAGATGCTTTTAATGAGATTCACTTTTCTATCTTCATCTATCTTGTTTGGAGCTACAACATAAGCATGATCTAGACTCTCTAGATTGGTTATCTCTTTGCTTTCTCTTGCTACCTCTTGAGTTTAGTAGATTAGATTAGATTAGATTAGATTAGATTAGATGTGTTTTCTTGATGATCTCTTAGATTAGATGCAACTTGGTTCTTCAAAAGAAAGAGTTTCTTTGCCTTATTAGATGGAATCCTTGCGTTGCACATTGTTCCACGGATTCGATACCTTGGGTTCTCATACTTAAGGGAAGAAGGGTCCCTTGACTACGACGGGGGATTTGTCCGCTTGCAAATCCAAACGAACTTTGATACGACAATCAACCGTCGTGTTTTCTTGATGATCTCTTAGATTAGAAGCAACTTGGTTCTTCAAAACAAAGAGTTTCTTTGCCTTACTAGATTGAATCCTTGCGTTGCACATTGTTCCACGGATTCGATACCTTGGGTTCTAACACTTAAGGGAAGAAGGGTCCCTTGACTACGACGGGGGATTTGTCCGCTTGCAAATCCAAACGAACTTTGATACGACAATCAACCGTCAACACTCCCTGCCATTCCCAAACTGATGAGGACTCAAGTTAATCATTGCCTGCTGAGCAATGGCCGACGGAAACTGAGCCAAACATAGCCCTAATGGCGAAGGACAGCAAGAACGGAATCTAATGCGGTGCACCTCCTCAAAATACTCCATGAATTCATCGGTAGCTTCATAAACATGATTCGCTGGTGGAGGGGGGTTGACAGAGATAATAGCATACTCTTCATGACGACGAGGAGGATTAGCGGTGATGATGATTCTCCCGCGAGCCGATCGAGCCCATTCTTCCACGTTCATCCCCTCAGGGACAAACGGCGCATGATCGACCACGAAGTTGGCCATGCTTTCCTCAGCTTGAACACCAGCAGCATCAATGTGGGAGGCACCAACGAGCATGGGTTCCGATGGCGGAATGGGGTTTTCTGTAGCTGGGGAGCGATTTGGGGAGAGAATATTGTGCTCCACCGCCCCTTGAGTGCCTGGGGGAGATGACTCTTCATATTCAGGTCCAGGCTTAGTAGCATCTCGAGACAGATCCACTTCCTTGGCCTGCTGGACTGAATGTGGACTGGCTTTGGGCCTCCAGAGAATTCTAGGCTTACTTTTGGTTAAGCAAAACTTGAACACATGGCCCAATTCAAAGCAAGCCGCACACCTGATCTTTGACCGACACGATGATCTCCGGTGGTTAAACTTAAAGCAATTACTGCAGCCGCCATTTTGAAGAATAGCATTAGACTCAAGAAAAGACTTGAAGGAGCTTTTAACCGGCTTAAGTTCCAAAGCATGGGCCGTCGTGCCACTGTGTCGGCTGGAATTTGGACGGTCCCTGACAGCTGGAAATCTTTTCAAAAAATTCGAACGTTGAGCATCAAGAATAGGTTCATCAGCACGAATGTCTTTGGGGAGAAAAACTGAGACACCGTCCCCCAAATTTTTAAGAATGCTTCTAATATTCTTAGAATTCTGCAGATTCTGCAACTCAGGAGAGATGTCAACTGAGAAAGAGCCAAACATAATCGACTTGGGAGTGAAGAGAGGCTTTCTGCCTCGACTTGAAGGACCCTGAATCAAGTTCTTACCGAAACTAACTTTTTTCTTCTGAGAAATCCGTGCAGGAGACTTTTGCTTTCTCGATTGAACATAAGTCCAGCTTTTCTCCTCTTCTTCCTCCCACAAACGTTTCTCTCTTTCCCAATTCGGGGCACCATTACTCCAAAGATGAAAACATATGTCAAACGACTTGCCAATGACCCTTTTAAGATTGTAAATGGCGAAACCCACTTCCTTGAAAGAAACAGAAAACCTATAATGATGTCGACTCTGGTATTGCACTTGAAAGTCATCAGCAAAACCTCCAAGACAAGATTGAAGAGTAAGAGCTACCGACTCTTCACTGAGTTGAAACAAATACCGCCTGAATGTGACAAGGAGCAAGAACTTTTTGCTGCACCCAGAGCGCTCATGAATTTTTCGTCCCAAGGAACGAAGAAGCCCATCCTCAAAGCGGGTTCCAATCTTAAAATCTAGCATATCAGTCGCCAGAGCCATTTGGAAGCGCAACAAGAACTGTAATGAAGAACTTGACCAAGACGAACAGAAATCCAGCTACCAGAAGATCCCAGCGAGGAGGAGAGCAAACCAGGAGAAGAGCAAAAGCCAGCCAAAATGAGAAGACCCAGAGAGCCGAGAGAAGCACTAAGAGCAGGAGACCAATCCAGAGAGAGGATGAGCTTACAGATTTCCATGGTGACAACTAGAAATCCAGGGCGCCGAGAGGATCGTCTTCAAGAGAGAGCAGAGAGGTCCAGGGAGAACCGCCAGGAGAAGGAAGAGCGCCATCTTGGGGTGTTAAGATATTGCTAATCTAAGATTAATTTCGTAATAAATGTTTCTAACCTATGAAAACAATTATGAAAATCTTAGTATAATTTATTAACATAAAGCATCATGTTTTGCATCTGCTCAGAAAATTTGAACTCAAAATTTAAGTACATGGAGAAACAAAAAGAGAAATCTAGTTAGGAGGTAGGCTCCTGCGCTTCTCCCACTGCCGCTGCCCCGTGCTCCTCCCGCGTGTAGACCCGGAGCAGAGCGAGCTCCCGCCGCTGCATCACCCGCCGCCAGATCGAGGGAGGGGGGAGGAAGGGAGGTCGCCGGCGGCGCGGGCAGGGAGAGACGATGTTGAATCAGGCGGAGGCGACACGAATCAGGCGGAGGCGGTCTCCGCGGCAGCGCCCCGGCTTCGCCGCGCTGTGTAGGAGGGCCACCGCTGCGCCGCGTCGAGGTGCGCCGGCGTGCAGGCGTCCGCCGCAGGAGCCGACCGACACCTGGCCGACGACCACGCGGGGAAGAAAGTGGGCCTCAGCGAGATCCGACCGAGGCGACCTCCTCGATGCGTCAGGCCTCGGCGCTCCTCTGCTCTGCTCACCTCCACTAAGCTCGGTCGATATCTGCGCCTGGGAGGACTTGCGCGGGGACATCCCTTCACTACGTCACGGGTGGCGCCCCTCCTCCACACTGGCCCCTGCTCCTGATCGACGTCGGGGCGGAACCCGAGGCGGTGGGCGAGCGTGGAAGCCGAGGCGGTGGCAGAGCAGCTCGAAGGAGGGAGCGAGGGAGGAAGGCGGCGGGCGGAGCAGCTCGTGGCGAGGAGGGGGGAGAGGAACCATGGGAGGGAGGAGAGGCAGTTGGGGAACAATGAACGGAAAAGGAGAGAGACTCCCCGAGAATGCAGGTGGGAGGGCCGCCTCGCGCAAAATGCAGATGCCCTTGCAGCATCTGCTAGAGGGACTACAGTTGCCTCCGGATCTTCATTTTGCACATGCAGCTCGCGATGCGGTAGCTGCTGTGGACGGTCTGAGACAATAGCTTCCTCATAAGACTTTAGGTAATTTTTTTAGAAGGAAGATGCATTGATCTTAGCGCATTACACCGGTCCTTTTACAAATAGGACCCCAAAGAAAAAGAAAATTACAAAGAAGTTTAAAACTCTTGTTCATCTTCCTCGAAGCTTTCAGAGATCCGTTCGTCACCGCTGCCGAATCCGCTTCCCAATCGTCACCGGGCACCAGAGCCAATCTCCACAAGGTGGAGGCTGCAGAGGAGGGCTTACTTCTAGGCGAATCAGCCGAGTACACTGCCTCTCAGGCGCATCGGCCAACTCCGGTACCCACGATACATCCTTCGATTCCACCGTCGGCAACCCGAGCAAATCTCAGATTTTCACAAATGATCATCTTCTTCGAGATTAATAGGATCAACAATATCACCACCGACGATGCGCCGACCCTCGACTCCTGTACAGGTCTCCCCAGCCTCTCCGTTGACGTCGGAGTAGATCACCATCGGAGAACGGAAAAAGCTGGGAGAAATTATTCCTCTGCAACGTCGTCGCTTCCGCATTGCCAACGCCGACACGAAAACCAAGCCGCAAAGGAACCACGCTCCTCCGACAAAACCTAACTCCACCACTGATCATCGGCGGCGTGCAAACCCTAGACCTAGAAGGACTCGATTATGACTCGATGTACTAAAAGGAGGGACCCCCGTGCCTTTGCCACCGGCTGGAGGCCGGAGACGGAAGGAACGGGGGTCAAGGCGGCAGCGGCGACGACTACGCGCGGCGGCAGCACGGAGATCCCTCGAGTCGCCTCGGGGCGACGCGGGGGTCAGGGCCCCTGTATGTATGGTATGTGCTAGTGGTTGAAAGTGTTTAGGGCCCCATAAAACTTTAGGTAATTGAAAGTGTACAGGGGTGTTTACCTGTTTAGTCCCCAAACGTTTTGTCCCATTTGCCAAAAAAAAGAACTAAAAAAGTAGTATAGGGACTAAAAAAAATCAAACTTTAGTACTTTTAGGGTGGATTTGGCTCGGAGACGAGGAATGATGGGATGGGCCCATTCATATTTTTTAGATGGGACTGTCTCCTTTGGTGTTTGGTTGAGAGGGTGGATCCATACCGACTTTTAATATATTTTTTTAGCTTTTTTCTGAAAGATTTACAAATACGTCTGTGGAAGAAATATTTCAAAAATAGACCTTGAAATGGATTTCAATATACGCCTCTCGTGTCGGGGTCTTCAGCATTAAAACAGTATCAATTATATCCTACTATGAAATTCTCTTGTTAACAACATACAAAATAGAATCCATAAACCTCGGTTAAAATTTTACAACAACACATTTAAAATAGGGTCCCAAAATTGAAAGTATTGATGTCGGCTTTGACTGATACACTAGAAATTTGAAAGTATTTTTGCTCACAGTCTCCCTTTTTCAATCTAACTACCATTTTTTTTAATGAATTCATTCAGGATGACAAGTCCATACCTATTATTTTTATTGCATATTGGGAGAGAGTCAATAAGAAAATAGTACTTCAACAGTCTCCCATTAACTTTTCCTTTTCCAATATTTTTTTGGACAATCCATTAATCCACCCCAACTTTCCTAAATAAAGGAGTTTTGACTCTCCCAATACGGTATTTCGATCGAGCTAAGATTATTGGGAGGCTGCAAAAGTAACTCTGCTAAACATGGTGAAAGTGACACTGGGATATCCCGATGAACTATTTTTTGCTGACATATTTTTTAGGAAATGCTGGAGACCCTCTTACATACTGCATCAGAATGGAGGTCCATATTGCGTCAAAATGGAATTTCTGTGATTAGTAAATATTAGATGGTTAATTTAAAATTAAAAAGGGTCCATCACTAATTATAACACTCTACTTTTAAATTTCACTAGGATTTTATTTTTTCATAAAAAAATTGTTAGAATCTTTTACCTACCATACGTGGCTAATACCGAGGCTTGGGAGCATGACCACGTCACACGCAGCTCCTGGCCACCGGATCCAACCAGCGGACGGACCCGATTGGACGAGTGTCAGTCATTTTACAAAACACCCCCTCATTTTTCCAAAAACCAACCCACAGCCCGGTCGTTCCGGGCGCGGTTGAGGGAGAGGGTTCTTAGATGCGCCGCCCGCCGCCACAGGGACCCCTGGCCGCACCGCACACAGCAGAGGGTGGAGCGCCGCCCCTTGCCACGCCGTCCATCGCCTGGTCGCCGCACCGCCCCTCGCCTGTGATAGCGGAAGGGGAGCCATGGGCCCGAACTCCATGCTGGGAGGTCGAGCCCCCACGTGTCGCCGGAGGACAGGTATACCCCTCCACCACTGCAGACCGTCGCCAACGTCCCTCGCCGTTGCGGCAGCACCACCGACGCCTCCTGCGTTGACCACCTGTTGCAGTGGCAGGACATGTTTGCCGGCACAACTCTGGTGTTCGTGTGTGAGGGCTTGTGCCATCCGCACCGGGGACCGGCGCAACTGCGTAGGCCACCGCTGCTGATGCCTACGCGTTGGAGCTGCTGCCGCCAGACCGGCACCATCCCGCAGGAGGTGTTGCGTATATGAGAGACGGATAGGATGACGGAAAGAAGAGAGTTGCGAGAAATAGAGAGATGATGGAGCTGGAAGCGGCTGATGCTGGAGCGTTTCAGACTGCGCGTCGGGCCGCTGGGGTTCTGGAGCGCAGTGCTCGGTGAGGTGAGCCGAAGCAGCAGAAAGGAAAGGGAAAGAGGAACACGGCAAAGTTGGTGGATAGGAATGACCCCGCCTCTGGTAAGGAAGAACGGAAGAAAAAAACCGGGGAACGTGGGAAAAGAAGGGGATAAAGAAAAAGAAATGAATTAATTTTCTCTCTTCTGGTTGCTGGCTTATATGGACGGAGATCAGGTGCCTTGGCTCCTTCAAGGCACCACGTACCTTTGCTTCATGAGCCAGTGCGCAACCAGCAGCCCAGGAGGCAGTGGAGAAACGTGGCGCGAGGAGGAGGCATGACCAGGTGGGTAGGGCCCATGCACAGTAGAAAATGCAGCGTAACGACACATGCTAAGGGATTATTTCCAACTTTTTTCACCAAAATGAAATATATGAACGTGGACATGTAGGTAAAAGGCAAAAAATATTGACAAACTAAATATCATTTTTTTTAGAAAAAATTCATTTTCGATCATCCAAATCTTACCTCAGTTTGGTTTAACCATCGTGGAACCCTAAAATCAAATATCTTTGACAATCCACAAAATCGTTCCAATTTGACCATCTGGCTGTTTTGATGGGTGGTTTTAAAGTTTTTAGTTACAATTTAGTCATCAGAACTTAAAATGATTATAACCTTTTGCCCGTGCTTCCAATGTAGGTGATTCTTACGGTCACATGTTCATAACGGTGAGTTTTATCTTTTAAAATATTTTTATATATTTTATTACTATTTATTGTGTTATTTTTTGTTGTTGTTGCAAAACAAAAGTATAAGAAAAGTGAAACAAATAGTTACAAAATATCTTCAATTAAAAAGATATTTTGTTTGTCAAATTTTCTCTCTTGCCTACATGTCCACGTTCATTTATTTATTTCGTTTCGGTGAAAATGGTTTGGAAATATTTTTTTCCTTAGCATGTGCCGCTGCGCTGCATTTTCTAAGGTGCATGGGGCCCACCCACCTGGTCCCGTCTCCTCCTCACACCACGTTTCTCCCCTGCCTCCTGGGCTGGTGGTTGCGCGTTGGCTCCTGAAGCAAAGGTACGTGGTGCCTTGAAGGAGCCAAGGCACCGGATCCGCGTCCGGCTTATATGCCTCCCTTTAGTGTTACATGTGGGGCCCACCATCAGTAGACCGAGTCCACGGGTGTTACAGTCGGTGAGGAGGAGGTCGCGGAAGAGGAAGACCAGTGAGGAAGACAACCCTGCCGTTGGCGCCAGAGGAAGCCATCCGACTCCTCGGACCTCCCTCCCCGGACCGCCTCAACACCCTCTCGCTGACGCCACTGCTGGAG
Source organism: Cenchrus fungigraminus (assembly GCA_036936925.1). Classification (NCBI taxonomy): domain Eukaryota; kingdom Viridiplantae; phylum Streptophyta; class Magnoliopsida; order Poales; family Poaceae; genus Cenchrus; species Cenchrus fungigraminus. The sequence continues at coordinate 37,077,033 of CM072780.1, read as the reverse complement.
ATGGCGGGTCCCCCGCTGCGCCTCCAGCCTCACCGCAGGCTGCGCCCCTCCCACCCCCGCTGCGTTCCCATCCAGTGCCGGGGAGCTGCGCACAGCCAGGACGCAGCACCCCTGCCGGCGAGGACGTGCTGCCGAGCCGCCGGGACCCCATGGGGAGGTGCCGCGCCGTCCAACCTTCAGCCTTGCCACGGGGAGACCCCGCGCCGCCACTCCGTTGTGCAGGCTGCGCGCCGCCGGCCGCAACAGCCCCTTGAGTCAACCGCAGCGGACGGACGGGAGAGACAAGATTGAAGATAAGGTTGCAAACTTTTGCCAAAACCCCCTTAAAGACCACACAAATCCGATCTAAAACTTGTTTCTCGAAACTCTTGCATAAAACACCCTCCAGATCGGTAAGCACAAGCGTTATTGCAAAACAAACTTATTATTTAGTCAAAATTGATACGTCCACATAATTCTAGAAAAGAGCTCAACCAAAATGGACTTAGCGTCTGATATTTTATATATATAAAAGATCATATACTTTAAAACAAACAATTCCACGACCTCACCTTTAAAAAAACACTTCGATTTTTTCAAAAAATATCAACACATCAATCGATAGTTTAATTACCTTTTCTCTAGAAATATCCATTAGGTGTACCAAAATTTGGTTCCCTGATTACTCTCACAACCATAGTATTCTCATTCTACAAGCTTCGAATATAAAGTGTTGCATAAATATGACAACGATTGAGAATTTTAGATGACAAAAAAAAAATGAATGGACTACAATAGAAGCACATAAATCTCACAACACGAAGTACAGGCAACGATCATAGGCTTCGTATCAATTATGTAGAAATCCAACAAAAACATTTAACTTCTACATGGATCTGCGAAAAAATTAAAATTATTTTTGTACTTAATTAGAGCTAAACAAAGTTCATCTGATTTTCTATTCAACAAATCATTTCATATATGAGTCTAAATTGTTAACTATTATGCTCCTGCCTCAAATTCTTAAATGCAAGGTTTCCATTGAGCATACAATCACATATAAGACCATCATATTAAGTGTCATGAAATTAAAATCATCTTCTCCCACAGCACACAACATGAACCGATTAAGAATACAGGCAAAAACATGCCATAAACATAGACAACAAGGGTCAAAACATAAAACTTATCTACACATATAACAACTTAATTTGACTCCTATTAAAAAACAAACCCCACCACTAGTCATCTGCGGCAAGCCGCGAAACTTTCTAGTTAATTAGGGAGAGTGTGTAATTATTTAATAAATATTTTTTTCTAAACACAATGTTAAATAAATATAGATTATTCATGATCTGTTTGTTGCATGCATGCTGAATGCATTTGGTTCCTTGTTTTAAAAATGAGTTTTAAGAAGTCTATACGATTCATTTGCATAAAGAAAAAATATACTACCAATTTTATTCTAGCATCTCTATAGTTAGCACAACTATTGGTACTTACAATTAACATTTGGGACCACCGAGAAAAACACGTATCGATCACTCATTGGATCACATAAAGAGATAAGATGTAACATATATATATCGGCTCACAATAAGATTATGTCGTAAAAACCTTCCAATAAAAAGTTTACGTCCTACAAAAGGTTTATATGCATATGAGGATCGAGATTAGGCAGACATGTTGTGAGTGTCGAGTGCGCGAATGAATTCGGCAACAAGACTTCACACTCGAAAGTGTGATATTTCGTCATCGAAGACATCCGATCCGCTCCCTAGCTAGTACCCGTAGCAATAATATATCAACACTTGGGAGAGTATATTCTCAATTGAAATAAAAAATCGAACAGAATCCCATCCTCATTAAACCCTATCTTGCTGAGTCCAACCCTAGCAACACTAACTATACGGCACCACTGACTATCATGAACAAGCAAGGTAATTAGGGGACCATCTCCTCTATATAAGCCCACACCTTGATGGGGTAATACCACCAGACCAGAACGGTTGAAGAAGCTTAGCCAGTAGATAGCCCTCCCCGGATTGGATCTGGCCGGCTGCCGCGCGCTGCCTTCTTCCCCAATTCGGGAAAGCCAACGATGAGGTGTTTGTGGAACGGGGTTTGGTTCCTACTAGCATCTCTCTCTTTTGTGCTCTATCTCTCTCTTCGTGTCGAGTTCTTGCTGCATCTCTGCTTGGCACTTTGCAGCGGTGGTGGACGATGGGATGGGGCGGGGCGGGGCGCGCTGGACATGGCGGTGGTGTGGCTGACAGAAGAGAGTGAGCACGCAGAGGCAGACTGCATCTATACGGGCTTTGCGAGACACACACACAGACGATGGGGTGGGATGCATGCCTAGACGCAGCTGCTGTTGCGTGCTCACTTCTCTGTCTGTCAGCAGCTCGATCTCTCTCCTCCTTGGGACTTGTTCCGCCGCATCCATCTCCCCCCCTCCCATCGACGCGCACCGCTGCGTCGTCGTCGTGCAGCTGCAGCCGTCGCCTCATCGATCGCCGTGGCGTGGCCGTGGCCGTCACTGTTCGTCTTGAGGCTGCCGGCCGGCCGGCCGTGTCCCCACCTGGAACCTTATCTTGTCTCCTGCTCGAACTCCGATGGCCTGCCCTTTGGAATAAGGTACTCTTAAATTTCAGGCAGCTGGCGGCGCATGCACGCCATGTATCCTCGCGCCGGGCACGTTTCCTCTCTCGGCGAGGTTTTCGTTGCCGTCTTTGTGGCTTCCGATGATGGATTATTAGCAGGAGCCTTGGGGAAAGAGGGCCGCGTGATCATGGTTTGTTTAACACCTGGCTTTGCTCGCCTCCCCAGGTGTGCTTAACGGGAAAGCACTGTTTGACTAGTCCTTTCTCTACCCCAATTCTCCCTCCTCTCTCTCACTTATCTATAGTCCTTCTCTTCCTCCTTTCCGTAAAGATTTTGACAGCAAAAACTGGATCTTTTCCCCTCTTTGTTGTGCTCATCTCATGTGAGTGTTTTGGAAGTAGCAGGAGACTGTAGGTGGGAGCTGAGAGGCAGCCATGAAGATGGTGGGCGGAGGCAGATCTGCTTGGTGCAAGTTGAAAGGGGGGTGGCAACTACCACCGCCGGCGCCGCCGACTTCCAGATCTGGTCCGATCCGGCCGGTGAGTCCATGCTTCTTCCCCTCTTGTCCTAGTTTCTGCTATAGCGTGCGCATGCTTCCTCGTACCTGGACTACTTGGTGGTATGGTATATGGTTACTTGCCTTGTTTTGGAGTTTTAATTTGTCATGGCCACGGATATGGTTGGTTTCATCTTTGAGGGCGATTGGGGATTTTTCATCTGATGGCACTCATATACTTGTGATATGGGCTAGCTAAGAGTTTTCTTCTTGTTAATTCAATGTTTCATTCATGCAGTTGCTTGTCTCCCTTTATCCTCTGCATATGTTTTATTGTTCCTAATTGAGCGAACGAATTATTGGTGTCAATCTTTGAGGTGATATAGGCTACCATTTGGTCCAAACTTATCTACTTTCTTTCCCCCTAACTTTGCTTAATTTATGGCCGGCTTTATCAGTCCTTTATATGATCTCCCATGTTGGAAATTTGTAGTAGCACAATGCAACACGTTTTATTGTATGCAAAATATATAGAGGGCTTGATGAAACCATTGCTTGGACAGTCAACTTGGGATGTTGTACTACTATATGCAATTCTGCCAAACTTACACGCATGTATTAAATCTTCAGTGCTTCTATATACCATTTGTATATCTCTTCGGTTTACATCATCTCTCTTTCCACTCTTAAGTGTAACTAAAACTGTAGCGGAGATCCTCCAAGATGTTGCTGCATGCTACCACAAATTAAATCTGTTGTAATTCATTAGTTTATTACAGAAGTTACAGCTAGCTTCAAAAGATATTTATTTAAATTGATCATGCAAATCCTTGTACCCATGCAGTTCTCTTCGATGTAAGTGCTAAAACACTAGATTTATTGCAGCATGCATGGCCCATTGACTTTAAATTGTCACTCGTTAGTTTGTTACAGAAGTTTCAACTAGCAACAAAAGACATATTTTTGCCTTGGTCATGTAAAATTAAATGACAGTTATAAACTGCACATATATAGGTATCTCTAGCTGGGTTTCAGTTTAAATTGTATGTGATATTGCATATATTTGGTACCCCAAACTGAACAATATAGAATTTTTCATGACACTTTTTTTTATGTTATGGCTTTATCTGAAGTATTTTATTGAAAATATTTAACAGATGATTTTTAATGGCTATGCAAGGGCTCTAGCTTCTATCTAACAGTTTTCATTAAAATTAACCAGTCTTCATATTAGTTCCTCTTGAAAAATGTAGCATTACGTGAAATTATTCTTTGGTGAGAGTTACATAGCGAGTAATTCTTTAGCAGAATAAAAAGAGAAGGTGTTGAGTGCAGTCTTTGCTATTGAGGTTGATAGAAATTAAATTATAGAATTATGTTTAACCAGCATTCAAATCACTGGATCTCGGTAGATTGAATTTTCAATAAAAGACTTTATGGGGTTTTTGAAATTTGAACTCTTAAAGTTCATATCTAGGGACAATATTCAAGCCAAGTTTCTGAAGGCATAGGCATACTGGTCCTTATTTGCTACTCCCTCTGTTTCAAATTACTTGTCGTTTTGGTTTTTCTAGATACCTAGAAGCATAACAAAAGGAATGCACATAGAAAAGCCAAAGCGACTAGTAATTTGGGATGGAGGGAGTAATTAAATAACCACCACTAATTTGTAATTCATGATCAACAAATATTTGGAGTTGTAGCAGCATCGCATATAATATTTGGATATGCTCCTTGTACCTTTTACCCTACTATTCATGCAAGGGAAATAGACATTATTGTTCCCTAGCTTTTACATTATGCATTCAGTTTTGGTTGTTGGCAAGCTTTTGGACATTATTTATTTTTATGTAAATAATTAAGTCAAGATTAAGTAAAAACCAGTTCTGTTTTGTTCACTTCTGTCACTTGACTACTTTCTTTGTTGCAATTAAGTCATATTAGTCCAATATAATTATTTGAGGCCCCATAGGATCTGGTTTTATGTTGTTTATTAACTGATTAGAGAAAATTATTTGACCAAACCCTTGCAAACGTCATATATTTATAGATGGAGCGACGAGGGAGTATGTATGCAACCTCACATGAACTCAGATATAATCATAAGCTTTAATACACTAAAAGTATTGTAAAAATCTAATAATGATTGTGCATACACAATTTTATTTGTACAAATGCAAATGAGACCACTAGTTCCAGCCTGTGGGTAGTGATGTGATGGGTGAATGTGGGTAGTGACGTGATGAAATATGTCAGACTAGCTGTATTTCAGGGAGACCAACTTTGAGGTAGTCGTTTTTGTTTGTTGTTTTAGCCATGCACACTAAGGTATGAATCTTACATCATTTAATTTGTTCCTCGCTCACCCATTATAAGCAATTTGATCAAACATTAGATGGAATAGTATGTTTGCAGGGTACCTATATCTCGTTGAAGCCCCCAACCCAAACAAAAGTGAAACAGTAACAACCTGACAAATAAAAAAAAGCTGAAGCAGTCAACTCTCTACCAACCACATGGTTGGCCTGAAGCATGTTGTACCAGGCGCCATTTTCGAGGTCTTTCTATGTCAAATATTTATATTACGAAGAAGATTTTTCACTATGCTTTGTATATTCAATTTACTCAATATTTTAGCTATGGTCTCTAGCCTTTTTTTAGTCCTGATCAATAACCTGTTGAAAAATATGTAATACTAAAAATTAATCTTTTGTTATCACGTACTCCTTTTAAGGAATAATGTAATATATTGACAGACACAATACGTTTTTGCAGAACTTTTGGATATGCTACAATGTAGTGTAAGAGGATAACATCATAAGATATATGTTCTATCGACATTTCTTTGAGCTGCAACTTATGCCTAGCTAGCTATCTTGGTGGTGCAAATGCGTGAGGAGATCAACTCTGACAGACTATTGATTCATAACTATTTAGGAGGTATGCATGCCTAATTGTTAAATCTGATGCAATCGTTTGTCTTTATTATCCAAAATAATGTTTAATATCTTACATATTATCAAATATGTATAATTACTACCCCTACGTCCCCAGTTACAATTTGTTTTGAATTTTAAGGTGCATATATGTTTGTATGTATCTAGACATAGCTTATATCTAGATGCAAATAAACATCTATGAACCTAGAAAAGGAAAAATGAATTGTAATTTGGGATGGAGGGAGTACTTTTGAAGTAACCGGTTAATGAATCATTAATTCATATGTAATACATATGTACAACTGATAATTTGTTGAACTGCATGATTAAACCAAACAGTTTATCTTGGAATATAGTTTTTAATTAGCATTCTCCTAAGAAGGTGAAACATTATATTGCAAACACTTTTCTTGACATTTGCATCATATATGGATCCTTTTATCAAATATGTCGGTGAACTGCGTATCATTGCGTTGAGTAGAGCAAAACATTTACAAGGCACCACACACCCCTCCACACCAGAACCTACTACATTTGTGCTAGGGAAAAAAGGGCTAATAAACGCCTGCGGCCAAAGCACTACTAAATATACCACCACAAAAGACTCACACTTCTAGGAACACCCCCTCCCTAGCTACGTTATAGTAGTAACGCGCAGTGAAAGTGTTTCTACGGTAGTACATAAAGATATTTTTTTGACACGATTTTGGTAACATATCAAAATGTCATGATATTAGACACGCTTACATCATTAATAGTCTTATAGAGATATTTTTTATCACACTATTGAAATCATCTCAAAAAACACGAAGTTAGATACGATTTAATGTGTCATTATTATCTAGACACGGTACAAAGCGTATCAAATAATGTCTATAGTCACATAAAGATACCTTTTGACATGATCATAAAAATGTTTCAAAATGACACATGATTATACATGCTTGGATCATGATTGGCATGTAGGAACGTCATAAAGCGTATCAAATAAGTGTACTAATGGTTCTTCATAGGCAAACTCAAAAGTAAAAACATACTTATGTAAGTTAGATTTGCTGTGTAGGTGAGATGGTAAGGAAACTATGTGTGAGGTAAGAGATCATGGGTTTGAATCCTCCGCAGCACATAAATAATCATGTATAGGTGTCCTTCAATCCGAATTAATTTTTTATTTTTTCATAAATTAGTAGACATGTTTTATAAATGTATCTAGAAGTTTGTCTTTATACTTTTTAACACGCAATAAAGCATTACTATACTACGTAACTACACCACTAAGCATGTTATAAATGTGTCTCTAAAATTGTATTAATGCAGGAAGACATGCATCAAACGTGTCAATGAAACGTTGTTTTCTTTTGTTGACACACTTAACGGATTCGTCTCTACGAAGCTTGACGCGGTCCATGCGAAGACGCTTCTAACATGTTTTTTGAAAGCGTATCTACAATGCCATAGAGACGAAATAAAGCATGTATAACTCTAAATCTGGCGTATCTGGGGGGTGGGTGGGGTGGTTCTAGTAGTGTCAGCAGGGGGCTGGAGCCCCGAGCTGTGCCAAATCTTTGGCTCCTTCTAGACACCAAAGCTGTCAAGATTTGCTGGTTTGTCTCCTCTCCGTGATCCACAGAGTGGACATAGATTTGGGTGTGGTAAATTCCCAAACTCAGTTATGTGCTGCCAGCCAATGTAAAAGATTGACACTTCTTTTGCGCACAAGATTTCCGGATTAATTCCCACACATGGTTCAAACTAGCTTTATGATGCAGACTTAGCTGTTTGATTCTCAGATTCGGTGAACTGCCTCCAATGGTACGGTGCTCATGTATATCTGGTTCTAGATGCACTTCTATGAACAGATCCCGCATGTCAAGAAAATCAGACAGCGCTGCCACAGTAAGGCCACCACAGATATCCAAGGTCCAATAATTTCCAACTGGCTCCCTTACAATACATCTATCCACTCTTTTCTGGTTTTTTTTTTGTAGAGTAACTCTTTTCTGGGTTGAGAGATGATAGGTTAGGGGCCAAAGCAGCACTGGACCTCCCTTGCAGCCAATTATCAGTCCAGAATAAAGTAGAACCATCAACAACAGTAGTAAACCAATGTGATAGAGAAGAAAGCCTTGACTAAAGCATGTACTTGTACTGGAAGTTAAGCTATTGCTCGTCAATAGGTTGCGCCTGTGGCTAGCCATCGCAACCTCAAAGCCCAACCATAGGATTTAAGATCATGAATGCCAAATCCTCCAAGTTCTTTAAGGCAACAAACTTTAGGCCAAGCTATTAAAGAGTGTTCCCTATTTGCCTCTTTTCTTCCTCTCCAAAGGAAACCCCGCTGGAGTTTGTCTATATCCTTGATGGCCCAAGGAGGGAGGTCTCTGGCAATATTAGATATACAGCAGCGGAAGTCATAACATATTTCACATGAACAAACCTTCCAGCCTGATTCCTACAAAGTGTAACTAATCACTATCACACTCAAAGTCATTTTATGATGTGTTTTGTTCGATCATTCGGGACTATCACCAACTTCTCAGTTAGGTGCACCCAAGTTTTCCCATATGCGTATTTTCCATAACAGATTGACAATTAAAGGTGTACATGAAATTAACTAGGCAGTGTTTGAGGTAAAGGTGGGTTTTGGGGTAATATATCACAATCATTATTCACTATATATCATCTGCTAGCTAGCAGTCTCTCAAATTATATATGTATATATATTTTTAAGTGCCTTCTTTCATCTGCTTCTAGGCTGCGGATGAAACATTGTCAAGTTCCCGTCATCAAGTGTTGTGCAATGCAACTTACAGAATGTACTCCTCATTTTATGACAAATGATCTCTGGGAATAATAAACTACATTATGTTGCAGGATTAAATGGAGCGGTGTGTGCATGGAACCCACCTGCCTGTCCTGTCATGCATGCGCACTTGCTAAAACTTCCTGTGAGATATATCTATCATGCTAAACTTTTAGCGTGGTGAATTTGAAGATCTTTGGTTATTAGCTGCACCAGATCTTATGGTCAGGTTCCAGTTCTTTTGATTAGACATGACACAACATGCCAGGACGTGTATGCACTACGGGAGAAGCAAAATTCCCCGAGTGTCGCTTGCTTCCCCGAGTGCCAAAAATCGGGCACTCGGGGAAGACAATCTTCCCCGAGTGTTGCACTCGGGGAAGAAATGCACTCGGGGAAGGGAGGCTTTCCCGAGTGTCGAAAAGGGCATGGCACTCGGGGAAGAAAGGCACTCGGGGAAGGCCATCTTCCCCGAGTGCAACACTCGGGGAAGAGCGGCACCCAGAAAAGAAAATTTGCATTTGACGGCGGAGGGGAACGGAACCGGATGGAAAAAATCTTCCCCGAGTGCCTTGCTCTAGCACTCGGGGAAGCTAGCCTCTTCCCCGAGTGCCTTGCCCTAGCACTCGGGGAAGAAAGCCTCTTCCCTGAGTGCCCGGCTCTGGCACTCGGGGAATTAATTTTTTTTTAGTTTTTTTGCCCCATTTTTTTGTGAGACCTTCCCACATTATTTAAAACTCCTTGCTCAAATTTGGGGTAATTTCAAAAATTTTAGGTATATTTTTTCATTTTTTTTCTTTTGTTGAATTTTTTTTGCATACTTCAACTTTGAACTACAGGTGCATGAAGTAATGAAATTTCTTGATTCAAAAAATGATATTCATGATATTTGGTGTATATTGAGGCCGTATCCAGGAACTCACACGAAATGTCGAGCATCTTGTTGTCGTAACATGACGAACAACTTGCAGAAAAGGTATTTGTAAATTACATAAAATCCGAACGAAGTCCGAAAATCACGAAACTTGTCTTCGACTCATGTTATCACATGTAGAGGTCGTGTGCAACAATTGAGAAGATTTCGAGTAAGTTGCGATGTCGGATGCCTAAAACCCAGACATCTCCACATGTGATCAATGTGATAACACACACGGAGATGTCTGGGTTTTAGGCATCCGACATCCCAACTTGCTCGAAATCTTCTCAATTCTTGCACACAACCTATACATGTGATAAAATGATGCCCCGACAAGTTTCGTGATTTTCGGACTTCGTTCATATTTTCTGTAATTTAGAAACACTTTTCCCGTAAGTTGTTCGTCATGTTACAACAACAAGATGCTCGACATTTCATATGAGTTCCTGGATAAGGTTTCAATATACACCTAATATCATGAATATCATTTTTTGACTCACCAAATTATATGATTTAATGCACCTGCAGTTCAAATTTGAAGTCTCCAAAAAAATTCAACAAAACGAAAAAACTAACGAAATATAAAAAAGAATTCAAAGTTACCCCAAATTTGAGGAAGGAGTTTCAAATAATGTGGGATGACCTCACAAAAAAATGAGGCAAAAAACTAAAAAAAAGAAAATAATTCCCCGAGTGTCATGGAAGGCACTCGGGGAAGAGACCCTTCCCCGAGTGCCTGGCCTGTTGTGGCTCTCGGGGAAGAAATTGCCAAAAAAATTCAACGTGGACTGAAATTTAATTGGTCTCGCCGGCCCATTATCCCGCCGGCCCATATACCTCAAACCCTAATAAACCAACCCCCCCCCCCGCCTCACCCACCCCCACCCCCAGCCGACACCGCCCCTCTCAGATCCACACGGCCGCGGGCGGCGCGGGGCGAGCCGGCGCGGGCGCAGGGCGGCGCGGTGGAGCGGCCGCGTGGCGGGACGAGCCGGCGCGGGCGAGGCGGCGCGGCGGAGCGGCCACGGGGCGGGGCGGGGCCAGCCGGCGCGGGCGCGGGGCTGGGCGAGCTTCCTCCCCGGCGGCGGTCTCGAGCTCCTCCCCGACGGCGGCCTCGACCTCCCTCCCGGCGCGGCCTCCCCGACGCGGCCTCGACCTCCCTCGATCCGGCGACGGCGCCCCTCCTCCTGATCTGGACAGCAGCCACCTCCCTTCCTCCATCTGCAGGTAAATCTCCTCCCTTTTCCTTCTTCCTCTACCTCCAAATTGCTACTGCTAGGTTCTGAATGTCAATGTGTTCTGTAAGTGTGAATTGCTGAACCATTCATCTGTGTATGCTAGAGAAATCAGACTAGCAGAGAGGTAATTTTGATTTGATCTTGATTATTCTAGCTGTGTGATCGAGGGTGGTAGTAGTGTATGTGTTCTCTAGCTGCTAGCTATGTTAATCCATGTTCTGCGGAAAAGTAAACTAATCAAATAAGTTTATTAGCTAGGGTTTGCTGTGCCAAATTTTTAGGCTGAGCAATTTTTTGTTTACTTTAGTCTATTCTTATCACATGAAAGTTCCATTGATTATGTGACTAGTTGTAGGGGAAAGATCATGTGAGGCGATAAAGCCTATTCTGTTAATTGTCCTCTTGGGACCATGCATGTTCTATATTGTTTATGATATTATTACATATATGTATGTAGCTAGGTTAAGTCTAGATTTGAGGACGGATTTGACAGTGCTCCCGCTCATTTCATTCATAATTTGCTTCTTCTTGTGCCTTCCAAATGGACTCCTTTATAACTCTAGCATATCTTCATAGGGTAGTGATTATATGGGGACCAAAACTGCAATTTGTTTACAACTTATATTTGTCTCGTTGGTGCTAAACCAAACTTTTAGTGCAATACCTCCTACCCTGGGCTTGGATGTGTGAAATCCCTGCCTCACATTCATCCTTTTGTCACCTTTTGACATTTCTATGAATCAATATATAACCCTTCTCAGTACGTAGCTTAATCTAGCTGTCCATGGTACTTTCATTTATCAACTCTTCATTGGGCTAGCTAGATGCTCGCATAGCATTTCTCCCCTGAAAGGGGATAGTCTTTTCTGCACAAAGAAGAGTGGAAAGCTTGTAGAAATAATCAATATTCTTTGTGAAAGAATAGGGAATAATTTTGAACGCTTGTTTTTAGGGAAGGACAAATCTGAATGCTTGAACCACCTTTTCCAAGTTCCTGTCCCGTCTCACAGCTGGCTGTTGGGTCCACTAGCCACCACGCCTACATTGCATTTTAGGGCAGATAATAAATACCCAGCTAGGTTTTCTTTATATTTTGAGAAAAAAAATAATATGTGGATATCATTTTTGCAGGGATACTTTGGTTCTGAAGACTAGTTATTTATTTGCAAAGAATTAACAGTGTATATGGCCACTTGGGAATATTCAAGTCTTAAACTAACCTTTGTCTTTGCTGACTACATGCTATACTTCCAGTTGTGCAATTGCAGTTCTTGACCACACAACTAATGAGTTAGGTTTTTATCTAAAATACTATAATTCACAGGTTAAATGCTGATACTATCAAATGGTTTTATATATGTCATGGAGGCCATCTGATTTTATTTATCTCTTATTCTTTTCAGCCAGTGTCAATTTAGTTCTAGCTTACTATTTTCAAGGCTGATTTAAAGTGGTTCTAATTGCTCCTTCTTCTGGGAGCTGAAGGTTAGTGACAAAGGCATCCAAACATGGTTGCTGTCTCTTTAATTTTCTACAGCATGCTTTGTGTTTGAGCTGGCAATACCCTCTGTTGCATAAAGATTTTGGTTCCCCGGGATGCATGTGTGACTTGTGTGTTAATTGATGTTTCCAAACAGAAATCTTATCTCTAAAATTTCACATACCATGTCTGCACTTTACTGATAATTGAAATTCTATTTTTCAGGAAGTTAGTAGACCCTGCCAGCTACTCAAGCTACTGTCTTCTATTGGATCCATGCAATTTTTTTTTGGATTTTGAGTCAGTCCTGAAGTGATTTAGCACACAGGTGCAAGATAATCTAATATACAGCCTGCTGTTAGATCCAAATGTTGCTTTTTGTTGTTGAGTTTCTAGAAATGATTGTGTAGTTCTTAAGACAACTATGTGTGTGTGAGAAATATATGGAGCTTGCTGTCGTGAGATGTTTCTAGTGAATGAATATTTGAATTGGGTACACCTTTTTTTGTTATGCTTTGCTGTTTACGTGGAAAAGCAAAAAAAAAAAAGTGGCTTCCCCAAGTGCCTGGGCAGCGGCACTCGGGGAAGAGGGCTTTTATAAAAACCAGCCAAATTTCTTCCCCGAGTGCCTTGGGCAAGCACTCGGGGAAGAGGGTTTTTTTAAAAAAAATTCTTCCCCGAGTGTAACACTCGGGGAAGAGGGGTTTTAAAAAAAACAAATTTCTTCCCCGAGTGTTGCACTCGGGGAAGAGGGTTTTTTTTTAAAAAAAGCCGGACGGCGTCAAATCTTCCCTGAGTGCTAGGACGGCACTCGGGGAAGGCTTCCCTGAGTGCCGTTTTTTTTAAAAAATAAAGCCGGACGGCGCCGACGGCATCAAATCTTCCCCGAGTGCTAGGACGGCACTCGGGGAAGGCTTCCCCGAGTGTACGATTTTTGGCACTCGGGGAAGACCTCTTTCCCGTGAGAAGCATCCCCGGAGGCTCTTCCCCAAGTGTTGCACTCGGGGAAGGCTTCCCCGAGTGTTTTTGCCCCTTCCCCGAGTGCATTTAGCACTCGGGGAGGCACGTGTCTCCCGTAGTGATGGAGAAACCTGGACATTCGACCACCCCTGCTGGTGCATATTTGCTTTTGCCCCCAAGATCTGAGACAAAATAATACACATATGTGGCTTGTTTGCCTTCAACCCTGGTAAACCTGCCAGAGCCAAGCAGCGCCTCAGGCGTTGGAATTCGTCGGCCTGGGGTTGAATTGATCTGCCTGGGCAGGCAGCTGCCTGGCAGGCAGCAACCAAACAAGCCCATAGTGTGTGTAACCTTGCCAAGGAGAAGTTTTGAAGATCAGTGTGGCATTCAACTCGACCACCTATAAATTCTGCTATTTTGAATGATGCAATACCGGCCGGCCGCATGTGCCCGGTTATTGCAGCTCATTATTGTGCCTATATTCGTTCACGGATATATATAATTTTCTGACTGTGCAGCGTTTGTTGCTAATATGATCTATATCATCTTTTAAGAAGGGCTAAAAGGCCCGCCGAAACACTTCTGGTCATCTTTACTGTATTAGACAACTTACTCAACAGTTGCAGCAATATAGGGCATGTTTGGTTCTCTTCTCTATTTTCCTGGCCTGCATCCCTCCGGCCAGGCTCCCTCCAGCCAGGCTTTGAGCATGCAGAGTGTCGTTGTTTGGTTGGCAGGACCTCCAGGCTAGAGAGAGCAGACGTTTTGTTGTTTGCACGAGATAAGTCGCATGAGATAAAAGATATTAAAAAATTATGATTATAATTTTTATTTTGAAAATACAGTTTTAAAGGACTTATTTTATCTAACCATGTCTTAATTATCCATAAAATACATTAATATCACTTGATATTTACTAATTATACACTAATACATCATTAGTGAGAGAAACAGCTGCATGAGCCGAGCCTGGCTCTGCAGAAACGGCCATTTCAGGTGTTTCTAGGGATGCAGGCAAGAGGGGAGAAATGCATATGGAGAGCCTGGCTCTGGGGGCGGTGCAGGCAATCAAACACCGCTCGACTGCACCCCGTGGGCCTGGTTGGACCATAAACAGCGAACCAAATGCACCCATAATAAAGAATTAGAGTGGCCCAGCTGCACATATATATAAGCAGTGATGAGACTGTCCAGCAAAATTTCCTTTTCGTCATATAATTTCTTCAGGGCCAGCAACTTGTTCCTTTTTTTTTTGTTTCGTTATTGATTCTGCTTTGTTGGGCCAGTTCGGCTAATTAACATGAGCCTCTTTGTAACACTATATCACACTATAGTAAATTCGGCCCACGCATAAGGCCATTGCCTTAGAGCAACTCCAGCAATGGCCCCCTGTTCAGGGCTCCTATTATATTGAGTAGGGGCTGCCCCTAACTTTTTGGAGCTCCAATTTTAGGCTCAACTCCAACAATAACCCCAATTCTAGAGCCCCTACTTGCACCTGACACGTGGGGCCTCTTGTTAGCGGGTCATATTTTCCACCCAGCCTCTTCTCTCCGCCTGGCCACGTGCTTCCGTGCCGAGAAGCCGCCGCATTGACTTCCAGGCCGAGTTGCCACAGGCGCGTTGGCCTCCAGGCTCCACCGAACGCGCCTCCCCGGCCAAGCCGCTGCCGCCCAGTCCCGCCACGCTGGCTGCGGCCCCTGGCTCCCCGCGCCGCCGTGCGTGAGGCCGTAGGCTGCCGTGCTGCTGGGCTAGGCTGTCGAATCGAGCACGAGGGCCGGCGAATCGAGCTCCGGTGGAGCGAATCGAGCTTGAGGGTCGGCGAATCGAGCAGCGGTTGGTTCTTGGGGGCGCGGCAGTGGTTGGTTCTTGGGTGCGCAGCACAAAGGCGGAAGGTGCTCGAGGGCGGGGTGGCATTGGGTGGTGCTCGGGGGCGAGGCGATGGCGGGTGGTGCTCGGGAGCGGGAGGTGCTCGACGGCGCGAGGTGCTTGGGCCGTGGACGTCCGGGCACGGCGCGAGGTGAGATCCGGTCGGGCTTCGGCTATGCGACCGGCCCCTGCAGCGGTGGCGCTCGGGCTGCGGTGATGGAGCCAGGGAGCCATGGTCGGAGCCTCGGAGGCGCAGGATTGCAGCGGCGGCGGCGGCGTCGTCCGTGGTGACGCGGGAAGGAAAACCGAAGCAACTGCGGAGTAGGGGCTCCTCTCTCCACCCGCAGGTGAAGGGGCCGGAGGGGGGGATTTGGGTGCCCCCCCTAAAATTGGTGCCTGAGTAGGGGCTCTGCCGGAGTGCGTTTTCTTGCTTCCAGCCCCTACTTTTTGAGTTGGGGCTCAAGTAGGGGTCTGCTGAAGTTGCTGTTAGTGGCATTAGGCCAGTCCCAATGGGAGTTTCATTAAGGATTTCATGAGCATTAATTATATCATGGCACATCATCAATTTTGCTTATGTGGCAAGATATTTATGAGGAGAGAGAAGAGAGAGTTTCATCATTTGTGAGAGGAGTGTCATCACCATGAAACTCATGTGGCACAGTTACCTAGTTCCCATTCTATGTAACTGTGCAATGAAACTCTGCACTGAGACTGGCCTTAGCCTCTCCTCCGCCACTCCCACAGAGAAGGAGAATAACGTTTTAAGTTTATACTAGAAACCCAGGTGCGGCGTTGCCGCACTGACTGTGGAGTGAGCTAGTGCTTTTATAAATATAGTTAGAAGCTCATTACTGCATAGCAGGTACAATGGATAATTTAGCTCTTGACCTTAGACAACTGCAATGCCTCAACTGAAGCTCATTATCGTTAGCAAGTTAGCAGGAAACCTGAATACCTGATGGTACCATATGAGGTTTTGCGGTCTTGGTATATTTATCAAGGTCCCATTTTTAGCTACTTGCCAAATCTGAGCGGGAGAAAGGGATATAAAATTTGTGTTACAGAAAAGGAGAACAGATCCTTTTTTCCTTGTGAGCTAGTGAACAATAGTTCAGGTACAAGGGCTTGCACATATAACACACATGTACCTTAAAGGTTCTGGATGAGGCTAATATAGTTCTCCCCAAGGTTCAAGGTCAGAAGGTATGCTTGAATAGATATGTAACTTCATCAATCATAGTAATTTATTTAGTGCAATGCATCATACATGACACTATATTTTACCCTTGATCTAATAACTGTTAAAATGTAAGTATCAAACCATAAATATGAAACCTCACAATTGGCAGTCGACCCTGTGAAGCCCAATCCAAAATCCAGATATCCAGTTGTTTCATCAGTGTTTGCTGAATGTGAGGGTGTCGAGATGTTGGGAGACGTACCACATTATGAAGCTTACCATGGGCAAGACATTGGGTCAAGTAACTCATAGGCACAACTACTGCTGCCGCTTTTCTTCTTCCCTGTGCTCTCAGCATGGGCTCATCCACTGGTTGGGCAGCAGTAAGTGGAAGCAGCGGTAGTAAGCAGGAACTAGGAATAACCATTTGTAGCAAGTACTAGCAACTTCTTTTGACTATCGAATCATAGCATCCAATTCAAATTGACGGTTTCTCATAACAAATAGTTGAAATTCGAAGTAGGAATGATAGGAAGAGATTGCGCCAGGTGAGGTCAGGTGGCACACTCAGCTGGATCTTGGCGATGTACTCGGTCAGAACCGGACGTCATCCCGAGCTCCGGATTGACGAAGAGGAACTTGTGTAGCCCGTACGGAGTACATGTTAGATGATAGGCAATATTTCGGTATATTTTAATTCCATAATTAAATAGACATTTCAATATTACGGTGAGTGAAACAATCCATGTGCAAGTGTTTATGTTTAAACAACAATTAAACATAAAAAAATTCATGATTATACAACTAATAAACATGAACACTAGTTTGAGAAAGTACCCCGTGGAAGGTAAGGTGACGGAGTCACCCGACTTTTTGCTATCACTCGGATCAGTCATACTGATCGTAGAGTGACCTCAACCGATGTAGCCGTACGAAGTCGGTGCAGGTAGATGATCGCAGTGAAGACCCGGCTCCCGGCTGTAGACGAAGTAGTCGTACGGAGTCGATGTAGAGGAAGTAGTCGTTCGTAGTCGAAGTAGTCGTTCGTAGTCGTACGGGAGCGAGCAGTCGCATGAAGACGCTCCCCAAAAACCTTATCGCCCGCCTATCCCGAGCAAGATCTCAGTAGCAGGACGAGGGAATGCGAAAAGAAGCAGCAAACAGAGGGAGAGAGGGAGAGGTCTCCTGAACAGGAATACCTTAGTGTGAATTGGCAATCTGAGCAGGAGGAGGAGCAGCGCCTTATATAGGCGAGCAGGCACCGGGAGGGATGAACCTGGACGTCACGGTTAATGCGCCTCGGGCAGTAACGGTCGCGGTTAAGGCTCAGTAACGGTTGTGGTTAAGGCGCCATGGTTAAGGCCCAGTAACGGTCGCGGTTAAGGCGCCATTATTCCTTTCCAACAGTCAACAGCAAAAAGATAAAAGAAGCAGCAAACAGAGGGAGAGAGGGAGAGGTCTCCTGAACAGGAATACCTTAGTGTGAATTGGCAATCTGAGCAGGAGGAGGAGCAGCGTCTTATATAGGCGAGCAGGCACCGGGGGGGGATGAACCTGGACGTCACGGTTAATGCGCCTCGGGCAGTAACGGTCGCGGTTAAGGCTCAGTAACGGTTGTGGTTAAGGCGCCATGGTTAAGGCCCAGTAACGGTCGCGGTTAAGGCGTCATTATTCCTTTCCAACAGCCAACAGCAAAAAGATGCTCCCGCCCCGCAACACCCCACGTCCGACCGCACCGCACTGCTCGTCTCGTCTCGACACGTCATGTCACCGCCACGGCCTCGGCCCGGCTCGGCGAGGCGAGCGAGCGCGCGCGCACATGTGGCACGCCTATCTCCTTTATTCAACTTCACAAGAGGTGTACCGAAAGGCTACCTCATAAGTTGGATGGGAGACTCCTCAAATACCCATACGGTATTTCTCTCTTTTCCCTAACATTAAATAAATGGGCTTTAATTCTTTCATTATTATAATAAATGGCTCTAGGCCCATTTATTCTAACAATCCCCACCAAGAATTTTAAGCCACATTGGAAATGCTCTCATCTTCCTTTTGTTTTCAATATACCAGTACTACGATGGAGACTGTTAAGTTGAACATCCACCAGGAACTCAAGTTACACTTATTTGCAACTGAACAATGGACTATGCCTTGAATTGTCAGTTTTGTGCATCTAAGCTTGGCTAGAGCCCTTTACTGATACTTGGCTGCACATAGCATCCCCGCGGGTTGGAGCTTATGGGTCACACTCCGTGCCTCTTCATGAGTTTTCTAGAGATCACCCAAATCTCATAGACTATGACCAGTAGTCGATACTCATATAGGTGTGTTCCTTCAAGACATACTGTAGGACTATGTCTTTGCTTCAGAGAAACAACTACCTTGTTTCATGAAAGCCACTTGGAGCACATTAAGGTATACATACCAGCCTGCCATACAGTTTTGAAGAGAAATGCATCTTTCCATGAACCGAGCCTTCTCAAAGGTTCTCTTCTCTCAGTTAAACCATAGCTTGTTTCACCATCTTAATTCACGGGATCTCCGATCACATAAGACAGGTTTCCACTATGGAAAAACTCACGTGGGTCTCAAGCCCAGTTCCATAGATGCATGATCTATCACAATACGTGATAAACCCTTTGTAAATTGATCTGCCAGGTTCTTAGACGTATGGATGTAATCCAAAGCTATGACACCGGTGTTTCTCAATTTCCTGACAGACTTCAACCGCCTCTTGACATGCCTGGATGACTTCATGTTGTCCTTTGAACTGTTCACCTTGACAATCACAGTTTGATTATCACAGTTCATTAGAATTGCCGGTATCGGTTTTTCAACTATTGGCAAGTCCATTAGGAGTTCACGAAGCCACTCGGCCTCTACAGTGGCAGTATCCAATGCTGCGAGTTCTGCTTCCATTGTTGACCTGGTTAGAATGGTCTGCTTGCAAGACTTCCAGGAAACAGCGACACCTCCAAGTGTGAACACATATCCACTTGTGGTCTTTAATTCATCAGTATCAGAAATCCCGTTTGCATCACTATATCCCTCCAAAACTTTGGGGTCTCCGGAATAGTGAATGCCATAGTTCATTGTGCCCACTAGATAGCGCATTACCCGTTCGAGAGCATGCCAGTGTTCACTGCCCGGGTTTGAAACAAACCGGCTCAGTTTACTAACTGCATATGCAATGTTAGGTCTCGTGGCGCTAGCCAGATACATCAGTGAACCAATGATCTGGGAGTATCTCAGTTGATCCACCATTATCCTCAGGTTCTTCCTTAGAACCAAACTGGCGTCGTAAGGAGTTGGTGCGGGTTTAGAGTTGCTGTAGCCAAACCGACTTAGCATCTTCTCAACATAGTGAGTCTGTGACAGAGTCACCCTAGCATTTTCTCCCTTTATCAACTTTATGTTAAGGATAACATCAGCCTCTCCCAAATCCTTCATCTCAAACTTTTGAGATAGAAAGTCTTTGACCTCCTTGATCACTTCAAGGCTCGTGCCAAAGATAAGTATGTCATCTACATACAGACACAAAATCACTCCTTCGCCCCCACCATAGCGATAGTACACACATTTGTCAGCTTCGTTTGTAACAAAGCCAACGGATGTCAAAGTTCTGTCGAACTTATCATGCCATTGCTTAGGTGCTTGCTTGAGGCCATAGAGAGACTTCACCAGCTTACACACCATTCTTTCTTGACCCTTTACTACAAATCCTTCCGGCTGATCCATATAGATCTCCTCTTCCAACTCTCCATTTAGGAAAGCTGTCTTAACGTCCATCTGATGAACGAGAAGACCATGAGAGGCTGCCAGAGAAAGTAGTACTCTTATGGTAGTCAATCGAGCAACTGGTGAGTAAGTATCAAAGAAGTCTTCTCCTTCCTTTTGGGTGTAACCCTTGGCCACAAGTCTAGCCTTGTACTTATCAATAGTACCATCAGGCCTAAGCTTCTTTTTGAGCACCCATTTGCATCCCACGGGTTTGCACCCGTAACGACACTCAACAACCTCCCAAGTTCCATTTGACATGATAGAGTCCATTTCACTCCTCACTGCTTCCTTCCAATAGTCAGCATCAGGTGAAGAGTAGGCCTCTGCAATGGTCTTGGGAGTGTCATCCACGAGGTATACGATGAAATCATCTCCAAAGGATTTCTCTGTCCTTTGTCCCTTGCTCCTCCTAGGAGCCTCATCATTATCCTCCTCAGGATGCTCAATAAGTGTAGGCTCATTGAGTTCTATCAGCTTGGTGGAGTCATCCTTTTCGAAAGACTCTTGCCTAGATGAGCTTGTTTCATCTCTCATTGGAAAAATATTCTCAAAGAATGTAGCATCTCTGGACTCCATAATTGTGCCGACAAGCAAGTCAGGCACTCCAGATCTTACTACCAGGAATCTATATCCGACGCTGTGAAAAGCATACCCCAGAAAGACACAGTCCACCGTCTTTGGTCCAAGTTTACGTTTCTTGGTGATTGGCACACTGACTTTGGCCAAGCAACTCCAAGTGCGTAAATATGAAAGAGTTAGCCTCTTCTTCTCCCATTCCTCGAATGGTGTTACTTCCTTATTCTTCATAGGCACACGGTTCAGGACATGACAGGCCGTCAGTATCGCCTCACCCCACCATTCCTTAGATAGTCCCGCGGTTTCTAACATGGCATTCACCAAGTCAGTCAGCGTGCGGTTCTTTCTTTCGGCAATCCCATTGGATTGGGGTGAATAAGGCGGTGTCCTCTCATGAACAATACCGTGTTCCTCACAGAATGAATCAAAAGTATTAGAGAAGTATTCGCCACCTCGATCAGACCTTAGGTGTTTAATCTTTCTCTCAAGTTGATTTTCTACTTCAGCTTTATAGATCTTAAAGTAATGTAACGCTTCATCTTTTGATTTTAACAAGTAGATGTAACAAAATCTAGTGCTATCGTCTATCAAAGTCATGAAATATCTTTTACCACCCTTTGTCAACACACCGTTCATTTCGCTCAGATCGGAATGAACTAATTCTAGAGGTGCCAAGTTTCTCGCCTCAGCAGTCTTATGTGGCTTGCGAGTTTGTTTCGATTCAACACATACGTGACACTTAGAATTTTTGACAGAGGTAAACTTTGGAATTAAACTCAAACTAGCTAAGTGCATCATACAACCAAAATTAACATGACAAAGCCTCGAATGCCAAACATTTGATTCATCATTCATCACATGGTTCACAACGTTATCATCGAACAATAAAGAAAAGCGGAACAAGCCTCCGCTATCATAGCCTTTTCCAACAAAGGTACCAAACTTAGAAATGATACATTTATTTGACTCAAAGACTAACTTAAAACCATCTCTACACAGTAGAGACCCGCTGACTAGATTCTTCTTGATGGTAGGTACATGCTGCACATTCTTCAATTGTATGGTCTTCCCCGAAGTGAACTTCAGAGTGACCGTACCAGCACCAAGAACACGTGCATGGGCACCGTTCCCCATCAACAAGGATGTAGTCCCCCCGACCTGGTAAGAAGAAAACATAGAAATGTCAGCACATACATGAATATTAGCACCGGTGTCTATCCACCACTCTGGTGAAGAACATACTGAAAGAACTGTAGGTAAGAAATTACCATACCCCGATGTTCCTCCACCCTCGCTAACAACCATGTTCGCTGTCTTGGGGGCCTTGCGATCTTTACGATCCGGGCACTTTGCAGCAAAGTGATCCGGACTGCCACAAGTATAGCAAGCACCCCCCGGCTTTCTCTTCTTCTTATTAGGCCCGTCGGCTTCCTTAGCCTTGGGCGGGTTTTGTGAAGGCTTCTTCCTCTTGTTCTGATTATTCTGGAACTTGGGATTGCCCCTCTGCACAAAGTTTGCGCTTGAGGAGCCGGCTATTGTCTTTCCACGTGTGTCCTTTGCTCTCGCCTTCTCTTCAACATCAAGAGTCGCAATAAGGTCATCAAAAGTGAATTCCTTTCTCTTATGTTTTAGAGAAGTAGCAAAATCCCTCCAAGAATGTGGCAGCTTAGTGATAATTGCTCCTGCCACAAACTTGTCGGGCAACACACATGGGGCCTCTTTGCTATAGTTTTCAAGCTCTTTAGCCAGCGTCTGTACTTCATGGGCCTGTTCCACCACAGAACGGTCTTCAACCATCCTGTAGTCTAGGAACTGTTCCATTACGTACAGCTCTCCGCCGGCGTCAGAAGCTCCGTACTGAGCCTCAAGAGCCTCCCAAATGTCCTTCCCCGTCTTTCTCTGGAGATAGGTGTCCACCAGGTTATCAACCAGAACGCTGATGACGGCACCCCGGAACAGATTATCATCTGAATTGAACTTTTCCTCCGAGACACCCTCGGGAGCTTTTCCGGTGATGACGTACATCACGTTCATGGCGGTGAGCCACAAGGTGGCCAACTCACGCCACCTCTTAAAGTTGGAACCATCAAAAGGCTTTGGTTTAATTGCATTTGCAAAGCTAGTTGCACCAAACATATTCCTATCAACATTATAAGGTTTTTGGATTGTTAGATGATAGGCAATATTTCGGTATATTTTAATTCCATAATTAAATAGACATTTCAATATTACGGTGAGTGAAACAATCCATGTGCAAGTGTTTATGTTTAAACAACAATTAAACATAAAAATATTCATGATTATACAACTAATAAACATGAACACTAGTTTGAGAAAGTACCCCGTGGAAGGTAAGGTGACGGAGTCACCCGACTTTCCGCTATCACTCGGATCAGTCATACTTATCGTAGAGTGACCTCAATCGATGTAGCCGTACGAAGTCGGTGCAGGTAGATGATCGCAGTGAAGACCCGGCTCCCGGCTGTAGACGAAGTAGTCGTACGGAGTCGATGTAGAGGAAGTAGTCGTTCGTAGTCGAAGTAGTCGTTCGTAGTCGTACGGGAGCGAGCAGTCGCGTGAAGACGCTCCCCAAAAACCTTATCGCCCGCCTATCCCGAGGAGGATCTCAGCAGCAGGACGAGGGAATGCGAAAAGCAGGACGGGGGAATGCGAAAAGAAGCAGCAAACAGAGGGAGAGAGGGAGAGGTCTCCTGAACAGGAATACCTTAGTGTGAATTGGCAATCTGAGCAGGAGGAGGAGCAGCGTCTTATATGGGCGAGCAGGCACCGGGGGATGAACCTGGACGTCATGGTTAATGCGCCTCGGGCAGTAACGGTCGCGGTTAAGGCGCCATTATTCCTTTCCAACAGCCAACAGCAAAAAGATGCTCCCGCCCCGCAACACATCACGTCCGTCCGTCCGTCCGACCGCACCGCTCGTCTCGTCACGACACGACAGGACAGGACACGTCACGCCCACGCCCACGCCCTCGGCCTCGGCCCGGCTCGGCGAGGCGAGCAAGCGCGCGCGTGTGGCACGTCTATCTCCTTTATTCAACTTCACAAGAGGTGTACCGAAAGGCTACCTCATAAGTTGGATGGGAGACTCCTCAAATACCCATACGGTATTTCTCTCTTTTCCCTAACATTAAATAAATGGACTTTAATTCTTTTATTATTATAATAAATGGCTCTAGGCCCATTTATTCTAACAGTACAGTCCATCTTCCTCGATAGCTGACACGCAACCGAGCGCGACGGCCTCGTGGGCCGCGGCGCAGACCTCAAACACCTCGACCTCGAACTCGTCGCATGCGAGGTGGCTTCCTCGAAACACGCAGCCGAGCGCGACGTTCTCGCGGGCAGCGCGAGGCCCAGCACGGCGAGCGCGGAGGCCGCGACGGCCACGCGGAGGTGGGTCGACGCTGCCAGCCTCGCTGCAGAGAGGAACGGCTGGAGGCGCTGCAGCCACTGAAGCAGTGGCGCGTCCGCGTCGGCTGCGGGCAGCAGCAGCTGCGACGAGATGCAGCGTGGTTATGGCTCTGGTGGTTGTGTGGCGGTGGCGGTGGTAGGTGAGGAGGCGGGAAGGGGGTGAGGGAGGCGACGAATACGACGGCAGCGCGCTCCGGCGAGGCCGCCGCCGGTGGTCGGTGGAGGCCATGGGAGGGGAGGGGTCCGCTCCTCGGTATGCGAGCGGCACGGCAAGGGGCCGACGACGAGCTGGACGGCGTGCGGTTGCAGAAGGGCTGGGTGGCACTGGGGAAGAGAGGGAGGCGCAGGGAAGAGAGGGAGAGGCCGGCGCCCGATGCCAGGAGCGAGGAGAGGGAACAGCGGCGACCGCGGGGAGATTGGGCGGCAGGAGGAGAGTGCGGGCCTTGCGAGGGACTGCGGGTGGGATTCCAAAGAAATCTGAGGGCTGTTTTGCAAAATCGGTTTTGTTCGCCCGATCCAGACCGTTGATACGTGCGATCCGACGGACGTGGGCTGCACGTGACGTGGCCTTCTGTGGTGGCCGAGCTTTGACCCAGGATTCGTATATAGAAGATATGCAACACCCTGAAACTGCAACACCTGCATGTTTCAACCCAGAGTCCCGATGCAGCCCTTCAACCAGGTCCGCCACGGCCCAATCACGTGCATACAGTACAGCTAGAGGGAGCAGAGAGAGCAGCATGCAAAGCAAGATGCAGCACTAATGATCTTTGAATGCTCTCCTTGATCCATGTGCCCTTTGTTCAGTTTGATATTGTCATCTGGTTAACAGGACTTTGTAACCTGTTTTCTAACAAACTTTTATAATATACTTTCTCCGTTCTCTTATGATAAGTTTATTTCACCTTAACAAATGATCTAGGAGAATAAACTCTACTTATCATTTAATGAGAATCATGCTATTATGTATTCCTTGTTATTATATACATGCACATCGGTATTGATGTTATTATGTGCATGCAAATTATATATACTAGTATATTGCCCGTGCTAACGCTACGGGTATCAAATTACCAAGTACTTACTCATTTTCTAAGCACTGGAATATGAGAAATCCTTAAAAAAAATGGGAGGGATATCACCAGGGCTTTATTCTCACCCTAATAAACAAATGACAGATTATCATCACTTATGGTACAGTGTACAAAATTTGTCCTCTTATGTAAAACATATACCATTGTAACAATAAACAAAATGAAACAGGATAACTGTGAGGGTTATGAACCCTATGATCAGAAGTAGTCTGCTCTATTTCAATGGTTATGCAAATAATCATCACAACAGTGGGGATTATAAGCTGTTTATTCGGAGCAGGCTCTAATTCATTCACTGTCTCAAAGACGTCATTTTAAATAGTGTTGAAAAAATCTGGACTTTCTGAAAGGGAACTGATAGCCTGCAAAAAGCACACAAAAATTGTCTCAGAAATATTCAAACATGCTCCATAAGAGCACAATTTTGCTTATATCATTACGAAACTGCAATCCCAACGTATCTCTACATAGTTAGGGAACATAAGCTTAGAAAATCCAGAGGTTGCACTTAAAAAGGCTATTGCGAACAGTTTGTCGCAGTTCAGATTTATGCTGTAATCTTCTAGCAGATAGAGTGAACCAATACATATTAGAGAAGCCTATTGAAGACGACGTATATGTGCACATTAAACAATACAAATCAATCACTAATCTTATTGAAAAAACAATCCACTAAGTGATTATATATTTCATAATCAATCGTACAGTAGAATTAAATTTGTTCCACTCAAAGTTACTATATGCTACTAAAGCGGAACGATAATGAACAGTATGGTCTCACATTCATTCGAACCATGCATACCAACTCACAGATCAAATTACTCCTGCATGTAAAAACACAAAGAAAGCCACACGGAGGGGATTAACTAACCTAACCAGAATTGTGCCCGGCTAGCCACCCCACATCTGAACTTCTATGAAGCCTACATTTGTGAAATAATAAAATAAAATGCTTCAGGTGAGAAATGCTTCCTAATCTTCATAAGAGCCTCACCTTTCTCACCCATCCTCAAGTGTTGAGGCAGTGCCCCTCAATCTCCCATAGCATTCTCTTCCCTTTTCAATCCATGGCATCTGGCAGGTTAAAGGCATCATATGAAAATCAGTCAGGGGACCAACACTTAAGTCCAATCATCACAACATTCCCATCTCCTAATCTTTGTTGCTTAATGATAATTGAGAGAAAAACAATATACTCACACAGATCAAATTACTAAAATCTGAGAAACAAGGACTCTTTTAAGTCCTAACGACAGACACAAATCGCAAGGTTCCCACATCGTCTTTCTGACCCCCCCCCCCCCAAAAAAAAGGAGCAGCAGGTCAACTGCTATTAGAGATGGTCATGACCAGCCCGAGTACAGAGGCAGGGAAAGAAATGCACCTGGATCCTGCAGAAGACAGATGCACCTGGATCCTGCAGAAGACAGAAAAAGGTCGAGCAGCTTAGCAAAGAGAATAAATAGCAAAGACAGAAAGGGGAACAAATACCAAGCATCGTTCAATCAGTTTCTGGAACAAACTACTCTGGACATGAACACCAAAAATATATATGCATTACCTGGACTCAACTGCATCAATCAGATCGCCAATCATCTGGCTGGGGCCATGATCCCAACCGAAAATATATATTCAATATTCATATAAGAGCAATGTAAACTGCCATATATGAAGCATTTATATTTCATGGCAGTAGGATGGAAGTGGTTATGGCTACTTCATGACACAAAATAGGCAACGAAATATAGATGATGATATCCTAAAACTATTCAGCACTCTAAGAAAAATACAGTGGGTAGCACCGTAGCAGCAAAATATTTGAGTGGGCTCAGCTTCAACTTTTGCTTGATCCAAATCTAACAAGCCATACAGGATTGATTATCACACCGGCGTGGAAAGGGATGAGGGAGAGGAGAGGTCGCGGGAGAAGAGGGGTCGCGACTTTCCCCCTCCCCGAGGAGGACTCGCGTGCGGGATGGGGGCGCGCGGCGCGTGGGACCGAGAGGATGAGTGGGGAGGCGCTGAGGTTTGATCCGGAGGAGCTGACCTGTTGGATCGTGGGTGAGTGAGAGAAAGTTGATGTTTGCTGGTGCAATTAGTTGGGTGTACTTAATTTGGTAATGACTGTTGGGAGGATTTGTTTGTGTGGCTTTAGAAAAGAATAAGCTGGTGCATTTTATAGTGGTAGTGATTTCTAAAAGAGTATTAATGGTAAGTTTCTATCCCTATTAAATATCTTACCAACTAAGGCCAGTCTGGAGTTTCATTCCACAGTTACCTAGACTGTGAACTAGGTAACTGTGCCACAGGAGTTTCATGGTGATGACACTTTTCTCACATATGATGAAACTCTCTCTTCTCTCTCGTAAATATCCAGCCACATAAGCAACTGGTGATGTGACATGATAATTAATGTCCATGAATCCCTTCATGAAACTCCTATTGAGACTGACCTAAGCAAAATGGTGATGTGGCAGTCTAATTAACGAGGAAATAGAGCACAAATCATAGAAATGGTTTCCTCAAGGAGAAACCATGTATACTCTTGATCCAATGCTTAAGAAACCATGAATTTGTCATTGGGAAGAAACCACTAATTTTTATGGGTTAATGCAAGCTCCCTATTGGTGAAATTGAGAGAGAGAAAGAGAAAATAATTATTACGCGAAGACACTACCACTGTGAAGGATAGTTTCTATAAATGATTTCTTGTGATATGTAAATCATGTTAGTTTTTTCATTGGGACCGCCCTAACCATCTATGGCAAACATGAGGTGCCACCTCAAATGCGACTATCAAAAGTGAAAAAAAGTAGTTTTGCAATTATTCTGCACCGGAATTGAACAACCATCTATGTCAAACATGAGAAACATGGGTTGTCAACTTAAATGGGACTATCAAAAGAGAAAAAAAAAGGTTTACAAATAGTTTTATCAAAGGACAATGGAGGTAGTAAACTATAAAGAGAGAAAAGGTCAAATTTCGGATATAGAATGTATTTTCTCTTTCTTACAACCTTCCAATCTCAAATATTTTTAAATGAAATTAAAAGTCTAATTCAAATGTTTTTCCCCATTTGAACCGGCAATGCCGGCCCCTCTAAAGTCTAGATCTTATATAAAACTAGTGGAAGGGCACGTGCGGCACGCACGTAATATAAAAAGAATTACATAAAAAATTTAATTAGTATGTAGAAAATAAAAGGATATTAAAGTAAATCTAATTATAAAAAAACATCAATTCATCCTTCACACCTGGGATTAGGGAAGCCGACGTTCATCGACCATCCACCCTGCTGGCCTCCGCGTCGCCTCCGCACCGTGCCGCATCATCGCCACCACCTTCAAGGCGGCTTTGAAGGAGACTATCCGGGGAGGGCGGCGCGTCACCGCCGCCACCTTCAAGGCGGGGATGAGGGTCCACAGATCCGGTGGGGGAGCCCGCCCCGAGGCCGACCGCGCTGCCGCACCCCGGTGGGGGAGCTCACCTGCCTGCGTGCTCGATCCTCGACGGGGGAGCTCGCCACCAGCCGGCAGGAAAGACAAGGCCAACGGGGAGAAGGAGACCGGCGGGAGGAGGGGTCGACGCCCGCAAGGAGGCGGTGGTGGCGCTAGCGGCTCATGGATATGAGAATGAGGGTGGAGAGAATTGAGTTGTGTAGGGAACACGGGGTGTAAAAAAGGAAGGAGTATTGATTGGCGTGATTTAGAGCATTGAACTCAAAAGGAAATATTCAAGGACTCAAAACATCATTTACTTATAAATGTCATCCATATAATTGCATTTGAATGTTGTTGACCTCATCACACGGTGATTCTTTCATTACTTGATCTTTCCTTGTTTCCCTTTCCTTGCTAACTATTTATGAATGACATGGCTACCATTGACAAAATGACGTAACAATTCTTTCCTTAGTACATCTAATCATGCAGTGATTCTTTCTTTGTTTTTCCTTTCCTTGATGTGTCATCAGTCACACCAATCAATTTTCCTTTACTTTATACATCAATATCTCTTTTCCTTTTGAGTTCCTGAGTATTTCCTTTTTAGTCATGCCATCAATCATGCAAATCAATTTCTCTTGCCTTGAAAAAAGAATGAAGAAAGAAAACAACTGCCATGATTGTCTCCGACGTTTGAAAAAAGAATGAAGAAAGAAAATAATAGTCGTGATTGACGGGGGCGGGTCTTCCTTGCTTGATCTTTTCTTGTTTTCCCTTTTCTTGCTAACTATTTATGAATGGTGCGGCTATCATTGGCAAAATGACACAACGATTATTTCCTTAGTTCATCTAATCACGCAGTGATTCTTTCCTTGATGAGTCATTAATCACACCAATCAATTTTCCTTTACTTTGTACATCAATAGCTCTTTCCTTTTGAGTTCCTTAGTATTTCCTTTAGAGTCATGCCATCAATCACGCCAATCAATTTTTCTTTCCTGGAAAAAAGAATGAATAAAGGAAACAACATGCGCGTGGTGACAGCCCACCACGACGCGTGATAAGCAAGGAATCAATAGACGCTGGTGAATATATGGCAAACTAAATGAAGCTTTTAATTAAAAGGAAGCAAAAATCTGTGTATGCTAATGGCCCACGTGATTACATACACACAATTCAAACGCGATTACGTGGACGCCATTGACTTGTGGGATGCGACCCGGCGGGTAGGTGGGTCCGGTGGGTAGAAGTTTGGGTGAAAAAAGTGGTGGTGGGGGGGCGCCTAGGAGCCGATTTGCACTACGAAACGACGACCAAATCAATCTCCCCCTCCTCTTGATTCGTCGTCCTGGACCTGAAAAGTGGGACCTCTATGAGGAGGGAAGTGAGCCTAATCTTAGTGAGAATTGAACTCATTTCTTTCGTTTCTTTATAGTAGAGATTTTACAATATACCTACATATATACACACATTATAATTTTTCTTGCAAAATGAAAATAAATATATTATCCATTTAAAACAACTGTACATTCGTACCGGAGAATTGCAGAAGTGAATTCGTGGACCTGATATTTCATCTCCTGGACTCCAGCCTCCTGGTCGCGCGGTGCCCTATGCCCTCTGGCCGGTGGCCGCTGGCGTGCCGCGATCGGAATCACGGGAGACGCGATCGCTCCGTTGCCGTCGTCGCCTGTCCCTTCGTGACCCGCGCGATTCCGCAAGACAGCGCCGCGACTGCTGGTCTTTCGGCTGTGTTTTCGGCTGTGTTTTGAGCCGTCTCCCCTGTGTCTATACAAATTTATGTACACTAGGTGACACCCCGCGCGTTGCTGCGGGAACTCTAAGCAATTATATTTTAAAATAGCTTCCGGAATGCATCTGTTCTGAAAGTACATAGTAGTAATTGTCCATGCTATGCCTCATGAGAGCATATATATATTCTAAATTTCTAATCTTCTTTTGAACAATGGAGCAAAATCCATGTGACAATGCAACTCAAAAGAGGATTATGATCAAATATGTGGATAATACAAAATGAT
The DNA here is from genome assembly GCA_036936925.1 of Cenchrus fungigraminus. Lineage (NCBI taxonomy): Eukaryota > Viridiplantae > Streptophyta > Magnoliopsida > Poales > Poaceae > Cenchrus > Cenchrus fungigraminus. The sequence goes on along the minus strand of CM072780.1, from coordinate 37,046,201 downwards.
ACATAACCTGTACAACTCAAAAGTGCAACTAAAAAGAGGATTAGAGTCAACATGTTGACTTAGTGATAGTTAAACTGCAGCAAATGAGTATAATATGTAAGGATCGAAGCATATGGTGTGTGACAGCTGGAATCAAGCAAAACGGAAAAGGAAGGAATACAATATAGTAGTACAACACGCCCTGTAGTTTAGAAAATATAAATTACCTAATGCAATAGATGATTAAAGGAACCCAAAGAAAACTGTGATCCGCCATGGATTTCAGCTCTGGAGCACATGAAAGCATCCGTCCCCAAGCAACGCGAGATAAAATGAAGTATAAAGTATTTCTGTGTAGCCAAAAGAATCAAGCAGAGGCATTCTTTCGAGGAAAACATGGTAGGTGCTCTACCTTTTCATTATAGAAGAAGCAGCAAAATTGTTTGTACAAACCTGAAAGGACCAGGCGCTAGAATTGCTATGGAGATTTACAACACATATACATCGATTCAGCCACTGTCAGTACCTATTCGACTACCCTGTTTGCCAAGCAGAGGCATTCTCAAGCATGACCACTGGTTTGCCTCCTCATTTTATATAGACCACGGGACTGCCTCTTCATTTTTGTGTAACGTAGAGATTCAACAGCCGTATGCGAGTGCAGTCTCTTGATTGCAAGGTGGTGGAGAGAGTTTCCACAAGACATAATGCTAGGTCGTGGAGGTTGGACGTGAAACATCCCAACTCCATTAACTGCAGTAGCATATTAATGCTAATGCTGCCTTTCTGTAAATGAGAGGAGGCCGAGTAAAGAAGAGGAGCTGCAGAGTTGCTTTGGCTCCTGTGCAAGGGAATCCACACCGAGGCCCAGGCGCTGGCCTCAGCTCACCGCACGGAGGGTCTTTTAACTGGTAAGCAGGGGCGTCTGAGTGGTGGGGCCGGTTGATGATGTGGATAGCTGTGAGTTGAGAGAATTGACTAGTGGTGTGCTCTTATTAATTTATGTACATTATTATGTACATACACATGGGTTTGGGCCCCTTCCTGCTTAGGCCCTCGGCGGCCCCACATGGTCACCCATGCTTAAGGCCAGCCATGCGAACCGGAATAAAATATATCCTGTGAAAATTCTGTGAAATCTCCGATACGCATCATTTGTTACTATAAACCGTTCCAAGCTGCAGCATGCCGGTTTGACGCTCGAAACCGAACCCAAAGATTTGGGTCCTTCATAATTGCATTAATGTGATCGCGACTCCTCGTATCCCGACAACCTCGGCGTCAGGCGATCTTCAGGCCACTTCGGCCCCTGAGCCCGTTCCCATCCCCCTATTTCCACCTATACCTAAGCATTTTTGGTCCGGCCCGACCCGGCCCGCTGGCCCGGCCCGTGCCAGGCCCGCCCGCGGACCTTACTGGACGGGCGTGGGTAGAGATCTTGAAGCCCGCGAATTTTTTTTTTGTCCAAGCCTGGCCCGAAATGCTGTTTTTAGTTATTTTACACTATAAAATGTGCGGGCAAGCCGCCCAAGCTTGGGCCCGGCCCGAAAACTGAGGCCCGACATGTCTCATGGGACGGTCATAGGCAGGATTTTCTCGACCCGAAAAACCCGGGTTTTTTTTGCCCGGCCCGAACCCGGCCCGGCCCGTGGAATGGTTTTTTTTGCCCGGCCCGAACCCGGCCCGGCCCGTGGAATGCGTCTATTTCCACCGCCGCTGCGGGTCATCTCCCTCCCCCGCGCTGCGCCGTTCGTGCACATCCTCTGGCCTGATCCTCCGTGAAGTCGATCTCCGTTGCGCGCAGTCGGGCGAGCGGACAACTGTGCTGCGCCACCGATGCGTTCAGCACACCAGAGTTAGCAAGTACTGGTACGTACTACGGAAGAACCCCCGGCTGGAATCGTTCCGCCGCAAGGTTATGTTTATGGAGTATAGAGCCGTGATGTTGATGGAATTTTATACTTGTTTGTCCAAGCAAAGCCTATCTCAGCGAGTTAGGGTGGTATTCGCCGGTGGTTGCTTAGTTTAGGAGATGCGTTCTGGTCGCCGGTTGCTGTGCGCACACACCGCACCCTAGGTGTTCGATGATATGCCTGCAAGGAACTTGCCCGTTCTGTTTCCCCCCATCTGGCTATTGTCCTCTAGTGGCTGAACTGTTGAAGCCAACGAGCCATGATTTTGACAGGGTGGTGTGGCTCAAGAAAGTTTTGAGTCAGGTGTGCTGGCCTTCGGTGGTTAGTATGCATTCTTCACCCAATTCAGTGCACGCATGCAGAGCAGCAGTAGTTTGATTATATGCATGCGAGGACATTGCCGGTCACTTGTTTTTATTTTCTCTTTCGCCTTCCTGCTCACTACTAGTTGTGCTGGCAGCAGGGTGTCAGGTTAGGGTTGCTTCTTATTTCATCTTTAGTTTTTATCTTTCATGTACTTGCCAGTTCTTTAGGGTTGTTTCTTACTTGCATCTTCAATTTTCATCTTTCATGTACTTGCCAGTTCTTTTGGATCATTTAGTGTTAACCTGTACTTACTCCTCGAATTTCCTTGGAACATAAGGTCTTGATTAGGTTCAACCAAGAGAGAAACAGAGCAGCACAAACAGCAACAATGCTGGACCTTGCTGCTATGTCAGCTGATGATTTAGAGCTGGCTGAGAATTTGCAGTTTGAAGAGGTTCTTCAGTTCTCAACTCACTTTGAGAGTGAGAATGTCTGCGCAATTTGCAAACAGGTGATCCAGTCACTGGAAGCGTCATGGATACCTGACAATTGTGACCATGTCATCTGCATTGCATGCTTCTGCCAATATGCACATGAGACGCAGGCCACGGGGCTGCCCAAGTGTGCAGTTGCTTCTTGTGAATCTTTGAGCAAGACAGAGCCACATCATGAGATCAGTGTTCCTCATGGCACTTTGACCTCAGTTGAAGGCACGGACAGCAAAGGGAAAAAGCCACTGGATGGCACACACCAAGAGCTCGGGCAATGCTCTCAGGGTGCGGATGCAACTAACAGCAGCGAGTTCTACTGTTCCATCTGCATGGAAACATTGCACATTGGGGAATTCTTTCCCATCGACGGATGCACACACACCTTCTGCATCAATTGTGTGAGCCAGTACATTGCTGCAAAGGTTGAGGAGAATGTATTGTCTATTGGCTGCCCTGACCCAGGGTGCAAGGATGGTGTGTTGCACCCAGAAGCATGCCGTGATGTGATCCCGTTGCAGCTGTTCCAGAGGTGGGGTGCTGCGCTCTGTGACTCGTCATTGGGGGAACTCAAATTCTACTGCCCCTTCAAGGAATGCTCAGCTCTGTTAGTTGATGATCCTGGCCGTGGTGAGGCAGCGTTAACAAACGTGGAGTGCCCACACTGCTGCCGGATGTTCTGTGCCCAGTGCAAGGTTCCGTGGCATGATGGTGTGACATGCACAGAGTTCCAACGGCTCGGGAAGGATGAGCGGAGCAGGGAGGACTTGCTGCTGAGGAAGGTCGCACAAAAGAGCAAGTGGCAGAGGTGCCCCAAGTGCAAGATGTACGTTGAGAGGGTTGCAGGTTGTGTGTTCATCATCTGCAGGTACTGCTTCCTGATCACATATACAGTTTAGCACTGAGTACAAATGATGATGTTCTCCAATCTTCCAACTTACAGGTGTGGGCACTGCTTCTGCTACCTCTGCGCATCCCCGATGTCTAGGGATAACCATCATTGCAAGACCTGCAAGCGAACCTGGTGAATGATCTGGAGCTTCCAAGTCCTACCTGAAGGAAGGAAATTATTAGCTTTATTAAATCTGATCGATTGCTTTTATGACTGTTCTGATTAGCGAGCTCGTGCGGTTCTGATTTGACAAATCGGTATCAGAAATCAGAAGTAGCGCTCGAGTCTGTTAGTAATAATCCTAAAGTTGGTTTAGGAAATGACATCACAAAGTGAGACTGTCATGCAACCTTTCGGCTAAGTATGAAGGTGCTGGCCAGTGTCTAGCAAACTATGAAGTATCAGGTGCTGGCCAGTTTCTAGTAGTCTATTGAGAAATCACCGATCATATATAAGGAAATTTCTAATGAACTTCTAAATTTGTTTCTGTCAGTAACTTCTGAATGGATATCTCAGTTTTAGTTGCTCTATGAGTAATATTTTGAATCCAATAGCTGGCATGCTTGGCAACTTCAAAAACTGGGGTCCTGTAGTTAATCACTTTTGAAATAGGTCATAGGTTAATGTTTCCCGATCAACTAGGACCAAAGACGGCTTCGTGTGTCCAGCAGCATGGATCAATCTATTCAGTATCTCGGTGCTTGCTACGTACACTGTGCTGCTAGTTGGCTGATACGCGTCCGTGGCTGAAAAATGATGTGCTGGTCGCCTGGTCGGGTGCCGCGGCAAGCGGATCCCTCGGGTGGGCACGTGGGACCGCGGGAGCCGGAGGCGGAGGAGGGGAACGAATGCTTGCGGCGCTCCGGCGGCCACGAGTGCACGCAATGCCGCGTCCGCCGGTTGGCCCGCGCGCGGCAGGGGCATGCACCGGCATGCGGGGTTACGGTGCTCCGGCATCGCCGGTTTCGCTGATCTCCGATCGGAGTCCACAGCTACGTCGGCACAAAGGGCGCTGCCGCCCGTTCAGCTCGTGCCGCCGGTGCCGGTGATCGATGACATGCAGCACACGACCGCACACGGCTCCAGCCTCCGGCCAGAGCTTCGTCGACACAAAGGGCGCCGCCCGTTCACCTGCAGGTCTCGCGCACGTAACGACGACGTAACGTCGATCCTCTGACTGCGCCCAACCACAACCACGGCTGCATTTGGTTTCGGATGGAGGGAGACATCACGATTCACGGGTACCCATCACTCCATTAGCAAACGGCGAGCCTGAACGAGCGGGCGAGGGTCCCCGCTGCTAGCTGGAGGTGTGCTAACAGTAATGGCAAGTCTGATGCGCGGAACGGTAGCTGAAGAAGACGGAGACGGTAGACGGGTGACGCGCCTGTGTCACGACTCGCACAGATCGAGAGCCGCAGCCAAATGGAGAACCAGACCGTGGCTCTGGTGATGCAGGGACCCCACGGCCACCGGAGAAGGAAAAAAGGAATATAGGTGACGTCTTCCACGTCGTGTCGCGCTGTCCAGCTTCCATTGGCCACAGCCCACAAGGGGTGCTATGCGGTGCGTAGCGTAGATGAGGGATCGATCGGTGCGCGCGTACATGCTTTTGATGTGTACTATGTACACTTTTGACTTCCCTAGTCATCTCCCACAAAAAGCCCCCCAAAGCAAATAAAGCCACACGGACGCGCGCGTATGGTAAAATCATCTTTGGCTCTTTGGCGGCTCAAATTGTTAAATCGTAATTAGTCACTAGGCAAATTCGACTTTTTTTTTTAGAACATAGGCAAATTCGACTTTATTCTCCTCCGTATTGTCTATCAGATAGACTCTTTACCAAACTCTATCTATCTATCGATAAGTTCGAGAGTGTCGTCTCGTCTCCAAACGTATTTTTAACAAGAAATTGTAATTCTTTCTTCTCCTACCAAAGTATCCGAAAGTTTAGCATCTGGGATCTCGATCTGTTGATCTAAAAAAAAAGCAGGTACCCAACGCAATAATGTATTCCAACGTATCCGGCGGTCACGTCACATAATCAGCGGACACGTGTCTCCATCACGTCGCAAATCCAAAGGATTAGCGCTGCACGCGCGAGGGGCGCTCCTGCTCCCCCCTGATCGTTCAGATCAGCTGCCTTTAGCCGCGCCGAGGCGCAGCCGACTCAGCCCACTCCGCTTTCCACGCCACGCGCCGCCGCCGCCTCCGCCTCCTCCCTCCGGATCGATCTCGCCGCCGCGGCGGGCGGACCGGCGCACGCGTGTGCGCCGCGCCGCCGATCCTCCTCCTTCTCAAGGTTCACAGCGCCGACAGGAGCAAGGGAGCACGCGGAAGCCCTCAACCTCAAGTACTGTACTGGCCTGGTACGCGTCCGAGAAAACCCTCTTTCTGCGTGCCGCTCGCTATTCGCACGTAATCTTTGGTGAAGCCTCTCGGGATCGTGATGCGAGCCTGGGGGGTTTCGAGCGAGTTCGTCTCGGCGAGGGAGTCGCCGTAGTTGGCGCCGGTGGCTGCGGTGAACACGGAATGCGATCGATCTGTCGTGTCTGCACTTGTGCAACGAATTGTTGCGATCGAGCAGCAGTGCGCACGCCGAGTCTCTGATGGTTTGCCTGCAAGGAGCTAGCGCGTTGGCTCTTCGATCTTCTGGGCTTCCGCTATCTAGTGGCTCTTCGATTCTGATGGGAATTCGTCGTCTGCCATGCTTTTGCTGAATGTAGGACGCGTTCTTCCTGTTGGGAGTCCGTAGGTGCGCTGATGCAGCGCGCACCAGGTGCTTGATGATATGCCTGCAAGGGGTTTTGTGCCCCTTCTTTCTGCTGTGTCTTCCCACACCTAATTGCACTGTATGTTGTCAAGAGTTAGGCGTCACGATTGTGCTGCTTCTTGTTGCACCTTTAGTCTAATCTTGTATGCAATTATTATGACCAGTGTGCCCAATAACCTTCTCATTCTTATGATACAAAGAACCACGCTCACTCCTTCAATTTCCTTGGAGCAGGGACATCTGCTGGCTGTTCATTCACTCCAACCGAGAGAGCAGCACCAACTCCAACAATGCTGGAGCTGATTTACAATTTTGCTCGTGATTTGGTGCTAGCCGAGGATCCGCAGGCTGAAGAGGTTCTCCGGTTCTCAACACACCCGGAAAGGTTCTGCGCCGTTTGCAAACTGGTGATCCCATCGCTGGAAGCATCATGGAAACCTGACAACTGTGATCATGTTATCTGCATTGCCTGCCTATGGCAATATGCACCAGAGACAGAGGCCACCGGGATGCCCAGGTGTGCTGTGGCTTCCTGTGAATCGTTGCATAAGTCGGAGACACATGAGGGGGTCAATGTGAATCATAGCACTTTGATCTCAACAGAAGAAATGGACAGTGGAAAAGGGAAAGAACCATTGGATGTTATGGTTCAGGAGGTAGGCCAATGCTCTCGTGTTGCAAATGTGAAGGCTAGCAGTGAGTTCTACTGCACTATATGCATGGAGGCAGTGCACGTAAGAGAGGTCTTCCCGATTCCCGGGTGCACACACCTCTTCTGTGTGAGCTGTCTGAGTCAATACATCATGGCGAAGGTTGAGGATAATGTGTTCTCCATCGGCTGCCCTGAACCTGGATGCAAGGATGGCACACTGGATCCGGAGGCTTGCTTGGATGTGATTCCACCGCAGCTGTTCCAGAGGTGGGGTGCTGCACTCTGTGACTTGGCACTGGGGACATTCAAGTTCCGCTGCCCCTTCAAGGATTGCTTGGCATTGCTGGTTGATGAACGTGGTTCTCGTGAGGCAACAATAAGGAAATCTGAGTGCCCACACTGCTCCCGGATGTTTTGTGTGCAGTGCAAGGTGGCATGGCACCATGAAGTCACCTGTGAAGATTTCCAGAGGCTCGGGACTGATGAGCCAAGGCTAGATGATCTGCTACTGAGGAAGGTGACGCAGGAGATTATGGCACAACCAGATCCTGTGGGTTCCTTTGAATCTTTGCATAAGTCAGAGACACACCAGGGGATCAATGTGGGTCCTACTACCTTGATCTCAATCGAGGACACGGACAGCTACAAGGGGGAAAAGCAATTTGATGCTATGCCTCAGGAGATAGGCCAATGTTCTCGTGGTGCCAATGTGATGGCCGATAGTGAGTTCTACTGCACCATATGCATGGACACAGTGCACATCAGAGATCTCTTTCCCATTTCTGGGTGTGCACACCTATTCTGTGTCAACTGCATGAACCAGTACATCACTGCGAAGGTCGAGGATACTGCATTGCCCATTGGATGCCCCGAACCAGGATGCAAGGATGGTTTACTGGACCCAGAGGCGTGCCATGACATGATCCCGCTGGAGCTGTACCAGAGGTGGGGAACTGCGCTCTGTGACTTGACACTGGGGGCATTTAAGTTCTACTGCCCCTTCAAGGACTGCTCGGCATTGCTGGTCAATGAACGTAGCTCTCGCGAGGCAGCAATAAGGAAATATGAGTGCCCACACTGCTCTCGGATGTTTTGTGCGCAGTGCCAGGTGGCATGGCACTATGGGGTCACCTGTGAAGATTTCCAGCAGCTCAGGAATAATGAACAGATGCAAGATGACCTGCTGCCGAGGAAGGTTGTGCAGGAGAGTAAGTGGCAGAGGTGCCTCCAGCGTGTGGTGACTACATGTCGATCCTTTTGCAAGCCAAAGGCACATCGGGGGATTGATTTGGGTCATAGCACCTTGGCCTCAACCAAAGACATGGACAACTGCAAAGGGACAGATCCATTGTATGATATGCTTCAGGACCTAGGGCAATGCTCTCCTGGTTCGAATGTGATGGCCAGCTACGAGTTCTACTGCACCATATGCATGGAGGCAGTGCACGTCAGAGAGCTCTTTCCGATTTCTGGGTGCACACACCTCTTCTGCATCAGCTGTGTGAGCCAGTACATCACTGCGAAAGTCGAGGATAATGTGGTGTCCATTAGCTGCCCTGACCCAGGATGTAAGTATGGTGCATTGGATCCAGAGGCGTGCCGTGATGTGATCCCACCACAGCTGTTTCAGAGGTGGGGTGCTGCACTCTGCGACTCAGCGCTGGGGTCATTCAAGTTCTACTGTCCCTTCAACGACTGCTCAGCGTTGCTTGTCCATGAGCTTGGCCACGGTGAGGCAGCGATAACGAATGCTGAGTGCCCACACTGCCGCCGTATGTTCTGTGTGCAGTGCAAGGTGGCATGGCACGATGGCATCACCTGCACGGAGTTCCAGCGGCTCGGGAAGGACGAGCGAGGCAAGAATGACCTACTGCTGAGGAAGGTCGCGCGGGAGAGCAAGTGGCAGAGGTGCCCCAAATGCAAGATGTACGTGGAGAGGACCGTAGGCTGCGTGTACATCGTCTGCAGGTACTGTTTCGCTGCTTGCATTCTCAAATTATATGTCCAACAAGTGCATAACAGGATTCTTCGTTCCATTTTACAGGTGCCAGCATCGCTTCTGCTACATCTGCACATCGCCAATGTCCAAGGGCATACATCATTGCAGCAGGTGCAAGAGGACTTGGTGAATGACCTGAACTCCTGAAGCTTTCGAAGCTTTGCGTGAGGGAAGGAGGTTTCTGAACTCTTTGTAAAGCCAGCCATTCAGTTAGTGGTATGACTGCTTTGGTTAGCATTAGGTCGTGCTGTCATGATTGGCCAAATCATCATCAGAAGTAGAACTACTGGTTCTCTGTTACTATTTAACTACTAAACATCACAAAGTATATATTGTTTAGGAAAAGACATGGAGAGAACGACACTTAATTTAGTCTTGCTAGTGCTACCTTACAAGGGAAATAGATGTGTCCCTTTTATGGTACATCACTGAGCATGTGAATGGAATATATATCATATGAACTACCTATGGTACTATCTGCTATATGGTTCTATCTGAATAATTTCCAGATGCACTAAAATTCCTGGGCGCAGCGTTGCCGTGCCATATTTTGAGGTATCACACTGGTAATTTTTTATATGGGATTCAAAAGTTCTACAATTTTTTTTGAAAACTGTACAGCGGGAGAGGCTCCCACTGTCAAAAGTTATACAATTTGATGGACAAATAGTCTTTAAGTTTGTCCTACTATGACTGGAGGCTGGCTGCATATACAGAATGCTAATCTTTGTACGAGCCTGAAGCCATGTAAAACATGAGAATTCTTGGCATATGATCTTACAGCATAATAGTTACAAAGTGATGTGATACACAATACATAGCTTACTGATTAATTATGCTGTAAGAAAATGATTTTTTCTCATAAATAAATACTGTAAATTTCTTTTATGGAAATTGTACCTATAGGTATTCCATGTGCAATATATTATTCTGCAGTAGTATTACTAACAGATAATGCGTATGCTCTTCATGAAAATATCCTTTGGTGTCTGGCAATGATCGACCGACCATGGCTATGAGAGGATTGGACTTGAAGACTTTGAGCATTCCAATAATTACCATTTTTTAGGCTTATCCCAGTTTTGACAGGCACCTGCATTTTATGGCAGTCAAACACATTTTATCCAGCATAAGCCTCTGAAAATATGACCATATTGCCTCCAACCAGAAAAGGTTATGTCTCTCAAAATGACGACACATCTAGTATATCCCTATATAAAGTAGTCAAAGATCAAAGTAATTGTTCCATACAAATCAAGGAAAGAAAATAAGATCATGTATTAGGAACTTGTAGTTCAGAGATGCATACGTTTTAGAGATCAATCGACATGCATGTAAGCATGTTGGATCTGGTAAAAGTAAAACACTTCTGCGTGTAGGTATTAGGGATCAAATGGTCTACAATGTTTGCTTTGTGAGATGTTTCTCCTACTGCTTTTCCTCCAATATGTTTCTCCTACTGTTTGCTTTGTGAGATGTGTGAGGATAGGCATCGAATCTTGATTTGATCACATCAATAGGTATTGCTGTGCCATTATCAGACCCTGAAATGAATTGTAAAAGAGTCCAATACAGTAACGGGAAAAGAAGCATCAGTAGAAAATTACTATTGAGTTGCATGCACTAACCAGTTCAACTCAAAAGCTTAATCTGATGAGGAAAGGTGGACAATTCACTTATACTCCAACACTCCCCCTCACGTGCAGTCTCCCCCAGGCCGCATACGTGGATATTGGAGTGGGCTGTAATTATATTTTAATTAACGCGCCCGCCAGGACTCGAACTCGAGACCTCTGGCTCTGATACCATATTGAGTTGCATGCACCAACCAGCTCAACCCAAAAGCTTAAACTGATAGGGAAAGGTGGACAATTCACTTATACTCCAACAATTACAAATATGAAAGTATGCAGCTTAGTGATTTTCAAAGTCACAAGAGCCCAGCAGTGCAAATAATTTCAAAATTGTTGGTTTTGGTAGGCTCTCCAATATTCTCATCAGGATGCAATGAGAACCATAATGCTAGGAGCATCGGAAATTGGGAGCATGTGAAGCTGGGTTTATTAACCACTGAGTTTGGATCTTTCTCTAGATAGGCAAAACATGGTACATGGTCGGTATTCTTTTCAGTTTAAGAAAAAAATAAACAATGGTATTTTTTTAAGACTTAGCAAGGAAACTATATTCTTTTTATTACTTAGTTGATGTATAAATTGCCGACCACTTATTAGCATAATAAGAAAAGAAACGTTCTAGCAGTGTTATTGATTAGTGCACGAAGAATTAGCAACTTTAATGAATATAACTGAAATACACAATGAGTTCGATTACATTTTTCCAGATTGAGCTAAATATATGATTTAGAGCATCTCCAACAATTCCCCAAACCAAATTGCCATTCTTATTTTTCTGGAAAAAAAACTTCTCCAACAGTTCTTCATCTCCGATTGTCACTTATCCCAAGTTCGGAAAAGAGCCTCCGTGCGCGTATATATGCGCTTGTATCCACGACGCATCTGTCCATATCAGAAGAGGTGGAAGGGCATGAAAATAATTTTGTTTCTCTCAGAGTTCTTGATGTAAGTTAGATCTACGTTTGGAAAGTGAATTATGCCAAACTGTTAAAGATGAACCCTTTTTTTATTTACCATATCTTTTTAAGCATCTCCAACAGTTCACCAAATCGAGTTATCATCCTTGATTTTTGTCTGTTAAAAATACTCCTGCAACAGTTTGGCATAAGACTTGGCAATTTTTGACAACATGAGGAAAACCTGCCTACATCGCAGAAATATACGCACACGATGTGTGGTTAGCATCATAGTTTCTAGATAGGTGGGAGGGCGAAAAAATAAAGAAATAATAGAGAAGGATTCCTGATGTAGTTTTCAAGAGGTGGAAGGACATAAACATAATTTTGTTTCTCTCTTAGGGCTCCTAATGTAAGTTAGATCTGAGTTTGGTAAGTGAATTATGTCAAACTGTTGGAGATGAGCTCTTTTTTTTACTTGATGTATCTTTTTAGAAGTTGACAAAACACAAAATTGCCAAGTAAATTTTGGTAAATTTTTGGAGATGCTGAAGTTGGCAAAACACAAGATTTGCCAAGTAAAATTTGGCAAACTCTTAGAGATGTTCTTTGCAATTGTCTAATTAAGAAGTATAATGCAAGAATTCAGTGATTTCTGAATTTAGGAGCATGTGCACAACCTCCAACTAGGGCCCTATTTAGTTCCCCATGCAAAAACTTTTCACCCATCACATCGGATGTTCTCATATTAATTAGGAGTATTAGAACATCTTCAAGAGTTTGCCATATTTTACTCGACAAATCTTGTGTTTTGTCAACTTCTAAAAAGATATGCCAAGTAAAAAAGAGCTCATCTCCAACAGTTTGGCATAATTCACTTGCCAAACTCAGATATACCTTACATCAGGAACCTTGGGAGAGAAACAAAATTATGTTTACGTCCTTCCACCTCTTCAAAACTTACATTAGGAACCCTGAGATAAAAAACAAAATTATTTTATGTCCTTCCACCTCTTCTAATACGATGAATGCGCCGCGGATTGACGTGCGCATATATCTACGCGCGGAGGCTCTTTTTTCCAACTTGAGATAAATGACAACCTAGGATGGGGAACTGTTGGAGAAAGTTTTTTCTGCTTTTGCTAAAAAAAATAAGAATGTCAATCAGAGATGGGGGACTGTTGGAGATGCTCTTAAATGTAGATTAATGACAAAACCGTTCCATAACCCCCAGCTAATGTCATGATTAGACAACGACATAACAGTAAACAATATCTAATAACTGATTAATTAGGCATAATAGATTCATCTCACCATTTCCGTCCACCCATATAATTAATTTTACAATTAGTTTATATTTAATACTTATAATTAGTGTTGAAAAGCCACAAAAACGTTTCACCCACACTTTTTTGCCAACTAAACAAGGTCTAGGTTCACCTTGGATAGGCCTCTCTGGAGAGAGCTCTGCCTCATATCATGGAAGAAATAATGGGAAGAACATAGGCCAAGCAAGTGCTTCCAACCTTTATTTTGTCAATAAGTTAAGGTTAAATATGTTTTGGTTGAAGCTACATGACAAGTTTCCAAATGTTAGGATCTATAATTATTTTTCTACGTTTTGGATGTATACTCCCTCCGGTTTGGTAATGAAGTCGTTTAAGATAGCGACACGGTCTCCAAAGTACAACTTTGATTTCTTAGTTTTATAAAATATTTATTAAAAACTAACATATGTATACTTTTATGAAATTATTTTGCAAGACAAATCTTTTCACTTAGTTTTCACATTTCCAAATTCAAGGATTTAAAAGTTATGCGTGATTTATATTCCCGATATTTGACTAAATCGGACTTCATTTACCAAATCGGTGGGAGTATTGTAAAGGATCTTCCATGAAATTGAGGATCATCGGAAGTGCTCTTCATATCAACCTTTCAACCGGCATGATTTGAATTACCACTATATATATCACCTTGAGAGAGTGCTCCGAAGTTGACCGGACGATCGGCGTAGCTCCGAGGTGGTCGGCAACTGGGCGGGCATCCCCATCGTCGGTCTTTGGTCCTTCCATGCCGGTGGCATTCTCCCTCGTGAAGATGAAATGTCGGGGATTAGGAGAATTACAGATCCATCTCGTCTCATGCAGATGCAAATAAGTAGAAGGGCAAAAGAGTCCATTCAAGTACCAAATGGCAAATATATGAAAGAATACTACAAATGATAGAAAAGACAACTAATGGCAACAAAATATAAGTGTTCCTTGTTTGGAAACCATGGAGAGCGTTCGGAAGGTATTATTTTGAATTATGAAACTGCTAGTGCCCGGACGTCTGTTTCGGGCGCTAGTATCGGACGTCTCCACGGCTGTCGGATTCGAAGCAACCGTCAGATCGAAGTCCAACGACTCATATTGCGACCTATGTTGCGAGCCATGTTGCGTGCAACATCCAACATCAGGGGTCCTCCTCCCCCGACACAATACCCAAGCGACTCATGTTGCGACTCATGTTGCGTGCAACATCCAACATCAGGGGGCCTCCTCCATCCTCACCCTTGATACAACACCTAACATCACATGTCTGCAACATCGAACTCAACATCTGCAACATCGAAAATAAATGTCTGCAACATCAAAAATATGTTAAAAATATTGATAATCATCCGTCGAAAATGAGGTGCAAACCCGTCGCAACATATATTTCATGTTGATTGAAACATTCAAATCTCTCGATAAAAAATGCAACTTTCAGATAACACACTTGAAACACGCGTGATGCACATATGCAATATCGCAACATCAAGATCTACTTTTGCAACATCAGCGAGGAACACTTGCAACATTTCTCTGAACATCTGAAACACGTGGAACATAGGCCTGCAACATGCACAAAACCTGGCAAAAAAGAGTAAGTAGAAGGGGTGAAGGATGGCGTCAGGAGCTCACCACCGGGAAGATGCAGAGGGGCTTGACCCCGGGGCGGTGCTGCCGCCGGTGAGCCACGACCCCTGTCCTCCGCGCAGACCCCCCCAGGCGCGGCATCATCGACCGCTAGACTCCGTTGGGGGAGCGCGACCACGGCGCAACGCGACGGCACCGGCGAGTCGCAGCCCCACCTCCGCCTCGAGAGCTCGACCCCGGAGGCGTCGGCCATGGAAGCTCCTCGCAGGCGTCCATCGGCGACGGGTGAGCGGCGGCTGGAGCACCATGCTGCGGACTCGCCCTGTCCCTCAGTCGTGGAGAGCGGCGGTGCTCGCCCCCGATGACGGCGCGCAGGACTGCAGCGGTCGCACATCCTCTCAGGAGGCAGAGAGAGAACCAGGCGTTGGAGATTTTCTCGAGAAGAAACAAAGGAGAGAGACGATGTACTAACGAGTGGATGAGAATGAGAATGGATAGGAGGGTGGACGACAGAGTGGCGTCCGATATTTTTTGTTCGTTTCGGACGACCGGGTAGGAGCATTACTATTTGACTTATTGCAAAGTATTTTCCTCTCACAACCAATTTGTCGTACAATTTTTTACATAGTATTTTTCTCTCACAACCAATCTGCTGACTTATGCGTTTGAGATCTACCGAACACTCCATTTTTACGTCGTTGCAAAATTGTGAAGCGTCGACAACTACTACAATTCCAAATATACAATTTTTTCCTTCTAAGATACTCCATTATTTCTCACGGAAACCATCACAAATCTCGACCGTCGAAATGCAAAATCCTGCCGTCCACGCATCCCGCAATCCTCGCTACGACTGGCTGACGAATGGGCCCCACATCAAACTCTCATATTGAGTCTTGACTTGCCTGCCGCCGTCCCAACCCCTTCGCCGGCCATGGAGGCCTCCGCCGCCACCGCCGACGACGATCCGTACGTTCCCTTCTACATCTCCTCCGATGAGGACGACGGGAACGCGCAAGCCTACTTCGCTGAGTCGTACAGCCCCGAGGAGATCGAGATCCAGGAGGCCATCCTCCTCTCCCTCGACCGCTCCCGCGCCCCGGCCGCCATCGCCTCCTCATCCGCCTCCCCCTCCTCGCGCCCCGCCGGCGTCTCCGAACCCCTAGAAACCCCTCCCGACCTCAAGGGGAAGCGCCAGATTTCGTCGGAAGGTAACTCTTCACTAGCAAATGAATCTCGATTCCTCATTCCTGATACCTAGATGCGTGCGATTCACTTGGTACTGCCCTAATCCTCCTGTCCTGACGCAATGTGGAAGACGGCCCGGGCGACCGCAAGAAGAAGCGCTCCAAGCGCGGCCGCTTCAACTGTGCAATCTGCTTTGAGACGGTTGAGGTTTCAGAGAAGTTTTCTGTGAGCAACTGCGCCCACGCGTTCT
The DNA here is from genome assembly GCA_036936925.1 of Cenchrus fungigraminus. NCBI lineage: Eukaryota > Viridiplantae > Streptophyta > Magnoliopsida > Poales > Poaceae > Cenchrus > Cenchrus fungigraminus. Next base: position 37,030,328 of record CM072780.1, on the reverse strand, counting down.
GCAACAGCTGCGTCGGGAGGTACGTCGCCGAGAAGATCGCCGAGAACGTGCCCGTGGTCGGGTGCCCTGACCCCGGGTGTGAGGACGGTGTGGTCGAGATGGATCTGTGCCGGGATATTGTCCCGTCTGAACTGTTTGACCGGTGGAATGTCTCGCTGTGCGAGAACCTACTGGGGGATGATAAGATGTACTGCCCGTTCAAGGATTGCTCAGCGCTGTTGATAAATGATAGCTCGGTAAAGATCAGGGAAACAGAGTGCCCACACTGCCACCGACTGTTCTGTGCACGATGCCGTGTCCCATGGCATGATGGGATCAAATGCAAGGAGTTTAGGAAGCTTGGAGATGATGAGAAAGGGGAGGATGATTTGACGCTTAAAAAGCTCGCTAACAAGAAGAAATGGCAAAGGTGCCCCAACTGCAAGATGTACGTCTCCAGAAAGTCTGGGTGCTTGCTAATGAAGTGCAGGTATGTTGCAATTCATAATCCTTTATTTATATGACTACAGTAATGTATTATGGAATTAGGACGAAGGGCAGAGTAGGGCTACACGTTGGCAAAATTTGAGTTTCTGTTTATGTGCACAAAAAGTAGATACAGAATTCTTCAGGAAAGGAGTGAAAGAAATTACCACTCTGATGGAATATCATACCATCTCCCTTCACCTTTAGACACGTCAAATTTAACTTTTTTTTTGACATGTTCTGTTTTTCCTTACTCATATGTTCATGGTAGTGACACTACTGTTCTGTACTAGAATGATAGCCTTTATACGTTTTCAAAATTGTGTAGTCCTTTTCTGGTCCTGTTATAGTGGAGCTAGTCAACATGCAGCTTTGGTTACTATTTGTGTGTACTACGACAAAGCTAGGGGCTGGTTTGATTGCTGACCCTTTCCACAAACAGCATATCTTGCTTTTACTTTTTAGTAACTGTTCTTAGAGGGAATTATTCAATGTACTTGCGATTGTAAGTAACCAATTTATTTTGTCTGGCACTTCAGAGAATGACATCCCCTTATGTATATTTAAAATTTATAGTCATGATGTTATAAACTTATTAGTGGAAAACATTATTAGAAATGCCTCATTATTGCGTATCAAAGGGAATATTTGACAGCTTCCTTTCTCATTTGTCATGTTTCTAAGTGACACGAATAGGTCACTCAAGTGAAACTAGGCTGTATTTGTCATGAAAACCAACTTCTAATAGCCAGTAGCTTGTCAAATGTGGTGAGGATCTGGGTTGGTTAAAGTGTTATTTCCTAACAAGTTATGTGCTTGTACCAACTTCTAGCAAGTGCTTTTGTTGTTGGCTGATTTAAATCAGGAGTTGCATCAATTTTACATTACAGCTTCTCTAAACACCATATATTTTTAAATACTGTTGCTGGTATTCGTCTAGTTTCCATCATGTCACTTACACATTGTTCTGTTTCTGAAGGTGTAAGCAGTACTTTTGTTACCATTGTGCTGCCCCTATGGACAAGACCAGCCATTATTGCGAGAATTGCAAGCACTAGACACCGTTCAAACTCTCTAGTCTGTACATAGCTTTAGGTAATATTTAAGTGGACTATCATCTCCTTGGTAGTGGAAGCTACCACCAGCTTCCGTCCTTCATGATCTTGCTTAACTGCAAGAGTTCATGTGCTGAAGTGATCCTTATAATTTTTCATCTTTGATACCGATCAATTCACAGAAAAAGTCTTTTTTTTGTTATTTTCTCATATACATTAAGTTCAATTCAGCCACAAAAAAGCAAGGAAACTCATTTTAATCATATGCACTTGTTGGATTGGTTTCATTCAGCTGCAAGATATGGGTGCTATGAATTTTCATATGGAACAATGAAGCCCATCTTGTGTTGTGACCATGTGAATACCATGTTCATCTTGCTTTACCATGTCCGGTTTTTTTTTTAAAAAAAGTTTTGACTGAAAAAGTTCACTTTTGTTTGATTTTGCACCATCAGTCCCAGCCGTATCATACGTACAATAAAAAACAAATAAAAGAGAGGTCTTGCGTTCATCACCATGCTGCTTATCTTATAGTATTCAATTCTTGCTACCATGTATCTAAAGACTGCCAGTAATATTTGAGAGGGTAGCTGTCAGCGAGTTGCTGAGCAATTTTAGTATAGAATATTGTGTCTTGATGGATTGAATTAACAACAGCCGCAATTTGTTTGCATATGCTTCATGTACCTTTCCTTAACGTATATGGCTTGTTCTGCTTTTAATTCTCCCTGTTTCATATGACCTTCAAGAATGTGGCTGTGATGCATTCTAACAAACCACATGCCTGTGATGCATTAACTTATATCTAACAAACCAGTACATGCCTGTGATGCATGACAGCATGAGTATCGATGCATTGCTTGTTGCAAAATCGTTGCGTGGCAAAACAGAGCTGAAACTCTTCAGCCGGTACGTACTGGCTATCGTCAGTGTTCACTCATCCCCTCAACCGACTCGGCTCAAACCTAACGCTTTCCTTGTAAGCATTGGTAAAGAACGTACTTTTGGCAAGCAAATTAACTTGCTTGCACTGGACCGATTTAACAGTACGGTTCCTTCTTAAATCTTGTTCAGATTTTCAGAGTGGCAACACCCCAGAGCAAACAGCATCAGATCAGAGGACACATATGAACGTCTAGATGGTGCAGGAGCCGGAGAATATCTAAAATAGCCTTGTACGCTTTGGTTGTTGCACTGCAGTTTGGTGGAACCGTGCAAAACAATTGAGATTCCTTTGCTTCCTGGAGCAAAACAGCATTTCATCGGTCCATTGTGCCTCCGTGCAATGGTGCCTGAAGAAATCAGCAACCCATGCAATTGATTGAGCGTCTTTCATCTTCGCAGCAAGCATCTTCAGTCTTCCACTCCTGCGTTCGTGCAAGATCCATTTAATTGTTCCCTACAAATAGCAAAGCCTTACTGCTCCATGTCGCATCTCACGTCTAGTAATCAAGAACCATCCTGCACCTCTGCACCAGGCCACATCGCAACCGAAGGCGCCGCAGCTGCCGAGAATCTGCCATGGCGTCTTGCTCTGCTCTGAAGCTGTCCGCCGCCGGCATTCTTCTGCTCCTGTGCGTCGGGTCGGCGGACCTGGCGCGGCCGGCCTTCGCGTCGTCGTCGTCGCCGCCGCCGCCGTCGCGGGATGATCAGGAGCCGGCCGCGGCCGGCGAGCTGCTGCTGCGGGAGCTCGTGGAGCACGACCTCGCCGAGGAGCTGAGCCTCCGCCTGGGGCGGCAGCAGCAGCGCGGCGGCAATGTGGGCGACATCTGCCCGTCGGCGTGCCAGACCTGCCTGGTCGTGTGCGCGGCCACGTGCGTGCTCAGCAAGGTGCCCATCGCCTGCTTCGCCAACTGCACCGTGTCGAGCTCCTGCTTCGGCAAGACTGTGACACCGTTACCCGCGGTGGTGACCGCTTGAACACGGAGCCATCCTTGTCCTTGGGTCTCACCGGCCGATCACTGTGTGTCTGCTTATTTGGCGCTTGATCAGTTGCTCTTCGTGTGCGTGGGGTGTGTCAGGGACCCACATGTATCAGTTCATCAGCTCTAAGTAACACTGCCGGCGTGTATGGCTAAACTAAAGGATTTTTTTTTAATTTCAATATGAAATCTATCGATGCTTGGCACAAGCACACATTAATTGATAATTCAGAAGTGACCTTTACATCATGTAATGCAAATGGATCGGAGGAACGTAGTAATGTAGCAACGGCTTTTGTCCTGACAGTGTGACATGGGTAAGGTGGTTCAGGGTTTAGGCCAAGGGAGGCAGGCAGCCACCCTTTAAATTTGAGCTGGATTGGCTTCTGAAGGATGATTTTTGGTTTTATAGACTTAGTGTCAGAAATGTGGCGTAAGGAAAATAAAGGTGTGACACCTATGCAAAAATGGCAAAATAAAATTAGAAGACTGAGACAATTTCTAAGAGGATGGGCAAAAAAATATGGATGGCGCATATAAAAAGGAGAAGCAAGAGTTGATGAGGACATCAGAGATGCTCGATAAAAAAAGTTGAGACCCAGCTGCTAAGTTAGCAAGAATGAGACCTAAAGCAAAGCATCAATAATAGGATCACTCAACTTTTGAGGGAAGAAGTTAAGTGGATTCAAAGGGCAAAGACTATTAAGTTATTAAAATTAAGGAGATAATAGCACGAAATATTTACAGATGGTAGCAAATGAAAAAAAGGAGGAAAACTAGAATTTTCCGACTTGAAAAGGAGGACGGTGTAGTGGAGGGGGACAAACAGTTGAGCAAGTTAGTTACGAATTATTACAAAGGCCTCTTTGGGAAATCTGAGAGAAATAATTTCTCTTTAGATGAAACCATGTTGGACACTCCTGCTGAAAATGAGCTCTTGGCAGCCGAGTTTTCAGAAAAGGAGGTGTTCGCACCCAAAATTGGCACAAGGTCGATCAGGCTGACGCCACCGGTCAGACCGGTGTCCCTCAACGGTCTGACCGGTGGGGCGTCCTGTAGCCGATCCGGCAACGGCCACACCGGTCTGAGCGGTGGGCCTGACCGGTCTGACCGGTGAACCCCGAGTCCAAGTAGAATTGAGGAATCCTTGCGAATTTCGAGTTGTAAAAGGATTCCTTGCGGGGCAAGACCTCCCCACCCTATAAATATAAAGGGCCACGGCCGTTTGAGGTGGAAGAACCCAATCGTACATTACTTTCTACAACTTTTATCTCTCAAACCCTAGCTTTTCCAACCTCGTGCTTTCCTTGTTTGTCTCGACGACGATCAGGGACGTTCTGAGTGGCCTTGCCGACCTCAGAGCAACCCTAGGCGCGCCACCTCCGATGGGGTCCCTCCCGAGGCGGCGATCTTAGGTTTTCACCGCGCCTCTGCGTACACCGGTCAGACCGGTGCCCCTGACCGGTCAGACCGGTCCGGGCAGGAGCTCGGCGAGTTCAGCGTTTCGACGTTCCGCGCAATCTAGCGCTCGTGTGTGTTGACCAGAAAAAGCGTCAACACACTTTTGGCGACTCCGCTGGGGAAGAAAGATCAGGTTGCTAAAACCGTTCAATCTAACCCTAGTACGATGTCTCGGTGTGAGCTCGACATGAACAACATCGTCACTGCGTCGCTGGAAGATCTCTCTCCGGAGGAGCAGCAGAAGTTCAAGGCACTACAAGAGTACATGCAAGTACAATTCCTAGCTGGCGTCAAGAAGGATCGATCCGGCAAGGTGGCAAGATTGAAAGAGTTCGAGCTGCCGGCGATCAGGCTAAACGACAACAATATTGAGGTAATTCCCACTGTAAGTAAGAAACCCCCGTCTGAAGCTTCTCCTATGAAATCTACAGTGGAAAGTGATGAATTGCTTGCTTCTTACATTGCTCGTCTAGAACGATTAGAGGATCTTGAAAAGGATAGGGCTTTAGGTTTTAATAATAATGAAATTAATAGTAGTACTCCTAAAGCAAATCCTCAGGGGTCTCATCCTAGCTTAGCACCTTTGCCTGTAAATAATGGTAATTTTGCATATGGTTTGACACCAAATCCAGCATCTGGTCAGTACCCTCAGTTTCAACCACACAGGCCAAACATGGCCGCACCGGTCGAACCGATGCAGGGTACCGGTCAGACCGGTGCAATGGAATTGGTGCCCGATCAGCCTTCGCCAATTTCTGTCGTGCCAAATCAAATGGTCCCTACTTTTCCTAATACAATCAGTATGTTGGACCTCATTATAGTACGACAATAAATGCATCGGCCTCCAAAAATATTATTCCGGACGATGTATTTGAAAGTTACATGCTAGCTCAAGCTAAGATAGCTCCCTATTTAAATAAGATGAATTTGGAGAATCCTCAACCACAACAGCCAAATAATCCTAATTGGGCGGAATTTAATAGATTTAAGGAAGATTTGGCTAATGTGGTAAAAACCAAACTTGGTGTCGATATTGGTAACACAAATTTGTATCAAAAACCATATGATCCCGAGTTTGATAGATTTCCTCTCCCACGTGGTTGGCGTATGCCTGACTTGATTAAATTTAGTGGTGATGATGACCGAACCACATGGGAACATATTAGTCAATACACTGCACAACTAGGTGAAGCTGGTGTCTATAATGCTTTGAAAGTACGCTTATTTTCTTTATCTTTGACTGGCACCGTTTTTGCTTGGTTTTCCTCACTTGCTCCCGGTTCTATTATATCTTGGGATATGTTAGAACGTAAGTTTCATGATCACTTTTATAGTGGGAGCATACAATTAAAATTGACAGACTTAACATCGGTTAGGCAAGGAAGAGATGAGACTGTCTCTGCCTACATTAAAAGGTTTAAAGAAACTAAAAACCGGTGCTTTAATTTGTCAATCACTGATATGGACCTTGCAGACATTTGTCTGAAAGGTTTAAGATCATCTATTAGAGATAGGATAGAGGGCACTGACTTTCTTTCGGTTGCACAAGTTCAAATTAGAGCTTTAGTTGTTGAAAACCGAATGAATAAAGAGAAAGATAATTTTAAATCACGTCGTTCTAATGTTCATGTTATTGATTATGATTCTGATAGCTCGGACGATAGTGATAAAGAAATTTATGCTGCTGAGTTTGTTTGGCCCTCTAAAGAAAAATCTTATTCTTGTTCATCTCTTAAGCCGGCTAGCAAAGGTCGGCAAGAAGAAATTAAATTTACTTTTGATGTTTCCAAATGTGATCACATATTTGATGAATTGCTTAAATCTGGAAATATCAAGTTAACTCATACTATTCCTCCACTTGAAGAGTTGAAAAGGCGTGCATTTTGTAAATTTCATAATTCATTTTCTCATGCTATTAATGATTGCAATGTGTTTCGTCGACAGGTTCAATCGGCCATAAACGAATGTCGTTTGACTTTTCATGAGATGCAAGTGGACAAAGCTCCTTTTCCAATCAACACTATGGATTTACAGCATCCTAAGGTACTGGTTCGGGCACATCAAGCTTAAGCAACTAAAGGTAAGAACGTGGTAATCGGGGAGCTTAAGCCCGATTTGAGAGGAAAAGAGCTAGTTCGCAAAGTTGAGTATGAGAAGACTCCTGATGGCAAAGAGACCTTCAAGGTTACAGTAAGTGCCTCTGGACATGGGGGGCAAGGGTCGTCCACACCCGTCGATCAGCGACCGTCTGAGCCGTCCCTGGCCAGACCGGTCAGACCGATGGAGGTGACCGGTCAGACCGGTGCGCTCCCAGGCCGACCGAAGATGATCAAGCCCCGGAGATTGGAAATTGGAAACTTAATATAGCTAAAAATCAGGGGAGTGGTCCTAAGCCAAAGGTCACTTTCGACATGCTATTTGACAAGTATTCCAAGCAAAAGGCCGTTACAAGTGATCGACCGTTAAAAAAAAGGATGAGGTCACCTACACACCAAGGAGGGTCATCTTCACCTCCAAGGGCTGCTACAAGACTCAAGGGTGAACTGTCGCAGCAAGGGCAACGCTTTACTCCACCATGGGCGTCATCAAGTTCAAATACACCACGCCCGGTATATGATGATAATGGAGTGATGTGGGTGCCATACCAACAAGCCTTTCATCCTGGATGGGGTGGACAGAAATCAGCTTTTGACAGAATCTCCAGGCCTGTCCAAGACCGATTGGCTCCTCGCCGTTCTGGTCAGGGTCACCAGACCCGACCGGTCAGACCGGTCGCTATCACCGGTCAGACCGGTGCGTCCAGAAAAGCTGTGTTACCTCCTGTGAAGCAAGTTTTCAAGCCGAAGCAAAGGGAGGAGGTGCAGAAGATGGAAGTTGATCCAGAGAGGACTACAAACCAAGATATTATTCAGATTGGATCAATGGATGTTCCTATTGGAGAGGGTGGCAAAAGACCGATTGTTCCAAATAATAAGGTTGTGACATCAACTCCAGGGGTGTTTGCTGCTGCTAATGACCATGAGGCCAGTGGGAGTGGTTCCAACTCCAAATACTTCTTACCAAGATGGTGTCCTCCAGGATTGACTCGCACACAGAGGAGGAAGCTTCAACGCCTGAGGTTTCAAGAGAAGAGAGAGAAGGAGCTAGAGAAGCAAAGGGACGAAGCTTTCAACCAGTACAGGCCCATGGTACCTCAGGGGAAAGAGTGGAGAGTCAAGACCAGCTCCCAGTCGACACCGGTCAGACCGGTGGAGGTCGACGGTCAGACCGATGACCCAGAGACGCCGCCCGGTTTCTCTTCTTCAGTTCCCATGGTTTGTGATGGCAAGTCCGCATCGGATACTGCACCAGAAGACGATGAGGAGCTTGTTGACTACAGTTCTTCGCCCGAGCGCATGAATTTGGACATCAACGTGATCCATATGTCTATGGATGGTTATGTGCTTTCGGAGGAGGACGTCGCGCATCTCGACTTTGGGCCAAAGGAAGCTATTTTCCAGAAGCCTAAAGCTACTGAAAATCATCTGAAGGCTTTGTACATGAAGGGACACATCAATGGGAAGCCTATCTCTCGCATGCTGGTGGACGGAGGAGCGATTGTCAACTTGATGCCGTATTCTTTGTTCAAGAAGCTGGGAGGTTCAGATGATGAGCTGATCAAGACCAACATGACCGTCAGCGGTGTGGGAGGACGCGAGCCGATGGGAGCTAAAGGCGTCGTCTCTATGGAGCTCACCGTTGGGAGCAAGATGTTGGCTACGGCATTCTTCATCGCTGAGACACAAGGTAACTTCAGTCTCATCCTTGGTCGTGATTGGATTCATGCAAATCAGTGTGTGCCTTCTACTTTGCATCAATTCTTAATCCAATGGGTAGGCGACGAGGTAGAGATTGTTCATGGTGATACATCGGCTTGTGTTGCAGTGGCCGATAGTCCTACTATGGATAATCATGAGAATCTTAAGTGCTTAACTAGTTTAGATTTATCTAATTTGAGGCTTATTGATTCTACCAAAGATGGCTTTGCTACTGTTGTCATGAAGCCGATCGTTGATCAGGCTAGAACTTCTCTGTCGATTTGATGGATGCAAATCTGGAGTGGTTGCAACAGAGGCGAGAGCACTATCGGGCGCATAAGAACGATATGTGTGAGGCCATCGAAGACTTTGATGATTTGAGCAAGTTAGGACAAGGGTTTACGTCGGCTGATCCTTTAGAGGAGGTTGATATTGGTGATGGCACTATACCTAGGCCGACATTTGTAAACAAGAATCTTGATCCGTTGTTTAAATCTGAGTTAATAAAGTTGTTAAAGGAGTGTGTTGATTGCTTTGCATGGAATTATAATGAAATACCTGGTTTAAGTCGTGATTTAGTTGAGCATCGTTTACCTATTAAACCTGGTTTTAGGCCTTATAAACAACCTCGTAGAAACTTTAATCCTGATATTTATGACCGAGTGAAAGAGGAAGTCAATCGGTTACTTGATGCAAAGTTTATTAGGCCTTGTCGTTATGCTGATTGGATCTCTAATATTGTGCCTGTTGAGAAAAAAGGAACAAAAAAGCTTCGTGTTTGCATTGATTTTAGAGATCTTAATAGAGCTACTCCTAGAGATGAATATCCTATGCCTATAGCCGATTTTCTTGTTAATGCTGCATCCGGACATAGAATTCTTAGCTTTCTTGATGGTAATGCTGGTTACAATCAAATCTTTATGGCCGAAGAGGATATATCCAAAACGGCTTTCATATGTCCGGGTTTTGTTGGCTTATTTGAGTGGGTTGTTATGACTTTTGGATTGAAAAATGCGGGTGCTACTTATCAAAGAGCTATGAATTTAATCTTTCATGATTTGCTTGGCATCATAGTAGAGGTTTATATAGATGATATTGTTGTCAAATCGGCTGGAGATGATTCTCATTTAGCTGATTTAAGACTTGCATTTGAAAAAATACGTCGGTATAAATTAAAGATGAACCCACTCAAATGTGCTTTTGGTGTATCGGCTGGGAAGTTTTTGGGCTTCATTGTGCATGAAAAGGGCATAGAGATAGATCCTAAAAAGATTGAGGCAATCCGGAATGTTAAAGCACCTACTTGTAAAAAGGATTTGCAAAAGTTCTTGGGCAAGGTAAATTACTTGAGGAGATTCATTTGTAACTTGTCTGGGAAGGTGAATGCTTTTACTCCTTTACTTCGGTTGAAAAATGATGTTGACTTCACTTGGGGGGCAAAGCAACAAGAAGCATTTGATGAGATTAAGAGCTATTTGACTTCGCCACCCGTTCTTCAAGCACCCAAGAGTGGTATTCCTTTCAAGTTATATGTAGCGGCTGAGAAGGATGTCATTGGAGGTGTTTTGACTCAAGAGACCAAAGGCAAGGAGTACATTGTTGCATATGAGAGTAGAAGATTATTGGACGCCGAAACAAGGTACACTTTTATTGAAAAATTGTGTTTATCACTATATCATACTTGTACCAAGTTGAGGCATTATCTTTTACCTAGTACTTGCATAGTAGTATGTCAAACCGACATAATCAAATACATGTTGCATAAACTAATTTTAAGTGGTAGAGTCGGCAAATGGGCTTATGCTTTAGTTGAGTATGATTTGCATTGTGAGCCATTAAGTTCAATGAAAGGTCAAATTGTTGCCGACTTTATTGTTGGACATATAGTAGATAAGCAACTTGATTTGAATGTCGGTTATGCTACTTTTACTCCATGGAAGTTGCATTTTGATGGATCGGTTTGCAAAGATGGTTGTGGTGTTGGAATTGTCATTATTTCGCCAAGTGGGGCTGTTTTTTAAGCTCTTAACCGATTGGATCATGATTGTACTAACAACCAAACCGAATATGAGGCTCTTCTATTTGGATTGGAAATTTTACATGACATGGGAGTAAAACATGTGGAAGCATATGGAGATTCTTTATTGGTGGTGCAGCAAGTATCCAAGGTACGTCAATGTTTAAATGGTTTTTTAAATGCTTATCTTGATAAATGTTTAGACATCATATCTTGTATGGATGAATTTGTTATCTATCATGTGCCACGAGAGGAAAATCCTAGAGCTAATGCTCTGGCCCAGGAAGCATCTGGTTATAATGTTCGAAAAAGAAATTTTCAAGAACACAAACTGTTGCTTACAACCGAGTGTTTTGCTCTGGAAGCACCGGTCAGGCCGACACAGCCGACCGGTCTAACCGGTGACACCGGTCTGACCGATGTCACCGACCGGTCTGACCGGTCCCATGGTTCTGGGTCGGCTAATGGCACCGGTCTGACCGATGCCCATGACCGGTCTGACCGGTCCCCTGGTAAAAATTCCTCCTCGGTTTTTCGTGACAAAGATGAGATGGAGGATTGGAGAAAGCCTCTAGTTGATTATTTGCATAATCCTAGCAGTTCAGTTGATAGAAAAGTCCAACGATGGGCTCTTAAGTTTGTTCTTGATGATGGTGAGTTGTATCGTCGGACTGCGGATGATTTGCTCTTAAAGTGTTTGGGTCCTGATCAAGCTAGGTTGGCTATGGCAGAGGTTCATGAAGGTATTTGTGGTACTCATCAATCGGCTCCCAAGATGAAGTGGCTCCTCAGGCGAGCTTGCTTTTATTGGCCTACCATGATAGCTGATTGTTTTAGATACTACAAAGGTTGTGAAGAGTGTCAAAAACATGGAGATGTTCAGTTGGTGCCTGCTGCGTTGATGCATCCGATCATCAAGCCTTGGCCTTTTAGAGGATGGGGTCTGGATTTTATTGGTAAGATTCATCCTTCGTCGTCAAAGGGGCATTGTTTTGTGATCATGGCTACTGATTACTTCACCAAGTGGACTGAAGTTATTCCTTTGAAGAATATGACACATAGAGAGGTGATTGAGTTTATTACTGGGCATATCATACATAGGTTCGGCATTCCACAAACTTTGACTACGGATCAAGGGACTTCATTCATATCCAAAGAGGTGCGTGAATTTGTTGATTCCTATGGTATTAAATTGCTCAATTCATCTCCATATTATGCTCAAGCCAATGGTCAAGCCGAGTCTAGCAACAAGACATTAGTGAAACTCATAAAGAAGAAGATAGAGGACAATCCTAGAAGATGGCATGAGGTATTATCTGAAGCTTTATGGGCTCATCGTATTTCTAGACAGGGTGCTACTAAGGTTACTCCTTTTGAGCTTGTGTATGGTCAAGAGGCCGTTTTGCCCGTTGAGGTGAATCTAGGCGCATATAGACTTGCAAAGCAAAATAATCTTGATGTTGAGTCATATTATGCTTTGATGATGGACAATATTGATGAAGTGACCGACAAGCGTATGGAAGCTTTGGAGGAAATTGAAAAGGACAAAAGGAGAGTTGCTAGAGCATACAACAAGAAGGTAAAAGCCAAATCTTTTCAGGTAGGTGACTTGGTTTGGAAGACAATTTTACCTATTGGATCTAAGAGTAACAAGTTCGGCAAGTGGTCTCCAAGTTGGGAAGGTCCCTACAAGGTTGTCAAGATTTGTTCTGGGAATTCTTACATGATGGAGACTTTGCAAGGACAGCAACTTCCAAGGGCTCTCAACGGGAGATATTTGAAGACTTTTCATCCAAGTGTATGGCAAGATGCTTGATAGGATATGGCCGATTTAAAGCAAAAATCGCCCTTAGACCAAAAAATGGCCGGTGAAGTGTCACATCGACCTTAGAATTATTTTTTAGACATCGAGCTTTACTAAAAAACAGGGGGCATATGTTCGCACCCAAAATTGGCACAAGACCGATCAGGCTGACGCCACCGGTCAGACCGGTGTCCCTCAACGGTCTGACTGGTGGGGCGTCCTGTAGCCGATCCGGCAACGGCCACACCGGTCTGACCGGTAGGCCTGACCGGTCTGACCGGTGGACCCTGAGTCTGAGTAGAATTGAGGAATCCTTGCGAATTTCGAGTTGTAAAAGGATTTCTTGCGGGGCAAGACCTCCCCACCCTATAAATATAAAGGGCCACGGCCGTTTGAGGTGGAAGAACCCAATCGTACATTACTTTCTACAACTTTTATCTCTCAAACCCTAGCTTTTCCAACCTCGTGCTTTCCTTGTTTGTCTCGACGACGATCAGGGACGTTCTGAGTGGCCTTGCCGACCTCAGAGCAACCCTAGGCGCGCCACCTCCGACGGGGTCCCTCCCGAGGCGGCGATCTTAGGTTTTCACCGCGCCTCTGCTTACACCGGTCAGACCGGTCCGGGCAGGAGCTCGGCGAGTTCAGCATTTTGACGTTCCGTGCAATCTAGCGCTCGTGTGTGTTGACCAGAAAAAGCGTCAACAGGAGGTAAGGGGGGGGCCATTTTCAGATGAAGCATAATAAGGCTCCTGGGCCGGATGTAGGGGTGGGCACTTTGAACCCAAAACCCGAAAACCGAACCGAATCAAACCCAAATAACCCGAATTGTCGGTCTATTCGGGTTTCGGGGTTCGGGTTCGGTCCAGATAAATTTATAATTCAGAGTTCGAGTTCGGTTTCGGTTCTTGTTGTCTATAACCCGAATAGACTGAATAACCCGAAATTCAATATAGTTGTGTATTTTGATAAGGGATGGCAATTATCCCCACGGGGACGGATCCCCGTGGAGACCCGACCCGAACAGGGCAGGGACGGAGGCAATTTCTCCCCCAAGGGGGAAGCGGGGCGGGGCCCCGAAACGGTTACCGGGGCGGGGGCGGGGCGGGGTTGGTTTTCGACCCGCGAAGGCACCACGGGGACCCGCTAAGGCTTATGGTCCATCTAAAATAGCAGCCCAATAGCCCAATATACAAACATTCGTATAAAAGCTTCACCTTCCGGCTTGCGAACCCTAACCTTTTCCCCATCCCAGGCTGACGGCCGCCGCCACCCAAAACTCCATTCATTCGTCTTCGTTCCCCTCATCTCTCTTTCGCCGTCGGCGTCTCTTCCGCGTGGAGGTGTCGCCGTGCTGGCGAGGGGCAAGCCTTCAGCGTCTGTGCGCGACCAACTCCTCTGTGTGCTGTTCGTGCCTTCATGGTCGGCAATGAGCATCCCAACGCTGCTCTTCCCCGCGTCCTCTGCTTTTCTGATGTAGAGGATTCACTGGCTCGCATTGAATTGGAGTTCTATTTGTTGTATGTGTGTTGCCATTTTGTTGCCTCGTGGAGTACAGCCGCAACATGCAAGCTTCTAGTAATCTTGTTATTCAATGTCTGGAACTTATGTCATGGATTTGCTTGTTGTGAACTTATCCACCGTACTTTCTGTGTTTTGATCGTTCTTTTGCTCGAATGTAATATGAAAGACATCTAGGCCCTAAGTGGGTTTTGGTGTATTGAATGACAACTAGATTAAAAGATCTAATGTCTTTGTTAAGCATGTGAGTAGGTTGTAACACATAAATAACAAAGCATAATATATGACATTGAACATCTATATGAGAAGACAAGCCATTAATGTACAAGATGAGTTGAGGAGGGTTATTGCCTCACATTGTGAAATGGCTCTATTTAAAGTTGAATGTCATGGTTTTTGATATGTGTGATCCCACGGAGTTTTACTTGATATTTATAAACAAGCCATTGAAGGTGAAGAAAGAGACATAGTGATATTGGAATGATTGGATGGTCTCTAACTTGATAGGAGAGCTTGTTGTATACAAAAGGGATATCAAAATCAAATATTGGCATGATCTCAATTGAATTTCACTCTTAATGTTGAATCAAAGCTTAACTCAAATTGGCAACGAATGGATGAAGAAATCAAGCAAAGGATTAGCAACGAGGTACTAAGCTAAGGTTGGCCAAGTAGTGACTTGGACCATGTGCTTGGCTAGGGTGAAGTGGCAATAGCTTGGAAGAGTTTCGAGGTATCAAGTCGGGCCTAACCGAGTGAAGCAATGAAGAAGCATTATATTTTCTTTGAGTCATGTGAAGGGTGACTTGATCAAGAAATGGATTTCATTCTTGTATGGAGATCAAAGTCACTAGCTCAAGGTAGAAGTGCTCAAACCAATAAGACATTGATGGATGGATCTCTCAAGTGGATATATTGATCAAGTATGGCTATTCTTGAAGATGAAGCTCAAGAGTTCTAATATCGCATTTATATTTGATCTTGAGTATAGGTACGCCGTACTATCAAGAGGGATGCATCACAAGGAGTCTTGAAAATGTCTCAGTGCTCAAGTAACCCATGTGAGTTGAGAGAGACACAAAAACCACACGTACACGACTTCGGGTTTGACCCTGTGTCAAACCCGGTGGCACCAGTTTTGGGAAACCGGTGGCACCGGTTTTGTGTCATCCGGTCCAACGGCTAGTTGTTTGAAATCTCGGTGGCACCGAGTTTGGGAACTCGGTGGCACCGGTTTTCACTGAAGTTTGTAACGGCTAGTTTTTGGGGAGTCGGGTATTTATACCCCACAACCCCCACTGTTGCAAGCTGCTGTTCCTGAGGTTGCTGGTGTGCTTCCTTGCTATTCCTTGCAAAAGCCAAAGCCATTCTAGCTCTCCCCAACCCCTCTTGGTGAGGTTGTTCGATCTTTGATAGATCTAGTGAGTTGGGTGGTAGAGAGAAGCCTTCGTGAGCAATTCAAGAGCACTTGAATCCCTTGAGCACTGTTGGACGTCGTCAAGCTCGTGTGAAGCATTTGTTACTCTTGGAGGCTTGCCTCCTAGACGGCTAGGCGTCGCCCACAAGCTCCCAAGGTGTGGTGAGCTGTGAGACAGTTTGTGAAGGTCGTGCTTCGCCTCCGAAAGGGAAGAAGCTATCTAGTGGATCGGGAAAAAGGGTTGAATGCAACCCGGCTTCGGTAGGAGAAGCACCCAACGGAGACTAGGATTCACACGGTGGTGAATCCGAACTTCGGTAAAACAAATCTCTGTGTCTCTTGTTGGTTTACCTTGCATTTGCCTCTCTTTGCGCTTGGCTAGTACTTGCTATATTTGTGGATCTACTCGGGTCTTAGTGTTTGTGGAGTGCAAACACTCAATGTCCATCAAGGAACTGATCCTTAAGCCACACACCAAGTTTGAGTTGAAACCAAGGAGGCAAACAAGAAGAAGGAGAAGAGGGGAGTCACTGCCAGGCAAACCCGGTGGCACCGGTTTTGAGCAGTGTGCATATTCCGCTGCGCAGGCGCTAGTCCAGAGATTCCGGAGATTTTTCCAGAGATTCCGGACTTTCCAGAAACTCCGGAGTATCCGGGTCTCACTGATAAAATTGTTTTAAGTGGTGATTTTCAGGACTCGCCAATTCACCCCCCCTCTAGGCGACATCAAGATCCTTTCATAATACCACCGCTATCCCCACGGAGCTCCGACGGGGATCAGGGATCCGACGGGGTCGGGGACAGGGCAATTTTTTCTCCCGATTGAGGATTCGGGGACGGGGTGGGGACGAGAAATCGGGGAACGGGGCGGGGACGGGGAGTGTTCCCCCGGCCCCGCCCCGCCCCGTTGCCATCCCTAATTTTGATTCAAACTATGATGTTACAACTTTGTGTTTTAAACTATTTTTTGAAATTTTTCAAGAACTTGTTAGCTACTTGCTTTAGTTGAGTAGTCCTTAAATCCATAGAGTTGAAATGAGATGGGAATTTGAATTTCTACCATAGAGTTTTGAGAGGTGATAAGGATACTTATGTAAATTCGGGTAATTCGGTGGGCCGAATAGACTGAACCGAAATAATCAGTCTATTCGGGTTCGGTTCCTATTATTCTATTTAAAACTTCGGTCCTCACTTTTCCAAAACCTGAAATTCCCAAACACTGAATAGACCAAACCGAAATGACCAAATAGACCGAATGCCCACCCCTAGCCGGATGGGTTTCCGGCTGAGTTCTATCAAGTTTTTTGGAGTCTCATAAAGGATGACCTAATGGCCATGTTAAGAGAATTCCATATTGGTGACCTTCCACTTCATTGTCTTAATTTTGAAATTATAACCCTGCTTCCCAAAGAACAAGAGGACAAGAAAATCCAGCAATATCGACCTATTTGTATGCTTAATGTTAGCTTCAAGATCTTTACAAAGGTTTTAGCTAACAAAATCTCGACGGTGGCTTGTAAGGTTATTAAACCCTGTCAAACAGTCTTTTTACCTGGAAGGTATATCCTAGAGGGAGTGGCCATCTTGCATGAAACAATACATGAGGTTCAAAGAAAAAAGCAAAAAGGCCTCATTCTCAAGCTAGACTTCGAGAAGGCTTATGATAAGGTCAACTGGACCTTCCTACAACAAGTTCTAAGGATGAAAGGTTTTTCGGGTAAATGGTGTTAGTGGATTGAACAAATTGTTAAGGGAGGAAATGTATGTGTAAAGGTGAATGATGACATGGGACATTACTTCCAAACTAAGAAAGGCTTAAGGCAGGGTGACCCGTTGTCTCCTATCCTCTTTAACTTGATAGCAGACATGTTGGTTGTGCTGATTAAGCGTTCAAAGGGCCTTGATCTTTTCGAAGGACTGGTTCCTCACTTAGTGGAGGGCGGTCTTTCCATCTTACAATACGCTAATGACACAATCCTCCTTTTGGATGATGATTTAGAAAAGGCCAAGAACTTGAAGCTAGTTTTTTGTGTGCTTTTGAAAAGCTATTAGGCCTCAAGATCAACTTCCATAAGAGCGAGTTGTTCAGTTTTGGGGAAACAAAAGAGAGGGTAATGGAGTTTTGGGGAAACAAAAGAGAGGGTAATGGAGTACGTAGAGCTTTTTGGCTGTAAAGAGGGATCCCGGCCTTTTAAATATTTGGGATTCCCAATGAGTCCTCGCAAACTCTCGAATAAAGATTGGAGGGGGTGGAGGAAAGATTTCAGAAAAGACTCAGTAGTTGGAAAGGAAAATTGTTGTCATATGGGGGAAGACTTGTGCTAATAAACTCGGTCCTTTCAAGTTTGCCAATGTTCATGATGTCTTTCTTTAGAATACCTAAAGGTGTTCTTGAGAAATTGGATTATTATAGGTCTACATTCTTCTGGCAATGCAGTGAGCATAGGAAGAAATACAGACTTGCTAAGTGGAGCATTCTTCACAAGCCGAAAAGCATAGGGGGATTCAGTATTGTAGATTTGGATATTCAGAACAAGTGTTTGCTAAGTAAATGGATTTTTAAGCTCGCAAATGAGGAGATCTTGTGGCAGGAAATACTCAAGAAGAAATATTTTAGAGATAAAACGCTATCTCAGGTGGTGAGGAAAAAAGGAGACTCTCATTTGTGGTCAGGTCTAATGGAAGTTAAAGGCTTGGTACAGGAAAGAGGTCGGTTTAAAGTCCAAGATGGTACTAAGACTAGATTCTGGGAGGATCTGTGGATTGGCAACGAACCATTGATGAAAAAATATCCATCTCTTTACAACATAGTTAGAAAGAAAAATGTGTCGGTGGCTCAAGTACTTAGTACCACTCCATTAAATGTTTCCTTTAGAAGGGCTTTGCTTGGTGGGAGAGAACTGGGCCAAGTGGGTGCAACTGGTGGGGAGTATCATGGATGTGAGATGTAATCAACACAAAGACTCTTTCATTTGGACCAGAAGCAAATCCTTTTCTGTGAAGGCAATGTATGACGATCTAGTGTTGGGGATGGGAATACCCTTTAGGCCTCATTCGTTTCCACCAGATTGGATTCCGACCGGAATTGATAAATACAACTAGAAAATCATGATAGCTACTATAAGGGATCCGGATTTATTCCGGACCGAAAATTGATTTACTCATGATATGTACACCAAGAGAGTCGGAATCAATCCACTAGTCAAGAGGTGTGGAATCAATCCGGCTCGTTCTACCTATCACAATGAGTAAATTAATTCTCGATCCGGAATGAATCCAAGTCTCCATCATAATTTCCTTCATATATTTATTATTCCGGTCGGATTGAATCCGATGGAAGCGAACAAGCCCTTAATTGTTGTTCTTGGAAGGAAAAGGTCCCTCTAAGATCAAAATTTTCCTTTGGTTTCTTAAAAAAGGAATGATCCTTACCAAGGATAACTTAATTAAGAGGCAATGGAAAGGGTGCTCTAAATGTTGTTTTTGTAGTGAACAAGAAACCATTCAACATCTCTTTTTCGATTGTCCAATGGCTAGATTAATGTGGAATGTTATTAGTGCCACTTTTAATGTGAAAATACCTGAAAGCATTGATAATCTTTTTGGTCCTTGGCTTAGGAGTTTTGCACATAAGCAAAGGAAATTGGTGTTGCTTGGTGCAGCTGCTTTTTGTTGGGTTTTATGGCTCAGTCGAAATGAGGTGGTCTTTCAACGATCGAATACTTCATCTCTTTTGCAGGTGACGTTTAGGGGGACATATTGGATCAGGAGGAGTTGGTCCATCTTATCTAAAGAGGAGGAAAGAAGCACTTTGAAAGAAGGCTACTGTTGGCCGGAGAGTACGGCTTTGGAGTTTTTCAACAAAAATAGCTGGAACATTTTGAAGCGAATCAAGAGTTGATGGGTCTTTGTGCTTTTGTAGTGGTTGGCTGTTTTTTTTTCCAGCTTGTTGTTCCCTTCTAGGTTGCTTTTGAACTGTCTGTAACAGGCGGTGCAGGATATGTTCGGCTGGTTTCACATTTGATTTGGTTGTAAACAGCAAGATGTTGCTGTTGAGACCGGGACTTCTATCCCTTAATCTAAAAAAAAGGTGGTTCAACAACTTATAGCTAATTCCGTCCGCGTCCTAAAATGTAGATTGTTTTGACTTACATTGTTTTGTCATGACGGGATGTGACTGATGAACAGTGAATTGGAGTCTCAAACTCAATTGAGAAAATTGAACAGGCTTTGCAGATGAATCAAGCGAAGGACGCTCTGTGTTTCTTCACTACGTTAGTTGATCGCGGGAGTTAGGTTTTTAAACGGTGCATATCTTCTTCATCGCTCATTGGATATTGGATACTACTGCGCGCAGTGCTTATGGACAGAATTTCAACTCATCGCCGCCTTGCACGAAATCAACTAACCCATTTATTTAGTAGTTATTTAAAATCACCATTAATTAAGCAGAGCTCTTCTCAAGAGCCCAGCAAGCAACCTTCTTCAGTTCCCTTCGTCTACGTCACTACGTGCTATAAATAGCAAAGCCTCACTGCTCCATTTCACATCCCTCAGCTCGCATCTTGCACACCATCGTCGTCCATCGATCGATCTCATTCTCATTGCGACCAACAATCCAATCGATCAGTCACTCGCAATGGCCACCTTTTCTGCTTCCGCTCTGAAGGTCGCCGCCATGTGCATGGTGCTCCTGTGCGTCGTCGGCTCAGACCTGGCGCGCCCGGCCCTGGCATCCTCCTCCTCCTCGCCAGACGACCTGCAGGAGGCCGCCGGGGCCGGCGCCCTGCTGCTGCGGGAGCTCCTGGCGCACGAGCTCGCCGAGGAGCTGGGCCTCCTCGATGCTGGGCAGCAGCACGGCGGCGACGTCGGCGCCGTGTGCACGCCGGCGTGCCAGAACTGCCTGATCGTCTGCGCCATCACGTGCGTGCTCAACGCGAACCCGGCCGCCTGCTTCGCCAACTGCACCGTCGCCACCGGCTGCTTCAGCAAGGCCCTGCTGGTGGTCGCGTAAGGTGGTGTAAGTCTGCATGCATGTCTCGGTCGTCGTCCTGTGCGTGTGTGCTGGCTTCTTGTTGGATTGGTTTGTGTATTTGTGATTGTGATCGTGATCCGGTGATCGTGTGATCGTGTCATGTGTGTATATACGTGTCGTGTGCTGCTTGTTGCTACAAGTTTGCAATAAGAACCTCGGAGAGGCACCAGCGCGCGTTGTCCATGGACGACGCCGCCCGAGGCTGGCCGCCTTTTGGGAGGTGTGGTGTGTTGTCGTTGGATCCACCATCAACCATCATGATCGACTGACCGTGATCGTTTGTCGTCAACTACTGTAAAGACAGAGCATGCATGCAAATGAAATGTAAATGCATTCCTATTTCGTCGTGGGGAGGGGAAATCTTGTTAATGATTAACTGGGCTTACATTTGGACTAGGTTTTGCATGGGAGCCCCCCTCCCTGATCCCTTTTATTTTTCTGGTTACACTGCTAAATACCCACTAACCCACACGGCACACAATAGGCCCATGCATGTAACCATGTTGGTCGTTCCCAAGAAGATAAGCTAGGTCTTATATGGATGCAATACATGAAGAGCCATCGAAGCTGTATTTAGATTATAAACTGTATCATCACAAGATTATGGAAGAAGCTGGGATTAGATGGAGTTGGATGCAAAGTTTGATACTTTTATACATGCATGTTGGGTTGATGAAGACGATCAAGGTACTGTGATCTGCATGGCAGAGTCAGTGAAGATTACATATGCACACCAGATGATCGGGTGATGAGATGGTATGCGCGTCATCGCGCGCATCTGTGTACAAGTCAGAGATAACGTGCTCAAAAATTTTGATGACACGTAGGAGTACATGCTACGCATAGAGAAGAGAGTTTGAGTGAAATCCACCATCAGGGTGTTTTAGACACAGCACTGGTCGGGTGATCAAAGGATGAGAGCATCCGAGAATGAAAATTGATGTAAAAAGTACAGCTAGTTGAAGATGAATTCTGCGCTTTGGAACCACCTAAAACAACACGTCTCCTACAAAATAAAAGTATGTTTATTACTATATCTATGTAAAAAAAGAGACAACATATCTTCAAATTAGAACAAGAAGAGGGAGTTATAGTAGGTGATATTGAATTAAAAACTTATATCACAAACTATTATAAAGGGCTCTTTGGACCACCGGAGGAAAACAACTTTACTTTGGTGGAAAACAATAATCAGGATATACCTCAGGTGACTGATGAGGAGAATAAATTCCTCATCGCTCCTTTCACAGAGAAAGAGATAAAAGAGGCGGTGTTCCAAATGGAACATAATAAAACCCCTGGTCCAGATGGTTTCCCAGCAGAATTTTATCAAGTGTTCTGGGATATCATAAAAGCGGATCTCTTAGCCCTTTTCAAGGATTTTTTTTAAGGGCATCTCCCTCTATACAGCCTAAATTTTGGAGTCATTACTTTGCTTCCAAAAACAAAGGAAGTGACAAAAATTCAACAATATAGGCCTATTTGCCTCCTAAATGTAAGCTTCAAAATTTTCACTAAGGTTGCTACAAATAGAGATCCCATGCCACCTATACTTTTCAATATAGTGGCAGATATGCTCTCTGTTTTGATTAAAAGAGCAAAGGATGATGATCAAATCAAAGGGGTCATTCCTCACCTTGTGGAAGATGGGTTATCTATTTTACAATATGCAGATAATACAATTTTGTTCATGGACCATGATTTGGAGCAAGCTAAAAATATGAAATTACTGCTCTGTGTCTTTGAACAGTTATCAGGGCTTAAAATTAACTTCCACAAAAGTGAGATTTTTTGTTATGGAGAAGCTAAACATTATGAACAAGAGTACACTAGTTTGTTTGGATGCAGCCTAGGCTCCCTTTAGATACTTAGGCATCCCGATGCATCACCGTAAACTCTGTAATGCAGATTGGAGCATTATTGAGGAACGATTTAAGCACAAACTAAGTACTTGGAAGGCCAAACATCTTTCCTATGGGGGCAGACTTGTTTTGTTGAATTCTGTTCTAAGTAGCCTTCCCATGTTCATGATGTCTTTTTTTGAAATCCCAAAAGGTGTCCTCGAAATACTGGATTTTTATAGGTCTAGGTTCTTTTGGCAAGGCACCAACGATAAGAAACAATATTGTCTAGCAAAGTGGGATATTTTGTGTCGTCCCAAAGATCAAGGAGGTCTAGGAATAATAGATCTCTGGATTCAAAATAAATGCCTTCTTAGTAAATGGTTATTCAAACTACTCAATGAAGAAGGTACCTGGCAGACCCTACTCAGAAATAAATATCTGAGCTCGAAGTGTCTTTCTCAGGTTCAGATTAAACCTGGAGACTCGCACTTTTGGAAGGATTTATTAAAGGCCAGGGAAGATTTTCTGAGATGTGGAACCTTTAAGATAAAAGATGGTTCCCAAACCAGATTTTGGGAAGACACTTGGTTGGGCTCCAAACCACTTGGAGAACAATTTCCTAACCTATATAATATAGCCAATTATCCTCATGCAACAGCGGCAAATGTTATGAATCAAATGCCATTAAATATTTCTTTTCGAAGAGCATTAATTGGGGATAAATTGATTGCTTGGTACAACCTAGTAGCTAAAATAGCCAACCACCGGCTTTCACAAGGCAGGGATATTTTCACCTGGGACTTACATCGACATGGACAATTTTCAGTCTGGTCTATGTATGAGTATATGATAAACCAAGGTGTGCCATTTAATAACAAATTCATATGGAAGCTAAAGATTCCTCTAATGATAAAGATTTTCCTTTGGTACCTGCAACGAGGTGTCATTTTAACAAAGGATAATTTAACTAAGAGGAACTGGGTTGGGAGTCAAAAGTGTTGTTTCTGTTATTGTAATGAAACAATCAAACATCTCTTTTTTAATTGTCAACGCATGCTAAAGATATTTGGAGAGTTGTTCAGATAGCTACTGGGTTAACCCCACCTAGATCAGTAAGACATATGCTTAGAAATTGATTAACAGGCATTGCAAAAAAAGATAAAAAAATGATCTTTGTGGGGATGGCAGCTCTTTTATGGGCTATTTGGTGTACACGTAATGATTTGGTGTTTGAGAAAAAGCATTTCAAGTCGTTTATGCAGGTCATTTTTAGGGGAGCATATTGGCTGCGATTTTGGTCTTTGTTGCAGCATGAGGACACAAGGGAGATCATCTGTTCGGCAAGCAAAGCACTAGAGATTGTCGCTTTGGATATATTCGCCAAGAATGGATGGAGAAGTAATAATAGAATATGCTTTTGAATTGTATATGCCATATGTACTCGTTTTCCTATTATTTGTGTTCAGCTTCTAAGCTGAGAATGATGTAAAAACTTGGCTGTGTGCGGTTGCAGAGGCCGGAACTCTTTCCTTTATCTAAAAAAATGTAAAAAAAAGAGAGGTATAATTAGACATCACCAGAAGGTATCTTCCTATAGCTTGTAATGCAAATGTTCTCGTTGGAACATTCCATCTATCTCACAGTCACATAGTAGTATAATTTACCATTGAATATTGCTCATCAGTAGCATCTTCTCGCTACAAGTTCTTGCATGGCCTATGCTGCGCTCAGGGGCGAATCCACCGTGGGGGCAGGGGGGCTGAGCCCCCCCCCCCTACCCCATGAACTTCATAGAAGCCTCCCTACAAATTCCATACATAGGTGAAGAGGGGGAAGAAGAAAAGAAAGAGGAAGAAGAAGGCAAAGAGAAGAAAGAGGAGGAAGAAAAAGTTGAACCCCCCAAGAATTGGATCTTGGATCCGCCACTGGCTGCGCTTAATTAAGGTTGGCTGCCAATTGACTAGATTGGAGTTTCTGCTTCAGTTGAAGAATTCCTCTAGCTCCCGCCATTACGATTTCCGAATAATCTCCTAGGATTTGGAACCACACGTAAGTGGATCCGTTTTAGGGCCGGGGCTTGCATTGGAGGTACCTGCTTGTTCTTTGATTTTTAAATTACAAAAAGATAAAATAAACTGATTTGTTCCACTAATTTATACTTGATCTCGTCAAATTTGTTCTTCTTGGTATTAGATACTTCATGGTACATCCTTTATTTTTATCGTTTGATTTCTCAGGATGGACGGCTCCCATTTTTTCAATCGCTGTGAATTCTAAAATCTCTCAAGTGGCTCAGACTGAATTAAAATATTTTGCATTGGCTAATACTAGAATATTTATTTTGTGTTTTTGTGAATAAAAAAGGGGGAGAGAGAATTGCGTGGTTGCTTGCTTTTTTTTTAAAAAAAAAAGCTCTGTAATCTGGTTGGCTTTTTTTTGTACCTTTTATTATTTCATTCTTCTAATAAATTTCTGGGCAAATCTCCTGTCCTTTATTACCCGCCAAAAAAAATCACTTGTCCGTTACCACCAGCAAAAAAATTATCTTGTCCTTTACCTGCAAAAAAGAATTCTCATGTCCTTTGAGATAGAGTATTCCACAAGAACACAGATGAGCAGAAAAAAAAACCCCACCCGTCCCCCGCGTCGCCCCCCAGGGGCGACACAGGCGGAACCCGTCGCCGCTCGCCTCTGCCCCTGTTCTTCCACGTCCCCGGCCTTCTAGCCGGGGCAAGGGGAGTGGGGGTCCATCCTTTAGTAGATCGAGTCCCAATCGAGTCCATCTAGGTCTATGGTTTGTTCGCCACTGATGCTCAGCGGTGGAGTCAGATTTTGCCGGAGGAGCGTGGCTCCTCTGTGGCTTGGTTTTCCTGGCGACGACGGCGATGCGGAAGCGGCGGCGTTGCAGAGGAATAATTTCTCCCAGCTTCTTCCGTTCTCCGGTGGCGATCTTCTCCGACGCCAACGGAGAGGCTGGGAGACCTGTCCAGGAGTCGAGGGCCGGCGCATCGTCGTCTTCTTCAGGTGATGATGTTGTTGACCCTGTTAATCTCGAGGAAGATGATCCTTGGAGGAAATCTGAGCTTTTCTCGGGTTGCCGGTGTTGGAAACGAAGGTTGCGTCGTGGGTGTCGGAGTTGGCCGATGCACCTGGGAGGCAGTGTACTCAGCTGATTCGCCTAGCAGTAAACCCTCCTCTGCGGCCTCCACCTTGTGGAGTTTGGCTCTGGCGTCCGGCGTCGATTGGGAAGCGGTTTCAGTGGTGGTGACGAACGGATCCCTGAAGGCTTCAAGGAAGATGATCAGGAGTTTTGAACTTCGTTGTAATTTTCCTTTTCTTTGGGATTCCATTTGTAAACGGACTGATGTAACATGCTAAGATCAATGTATCTTCCTTCTTAAAAAAACACAGATGAGCAACAAAACACGCACTGTGCCGGCCCGGCCGGCCCATCCGGCAGATATGGTGACCATTTCTTAGCTAGTTTTGCGCGCGAGGGAACCATTTCCATTGGAGTCTATAAATACCGTAGCTCTTTACCTCATCGTCAGGTTGCAGGACGCATCTTGTAATCGGGTTTCCGCTCTTTCATAGACTGATGACTGATCTTGGCATGGCTTCTGCGCTGAAGATGGCCGCCATCTGCATGCGGTGGCCGGGCACGCGGTGGTCCCGAATCCGGAGGCTACTAGCGCGGTGGCACAGCCAGAGCTCGTGGCCGACCGTGAGCCGGCGGCGGCGCTGCACGGCCGCAGCCGCCGCGTCCTGCTGCATCACTGCGACTGCAAATTAAATATACTCCCTCCGTCTCGCAATGACGGTCACCGGAAAAATGATTCAGTTACCAATGTAACTAGTAAAAGACACTGCTACCCTATACAACAATGATGACTTTGTGCCATTAATACAAAGCGTGCTGGGGTGCTGCTCCCTGCCGCGGAGGAGTCGACTCGTCGCTGCCGCCGGTGGCGGAGGCGAAGAGTAGACCTGAGCATTCCACGGGCCGGGCCGGGTTCGGGCCGGGCCGAGAAAATCCTGCCCATGACCGTCCCATGGGACGTGTCGGGCCTCAGTTTTCGGGCCGGGCCCGGGCATGGGCGGGGCGCCTGCGCATTTTATAGTGTAAAATAACTAAAAACAGCATTTCGGGCCGGGCTCGGGTCAAAATTTTTTTTGCACGGGCTTCAAGATCTATGCCCCCGCAGCCCACCGGGCCACCTCGCACCCGCGCTAGCCACCATCGCGACCGCAGGGGGACCTCCCTGGCCGCCGCGCCGGCCGGCGGTGGCCTAGCTTGCCGGCGCCCGACGGCGAGATGTGGCAGCTAGGTGACCGCGACGCCTCCTCGATCCTCGTCGTCACAGGGACGTCGACCTCCCCTGTTCCGGCCTTCCGCCTTCGCCGCCTCGCCTCGCCAGCCACTGCCCGGCGCCGCCATCTCCGCAACCGCATGTATCTCCGGGTATCGAATCCAAGGAAGGCAGGGTTGGATTAACAAGACCAACACTACTGCAATGGATATAAATCATAGACAGAAGTAAATCAGGTTCTCAAATACAGGGGTAATATATGATAATGATGGGTGGTGCGAACACACTTGAACTCATCTCTCAAAGACACACTACGGCTTAGGAGGCAACATAAGAGTTAGCTCTAGGTTCTAATGTACTAAACACATAAAGTCAACAGATACAAGTTAGGCACATAAGCACTGAATGAATATCAGCTCAGCACCCAGGCACAAACGGGTAGCTAGCCTCCTGCACCGCTTCCGCACGATGTCGATTGCTAGATTTTAGACTCCTACAGCGATACCCAACGTGGAGGAGTACAAAGGGTTCAACGGCTGTTACTACCGCGGCCTACCTCAAGACAAACCGTAGGGCACACTTATATGCAACGCAACTACTCAACCCAAGCACCATGCTTGCATTGTTAACTAGACCCTGACCGACCTAGGCTATTGTGACCTAGGTCAGAGCCACTAGATAATTGGCCACTTACACCGAGTACTGTAGCTTAAACTCGAACTTCATACAACACAAACATGTAATCTAACAGGATCAAACCAGGCTAGTCATACAAACGGATTCATGTTCTTCTACGTCTACTACATAAGATCAAAGGATCGGGTTCGCGAAGAACACGAGCCTCTAACTTATGAACAAACGAAGAAAACATGAATAAGTCATCCATCTACTGGATCGAAAGGCCTTGTTCATCAAGAACATGAGCCTCTAAATGATGAATGGATGAAGAACACATGAACAAATCACTCATACATGCAAGCACTACTTTATATGAAATAGTTGAATAACTGAAATAGATCAAAGTCATACAAGGTAATAAAGATACAAGAGGACTCATACCTAGATCCCAAGTAGACTTGGAACCTGAAGTAGAACTACTCTAGCCTACCTCCTAGCCTTGGAAACCAAAAGTGAGAGAGGGGTTACAAGATGGGTTGCTTAGAAATAAACCCCCTCCCCTTATATTTATAGGCCCGAGCACCGGCGCGAGAGCACCCCAAACACCCCCGGAATCCACTCTAAGACCAATCACCGAGCACCATGTGGAGGGGGGAGATCAGCCGAGCCAAGGTCGGTTCGGCCGAATCCACAGTCTGGCCGACCCCTTGTGGGCCCGGCTGGCCCCCTCCTTTGGCCTACTGGCTGATATGTGGGTCCTTGGGTACATCCTCGGTGGATGTAAGAAATGGAGTCGGTTTGGGTTCCTGTGGGCCCTTCAATCCATGTGACATCCACGTGTCATCCTCTGATTCGTTGAGGGTGTGCTTCCCTTGGATTTATGACATGGCTTGCATGCATGGAATCCTAGGTGGTAACCCCTCCTTGGCTGAGGTGATGTGGCATGGATCATAGAAGGTGAGTTTGTCACTTCTTTTATGCTTATTTTCCTGCAATCAAATAATTTTCAAGGACAAGTGGAACTACATTATTCTTAACTAAATACGTGCAAAGAAATGCCTGTTGCTCCTTTATTCATAAGTATATTGACAGCTAAATTAGGTACTTAACAGCCATCAACAGCCGGCGGGGTTTTTCCGGGACAATCGCCATTGCCCAAACCGACCCCGGTCAGACCACCCCCATGGCCGGTCTGACCGCCCAGTCCGGTCAGATGGTGATGGTTCCAGACTAGCCGGTGCATTTGTCGGTTGTGCCTAGTACGCTGGTTCATAATCATAATAATGCTTATGGTACTTGTCGGGGTTTGATACAGTCGGCAAGTAAATTTTGGTATGTTCGTGTGTCGGATCCGGACGGTTGAGACTAGAGACACAAGGGATTATATTGGTTCGGGCACCACAGGGGGTGTGACCACCCACTCGGGAAAATACCATACTATCGCCTAAACTAATCCACTTTGGTCATTAAGCGATAACAAGGTATCATCCCGTCGTAAGTTGTCGGGTCACGCCTGGTGAAATCACTTACATAGCACAAAGGATCGAATATATGCATTAAAACTCACACGAAGGCGAGTCCAGAGTACATTACACAAATTAATTCCAAATCTACCCCTAAGGGTTTAATTATTACAAACCATGGTTCATGACATGATAAGTAAAGGTTCAGAGTTCGAAAACAGCAGAAAATAACTAAACGATATGAAAGGCATCATAAGAGGTCATCCATGATGCAATCACTCGTCGTTATCCACCCATTCCAGCTCCCAGCCGGGTGGAATCTCTCCAGGCCAAACAACAACACCTGAAAACAACATTTATATAGCAAGCTTGAGTATACTAATACTCAGCAAGACTTACCCGTCAAAGGGTTAAATTTACCTCTAGACATGCAAGGCTTTTGGCTATTGGGTTTATTTTGCCAAAAAGCAAGTAAAATTATTGATCCGTACTTTCAAATTTTAGCTCAAATTCTAGTGGAATAATCATTACTAAATAAGCAAACTATTGCAAATAAGAGTTGTGCAATACAATTAATAAAGCATCAATATTCCCATAGTTCCATCATTAAGGGATATCATGGCCAGTTGATTAAGCAGTCTTAGATACAATTAATAAAGCATCAATATTCACATAGAGGCCGATGATCGAACGATTAATAACCCTTACAAGGTAAATCTAAACACACGGAACGGTGCCCCAACAGAGTTGGCACCGACCAAGCGGTTCCTGTCGATCTTCGGTTCAGGATAAGGATTACAGTCCTGGGTACAAGGCTATCTGGTATGCCTCACACAGTACGTTCAGCCTCATACATGTACTCCCCTCCCGGTTGCAAGTCGAGCAGGTGAATACTCAAGATTAGTAACAGCAAATCCCTTGCCACCTCAATCAGATTCTAGGCTTACCGGTCCCATTCCTGATAAGTGCTTAGTATGTTCAAAAGCTTAGCCCACGAAAGCCACTGGACCGGAGCCCAAATCCCATGCTCTTACCACATGAGCAATCCGTTTATAAAGATGTTATGATTCCAACATAAGAACTCATTCTCGCGAGTGATGAACATCACTCGACTTGTACCGGGTCCTTATAGCATAGCAACTATCGACCTAGCGTACTAGTAAAAGAGCATAGATACCTATGGATCAGGCATCTAGGGTTACATTCAACTCCTGAAACGTAAATGCACAATCATAGGCAGAGATAGTTGCATAAATTTAAATAAAACATAGGTTAATGATTCGGGGCTTGCCTTTGTCGGCAAGGTTGGCCTTGGACCCTTCTGGACTTTGGTCTAGGTCCTGAGCTACGTCCACGTACTGCAGCTCATCGTCAGCTCCCTCGTCTCCTCCTTCTGGCACGAGTGTGTAGCTACCGTCGGGAAGATCTACACGAGGATGCATATGCAAGATTTAATTGGCAGTTTTTAATTTAATCAATTGTAAAACAACACATGACAACCATGGAGTGCATGGTTGGCCACATTCACCTTGACAACATATATTCAACATACTCTTCCTATAAAGGAATAGCATGTGGTGCTTTATTCTTTATTCTTTTTGACGGTGACTGTGTACACATTTATATAAATAAATTAATTTAAAATTACAAAAACAGCTAGGGTGGTTCTAAGCTCCTAAGCATGCTCCACAACACATCTATAGGGTTACCTAAGGGTGGTAGTGGTGGTTTTCCAATTTAAATCTATTATGGAGCTTAAATTGACTTCCAATATTTTTATCTATAAAATTAATTCATAAACTAGCTCTAATCAAGACCACGGAGCAAAAGTTCACATTTAAATGAGCTATAAGAGATTTTTTACGTATTAAAAAAAACTCTGCTGCGGGGCATTTGACTGGAGGTCAAAGTAACAATTAAAATCACAGAATGGCAAGTAAACTCCAAAAGGATAAGTGCCATACTCAATTTATACATTAAGTGGTTAAAAATCATTTCTGTCGGTTTCATTTCATGTGCTTTATCTTGTATCGTTTTCTTGGACGGACGGCATGAACTACCTTGGTTCGGTCTTGGTGCTAATTCTTATCTATGAACCCGGCCGTATAGTTTTCGCTGGATCTCGTGTAATACTAATCATTTTTTACTTGGGTACAGACATTTGAAAATAAAGTTATTTTCTTTTCATATCCTAATTTACAAACTGGTGTAGTTCCAGCCAACTTCACCATGTCTCCAACGATGGTGACAAACAAGAACTTGACACCATTACCAGATTTTGGAAGCTCATGCAAGGGATCAGGTCTTTCCTCCAAGGCAGGCATCTAATAACATTCTCATGGAATAGACCTGATGTCCACAGCCTGCCAAACGGAAGAACATAAAAGCCAGAAACAGATGTCTATATCAATCACGAATCATGTGCCCGTCGTGCTCGCCAGCAGAGTATTAAACATTCAAACTTCCAGAGCATGGCTCGGCTACGCCTGCTGCTGGTCGCCGCCGTTCTAGCACTCGCCGCCGGCAGCAGCCGCAGCTTCAAGTTCCAAGAGGCCACGCTAGACGACATACATCTGGGGTTCAAGAACGGCAGCCTTACCTCGACGGCACTAGTCAGGTTTTACCTTGGCCAGGTCAGCCGCCTCAACCCTCTGCTCCGTGCCGTCATCGAGGTGAACCCCGACGCGCTCCGGCAAGCGGCGCTGGCTGACGCCGAGCGGCGGCTGTTGTCGTCCGGCGATGGCAAGATCGGCCGGCTGCACGGCGTTCCCGTGCTGTTCAAGGACAACATCGCGACGCGCGACCAGCTCAACACGACGGCCGGGTCCCTGGCGCTGCTCGGCTCGGTGGTCAGGCGTGACGCCGGCGTGGTGGCCAGGCTGCGGCGTGCTGGCGCCGTGGTGCTTGGCAAGGCCAACATGGACGAGTGGGCCAACTTCCGCAGCGCCATCGGCACAGGTGGTTCGAGCCCGCGCGGCGGGCAGGGCAAGGTGACAATTTGACATGCTAACGCACATATTGATGATGAGTTATAGTGACCCCCACATATATTTTATTTCTTGCAGTGTTTTTTGAAAAAAAACATATCCATTTTTAGATTCTTTAAAACCTTTTAGGAACTTTTACTATATTTTTTCTAGGATCCTTGTTGCAAACTGTTTTTAGTAAACTCTTCAAGAATCATTTTTCTAGAGACTCTCATAATAATGTTTCAAAATGTTGACCAACAAATTTAAAAAAGAGCAGCAAAATCAGTCTACCTACTGTCAATTCGAGCTCCTTTAGCAAGATCGGCCTTGACTTTATCCCATGGCGAGATCTCCTACGCCCTTTGCAGAGGAAGAAGAAAAAAAATACAAGGGGCATCAGATGAGTAGGTCTCCTTGCGGTTTTTGGATCCGGATATAGCTATGACAAAATTACCAAAAAAATAAGTCATCATCAAGTATATATTTTGCCTTAGTTTAGTTAACTTTGCCGGACTAGTATTACTAAAATACTATAAAAAAATATGTCACCATCAAGTATCATAATTTTTTCAGCGAAATTTGTTGTGAACATATATATACTTTGCTTTTAGACAGAATATTTCTAATTGTTGTTGACAAAAAGTGGGACAACATAAAAACAAAATGTAATCTAGTATCTTTGTACAACTCAAGAGTAACTTTAACTTGCATTTCAAAACAAGAGCGAGTGTTTAAAATGTTAGAACCTTAACTCATTTGATCTGAACAAATTATGTCCAACACGTTCAATTCTTTTGCCAAATTTTGCAAAAATAATCTTTTGCCAAATTACTATTATTCCGCTCATTTTAGGATTTTAACAGCACTTCTCATATATTGAGTTCACCTACTGTGTATGCGAATATAGAATCCCTATGTTCTATCCTCGCCACCTTGTGGGTCAAGCACAGGCCCGGCGATAGCAGCAGCGGCGAACATGGCGGCAGTGACACTGGGAACCGAAACCGATGGATCCATACTTTGCCCATCCGCGTTAAATTCTGTGGTAGTGTCACGGATGGAGGGAGTAGGGAGATTGGTCGGAGGAATATTGCGAAGATTGTATTCGAAAGACGTGGCCGGGCGTGACCCTGGACCTCGACGGCGCGGCTGAGCTATGGTGATGCTCCAGGCGCACCAGGGAGGCAGGGATACGAGGCCAAGGTACAAATCAATCTAAGCCTAACTCATCTCTTCTATCCCTCAGCTTATATGACGCATGAGGCTAACTAACTAACCAAAATCTCTTATCTCTAACAAACCATATCTTAAACTAAGCAACCTCTAAATCTTAACCAATCCAACTAATCCTGGCCGCATGGGCCTCCCTGGTGCTTGCCACGCCACCTATAGGTGGCGCCAAACATGACATCTCTCCCCTCCTTCTGAAGCAGCTCGTCCTCGAGCTGGAACGCCGGGAACTGGTCCTTGAACTCCACGAGTGGCACCCACGCTGTCTCTGAAGCTGGAGCGCCCTCCCAGCTGACCAGCAGCTCGCGCTGCCCTCTTGCTATCCGGCTGTCCAGCACCTTCGCAGGCTGCACCACCACGCGTCCATGCTCGACTGGAGGCAGCGCCGGAGTATGGTCGGGTGGAACGCCGTAGAACGGCTTGAGTAAGCCGACATGGAACACATCATGTATCCGAGACCCTGCTGGCAACAGCAGCTTGTACGCGACCTCCCCGACGCGCTCGAGCACCTGGTAGGGCCCGAAGAACTTGGGCCCAAGCTTCCCGCGCCCCTGAACTTGCAACGATGCGACCGGCCTGTGCAGCAGACGTAGCCAAACCCACTGCCCCGGTGAAAACTCCACCTGACGATGCCTGCGGTCGTACACAGCCTTGTAATGCTGCTGTGCTTGCTCCAGCCTATCACGCACCTCGGCCAAGAACGCATCTCGGTCCCGCATTGCCTTGTCCACCGCCGGCAGCCGCGCGTCCCCATGCACGTAGGATCGAATGGAAGGGGGCGGACGGCCATATAGCACCTCAAATGGTGACGTCTTCAGCGACTGCTGATAGGAAGAATTATAGCAGAACTCGGCCCAAGGCAGCCACTCCAACCAGTTGCGCGGCCGATCACCGGTGAGGCAGCGCAAGTACATGGAGATGATCTTGTTTGCTGCCTCGGACTGCCCGTCAGACTGTGGATGGAACGCGGACGTGAACTGCAGCTTGACGCCGGCCAACCGAAACAGCTCGCGCCAGAACGAGCTTGTGAACACCGGATCCCGGTCGCTGACAATGGACGAAGGAACGCCATGGAGCCGCACAATCTCAGCAAAGAACACCTTGGCTACCGAAATTGCTGTGTATGGATGGCTTAGCGGAATGAAGTGCGCTGACTTGGAGAAACGATCCACCACCGTCAAGATCACAGACTTGCCATTCACCCGGGGCAAAGCTTCGACGAAATCCATGGCCACATCCGCCCAGACCGTATTTGGCACCTCCAGGGGTTGCAGCAGACCCCCGGCTGAAGATGCTCACTCTTGTAGCGTTGACATACGCCGCACGCGTGCACGAAGTCCTGGACCACCACCCGATCATTGGGCGTATGAAAATCCGCCCGCAGACGATGCAACGTCTTGTGCACGCCCTCGTGTCCGGCTCCGTGGGCAAGCTCCAGCACCGCCTGTCTGCTAGCTGAGGACACGGCGACGTGCACCCTCCCATTGAAGAGCAGCAGGCCATCGACCACCGACCAGGACGCCGGCTTGGCACCGCCGCGAACAGCATCCCGCAGCTCTGCTAGCTCAACACTGCCATTAATCTCTTGGCGGAGGTCATCGAACAGGGCAAACTGAGGGACGGAGACAGCCATTGCTGCCCCCAGGCCCTCGTCGCGACGGGACAATGCATCAGCCACGACGTTGAGCGCCCCAGGCTTGTACTCCACCTTGAAATCATAGCCCAGCAGCTTGCTCGCCCACTGATGTTGCGGAATCGTCGTGAGACGTTGGTCGAGGATGAACCGCAGGCTGCGATGGTCGGTGCGGACGACGAACCGGCGGCCCCAGAGGTACGGCCGCCAATGCTGCACTGCCTGGACAAGACCAATGAGCTCGCGCTCATACGCCGCGAGCTTGGCATGCCGTTGCGCGATCGGCCGGCTGAAGAACGCCACCGGCCCGGCGCCCTGGTAAAGGACCGCGCCGAACCCCGTCCCCGATGCGTCACACTCCACGACGAAGTCCCTGTCGAAGTCAGGAAGCTGTAGGACCGGCGCCGTCGTGAGCGCGCCTTGGAGCGCCCGGAACGCCTGCTCGGCGTCGTCACTCCAGTGGAAACCCTCCTTCTTGAGTAGGACGGTGAACGGGGCGGCGATGGTGCCGAAGTTGCGGATGAACCGGCGATAATAGTCAGCTAGCCCCAAGAACCCCCTCAGGGCTCGCGCCGACCGTGGCACCGGCCAGTCCAGCACAGCCTGCACCTTCTGCTGGTCCATGGCGACCCCCTGCTCGGAGATGACATGCCCCAAGTACGCCACGGAGGGCTGCCCAAAGGCGCACTTGGAACGCTTCAGGCACAATTGATGATCCTGCAGGGTGCGTAGAACTGTACGAACATGGCGGAGATGATCCGACTACGATGAGCTATAAATCAATATGTCATCGAAGAATACTAGCACAAACCGGCGGAGGAAAGGATGCAGCACATCATTCATCAAGGCTTGGAACGTCGCTGGAGCATTGGTCAGGCCGAACGGCATGACTAGGAACTCGAACAGTCCCTGGTGGGTGCGGAACGCGGTCTTCTCGACGTCGAGGATGTGCATCAGCACCTGGTGGTAGCCGGAGCGCATGTCGAGCTTGGTGAAGAAACGTGCGCCCCGCAGTTCATCGGGAAGCTCCTCCACCACCGGGATGGGAAACTTGTCCTTGATCGTCGCGTCGTTGAGCACGCGGTAGTCGACGCAGAACCTCCAGGACCCGTCGGGCTTGCGAATGAGTAGTGCCGGTGATGAGAATGCCGACGAGCTCGGCCTGATCACACCCTGGCGCAGCATCTTGTCGCACTGGCGCTCTAACTCGTCCTTCTGGGCGTGGGCGTAGCGGTACGGGGGCACTGCCACCGCGCCTACGCCTGGCTTGAGACGAATCCGGTGGCTGAGGTGTCACCGCAGCGGCAGACCCTGGGGCTCCACGAAAAGGTCGCGAACTCGTCCAGCAAGGCGTCCATGAGGTCAGCTCCCGACCCGGTGAGTGCTGCCGCTGAGAGCCCTAGCGCGGCGTCGACGCTGTGCCACAGCACGCGCTTGGCGCCCCTCTTGAATGTCATCGTGTGGCGCACGAAGTCCCAGAGGATGGGGCCAAGCGTTCCGAGCCACTGGACGCCGAGCACCATGTCATACTCGCCGAGGGGGAGGGCGTAAAGGTCGATGTTGAACGCCTCCCCACCGATGTACACCGTTTGGTCCAGCGCGTCCGGGCGAGGTCACGTGTTCCCCATTTGCCACAGCGACGGACAGGCTAGAACGCGCGTGCAGGTCAATCCCTGCCCTCCTTGCCATCTGCGTGTCGACGAAGTTGTGTGACGAGCCGGAGTCGAGGAGCGCGACTGCCACGACATCACCAATGGAGACGAAGACTTTCATGGTCTGATAACCGCGCGCGCGCGCGCCCGTGATGGCGTGCAGGGAGATTTCCGGGATGTCCTCGTATGCGGAGAGCGCGGCGCACGCGATCTCTTCGTCCACCTCCTCGTCTTCGTCTGCTGCCTCGGCGATCTCGATGACGAACAGCTTCTTGCACCGGTGGCTGAGGACGAACTTCTCGTCGCAGTTGTAGCACAGCCCGTCGGCGCGGCGCTGCGCGAGCTCGCCCGGTGACAGGCGACGACGCGGCAGTGTGGACGACACGGCGGCGGCCTTTCCTGATCCTGGCGCGGCCGACGACGCAGACACGGCCGTCGGGGAGGAGCCGTGGGGCCTGGCCGCAGCGCTGGAGGATGCGGCTTGATGTGCTGCGCGGCTCCCGCGACCCGGCGACGGATCAGGCGGCACCAGCTGTAGGCGTTGCTCGTACGCCCGCGCGAGCATGATGGCGTCGTCGAGGCTGGCCGGCCGGCGTAGGGCGACGTCTGTCTTCAGCGGGTTCACGAGGCCTGCCGTGTATATCTGCACCAGCTGGGTCTCGGTGAGGTCCGCATCACGGCACGCGAAGGCGAGGAATTGGTCCGTGTAATCCTCGACAGAGCCGGTGCGGCGGAGGAGCATCAGTTCGCCGACGGGGCTGTCCGTCATGGGCGGGCCGAAGCGTTGCTGCACCAGCTGCGCGAAACGACGCCACGACGGCGTGCCGGTGGTGAGCTCCAGCCTGGCGTACCAGAGCCGCGCCGCGCCCGTGAGGTGCATCGCGGCGTACCAAACGCGGCGGCGCTCTGGCGTTCCCTGGCCGCGGAAGAACGTTTCGCATCTGTTCAGCCACGGCAGGGGGTCTTCCTTGCCGTCGAAGGACGGGAACTCGAGGCGGACACGAGGGTGGAAACGGCTGTCGTGGAAGTCGTCCTCGTCGTCGTAGCGTCCGCGCGGCTGTTCCGGCGGCGGCGGCGGCCAACGCGGCTGCTCCGGGAACGGCGGGGGCTTGTGCGGCTGTTCCTGGAACGGCGGCGGCTTGCGTGTCTGCTCCTGGAACGGCGGCGGCCGGGAACCAATCTTAGACTTGTCGACGGCGGAGTGGTCCCCGGCGTCGTCGTCGGTCGCCAGGCCCTTGCCGTCGCACTTGGAGTTCTCCGCGCGGATGAAGGCGAGGTTGAGGGCCCGGACTTGCTCGGCGTTCTCGTACGCCGACGCCTGGAGGGTCACCACCTTGCCCGGGATCGACGCGAGCTGGTCCGCCACCGGCGCAAGGGGCGCCAGTTTGTCCAGCGACACCTTCATGTCGTCGATCTTGGCGGCGAGCGACTCCAGCAACTTCTTCGTCTCGTCGGAGCTTCCCATGGGCACAGAACAAGGCGTCACTGATACCAAGTTGTCACGGATGGAGGGAGTAGGGAGATTGGTCGGAGGAATATTGCGAAGATTGTATTCGAAAGACGTGGCCGGGCGTGGCCCTGGACCTCGACGGCGCGGCTGAGCTATGGTGAAGCTCCAGGCGCACCAGGGAGGTAGGGATACGAGGCCAAGGTACAAATCAATCTAAGCCTAACTCATCTCTTCTATCCCTCAGCTTATATGACGCATGAGGCTAACTAACTAACCAAAATCTCTTATCTCTAACAAACCATATCTTAAACTAAGCAACCTCTAAATCTTAACCAATCCAACTAATCCTGGCCGCATGGGCCTCCCTGGTGCTTGCCACGCCGCCTATAGGTGGCGCCGAACATGACAGGTAGGAATTAAACCGACTGTCGGGTTGACAAGCCGGGCTGGTGTCATCCCCATCTCCCCAAGGCAGGACACAGTTGGGTAAGTATACAATTTTACAGTGGTTAGCAGCCAATGATATAACCTTCGAAAATCTTGAGAATCCCGTCCATGTTCAAATGCAGGCCAATCTGCCGCACAGTGGCCGATGCCGTCCGTGTGCTGGATGCTATTGTGGGTTACGATGAATTTGACGAAGTAGCCACGAGAGCAGCGTCTAAGTACATCCCAGAAGGTGGATACACGCAGTTTCTCAAGATTGATGGTTTAAAGGGTAAGAGAATAGGTGTTCCGAATGGATTTTTCGATTTCGAAGACGAAACTGTCCGGCAGATGGAGTACCAGCAGCATCTCAATACATTAAGGTGGTTTTCTGAGCCCAGCAGTTTAGTGTTCAATTCGTTGCAGCAAATAATAATTCAGTGTTATCTGTTGTTCATTTCTGTCATAATGTTTATCCGTGGTGACTAGCTAATTTATGCTCTTCCTCGTTTCAAAGGCGAAATGGAGCGGTTGTGATAGAGAACCTTGACATCGCAAACTTGGATGTCATACAGAACGCCACTGTCAGTGGGGAGCTTGCTGCGCTAGCAGCTGAGTTCAAGATAGCCCTGAATTCTTATTTATCCGACTTATCCTTCTCTCCAGTTCGTTCTCTGGCTGAAATTATAGCATTCAACAATGCACATCCAGACGAAGTCAGTTCAGAACCTCCATACTTCGAAATTGTTTGATGGATTTGCAGAAACTTTCTCATTGATGAAGTTCTTTTTTTTTTTTTGGCAAACTGGCTGAATCACAGGAGATGCTCAAACAGTTTGGACAACTCATCTTCTTGGTGTCAGAAAACACCACCGGCATCGGCCCCGTCGAGAAGGCCGCAATCCAGCAGCTCGACGATCTGACAACGAATGGCATCGAGAAGGTGATGAAGGGGCACCGTCTAGATGCAATCGTTGCACCAGACTCGAGTTCTGCCACAGTCCTCGCCATCGCTGGTCTCCCTGGGATCGTCGTTCCAGCTGGCTACGATGAGCAGGGAGTACCCTTTGGCATAACCTTCGGTGGGCTCAAGGGCTACGAGCCAAGGTTGATTGAGATTGCTTATGCGTTTGAGCAGGCTACCAAAGTGCGAAGTCCTCCAATGTTCAAGCAGTAGCATACCTGAATTACCGAACATGCGTTGTTCATTACTGGCGATTGTATCAAGGGCGTTGAGGATCAAGGAAGTTGTATTATTTGTCATTGTATCTTGTGCCAAAGCTCTCTCTTTATGACACTTTCAAAAAAAACAAGTTATGGGTGGTTGAAAAAGTCTTTACCCAGTTCTACTTGCAAGAATGATTCATTCATGAACGATTTTTGGAACACTAAACGATCTTAAATAAAAAACATATCAACTACAAAGTTGTTGATTTTGCCAAGACCTAAATTTTGAAGTAAATTTTATACTCATGCATTCAAATATACATATACACATATAGTCTTATATTCAAATATATACATATATACGCATATACATATGTCATATACTGATACACATACATACTCATATGTTCACACATATAGACTCTAACACACATAATAAATAGCGCATCTTAGGTGAAAATATAACCTCCTAACCTATCAAGGGTGGAGTACATCACCCCCTCAACTATAAAACCGGGTATTTAACCTCCCCAATCTGTAACACCATGAAATTTTCGATTTCAGGATGTTATTAGGAAGAATAATAAAACAATGATTTTCTCATAATTTTTAAAATTTGCCCAACATTTATTTTCTTTACAGGAAATTTAGAATAGGAAAATAATTGATTGTTTTTATAAATTAAATAAAATGAGTAAGTGTGTGCTGCACTCATAATTTGTTTGCATGGTTTCCGGTTGATGTTTGTAGTTTCCAAAATCATGAAAAGTTCAAAGTCCCAAAATACACCCCAAATCTTTCTTTCTCCCTCTCTCTCAGCCCAACCCAACCCAGCCTCTTTTCTTTTATCTCGGTCCAGTTTCTCCTTGTGGCCCAGTTCAGCCCAAAAAGCGGCCCAGCTCCCTCCTTCTCTCTTTCGCCCGCTGACGGACGGGGCCCACCCGTCAGGCCTTTCTTCCACCTCCAGCCGGCTGCCTCCCTCTGGCCATGTCGTGCACCGCCGTTTCCCCGGTGCCCGTCCCTCTTCCGCACCCCTTCCCCTCCTCCACTAAGAGCGCATCAATGCCCCGGCGCACCCACGCAACCGCCTCGCCCCCTTCCTCCACCCGTAACGGAGCCTCCACCGAAGCTCCACCACCACTGGCCATTCATGGACACTACCAAGCTCCACCACCACCGTGCAGGCTCTTCCCCTCCCCTCTGCACCCTATAAAAGGCGAGCATGAGCCCCTGCATCCTCGCACCAATCTCCCCCGTTCTTCCTCACGCACAGCGCAGTTGCCGCTCGAAGCTTGGAGCGCCGCCGGAGCTCTGCTGTCGGGGCTGCCTGTTTCGCCGGACAAGAGCCCTCTCGGAGCAAACCGACACCACCACGGGAACCACGACGTCGATCTGCATCCGTTCCGCCTCTTCCCGTTGCCGAAGAAGTGCCAAAGCACCGCCGACCAGTGGAACCCGAGCCAGCGGCCGACGCTATCGTCCGCTGCCCTCGCCGAATTCCGGCCGCCTCCCTTCGCTTTCTGTAACAACTTGGATTAGGAAAATGGCTAAAATCCACTCTACACGTTGAGTGAACCACACCTACTAATTAACTCTCTTGCACTTTTGTCCTCGCTTTGTGCAAAAGGTTGCAACCGGAGTTAACTAGCTTCCTCAAGCCACCTATTTAAGTTGGTCTAGCTTCTTGTAACCATCTAGGCCCTTTCGCACCTTTGGTAAGGGTGTGTTTCGGTGATAAATGACAACCATATACTTGTGACTAACCTTTGTTTTGTAGCGGATTATATCTTAGGTTATTGTCATAAGTAATCAATGAAAAGAGACCCCTCAATTTGAAATTATGGACGATCAATGGGCAAATGCTACAAGGCTAAGGACTTTGTTAGTTCCAAGTGTCACAAGAAGATGAAGAACACTTTGATTACTAGTTTGTAGTGTTTGACCGTACTATTAAGAGGGGTTCATACACTAGTAGCTTGACCATGCACCAAATGCCATGAATATATGCACACTCAAGTTCCTTGGATGCTAAACAGCTCAAAGTACTC
Source organism: Cenchrus fungigraminus (assembly GCA_036936925.1). Taxonomy (NCBI): domain Eukaryota; kingdom Viridiplantae; phylum Streptophyta; class Magnoliopsida; order Poales; family Poaceae; genus Cenchrus; species Cenchrus fungigraminus. Next base: position 36,989,027 of record CM072780.1, on the reverse strand, counting down.
ATGGAAACACATTGGAAGCAAAAGAATCAACGGAAAACTCAAAGGTGTTTGAATTGGATGAGTTAAAATGCAAGTCATAGCGTCAGATGTACCGACACCATCATTTCTAGTTGCGCCAGATGAATTCAGCGGCTGGAATTTTCAAAAGGGACCGTCGGATGAACCGACGGTACAAGCAGCGGTTCATCCGATGCCTTAGGGTTTCGCAACAGTAAGGTTTGGACTTCAGCACCGGATGATCCGATGGGCGACGGTCAAGTCAGCGGTTCATCTGATGCCTACATTCAAATCAGACAGAGACGCGCCAAGATATTTGCTTCAGCACCGGATGAACCGACGCTTCAGTGATATATCAGCGGTTCATCCGACGCCAGTGTATAAGTTAGATAGAGACGCACCGAGTGGATGGCCTTCAGCACCGGATAAACCGACGGTGCATTGGAGTATAGCGTCAGTGTATTGACTGGGTTAGTTGACTCCAACGGCTATATAGCTGCTTGTGAGTGACCGGATGATCCGACGCTAGCACAGGGGGAACCGTCAGTTCATCCAACAGTACAACTTTTCAGGGGACTTTTCCAACGGCTAGCCACCCTTGCTAGGCCTATATATATGACGCCACTGCGTCTCTTGAGCTGCCTTTTCCACTCTGAAGATCTATTGCAGCCAAGGAGAGAAGGAGATAGTGCTTTGCTCATTTGGGATTCTCTTCCTCTTGTTTGAGGAGCTCTTTCTTAGTGATCAAGGGTTTCAAGGTGCATATCATGGCTTAGCTGAGTGCTCAGGTCAAGTGAAGGTGTGTGGGCTTGTTACTCTTGGAGATTGACGGCTCCTAGACGGTCTTGGTGTTTTGGGGGTTCTTGGTGAGCTCTTGGAGATTGTGGGAGCCTCAAGAAAGACTTAGTGTACACGGTTCGAGACCCACCGTTCCGGAGATGGAGAAGGGTACTCTTAGTGAACACTTGAGTCTTGGTGACTTGAGGGGGAGCAATACTCTTAGTGAGTGCTCCAACGTGGATTAGGGGGAAGCGTCAACTTCTCGATACCACGGGAAAAAATCCGGTTGTCTCTTGTGCCTCTCTCTACTTCCTTGCACTTATCTTCAGCACTTACTTTCCGCATTTAAGTTTCCTTTCTCTAGTTCTTCTTAAGTTGCTTGTTTGCTTCATATCTTGACTATGGTGCTTCATATATCTTAGTGTGATATTTGCTAAGGAAACTCTTGTTGGTGTGCTTAGTTTAGTAGAGAAAAACCTTTTAGATGGGCAACACTAGTTGATAAGCTAAGGTTTCTTTCATGTCTTAGAGATTGAAAAGAAGGCCCATATTCAACCCCCCCTTCTACGGGCCATTGATCCTACACTTCTCTTGCCTTAGCAATATGGGACTAAAGTGGCTCCCCAAGCACCCTACACCAGCACACATGCATGTAGGCCTGAATTGGCCCAACCGGCCTTTTTATGGGCTGGGCTGTTACAACACACCCACCCTAAGGACTCGACGTCCTCGTCGAGCAAGCTATCGAACCAACTTACCATATAGGACACAGGTTCATGATCAACTTTCCTGACCACGTCTGTACGTCTAGTGCCGGTGCATGTGCCACACCGTGACCACACAGGGCCCACGCGTATGCGCACCATGTCCGCACAACTGACCCGTACACGCCCGTGACAGCGAAAATTTAGCTCTGATTACCAAATGTAACAACCTGGCTTAGGAAAACGGCTAAAATCCACTCTACACGTTGAGTGAACCACACCTACTAATTAACTCTCTTACACTTTCGTCCTCGCTTCGTGCAAAAGGTTGCAACTAGAGTTAACTAGCTTCCTCAAGCCACCTACTTAAGTTGGTCTAGCTTCTCTTGCCTTAGCAATATGGGACTAAAGTGGCTCTCCAATCACCCTACACCAGCACACATGCATGTAGGCCTGATTTGACCCAACCGGCCTTTTTATGGGCTGGGTTGTTACACTTCCGCTGCTGGTGAGCACATGCGCATGACCTCCTCGTTCTCCTCTCTAGTTTCTCCACCGCACTGTGCCTCTCCTCGTCCGGAACGCCGCCGATTTTGGCCAGCACCATGGTTGTACAAAAAACAAGTCATGGTCTTCACCGTGTAGATAAGGCAATTTTGCCTTTAGCTCCCCAAAGTATCCATAAACTAAAGCTCTATAGTTTGTGTCCTGCAACTCTCTCGGATAACCCCTAGAAAGATCCCACATTTTCACATAAATCCAACCCAAGCTCTTTTTCAGGTCTAACCCTGTCTTTTACTCTTTCCACGAGCACTATTTATAGTGTCTTGCAAAACTTATCAGCTAGCCCTCCTGATCTTTAGCTAACCGCGTTTAGATCCGTTCAACCTTGTTTAGTCAATAGATCTCGTGTTTTAGCTCCGTTTTGATCGTTTCAAGTTGCGTTAGGCTCTTATAATCTCAAAGTACACGTTAGGAGCAATGTTGATCATGTTCTCTGTTTTATAATCTTTTTAAATATTTAAATATGATTAAGTACTTATATACATGCTTTTCTAATTAAAATCTAATTAGAGATCAACACGTGTTTTTATAAGAAAGATAATTTGATTAATATTTATTTAAACAATCCTTCCAATTAAAAGCTAATTAGAGATATATCTCGGTTTTCATAATCAAACTTAAATTAATTAATGTTTATTCAATTGCTTTCTAAATAAAAGCAACATATGTTCTATCCGAGCTTTCTTAATTAAATGTTAATTTGACTAAATTAAATATAAATGTGTTCCTAATATAATTTGATTAGTTCAACTCGAAATATGAATATATATACATTTAGGTGCTACACATGCTTCTTTTCTAAACTTAAATGTTTAATTTGCATAAATCATACTTGAATATTTATCAATAAAATTTGACTAAGTTTACAGCGTCTTTTTAAAATAAATATAACTTGCTTAATTCTAATATGGTGTTTCTCTGAAATAACCTATGCACATGGCTTTATTGAATTAAAATATATCAAGCACATAGCCTTGTGTGATATAATCCAAACCTCACGATAAGTTCCCTTCTCAGCGTTTCTTGCGTTTGCGTTCCTAGAACCAAACTCTGTCCTCTTTTAAGCCTTTCTTGTTTGGTGTATTGTTCTTAGTCTCTCTTGTTTGTCTGCTTTGCATGTTTGTATTTGATGTTTGCTTCGAGTAGAAGATCGAGCTGCTGATCGGAAGTCTCGAAGATCAAGAGTTTCAAAGAGCAAGAGCAGAATAGCAAGAGTAACTTTATGTTGGAGAAAGGCAAGTGACCCTAACCATCCTTCTACCTATGATTTAAACAAGAATACTATGAATTAATTGGAACATGGAGAACCACCCAGGAAAATAGTACAACTACAAGACATATGGCTCTGTCTTGGCCAATTAATTAGGGAAGTCTTGTGTGATTATTAGCCTTGGTAGCTTGGGGTACGGAGGAATGCTTTTATGACTCTTCTACTCTGGACAGGTTTTTGAAACGGAAGTGCTCTTCTAGGCTAACCTGGTCCGAGGGTAGAAGGATGGTATGAAAGATAGCCTCTAGGATGTGCTACTATGGACTAATACACATAGGAGGACTCTTTGTAAAGGCCTCGTAGCGTCCCTATGCAATCACACCTCGGAAGTGTGGTATTGTGCCTATTTTTGCACAGCGTGGTTGGGTTCAAAGTTCTTTGGAACTTTTACGCGACTTGTGGTGAAAGTGTACAACCTCTGCAGAGTGTAAAACTGTTATAACAGCAGTGCTCACGGTCAAGAGCGGCCTGGAACCTCACATGATAATTGAACTTAAAGATGGACTTAGATTGCTTTCTGGTTAACTTTTGTGGCCTTACTGAGTACCAACCATAAGTGTACTCATCCTTGCTAAACTGCTGCTCAGAAAAAGAAGAAGGTGTATGAAGTCCAGAAGATGGTGCTAGGTGTACGCAACCCCCAGTCGATTGCCTGTGAAGTTTGGAGCCTTTGCTTCCCAGGATTTTGCTGTAAATCTCTGATAATATATCTTTCTTTACGTGATATTGTTTCTGTTATTCACTTATGATGTCACTATATGTATGAAACTTGATCCTGGCATACATCTAGGTATACACTTGGTTTGTTTTGAAAACCGGGTGTGACACAATCTTTGTGAAACCGTTTAAATGACCCCCTATGGTGGTTTTACATGGCGGTTTTTTCATGTTGGCGTGCTGAGGTGGGATAGAGATGATGACATGGACTGCCTGACACATGGGACCCCCTTGTAAGTGGGCAGCTCCCCTTTCTTCTCTGTACTCAACATCTATCATCTTCACTCGTTGTTGTGCCACATTGATGCATGAGCCGCGGGCCACATCAAGGAGCAGAGGCAAGCGAGGAGGGTGAAATCGAAAAAGGTGAGAAGGAATTGGTGGCGGCATGGACAGAATCGGCAGCAGCGAAATGGAATCGGCGACGGCGAGATGGAATCAGCAGCACCACGGCTGTAATCGATGGGGCCATGGGCGAGCGCTGAGAGCTCGAGCTGCTGCTAGTGCTTGCTTGTACAGGTCAGGAATACGAATCTCCTGCATAAGTGTTGAAGGACAATTAGCCCACTCTTAATTTGGAAAAGCAACAATTTTGACCGTCAGCAGGGAGACCACCAGTATTAGCGCATCCTATTCCTAATCATGATGCAAGCACCAATGAGGAACAAGGTCGATACATGAGCTTTGCCTGCGGAAATGCGCCGCCGGGCGAAGGGGCTGCGAGGAAAGGTGTGCGCCACGACCACGGACGAGTGCCACTGGCTGGAAGGTCCCGACGCAAGATGCACGACAACAGGGCTCCCACGGAGGACGCACATGGCATTACGTACGGCCATAAATATGTATACACTAGCAGCAGCGAACGAGGACGGTGTCGGCAATGCAGAGGAAAGGAGAGGGGACCTGCCCACTTACAAGAGGGGCCCATGTGTCAAGCAGTCCAAGTCATCATCTCTATCCACCTCAATAGCTTAATATGGCAAAACCACTATAGGGGGTCATTTAAACGGTTTCACAAAGATGGTGGGGGTGGTTTAAATATCTGGTTTTATAGTTGAGGGGTGATGTAGTCCATCTTTAATAGGTTGGGGGTTATATAGACTTTTTCCTATTATAGAGATTCTCTGCAGCTAAAATCATTTGGAAAATTTAAAAAATTCTTGATTTCAAAACTAGAGAACTTATATTGATTTGTATAGTATTAAACGATCTCATATGTAAATGTTATCGACTATAAAGTTTTAGTTCTTGTCGAAATATGTAATTTTGATACAAAGTTTGTCGGATTTCAAGATGAGATTAGGAAGAGAGATTAAACAATGGCTTTGTGATTATTTAAAAAATTTCCAATCTTTATTTTCTTTATAGAAAATTTGATATAGGCAAATATTTGGTTGTTTTTCTAAATTAAATAAAGTTATTTTGTGTGTTGGATTCATGCTGATGCATCTCGGTGTTTCTTGAGTGAAAAGGTTTTAAAAAGTGTATGTACAACAACAAAGTTCGTTTGAGGATTTCTTCTAGCTTTTTTTCTGAAATTTTATTCTCATTTTCCAAAAGCTAAATCTATTTATCAAAGGGCTCTCATTACTTTTTCATGGGCTCCAAACATTTTATTTGGACTCGTCATGTCCCAAACCTTTTGTAGGAATGTTTCTAGATTTTTTGGTATTTTTGAGATAGTTTTTCCTTGTTTACCAGAATTGTCTAGCTTTATCTACATTTTTTTTACACTGGAAACTGCTATAGAAAAAAAGGGAAAATAAAAAACTATCCTAGGCAATCCTATCGACAGAGCCCTAGGCCTACCAACCTTATCACAGTGGCCTTCATGGCCAACCAACACACACACAACCCCCGAACACCCCCCGCCCCCGCCGACTCGCGTTCGCCACACGTCCCTGGGGCTGGCCGCCTTTTGGGAGGTGCGGTGTGTTGTCGTTGGATCCACCATCATGGTGGACTGATCGTGATCGTTTGTCAACGACTGTAAAGACAGCATGCATGCAAATGAAATGTAAATGCATTCCTGTTTCGTCGTGGGGAAAAAATCTTCGATGGCCCTGTTTGATCCATGGGTTAGAGTTAGTTTTTTCTAGTTGGAGCTCAACTAGCCACAAAGTATCCAAACATGAGGGCTAGTTTGCATCTAACCCACCTAAAAAACTACCCCCCAAGAGGTGTTTATTGGAGTTGGTTCATGTTAGGTCCATTAAAAAGTGACTTTTCTCGCCCCCTCCATCCACACCTAATGATTGAAAAAGTACATTTAATGTCATTCTAACCATTCCATCCAAACATCTCTAGAGCTAGAGTTAGTTTAGGGCTAGAGCTAGAGTTAGAAACTAACTCTAACTCCAACCATGTTAGAGTATCCAAACAGGGCGACTAGTGTGTGACTAATCAGTGTGTTTTTCTTTTCGAAGAATACTAATCAAATGTATGATTAATGGCGGGGGCCAATGCGGCCTCCCGGCGCTCCGCGACGTCGCGCGACGCCTGCAGCGGCCGGAGCCCGGCGCGTGGCCGTGCCTCGGCCGGGGCGACGCTGCAGCTCCGCTCCCCTTCACGCCCGGTGCTTCCTCCGGCGTCGCCGGCGGCGGGCTTCGTGCTGGGCCCCGACGTCGACGGTGCCCTTCGGAGGAGACGGGCCGCGAACGGCCCGTGGCGGCGGCTGCTCGTGGTTGGGCTCGGTGGGGAAGACGCTCGATCGTCGTCGTCTCCCTCCCCGTTCTCCGCGTTGTCCCTGCTGCGGCCACCATCTCCGCGTCGTCTCTGCCGTAGCCGCGGGTCGTGGCGCGACTGCTCCTCGCCCGGCCCGGGCCCTTCCCCTCCTCTTCGCCCGGCTGGGCACGGCTCCTGTCGTCTCCTCCTCGTCTATCCTTACCGGAGCTCCACCTCACCGTTGACCATGGCCCCTCCCCCGTGCCGGAGAGGACGACGCTTCTTCCGCTCCGCTGGCGGAGCCTGCGGGCTTCCCGGTGCTCCGCCTCGCTCGTCGATCCCCTCCTCCGCCTCCTCCTCCACCGACGGTCTCCCTCCCGGCGGCGTCGGTTGCCCCTCCCACGCGACCTCCGCCTCGCCGGAGCCGTCCCAGCTAGCCTCCTCGACAGCGTCACCGTCGGCATCCTCGACGGCGCCCCCCCCCCCCCGCCCCCCATCGACCTCCTCGACGGCGCCCCCGCAGGCCCCTTCCCCGCCGACGATCGCAGCCCCTCCTCCGTGCTGGCGACCATGGCACCCTTCCCCAGTCGACGGTCGTGGGCCCTCCTCTGCGCCGGCGGCCGTGGCTCTCTACCCCCAGCCGGTGGCCGCGGCCCCTCTTCCGCGCCAGCGGCCATGGCTCCCTCCCTCCAGTTGGCAGCCACTGTCCCTCCCCCATGTCGGCGGTCGCGGCTCCCTCTTCCTACCGGTGTGTGTGGTCCCTCAGGAGGTGGGCCTCCCGTCAGGTCTCGACGTTGGGTGTGGCACTGTTGATATGGGCCTTCGCTGGCACTGCTGTGTATCCTGGCGGCCGCCGCTTCTCCCTCCACGTTCCACTTCATCGGTCTTTGCTCTTGGGATTGGTCGTTGGTCGCGGTTGCTCCGAGCTGCAGCCCCTCCCCCCCTTTGACGGTGCCTGCAGCTGCCCCTCGTTGCCGTCACTTCGGAGTCTCGCTGCGATTCCCATCATTTCGGCTCTCATCTCGCTTGCGGTGGTCGGCTGCATGGTTTGGATCTTGATGGTCATTGGCGAAAGCTTTGCCTAGCGTATGCTAGTGCTGACAACAGTTGCGCTTCTTTCGTAACTTACCCTGCTGGGGCGTTGTTGCGGCCTCCAAGTCCCTCTGGTCTGCCAGGTGAAGACCTGGCCTGCTCCTTCGTGGGTGGGCGGACGACGGCGGCGTTGTCATCGCTTCCTTCTTGAGGGCGTCGTCTTGCAAGTCCTCTTCGCTTCCTCCGTGGCTTCCATGATGTTTGGTGAGTGGTAATGTGCATGTCTCCTTAGTGTCTCTCCCTGGAAGGCACCTGTCGTCTTAGGTTGTTTCTTCTGTAGTGGTGGTGGTGTGGTGCCCTTCTTTCTTTGTTTCCTTTTGTCGTCTTCTTTGTTTCTTGTTCCGTTTGTCGCTCTTGTTTTCCCACGCTTTAGAGGTTCTTTTAAAGTCGTGTTATGTAAAACTCTATTCTCTTAAAGAAAAACGTGCTTTGCACGTCTTGAAAATAATAAAAAAAAAGACTATGTTTTGCATGGGAGGCCCTCCCTGATCCCTTTTCTTTTCGTGGTTACACTGCTAAATACCCACTAACCCACACGGCACACAATAGGCCCATGCATGTAACCATGTTGGTCGTTCAAGAAGATAAGTTAGGTCTTATATGGTTGCAATACATGAAAAGCCATCGAAGTTGTATTTAGATTATAAACCGTATCAGCACAAGATTATGGAAGAAGCTGGGATTAGATGGAGTTGGATAACCAAGTCCCCAAAAGACTGTAAACATCGAACGGATGATCTTGATGAATATTGTTGTTCAACATAAGTAGCACATAAACACAGGATCACATAGCGTAAACCACAATCAATCTGATAATGTGGAATTAGGTGGGATAATCTTATACCAGCGTTAGTAGCCGCCATGGGTGGCTCTTGAGTCGAAGTAGTCGGTACGGGTATCAGTCTTGAAGTAGTAGAGTCGATGACGAACGCCGACTCAAGAACTAGTGATGTTCTTGATCGGCAATTTGATCTCGCCGAGTAGCGCCTCCCTTCTGGACACCAACGGCACTGCTCCGGACGTGGATGAGGAACTAGGGCTTCTACCTCCTCCAGCTCCCTTAGCAATCGGTGTTTGATCTTTAGACTAAAGCTAATTGATTTGATGTGTTGGAGGCTTTGCCTGACCCTTAGTTTTATATGGAGCTGTGGAGGCAGGGTCTAGAGTCCTAATAGGATTCTAGTTGTGCTCCTGCCGATTACAGAACACGAGTCCTTCTCCCTCACGTAGGGGAAAATGTGAGGAAGAAGTTCCTCTCGGTTGGAGACCGAGAAGATCACGATAATGATTTATTTCCAACATATCTGACAAGGCAAAAGTTTTGTACATGCAAGGAAGAGTCAGTGAAGATTACATATATATGCACACCAGATGATCGGGTGATGAGATGACGTGCTCAAATTTTTTGATGACACGAGGTAGGAGTACATGCTACGCATGGAGAAGAGAGTTTGAGTGAAATCCATCAGGGTGTTTTAGACACAGCACTGGTCGGGTGATCAAAGGATGAGATAAAAAATACAGCTAGTTGAAGATGAATTCTGCGCTTTGGAACCACCTAAATTTTGTTTAGAACACGTCACCTACAAAACAAAAGTATGTTTATTACTATATCTATCTATCTATACTATAAAAAGCGAAGACAATTGAAAACTTTTATCATCTAATTCGGGTCCGTCTTACCCCTCACGCCGGACCCACCCGTCAGGTTACATGATGACCGAAAATGTGGAACAACCATAAAAATCACAATTTAAGGAGCGTTTCTGCCAAAAACGAATTGATTTTGTCACCCGACGCTGTTCTAGCCGCGCCTATACCCATCGGGCCCACGCTTCTGCTAGACTTCTCCGTCTGCCGCCAGCTAGGCTAGCCCCGCGCTGCCGTCTGCCGCGCAGCAGCGCTCCACACGAACTCGGCGTCTCGGCCTCCGCGTCGGGGAGCTCGACCCCGGGGCGGCGCCGGCGAGCGCGCGGTCCCAGCCTCCGTGCGTTCCTCCACCATCAGCCTCGCCGGCGCGCGCATCCCTGTGTTTAGGAAGCACAACAGAGACCTCCAAACCTCCCGCAGCCGCCATGCCTTCTTCCAAGGGCAAGAAGCAGCAGCCGACGGCTTCGCCGCAGCCGTCTCCGCGCACCCCCTCCTCCCGTGGCCCCGAGAACTGCTGCGGCGGTGGCGATGAGGGAAGCGTCGACCTACCGTCCATCGCCGCCGCGGCCGCGGCGCGGTTCCCGGTGCTCGTGCAGCGCAGTGAGGGTTGCTTCGCCGGTGCCGTCGCCGAAGTGGCCTCTAGGGGTAGAAGCAGCGGCGGCTGCTTAGGGAGGCTCTGGCTTTCTGAGGCCGCTATGGTCGGCGCCGGGATGCGGCCTAGGTGCCTCGTCTCCGTAAGTTCCTGCCCGCTCTCCTTTTGTGCCTGCTACTTTGGACTACTAGTAAAATGCACGTGCGGCACGCATGTGTCTAAAAACCATAATAAATAGAATTTATGTTTATAAAATGAAGGTGCATATTCACATTCAATAATCAAGAAACCTAGCTTTCAGAAAATGTTGAACACAACAATTTATATATTCATAGTTTAACTATGAATCCACTCTTGAATGCATATAAAAGCTTCAAACACTTTATGAGTAGTAGTGTGTTTCGTTGCCAAAATGGAATGATACATGTGTTAGATGGTTCACTTTGATTCCGATCATACAAACAGATCATATATTGCGACACGTAACGTCCGAACTTTTCAACCACAGGGAGGAGGAAATCTAATTTGCTCCCAGCAGCAAATGTACTTGCACATTGTAATGGACAAAATAAACCATTCAACTGCTGAACAATTGCTTCTCCATGCATTGGTCAGTCCTTGCAATATGTAAAAGTGTCAACATGAACTATATTCGATAGCATTTTTTTTTTATCCATGCACAATTTTTCTTCAAACAAGCAGTTAGTTCAGTACAACACATAGCTAATAAATAATACTGAACCTGAGCATCAACTCCTTAAAAGATGAAAAGGAAAAGTATTTTCACATCTGTGTCACACTACATGAACCAGTTTTCCTACTTTGGTTGTATTGCACTTTCCATTTGTGCTAGTCGACCAAACACAATCTGGGCCGTTTAGTTCGCGAACTGAAACTTTTGGGTCCCCTTTCAAGGTCTATTAGAAGTATTAAACGTAGATTATTTATAAAAATAATTACACGAATGGACCGGAAATTGCGAGACGAATCCATTAAGTCTAATTAATCCGTCATTAGAGATTGTTTACTGTAGCACGACATTGTGTAATCATGGCATAATTAGGCTCGTTAGATTCGTCTCGAAATTAGTGGAAAGAAGATTGATGTGACGGGTTGTTGGTGAAAATTCTGGAAACTAAACTGGCCCACCTGTCCTTGAACAAAAGCTAAAATGAATAAGTAAAGGACAATGATTGATCAAGGTTGTTCCTTTTTGACTATTTTAATAAACCAACCACTGATCCATCCATTTCATAATAAAATTATAGGAATAAAACAAGTATTGATCTGGACATATTTTTGATAAAAATGCAAAAGCAATATAAAATAATCTCCTAGCTTGAAAGTGCTATCTGTAAACACAATCTGTTTAGAAGCTTGCACCTGTCCTTGAACAAAAGCCAAAATGAATAAGTAAAGAACAATGATTGATCAAGGTTGTTCCTTTTGACTATTTTAATAAACCAACCACTGATCCATCCATTTCATAATAAATTTATAGGAATAAAACAAGCATTGATCTGGACATATTTTTGATAAAAATGCAAAAGCAATATAAAATAATCTCCTAGCTTGAAAGTGCTATCTGTAACATATGAATATCTCTATTTTGCAACATGGTTATCCATGATTATCTATACTATAGAATGGAAAGTAGAAACCATAATTTTCAAACCCAACGGGCAGATTGGTCAGAGAACCACAATATCCAGTTAACCCCACAATAAGCTTTTCAATTAGTTCAGCCATGGAAAAGAGATTGGAAGCAAAAGATGTATATGGATAAATTTTATTAAACACAACAAAAATGAAAATCAATCTTGTAAGTTAGTCAGCCACTAATTATAAGAAGACAAAGAAAGGAGCATAGTATTCAAACAACAAGGTCTGCTTCTACACTGATGGAAAGCATTTAAGATCAAACATTTCTATGAAATTTCAGTCATGAGCTGCCCACTTACTTCAGCCTGCAAACCTGCCTCCCAAATGATCGCGAGCAAAATCAACTCAAGAGCGCAATCTCAAATAGCATGTCTGCCCAGATTCCACATAGCCTTCCAAGTGACCATGAGCAAAGTTAGCATCCAAAAGTATTAGGATAGTTTTGATTTTTCTAGACTGATAAAAAAAACCACAAACCAAACTGTCAAGAACCGCAGAAACGGGTAAAGACCAATCTGAGTATTGTTGTCCAATAAAATTGATGCAATCCCTATCTGAGTTGGTAATTTTTTTGGATGTAGCGGTTCATAATAAATAGTACTTGAAGGATCCCATGGAAGTGCCTTGCCATTACTATTAGGTAACAGAGAAGCACCACATGTGTTAACCCTAAGGGAAGACGTTCTTAGTCTCCTACACTCATAGAGCTAAAATTCTTAATAAGGAAGTAAAATCTCCAAGCCAAGACACTAACAATCTCACAGTCATAACAATCCAATGCTATAATAAGCCAATAATTATCCAGAACAATGAAATTCAATGCTATATGAGTAGAAATCTGAGATATTATCTATTAATTACAATAAAAAGTGATAAAACATACCTGACAATCTCCATCATTGTCATACTTCTAGTACATTCGTTTAACCAAGTTTCAGCTACCAAACACACCACTAATCCACATAAGAGTTAAGCAAGAACAAATACTGAAAAGACCATGGAGGGTCTAATCAATTATTTCATTAGCCACGTTCAAATAACCTAGCGAACAAAAGTTAATCACCATTAAGTACCTTGAGAAGGCATTGGAATCCGAATTATTAAGATATTCTTATCCCTGCAATCTTGGTTTTTGTAATCAGTAAGGTGGTGATGTGTAAGGAATCGGATGCTCGTAGCCTAAGAGGGGGAGGGGGTGAGTTAGGCTTCTAAAAACCTTAACCTATGGTTTCACTACTTTTGCATAAAGTAAAACTAGAACATACTACCTAGATGTGCAACTATAGTTGTTCTAGTGTGAAACTCCCATCCCAAAACAAGTTTTGCAACCTATAGCCAATCCTAACATGATACTACTCTAGGAAAGTAAAGGCAAGTAAGGATTGCAAGAAAGTAATACGGAAACGTAAAGAGGGATGAGAGGAAGCAAACTCTTGACACGTGATTTATCCCGTGGTATCGGTAGGCACTAAGCCACCCCTAGTCCACGTTGTTGAAGCACTCCCACAAGAGTATTACTTCCCGGTCACCAAGTCTCTCCCAAGAGCGCCACTTGACTCGCCACAAAGGCTCGCCACTTAGCCACTCGCCAAGCTCCCTTGGTCACCTTGATGCCGCCTCCACTAAGGAGCTTCTCCACTTAGGAAGGGGGTCTCCACGTCCCCCGCACAAAGTGTCCTCGCCACTCCACACCAAGCCGGAGGGTCGAAGACGATTGCCGGTGAGCCACTTAGGCCCCAAGGCTTCCGGCGCACCTTGTACAACTTGATCCACTCAAGAATCACCTCACAAGGTAGGCACACCTTGCACTCACTCAACTCTAAGCTAAGCTTAGCACTAAGAACACACAAAGCATGTGCAAGTCTATGGATGAGCAAATTTAGCACTTGGATGGCTTGGATATGATCTTCTAAGTGTCTTGCACTCCTCTGCACTTCCACACACTCCATCTTCCTCAAATGGGCGGGTGGAGGAGGTATAAATAGCCCTAGGCATCAAACTAGCCGTTGGCTAAAAGCTGCTGAAAGTAGTACCGTCGGATGATCCGACGCTATGCTTTTCCGGGCGTCGGTTCATCCGGTGCTACTAGCCGTTGCCCTCCACCGCACATGACCGTTGACACAACTGCTCCGACGCTTCATCCGACGCACCGTCGGTTCATCCGGTGCTAAAGACCTCGCGGCCAGAACCTTACTGTTAGCTTCTTCGAGACCGTCGGATGAACCGCTGCTCCACCGTCGGTTCATCCGGTGCTACTGCAAAAGTCTTGGCGCGTCTCTGTCTTGTTCAAACGTGACCATCGGATAGACCGACGGTTCCCTCCAATGGACCATCGGTTCATCCGACGCTATTGACTTCACTGCTTTGCTTCTTCAATTCATCCGGCGCATCTACAAGAAGGACCGTCGGATCATCCGACGGTGTCAAGTTGATTCCAGCCTCTCCGCGGTGTACCAAGTGCTCCGACGCTTGCACCCATGGTACCGTCGGTTCATCCGACGGTGTCTTTTTCCTTCCTTTTCTTCGCGTCTTCAACTTGGATCTTTTGCTTCAACTTAACATACTTAACATGTCATCACTTAGATCTTTGCTTCAACTTAACATACTTAACATACTTAACATGCCATCACTTATAGTCCTCATTTTTGCTATAAGTAACTTAACATGTGCATGGTATGTTAACATGTGGTAACATCCATGGGACCTATGAATGCCTACAAAGACATGCTAGACAATGTGGTTAGTCACATTACTTGTGTTAGCATGAATCACCAAAATCAACTCGAACAAATGTCAAATGGGGCCATGTTCGCTACATGATGTTGCAGTCCCAATTTTGGTCTCAATGAATTGGGAGGGGAAATATTCAGCATGTCCTATAAAAAAATTGGGAGGGGAAAACAACACTGGACACTGCAGCAAAATTGGATGGAGCTAGTAGAATCCTGAAAACAGTGTGTGCTGCTTGTGACAAAAAAAATCATGTATTCGCCGATGTATCAGAAAACAATAATTACCTCAACTATTCAAATGGGCAATGGCTGTGGCACAAAAATATTATCATGTCCTATGTTTTAGAAAAAATTGCCAGTTGCAAACAAAAACAGCTCAAAAAATCAACGGGCAGTAGTAATACCACAATAGAAATAAAAACCACATAATTGGCTAATGGGAGAGGAACTCCACTTTCTTATAGGATAAGGAAGTGAAACTCTAATGGCAAGATTCTTGTAATCAAATGCTTTGAAAGTAAATATTTCCGGTTCACGCATATTATATTTAAGACAATTTGCAATTCAAGCCTTCGATCGTTCACCTCCATATGCTCCCTTCACTTTCATCCATTCCTATCCCACAAAATTCCACTAATATTTCGGACCTTAACCTACATTACAATTTTAACTGTATGGTTTAGATCACATAGGGATAAGATGGTTCCTTGTCCCAAAAAAAAAAGGGATAAGATGGTTCAGCTATTATATCAAACATGTTGAGATATAAAAGAGGAAAATATGATAAAGGGTACACAGGAGATAGCAAAATCAAATATAAAGAGTATTGGCTTCCACCAGACATGAAACATACGCATACACACAAATGCCAAGGCAGCCAAGCACAAATCCAAAACAGAAAAATTTAGAAGAAACAGAGAAGTGTGCCAATGCATTTTTGCTACAACATGAGAACTCAAATGATAAAATAAATATAGAGAAACTGGAGAAGAAAGAAAGGAATTGCATTTGTTCATCAACTGAGCACATAAAGATTTCACCCTGCATATACCCTTCTTGTTCTTGGCCGGAGTCCAGGCATGTCTGTCCCACAGGTGCACCTCGAACTTCCCTGAGACATGGTGCCTGCATCAACAAAAATGGTGGAGAAAAATCATCACAAGAACAGAACCAAACCATCGCCAACAAATAGATAGCCGGGGAGAGATTGGAAAGAGATTCACTATCTTACATCCCAGATGAGCAAGGAATCCGTAAAACTACAAAATGGCAACTAAAAAGAGATATTATATCACATATACCCAAGCTTCATCTAGAAGGGCAACAATTCCACCAGGTTTCTGCAAAGTTAAGATCGAGTGCTTAGATGGAACATAGCCAAACAATACAACAACGTGACACCAGTGTGAAGTAACAAAGTTTAAATACACTGCATCAGAGAAATTAGCTTAGATGCCTATCTTGAATTTGTACTACAGAATGTTCGAGAAAAAAACATTTCATGGTGCAGTTCGATCATCCCCATGGGACATGCAAGTTACTTATTTGATTAGATGTATAAGGCAGTTGAGATAAGGAGCAGTTCAAATCAGAAACGATAGAAATCCACCTGCGTTTCGGATAAGAAATGGGTGAAATCTACCTGCCATGTCCACTGGATGCATCATGCCAAACTGAATAAGCTGCCAAGAAAATGGAGGAAAAAACAACCAACCAAGATGAGCAACTATACCTTTGGTGCATTTCATCAAACATGTTATGGCCAGTGACTTCCCATGACGGATGTGGATGGAGCAGGAAATGGGCGGACCACCCAGGAGGCCGTGCCCCCCCAACTCGCGAAACTGCTGGTGTGCCCATCTGCGTCGCGCGTCCATGGCTCACTAAGATCGAGGCAGGTGACTGCTCCTATGGCCGCCGTCCCTGTTAAGATCCACAGTGGCTTGGGCGGCCATGGTGGCCCACCTTGGACACCATGGGGAGCATAGGGGCATTCAGCATTGCGGTGCCCGCCCACCCGCTCCGCCGGGTGCGGCCATGCCATGGCTCCCGAAAGTCGAGCCGCGGCAGCGTCGTCGTCTCTCTCTCTCTCTCTCTGACCAGAGGAAGCCTCGCCCACCGAAGGAGCATGAAGGAAGGAAGGAAGGAAGGAAGGAAGGGAGGAAGAGGACGGGCCGACAACGACCGTTCGTCCTCTCCCGCAATGTCGTTGCCTGCACCCACAGCTCCGAAGGCGGCGGCATGAGCTCTAGCCTCTGGTACAGGAGCAAGGCGCCCGGCGGCGGCAGCTCCGTGCGGTAGGAGCAGCTAGGAAGCACGTGTGCAGTGGAACACGCGGATCTTGGGGAGCGGCATGGGCTACAGCGGCGCGTCGCGGGGTGCGGGTTGATCTGCGGCGACGTGAGAGGGGCCGTCGTGCGGGGCGAGGAGCAGTTACGCGCGGCGGCGCACTGGCCGCGTTGGTCAGCACCCCGACGGAGAGGAATCACCGACGCAGTCGCAGAGGAAAAGCGGAGGGTTGACCGCGGTGCGGGGGTGGGTGGGCCTGACCGCGGACGGGTGAGAAAAACAATTCGTTTTTGGCAGAAACGCTCCCCAAATTACAATTTCTATGGTCGTTCCATCTTTTTGGTCATCGTGCAACCTGACGGGTGGGTCCGGCATGAGGGGTAAGGTGGGCCTGAATTGGGTGAGAAAAATTTTCAATTGTCTTCGCTCCTTATAGTATAGATTGGCTTCTGCAAATTGTTTCTATGAATTACCTTAAATGCATCTACTACTATCATGTCATACAGCAAGAATCAGTTCAAGGAATCGGGGTATTAGACCGTGTTGGAAGTTTGTATTTGTGTGTTTTGACTGGGAGCTTTATTTTACTGGCGATTACCAATCTGTAGCAATTCCTGATAGTGTGCACCTACTAATGTGTGTGTTGTTAAATGATCGTGAAAGTAACTTCAGAATTTCTTCAGAGCGCAAACATATTGGCTACTTGTTTGTATTTCCTTTTTGAATGATAGCTAAGCTGAGATGTGTTTCCTTTTCTTTGTCTCCCCCATTCACTCGCTCTCCGAAATCTGAGACGATGGAGAGAAGAGGCCTAAATCCCAGTCCCCTCTCCGGTCTCCCGCCGGTTTCCGGAGCGACCCCGGAGCGACCCCCGTCCGAATCCCTCCAGTCCCGCTCCCACCGTTGCAGTGCGCGATGTCGGCGGCGGCACCGGCGACCATGGTAAAGGGGTGGGAGGCGACGCGACAGAAGAGGAGGAAGAAGCACAGGGAGGAGGTGGAGGTCGCGAGTCGCGACTTCTTCCTCGCAGTCTCCTCGACCTCCAGCCAGACCGAGTCTTCGGCCCCAATCACTGTCGAAACCCTAACCTCGACGGCGGTGGCGACGGGCAAGGGCCGCAAGAGGAAGAAGCACGAGGTGGCGGCGGCGCCTTCGTTGGTGGGGCAGGCCGTCTGGGATAAGGAGGAGGAGAAAAGGAAGGGCAAGAGAAGCAAGCCCGGGGTGGTGGCGGCAACTCCATCACCGTCAATCCCTGCGGCGGCGGCGGCGGCCACAGCCCAAATCTTGGAGGTGGCGGCAGAAGGGACGACAGCAAGGAAGGAGCAGAGACAGGGTAAGCTGGAGCAGTGGCAATCCAGCCAGCAGCCATCACCCGTTGATGTCCATCCCCAAGGAGGGGAAGCAGTAATTGATGGTGGCGTCAGTGGTACTAAGAGTGCCGGGAGGAGCCGCGCGGCAAGCCTCTCGAGTGCTTACAGGATTGTAGCATATCTATAAATATTGATACTCTTTGTTGTAAAGTTGGATAAACTTATAAATAGTTTAATTGAGGAAGTAGACACTTATTTTCGGACAGAGGGAGTATTTCTTTAAAAAAATTAGTTGAAAAAAGAAATTGATACTAATATACATGTTCCGTGAAAAATAACAAGTGCTCAATAATAATTTTTTAAAAACACGTGCGTGTCGCACGTGCACCTTACTAGTCTACGTAAAAGAGAGAGAGAGAGGGGTACGGTATAATTAGACATCGCCGGAAGGTAACTTCCTATAGCTTGTAATGCAAATGTTCTCGTTGGAACATTCCATTTATCTCACATAGTATAATTTACCATTGAATATTGCTCATCAGTAGCATCTTCTCGTTGCAAGTTCTTGCATGATCCGTTTTAGGGTGTGCTTGGAGGTACCTTGTTCTTTGATTTTTAAATTACAAAAAAGATAAAATAAATTGATTTGTTCTACTATTTCTATACTTGATCTCGTCAAATTCGTACTTCTTGGTATTATATACCTCATGGTACATTCTTTATTTTTACCGTTCGATTTCTCAACGGCTCCCATTTTTTCAATCGCTCTAAATTAAAATATTTTGCATTTGCTAATACTAGAATATTTCTTTTGTGTTTTCGTGAATGAGGGGGGGTTGCTTGCTTTTTTTTGGGGGGGTAAAGCTCTGTAATCTGGTTTGCTTTTTTTTTGGTAAGGCTCTGTAATCTGGTTGGATTTTTTGTACCTTTTATTTATTTTATTCTTCTAATAAATTTCTCAGTAAATCTCCTGTCATTTACCCGGCAAAAAAAAAATCACTTGTCCGTTACCCGAAAAAAATATCTTGTCCTTTACCTGCAAAACGGAATTCTCATGTCCTTTGAGATAGAGTATTCCACGAGAACACAGATGAGCAACAAAACACTGTGCTGGCCCGGCCGGCCATCCGGCAGATATATATGGTGACCATTTCTTAGCTAGTTTTGCCCGCGAGAGAACCATTTGCATTGGAGTCTATAAATACCGTAGCTCTTTACCTGATCTTCAGGTCGCAGGACACATCTGCCCAGTAATCGCTCACAGCCAGAGTAATCGGGTAGCCGCTCTTTCATAGACTGATCTTGGCATGGCTTCTGCGCTGAAGATGGCCGCCATCTGCATGCTTGTGCTGACCATCGGACAAGCGGTGGCCGTGCACGCGTCCCTGAATCCGGAGGCTACTAGCACGGCGGTGCCACAGCCAGGGCTCGTGGACGAACGCGAGCCGGCGGCGGCGCTGCACGGCCCCAGCCGCCGCGTCCTGCTGCATCACTGCGACTGCAAATTAAATATACGCTGTTGCTGAAGGACGACACCCGTATGGCCGTATCCTATTATTCCAATCAGGATTGGAAGGTGGGTGTCACCAAAAAAAAAAAACCCCTTATTTACTGATCGGACCAGGACTTGTGACTACAGTCAAGTTCCCAACAGCTCGTGTGTGCTAGCTCCAAATAAAGGTCATGCAAAGCGGAGCGGCAAATAAAAGCCTCTTGCTGGTGGTGGTTACATGTTCTTTGTGTTGTAATTTACTCCTTTGTTAATAATTTATAGAGGTGAACCTGCTGGCTTCTCTTTGAGAAAAACAGCGAGAGCAGCAAAGCCTTTGGTTTAAGGAGCCGTTGTGCAGTTGGCTTCTCAAACTTGCGCTCTCATATCACGTACTCCATGTATCCCAAAAGAAAAAATATATATACTACCGATTATTCATCTGAACTTGTCGATTCTTTTTTTCAAGAGGGGTAGACAGGTAGTATGTGCAACATTATTTACATTGTGATCTTTACCATGACCAAAGACTACGCATTATATACCGGACAGACACCCAACTTTTTTTTCGAAAAGGAGGGAATTGTATTAAATCAGATAGGAACGGTACATCCCAACACTATTACAGAAAAGTCCCTGAGAAATCTGAAAATTACAGACGCCACTTCCAGGGTCTTCTCGCCATCTCCCTGAGGTCCGGTTACTGTAGGCTACCAGAGTTGAACTGTAGCCACCATGTGTTGCACCGACGAAGTCCACATGATGGAGACCACATAGGAGGACTTACTACTAGGCGATGTAGCTGAGTAAACCGCCTCCAAAGCACATTGGCCATCTCCGTCGGAAGAACATAGCAGCATGAAGTCTGACGCCGCCGGCCAAACAGTGACCCGGGAAGGAGAAGAGCAAATCCGCCGCCACCGACCATCAGATCGCCGGCCAGAAAATGAATCCGCCCACTGCCAAGGTCATCGACAGCCTGGAACGAGAACCCACCCTTTCGCAAGGTAGAAACAACTCACGGACCCAACGCCGACGCCGAAGCACACGACGACGAAGAAGAGAAAAGCCCGGAGTAAATTATTCCACGAAAGCAGCACCAACTCCCTCCACTGACCGCCACCGGGAAAAACCAAACTCACAGATCCATCACCGGCATCGGAGGAGATGACGGCGAAGGGAGGAGAAACCTGGAGTACCTTATTCCTAATAGACGACACCGACTCCCCCTTTTGAACGCCGCTGGGACCTATACTACACGACTAGGCGAGGCGACGTCGTCCAACCTCTCCTCCGGTAACTCGACGGACACCAGGTGCAAAGAAGGACAGCGAGCCCGCTGGCAGGAGACCTAATCTACACAGCTGGACGGAGAATCGTCATCCCCCACGCATCCGAGGCCCAAAGGGCCGCATGAGGCGGAGGGAATCGACGACCTCGCCGGCGGGAGCACGTGGATCTGGAGTCGCCCCCTTTTTGCCTTTTCGCGGTTCCCGTGGCGTAATGCTGATTCTACCGGATACCCAACTCTTATGGATTTGTGTGCCAAATACATTAGGGTCGCCTAAGAGCAAGTATAATAATGCCACCTAGGCGGGCTGAATGAATGGACATGTCAGAAAATTCCTCACGGGCAGAGAGAGAAGGAAGTGAGTGTATGGCTAGACACTATCAACAAGCTGGCGAATGCATTTAATGAGCCCACCACCACTGATCCTTGAATTTGATGACATGGCAGTTTCTTACCGCTCGCGGCAAGCGAATCTAGTAACCTTGCTCTAACAACACTTCGGCTCACCTCTTTGTTTAAGGGTGTGTTTGGCAGAGCTCCAGCTCTGAAAAAATAGTTCCAGAGCAGATCCGCGCAACTCCACTGTAAAGCTATGTGGAGCTGTGCTAAACACGCTCCAACTCACTGCAGTGAAATAACAGAAGTCGACGATGCAATCCTGCAATTTTTGGGCCGTGCAATCCAGCCCATCTACGCGCATAGATTGTTGTGCACTTTCCAGCTCATTATTTACACCTAGAAAATCAAAACATATACTCCCTCAGACCCACAAAAGAGTAGAGTAATTTAAAAATAATGGAGTATACTCCCTCTTGTTTGGTAAATAAAGGAATATAAATTATGAATAACTTTTAAGTTGTTGAATTTGGAAATATGAAAACTAAATGAATAGATTTGTCTTGCAAAATACTTTCATAAAAATATATCTATGTTAGTTTTTAATGAATATTTTTTATAAAAAAAAGAAGTTAAAATTGTGCTTTGGAGACCGTGCTATGTCCTAAACGACTTCATTTACCACACCGGAGAGAGTATGTTAACTTCTCATCACTTTTGCTCATAAATCATGATCGGTAGCACCAGTGACAGAGCCAGCGGTGGATTTGTGACCCTCCATTTTTAGCAAATTTTTTTAATCAAATTTAAAAAGCAGGAATAGGAAGAGGGAGGAAGAAGAATAGCCACTTGGTATCTACCATTGTTTCATCGTCCCCCCCGATTGGTGCAACTCAAGTTGAAGAATGCACCCCAACCGATCTCTTACCCGTGATGCTTTCCCTTTGTCGCCTAAAGCGTTGAGAACGACAACGCAACGACTCGATCGACTTTAATCACGACGTTTAACATATTTTTTAGTCCCTTCCTTCCACTTTTCTTGTCACGTCGTCTCAAATCGCAAACAAAGCCAAACAATTAAAGGGGCTTTTGTTTTCCTCTTGCATATCAGTTAGAGAACAATATATCTTTGCAACTTTACAAGATCTGTACCGGCTCCTTCACGCCTCCCCACCACTCCTTTAGTTCAACATGTAATGCGAAATAATGTGAACACGTCGTCGTCTCTGAAACTTCTTCTCCTACCTACACACCTTAATTTTCAACACCCCGTCGGCTCACGCAAACCCATTTTCTCAAACCTCACACCGATCAACAACCATGTGTACACCCTCAAACTCAAACACGACCATATCTACACATGCATTGCAGTTGCAGGGCACAATCAAGTGGAATCAACTCTCCTAATCCCTACTCTCACACACACGTCATCACCTGGTAAGTAACTGCAGCTGGCTGGATGCGCTGCTAGGAGATGCTGATCACTGTGGCGGCTCTCGACGGCTCCAGCTGGGCGACGCACTGCACCAGCCCACAGAGCATGCTCACCTCCTGCTCGCTCACCGCTGCCGCCGGCTTGCAACTGCTGTCGCCGTAGCCGTCGGTTGCAGCAGCGGCGGCGGCGGCGTCGTTGATGTCGTCGAGGCACTCCTCGAAGCGGTAGCAGGTGACGAGGTGGTCGTTGGCCATGCCGACGGCCTGCATGAAGGCGTAGACCACCGTGGGGCCGACGCCGAGGAACCCCCGGCGCATCAGGTCCTGGCTGATGGCGTCGGCCTTCGCCGTCCGCAGCGGCACCTCCCGCGTGTGCCGGTACCTGCCAACCATCGTCTTGTTGCTCACGAAGCTCCAGCAGTAGCTGTCGAACGATCCAAACTCCTCTATGACCTATCAACATTATTCAAAACAGCAACGACACCGTTGCAGAAACAAAAAAAAAACATTAAACAAGTCATCATAATGTGTTACGGATGGATGGATGAACGAGTAGATCGATCATATATCATTGCCAATAATGATGTCCGGCCGGCTCATCAAGAGATTTAGGTGGAGAGACAGATGGATAGAGTGACATGGTCAGCTAGCTTACCTTCAGCAATTCACGTGCGTTTTCGATGACTGTGCGCAGCCTGTGTTCCGACAGCAGGGAGCTAGCAGGGCTGCCTGGCGCCAAGAATTTCTTCTCGTTCAGCTTCGCCACCAACGCGGGGTCGAAGCCCATGAACACTTCTCTGAAGGTGTCCCTCTTGCTGAGGATCGCAGGCCATGCCATCTCCGCCAGTGCGCCGGACAGAGTGAGCATTTCAAACAGTTTCCTGCATTTCAGCACTAAGTATTGTAACTTTACAATCTATTGCTGATCGTAGGTCTCGGGAGAAGATTAGCTGGTCTGATCGAGGTTTGGAGCATACTTGTCGTCATGCACCGGCACTCCCCACTCTTGGTCATGGAAGGCAGCGTAGCAGGGATCTGTTGCAAGGTCAAATCAATGAAGTCCTTACAGTCAGCTGAAAGCAACTGGTCATTCAAGGAGAAGACTGGATAATTTTAAGGGCTGCAAGACTAGCTAGAAGTACTTTAGACAGGAATATTGTATTGACAGCACTTAGCATTTTATTATTGCAACAAAGATCCCCATTAAGCATTTTACTCTTCCAAAAAGAGATTAGCTAGGTGTTTCCAAAAAAGAAATTATTGTTCACACTGTTGTTTCCATCATGGAGGATGAGATTAGCTAGGTGCCCGATTAAAGTAGTATAGGACTGGCTGATGAGTTATAGGAAACTGGGAATAATCAAAATGGGTTGAAAAGATCTCCGTTCTCACTTCCTATTTTGAAATTAAGTTAGTACAAACCAAAGCAATACTCTACGATTCTCTGACAGTATGCTAAACAGAAAGGATGACCCAATTAACTGCCAAAACTAAGCAAAAAAAACTGCAAAGAACTAGCTATAGCATTGAGGAGGTCCAAGATTAGCACTACATGAATTATATATATACTTATATAGTAATAATCATGGCTTCCAGCTGGTAACTGCATTGCAGAAGGAATGCAAAGCTAAGCTGTGCTTAAACTAAGAGAACAATGATTAAGCATCAATCTTTGTAAAGAAAAGATGGTGGTCCGGGCCGCCATAATGCTTTCCATTCGAATTCGCTTTGAAGAGGTACACTGCTTTTAGGTGAAATTGGAATGGCGTGTGGAAGCTGGACAATTTAGGCACCCAACGGCATTCCAGACAGTGCTATAGCCTATAGCCATGTTGGTACGGTGATTACTCATGTTTAATTGCAAAGGCATTATTGCAGCTTTATTCTTCAGTTAAGACTCCAGAGTTTAAACAGTTGTAAATTTAAGAGGGTTTTGGACGTTTTTCATAAATATAGTACTTCCATCATGTAGTTAGTGTGTAATGGAGAATCCCTTTTGGAAGATTAAACTCGACAAGTTGCTCGATAACCGACAGCCCACCAAACATTTTATACCACCAAACGTTTGTGATGTCATATGATCTAACCATCATCAGAGATTAGATATATGTATGCATGGTCACAAACTCACAAAATAAATACTTCATTTTCTTGACATAAAAGTAGAATGCTACTCTGTAATTTCGACGCAACTACTATACAGTACTATGTGTTCTTGCTCAAGGCGTTGCTCAACTACAATTAATTTGGAAGCTAATGGTAATGATCAACAATGCCTTATGCATGGTCGTATGTAGGAGCGCAATTTACCATAGGGGAGGAGAAGCAAGAAAAGGTCTAGGGGCAAAAAAAAATAAATACCCAAGAATAAAGAGAGAAAATATGCTGTAGAAGGGAATAGTATGAGAAGACAAAGAGATAGATAGATATATATATATTTTTTTTTGTGGCCAAAAACCCTTGGCTTCAAATCTGCAGTTCTCCATGAAACAATTATTAAACTGGAAGATGCACACCAATACCCACGTTTTAGCCAGTAAGTGTAAATTTTCACATGAAAAGTTCTCTGTCAACAAAGAACTTAATCTTAAAAAGCCTCATAATATCATGAGAGTTCTTATAGCGAAATATATGACATCATGCACAAGTCGCAACCACTCATAATCCTGCAGCTTTCCAATTAAAAACGCTATCTAGGCGGAGTGGGTTTAGCTTCCCATGACAGGTAGAATCTTTTGAGAAACAGACTCATAATTTCATGAAAACGACTTATAAGTTAGATTTATCTAAACTTTAGCCTAGCTAGTATGATATATATACGAATTAGTCTTCTGTTTTAGTTTATGGTCTAGCTCCGGCCAATATCTATCATAGACTAGTAATCAAGGAGGAAGGACTATACTACAAATTAATAGCAAGAACGACCTAAATTTGGGACCTGAGTCCAGACAGTGGATTTGTTGTATAACCCCAAATACCCCCCCGACCAACTAAACTAGACATAGTTCCTTTAAAAAAAAACAATTCGTATGGATGTATCATGACCGAAACGGCTTCAAGCTAAGGATAAATGAGAAGGGATGGATCTTAAGAAGACGGCGGTCGATGTCGGCGGTTTTGTAAGTTCTGTTTGCCAACAACCTACTGGCTACTAGTTAGGGATGTAACACGTCCATTCAAAAAAAAGTTAGGGGTGTAATACTTAATTTAACCTGATTTAGGCTACTTACTGAGAAGTAACCGGAAAATATTTGAAAACATATACTGATCGAGAAGTAACCGAAAAATGAAATTCAAGAAATCATGGTAAAAGGCTTTGATAATCTAATTTATTCTTGTCGATCGTCGTCTAATAATAGCTGTTGATATATTATACGACTGAAGCTTTCCTTTAGAACGTGTATCTTTTAATTTACGCATAGCTTCTATACAGTATGTAACTGTATACTCCTAAGCACTTATTTTGTCTTTACCTTACCGGAAATGACATAAAGCACATGATTTGTTTGACCAAGTACCTACCAGTGTTAGGGGTAACCCACGGGCACCTGGGCGGCCCGGCCGGCGTCGCGGTGGGCTCTCCACTCCACGAGCCCAGCAGCACCGGCACCACCACCGGAGTGGCAGCACCGCCTGCCGGCACGACGCTGGCGGCAGCCTTCCTGGACGCGGCCGGCCGCGCCGAAGGAGGCCCCGCCGAGCCCGCCGCCCTCCGCCGCGGTGCCCCCACGGGCGGCCCCGGCGCCGGGCGGCGGCCGATCCGCCCCGTCGACGCGCGGCTGCAGAACGACTCGGTGGACGCCTCCGACGCGCACGATACGCTGAGCGAGGACGACGGGTGCACGTAGCTGCTCCCTCGCCCGCCGGCGCCGGCTCCCGCGCGGCGCAGCAGCATGGACGCCGCGGCGCCCCTGGCCGTGGCCGACGGCAGCAACCTCCTCCTGGCCTTGTCGTCGGAGGCCGCCGCCGCGGCGTCCTCGCGCCGGGGCGGGGCTGGATCATTCTCCTTGTCCCTGGCGCCGGCCGGCTTAGGAGACTGGGACAGCCTCCGGGCGGCGCCGGCGACACGTTGAGACGACACCGCCGCCGACATGCCCTGCGGCCCGCGCGCGCGCCGCGGTGGAGGTGGAGCTAGTAGAGGCTAGAGCTACCCCGCTTAGCCCCCGAGGCGTGCTCGCTCCCCTCGCGTAAAGAAGCTAGTGTGAGCTTGTGACGACGACGGCGTGAGCCAGCGAAAGGGAGAGGCGACCGGAATCGGAGCGAGAGCAGGTGATGAGCCGCTTAAGTAGCAGTGTGTGCGCGTCGTAGCGGAGGAGCTAGTGAGCCACCGGGCCGGGCGCCGCTCGTATTGTACGAGCGGTACGCGCGGGGGACGGTGGGTGGCGAGTGCCGCCCGCGCGGGAGGGAAAAGGAGGGGGGTGATGGTGATACGGAGGTGGTGGTGGCGGGTGTGGTGTGGGTTCGTTCGCGCGCGCGCGCGCCGCGCGGGCGCCGGGCCGGCGGAGCCGCGCGCTCTCGGTTGGTGTCGCGTCGTCGAAAACCGTCGCCGTCACGGGGAGCTAGAAAACCTTATTAGCTGCGGCAATCATGAGACCCTGCGCCGGATGGCAGGCCGCGCCGCGCCGCGCGATCAGCTCGTCAGATCAGCACTCGCAGAGACGTGCATAGAGAGAGATACCACGAAAGCGACGAGATACACCATGGTCGGAGCCTCGGAGCTGCCGGCCGGCCGGCCGGCCCGGTGCATGCAACCGCGATCCATGGAGCACACAGCACGTCCGGTGACCGGCCAGTGATGTATACGTACGTATCGGTACAAGCGGAGACGAGAACTCTGGCCGGGCGTACGTGTCAAGTGATTTGTAATCGATGTCGCTAGCTAACAAGAAGTGATTCCTAATCGATCCATCAGATGGCATTCCGGACACTGCAGAGCGATCGAGCTGGTGCACCGGATGGCTGGCCGGGAACGGTGGTGTTGGCGAAAGACCGGTGACCGAACAAGCTGTGTTCATGCATGCATGCAGCTCATCATCTGATATTCCTTGCCATATAGGCTTTGGTTCTTTTCTGGTTCCATAGAAAATGAACACATCACGCACTAGCTGCTATACGATCGAGGCTCCAAATGATGAAGGAGACTTCTATCGGATTAGGTGCTGCTTCATTTTTTAAACACATTTTTATATGACATGGTGGCCCACATTATGGAGCATCATTCTAAAAGAGTAGCCTTTCCTTCGTTGTATTCTCTCTACATGATATTATTTTTGTATGACAACAATATCTTGGCTGGGTCGTACTTGTAATCATGAGCAGAAGTTGTTGCATACCTCTTTTGTCGATCCCCCCTTCAGCTTTTCCACGGAACATGGGGGTTCTTTTTAATTATTTCAATTCCCGTGTGAAGCTCATGCAAGCGCAGCCATACGGGAATGAACTCCTGCATCCAACAGTACCGTACCGTAAAAGTAGCTCTCAACAGCTCCACTCATGACTACACATGAGAAATGTTGAGTGGAATTAGTGAAGATTCGATGCATCGTCACGGATCCTTCATTGTACGGTGGGCACAGCTTATTAGGTGATCCCGGGCACGCGAATTCCTTGTGGCGAACCTGACTTATCAGAATTTGAGTCCTCAGCTCGCTACTGGTGCTCGTATTTTTTAGATTTATTTTTAAATTTAACCAATACTATTCTTTGAGTGGTTTGAGTGGTAGGTCACAAACTCATCTGCATTTCAATTCCTTGGTCTAGGTGTCACACTGTAAGGAGGTGAGATACAAGCGTGACCCACTAGCTTGCAAATGCTTTTTTGCAATTTTTCCCTTTTCTACTAAACTATACCAAATTTTTCATAGCAAAGGATAGGACACGAGATTTTGAAAGAAAAAGGAACCCGCAATGTTCCGTAGGAATCATAACAACTATATAGAAGCACCCCATTACAAGTCATAGTTGGATTTCTCTCAACTCTCACTGTTTCTTCACGTCATCTGCACCCAATCCCCACCATCCCACCCTACGTCGTCCCCGTCCAACCCCCGCGCCACCAAGATCTCGCGCAGTAGCCCTCTCGCCTTACCGTGGTGCGCCTTGAATTCCGCTGTCACCCCCTCGCACCTTCAAACCCACCGCGCCACCCCTTGCCTTCTCCACTCGTCGTTGCCGCCTCGCTCCCCATAGCAGCCACCTCGCATGTTCGCCGCCACCTCACCTCCCCACTAACAACGACTTCCCTATTTATTGGTACCACCACATACCTCCATTCCCGTCCACGCTGGCATTAGCGTTGGTGTCGTCGGCCTCCACTCCCTGCCTCGACACCGCCGTCATCAGAGGCCGCGCGCCTGCATAGATCCGACGGGTCACAACCAGCCGAAAGTAGGGAGGGAGAGGGAGGGGTAGGCCTTCATGGCCGTGCCCGACTGCTTGCCGTGCTGGAGGGAGGTGGTGGAGGAGGCTAGGCCGTCGGCCTCCACCCCGTGCCTAGATGTCATCACGCTGGGTGGCCCACCCCTCCCCGCGTCAGGGAGGCCGCGACGCCGTGTTGCTGCTCCCAGTGCCGGGGAGGCCGCGTGCCCGCCCGTCCTCCGAGTCGCTGTGTCGGAGACCATACCCCTAGCGCGAGGAGCCGAGGCGCGGAGCAGAGCGGAAGATGGCGTGACGATGGAGGCGAGAGCGATGAGCGATCTGTGTATAACTCAAGGTGTTGCTGTTGGGTTCAATGCTTGTCGGATATTGATGTTTAGTGTAAAATGTACAACTATTTTCAATTTTTGTTTCCTATCATGTGATTTTACGCACCAAAAACTTTCATAGCTTGATTGAGTTCCAATATGTTTCGACGTATTGACTTTTTGCACAAGCCATACGAATTTTGCAAGTTCATATAAAATGATTTTGCCTCTGGAAATAGGAAGCACATAAGTGAACCAGCTGGTAACAACTTTGTTAGTTTGCGATGCAATCATCTTCAAATTTTTGTAGAAATTCTCACAGCGCGCAGAGTATCACCTAGTTACTACTTACTACTGTTTCTCGTGAAATTTCAATGTTCCAAGATGAGGTCGTGAGTATGACGATCATGGCCTCGGATATTACTTTTGTCCATCTTGGTTTGAGGGAACGAAACTGCATGCGGTAGTAGGGTTTTAAATCCTGATCGGAACCTGGCCGGATACCGCAAGAACCGGTCCGGACCGGTTCCGTTCGGTTCCCAACCGGTTCAAATTCAAATTTTGAATTTGAATTCAAAAAAATGAAAAATTCTCAAAAATACTTCAAGGTGTGTAGAATCTAATGGTGTCAAAAATTTTCAAATATTCGTTCATTTAGTATACTTTGCGGGCATTAGAAGTTCAACGGTTGAACTTCTAATGCCCGCAAAAAATACTAAATGCACTAATATTTGAAATTTGTTGACACCATTAGATTATATGCACCTTGCAATATTTTTAGAAAATTTTATTTTATTTTTTCAATTTTCTAATATTCGAATTTGAAAACACGTCAAATTCTTTACTGATTCGGTTTTTTTGGTTCAACGACCGGTAACCGGTTGAACCAGACCGGTATACCCGTCGAACCGGTCGATATACCGGTCTAAACTGATTGAACTAGAATTTTGAATTGAAATTTGAACCGGTCAAACTGGACCGGTATACCGATACCGGAGCTCGCCGATTCGGTTCACGGCACCGGTATAAAAAACCCTGTGCTGTAGACGAAGCTTCAGAGGAACGGATGCTCCTAGCAACAGAACCAGAATCAAAGTAGGCTAACTTTTCCCATCAGGTAGTTCATCCGTCCTAAGATGGCGGCTTAATTTAACCCCGTATATGTGTTGAATAATACGGAATCTACACACTATCATGTCACAACATTTGTAGCCACACAGATCGATACAGGTGCCAAATTTTCAGGCGAACCGGTTGTTGGCGCAGCAGATTTGATATATCCAAGTTGGGTGCGGTTCATAGCCTTATCATATGCCCAGGTGGGGGCATTTTTTTAAAAAAGCAAGAGACAAACTCACAGGCGGACCTTCAACTTGCCACGAGTTGTCACCTAGACCCTCAAACTCCCAAAACACACATTTAAGTGTCTGAA
The DNA here is from genome assembly GCA_036936925.1 of Cenchrus fungigraminus. Taxonomy (NCBI): domain Eukaryota; kingdom Viridiplantae; phylum Streptophyta; class Magnoliopsida; order Poales; family Poaceae; genus Cenchrus; species Cenchrus fungigraminus. The sequence continues at coordinate 36,958,339 of CM072780.1, read as the reverse complement.
CTTGCTAATCGGTTCACGTGAGGTCCAAAACGTAATTAGCCGCTTAAACTCCTTACGTGGATAGCTGACGGTGCGATGACGTGGACCTGACATGTGGGACCCACATGTCAGGTCCACCTACGTTCTACCCTCCCACCCCCTCCATCGTCTTGATCTACCGATGGGGAGGCGCTTGAGCACCACCGACTCTCCTGCTCCAGTCGCATCAGGGCAGCGAGCGTCGTCGGTTGCTCCACCCCCGCAGGCCCACGCTTAGATGTCGTCGTAGACTGGTCCATCATGCGGAACGATTGTGCCGCCGTCGTGCACCTGCGCAGGGGACGAAGTCGAACCAGACGCAAATGCAGGTGCCAGGGACGCCGCTGGAGAACGACGAGGACGACAACGATGCCGATGGTGGTCGGCGGCGAAGGTTAGCCGAGGTGGTGCAGGGAGGCATCAGCGGTGACGACGTGCGGTGTCGGGGACGGATCGACGACAGGGAAGGTGGTGGCGCAGAAGCTCCTCAGGTGCTCCCGCCTTGACCTGTGCGAGCCCGTGGCGCTGCTGCCGCTGTTGCTGGGAAGGGGGCCGGGTGCGGTGTCGGCAAATAGCGTGAGGCGGAGCAGCAGGGTCTCCAGAAGCCGAGGAGTGCTGCCGCCCTGGTCCAATTTGGCAAGCGAGGAAGAAGGGAAGGGAGTGATAGCACCTCCCCGCCGGCGATGATGGAGACGACGAAGAGAGAAAGAGCGGGTCAGGTCCGTGTCACAATCCACGTATGCAGATTGCAGTTTAACGCAACTAATTAAGTTTTGAATCTCGCGTGAACCAATTATCAAGTTCAGGGACTTGTGTGTAATTTGAGAGTTTAGAGACCTACCCAGATGTCACCTCGTGTCACGTTGAAGGTGCAGCCGTGAATTTATCTCAAAAAGCAATATACTCAATTGGGAAGGGATACACATATAAGTAGAAAGGTGCCGACAAGTTCGTACTGGTGCAAATAGCAAGGAACCGACATGTTCTTTCTCTGATTGGCTATTCTGTGTTTTATAGGACGGAGAAGAGCAGGTGAACTGGTGAACCTTTCAACGACCGTGACATGATTGTACAAAAAAAATGTTTCTTTCTTTCTAGTATTTCTTCTGTCCATATTCCACGCGTTAGCATCGCCGTGTACTCTTTGACGTGAAAAAACTTCGTTTGACTTCACACTTCTACTACTGTACTGTGCATCACCAAACGTGGTACAATGTCCCGTCGGAAAAAAGATTAGGTGATAGCAGTGGTTCTCTAATCAAGGCAGCTGATTGATTCCAAATTGCGTCGCCAAGACATGCACTACCAAAATACGATAGAGATAGAAAAAAATGTATGAAGAAAAATTATCAACAAACGCAACCAAGAATATACAGCAGCATGTTTTAAGCGCTCCACAGATAAAATATGTAATGCATTCAGCTTTTTGTAAGAGGGTACACGCTCAGTTAATCAGTTCAATCACAACAATTGATGCTAAGCCATCCAGAAGGGCGAACATTATTGGCTGAAGAACCCCGACTCTTCGTAGCATTGACTCTTCATAGCATTCGGAAATGGCAGCTGCAAGAACGAGACACCAACTTGGAGTTAACAAAGTCATCACCAAGGGAACAATAAGGATCATTTGCGAGTAAACAAATAAACTTGACAGCTAGAGATCATTTTCTTTGAATCCACTATCCAGGTGCTGAGCCATTGGCTTCACATGGACAAAAATAGTACAAGAAAACAAACAAAGAGCAGACATGAAAGAGGCAGCTCTACTACTAATCAGTGTGCCACACATCTATGGATTAAAGCTTGCAAACCATCATAGATAAAAGTCCCATACCACATTATTCACAAGTATTTTACAAACCACGTATACGAGTATTTTACTAATCGGTGGTCTAATGTAGTGCCGCACATCTATGGATTAAAGCTTGCAAACCATCATAGATAAAAGTCCCATACCACATTATTCACGAGTATTTTACAAACCACGTATACGAGCGATGGTTTATGACTTGACCTGAACATTTTCAAGATTAGCACATATCTTTGTCAATCAAACTACAAAATTACTACAAACATTTTTGTGTAAAAAGAAAATGCTACAAAAATATTTATAACTTTGTGAAAAACATGCATTGTTCACCTCTTAGGAATCAAATCCACTAGTTTCTTTACTAATTGCAAGTTCTGAAACCATAGCATGTGACTTGGAAGACTACTGACTATCTGTTGACTCGCTAAGCGAAAAATCATTCGGACTGGCAATAGAATTGACAGCAACACTTCACTGAAGTTTGTTACATCTTTTCCACTTCCATGGTGATCCGATCCCCCCCACAAGTCGCTAAGGAAATAACCAAACCAAGTTTCGTGGAAAAGTTCACGTTTTTTAAGCCATATCAATAGGAAACTATAGAGTATAGACAGGCAGACAACTCACAAACATGCTACAGTGCACTACAGGTAGCCATGTCACACTTGAGACAGAACTGTCACACTAATCTGATAGCAATTTGGTGATATTAAAAGCAGAAGACTTGCAGCTGCTCCAGATGGATTTCTAAAACATGTGGATATACTTAACTGGAATACCTACCATGGAAATCAAAGCGAATCAAATAAACACAGCCACAGCTAAAAGACCCACATTAACAAAGCTCTTGAAAAGGGATGCCAAGCAATGGATCTTTTTTTTGTGACTACAAACGTAATTTGGATTGACACCAAGATATAGTAAAACATACCCCAGAAGTCCTCTTCCATGCCACCTTCTTGGTGTAATTGTTAAATTCATTGCCGATCCCTGACGAATGATGGCTAAAGATACTTGACGATCCTCATTGGAGACAGCTTCAGACATGAGCCGTTCCTGCAATCTGTCACCAGCTTCCACATTCCCAAACTTCACTATTTCATCTCCAAGTTGCAAACCATCCACAGCAGCAGGAGAACCATCTGTGATTTCATCAATCATGGCAAAAGGAAGTCTGGTGATCGGATCCTCTTCCATTGGTTCACTTTGAGATAACCCAATATGCGATGAAGCTGTTGTATCTGCATGAAATCAAATATCATAAAGATCAGCAACTCTTATCTCCTCTAGTTTTTAAAAAAATGACTCTGGATCTTCTCCAATGAATTCGATGTCTCAGCATTCAACACATTTTTTGCACACTGCTTTACTGATTATCATAATACAAATAGGGTGATTCTAAAAAATATCAGAATTTTAATAGTACTATTATCACTTGGTTATTCTGCATTTATAGTCATCCCCCTTTAAAATCATTTTCAAATTGCTAAGATTATTAAGCAGATTATAGGTTTTGATCAGGCTATATGATGTTCGCTGGAAAAACAATGTCATACTCAAGTAGTGGTAAGAAACTCCCTCCAATCATGAAACTAACTGTGTTTCATGTTTCCTTGTGTCCAAGACATTTGAAGTATTTGCAAAGGTAGAACACATAAATCATTAAATGATATATATATTCACATTATTGTTCATGTTTCAAATCTAGACCTTTTATATTTAAAAGATAAAAGTGGCCAAAGATTTAACCGACCACCTACACAGTTCCAATATCGATGGCTTTCATTTGATTATTATACTTTTTTAAAGACTTTGTTAGTGTATATATGTGTGAGTGGCTCATATGGCCTGTGTACAGCCCATATAGAGGCCCATGTATAGCTAACTATATACCCACCCTTCTAGGATTGGAGGAATACACAGGAAATTATTCCCCAAACAGACTTATTACCTGAACCCCTTGAGGCTGATTGCTCATTCCTTGGCAACTTTGATGAGTGCAAAATCTCCAGATTCTTATCAATTTTGTTAGTAACATCCTTGTGATCATTTCGCAGCTCTGTAATATATTAAACAGTGCAAGTGATGAACACAATATAATGAGTAAAAATGTATTTGAAGCATATACATAGCGATTGCCAGACAACCAAAGGCACCAATTGATATTTTAAAAAATACTCAGCATAAAAGATGATTTTATTTTCCTCTACACTGTAAGCCCCATCAATCCAGAACTCCCTATCCTTTATCCCAGACAACAATGCACATTAGCCCACCCTTTGTTCCTACATCTGGTTCATATCACTAGCGACCTCATAAGCCAAGAAGCCACAATTCCCACTAGTAAAAAAAGTTGCAATAAACAAGAAAGGATAACACAGATATAAAAAACAAAACATCTTGCAGGGATGCATGCAGGTCAATGGAAATGGGTACTCATTGACCACTCTGGCCAGTAAATTCGAGCACAAATAAACAAGAAACTAGGTCAAAGTGCATTTCTAGTTGGGTGGAGTGAGTTTTGATGTCGACCAACCTTCATGGTGCCTGGGTATTCCCGGGAATACCCAACTCTTGAGCAAACATACTTAGTACATATCTCTTATACCTTATGTATACTTTTAGTTGGTTCACTTATTTCATTTTTCTGGTCATCAGTCTATTGATATGCTTATGTAAATAGATGTCAGAGTTATCCGTTACCATCGGTTAAGAAACCTAAGGCAGTGGTGGAGCCAGGTTGTGGTGTCTATTCCAGTCCGTACTTTAGGTCATACATGGAGTACAAGTGTAGAGTACATTTGTGTATTTTATCGTTAATAAAAGGATTTTTTTCCTCTTGGGAATACCCAACTCTCGAAACCTAGCTCCGCCAGCATCCCGACATGTAAAAGTTGGGGTACTCTGTTCACTACAGATGCCAGACCTAGAGGAGAGGCATACCAACATAAAGTTTTCCTATTTACTCGGCACAGTCTAAGTATTGGAAAGAGAGTTACTAAAAACATCAAGCTAGAAATATACAAAATTTCAGCTCTGGAAAGGACAATGAGGAACCACATCATCAGGCAGCCTAGGCACCTAGTAATGAGCTACTACACAATACAAACATAAAACAACAAGTCCACAATTAGAAGAAAAAAACCATTGAGGCACCCTAAATCCCCCTACCTGGCACCCCAAAAGTGTCCAAATTCTACTTGTAATTCTGAGCCAAGTAAATCAAAGGGATGTCATATCACACCATCCTCGATGCACAGCAGAATGAGGAAAAAAACCAGCGGGTTGAGTAAGCGCATAGCAAGTGTGAACATTACTAGCAGCTAGCTTAATGGTAATAAATTGCAATCTCAACGAAAATCGAGTGTTAAGCATACCAGCGAGTCTCTGGCGTTGGGCGAGGACGTTTGGGATGTCGATGTCGGACCTGGGGAAACCCTGAGACACCGAGCCAACCGAACAACGAACGATCTATTAGCATGAAACCGAGAACAGGTTTCGGGTTTAGCTAGGGTTTTGGGATCTGACGGTACCTCGGCGTCGACGAGGCCGCCGGTGATGCCCGGCCCGCCGGGCGCGGTGAGGCGGGCGATGATGGCGTCCATCTCCGCCTCCAGCGCCCCCCGCTGATCCATCAGCTTCATCGTCTCCGCCTTCACGTCCGGGGCCACCATGATCTCTCTCTCTCTCTCTCTCTCTCTCGACTCTGCAGCACCGCCGCGAGGAAGGGGACGGGATCGAGTCGTGCTCCGCTATCTAGACTGGTCGCGTTCGTGTCCAAGCAAATGAAGCAAGTCCAAGGGTGGCGCGGTCAAACGACTATACACCGTTTGATCTGAAGCCAACGGTTCAGATCGGATGGGTCGCTGAAACAGGGCCCGTATGAGCCGTGACGGCGGAGGCGGCTCGTTTATTCGGCTCCACTACCACCACCACGCCGCACCGTCTCCTCTAGAACCCTCTCGTCTCCGCGTGGGAGGAGGATTCAGTGACTTGCCTTCGGCAAGTCACAACGTGACTGGCGGCCACATATCTGCCCTCCAAATCTGATCCAACGGAAGAAACGAGATTGCTATTGTTTTATTCAGAGAAAGCACGGGATGGACTCCGTTTTTTACCGCAGGGGATGGGGAGGGACTTCGGCGCGCGTTCCTCCTCCCGCGCCGCCGCGCTGCCATCCACGGCTGGCCCCTCCTCGCCGTACCCGCGGCGCCTGGACGGCGTCCGCTCCTCCTCCCCCGCGCCCCTTGCTTCACGTGGCCGTCCTCCCCGCCGAAGGTCAGGCCGATGGCGGCGTCAATCCCTCCTCCCCGCGATGCCGTGGACAGGGAGGAGGAGGAGGAGCACCGGGCTGCGCCTTCCCGCGGCCGCACCGCCACCGGCGGCACCTCCCTCCCCTCGTTTGCCCCTCACCGCGCCCCTGCCCCGCCCGACCTCTCCTCCTCGGCTCTCGCTCGGCTCTGGCGCGTAGGGGGGCCGCGGCGGCCGCCGCAACTGCCCCTGGCTCAGCTGACGCCATCGAGCGCACCGCCTCCGAGCAACTCCAGCGGGCGAATCGCTGACCTGAGGAGGACGACGGGACGGCTCCGACGGAGGAAGAAGAATCGGGCGCTTGCCGTGCCGCGAGTCCAAGAAGATGAGTGCAAAGTCGCTCTGACCAGATCCTGATCGACGCCGCCGACAACCCACGCGGAGCTTCGATTCATGTTCACCCCGCGTCCCTGCCCCTGCTGCCCGCCGCCGTTGCGACACGCTCCTCGAACCCGTCCGGGAGCGGCGAGGTCGTCCCGACCGCCCAAACAAATGCCACCTCCGTGCGCTCCAGCGCGGCGGCGTGCGCCATCGCGTGCGGCGGGTGCAGCACAGCCATGCTCCTGAAGCTGATGTAGACGACGAAGTCATCTTCGGTGAACCCGTCGAGCCACGCGCACAGGTCGGCCGCGGACACGGCCATCGATGGCAGCGCCGACGCGGTCGTCGCAGCGCAGCGCGGAGGGCGGCGCGACGCAGTGCGGCGCGGGAGAAACAAGAACGCGCAGTCCGTCCCCATACCGCTCCCATCATAGAAATCTTGTTTCTTCCGTTGGATTGGATTTGGAGGGTGGATACGTGGCCGCCAGTCACGTTGTGACTTGCCGAAGGCAAGTCACTGAATCCTCCTCCCTCCGCGTGCGGGTGCGGCGGCGCGATTCTCCCCCTGCTCCGAGAGATCGTCTTGGAGTCAGATCCAGACCGGGGATTCGAGTTTGCGCCCGCGCTCGTCAGCTCCAGGGACTCCCTCCCACTCGGTAAACCCTAATTCCTCGCTCCGGTTCCTTGCTTCTTGCGAGTACCAAAGCACCTGTGATTGGATTAGCAGAGTGGTGGCGAATAGCGCTTGTTCTTGGTAGATTTGGTGTGATTTTAACGTTATAGTGGTTGATTTGCGTACGGAGTAGTAGAATGGTCTCGGTTGTCTTCAGCTGGGAGATTACAAGTTCCACATGTTGGCTGTTGCGAAACTAGTTCGAGCCTGAAGGGTACGGATTGCCAATGAACCCCTAGAAAGTTAATTTCAGCATCCAGAACGCTGTGTTGGATTCCAAACCAAATGTCTTGGGCTCTAGGCTAGGTTGTGTTTAGGAATTTGGAAAGACAGCCGTGCCGACCAAAGGCGTCTTTGAATTATGAGCACAAATAAAGCCAAACTGTAGGGATTCCTGAGTTTCTATGGATGTTTCTCATCGTTTTCAAGCAGCCAAATCATGGGAACTCTTTACATTTATGCAAAGAACAATGTCTACTGAACCACATCAAAGCCTAGTACTTGCTGCAATTCCGAGGAGTTGCACTTATTGGCTATTGCACAAGCAGGACAAGAAGTAGAACATCATACTGACCAAGTGTTGCAAGATATCTGCCAACTTAGTATAGCATGCCTCCTTTACTAACTGGATTGTCTGGCAACCAAAAAATGATTGCTGACTATAGTGAAGACCTTCCTGAACGAAATGTAATTGGATGCAGATGGTTTTCCCTGATTATTATTGTGTCATCATAACCTGGTTACTTAAATTGTCACCGCTTTTCCTTGCTTTGTTAGTTTTAGTTATACATTTTACCATGGCTCTTCTGGTTCATAGCATCAACACAGTGTGAGTTGTGTGGACACTGTCGTGGTATAAAGCCAGTTTGGATCTGTTTTCCCAGTGTCCCTGTTTTGGTAACCATTTGTGTGTGCTTCGTAAAAGTCTTTCTTCGCTGAAAAGAACCGTGTTTTTGTAATGATATATGAATACTGTATGCACTAAGAGTAATCATTTAAAAATTATCTAGATATTTCTATTATGTAAAACATGTATGACATGAAGTTTTTATATTCATAAAATCCTCATGTTCGAGACAATCTAACCAATAGTAATCTGTGCTATCCTATTCAACACTGATAGAGTGCTGTTTCACACTTCAGATATGGGGAACACTGCATCTGTGAAAACTGAGGAGCAACCTGCCACAGCTCCGGCACCTGAACCTGCACCTGAGACAAAGCCGAAAAAGAAGATCTGCTGCGCTTGCCCAGATACGAAGAAGCTGCGAGACGACTGCATCGTGCAGAATGGCGAGGATGCCTGTGGGAAGTTCATCGAAGCCCACCTGCAATGCCTGAGAGCAGAAGGGTTCAATGTCTGACGCCTAGCTCTGTCATGGCAACTCATGTGCGATATGTGATAAGAAGAACACACTGTTTTTAATTTCTAGACTGCAAAAAAGAATGCCACTGAACATGGCAGTTTGCAAGGCAGTCTGGACCATACATATCCGCAATTCTTTATACTTTTATATGTAAACATTGGAAATTGCTTGTCTTGGTCCACTGGCTGGGGATCCGCCACCACACTGTATGGCGATTTTGCTACTAGGAGTTTCCGAGCACATGTTGAAGCTTTGCTGCCAGTTTCTGGTGCCGTTGCTCCCGGTTCCCCGCACGGTTTGCTGGTGACACTGCTATGCACGATGCACTGGTGGCTAGTGCCGCTCTGATCGTGTGGATTCCGTTGGTTCTGCACGCAAATGCCGTTCCTTTCTGTTTCAGGGTTGCGTGGAATTTAAGCACTAACTTTGCAGCGAATCTGCAGCCTGCAACTCTCTTTTTGCTGCTCTCCTTTTATTTTTTTCTCAAATAATCTGTGGCAACGGTAGCGGATTGCTGCTTTTTTTTTTCTTTTACGATGGTATATATGCATATTATCATTAAGTGATCATTGGTGAATATATCTATAATAAAAAAAGAATGCAATGATGTCCATTCCATCAATATGTCAATGACTTTTCTATTCCCATATCCTCTTTCATTGTCGAGTTTAAAGGCCTCTATAATAGTAAGGCACTAGGATCCAAATGCTTGTACCGTGCTAAATTGTGTCAAGACATGATCGTCGTAAGAGTCCTCCGGTGGGAGCACATTACACTAGATCTTTGAGTGAAAACCTTGGGCAGCCAATGGAAGCATAAGTGAAATATTTCAGTAGATCTATAACATGAGGATGTGCTTGTGTTACTTTTTCTAGAATTATGACGCTTTACTATTGTTAAAGGGAAGACAACCCTTCAGTGGCGGAGCTAGGATTAGAGTTAAGGGGTGGCCAATTTCATCCTAACCTAAGTACACAAATTCAAGTGCTATACATGAGTTGTACATGTAATTCAAGCTCTTGTGAGTTGTAAACTACTAAAACACATAAACACATACACGGGTAGTCTAATTTGCACAACTAATTGTGTGAGAGATTAGTGCTTGTAGCTATGCAAATTCAGAGTATGAAGTGGAGTTTTCATGGAGGAGGTGTGTGTGTGGGGGGAGGGGGGGGGGGCATGACCCACCTTGGTCACAAGGGTAGCTCCGCCAGTGCAACCCGTTAATTTGGTCGGTCATCCATCATGATATGTGGAGTCTATTCTGCAGGTTTTTAAAAAAACATGTGTTGATTTGTACGACAGATTTGTTGTGAGAGTTAAATACTGCGCAAGAAGCCGAACATATGGTTTCCGATCACCTTCAAGTGCTAACGGTTGACCATTCCACTAAAGGGTTGTGGACTTTAAAGATAATGTAAAATTTTTTAGATGCCATATTTATTGTCTTCTCTTTTTTTGAAAAAAAATGAAGAAGTTGATACTTGATACAATTTGTGGCTTTTTCACTTTGTTGCATACTCCCTCCGTCCCAAAATAAGTGCACATCTATCTTCTCGAGAAGTCAAACTCTTTTGAAGTTTGACTAAGCATAGATAAAATAATATTTATATTTATATCTCCAAATAAGTTTATTATAAAAGTATATTCCGCAAGTAATCTAATAACACTTACTGTACATCATAGATACTAGTAACTTTTTATATGTATTTAGTCAAATTTATAAAAGTTTGACTTCTCGATAAACGAGATGTGCATTTATTTTGGGAAACAGGGAGTAAGACTGTCTCCGGCAGTTCTCCCCATCTGCATCGCCCTTGAGGAAAGGAGAGAGAGGGTCCAGACCGTTCCAAACTCCATCGCCTCCAGCAGTCGTGGCGCAACGCCTGCTGCATCCTCCGGGGTCGTTGGCTCCCGCGCGCGGATGGAACCGGCGGCGTCCACGGAATCTGCCGCGCCGCCGCTCCCCGGGGTGGAGGAGCCTGCAGAGGGTGGAGATCCGCCGCGTCGTCGTCGTGCCGTCGCTGCGCTGTCGGGGAAAAGGCTCGCAACGTCGTCGCCACGCCGCCGGGGGAAGGTCCGCCGCGTCGTCGCCGCGCCGCCGGGGAGGAGGTCCCCGCGTCGTCGCCACGCCGCCGGGGAGGAGGGCCGCCGCGTCGTCGACACGCCGCCGAGGAGGAGGCCCGCCGCGCCGTCGACGCGCCGCCGGGGAGGAGGCTCGCCGCGTCGTCGACGCGCCGCCGGGGAGGAGGCCCGCCGCACCGTCGCCACGTCGGGGCCTACCTTGAGGCCGGCGTCGACCTCGAGCGAGGCCGGATCTGGCCGGGACCCACCGCGGTGGCGAGGTGGTGGAGAAGACGGAGGGCGTCGTCCGCCTCGCTCCGCCTCACCGGGGACCTGCGCCGCCTCGCTCCTCCTTGGCGCCGGGCCCCTGCAGATCCAGATGGGGTGGAGATGGGGGAGCTCGAGGTGGGGCCGTCGGACTGCGGTGAGCAGAGGGCCATGGCGGCGTCGCGCACGAGGAAGAGGGCGGGGGACGGAGGAGGTGAGGCGCTGGCGGTTGGCGCGGGAGGATGCAGCGAGGAGAGAGGTTCCCCGAGAATGCACTTGCGAAGGGCACCGTCTGCATTTTGCAGATGCGGTTGCACCTACCGCTGGAGCTGCTACAGTAGGATTTTCCCCCCATTTTGCAGATGGGGGTGGTTTTGCAGAAGCCGTTGGAGACAGTCTAAGAGGCTATGTATTATCTTATCATATTACCTTTTTAGTGGAACGTAGGATCATGTGATTTATTTTTTTTGTTTTGTATATTTGGGTGTATTAGCTTAGTGTATAGGTTTAACTCTATCATTAATCATTAATAGACTTTTGTAACAAAAAAAATCTCATATGGACTACCTAACCAACATAACCATGAGTAAGGAATTGACGTATTAGGTTTTGCCACCCGTAGCATGCAAGAGTTGAATTGGCTAGTAACTACTTCCTCCGTCCCAAATTATAGATTATTTTACCCTTTTAATGCGTATATATCATTATGCATCTAAACATATGGTATATCAAAATATATAATGGACTTTATGAATAAAAAGTCAAAATGGCCTATAATTTGGGATAGAGCTCCGAATACTTATTTTGGAACAAATGGAGTGCTCTAAACCTGCAATATAGGTTGTCCTGCACTTTCTCTGCCAGTGATCTTCTGAAAATATATTAATTTTTTGACAAGTGATATGTGAGTGCGTTCAACTGATATCCGATGATCAAATGACCAATAAATATATTCTAAAAAATGACCAATAAATACAATTACGTGATGGCCAAGCTTGTATGCATAAATATTTTTTTTGCTTTCAGGTTCAGAATTAGTTTCTACAAATATTTGCAGAGATATATTTATATTCGTTAAATTTTATTTTAAAAATTGCGAGAATAACCATATATGATATATCGCATTGAAAAATCGTTAGAATCCAACTCGAGTCGGAGTGGTGGTCTGGTGGAGCACCCGGTCACGCCGCCGCCAACTGCCCCTATAAATCCGCCCAACCCGTGGAGAAAAGCAAGGAAACAAGAAAAGAAGAGAAGTTCTTCAGCTTCGTTCTCACGCAGTTCGAGTTCGGCGCCTTCCAGTCTCCTGTCCCCTAGCGCGAGGGAGGAAGAGGCGAGGAGAAGATGCAGATCTTCGTGAAGACCCTGACCGGGAAGACAATCACCCTCGAGGTGGAGAGCAGCGACACCATCGACAACGTCAAGGCCAAAATCCAGGTGCGTGCCGCCCCCTTCCGGTTCTTGCTCGCGGCTCGTCGCTGCTCCCGCCGGCGAATCGGTAGCTAGGCATTGACCTATTTCCACTACGAGTCGAGGGTTCGATCGATCTATCCTCGCTGTCGTTTCTTGGATTGATTTGTTAGATTTATGTTTAGGTTTGATGCGGGGGGTTATCCAGGTATTTAGGATTGCTGGAGGGAAAGAGATTGAGCAAATATGGCATAGCTGCTCAGATTGTGCGTTGACTGCTTGAGCAAATAACGATCAGTTCTATATAATACAATTACGTCTAAAATTGTATTGGTTGGGTTTTCTTATTTCCTTTGCAATACTAAAAGTAGTTTTCTTGTTATAATCCCCGGCATGGCGGCATGTTGTTTTTGCTGGAGCTCAAGTGAGATCCATCTTATGGAGTAGTGTTTGGTACAAGTTGTAGAGAGTAATTCGAGTGCAATGGTAATTGAGTCCATGACAAAGCAGCCAGGAAGGGCATATTCCTCTTTCTATTGTTTCTTTAAGTTCGTCTTTTGATGAAAAGAATAAATGCTTCCACTAATTCTGTGCATTGAGGTAGAGCACAATACCTCATATCAATTAGTTCACGGTCAGATGTTCAAATGCCTCATTCTGGTTCAAAGCATAAATGGTCATGGTCAGATGTTCAAATACCTTATTTTTTTCCTGACCTATTAGGATTTTCTGCCTCTCTGCTCTTTTTCCAAGGTCTCCCTGTTTCTTTAGGTATCTGAATAGTTCAATCATAGGAAAAGTTTGTGTGGAATCGTTGTCTTTCAACTTTGAGAATTAGATCCTTGATATATATAATTTGTTCTTATTTCAATCTGAATCATGCCCCTGATTTTGCTTGGGGGAATAGCACTAAGCTCTATTAGCGGTTCCTACATCCTGCAATTGGGTGCTGAAGAGCTGACATGTTATTTTGCTTGCTATCACAGGATAAGGAAGGGATTCCTCCGGATCAACAGCGTCTTATATTCGCCGGCAAGCAGCTGGAGGATGGACGCACACTGGCTGACTACAACATTCAGAAGGAGTCAACTCTTCACTTGGTCCTCAGGCTCAGGGGTGGCACTATGATCAAGGTCAAGACTCTCACTGGGAAAGAGATTGAGATAGACATTGAACCCACTGACACAATTGACAGGATCAAGGAGCGTGTTGAAGAGAAAGAAGGCATTCCTCCCGTGCAGCAAAGGTATATTGCATAGCATGCAGATTTTGATTTGGATGACAGCTGCTCCCATTTTTTCTTCCAAATGCATCTTTTATATATTCTTAAACAGTTATCATTTTTTGAAACATTTTTCCTCACCCCTGCAGGCTCATCTATGCTGGTAAGCAGCTTGCTGATGACAAGACTGCAAAGGATTACAACATCGAAGGTGGCTCCGTCCTTCATCTTGTCCTTGCTCTGAGGGGTGGTTACTAGTTCAGAACTAGTCAGATGAACCGTTTAAGGTCGGCTGCAAATTGTGCAGACCTGGTGCTGTGGAACTTGCAAAGAGATAATAACATACCAGCTTTGAGCCTTTGCCCAATGGAAGGGGTTGTCTTCCATGTTATTATCTGATACATTATTTGACTAATTGTTCCAGGTTTGCCTGCCTCAGTTTTCACCAATTATTTTGGAGTTCATCAACTTTCATAGTGTGGATGTGATCTAGACAGCAGTACATGTGCTAACATAAATAATCTAGTGAGTTTTTTCACCCTAGTTGCTCAGAGGTTCTTTTAGAAACATTTTCAAGAGCTAACAAAAAGGGCGAGCAGCAGCTGATTAGCTTCCTTCTTCTGTACAACAACCTAACCCAGAGCTAACCTAGAATGAGCCAAACCAAAAAAAAAAAACTATGAAACAGAGTACCTCCTGTTCCTGAGAGGGGGAAGAGGGGAGGGTTTCACTTCCGCGGGCTTTGCGGACAATGGTGGGCTCTGCGAGCTGCCAGACGTCTCTGAGCCTTTACCACCGCCATGCTCGCCCTGCCCCTTGCTGCTCCACAGCCTGTCGAAGATCCTCCTGGACCGCGACTGCAGCAGGAGGCCTCCCAGCTGGTCCTTGAAGCTGTTCCTGCTGCCCCTGTGCTCGCTGATCCGGTGGTGATCGCTTTCCCTTGCGCTCAGGCTTGTCACCTGCTTATTCAGTGAGTTCGGATGCTTCGGTATCCGCCTTTCACAAGGATCACATTGATCTGGCATAGGCCGTGTGCAAGCGTGTCCTCCATCATCAGTCAGGGCGAGTTCTTTGCTTGCACCAGCCCTCAGCTGCTGGAAGAAGAGGACCTGTACCACCAACCGGAGCGGCAGGCGGTCGTTTTGTGTGGCATGCATCGATGCATCTGTGGAGAGCTTCTTGACATCCACAAGACTGCAAATCCTCTTCTTGTCAGTTTTACTTATGTCTGTGTGTTCCTGATAGAAAGTGCAAACTTATCATTCATAACGTCAACAACCAAGCAATTTACACCAACCATTGAGTATGAATCTAGGTAAATTTTTTTTAACATACCTTGAGATATGCATCGACCGCATAGTACAGGCCATCATGAACAGGTCTAGCTGCTTCTGGCACAGCTGTTGCTAGCTCAACAAATGTAGACAATGAAAGGTCTGGATCTGAAGCTACTTCAGATAGATAGCCATCAACAAGCTCTCCTACCGACAAAGTTGACTCTTGTTCAAAGTTGAGCTCAATCATCTTTTCATCAGACTTCTCAACGAAACCACCATTATGAGAAAGTGCAGTTCTTGCAACAAATCTCTGTACAAGATTATGAACCAACTGAACATCATATGTACCATCATTAGGCGAAGCAGCAGGTAATAAGAGATCCTTAACAGCAGCTTTGTGCAACTGGAAGCTGATCCTTCTCATAAGCTCTTCCTTCACATGCTCCCCTGCTCCAACTAATATAGCAACTTTCAACAGTTTCAAGAGAAATCTGCAAGAACAACCAGAGCTCTTATCAGACGGCAACAACCATATTATAGTCTCAACCAGACACTGATTCCTTCTCATGTAATCCTCAGCAATCAAAGCATCATACGAGTCTGGCAACCATCTAACTGCATAAGCTTTGAGGGCCTCTCCAATCAGTTCAGGTGACATTCTCCCCTTGGATTTGATAGCAACCATAACTCTCTTGTAGAGGTCAACATCCAATTCACACAAGTCCTCAACCCACCAGTCTTTGGGAGCTAATGATGTTTTTCCTGTCGACTCAACTATTTCAGCACAAGCTACTCCTTTCTTGCTATTGTGACTGTATGACCATGTTACATTGGCTGGATCAACAGACGTCTTCGAAGCGATGGCATCAATACATCTACCCACAACCTTCAGCTCTTCAGACCAAGGTAACATCGCCTTTGCGCTCTGGAGAACAATGATGGAATCCTTCCAGCTACGAAGGATGCTAGAATTGATGAAGACCTCGATTTTAAATATCAGGTTCCCCTTTTCCACATCTTCAGTCATTTCAAGGTACTCTGCTGCACATCTTGTTGCAATAACGTTGTGTGGACTGAGAGTGACAACCATCCCATAGCAGAACTTTGCACATATTTCGAAGGTTTTTGCTCCCCCAGGAAGATCATCTAAATGAACCTCATCAGTTCCATCCTCAGTGGACTTAAGAACTAATCTTTGAAGCTTGCTGCTCTTGGACAGAAGGGGAAACTGCATATGACAGCAAAATCAAATATAAATATTTCAGAATCAGTCATCTCGAGAATCGAAGGCAATCGACGCTCATATATTCTTATCTATATTAAACCAGCATGAAAGTAAAAAACATATTAAAAGTAAAACATAAGTGAAATGCAAATAAGATGCAGTAATTGGTGGCTAGACTATTTCCCATAATAAGAATTTCCTTCGGTGGAGTTTTCAGTTGAACTATTGCCACAAAATAAAATAATTGAAATGTCAATAAAAGTACATCTGAAGCAGTATCTGGTAGTTAAAGGAAAGAGACAGACCAACAACAATCATATGTAAAATATAAATGCCGAGAATGTTCTATCAGCAGAGTATGACTAGTAAACCCTCAAATATGGATTCTGGCCCAAATATGGATTCTAGGCCAGAAATGACTGATTATGCATGTTAGACCACCTTCATCATTATTCTAAAAAGATAAAGTTCACAACAGCGCAATAGTGAAAAGTAGGGGCACTAACCTTATGTAAATGAAATTTCACTTCACCAACATGCACCACTACATCTGTTGCAAGGTCAGAGATCACATATCTGCATGCATCAGTGACAAATTGTAAGCAAAAGCATACTGCAGAATAATACACGTTCTCTTAATAGCAAGGACTAATAAATATTCTAGTCAGACAATAGGTAAAAGTAGTTTCTCCAACTGCTTATCATCTAATGGAGAGTCCACTTTCCAATTACTCACATCAGTCATTGACAACCTAAGATGAATGCCAAAACTTGTGAACCTTAGAGCCACAAAAAAATTAGTCTACAGTCAATTGCGTGTCCGACCAATGTATGGCTTTTCACACATCATCAGTTATCACACATATCGACAACAACATACCCATCAAGCTTATCTTAGGCTCTAAAGCTCTGTCAAAGACCTGCACTACCGGCCAATAATGGAGGCAAAACATGTGGTAGCAGTAGCTGCTTACTAGACTGTACAACCCGTTTTCCAGTTATTACAGTTCAGCTAAGAAAAGCAGCCCAAAGGCACCACTTGAGTTGGTAAACAGCACAAGTACGCAATGGGATTGGCACTAAGATCCAAAATAACTCATGTTCGCTTCAGCTTAACACCATCCCTTTTTCCCCTTTGAAAGAGCACATCTGAGTGACTCAAACTTATTGCTTGTGATTTCTTAATGTGGGTAACCAACTGCAAAAGCGTATCACTGCAAGATCCCATACCACATTCTAAGCTTTATGCCGCTACCACTGGCACTTTGCACTCATCAGTGGTACATAAATACTACTGGATTGTTTCGAAAGACAAGTGGTGATGAAGCAACTTGTGGTGGATTCTTTAACTGAAGGAAAAGTGAATGCTGATCAATGATTAGGAAGATGGTGAGACGGCCATCTTTTTCTACTTTCCTTCGCAATAAACTAACACAGCTAACTTTACCGAGTTGCCCAAATCAAACAGGAAGACGTAGTGATTAGTAAGATGGTGAGATGACCATCGTTTTCTACTTTCCTTTACAATAAACTAACCCAGCTAACTTTACCAAGTTGCCCAAATCAAACAGCAAGGCGTAGTGGTATCTACCATATAATAATACCACAGTAAAGTATGATGCTCCTAACCTTCAGATCTGACCTGCACTAGCCACAGAAGAGCAGGGAAAGCAAGTACAAATTCAGATCAAAAAGCCTACAACAAAGGCATACTTTCTAGTCAGGAAAAAAATAGAACAATCCGATTCAAACGCAAGCATGGCGCTAACGGATACCAAGAAACCCAGGATAAACAAGAACACTGAAATTAAACTAGAGTTCAGTTTAATGACCCAATGATGAACCGCATCTCGGCAAGAGTGATTTTTTAATCAGAGGATTGCTCATCACTGTAGAATAAAATCGCTGAACAGCTAGCAAGTAGTGTGGCGACAAGGGGATGGACACAAACAACTAATCCCAAGAAAAACAAGGAATGCCAGCTTGAAAGAACAAAAGAGGGAGATTAAAAAAACTTGATTTTTTTATGGATCTGGTTCAGAAAACTGCGACATGGAACAGACTGAACAGAATGCCGAGAATACTCCCAGACACATTAAAAAAAGAACATGTAGGGAAAAAGAAAATGACACAGTCAGTCAACTCAAACGGCGAGCTCAGATGAAAAAGGCCCATATTTTGGAAGAAACGGGAAGTACGAACAATTTTGGTGGTATTGGCAATCAAAATATATTATACTCCGTAGCAAAAGAAAATCCAAGTACAATGTCACGTCGAAATCAAGGGACGAGGCACGAGAGAGGACAAAAGAGTTGGTTATCATGGAACCAAAAGCAGGACAGTCCAAACAAGAACATGGTGATGCAAGCAACGCTGGTCTAGTGGTCTCTGAACCCAACCCCATGTTAGCACCCGCCACCTTCAGGGCTTCACCTCTACTAATGGCCCAAAACTTTCCGAACACGGATTAACCTGGCTCGCTAGCTCCTTGCAAGGAAATCCACCAAATCAAAAGATGAGATTTTGACGCGGCAGAGGGGGGACACTGTTGCATCACCCACCCGCACTGGAGGAGTCCAAGCGGATCGTCGTTCTAGAGTACAATCAGCAACTCTAATAAGCAGGACTCGCTCGAGCATCCGGCAAAGAGAAGCACGGTTTTTTTTCTTTTCAGAAGATCAAGTAGCGGCGGCGATCCTAAGGGAGCAGGGTGAATGGATAGGGTCGCAAAGATCGCCGTACTGAGCCTGAGCTGGAAGACAGAGGAAAGGTTGTGGAGAAAGGAGGCGTGCGCTCACCGGACGTCGGCGCCGTCGGACTGGAAGGCGTCGGGCTTGGAGCCCAGCTTCATGAACTTCATCCTCCTCCCCTTCCCTTCGTTCCCCGGCCCTCGCGCCTGTTACGCTCCTCCTCCTCTCACTCAGAGCCGTGCTCCCATGCACCGCGCGCGCCACGAGAAAGCAGCGCAGCTGGTGCTTTGCAGTGCGGCGCCGCTAGCTGCTCCTATCCTCTCCTCCAGCGAAGAAGCGGCTGGTGAGGGGGGGAGTTGAACGCGGCAATTAAGGGGAGAGCGGCGTGCTTGGGCTGGGAGCCTGCGAGGGAAGGGAGAGGGAGTCGGGGTGGGGACGGCGACGAGCAAGGAGGAAGGAGGCGGCCAATGGTGCCGTGGCGTGTGAGTGATGGGATATTATTAACTTCCCTCCCTGCACTGCACCCAACCCCCTCTCTCTCCCTCTGCTGCCCTCTCTGCCTGGCGTCCGGCCTGTGCCTTGCCTGCGCTGTGCGCCTCTTTCTCCTCACTTCGACGCTCTGCTATCATCAGCAGCCCATTCCGTCCGTGGGATTAGTACCCAACACCACAATTCCAGTGCTTACTCCACGATTAGCCGGGCTAATTGCCCGCTTAGTTTCGCTTTTCTAGCATTTGCCTTCGGTGCGCCACGCCACGCCACGCAACGGCAGGTGGTGCGTGATGCCATCCGTGACTCTGTGGGTGCAGTGCAGTGTGAGCTAAGCCTTGGGACGGCACGGGTCCGTCCCTTCCCTTTCCGTGTGCGGCCGGCCGGGGGCGCGCTCGAGGGCTCGGAGGCCAGCCACATGTTTCCTCTGAAGTCTGAAGAAACTTTCAGGCGGCAGGGCATAACAAGGCAGTAACGACTAACGACGTCGTACAGCAACATCCCCTGCCTCTCTCTCTCGTCGTTCTAGAAGGCTTGTCCAAGCTCTGAACTTCTCCACCACAATCCACATTGCTGATCATTCCAAAAGATGAGAGATCTCTCTCCTTTTCAGTTCAGAGATTTCGTGATGGATGCCATTTTCTCACGTTTCAAAAGGGGCCTAACGTTTTTGTTTTTTTTAACTAAAAAAGGGGAAAGAAACCACGCAAGTTTCTCGCAAATCTCCCTCGTTGTCAAAATCTCATGTTTCCCCTTGACGAGATCTCCGCTAATGGAGTTGGTTGGTGAGGTGTGATATCCGGAGTGAGCAGACACCGCATCAGCCAGTGGGCAGCCATGCATGTCAAACTGACGACCAGATTTACAGAAAGTTGTGCGTAAAATATTACACTGCTGCTGTGTGCGCGCGTGCGTCACTTCCGCGAACTCCATCTGAAATTGCTGGTCCATTTTTTTCGTACTTCTGATCGAAGTTTCTGATCCATTTTTTTTCGTACTAGACGTACACAAACGCATTTGAAAACTGATGTCTTCGCTGGAACTGAATACTCTCAGCGTCAGTGAGATCGATCGATCGTTTGTTTATTAGGTTTTGTGTACTCTATATAGATCATTTAATTGGTTTCAAAAAAATATGGATAATTTAGCAAAAGTAATTAACTTGTAAAACTTGTATGTTGATCATGCATCAGCTATATGTAGGGACATGAAAAAGAGAATAAGAGATCACATATCTCTTTCTTTCAGTTTCAACCCTTACCTAGCTAATTTACAGAGGAAACCGGCAAATTGACATATCCTGCAACTTTTGCGATTGAAACCACTGTACGACTGTACGTCCATATTCTAGAATTCATCCCATCAGCTACCAAAAGCCTTTTGCGAGAGGCTATGTCCAAGTAGAGAGAACTTATTGCATGCAGGGTCTAGGTTAATCACCCAGCAGGTTCATTTCACACCTCACACGGAGAACAAAAGCTCTCGCTCGCTCGCCACGATTGGAACTGAGGGCACGCGTCGTCACACTCCACAGGATGATGGGCTCAGAAAAGTACAGCGACGAAAGCCGAGAGGATCATCTGAAAACAATAGGTTAACCAGAAAATTAAAAGATTAGCCGCCGCAAAAAAGGCAGCATGATCCGTGATTAATTCTATTCTGTTTGCATCGCCCTGCTGCCGACCTCTAATTAGGCCCATGGCAACTACGATCGGCATTGCATCTCACGCCACCCCTCACCAGTCACCACCTTTCTACCTACTAGCTACCTTTCTCTCTCGCCGTCGACGTACGGCGTCGCCGGCGCGCGCGCATCAGGCATCACGCCGCGAAACGGCAGGGGGGGCCGCGGCCGGTGGCCACGCACGCGCCGCCGCTGGTCGGCAGCAGCATGGGTCCGATCCACAACAAATGCTCGACGGCGATCCATGCGGCTGGCCGGCTGGCGACGGCGGCAAGGTCACATCGATGCATGGTCCGGCCAGTGAGCCAGCGCCGTGCCGGCCGTACGTGCCGATGGCTCTGTTTTTTGTCTCGTTTCTTCGCTCCATACTCCATGATGATGAAGGGATGGATCTCGCGCGACGACTGAGATTTTGCGCGTGGCCACAATCAATGTGGTTGGTGAGACGCGGATCATTCGTCCATGATCGTCGACGCCGGCCGCGCTGCGTCATCCGCTCGGCACGCGCACGCGTGGTTGTACGTGGCGTGAACGCTCGCTCGAGGCGCGCGGCGGCGCCGGCCGGAGGTAGCGGCCGCGGCCGCGGCCGGCTGGCCCTGGCCGTCCGGGGGGACTTTGCTAATAATTTAATCAGTGACCGGCCGGCGGCCGGAGAGGGGAGATGGAGAATCTGGGTCAAACGAAGCTGACGGTGCCGGTGAGGCTTTGTGGGTAAACTAATCCGCGCCCAGACCGGCTTTGCCAAAAGGTACGATTTGATGCTCGTACTCTAATGCCGCATCATGCAGATCGAGGTATCCCACGTACGATTTTGCTGTGTTTTTGTAGTGTAAGTGTAAGACCACATGGGGTCTTGCATGCATCATGCATGCATGCACAAGAAACTACTGTGCTGGAGTCAACTCAGGGTCACGGTAAGTGTAAGCTACAGTAGTTTGCAACGTTGTATTGACGTGTCACGGTAAGTGTAAGCTAATTTAACACATATATAGGGTCGTTGGGAACTTATGAAATGGCAGGGCTATTGGAGAATGATAATTAACTTTAGTCCCAAACATTACCGACATTTTTTTTTGCAAATACAAGACACTTATTTTTTTTACCTTTAAATAATCTATGATGCATGCAATGCTATGCAAAATAGTTTGTGTCAGTTTATTTGCCTCGTAGGGTACATATTAAAGTGTAGTAGATAGACTTGGACTGTTTGTTAGAGCCGCAACTTTTGAGTTTTTTTTTTCTGAAAAGCTCCAGCATTGTTTTTTAAAAAATATATGTTTAACTTTCTGAGTTTAAAAAGTTACGAAAAGCTTATAAAATTGAGCTTTCCGGTTTTTTCACATAAACTCATCTTTTTTGGACTTCCAGAACAAATTTTGCTGTTTGTTTGGGCTTCTAGAGCTTTTAATTTTTCACGCTAAGAATTAAGAAACAAACATGTATGCATTGACCTGAAAAGAAGAGAGTTGAATATATATGGGCAGATGGAGTCCATCTGATGCAATAATTCTCTCAGTTAAGGTGTTTTTAGTTGGCTGCATGTATAATCGGATGCAGCAGTCCTACACTGAAAGCTACGAGTACTGGGGCTAGCGATCGAGTAGCGCAGATGCAATGCATCATGTACATTATATTTTTCTTTCTTTTTCTCTAGATAAGTTGTACTCGTGGTACATGTTTACCTAAATTACACACACAAGCGCAAACAGTCAAACACCGACATTCAATTCAGACCCCGAATTGATGTCCCGCTCAAGTTTAATTTTCCAATCAGATCCTCATCATATCATCAGCCGATCAGGCATTGATAGCTAGCTTATTAGGTGGGCACTGGTACAAGCAATGCAACACACAAGCTAGCTAGTGGTCCAATATAATGCAAGCCTCGATTCATCTCCCTTTCCAAGTTTCAATGCTTGCAAAAAATGATTCTGGCGTACGTGGAGGACCCGGCCGGCGCTAGGCCAAAGCGAGCTATCACGGAGTTAGGAGTACTAGTAAGTAATAACGAAGATGCCTATCATCATTAACCGCTAATGATTAGCTCGGGAGAAAGGTGGTGGATTAACATCGCACACTGCACTGTTGCCGCGACGCAACCCCAGCTCTTTCCGAAGCAAAGGTTATTTGTATAGACGATGCTGTGTGAGAGCCACACCTTACGCTACAAACTGATCGATACTTTAGAGAGCAAAAAAAAATGCACGCATGGCATGGACCACACCGGCGCGTGTGTACGTTGTAGCTCATGACACGCTGATTACTGGGCAAATAACCTAGATCAATCAGGCCGTATTAAGTCGCTACATGCATGCATGACAGTGACACTGCAATGATGATGCATCTGGCCACGCAAGTGTGCGTACGAAAGCGCTAGTTTTTTTTTTGGCTGGGATTTTTTTATATATATACAATTAAGAATACGATCTCCTATTAGTTCTTCTTATAAGAAACACACAGCATATATAGCACACACTTTGTACTCGTTCGTAGCGAGGAGGAGTAGTAGCTATTTCGATGAGGAAGATTAGGAAATTAACCAGAGGTGTTGCAAGGCCCCCTGGTGGTTGTTGGTTAAAGGGACAGTGCCTCGACAGGAGCATGTTGCGAGATGCAACGCACCGGCAGGCGGCCGGGTCTCTCAGGGTGCAGCCACTAGCCAGCAGGCTCGAGCACATTCACCGCGAATCGCGTAGGGGAAACTCAACGGGAGGACGGACGATGTTGCCGTTGCATTGCATGCAGTACGTAGTAGCTGATTAAACTAACTAGGTGTCGTCGTGTGAGCTCGCACCGACCGCGATCAAGACTTAAAAACCACATGATCAAGGCACAGGCTCGAGCTAGCACGCCCGATTGTCGTGTTGGTCCCTTCCACACTCCAATATCATGTGCTTGCTGCTTGCCCAGCAACTAGCTAGACCGGCACGCTGACTAGGCGGCACGAGCCCCGGCTCCGGCCTTGCATTCTCTGTGTGAAAAAAAAAATTAAAGTCAACGCGGTGGAGCACGCATGCATCATGTCAACCCTTTGTCCAGCTAGCCATGGAGAGAGGAGATTGGAGAGCCGGCCGGGCGGAAGAACCCGCGTGGATGGACTGTTCGTGCATGATCGACATGTGGATGGAGGAAGCAAGGATCAACAAGGCATCGATCGAGCTGGCCATGGCCGGCCGGTCTCTCCCTGCTGCGCAGCGGCTGATCTGATCGTCGCCGAGATCTGACAGCAAACAAAACTGCCCGTACGAGTACGACGATCGATCGGAGACCCGCTGTGATTACCACGAGCCGGCCGGGGGCATCGTCGTCGTCCAACGCGCCGGCTCCCTTTGTTTTTGGCCGCGGCTTTCAGATTGGTCTGGTCAGGTCGGGTGTGCGCGGCCTCCCTCGAGGGGCGTGAGGTTACGTCGCGCAGACCCAGGCCATAAATGGCCGGTCGGGGCCAGCTAGGGATGGATTCGGATGGAATACGCACGGATACGGATTCAGATGTCACTATTTATCACATTTTAATTCGAATTCGGATATGAATACGAATATTATCGAATACGAATACAAAACGGATATTTCGAATTCGCATTCGAATACTTACTTGATTTATAGCATGGAGTCATAATGACTATCAATTTCATTTGTCAATGGTTTTATAATTGATCAAATCATGTTACAAGTAGAGAGTAAATTATGATCATTATACATAATATATATCTTATTGCAAATAAAATATCAATTATTAAATAAATAAATAAATATATATATCTCAATAAATATAAAATAAGTATTTTGTAAATATATAAATATTTTTGAATAATAAAAATAAGTACATAAATACATTGAAATATAATTTATTTATTTGCTAAATAAAATGATGTATCTAAATTACTATGATTAGCCATATTAAAATTAATTAAAAAAGATCATTATATAATCTAGAAATATTAGGTTAACATAATTAGTTAGTTGTCATATATATAATTTTCAATAGTTAAGATGGTGTAAATAATTATTTTATTAGTAATATTAAAATTAACATCATTTTTAAGTAGTATTTAGTAATATAAAATAATTTTAGATAGCTTCTATGGGTACTTTATTCTTTGCGGATACGAATATTGTCGAATATGTCGGATTTTTGTCGAATAATAGCGGATACCGTCGAATACGGATAATAATGAAAATCGGATTCGAATACATCCATCTGACATCCATATTAAAAACGAATACGAATACGAATTTCATATTAGTGTTTTTAGCGGATACGAATACGGATAATTCGGATTTCCAGACATCCGAATTCATCCCTAGGGCAAGCAGCCACGGCTCTCTGGCCGCTGCCTGCGCCTGCCTGCGGCGAGGTGGTGACCGCGTCCTCGCGTCGGGCACGCAACGCCCTGTCTGGGTTTCCCCTTCCTATCCACAAGCTGCAGAGACGTCTCACGTTTCCTCCTGGCGCGCAGGAGGGCGCCGAGCCGCGCGGCCGTGGTTTGGCTGTGGCGCCGCGCGTGGGGTCTCTAGTCTCGAGTAGCCTATAGGGTTGGGCCGAGTTGGGCTTTGGGCTGGTGCCAGTGCTGCTGTGGAGTCCAACAAACAAGTCAATGCATTTCTTTATGTTTTTCTTCAAATAAATACTACGTCTATACCAAAATATTCCGTTGATGCTACTTCCTCCGTTTCGAATTACTTGTTGTTTTGTTTTTTAATACATTCATTTATTATATATCTATATATTATGTCGAGATGCATAACAAAAGTAATGTATTTAAAAAAGTTAAAATGACAAGTAATTTGGAACGGAGGGCGTAACTTTTAGTTACGATATTTAACCACTCATCTCATTATAATATTATGTAGGCATCATTTGCCTTATTTGTAAGTTACTTTATGATCGGTCATATTTGAAGTACTCCGTAAATGACTTATCTATTTGCAGCAAATTTTTGAATGAGAATAATGGTCAAATGTTGTAGAAAAAAAGTTAACATCAACAAATATTTTGATACCAAGCAGGGTGTAAAAGTTAAAGCATTTGGTCTAACTGTCTAAGTGCCGTCAACTACCTAAGCTTCCATTTCCATTATAGTAGTGCTGTGTAGAGGCTTGAGAAAAAATATACTCCCTCCGGTTCCCTATTAAAAGTCGTTTGGACAAGGTTTGAGTCAAACATTGAGAATATAAATCATGAATAACTTTTAAGTTGTTGAGTTTGAAAATATGAAAATCATATAAATAGATTTGTCTTGAAATTAAATTACTTTCATAAGAATATACATATATAACTTTCCAATAAAGATTTTTATAGAAAAGAGAAGTCAAAGTTGTGCTTTGGTGACTGTGTCGCTGTCCTAAATGACTTCTAATATGTAACCGGAGGGAGTACTTCTACTATAGAACGCTTATGGATCTTTGTAGTTGTCATTGTCAACTTCGCTCCCGTTCCAACAGATCGAATCTTGAGGTGGCACGTCATGCCAGATGAGAGGGCGCGAAGCTACCATGCATAAAGGTAATGTGTCTCAAACATGGCGACCTAACCTAGAGAGTAGAGACCTCCTCTCCTCGTCGTGTGTACTAGGCGGCGGAGAGCGACCTCACCAAGCACTTCGCCCAGTAAAAAGGATCCTTCCAGGCTGCTAGCCAGCCCGCGCCCACCCCACACATCGATGATGTGCAGCTCCTAGTAGATGCTACCCTAAAGCTTGGCCGGCTCGTCGTGTTCGTGCGTGTGCGTGTAGGCAAAACACGCTAGCCGGTTGGAGGTTACAGCCGGGACAAGCGGAAGCCGACGTTGTTTGGTGGTCACCGCCCGTTCTCTGTTGATGGGAATTGGGAAAGAATGATGGATGGGACGTGGGACGCTTTGATCTCTCGCCGTCGTCGCCGGCAAGCCGGCCGGCCGGGGACCTCACCAGCCAGGCTGCCCAGTCAGTGCCCACCTCTCTGCTCGTGAATCTAGGCTGGGGTACGGACGAGGGCCCAACAGAATGTTGCCCCACACGTACGTACGGAGTACTATACATCGGCATGCAGCCGTTTTGTTCTCTCTTTCCAGACTGAAAAAGTGTCTCTGCATAATTTCAGATGGGATCGAAATTAAACCGAGGCAAATGGAAGGCGCCGGAAGAAATTAATACTTTCTCTTGAGAATAAGGGGGAGACGGTCACTAGTCCGAGACAAATTCAGGAAATCATTTACAATTACCACAAGACCCTTTTTGGGAAATATCCCGCCAAGGGGGTCACGCTAGGGGGGCGGTCTGAGGAGCAGAGGGAAGACTGTCAGGGGGAGATAATACCTGGCTGACGAGACCGTTTACCGAAGAGGAGGTGAAAAGACAGTATTTAGTATGAAAGAGGACTCAGCTCTAGGGCTGGACGGATTTGGGGTTGTGTTCTACAAAGAAGGCAGGGAGATCATTAAGAGAGAGCTGATGCTGATGGTAAATGATTTCTACCTTAGGAACTTAGACATCAATAGACTCAACTATGGGGTGATCACGCTAATCTCAAAGATCAAGGGGGCTACCAACGTAAAGCAATATAGGCCAATCTGTCTCCTAAACGCCAGTTTCAAGATCTTCACCAAGTTGCTGGTGGACAGGCTCACAACGTATGCTGGAGGGTTGATTAGCCAAAGTCAAACGGCATTCATAAAAGGCAAATATATCATTGACGGGGCAGTAATGCTTCACGAAATAATGCATGAACCGAAGAAAAAGAAGATGACGGGGGTGATACTGAAGATTGATTTTGAGAAAGCCTATGACAGCATTAGATGGGACTTTGTTGAGGAGGTGCTAATAAAAAAAAAGGTTTTGACAGCAAATTAAGGGGGTGGGTAATGAGCACCGTGAGGGGGCGGGGGGGGGGGGGTAAAGTCTGTGTCAACATCAATGGGGGGAACAGACCATATTTCAAAACTCACAGGGGGCTGAGACAGGGGGACCCTCTATCCCCACTTCTTTTCAACCTGGCTACGGATGCGCTGGCCCATGTGATTGATAAAGCGAAGGCCCAAGGCTATATTAAGGGGGTGGTGCCTCACTTAATCTAGGGGGGTGTGACGCATCTGCAATACGCGGATGATACCGTCCTTTTGTGCGAGAGTGATGGGCAATCCCTAGCGAACCTAAAATTCCTTCTTTACTGTTTCGAATGGATGTCGGGGTTGAAAATCAACTACCACAAGAGCGAGGTGGTGACTTTTGGGGTGGATAACGAAACAGAAATCAACATTGCGAAGATGTTGAACTGCTCAGTGGGCAAGTTGCCCATGAAGTATTTGGGTTTCCCCATAAGCAGTAAGAGGTTGGGGGTGAACGCCTTCAGAAACATTGTGGAGAAGATGAGGCGTCGGCTACAGCCGTGGAAGGGGAAGCACTTGACGTCGGGGGGGGGGGAGGGGGGAGGCTGATACTCACAAACACTTCTCTGAGCAGTCTGCCTGTATATTGGATGAGCATGTTCCTTCTCCATGAAGAGACGCATCATCAAATGGATTCTATCAGATCGAAGTTCTTTTGGGGGAGTGATGGGGTGAAGTTCAAGTATCACATGATCAAGTGGGAGAACACGTGCCTTCCTAAGGATTTCGGGGGAGCGGGCATAGTTAATACTAGAATCCTGAACGAAGCTTTAATTCTAAAATGGGTGTGGAGACTAAAGAATGCTGGCAGAGGTGATATGTGCAGTGAGCTCTTAAGAAATAAATACTCACGAAACAAAAATCTAGCGACTTGCTTCAGGAAGGGGGGATCTCAGTTCTGGCAAGGTCTTTGCAAAGTAAAACATAAGATCAAATGGGGGGCGCAGCAAGAAGTAATCAATGGAAAAGACACGTTGTTTTGGGAGGATGTGTGGCTGGGCGAGGTTCCACTGAAACTGATTTTTGCCCGACCTATATACTTACTGTTTAGACAAACATTGCACGGTGAACGAGTGCTGGGAGGGGGGGAGTGGAAAATGACGCTTGTGAGATCTTTGTCACAAGAGGAAGCGGGGCAATGGGAAAACTTGATGCGCTTGCTGCAGGGGGTAAAGCTGAGTGACTCTCGAGATAGGATGACATGGATGCTAGAAAAATCAGGGAGGTATACTACGAAATCTATGTACCGTTTTCTGCTACATAGGGGGGTGGTGAATAAACAAATGAGACGTTTATGGAAGAACAGGCTGCCTATGAAGGTGAAGGTCTTCATGTGGCTTGTTAGTCAGAACAGGATCCAATCGGGGGAGGTGTTAGGGGGGAGAAAATGGAAAGGGGACAAAATTTGTAAAATTTGTAAAGTAGTGGAAACATCTGACCACATTCTCTTTAACTGTCCTCTAGCAAAATTCCTTTGGGTTGGTCTGTCTGAGGCTTTGGGATGGGACAGACCACCAGGGGGTTCCAGAACTGTTTGGAAAACTGGTTGCCTATAGGGTGTTCTAACTATGGTCTTAAGCTTTTTGCTCTTGCAACAGCCCTATGGACCTTATGGAATGTCTGTAATAAAATGGCAATAGAGAGGGTGTTTGTGAGGAGTCCAATTGTCGTTTTTCACAAACTCTGCATGTTCCTGCAGAAATGGAGGGCGCGACTGAAGTCTACTGACCAAGATAATTTGGACGAAAGCCGGGGTGAATAAGATTCGAAGATGGATGGAAGAGTTCACTGAAGAGATGCAAAGGAGGACGCCGGAGGACCTCTTCATCTAGTTGCTTTTGCTTTCTGGCATCCTTCGGCCACTTACTTAGTTTGTGTGGAGTTTCTGTTCGTTTGTCTTAGCCTGCTTGTCTGCTCTTCTCCTGTAAGCTGGTAATCCCAGCGTCCCCGTAAAATGCTGTAACGCTACCTTATTCGCTTTCTATAAAAGCAGGGTTATGCCTTTGTCAAAAAAGAAAAAAGAAATTAAACCGAGGCATGCATACACTGAATTTGAATTTGATCAATCAAACCATGTGGCCGCAGCTAGCGCAGAACCAGTATTCATTTCATCAGGTGCGTGTGCGTGGCGATCATCCTTCCATCGGCGACAGGCCGGCGCCCGTCAGCTCCGATCGGACGGACGACCACGGTGGCCAGACAGTTTGGTCAGTTGTAAAGTTCCAGGCACTGCAGCTGGATCGTACGTGCACAGCGAAAGCAACGCGGAGCGACGGAGAGCGTGATGGAACGGCGAGCAAACAAGCCACTTCGCCTACCGTCCCTCCCCCAACCAGCAGGGCAGCAGCAGCCACACGAGTGGCGGGCGTCCTTGCGGCTGTCCGTGTCGGCCACCCGTCGTCACCCACACACGGCTAGTAGACGAAGATGGCCGGCCGAGTCCTTCTATCCATCCATCCACGCGGGCCGTGGGCACGGTGGGTGGGAGGTCGTCGGCCGTCCCGTCCGCGGCGAAGTGCATGCCCACATACACGTGCAGCGTGGCCCGCGAAGGCGTCGGGCGGCCGGCGACTTATCCGACGACCGGCCGCCAGCGCGGATTCATACGGCCGCCGGCCACACCAGCTACCGCCGGTCGACGTGCACGTCCGATCAGCGTGTGGGTGCGTGTTGTGCTATACTGCTATGGAGCATTGTGCATTGCACGGAACGGCAGTCAGGGCCTCGCACTGGGCATGGATCACAGAGCATTGTGTAGGTGCAGCCTTTCTGGGACGGGGACAGGGCAACCAAAACCGAAGCGAGGCCCGGCCGGCTCCGTCCCGCGCTCCGCGTCCCTTGCATGATGATGAGGTCGTGCCTCGGGAAAGGGACGGTTCAACCCGGGGCAGGACCAGCTAGAGCTAGCCGCGCCGCACGCGACGGGGCTCGGACGCTCCAGCAATCATTGCCGGCGGGCCGGCCGGTGTGCACGGTCGCCGGGGTCCGGCGCGGTCAAGCTAGAGGCTCGACGCCAGATCCATCGATGGCGCTGGCATGGATCGAGCCATGAGCCCATGATCGTCGTCTCCACACCCGGATCCTAGCTGGGGTTCCTCGATCGGAGTCTGCCGCGCGCCGGGCCGGCCGCGGCATCATGCGCCATCATGCATGCGCGCGCGTCGTCGCGCCAGCTCCGATCACCGCTGTGGAACGCGCTCAGTCAGCTCCGATCACCAGCACCAGCACGGCAGCAAGCAGTCTCACGTCACGTGCGGTCTGCTGGGAACGCTGGTGCAGACAGGTGGGGCTCGGCAGGCAACCGTGGCCTGCGCCGGCCCCGCGTGTCAACCTCAAGCGAGCCGGGCAAGATCCGCGCAGGATCTTTCTCGTACGCGCGATCATGATTCGTGAATCTGCTGGCGCACGGCATGGGACCGTGAGCGCGTTCAGTTTGCTCCGGCGGCGAGATCCCGGCCGCCGACGTCTCGGGCCGAACGGTCCAGAACGCACGGGGACCGTGAAGCCTTCTTCGGGCCTTGTTGGCGGTCCCTGGTGGTGGGCCGGTGTGGGTGGCCTCGCCTCGGCCATCTCGCTCGTCGCCGTCGCGTGCCCGTCCATGATTGCGCGCGCCGCTCGCCGCCGAGCGGCTGAGGATCCAGTCCAGCCGAGCGGGGCGGGCGCAGGCATGCGTGCGTGATTGCGCGAATCATGACCGTCCGCCCCACGCGCGCGGCTACCGACGGCCGGCACTACTCTCTGCTGCCCTTACCCTGCTGCACTGCCACTGCCCTTCGCCTTTGTCAGATGGGATCATTGAGGGAGGGAGAGGAGGCAGGGGGTGATTGGATAAAGCGTGGTGACCAGGCGAGTGTGCGTGTCCCAACTCTGGCCATCGTTCTGGACTTCTGGTAGCTGCTTCCAGGACTGGTAATGTGGAGTGTGCAGTTTCATCATCGCCAAACGCCAATCAAGATGACGAGTCTGATTCCCGACCAGCTTTCTTAATCGTATACCCAGCCAGCTTCTGACTGAACTACAGGCAGGCTTGTCTTGAGTATCTGACTAACACCGTCCTGTCCTGCAGACAAACAACCAAACAACAATCGATAGCTACCGTCCGACCGTGTCTGGGCTTTCAGAATGATGATAAATCCCTTTCTAACCTCTGCTAGGCCGATAATTCCCTTGCCACTTGCAAACGGTATACGAGATCCGCAACTCTGCTGATCCGTGCGTCATGGGCATCCAATCTAGGTACAAGACATCTGCAATTAACACTTAGGTGCTGCTTGGTTGCCGCCGCCGCACGCCATGAGCAGGTTGTGGCGGCCACAACCTGTGGCGGTGATGGCCAAACTGTGCTCATCGTAGTATTGGGCGAATGCCGTACCCCACTTCCCTTCCTACCTCAACATCTCAAGAAATCCTAGATCCCGTTTGATCAATCCAACCAAACCAATCCTCCTTACAGATCCTGACTAATCGCCCTCGTCTCATTCTTCTCCCTGGTTTTCATTTCGTGGTGAGTGCCCTTTGTGGTAAGTGCTCAGGCTTCTTCTGTTTCCCCCCTTTCTACAGTACCCAATCCTTTCTTCCAATTCCGGTTTTCCCAGATCTGCTTCCTTTTCCCATCGTTTAATCGTAGACTGCTTTTGCTGGTCACCTAATCTTTTGATCTATCGGTCCTGCTCCTCCTTAATCGCGCTGGTGCTGCTGCTGGGTTCCCCATCGCCGCCCTGCTCCCCATGCTGTGTTGGGTGGTGCTCCTGTTGTATCTTTGCCTCCTACGCTTCTGGTCTGCTGCTGCTACGGTGATCTCCCCCCTCACCAACCCAGTCTGCGGCGTTGGCTTCAAAGGCGTCAGGGAGGCTATGATTCTATCATGGAACTGCCAAGGTTCGGGTGGGAACCTTCGTAGTGCAACAATGACCCACCTAGCCAGGCTCATCAGCTCCACGAACGCTCAGATATGCTTTATTTCTGAAACTCGAAATTCTTCCATTTCTCGCACTTCCATTATTAATCATTTTAATCTTGATAATGCTTTCGTAGTTCCTGCTGTAGGCCAATCAGGTGGCCTTTGGCTTTTATGGAAGCAAGACATATCTATTTCAGTAGTCCATCACTCTAGCAACTATATCTTAGCTTTGTGTAATAATAATCTAGACAATAAGCAGTTTGGTTTAGCTTGTATCTATGGTGATCCTCGTCACCAGAACTCCTCTGCTATATGGGCGCAGGTGCATCAGTTTGTTATTAATTATAGCACTTTGCCTATATTATGTACTGGAGACTTAAATGATATTATGCACCCGTATGAAAAATCAGGCCCTGGTAGGCCTGATTTTAATCGTATTAACGCTTTCTGTGACTATGTCAAGCAGTGTGGTTTTGTTGACCTCGGATACAGTGGGCCTGCCTATACCTGGACAAACAAGCGACGACATACCATGCCAACGTTCGAGCGACTTGATTGGTCTTTGGGTAATGCGGAATGGTGTTTGTTGTACCCTCAAACCACAGTCTATCACCTCCCTATGATTTACAGCGATCATGCTCCCATTCTCACTTTAACTATTTCTTCTCGTCGCCGAACTAATAAGCCTTTCCGTTTTGAGATTTGGTGGCTCATGGAACAGGACTATGAGGAAGTATCCAAAACAAGTTGGCAGCGATCCACAACTCGTCCCTTTCACCAAAAGACGGCATATCTGCAGAATGACCTTAAAAATGGTGAAAAACCAAGCCCAAACTTACTGATCAGATAACTGCAATAGAAGACCAATTACGACAAGACCAACAGAAACCGCCAGCACAACAGGATCAAAGACTTCAACAAAACCTCACCGACCAGCACCAACAACTTTTGCTCAAAGAGGCAGAATTCCACAGACAGAGGGCAAAAAAGAAGTGGGTGCAAAAAGGGGACAGTAACACTCAATATTTCCATCAAACTATTGCAAAGAGAGTAAGAAAAAACAGAATCACCTACTTATGCAACCCGGATGGCACTCAATCAACCACTCAGGACCACATTGCTCAAACTCTAAATAATTATTTTATTACTATCTTTTCCACAAACCTGACACATGCTGACAATATACCTCCCCTTGCATGTCCTCAGTCTGATACAGGTTGGCAAAACCAACAACCAGGACATGAAGACAATACATGCCACCACCAAGGGGATATGACCTACACTCACTCCAAGCCAACGCTTCAAGAACTACACAACATAATCAAGAGCATGAGAAGTGGAGCTTCCCCAGGTCCAGATGGTTTTAATGCAGGTTTTTACAAACAAGCTTGGCCATGGATAGCCTCTGATGTTCACAAAGTGGTAAATGACTTCTACACTCAGGCTTTCATGGATCCTCAACTTAACCAAACCCTCCTCGTTCTCATCCCAAAAAAAATCCAATCCATTATGCCTCAGGATTTCAGACCAATTAGCTTATGTAATGTCATCTATAAAATTATTGCTAAATCCCTAGCAGATCGACTAAAACCCCTTCTTCCTAATTTTATTGATCAAGCTCAAGCTGCTTTTGTTCAGAACAGACACATCTCTACTAATGTTGTCATCACCCAGGAAATTGTGCATTCTTTTCACCTCAAGAATTGGCAACAACAGGCTTTTCTTCTTAAGCTTGATTTGGCTAAAGCCTTTGACAGACTTGAATGGACCTTCATTACCACTGCCCTTTCTCGTCTCGGTCTAAGCAATCATTTTATTAACCTTATTCATGCATGCATTTCCACTCCTACTTTTTCTGTTCTAGCCAATGGAGAAGCCACTGATCAGTTCCAATCTACCAGAGGTATCAGACAAGGATGCCCCCTCTCTCCCTATCTCTTTGTGGTGGCCATTAACGAGTTGTCAATTGCTTTGCAAAATGAAATGAACAACACTAACCTCACAGGTGTAACTCTAGGGCCTGGCTGCCCTGCCATCCATTCTTTGCTTTTTGCAGACGATCTTATTATATGTGGAAAGGCAACAGCACAAGAGGCAACCACCATTAATACAATTCTTCAGACTTTCTGCAATAAGTCTGGACAGATGCCCAATCTCCAAAAATCGTCCATCTTATTCAGCAGGAATGTAAACAACAATACTAGAACAGCTATCAAAAGCATTTTTCCGGTCCCTAATCTTCTTCCAAACACTAAACACCTGGGGCACCCAATAATCTTCAATCACAACGATCGCAACAGCGCCTATAACTTCATATATGGTAAGTTCAAAGGTAAACTCACCACGCTCCGAGCCAACAAGCTCAACCATGCGGGTAGATTAGCTTACATTCAATCAGTCCTCTCTTCTATACCAGTTTACTATATGTCCACTGTCCTCTTTTCCAAGTCTTTCTTGCAGAAAATAACTGCCATCATTAGGAAATTCTGGTGGACAGGGGTTCAAGATGATGATAACCCAACTAATCCTATGCCTTACCGCTCGTGGGATGACATTTGTCAAAGTAAAGACAACGGAGGTCTAGGTATCAGGGATCTCGAAACTGTCAACAAAAGCCTCATTATTCATGCAGCATACAACATTGCCACAGGAAAAAATGCTTTACTAAGTGCAGTTCTAAAATCCAAATATTTTCATAACAAGTCTTTTTGGACAGCTAACAATACAGGAGCTAGATCTATTTTTTGGTCATCTGTCATGCAGGTTAGGAAGGATCTATCTGAAAATGTCACTCTACAAATCCAAGCAGGCAACTCATCTGTCTGATCTTCTCCATGGTTCCCAATGTGGGAGGAGGTCCATAATCATTTACTTCTTCATGTCACCACTAATCCTTTACCCTCTAAAGTTTCGGATCTGTGGCATACTAACTCCAAAAATTGGGACACTGACCTTCTAAATAATATTTTTGATGTCTCTGCTGTTCAGGAAATTACCAAGCTGCATCCAGTCCCAAATGATCATCAGGACATACTAAGATGGAAGCCTGACACTAACGGTATTTGTTCCACTAAAGCTATTTACAGGCATCTCGCTTCACAGCAAACCATTATACTTCCAACTACTGGCGCAAGAAGCATATCTCATCATGCTAATCAACTTCTCAAGAAAGTTTGGAAGATGAAAATTTTGCCACCCCTCATTAAAACCTTTGCTTGGAGGTTAATTAGAAGGGCTCTAGCTACAGCCGAAAGGGCATCCAGGTACTCCACCCATATTGATGACCACAACTGCTCTACTTGTGGTCAATTAGAAACTGATGCTCACCTTTTTTTCCACTGTGACCTTCCCATTGCTGTCTGGCATTCTGCTAATCTTTCCTTTAATGTGCACAACCTCCCTAATGACCCTGATGGTGTACAAATTGTTCTTCAGCATATTATCCCCGCTAATGCCAGTGACCAATTTATTGCTAAAATTCTAATTATTATGTGGTATATTTGGAAGGCTCGAAATGAACTTCGTTTTCAGGGCAAAAATTGGAATTCCAACCAGGTTCATCACGCTGTCGCTGCATACTACAAATGTTGTGATCTTTCTCAACATGATACACAACAACCTCCACAGGATGGCGACAACAATTCCCAGATGCCAATTGCTCAAACTGCACAACCTCACAATGCCTCCCTAGGTATGAATTTTTCTCTGACAGAGCCAATTACCAACAATAATCGATGGTTGTTGTCCAACCCGGCGCTTATACAAGGAATACGATGTTATGTTGACGCTTCTTTATCACCGGATCACACTCAACAGACACCCAGAAATGCTGGCATTGGAGTTTTCATCATTAACACTCAAATTGCATCCCCCACAAAGTTCTTCATCAAAGCGCAGGTACAAGGAGTCCACTCGGTCTTCATGGCGGAAGCGGCTGCTTTGTCCTTGGCTACCTCTATCATTCAGGGGCTTAACCTATCCGGTGTTACCTTCCTCTCGGATTCTCAACTCTTGGTCCATTTTATTAATGATCCTCGAGCTGAAGATCCTCCAGATTGGAGAGCCAAACCTTTCACTCAAGCCATCAAGAATTTTATGAATCATCAGCAAGGAGCTATTTTCAAAATTAATAGGTCCATGAATACTACAGCTGATGTTTTAGCAAGACAGGCGTACAGAGCTAGATCCCATGATTCCAACCCCCTCTCTCATGTATGCTCTCATGCTGAGCACTTAGTTCAGTGCCCTCTCATGGAGGCACTCATCGATGTACACCTGCAGTCTGTTAGACTGCTTGCAGCATCCTGCTGCTAATATATAATCCTATGTTTGTTGTCAAAAAAAAACCTGTGGCGGTGGATTCGTCCGCCACACTCATGTTACTGTGTTGTGGCGAGTGTGTGGCGTGTGGCTGCCAACCAAACATCCCATTTATCCTTTCGGACACAAGGATGGATGGATGAATCCGGGATTATTGCTTCAGATCCCAACTTACATCACATATTCACATTGGTTAACCTCTACATAATTCAACATCAAGCGTATTGCTTCGTAGTTGTTACAATCTGGTGCAAACAGAAGGAAAAGAAAAGAAAAGGGTATATTCTGGGCCTGTTTTGACAGCGAAATGAACCCATATATACCCTTGCTGGTCAGAGGTTAGTAGGGTGCTCAGTTACTTAAGCAGCGAAGGCCCTAAAGTAATGCAAGCCTTTCTGGAATGTAAGGCAATATACCAGGTGCCTTTCCACATGGTCGATCACACATTTTTACGTTTCTGATACGCGAGCTGCGCAAAAGAAGACGCAACAAACATTCAATGTCAGTTTCGAGTGCCCTGCGATTCTTTAAGCATTTCTCTCAACCTCAGAACTTCGCGGCAGCTCTGAGAAAGCTCCTTCTTCAGCATGGTGGATGCCTCTTGGTATTTGGCGTCCATGGTCTTCATCTCATCCACTGCTTCTTTGATCCATCCACGATGGGCTTCAAGTTGTGGTTCCAGCAACCGAATCTGCATGCGAAGCCTTGTCTTCTCTTTGTTATGAGCCGCAGCATCCTGTAATCGCAAGAATGTTATGCAATATGTGCTTCCACATAAGTGGTTAGTTACCGAAGCTAGAAAACTGTTATTGAAGATCAGCAAGTTGATGAACAATTTTTTAGAGATCAACTGGGAAAAATTAAATGACGTGAAAACATAGTGAAAACTCCGGTTAATAAAGGTCCCACTAAATTATTTAAAATTTGATCCAAAAACAATATCTCCATATTCAGAACTTCATGTTGGGCATACGAAAATAGTATTCAAAGATGTGTTCCAAAATACTTGCATACGATTATCAAAACGAGAGCAATAAAACACGGGGATCCTCTTTTTATAGGATCCAGTTGGAGTCTTGCACATAGCCATGAATTTATATTCATAATGCGGTAATGATAAAGATACATAGCAACCATCAACCTTTTTTTTAAATGAAACCCGAACTCCTAATAACCTTAATAATCAATACTCCCTCCGTTTCAAAATGTAGGTTGTTTTAACTTTTCTAGATGCATAGATTTTGCTAGAGTTATGTCTAGATGCATAGCAAAACCTATGTATGTAGAAATCCAAAACGACCTACATTTTGAAGCAGAGGGAGTAATTGGAAACAATAAGCCCAGAAGTGCTTACATTTTCCCTATTGACTTCCATGACAGATATCCTCGAGCTCAACTCATCTACTGTAGCTTTGGCATGCATTAACTGCATAAGAAAAGCAACCGAAAACAAGTTAGGTTTAGTGAGTTAACTGAATTTTAGTAATAAATAAAAGAACTTGCCTTTATGTTACAATTCTCTTTCAAAACCTCTGCTTCATTGACGATTAACCTCATCTGCTGTGTCTCAGAAAGTAAACTATTACGCTCTTCGGTAATCATCAAAAGTTGTTTCTGAATTTCCTGTTCAAAATGGAGTCAACAGAAATATAGAAAATAAACATACCAAAATTTGCACTCCCTGGAAAAATAACTCATATTTAGTATTATTAATATGATGTAAAACACATCATTTTATATGGTTTCAGTGCGAGGGTAAGGGATCTGGTCTGGTGGATATGGCACTGCGTGTTCAACAAAACAAGCCCCCATGTGCAGTGGGTCATACACGAAATCGAGGAGGCGTGCCTGTGGAGATTGGGCTGGAGCGAAGGGGATCAGCACCCTATCTTTAGGACATTAGTCAATCCTTGGGCACGAGTTTTTCCTTACTCTTAGCTCCTTTTTCGCTCTT
Organism: Cenchrus fungigraminus; assembly: GCA_036936925.1. Lineage (NCBI taxonomy): Eukaryota > Viridiplantae > Streptophyta > Magnoliopsida > Poales > Poaceae > Cenchrus > Cenchrus fungigraminus. The sequence continues at coordinate 36,919,475 of CM072780.1, read as the reverse complement.
AACACAATGACACAGGAGGCCAGGAAAAAAATGGTTTCATAATGTTCGAAAACTGCGAAGCGCCAAAGAGAACTAGAGCAAGATAAATAGAGACTACAAGACTTACATTTTCACCTATAGCACCATCAATAGTTCTTCCTTTCTCCACAGCTTGGTCGGATCCTTTACAAGCCTTGCTGCACCATGTGACATTCTACTGTCAGTGGTAAGTGAGCCTATGCAAATTTGCAAATGCATCTTCTGTCTAAAATAACATGCACACTTCTACTAGACCCGTTATGTTAAACATGCACTTATTGACCAGAACCCGTTATTGATCGAGTTTGCAAAAATATCTAAGTTTATTATAGTCTGCTGGTTGTTTTCCAAATAAAAATCATCTTGAACATTTAAAAAGGATGCCCAATTCAGAGAACATCAATAAAAAATTGCAGCTTTGATGCAAAGCAGAATCAATCGAATATGTTCTTATATTTCGAAAGTACCTCCCGTTAACAGGGTTTCTTTCTAAAACGTAATAACCTTTCTAGTCTCATGTTAAAAATGATGACATGAAAACATTACAAACAACCCATCTCCAAGCTCATACATATCATGTTAATCCTTCAGTCAAACAACACTGAAGCTCTTCCACACAGATGCCGTGTTGGAAAAAAAATCGATGAGAAGACTGACCAGCATTTTATTCCTTTCTCATTCATGTCACCCTCCAAGGAAAGAGCCAGCTTTTCCTCCAGAGTTCTGCACTGTTCTCTACAACACACCAGCTCTTGCCTCACCTAGCAGTGTATTACAATATTTTAGTTAATACAGAAGTTCGCTAGAGTATCAGTACTAAAGAGCACGGAATATATATTAAACCTAACGCCCCTCTGTAAACCAATTTAACAATATTATTATTGGTGAAAAATAACACGGAATTACATTCAACCTAAAGCCCTCTGGAAGCCATTTGGGAAATAATGCCCAGCTAAGCAAATTGGACATGGTAGATGCGTAAGTTATGGGAAAATAAACATGTGACTCTGCCAGAGGTACAGGTACCTTAATCAAATCTTCTGAAAGTTTGCGGTTCTCATCGAGGCAAATATTCAATCTCTGATTAGTTTCTAGATATGCCTTCTCCTTTGCTGTCCAAATTGATTTTTCAGACTCCATGTCCAGAAGGGCATCGGTAAGTTGCTGCATTTCACATTTCATTTTAAGAAAATGAAAAGGTTCACATAACATCTAAATGGATATTTTTTTCAGGAATACGCAGGAGAGCTGCGTATCTTTGTATTAGGAAGAAACATCTAAATGAATAAAATTAAGTGATTTACCATTCCCATATCTTCCTTTTCCCTTGATACAGAATTCAAAGAAGCCTCCAATCTGTTAACAATTGATTCAGATGCAATTGATTTTTTGGTCTGCAACGCAAAAAGATAGTTTCATGATTGAAAAGGTGAGTAGAGAAAAAGGGCGTACAACAGCAATAAGGTCAAAGATATCGCAAAGACACATTTTGTATACCAGAAGTGCAATCTCATCGCTTAATGAGTTCCGCTCTAATTCAGATGAATTCAATTTATTTGCAAGATCTTCTAGTTCTGATGTCATAAGCTCCACTTTAGATAATGCTTCGTCCTTTTCAGCCATTGAAGTAGTTAAAGCTTCTTGTAAAGAAGAAATTTCTGTCTCCATATTAAAAGCATGCACCTCAAGCTTTTGATACTCCTCCTGAATATGAAAATAAAAAAGAAAAATGAGATACATGGCCACAAAGCTCCTGCAAAAAAAAGAGAGACTTTGTACTATGCAATAGCTCCCAGAATGTATAGTAAAAAAACTCAGCCACAGGAGAAGACATGTCCCTGGCTTTGCCTTAAAGAGAGAGGACTCTGCCTGGGTTTGCCCCAAAGTTAGGGGAGTACTGAACCTATCAAAGTAAAACCGAATTGCTCACCTTTCCCAATCAGCTCAAGTCTTCTGATTGAACTGGTCAGTGCACGCAACACAATGTGGTATAAGGTTAGTGATCGAGTTCAAATCCTGGCAGCCACAATTTAAAATAATTACAGACGACTCCTATTTTCATATTTGCATGTGAGGGGTTGTCGAAGTACAAGTGCCTACATTTCTCTATCAGTTTGAGCCTTTGGGTTGAACTGGTCGGTGAATGCAACTCAAACCCTTTAGGGAAGTACACACGCAAACTGTGGAAGCACCCTCTTTTGAGCCTAAGTGGGTATCCTCTCAAAGCAGATACGATCTCAAAGGAAAAAACCTAAGTCACTTCTAAAGCCAAAGTATCTATAATGTGTAAACAATGCAAGAAATGTGACCCAATATGTAAGCCACAATGACAGTACACCCTAGAAAAATGTGGTATTTGCAAAAAAAGAAGATATACCTGCATCTGGACAGCTTGATCAAAAACTTCAGCAAGTTCCTGTGGCGTGGGATTCTGCTCGTGCCTTTTGTCAACAGTGACTGAGTCACGTTTCCGTAAATCACGTTCAAGCAAAGTTCTCTGGCTTTGCAATTTCTTAACTTCTTTGTGGGCCTCTGCTTTTTCACTCTAGTAAAAGAACATGTATCGCTTGTACATCAGAAACAGCTGGCCTTTAAGTGGCAATAAAATTTATAATACCAATAAGTTGATAACCAACCTGAAGCTTTATTTTCTCCTGAATGGAATTCTTAAGTTTGTTCTCAGTCTCTCGTAATTTAGTTTTAGTCCTATCAAGTTCCCTTCGGACAGATTCCTTTTCTTTCATCAAAGAAGATGATGACAAGGTTGATACTTCCTTTTGGAGGTTTAGGAGATCTGAGAGAATGCTGTCCTTCTCCAGTTCATGTTGAAGAGTACAGTCCTGAGTATATGTAAATTTTTTAGGCCACAAAATAATGAAAATTATATGTTTGGAATTAGGATATAGGAAATAAATAATTGAAAAGAGCTTAGTCAGTGACAAACATCTATGGCCTTCTCACAGCTTTCCAGACTTGACTTCAGTTTATCAATTTCATTTTGTTGATCTTGGGATTGTTCCTCTAATAGTTTCTGCACTCAAATGAGAGTAACATTGAAGAAAAATAGAACTGCTTAAAACTTAAGTGCATCAGGGAAGATAATCAAAATTCACCTTCTCTGATTCAAGTTTGCAGACTTTTTCCATCAAACAGGCCAACAGTTTCTCATAATCCATAATCATAGAACTGAACTGTGTAATATCCTCATGAGCTGAGTGCTTTACTTCCTATGGAAAGCAAAATTACACATCAATTATATACGTGTACTACGAATGAAAGTTGGAAAGTATGAGACGGTTAAATAAACGCCGTACAACACTAAGTCAGCATACATAAATCTACATGGAAATCAATAATCAGCATAATAGAGTGTTCCACTGATGAGACGTTTTCACTAGACTGCATGCAGGAATTTTCAAAGTTTGTAAATTATAACAGTAACATAGCAATGCAATTGTTTCACAACCCACAGATTATGGCAGCTAGCCATTCATATTATATTTCTTCACGGTAATAGGATATTAGCATATAGGTGAAAATATTTACAGGGAAAACCAGATTTTTTCGAAACTTAGGGAAAACCAGATTGAGTATTTGCATGTCTAAAGCAAACCACTGGGCTAAAGTGTATTATGGACTAAAATGCCTGTTGACACTCAATGCTGAACATCGAATAAGATAGTTAATTTAACCAAAAAACATGATTATTCAAGAAAAACACAATCTGGAGATGCTGTCATACAAAAAGAGAGAAACCATACAAGAATGCCTTGTGCCATAGTCAAGAGATTCTGACAAAGTTCATCAATAAAAGAAAGAGTGCTATCAACTGAGTTTCCCAACTGATCCGCCTCCAAAGTTATTCCTCGAGTCTCCATCAATACATTACTGAGGAATCCGAACGCTACTTCCTGGAAGTTGCAGAAAAATGTTTCACACATGTATCCAGCATGTTATGGCTATAACACGAAACGGTTGCAGGAAGATGGAAATAAAATATATTCCTAGCTATGGTTTCTTTCACAAAAAGTAGAGTGCAATGCAACTGGAAGAGGGCCACAAAGTACCTGGTTGGATTTTACATTAGCAGACAGTGTGGAGAATTTCTCGTTAGCAACCTTTGCTTGTTCTTTTGCGGCTAGAGCATTCAGCTGAAGCTGCAGATAGACAAAGTAGTATAGAATGTAAGTACAGCTTCAAGGTGAAGCACAGGTTTCATTGAAAAAGTTGCCATGCAATCGTGGCAAAATAATGAGCATAAAATTTCAGATGAATTGTTTAGAGTGTAACACCTTGAATCGAATGCTGTATTTATTAGGGAAAACATAAGAATAACTTTTAATTTCTAAAATGTAGCAACATTTACCTCTTCATACTTCTCACTGAACGAGGTCTTCTGTTGTGTTGCCAACTCAAGAACATCATCCAAATTAGTTTGAATAGAACTCTTCTCTGCCTCCAACAACTTGATCTGCTTGGGATTTATTCAAATACTTAAAAAAAATTGTTTCAGAGCAGCATGATACTAGAGGGGAAACTAGCACCTGATCTTGAAGTTGTTTAATGACAAAAATGGCTTCGGATTCTCGAGCAGATAAGCTACTAACTACGCAAGATGCAGTGCTTTCCTGACTTTGCAGAGCATCATTCCCATCACGAGGGCCGTGGGGTATTGTCCCCCCAAATTGCTCCTGATCTGATTTCTTCTGGCAACATCATGGATTCAGCGATCAGATGTGTAATAACAAAAATTGCAAAATATTTAGTTCAAAAAAATTGCAAAATATTTTTGGAAAGTGAAGTTCAACTTGATTAGGTATTTTGTATTATAGAAGGCCAAAAGCTCAAAACGAGAAGCATCAGAGTCAATCACCACTGTATTTGGCTTTCTTCGGGTAACATGCAGCAAAGCATGTGAGTCAGGAAGAGAAACATCTTCACTGTCTTTGGATATATCACTAGATGAGCAAGCGCCAGAACAAGGCTCATCATTACTTGCATAGCTTCCTTGCATTAACTCTTCAAAATGCGGCGGCATTCCCATATTGCGTTCATTTCTAACCGTGCTGCTTGCACGGCCTTCTGCAGCAGGTCCTAAAACCTGGATATTGCGTACAGATACTGAGAAGAGGTTCTTAACACAACAAGACATCTTATGCATAAATTTCAATACTCTTACGATGATTTGATATGAAAGGAAACAAAGATATCAATATTGTTTGGGGAATAGTTTTCCTGTGTATTCCTCCAACCCTAGAAGGGTGGGTATATAGTCAGTGTTACATGGGCCTCTATATGGGCTATACACAGGCCATATGGGCCACACTCACATATATACACATATACTCAACACCCCCCCGGCAGTCTGGACTACCGGCGCAGCGGTGTACAAGACTGGCCAACAAAGAAAGAAACTCACACACAAGGCCTTCCTCCGCCACCGCCTTCCTCCGCGGGCTGTCTCCACGTCCCACCTCTGTCGCAGCCGCCGACAGCGCCCTTGCTGCGGCCCTGGAGAGCGCCAAGACCGAGGCAGCCGCCGCCGAGGAGCGCGTGCGTCTGGCTGCCCTCGCCTGGGAGCACGAGCGCACCACGGCTGACACTCTTGCTCGCCGAGTCGCCGAGGCGGAGCACTTCCTCCACACCTCTGCAGGGAAGCGCGCCACCTCCTCTCAGCAGCCTTCACCTACTGCTCACCCCGCGTCGCGCGCTGGGCCCCCGAGTGGCGCGGACGACCCGATGGTCGCCTACCTCCACCTTCAGGCTGCCGGGGTCCCGCACATCAAGAACCTGGTCACCGTCCTCCTCGACTCCACCTCCACCTTCTACGCTCGCTGGAGGGACCAGGTCCTCCTCACTCTCCGCCACTACGCCCTCGACGGCCACGTCCTCTCCGACATTCCTGCCCGTGCTCGCGACCCGGCGTGGCAGCGCCGCGACAGCATCGCCATGTCCTGGATCTTTGGGACCATCTCCATAGACCTGCAGGACATCGTGCGGACTCCGCGTGCCACCGCGCGCGACGTCTGGCTTGCCCTCGAGACTCAGTTTCTCGGGAACACCCAGACTCGTGCCCTCCAGCTTGACGTCGAGCTTCGCACGCTCGAGCAGGGCAACCTGTCCGTGGGCGACTACTGCCGGAAGATGAAGAGCACGGCCGATGCGCTTCGCGACCTCGGGTACCCGGTCCCGGAGCACGTCTTGGTGCTGAATGTCGTGCGGGGCCTTCCCAGCAGTTACGAGGCCCTGCGGACGTTGATAACGCACCAGCGGCCGCCACCCACCTTTCTGGAGGTCCGCGATGCTCTCACCCTCGAGGAGCTCACCCGGGGCCTCCACACACCTGCCTCGACCACGTCCACCACCTCTCGTGCTCTCGCCGCTGCCCCACCACCGTCCTCCGCCTCACCGCCTGCCTCTCTCCTTGGTGCTCCTCCCCCCGAGCCGAGCGGGGGTGGGGGGCCGTGGGGGCCGCCGCGGCGGCCGAGGATGCGGTGGTGGGGGTCGTGGGACGCCCACCCAGGCTCCGACCCCTGCTCTCGCTCCTCTTCCCGGAGGTGCGCCCTGGCCGACCTTCTCCAACCCGTGGTCAGGGCGCATCTCCATGTGGCCCCACCAGGGTCAGGGAGGGGGGCCTCGTCCCCCGCACCAGCCGGCGGCCATGCTCGCGGGTGCTGCCTCCTACGCGCCGTCCTGGACTCCACCTCCTCCTCTGCCCAGCTCGTCGTGGCAGGGGGGTGGGATCAGGCTGCCTTGGCGCAGTCCTTCAGCACTGTGGGGCTGACCCCGCCCGTTGGCACCGAGTGGATCGCCGACTCGGGTGCCTCTTACCATACTACTCCGGATGCGGGTATCCTTTCCTCTGTCCGACCTCCTCACCCCTCTTGTCCTTTTTCCATCATGGTCGGTGATGGTTCTTGTCTTCCGGTCACTTATGTGGGTTCTGCTCATGGTCCCTTCCGTCTCTCTGATGTCCTTGTTTCTCCTCAGATGGTTCACAATCTCCTTTCTATTCGTCAATTTACAGCTGACAATTCTTGTTCTGTGGAGTTTGACACTTCTGGTCTTTCTGTGAAGGATTTGGCTACCGGGAGTCCACTCCTCCGCTGTGATAGCACCGGGCCCCTTTACACCCTTCGGCGTCCTGCCTCCGCTGCCTCTACTTCACCTTCATCCTCTTCGTCAGCTGCTCTAGCCACGACACCGTCTTCCACCACCTGGCACCGCCGCCTCGGTCATCCCGGCCGAGATGTTTTGGCTCAGATTAGTCGTAGTGGAGATGTCTCTTGTACTAGGACTACTGCTGAGCACCTCTGTCATGCATGCCAGCTTGGTCGCCATGTTCGGCTTCCTTTTTCTTCTTCGCATAATTCGCATGCTTTTGATCTTATCCACTGTGATTTGTGGACCTCTTCTGTACTCAGCATTTCTGGCTATAAGTATTATCTGGTTATCATTGATGATTTCTCTCACTACTCCTGGACCTTCCTTTTGCGTGCCAAGTCTGACACCTTCCCCACCCTCCTTCACTTCTTTGCCTGGGTGTCTACTCAGTTCGGCCTCACCGTTAAGGCCGTCCAGTGCGACAACGGTCGTGAGTTCGATAACTCCACCTCTCGCTCCTTTCTCTCCCGAGGTGTTCAGTTGCGTATGTCTTGTCCGTACACTTCCCCACAGAACGGCAAGGCAGAGCGCATGATTCGGACTACGAACGATGTCATGCGCACTCTTCTGATCCAGGCCTCCCTGCCCCCCACGTTTCTGGGTAGAGAGCCTTCACACTGCCACCTACCTTCTTAACCGTCTTCCTTCTACCGCTTCTCCCGCTCCGACTCCTCACCACGCTCTCTTCGGTACCCCTCCCACTTACGCTCACCTTCGTGTCTTCGGGTACGCTTGCTACCCGAACCTTGCTGCCACTGCTCCTCACAAGCTCGCACCTCGCTCGACACGTTGTGTGTTCCTTGGTTACTCCCCTGACCATAAGGGGTACCGCTGCTACGACCTCACCTCTCGTCGGGTTCTTATCTCCCGACATGTTGTGTTCGACGAGTCGGACTTCCCCTTTACCTCCACCTCCACACCCACTCCTGATCCTGACATTGAGTCCATGTTTTCTGACCCGGTGGTTCAGCCACCTGTTTCTGTTTCTCCTTTTTCAGCAGGTCTTTCTGGTACACCACCGGCTCTGGCCCCTTCGGCTGCGCCACGCGCGGCGCCTGCGCCTCCTCTTGCACCACCTGCGGTTCCGGTGCCATTCGTTGCACCTGACGTGAGCTTGGTGCCTTCGACCGCGCCACGCGCGGCCCCGGCGCCCCCGGAGCCCCTCGCCGCGCCACCCGCGGCTTCGACGCCTTCTGTCGCGCCCCCGGCGCCTCTCGCCGCGCCACACGCGGCTCCGGCGCCTCCTCCCGCGCCACACGCGGCCCCGCCACCACCTGCACGCTACACCGAGCCCGTGCAGGTGTACCAACACCGTCCGGTACCTCCACCACCGCTGGCTTTTCCGGCTCCTCCACCGGCGGTGCCCGTGGACTATGCGCCTCCTGTGCGCTATGTCTACGGGCGCCGCTCCACGGCTCCGCCTCCTCCACCACCGTCACCGGAGCCGTCTCCTCCACCGGCGCCCACACCGCCTCCGCCGCCGCCTCCACCACGTCGCTCTCGGGTGGAGCCGGCCGTGTACCACCCGCCGGTCATCCACCGGGATTCTCGTCACACCCATCCCATGGTGACCCGGCAGGCGGCCGGGGTTCTTCGGCCGCGGGCTCTCTCCGCCACCGAGGGGGAGCCGCGGCTCTCTCCGATCCCGACGTCGGTTCGTGAGGCTCTCGCCGATCTGAACTGGCGTCGTGCGATGGAAGAGGAGTACGGAGCTCTTCTTGCCAACCAGACTTGGGACCTTGTGCCGCGTCCGTCTGGTTGCAATGTGGTGACCGGCAAGTGGATTTGGACGATCAAGCGACGTGCTGATGGTACTCTGGAGCGCTATAAGGCGCGTTGGGTCCTTCGGGGGTTCACTCAGCGTCCTGGTGTGGACTATGACGAGACTTTCAGTCCAGTGGTCAAGCCTGCTACAGTGCGCACTGTTCTCTCTTTGGCTCTCTCTCGGTCTTGGCCAGTGCACCAGCTCGATGTCAAGAATGCATTTCTTCATGGCACTCTGACCGAGACAGTCTACTGCAGCCAGCCAGCAGGGTTTGTGGACTCCAGTCGTCCGGATTTGGTCTGCCGGTTGAACAAGTCTCTCTATGGTTTGAAGTAGGCTCCTCAAGCATGGTACTCTCGGTTTGCCACCTTCTTGCTGACATTGGGGCTTGTTGAGGCCAAGTCAGATACTTCGTTGTTCATATATCACCATGCTGATGGGCTTGCCTACCTCCTCCTCTACGTTGATGACATTGTTCTGACTGCCTCTAGTTCACAGCTGCTCCAGCGGATTATCTCTTCTCTTCAGCAGGAGTTTGCTGTGAAGGATCTGGGCAAGCTTCACCACTTCTTAGGCGTGACAGTTGAGCCCCGTCAGGCTGGTCTTCTCCTTCACCAGCGTCAGTATGTCCTTGATATCCTGGAGCGTGCCGGGATGACTGATTGCAAGCCTTGCTCCACTCCTGCCGAAGCTGTCTGCTACTCTGGGTGATCCTGTGGCTGATCCTACTGCTTATAGGAGTCTTGCTGGAGCTTTACAGTACCTCACTTTCACCAAGCCGGATCTCACCTACGTTGTCCAGCAGATCTGTCTCCATATGCATGATCCTCGGGAGTCACATCTGGCTGCGCTGAAGCGCCTTCTTCGCTACGTCCGAGGCACGGTTGACTTCAGCTTGATCCTCCACCGGTCTCCTTCTGCTGAGCTGGTCGTCTACACTGATGCTGACTGGGCGGGGTGCCCGGACACGCGCCGCTCCACCTCAGGTTATGCCGTCTTCCTCGGCGGCAACCTCATCTCCTGGTCGTCCAAGCGACAGCCGGTTGTCTCCCGCTCGAGTGCTGAGGCAGAGTACCGGACTGTTGCTAACGGCGTGGCTGAGGCGTCCTGGCTCCGACAGCTCTTGGCTGAGCTTCACAGCCCGCTCGCCAAGAGCACGCTCGTCTACTGCGACAACGTCAGCGCCGTGTACCTCTCCACCAACCCGGTTCAGCATCAGCGGACGAAGCATGTGGAGATTGACTTGCATTTCGTTCATGACCGGGTGGCTATCGGTGATGTTCGGGTTCTTCATGTACCGACCACCTCCCAGTTTACTGACATCTTCACCAAGGGTCTTCCCTCCTCGACCTTCTCGGAGTTTCGGTCCAGCCTCAACGTAGCCGGTGGCTAGTTGTGGCTGCGGGGGGCCTTGTGTGTGAGTTTCTTTCTTTGTTGGCCAGTCTTGTACACCGCTGCGCCGGTAGTCCAGACTAGAGGGGTGTTTTATATGTGTATATATGTGAGTGTGGCCCATATGGCCTGTGTATAGCCCATATAGAGGCCCATGTAACACTGACTATATACCCACCCTTCTAGGGTTGGAGGAATACACAGGAAAACTATTCCCCAAACACACCGTGGCCTGGAGGAGCACCCACACCCGGAGATGTCCCAGCGGAGACGGAGGCGGCGGCCGAAGTGGAGTCTGGGCCGCCAGCACCCGTGCTCAGGCCAGTATAGCCGGCGAAGGCAGGGGCCAGGGCAGCTGCATCCAGGCTGCCTGTGCCCGCGCGCGCCCCCAAGAGGCGGAGGGCGGCAGTCACGGCATCAGGCCCGGCCGCTGCAACGGTTGCCACGGTGGCAGGGGAGAGGCCATGGGCGGCGGCCAGGGCTTGGAGGGCGGCCGCGGCCGCGTCCTGGGCGGCCAGGGCGCCGGCAACCGCTCCCAGCGGGGCCCCAGCAAGGGTGAGGGCGGAATCGGCAAGGGTGGCGGCGGAATCGAAGGGAGAAGGGTCCAATTCGAGGTCCCCAGCGCCGCCGTCCCCGTCGGTCGCGTCAGGGAAGCCCGCGCCCGCGGCCTCCGCGCTGGGAAGGCCCGCGCCCGCGCCTTTCGCGGCCGCGCCCGCACCGCCCGCGCCTCCCGCGGCCGCGCCCGCACCGCCCGCGCCCACGCCTCCTGCGCGGAGGGCGGCGTCCGCGGCGGCGGAATCGGCCAGTAGGGGGCGCGAATCGGAGATGGTGAGGGCGGCGGCGGGATCCAGGAGCGACGGCGGAACGGACGGACGCCGAGCCGCGGCGGAGGCGTAGGAGAAAGGAAGGAGGAGAGGGGAGGAGGGGACGGCCAGCCTGCCATGGCTGCTGCTAGAGCTCAGGGAGAAGCAGCCGGCGGCGCCTGGAGCTAGAGGAAGGAGGAGAGGATGGAAACCCTAGCTGATACCATGTTTGGGGAATAGTTTTCCTGTGTATTCCTCCAACCCTAGAAGGGTGGGTATATAGTCAGTGTTACATGGGCCTCTATATGGGCTATACACAGGCCATATGGGCCACACTCACATATATACACATATACTCTAACAAATATATGTATGGCATGCACCCTGAAAAATGACATCACCAGTCCACCATGTATGTAATCTATTATCCACATATCCACCCTAAGAAAAATGATGCATTCACAGAGAGAACATCTAAATTAATATTCTGGGGTCAGAACTAACAATGTTGCAGAGCCATCCAAAAACAAAAAATGTGCCTGTAGACTTTCAGAATGCCAAATTGAACATGTTGAAAAGCATCACTTATAATTATACCTCAATACCAATTTGCCTTGTGTTTGGCCCAGGACACCAAGTTACCCTTCTTTTGTCCTGTTCAAGGAAGAATTTTTTTCTTAATAAAAAGCTATTAGTAGACTAAAGAATAGTGCTAAATTGTTGGTCTTCTGTATAAAAGAGTCATGTGCCGCATGGCAATTTCTGTAAACTCAGTTTAAACAGATTTTACTTCATGTTATCAGCAGAAAAGAAAGAACACCTATAAAGAAAATTTGGAAGGAAGCAATGAACAGCCATGCTGTTCATAGCCTTTTACAACTGTTACATATTACATAAATAAATTGTGACAACTAACCTTACTAAAAGCAGTACTCCTGTCATCTCTCTCTGAATTTAATACCAATGAACTAAGATTCTCAATTTTCTTTGCTTGTTCAATCAAGCGTCTGTCACGCTGCTCTTTAGCTTTCTTTTCCTCCTCCAACTCTAAAGCAATTCTCTCCTTTTCCAGTTCACTCTAGAAAAATAATGATAAGATCAATTCATGTATTATATAGTCATGAATCACTGAATGGAAAAAAGAAATGCTTGAGAAAGAAACCTGCAGTAGCGTGTTCCGCAAATTCAGAATTTCTTCGCCCCAATGATCACTTTGAGAGTTCTAAGAATAAAGAGGAGTGTAAGATTGTATTTTTGAAGCTGTGTAGTGTATAGATTTAATGCTTAAAACACTTTAAAACATACCCTAAGTTTTGCACGGAGCTCCTCTATTTCTTTCCTCTGGCGTTTTAATAACGCAGCATCTGTCAAAATCTGCAAATATATAACGTAGGATTTATGTAATTATAGCACAATGAATAGCAATAGTAATCTAGCTGGCAACAGAAACATTTTGATACCTCATTAACGCATGCACAATTTGTTACACGCAATGCTCTACTTGCAAACTGCAAGCTGCTTTTTGTCTCATCAGCATGGACCTACATACAAAATAAAAAATAAATAGTTTACCAGGACACAAATAACAAAGGTATTAGTTCTAACAAAGGAATTTAGCCAGTGCTCGAGGAATTTCTTATCTCCTCGCCCTAGTGCCCTCACAAGAGCAGTGGGGTTCTTGGTCTAGTTTTGGTCCTGGTTTCTTTGGAGTGTGAGATTAATCCTAGATTTCCGTGGGTTTTTTGGTACAGGTTTTGGCCATAACAAAACCTGTTCTGTAACTTTGGGTTTTTTTTTAAACCCTACTCTTCTCAATATATTGATGCGCAACTCTCCTGTGTGTTCGAGAAAAAAAAGTTCTAAGACTATAATGATCGCTCTTTGGCTCTTTGCTGTTGGCTAATGACATGTCAGAATATTCACTTTGAGTTTTTAACTAAATGTGAAGTTTTAAAAGAAAAGGTAGTAGCACCTTTCAACTTAATGTCCACAGTGCAACATCAATCAGTAAGCAAAATAAGCATGTATTACAAATATGCAACAGAAAATGCTTCAGTAGTTCATACTTCAGGATACAATTTTGCAGGAGTGAAACAAATAGCACATTTTTCTCCTTCCATCATCCAATAGACCAGACAACATGAGAACTCAATTGATAGCAAATAATGAGATATAGCATACCTGTGCAAGTGTTATATTACAGATGATAGCTGTGTTAGAATTTCCACCCAGAGCAGGCTGCAATATCCTTGTCAGTTTACTGTCACGGTATGGGACATGTCCGCTGAGAATAAAATCCATTACTAAAGCAGTCATGAAAAAAATTATCGAAACAAGTTAGGCTTCGCTAGTAAAAAATACTTACCCTTGACCATCTATGCCTTCACTCAATTTCTTTATAACTGTACCAAGAGTCATGAGACTTTTGTTAATATGAGAACCCTCCTTAAGCCTCACACCCTCTGCACCCGTCTTTGCAGCTCGTTCTGAGCCAGCTAAGTCCACAAGGTTCTGAAATGTAGATTGTTCACATAATTGGAAAAAAACAAGAAATCTGAATCGTATACATCGATAACTAAATAAGTACACCTTCCATCTAGGCCTGCCACTGGGGAGGGTATGGACAAAGTGACAAACCCACTCTTTTTGATACCCAAATCCAAATATATATTATTCACATATTGAGTTGCATGCACCAACCAGTTCAATCCAAAAGCTTAAGATGATGAGGAAAGGTGGACAATTCACTTACACTCCAACACAATCCTCACCCTCCCCATTGTCACCCATATCCAATGAATAATTAATTTTGTACTAGATACTATGTATATCCAATGGATAAATTGTACCCTCCCCATACCCTCCCTCCCCATTTCTAATGGATAATTAATTTTCTACCCATACCTCCCCTTTTGAGGTGGGTGTGGATTTGCGTATGAATTATGGACACCCAGCAACAGGCCTACCTCAGCCAAAAATAAGTGATGTTTCAGACAATGGTCCTAAAAAACAACTTTGATGTTTCAGGTTTTACAAAGGTGCTCATTTCAGTTGATGTTGTACCAACTCAAGAATAGACATGACATCTTTGAGAATCATTTAGTTTTTGCAACATTATACAAGACACCCAGCTCCCTGTTCACTGATTACAAGGCAGAAAGGAACACAAATTTCCTAGGCATGTGCTCACTACTCATTTTGTGCCTTTTTTAACTGTGCACAAGCCTAAGAAATCAAATAAAGATTCAACACAAATCAACAAATACAATTCTCAATCTGAAATATTAGTAACGATATGGATAACCAATCTAAAGATAAACCACACATATTCCAATAGGAAAATTATTATTTACTGGAGAGTGTAGTGGCAACTGCACATACCAATACGGATACTCGTACAGCATCACAAGAATCTTCAACTTCATTGTCGTCGCCTTTTTCTCTGCTCTCAATTACCTGGACATTAATAGCATAAGAATCGAAGTTGCGATCCAGTGGAAAATAATACAGAGAAATATAAGCAAACCATGCGGAATATAGTGTGAGAACGGCTGCTGTAAAGATTCATGTTTGTCTCTCCAATATGCCGGTGAGCTGCAATTTTGCTAACAGTTTATTAAGAAGAGTGAATTATAGATTAACTGAACCAGAAGACCTTCAAGAAAGCTTACATTCTCCAAAAGACATAAAATCCATAACCTGCTCCGCGCATGTAACAATCTCTTCTCTTAACCCAGCAACAAATATCCCTTTCTTCATTCAAAAAAAGCAACATGAAACAATAAGACAACGTTTTAAAAACAGTGTTAGTTGTCAAGTTCATATTAAAAGATGGGACGTTTACCTCACTACTCTCATGAACCTGCAACTTCCGATGTTCTGGCACAAGAAGGTCATTAATGTCTTCATTGTAAATTTCCATATAAGACATACGGACAAGAAATTCTCTGTCCAAATGCTACACAGCAGCGAAAACAAATAAGCCAAACAGAATACACAGCATAATAGAAACTTGGGCAAGGTTCAATATAATAAGCAGGATTTATGAAAATAAAGAAAAAAGTGACATAGGACTATTCTAAGCAACCTTTTGTAAAACACGTTAAAAAGTCCTAATAGGATTCAGGAGCAATTAAATCAAAAAATGTCTGCTCATATATTAAGAATTAATTGAATATGTTAGCAGCATGCAGCAGCTAGAATAAAATAGCTCTCGCTTGATTCTCATAGTGTACACTAAAGTAAGTAACCATAATAAAGATTTTTTTTTTTTGAAAACCGAGATGTAGAATCAACCTCTTCAATACGCTGGAATAAGTCTTGAACTGCAAGTGGTATTATTCCAGGTTCATTGGTGGACCCTCTCATCGTGTGGGTCTTCCCACTATTAGTTTGACCATATGCAAAAACAGTGCCTGTCAAAATGAAAGAGATCAATTGATTTCAATGCATATTGACTCAGCAAATTGCCCGATTGATTGAGAAAATTCTTCTGTGTGAAGCATTGAGAAACACAACTAAATAGAGAAAAAACAGCACGACTTAAAAAAAGATAGAAAAGGTAAAGAGAACAAATATGAACCTACACTCGGAATGGCAGAAAAACAACGTTGAACCTGCTGAACAATGAACACCACAGTAACTGGAAGCCAAAGAGCATAGCACTGTCCCATGGTTCCTAGGTATAGATACTAGTGACAGCTAGAAGCCTGCAGTCCTACAAGACTAGAAAGAACTTTAGCTCTTCAACTAGAGACAATCTAGGTTCCTGACAAGATAGCTATAACAATAATAAACTAAAACTTAACATGAGGTAATCAAGACATGAAATAATGGCTAAGAACCCAAATTCAGCTGATGTTGGTGGGATAGTGTTAACATTACTCAAAATGACTGGACTAACTACCGTAGCACCTACAAAATACTCCAATGGTTCGTAGGTGGAGTTAAAAGAGATGCCGAGAGGTCACTGAAAAATTGCCACATATCAAGGTAGTATGACTACCCCTTCCTTTAGATTTCTTCAGCTCATCTCATTTTGATGTAGTAGTATCCTGGAAGGTGTAGTCATACTACATGAGAATGAGATTCATGAGCTGAAGAGGTATAAAGGAAGAGGTATTATTCAAAAGCTGGACCAAAAGTGGACTACGACTTGAGGAACTTGTGGAGAAAGAGTAGATTTCATTCTACCTAGCGCAAGTGAGGTTACGGAAACAGTACAGTGGGGCAAACTGGCAGAGTGAGGACCAAAACCAATGGCAAGATTGGTCGTTATTCCACAACTTATGGGTTTCAGACAAAGGATCTTCTCTCCCTGTAGTTGTTCAACCAGATGGCTGATGATTTATCTACCATGGTAAATAAAGTCAAGGAAGGGGGTCTCATCAAATGGGATGTTGCCTGTCTGCATTACGCTGAAGATCCCATATTACAGTGCTGGAGGCATATTCTAATTCCACGAAATAAGCACGTTCTTCATCTCTCCCGCAAGCAGCAACCTCTCATCACCAATCCTCATCAGCATATTACATTGTAATCTCAGAGCATGGGCGTGCTTATTACAGTGCCGGAGCAGTTGATTTCAGGGGGTGTCGCCTCTCCAGTGAGTAGCAACACCCATAATCAGCACTAGACCGTACATTACAGCTATAGCAAGTGGAGCGTATACGGTATACCTAATAGCCTGACACAGTACAACTCTGAAATGCAATTGGACCCAACTTGCTCGCCCTGGGAACTACAACCACAGCAAACAGAGGAAACGAGATTACCATTGAACCCACGGACCACGGAATCGACGATGCGCTTGGTACGGGTCTCGTAGACCTCGGCGGTGCGGCACCCCTCGCCGAATATCCTGTCTGCGAGAACGACGGGAAGCTCAACCAATCAGGAATCCCCTACAGTATCAAACGGCAGGGAATCGAAGCGAAAGCGGAGGGGCGGAAGGGCGGGGGCTCCTCACCGAACTCGAAGCGGGTGGAGGACTGCGCGGAGTGGGCAATGGTGTTGCCGGAGATCCTCCATGGGCTGCTCCGCGCGTCCTCCGGGGAGAGCGGCCGCGAGCGCACGGCGACGTGGATCCGCTCCATCTCCGGGCGCCGCGGGTCGGGGAGGCGCCGGGGAGGACGGGAGCGGCAGTGGGGAGTGGGGTCTCCTGGCCGTCTGGGGCTTGGGGATTTTTGGGAGGTGGGTTTCCTTCGATTTTGGTTTTCCCGCTTGATGAGAGAGAGAGCAGGGGAGGACCCGATGTCGTCGTCACTTGGGCCTCATGAGCTAATAAGCCCAGCCGTATATTAAAAAAGGCCCAGACTGTTATTAGGCTTTTTATTTTCCGTACCAGAGAGCAGCAGATTTCGGGGGCTCCTGTATGCCTTCCGGAAGATAGATAAGCATGCGAACTTCCAGCTCACTAAAGTTCATCTACATGATGTTTTTTATTTCCCACCAGCATACTTAATGATTATAAAATTAAAAATGTTCCAACATTTTTCGAAAATGTTACAACATTTTTTCTTCAACGTTTCTAGTAATTTTTCGTCAACATTTTAGAAATGTTCCAACATTTTTTTAGTCAACATTTTTGTGGAGGCTTCTTCCAACATTTTTCTGGAGGCTTCTTCCAACATTTTTCAGAAATGTTCCGACATTTTTAAAAAATGTTGGTTTCGTCAACTATTTTTTGTCAACATTTTTTAAATGTTGCAACATTTTTTAAAATGTTGGACAACATTTATCTCCTTTTTAGGTTTCTTCCAACATTTTTCAGAGAATTGTTACAACATTTTCAAGAAATATTGGTTTTGTTAACTATTTTTTATCAACATTTTTAAAAATGTTGCAACATTTTTTAGAAATGTTGGAAAAAATTTTTAACTTTTTTCCACCGGCCGGCACGGCGGCGCGCGCACACGGGGCTGCATGCCCGGCGCCCTGACGCGCGGGCGCGGAACCCCGGCAGCGGCGCGCGCACGCGGGGCTGGCTGCTCGGCGCCCCGGCGCGCAGGGGCGAAATCCCGCCGCGGGCGCGCGGAGCCCCGGCCGCGGGCACGCGGCGCGCGCGGGGGGCCGCGGCGGGTTGTGGCGGCAGCGGCTGGAGGCCGCGGCAGGCCGGCGGAGACCAGGCGCGCACAGGGACCGCCGACCATGGCGCCGGGGCGCGGGTGGCGGCGGGGCGCAGGGGTGACTGGAGGTAGAAGAAGATAGGGTTAGCTTTCGTGGGCCTTCGTGGGCTGCTGGTGGGTTTATAGGTCGTTTGCTAAAAATCTTCCGGAAGACATATAGGATTTCCCGCGGATTTCTTCCAAACTATACCTGAGCATTTCACGAGCCGGGCCGGGCCGAAAAAACCCAGGTTTTCGGGACGAGAAAATTCTGCCCATGACCGTCCCATGGGACGTGTCGGGCCTCAGTTTTCGGGCCAGGCCCGTGCTTGGGCGGGCCGCCCGCGCATTTTATAGTGTAAAATAACTAAAAACAGCATTTCGGGCCGGGCTCGGGCCAAAAAAATTTTTCGCGGGCTTCAAGATCTCTGCCCACGCCCGTCCAGTAAAGTTCGTGGGCAGGCCGGGCCGGGCTAAAAATGCTCAGGTATATTCCAAACGAAACTAAAATATTGGTTTTGCATTTTATTTTATACTTTATAAATGAGTGAATTTCACTGTAGGTCCACGAACTTTTCCCGAGATCTCATCTAGGTCCGCAAACTAAAAAAACGATCATCTAGATACATAAACTTTTTCCGATGTCTCATCTAGGTCCGCCAACTAAATAAGCGGTCAACTAGGTTCATGAACTTTTAAAGAGCGGTCATCTAAGTCCAAAGTGGTGGCGACGAGCCATGTGTGGCCGCGGGGTAGTGCACAGTGCAAGCCCACTCCACCGTTGAAGCAGCACCACCTCCGCGTCTCCCCACTGTCAGGAGGCTCGTCACCACCGTTTTGAACCTAGGTGATCGTTCTTTAAAAGTTCATGGACCTAGATGACCGCTCTTTAAAAGTTTATGACCCAGATTACCGCTTATTTAGTTTGCGGACCTAGATGAGATCACAGAAAAAGTTTACGGATCTAGATGACTGCTTTTTCAGTTTGCGGACCTAGATGAGATCTTAAGAAAAGTTCATGGACCTACAGTAAACTTCACTCTTTATAAATCATGATACCATCGTACAAAAAACCTTCTGTTTGATCCTTAGATAACATGAAATTTGAACAGTATTTTCTTTTTTTGAAAACGCACAGCTTTTTTTGGAGGGAAGATTCATCCTATCAGGTTTTTTTAGAAGGGAGATGTATTATCTTAACGCATTACACGGGTCCTTTTACAGATAGGACCCCAAAGAAAAGGAAAATTACAAAGAAGTCTAAAACTCCTGTTCATCTTCTTCGAAGCCTTCAGAAATCCGTTCGTCACCGCCGCCGAATCCGCTTCCCAATCGTCGCCGGGCACCAGAGTCAATCTCCACAAAGTGTAGGTCGCAGAGGAGGGCTTACTTCTAGGCGAATCGGCCGAGTACACTGCCTCCCAGGCACATCGGTTAACTCCGGTACCCACGACGCATCCTTCAATTCCACCGTCGGTAACCCGAGCAAAGCTCAGATTTTCACAAAGATTATCTTCCTCGAGATTAACAGTATCAACAACATCATCACCTGAAGAAGACGACGATGCGCCGACTCTCGACTCCTGGACAGGTCTCCCCAGCCTCTCCGTTGACGTCGGAGTAGATCGTCATCGGAGAACGGAAAAAGCTGGGAGAAATTATTCCTATGCAACGTCGTCGCCTCCGCATCGCCAACGCTGCCAGGAAAACCAAGTCGTAAAAGAATCACGTTCCTCCGGCAAAACCTAACTCCACCGCCGAGCATCAGCGGCGAGTAAACCCTAGACCTAAAAGGACTCGACTATGACTCGATCTACTAAAAGGAGGGACCCCGCCCCTTTGCCACCGGCTGGAAGCCGGAAACGGAAGGAACGGGGGCCAAGGCGCCGCGCGGCGGCGGCGCTAAAGTAACCGAGTCGTCTCGGGGCGAGGCGGGGGTCGAGGGACTCTCGGTTATGCCTTCATTCTATCAGGTTCTTATGACCGACATGTACTCGTACAATCCAAAGCAGAGCCACCTCAAATTCTCAGGTGGTCAGAATGTCAGGAAGCGTCAGCGCTTTCCTCCCCCTCACCGGCGCCCTCGTGTCCGGGAAACACCCGTCCGCCGGCAGGTCGCCCACCTCCCCGAACTCCGACACGGTTATAGGGAACGGCAGCAGGTGCCCCGGCAGGTCCTCCACCCTGTCCTGTGTGTACACGTCCCACAGCCGCTCCGCGGCTCTCCGCACCGCCCGCACGCACTCCGCGCTCTCGGGCTCCAGGAACACGGCACCGCCGTCGCCGGCGTGGCGTCCCATGAAGTGCTCGTGCCACAGAGACATCCGGAAGCAGTGTACCTGCCCCCGCGCGCGCCCGCACGGCCCGTTCAGGTGCGCCGGCTGGTAGCTCCCCTGCGCGATCTCGCTGTCCCGGTTGCCCGCCAGGGATCGCTCGTTCAGGTTCGCCGAGCCGACGATGACGTACTCGTCGTCCACTGCGATCGAGCAAGATTGTGAGGTCAGACTACTGAGAGCTCTAAGATGATGACAACGCAAGAGAAGCTGAAGACATCGCGGTACCGATCATGAGCTTGGCGTGCACGTAGATGGGGCCCCGCCGGTTCACCTGCGCGCGCCAGTAGTCCGTGTCCTCCTCCGGCGCCTCCGGCGGCGAGTACTCGCCGGGGAGCGGTGCCTCCCGGTTCCCGAGGCAGAAAAAGTTGAGGTAGTCGCAAGGGTGCGCCTGGCCGCGCAGCCCGGCGTCGTCGATGGCCTCCATGACGATGCCGTACATCATCTCCACGGTCCGCCTGTTCCAGAGCAGGATGGCCTGCATGGCCTCGTCCGCCGGTGGCCCCTCGGGCCACATCGGCGTCACGACGTACGCCGCGAACCTCTCGCCGCGCCGGATCATGGCAGCGACCTTGAGCGCGATCTCAACGGGCACCAGGTTGAGGCACCCGGCGTCTCGGTCCTCCGCCCACGACGCGCACCCGCCGAGGAAGTACTGGTTCTCGATGTAGATGAACCGCCGCGCGCGCCGGATCGCCTCGACGTAGCCGACCTGTATGCTTCGGTCCACCGTGACGTCCTTGCCGCTCGTCAGCCCCATCGCGGCGGCCTCGGCCGGGTCGGAGGGGAACCCCACGACAGACGCGTCGTCGATGGACCGGAACACCTGCACGTTCCACGAACCGGTGCCGTCGTCGTCGTCATCGAGGCCGGCGGGGTCGGGGAGCGCCGCCGGGCTCAGGTCGAGCAGACAGCCGCGCAAGTCCTCCGGCGCTTGCTTCCTCCACCGCTGCTCGAAGTTGGCGAGCACGTCCCACGCCGCGGGGCCCTCCAGCCTGCAGTGCACGTCGTGCCACGGCTCCCGCGGCCCGCCGCGCTGCAGGCAGGCGTGCTTGTAGTTGTTCTGCAGGAAGTCGTGGAGGTACGTGGTGTCGAGGCCTCGGAACAGCGTGTGGTTCTCGTCGTCGTACCTGCCGTCGCAGAGGTCTATCCCGCCGATGAAGCTGACGACGTGGCGCTCGCCGTCGGCCCCCGGCGCGGCCGCGGCGTCGAGCGTGACGGACTTCTGGTGGTGCGTGAACTCGGCGCTGGTCTCGACGTGCTGCACCACGGTGAGCGAGGCGTCGGCGTGGCGCGGGCAGAGGAAGCACCGCACGCCGGTGCCCTCGAAGAACCTCCGGGTGTCCTCGTCGTGCGTCTTCATCAGGCCGGCGTTGCCGAGGAACGAGACGGACGTGTTGTCCTGCCACGGCATCACCAGCACGGCCACCCCCTCGTCGGCCTTCCTCTTCAGCAGCTCGCCCAGCGTGACGCCCTCGGCGCCCGGGACCATCCGTGCCGCGTCGCGCACCAGCGTGATCCCCGTGTTCACCGACCACCCGGCCACGTACACGAACCGCCGCGCGTCGCGGATGGCGGCGTACAGGTCCTCCCACAGCCGCGCCGGCCTGTACGCCCGGCCGCCGTCGAGCCGGACCCCCGGGTCGAACGCGTCGGACAGGTGCGCGTTCTGGTACAGCGTGACGCGGCACCCGGCCCGCTCCGGGAAGAACGCGGGCTTGACGCCGGCGAAACCCGGGAGCCGGATGCCGGCGCCCCAGGACGGGTCGCGCTCAACGCTGAGGAACTGGAGGCGGACGCGGAGGCTCGGGGTGTGCGTCTCGTGGGAGTGCTCGCCGCCGCGGAGGTCGAGCCAGCACTCGACGGGCTGCCCCGAGGCGACGCGCACGGCGGGCACGGAGGCGGCGCCGAGGACGCCCGCGCCGATGAGGTGCTGGTTCTTGACCGTGAAGGTGACCGCGGCGGCGGGGTAGGCGCAGTGCAGGCGGAAGGACTGGTTCCATGCCGGGCTGGTGGGGTGGAACTCCACCTCGCGGGTGCGGGCCACACGCGCCGCGCCGACGTCGACGTCGACGTAGAGTCGGCTGTGCTGGAGGCAGTGCACGCCCATGGTCTCCTGCAGCTTCTCCGCGGCCTGTCCGTCGTCATCATCAAACAAAGTCGCGTCATCACCATTGATCGCTACGCACGGAATCTTTTCAAAAGCTGAAAACCCCGTTCTCCCTGTTCTGTCTAAAATTCTTCACACTGTTTCGAACTTTCAATCTGACATTAATCTGTGTGCACTAGACAATTTTACGAAAATTTCTTCATTGGCTTTAGACCGTGACAGCAGGATAAGCATCGGCCCGTTTCCACAATTAGCCCTGGGGTGATCTGCAGTGGTTAACTTGAGGATTTATTAATTCAAGAGATGGTGCACGATGCGTTCGCGTTTCGTCAGGATAATACGCGAACCGCCAGTGGCAGTTGGTGACCACGAACTGCGAAAAAGGGAGAGCATCCTTGACGGCCAATCCATTAGCTCAGAAGCAAGCCATGAGTACAAAGCAAAGCACAGCTCACACACTAGGGATAGAAGCTTCTGTGACTTAAACAGAGCAGAAATGAAGAGCAGAGCGCGTGGATGCCTCTCTGCACGGTTGCGATTTGTCGATTCAAATTTACCTCCATGATCCGGCCGTGGATGGCGTTGTGAAGGTGCTCGGCCTCGAACACCGTCACCTCGAGGACGCCATGGAGATAGATGACCTCGGCAGCGGCGCCTCCACCTCTTTCTTCCTGAGAGCCCATGCCTGGCGTGGTCGATCGATCGGCCCGTTGTGCCCGCCTGCTTCTCTTCCCGCGCGTGGCTGAGCTTTTTATAGCCGTCTTTCCGACTTGGCAGAGCCTCGAAGTAAAGAAACACGCCACATACGTTGGCGCTCGATTCAGTCACTTTCCGTCGTCAGTACCATTTGTTTATGCTTTTTCCAGCAAATCAAATACCAAATTTCCCACTGGATTTGATGAATTCCGTGGAATCATCACATGGACGTTTGCTGGTCATCAAGAAAACATAAGGCCGTGCGACATGTTAGAAAAGGGCTCTGGAACGTGGAAGAGGGCGTTTTCTTGAACTCGTAAGCATCAGTGCCTGTACTTGCATCAAGGTTGGTCCGGATTTATGATTTTGAGAATCCGAAGTCCCCTCTTTATATATTTTTTTACGAATACGCAAAAGCTTTGTGTGTCAAGTTTATAGAAGGAGGACCTCAAGATGGGCCGAAGTTTTCACAAGCGCAAGCCTATTGGCGCCATCATAAGCTTATAAATTGTGATTACGCAGAGTGAAAGAAACAAGGATGGCTAATAGGAGCACTACATCTAGGCTCACTTGAACTACTGATTACGGCCGTACGGCTTGTAAGCGACGACTACTGGTCAAGCAGCATCATTAGCATATTGAAATGGGGGCAGTTAGTGATGAACACGGTAGTGATCCAAGCAGCAACATAAGCCACACAGTCACAGCATCTTGTGGTGGATGCATTTATGCAGACAACCAGCACTCTTCAGTCCTAGACTCCTAGGTAGCCAGATTCGATTGCAACCAGCACTGCAGAATGACATGAAAGCAGGGGCAACGTTCTTAGAGCAGAACCATTGTGCTTGCCTGAACATCGAGAAGGGCATACACGACAAATCCCCGCAACATCACGAAAGAATACATCCGAAACCACATATGCCTTGATCAGTAAATATCTCACCGAAATGACATCCTTGGTGGCAAATTGTGGCTCTCAGATCATATGTCGTCTCATTTTGTGCTGTAGCCTCCTCTAGGTCTCGAGGAATATTAATGATTACAAGAAGGCATGCGGTTTTATCATGCATGTCAAATTCATGCTTCCAGGTAGTGCTATACGCTATTCCAAGCGTGGAGCTAGAGGATTTCTGAATCAGCGCCCACAAATGCAATAGGCGGGGTGCATGTCACATTTTGTCTCTAAACACAACGCAACAGTGGTGCCAATTTGCAA
This sequence comes from Cenchrus fungigraminus, assembly GCA_036936925.1. Classification (NCBI taxonomy): domain Eukaryota; kingdom Viridiplantae; phylum Streptophyta; class Magnoliopsida; order Poales; family Poaceae; genus Cenchrus; species Cenchrus fungigraminus. The sequence continues at coordinate 36,894,872 of CM072780.1, read as the reverse complement.
TCCTCCAGTAATCCTGATGCAATGTGGGTACTTCAATTTTGTGAGATATTAGGTGCAGAAGTATTGTAACATTGTTGATTTGAGCTCATGTACGTATCATAATCTATAGCCTATAGGGAAACACAATGCACCTTTTCCTTCTATTTTCTTCTTTGCATGTGATGTTGCTCATTTCGTGGTCTCTTTACACCGAGACCTTTCAAGTTTCGCACAATTTGCTCAAAGAGAGATGAAGCATGCCTCAAGAACAATAGAGCACAGTTGGCTTTATTGATTCTCATCCTATGATGTCACGTGCCAATGTGCCATATGGAAGGAGCAGAGTATCGTCTCCGAAGAGGACATATACGTAGCGAAACAACTTCCCCATTCAGACATAACACACCAAAGGAATGAACATGCCTTAGACGTCCTAGCACTCCACTCAACAATTTTATCCGCTTGTGCACATCTATAATGGCAAAATCTGAAACATCACGCATGCGGATTCAGTGATTTGGGTTTTACTGGAGTTCCCTACACTTGGGACAATAGACAACATGATGAGCACAATATCAAAGTACGTCTGGATCGAGGTCTAGGCGACATGGAGTTCCTGTCAAGGTTTGGGGACAGCCGGGTATCACATATTCAAACTACAGAATCCGATCACTGTGCCTTACTCATCAGCATCAGCGATGGTCAGAGGAATAGGAGGAGACGACGAGATCATCGTAGTTTCAGATATGAAAATATGTGGACCAGACATGCAGACTATTCTGAGTTAATTAATAATGGTTGGATCTCTGGAGACACCACTCTTCAAGGAATACATGACAGTTTAAAGCAGATGAAGAATACACTACAGGTCTGGAATCGAAACCACTTCGGGTCAGTGAAAAAAGAAATGATCTCTCTTCGAGGGAAGCTGAATCGTATCAGAGGCAATGCAATCTGGTCTGGCCCAACAAAAGAAGAGAAGAATATCACTAGGCGGATTGGAGAGTTGCTAGCTAGAGAAGAGATGATGGAGAAACAACGCTCCCGAGTTGACTGGCTAAGAGAGGGTGACTGTAATACAGGGTTCTTCCAGTCTAAAATGAAAGCAAGAGCAAGGACAAACAAAATTGTTGCCCTCAAAAAAGGGGATGGTTCTACTGTGACTGAGCAGGAGGAACTGGAAGCTGTAGCATGTGATTTCTACAAAACCTTGTTCACGGCTCAAGAGACAACAAATCCTACCCTCATTACAGACTCTGTACCAGCCGTTGTAACAGGAGAAATGAATGATTTGTTAATGGCACCATTTACGCCAGAGGAGGTGGAAAAGGCTTTATTCATGATGGGACCAAATAAATCGCCAGGCCCTGATGGATTTACTGCAGGGTTCTATCAAAGACATTGGGATCTGTTAAAAGAGGATGTTACACATGCAGTGCTGCAGTTTCTGAATGGAGGTGAGCTTCCATCGTGCATAAATGATACAATTCTGGTTATTATTCCAAAAATCAAGAATCCTCAAGAGATGACACACTTTCGTCCTATCTCGCTCTGTAATGTGTTATATAAGTTGTGCTCTAAGGTTGTAGCGAATCGCCTACGCCTGATCTTGGATGATATCATCTCAATTGAGCAAAGTGCCTTCGTCCCAGGAAGGCTTATAACTGATAATGTTCTAGTGGCGTATGAATCGATTCACTACCTGAAGAATAAGAAAGGGAAGTCAGGTGCATGTGCCATCAAGTTGGATATGGCAAAGGCCTACGATAGAGTGGAATGGGTTTATCTACGTGACATGATGGCAAAGCTTGGCTTTCATGCGCAATGGGTAGATTTAACGATGAAATGTGTCCAATTTGTATCCTTTTCAGTCCGTGTTAACGGCCAATACAGTGAGAAATTTGTTCCAACACGGGGCATCAGGCAGGGGGACCCTTTATCCTCGTATCTATTTCTCATTTGTGCAGAAGGTTTATCAGCCCTCCTAAAAAATACTGGACCTCAATTCTTATCTCGGGGCATCCGGGTTGGACTACATGCCCCATGGGTCTCACATCTAATGTTTGCTGATGACTGTATCCTTTTCACTCAAGCATCAGATCGTGGAGCAAGTAGGCTAATGGAAATTTTGGACAAATATCAAAGGGGGAGTGGCCAGATGGTGAACATTGCAAAATCGGCTGTTTTCTTTAGTGAGAATTGTGTTGAATCCATGAAGGAAGCTGTCACGAATATAACTGGGATAACCACAGTGGCTCTTGGTGAGAAATATCTTGGCCTCCCAACTGTCGTGGGTAGAAGCACTGAGGAAAATTTTGAGCATATCTACGGAAAGATTCGTGGCCTTTTGAATGGATGGGGTGAAAAACTGCTTAGCTGTGCAGCGAAGGAAACTTTTATCAAAGCTGTCGCCATGGCAATCCCAACTTACTCTATGAGTTGCTTTATTCTGTCACCAGCGATTTGTAAGAAGATTGTTTCCGCTATCTCAAATTATTGGTGGTCAAGTAAATTGGACAAAAGAGGCTTGCACTGGCGAAGTTGGCCGGAACTGACAAGGCCCAAAAACTGTGGAGGAATTGGATTTCGAGATCTGAGGCTCTTTAACCAAGCAATGCTAGGCAAACAAGGGTGGAGATTAATGGCAAATCCAGACTCCTTGTGTGCCCGAGTAATCAAAGGAAAATACTACCCCAATTGCAGCTTCCTGCAGGCAAGCAAAAAAAAAAGAATTCTTCTCATACGTGGAGAGCAATTCTACATGGTCGAGATGTACTAAAATTGGGACTTATCAGAAGAATTGGAGATGGTTCCCTCACTGACATATGGCATGACCCTTGGATACCAGATGGAGTGGTAGGTAAACCCCTCTATAAACCAGTTGGGGCTGTGGCAAACAAAGTCAATGATCTCATTGATCATGACAACATATGTTGGAACCATCAGACGCTTTTAGAAAATCTAGACCAGTCAGATGCTGCACTGGTTACTAGAATTCCTCTCGGAAGAAGTTCAGAGGATGTGTGGGCTTGGTCTGCTGAAAAGCATGGTTCATATACTGTCCGATCAGCCTACAAATTGTTAGAGTCGAAAGCCTCCCAGGAAAGACACAATCGTGAAAATCGAGCTGCTTGCTCAAATAGCAATAATAACTCATTATGGAAGAGGTTGTGGAAATTGAATGTCCCTCCCAAAGTGAGGGTCTTCTGGTGGCGCGTTATACATGGATACCTGCCAACCAATGCTACTCTACATAGGAGACATATCAAGAGAATGGGTGCTTGTACAACACGTGGGAATGAAGAAGAATCGATGTACCATGCATTGCTGAAATGTGAACCAGCACTTGCTTTCTGGCGTCAGTTCAAGGATATGTGCCATATCAGTATACCGGCGCTACATCCTTCTACCTGGACAGCAGACCTTATCGATCCAAACCACTGCAGGCCTGAGGTTGCATGCATAATACTGTGTGGTATGTGGTCACTATGGCATGCTCGCAATGACAGAACACACGGGAAATGATCGATTGCAGTTCATAAAGCAATTACTTGGGCCCTAGATACAGTGCAACAACTACTGTTAATGAGAACAATATCGGAAAAGAGTCCTCGAAGACGAACTCACTGGGAGCCACCGTTGGCCGGGGCGTTCAAGATCAATGTTGATGTTGGCTTTAATTCGGACATGCATTCAGGCAGCATAGGAGTTGTGATACGTGATGAATTGGGAGCCGTCCGTGCAGCTGGTGCGAGATGGCTGCAATCCACCTCTTCTGCTCTTTCGGCTGAAGCGGAGGCATGCCGACATGGCCTCCAGATGGCGCAAGCTACAGGCCTACACGATGTAGTGATGGAAATGGATTGCAAAGTTTTTGTTGATCTTTGGCAATCAAGGGCGACCAATAGATCAGAGATCTCAGTGATTCTAAGCGACCTGGAAGCTCTTAGCTTAGCTTTCTCCTCTTTCTCTTTAGCTTTTGTAAACAGGGAGGCGAACTTGGCTGCTCACTATTGCGCCAAGGAGGCCTCATCTAGTATTCCTCAGTCTTTGTGGGTAGATGTTACACCTCCATTCCTGATACGTATAGTACAGGAAGATCGTACCCGTGATGAGTAATCAATAAAGAGGAGAATGTTTTGCCTAAAAAAAAACTGTGCACCCACAACAAACTTTACATCATCATAGATGCCGAACTTTTTTCGCAATGCTTTTGATGATACACACCACTAACAAAATAAAACAACTTTCATATGTTTAAGTCGTCTAACATCAAACCCTTTCATTATAGGTGAAGAACACCCACATATTAAGTGAGTTTAACTTATTAGTTGGAACGTGGTTGCATGCTTGTACATCTGATTGGGCTCTGTTATATTAAATTTCAGTGTCATGTTTGAACTAGTATTAATTAATTTAACATGTTCTTTCTCTACATGTGCTCAGTGGATGGATAGTACTCCATCCATCGATATCAAGTTCGTTTTATTTTTTATGTTCATAGTTTTTCTCTGCATCTAGATATACACCATTACATGACAGGTGCGTCCAACATCTCGTGTGGTAGGACTGTAGGAGCAGCGTGCGATACACAAATGAGGCGTGATAGTGAGTGAGGTACATTGATGAAACATGAATCCCAAAGAAAACACACAAGCTCTTTTAGGTATGCGTTATGGTGCACATAAATTCCACACTTAGACCCTCTCCAACAGAGCGCTTACAACTACCTTTTAGATTTTTTTAATCTGCCAACAGTAGCAAAACTGCGACGCTAGCGCCTATTTGCACACAAGCTAGCACGAAGACCGAGACTTTCCTTCCTCACAGAGCACTTTGAGGAATAACCGTGCGTCAACATTGTAGCACTTTTCACTATAGCCATGCGCCATCACCTGCTGCTTATTGTTGGAGGAGCCGAGGAGGCCTTATCCCTTATGTGATGCATCTAAGTTGTGGGTTACCCGCACACACATAATACCTTTCCCTTTAAAGTTCTTAATGCCGAGACAACCTATAACATCCCAGATTTTGTTGGTCTAGTTCGACGAATCTGAATTTTTTAGGAGAGAGAGAGAAGAGAATAGTCGTCGAAGAGAGAAAGGAAAGAGGACACTATGTGAGCGGGGCCCACACGTGTGAGTATGTGACACGTGCGTCCAACATATCATGTGGTAGGAGCATGCGGTACACAAATGAGACATGGTAGTGAGTGTGGTACACGGATGGAATACGAATCCTGAAGAAAACATAACTTAGTAAAGAGATGTAGTGTTGAGAAAAAATACCTCAAACCAAACTCACAAATAGGTGGGCATCGAAATTCAGGGCACATTTGTTTTGTGGAACTGTCATTGAACAAATCGTGTGATTACAGATCAAGCAGGGGGTTTCAAATTGGCAACAACACACGTCCTTAGTGGCAACTGCAATTGGCTCCCCATCACGTCATTGGCGACAATGAGTTTCTCCCAATCGCGGAAGACCTCATCGGGCAGTAGCAGATAGTAGTGGTAGTGGATCAACAGATCTGTGAAACTCATTGTTGTCACCCATAGCATATTGAATATGGACCTCCTGTGACGCCCCAGGTTTTTAATTAGTGCTAATCACCTCCTTTGACCAAGTCAACACTCATTAGCGGTCAAAACTCGTGTCAAACATCTTGGCTTTGGTCAAATCGGGTCAACCTTTGGCCAACACCTCAAAAACCTAGTCAACATGATCATTAGTGCCTAATCACACAAGTTGACTTTTGGTCAAACCCCTAAAACCCTATTCAAACCCTAGTGCCCATGAACCTCTTCTAGAACTTTTGCCGCGTTCTCCAAAATTCATCTAAACACTCAAAAGGAGATCCACCTACAAAACCGAAAATTCACTTGGAGTAACGAACGCCGTCGTCTGACTTTGGTCCGCCTAGATCGATTCTTCTGCAACAAGAGCTGGGATCTGACAATCGACTCCTGCAACCTGCATGCACTCTCCACTTCACATTCAGATCACTGCCCACTCCTTCTAACGAATCAAACGGGGCCACGACGAGTGAGGCCTTTCAAATTCGAGAATTTCTGGTCCCGCCTACCACACTTCCAGGAAACGGTAGCTCAAGTGTGGAATGCGCCGACGACCCATACCGAGCCTTTCCACAGGCTAGGTCACAAGCTTCACCAAACCGCAAAGGCACTAAAAACCTGGTCCAACTCCTTTCTCTCGGAAGCACGACAGAAGCTGCACATGGCTCAGGAGGTCATCCTACGGCTAGACGAAGCACAGGAGTTCTGACAGCTCTCCGACGCGGAATTCTCTCTACGCACAAAACTGAAAAAGCGTATTTTGGGATGGTTGGTGATAGAAAAAGCAAGGAAAAAACAGTGTGCCTGAATCTCCAACATCAAAGAAGGGGACGCCAACACCCGCTTCTTCCACCTAAGGGCAAACGAGCGACGAAGGAAAAACTTCATACAACGTCTGCGCAACGGGGACGGTTGGGTTTTCAACCACTCTGACAAACAACACATTGTCCAGGAACACTTCGAAAACATCATGTCGGACCCTCTGCCTCGCACATGTGACTTCTCATGGCCGCAACTACAACTCCAAATGCCTGACCTATCGTCTTTGGATAGACCGTTCTCTAAAGAGGAAATATGGCAGGCCATCTGTCAGATGCCGCAAAACAAGGCGCCAGGACCGGACGGTTTTACCGGACATTTTTTCAGAAAATGTTGGCCGATCTTACGACACGATATCATCGCAGCCATACACTCGGTCTACAATCTACGTTGCAACGACCTAAACCTCATCAATAAAGCCAACATCATCCTCCTGCCCAAGAAGGAAGGGGCGATGTGCATCCGCGACTTTAGACCAATTAGCCATATTCACGCGATCGCCAGAATCCTCACCAAGATCCTAGCGCTACGTCTGGCACCTTTAATGGTCCAAATCATCTCCACCTGTCAAAGCGCCTTCATAAAGAAAAGAAGCATCCATGACAACTTCCTATACGTGCGCAACCTCACACGAAGATTCCATAGAACAAAAACTCCAACGTTTCTTCTTAAACTCGACATCTCTAAGGCCTTTGACTTTGTACGTTGGGACTACCTCCTGTCGCTCATGGCACATCGTGGCTTCCCAACGAGATGGATGAATTGGATCACGGCTCTCCTATCCTCTTCCACCTCAAATGTCATGCTCAATGGGGTTCCTCTGCAGCCGATCCAACATGGGAGAGGTATACGACAAGGGGACCCGCTCTCACCCCTACTCTTCATAATGGCCATTGACCCCTTGAACTAACTTCTAGAGGTAGCGACAGAAAGAGGGCTTCTTGGCACTCTAAACGGGCGTACCGCTAGGTTCAGACTCTCCATGTATGCGGACGATGCCATCATTTTCCTAAAACCTACAACGGGGGATGTAACTAACCTGAGAGACCTCCTAATCAATTTTGGTATGGTGACGGGACTTCAAACGAACCTGCAAAAAACAACTGTATCTACAATCAGCTGCGACGGTATCAACCTTGACGATATACTGGCTGGCCTTCCCGTGACTCGCGCCCATTTCCCAATAAAATACCTTGGGCTGCCACTCTCGACGAAACGTTTGCGCAAAGTGGATTTCCAACCCCAGATTGACAAAGCTGCAAGCAAGCTGTCTGCGTGGTATGGCCGAAACTTAACCCAAGCAGGTCGAGTAAGCCTCACCAAATCAGTTCTTTCTTCGCAACCGGTTTACCTACTCACTGTGATCAAACCTTCAAACGAAGTTTTGGAAGAAATTGACAAGATCTGTAGGCGGTTCCTTTGGGCGGGGGACAAAGCAATTTTGGGTGGGAAATGCAAGGTCAACTGGACAAGGACAACTCTACGAAAGGAATACGGTGACCTGGGCATCCTTGACCTTAATAAATTCGCCACGGCTCTGCGGCTGCGATGGCTATGGCACGAGTGGGTTTCACCGGAGAAGGCTTGGGTCGGCACGGAGGTACCCTGCACAGAAAAAGGTAAGCTACTCTTTGCGGCTTGCACCACCATAACACTCCGAAATGGAAACAAAGCGGCATTCTGGAATTCAGCCTAGCTTTCCGGGCAGCGACCCAAAGACTTAGCACCGCTGCTGTACACGAAAACGAGACACAAGAAAAGAACTGTGGCAGAGGTGCTCCAGGACAACAATTGGATCCGCGACCTCAACTTTCGAACAGGCTTCACGACAGCACATCTACTGCAACTCATCAACTTGTGGATCTTAATCTCACCTGTGCAACTAAATCATCAGCAGGAGGACACCATATCTTGGATCCTAACACCAAGTGGTAACTACACGGCAGTGTCCACTTACAAGGCTCAATTTGTTGGCTGCATTAGATCACCAAAGATGGCAACTATCTGGAAAACCTGGCACCTCCAAAATGTAAGTTCTTTGCTTGGCTAATTCTTCAAGATAGAGTTTGGACTTCAGATAGATTGGTGCGTAGAGGTTAGGATCACAGCCCCACTTGCCCGCTCTGCCAAACGACGATGGAAACAGCGCACCACCTAGTCTCGGTGTGTCGTTACACGAAGTGAGTGTGGACTCTGGTGGCAGAGTGGACTGACCAGAGAAACCTACACCCGGAAGAATGGACTTACAGCGAGTCAATACTTCAATGGTGGACAAATATCACGGCAGCACCGGACATCCCCCGGCAAGCAACACGCTCCATAACACTTCTAGTCCTGTGGGAGATTTGGATCGAGAGGAACGGCAGAGTTTTCAATCGCCATGAGTCATCTGTACAGACAGTGATGGCAAAATCAAGAATGAAGTATCAACTTGGATTATAGCAGGAGCGAAGGGGCTGGCGACCCTCACTGCAAGAGTGTAATTATACACAGGTTTTGTAAATTTTGCTTTTTACCTTTGCCGGATCCCGGCCTGTACTTGTCTTCTATATCAATGAAATAGGCACAATCTGGTGCCCGTTCGTTTAAAAAATAACGGCCAATACAAAAGTTGTTTGTCTTTTTGAGGGACACACTTTTCGTAATTGGCGGCATTTGAAATTTTGAGTAGAAAATGTGCAAAAATGCGGTCAACGCCAGCTGGTATGTTTTGACCGAGCCGAGAAAGACACCATGTTGGCCTCGTGTTCATGCTCAAACCTTTGATCAAAAGATATGTCGGCCTTTACAAAAAAATGGTCTCCTATAGGTCCTCTACAAGTTTGGTATTCAAATGTTTTGTTGCCTAGTTCAAATTTTCGGAGCAACGTTTGGTCAAACCGGGCTACTTCGAATTAAAACGGTGCCTTGATGCGCCGGTGCCGCGCTCTGGCGCTCCCGCGCACCGTGTGCCCCGTCGACCGGCGCCCGGTTCTCCCGCACCGCTGCCCCCAGGGCCCGGATGCCGAGGCCCCGAGGCAGACACGTGGGCGAGCGGGAATCATCGACCGCGCCCGTAGCTCCGGTCCCCTCGGCCGCCTCTTACCCCAGGACGCCACGCACTGAGCGCCGGTGCCGGACCCCTTGTCTGCACCGCTCCAGCCACTCCCCCTGCCTTGGGCGCCGCGACCGCCGAGACCCCCCCTTTTCTCCACAGTGATGCCTTCGCCTCGAAGGGAAGCAACCGCTGCCGCTTATAAAACCAGCCGTCCCTCGCCCCGCGCGCAAGGCAGAGCACCCGCCGCCGCTGCCATTGCCGCCACCGCAGAGCTCCCCAGCCCGCTCGTTACCCCAGCCGCTCGACCATCCCGGCGCCTCCCCTAGGACCCAATGGAGCCATCCGCGCCGCCCCTTCTCATTCCCCGACCGAGCGCTCGCCGGAGCAACCGCTCCTGCGGCCGCCGCCGCCCTGCTCCACCGGCCGCGCCGCCAGGTCGCCTTCCTGTCCCAACCAAGCAAGCAAACCGAGCCAAGGTGGTCCCCTACTCCTTCCCCGCCCCTCCTCCGGCCAGGAACGCCGACGAGCTCGCCGGAATTCCGACCGCCGCGCCCCTGACCCGCCCCAAGGGCGTCATTGCAAGGTCCAACTTCTTTCCAGGGGCTTATGCGTAAAATCAAGGGTATATCTATGAAAGGAAGTTTCAGCTGAGGACCTGTCTGAAAAATAGATTCTTAAGTTTTAGGGCTTTTTGGCTGAAGTTTAGAAAATTCGTAGAAAATCATAGAGAAATCAGAAAAATGTCAAGCCAATTTTGTTGGTTTCCTTGTGGATATATCTACAAATGTTAGAAAGCATGACCATACTTGTGACTGGTAATTTTTGAATGACAATTCAAACTCAGTTTGACATGCTTTTGTTGTAGTTCAAAATCTAAATGAGATGTGGAGCTAAAATTTGGATATGTTGTTAGATATGCCTTTTGTAGGCTCTAGACCAAATTTGGCAGAAATTTACTGAGTAGATCTTTTAATATGATTTATTTTGTATTTATGCTATATCTACCTTAATGAATTTTATAGCTTATAATAAATATATTTTTGTGCCCAACTTCTTAGTATAGTCTTCATATGCCTAGACTCACCTTTGGTGAATTAATCATGATTTTATATCTACCAGAAATATTTGTTCCTGATTTATGCTTAGTTTTCAATGTAAATCCTTAGTTCAAGATCTAAAGTAGCCCTTGATGTATATGTTGGTTGCATAGCTTAGTTTTGGACCAGAGGTCATGTGTGAGAAAGTTTAGATCCATAAGTTGTTTATTTATTTTTACATGAATTTATCTTAATTGTGGTAGCTAGAAATTGTCATTTTTAGTATGATTAATTTATAGCTCAATTAAAGGTGAAGTTTTGTGCAGTGGCTTTGTGTTGGTCTATAGAGCTTCAGAAACACCACTCACTGTATTTTATGAATTAATTTTATGGATACAAACTTTGGAAGTCAAATTAAGCTTAATATTAAAGTTAAATTGGAAAACCACCAACACCACACCTAATGACCTTATGAATGTGATGTGAAGCATGCTAAGAAGCTTAAGACCAGTCCCTTTGCTGTTTTATGAAATTAATTAATTAATTTGTATAAATATGTACACAGTCACTATCAAAAAGAATAAATAATAAAGCACCACAGGACATTACTTTAATAGAAAGAATATACCAAAATGTGTTTGTCAAGGTGAATATGGCCAACCATACACTTCATGGTTGTCATATGTTGTTTTATAATTAATTAAATTAAAACCGCCAATTAAATCTTGCATATGCATCCTCGTGTTGATCTTCCTGATGGTAACTTTACGCTCGTGCCGGAAGGAGGATACGAGGGAGCTGGCGGTGAGTTGCAGTACGTGGACGTAGCTCAAGACCTGAACCAAAGTCCAGAAGGGCCCAAGGCCAACCTTGCCGACGAAGGCAAACCCCGGATCATTAACCCTTCTTTTTAAAATTATGCACTACCTTTGCTATGTTTGTGCATTTACGTTTCAGGAGTTGAATTGAAACCCTAGATGCATGATCCCTAGGTACCTATGCTCTTTTACTAGTATGCTAGGTTGATAGCTGCTATGCTATAGGGCCCTGTAAAAGTCGAGTGATGTTCATCACTCGCGAGAATAGGTTCTCATGTTGGAATCATAAGATCTTTATAAATGGATTGCTCATGTGGTAAGAGCATGGGATTTGGGCTCCGGTCCAGTGGCTTTCGTGGGCTAAGCTTTTGAACGTACTAAGCACTTGTCGGGAATGGGACCGGTAAGTCTAATACCTAAAGGAGGCGGTAAGGGAACTTACTACCACTAATCTTGGGATGCGTCCCCAGGCTTGCAACCTGTGGTACATGTGTGAGGCTGGATGAACTTTGTGGCGTAGTCCAGATAAGCAATGTACCTAAGACTGTGGGATTCGATCCTGAACCGAAGAATTCTGGGAACCGCTTGGTTGGTGAACTCTTTGTGAGGACACCGTTCCGTGTGTTTAGGTTTACCTTGCAAGGTTATTAATCGATCGATTGTCGGCCTCTCACCGTTATCTGAGATTGCTTAATCAACTGGCCATGATATCCCTTAATGATGGAACTATGTGAATATTGCAGCGTGGATTAATTGTATGGTACAATTCTTGATTGCAATAGTTGGCTCACTTAGAAATGGTAATTAACTAGAATTTGAGCTAAAATATTGAAAGTCAGGACCTACTCTTTGTTGCTTTTCAGCAAAAGAACCCACCAGCCAAAAAGCCTCTCATGTCTAGAGTTTGGTGATGTAGTTATCACCCGACGGTTAAGTCTTGCTGAGTATTAGTATACTCAGCCTTGCTTTATAAATGTTGTTGCAGGTGTTGTTGTTTGGCCTGGAGAGTTTTCACCCGGCTGGGAGCTGGAATGGGTGGATGACGACGAGTGATGGCATCATGGATGGCCCCCTGTGATGTCTATCGTATCGCTAGTTTATTTTTCTGCTGTTTTCGAACTCTGAATTTACTTATCATGTCATGAATCATGATTTGTAATAATTAAACCCTTAGGGGTAGAATTGGATTTAAATTGTGTAATGTACTCTGGACTCGCCTTCGTGTGAGTTTTAATGCATATTGTCGATCCTTTATTGCTATGTAAGTGATTTCACCGGGATTGACCCGACAACTTACGACGGGATGATACTTTATTATCACTTAATGACCAAAGTGGATTGGTTTAGGCGATAGTACAGTATTTTCTCAGGCGGGTTGTCACACCTCCCTTACTTGGGCCCCATTTAGTTCATGAGGTGAAACTTTTGGGTCCTCTTTCAAGGTCTATTAGGAGTATTGAACGTACACTAGTTACAAAAATAATTAAACAAATGAACCGAAATTTGCAAGATGAATCCATTAAGTCTAATTAATTAATCATTAGAGATTAGTTACTGTAGCACGACGTTGTCTAATCATGCCATAATTAGGCTCGTTAGATTCATCTCGAGAATTAAGGTAGGGGTTGTGGAATGGGTTTTGTCATTAATCTACATTTAATACTCCTAATTAGTGTCAGGAGATTAATGTGACGGGTAGTCGGTGAAATTTTGACGAAGTAAACATGGCCTTGGTTGGTTGCTTTTAATTTGCAAGGATTTGGCTGCCAGCGACATATGTTTAGCTTGATTCAGTCTAACTCGATGCATGTTCAACCTATGGTGCTCATGTTATTGTTAGTGGCGTGATATCATCCTGGCTACTCCCGTTGCACTGGTTGTCGAGATGAGCTTCCTGCGACAAGTTCATTGGTATAAACCGCTAGTTAGCCCAACCCAAATGGAACATGTGTAATCGGTTTCTACAAGCTGGTTTGTCAAGTTGGACAGGTTGGCACAAACCTAGTAAACAAGCCTAGGCCTAGGACTACCCCGCCAATTGTAGGCGAGCCAACACCTTGGCGGCCAGCTATCACACTCGTGCTTGCGGTTCACCAATGCATGGGTGTAAAAGTAAACTAGCGATGCTACCATGTAGGTGTGAGCGTGTCTAAATTTAAGAGGAGAGAGAGAAAAGAGAAAAGCCACCTGAGAGAGAAAACAAAGGGGACATCAAGTGAGTGGGCTCCACACATGTGAGTACATGACATGTGCATCCAACATCTCAAGTAGTAGGATCATGCAATACACAAATGAGACGTGTGAGTGAGTGCACGCGGTACACATATGAAAACAAATATGGAAGAAAACACACAAGCTCCTTGAGGCTTGCATTGATGCTTCACGGAAGTTCCGCACTTATGTGCTGGGTTTCAGTTGTTGGTCACCCGCACACATATAATACCTTTCCCTTTAAAGCTCGTCATGCCAAGACAACCGATAACATCCCAGGTTTTGTTGGTATAGTTCGACGAATCTGAATTTGTGAGGGGAGATAGATAGAGATAGAGAGAGAGGAGATAGAGAGAGAGAGAGAAGAGAATAGTCATCGAAGAGAGAAAGGGGAGATGAGACCATGCAAGTGGGGTCCACGCGCGTGAGTGCGTGACAGGTGCGTCCAACATCTCTTGTGGTAGGAACGTGCAATACACAAATGAGACGTGGTCTTAGTGTGGTGCACGGTTGAAACACGAATCGTGAAAAAATATAGCTTAGTAAAAGTTGTAGTGTTGAGAGAAAAGGCCCCAAACCAAACTTACAAATAGTTGGGTATCCAAAGTCCGGGCATGTTTGGTTCGGGTCAAGTAGGCTTGTTCAATTGCGGTTTAATATGGGTCTAGAAAGTTCCTCAAAACAAATCGTGTGATTATGAATTAAGTGGGTTGGTTGGCTAGTTTGGGCGGTTTAAAACTGACAACAACACACATCATTAGCGGCAACTAGGACAGGCTCTCGATCGCGTTGTTGACGACAATGAGCTACTCCCAATGACGGAAGACTCATCAGGCAGTAGCACGTGGCAGTGGTAGTGGATCAGCAGATTTGTGAAACTCATTGTTGGCAGCCATGGCATATTGAAGATGGACCTCACTTGCTTGGTCGGTTGCTTTTAACTTGCAAGGATTTAGCTGCCAATAACAAATAGTGATGTATTCAATTTGATTCAATTTGAATCGATGCATGTTCAACCTCTGGTTCTCGCACAATGGTTAGTGGTGTGTCCGTGGCTACTACCGATGCGATGGTTGTCGAGATGAACGACCATACAGATTCACTGGTGGGTTAGCCCAAATCAGATGGAACATGTGTAGCCGGTTATTAGGGGTTGGTTTGGCGGGTTGGACAAGTTGGCACCAACCCATTGAACAAGCCTGGGCTCAAGGCTACTTTGCCAACCGTAGGCGAGCCAACACGTGGGCGGCCAGATTTCGTGCTCACACCTGCGGTTCGCCAACACATGTGTACAAATAACTAACGATGCTATCATGTAGGTGCGGGTGCATCGGCACGCCAATGCGCTGAACAAAGTGGCTGCCGAATATGTACCCAACTATGCTTTTGTACAGATATGGGCGCGTCAGCACACCAATGCGCTGAACAAAGTGACTGCCAAATATGTACCCGACCAAACGAGTTGGTCTGACGTATCGGCAGAATTGGAAAGAAACGAGAAAATTCATAAAAAAAGAATAACTCGTGACATCTTTTGGTATGACATAAGAAAAATCCAGGGACAAGTGAACAAAGAAGCTTTCCCAGGATCGCTCAAAGAAAAAAAACTTTCCCAAGCGAGCAACTCCTACATTGTTAGCCAAAATCAGATGGGACATGTGTAGCCGGTTACTACGGGCTGGTCTGGTGGGTTGGACAGGTTGGCACCAACCCATTGAACAAGCCTGGGCTCAAGGCTACCCCGCCAACCGTAGGTGAGCCAACACGTGGGCGGCCAGATTTCGTGCTCACGCCTGCGGTTCGCCAACACATATATGTAAAAAAAAACTAACGATGTTATCGTGCAGGTGTGGCGCACCGGCATGCCAATACATTGAACAAAGGGGATGCCAAATATGTACCCAACTATGCTATTGTACATATGTGGGCGCGTCGGCATGTCAATACGCTGAACAAAGTGATTGCCAAATATGTACCTGACCAAACGAGTTGGTCTAACGTACCGGTACAATTGGAAAGAAATCAAGACAATTTGTAAAGGGAAAAAATCGTGACATCTTTTGGTAGTATGACCTAAGCAAAATGCAGGACGAGTGAACAAACAAGCTTTCACGGGATCGTAAAAAAAAAAACTTTCTCAGGCGAGCAACTTTTCCAAGCGAGCAAAATGCAGGGACGTTTGCGAATGGGCTTGTAGTCCAATGGTAGGACGGTCCAGTGGGACGCTACCCACCGGGGTTCAAATCATGGTGCTTGCACCTTTTCCTGGATTTATTCCGGGATTTTCCGGCGTTACGCGTTAAGTGGTAAGCGACATTCCCGTCGACGACGAGGCATCAGTGGTGACTTCGAGAATCTCCAGATCTGCCGGTGCTCAGTCCTTCGGAGGTGCTCATAGGGGTAGGGTTTGCGTATATGTATTCATAGGGGTGAGTGTGCGTGCATGTTGTGAGCGTCTGTATTGTACTGTGTAATTTTAAAAAAATGCAGGGACGTAATGTCTTCTTCCCAAGTGATCCAGTGTCACGGTGATGGAAGGCAGCTCGAGGATGATGAAGTAAGACCGAAGCTTCTGAGGGGAGATGGGTCGAATTTGCAGGAGTTCCCTATTCGGTAATTAATGTTAGTATATACTGTACACACCAAAGAGGAAGACAAACAGTCGCAACCAATCAAACGGCGGGGAAAAAAAACCATGCACCACAAGCTTCATGGCCTCATGGGGGCACCCGCCTGAGGTCCACCGTCAACCGCCTGGATATGGCGGAAAAACAGGTGGTGCCGTGGTGGGCTGGTGGCGTTGCAACCACACCCAACTCCGACTCCCCGTCCGAACCCAGCACAGCAGCCACCGCCCCGCCCCGCCTACCAGCCAGCCAGCGCCAGCAGCGTGCCCCTCCTCCCGTCCTCATCTCTCTCCGACTCCATCCCAATCCAATGGCCCTCCGGAGCACGGGCCGGCCTCACGCGCCCCGCCTTCTCTTCTCGGCCTTGCCTTGACCTGCTGCCCCCCGCCCCCGGCACGACGCGATGCCCCCCGCAGGCGGCAGCGGACCCCCCGGATAGATGGATGATATTGGTGGGGGGCGGGGAAGGAAAGGAGACGCCTTGCTGACACCACCACCACGCGGCCCCGGTCTCCCCTCCTCTTCTTCCCCGTCCCCGTCTGGATCTGGCCTATTCCTCCTCCCCTGTGCACCCTGCGCCGCCGCCGCCGTGCTCGCCCTCCCGGCCTCTCGTGACCCCGCCGCGAGCGAGGGCGCCGGGTTCCTCGCCGCGCCCCGACTCGCCGGCGGCGCGATGGACGGCGGCGGGGAGGCGCTGCTCGTGCGGAGGAGCAAGGGCAAGAAGAGGCCGCCGCCGGCGCACGCGGGGCGGGACTCCGGTGCCGCGGGCCAGTTCCACTCGCTCATGCGGGACTACAACGACCTGCGGCAGGTGGGCAGCGCCCTCGCCGTCTTCCCCGGCAGTTCACTCGTCTTCTGTTCAATCTAGCATCAAATCTTTTTTCTTCCTTCTGGTTGTCTTGCTGCTCCTAGTTAGCTTAATGGATTCACGACTAGTTTACTTGACTAGTGTGCCGTGCCTGCTTGATTGCAATCTCTCACGCTATCCCTGTTCTAGTCGATCTTCAGTAGGGATGAAAGTGGTACGGATATTATCCGTCCGACCGACCGAAAGGTTTAGACACTCAAATGGTAAGACCGTATTCGAATCCGGACATTTAATATCCGTAACTATCCGTACCGCATTAGTATCCGGAAATTCAAAATTGAATTTTTATGATCCAAATATGATGAATATCACTATTCGACAAAAAATATACTGTCCGTATCCGTATTCGATCCGAGAATTCAGTCCGAGAAAGAAAAACTATCTGTATCTGTATCCGCAGTATCCGTCCGTATCCGATCCGTTTTCATCCCTAATCTTCAGTGTGTACTTGGATTTGATTGTGGGGTAGTAATACTGGGGAGTTGATTTGATTGTTCATCTATTGATGTTAGCAGTTGGAGTGTTTGACTGTATGATTCTTTGTTGTCATGAAACCGGGTGCTAGGGAGCGACTGTATGGTTCAGCCATTCATCTGATGTTGTTAGCAGTAGGGGTGTTTGACTGTATGATTCTTTGTTGTCGTGAAACCGGGTGTTAAGAATTGACTGTATGATGCAGCTACATCTAATGTAATAAGCAGTGGGGGTGTTTGATTGTATGATTGTTTGTTGCCCTACAATGTTAGGGAGATACTGTATGATTCCAGTTGTAGAATGGCGCAATGGTGCAGATACTGTAGGAGTAATGATATATTTGATTGGCTTGAAGCTGACATATCGTTTGCTGCAGGAGACTGATGCAAAGAAGAAGTTGCTAGCGAGTGCAAATCGGACAAAGCTCGCCCTCGCTGCTGAAGTCAAGTATGACAGTGCCTCCCCTCTTGCTTTATCACTTCATGCTGACAGCACTGCCACCTTTCAGCTTCACTAACTGTGTAAACTGCTTTCTGTTGCAAGGTTCCTGCAAAGGAAGCACATATCCTTTGTCAAGGGCTCACATAAGACACATTACAAGCTGAAGAAGCAGGCTCGGTACGTTCCATCTCCATTGGGAAGGGCTTCAGTGATTGCCGATCATGATGTCACCAGGACTGAAGGGGCTTCTTGCAGCAAAAACCCTAATTTTGAAGACTCTGCAGTCGTATGCGATGTGAGTTCATGAAGTAAACTGTATGAGAAAAGCTTTAGCATAAGTTTCTCCGTTGGGAAGAGCTTCAGTTTTTGCCGATCTCTTTGTCTGCAGAATGATGAGGGGAATGATTACCAGGGGCATATGGGCAATCTAGAACCTGATAACTATGATCAGGTCGGGGTGGATGAAGAGATGATTGCAGCCGATGTCAAATTATCCGTTTGTAGGGATTCGGGAAACTCTCCAGCAAGTGATGAGAAGAGGAAGATCCCATGGCAAGACCGGTTAGCGTTGAAGGCCTAGTCCTACCATAGATTGGTTAAGACAAAACAATCCTTTATGATAATTGATTACCTTGCAATACCCCCAAATGCTCAGTAGTCTTTGTACAGGAACAATTGGAAATGGTAGTTGTATGCATGGTGGCATGGTGCACTGCCTGATCTGGAAAATCAGATGGTTGATCTTATGCATGCTTGACATGTGAGTTGTGATGCTATGAATGAATCCTGTCCAGATTTCAGGTTAACTACACTAGATTCGCTTTTGTGCATGGAAGGAGTGGTTATCGCTGTTCTTTTTTTTGTGATGAAGTTTTTATCTTATTGTTTGCATACCTTAAGCAAATTGCATTTTACATAGGGTGTTGCACTTTTACATGCGTCTCTTAAACCTGCACAAGGCTTGCAGAAATATTTTTTGAGATCAAAGATTTGCATTAGAGACCATCACACTTTAAAAAGCATCAATAACAGGGAATAACCGAATAAGTACTACATTAACATATATTTCTAGTAACTAATTTTGTGCCATAGAAGTTGAATTTGGCGGATAATTAAAGTCGCCCCCAAAATGAATGATGGCACTGGCATCTTGCTACACATACTTCCAATCAGCAACAATTGACCTTTGCTAGATGTGCCTTCCCAGTACAATGGTGAGCAAGCATTTTCTCACTGTTGCACTGCAGATTGCACACTCTGCAATAACTCAGTGACATCCGTATCTCCACCTTCTCGGTGTGCTTCTTCCCCAGACGATGTTCAGCTAGAGTGTTCTTGCTGTTGCATTGCAAATTGCAGAGCCTGCAAAAATACAATGTCCTCTGTGTCGTGATCTCCTCTGAGCCACCCTTGCTGTTAGAACCATCTGATGGTGGTTCCTTGGCCGCCTGGAAAATGCTTGATCTCGTACTCGTGCCTCCTTTCAGTAGAGCTTGTATCTTTTGTTGGTGCCCTCTACCTCCACAGTGATCCTCAAATTGAGATACAGACTTGCATTTGGCCTGACAGATGCCGCAACCCCATTCAGAAAGATATTTCTGGGCTTCTACCTGTAGAACTAGAAGATTCAGTTTGTGTTTCTTGCCCTTCAGGTGGTTCTCCAACTCTGACTGACGAGTGCACTTGGCTTGGCAAAGGCTGCAGTTCCATGTCGATGCAGAGTTCTCTTCATCCTGTGTCAGATTGTTCGGACCCGATTTTGCTTGTGCCGACCCAATGGTCCTGACCATGTTCCTGCATTCTTCCAGCAGGGCTTGGATCTTTGCTTTGTGTCTCTTACCTCTCAGGTGGTTCTCCAAGTCTGATTTGCAAGTGCAATTGGATTGGCAGAATCTGCAAAACCATGCCGGGTGTGGCTTCTCCGCCCCATATTGCCTCACATTCCTTGTTTGCTCTGCTGTCGGTGTTGCCTTCTGAGAATTGGCATTTTTTCTGGATAGCAGAGCTGCTACTTTCGACTGGTGCTTCTGCCCTGCAAAATGCTGCTGTAAGTTGCCCTCGCTAGTTGCTTTTGCCTGGCAGATGAAGCAACTCCATTTAATTGAAGATGGCGCGTTCTCCTTGGGCAGCAGAGTCTGTTGGACATTCAGTTTCGATAGAGATTCAGACTTCAGAGTATTAGTAACTAATTGAATTACTGATGAAAGCATGGTCCCAAAAATACGTTAATGGTGAAAGCAACAAGTAAAAATGCTACAAGTTATTGTCTTATACACTTGATTGCACGATTAGCATGTCAAATTGTGATACATGGCATGTAAACTCGATGCTTAAACCTCAGTATAAAAATTCAAGTTTGAGGGAACCAGATACATTAGCTAAACAGCAATCTGAAGAGGCAACACAGACTATACATCAGATGAGAAAGACACTTGTTAAGCTGCTCACCTCACCGGCGGGCTCATGATCCATGGCAGGCTTCTCGGGCTTCCGTTCGACACCCTCGCGCACCACTCCATCTTTCTTCTTCAGATCACGTACCTCATCCGCGCCGACGCCAGGCTCAGCTCCAGCAGCTGCTTCTCCGCCGTGCGGCATGAAGGGTTCGTTGGAGTGGAACGACGCCGCATTAGCCCGTCTGGCGTCGGCAGAGCGCAGGGCCATGGCGCGCTCTATCTTGGCAAGCTCGGCCATGATGATCTCCTGGCGGAGGCGGTCCTGCTGGAGCTGCGACAGCAGCGCGTCCCTGATCACCAGCATCGTCGAGTCTCCTGCGCAACACATGCAGCATTGGATCCCCGTTGGTCAGCACAAAAGCACAGAGCATACTAGTGGAGAGGAGAAGACAGAGGATTTTTTCCCAAGAAAGCAAAACCGCACCGTGCTGCAGAGGCTCGGGGAAGCGGCGGCGGCCGCCGCGGCCTTCGTCGTCGGAAGCGGCGGTTACTAAGCCTTGGCCGGCGAAGAACTCCATCGATGGCCGATCGGGTGCGTTCGGGACTCGAAGAGGAACGGAGTGGAGCGGTTTTGCTGTCTCGCTGAGCAAGACAAGGCGGAGAGGGGCGCGCCGCGAGGCAGAAGCCGTGTATTTGGAGGCCGGGGAGACACGCGCATCCGCCGTCCAAAACAGGTTCAGGCGCCATCGCGGGCGTACATCCAGATCCAGCTAGTACGGGAGCGGCTCTTCCCCTTCGCCTTCGCGTCCGCTTGTTCCGGCCGGGTTCCGGCGCTGCCTCCTCGTGCGTTGCGCTGGGCGCGGGGCTCTCACCTTCCCAAAGACCCCGTTCATTCGCCGGCTCACGCGCAAACGTGGAAGCCTAGGAACCGCTGCCGCAGGCCAATCCCACCGGGGGAGGCCCCGTCCGGCTTCCCCGCCTCTCCGACTAACTAGCCCAATCGCAGTTCTGGCACCGCCGATGGCTGCCAGTCGTGGCCCTACCGAAGCCATCGCCGTTGGGCAAAACCGCGCAGGTGGAGAGTCCACAATTCCACATCCAAATCCACATTTTGAAAGTTGAAATCCCAGCGAACTCCACATCTAAAACCTTTTGGGTAGTCGATTTTTTTTATTTTTTTTTATTTGGCCAAGGGAGAAGATGCACGGGGGCAAAACCCAAACCCAACCTTGTTAGTTTTCCGGTGACAGTACATATTAGATATAATAATTGTACAGTTACTAGTCTAACAATTTTTTTACTCAAGTACATTTCATGTTGGATATCTAAATTTTGGATGAAGTTTTACGAGTAAATTTTGGAAGAAGCCTAAATGGGATGTACTAGCGCCCGGATGTCCGGATGCGGGTTAAAAATCGGACACATGGAGAGTCGTCCGATTAAAACATTGTAGCCGTCAAATCAGCACTAGAGCACTGTAAAAATGTTGTAGCAAAAAATCTCGTCATACTGTAGCTGTCAGATCAGTCTGTTCGTTTGGCTGGTGGCTGGTGCTGATTTGTTCTGAGAGAAAAGTACGGCTGCCTGGTTGCTGGTGTCTGGTTTGTTCTAAGAGAAAAGTACCGTTAGCTGATGGCTGATAAGCCAAACGAACAGGGTATGCCAAAATTTTCCACTGCAATATCAGACGATGTTGCACGCAACATGAACCCGCGCTTCACAACATTTAAAATCAACATCCGCAACATCAAAAATTAACATCTGCGACATCAAAATCAATTTTTGCAACATCAAGTCATGTTGCATGCAACATGGAGAACAATTCCACAACATTAAAAAATAACATCCGCAACATTTGAAAACAACATCCGCAACATCGAGATTTACTTTTGCAACATTGCAACATCGAGATCTGCTTTTGCAATATCGACATGAAACACTTGCAGCATTCCCTAAAAACGTCTGGAACGCTCAAAACATACCCTTGTAACATACACCGAAACCTGTTGCTGCTCCCGTTTGTGCCCCGACACCCCGTTCATGACCGCGCCAGGGAGGAGCGGCGGCCGTCTGACTCGCTCGCCTGCCTTCCGACCACCCCCTTGGCCACGGGAAGCAGCAGCTCTTGCCGCCGGTGAGCTCCCACGCCACTGGCCGCGACACCGTACCTAGCCCGCGCCGCCGACGCCTGGCCGCCGGCGAGATCCGCTCAAGCTGCCGCGAGCTCGACCCCTGGAAGATAACGATTGCAACATTCGAACATCATATGCTGCAACATGCAAAGAATGATGATGCAACATCGGCAAACATCGATTGCAACATCGCCAGACAGTGATTGCAACATAGGAAGTAGGGATGGTAGCAGGTCGGGTAGGTGCGAGTACAACGTGTACCCGTCCGCCAGCATACCCGCAGCCACAGCCTTTGCCCGCTCGCCAGTGTGCCCGCGGGCAAAAATCCCTGCTCGTGCCCGACGGATATCCGCGGGTATCAAGCAACTCGTCACACGCAAGAACCGCCCTCGCAGAATCGCAGTCCGCCGTGGATAGGTGGGCGGCGGCAGCGCACGGCGGCGCGGCGTCGATCAGCCAATGCAGGAAAGGCGGCGCACGGCGCTGGCTACCTCCGGCCGCACGGGCAGCCTAGTGGCGCGGCGGCCACGCGCGCGGGAGGCCGGCTTCGGGGCGAGGCAGGCGCGTCGGCCACGCGCGCGGGAGGCCGGCGGCGGAGCGAGCCACGCGCGGCGGCCGTGTGACAGAACCGCCCAAAATAATTCCGTATTATCGCCTAAGCCTGTCCACGTGGCCATTAAGCAATAATAAAGAACTATTCTGTCGCTTCTGCCGGGGCATGCCCGGTAAATCACTTACACAGGATTGAATTATGCGCTAAGCCCACACGAAGGCGGGACCAGAGTACAACATTACATTACATAAAAGGTCCAAAAGTACTTAATATTACAAACCAGGTTTTTCAGTACATAAAAGTAAAGGTGATTCAGAGTTTAAACAGCGGAAATAAAACTAGCGGAAGATACACATGGGAGGCCATCCATAGAGTATCACTCATCAACATCGTTCTCCCACTCAAGTTCCCAACCATCTGGAACAGAACCAGGCCAGATGGGATTACCTGAAAACAACAACAAAAGCAAGGCTGACTATACTAATACTCAGCAAGACTTACCCGACAAAAATAAAAGACACAGCTAGACATGCAAGACTTTTTGGCTGGTGGGTTGGTTTTGCCAAAAGCAACTAAGAGTTGATCCTTACTTTCAAATTTTAGCTCAAGTTCTAGTATGTTAACCATTCTAGGTAAGCACCTAGCTAAGCAAGCATGGTTGTACAAACAAGATTAATCATCCAACAATATTAATCTGAAATGTTCCATAAATAAACATGGGGTAGCTAGTGGTCAAGCCGACTCAGAAAACGGCGAGTGACCGACGATCGATCGATTTATATCCTTGCAAGGTAAACCCAAGATACACGGAAGAAGGTAGACCAAGTGCAGTGTCTACCCCAACCAGGCGGTTCCCGTCATTCCCCAGATTAGGGACAGGCGCAACAGTCCTAAGTACAAGGTTACTGGAACGCCCTCACACGACATGTCCAGGATCACACTTGCACTACCGGGAGCAAACCGGGAGAAGCATCTCAAGAGTAGTAACGATAAAGTCCCCGCACTGGTTCATTAGGTACTAGGCTTACGGGTCCCATTCCCGACAAGCACTTGGTACGTTCAATAGCTTAGACCAGCACCATGCTACTCGGTCGAGACCGAACCCATTGCTCTTACCACATGAGCGAGTCAATTTATCCAACTTATGATTCCAACATAAGCATCCTATATCTCGCGAGCAATGAGTCATTACTCGACTTGTACCGTGTCCTTAAAGCATGGCACTAACGATCCTAACATACTAGTATAAGAGCATAGGAACCTAAGGATCATGCATCTAGGTTTCAAACAACTCCTGAAACGTAAATGCACAAAGTAAAGCATAAAAACTGGAAAGGTAAAATGTGTGATATTTAAATCCAAAAAGGTTGTATGCGGCTCCGGTGCTTGCCTTCCTCTGACTCAACACTAGCCTTGGGCTCTTCTGGACTTTGGTCCAGGTCTTGCTGCCCACTAACTTGGTTCAGCTCACCACTAGCGGACTTTGAGCAAATTAAATTATTTAACTTCACTAAACAGCAAGGATGTGTGTTGAAAACTCAAAAACAGGAACATAACATGTTTTCACAATTTAACACTTTAATTTCCATTTCTTTATTTAATTAAATAAAACAAGCCTTTCAACCATAAATCCAAATTAAATCAAAAACACTTCAAATAAGTCTAAGCTTCTGCACACATCATCATATACCCATTCTAAGCTCACACACCAAAATTTAGATTAAGAACATTTATAAATTAATTTATATGGAAAAGATTAAATTCAGCCTAGTAAATCAAAATTAAATCACACAAAAAGATTCAAATAACAAAATGAGCTCAACTTTCACAGGTAAGCTGTACATGTCCAAACTTAGCTACTGGCCAAAGCATACAAGCATATCTTTCATATTTTTCAACTTAAGAATTAAACATGTTATACCAAGTTAAATCCAAAACACCAAACAAAACATGGTTAAACATCTCATCCAATTTATCATAGGTGTTCATTAGCATAACAAAGCTATGGGTTCATTAGTGCTCAAAGAAAACTTTATTTAAAGGGCTATAAAAAGCATCAAGCTTAAACTAGCATAAAGCTTACATAAATCATAATTAAAAAATCTACACATCAAACTCATGCCAACTTTGGTCACAAATCTAAACATGCCATAAAGAGCAACATATCCAAAATTCAAGTCCATAGCATGTGTATATTTTAAACTACACCAAAAACACATCAAACTGAGTTTGAATTTTTAATTCAAAAACTACACAGAAAAACCCTATACATGCTTTCTAGAAAAGGTAGGTTTCTTCACCAAGAACCCAACAAAATTGGATTTGCATTTTTATGATTTTTCTACGATTTTCTACGAATTTTTGAAGTTGCTGCTGAAAACCCTAAAACACATTTACACCGGGACCCTTGAACTATCTTTTTAGAATTACAGATAGGCCCCTGGTTTACGGAAACGACCCTAGAAAGATTGCAATCACCGCATCCATACCCTTGCCGGCGCAGGGGCCAACTCCGGCGGCCGGAGGAGCGGCGGAGGGGTGCGGGTGAGTGGCCGTGGGGCACCAGCGGTTCCACCCGGTGCTGTAGGTGTGCTTGGCCCGGCCGACGGAGCAGCCGGCGACCCCCCTCGGCGGCGTGCAGGGGCGGCGTCCGCCGGAACACGGCGCTCCGGTGACGGCGGCTTCAATGCGTGGCTGTAGCGCGGGCGGGAGAGGCAGGGGGTCCAGGGGAAGGAGGAGGAGTGGCCAGACGGCGCTGGGCTGGCGCGGGGAGGCTCGCTCGGCGGCAGCGCAGCAATGCCGTGCGGCGGCGGCGGACAGTGGAGACCGGCGGCGCGTGAGGCAGGGGAAAAGAAGGCGCGACGACGTCCGACGCTCGGTTTTAAACGTGGACGCGCGTGTGGCGACGGGCGCGAGGCTTGAAGGACACGCGCGCGAGGCCAGGGGGCGGCCAGGTGGCTCGCGGCATGCGTGACGCGCACGCGGGCGCTCGGGCACGTGGCCCGTGGCCCGGCCCGGCACGTCCCGTGGCGTGAGCGCGGTGCACGGTTGGAGGCGAGGCGGAGGGCCCACAGACGCGGGTCCACGGCGACGTCTCCGGGGCACCCGTACGCCGGAGGCCGCGGAAGCCGGCGCGTGGCCGGCGCAGCAGCGCGCGCGTGCGCGCACGCTGGAGAGCGGGAGCGCGACGTGACGGCGCCGGGCGTCTATGTCGTTTCATTTGCGACTGTTCAAACCAAAAGAACTCAAAATTTGCAAATGAAAGTTGAAATTCTCCAAAACTAAAAGTTGTAGAGGAACTATAGCTCTTCAACTTTCGCAAATGGTGACCTATGTTTTGGTCAACGGATTCGTGGCAAAAACACGTTGAACTTCAGCAAAAACTCAGCCCTGAAATTACTGTGCGCAGCAGCTTCAACACAAATTTAAGCGGCTTTGCACTCAAAATTGGAATGTCCGCCAATTACGAAAAATGTGTCCCCGGAAATAAGGAACATCTTTTATATTGCCCGATTTTCAACTTCTATAGCAAAATTTGGAGAACGTGCAAGAAAATCAAATCAGCATTTTGGAGCTCTAGGGGTTTGACCATGATTTGAGAGTTTGACCAAGGGTTTAAGTGCAAAAGTGTGCACAATCAAGCAAAACATGCTTAGGCACTAATTAAACTTGATTATCATGAGTAATTGAAGTACTCAACTGAAGTAACATCAGGGATGTTACAGGCCGGAGGCGTGGGGAGGGGCGAGGTCGCGAACACCTCCAGTTGCAGACGTGCCGCCGCTGTGAGAGAAAGAAATGAGAGGAGGGCGGTCGGGTGGAAGTGGTGGGACTGGGGAGGCGGAAGCCAGATGGGGACGACCGACTGGATCTCTAGGGTTGGGGTGCTGTGTTAATGGGTTGGGCTTAGGGATAGTTGCGCTATATACATGGGCCTTGTTTTTGTCGCGGTAGCGGGTATACCCGCGGTTGCAAGTTGCTACCCATTAGCTGCCCGCGGGTAGATTTTCCTGCCCGTATCCACGACCGCGGGCGGGTTTTGCTGCCCGTATCCGCGCCCGCGGGCAAAACTGTCATCCCTAATAGGAAGACAACGATTACAACATCGGAAAAATCTCAATTCAACACCGTGAGAGGAGAGGGGCAACTCGTTGCTCCCGGAGGTGCGCGAGAGGAGCGGCGGCCGGCGCGGCTCACCCGTGCCTGGATGAGTGGCAGCCCGCTCGTGCTTGGCCCCCTGGCCGCGGGAGGGACGACGACCTGACCGTGCTCGGCCGTGTTCCTGGTCGGGGATGGGAGCGGCGGCCCACTCCCAGCCGCACCCTTGAAGGAGGAGCTCCACTCCCGTCTAGCATGGTGGCGACGTGCTTCAGGGCGCGTGGCGGCGACGGGCTTCACGGGAGGGAGACCTTGGTGGCGACTGGAGGGGAGGTTGGGCAGCCGCCGCCACCTCCCACGGGGATCGCGTACCCTGGCCGCGGGGAGCAGCGGCCTAGGCTCTGTGAGCTCCGCCGCCCCTGGCTGCGAGGAGCAAGTGCTCGCACCATCGGCGAGCTACGCCACCATGCTCACGCTCGCCCACCCTCCTCTCGGCCGCGGGGAGCGCACGACGCAGCTAGCCTGCCCTCCAGCCGTGGGGAGCGGCGGCGCGTCCGGCGCGGCTTGCTGCCCTTCGGTCGTGTGGAGCGGCGGCAAGGGCGCCTGCGGGATTCGCCGCAGAGATTTCCTACGCGGGGGGGGGGGGGGTCGGTCGAGATGAATGAGGGGTAGGCAGGGGTGTGTCCGCGCGGGGAGGGGATAAGGTTGAGGTGGGGTCCACGTCTGATCCCCCCCCCCCTCCAGATGTAGGTTGGTTTGCACCAGGCGAAGCTGTCCGGACGGAGGACACCCGTTCCTGAGCAGTACCGAGCCTAAATACAATAGACGTACACCGTTGAAATAGTGGTGTTTGCATCAGAAGGATAGCGCCTAGTACTAGTTTTTTTTTATAACGCCGAGCTTATGAAAATCATGACTGGTGTTTACATATTTGCGTACAAATTGATATGAACTTATCACTTGTGGCGCAAAGTTGATTCAACTAGCGCCGTAGCACGCGCTGCAACGCTTTGTGGCGCGCAATGCAAGCGGCCGGGCCAGTGCCCACGCAACCACGCACATGTACCGGTTCGCGCGCAACAGCGGGTGCGTGTGTGTTTTTTCTTTTCAATTATTTTTCTACTTTTATACCAAAATAAATATTGTATATGCATATTAGATATGAATATTTTTTGGACCAAGTCTAAAAAATCCGGTTCATCTTGAGCTGAAAATTCGTGCCACGACAACTCCATGGCCGTAAACGGCCCGAATTTTCGGACCAGGCTCGAAGTTGGGCTCGAATTGGGCACATGCTTCCACTCTTTTTATGTTGAAAAAATAAATCAAATAAATTGTCCTAACCCGGCTTCAATTTTTCGAGCTTGGTTTTGGCCTACCATGCCCAGTCTCATAATCATCACGGGCAGGCCCAATCTCAGTGGACTCGAGTAAAAAATGCTCAGGTATACGTACAACTTATGTGCATGAATTTTTCAACATTTTTTCAAAAGTTATAAAAATTGTTATGTTTATATCATGAAAGTTGTATTACGAATTTATCACATAAATTGTTGTTAGAAAAAATATATAAATTGTGCGTATAGGTTACTTTATACAAAACAAAATTGGAAGTTATTATTACGAATTATACTTAGTATTTGTACACATAAGTTTTGCACGCAATTGAAGTTGTCCTAAAATTATCTTATAAAAAGTTGTATTATAAAATTATGTATCGAAATTACGTGCACAAGTTATGATGTTTCAAAAGAAAGTTGCGGGACTTTTCTCAAAATGAAGAAAGTTCAGGGGATGAGATTGTGCTTTCGGGAATCGAGCTCTGGTAGCCCTCATGATGCCGTGAAGGGATCGATAGCCTCTACACTATGGCTACAACTACCTGTACACAAAAGTGAGACAATTAAGTATCAAAAAAAAGTGAGACAATCGAAACAAACGTGAGCTCGTTTGACACATGGTGTTGCCGTTGAGACTCAAAGCAGCACATCAATTTATTTCAAAAAAAATGGACAGAAAGTAAATATATTTGTCTTGAAAATTACTTTCATAAATATATACATATATAACTTTTTAATAAATATTTTTTATAGAAAATAGAAGTCAAAGTTGTACTTTGGTGACAGTGTCGTTGTCCTAAACGACTTCTAATACTCCCTCCGTATCGAAATACTTGTCGCTGTTGACTTTTTCTCCAACTTTGACCATTTGTCTTATTCAAAAATTTATCACAAATGTGTAAAAGGATAAGTCAAGCTTAAAATACATACAATAATAAAGTATGTAGCAAGCAAAGTAAATAATACTTGCATAATTTTTTGAATTAGACGAATGGTCAAAGTTATAAAAAAAAGTCAATGACGACAAATATTTCGATACAGATGGAGTACCAAACTGGAGCGAGTATTGCCATAACATGATTCAAATCATCAACATCCATAGTGCAACAGCATAATTGAATACTTTCCGTGTATTGCAATGTTTAGGGTTGGGTCCCTCTCGCATCGTTGCATGTTTCAGAAGTAGCCACGTTTTTACTCCGGAAACCTTCTTACGGTAGTTACAAATTTATTTCACACTTCCCTAGTTGTAAAAAAACAAAGGCCAAACTGTGTGTACAGAGAGCATGCCAACAAGGCAACAACTGATACCTTGAAAAGGATGGGAGGCTGCACTTTGGTCAAATGCATAACAGATGAAACCAACTTCACACTAGTATTGCAACATTTCACAGCACACACATATTTCATATATATCATTGTCACAACATGTTGTAGTAGTGAACAAAAGATAGTTGCAGAAATGAGTGATAAACGTCATAGCACAATTCAAATCGTCAACACACCCATCGCTCCAGCTCCATGCTTCAAATCAAAACATCCCCTTTACTGCTTTAGCCTTGCATTTTTCTGGTGCTTCTTCCCAGCAAGATGGTTGGCGAGCATCTCATCGCTGTTGCACTGCACTTTGCAGACCTTGCAAAAAGTCCTCACCTTAAGCTTCCACGCCTTCCCTTTGTGCTGCTTCCCCCGACGATGGTCCTCAAACGTAACCTCACTGCTGCACTGCACATTACACACCTTGCAGAAATATAGAGACATCATGTGCCGCACCATCTCTGAGCTTGCGACCTTGCTGCTAGATCCATTCTGAGGTAGTTTACCCCCAGCAGAGGGTGGTCGTGGGTACACATAATCCATTGCCGTACTCTTGCTTTCTTCCTGCTGAAGGGCACGGATCGCTGTCCGCTGCCTTTCTCCGTTGTTCCTTGATCCCAAGCTCGCTACATTTGCCTGGTGCTTCTGCCCTGCGAAATGCTCCTGTAGGTTGTGCTCACTTGTTGTTTCCACCTTGCAGACGGTGCAGCTCCATCTCTCGGATGCCTTTGGGTGATTTACTGGTAAGGTTACTTCTATCAGCTCCCAGGTCAGTGAATGGGACCTGGGATGTTCAGTCTGTTTGTTTAACACACACACTTTGATTAGGTACTAAGAACTCAGTTGATTTGGAACACTAAAATGTGAGATTTATGCAAAACAAATAAAGTGAACTTCCTCAGCATATATATGCATATAAAGAATTCGAATGTACCCAAGCTCAAAAGGTGGAACGTATTTAACTAATTGATGAAAAGGAAGAGATAAAATTATAGTAAGGCGCTGCTCACCTCATTTGATTCCTGCATTTTACTCTCCTGGTCTGCCTTGCCATCAGTCGAGCATTGACCGAGGCGATATCCCATTCCCATGACAGGATTGCAGGGCTTGAATTCTAAACTCCCATGGCTTTCATCCTTTTCCTTCAAATCGTGGGCAGCACCCGAAAACCGACGGTGCGTCATGAACTCCTCAGTGTAGGAGTAGGATTGCACATCAGAAATGCAAACGGAGGCAGGGCGCAGGGCCATGGCGCGATCTATCTTGGCCAGCTCGGCCTCGATGATCTCCTGACGAAGGCGATCCTTTTGAAGCTGCGCCTGTAACGCGTCCCTAATCACCAGCATCGAGTCTCCTGAACACGCATAGGGGATTTTTTAGGGGAACTCATAGGGAAATTCTTGATGGTTAGTAGGAAATTCTTGATAACACCACCAGATTAAAAATGACCGCACCGCATGCCGTGGGTGTAGATTTCTTGACATGGAAACACAAAGAGTCTCGTGATTACCAAAGGAATATAGCTGAATACTTGTACACTTCCATGTTTCCCCCCAAAGGCCCCGAGAAACCGCGATCGCAGAGGTAGGATAGGATGGCGGTGAAAGGTGGTGGAGAGTCGCGGATGCGGTAGCCGTCGCTGACGTCGCCATTGCCGCCGGCGGTGGCTGGGCCCCGGCGCGCGAACTCCATCTGTCGGCTGGTGTGCAGCGGAGCAGAGCAGAACAGAGCGACGCCGAGGGAAGGCAGCAGTTTCGGTGGGGATGGCGGGCGGAGGATCGCCGCGTGGATTTAAAGGCTGCGGCTGGACCTGGAGGACGAGAGCTGCCTCCGGGTCCGCCGTCACCGTGGCCGTCGCAGCGCTTACCCTTCGCGTGCTCGCGTTTCCACGAGGCTGCTCTGTGTTCCGTGTCCCCACAACGCGCGCGGCGGCCCGCTCACCTTCCCGAGGCGCGACCGCGACTCCGCATTCCTTTCATTCATTTCCCTCGACCCATCGCGTGTTTCCATGCGATCGCAGTAGTAAAACACACTCTTTTTTTAATTACTAGTAAAATGTACGTGCAGTACGTACATATATTTTTTAAAATATGTATAAATTATATTTTTTATTCATAAACTCATGTAACACTATCAGATTTTTACCCAATCCACGCAAATGGCAAAGTCACAATTTGTCCCAAAATATTATTAAAACCAACATCCGATAATCTAAGTGCACTCAGTTAGATGAAAGCACCATGCTTTATTCTTCACCGAGACCCATTTTCTACTTGAGAACTTAGACAGATCACAAGGACAATGGTAGATATCTTCTGGACCCAAATCTAAAGTATATACCATGTTACCTGAAAAATCCTGAATTCCTTGGTGTTGTTAAATTTGAGTTCAATTGACAATGATAGTACACTTGTAACCTAGAAAAGGTACAAAATCAATGGGAGTCTGAAACAATCTGAGACAAACTCAGGAAGAAGAAATAACAACCATTATAATGAACAATATACATTTGGAGTACCCGATGAAACTAAACTGTTAGATATTTGTGATCTCAGCATAACAACTGAGAGAACGACTCCATACATGGAAAGACTCCACATCCTTATGTGAATAGGACTCTTGTGCTGTGATCGGCAAGCACACCTAAGTTGTATTCAACTAGGACTCGACCCTGACCCTGCAGCACTACATATATGAGTTAGAGAGGTGCCTCACGTTGTGCCAATCCTCTAATCTCGAAATTAGCCAAAACACCGATTAATTAAAGTGCTGAAGGGGTTGGAAGATCGAGATCCTGATTTCACCGATCAAGAACCCTGTTCTTGAAAGGTGAATTACATCTACTTCGAGTTCATCGGAAGGTGACGTCCACAAGGTTGCTGTTCATCATCAACATCTAAGTCTTCACCAACAAAGAGCCCTAAAGCTCTTGAACCAGTGAAGATCACATCTACTTCATCTACATCAACACCTTCACGTCTACAGATGGCATCTACAAGCTCTACTGGTTAGTCTGACCTAAGTTTCCGCATTAAGTTTAATTAGTGATCATGATTAGACTAAGCTAAGATCCTGTTTAAGTTAATAGTTAGATTAAGTTAATAGTTAAGAATTAGATTAACTAGTATTTGTCATCATTATGTTTAAGAGACAAGTACTAGTCAATGCGGATTAGGGTTTCTTCTGCGACGGCCGGTTTTTGATCAGGTTCGGGCTCCTCCCAGCCGTCAAATCTCAGATCGACGGCCACCGTTGCTCGCGCATCAGGCAACGCAGCGAGCAGGCCGGGCTGCTAGCTGGGCCATTAGTTGGGCCGAGATAAGCTGGGGCTAGGCCGGTGTTCTACGCAGTAGTTATGGACTAAATTGTTTTACGGACTTCTTTAAAGCTTCAGACCCGTTCATAGTTTCGCCTTTATGTTTTATGCTTATTTAATTTTCCTTAAGCTATTAAGTATTATGATATTTAATGTTTATTTCACAAATATGAGTAATCTACTATTTACATGTGCAAATAAGTTTATTGCTATTAATAGTAGATTTTCTCATTATGAGTAATGATATTTCCCATAATATTTGGAATATTTAGAAATAAATTTTGGGAAATTTTCAATTAAGAAGTTTTGGCTATAAGTTTTGAGCCTTATTATTTTCAGTGCAATTTAATGTGTTTTGTACTGTTCATAAGTTTAAACTTTATGAAAGTCTTTAATTTATAGTGCAATTTTTTAATATTTTGTGCTATGCTGGCTTTGTTTACATTATGTTAAATATTGTATTTTTTGTTATATTTGAGCTGAAAATTATATTTCCCACCAAGTACCATTAAGATGCTCTCTAATTGAATGGAACCATCGAGAAGTTCAGTTAGAGTACACTTGTAATTAATTCTAACCATCGTTGTTTTAATTATGAGTTAATGATAAGTTTCGTTTGTTTTCCCCATCGGTGATGCAAATTGAAACTTATTGCATGATTTTAATCAGACTATCGTAGGGTTAATTTCGTGCTTTTATGTGCATCTTATTGTGCTATTATTGAAACATTAAGTTATCATAATTTTCAGCTGAGGATATTGCAGACGTCTTAAGAGCCATCATTCCTCTAAATGGCAATAATGTTCATGCCTGGAAGAGAGATGTGCAAGACGTTCTCATGATTCTTGAATTTGATTATGCATTACGTGAGGATAAGCCTGTTGCTCCTATTTTGTCTAACAATTTGGAATATGCTCATGAGTTTGAGAAATTCATTGTTGACATTGAGAAGTGGGTGAAATCCAACAGAATTGCCAAAAGGATCATTAAGGAATCGATCTTAGTAGGCATAATAGAAGGCATTCCTGATAAGAAAGATGGAAGGGAGTTGGATGCTAAGGAACTACTAAAGTCAGTTGAGGAAAATTGTAAGAGTTCCTTTGAGATGTATTCCAACATCCTGATTGCGAAAGTGTCCTCACATTATGATGGTCAAGGAGGAGTCATGAGACATATTTTGAGCATTTTTGACATGGCAAATGAGTTAAAATCACTCGGAGTTGTCATCACGGATGGTCTCCTTGTGGAAAGTATCATGTCATCTTTGCCAGCTCGTTATGCTCCTATCAAAACCAGCTACAATACTAATGAGGAGTCTTGGAGCATTCTTGATCTCGTTAGCTTCATAAATAATGAAGAAGTTGATCCTTAAGTAAGTGTCTGCAAATCATGTTGATTTTATTGTTTCATTATGGCTAAGTTTCTTAGCAAATTATTTTCCTTAATGGTAGACTAAGGTGCAGTTGCACACATCATTTGCAGATTCTGCATAAAGATCCATAAGAATAAGGGGAGCAAAGTATTGCTAATGGATAAAGTTGAAGTCAAAAGCATTATGAGATTCTTATGAGAATTAGCTAGTGACTCTAATATTTAGCTTGATGATGTAATAGATAATTTAAGAGAAACTTCAGTTTGTTTCATTACTATGTCACATTATGTTTTGTGGTATTAAGAAAATAATCATCAAGTTTATCCATTTTATTGTTTGCTATTTGGCAAATAAAAGTTTTATGTGCTCTCTTATATGATATAATTATGTGGTGTGTGTATAATTAAATGATGAGACCTTGTCGAATTTGTGGCTCACTTTCGTTTAGACCACAATTCGAAGGGGAGAATGGAATGTCTCATCAGTAAAGAGATACTCCATCCATTAATTATATTGCACTAATTGTATTAAGGGAAATAATACTAAGATAATAAAGGAGCTATAAGTTCTCTTGCTTGTTTTTAATTTCCCATAAAGTTGAACTAAAATATTCAAAAGGCTAAAAAAAATCAGCATAAAGCAAGGGTGAATAAATTGAGAGAATGCTCATTAAATACCATGGTGATAGGAGAGATACTCCAAAATTACCAATCATCTCAAATAAGTTAGTGTGTCATTTATTCATTATTTTTAGCCATCGCTGATTAATGAGTACATGTTCACAAGGTTCTTGTTGTTCTGGTTCATTTCTGGCCATCGCTGTTCTGGACTTGTTCAATGAGGCCCGAGATTTTTTAAGTATGGTTTATATTCATCATTCTGACCATCGCTGATTGTGAATATTTAACCATAGCTTTGCTAGTCTAGTTCATTATCTGACCATCGCTGTGGTGGGCTAGATTGGCAAAGGAAGTTCATCAGTGGTATTTAAGCAAGATAAAAGTAATGTTTTGCTAAAGATTAAGATATTAGAAGAGCTACCATTCATGGATACCCCAATAAGTTTAGGGGATACCGCCTTCACTGTTCTAAAAGTTTTCCTAAGGATATTAAGACAAATTAGTTGTGTTCTACAAGAATGCAGAAATCAGTGGGAATCAGTGGGAGCTCACAAAGGAGGAAGAGAAATCTTGATGAGATACATATTTAGTTTATGCATCAACGAATCAAGACATCATTTCTCATAATGTTTTAGTTTGTGCTATAAGTTAATTTACCTCCATCGCAAACTATTATATTCTGGTGAGGATTCTCATTAATTGATTAACCACACCAAAAAATGTAGTATACAATAATTAGGCATAAAAGAAAAGAGCCTACGAGCTTAAATCAATATGTTTGGATTATTAGCAGAAATTTCTAATGGAGTCAACACAGTGGACTTTAATGGGTCTACATTTTAACAGTGATTCCAAAAAGAAATAAGATATTAAGCTTGTTGCTCACCATGATTTAGAGTCTCATGGTCAGTTCAGTTTATCCTAAGATTGATTAAAGGTGGAAAAAGATTATTATCCTAATACTCAAAGTAAATGTTACTCTTAAGTAGCAATAAGTGTAGCCGCGAGAGAGATATAATTCAATTATATATAAATATGTCTTGGTGTAAGCCTTTTATGTTTTGGGCACTGAGTTATACACTAAGATTGGACCAAAGGGAGTGTTAGGATTTTTGTCACTAAAGCATAAGTTGATACTTATGAATATAGAGCCACGCTTGTTCTATTTTGCATTATGTAGCAAAATATTTGGTTTTATTCCAAATACTCTTAAGACTAAATTTAAGATAAGACAAATGATGTTCCTTATGCTTCAACCATTGAAGGTTATCTTAAAAGTCTATAAGTATTTAACTTAGCTGGGATGCTTGACAAAATATTAGTTTAATCCAGATAAGGTCCACTGGAATGGTGCAAAGAGAATTTAAAGGCGCCAAATACATGCTTATTTGTTATGAAATAATCAGAAGAGATTTTGTAAAAGTGTATGGATATAAAAGTGCACAATCAGATTATATCCTTCACTCTTGCATAAAGAGCTATTTTAGAAAAGCTCTAAACAAAATTAGCATGATGAAAAGCTAAGTTTGTATATAGCATGTTTTAACCAAGCAGGCTTAAGAATTATATTTCAGTATTAAGAAACAATATACAACAATAATAAGTTGATATCACTATTGTTGTATTACTTCGAGTAGCAACATATTCATAAATGGTGTCAAGTCCATTCATGAATATATATTGTGTTGTGAAAGATATATCCCAGGATCGATTCGTTAAGAAATAAGTATTAAATGCTAGCAAATCTTTCTATTAAAGGCTTACTATTTATCCCAATTTTCGCGAAATTAGTTTGGGATTTATAGTTAGACTTTATCAAATAAGGTTCTGGGAATAGGTCGAATAAGTAACTCCCAATAAGTTAATAAGCGTTCTATCAAGGTATTGCAGTAAACTATGGGTAATGGGGTCCCAGTAGCGAATTAAATGCTATTGACGACGCATTGGTCTAGTATTACTGTTGTACTGAGTGTGAGCATAACTTTAAAGTGAACATTAGTTGTTAGCGTTCGATCAAGTGGGAGAATGTTAGATATTTGTGATCTCAGCATAACAACTGAGAGAACGACTCCATACATGGAAGGACTCCACATCCTTATGTGAATAGGACTCTTGTGCTGTGATCGGCAAGCACACCTAAGTTGTATTCAACTAGGACTCGACCCTGACCCTGCAGCACTACATATATGAGTTAGAGAGGTGCCTCACGTTGTGCCAATCCTCTAATCTCGAAATTAGCCAAAACACCGATTAATTAGAGTGCTGAAGGGGTTGGAAGATCGAGATCCTGATTTCACCGATCAAGAACCCTGTTCTTGAGAGGTGAATTGCATCTACTTCGAGTTCATCAGAAGGTGACATCCACAAGGTTGCTGTTCGTCATCAACATCTAAGTCTTCACCAACAAAGAGCCCTAAAGCTCTTGAACCAGTGAAGATCACATCTACTTCATCTACATCAACGCCTTCACGTCTACAGATGGCATCTACAAGCTCTACTGGTTAGTCTGACCTAAGTTTCTGCATTAAGTTTAATTAGTGATCATGATTAGACTAAGCTAAGATCCTGTTTAAGTTAATAGTTAGATTAAGTTAATTCTAACATAAACAACTATTGTAACAAGAGGGAAACCACAAGAGAAGCATTAAATTCGCTATGCACCATGTGGAAAGATAATTCATCCTGCACAGCATAGACAGAGAGGACAGAGGAGGGGATCACCGGGTCAAGCAGTGCTTCATAGTCGTATCGATGCTGCGACTGTATAGCAAAAATAGCTATCACTTGGCTACCGTTGAACCACCGGCGGCAAGGCTCTTGCTCACCGTTCCCCTCCTTCGAGACCACACCCTCTACGACCGACGTCCTCCACAGGGACAGCCTCCGCGCCGACCGCATTGTGAAGGGCCTCAGCGACGGCACTGCCGGAAGCAAAGCGCCATGACGTGACTGCCCCGACCATGCTTGGCTCCTCTCTGGACACCTTGGACTACGTCGTCACCATGGGCCTCGGCACGCCGGCAGTCACCCAGATCGTACGTGCACGTCGACACCAGCCGCGGCGTCACGTGGGTGCAGTGTCGCCCGTGTCCCGCCACCGGCGCTACCCCCAAAAGGACGAGCTCTTTGATCCGGGATTCGGCTAGGTCGGTCGTCACGTCCTCGGCCATCGGTTGCGGCTCCGCCGCCTGCAACGGTCTAAGGCGTGATCTCTACATTAATGGCTGCTCCAAGCGCCGCCAGTACCGCTCCAACACCACCGGGACGCATAGTGCCGACAAGCTGACGCTGACCCCGGCCTACGCCGTCGTCCACTTCCAGTTCGGTTGCAGCCACGCTGCGCAGCTGTTCAGCAACAAGGCCGACGGGTTCATGGGTCTCGGCGGCTGCTCATGTGTCCGATTGTGGAAGGCGCCCAGCCGCCCGCTTGCCATTGAGGACCAACACATGAGTTGAGCGAAGGCAAATCCGATTCCAGCTCGATCTGTTTGCGGACTTCAGCAGAAGGAAAGGTAGGCTCGAGCTAGCTGAGGAGACGTTGGCGTGCCGGTGCGGCACCGCATAGATTTTTTTTCCATTGTTGGCGTGTCAATTTTGGATGTGGTGTGGGCCCGACGTGGGTACGTGAGGTGGGTAGAGCGATATTGGGTGACAAAAACATTAGCTTTTTAGGCAGAAACACTCCTCAAATTGCGATTTCTATGGTCGTTCCACCTTTTTTGTCATCACGCAACCTTACGGGTGGGTCCGGCGTGAGGGGTAAGGCGGGCCCGAATTGGGTGAGAAAAATTTTCAATTGTCATCGCTCCTTATAGTATAGATAGATAATAATAAAATAATGATCCGTTTTTTTAACAACAATAATGATCCGGTTAAAACGAACAATAGTACTCCAGTCTCCAACAACCCAATAACTTAATTAAATTAATCATGTCATCAGGAGCTGGCTAAGATGCAAGAAGAAGTTAAATTGTGTCTAGATGTACCGTAAGTGAGCTAATTGTGTAGAAACCAGGTGATACCCCGCGCGTTGCTGCGGGAATTTTTAAACAAAATTTTAAGGTGAAATTTGAAAGTAGAAACACCAAAACGATTACATGGCGATATTCATCTGTAAACAATATTATATATGAAAGTATGTTAATTTTGTTGAAAGAGAACCATTCTTAAATGATTGATCTTACATGTATTTCAACCGCGAGAATTTATGGCGTGCTAATCGCAAATACAACATGCTATTAGTCACAGAAAATCGACGAAGACATAAATATATGGTTTGGTGGGTGTTGACATGGCTTATAGTGGATAGTGACATGGCGTGTAGTGAGTTATGACGTAACGCGTTGAGAGGCAAGAGAAATCGTTAGTGGTTACCAATTATATAGTTGTATTTTAAGGTGAAATGTGAAAGTAGAAACACCAAAGCGATTACATGACGATATTCATCTGTAAACAATATTATATATGAAAGTATGTTAATTTTGTTGAAAGAGAACCATTCTTAAATGATTGATCTTACATGTATTTCAACCGCGAGAATTTTATGGCGTGCTAATCGCAAATACAACATGCTATTAGTCACAGAAAATCGACGAAGACAAATATATGGTTTGGTGGGTGTTGACATGGCTTATAGTGGATAGTGACATGGCGTGTAGTGAGTTATGACGTGCGCGTTGAGAGGCAAGAGAAATCGTTAGTAGTTACCAATTATATAGTTGTATATGATGATGGGTGAGATACCCGCGACCATACATTATAATAGTTATCATATTGATACCTGCATAAACAATATTCAGTGGTTAGAGCATCTGAGTAGCACCTAACTGCCTAAGATTCGACTCTCGTGAGAGCAACTTAAACAAAGTTGGAATAAAAATATATAAAAAGTAGGTGGAGGGATTCCCCCGTTGACTTCAGTCAATACTTAATCACTCATTGAATGTTGTCTATTTTTTTTAGAAACCTAGGTAGCAAAACATACCATTATAGATCAATTTATCTTCAAAAAATGTGAAATAGAAGGTACAAAACATATCTCTATTCTCTACCTAATATTAAAGTAAAATTACTTCTGTCCAAATTTTTAGTATGTCATAGACTAAGTCAAAGGTCCCCTGCTGACATTGGTCAATACTTATTAGTATTCACTCATTGAATGATGTTTAAATTTTTTTTAGAAACCTAGGTAGCAAAGCATACCAGATCAATTTATCTTCGAAAAAATTGTGAAGTAGAAGGTACAAAACATAACTCTACTCTCTCTATATATATAATATTAAAGTAAAGATCTGCCCAAATTTTTGGTACGTCATTGGCCAAGTCAAAGGTGTGGAACCAGACATAGATGTTGAAAACCAGAAGAAAACCGACCACTACAGGTAGAATTGGCATAGAAAACAAAAAACTGGCATCCTACCAGCCAACTGTGGACAACTAAAGGCATGTACAACATGTCGGTACACCCAATATGCATGGCGGTTTTTTAAAGCCCCTGCTTGGCGAGGCGATGGGGACGTCCCGTTCCCCAAGGTGACGAGGTGGACGCGGGGCCGTTGTATGGCCTCGTTTTCCGGAGGTGATGATGCGCCCGGATCCCCCACGCATAGGAGATTTCCCGCCAAATCCAGAACAGTGGCAAGAGAGGGCGGAGGCGGGGGAGGACAACAAGCTCGAGATGGTGAGCTGCGATGTTTGGCGGAGGTGGAGCAGCGACAACGAGGGGCGCGCTGACGAGAGGTGCCCCGCGCCCACCCGCACCGGAGGGGGGAGAGAAAGCGTCGACGACAGGAGGGGCCGCAGATCCGGCTGGCCGTGCTGCTACTCCCTGGCGGAGGAGCTCACCCGCTCGTGCCCCATCCTTCCTCCGCCCCCGCCACGACGACCCCGCCAGCTCACCACAAGATGAGCAGCAGAGGAGGGGCCGCGCGCCCCCATGGCTCATCGGGTCCCATGGCGAGCGGCGTGGGCAGGAGATGCGGCGGGCGCAGGCAGGAGCAGCAGCGTGCGGAGGTGAAGATGAAGCTCATGGCATCCCGTTGGAGGAGCGCCTCACCACACTGCCGCCGGTTGGCCCGTCGGAGGAGAGACCGAGAGAGAGGGGAGGGAGGCGAGGGAGAGATGGATCGAGAGACATGCATCACGGGTAATCATGTTTTATTTTTTTATGCTTGATACATATTATATCAAATAGTCACACAATGGTATACACAAATACATTTGTAGTTGATCTCAAACTACATGTAAAACATTGAATAAATTACAGACAGAGGGACTGTGGGTTGTATGAGTTGTCTTTATATCTTTTTTTTGCGAATTACAGTACATCGGAGACACTCACAACGCACGCACACTCATCCCTATGAACAAACACACGCAAACCCTACCCCTAGGAGCATCTTCGAAGACTGGGCCGGCAAATCCTCAAGATTGACGAAGTCACCACAGGCGCCTCCCTGTCGACGGGAACGTCGCCTACCACTGAAAGCATAAACGCCGTTAAATCCTGAGAAATTCGCTCCCACAGGGAGTCAAACCCAGGACCTGAGGTGCTACCGAGGCTCTTGTAACCACTAGGCTACAGACCCTTTCGCGAGTTGTCTTTATATCTGTCTGCGTAATAAATTTGAGGTTCTGCAGACAACCTACCATCTGAGTTGTACATGCTCATCGACCCTCGCGAACCGTAGCCGTAGAGAACCGAGGCTGGAAAAGAAGAATCATTCTCCTTCCCATCGCACCCACCAGGTGAAAAATGAAACCGACCCATCTGAGTACAGCGCGTCACGCATAAATGTACGAGCTGTAGAACCATACTAGAAAGGCAACGCGACTTTGCCGCGTGAGACTTAGTGCCCTTTGTTAAATCAACCATATTTTTTTAAGATGTTTGATTCATATCGTTCTTAAGTTGTTACTAAGTCAGACTGTCGCAGCACACTTCCTTGATGCTTCCTTTTTAGGATGGACAGTGCCAAGCAGAATAGCAGATGCCTACTGAATGTTTCGCACGTGCATTGCGAAGTTGATTAGGGCAGTCCCAATGAAAGAAATCATCACAATTTCCATAATCTTGGATACTGTGCTAAGAAATCATCATCTCCAATGCAGTTCATTTATCTAGAGTTCGAATAAAAATCCAACCAATCATTCTCCTTTCTGCTATCGGATCCTCTGTGCCATGTGCCTGCCTCTGCATCCCGTGAGCTAAGGAGGAAAGAATACGCAGACAATATATACCCACAATAGTACATCCCGTGAGATGAGATGAGCGATCTGCCGATCTCTGTTTCAGATGAGCGAGCTCCGGTCATGCGAGCATGGCGGCCCTACCCACGGCGGCCGTGCGAGCTCCCTGCTTGTGGCCGTGTGCTATCCGCGACAACCACGCGAGCTTCGACTGACGTCCGTGCCGGTTCCCGTTCGACCCCAAACTCCTCGCCGCGTCGTCATCCGTGCGAGTGAGCTCCAAGCCTCCAACCAGCGGTGGCAAGTGAGCTTTGAGGACGTCGTCGAGTGTCGGCATCCGCGC
This sequence comes from Cenchrus fungigraminus, assembly GCA_036936925.1. NCBI lineage: Eukaryota > Viridiplantae > Streptophyta > Magnoliopsida > Poales > Poaceae > Cenchrus > Cenchrus fungigraminus. The sequence continues at coordinate 36,852,310 of CM072780.1, read as the reverse complement.
GGGAAGGGCGGCGACGGGAGTAGCGGATCTGGGAGAAACGGCCGAAGCCCCACCTGAGCTTGCCCGCCACGGCCGTGGAAGCCCCTCCTAGACCGAATCTTCGTCATTCAGGGGCTCCGGCGAGCTCCTCCGAGCCGGATCCGGCGGCGGCGAGTAGAGAAGGTAGGGGATCCGGCGACGGCAAGCGACACAGGAGACCGGAGCTCACCAGCTGGGCTCGTCGGCGTCGAGCTTGCGCGGCCGCACCATAGGCGGTCGGAGCTCACCGCGGGGGCGCGGCGTCGTGGACTGGAGATCGCCGGTGGGGGCGGGCGCGACGGGCGGAGCTCGCCCGCATGGGCTCGTCGGCGTCGAGCTTCTGCGGCCTCACCCATGGAGGTCGGAGCCGCAGGGAAGCGCACCAGATCCAGAAGTCCGCAGCCACACCGACCAGCCGCGCGTCGAAGCTCACCCTCCGTCGTCGGTCAACCCCGTGCCGGCGCTGCTCCTCCCTTTCCTCCCTGGCGCGTGGGCGGCGGAGCTCATCCTCCCTTTCCTCCCCGGCGTGCGGGCGGCGGAGCTCCTCCCTCTCCTCCCGGCGCGCGGGCGGCGGAGCTCCTCTACCTCTCCCCCCCGGCGCGCGGGCGGTGGCGCACACCGGATCCAGACGACTGTGTTGGAGAGCGGGCAGTTTCTCCCCATCGGCATTTTTGCCATTTCTTGTTGTCTCGAATCAAGCGGCGACGTCGTTTCTTCGTCAAGAAACGATTTCTACGTTTTCTTCTTTCTTTCTTCATTTATTAGCTGTCATGTCACCATTTTTGCTTATGTGGCACAACATTTATTAGGGATAGAAATCATCATTAATGTCCCATTGGGACTGCCCTTGGTACTTAGTGGGCAACTAGGAGTCGGTGGAGTATTTTTCTGAACATGTTAGCAAGTTGTGTGACACGTGTGCAGTGACAGAATCGGATTAGTCAGGCGCCAGCGCGAAACACTCAACCGACTCTAGTCGAGACTTCCTCTTTCCGGAATAAGCGCGACCACTCGTTGCGAATGGGCTTGTAGTCCAATGGTAAGACGGTCCAGTGGGACGCTACCCACCAGGATTCAAATCCTGGTGCTCGCACCTTTTCTTGGATTTATTCCGAAATTTCCGGCGTTATGCGTTAAGTGGTAAGCGACGTTCCCGTCGACGACGAGGCGCTAGTGGTGACTTCGAGAATCTCCAGATCTGCCGGTACTCAGTCCTTCGAAGGTGCTCATAGGGGTAGGGTTTGCGTACGTGTATTCATAGGGGTGAGTCTGTGTGCGTGTTGTGAACGTCTGCGTTGTATTGTGTAATTTTAAAAAAAAAAGCGCGATCACTCGTCGGACTCGGACTCGCTACCCCGTCCGCCGTATATAATTGCGCCGCCGCTTCCGCATGGCTCCCTCGCATCATCAATTCATCACCATCCCTCTTCCGTCTCTCCCTCCCTTCCCCCTCTGCTCGCGATCAGCCCGCCGCCTCCCTTCCCTTCCCTCCCCTTGAGATGGCGGCCGCCTGCGTAGAAGCTGCTGCCGCCCCCGCCGCCGTCCCCCGCCACCACGCCGCCGCGCAGCCGACACGCAAGAGGATGCGCTTCGCCATGGGCACCACCGAAGATTACGACGAGGAGCCTTGCTGCCTCGGTGAGGGGACCTTCGGCGCCGTCGTCAAGGCGCGCCATCGCCGCACCGGCCGCGCCGTCGCCATCAAGCATCTCCGCGCGCCTGCCGGCGGCCACGCGGCGCTGCTGCGGGAGGCGCTCTTTCTCCAGGCGTGCGCCTGGAACCCCTTCGTCGTCGGCTCCCGCGGCCTCGCCCGCGACCCGGTCACCGCGGAGCTCTGCCTCGTCATGGACTGCGGCGGCGCGAGCCTCCACGACGCCCTGCGCTGCCAGAGCCCCCGCGCCGGGTGCCCTCCGCCGCCGCCGCTGCCGCTGCCCGAGGCCACGGTGCGCGCCGCCATGTGGCAGCTGCTCACGGGCGCCAAGAAGATGCACGACGCCCACATCATGCACCGCGACATCAAGCCCGAGAACATCCTCGTCGGCGACGACCTCGTCGTCCGGTTCTGCGACTTTGGGCTCGCCGTGTACATGGCCGAGCGGCCGCCGTACACGCAGGCCGGCACGCTGTGGTACATGGCGCCCGAGATGCTGCTGGAGAAGCCCGACTACGACGCGCTTGTGGACACCTGGTCGCTCGGCTGCGTCATGGCCGAGCTCATTGACAACGGGAAGCCTCTGTTCCCGGGCATCGACTGCGAAGACCAGCTCTGCGCCATCTTCAGCTTGCTCGGCGTGCCAGATGACAGGACAAGGCCATGGTTCTCGTCCACGCCGTTCGCCACCAAGCTGACGGAACTGGACAAGCAGCGGTGCACAATCAACCTCCTACGCCGCGAGTTCCCCGAGACGAAGCTGTCCGAGGAAGGACTCGAGGTCCTCAGCGGCCTGCTGACTTGCAACCCCGACAAGCGGCTCACGGCAGCCGCGGCGCTCAAGCATCCATGGTTCTCCAAGATGGACGAGGTGGAGGTGCCCAAGAGGAAGTGGTAGCGCCGTCGCACAAGAGACCGAGGCTGCTCTGTGCGACTTAGATTTCTTTCGTGCATGTCTCTGTTCTTCAGATCGGAGCTTGCGAATGCCTGCTGTAAATCTGTATTGTTGTCAGTAAATTGCAAGTTTTTTGAAGTTTGAAATGAATACTTTTCAATTTTGCGTTGCTTTCGAACGAATTTGACTGGTGTTGCAGTAAAGCATCTGACGCTGAGTGCTGAGGCGCCTTGTGTCTGAATTTGGCATGACAGAATCGAAAAGTGCAGAGTCCTTGTTAACACAATCTGACGCTGAGTCCGGTCTAACGGTAATCACTCCATATGTTCAATCAAACTAATGGGCGTGGTACTTCGGAAAATATTACTGCACGCCGCGCGTACGGCGCCCCCGGTGCGCGCCCCGCGGTGCGCCGTCAGTTCGCCATCCGACGTCCGCCCCGCGCGATGCCGCCCTCCGCAATCCCGTCATCCCGTGGCTTGTTCGCTTGACTCCGCAGCGTGGCGGTCGGCTCGAGCGGCTCGTTTTGCTCGGCTCCTCCGATGCGGACTAAGAGCATCTTCAAGAGTTTGCCAAATTTTATTTGGCAAATCTTGTGTTTTGCCAACTTCTAAAAATATATGCAAAGTAAAAAAAAGAGTTCATCTCCAACAGTTTGGCATAATTCACTTGTCAAATCCAGATCTAACTTACATCAGGATTCCTGAGATAAACAAAATTATGTTGGTGTCCTTCCACCTCTTGAAAACTTATATCAGGAATCCTTCTCTATTCTCTATTTCTTTTTTCACCCTCCCACCTACAGGGAAACGCTGATGGCAACCACGATCCGCGCGCGCATATATGCGCGTTGGGATGTGAGTTTTGTCAAGCTTCTATTTTTGCCAAGTTGGTTTGCCAAACTGTTGTAGGTCAATTTTTCTTATTTTGCCAAAATTAGATAGATGTCAAGTTGATTTGCCAAACTGTTGGAGTTGCTCTAATGGCTACCTTCCTTCAGTTTCGTTAGAGCATCTCCAAGAGTGTGCCAAATTTTAATTGGCAAATCTTGTGTTTTGCCAACTTCTAAAATGATATGCCAAGTAAAAAAAGAGTTCATCTCCAACAATTTGGCATAATTCACTTGTCAAATCTAGATCTAACTTACATCAGGAATCCTGAGAGAAACAAAATTATGTTTATGGCCTTCCACCTCTTGAAAACTTACATCAGGAATCATTCCCTTTTCTTTATTTCTTTTTTCACCCTCCCACCTATAGGGAAACACCGATGGTAACCACGATCCACGCGCGCATATATACGCGCCGGGAGGTGAGTTTTGCCAAGTTTCTATTTTTGCCAAATTGATTTGCCAAACTGTTGGAGACTAATTTTTCTTGTTTTGCCAAAATTAGATGGATGCCAAGTTGGTTTGCCAAACTGTTGGAGTTGCTCAAGAGCATCTCCAAAAGTTTGCCAAATTTTACTTGAAAAATCTTGTGTTTTTCCAACTTCTAAAAAGATATGCCAAGTAAAAAAAGTTCATCTCCAACAGTTTGGCATAATTCACTTGTCAAATCCAGATCTAACTTACATCAGGAACCCTGAGAGAGAAACAAAATTATGTTTCTACCCTTCCACCTCTTGAAAACTTAAATTAGGAATCCTGAGAAAAAACAAAATTATTTTTATACCCTTCCACCTCTTCTAATCCGGAAGTGGATCACTGCGCGCATATATACGCGCGCGGAGTCAGTTTTTCCCAACTTGAGATAAATAACAACCTAAGATGGGGAACTATTGGAGAAGGTTTTTTCTGTTTTTGCCAAAAAAGTAACAATGGCAACTTGAGATTGTGAACTATTGGAGTTGCTCTAACACTATGAAATAGTGACAAAATTCGAACTTTAGACTTCGATTAAAATTACATAACTCCAACATATAGCTCAACAAATCAGAGTACAGGTTCACCAATGTTCACAGATCCCATTTTGCTACTTTGGAGCCAAAGTTTAGATGCAAAGTTGCTCATAAATAAATTTTAAAAATAGCTAACTGATGTTGTTCCACACTTTACTATTCTTTGAATTTTCAAATTGTGAATAGTAACATCTAGTCATCAACTTTGAAGATTTAATTGAGGTGCTCAGGGACTGAGTTTAACTTCCAAAGCACACCCACTAAGTTCTGAATGCTCTAAACCACACATCCCATATTTTGCATAATTTTTTTCGAATTTGAAACTTCAAATGTTGACTTTGGTCAAATTTTACCCAAATTTGACCTTTGCTCATTATTACCATTACAATATCATATAAATCACAATTTGACCAAAGTCAACATTTGAAGTTTCAAATTCGGAAAAAATTGTGCAAAATATAAGATTGGGGTTTTGAGCATTTAGAACTTAGTGGGAGTGCTTCGGGAGTTAAACTTAGTCCCTAAACACCTCAATTAAATCTTCAAGTTGATGACAAGAGTTTACTATTCACAATTTGAAAATTTAGAGAATTAGTAAAGTCTAAAACAATATCCTTTAGCTGTTTTTGAAAGTTATTTCTGAGCAACTTTGCATCTAAACTTTGGCTCCACAGTAGCAAAATGTTATCTATGAACATTGGTAAACATACACTCTCATTTGTTGAGCTAGATGTTGGAGTTAAGTAATTTTAAGAGAGCTCCAAAAATTGATTGCAGCACTGGGCACCAGACTTGGGGACAGGAGTGAAGTCTGAAACAACATCATTTAGCTGTTTTTGAAAATTATTACTGAGCAACTTTGCATCTAAACTTTGGCTCCACAGTAGCAAAATAGGATCTATGAACATTGGTGAACATGTACTCTCATTTGTTGAGCTAGATGTTGGAGTTAATTAATTTTAAGAGAGCTCCAAAAATTGATTGCAGCACTGGGCGCCAGACTTAGGGGGACATGAGTGAAGTCTGAAACAACATCATTTAGCTGTTTTTGAAAATTATTTCTGAGCAACTTTGCATCTAAACTTTGTCTCCACAGTAGCAAAATGGGACCTATGAACATCGGTGAACATGTACTCTCATTTGTTGAGCTCGATGTTGGAGTTAAGTAATTTTAAGAGAGCTCTGAAATTTGATTTCAGCACTGAGCGCCAGACTTAGGGGGACATGAGTAAAGTCCGAAACAACATCATTTAGCTGTTTTTGAAAACTATTTCTGAGCAACTTTGCATCTAAATTTTGGCTCCACTGTAGCAAAATGGGATCTATGAACATCGGTGAACATGTACTCTTATTTGTTGAGCTAGATGTTGGAGTTTAGTAATTTTAAGAGAGCTCCAAAATTTAATTTCAGCACTGAGCACCAGACTAAGGGGACATGAGTTAAGTGTGAAAAAACATCATTTAGCTATTTTTGAAAATTATTTCTGAGCAATTTTCCATCTAAACTTTGGCTCCACAATAGCAAAATGTTATCTATGAACATGCACTCTCATTTGTTGAGCTAGATGTTGGAGTTAAGTAATTTTAAGAGAGCTCCAAAAATTGATTGCAGCACTGGGCGCCAGACTTAGGGCGACATGAGTGAAGTCTGAAACAACATCATTTAGCTGTTTTTGAAAATTATTCATGACCAACTTTGCATCTAAACTTTGGCTCCACAATAGCAAAATGGGATTTTTGAACATTGGTGAACATGTACTCTCATTTGTTGAGCTAGATTTTGGATTGAAGTAATTTTAAAAGAGCTCCGAAAATTGATTTCAGCACGGAGCGCCAGACTTAGGGGCCAGAAGCGAGCCGATTGGGTCAAGGGGCGGCATCGAGCCGTGCGGGGTGGAGTCGATGGTGCTGTGCGGGCAGGAGCAGCGAGCGAGACGCACGGGGCCCAACGCTCCAACGAATCACGGGAGGACACGAGGGGGTGCGCACCGGGGCTGCGGTGCACACACCCAATTTTTTTCCAGTACTTCTACCTGAGGGAAGAAAATGTCTTGCATCTAATTCTTTGAAAAGTGAATCTATTTATTGGCTTTTTCACTTGATGAAAATAGTAAAACCTCTAATCGAGCAATCTGTTGCCCATATGTTTATTGAGATTTAGGTGTGTATGTAAGGAATCAGATGCTCGTAGCCTAAGAGGGGGAGGAGGTGAATTAGGCAACTTAAAAACTTAATCTATGGCTTCCACTAATCTATGGCTTCCACTACTTTGCATAAAGTAAACTAGATCATTTCTATCTAGATGTGCAATCTAGTGTGAAACCCTCATCCCAAAACAAGTTTTGCAACCTATAGCCAATCCTAGCATGATACTACTATAGGAAAGTAAAGGCAAGCAAAGATTGCAAGAGAGTAATGCGGAAACGTAAAGAGGGATGAGAGGAAACAAACTCTTGACACGCGATTTATCTCGTGGTATCGGTAGGTACTAAGCCACCCCTAGTCCACGTTGTTGAAGCACTCACACAAGAGTATTGTTTCCCGGTCACCAAGTCTCTCCCAAGAGCACCACTTGACTCGCCACAAAGACTCGCCACTAAGGCACTCGCCAAGCTCCCTTGGTCACCTTGATGCCGCCTCCACTAAGGACCTTCTCCACCAAGGAAGGGGGTCTCCACGTCCCCCGCACAAAGTATCCTCGCCACTCCACACCAAGTCGGAGGGTCGAAGATGATTGCCGGTGAGCCACTTAGGCCCCAAGACTTCCGACGCACCTTGTACAACTTGATCCACTCAAGAATCACCTCACAAGGTAAGCACACCTTGCACTCACTCAGCTCTAAGCTAAGTCTAGCACTAAGCACACACACAAAGCATGTGCAAGTCTACGGATGAGCAATTTAGCACTTGTATGGCTTGGATATGATCTTCTAGGTGTCTTGCACTCCTCTGCACTTCCACACAATCCAGTAACCTCAAATGGGTGAGTGGAGGGGGTATAAATAGCCCAAGGAATCCAAAGAGCTGTTGGCTAAAAGCTGCAGAAAGTAGTACCATCGGATAATCCGACGCTCTGCTTTTCCGGGCGTCGGTTCATCCGGTGCTACTAGCCGTTGCCCTCCACTGCACATGACCATTGACACAATTGCTCCGACGCTTCATCCGACGCACCGTCGGTTCATCCGGTGCTGAAGACCACGCGGTCAAAACCTTACTGTTAGCTTCTTTGAGACCGTCGGATGAACCGCTGCTCCACCAACGGTTCATCCGGTGCTACTGCTTCAGTCTTGGTGCGTCTCTGTCTTGTTTAAACTTGGTCATCGGATAGACTGACGGTGCCCTCCAATGGACCGTCGGTTCATCCGACACTTCTGACTTCGCTGCTTCTCCTTTTCAATTCATCCGGCGCATCTACAAAATGGACCGTCGGTTCATCCAGTGGTGCCTGTTGATTTCAGCCTCTGCGCAGTGTACCAAGTGCTCCGACGCTCGCCTTTAGGGTACCGTCGGTTCATCCGACGGTGTCTTTTCTCTTCCTTTTCTTCGCGTCTTCAACTTGTCATTGCTTCAACTTAACATACTTAACATGACATCACTTATAGCATCAAAATATATGCATGGTATGTTAACTTGTGGTATGACATGTTAACTTGGGCATGGTATGTTAACTTGTGGTAACATCCATGGGACCTAGGAATGCCTACAAAGACATGCTAGACAATGTGGTTAGTCCCATTACTTGTGTTAGCATGAATCACCAAAATCAACTCGAACAAATGGCAAATGGGACCATGTTCGCTACAGTGTACTATTTAGGAATTGAAGGATGTATTCATAGAAAATATATGGGCAACAAATTGGTTGTTGTTAATAGTTTTGCAAGTTAGTTGTTGGAAGTTGGGATTGTTTTTCGTATTTGTGGGATATGAACTTTTTTAATAAATTGAGGCGCTAGTTTGTGAGGAAACGTGAAATTAAATTGTGAGTACAGTTTGTAAAGTTTACTCTGTTGTTGATAAGTTTGAGTTATGTGTTGACTTTTGGGAAGATTGGAGTTTTTTTATGGAAGCTAGAGCCTTCGGGTCCATTGTTGAGAAGTGCGAGGTTTTATTTGTAAAATCGTGGATATGAAACATATTTTCTCAGAAGTATAGGGACTCATTTGTAAGAGTATGTCAATTGTGGGTTCAATTTACGCTAAATAGAAGGGTCTTTTGCAGAAATACTGTTGCCAGAGTTTGTACTATTTGTTGATTTTTGGAATATCAGATGTCTTTTTCGTAAAATTCTGAGGTTTTTGGTGGATTGCTGCAAACTGTAGGGTTCTTGTAGCAAAATCGTTGATTGGAAATATATTTTCATAAAAGTTTAGGGACCCATCTTTAAAATCCATAGTGTGGGATCAATTTTTGCTAAGTAGAAAGACTTTTTGCAAAATGGTCGTTGCTCGGCTGATACAGGCCGTTCACCCGACCGATCCAATAGCCGGGAGGAGCCAGCTAAGTGGCCAACTTCCCTGGCCTTCTTATTAGCCAAGTTTCAGTTTTGTAAGGTAAAGCTAAAGATGGCCTGCTAGCAGCCATCTGCTTGCTGCGCTACGTGGCCCAGAAGTGCACCGAAGGGCGAAGGAGCAAGTTCGGCTTCTTTTCTTTTTATTTCCTTTTCCATTTATTTTGAATGCATATTTTATTCTATTTAACAATTTATCATTATGATTTGAACACACCTGCCCCACTTAGACCGACTCCAGCTATGCTGCGATTCCCCACCTGCAAAAATCCCTCTTTGAGAGAAGGAGAGAGAAGGAACTACACACTCAAATGCTTGAGCACTCCAGCAGCTGGTCGGATCCCTTTGCGCATCCTGCTCGGAAGTTGCCTCCCGCGCGCTGTGGGAATCCGCCGCGCCGCCGCACCGAGAGGAACCGGAGGGAGGCGCATGGGACAGAGGGAGACACCACCACGCCGCCGGGAGCAGGGAGCCGGAGGGAGGCACACGGGATGGAGGGAGACACCACCACGCCGCCGGGAGCAGGGAGCCGGAGGGAGGCGCATGTGCCGATTCGAAGCCATTCGTGACGGCGGAGGTGGAACAGGAGGCAGGGACAGCGCGGCGCGGCTCCGACAGTGGCGACAGCGGGCCAAGGGTTCCGCCAGCGCCAGGTGCGGGTGCGGTCTCCTAGAGCAGGCGACCTCGAGCTCGACGCTCCTGCTCTGCCTCCGCCTCCGCGTGCACCGGATCTGGCCCCTACTCCGCCTTCACCTCCTCTGCCCGCAGCTGCTCGCCGCCCACCCGCCGCGAATCGAGCAGGGCCCGAGCCTGTCGCCGCCACCTCGACCTCCGCCGCGCGCGGAGCTCGAGCCGCACGCGCCGTCGCAGCCTCCGCCCGCGTGTCGTTGCAACCTTCGTCGTGCGACGAGCTCGAGCCACCTCCGCCCGCTGCGCCGAGCTCACGGGCCTCCATCGCGCCTCCACGCGCCGTGCCTCGGCCGTCGCAGGAAAGGGGAGAGAGGATTGGAGCGGTTGGGATGGGGGAGAGGAGAGAGGTACCCGAGATTGGGGGCTTGGAGGGCAACAGACTCATTTTGCACTTGGGGATGGGGGTAACGTTGAAGGCGCTACAGTACGATCTTGTCACTCATTGCGATTGCGGGATGCAATAGGGGAGTTGCTGGAGTCGGTCTTAGCGTGGTTTAGAGTGAGGTGAAAGGAGAAGAGATGAGTAGACATAGGATGGGGCACATACCTCTGAGCTGATAGGATTTCGGCTCTTAGAGTATCTCTAAGAGTTTGCCAAATTTTATTTGGCAAATCTTGTGTTCTGCTAACTTCCAAAAAGATATGCTAAGTAAAAAAAAGCTCATCTCAACAATTTGACATAATTCACTTGTCAAACTCAAATCTAACTTACATCAGGAACCCTGAGAGAGAAACAAAATATGTTTATCCACTTGCACCTCTTGAAAACTTACATCAGGAATCTTTCTCTGTCATTTATTTCTTTTTTCACCCTCTCACTTGTCTAGAAATGACGATGCCAAGTGCGCGCCATGCGCGTATATTTACGCCCTAGAGACTGGTTTTTTCCAAGTTGCAAAAATTGCTAAGTCTTTACCAAATTGTTAGAGGAGTATTTTTAATGTTTTCTGCCAAAAATCAAAGATAACAACTCGATTTGGCAGATGCTCTTTGAAAGAGTATAATATAAAGAAAGAAAAACAACAGATACAAGTAATGCTAAAACCATTGAGAGTAATGTAGGTCCAATGCACAACTCACGAATGGAGTACCGATTCCTAATATGCATCTTCATTTAGTACTGTTATCTATTTTTAAAATAGACTTGAGAAAATTCAGTCCGGACCACTTTGCTCCTTTTTTAGGTCAATGAAGGGGGAGAGAATTCCCCTCATGGAATTCTGAAAAAAGAATCCTCATCTTTAAAATTTTTCATTTTGACCCCAACCGGTTCGGGATAAGTTTGACAACAATCATACAAGCTTTACAATGCGCTAGAAAACAGAGTGCACCATTGTTGGGCAACGCCCATACTGGAACGCAACAATCTGTGACGCTAAAGTTTGGCGTCTTCCTTGCATAGACGAAGCAGGAGACGCATGAAGATCATTTCTTGCCTGAAGACGAAGCCATTGCGCCTTTTCCACAGCGGCCAGCAGCAGAGGAGGACGAAGCATGCGTAGTGCTCGGCTGGAACTGTAGATGGTTGGGGCAGCAGGTGGAAGCCTACAGCTAGCCAGAAAGAGTGTGCGAAGGGCAAGAAAATGGATTTTTTGCCGGTCCTGCACCACTTGCTCATTTAGGGCAAAGGTGTGGCGCTAATTTCATTACACGGCTTGAAAAAATGGGCAGGTTCGAGCCTAGCCCAAATAACAAAATGAATTATATTTACACTAAAAATAGGTGGTCAACCTGATTTTGTTGGCTTGGTGGAGTTAGATAAAGAAAATTGACTTTTTGCTGGTCTAGCCCAAGTTTTGCTCAGATCTATTCAGCTCATAATAAATTTAGAATGAAACGGATAGATTATAACATATACCACGATGAAAAAAAATAGATTGTGAGGACTAGCAATTTCTAGGTGAAACAGACAAAATACAATCTTACCTTACAGACTAATAACAATGACAAGTCAATCAATCCGAAGAACAAGCACCTTCTGCAATATATAATACCCTTTTTGGATGGTTGTTGTGCATGTGAGGCTGAATCCATTGCATGCACTAATTTTTGAGCGTGTACAATAATGTACACAAACCAGTCCCATCAATCAAAGTCTCAAAAATTAGAAAATAAAAGATGAATATAAATATGTAATGTCTAAAGTTTGCTCCGTAGCAACTCACAGGCGTATTACTAGTAGAAGCATAAAAGAAGTTAAAATATAGTAGATTTTAATTAAATTTTTATTTTTTATGACTGGACAATTCTACAATGTCAAGACAGTAAAAGAAATGAGTGGCGTTCTTGCAAATCTACAATTTTTTATGACTTGTCTGAGATAATCAAGGACTGTGACCTTGGGGTCACATTCTTGAGCACTTTCCATACAAACCACATGCTTAATATGGACATGGTAAGACAAGTAGCATAAGTTGCACTTTGCCTTGACCGGATTCGGCGCGGGGGTGGTATGAGTTGTGATCGGCCATGTCCGGTGCACCTATACACTTCTGGTCGTTCGTTATAGTCGGGTGCGTGTATGTGAACGGTCGGGGACATGAATTAACTTATCCTCAATCAAAGGTATGGTCGTTGGTCTTGCATCTCGTGTGGGAAAAATGTACAATCCTACAGGGTTATAATCTATTTGCAATAGCCGCACTCTCGGTCATTGAGCAAGCTCTTGATACCTTGCCTTCATAGTAGAGTTATAGTATGGAGTTCATGAAAGATTGAGCTCATGATCATGATTACCTTTAATTATTGTGATGACTTGATGCTCATTGACTTAGCAATCATAGAAGCCCATGTCTTTTGCTTATTATAACTTGATCAAATGTAGATGCTTTTATTAAAAATTTAATTATTATTACCATTCCTTGCTTCTAAACCAAATGCATTTTTCTTGAGAGTCATGAAAGTATATACCCATATGTTTGTAACACCCCGCCCACCAAAGCCGCACCACCCAGCCCTTTCGAGGGGCGGGCACACGTACACATAGCACTCTGCTTACACTTTCGTCCTCACTTTGTGTAAAACGATTAACCCGAGGGTGTTATGTCGGGTGGACAAAGGCTTATAAGTTGGCTCCACCCGTGCTCAACTAGCAATTAATGTGGTACTAAACACGCGCACCTGCGCTCATGGGCCACTCATGGGCCATCCAAATTGGACCGGGTGTGACAATGTTAGATAAGACTTGCTGATACCCTTTTGTAATCACAATGCCACCGTTAAGTTGTTGCATGTGAGCCGCAATTGGATGTCTTTTTTTTGGATATTTCTTCCTTGCAGACGGAGATCCAAGGAGGACGTAGATGGCCATAGCTTTGAGGAGGACACTATTGACATATAATGTTATCTTCTTATTTTGTGTTGTATTATATGATGAGAGCGGTGGTAGAACTTTTCGCTGGAAAACTCTATGAACTTGATGTTTGTGAACTTGAACATTTTATGTAATGTGATTAACTATGTATGGATGTGTTATTGTTGTGATGATGTTAAATAGTCATGCTTTGTGAGGTGTGTTTAAATCTCGGGCATTGCTCATGACACATCTCAAGGATGACCAAAATTATTCTTCTTTAATTGAGTTTGATCAAAGATGATGACTTAATTAAAGAAGTTTAATTGGAGGTTTCTCACAATGAAGAGTTCAATTTCCATCAATAGAAGTAAAACAAACTCGGCCGTTAATCAGAAGAATGTAGTCAGGCAGCCGGAGATTGAAGCTTGCTATGTAGGATATGGAAATGAACTGTGTCGTATCGACCACATCTAATTCTAAGGCCAGTCTTAATGTAAGTTTCATAAATATTAAATTCCATATCACTTCAGCAATTTTGTTGGCTTGGTAAAGTACCGAGTTTCCAGTTCCTAGTCTTGATAACAGTGCTACATAAAACTGTGCACTAAGACTAATGTATCCTTAAATGGGATGGAAGGAGTATGATGCAATGTTTAGTGTGTACTACTTTACTTCGCACTTCCATAATTGTAAAAAACATTGGCAAAACTGTGTAGAGAATGCCGACAAGGCGACAACTAATACCTTGAAAAGGATGGGAGGCTGCACTTTGGTCAGATGTGTAACAGATGAAAGCAACTTTACTAGCATTGCAACATTTCATAGCACACATATTTCATATACAGAATATAGATTAATATCATTGTCAACATATGTTTGCACTAGTGAACAAAAGATAGTTGCAGAAACGAGTGCTAAGCGTCATAGCATAATTCAAATCATCAACACATCCATCGCTCCAGCTCCGTGTTTCAAATTAAATTAAACACCCCCTTTACTCCTTTAGCCTTGCATTTTTCAGGTGCTTCTTACCAGCAAGATGATCGGTGAGCATCTCATCGCTGTAGCACTGCAGGCTGCAGACCTTGCAAAAGGTCCTCACCTTCAGCTTCCGCACCTTCCCTCTGTGCTTCTTCCCCCGACGATGGTCCCCAAACGTAACCTCACTGCTGCACTGCACATTGCAGACCTTGCAGAAATATAGCGACATCATGTGCTGCTCCGTCCCCGAGCTTGCAACGTTGCTGCTAGAACCATTCAGAAGTAGTTTACCCCCAGCAGAGGGTGGTCGTACGTGCACATAATCCATTTCCTTATTCTTACTTTCTTCCTGCTGAAGAGCACGAATCACTGTTTGCTGCCTTCCTCCATTGTGCTCACTGTCTCTTGATTCCAAGCTCGCTACATTTGCCTTGTGCTTCTGCCCTGCGAAATGCTCCTGTAGGTTGTGCTCACTTGTTGCTTCCACCTGGCAGACGGTGCAGCTCCATCTCTCAGGTACCTTTGGTTGATTTACTGGTAAGGTTACTTCTGTCAGCTCCCAGGTCAGTGAAGAGGGCCTGGGTTGTTCAGTCTGTTTGTTCAACACACACTTCAATTAGACCGGTGTTAATCGAAAAGCAAGGCAAGTAAACTTGGTAGTAAGAACTCTCTACTCAGTTTATTTGGAACACTAAAACGTGAGATTTATGCAAAACAAATAAGTGAACTTCCTCAGCATATATGTGCATATAAAGAATTTGAATGTACACAAGCTCAAAAGGCGGAACATATTTAACTAATTGATGAAAAGGAGGAGAGAAAATTATAGTAAGCTGCTGCTCACATCATTTGATTCATGCATTTTACTCTCCTGGCCTGCCTTGTCATCAATCGAGGATTGACCGGGGCGATATCCCATTACCATGACAGGATTCCAGGGCTTCAATATTAAACTCCCATGCCTTTCATCATTTTTCTTCAGATCGGGGGCAGCACCCGAAAACCCACGGTGCGTCATGAATTCCTCAGTGTAGGAGTAGGATTGCACATCGGAAATGCAGTCAAGGGCGGCAGGGCGCAGGGCCATGGCGCGATCTATCTTGGCCAGCTCGGCCTCGATGATCTCCTGACGAAGGCGATCCTTTTGAAGCTGCGCCTGTAACGCGTCCCTAATCACCAGCATCGAGTCTCCTGCACACGAATAGGGAAATTCTAATTCTTTTTTTTAAGGGCCCATAGGGAAATTCTTGATAACACCACCAGATTAAAATGACTGCATGGCACGCATGCCGTCGTAGGTATAGATTTCTTGGCGTGGAAACACAAGGGTCACCTTTTCTTTTTGAACGTCAAGAGTCGCTTGATTCCCAAAGAAATATTTCACGTCCCCCCTGTTGCCCCCCAAGACATTAAACCGCGATCCCAGAGGTAAGATGGCGGTGAAAGATTTACTTACTGTGCGGTGGAGAATCGCGAATGCTGCGGCGGCCGTTGCTGGCGTCGCCGGCGGCGGCTGGGCCCCGGCGCGCGAACTCCATGTGTCGGCTGGGCGGAGCAGATGAGAGCAGAGCGACGCCGATGGAATGGGGGCAGTTTCGGTAGGAATGGCGGGCCGCGGGCGGAGGATCGCTGGGTGGATTTTAAGAGCCCTCGCGTCGATTTAGCGGAGCATTGATTGGGCAATGATGCGACACTTGGGCTGAATTGGAGTAGCTTAGAAAATACAGGCCCAACATGGCAACATAGCATATAGAGTAGCGTACGGAGGGAAATGTTAAGGCTTTTCAAAGTCAAACGTTCTCAGTTTTGACCGATAATAATTTTCAAAATAATTTATTTCAAATAGAATGGATTGCATATTTTGATAGGTTTCTTGGTAAATCTACACATATCATTTTTATATTATCAGTATCATGATTGTTTCGCTATTCACGGTCCAAGTTTGAAAAGTTTGATTTTTGAAGAAGTCTAACCAAAGCTAGGACAGGAGAAGTATACTTCCCCTGAGCCAGCCGTGCGATTCCTCAGCATTCACTATGCACTCCTACTACTCTATATTTTTACTTAAAAAGAGAAATATTTTAGCCATGTTAACAAGTTTCTTTACGCCGTCAGTCTCATCCGACCCTCCTTTTCTTTTTTACTTTACTTTTCTTTTCTTTTACCCATTTCATCTCAGCTCAATCTCATCTATCCATCAGCAAACACAAGATTCACTAGATTCATCTCACAAAAATCACCACACGATTCACAATCATATATTTACAAGAATCATCACACGAATCACAGTCACGGATTCACAAAATCACCACAACAATCACATGTTCTTCACAAAATCAACACAAAAATCATCACAAAATCAACGCAAGTTCACAGAATCACCAAATCGAGCCGGCCTCCCCGCGCCTCCCGGTCTCTGCGCCGACGCCCGCCGACCGCCGCGCTACCCGCCGGCCTCCGTGCCGCCCACGGCGTGCACGCTCGCGGGCCGCAACCTGCGCACCGCCCGCCGGCCTGCCGGACCCTCCCGGTGCCCTGCAAGGGAGATCGAGAGGGATGTGAGAGGAGACAAGAATGAAGAAAGAGATGAGAACGAGAGAGAATGAGGAGGGAGAGGAAAGACATAGTAAAATAGGAGATAGTTGTGTGGGGGAAGACTTAGAAAAAAAATGAAGGGCGCAGGGAGGGAGGCCTGTACCGGGTGGTTGGGTTGCCCGGTACAAATGTCGCTCACATTTGTACTGGGGCGTATTTCCACCCGGTACCGGACGGAGCCACCACCTGGTACAAATGTGAGGCATTTGTACCGGGTGGTTGGAGGAGGCCCCGACGCGCCCCTGTGAGGGGACATTTGTACCGGGCGGTGGCTCCAACCGGTACAGATGCCCTCATTCACCGAGGGTAAAAATACCCGGTACAAATAAAAAATCAGGTCAGGGACAAATGCCCGATTCTCTAGTAGTACCATATCAGCTTGTTCCACACTCCTCTTACTCTATATATTTACTCCATAATCAACAACCATATATTTTATTCACCCTCCTTCAACTAACATCATCAATTAAACATTCATTATTGCCTCTTTAGGGACTAAAATGTGATATAATACAGATTATATGGATTAAATTGTAAGAAATAAAAGTTCTAGGGACTAAACTATAATTTGAAATGATTTACAAATTGCTTACAACTTACAAGCTTCATAAGTGGCCGCCATAGCGCATCGAGCTTTTTCAGATGCCTGTTCGGCTGTTCCCGGGACGATGGTGACAGTCTGACGGACAGCTGTTCGGAGGGAGGGTCATTTTACGAATCTGACAGTGGGTTGTGTAGGATAACGACGATGCATTCAGCACCCAAACGAACGATTAATAAAATAGTTATGACACTGTGTGATCTAAATCGATTTCATACAATCAAACGTGGTGCCGGCCTCTTGCTCTAACTCCCATTTAACACAGAGAGAGCGAAATTCCTTCTCTGTCGCTCCACTTCATTCATCTGCATCGAGATTTTTTCTGGTGCTTCTTCCCAGCACGGTGGTGATCAAGCATTTTCCTGCTAGTACACTGCAAATTGCAGACCTCGCAAAAGTTCAGTAACTTCTGCTTTTCCAAGTGTTCCTCCCCATTGCAATGGTCTGCAAGCCTGCACTCGCTTTTGAGATCCAAATTGCAGACCTCGCAATGATATGATGCCTGTTTCTCTTCCGAGCCTGCACTCTTGCCGCAAGAACCATCTGAAGATAGTTTATCTGCTCACTTCATCTCACATGGTTCTGCATCCTGGCCTTCTGTCTGTAGAGCTCCACTCTTCTTTCGCCACCTCCGGGTTCTGCTGGGGTTCTCAGATTGAGGTTCGGAGCAACATGACTCGTAACCAGAACCAGTTTGACAAATGCTGCAAATCGATTGTGAAGCGGAACCAGTTTGACAAACGCTGCAATTCGTCTGTGAAGTCTGCTCTGCATCTTGTGGTATGTTGTTTGGAGGCAATTCAGCATCGTGTGACTCGGAATTCATTGCCATGTTACCCATTGCATCCAATAGGGCCTGAATCTTAGCTAAAAGTAGGCTCCCCACTTCTGATTCGGTAGTACAATTATCTTGAAAAATGGTACAAGGTGGCTTCTCTGAAATTTGTTCAAGTTTGCTCTCTTGACACTTCGCTTCCTGTGGCTCAGCGTTCTTAGCCTTGCTGGCGCCTTCCTGGCATTGTCCTTCAATGTTCTGCTGATGTTTTTTCCCACTGAGATGCTCCTTCAGGTCAGCTTCGCTGGTACCATTGGCTTGGCATGTACTGCAGCTCCATGTTATAGAGGATGTTTTCTGCTCTGCACAGGAAGAAGATTCTGCTGTTGTTTCCACCTTCTGACTAATGGTCTTGTTTCTTGATTCCAAGGATGCTACATTTGACTTGTGCCTCTTCCCTGCACAATGCATTTTTATGTTTTGCTCTGTGTCTGGTGTTTCCACCTGGCAGATGGCACAACTCCATGGTTTCTTTGGTTTTTTAACAGGTATTGTTATTCCTGTTAGCTCCCATTTCAGTGAAGGCGACGTCTCCATTGGCTGTACATTGTAGTTTGACATTATGTCAGGTTAGTAAATATGTTACCACTGTTATATACATTTTATTTTGCCATCATGAAGTGAAACTGTGAAAAACAAGGCAACTGAAGCTTCCGGTTAACGGCTTAAAGCTGAATACACTAATATTAACAAGGTTTGGACATATAGGATATTAGGATCAAAATTCAAGTTTGGAGAAACTGCTTCTTAGCAGGATTCTTGGGGTTTTTTCGCAAAGGATTCTAAAGAAGTACACATTAAATTTACAAGCAAAAAGGAAAGAGATGAGGAAAACATGAAAAAGGGATAACATATGTTCACCTCATTGGATTCTTGTAGTTTCTGCTCATCAAATGCTCCATTCTCCTCCGCCTTACCGTTGGAGCAACAGGGCCTCGAGCAAACACTGAATTGGTCTTCAGCAGCAGGATTCACGGGCTTCAATTGCACATTCACATGCTTTGCATCATTTTTCTTCAGATCACGGAACTCATTCACATCGGAACAATGCTCCATCCATCTGTGGTGTGGCATGTACTCCTCACTGGAGGTGAAGAACAGCGGCTTAGACTGTTCCACGCATGCAGTGTCAATACCATGGCGGGCAGGAGAGCACAGGGCCATGGCATGCTCTAACCTGGCCAGCTCGGTCATGATGATCTGCTGGCGAAGGCGATCCTTCTGGAGCTGTAACACCAACGCATCCCTGATCACCAGCATGGTGTCTCCTGCACCTGCCTTGTCGAATTTTCTTACATCAGCAGAAATAAAGAGCACAAAATGAACAGAAACGACTAGCGTTTCCCCCCTTCGTTCTAAGATGATTGATACCACGATAACATCGTAAGATTTCGGGCAAATGAAGTTACCAAACAACTTATACTATAATAGACTGGACACCAGATAATGTCAGTGAAAGATCACTAAATTGTTTATTCTGACAAAAAAGACTCTTTTGAGTGGTAATACCAACAGTAGCACATCTTGAACATCTTGTACTACCTAGCATTTCCACCAGTTGCACAGGCGCAGAACTGTGGATTTGGTATATTATCACAATCTAAGCTTTGGATATATTTTTTGATGAGTTAGAGCATATCCAGAAAATTGCTTAAATCTCACTACCAAAACATCTTCTCTCTCCATCTCCAATATCAACTTTTGGATTTTTGGAGACCATTCCTGCAGCAGAATACAAAACTTCATCTCCTTCCGCTTTCTGTGCTATCGAAACATTCCGTTTTAAATCCTTCCTACACGTGGACCTCACCTGTCAGTGAATGTTTTATTTTTGGGTTATTTGGATCTGTACCATTGCAATTTTCAAAGTTGGAGATATACCATTACAATTCGTCTATTCTGAAGCATAGCATTACAATTCTAACTTTGTTCGAAATATACCACTACATACCCTTTCAACATGTTTCTCAAATATTTTGGACCAAATTGCCCCCATCTTCTCCCCTCCTCTCATTCATCCAGGTGAGCAGGCCGACGGCGCCCCGGCCGCGCGCGCCGCCCGGCCGTGAGGTCCGCGCTGCCCGGTTTGCGAGCTTCGTGCCGGCCGCGAGGTCCGTGCGCCGCTCCGCCGCGTGCTCCATGCACCGCCCAGACCGTGCGGGGGAGAGCATGACGAGCGGCGGTGCCATGGGGAGGGGGAGGAGCTCCGGGCCGGTCATGAGGCAGCAGTAGAAGCTCACCGCTGTGGGAGGGAGCAGATAGTCCCAACTTCCCAAGCTCCTTCGCTGCCGCCGCTGTACCCTTCTCCTCCGCCCTAGATCGAGGAGGAGCAGGCTGAGTTCGAGCAGATCCGGCGCCGGAGAGCTCGAGGCCGCCTCCGCTCTGGCTCTGCTCCGACCGCTAGTACTGCCGCCGGGCCTCTGCTCTCGCCCTGCCTCACCTTGCCTTGCCTGCCCGGGAAGAAGAGGAGGTCATGTCGGGCACGACGGAGGAGCCGAGGCGGCCGCCGTGCTCCAGTCCGCGGATCCGTCGGAGCTCCTCACGGCGGATCGAGGGTCGCCGAGCTTCGCCGGCCACAGAAGGGAGGCCGGGGAGGGAACATGACAGCGGCAGCATCCCTCTCCTTGCTCGTCCCCGCCGGCCGCCCGAGCTCGCGCGCGCCCGCCCTGAGGAGACCGTTGGAGTGGGGGGAAGGTGTGCGCACCGCTAGAGGCCATTGCCGCTGCCGCCAAATCGAGGCCTTCCTCGAGCGCGCCGTAGAGGAGGAGGAGCGGACGGAGGGAAAGGGCGTGTGGTCCGGTCGCGGAGCCATCAGAGGCCGACATGGAGGCGTCCCGCCGTCACGCCGTAGGGGAGGAGGAGCAGACGGAGGGGAAGAAGACGGGGGCAATTTGGTCCAAAATATTTGAGAAACATGTCGAAAGGGTATGTAGTGGTATATTTCGGACAAAGTTGAAATTGTAATGGTATGGTTCGGAATAGATGAATTATAATGGTATATCTCAAACTTTGGAAAATTGTAATGGTACCAATCCAAATAACGCTTTATTTTTACCCCTGCCTCCTCTCCCCGGCTCCTGTCTCTCTCGCGCGAGGATTATTCCCCCTTCTCCCCTCCCGCCGGCAGCACCGGCCCGACCTCCCCCGTGCCGGTCGCCCCGTTCTCCTCCCTCGCGGGTTCCCATGCCTGCCACCGGCCTCACAGATCCCCGCCGGCGACCTTCCCCTCCTCTGCTTCCATGGTCGCCGCCGGCCTTGCGAGCACTAGCCGCCGCCGGCCATTCCCCTCTTCCCAAGTCGTGGCGAGCGGATCCATGAGCGGCGAGCTATGGACGACGGAGCGCGGCCGCCGCCGCGCTGGGTGCAACGGCGAAGCAACCGATGATGTCATTGATGCAAATAAAAAAAAGAGAATTGCGGTACCAAAAGCACAGCCAAGTTGCATGCAAAGCAATCGGAGCTTTGGGTAGATTTCTTTTCAGAGGTTATTCGTAGCAATCGATGACGTCATTGATGCAAAAATAAAAAGATTTACAGTACCAAAAGCACAGTCAAGTTGCATGCAAAGCAGTTGCAGGATCCCCTGACTCCGCATGGAGCTCAAGAATCGCTTGCATTTGAGAAGAAGAAAGAAATCCAGTATCCTGAGACTCTCGGCCGCAGAGGTGGATGCGTGCGGCGGTGCGAAGTGGGAGGCACGTCACTTACCGTGCGGCGGCGGAGGGTCGGGGAAGCGGCGGGGGCGTCGGCTATCGTCGCCCTCCTGGTCCGCGGCGGGGCCGCCTCGGCAGGCGAACTCCATCCGCCGGCCGGGGCCCGGGGGGAGAGCAGTTTCCGCGGAGGGAACGGAGGACGGTTTTGCGGGATTCCGGCGGGCGGAGGGCGCGCGCGACGGGAACGGGGGGCGGCCGTGCGAAAGCAAAAGAGGTGGGAAGACTTGTGGGGAGGACCTTTGGTCAGTGGACAAATGGGTGACGATGACCCCGGTCGGAGGCCGCGGTGTGGAAGCTTTGCTTCGCGTGAAAGCAAGCCGCCAAACCCGGGAGGTTTCCGCTTTCCCAGCTCGCCTGCCCCCACTGCCCGTGAGGCCGTGACAGGGGAGTTCGTCGGCACGACCGCACGAGGCCGCGAGCCCACGAACCGCTGCTTTGGTGCTTCTGCAAAGTTTAACTGCGATTTGCACGAACAGGTACCCAGGCAACGCGACGCAGCCGGCAGCTCGTCGGACGTGGCTTCCATTTCCCCTTCGCTGCTCGCCGTGCTCCCCGCTGTCACCGGACATCCACCAGTTCCGCGCCGCACAGTCGCGACTACAGCTGGTGCCGCCGATACCTCAACAAGCACGGCTGGCCACTAGGCCAGTCGCCATATCAAGCTGAAACCCCGGGACATGTGGGCAGCCAGCTACTGTCATCATGCAACTACACCACGGCAGAAACGTAGCCGGTCATTCACAGTTCCACACCAATCAACAAACAGCGAAGCATATGTTTCTTTAGAATAAAAATAGCATATTTGAAGTTCTTAACAAGCAGAACACCATTGTAAAGCTACAAACGGGAATGAAATTAACAACAGAGCTGCTTTAGGATCCCTGCCGGTTGAAGTTTAACCCCCAACTTGCGTTAGGCATCACTAGGCACCACTAGCAGCATGACCTACAGATAGTAGCAAATCCTGCAGCTGCAGCCTGCAGGTCCTGAGGTCCAGAGATACCGAGGCGCCACGCATGCAGCTTGCCCATGAACAAGAACAGCAAACTGCAGCCGCGTCCCGGCGTCTCATCAGCCGCTCCCCTCCAGCAACCTCTCGCGGTGCTTCCTCCCCCCAAGGTGCGACGCCAGCATCTTCTCGCTGTTGCACTGCACGTCGCAGAGTTCACAGTAGAACTTGTCCTTCCAGCTCGCCTTCCTCTCCGCATCGGCATCCTTGCGGTGATTGAAACCCTTGACCACTTTCCTCCCCAGATATGGCTTCTGCTTCTTGATCAGTGGCGCTGAATCGGCTAGTTTCCTTTTCAGCCCATTGGATGTTCTTTCTGGTGTAGTCTGTTGTAGAAGAAGTTCGTTTAGACTGCAAAACACTGTAAGCTGGAATTCTGCATCTCAATGAAAGTAAAATAGGACCCAACAAGAAGCCTAAGACTGCGCCGTCTGTAGATTGATATGGGATGAAACTGAAAACAATTTCCTAGTAACACTTTCAAATTTCACAGGCACAAAAGGAATCTGCACAAGGATAATATAGCCTTATATTATGCTGCGCATCTGAAGGAACTTTATATAGTCAAAAGAAAGTCTAAGATGAAGAGATATTGGGTTCTTTAAACTTCACTAGTGAATTAACTAATAAAGCTCACACATATGCTGGAAAGTTCTCTCAGACTTCAATATTGAATTGAAATCTTAGATATTCTGATACTTTGAGTTGAGTCAAAGAAGTACTACAGAACCCATGAGTTTTTGGTGGTCAAACTACAACCATTGCCATAAACATTGTTCAGGGAAGTTCACAACAAACACGGAGGAGGTCATTGTAATCAATTAATCTCAGGAAAATTATGAGAGAAAAAGGAAAAAGAATGTTAAACTGTAAATTATAAAAAAAAATTAATCTCACCTCACTGAACTCCACCTTCTTCTGCTCATTGTATGCTGCATTCTCCTGACCTGCTGGCCTGTGCTGACCAGGTGGTTGGGCAAGTTTATCAGTCCGCCCCTCCAAGGCAGACTCCATAACCTTCATCTGCCCGCTTCTCTGGTTCCTGATGTCACCCTGCATGCCTTGGGCATCCACTGCATTAGCCTTAGGTTCCCCGCCAAAGGCCCGTTGGTGTCCTGCTGCTGCCGCCTTGCCAAATGATAATGCAGACTGAATCGGGCTGTTATTGGCTTTGGCTGCCACTGGAACCAATGTCTCTTCCACTGGAGCCTGCTTATATGGTAATAGGCACAATTCCATAAGGCCATTAAACGCATGCACTCCTGCCTTCTGTTCATCCCCATTGCCTAGCCGTGGCTGCTCAGGTTTCAGCTGTATGAAACAAAATTTGTTTAGACTAAAGTAAAGAAGCTGATGTGTCGCCAAAAGAAAGCAATCTATGGATGGATATTGGTTTTAGGTAAGCCCATCCGTTGTGATCCTGATCAATTCCAAACATCACTGGTTAACTAGCAAAAGTAGTGCTGCTTCTGTTTTCAATATGCCTAAGTAGACCAGACCTATGCCAGCACGTTTTCCAGATTTCCAATCTTATGCTAGTATTTACATGCACAATGAATGAATCAAGTATAATCGCAAGAAATTTTCATGGTTAAACGACGGCCATTGTTCAAGGGTATGTGTTCCACAACATGCATAAGATCATCATTAATCAATACTTTATAATGTTCTGCAGAAATATTAGGAAGACAAATATGTTGAGAAAAGGGTAAAACTGACAAATATGCTAGCTTCATCAGACAGCAGCATTGGTACGTTGATCTGATCCGTCGGAGTGGTTTCAATAGTCTTGCTCTGCCCACTGCTCTGGTTTCCACTTTGGTGCAGTCTCTGGCTATCCTTGGCATCACTCTTACATTCTTCACCATAGCCCTCCTTACCTGCCGGCCTGTTCTGACCAGGTGGTCGGGCAGGTTTATCAGTCCACCCCTCCATGGAAGACTCCATAGCCTTCTTCTGACCGCTGCTCTGGTTCCTGATGTCGCCTCGCATGCCATGGCCACCCACCACATTAGCCTTAGGTTCGCCACCAAAGGCCCGTTGGTGTTCTGTTGGTGCCACCTGACCAAATGACAATGCAGACTGCATTGGGCTGATATTGGCTTTGACTGCCACTGGAACCAATGTCTCCTCCATCGGAGCTTGCTTGCTCGGTGATCGGTGCAATTCCATATGTCCATTAAAAGCATGCACTCTCACCTTCTGTTCATCTCCATTGCCCGGCCGTGGCTGTTCCGGTTTCAGCTGTATGAGAGGAAATATATTCAGAATTAACTAAAAATACTGACCCATAGCAAACAAAAAAAAAGTAAAGAGAAGAAGAGCTCTATGGATGGATATTTATTGGTAATCCCATTTGTTGTGATTCGCATCAATTCCAAACATCACTAGTGAACTAGCAAAAGTAGTGCTGATTCTGCTTTCAATATGCCTAAGTAGACCATAAGTATTGTCACAGCATGTTTTCCAGATTTCCGATTTTAAGCTGGTATTTACATACGGCCTGTTCGCTTGGCTGGTTGCTGGTGGCTGGTGCTGGTTTGTTCTGAGAGAAAAGTACTGCTGGCTGGTTGCTGGTGGCTGGTTTTTTCTGAGAGAAAAGTAATGCTGGCTGGTGGCTGATAAGCCAGACGAACAGGGCGTATTAGCAGAATATCTCTAAAGTATAATCACAAGAGTTTTTCATGGTTAAACGACGGCCATTGTTCAAGGGTACAAGTTGCACAACAAACATGCATCAGATCATCATTAATCAAGTACTTTAGTGATGTCCTGCAGAAATATTAGGAAGAAAACATGGTGAGAAAAGGTTACAACTAACAATGGCAGATTGGTGGTCTCACCTCAGTGAAACCTCGCCTTTTCTGCTGATCAAATGCTGCACTCTCGTGACCTGGCAACCTGTACCGATCAGACAGCATCATTGGTCCATTGATCTGTTCCACCAGAGTGGTTTCCGAAGTCTTCCCCTGCCCAATGCTCTGGTTTCCACTTTGGCACGACGGTTGCACGTCATGGCCATCCTCCACATCAACCTTATATTCTCCGCCAGCAGCATGTTTGTGTACCTGTGTCACCTCCCCGTGGAAGATAGGTCGGGCACCAGCATTGGCCGCCACGGGCAAAGAGGCCTCGTCCGGCAGAGTTCGCTTGTTCGGCGATCGGCGCAGTTCCACATAGCCATGAAATGGATGCGTCATGGTCCCAGATGATTTGCTAGCTTGCTGCTTTTCGGTGTCACTGGCTGGCCGTGGCTGCAACAACGGTGACGGTGACGATGGCCACTCCACGTGCGGGTACAGCGGCGGCGCTTTCACTGGCCGCGCAGGGCCCCTGCTGCCGGAAAGGGAACGCTCGGTACTTGAGCGTGGTGGACTCGGACGGAGAGGTGACTCCTCCAAAGGAGGCACGGACGGCGAAGGCCTATTACGCCAGTAGTCCTGTAGCGATGGCACAGGATTGTGGCCGGCGGCGGTGATGCCCATGGTGAGCTCCGTCTCGACGAGCTCGCGGAAGATCATGTCCTGATGGATGCGGGCCTTGTGGAGCTCGAACAGCAGTTCCTCCCTCCTCCTCGCCAGCGCGGCGTCCACCGGTGATACATTGGCAATGGCGTCGCCTACTTCCGGTGGCAAGAGCATCGTCAGATGAAGAGGATAAAAGAACAATTTTTTTATTTACCAAGTTACATGCACCTCTTGCGCGAGGGGAAAAAAACAAAATTCAGTTTTATTATCATCAGATCTCTCTAGCTCACCGTCGATTTGAAACAAAAGTAGAAAAAACTGCAAAATCATCTATCCCAACCCCTAACGGACAAATTTCTTTATTTTCGTGGAAATCCACATGTCGTAGAGCAGAAAGACATCCATAAAAATAAGGGCAGCGGCGAGAGTGTAGTCCAGTTACCTTGCGGCGGCGGCGGAAGGTCAGGGAAGCGAAGGCGGCGGCCGTTTTCGACGTCGTCGGCTGCTGCCGTGGTTTGTCGGCTGCGGCCGGCGAACTCCATTGCGGGTTTGAGGGAGGGATTCGCGTCGATAATGGCGCAGCGAGGGAGGGGCTACAGTTTTGTAATGGGAAACAAGCGGGGAGAGAAGTTACCGGATTCAATTTATGGTGAGTACTAGAGCAGTTTCTGGATTTTGTTTGTAAAAAATAACTGTTCATAGAAGTTTTTGTGTAAGGACTATTATTCACAGAAATTACCACGCAAGACAGACATCAACCCTCACATTGCATCCACAATTTATATCCCTGTATGTATGTAAGTATCAAAATTATTTAACAGTGAGTCGACTTAATTTTGCAAATCGCTCACTCAAATTTCTCAATATTCTGTTAAAGGAAAATATATATCGCGGTCACAAGTAAACAAATTGTTACGCTTATGAAAATGCTGTGTCGTTCAATTAGAGGATATGTTGAAAATCCGTTCAAAAAAATATCCGTCACGTGCATAGTGTTTGTTCCACTCAAAGAAGAAATATTCTACCTCATGAGAAAAATGTTTTTGGTTGGCAAAATGTCCTAGAGGTGAATGTGTGTGTTCCACTCAAAATGTTTTCTATTAAAAGATATAATAGAAAACCCTTCTCTTCTCGTAGTTTTTTCCTTCCTCTCTTCCTTCCCATGTACAGCACTCACAGGCACCGTGATCACGTTGACGTCACGCTGAAGCTGAGGTCACTCGTTGCCCCTGTTTGACCGTCCCGTCATTCCGTTTTAAATCCTTCCTACACGTGGACCCCACCTGTCAGTGAATGTTTTATTTTTACCCCTGCCTCCTCTCCCCCGGCTCCTGTCTCTCTCGCCTCCCCCGTACCGGTCGCCCCGTTCTCCTCCCTCGCGGGCTGCCATGCCCATGCCTACCACCGGTCTCTGCGAGCGCCGCCGCCGGCCTCACAGTCACAGATCGCCGCCGGCGACCTTCCCCCTCCTCTGCTTCCATGGTCGCCGCCGGCCATTCCCCTCTTCCCAAGTTGTGGCGAGCGGATCCATGGGCGGCGAGCTATGGACGACGGAGCGCGGCCGCCGCCGCGCTGGGTGCAACGGCGAAGCAACCGATGATGTCGTTAATGCAAATAAAAAAAAGAATTGCGGTACCAAAAGCACAGTCAAGTTGCATGCAAAGCAATCGGAGCTTTGGATAGATTTCTTTTCAGGGTTAGTAAGCCGTAGCAATCGATGATGTCATTGATGCGAAAACAAAGAGATTTGCAGTACCAAAAGCACAGTCAAGTTGCATGCAAAGCAGTTGCAGGATCCCCTGACTCCGCATGGAGCTCAAGAATCGCTTGCATCTGAGAATAAGAAAGAAATCCAGTATCCTGAGACTCTCGGCCGCAGAGGTGGATGCGTGCGGCGGTGCGAAGTGGGAGGCCCGTCACGTACCGTGCGGCGGCGGAGGGTCGGGGAAGCGGCGGGGGCGTCGGCTATCGTCGCCCTCCTGGTCCGCGGCGGGGCCGCCTCGGCAGGCGAACTCCATCGGCCGGCCGGGGCCTGGGGGGAGAGCAGTTTCCGCGGAGGGAACGGAGGACGGTTTTGCAGGATTCCGGCGGGCGGAGGGCGCGCGCGCGACGGGAACGGGGGGCGGCCGTGCTAAAGCAAAAGAGGTGGGAAGAGTTGGGGGGAGGACTTTGCTCAGTGGACAATGGGTGACGATGACCCCGGTCGGAGGCCGCGGCGTGGAAGCTTTCGGCCTGTTCGGATGGATAGGATGGTTACTGTAGCTACAGTAACATTGCATGGGGGTCGTAGCCTGGGTATTTAGATTTTTACCATTGACCTTTGCTACAGTAACCAGCTGCTACAGGAAATCAGTCGCTGCAGTACTTTTATCTCACAACAAACCAACCATCCATCCACCATCCCATCCATCCGAACAGGGCGTTTGCTTCGCGTGAAAGCAAGCCGCCAAACCCGGCAGGTTTCCGCTAGCCCTGCCCGCCTGCTGCCCCCCACCACTCGTGTGCCCCACTGCCGTTGGCATAAACGTTTGGTCGCCGTCTCTTCGTCGCCGGACCTCCTCCAGTTCCTCGCCGCCAGACTTCCGCACGCCGCTTCCAATAAGAATCGGATGTTCGTAGCCTGAGAGGGGAAGGGGTGAATTAGATAATTTTAAAATCTTAATCTAAGACTTCACTACTTTTGTATAAAGATAAATTAGAATATACTATTTAGATGTGCAACTAAGCTAGTTCTAATGTGAAACTCCCATCTCAAAACAAGGTTTGCAACCTAAAACCAATCCTAGCATGATACTACTCTAGGAAAGTAAAGGCAAGCAAAGATTGTAAGAAAGTAATGCAGAAATGTAAAGAGAGATGAGAGGAAGCAAACTCTTGACACGTGATTTATCTCGTGGTATCGGTATGCACTAAACCACCCCTAGTCCACGTTGTTGAAGCACTCACACAAGAGTATTGCTTCCCGGTTACCAAGTCTCTCACAAGACCACCACTTGACTCGCCACAAAGGCTCGCCACTTGGGCACTTGCCAAGCTCCCTCGGTCACCTTGATGCCGCCTCCACTAAGGAGCTTCTCCACCAAGGAAGAGGGTCTCCACGTCCCCTGCACAAAGTGTCCTCGCAACTCCACACCAAGCCGGAGGGTCGAAGACGATTGCCGGTGAGCCACTTAGACCCCAAGGCTTCCGGCGAACCTTGTACACATTGATTCACTCAAGAATCTCCTCACAAGGTTGGCACGACCTTGCACTCACTCAGCTCTAAGCTAAGCCTAGCACTAAGCACATACGCAAAGCATAAGTCTATGGATGAGCAATTTAGCACTTGAATGGATTGGATATGATCTTCTAGGTGTCTTGCACTCCTCTGCACTTCCACACAATCCAGCAACCTCAAATGGGTGAGTGGAGCGGGTATAAATAGCTCAAGGCGTCCAAAGAGCCGTTGGCTAAAAGCTGCTGAAAGTAGTACCGTCGGATGATCCGACGCTATGCTTTTCAGGGCGTCGGTTCATCCGGTGCTATTAGCCGTTGCCCTCCACTGCACATGACCGTTAACACAACTACTCTGACGCTTCATCCGACGCACCGTCGGTTCATCCGGTGCTGAAGACCTCGCGGTCAAAACCTTACTGTTAGCTTCTTCGAGACCGTCGGATGAACCGCTGCTCCACCGTCGGTTCATCCGGTGCTACTGCTCCAGTCTTGGCGCGTCTCTGTCTTGTTCAAACTTGGTCATCGGATAGGCCGACGGTGCCCTCCAATGGACCGTCGGTTCATCCGATGCTTCAGACTTTGCTGCTTCTCCTCTGCAATTCATCCTGCGCATCTAGAAATTGGACCGTCGGTTCATCCGATGGTGCCAATCCAATTTGGCCTTCTGCGCAGTGTACCAAGTACACCGACGCTTGCTTCTCCGGTACCGTTGGTTCATCTGACGGTGTCTTTTCTTTTTTTCTTCTTTCTCGTTTTTAACCCTTGAAAAATAGACTATCTTCTCAATTTGGCATGTGGTATTTTTGCATTTTTAAAACCTAGAAATGTCTACAAAGACATGCTAAACAATATGGTTAGTCTCATTGATCATGTTGTCATGAATCACCAAAATCATACTCGAACTAATGGCATATGAGGCCATGTTCGCTACAATCTCCCCCTTTTTGGTGATTTATGACAACACAAGCAAAGCAAACATAAATTTGCAAAAATTGACAAAATTAGAACCACTTACACTTACTTAGACGCTTACCATCATCCAAACTCCCCCTAGATCAAACTTCCCCTTTTTGATCTTCTCTTCACATGTTCACACATAGCTTGCTACTTTCTACTTTGGAAACACTAACTTGCTTTGGTCCCACATTCCCCCCTTTGAAATAAAATCTCCAAAAAGGGCCAAAACAAAAGGTCTCCAAGGAAACTAGTAAGTCCTAGTAAACATAGCTCAAAGATAAATGTTAAATACAAGGGAGAAAGCCGCATGAATCATGATCCATATGTATGATATCAATGAAGATACCACATGTGTGAATAACTAAGGTGGATCACAAGCTCATGAGACTAGCATGATATAAACTATGCTCCCCCTAAGTGTGTGCACAATATGATAGTGTGAAAATCAAGTGCACAACTACAAACACTTGTATGACAAGGAAGCTTAGAGCATATTATGCAAGGAGGTAGCTTAAAGGACAGAGATAAGACAAATGGGTTCTTGTTACATTACCACTTGTAGATATCACTTGTAGTCTTTTGATCATTGCATACCTCCGGAGGTAAATTGTTCCTCTCTACCTTGTTAGCACCACATTGAGATGAGCCACTTGGAAATGATATCGCTAGGAGGTGACACCACTTGAAAGAAGCTTGCAAAGAAGACATTTCGGGTACCACAAGTATTAAGAATGTATGAGTGCATTTCCTTTGAACTTCTATAGAGACATAAGGCCGTAAGGACATGACTCAATAGCATGAAGCTCATATTGCTATATTCACTCTTTTAGAGTTGTTAGATCACATTGAGAGTGAAATATCATTTTCTTAGAATGAAACACCGCACCGGAACGCGTCGCCAAGGGACTACATAAAATAAGCTTGAAATAATGTTAGTCCCATAACCAAACTATAGGATGAGCTCCTCCTAAATGTGTGCATTTAGTGTTTTGAATCACCAACCAAATGTATGCACATTGTTTATGACAACAAAAGGGAAGCTAACCCCATAACTTGCTCATGATGCAAATAGATATATATATGGAAAACATGTACCATGAAAGAACAAACGTAGCTTTCCTACACACTAAACAAACTATATAGATTGCTCATGCGTTAGCACATGACATAAGCAACCTACCATATGTAAACAACTAGGCAAAGCAACAAATGCAAACCTAGACAAGGTAATGGAGCTACAAAGATACATGAGATAGGTTCTAGTTTCCATTACCTCAACCGAGGAACTTGGGTAACACATGTCCAACTTGCAAGCTTGGCTTCTAGGCTTGAATCTTCACAACTTCTTTGTGCCAAGCCTCCCAAGTCCCCGCACGCAAGGCCTTCAAGTGGCCTTAGGAACCCACACCATTTGAGGCCCCTTCATGTTGATGATGACTTCCTTGGGCACCCAAATGGGTTGGTTCCAACCCCTCTCCTCCTTCATCTTCCCAACCTTGTGTGCAACCACCTTGCCATTAGCCTTCTTCTTGATGACGTAGGTGTTGCTCTTGGTCTTGTTCTTACGGTTGGGCTTGGTGTAGATGAGGGAGCTCTTGATGGTGGGGTTCAACTTCTTCTTCTCGCCCTTGTCCATCTTCTTGACAAATTGAGGGCATTTGTAGAACTTGTGCCCTGCTTCATGACACTTGTAGCAAGTCACGGTTGCACCCTTCTCAAGTTTCTTCACCATGGGATCACGATTATCTTGAAAAAGTTGGATTTTGCTCTTCATGTCTTGAGAGATGTCCACTAGTTCCTCATTGTTCTTGCCCTTGCCCATCAAGCTTGCCAACCTCTCTCGGAGTCATTTCACTTCTTACTTGGGCTCATCATTTTTCTTGCCTATGAGAGAATCACATGTTTCTACAACAACATTCTCATTGCAAGATGGTGAACAAGATTCATCAATTAAATCAATGCAAGAAGTTGACGCATCTACCTTGGAGATAGGGATAGCACAAGGGATAGATGATTCAACAAGCTCAAAGGAACTACTTGTTTTAGTCTCATTTCTCTCAAGCTTAGATTTTAGCTCATCACACTCCTTGCTAAGCAATTTGAATTTGCACAACAAATGCTCATAATTTGTAGCAAGGGTTACACTAAGATCATAGAGAGCATTGAGTCCTTTAATTTCATTAGCTTGTTTCTTCAGCATTCCTTTTTGCTTATAGACTAGCTCAACAAGATCATCGAGAGAGGTGGTGTCGGATTCATCATCACTTACATCGCTCTCCATACCTTTGGCCATAAGGCACATGTGTAGTGATGATGAAGGACCTTGCATGAAGCAGGTGGTGAAGTTCTTTCTTGATTCATCACTTGAGGTAGAAGAACTTGATTCTCCACCACTTGTCCACTCACGGACGGCGATGGTTGCGTCTTGCTTTTGCCTCCTCTCCTTGACCACTTTCTTCTTGGGCGTGTGCTCGATCTTGGTGAACTTGATGTGTTGATGATGACGCCCTTCTCTCAAGTGGACGTTGTAGCCGTACATGTTGATTTTCTTCACATACTTGAAGATCTTCTTCACGTACATGACCATCATGGATTTGACCTCTTCATCACTTGAGGAATCTTCATCGTCACCATCACCACCATCATCTTCGCTCGATCTTCCATGAGTAGCCATCTTACTCATCACCTTCTCTTGTTGGCTTGAGAGGGCATGGCTTGTGGTTGGAGAAGATGGTTCTTGGGGCGCCTTCTTGGACTTGGGCATGATTTGAAGCTCATGTGCCATGATCTTGCTCAAGATATGAGATGGCTTCAATTCTTCGAGCTTCTTCTCATAGATGATGGCTTTCACCAAGTCATAATCGGGCATCCGGAGACTTTGTAGGATCTTACGGTTGATGTTCAAGTCCATGATGTTCTTCACACCTAAAGTATTGATCTCATTGACAAGCACATTTAGGCGTGAGTACATAGATTCGGCATTTCCATTTGCAAGTTGCTTAAAGCCATTGAATTCCTCAAGGAGACAACTGTAGCGTTCATTAGCAACTTCTTTTGAACCCTCATTTTGCTCCTTGATGGTTTTCCATAGCTCATGAGCATTTTCACAATTAAAGACTCTATTGAAAACGCCTACATCTAGTGAGGACAAAATGATACTCTTAGCAATCACATCAAATTGCTTTTCCTTCTTAGTACCATTTTTCATGCCCTCATCGGTGACTCTCCAAACATCAAGGTCCTTTGCTTGGAGATAGACCTCCATGAGAACCTTCCACCGAGGATAGCCCGTGCCATCGAAATGTGGAGCCAAACCTAAGGTATCCACCCCTTTCATTCCTCTATAGAGCAACTCACTAGGCGGTGAAGCCTAACCGTTCCAATGAGCCGGTTTTCACAATTTATCAATCGAATTGGCGTTTCCTTGTGAAGGAAGTGAGTCCCGGTTCTGATACCACTTGTAAGGAATCGGATGCTCGTAGCCTAAGAGGGGGAAGGGGTGAATTAGGCAATCTTAAAACCTTAACCTAAGGCTTCACTACTTTTGCATAAAGATAAACTAGAACATACTATCTAGATGTGCAACTAAGGTAGTTCTAGTGTGAAACTCCCATCCCAAAACAAGGTTTGCAACCTATAGCCAATCCTAGCATGATACTACTCTAGGAAAGTAAAGGCAAGCAAAGATTGCAAAAGAGTAATGCGGAAACGTAAAGAGGGATGAGAGGAAGCAAACTCTTGACACGTGATTTATCACGTGGTATCGGTAGGCACTAAGCCACCCCTAGTCCACATTGTTGAAGCACTCACACAAGAGTATTGCTTCCCGGTTACCAAGTCTCTCCCAAGAGCACCACTTGACTCGCCACAAAGGCTCGCCACTTAGGCACTCGTCAAGCTCCCTTGGTCACCTTGATGCCGCCTCCACTAAGGAGCTTCTCCACCAAGGAAGAGGGTCTCCACGTCCCCCGCACAAAGTGTCCTCGCCACTCCACACCAAGCCGGAGGGTCGAAGAAGATTGCCGGTGAGCCACTTAGGTCCCAAGGCTTCCGGCGAACCTTGTACACCTTGATTCACTCAAGAATCACCTCACAATGTTGGCACAACCTTGCACTCACTCAGCTCTAAGCTAAGCCTAGCACTAAGCACATACGCAAAGCATAAGTCTATGGATGAGCAATTTAGCACTTGGATGGATTGGATATGATCTTCTAGGTGTCTTGCACTCCTCTGCACTTCCACACAATCCAGCAACCTCAAATGGGTGAGTGGAGCGGGTATAAATAGCCCAAGGCGTCCAAAGAGCCGTTGGCTAAAAGCTGCTGAAAGTAGTACCGTCGGATGATCCAACGCTATGCTTTTCCGGGTGTCGGTTCATCCGGTGCTACTAGCCGTTGCCCTCCACTGCACATGACCGTTAACGCAACTGCTCTGACGCTTCATCCGACGCACCGTCGGTTCATCCGGTGCTGAAGACCTCGCGGCAAAAACCTTACTGTTAGCTTCTTCGAGACCGTCGGATGAACCGCTGCTCCATCGTAGGTTCATCCGGTGCTACTGCTCTAGTCTTGGCGCGTCTCTGTCTTGTTCAAACTTGGTCATCGGATAGACCGACAGTGCCCTCCAATGGACCGTCGGTTCCTCCGACGCTTCAGAGTTTGCTGCTTCTCCTCTGCAATTCATCCGGCGCATCTAGAAATTGGACCGTCGGTTCATCCGACGGTGCCAATCCAATTTGGCCTTCTGCGCAGTGTACCAAGTACACTGTGACACCCCAGATTTTTAATTAGCACCATTAATGCTAATGACCAAGTCAAACCTGTTGACTCTAGTCAAACCTTGGTCAACCTGGGTCATCACCTCGAAAACCTTGGTCAAAGGCATGGTCAAACCCTAGTCAAACTCCTATGTCTTTGGACCTCTTTTGGAACTTTTGCCGCGTTCTCCACATTTCACTTAAACACTTCAAAATCGGCCAATACAAAAGTTGTTCGTCTTTTCGAGGGACACACTTTTCATAATTGGCGGCATTTAAGATTTTGAGTGGAAATTGGTTAGAAACTCAGTCAACTGCAGCTAATACTATTCACCAGCGCCATGAAAAACATGCAACTTTGCCTGCAGTTTTTGCTCAAACCATTGAGCAAAACATAGGCCAGCCTTTGTAAAAGTTGTAGAGGGATCTTTGATCTACAACTTTGCTATTTGCACTTTAGTGCACTTCAGTTCAAGTTTTTGGAGTTTTTCACAGTCAAACCGTGCTAAACGAAATTGAATCAACGCCGCGCCGCGCCCGCGCGCACGGCCACGCGGCCGCCGCAGCCCTCGGCGTCCGGGCCCTCACTCGGCTCGCGCCCCTGAGGCCGCACTCCCGAGGCGCGCACGCAACCCAAGCGCCTTGGAAACCCGCGCCCCGCCGCATGTCGCGCCCACGCCGGGTCCCCGTCGCGTCGCACCACGTCGGTTGCCGTCATGCGCTGTCGTACCACAGCCGGCCAGGGGCTCCGTGCGTGACCGGCGTTGGCGTCAGCCTCCCACGCAAGCCCCGAGACGGTGCCTCGGCCAGGGAGCTGCGCAGGCCACGCGGCGCGTACGCGCGCCCGCGACGCCGGCCCCCACCCTGTCGCGCACGCCCGCCGAGGCCACACGCCGCCGTACCCGCGGCATATTCACCGTTGAAGCCTTACCCGCGAAGCATTGGCCATCCACCCGCTCGCTGGCCTATAAAAGGCGCTGCTCCTCCTCCTCGCGCGCGTGAGCACCGAGCCCCGCCGCCCGCCATTGCCGCCGCCGTGCGGAGCTCGCCCCTGCGCTCACTTCCCGAGCTGCCCAACCACTCTAGCCCCTCCTCTAAGACCCCTTGGAGCTACCACCGTCACACGTTGCCCTTTCCCCCTCACCTCGCCGGCATTCGACTAGCAGCGGCCACCACCGTCGGTCTCCGCCGCGCGAGCTCGCCGGAGCCGTCCCCGCCCGTTTTTGGTCCCAAATCGAGCCCTAGGTGAGCAACAGGAGCATCCCCACCTCTTCCCCGGCTGTCTCCGCCGCTGGTCTCGCCGGATTCCGTCGAGCTGCGCCGCCCCCGCCCTATGGACCTAATTGCTTTGATTTCAATCTTTCCAGGGACTTAACCGTGAAGCAAGGGCATATCTGTGAAAACTCAAAACCTTCCAGGGACCTCGGTGAAAAGAAGATTCTTAAATAGTGTTAAGCTTATGGCTGATTCTTAGAAAATTCATAGAAAATCGTAGAAAAATCAAAAAAATACAAACTCAACTTTTTTGGTTTCCTTGTGAATAACCCTACAACTTTCTCAAAGCATGACTCTACTTTTGAGTGATAGTTTTTGCATGAAAAATACAAAACTGTTAAACCTAGATCTGTTGTAGTTCAAAATCCACATGTGTTCTGTAGCTGAATTTTGGATATGTTGTGAGTAATGTCATGCCTAGCTTCTGTGCCAAAAATTGCACAAAGTTACTGTGTATATCTTTTATTATGAATTGTTTTGTATTTATGATGAATCTGCCTAAATGATTTTTTTGTAGCAAAATATAAATAGATTTTTGTGCTCAACTTCTGCATGTGATCTTTTTATGCCTAAATACACCTCTGGTGAATTAATCATGATTTTATATCTGTCAAAAATATTTAATCTTGTTTTATGCTTAATTTTCAATGTAAATGCATAGCTCAAGATCTAGAGTAGCTCTTGGTGTGTTTGTTGTTTTCCTAGCCTTGATTTGAGTCATAGAACCAGTGAGAGAAAGTTGAGATCTATTTGTTGTGTATTTATTTTTATATGCATTTATCTTGCTTTGGTAGCTAGATTTTGTTATTTTTGTTGTAATTAATTTATAGCCCATGTGAATGTGAAATCTTGTGTGCAGTGGCTTTATTTCAGTTTGTAGTACTTCCTAAAATACCCCACTGAATTTTATAAATTATTTTATGAATAAAAGCAATGGGAACCGATTAAGGTTTAATATGGAATTAAATTGGGAAAATCACCACATCCACACTAAATGACCCTATGTATGTGATGTAAATCATGCTAAAGGCTAAGTATCACCACCCCTTGCTGTTTGTGAAATTTAAATTAATCTATTTACCTAAATATGTACACAGTCACTATCAAAAAGAATAATCAATAAAGAAACACATATTGTTCCTTTATTGGAAGAGTATGCCGAATGTATGTTTATCTAGGTGAATGTGGTCAACCATGCCCCCCATGGTTGTCATATGTTGTTTGTAATTAATTAAATCAAAAACTGTTAATTAAATTTTACATTTGCATCCTCGTGTAAATCTTCCCGACGGTAGCCATACGCTCGTGCCGGAAGGAGGAGACGAAGGTGCTGACGGTGAGCTGCAGTACGTAGATGTAGCTCAGGACCTGGATCAAAGTCCAGCAGGGCCCAAGGCCAACCTTGCCAGCGAAGGCAAGCCCCGGATCATTAACCCTTCCTTTTTAAAATTATGCAATTAACTTTGCTATGATTGTGCATTTACGTTTCAGGAGTTGAATTGAAATCCTAGATGCATGATCCCTAGGTACCTATGCTCTTTTACTAGTATGCTAGGTCGATAGCTGTTATGCTATAGGATCGGTACAAGTCAAGTGATGATTCGTCACTCGCGAGAATAGGTTCTTATGTTGGAATCATAAGATCTTTATAAATGGATTGCTCATGTGGTAAGAGTATGGGATTGGGCTCCGGTCCAGTGGTTTTCGTGGGCTAAGCTTTTGAACGTACTAAGCACTTGTCGGGAATGGGACCGGTAAGCCTAGTACCTTAATGAGACGGTGCGGGAACTTACTATTACTAATCTTGAGTAATCACCTGCCCGGCTAGCTACCGGGAGGTGGGTACATGTGTGAAGCTGGGTGCCTTGCGAGGTACGCCAGATAGCCATGTACCCGGGATTGTAAGATTCGATCCCAAGCCGAGAACTTTTGGGAACCGCCTGGTGGTTGTCCAGTGTGAGGGCACCCTACCGTGTGTTTAGGTTTACCTTTCAAGGTTATAAATCAATCGATTGTCGACCTCTCACCGTTATCTGAGACTGCTTAATCAACTGGCCATGATATCCCTTAATGGTGGAACTTCGTGAATATTATTGCCTGAATTAATTGATTGTACAATTCTTGATTGAATTAGTTGGCACATTTAGAAATGGTAATTAACTAGAATTTGTGCTAAAATATTGAAAGTAAGGACATACTCTTTGTGGCTTTTCAGCAAAAGAACTCCACCGGCCAAAAAGCCTCTCATGTCTAGAGTTTGGTGATGTAGTTTTCACCCGTCGGTTAAGTCTTGCTGAGTATTAGTATACTCAGCCTTGCTTTATAAAATGTGGTTGCAGGTGGTTTGGCTTGGTGAGTCTCCACCCGACTGGGAGCTGGAATGGGTGGATGACGACGAGTGACGGCATCATGGACGGCCTCCTGTGATGTTGATCGTTGCGCTAGTTTATTTTATTCCGCTGTTTTCGAACTCTGAACCTTTACTTATCATGTCATGCACAATGGTTTGTAATAATTAACCCTTAGGGGTAATTCGGATTTAAATTGTGTTTCTACTCTGGACTCGCCTTCGTGTGAGTTTTAATGCATATGTTCGATCCTCTGTGTGATTTCCAAGTGATTTACCGGGCGTTAACCCGGCAACTAACGACGGGATGATACTTTACTGTCGCTTAATGGCCAAAGTGGATTGGTTTAGGTGATAGTACGGTATTTTCCTGGGCGGGTTGTCACAGCTGTGAATAGTGTATGCAAGCGTTGACCTCAAATTTACACCAATTTCCAGTTCAAATTTGAAATGCCACTCAACATGAAAGTTGTGTCCAATGAAAAACTGGACAACTTTTATATTGGGTGAAGTACACCGACGCTTGCTTCTCCGATACCGTCGGTTCATCCGACGGTGTCTTTTCTTTTTCTTTTCTTTCTCGTTTTTAACCCTTGAAAAATAGACTGTCTTCTCAATTTGGCATGTGGTATTTTTTGCATCTTTGGGACCTAGAAATGTCTACAAAGACATGCTAAACAATATGGTTAGTCCCATTGATCATGTTGTCATGAATTACCAAAATCATACTCGAACTAATGGCATATGAGGCCATATTCGCTACAGTAACTTCCCGGATTTTCCCGGAATGTTAATGCTTGCAAAAATGTGGATTTTTTAAAAAATTCGTGCTTATGTGTTTGCTAATAATCATACCTCTTCTCGGTGAAGCAACCAGAGCACCAGCGCCTCCTCCTCTTGCTCATTCCTCTCCCACCAAATCAAGCTGCGGCCTCCCTTTTCCTCTTGCTGATTCACGTAAGAGGCAAATCAGAGCAGCAAGCTTCCCCTTCGTGCCCAATCCACAACCAGAAGTCATTCCCTCCATCGATCTGCACAAGAGCAAACACCATTCAGTTTTCCCTCCCTCTCTCTCTTCTTTCTTCTCTGAATCGCATGGGCAAGCGGCAGCAAGGAGCACCTACGCCCTTCAAACCTTAGTACCAACAAGCCCAAAGCCATCTCCTTGCTCTATTCCCCTTGCGCCGCCAGGGGCTTGCCCCATCCGCTCGCCACCACCATGCGCTGCAGCACCGCCCAGAAAGAGGAAGCGAGGGGGATCATGCCGTCGATGAGGTGACCTGGCCGCGCATGCTGCCTGTTGACCACCTCGCTGCCCACCTATTCCTCTCCTCTGGTCACGTCAACCACGTCGCCTGCTGTGGCGTCAAGGCCACATCTGCAACAGTGCCCTTTCTTAGCCTTACCACAGTTCTCTGTCCTTTCCCACCAAAGCAAACTGGGTTTGCAGTCCATCTGTGTGCCGGCCTTCGTGCCGAGGAGATTGTTGTGTCTCATCGCTGTAGTCTGCTGATCCTTGTGAGCTGGTATTCGAGTCGTGCCACTTTTTTCTGCAGCTGCAGGTGGCGTTTGCTTTCACCACCGCTAAACCCTTGCAGTTGTGCGCCGCCGCGAACTCACATAGTTCAGTGCAAACGTGTGTGCCGCAACCGTGTCACGGCCGTGGAACACCACGTGACCGCACACGTGCACCTAGCCTCTGTTTTACAAGCTGTCATCTTTAACCATCTCTACGCATTGCACCCTTGCCGCGGGTGCACTTGCATGAACATGTACCCCACCTCACCCTGTCAGCACGCAGCCCCGCATGTCGGTCTGCTGCGATGTTTTTCTTGCCTTACCCAACCTTCCTAGTGCCCGGAGTTCTGTTGTTCACCGTTGGCCATCTTGCTGCAGCCGCAGCTGCCTTGAGTGCAGGATCTAGACAAGCTTCAAGGCCACCATAGCTCCTGCCCCCAAACAGGAAGCTTTAACCAAAACCTGCAGCTAGTGCTAGTTTT
Organism: Cenchrus fungigraminus; assembly: GCA_036936925.1. Taxonomy (NCBI): domain Eukaryota; kingdom Viridiplantae; phylum Streptophyta; class Magnoliopsida; order Poales; family Poaceae; genus Cenchrus; species Cenchrus fungigraminus. Next base: position 36,811,600 of record CM072780.1, on the reverse strand, counting down.
GCTCTAACCATCGGCCGAACCCTTTTTCTTTAATTGCCATATCTGTCCAGCAGTATTGTTTCCAGCCATGTTTGGCTTGTGATCTTTTTGTCTCAAACAGTGAAGCTTCAGCCCGGGCAAAAGCTAGCAAGGCTGAACCACTCCTGAATGTTCTACATGCCATGGACCTGTTTAGCTGAAGCTAACATCCTGGACGTTCAGCACATCTACTCCATCACGTGAGCATTATGGAGTTGCCACTAAACATACAAGTTGCTGCTCCTAAGCCATGTATGTGTTATCAAAACCAACAACTTGATCCTTTTTGCTCTTTAACCTGTTGGCTTGTGTCCCCTTTCTGGCCCAACCAAGGAGTTACATCCTGTGCCGGAAAATAGCAAGTTTGGTCAGATCTTGTTATGCTTCCAACCTTAGCCCTTTATCTAATATTGTTTGGGTGATGCTTGCTAATAGCATCGCTCGCCCTTTCCACCAAGCTTTAATCCTTGTGCTTGGTGCATGGTCTAAATCTTTCAAGTCCCGGCCATACCTTTCGCCGCGACCGTGCCACGTCTTCGTCGTGGACAACGCGTGCACTAACTAAATCATCAGCCATACCCTGGATAAATCCATCCTCACCACATCTTTGTCCTGTTTCAGCTTGAGCCAAGTACCTTCACCGCACCACATCGCTTATAGCGAAACCATCCTGCACAATCTCTCCAATCTGATCAAAGGGGCCTACGGACTTACCATTGGGACCCACTAACATGTGAGGCTGCTAACTGTCCAATCTAGTCCCATCTGGCATAGGGGACCCACAGACTTGTGGGGTTCAGTTGACCTTTGACCTTCCTTTTTGACCTGGTCAACAGTGATCGTTGACTAGTTAACTTACCATGCAGACCAACCCAAAACCCAGCTTATGGTTCTCTAACTTGCTGACTTGTGTTTTCTATGTTTTATCGCATTTAATTAAACTCATAAAATATTTCTTTATTTGAAAATCAATATTAAAGTGATCCTACCTTAGAAAAATATGAAATCAGTTTCTTTATTCTTCTAAAATCATGAAGGACCCGTTAGACTAGCATTTGGAGTTTATTTGGTTCTTTATTGCTTCTCTTTGGAGTTATTTGCATCTAGACACCGTGTTTATTTATTTTTGCGAATTTAGGAATTCCCGGAGCTGAGGAGTCAAGCCAGAAGATCGAGAACAACTACGGAAACTCCGACGACTACTTGCACACAGGTGTTCACGCCCATCCGACTTTGAATACCTATTAGGCATTGCTTATTAGAATGGTAGCACTTTATTTATTCGCATGATGATGGTACCTTGCACAGCCTTTGTTTTATCATGTCCTTGATTGTCCTACTACTGTTATACTATATATGCGTGTATATACGCTGAGCTTCGCGGTGCATGTGTATGAGATATGTGGATAGGATTCTCGGCGTGTGTGGGGAAAAACCGGCAGGAGAAACCTCCCCCTGTAGTATATGAGTGTGGTGCTTTGGGGTACTTTGGCGGGGGTGAGCTCGAAACAACCGATCTAGGTTCGGGGATGGGGATGCACTCCTCAGTGCATTCCCGCTTTTACGGTTTTTAGAGCACATGTGTTGGGGTTTTATTATACGCTTGGAGGACATGAGCTCGCCCCGGTCTGAAACCGAGTGGGCCAGCCGCTTCACGAGACTTTTTGTACACACCACCTCGCCGAGAGTGGGGTTAGGGCCAGGTTGAGCTCGGCAAGTGCGGTACCATACCTGCCAGCAGGATAGCGGGGTATCAGTGGGCGAGAAGTGGGAGTGAGCCCATCTTCCCCCGGAGCGTCTCCCGTGTAGCCACACGGGAGCATTTCACAGTTCCGGTGCAATCCTTTTTGCGAGGGAGTGCTTTGAGGCCCGGATGCAGGGCGGAACCGTAACTACCGAGAGTTCGCCCGGTAGGATGGGTTTGGTTGGATCGCTACCAACTGGGCTCCATCCCGAGTTGGGTACAGGTGTACACGCTCTGCAGAGTTTTGATCTATACGTATAGTCGCGTCCTCGGTCATGGACATGCCCAGTGGATTGTTGGTTCTCATGTTTTGGGATTTCTACCTCCCCCTGTAGTATATGAGTGTGGTGAGCCGTGATTGCAGTCGGGGAGAGGAGAGTTGCTCCCTCTACCTCGTAGATCCGATTGCAGTCATTGAGGTGTGAGGAGAGGAAGTTCTCGCATCGACCCTAGATGGACATAGGTTGTGGAGACAGATCCCTGGGGTACCAGGTGTTCCCGATTGCGGATAAGAGCTTTGGGATGGAAAAACCTGAGCCTACTTCTTGTCTAATCTTTTATACCTTTAGTATTAGGCCACTTATAGCTTGCATACGGATGGTGACATGAACTTATCCCATTCCTTGGGGATAGTTTGTGAGTCGTGAAGAATCTATGGAGGAAGGGTTGCGTTGCTTCGCTCAATGATGCCTGTGGTGAAGATCGAGGGTGAAGACTTGAAACCCTAGCTACCGCTACGCAGGATTTCCACTTGTCGTTTGGGCTTGTACTGATTTCGTTGTATGTAAATGATATTATTCTGTAATGAGTTATGTACGTGATAACTACTGATCCGGGTATAGGGAGTCAGGTTTTCTGGCTGCCGCCACCGCGTCGCACCCCTCTCTACGCCAGCCGGCTACTCTTATCGTCATGCAACTACACCACGGCAGAAACCCAGTCATTCACAATTCCACACCAATCAACAAACAGCTTGAAGCTCTGTAGCAGAATAAAAATAGCATATTTGAAGATCTTAACAAGCAGAACACCATTGTAATAAAGCTACAAACGTGGGAATGAAATTAACAACAGTCAACAGAGCTGCTTTAGGATCCCTTCCTGTTGAAGTTTAACTACCAACTTGCGTTAGGCATCACTAGGCACTAGCAGCATGACCTACAGATAGTAGCAAATCCTGCAGCTGCAGCCTACAGGTCCAGAGATACCGAGACGCCATGCATGCAGCTTGCCCATGAACAAGAACAGCAAACTGCAGCCGCGTCCCGGCGTCTCATCAGCCGCTCCCCTCCAGCAACCTTTCGCGGTGCTTCCTCCCCCCAAGGTGCGACGCCAGCATCTTCTCGCTGTTGCACTGCACGTCGCAGAGTTCACAGTAGAACTTGCCCTTCCAGCTCGCCTTCCTCTCCACATCGGCATCCTTGCGGTGATTGAAACCCTTGACCACTTTCCTCCCCCGATATGGCTTCTGCTTCTTGATCAGTGGCGCTGAATCGGCTAGTTTCCTTTTCAGCCCATTGGATGTTCTTTCTGGTGTGGTCTGTTGTAGAAGAAGTTCGTTTAGACTACAAAACACTGTAAGCTGGAATTCTGCATCTCAATGAAAGTAAAATAGGACCCAACAAGAAGCCTAGGCTGTGTCGTCTGTAGACTGATATGGGATGAAACTGAAAACAATCTCCTAGTAACACTTTTAAATTTCAGAGGCACAAAAAGGAATCAGCACAAGGATAATATAGCCTTATATTATGCTGTGCATCTGAAGGAACTTTATATAGTCAAAAGAAAGTCTAAGATGAACAGATATTGGGTTCTTTAAACTTCACTAGTGAATTAACTAATTTAGCTCACACATATGCTGGAAAGTTCTCTCAGACTTCAATATTGAATTGAAATCTTACATATTCTGATACCTTGAGTTGAGTCAAAGAAGTACTACAGAACCCATGGGTTTTTGGTGGTCAAACTACAACCATTGCCATAAACATTGTCAGGGAAGTTAACAACAAACACGCAGGAGATCATTGTAGTCATTTAATCTCAGGACAATTATGAGAGAAAAAGGAAAAAGAATGCGGGTTAAACTGTAAATTCTAAAAAAAAATTGGTCTCACCTCACTGAACTCCACCTTCTTCTTCTCATTGTATGCTGCATTCTCCTGACCTGCTGGCCTGTGCTGACCAGGTGGTTGGGCAGGTTTATCAGTCCGCCCCTCCAAGGCAGACTCCATAACCTTCATCTGCCTGCTTCTCTGGTTCCTGATGTCACCCTGGGCATCCACTGCATTAGCCTTAGGTTCCCCGCCAAAGGCCCGTTGGTGTCCTGGTGCTGCCGCCTCGCCAAGTGATAATGCAGACTGCATCGGGCTGTTATTGGCTTTGGCTGCCACTGGAACCAATGTCTCTTCCACTGGAGCCTGCTTATATGGTAATAGGCACAATTCCATATTGCCATTAAACGCATGCACTCCCGCCTTCTGTTCATCCCCATTCCCTAGCCGTGGCTGCTCAGGTTTGAGCTGTATGAAACAAAATTTGTTTAGACTAAAGTAAAGAAACTGATGCATTGCCAAAAAGAAAGCAATCTATGGATGGATATTGGTTTTAGGTAAGCCCATCCATTGTGCTCCTGATCAATTCCAAACATCACTAGTGAACTAGCAAAAGTAGTGCTGCTTCTGTTTCCAATATGCCTAAGTAGACCAGACCTATGTCGGCATGTTTTCCAGATTTCCAATCTTAAGCTAGTATTTACATGCATGATGAATCTTAAGTATAATCGCAAGTAATTTTCATGGTTAAACGATGGCCATTGTTCAAGGGTATGTGTTCCAAAACATGCATAAGATCATCATTAATCAATACTTTATAATCTTCTGGAGAAATATTAGGAAGACAAATATGTTGAGAAAAGGGTAAAACTGACAATGGCAATCTCACCTCACTGAACTCTCGGCCGATTTTAAGCTAGTATTTACATAATTAGCAGAATATCTCTAAAGTATAATCACAAGAGTTTTTCATGGTTAAACGACGGCCATTGTTCAAGGGTACGAGTTCCACAACAACCATGCATCAGATCATCATTAATCAAGTACTTTAGTAATGTTCTGCAGAAATATTAGGAAGAAAAACATGGTGAGAAAAGGTTACAACTAACAATGGCAGATTGGCAGTCTCACCTCAGTGAAACCTCGGCTTTTCTGCTGATCAAATGCTGCACTCTCTTGACCTGGCAACCTGTACCGATCAGACAGCAGCATTGGTGCATTGATCTGTTCCACCAGAGTGGTTTCCGAAGTCTTCCCCTGCCCAATGCTCTGGTTTCCACTTTGGCACGACGGTTGCACGTCATGGCTATCCTCCACATCAACCTTATATTCTCCGCCAGCAGCATGTTTGTGTACCGGTGTCACCTCCCCATGGAAGATAGGTCGGGCACCAGCATTGGCCGCCACGGGCAAAGAGGCCTTGTCCGGCAGAGTCGGCTTGTTCGGCGATCGGCGCAGTTCCGCATAGCCATCAAATGGAAATCGCGTCATGGTCCCAGATGATCTGCTATCTTGCTGCTTTTCGGTGTCACTGGCTGGCCGTGGCTGCAACAACGGTGACGAGGACGATGGCCACTCCACGTGCGGGTACAGCGGCGGCGCTTTCACTGGCCGCGCAGGGCCCCTGCTGCCGGAAGGGGAACGCTCGGTACTTGAGCGTGGTGGACTCGGACGGAGAGGTGGCTCCTCCAAAGGAGGCACGGATGGCGAAGGCCTATTACGCCAGTAATCCTGTGGCGATGGCACAGGATTGTGGCCGGCGGCAGTGATGCCCATGGTGAGCTCCGTCTCGACGAGCTCGCGGAAGATCATGTCCTGGCGGACGCGGGCCTTGTGGAGCTCGAACAGCAGTTCCTCCCTCCTCCTCGCCAGCGCGGCGTCCACCGGTGATACATTGGCGTCGCCTACTTCCGGTGGAAGGAGCATCATCAGATGAACAGGATAAAAGAACAATTTTTTATTTACCAAGATAAACGCACCTCTTGTGCGAGAAAAAAAAAACAAAGTTCAGTTTTATTATCATCAGATCTCTCTAGCTCACCGTCGATTTGAAACAAAAGTAGAAAGGACTGAAAATCATCTATCCCAACCCCACACAGACAAATGTATTTATTTTCGTGGAAATCCACATGTCGTAGAGCAGAAAGACATCCATCCATAAAAATAAGGGCATCGGCGAGAGTGTAGTCCAGTTACCTTGCGGCGGCGGCGGCGGCGGCGGAAGGTCAGGGAAGCGGAGGTGGCGGCCGTTTTCGACGTCGTCGGCTGCTGCCGTGGTTTGTCGGCTGCGGCCGGCGAACTCCATTGCGGGTTTGAGGGAGGGATTCGCGTCGATAACGGCGCGGAGAGGGAGGGGCTACAGTTTTGTAATGGGAAGCAAGGGGGGAGAGCAGTTGGGGGAGAGAGGTTACCGGATTCGATTTATGGTGAGTACTAGAGCAGTTTCTGGATTTTTTTTATAAAAATAACTGTTCATAGAAGTTTTTGTGTAAGGGCTATTCACAAAAATTACCACGCAAGACAGACATCAACCCTCACATTGCATCCACAATTCATATCCCTGTATGTATGTAAGTATCAAAATTATTCAACAGTGAGGTGACTTAATTTTGCAAATCCCTCACTCAAATTTATCAACATTCTGTTAAAGGAAAATATATATCGTGGTCACAAGTAAGCAAATTGTTACGCTTATGAAAATATTGTGTCGTTCAATTAGAGGATATGTTGAAAATCCTTCCAAAAAAATATCCGTCACGTGAATAGTGTTTGTTCCACTCAAAGAAAAAATATTCTACCTCATGAGAAAAATGTTTTTGGTTGGCAAAATGTCCTAGAGGTTGACTGTTCTATTAAGAGAAAACCCTTCTCTTCTCGTAGTTTTTTTCCTTCCTCTCTCCCTTCCCATGTACAGTACTCCGTATCGTGTATGCGTACGTCACAGGCACCATGATCACGTTGACGTCACGCTGAAGCTGAGGTCACTCGTTGCCCCTGTTTGACCGTCCTGTCATTCCGTCATGTCACCTTCTCTAGTCTTTTCTCCTCTAATTGAACGCTGAATAGTTTCTCGATGCATTGTTTCATTAAAAATATTTTGTATTTTAGATTTGAACTTTGAACTGATCCTGCTCGTACAAATGTGTCCATTTTGAGATTAGGGGCGGAGACAAGGTTGTGATGAGCACTTTATGCTGCGTACGGTAAGTCGATAACATGGATGCGTATGGATAACATGATTTAGTTTCATGGGTACACGTTAGAACATGCACGCGTACACGATCCATGTGCTCGTTACTACCATCGTGACAGCTCCTAATCCAAGCAACGGGGCGTGATACACTTTAGTTTAGTACACATGAATCGTTCTTCTGACGCTCTCACACCACCGTGGCCAGCTCGTCGAAGAAGAGCTCCTTGAACCGCTCCATGCGCTCGGGCTCCAGCGCCGCGGCCACCGCGACGCCGCCCTCCTTCCCCGGGCAGTTGAGCAGGTACACGAACCCCGTGTAGTACATGAGCGCCGGCGCCAGCAGCGCCGGCTCGCCCCACCCGAAGTCGGCGTCGTACGACGGCATCCCGAGCCAGCTGATCACCCGCAGGTCCGTGCCGGGCAGCCCGCCGCGCGGCATCGCCGCCGGGTCCGCCGTCTCCAGGTAGTCCACCACCGACCGCGCGTACTCGTCGCCGTGCCCCGTCGCCGCGCGGAGCCGGCGCGCGCCGAACCCCAGCGGGTTGCCGAGCAGGTCGCCGACGCGCGCCGACGTCGAGCTGCGCGCCACCGCGTTGCCGAAGAAGGCGTCCGGCAGCGGCGGGGACAGGCGCGCGCGCATGTCCACCATCGTGTAGAGCCGGGACTCGGCGTCAGGGTCCAGCGCGCGCGCCGCGCACGCGCACCGCCACACGTGCGCCACTAGCGCGCGGAAGGTGGATACGCCCCCCGCGCTGGCGCGGAGCGCTGCCGCCTCCGCGGCGGTGACGCGGAGGATGGCGCTGGCGTACTCCGCCGCCTTGGTGCCGCCGCCGGATGCTGCGGCGGTGGTCCGGCGGTTGGCGCCATCGTACTCGTGGGTGTGGTCGAAGAGGACGTTCGGGTGCGGGCGCGCCCGGAGGGGCGTGCGGTCGAGGAACGGTACCACGGCGGCGCCGGCGTCCCCGCGGGCTATGCCGGCCCACGTCCGAATGAAGTTGAAGGCGCTGCGGCCGTCGATGACGAAGTGGTGCATCGCCGTGCCCAGCGCCACGCCGCCGCACCGGAAGAAGGTGACCTGTCGAGAAGACACGTAAAGACGGCCTGCGTCATTAACCATGCATGCATGTTTGGTAGTCCAACTCTTTTTGACTTTTTCATCCCAATCTTCAGTTCACTGTCTCCACTTTCAGTTTCGTTTTCAGTAAAAAGTGCCCATTTCTTTCCTTTTTTAACCATCACAGTTCACGTGATTATAGGAGTTGGTTTATTGATCACATTAAAGCCACTCGAACTGATGGCATGCACGAATAACTCCATCCAAGAACGAACTGAAACCGGTTTGCGTTGAAACAGAGAGACAGTCAGCAGCGCAGCAACCTGAAGCAGGAGCAGCGGTGTCCCGGCGCCGGCGGGCTCGTACGCCGGCACGAACAAGTCGCGCATGGCCTTGGACGGCGCGAAGCCCTCGAAGTCGTCGAGCGAGGCCGCGGAGCGCGCGACGACGAAGAGCGCGCCCTCGGCGTTGCAGTCGATCTCGGCGCGCCCGTCGCGGCCGGCGGCCAGGCGGCCGGCGAAGGGGTAGAGCGGGACCAGGGCGTCGGCCAGCGCCGCGCGGAGGACGTCGGCCGAGAAGAAGCCCGGCCGCCGCGGGTGCTGGCCGCCGTCGTCGTCGGGGCGGCGGAAGAAGTAGACCGTCGGGGTGTAGCCGTTCCTGGCGGCGAGGTCGAGGTTGGACAGCCAGAGCGCGCCCCGCGGCGTGGGCTCGCTGGGCGGGACGAGCTCGGACTCCACGACCTCGACGGCGGCGGCCATGGACCGTGTCTCTGGCGCGCGAGCAAGTGCTAGTCTTGCTCTCTGGCTTTGTCGCCCTCGCGCTCCCTGGCTTCTAGTAGTGTGGCGCGGGTGAAGTGAGTGCAACGACTCCATGGGAGGGCCGGGGGCAGGGGATTTATAGGGGGCGTGCAATGTGGGGTTGGTCCGGCAACAACAATCTTCCAAGGAGAGGGTAGTTGAGTCGGCTTTGCTTTTGAAACCCTTGGACGAATTGGATCATGGTGCCAAGCTAAGGTTAGTTGATACGATCATTACATGATCTGTGGGCTGTTCATTTCAAGTCCGACGCGCACTCCATCCATCCGGTGACAGGAGAGACTGTTGCCGTCTCGAGCACAAGCAAGCAACGTGCCTTGGGGGAGGGCTCAAGCCCTTTCGTCCGGGGCATGCAAATAGTGGCTACTTGTGGTTAGGGACGAATCAACCTAGCCATGGCCACACATCTATATAAAACGTAAACGCATATTTGATGGTTGATGAGGGGCACGCTCAAAGACTGTTAATAGGTTGCCTTCACCTTAATTGGTCCAGCCCCATCGTCCAAGAAGTACTCTAGTAGCTAGCATTGGGAAACTTGACATCCAAATAATCAGGACGCACTGGCGAAGAGGTGCCAAGTCTATCACAACGCTAGAGCTTGGTTGGTCGCCTGAGGAAGATCACACGGCTGCAAATATCTTGGCACACCGCTCATCAGTCCCCCATCGGCCACTGTTTCAGTCTTTCACGGCTTCCCCCATTCGCGTCACTTGCAGCCACAGTGTGACACAGGGAGTCAGGGTGTGCGCTGTGGCTCTCGCACCAACCCCGCCGGCCCTGGGACGGAGGACGATCTCTCCACAGTCCAATGACACGACGACCTAACCTACATGAGCTTTTAGCATGCGCGGTGGACACATGGTCGATCGGGCATTGAAGAACGAACGTGGAGGTAGCGCCGACGACGCGGGAACTGTACGTGTGGGTACACATTGCGTGTAGCGGCGGCGGCGTCCCTTTCTTCCCGTAGTGCCATGCCAAGGCGTAGGCAAGCACGCACTCCCACCAAACACCCACCGATCTTCTCGGTGGTCCCGTGACATGTATCTAACGAAATTTTTGTTTCGTCAAGGCAGCATCTCGTCCGCAACCTTACCGTACACATGTACAGATGATGAAAAAGCAACCAAAACAAGGACGTGGTCTAATTAGATCGTTGGCGGGTCATCACAAGAGAACTAATGAAAGTCTGAAACAATCATCTCATTCTCTCTCAGGAAGAAGAAAGAGGAATACTTTCTCTTTCCGCAACAGGCTAATTAACACGGATTTCGTTTGCGACGTCAGTCAGTCAGCAGAGAAATTAACACTGCATGCAGAGAAATGCCCGCGTGATTGAGGTTTGAAGCGACCCATTTGTTCGCGACCGGCCTCCTCATTGCCACCTTGTGACTCCCAATAAATCACCTCGACCGAACGGAGAGCTGGGCTCAATTCTTTTCCCTGACAGCTCGCTGCTCGCTTTAACACCAACTCGATCACCAAGGGTTTGGTGGCATGCGCCATCGACTGATCTGAACAGATGCATGCAAGTGATTGACGTAACCATGCAATGCCGAGGACACAAGGGTCAAGGGAAGCAAAGCTCTTGGTGTGTTCTGCCTCCCCCGGCCCCGCCATTCAGTCGTCGTCAGCACCACCACGGAGGCACTGGCGCTCGCTTGACGTGGCGCCGGCAACAAGGCTAACCGATCCGCTTCCTTCGTTAATTGTCACTCCAGATTCCACTAACACCCGCGGCGCCCCCTCCTTCCTCCTACTCCTCTAAATTTGAACGCAGTGGCCGCCAGTGTTGTTAATTTTGCGAGGTGTCGCGCCCTCGCCGCTGCCACCCGTACCGCCGCCAGCTGCGCGCGGGGCGGCCGTGCTCCAAGGCGTCGCCCTCGATCACCAACCGTCCTGGCGGGCCGAGGAGAAGAACGAGCCTGCTGCTTGCCCGATTGATTCCTTGGAGCGGGCGGCTGCGAGCGAGGTCCAGGGGACGGGATCTCAGATTTCAACGAAGGGAGATGGGGAATCTTGGGTTACCTTTACCTGCGACGACGACCCCGAGCCTGCGGGTGCGAGGCCAATGAATCCATCAGGCGCCGCCGCGCCGGCCCCGGTCGCGGTTCGGCAGTTGAATTCGTGGCTGCTCGTACATTGTTGTGGCGGCGAGACGGTGACAGTTCGTTCTTTCAAGTGGAGAGGTTCCTGATAAGTTCAAGCAGCTTTCGTTTCAGCAATTTCAGGTGCTCCTGACTTGCCCGGCCTGAGCAGGGCCTGATTGCCGTGTAGGTGGGCTGTTATAAGGGACAAATGGCTGGGACAGAAAGAAGAAGGAAAAGTCCATATTACCTCCCTCAACTTCTAAGAAAAATAACCTCTTGTACCCAAACTAGGAAACCGACGCCCTGTTCGTCTGACTTATCAGCAACCAGCCAGCAGTACTTTTCTCTCAGAACAACCAGCCACCAGCAACCAGCCTCAGCACCAACCACCAGCCACCAGCCAAGCGAACAGGCTGCGGATGCTTGTGCTCCTCGAACAATTGAAACCGATCCATTTACCTCCCTAAGCGGTTCTGAAGACGTGGTGCCATGTCAGCTGACTTCATGTCAACCATGCGGGAGATAAATTGAACTTCACAACAGTTCAGGGAGATTCATTAGACCTTATAAAAATATATAAATGTTTTGTTTAAAAAAATTCAAATATTTTCCTGAAATAAATGTACATTTACAAATAATAAAAATGATATTTAATGTTATATAAATTATAGAAAGTTTGTATCAAGTAAAAAATATTATAGTTATTCTTTTCTATTCCTTTCTTCCTTTCGTGTTTTTGAGAGAGTGAAAAAAATATTTCGGCTTTAGACCTCTCAAAAGAGATGCATCAAACCACCAAAAAGTATTTCTATTTTCCATGTTCAATCGTGGACAATTCATCATGTTGCTTCCCTTGGGTTTTCATAATCGATCCGGAAATCGGTCATGCCGACCGTTTCTTCAACCAAGAAAAAGGTATTTCTATTTTCCATGTCAAATCGCGGGTTGTCATTCTACTGGAATGATGAATATCTTGAGCAATTATAAATAGAAAGAATAACATGTGTCTAGAATAACAAGAAAACTACAAACAAAAATAGTGAAAATTAGCTCGTTATAGCTCATCCAAAATTGTTGTAGACCCAACGAATTAGTAGCTCCCGCACGTGGGTGGAGTGAAATCCAACAAAAAAACAGTAAATCAAAGAATAAAAAATGTCTATATTTTTATAAAGTCTAATGGACCTCCCTCAACTATCATGAAAGTTGAATTTATCACCCTCGTGGCTGACATGGCATCACGTAAGCCAGTTGACGCGGCGCCACATCTGCAAAAACCGCTTTAAAACCCCTTTGGGGAGGTAATTTGACTGGTTTCAAAAGTTCAATGAGAAAAAACATCTGATTTTCTAGTTTAGAGATGAAAAGCTGACTATCACAACAGCAGTGCAGCACCAAGGCTAGTTAATCAATGACCTTGTTATGCACTATTCACCATCACATCAAGTCCCATTTTCTGTCACATCATATGTCCCAATGCGTACATTTTTGACAACTTTCCACTCGAATACACTATTCATTGACACACATTTAGGATACCCAAATCTTTCCTCAAATCGACTAAAACTTCAGCAACCCACGAACGTGTAATTTACCTGGTTCAGCTGCGTCAGCGACATGGAGGATTTTTACGACCGTATTCGAAGCTGCAAACCACTTTCACGCATGCATTTTCATACATTTTTTCTTGTGTACAGACAGAAATCAGAATGTGTTTGGTGACTTGGCGTACTGGAAAGCTGGAACCAAGCACCGGCGTACTGGAAAGCTGGAACCAAGCACCTTATCACACTAATACAGACACATGACACCCCGGACAGTGTCACAGTAAGCATGCAAGTAGCATCCCCAAACATCTTATGATACAGACAGCAGCTGTCCAGCAGATGCACATTGTGCCGATCCGATCCATCTCCAGTTCACACGGTGGAAGGCACAACCACGGCTTCACAGGGGGCTGCCTCTCCTACTCCTCCATAGGGCATAGGCCTCGCCACCGCAGCTACGCCGGCGCGGCTCACTCGCCGCAGAAGGCCTTCTCGAAGGTCTGCAGGTACTCGGGCTCGAGCGCGAAGAGCACGTTGATGGGGTCGTCCTTGTCGGGGCCCTGCGTCACGTACGCCGTGCCGCTGCCGAACATCTGCGCCGGCGCCACGAACCCCGGGCGCCCCCACCCGAAGTCGGCGTCGTAGATGGGCATGCCCAGCCAGCTGACCACCCACAGGTCCGACTCCGGCATGAACTGCCCGCGCGCCGCCTGGCTCCCCTTCTCCGACTCCACCTCCAGGTAGTCGATCACGGAGCGCACGTACGCGTCGTCCACCCGGGACACCGCGCGCTTGATCCGCTCCGCCACGAACCCGAGCGGCTGCGACAGCACGTCCCCGACCTTCACCGTCACCAGGTCCCGCACGATCGCGTTCCCGAAGTAGGCCGCGGGGAGCTGCGGCCGGAGCCGCTGCCGGATGTTGGCGGGCACGCGGAGCCGGGTGTCGCCGTCGGCGGGGAGGCCCCTGGCGACGCACATGGCGCGCCACAGGTGCGCCGTCACCGCGCAGTAGGTGGACGCCCCCGGCGCGCACTGCGACCGGATGTCGGCGAGGAGCTTGGGCGGCACGGCGTAGACGCGCGTCGCGAACGGCCGCGGCGCGCCGTTGAGGTAGCACGGGGAGTAGACCGGGTGCTCGAAGGGGACGTGCGGCGGGGAGCGCGACCGGAGCAGGGTCCGGTCGTGGAACGGCGCCGCCGTGGGCGGGGACGACTCCCCGCGCGCCAGCGCCGTCCACGTACGGATGAACTGGAACGCGCCGGCGCCGTCCATCGTCACGTGGTGCATGCCCGTGCCCACCGCCACGCCGCCGCACTTGAGGAAGGTGACCTGCACGGATTTTTCACCACTGGGTATGGTTACACAAAACGCTCGCTGGTGTTCCAAGTTAGTAGTAAGTTTCAAAATCAATCAGTGTATCAAAACGGATTTGCAGGCACCAACAACAGGTCGTTAATTTGTCATCATTCACCGTTGGCACATCAGTGGTTCTTTCGAAGCACTAACAGAGATCCTAGTTTTTCGGAGCGCCAAAGGGCCATTTGAGATTTTGAGTTGGAAGTTGCCATTGCCTATCTCTGAACTTCGACAAAAAGGTTATCATTTCACGCAAACAAAAAGAACGCTGTAATCACACACACCGTTCGCCACTTGCACTTGGCCTAAAGCACGAGGCAAGCAAGACAGCGATGGATCACATCCTTTTCGCCCCCCCCCCCCCCCCCACCACCCCCCAAATTGTCAACACAAGCGAGCTGATCGCAAACGGCATCAACTTGTCCGTGCAATAACGGTTGGCCGTTCAAGTCCACCCGTCCCTAGCGTCCAAATAGTCACCAGACCTAATTTGCAAACTCGCGATCCCTCATGTCGCGATGAGCGGCAGGCTAACCTCGTTTTCAGGCATCTATCACGGGCGGTGTAATGTTTCGTCGTGTCCTAGCCTCCTAGACTCCTCCTAGCAGCGCATCTACAGTCTCCATCCAGTCGCCACATGGACACGGTACACCGGCGACCAGGCGTCTACGGATCGAGCACATCATCATCGCCGTCGCCATCCGTCTTTAAGCGTGGGCACGGCCCGTCGCCATGGCACCGGCTTATGATTTGACTAATGAGTAAGGACCCCTTCGCCCTAAACAAAAAAAAAAATCGATTAACGACCCTGATCTCACCACCCCGTTTTCCATTCCTGCTCTGATGATCTGATCGGTTTGGCGCTATGTGCCAGACGCCTCTGCCGTGCCAAGATTTTTTTCCGGCTGAGCGACTGAGCGAGCACACGTCGGCGAGCACATCCAGAACTCCTCCTGAATCATCATGATCGTGGGGAGCAGAACAGGGTCCACGCTCCAGGTGCGAGGTAAAAGCAAGGCCGTCGCATTCCATACGAAGGAGGAGGAGTGGGGCCGGCCGGCGGGACACCACATGTCGACCTTGATGATAGGATTAGATCAGGCCAAAACGCAATGGTTTCGCGCGGGAAGGATATGGATCTTGGGTTGACAGGGAGCCGAGCCCGAGAAAACGGACGCCGGATAAAAAACCCGGCTGCGCGCGTACAGTGGCAAGCATGGGCATGATTAGCACTGTGGCTAGCTCGTCGTAAGGATCGACGCGAGCTGCGGAGCTGGGAATGGGCAAGATCTGTAGCGAATCTTTACGGTGCCAGACAGTTTTAGGCCGTGTTTGTTTACCATAAGTCACATGACTTATAAGTCAGTCTTGTTTGGTTGTAGTGACTTATAAGTCAGTGAGCTCCACACATGGTAGTAGAGGGAAAAAGTGAAAATAAGTCACTTTAAGTAGGGGTTGAGCTACTTATGAAACTTATAAGTCACACCACTTTAAATCATGACTATTTAGTTTCACAGATGACTTATTTTGCACTTTAAGTCACCCTTCTTGTGAGAACATAACCTTAGTTTCGAGCGGTATGAAGATGCTTTCGGTCTCCATTTCCAGCAGGTTTCGGTCACCCTTTGCACGAGCTGGCGCTGCTTTCGGCGGCGGCCAGGGAATCTTCACCGTGAAAGTATCCCACCGCGCGTCCGCGCCAGAACCCACTGTGCCGCGACAAGAGCACGGCCACGCGCCAAGAACTGCGCCGCGACGGAAACGGGGAAGGGGCAGGACGTGACGCACTGACTCACTGTGCGCACTGCGGCGTGCCGTGCTCGCCGCGGCGGAGCGCGTTCTCGACAACGCACGCATGCGGGGCTCTGGCTGTTTGTGAGACTGACTCAGACCGACTCCAGCAGTTTCCCCGTCCCTCCCCACTAGCGCAAAATGGGGAAGGGGAAGCTACTGTTCCGCCTCCAGCAGCTGCCGCAGCGGCAGCTGCAAAATGCGCGCAGCAGGCCGGCTACCGCATTCCTGGGACAAATCCCGGTTTCTCTCTCCTTCTCTCAAACCAATAGCTCCACCCACGGCGACGTCTCCGCCTCGACCCGCGACCGCCCGCCTCGACCCCCACCGGCGGCCGTCCGCCTGCGCCTCCACCCGCGGCCGTCCGCCGCCGCCGCCGCCTCCGCTCCTACCCGCGGGCGCCCGCTTCCGCCTCCGCCCCCAACTGCGGTCGTCCGCTGCCGCCTCCACCCCCCGCTCCCACCAGCGGGCGTCCGCTTCCGCCTCCACCCCCACCGGTGGCCGCCCGCTTCCTCCTCCTCCTGGCCGGCGCGGCCTCCCTTGGCGCGGCGGGCGGCAGCCCCCGTAGTCCTGGATCCACAGCTTGCCGGCCTGCACGGAGCCGCGGCTGAGGGAGTTGGAGGCGGATCCAGGCCGGCATCCCCGTCGGCGCGGCGGGATCCACGGCCGGCGTCCCCGTCGGCGCGGCGGGATCCACGGCCAGCGGAGCTAGAGGCGGATCCAGGCCGGCAGCTCCCGTCGACGCTTCCTCGAGGAATCCGTACACCGCGACTCCCTCTGCGCGTGGGAGGCAACGACCCGGGCGGATGCAGCTGATGCTGCGCGCGCGACTGCTGGAGGCGCCCCTCCCTCATCTGCCTGGATGCTCTCTCTCTCTCTTTGCCTCAAGTGGAGATGCAGAAGGGGAAGCTGCTGGAGTCAGTCTCACAACGGATTCCCTATCCCACCCCACTATCGTAAAATTAAATTGGGAAAGAAAACTTACTGTGCAGGGTAAAATGAGCGAAGTCCCGCCCACGACCGCATTCCTGAGGATTTTTTTTGCCGTTCTGCAAACCAACCGTCGCCCTCCTCCCTCCGACCTACAGGGAGTCGCGGCGCCGGTGGCCTCCTTCCTCCGGCAGCCTCACGGGCACCACAACCCACTGCTCTGCTCCGGCCGGCCTCGTTCCTCGGCCTCCCTCTGCCGGCCAGCGGAGCTCGCGAGGAGGCGTCCGGAGGCACGGCGGAGTTCGATTCGAATCTCGCCCGCGCTTCCCGTCTGCCGCCGCGTCTCCCATCCGCATCGCCTCCCGTCTGCCGCCGCGCCTCTGGCTCCACCACGCGCGGCCGCGCCTCCGGCTCCATCACGCGTCGCCGCGCCGTCGTCCTCCACCTTCGGGTTCGACGCGCCGCCCCCGATCCGGCGAAATCCGCCGGCGCGGGCGACGATTGGCGCGGCTGGGCGCCGGCACGGGCTGTAGACCGACGGATTTGGGCGCCCGCGGTGCGGCAATGCCTGGAGGCTAGAGCTCGAGGCCGGGCACTGTTGACGCTTGGAGCTCGAGGCAGCGGCGGCCTCGGGGCCGCGACGACGGAGCAGAGGAGGCGTCGACCTCGCCCGAGCTGCTCCTGCTCCGCCTGCCCGCGTCGGAGCCGCCTCTGCCCGAGCTGCTCCCGCTCCGCCGGCCTCGCTCCTCCGCCTCTGCTCGATCCGAACACCCGCGGGAGCCCCAACTGCCTCGTCGTTGCACGAAGGGAACGAAAAACTGCTGGAGACCGTCTTCCTTTGCAGCACGGAATTGTCCTCTCCCCTGCTGCATATTGCAGATGCGCGACGGGAATCCGCTGGAGTCGGTACGAAGACTCCTCATCCACACCGTGAAACTGACCTGATGTACCAGCGGCGTACTGTGCTGCGATTGCGAGCGCGAGTAGCGTGCCGCGCGGTTGGTTGGGTTGCAGCGCGCGCCCCGCAAGCAATCAGTGAGCCCCGGCCGTGCTGTCCTCTTCTCCGCTGAGCGCTCTGCGCCCCCTGCCGGCGCCGGACCGAAATAATGGTCCAGAAAGAAAAGAAAAGCAAAGGCTAGGTCTAGGTACAGTAAAGCGAGGAGAAGAAGATGGCACCGCCCACCGGTGGACGGTGGTCTCGCACCGTGTGGTACTGTGGTTGGATGATGTTCGGTCAACTGCCCTTTGCAGTTTGCACAACCGCCTCCGATCCCTACATACCCTCCCTTTTCTATAACCTCTAGCTGTTTCATGTCCACTAAACTTAAACATCTAGTAGTACTAGTTAATCGCCCAGCAGGACCCAGCCCACGTTAATATTCACAAAGCTGGAACGAACGTGCAGTGCCTGCTTAACCTGCTTTGGTGGTGGTCCGGCTACGCCAACCTGCGATTTTTACGAGACGCACCACTTTGTTTGCGTGCAGCTGAAGCCCGGCCTCGGTTCGTCCGTCCGGATGGGGCAGCTGCTACTGCTACTGCTAGAGTGCTAGTACAGCGACCTAGTACTATCAGAACTCGTCGCCGCCCAGGCCGCCGCTCCGTGCCAAGGACAGGGATCGAGCTGTCGCTGCGGCCCGGCGGACCCCGCCCGGCGACGTCGACGTCGACGGAATCACGGAATTGGTTTTCTCCAGCAGCTCCGGTTCGTGTCGACGTACAGCATGCGCGCCCCCGGCCAATGCACCTGGCGGTTCGTGTCGGCGTCGATCGGTGCGGGCGGGAGCCCCAAAAGTCGTCGCGGATGCCGGTCTCAGCGAACACATGCACATCACTAAACGTCTACACCCCTGCTGACCCGGTTGCGGACACCATGCACCTTGCCGTGTTGTCAGCCGTCAGAGCGCTGTGGGGTTTGATTTTTCTTTGGCCTGTGCCCAAGAGCGCCCAAGAAGAACAAAACTATGATCCACTACTCCTAACGCGCTAGCTAAGTGTTTCCAATAAACGAAAAGAAGCTAAAGAAAACAACAGACGTCCCTGTCCTACATGACTATACACCCCCATGGCCCACAAGCTCAGTCCGTTGTTGCTACAGCCACTGTCAGCCTGCCACGGCGAGGGCCCACGCGCCAGCGACGCAAACAGTCGTGTACCCCTTCACCGAGACCTTTTCTCTCCGTTTTCCGCCGACGTGCCGGCCGCGCGCAAAAGCGAAAAAAAAAGGGAAGGCAGATTAACCGGCCGGACGACCGGCCGACAGCGGTGAAAACGTGAAGGAAGAAAGACCACCGCGGTGATTTTGGTTCAGCAAGCAAAAGCGAAGGGGGCGGCGCGAGGCAGCAGCAGGGGTGTGCGCACCTGGACCATGGCGAGCACGCAGGGCGGGTCGCCGGACTCGGCGAAGGGCACGAGCAGGCGGCGCGCCTCGGGTGACGGCTCGAAGTCCCGGAACACCTCGTCGCCGGCGAAGTCTGCGCGGGCGACGGCGAAGAGCGCGCCCTCCCCCGTGCAGTCGATCTCGATCCGGCCACCCGGGCCGGACGCCAGCCGCCCCGCCAGCGGGTAGAACGGCACCAGCGCACGGGCCAGCGCGTCCCGCAGCCGCGCCGGGTCGAAGAAAGGGGACCCGTCGCCCTCGGCGCCGGCGGCGGGCTTGGGGTAGTAGTAGACGAGCGGGGTGTGGGTCTTGGGCACGGCGAGGTCGAGGTTGGAGAGCCACAGCGCGTGCCGTGGGGTCGCCTCGCTCGGCGCCACCAGCGTCGTCTCCACCACCTCCACCTTCATCTTCTCCTCACCTCGCCTGCTTCTGCTGCTTGTCCTGTTCCGGCCGTGCCTCGGCTCTGACTATAACTTCTTCCGTGACTCTGAGCCGGCGAGGGAGAGTGGGGTTTATAAAATGGCAGAGAGGAGTGGACAGACACAGGCAGGAGTGCAGGACAGGATGGGGTTAACTTTACTGTGTGCTGTCGATTGATGCGATGCAATAATACTAATCCGGAGGCTCCGGCTAACCGCCGTCACATGCGACGACGGGGCCCCGCCGGGTCGTCCGTCGAACTGCAGCGTGGTGTGGTACGCTAGTTTTCTAAAATAAAACAACACAAAATGGGTTAAACTACGATGGGGCTGTGGAAAAGCAAAAATCGTGTGTGTTTTGTTTGTCGGGAGCGCGGCGGCACACATCAAAAGCTTCTGGATTACTGCGTTTTTTTGTCGCTACCTTTTTTTTTCCTTCTTGGTATTGCTTCGGTGCAGCTTCCTCTCCGAGAGTGGAACCGCAGGGCGCAGGACGTATTTTTCTCTCTTGAGCACGTGAAAGCTAGCTGCTGACGTGCGGGCTTATCGCTAAACTGATTTGTTGCGAGGGAGAAAAAAATGATGACCGACTAGTGTTTGATGTCTGATGCTGATTTGTTATGAGAGAAAAATAATACTAACTGGTGCTGATAATAAGCTAAGTGAAAGCTGAGCAAGAAACCGGAGAGGGACGCGACGGTGCGTTTCCGCGCTCGATCAGAGAACATATAGCCGCGCCATCTCCGTTCTTCTTCATTGAACCGGCACCGGCACACCGCTATGTCCTGCTCTGCTCTCTTTGAGCAGCAGCTCGCGGTCTCTGACCAGCCAACCGTCAAAGCGTACTCATACGAAAATTCGACTGCGAGCTGCATGCGATTGCGTCCTGTGAAACTGGATTTGGGGCTCTGTAATAAGCTCTATAGTTTCAAGCAGGGGGAGGAGGCGAAGACCCGTCCCATCACATCGACGTGGAGACGGAGACGTTGTACTTATAGTTTAACATGAACGTTAACAATTCTTCCGCTTATTTTGCTTAAGTGGAGTTCATCCAGGCAAGTGATCGCATAAAGATAATAAGATGGCTGATGCCACTGCGTTCGTCTGATTGGGGGATAGCAAAAGAGGAATTCGGGC
Organism: Cenchrus fungigraminus; assembly: GCA_036936925.1. Taxonomy (NCBI): domain Eukaryota; kingdom Viridiplantae; phylum Streptophyta; class Magnoliopsida; order Poales; family Poaceae; genus Cenchrus; species Cenchrus fungigraminus. The sequence goes on along the minus strand of CM072780.1, from coordinate 36,791,070 downwards.
GAGACGCCATTTGGACTTAAACTAAAACGTCACGTTCTCGTTTTCCTTTCTTGTTTTTTTTTCAAACGGTACGCAATCAGTCAGTGTTGCCTCCTCTCGATCGATCACCCCAAACAAACCATGATGTATGCGCCCATATCTCTTTTAGCGTGCAAATCTGCCCATCTGTATCGGACATGCATGCACCCCACCATGTTGTCTTCCGAACCGCTGTGTTCTGCATCATGATCCGTAGACTCATAGACATAATACCTTATGACGTGTTTGGTTTGAGAAATGAGTTGATCCACTAGCTTCTCAATTCTCATTATTGTTTCATTTGAGGAGTGAGATGGGTTGATCCCTCATCACCTCATCCCCCACAAGCTAATAGTTACTATAAATATGAGGAATAGAGTCATCTACAAAATTTTGTAAGATCAACTCATGATGCATCATCTCATCTAAGGTGAGGGAGAAGTGACCTCTAGTGCAATTGGCAAGTCTCCTTGGGGAGGACTTACCGCTCAGGGGTAGAACTTTAAGTTCTCATCTTGTTCAGGTGGAGTTTATACTTGCGTCGCCCCGAGGCGACTTGGGGGGCCTTCTGCGCCGCTGCCGCCGCCTTTTTGGCCCCCGTTCCTTTCGTCTCTGACCTCCAGCCGGTGGCAAAGGGACGGGGGTCCCTACTTTTAGTATATCGAGTCATAATCGAGTCCTTCTAGGTCTAGGGTTTGCTCGCCGCCGATGCTCGGCGGTGGAGTTAGGTTTTGCCGGAGGAGCGTGGTTCCTTTGCGGCTTGGTTTTCCTGGCGGCGTTGGCGATGCGGAAGCGACGACGTTGCAGGGGAATAATTTCTCCCAGCTTCTTCCGTTCTCCGATGGCGATCTACTCCGACGTCAATGGAGAGGCTGGGGAGACCTATCCAGGAGTCGAGGGTCGGCGCATCGTCGTCTTCTTCAGGTGATGTTGTTGTTGATCTTGTTAATCACAACGAAGATGATCTTTGGTGAAAATCTGAGCTTTGCTCAGGTTGCTGGCAGTGGAATCGAAGGATACGTCGTGGGTATCGGAGTTGGCCGATGTGCCTGGGAGGCAGGGTACTTGGCCAATTCGCCTAGAAGTAAGACCTCCTCTGCAACCTCCACCTTGTGGAGATTGACTTTGGTGCCCGGTGACAATTGGGAAGCGGATTCGGCGGTGGTGACGAACGGATCTCTGAAGGCTTCGAGGAAGATGAACAGGAGTTTTAAACTTTTTGTAATTTTCCTTTTCTTTGGGGTCCTATTTGTAAAAAGACCGGTGTAATACGCTAATGCTTCGTTTGGATGTTGGCATTGAGGGGGAAGGAATTGTATTGGGAGGGAATGCCAAAGCTGGAGTGGAAATGAAATGCTCTTCAATGCCAATGCTGTTGTTTGGATGTACATGTAACAGATACTTGGAATCAAATTGTAGCAACCAATTCCAATTCATGTTTAGATGCACAAACTCTTGAATTTTATATCTTGACAAGTTCAATCGTTATGCAATGTTGTACACGCATGAAAATATAATTTCCACCACTTGTGAATATATTTGAATAATTAGAATTACTTGACACATAAATAATGATTTATATTTTAAAAATAGCACAAAAATTCAGAAAAATTGAAAAAATAGTAGAAAATTTCAGAAAATATCAGAACAACTATAGCCAGAAGTCCCAACATTACAACAACAATAGGTTTCAAGTTTCGCACAAGTACCAACAACATAGTAGACAATAAAAGATAATGAGAAAAAAATGAGAACAGGAATACCACTAGCCATTATATAGGCAATAACAGGACAACATAATGAGATAGTTTGTCACAAGAACCGAACTAATAACATATCACAAAGATAGTTTTTTCCATCGCAACATGAAACACCTACTTAGGACAACAGGTTCTTAAGACATACAGAAACAACAACAGCTCATAAGCATTACAGTACCACCCTCAATTGCGATTCTTCTCACTCAACAACAAGATCCATTCCTTCCTCATTTCCATAGGGAGTTCCATGAGTGCTTGAAATAAGCGTTCATTAAGGATGAACTTCCCATAAGATTTCAGCATGTCACATGTAGCCAAATCAGGTATCATTTTAAGTGCAGTAAGAATTTCAGCAGGAGGAGTTGCTTGGGGCAGCGGTAGGGGCTCAGTGGACTTCAAAGCATCACTAAATGAGGTCTTCATATCACCAAGCATGGATAGAATGGCATCACCTGTTCGCAGCCTCTTTGGGGGCAAATCTGGAGATGCATCTTTAGCTTGTTCAGGTTCAACTTGAGCACTCTCTGCACCTGTCTGAGCACCTTGACTGTTGGCATGATCTTTTGAATAAATTGTGTTGATTGCTTCCCAATTCTTAACTACTTTGTTCTTGTAGCAAGCTGCAGACTTGTTAGCCTACATAATAAAAACAGATATGTATCAATTTGCTATTGTTCCCATTATGAAGAGTGAAACAGACAATAGAAAATATTCATGTACTTACCTCCACATATTTATTCCAAACATCATCCTATCAATTAACAGTTTATCATTAACCCAATCCCAGCCAAAGCCACTCTGAGAAAGAATCTTGCTAATGACCTCATAGTGCTTGTCAAAAGTTTTGCACCTTGATGCTATATTGTCCTTTGTGATCTCCACGTTACACTTCTCACGTACATTCCTTATAGCAGTATTGTAGACATGTGGCTTCCAACCATTTTGGGCATGATCACCATTGTTGTGATGTTCGACGACGAGGACAACCAACAATGCAGCATCCATCTCATCTGTCCAAGTGAGGTAGACCCTCTTGTTTCCTTTTGGTGCAGCCATGGTGCTAATCACATATATTTGCCAAAATACCACAAAAGTTAGTATGCCAAACTATATGGTGCATGCATAAAAGTTCACAAAAGGCACCACACACTAGCTGCCCAACACAAAATAATGCAGCCAGCTTTGACACAAAAGATATCCCACACGACCTACTCCATCTCTAGTTCACCATGCCTCAAAAGGTACTCATCAAACATGTTATTGGCATGCTGATCTCTAAAAGAGTTCCATTCAGCAGTAACTTGAACACTTGTAATTAAGTTAGAATCATCTACGGGCTCAATTGGCGCTTCGGCTAGTTCAGCATCCACTTCCGGCAACAATAAATCATCCTTATGATGCTTTCTATCCCTTGCATAGTTGTGTAACACACAGCAAGCATTAATAATTCGAATATGCAATAATATTACTAGTTAGCAATTTTCATTCAGATTGATGTTGCTGAACACCACATGGACTTATGTTACCTGATCCTTAATGCCAAAAAAACTTCCTGAGCGTAGGATGGCCCATTTTTTCTTTGCTAAACCAAAGGTCCTCTCTACAACATTTCTAGCACGCGAGTGACGCAAGTTATATAACTCTTTGGAAGTTTTAGGCTGTTGTTGACTTGAAGCCCACTCTTTCAAGTGGTACCGAGTGGATCTGAATGGAGCTAGAAATCCAGGTCCATTGGTGAATACTTTCCTATTGGCAAGCAATCATGTTAGTTAAGAAGCAAATAAAAAGAAATAAAATACCAAGACAAAGAGCCGTACCCTTGGGTACAACAAATCCATCTTGGTGACTCATTGCATCTTGTAGAACTCTACCATCACAAGCTGAGCCCTACCAGCCAGGTAATACATACAAGAATTTCATATTCCAATCAACCACACCTAGCATGTTAGTGTTGATATGTTGCTTTCTGTTCCTATACCTCCCTTGGTCAGCCACAAGCACACACACATCAACATGACACCCATCCAGTGCTCCAAGTGCATTGCCAAACCACTTCCATTTGTAATCATCAGGTGGTTGAATAGAAGGATCAGGAAGCTTAATGAACTCCGCACTTAGAGATAGAATGGCAGTCAACACATCAAAAAAGTGCCTACTGATAGTCTCTAAAGAACGCTTATAATCTGATCGAAGCAACCTCAATTTTAGACCATGTCCAACTACTAGCAAGAACATAGCAACCTTTTCTTCCACACTAACATATACGCTGTCACGCAGACCACACCTTTCCCGCAATATGGCACACAAATCATGGAAGTTTCTTTTAGTCAAACGCAACTTATCATAGCATGTAATGTCAGACCCATCATACATCTCCTTAAGTAAATATTTCCTATAATTGTGCAACTGCTCATCACTGGTAAAGCACCCTACATCCCTTGGTGCCCTCCGTGAACTAAGATATGCAAACCCAAGAACCACTGACTCAAAGTATAGTTTTGTCAACACAATCCTTCTCTTCTTTCTTCTTTCATTTTCTTCAGTTATATAAGAAACCAACTCATGATCTGACATAGTATAGCTACAATGCACACACACCATTCATAAATATTATGGCATACAATGAAGACACGTCAATCAGGAAGTGCATACCCTCAATTGGCTAGAGAAGCAACCCAACACTTGGTGAAGTAACCTGAAAATTCCAAGCAAGAGAGGTAGTTAGGGTTTCCTGTGTGCTGCAATTGAGTGCCAGAGATGAGGAAGGGTGCAATAGGGAGGCGCCATGGGTCTGTAGGGCTGAGAGACTAGGCAAAACTCCAAGGGGAAGGGAGGCGTCATGGATCTGCACCGGCTTCAGAAAAATCAATCTAGGAAACAAAGGGGAGCTTGGGAACGAGATGGTCTAGAAGGGAGAAGGGGAAGGGCTGAGGTTTGCGGGAGGAGGGCTGGAGGACAGGTACCTGCAGCGGAGGGGGCGCCCTCCCGAGGTCGCCTTCCGCCACCTCGTTCGTCCGTCATGAGTCACGGAGTGGGGGGGGGGGCGTTCTGCTTTTCGCGAGGAAAATCGAACCGGTACGCGGGGAGGTGTGGGGGAGGAGGGGAGTTAAGATGCCGCGCAAAACGGAGCGGGAGAGCTCGGAATTGTGGGCGGGCACCCGCGCGAAGGCCGAATAGTTCGCGGTATTGGAGGGTCCTTTCCGTTGGCCAATGCCATAGCCGTCCAAACAGCTGAATCGGTCCACGTTCGATTCCAATTCACGATTCCAGCCTCGAATGCATACTTCCAAACGCAGCAAGTTTAATGCATCTCTTCTTCTAAAAAAGGTGGAGTTTATACTTCCCGGTTGTCCACCTTTATTTATTTTTTCCATCTAGGGTGAGGTGGTTCGTCAAATAAAAAATGCTAGTATCTTATTCAGCTGCTGTACTATACGTACCTGCACAACTTGGAGAATAGACTTGTTTACCAAGGAATTCTCGCAGCCCACCAGCAGAATCACAAGAACAATGACAGTAAGAGATGTTCTTTGCATTTCAGTAGGGGCAAAGAACCTCCTTGAGCAACTTCCACGAGTCTCCCAGGCCGGGTCGTCGCTGGTCGGCGTCTGGCAAGCAAAAGCCTGGCTGGGGACTGGATGGACGGGCGGGGGCGGCCTCTCTCACTTTGTGTGATGGCAATAGTATAAACGACACGGCGCGTCACGGAATATTCCATCATCTTGCCATTTTTCAAATCCTGCTGGTTTCACGGAATTTCGTCATTTGGCATTTTGTAATGTACGGAGTACTAAACTAATCTACTAAGCGACAAGAGTATTCGATTCCTGTACCCACTGGTGTCAGTCAGCTGGATCGTGCGGTGCACGCAAGTCGCATCTTTGTCCGATTATTGGTCGCCGCCCGTGTGCATACTTTGAGCTCGCTCTTCTTGAAGTAAGGTTTCGGGAACAGGTGATCCGTTCGTTTCTATAATTAATCGTGTTGTTTCCTTTTTTTTTCTTAGAAAAAAAAAGAATGAGGCAGCACCGTTCATCATTTTTTATAAACTAAATTAAAGAAAGAAAAAAAGAGAGAGAGCTTGCATCAGTCTTTGAATTGTTGATGCTTCCGAATGTTCTGCTTGAAACGAACAAACGGGAGCTAGCACAACTCCATTTGTCGTGAAAACGTGCATTGCATATCGATGTACGTACAAGTCCATTGCCATATGGCGTGACTACTATAGCTGGAAGGAACGCCAAGCGCGTGCTGTCGACCTGACGAACGAGGGCCGCCGGTGCCAAGGAAAACACCCGAGAAAAAACTGCAGATCGATGACAAATCTCACGGGCAAAGAATTGGACGAAAGCTAGCACCCCTGAGTTGAACGTCAAGTACTGCAGTCGTAAGATCAGAACGGAGAAGGCGAACCCCGATCGACTCGAGACTTTCAGGTCGTCCCGTCCGAATCCCGTCGCGCTGAGCTGAGCGCCAACACGATGGTAGCCGACCGACCGACGACCACGGACGGGGAGCGAGCGATCACAGTTCGGTGCAAGTCAACCCGTACGGCCGGGAGACCGAGGGGCGTGTGCTCGCGCGCGGTCTCGTGCTGCTGCTACGGTGCTCGGCTGCTCGCTTCCGGAATTCAGCAGACGAGAGCGCCCGGCGACGCCCACGGCTCCCCGTGTCCCCCTGCCCGTGCCGCACGTCGTGGCCGTGGCAGCGTCAGCGGGAACGACCCAAGAGTGGCCAGCGCATGCCGTGGCGGCAAGAGCATCGACTTGCGGTTGCGCCTGGCCGGCTCATGTCTCTAGTTGACCGTGATTGGGTCCGGCTGGATCCTGGCGGGGGTGTCGCCGGCGCGGAGGCTCGACGTGGGTGTTTGGGCGTCGTATCGGACGACGTGCGCGCCATTGCCTCTATCAGCCACGCATATCCTGTTGCACTGGGTACTACCACATAATGGAACCCCGCATAAATGGAAATCTTATGGAGGATGAATTGGAATTCTTGATCTGAACCGCTTTAGTTGTGCTCGGGCCGTGGCCAGTCCATTCGCTACATTCACACTAAAATAAAATTCAAAATCACGACATTTGTTTTGAGAATTTCGAATGCACTACTGTAAAATTGTTGAGTGCGCTATGGGCTAATGGCGAGGATTATACTAGAAGACAAAAGCGAAAAATAAAAGGAGAAACAATTTTGTAATCCGATAAACTAATGAATTAGGCAATTAGCCATGGTTGTGGGCTGTGCTCGGCCCACTTGTTGGGCTGACGACCTCAGGGGCCTTTGTAGCCACGCTGCGCGCGCGTGGGGCGACCGAAACGGCTTGCTACCAAATCATGAGACTGAGATTGAACTCTGATTGAATACGCATGAAGAGTTGGACATTGTTGTGCTATAGCGGTGCCTAGCACGAACAATGAAATGAAACGAAAGGGCTCAAGAACTAAACACGAAAGATGGCAAAGGAAAACTTTCAACAGTGTAATTCTCAAAAGGCGATCCCCTTTACAAGTGCCGGTCGGCCTCCTTTTATAGGGAGACGAGCGGACTTTTTACATATCGAAATTAACCTTGTATGAAACGAATCTAATTGGGATGTACTAGGCTATTTTTGGAGTTCTCCATTGGGTCTTCACGTAATCGGCGTTTTCCTGATTTCACACCGCACTTTGCGGCGCTTTTCCCGGCATGAGCACGTGGGCCTGTCGGGTGAACACCTCATATTTGGAGACGCCCTTCGCCTAGCCAATCCTGGTGCCTGAAAACACACATCAAGCAAGACAACAAAAATGGAGATGTTAGCCTTAGCGAAACCCCGAGCGAAAATCAGACCATGATCCCTTCCGAACTGAAGATTGTCTCCCCGGGTTTCGTCTCAGGAAAACCAACGACGACGAACCCTAGGCAAAACTAGGACCATTCTTAACGCTTGATGCTTCCGAACGACGAAGGGTAGCTAGCGAAACCTGAAAGACTAAAAAGGAAAATGGCTTCGAGGGCTTCACTGCTGCATTAAAAAGCGCTGTTGGATTGACTATGCATGCTTCGGCGACTCTAAAACGCTGACCTTGTCGACCTCGATCCCGAATCCCCCAACAGAAGCCCTTCGGAGGCGAAACGTTTGCGAAACCGAAAACTTGAGCCACCGAAACCTAAGATTCGAGAATCGAGGCAGAAGAAAACGTCTTCCGCGGCACCGACTCCCGAAAAACTTGTTGAATTACTGCCTTGCCCCCGCTTTTAGCCGTTGAGTTCAAAAATTCGACCGTTACAGTCCCCTACCTATAAATAGAGGGGGTCGGCGACGCTTTCACACTGCTGTCGCTTTCACCACCCCCTCCCCACTTTTGGAATCCTCGATTGACCTCTGAAGCTTCGCCCCTCCGAAACTCCGTTCGACGAAGGCTGATCGCGCTAGGAGGTTAGCTTTTAACTTGAGGAAGGATGCGTCAGATTTGTTTATTTTCTATGGCGATGTGTTTTGAGATTGAGACTTTATAGAAAAAATGGCTCGCGTTAGGCATACAGCGAAAGCGATGGAACATGAAGGCTCCCCGTCGAATTGAGAAGAACGCCCCGCTTCGCCCGAAGCTGCGGAGCCTAACGCGACATCCTCTTCTTCGTCATCCAGCTCGTAATCTGGTAAGATTTCTGGCTTGGATGGGTCTGTCAGCTCTCGCAGGAGCGGCAGCTCCTCATCCGATTCTGATAGTAATGAAAGTAGTGATTCCAGTAGTGGCGGCGATGTTGAAATAATGTTGAGCGACACAGATGTTAAGAAAACTGATGCTGGCATTGAGGAGGGCGAAATTGCTAGAGGAAGTGGCACTGCAGCCGTCGAGGAGTCAGGGGAGAATCTAGCTGGCGTGAACGCTGGCCCTGAAGATTTGATTAAGCCTAGCACTTGCTTTATGGGTCGGTCGCTAATGACAAAGGCTGATTTGGACGCCCTGGTTTCGAAGGGCTGTTTCTCGTCCGATAGCTGTCGATTGCCTGGGAAAGAAACCACACCGAAACCCAAGAAGAATGAGAGCATCGTGTTTCATGACTTCTTTACTGCGGGTTTGCGTTTGCCAGTGTCAAAGAGATTTGCTGATATACTGGCCGCTTACAACGTGCAAATTCATCAACTGACACCCAATTCGTTCCCCCAAGTCCTCAAGTTCCTGTGGGCTTGCCGATCTTTTGCTGGGGACAATGACGTGGATACTTTCGTCCGCCACTTTGAGATTCATTGGGCCAAGAGGACCATCACCGTCGATGACGAGGATAAGGAAGCTCAATACGGCTGCTGTACTTTTCAAACCTGCCGGATTAACAAAAATCAGCCTCCGGTGGAGTTAGCCCCTGCTTACAAGAACAAATGGGCTAACAGATGGAATTCTTACTGGTTTTACGCCACTATTCCGGTGATTGGGCTGAATGCAAAACGTGAAGAGGTGATAACTTACGCCCTGGCCAGTCGTATGGTGGATTTAGAAGTTGAGCTAGCTCTGGAGCTCACAAAAGGAAGCCGGAGCTCCGCTAGTACAAGCGCTTTCTTCCAAGCGACTCACGTGATTACTACACGAGACGCTCTTGAGGAATTTGTGGCAGCAGACATTTGGCCCTGCAGGCCTCGATGGGGTTCCTGGGCTTTTGCTATGAAGCAATTGCCTGGACTTGACTACGAGGTACACTGCCCCAAATTCAACGTCAAGCGCCCTGATGGAAAAACAGACGATGAAATTCTGGCGGATGTGGAGAAAGAGGTTATTCAGATGATTGGCAACTACACTCACAAGGAGTGGGAGGCTGCCCAAAAAATTTTAAAGCATCAAGGTCGTGTCAATCGCGTCTTGGAGGAAATGAAAGTTTCATGCCCGCCTCGTCCGAAACCGACAGCCCCTGGCGAATCGATGCCCGGAGATGCTTCAAGTGCTCTTGAGATGAAGGAGATGGAAGGGACACTCAAAGCTTCTCAATCTCACACCTTGAATCACTTCCTCACTCAAGCCCTAGCTCAAAGGAATCAAATCTTAGCTCTAGGAGGGAGAGGAGGAGAGGAGTGAATGCTCTTTGGTGTGTTTGTCCCGTAGTTGGTCAGCATCTAATGAAGGGGAGGTGTGGGGGTATAGATACCCCACCCCCAAAACTAGTCGTTATTGTGCAAAAATCGGTGTTTATCGGTACTACCGACCTCAGGTCAGTACTACCGAGGGGTGCCGGGAAATGAAACTGTGAAGACTTATCAGTAGTACCGACCCAGGTCCGGAACTACCGAGGGGCTCGAAAACTCTCCCAGAGACCCCATATCGGTACTACTGGCCTAGGGCCGGTACTACCGACAGATACTGACTTTTTTGGGAAAAGGCAGCATGTGTACGTGAATACTCGGTGTCTCTAGGATTCTTGGTTCATCTCTCCAAGCACTTTTAGCATCTCATGATGGTAAACTCGCATCCCCCTTTATAGTACGGTATTTCCTATACTCAATTTCGAAAATAAAATAAATTTAAGCCTTCAATTGGATCTCAACACTGAAAACGAGTTGGGGGGTCTTCCTTTTGTCAAAGCATAATTTTCTTTTGCTTTTATCCTGCACACATCTTAATTATCCATTAAATACCACAAATTGTGTTTGTCATTATCACCAAAACAATTAGGGGCCAAGATGCACTTTCAAAGACAGATGAGCTGGACCACCTTCCATCCTCGTGGTAGTCCAATTACTATTTGAAGACTTCTCCAAGAAGTACTCGAGGGCGCTCAAGAACAACTCGAAGAGGCTTCAAGACTACTCGAACTACTACTCTCGACTACAAAGTGCTTGGGGGCTTGTCGGGCATACACCCTGGGTACCTGCAAGGAAGGAAGAAGATGGACTCCTATTAGAATTCCCCTGTAATTCTACTAGGACTCATACCGTGTAATCCCACTAGGACTCCTACCTTGTAACCGACTAGTAACCCGCCCCCTGGACTATATAAAGGAGGGTCGGGTTCCTAGGCCAAACAACACAATCCCTCCGGGGACAACAATCAGGCACAGGGCGCGATACTACACCAAACAGGACGTAGGGTACGCTACTCTGGCTACCTGAACCTATATAAATCTTGTGTCTTGTGTCCTCGTACATACCTTCGAGTTCCAAGTCTGGTGATCCCTCACTATCTACTCTCCGATGGGTACCCCCTATGGAGGTTGCCGGATATAAAACTCCGACAGGGGCCGACCTAAGTAGACTCCAGTGAGGGCACATGCCCTCACTCAATTTTTTGGAAGCAAAGGCAATTAATATTTTGTCAACATGTAAAAAGTTAAAAAATGTACATTTGCTTAAGGCATGCCCTCTCTGAATTTTTATCCTAGGTTCGCCTCTCACCATGATTGCGAGGTGGGAGATATTTTCAATCTTGCCACTATCAGTATTGGGTTTCACTACTTTGCTATTTTGAAAATGGGTTTCGTTGTTTTACCATTATCAATCTGTGCCAACTCGCTATAATGCCTGAATCCCGAAATTGCCCCCGGTTCAGAAGAAGAGGCCGAGGACGATGACGCCTAGGAGGCCGCACACGCGGGGATGAGCTCGCGGCCGGCCAGGAGGTGGCGCACCGGGGAGCTCCGCGGTCGGCTAGTTGCATGGCGCGGTAGTGAGCCCCGTGCCCGGCTAGTGGCAGCGCGGACGAGCCCCGCAGCCAGCCAGTGGTGCGCGCGGGTGAGCCCTGTGACCGGCCAACAGGCGACGTCGAGCTCTGCTGCCGACCAGTAGGCGGCACTCGCCGGTGAGCCTACGGCCTACCAGTGGCTTGGCATCGCGCGATTTCTGCGACCAGCAAGGGGTGGCGCGCAGGCAAGCTTCGCAGCATAGGTGGCTGTGGCGGAAAAAGGGGACCTTGGGCGGCGGACGAGGAGCTAGGTGCGCGGCAGGGAAGCTCTTGGCGGCGGCCATGGCCCGCGGTGAGGAAGCTCCAAGCGAACCTGCCGACGGTGTCCAGAGCCTAGCCGTCGTGGCCCCACACCATCGCTGCCACGGTCGTACCGCCACCGTCCTCACCTCTCACCGCCAAGGCCCTCCCCCACGCGATGGTCCACCACGGCCTTCCCTTGTGGCGGCAGCGACCTCTCGTTCGCTCCAGCCCGAAGGGGGCTGCGAGGATGGTGTGAGCCCGGGAAGATGGGAGGGACGCCGCCGTGCCTCGCGGCCGCCGGCTGGGAGAGGAAAAGAGAGTGAGAGTGGGGATGAGGCAGCGTAGGGAGAAAGGAGGAGCAGGGGTGGCAACGCGGCAGCGAACGGCTGGAGGTTGAAGAAGGTGAGGGGTATCATGGCAAAGAAGGCATTGTAGCGGTGTACTCTGGTTTCATAATGGCATTTCGACGGAACCCAAATGCAGAATGACAAAGGAGCGAAACCCGATCGTGACAATGGCAAGATTGCAAATATCTCCCATGATTGCAGCCTCACAGGCACCAGTGGAAGCAGCTAGCAGCAAAGCAAGTGATAGGCCAACAATTGGATCCGAAGGAGGTTGCATTTTTTTCTATTTCAATTTGCTATAAGCCCATAATTAACCCACCGCTCAGCTCAACATAATAAGGAGAACTGGTCTTTCATTTGATTTACGAACGACGATTGACATTGCATGTTCTGATAATCTTATGAACAACAACTTTTTTATATACTACTATAATGTTCAAAGGGTCCGAACTTTTAGTCTTGCCTGGACCCTGAAATATCAGGACCGCCCCTGGTGCGAGATGACTTATATGTGCCATGACTCATTCACGATGCATGTGCATAATTTGCCTATTGCATTCCTTGCATTTGAGTTTGAGGAAGCTACACACCGTCATCTATTACTGCAATTTTTCCCTAGCTTCGGCAGCAGAAGCTCCATCGGCTAGGACATCTGCGTCTCTTCCTCTAAGTCTCCATGTACCCATGCCACTGTTGTTGATTCACATCCCCGGTCTTCCTATCTCTTGGTTCCTTGCTTTCTCTGGTCAGTAGCACAGTGTTGAGTGTTGTGATGGTCATCGGTTCTCATTTTGTTGTTGCATGATGGCTAGTGCTGCCGCCCACAACGAATGATCCAAAGTTGGTAGCTACGTATGCACGCTGGCCAGCCCTCTCCTGCACTGTGTTGTTGTCCTGCCTGCTTGACCCATGGATGTCGGCCACAACATACAATTCCCACATTGAGCTGACTAATTGTTCTTTGTTATTATTGATGTGAGGTGTCCTGAAGTGATGAACTACATATCCGCGTAATCATTCTCCACATCCATCGCTGCTTTCATTTTGCTGGTTCTTTTTGATAAGGAACCACACTACGTTTACGCTAGTACCAACAACTCTTAAATCATTCTACATTCCTTATATCCCAATTCGACATGGAAATGAAGTTAAATATGTGGTGCAGACCACCTAGATGGAATCCTGAAAACTTAGAATTTGCAACTTGAAGCATACATTGATTGCAACTCAACCACTAACCAGTTGCAACGAAAGGGGGAGTGTATATGTAACACCCAAAATTCCATCACATTAAAATAATGCTAGCAACATGGTCTAGATTTTATTTTCTAAGGACTAAATGAATTGACCAAATAAATTTGCTTTTAAATATTTAAACATCATTAAATAAATTAGAGTCACCAAGTGTTTGAATGCACACATGCCTTTGCATTGGTTTTGGTTGTTGTGCGTTTTCAAAATCAAAAGTTCAAAGTTCCAAAACCAGCCTCAAACTCCCCTCCCTATCTCTCCCTCCCTTTCTTTTCTTTTGTCCCGGCCCATCTAACCCCGCTGGCCCAGTTTCCCCTTTCCCTCTCTCTCACCCGCTGACACCCCGGCCCCACCTGTTTGCCCTTTCTCATACCTCCAACCGGCCAACTTCCCATGGTCGTGCGCCACCCGCCACCTCCCCGACGTCCCTCGCTCTTCCCCTCCCTCCACCGAGCGCGCCTTCAATGTGCAGTGGCGCACTCACGCCACCTCCTCGCCTCCTCTCCCGAAACCGCCCCACCCGAGCTCCACTGAGCTTTAGTGGCGCCTCCACCGCCGGAGCTCCACCACCGCCCTACCGCCCCTTCGCCTAGCCCTCTCCACCCTATAAAAGCCACCCCGCACAACTCCTCCACTCCTCCTCGCGCAACGCCGTCGCCCCAAGGGAGCAAGCTCAGAGCAAGGTCGGCGCCTCGATCTCTCTTCTCGTTGAGTTTCCCGCCTCTCCAAGCCTCTAGGTGAGTTCTCCATCTTCTTAGCTTCGCCTAGACGCTTTTCTCGTCGAGTTTGGTGCCCGGGAGCTCGAGTTCGAGCTGCGTCGGCGAGCTCTGCCACCCAGCACCGCCGCTCGCCGCCTGTCCGCCGCCATCTGCAGTTGCCAGCTGTCGGTTGCCGTCGATCGCAAGATCAGTGTCCCGGATCAAGTCAAACCCTACAGTCAACCAGCCCCATAACGGTCAACCCATTCACTGCCGCCTCTTTTGCTAAAGAGACCCACATCTTTCTCTGTTTCACATCCATACGCTTCCACCTATATAAACCCTTGCAGTTGAGTCCTGTTTCTTTTGTTTAGGCTCCTGATCTGTTTAGTTTTTGCGCTTGAGCTCCTAAATAGGTTGTTTTGCATTGTAAAGCTTTGGTTTATACACGTAATTAGGTTTTAGCCCCTGGTTCTTTCGGTATAGCCCCTGTTAGCTAGTTTTTCTCACAGTTTAGCCCCTAGAGCTTGTATAGGGTGTATTTTTTGCGTCTCTTGTCCGTTTTACATGTTCTTGGTGTCCCTGCAATCGTCTTTCCACACTTGTTAGTTTCAGTAGCTTGTTTTAGTCTTTTAGTAATGTTTGGTGTACTGTTTTTTATTTATTATGTGTTTCTTTATGTGTGAGCGTAGATGAGGTGTCAGTTCGAGGGAGATCAAGAGCAGGTGTTCGAGGAAGTCGAGCAGCAGTTTTCAGGCGAGGAAGGCAAGTGGTTTTCTCCCCTAGCATATTCTATTTTATCCTAATAACAAGCATGCTATCACACTTTATATTTATGTTGTTTTGCATAAAGATGATGGGATAACCTTTTTAAGGACATACTAGACTTTATCCTTAATCGCTTGAACACCTTGGTTTTAAATAAATGTTTTTGGGTAGAATATTCTTAGTCACTTAACTTGGGATGGTTAAAATAAATATTTATGAAAATGATTCGTACTTAAAGTTTGTGAACTTTGGTAATTACAAGATCATATGATTTAATCGGAACATGGAGAACCACCCAAGAAGACAGTGCAACCACAGTCCATATGGCTCTGGCTTAGCCAATTAATTAGGTGTGCGAATTAACTGATGACCTTATCCGAAAGGAGCAGAGGGGGATCCGGGTTGCAGGGGTATATCCTGGTTCTTTTGGGATAGCAGCCTTTACTAAGGTGTTGACCATTAAGAAGGGTCATGGTCCGCCCTGATTTGTAACTCTTGCGGGTTGTTGGTCTTTTGCATGCCTTTGTAAAGGCTTCATAGTGGACCCTTAGCCACTCACCTCAGAAGTGTTTAAGGGTCTTGCAAACTCGGGCAACATGGAGAACACGAGCTGTGGTGAAAGTGTACAACCTTTGCAGAGTGTAAAACTGATCGATCAGCTGTGCTCGCGGTCAAGAGCGGCTTGGACCCTCACATGATAAGTGAACTTGGAGATGGAATTAAATTGTAGTTTTATATGGTTTTGAGATAATGTTTTGTAAATGCCAAATTTTGGGTTGATATAAACTTACATCCAGTAAATAGGTGCTGACTAATAAAATTTGACCAACTTAAAAGTGCTAATCGCTGAAAATCTTAGCCTATCCTAGATAGCTTTGCATCATCCCCCACTGGTTGAGTACCAACCATAAGTGTACTCACCCTTACATATATGTGTTCAGAGGAGGATGTTGGGGCAGAGTTCTTTGGCTAGTTCGATGAGTTCTGAGGCATGCGTTACCCCAGTCGGATGTCTGTGGAGTTGAAGACGGTGTTGGATCATCTTACGTGTAAACACCTTCGTGTCTACCTCATGGGTGTAATAAAGTTAATAAACCTCTCTTGTACATTTTGAGCATCGTCTTGTGATATTTCACTTATTTGTCTATCATACGTGTGAAATTCTGATCCTGACACACATATGAGATGCATTTGGTTTCTCTTCGGGAATCATGTATGACAATATAGCACCAGGAGGGGATGTGCAATGTACAATACTAGGCGGGAGTTATATGAAAAATGTTACGAGGGTTCAAGTTGCAACTATTTAGTGGTTCGAGTTGCAATTGATGTACATTCCGAGCTGCAAGAGTTTGTAGGATTCCACCTACTAAGTGGTTTGCACTACATATTTTTCCTGGTGGTTTGCACTACATATGTACCCAGGAAATGGAATCGTCATCTAATGTGTCGTCGCTCCGTCCTTCGTTCTATCGCTATCCTCCCCCTTCTTTGCTCTAAGTTGGTCCGCCTACAACCCGCAGAAAACAGAGAGCTCGATCTCAACGGAACTAGCGCCGCTAATCAGTTTAAGTTTAATTGGTTTATTTGGTTGGATTTTTTAAGGGCTCACTCGGATTGGTTTCTACTTTGCTTAATGGAGTCTGTTCGGCCGACTGGTGGCTGGTGTTGATTTGTTCTGAGAGAAAAGTACCGCTGACTGACTGGTGGCTGCTGTTGATTTGTTGTGAGAGAAAAATGCTATCTGGTGGCTGATAATCTAGACGAACAAGACGTGGTCTCTTGGTTAGGATTGAACTGATTTTGAAATAAAATAGGCCGAATCGTGTTATATTATTTTGGATTGTAACGAAGTTGAGCCCGCAGGTTAAGAGCAACTCCAAGAGAATGTGAAAAATTACCTCAAAATTCATGTATTGGGGAATTGCTAAAAAATAAATTATCCCAAAATCTAACCTTCACGACAGTTCCCTAATAATTATCTCCTCAATAATTCAAAATATGCCACGGCAACATGTGTGGGCCCATTGGGCAGCCATCACCCTCACGATCTGTTCTATACCTGTCTACTGGAGTTCTACACCATGGGACCCATGTGTCATGGAACAGAAATTACTGGAGCATCCATCCCCCGTCTACCAGAGCCAGCACCATTCCCATGGACATGGAGGACGGAGCAAAGCATCTTTTAGCTGGCTCGATTCGTCGTCTTTCGGGTTCTGGCTGCCTCCTCCGACGGGAATGGCGCCGGCGGCACGGGCTCAGCAAGATGCAACCCCCACGAGAGCGGCGACGCGAGGTCAGTGAGCTGCTGACCTGACGGGGGCGCTGGGGTGCAGGTCCGAGCTGCAACCCTCGACAGGAGAGCTGGCGTGGGTCCGGCGAGCTGCAGCCCTCGACGGGAGCACCGTCGTGGCCTCGAGCAAGCTGTTGCCTCGACGGGAGCAGCAGCACGAGCTCGGCGAGTTGAAGTCCCCCACGAGAACGGTGGTGCGGCCCCGGCTAGCTGAAGCCGCCGACGGGCAGTGGCGGAGTTAGGAATCAATCACAGGGGGGCCATTTTAGCACTAAAGATGTCATTATATACATATCATATCAGTAAAATTAGAGACAAGAAGCAGTCAAGCAAAGAACATGCCGGCGTGCCGCTTGTTACCTGCACTCGCGGTTGCTTTGGTGTTGCTTGAATCAATGAACCAGCGTGCGAATTAGAGGTTCATGTCCGGCTTTCTACAAATCAGGATACGCCATTGGCGGCGAGCGGCAGAGGCTACCAGACGCCCAGACCAGCATGCGGCAAAGTCCGCTAGGCCGGCGTGGCGGCGAGCGGCAGGCTCAAGATGGGTCCTGGGCTCATGGCCTCTGAAAGCGGCGGAGGATGAGCGCGTCAGGCCGTTAAGGCGAGCGGACGAGGAACCGAGCAAGGGATGTGCCCTCCGATCTTCCAGTACTCACGCGGTGGCTCCCTATAGTTGTCTCTTGGGTTTTTTTTTTTATACATGCATATGGCCATATACGGGAGTGATATTTTTGGGCAAGAGGGGCCATGGCCCACCTTGGCCAACACTTAGCTCCGCCAGTGCCGACGGGAACAGCGCATGGCGGCGACCAGCCTTTGGTGCTCCTGCCGCTGGTCCACAACCTGGCAGTGGGCCCCGTGGGTGATTGGGGTGGAACGGAGACGCAAATATATGCGCGGCCTCGCGGTTGTTTTTCGTGTTGCATAACTTTTAGGATCATTATACAGAACCTGTTGGAGTTCTTGTTTTTGCTTTTTCCCTCGAAATCAAGTTTTAGGGGAAATATCTATTATCTTTATACTTGAGTGTTAAAAGAAATCACCACGTTTGCTGAGAGGGTCTAAAAATTCTCACGTTAATCAAAAACGAGAAGAATATACACCGTTGGATTTTATGAAGATCTGAAGGTCTAGATTAATCCAAAGAATACATAAATTCGGAATTAAAATAAGGAAATCCAAAAAATCCGTATTCAATACAAATTCCATATTCAATACAAATACAATTAATAAATACATAAATTCGGAATTGAAAATAAGAAAAATAGTAGTTAATGTTTACACAGATTGGGAAAGAAAAAAACTAACTGAAGAGTAAATAACAAATACAATTATAATTTAGAAAGTTTCACACAATGACCATTAAATTAGTTGTCTATCCCTGCTGAAGTACAAATTAGGAAGCTCATGAAATATTTATCGGCATAGACATGTAGCCTTGCAAGACTCTAAATGCCAACATTGATAAGACATGGCACATGATGAAAATAAATTTCTGTTAGGAAATAAAAATCAATCTCTTTGTTGCCTCATAAGACTCTAATATATATATATATATATATATAGATATATATGAGATGGAAATAAAATTGTTTCTCAAATAGAGAAGAGAGGAACCGTGACTCCAAGGTTGGCCTCATGATGACTTTAGTAACAATCAAAAAGCTCTTCCCTAAACTATACTTCGTAGAAAACCACTCATATATGTAAAAAATCGCCGGATGCAAATACATACGGGAGTTGGATATAGTTCGTTGTTCCCTCCCAAAGTAAGAGATTATAGTGCGGTGCCCTCGAGCAGGCGATCAAATAATCTAATCGGCAACATCTTCATGCGAAAAAGAGTGTGCAAGGAGGACAGAGCGTAATTGATGTACTGCTTTGTTTATTTATTTTCATCCAGTAGTTTAATTCACTCAATACCGAAAGTCGGAGAAGAAGACACGTCAGAGCATAAAGCGTGGCAAGAGATGTTTAGAGCACGAACTAGGTAGACTATTTAGAGAAAGCAACTATAGACATGGAGAGATAGCGACAAGAGACTGTGCAATTGCTCGATGGGGGATTTTGTTTATATACACAGTTAATTGCATTTAGCCATTGTTTAATTGGGCTGTCGCTTAGGGATATGAAAATGGGGGGATTTTGTTCAAAGGGTTGAAGTTAAGTCTTTATGGTGGGCCCGCCCATACTGGCAAGCGAGCCAAGACGACGAGAGATTTGGCGTGCAAAAGTCAAGACACCAGACACAACGCCAATCAGTCCGGATATCACGGGACACTGTTTGTAATCCAATCTAGATATACTTCAGATTGTATCTGACGTGGACTGACCGTCGAATCAACACCGCATTTGCCGAAATAAGCTCTGTCGTCGTAAAATTCAGGTGCACGAGAACCAAACAAGCTATTTATCTACTGGATCAAACTCTTCGACCACTGAATCATCCTCCACTACTGTTAATTTGACATATAATGTCTTCAATTCGACCTCCACTGTTGTTGGATTAACCTCCACCATGATCGGATGGACCTTTTCTACTATCGATCGAGCGTCTATGACACTGCTGGATCGAGCAAGGCGAG
Source organism: Cenchrus fungigraminus (assembly GCA_036936925.1). NCBI lineage: Eukaryota > Viridiplantae > Streptophyta > Magnoliopsida > Poales > Poaceae > Cenchrus > Cenchrus fungigraminus. The sequence goes on along the minus strand of CM072780.1, from coordinate 36,771,454 downwards.
CAACAGCAAGGAAAGCAAGCACTCCCATGGGAGCTCACCTTGATTTGCCTAGCAACGCGAGGCAAGCAGATAAGGCGTACAAGCGGCAACAAGTGTACCAAGCAATAAGCATGCTCTAAGTCTCTTCAAATTTTTTGTTGGAGATAGACACTGAAAAATACAACATGGGTAGAAGGCTAGGGAGAGGAAATACTTGATTCTGGCACATACAAACCTACAACCATGATGGAGACAAAAAAATCGGATGCCACAGGAGATGATAAAATAAGATAGATTTGATGAGCAATTCATATAGGTTTGCATAGCAGTAATTTGACAAAGAAGATGTTAAGTATGGTTTGGCATCAATCATATGGGGTTTAGAGACAAAAAGCAAGACAATAGCTTCCTAGATAGCGACCAACGCGATACAACTGCTTTGGTCAGAAAAGAACTGAGGTAGTAGACAACAATGGTGGACAAAGCAGGTGGCCATAAATGGCTACAACAAATTGGCAAAATACTCAAAAAAAACAAGAAGGTGTAAGGTTGACAAAAGAGGGAAGACAACAAGAGAAAACATAAGCATCGTGATATGAACAAATATTGTGATACATCTGAGAAGCTAGCACGATGTGCGGAGAAATTTAAGCTACCTAATGCAAATATCTATCTTGCACAATAGATATGAGGAAGATAAATTGAATTATCAGTATGATGTCACTATTTAGGATAAGCATGCTCTGCAATAGAGGGACTTTGTATCCCTAGAACTTGCTTGCGAATAGACCACCTGTTAGTGACATGAGATCATCTATAATAAATAAAGAGGAAAATTTTTCGACTACACATATCTATAAGCTTAGTAAGCTTCCAAACAAGAATGAAAGTGATGAGATCAAGTTGGTGTGTTATATATCTTTTAATCTTTTGGAAACTTTTGGAATCAGATTGGTATGTGATGCGTGAAGAACCAAACAACACAATGAACACGATGATGAACACAAGTATGCGCACAATGAATAATGTTACCTACTATTGATGATCAGTAGTTATTATGGAAGTTATAAAAATATTGTCAAACATAATGGTTACGTTTTAGAAGACATAAGGTATATTCAACAACGACTAAGGACATAACATTTCAAACAATAAATATATATCCTATGAGACATGATACAATATGTATATATAAGAAACATCATATGTATTTGTCGGGATCGCAAGTTAGAAGAGAGAGAATCGGCCGTCATGCGTCATCAACGAAGGAGGGGCCATCGATGAGCAGGAAAAAGAAAAAGAAAGGGGCATCGACCGTCGATCGTAAGGAAGAGAGACATTCGGACGAGAGGAAGAAGGTACCAAAGAGAGGAGGACCTACGTTACTGTTGCTTGAATCCACCCCATATCAAGCTTCAAGGTCACCTACGTCGACAACCAACGGTGACACGAGGTACGACGAGCTCGCTGGAGGAGTTGGATCTGCGCATCAAAAAGTGGAGAACACAGACTCTGCGTGAGGTCAACAACCGAGCCAAACTCAGGAGCCATAGAATCAACAAGGCAGAGGTCGACTATCGAGAGTGGGGAGCAAGAGGTTCAATTGGTTGAGGTGGGGACTAAGTGATGAGTGGGTGAACAACAATTTCTGTCCAATACAGAGCTCGGAGGTTGACACTATGCAGGGGTGCAACAGAGCGTCGAATGACATTCGTTATTAGGTCATGTTTCATCCACCGATTAAAACACCATACAAATAACAAATTTCGAGTGTATCAATATCCGTTCTTAATTTTGAGCTCTAATATTTACATCGGTATTGGTGATTTCAAAAGGATGGATAATGAATTAAGATGGATAAAGAAAATACAATGTTAGCATAGTATTTTTAAAAAAAATATTTTATCAAATTTAGTCGCGCTATTAGCGCATGCCAACTTGCTAGTTAGCAATCTTTTGGAGTTTCTCTAAACTCACCCTCGATGAGATGGCTACTCCCGGAAGGCCCAAACTCCGCATCTCGCCCCGGCGCGGCCCGCCTCTCTCCACGCCGTCCCGCCTGTCCTGTCATCTCTTCCTCCTGCACAGCCAAGCACTCCAAGAATCCAGCGGTGAGGGCGCGAGGCAGGTACCTTGTTCTCCGGTTTGGATTTGCGGCGGAACACGGTGTTTTTTGGCGAAGTTTTTGGCGGTCAGGGTTGAGGAACTCGAGCGAGATCCGAGATGACGACGGCATCACCAAATAGAGCTGGTGTCAAATTTTCTATCTAGCCCAGCACTGGGAGTAGAGTAGGAGCAGTAGCCCAATTTATATAAGCCCAAACCAGAGCAAGGGGAGAAGACAAAGGGAGCAGAGAGATTCTACGCATCAGTTGTTGTCATCGTCTTAGTTAACCTTCACGCTATGCAACTAATCATATTTGTACTCTCAAAAAATAACTAATCATATTTGTCTTCAGTCTTCGTTCGAAAAAATACTCTCTCCGTCCAAAATTAAATGCAATTCTAGGATTCAAACTTTGTCCCGCAAAAAATGCAACTTTCACTAACCACTATAAAAAAAATAAGAGACTCAAGCTTCTCATACAAAAGACAAGCTCATGCCTAAATCTTTCTTGTAAAAGACAAAAGATATTTTGATCATTTTACATCTCATATTGATTTGTATGTTCGATCCTAAAATTGTATTTATTTTGGGACAGAGGGAATATTTCTCTTCAGTCTGATGAGGCGGATTTGAGCTGGAACAATGACGATCTTACCCATCACAACAAACACATAGCAGAAACAAGCCCGCCTGCAAGATCGATCGAAACTTGCATTGCGTACGTCCTAAGACGCTGCAACTGCACACCTACACGTCGCATTCCCGATCGGGACGTTCCTTCTCCAACCATCGCTCGCAGAAAAAAGATGCACCTGCACTTGGTTAGTTTCCTCGTGACAGTTTCTCTCCAACGACGTACTCCAGGATCAGGAACAACAAAAACTGATGAGCTCTGATCGACGACGCAAGGAAGGGCTGCTTGCACGCGTGTCGCGCACGATCATAGCTAGCTAGCGTGGTAGGTGGAGGGGGCACGTTTCATACCAAATTAAGGTGCCTGGTCACGTTCCCGAAGATCACCGCACGCGGGTCAGAAAATGGGCGGGACGTCTCGTTAGCTTCTCGTTCAATGTTGCATCGCGGGCGAGAGGCGATGAAAGCCTGAAACATATGCATGGGACGGACCAACCTCCCAGATGCTTCAAGAGCAAATAATCGCCTGTCGCCGGCCTGTTCATGGTCAGTCCGCTTGTTGGTTGTGGTCTAGTGGACTTGTTTTTTTTTTCTTTTCCTCTTTCAACAAGGCCTCAAAATTGCCACATTAATCAAAGAAAAATAAAATCATCCAACACTGGCATGTACCTATTCGTCTATTACACACCACCGTTATCAACATGCATGGACATCAGAAAGTGGCAGGTACTCGAATGCCCTGCGGTAGCATCATCTCCTTGGGATGTTGTGATCCTTCCCTGTACTGGAATACCAAAATGTTTTAACAGATTCTAAGTTAGACGTACGGTTTTCATGTTGTGTTGGCTGGACGTGGCAATTGAGCACTTTAGTTTGGGTGAGAAGAACATCTCTGACTAAAGTCCGACAGCAACTTCCTGTGTTTAACATGGATAGCCTGCTGGACCTGACCTGAGTTCGAAGCCTCGTATACAGTGACCAACCAAATTGACCAAAGAAGAAAACAAATCACCTGTAGAGCGTGACAATAATGGATTGCATTTTGCAAACCAGTGCATCCAGCTGCTGACCCCTTCGCCATTCTCAGTGATCTCAAGCAGCAACTTGGGGTCCCTTCTTCCATGCACGGGTAGGGAGAGGGGCTTTAATCCCGGTTGGTAAGGGGTATAGGTCTCTCAAGTCTAACCGGGACTAATGATGAGAGACAAAATGCCCCCCCTTTAGTCCCGGGTGAACCAACCTGGACTAAAGGGGTCCTTTAGTCCCGGTTCGTATTACGAACCGAGACTAAAGTTGGGGCTCGCCAGCGCTTGCGCACACCCCCTTTAGTCTCGGTTGGTAATACCAACCGTGACTAAAGGGTCTCGTCTCTCTTTTTTTTTGCTGTTTTCGATTTGACCGTATATTCTAATTGTTGTCTAACCCGTATATGTACGTATACGTATTTGCACTTGTATATATGTATACCTGTCTATATATACCATATACGCACTTAGACTTATATATAAACTTATATATCTACATAAACTTAGAAATATACACATCAAAATAGATAGTATTTATACATCAAAATATCGTTCACTTCAAATTTCTAGTCTCTATTGGATTTTTAGATCCATCATAATGATATTTTCCTGCTGGATTAACCACCTCATCCAAGAGGAATCCCAAGAGACTTTCTTGAATCGCCGAAAGACGATCGTTCTGAATGACCTCTTCCTTAACCATATCCATCTGTAATTTGCAAATATGTTAATATATTACACCCAATAATTAAATATAGAAGCGGTTAGAAAATACTGTATTATTAATAGGTTTATTTAATTAACTTACATTATAATTTCCGGAGTTTGCACTTGCCAAACATCGTTTGTGCTCACAGACATAGTATCCACATAAATTATTTCCTTGTTCCTGTCTCAAACACTAAAGTGGATAGGAGAAAATGTTATGAAATATAAGTGTGATAAAATTTAAATTTTCTCAATCTGAAGTTGTTATTTGGATTACGTACTGGATAATCAGTATAGAATGTAATTGTTGGGTTAAATTCACCTTCTTTCTCTGCAATGAATTTTTCCCAAGCTCTGAGGAAAATTAATGAAAGATAATGTGTTAGTAAAAGTAATATATATATATATTGCTTTAAAAAGAACGTCTTAGATAGAATTATTACTCTTGAAACATATTTTGAAGGTCTTGGTAACTTGCGGGGTTTTTTCTCAATGAATCCCACACCATGACGCTGCTATTGTCGACTTGAATGATCATAAGAATCCAATGAAAACTGTATACACATGGTCATAATACTCATACAAATTAGAACTAAATAGAATTAGCAAGGACAATTAGATGGCAATCGCACATACTTGCAGCTATAAGGTAGTAGTATGAGATCCGTGTCATGAAACTTAGACAAGGTCCTATAGATTGTCGCGATTGTTGTGTCTGGTTGATGCTTGACCTCAAACTCGTTGACTTTTGATGGGTCCATGAAACCAATTCTGTTGGCAATATTCTTTTTTTGCATCTCTTGTTTTTGCAGGCTATCAAAAATGAAATACAAAGTTAATTAGTAGATCCACATACGTATTAAATTTATTAATAAACATAAAAAACGCCACTTACAGACACCAAGCGACGATAAGATCGGTATTCAGGGCGTCTAGATGGTAAACTTCATAAATATCTTTGAATTCCAGCCATACCACCTTGTTGCCTTCAGTGGCAAAATCTTCCGGTCTAGCAAGTATACCTATGGTATCTACGCCTTTCGCTGAATGCCGCATGTACCACTCATGAAATTTGTACATCTTAGGTGAGAGCTTAAGTACCAGTTCTGACCGGATAAGAGGTTTTCCTAGCTGAAAGGGCCGTCTATACTCGAAACTTGGATCCCGGGGTGGTTCTTCATGGCCGAGTGCAACACTTATAGGCATCCCTGTTTGTTCCATGAAATCAAGGACCTGCACTACTTGTTGTGTAGGCATTTCTGCTAGAGCTCGTTCATGTGCATTGAGGCCGGAGGCAACGTAAGTCTGTTTGCTCATCGACGCATCTGTTTTCTGCTCCAGCTTCTTTGCACGAGTATCTTCTTTAGACGACGTCGACGCCAGTATGGGTATCAGTTTCTTGCTGTTTTCACTCATTAGTTTGAAAAACCCAAGTTTGGCCAGATCTACTTTTTTGGTCTTCTCGAACTCCCTCCGTTGCTGTTTTGTATTCAATTGTTGAAAAATTCATGCACATGTTGGGCATCGATCGTCGTTTTTCCTTCTTTTTCTGTCATCTCCCATGCTAGCTTTCTTTTGCTGATGGGCTCAACCATTTTCTTTATCGTTGGTGGTTTTTTCAGCTTTGGTGGTTGCACTGGGTTGGAAGACTGTGCTCCGGCGGTTTTCTCGGTTGTGCTTTCGTGGCTAGGTGGTTTTTTCTGCAGTGGTTTCGCGTTTTTTTCTGATGTGCTTTGGTGGCTGGGCGGTTTTTTCTGCGGTACTTTGGTGTTTTTTTCTGCTTTTGATGGCGCTTGCTTTGCCGCCATTGGTTTTTTCTGCTTTTTTGGAGGTGATTCGGGATTGATGTCAATATCATGGCTGGAGCTCGCACCTCCGGAATTGAATAATGGTTCTTGTGTAAACGGTGAGCGAGGAGATATTGAAGGTCGTGAGGACGGCCTCGGAGATGACGATGGTCGCGGCTGCGGGGGATCTGTAGGAGGGATTGATCCCTCCATCTGGGGGATTATAATGTAACGTTTGGGCCACAATATGATACCGTGAACCGCATCCTTGAGTGTCCTTTCCCCGTCACCTCCTGGGATGTCTAGCTCTAGATCTTTAAATTGTGGCTGACAAATCTCCTCCACAGAAACCGAGGCGTAGCCGGGTGGAATCAACATGTCGTGGCTAGTCTGTCCAGGAAAATGCGCAAAAGCACTTCCGTACGCCACCTATATATGTAGAGAAATAAGGAATTTATTACATTTTCTAAGTGATGCATCAAAAGTTGAGCTAATTGCATGTAATAATTATATTTATATATACCTGCATTGTGATGTTGCTGAATGACTTGTGCAGCTCACATGGGGTGCACCGACAGAGAAAATCCACAGGGTATTGTTGGTTGTCATCCACTGGAACTCCTTTGATTGCCCTCGGCTCTTCAGGGCCCTCTGTGCAAGCACCTGGTGCGACCTCTATGCAAGCACCTCCTACAACCTCGGTAGAAGCACAACTGCTTTTGTGAGCGGAATGGCTAATGACGGGATCCAGCGGTACTTCGGGCAGTGCTCCAGATTGGGCTATTTGAGATATCGTTACGGCCACTCGCCGTTCAATCTCTGCCTGCATCTTTTCTTCTTGTTCTTTAAGTCTTTGCTCCATCATTTGGCATCAATGCTCCTCTTCGCGCTCTCTTCTTCTTTTGCGACTTTTATAGCTATCGAGGTTTCCCTTGAAAGCATACTTCCACGGCACCACCCCGTAGCCCCTGCAACGTCCTGGGTGTTCTGGATTCCCGAGCGCCATAGTGAGCTCATCCATTTCTCTGTCAGCCTTCAATCTACCAGCTCTGACATCTTCTATTTTTTTCATTATCTCAAGTGCCTTCTCTCGTAACGTGGGCGGGAATTCAAGGGTACCATCATCCGGGTTCAGTCTGCCTCCATGCGCATAATACCAATTCTTCGATCGATCGGGCCAGTGAAAGACCGCTGATATGATACCTTTGGCGATAAGGTCTTGTTCCATCTTCCGCCACTTGGGAATTGCTACCGCGTAACCACCGCGACCAAGACGATGGTTGTACTCCCCTTTCTTACTGGCACTGTTCTTCCCTTGTGCACTTTTTTGGGCAAAAATTTCACTTTTCTTGTATTCAACAAAGGACTTCCAGTGATCTTTTATCTTCGGATATTCATCCCAATTTGGAGTTCGGTTGTTCTTGATAAAATCTCTAGTCAACTTCTTCTTGAAATTCTGAAATTGAGTTGCCATCTTCGCTAGAGTCCAACCCTTAACAAGGTTTGCGTCGACGCCTTCAGGAAGTGTGAAGTGTTTTAGCACATCATTCCACAATTGATCTTTTACTGAGTCCGGAACCACGTATGGATTACTTGGTTTTCCCTTCCATTCTCTATACTTGATGGGCACGTTGTCCCTTACAATGGCCCCGCATTGAGACACGAACTTGTCCTTGATTTTTTTTGAGCACAAGGTTGGCCAAGCTCTGACACCTCCGTGATACGATACATCACATCGCCGACGATTAGTTGTGTACGACCTCTCTTAGACTTTTTCGTCGTCGATCCAGAAGCCTACAAGTACCATGCATATTCGTTATTTATTTATGTAAGAAATGGGGTTATCGAATTAATACTAATGAACTTAATGCATGATATGTATACCTCGTTGGAACCTTCTGCATTAGCATCCTCAAGGTACTCATTATTTTCTGAGTCGGCGGCTATGTCTTCCTCGTTATTTGCAAAGTCATTGGCGGCGACGCCTCCTTCACCGATCATATTTATGTTGAGGAACTTGTCTGCCTGGCTACGCTCCTCGTCCGTGTAGGTTGCAACAGTATTTGCACCGCGAGCAATAATGTCTTCCATAATCCTTTCATCATTGTCACTGTTATCCATCTAGAATAAACAGTAATTTTCTATGAATCAACACGAATTTATGAGAATATACAATAATTTCTATCTATTTCTAGAATAAACACTAATTTTCTATGAATCGACACAAATTTATGAGAATATACAATAATTTCTATTTATCTCTAGTATCCATCTACAATAAACAGTAATTTTCTATGAATCGACACGAATTTATGAGAATATACAATAATTTCTATCTATTTCTAGAATCGACAAGAATATACACTAATTTTCTACAATAATTCATATTAATTTCTATCAATTTCTAAAATAACCACGATTTTATCGGTAGTGTCGCCTACCGGAGTCGGCGAGGAGCCGGGGCGAGACGGCGGTGGGATCCTTGGTGCGTCGAGGGAGGCAGCGGGGAGCCGGGGAGAGATGGCGGTCGACGATGCTGGGGAGAGACGTATTTAATTAGAATTATTATACACATATTTAGTACAATTTTATACTTCAATTAAATCTTCAAATGAAATTAAAAAAATTGCTGACGCAAACAATTCATTTGTTTGCGTTAGCAAGTCCCAAAACTCCCAATTAAAATTTTGGGGCAGGGCCGGTGTACGCCGGCGGCCGGGGGGAAGGGCGCGCCCCTACCGGCGTTGGGGATGACGACCGTGAGGCTGAAGGTAGAGCGCAGCAGGACGAGGCGACGGAGTGGGACAGACGATGTTGATGCGCGGGCGGAGGCGACGACGCGCGGCGGCGAAGCTTCGGAGGCCGGGGAGGACGGCGCGGAGGAGGAGGATGGGGAGGAGGCCGACGCGAGGAGGAGCCTCGGAGGCCGGGGCAGGCCGGGGAGGAAGCCGCCGCGTTCCGGGGGCCGACGGCGGCGGACCGGCGTGGCGGGGGGCGACGGCGTCGGCGGGTCGGTGGACGGCGGATTCCGGGAGGCTGACGGCGGCGGAGAATTCCGGGGGGGGCGAGGACGGGGGGCGCCGCGGAAGGCGGCGGTCGGGGAGGATGACGGCGGAGGAGGAGGACACGACGACGACGATGGCGGCGGATCGGGGACGAAAAAGTGGCCAAGTGCTGGAGGGGGAGGGTCGCTGTTTTATATATAGACCCCCTCTTTAGTCCCGGGTCGTGTAACCAACCGTGACAAAAGGGGGGCCTTTTGTCACGGTTGGTGAGACGACCCGGGACTAAAGGGCGATTTCGCGCGGGAGCCCCCAAAAGGGAAAATTTCCCTCTTTAGTCCCGGGTGGTGTTACCACCCGAGACAAAAGGCCCCCCTTTTGTCTCGGGTCGTAACACCACCCGGGACTAAAGGGCTATTTTGCGCGGGACTTTGATTTTTTTCCCATTTTCCCTCCTCATTTTCTCATTCTTTCTCTTTGCAACATTTTTAAAAAATGGTAAGTTTAATATTTGAACCATGCAAAATTATATTTCGTTAAGTATTAACAACCTTCACTTTCCTATATAAAAAATAATTTAATAGTTGAAATAAGTACTTCTTCTTTTCCGTTTATATCCACCTTATCCCAATTTTTAGTGATAAAAATGCTAATTTCATTTCATATAAATTTTAAAAACAATAATTATACATCGGACTCGACAATATTTGTCTCCTAAGACATAAGAAAAATGCTCAACTAATTCAGAAAAATCTCAAACTTTGTGGTTACTTCTCACAGGGCATCTGAAAGGCTTTAACAAGTTTTAGTTCAAATACATAAAGGAATACACTCATACAACATTATACAAATGATTTGAACATTAATCATTACAGTACAGTATTGAAGTTCCTTTTCTTGACGAAAGTTCCTTGGTCATGGTCGTGATGTAAGTACGGTGTCTCTTCATTTCCAAGCGGTATGCTTGGGTCAACTTCGACAGCGAATGGAGGCATTCCATCGAACTGATCATAGTCATCCGATTTGTCTGTTCTGTCCTCGACTCCCACGATTACTCTTTTACCTGGAAGAACAATATGTCGCTTTGGCTCTTGTGGTCCTTCTTGGGGATTTTTATTCTTCGGTTTGCTAGTCATATCCTTGACATAGAAAACTTGATGCACATTTTTGGCAAGGACGAATGGTTCATCTTTGAAACCAATCTTGGTCAAGTCCACTATTGTCATTCCATATTGATCTTTCCTTATGCCACCTCCAGTTAGTTTTACCCATTGGCAAAGAAACAGAGGGATGTTAAGTGGTCCGTACTCAAGCTCCCATATCTCTTCTATGACACCATAATAGGAGTTCTTGTTATTGTTGTTGTCCATGGCGTCTATACGGACACCACTATTTTGGTGTGTGGTTTTCCAATCTTGGTCTCTTGTGTAAAAAGTATAACCATTTATATCGTAAGCTTGGAATTTCACAATTGTGCTAGAAGGTCCCCTAGCTAACAAAGTGAGTTGTGGGTGAATCGTGGAATCACCAATAACTTGTTCACTCAACCATGAGGGAAAATTTTCCAAGTGATGGCGTGTAACCCATGCTTCGGTTTTGGTTGGATTTTGTGAAGAAATAATCTGCTTGTGTTCCTCTATATACGGAGTCCCCAAGGTTGATTATTGCAGAACAGCTAGGTGTGCTTTATTGAACAAATCAGTATCATTGCTCAAACATGCTTTCCTTCCAATGGTGCCCTTTCCTAGTAGCCCCCCCTCGTGTCGTGATACTGGAACCCCAATCGAGTCTATTGAGTCGACAAAGTCAACACAAAACTCAATGACCTCCTCAGTTACATATCCTTTGGCGATGCTTCCTTCCGGATGTGCGCGGTTAAGAACATATTTCTTCAGGACTGACATGAACCTCTCAAAAGGCCACATGTTTTGCAGGAATACTGGACTAAGAATAGTAATCTCTTTCACTAGGTGCACCAGGAGGTGAGTCATAATATCGAAGAATGAAGGTGGAAATGCCAACTTAAAACTGACAAGATATTGCACAACATCATTCTGTAGCTTCACTAGGTTCCTTGGATCGATTGCTTTCTGTGAAATTGCATTGAGAAATGCACAAAGCTTTACGAGCGCTAATCGTACTTTCTCTGGTAGAACACCCCTCAACGCAACTGGAAGTAACTGTGTCATCAACATGTGGCAGTCGTGGGCCTTTAGATTTGTGAACTTCTTATCTTTCATATTAATGATCTCTTTTATATTCGACGAGTAACCAGATGGAACCTTCATACTGTTTAGGCAATCAAACATGATGTCCTTCTCTTCCTTGCTCAGGGTGTAACTAGCAGGACCTAAGTAATCTTGTTCTTCCTCCTCAACCTCTTCAGGATCTGCTTCTTCATCAACCTCTATCGGAGGTGCTTCATTCCTATGGATATTTTTCAGGTCCCGTCGTGCTTCCAATGTATCCTTAGAGTTACCGTAACAACCCAAGAAGCCTAGCACATTCAAACAAAGATTCTTCATCAAGTGCATCACGTCAATTGCGTTCCGGACCTCAAGAATTTCCCAATAAGGTAACTCCCAAAATATAGATTTCTTCTTCCACATTGGTGCACGCCCGTTAGCATCATGTGCAACAGGTTCACTACCGTCACCCTTGCCAAAGACTACCCTTAGATCCTTTACCATCTCAAATATCTCCTCTCCTTTAAAATGGGGGGGGGGCTTTGTACGATGATCAGCCTTTCCTTTCCAATGCATACCTTTCTTCCTTAAGGGATGCTTCTCAGGAAGAAAGCGACGGTGACCCATATACACAACCTTCTTACAATTTTTCAGATGAATACCGTCAGTTTTATGTAAACAGTGGGTGCAGGCCCGATATCCCTTGTTTGAGTGCCCAGATAGGTTACTTAAAGCAGGTCAATCGTTGATGGTAATGAATAACAATGCTCGTAGGTTGAAGTTCTCTTGCTTATTCTCATCCCACATACGTACGTCTTCTTTCTTCCATAGCAGTAATAGTTCATCAACCAATGGTCTTAGATACACATCAATGTCGTTGCCAGGTTGTTTTGGACCTTGGATTAGCACCAGCATCATAATGAACTTTCGCTTCATGCACATCCAACCAGGAAGGTTGAACATGCATAGGGTCACAGGCCAAATGCTATGACCACTGCTAAACTCACCAAATGGATTGAAACCATCTGTGCTTAAACCAAATCTTATGTTTCTTGCTTCCCTAGTAAAATCTTTGTATTTTCTATCAATCTTTCTCCATTGAGACCCATCTGCCGGATGTCTCAGCATGTGGTCTTGCTTACGATCGCTTTCGTGCCATGTCATCAATTTAGCATGTTCTTTGTTCCTGAACAAACGCTTCAAACGTAGTATTATAGGAAAATACCACATAACCTTCGCCGGTACTTTCGTCGTCTTGGGAGGTGTCCCCTCGAGAGCACCAGGATCATCATCTCTCCGGATCTTATAACGTAGCGCTTTGCACACAGGACAAGTTTCCAAATTCTCGTGTTCCTTGCCTCGATATAGGATGCAATCATTAGGGCAGGCATGGATCTTCTGAACCTCCAACCCCAGAGGGCACACAGTCTGTTTCGCTTCATATGTTGTCGACGGTAATTCATTGTTCTCGGGAAGCTTGTCCTTCACAATTTTTAGCATCCCCTCAAATGCTTTATCAGACACACCATATTTTGCCTTCCATTGCAACATTTCAAGTGTAGTACCAAGCTTTTTGTGACCCTATTTGCAATCTGGGTACAATAGTTTTCTGTGATCTTCTATCATACGCTGCAACTTTGCCTTTTCATTATCATTTTCGCAGTCCCTTTGTGCATCTTTTAGAACTTGACCAAGATCATCAACATGGCCGTCTTCCGGTATCTCTTCTTCGTCAGCATCTTCCATTAAAGTATCCGCAAAAACTTGCCCCGCGGCCCAGTCAGGAATGTTATTATCATCCTCCTCTTCTTTATTCTCTTCCATCACAACCCCTCTTTCACCGTGCCTGGTCCAAAGCACATAGTTCGCCATGAATCCATTTTTAATCAAGTGGAGGTGAAGAGTCCCCCAATCAGAGTAGTCTTTGTCGTTTCTGCACACAGAGCATGGACAACACATGAATCCCTTTGGGTTCTTGTTGGCTTTGGCCACTTCGAGAAAAGCTTGCATGCCAGCAATGTACTCCGGGGATCGTCTGTCGGCGTTCATCCATTGCTGGTTCATCTGCATCATATTAAGTCCAAAAATTATTTCCTTTAAATCAGAATAACAAAGACAAAGATGAAGAAGGGTGAGTTTGATGATGTATTCTGTTATGAACTGGATGATGAGAACTGGAGGCCTACCTACATTCTTCCTGAACATGTTGATCATCTCAACACAATACGTGAATTCATAAATGTGTTTGAAGCAGAGGTTCAAAAGCTAGAAGCTGACTAGTTTTAGCTTGGGACTTGTACTCATTGCTATTGATGTCGTGCCTTGTAATAGCCATCAAGTGACCTCATCTGTATGTATGTCATTGTACCATAACCGCGACATTCATTGCATCCTATGTGAACTACATACATCTGGCCATTTCTTGTGATATAATGACATACAGAGGTAACCTGATGGCTATTTTTTATCTCCATTATTAATGACCATATTTTTTATAAACTAACTTCTAAAAAATTAGCTAAATGCAAAATTATAATTAGTTCTATGTATCATTATATCAAAAAGTAAACAAAGACAAAGATGAAGAAGGGTGAGTTTGATGATGTATTCCGTTATAAACTGGATGATGGGAACTGGAGGCCTACCTACATTCTTCCTGAACATGTTGATCATCTCAACACAATACGTGAATTCATAAATGTGTTTGAAGCAGAGGTTCAAAAGCGAGAAGCTGACTAGTTTTAGCTTGGGACTTGTACTCATTGCTATTGATGTCGTGCCTTGTAATAGCCATCAAGTGACCTCATCTGTATGTATGTCATTGTACCACAACCGCGACAATCATTGCATCCTATGTGAACTACATACATCTGGCCATTTCTTGTGATATAATGACATACAGAGGTAACCTGATGGCTATTTTTTATCTCCATTATTAATGACCATATTTTTTATAAACTAACTTCTAAAAAATTAGCTAAATGTAAAATCATAATTAGTTCTATGTATCATTATATCAAAAAGTAAAATTCAATTTTCTCTACATCAATTTAAAAGATAACAAGAGAATGCTAGTGTTTAGCCAACCACTTTTTTCTAAATCTAAAGTATATAAATAACCTCATCTCTTATTAGCTCCTCCCACCTAGGATTTAAGATTTCTATTTTCTCCATCTCTAAAATATAAAAAAAATTAATCACAACAAATGATGGGAGGAAGAAGAATCAAACCTTGGCAACACTTTAGAGGAGAGAAATCTTCACAAATAGATGAAGAAAAAATTCAGCAGCACCTCTCTAAGGTTGAGGCGCCATGGAGGAGGAGCTTGAGCTCTTGGTGAAGAATGGCTCGGGCAAGAGAAAGAGGAAGAAGAAGCTAGATTTATAGGGAGCGGGCTTTTAGTCCCGAGTGGAATTACCAACCGAGACTAAAGGGTTCCCTTTAGTCTCGGTTGGTAACTCCACCCGGGACTAAAGCATTAGCACCGAGTCTCGGTTGGTAACTCCACCCGGTGCTAAAAGCCCGCGTCAATCATTGCGGGAAAGAGACGTTGGGAGCCGGCCCTTTTGTCACGGTTGGTTATACCAACCGGGACTAAAGGGGGGTGTCTCCAGCCAGCATTTCGGGCCACGTCGACGAAAGGCCTTTAGTCTCGGCTTCAAAGTTGAACCGGGACTAAAGGCCCGAACCAAAGCCTCGCTCTCTACCGGTGATGGAAATCCTAATTCTAATGAGCTGGGACACAATTCAGAGTTCATTGGAAAATGTACAAAAAAGTATTAAAAACAGTCATATCAATCTATATAAAACTATCAACCAAACAAGTGAATGGTGCTAACTGAGGTTTCAGCTCGAGCGAACAAAAAACAAAAGCACGCATGATTCACAAACGGCTAGATTCTTTAGGTCTTATTCCTTTGTTGTGGATTGAAATAGATCCAAAAGTTATTCCGGGTCGGGAATGAGTGAACCTAAGAAATTCACTTGATCTGGCTGTTTCCATTCCTAGCCACAAGAGGTGGGGAACACATTCGGACCTCAAGGCATAAAATGAGTCAGATTTAAAACCAGGTCAGATCAATCCGCCTGGAACCAAGCCTCAACCGCAATGGTCATTTTGTTATAGACCGGATTCAAAACTGGGTGAGATCAATTCGTCTGGAATGGACCGCATTCCCAACCCTTCTGGAGTAACTGAACAAAACCTTAAGCAGCGTGATCTTTATACGCTTATGCATAATTCACATTTCTGCTAAACAAGGCCTATGCAATGTTTCTTCTGGAGTTTGCCCTTTCACGAACGTCATGAATTAGCACTCAGATTTGCCCGTTCATGAGCCACCCTTGATTGTTAGGGGTCATTGTGTACAAAGACAATCTGATGATGAACCAAACATATCAAGGAGAAAAAGAAAAGAATAGGGGTAGAAGCATATGATTGATGTTGAACTGTCGACGTGGAAAGCCTCTTCTTTGTAACTGATCGGTGTTCGCTCTAAAACTAGTGATGTCAATGGGCACTCTTCCCGTGCACATTTGTGGACCAGGTGCCCATGGGGATCGAATAAATGGACGCCATTCTTCTTACTGATCAAGATTAGGGGCCTGATTGGTTTGAGGCCGAAGTTGCCGGACCAAAATTTTGGTTATTTTAAATTTTGACTACTAATTCAAAATCTTAACCAATTTTAACAATCTAAATGAATGAGTGGCTAAAAAGGTTCATCTTGTGCACCTTAGTTCATTTGAATTGTCAAAATTGGTCAAGATTTTGAATTGATGGTCAAAATTTAAAGTAGCCAAAATTTTGGTCAGGCAACTTTGGTCTTGAACCAATCAGGCCCTAGCTCTAGTAATTATTCCCTCCGCTCATCTTTATTAGGCGAATACATTTTGTTGAGAGAAGGTTTTGATCAACAGTTATTATGATGTGATCACACAAAATTTGTATTATCAGACTTTTATTTAGAAATATTTACTTATTGTTAAAGAATTTTGTACTATATCAATAGAGCAATTGTCAGCACCACGCTATATTATTAAGGCCTTGCACTAAAGAAACAAAATATGCCTATATGAAGGTCTTGTACGAAAGAAACAAAATATGCCGTGTAAAGATGGATTGCATACAAGTCCTTTTGGTATGCTAACTCTCACTAAGAAGATTTAAAAACTGATCTCTATGTATAAGTACAAATACATGTGCGTAATGTGAAAATATGCACTAATTACATTAAAACAAAAAAAAATATTTTCTTAAGTCATAGCAGGCCCCATGGGCAAACATAATGTCTCACCCTGAGCACATGTTTTTTCAAGAGAAAAAGATAATTAGTCCCATCAATGAACAAATGCAGGCTGATTACTTTCAAAAACGTTTTCTTAAAAAAAAACCGTACCAGCAAGTTTTTAAAAAAATGAGATGGCGGGAAAGCCAAGTCTCGGTAGGTCGAGGGAGCGCGGTTGGTCCGGACGCAGCCTGACAACGGCTGGCCGCAGCGGCCTCAGGCTCAAGCCAGGCTTTCGCTTCACTTAGCGGCAACGGGGACGCTGCACCCAACCAACCCGAGCTCCCCCTCACCCGCCGCGACGCGCGCGTCCCACGAGCTCCCGCGAACGCACGCGCGCTCGCGCCGACGCCCCCCGACGCCCCGCCACCAAATCGCACTCTTCCGGCCCGACCGATCGGTCGAACAGCCACACCTCACCTCTCCCACCCGCCGCGCCAAAACCTCCTCCTCTCACATTCATATAGCGCAAGCCCCTGCCACAAGGCAGAGCATCGCTCACACCTGACTTGCGTCGCCGCCATTTGCCTTCGCCGTTGCGCGAGCACCTGAGGGTCGGAGGAGGCCGAGAGCGCGCCGGGCCTCTGCCTCGCTCTCCGGGTGCCGCGCGACACGATGGAGGCGAGCGCCGGGCTGGTGGCCGGCTCGCACAACCGGAACGAGCTGGTGCTCATCCGGGGGCACGAGGACCCCAAGCCGCTGCGGGCGCTGAGCGGGCAGGTGTGCGAGATATGCGGCGACGAGGTCGGGCTCACGGTGGACGGAGACCTCTTCGTCGCCTGCAACGAGTGCGGCTTCCCGGTGTGCCGCCCCTGCTACGAGTACGAGCGCCGGGAGGGCACCCAGAACTGCCCCCAGTGCAAGACCCGCTACAAGCGTCTCAAGGGTACACTTTTTTTTTTCTCTTCTTGCCCCGTCCTTGTCAGTGATTCCCGTGATCGGCTGATGATCACGTTGCTGAATGCTTCACCGTCTGGTCTGAAGGGAGCCCGAGGGTGGCCGGGGACGACGACGAGGAGGACATCGACGACCTGGAGCACGAGTTCAACATCGACGACGAGAAGCAGAAGCAGCTGCAGAGCAACATGCAGAACAGCCAGATCACCGAGGCGATGCTGCACGGCAAGATGAGCTACGGGAGGGGACCCGACGACGGCGAGGGCAACAACACCCCGCAGATCCCGCCGATCATCACCGGCTCCCGCTCCGTGCCGGTAACATGTCTTCCACTCATCACATCTACTATTGTTCTTTCATTCCTCGTCAGGATTTGTAGCAACAACTATATATAACCGAGCGATCGCAACGGTTAAATTAGGTGAGCGGTGAGTTCCCGATAACCAACGGCTATGGTCACGGGGAGCTCACGTCGTCCCTGCACAAGCGCATCCATCCCTACCCTGTGTCTGAGCCAGGTTCGTCACTGTTCATGATTGTTGGTTTGAATCAACCGAGCGCGCGCAAATCATACGACATTTCGATAACTTCCTGATGACGATGATGGATTTGATTTCATCAGGGAGCGCGAAGTGGGACGAGAAGAAAGAAGTGAGCTGGAAGGAGAGGATGGACGACTGGAAGTCCAAGCAGGGGATCCTCGGCGGCGCCGATCCTGACGACATGGACGCCGACGTGCCGCTGTAAGCATATTCCAGCTCCATCAGCTAGCTGATCCATGCATGGAAGGTAGCAGCATTTCTCAGGAACAGGACGGAACTGATCACCTGAAAAATTCTCGTCCTTTCTCGCAGGAACGACGAGGCGAGGCAGCCGCTGTCGAGGAAGGTGTCGATCGCGTCGAGCAAGGTGAACCCGTACCGCATGGTCATCGTGGTCCGTCTCGTCGTCCTCGCCTTCTTCCTCCGCTACCGTATCCTGCACCCCGTCCCGG
This sequence comes from Cenchrus fungigraminus, assembly GCA_036936925.1. Taxonomy (NCBI): domain Eukaryota; kingdom Viridiplantae; phylum Streptophyta; class Magnoliopsida; order Poales; family Poaceae; genus Cenchrus; species Cenchrus fungigraminus. The sequence continues at coordinate 36,752,847 of CM072780.1, read as the reverse complement.
ACGCCATCGGCCTGTGGCTCGTCTCCATCATCTGCGAGATCTGGTTCGCCGTCTCCTGGATCCTCGACCAGTTCCCCAAGTGGTTCCCCATCGACCGCGAGACCTACCTCGACCGCCTCTCACTGAGGTACGAGAGGGAAGGGGAGCCGTCGCTGCTGTCGGCGGTGGACCTCTTCGTGAGTACGGTGGACCCGCTCAAGGAGCCCCCGCTGGTGACGGCCAACACCGTGCTCTCTATCCTGGCCGTGGACTACCCGGTGGACAAGGTCTCCTGCTACGTCTCCGACGACGGCGCGTCGATGCTGACGTTCGAGTCGCTGTCGGAGACGGCCGAGTTCGCGCGCAAGTGGGTGCCCTTCTGCAAGAAGTTCAGCATCGAGCCCCGCGCCCCGGAGTTCTACTTCTCCCTCAAGGTGGACTACCTCAAGGACAAGGTCCAGCCGACGTTCGTGCAGGAGCGCCGCGCCATGAAGAGGGAGTACGAGGAGTTCAAGGTGCGGATCAACGCGCTGGTGGCGAAGGCGATGAAGGTGCCGGAGGAAGGGTGGATCATGAAGGACGGCACGCCGTGGCCCGGGAACAACACCCGCGACCACCCCGGCATGATCCAGGTGTTCCTGGGCCACAGCGGCGGCCACGACACCGAGGGCAACGAGCTGCCCCGCCTCGTCTACGTCTCCCGTGAGAAGCGCCCGGGGTTCCAGCACCACAAGAAGGCCGGCGCCATGAACGCTTTGATCCGCGTCTCCGCCGTGCTGACCAACGCGCCCTTCATGCTCAACTTGGATTGCGATCACTACATCAACAACAGCAAGGCCATCCGGGAGGCCATGTGCTTCCTCATGGACCCCCAGGTCGGCCGGAAGGTCTGCTACGTGCAGTTCCCGCAGAGGTTCGACGGCATCGACGTGCACGACCGATACGCCAACAGGAACACCGTCTTCTTCGACGTAAGATCAATTGCAGTCTGATCGCACCTAAAACAATCTTCGTATGAGTGAAGCGTGATGGATTCTGACATTAATTTGTGGTTCTTTCTGGTGATCAATCAGATCAACATGAAGGGGCTGGACGGCATCCAGGGCCCGGTGTACGTCGGAACAGGGTGCGTGTTCCGGCGGCAGGCGCTCTACGGCTACAACCCTCCCAAGGGTCCCAAGAGGCCCAAGATGGTGACCTGCGACTGCTGCCCGTGCTTCGGCCGCAAGAAGCGGAAGCACGCCAAGGACGGGCTGCCGGAGACCACGGCCGATGTCGGTGAGTGTCAGATGACCTTCAGAACATGGGTTCAGTACGTTCATGTGCCTCTGAAGATTGCTGAAGCTGCAACACGTACGTTTTCTTGTTTCAGGAATGGACGGCGACAAGGAGATGCTCATGTCCCATATGAACTTCGAGAAGCGGTTCGGGCAGTCGGCGGCGTTCGTCACGTCGACGCTCATGGAGGAAGGCGGCGTCCCGCCGTCGTCGAGCCCCGCCGCGCTCCTCAAGGAGGCCATCCATGTCATCAGCTGCGGCTACGAGGACAAGACCGACTGGGGTCTGGAGGTAAGAGACCACATCAACCATCGATTCAGCCAGTAGTAATCTCTCTGCATCGGTCAGTCAGTAATGATCTGCAATTCCTCCACGGTGTGCTGCAGCTGGGGTGGATCTACGGGTCGATCACGGAGGACATTCTCACGGGGTTCAAGATGCACTGCCGCGGGTGGCGCTCCGTGTACTGCATGCCGAAGCGGGCGGCGTTCAAGGGGTCGGCGCCCATCAACCTATCCGACCGTCTCAACCAGGTGCTCCGGTGGGCGCTGGGGTCCGTCGAGATCTTCTTCAGCCGGCACAGCCCCCTGCTGTACGGCTACAAGAACGGCAACCTCAAGTGGCTCGAGCGCTTCGCCTACATCAACACCACCATCTACCCGTTCACCTCGCTGCCGCTGCTCGCCTACTGTACCCTCCCCGCCGTCTGCCTCCTCACCGGCAAGTTCATCATGCCGTCGGTCAGTGCCACCGCCGCCTCCTCCCTCCTTCCTCCGCCGCGGATGATCATCGGTCGGTGCCGCCGGCAAGATTCAGATGTTACCTCTGCTGACATCAATGTGTCTATCTCTTGCAGATTAGCACGTTCGCCAGCCTGTTCTTCATCGCGCTCTTCATGTCCATCTTCGCGACGGGCATCCTGGAGATGCGGTGGAGCGGGGTGAGCATCGAGGAGTGGTGGAGGAACGAGCAGTTCTGGGTCATCGGAGGCGTGTCGGCGCACCTCTTCGCCGTCGTGCAGGGCCTGCTCAAGGTCCTCGCCGGCATCGACACCAACTTCACCGTCACATCCAAGGCCACCGGCGACGAGGACGACGAGTTCGCCGAGCTCTACGCCTTCAAGTGGACCACGCTCCTCATCCCGCCCACCACGCTGCTCATCATCAACATCATCGGCGTCGTCGCCGGCATCTCCGACGCCATCAACAACGGGTACCAGTCCTGGGGCCCGCTCTTCGGCAAGCTCTTCTTCGCCTTCTGGGTCATCGTCCACCTCTACCCGTTCCTCAAGGGTCTCATGGGGCGCCAGAACAGGACGCCCACCATTGTTGTCATCTGGTCCGTGCTGCTGGCCTCCATCTTCTCCTTGCTCTGGGTCAGGATCGACCCCTTCATCGTCAGGACCAAGGGGCCCGACGTCAAGCAGTGTGGCATCAACTGCTAAGCGCGTCTGGGACTCGCAAATTCTGGAGCTTGTGCATAGGGAGAAAGAACAATTTAGAAATTTTGTATTGTTGGTGTTTTGAAGCTTATGCTACGTTTTGTGTAATGTTCTGGGATCCAGAATTGTGGGACGAGGAATTGAACAAAGGACAAGGTTTGAATGTTAAATAGAAATTGATATTCATGTTCAATGGGATCCTAGTGTCAACCGGTAAATTCAGGTCCAGATTGTCTGCTACAGTAGGAATTAACAGATGGATCTGCAACGGCAGAGAGCGACACCATTTCGAAATTACAGTGATTTTTTAAAAAAAAATAGAAACAGGATTGGCTTTTGGATGCTCTTGTTTAATTGTACTTTGGTGAGTCTAGGTGAAGAGCCTGAATATGCTGAAGGTGATACGTGAACTTAAAACCTTTGCTGGTAACTCAAGCCAAATGCAGAACAAGCTGAACTTAAAACATTTGCTGGTAACTCAAGCAAAATGCAGAACAAGCGAAGTCTATGTTTCAACAAACTGATGTGTGTCCTGAACCAGTTTTGTTTGAGTAAACAGCAATCCAGACTCCGGAAGTGAGTTAGGATCTGATTAAAAACTGATGTTATGTCCAGCACCAGTACTTTTGCGTAAAAGTGAAATGTGAACGTGAACAGAGCGCAGCTACAAAATGTTACATGTTTCTAACAAGGAAAACTGAAACAAATTCTCCGATCTTCACCTTTGCCCATCCATTTCATCTATGTATTTCTTTCCAAATGTCAAAAAATTACAATGGGAAAGAAGAGGGCTCTACTCTATACAAGGAACAAAAATAGGAAAAGGACTACAAATGCTGGGAGTGCACTATATGGTGAAAACCATTTTATACATATGATGAGGTCTTTTACGTAAACCTATCATACCTACGCACTGTGGGTAGTTAGCTGCACAGCATCACACCATGATCTCCAGGGGATGTTCAACATTTGTTTTGTTCCTATTGTTTCATCTGTACAGATTCCTTTTCTGTTGCAGTTTACATGATATCTTAAGTTGCAGGTTCAACTTTGCACAGTTGTACTTGTACCTTATCGATGGCATGGCCTGGGGCTTTTACATCTTGATCAAGTTCTTAATTCATGCCATGAAGCCTGTGTCTCTGTTGCATAAGATGTGTCCGTATGCTGGACTCATGCACCTGAATAGTAATGGGAAAGGCAATAATAGGTAAGTCTTTGTGTACAAACAGCTGCCACCATGTGTCCATGTCTCTTAAGAAGAAAACCGATGAAACAGTTGATCACCATCAGTTAGAGATAACTTGTTATTTGTGTGTGATCCATGCATTTCAATCTCCTCTGCTACAGTTTGATACCTTCTTTCATACAACAAACTCAGACCATGGTGGCCAGTTACATTTGAAATTTGGATAGGATGTTCAAAGCTTTGGTGAGATGATCTCAGTAAATAGTAGGGCTCAGTCATAGTTCATATACGAAACCTAGAAACAAAATATTCAACTTTATTTGATCTCTGATCTGGTGTAATAACTCATTAATTTTTCAACTGTATTAAATTAATGTAGGCACCATTTATATTTTCTAATGTACCAAATGTATGGACCCTTTGCTTTCTGCTTATAAAGACGGGACAAAAGTAAAGTAGGGAGGAAATGTTATCCCCAGTTAGTGGATAATAAACAGCACGGTCTAAAGACTACAGTACATTAACTGTAGTGGAATATGTAACATCTAAACTTTGAGCCAATGGCATATATTATCAAAAAAAAAAAAGGTTAGCGTGGAAGCAAAATATGTACCTGCAGTTTTGCAGCTGTAGCTAAGAGTTCTCTGCATTCATCTAGCATGGCCTTTTCTTGTCCTGCTATCACAGAAAGTTCTGAAACCAAGGATTCCTGGTCTGTGACCTGGTACAATAATCTAATGTCAGTAAAACACGCCTTCACAACAACTAAAAAGAAGGGTAAAGGGTGTCCTTTTTAGGTCCTCAAGTTCTTTGCTCAATTTGCTAGGGGCCATGAATCTCTTTAGTGTTCGAATTTTAAACACTGTAATTAAGCTTTCGAGCACTAACATTTGACCGACGATTGATTGGTTGGGATGTCCTTTTTTGCTTAGACTAGGGGCAGCTGTTAGCAATGCAAAGGTACATTTATTTGCCTAGTTTTAATGGAATGGAACCCAGTTTCATACCCATCCAAGATGATCTGGGGCTAAAATGGACCTTTCTTCAAGCTCCAGTTCAAAATTATACCTTGATGTGCATAGCATTTTAGTTTAAACTATTATCTGAATGCAATATGGTGATTATTATTTTCCTAGAAAGAGACACTGGTATATCACAAAGGTAGTGTTAGCAGATGAATCATAATCTTTTGAGTTCGATAGAACTGTTTAGACATGTGGGTTTATCACTCTAATTATCAGGGAACAAAATTTATCATTGCTGCTGTCAGCATCCCTTTTATGATTTGTTACGTCATTCATTGTTTAACTAGTGCGATCGATGGCTTCTAGTATTAGACCATAATTTAAGGCCCTGTTTGGAACGAAGGAATAGAAAACACAGGAATCGTAGGAATCACAGGAACGAAGGAATTGTGAACGAAGAAAACAGAGGAATGAAAAACACAGGAATGAGATGAAGATAGCTGTTTGGAATGTAGGATCTGAAATGCAGGAATCATATTATGGAAAGAATAAAAAGGAAAAAGAAATCAAATTAATATTTTCTTTCGTATCTGGTTACATATGTATAGCATTCTTCGTGATATCTAGGTTCTCCAAGGACTATAGTGTAAAAAGCAAAGGGTCACATTGTAAAATGAACAAATAATTACTTCATCTCTCTGGTCAGTGGACAGACTCGATCTCTCTGGTCGTCGTCTTATCCTCATCTCTTTCTACTGTCTTCCGTGGATCCTCTTCATGGCGGGCGCCCAGGTGAGGAGGGTGAGGTGCAGCTGCTCGGCATGGGCAGCGCGTGCGGTATCCAGTGGCGGGTGGTGCTCGATGCGGCTTCAATCTGGAGGCTGGCGGCACGGCTTCCGGCAGGCATCTTCGATCTAGAGGCTGGCGGCGCGGCATCCGGCGGGCATCGCGAGCAAGGCAGGCTCCAACGCGAGGAAGGAGACAGAGGACGCTGACGGCAGGGTAGGAGCGAGGAGACAGAAGCGAGAGGGAGGAGAAGCGGAGGGAGAGCGAGCGAGTTTCTTTCCTTCGGGTTGGAGTGGATTTTCTGATTCCTGTGTATTGTGAAGAGCCCGCACCCATTCCTCCGGAACGAAAGGATTAGTTCCCTTGTTCCAGACGCGTTTGCTTGGTTTCTTTCCTTTGGAACTGGTTCCTATGAATTTCCCTTGTCATTCCCACGTTCCAGACAGGGCCTAAGCGATAGAACATACTCCTATGATCTAAAGACTCAATGTTATCCAGAAACATATATAAAAGTGAATAGTAAATTCAAAGTACAATACATGCAAAATCTGACCTTTGAAAACATGCAGCAAACAGATGAACCCAAACCTTGCATGGCATCAACAGCTGAGCTTACAGCATTCTTGAGAGCAATTGCATCAGCCTATTGATATGATTGATAATCAGTAACATAGCAGAAATCACAAGAATGTCATACTAATGATTTGTGCAATTTACATAGCACACTTCCCAGCATACCTTAGCTCCCGATGTAACTGGCAAGCGCAGGGTGCTTGCTTTCAGAGCCTCAATTGCCCCAAATAAAGAGATACTGTTCTCCCTTTCTAGTGTCGGCCACTGTTCAAGGTAAGCAATCTGAACCAAGACAACAGCACGTTTTTTATTTGCGTATTTGATGGTAATAATACAGTAACATGAGTGCTAAAAGGTATTGCATATAATCATATTTTTATGTTCTATCCTCCTGCTTTGAAAAGATAATGTGATACGATAACTACATTCCTACAGCTATTCAATGCAATTGATCAACAACGCTTTGTGTTTTCTACAGTATCCATGCTCACGCAAGAATTGTAATAGTGCCGTTTAACAAGTAATTATCATGGAATTTACCTGTTCTTTCAGAATGTTGTAGAGCCTGAGTTCTTGCTGAAGGTGGTGCACCATTATTCTTCTCATATTAACAGAATCCCGGAGATCTAGGGTATTCCTCCAAACATTATAAATGGCATTCTGTTTCACATGACAAGGGCAAATTCGCTTAATAATCAATAACAGGACGCTAAAAAAATCCAAAGGAAACAAATATTCCAAAAAAAAATACACTCCTGTTACACAAAAATTACCAATGCTAAAGAATTGGATCACAAACTTCTGAACCTATACAATCAAATTTAACATATCAAAAACTTCTGTCAGCCTTTTTTTATCACATAGTTGGTATCGACAGTTCAACACTATGAAGCCAATTGGTTTTGAAAAACAAAAACACGTGCTTAGTTGTGAAGGTTATGTTTAATTTTGCATACATATTTTGCAGCTGCAAGATTAACTAGAGAAGAGGAAGTATTATATGAAGCTGTTTGTCATGCCATCATAGAAGTTACAGTAATTGCACAAAGTACAGACATCCAAGAAAAACAGGCAAAATGACACAAACCAGGCCAACTAAAACGCTATTAGATAAAAAGAAAGAGATGTTCATAGTTTGCTAATTTTTACCTCAACGGTGACCTTTTGAAAAGATAGAGTATCTTCTGCATTAGCATTTATAAAGAGCCACTGTAAATGCCTATTGTACAATAAACACAGTTGGTGGATGTTTTCGATTTGGCTGGCATTTTTCTTTCCTTTTCTCGCATCAACCATGTAATTGATAAGAGGAGATGTAACACTAGCTTGACTAGCTCCAGCACTTTGTGACCGACAGGGTGTTGATGGCCTTGTCCGAGATGGGCTCTGAAAGACCCTGGAAGTTGAGGATGCAGCTGGCAATGCCTTGTTTGGTGATGATGAACGCTGTAGAACTGGAACAGGAAAAGTAGCTGTTCTGTTTGGTCGGCTCACAGATTTAGGTCTCTCTGTTTTCTGTGAATCTGCCTTATCATCTCTTCTGCTTGCCTGAATAGCCAAACTTCTTGCCACTTCATCCAATGATGGACTCAACCCTTTGTCTGAAGATTCAACAGAAGGGGTCTTCCTTGGAGAAATGCCTCTTGAACTATTTGCTGAAGGGACTGGTCTGGTAGTTTTGCCAGAAAGGTCAATACTTCTTGACATGAGATTCTTTGGCACCTGACCACCTATCATGGCTGGCCATCTGTGTTGCTCAATTACCCTCTTAGGGGGTTCCTCTGAAGGTTGGGCATTTTCACATTGTTCACCAATGTTTTTCCTTCTGAAAGGACTTCTCTTCCTCTCAGTTAGTACACTCCCCTGACCCTTGGTAAAATCCAACAACGAGGCAGAGGTTACCTTATCTTTTCTAGTAGCAGGTGTAGACACAGATTCTGACTGGAAGGAGGAAGACAAGTTACGCATCGCTGGCCACAAGCCATCAGGAGCCTTTATGCTTGCTATGCGCTTGGAATTCTTGTGTAAGTCTCTGGCAGTATCACGAACTGGTGTAATGGACCTTGGCGTCGGTGTTGAGGGTGTTGATACCCTAGAGGTTGGAGTTGAAGGTGTTGACGTTCTTCTATCTGCTGATTGCGCTCTTTTGGGTGCTGGTGTGCCTTCATTTGCTGATGTCCGGCCAAGATTTGGCGATGTACATCTTCTTGTTTTAGTGGCATCAGCCAGACCAGTTTTGTACCTGGATGCAACATCCCTCCCACGGAAAGCATTGTGCTTCTCTGATGGAACTAATGGTGGTCTTAGAGCCTCATCAACAAGAGCAGTCTTCTTCACTTCGTTCTTAAGGGCATCCATGAAGAATAGAAAATCCCAGAACAAACCACATCAATGTGGACCGCAGGAAATCAGCCCACTGCAGTAACAAATATGTACCTAAAAGGCCGACAGCAAGTCACCACGTCAATAGGGTAAGCCTCAAATAAGAAGAAAATTCATCTAAATTTCAACTTGAAACAAGCAATAGGAATTTTCTTCTCATAAGAAAAAAAACAAGAAAGGGCACCAGATGAACATGTAGGTGAATGAATTGCATATGGAGATGAAACTGTACCAACTTCAGCACCAAAACTTTAAACAGCTAAAGTTGGTGCCCAAATCCTCTTGTGGGCATATTATGGCCAATCTGTAAGGAATTGGATGGAGGCCAGAAACAGGGGAGGAAGGTGGCATCGGCATGTATAAATACATTATAGATAGATCTACTATAAAGCATAAAAAAGAAGATCTCTTGGACATATGGCAGCTGCTACATGGGATCACACGACAATTGAGCAAAGGTGGAGCAAACAAACATTATTTGTGGAGATTCTGATGGTTTTGGAACAGACAGGACAATGCACATGCATGTGAGACGAATCAGTTGCGAAATAATTTCTCGCTAGAAGCAGCATGGGAAACAGGGAACTTTTTAATAGTTGCCACTTATGAACAACGCACATGCATCAAGGATATGCCCGCTCCGATAGAGACAAGGGAAAAATATGACAGCGGACATAGGACTGATAAAAATGCCAGACTTCACATGAAGTTGCCGAAAATTCTCTTCGGCAAAATCGACTAATGATGCAAAATTCGTTGCACCCAAGGTAATGCACATGCTGTTTGCATCGACGGGTCAATAAAAGAATGGTCCCTCGGAAATTTGGGACACCAAGAACAAGTTAAGCCAAACAGTATGTGTAGTCAGTTAATTTGGGATTCAGGATCTACCGCAGATGTTCTGTACATGTTCGTTTAACCTTTTATTCCATATTAAGAAACACTAGTATATTGCTTCAATAGTGCTAAGCGCCTAGTCTTTGAAAAAAATTCACCGCAGAGAAATTAAGCTTCTAAATCACCGACAAGCCCAAAGCACGGAGCAAAAACAAATGTCGCAGTTGGCGAGATTAATTAACCACCCCGCCGCCAAGCTCTACTTACTCTAAGAAAATTCACAGGGAGCCACACCATGCCAAAAAAAATTCTCAATACTGACGCCGCAAGACCCACCCAATCGGCAGCGTGAAGCCCGATCGGAACCATTAGGGAGCGGTGAAGAACCCGAGGAGGAGCCGGCCGGATTCACGCCAAGCATCCTCCGTACAAACCAGCAGAGAGCGCATCTAAAATCCCGAAACCACCTGAGGCCCTGAGCACCGCCGAGCTCGCGATCGGCACTAAACCCAATCATCTCTCCCACCGGCACACCCCGATCACCCAACGCCACTCCCGGGCGAGCTCATCGGCCCTGCTTCCCCAGCTCAACTCGAGGAAAAGGGGGAACAACCGTCGCATAGATCGGCGCCACGCACCAAACGGGCCTAATCGTAGCTCCTGAACCCACCAAGCAAGCGCCAGAAGCCTCCTCACCTCGAGAGCGCCACCTAGCAGGAAGCGCGCGGAGGACCACCAAGCCGCCGCGGAGAGGCCCTTCTTCAACCCGCCTCCTCTTCGCCCTCCGCGGCAGGATCTCCGGTGCGCGCGGACGGCGCGAGCGCACTGGCTGGGATCGCAGGGAGGTTTTGCTTGCCTCTCCCCTTCCGCGGGAGTTTGGAGCGGGAGGGGAGAGAGAGAGAAGAGAGGCGAGCGCGGCGTGTGGGGGGAGGAGGAGGAGGTGGTGGAGAAGCCGAGAAGGACGGTTGCCCCGGCGGTAGGGAATTAAGGCGGGGTCGCCGAGTTAAAGGGAGACCAAACGGCTCCCTAATTGCGCCCTTTTCTTGTTAAGCTACCGCACGGCTTCCGCTACGCGTACCCCGGGCGCTGCACCCCCCACGGCGGCACTGAAAAGCCTGAAGGTACGGGGCGTTACTGAAAAGCGCACGTAAAGGATATGCAATCCATTTCTTTTCATGATGCAATGTAGGAAATTTTTTTTGTGATTATAAGAAAATGGAGATCAGTTCAGCTATCTGCAGCTAAAAGCTTGTTTTCGGATGGCATGCTTTTGATCTTGCAGGGTGCAGGAAAGCTGGAAAAGGTTGCATGTTTGTTTCCTGGTCCAAATGGACATCCCTGTTTCCTAGAGTGTTTGGATGGAGGGGTAAATGGGGCAAATTTACCCTAAATTTACCCCTAAGGTGCCAAATATTTAGAGCAAATGTGGTGGGATAAATGTTTTGCCCTCTAATTTCATTTACCCCTAAAAAGTAGCAAATTGTGGTGGACCCCAGCCCTCTCTCTCCCATCCACATCAACATTTACCCCTCAATCCAAACACCTCATGGAGCAAATATTATTAGAGGCAAATGAAAAAGGCAAAACATTTGACTTGAGGTAAACATTTACCCCTTGCATTCAAACTGTCCCCTGGGTAGGCGAGACCGCGAGACGAGGAAAATGAGCTATGCTGGTGGATTAGCTCATCTCCCTGGACCGAAAGTAACACAAACAGGCCAAGGTCAATACCGCCGGTAGCTCTCGGTTGGCTCGGTTGGCCTCAACAGTTGACCTAATCCAAGTTTGAAGTTTCCTATCAATCTATCATTGACTACTTCGTCAATCTGCAGCTTTGCTTAGAGCTTCTCCAAAAGTTCTCTAAATTCTTTTTTAATTCTTAGTTTTTAGAAAGATGGGAAAAAATACATCTCCAACAACTCTTAATCTATTCTCCTAATTTTTTAGGACTTGGGAAAAATCAGTCGATTTCGCATAAAGTTACGTGCTTTTGAGTCACGTGTATCCTCTCCTAATCCATGGTGGAAGGGGTGGAAAGAATAAAGAGTGGGAAAGGATTCCTGATGCAAATGTACAAGTGAGAAAGAATAAATAAAAGTCACTAGGATAATTTGAAAATAGTAGAGGATTCGTGACGTAAAATTATCTTTTGTATTTTAGGGGTGGATTATTAGAAACTCTTAAAATTTGTCTTCTTTATTCTTTCTAATATTTTTACAAGTTATAAAAAAAATTAGGAAAAAATATTGGATACTCTCGGGCTATCTTGGAAGCAAGCGTGCCGGAATCTAGAATGACAACCTAACAAAGGAAAACTCACTGTCAAACAAACTCCGAGTCTTTCTAAAAAAACTCAGAATCAAATTTCATCCACCACAAGTGTGGTGGACTAAACGATCTCCGCACTTTTGGCGAGTTTCGATCCGCGTTCAACTATGTCCTCTTAATAAAAATGCGGTATGTTGTAAGTCGGGACATAACAAATAACAACATGAAGTTGCACATTTGGCACTTTAATGTTTGGTGTGTAAGGGGGTGAATCCAAGAGTGTGGGAGGTGCTCCTTTCCGATCTTTCTTCTTTCTCCTCCCCCCCCCCCCACCCCCTCCCCCTCCCTCTTTCCGCTCTTCATTTATGGTTAAAATTTGTAGGGGGCTCCATGAACTTCATGGGGTAGGAGGCCTTCAGCTCCCATGTTGTATCCGCCCCTGACCATGTTGTAGGTTGAGCAACGTCGTAAGTACAATGAACAAAACGATCTATGCACTTAGAATGAGTTTCGAGATTGAAATGAACTAACGCTATGAGTTTCGAGATTGAAATGAACTAACGCTAGTCGAGAAAGATGGCACAACATAAGTCTAGACACAATGCAAAAAGAAAACATAGTTGCCTACTCCGTATATGACCAAAGCTGTCACAATGACAAAAGGCTTATTCACTTTGACAAACCATTCATTATAGTAAACTTAGCTTACTAAGCCTACCCATTTTGTATTGCAAGTGGTCGAGAAATGACAAATCAACGAATTGCTGCAGTTTAGTTAATCAAAGATCCTCTAGACTACTTGGTTAAAGGGGCTGAGGTATGATCACAACTATGAGACTTGGGTTTGATTTCTCGTTTGAGCGAATTTACGGGACTAGTTTTTTTAAAAAAAATCTCCTCGCTGTGAAGCCGGGGTTCGGAGATTCTCTAAGCCGAGATCCGGTTCCGAACCCCGACTTCACCCCACCTGCAACACCTACCGACCGAGCTACAGCTCGTCCTCGCCCCCGGCGTGCATACTCATCCTTTGTGATGTACTCCTATTTGGCTATTTCGGAAGTGACAAAGCAGTGTGAGGAGACCGGTGTGCTCTTACAAATACTCCCCTTCCACTGCCTGCCTGTGTGCCGTGCCCTCGAGGCTGAAGAGCTCAACAACCACATTCAAATTCGCGCACGCTTCGCCGCTCGTAGGACCTCGTTCTCTCCCGCCATCATACGTGCCCGCCATCCGCAACCGAAGCGGTTTGGTCGCGGGACCCCTTTCCTCTGCTTCCCAATCTATCGAGGCGTCCACGTCGGGCCCCCTTCCCTCTCCTCCTCTGCTTCCAAAGTTTCCTTCCAATCCATCCAAGACGCCAACCGCCACGTTGCCCGCGGAGGGAGAGCCGAGGGGATCCCCCGTTCCGCGCGGTCCCGCCGGTTGCCGGGGCCCGGGGGCGCACCGCGCACATGTGGAACGGCATGCATGTGGTGGTGGACAGGGGGGGAGGCGCACCGGACAATAGGAGCCCGGGCCGCAGCGATCGGCGCACGTTCTCGCGCGGCCCGCGGTCGCGAGCCCGTGCCCGTCCGCCGCGCGCGCATGCACGCCGATTTCTCTCGCGGCCAGACGAGGACAAAAGCGACCTGCGCGACGGAGCCACGAAGCCGAGGCGCGGGATTTCTTTTTTAGGGATGGAAAAAAAAAACGGAGTCGCGACGAGGTGCGATGCGATGCGAGGCGCATGCGTGTGCGCGTGCAAATCTGGCATGTGCCTGCGCTGCTCAGCTGGGGCCTGGGGATATCTGCAGGGTACGTGCTGGTGGGGGTTTATTTGCTCAAGTGGAGCACCAGATATGGCCGTGTTTGGTTGGCACCGGACAAAAAATTATCCAAAGGAATCTTTAATGCATGAAATACTAAATGAAATTTATTTGCAAAACCTTTTTACAAATGAGTACAACTTTTCGTGACGAATCTAATAAGCATAATTAATCGATGATTTGCTACAGTAATACTACAGTAATCATCATTTAATCGTGCGGTCAAAGACCTCATTAGATTCGTCTCGTGATTTGATTAGAGGTTGTGAAGGTAATTTTGTAAATTGACTTTTTAAATACTCGTAATTAATAGTCAAAGTAGGTGAATATTTTTTGACACTTCCAACCAAACACAGCCGTATATAGCAGCGCAAATTGGCCAATGGCACGGATCGCATCGGCGCCGTGCGCATGGTTTCTGCCGCGCGCAGGCACGCGAAAGCTGCGGCATCACGAAGATTATAATCTGTCCAGGATCAAAGAGGATCATCCTGTGTGATGCAACCATGATCGTATCATGCTGCGCATCCAGTGGACAGTCAGTGGCGGTGCACCGCTCCTTCCATCCGGAGCAGTACACGTACGTACGCCATGATGGTCGTCGGCTGCAATCCATCAGAGCGGACGCAACGTGCGCAACACTATGATTACGCGCTATTAATCGCAATCGATGGTGTAGCCACTACGTTTCTTTTCGGAAGAGAAAAAAAAATGTAGGCGTACGTGTACTATCTCGGCGGCACAGTAAACAAAATAGATTGACCAACGGAGGAGGCCGGCGGCAATGATCATCGCTGGCGCCGCGCGACCGGCCTCGACGCCACAAACACGCAACACGCCAGCTGGGGCGCTCGTCGATCGTCACACGTACGCGTACGTGCGGCCTTTGGCTCGGCCGGCTCCCGTCAATCATCATCGTACGGGGAAAGTAGTACTACTAGCTCCCCCCAATTTCCTCCCCTGCACTGCACTGCCCAGTTTGTGGCTTTTGTGGGGTTCGCAATTTCGCGGTAAACCGGTCGGTTACCGCGGTAACCGACCTTACCGCCGCGGCTCGGTAGGGGTAATCGACCAGTTTTTCGATAAAACCGAACCTACTAAACCGATATACTCGGTAAACCGCTCGAAAACCTCGGTAAACCGGACCGATTTTGTCGGTTTTGAAAACCTCTACTGTTGCGAAATTGCGAACTATTAGCAGTCTTACACCGGACCATGTCAAAGGTAAGACCATCGACAGTATTTTAGTCTTCTCTGATTTTCATAATTAATTAACTCATTTGACAAGGGAAAAGGGAACGATCGTGCCAATGTGAGGCCTCCCAGCTTTCGCATGATAACATATCCATGCACGTAAGCTACTATTTCTTAGCTTTTTGGAGGGTTTACGCTACATATATATTAGAGTAAAATACGCTAGCGGTCTTTAAACTTGTTGCGTTGTGTCAAGTCGGTCCCCGAACTCGCAAAACGACCAACTAGGTCCTTAAACTCTGTTCGGGTCTCATTTTGGTCCCAAATGGGTTTGGACCCGCGTCCGACCCGGCGCCGCCTCGATCCGGCGAGAAGAGCTCTAGGGTGCGAGCTGCACTGCAGCAGCTCCTCTCGGCCACGGCGGGCGGCAGCTCCCCGTCGTCCTTGGTCTTCGACGGCGAGCATCCTCGTGCAGGACGACGCCTCAACGCACCGGCCGGCCGACCACTGACGTGCCCGCCGCCGGCCCTCGCCACCTCTGCCTCGAGCCCCTTCGGCTCCCCACCCCCCGGCCGGGATCGCGAGCTCGGTCGCGTGGGCTGGCTGCACGCAGGGAGCGGCCAAGCGGGAGGGGAGGGCAGCAGGATCCCGCTGCACCGCCGGATTCCTCTGCGAGCTGCTGCGGCCTCCCGCCGCCACTGCACGCGGCTCCCACCACCGCGGCGACGCAGCTCTGACCTCGCCAAGCTCCGTCGCGCGGCACAACATCATCCCGGAAGGTGGCCAGAGGTTGAAGACAACCTTACTCGCGGGTCCCATGTGTAAGTGACAGAGAAGAGAGATATGCATCTCCCGATTGGACCAAAATGAGACCCGAACGGAGTTTAGGGGTCTGGTTGGTCGTTTTGCGAGTTTGGGGACCGGCTTGACACAGCGCAACAAGTTTAGGGACCGCTAGCGCATTTTACTCTATATATTAATATATATTACATGCGTAGACTTCGACGATCAAGATGTCGACTAGAAATTTTTTGGCGTCCACCCACCCACCCGACGATCTACGGTGACGTTCACGAAGTCCGGCTGCATCTGCATGCGGCCCGGGTGAAAGGATCAAGATGTCGACTAGAGGGGGGTGAATAGTCGAACCTGAAATTTACAAACTTTTAAACCAACTGTCAGTCCAGGTCCGGAGTTTCCGGATATTTTTCCGGATACTCCGGGAAATCCGGAGAATCCGGGAAAATGTCCGAATTGTCCGGGCCTACGAGGGGGAAAACAAATCGACAGAAATTAAACTTGCTCAAACATAGATCTGTCAAAATAGGTTATGCACTGGGATGAGACAAGCCTGTTTATCCACCTAGAACCTGCAGAAACCTCAACACGGAGTAGATCGGCACCAAACCCTAGAATAGAGCTCAAGAGGTATACAAGCATGCAACAAGAGCAACGAACACAAGAGACACAAGGATTTGTTACCGGAGTTCAACCTCACACCTTGAGGTCTGCGTCTCCGTTGAGGAACCCACAAAGGGTGGACCTTTACACCTAAGTCACTTTCCTCCCTCTAGCAACCACAAAGATCAAGCTAGAGTTACTTACTCAATTTCGGGGTGATACAAACCTCCTTAGGCAGCCACAAACCTTTGGATGCTCCAAGGCAACGCCTAGCCGGCTAGGAGCTCAAGGCTACAAGAGTAACAAACACGAAATGTGCCAACCAAGCGAAGAACGAGGTGCTCTAGAGATGGGAAATCAGCTCACTAGCACTCTCCAAGCTCTTGCTCTCAATCCCTCCTTAAATCCCCAACAAATCTCACCAAACCAAGGCCAAGGGGAGTAAAGAGGGTGAGTGAAAGAGTTCTGAGTGTTGCAGGTCGAAATGGCAAGAGAGAGAAGGGAAAGGGTGGAGGGGGCTTTTATACCCCCTCACACAGAAAAGAGCCGTTACAGCTCTAAGACCCGGAATATCCGGGAAAATCCCGGAAACTCCGGGAAGTCCGGAGACTCCGGGAAAAACCCGGAAACTCCGGCCTTCCAAGGTCAGCACCCAAAAAGTTAACCCCGTGAACGTGTTGGTACAAAGGTGTCTCTCATAGGTTTTGTTTTGACAACTAGAGCACCTTTTCAACTCTTGGAAGATACATTTCCTGTCCCTCTTTATAGTACGGCGTTCCTAGGACTCAAATTCAACAACAACAACAACAACTTAGCCTTTTGTCCCAAACAAGTTGGGGTAGGCTAGAGATGAAACCCACAAGAAATAAGGGTAGGAGAAGCACAAAGCACAAGAACACAAAAGAACAAAAGAAAAAGAAAAGATCATGTTTTAGGCACATTGATAGCAAGTCTCCAAGCACTTCTATCCATAACTAACTCCTTGGGGATGTTCCACTCCTTAAGGTCTCTCTTGACCGACTCATCCCAAGTTAGTTTAGGTCGACCTCTACCCCTCCTTACACTACCGACCCGGTCTAGCACCCCACCACGCACCGGTGCCTCAGGAGGCCTCCTCTGGACATGACCAAACCATCTCAACCGGTGTTAGACCAAATTTTTCTCAATTGGTGCCACCCCACCTCTATCCCGAATGTCTTCGTTTCGGACTCTATCTCTTCTTGTATGCCCACAAATCCAACGCAACATACGCATCTTAGCGACACTCGGTTGCTGGACATGTCGTCTCTTTGTAGGCCAACATTCAGCACCGTATAACATCGCCGGGCGAATCGCCATTCTATAGAACTTACCTTTTAGCTTTTGGGGCACCTTCTTATCACAAAGGACGCCGGAAGCTTGGCGCCATTTCAGCCAACCGGCTGAAATCCTATGCCTAACATCCTCATCAATGTCACCATCCTTCTGTAGCATCGATCCCAAATACCTAAAAGTCTCTTTCTTGGCCACCACTTGTCCGTCGAGGCTCACAACTCCATCTTCATGTCCAGTCATGCTGAAATCGCACATCATGTACTCAGTATTGGTCCTGCTGATTCTAAAACCTTTCGACTCTAAAGCGTCCTTCCACAGCTCAAGCTTCCCATTAACTCCTGCCCTAGTCTCATCCACTAGCACCACATCATCAGCAAAGAGCATACACCATGGGATACCACCTTGGATGTCCCTTGTGACCTCATCCATCACCAAAGTAAATAAATAAGGGCTCAAAGTTGACCCCTGATGTAGTCCTATTTTAATTGGAAAGTCACTAGTGTCACCATCGCATGTACGCACACATGTCACCACATCCTTGTACATATCCTTGATAAGGGTAATGTACTTAGTTGGGACTTTGTGTTTTTCCAAGGCCCACCACATGACATTTCTTGGTACTTTGTCGTACGCCTTCTCGAGGTCAATAAAGACCATGTGCAAGTCCTTCTTCTGCTCCCTATACCGCTCCATCAACTGTCGTAGCAAGAAAATCGCCTCCATAGTCGACCTTCCGGCCATGAACCCAAACTGGTTTTGGGTCACGCTTGTCGCTCTCCTGAGGCGATGCTCGATAACCCTCTCCCAGAGCTTCATCGTATGGCTCATCAGCTTAATCCTCCGATAGTTAGTGCAACTAGGACTCAAATTCAAAATATAAAATAAATAAGCCTTCATAGGAACTCATTTGTAGCATCACTTCCTTTTTGCTTACTCAATGAACAACACTTGATGCCACATATAATTTTAATTCCTGCTCATACACTAGATAAATCATTAGCCACTTAAGCGTATGTCATTAAATCACCAAAACCCACTTAGGGGGCCAAGATACTCTTCAATCTCCCCCTTTTTGGTGATTGATGACAACACATTTAAGTCTAACAAGAGATAATCAATGAATATTAAAAGATAATTTGTAATACTCCCCCTTAATATGTGCATATTGATTTTGAATATCAATGGTCGTTTTAGGACTAAACTTTTCACAAGAAAAGAAGACATGAGAGTATTACAATAGTGGGGTGCTTGTGATGTGCAACATGTAATTTGTGAAATGCATATGACAGTTCATGCACTGAAAGGAAGCAAAAGAAATCTGATGCTCAAAAGTCCGGAATGTCCGGGCCAGTCCCGGAATCTCTGGGAATCCCAGAAACTCCGGGAAAAGTTCGGATTCTCCGAGCATTTTGAGCACCAGTGAAAAACAACATTCATCAAGTATTTTCAATCTAACATATAGCATCCTTAGAATGTAAAAACTGAGCAAACAACCACAAGCACACAACCATAAGTCTCAAGCTCACATAGTCTTACACACATACGAATTTAAAGTTATTTCAAGCCATTGTCCAAATTCAAATCCATAAAGTTCCACACTAGGTAGATAGATAAATGTTCACTCCCCCTTTGGCATCAAGCACTAAAAAGGGAGTGGGGCAGCAGCTGGATCACTCGGAGTCCTCGTCGTCCTCCTCCTCTTCATTGTTGTTGTTGTCCTCCTCCTCTTCTTGCCTCTCTTCTTCATCTTGGGCGTCCCACTCCGCAAATGGATCATCGAAGGTGGGGAGCTCACGGTAGGGGTCGGTGGGGAGGCCAAGATGAGACTTGATCTCAATGATGTCCCGGCGGTTCTCATTTGTCTCCGTGGCCATGGTCTTGCACATGCTGAAAATGCTCTTTAAGACCCTCTTGATCATGGACCCACGGTGCCGACGGGGAGGCCTAGGTGGAGAAGGTGCAGCGGGCATGTCATCATGGCAAGGAGCGGCACTAGAGGAGCCAACATACTTAGGAACTTTGGGAGCTTTCTTGGCTCGATCACGGAGGTGGTGAAAGGGCTCATGGACAACATCCTTGGGATAGCGGACATTTGTGACTCTCTCAATCATGTACATGAGATAGGGAGCATAGGGGAGGTACTTCATAGGGTCATTCATGGCCCTCCTCAACTCATTCCAAATGAAGTCAAATATGCAAAACCCTTCCTCGTCCGGTGCCATCCTATTGAGGAGATTTGGAGCATAGTACCTTAGAGCTGTAGCATCTCCTTACTTAGGGTCAATGGTGGCTCGGAAGAATTGATTGAGATAGTAGTAGTAGGGGTTGAGTTGATCCGCTTTTCCTTCGATGGCTAAGGCACGACTAGGGAACATGTAGGGGAGGTCCCTTGGCTTGTACTTGTTCTCATTGTGAATGGGAGTGCGATCTTCATCCTTTGATCCAAGTCCTAACAACCTAGAGAAGGTCATGTAGTCGATTGTGCACTTGTTGCCTTGAGTAGTCCATGTGATGGTGTTGTCGTAGGGATTGTAGAAGTAGGAGCAATGGAATTGGGCGAGGATCTTCTTGTTCCAATTATAGCGAAAACCCATGATGTCATACAAGCCCACTTCTTTGCACTTCTCAATCACGGAATTGAACATGGTGTTATTGAGGTCCTCATAGTACTTCCAATCAATGTATCTCATCTTCACAATGGGTACCATGTTCTTAGCAACCAACTTGGGGTTCCTAATGACGGTTTGGTAGAAATCCCTATGGAAGTCACACCAAAACCTTGCCTCTAGCCCCTCACCCTTGAGATAACGATAAACATTCTCTTCCCTTTGCTCTCTAACTGCAAGAGCGTTCTTGGAGTAGTCTTGAAACATGTGCTCAGCAAATCCAAGGACCGATCCGGGCTCTCGGAGTTTGATAGGTGTGTTCACTACTTGCACATTTGGTGGGAGAGTAGGGATGAGCCTTGGGGGTGTTTTAGGGTAGATGTGGGCTGCTATTCCTTGTTTGGTTTTGGGAGGTTGACGCTCAACTGGTTGGCTTTGATTGATATAGGAGGCTTTGTGGCTCTTTTTGGGGTGAGGTTTGTAGCGGGGTTTCTCCTTAGCCGGCCCCTTTCCATGGCGGCGAGGAGGCTCAGGGGGCTGCTCATAGGTATCATCCTCAACCTCATCATCATCACTTTTGGTTCCTTCCTCCTCCTCAATCTCTTCCTCCTCATCACTGCCCTCAGCATAAGATGGAGGGGGATCACCCCTTCTTGGCCTTGCACTTCGCTGAGACGACTCTTGGCCCAAAGTCTCTTGCACGACCCTCAGAGAGGCGGGGTCATGCCTTGCCTTGGTCCTCCTTTGAGTGAAGGGCTCATCCATGTCGCGTCTGATCTTCACCCTTATGATCTGAAGATATGGAAGGATATGAATATAAGAGAAAAGAAATAGAAGAGATGCGAGGCACTGCAACATAGGGTTTTCAGTGTGAACCCCAGAGACTCCGGGAAAAAGTCCAGAGATTCCGGGATGTCCGGAGAGTCCGAGCTTGAGATTTCCGGAGTTTTCAGGTTTCACAGCCGAAACCCTAAATCACAATGCCGCACAAATCATCCATGGAAACTGAGAGATATCGCTGATCTAGAGTCTATAGAGTCTATTCCATCTATTCCCTAAGAGGATACCGAAAGGAAAAGTGTAGGGAGATAGATCGGGTTAGGTCTTCATGAGATACCTTAGGGGAGAGAGGGGGAGAAGCTTCTAGTCTTCAAATCCGATGTAGATCCGTGTTCTCCACCCATTGGAGCTCTCAATCTCTCACTCTCACGAGATTTGGCCGGAGGGATTTGAAAATCGCCTTGGGGGCAAGGAGAGGGAGAGGGGAGAGCGACGTGAGAGGAGGGGGCTGCCGGTCAACGCGGTAAGAAGATAAAAAGGAAATAACCGCGGTGAAATGGGTATATATACCCTTAAAGACCCGGAATGTCCGGACAAAGTCCGGATTCTCCGGGAAACCCGGAGTTTCCGGAAATAATCCGGAGAGTCCGCTCCCCCCTGAGACCAGCGAGCAGATTTGCGAGGAATTTGATGTTGGATAGATTTGGATGACTATACATGTAATATATGTGAGCCTGAGTAGTATCAACACTTGAGACTAGCCACAATCAAGCAATGAGAACAATAGTCCTAGTGTTGTACCAAAATAAGATCCAAATATTTCACAAACAAATGAACACAACTTTTTGCAAATCATTTTCTTTTCAAAAGACCTATTCTAGGTCACTCAAACATGTGCATGATCTCAAGCCAAGTTACGAGAATCCAAGATATTTAGCTCACTCCTCAAAGCACAAAACCTTCGTTCATCAAGAGGCTTTGTGAAGATATCAGCTAGTTGCTTATCGGTGCTCACATGACTTAAAGCGATATCTCCTTTGGCTTCGTGGTCTCTTAAGAAATGGTGTCTTATGTCTATGTGCTTTGTTCTTGAGTGGTTTACGGGATTGTTAGCTAACTTGATGGCACTCTCATTGTCACACAAGAGTGGCACCTTGCTAAACTTACAACCAAAGTCTCTCAAAGTGAGCCTCATCCAAAGTAGTTGAGCACAACAAGCGCCGGCTGCAACATACTCGGCCTCGGCGGTGAAAAGGGCAACGGAGTTTTGTTTCTTGGAACTCCATGACACCAAAGACCTTCCAAGGAATTGGCAAGTCCCGGATGTACTCTTCCTATCTACTTTGCAACCGGCATAGTCCGAATCGGAGTAGCCAAGTAGATCGAAAATGGAGCCCTTAGGATACCACAAACCAAGGTTAGGAGTATGAACCAAGTATCTAAAGATTCTCTTAACGGCCATTAGATGACACTCCTTAGGATTAGCTTGAAACCTTGCACACATGCACACACCAAGCATGATATCGGGCCTAGATGCACAAAGGTAAAGTAGAGATCCAATCATGGAGCGATATACCTTTTGGTCGATGCTTTTGCCTCTTCATTTAGATCAAGATGTCCATTTGATGGCATAGGTGTTTTGATGGGCTTGGCATTGTTCATATCAAACTTCTTGAGCATATCATTGGTGTACTTGGTTTGACTTATGAATGTGCCTTCTTTGAGTTGCTTGATTTGAAATCCGAGAAAGAACTTCAACTCGCCCATCATAGACATCTCAAATCTTTTGGTCATAATCCTACTAAACTCATCAACCCAAACTTGGTTAGTAGAACCAAATATGATGTCATCGACATATATTTGGCATACAAATAAATCATTTCCTTGTTTACGAGTGAAGAGAGTAGGATCGGCTTTGCCTATTTCAAAGCCTTTCTTTAAGAGAAATTCCTTAAGGCATTCATACCATGCTCGTGGGGCTTGTTTGAGCCCATAGAGCGCCTTATGGAGCTTGTAGACGTGGTTGGGAAATTGTGGGTCTTCAAAACCCGGTGGTTGTTCAACATAGACTTCTTCGGAGATTGGGCCATTCAAGAAAGCACTCTTGACATCCATTTGATGTAGCTTGAAGTTGTGATGTGTGGCAAAGGCTAAGAGTATGCGGATTGCTTCAAGCCTTACCACCGGTGCATAGGTCTCTCCGAAGTCCAAGCCTTCTACTTGAGTGTACCCCTTTGCCACCAATCTTGCTTTGTTCTTGGTCACCATGCCATTCTCATCTTGTTTGTTGCGGAAGACCCATTTTGTACCTATCACATTTTGCTTGGGGCGTTCCACTAAGGACCAGACTTCATTCCGTGTGAAATTGTTGAGCTCTTCTTCCATGGCCATCACCCAATCAGCATCCTCAAGTGCTTCTTCAACCCTAAGAGGTTCCAACATGGAAACAAACGAGTAATGTTCACAAAAATTTGCTAATCTTGAACGAGTTGTTACCCCTCTACGGATGCTTTCAAGAATGTTGTCAACGGGATGATCTCGTTGAACATTCAGACGAACTCTTGGATGTGGGTCGGAGGCTTCTTGTTGAATCAAATCCTCATTTTCTTGACTGCCTTGAGAATCACCAGCAGGAGGTCCGGAGTTTCCGGAGTTTTCTCCGGAGTTTCCGGGAATCCCGGAATCTCCGGGTTTTTCTCCGGACTCTCCGGGGTTCACAGCGGGAGGTGTACTTGGTCATTCTTCTAAGATCTCGCAGTCCTCATCATCTTCTTCTTGAGGCTTGACTTCTCCAATGGCCATCTTCTTTATAGCCTTTTCAGCAGGTACTTCCTTGCCTACACACAATTCATCAACTTGCTCTACTTGAGAGCCATTAGATTCATCAAACGTCACGTCGCACGTGACATCAACACAACCGGTGGTTTTGTTGAGGACACGATAGCCATGAGCGTTTGAGGCGTAACCAAGAAAAATACCTTCATCAACTTTAGGTGCAAACTTAGAGCTTTTGGGCTTCTTGTTAAGAATGAAGCACTTACAACCAAAAACTCTAAAGTAAGACACATTAGGCTTTTTACTGGTTAGAAGTTCATAGGCGGTCTTGTGTCGAAGCTTGTGAAGATACAAACGGTTGATAGCATGACAAGCCGTGTTGATTGCTTCCGCCCAAAAACTATCCGAAGTCTTGTACTCATCAAGCATGGTTCCTGCGGCTTCAATGAGAGTCCTATTATTCCTCTCCACTATCCCATTTTGTTGTGGAGTGTATGGGACGGAGAGCTCATGACAAATGCCTTCTCCATCAAGATACTCTTCAATATTGGTGTTCTTGAACTCAGTGCCATTGTCACTTCTTACTCTCTTGATGTTCACTTCAAACTCATTTTGGACTCTTGTGGCAAACTTCTTGAATATTTCATGAACCTTGCTCTTGTCCTTCATAAAGAATACCCAAGTGTACCGAGAGTAGTCATCAACAATGACAAAGCCATACTTGTTCCCCCCAATGCTAACATAAGCCACGGGACCAAAGATATCCATATGAAGAAGTTCCAATGGCCTTGTAGTGGTGAGTACATTCTTGGCGGGGTGAGGAGCACCAACTTGCTTTCCGGCTTGACAAGCACTACAAATTCTATTTTTCTCAAAATGAATGTTTGTTAGTCCTAGGATATGTTCCCCCTTTAGAAGCTTATTGAGATTATTCATCCCAACATGAGCTAGCCGGCGATGCCAAAGCCAACTCAAGCTAGACTTTGCCAATAAGCATGTATCAAGTTGGGTTTTATCCGATGTGAAATCCACCAAGTAAAGCCTTCTCTTGAGTTCACCCTTAAAGGCAACGGAGTCGTCGCCTCTTCTAAAGACAGTCACACCCTCATTGGTGAACAAACAATTGTAGCCCATCTCACAAAGTTGTGAAACGGACAACAAATTGTAGTCCAAGGATTCAACCAAATAAACATCGGAAATTGAATGATTGATTGAGATAGTAATTTTACCAAGACCAACAACCGTTCCTCCACCATTGCCTCCAAAGGTAATTCTTTCCGTAGGATTTTCAATCATGTTACAAGAGGTAAACATCTTCTTCTCTCCGGTCATATGATTTGTGCAACCACTATCAATCACCCATTTGGTTCCACCGGAGGAGTATGCCTACAAAATAAATTATGCTTTTGATTTAGGTACCCAAGTAGGTTTGGGTCCTAGAGCGTTAGTCACAAGAACCTTGGGCACCCACACATTCCTTTTGACCAATGTTCCTTTTGTGCGGGGTCCCACATACTTGGCAACCACCTTACCCTTGTGGTCCCAAGTCAACACATAGTCGGCATGTTGTTTGACTTGATTGGATTGGCCTTTGCCTTTGCTTGTGGTGCATGTGTTGTGTCTTGAGTGCCCTTGAACTTGATAGGAGTGTTGTACTTGACTTGGTTGTCATAATTCTTGGCACCCAATTGCTTCATGTCGTGCACCACATTCCTTGTTCCCACACCTCTAGTGTGGTAGTTCTTAATGAATGGGATGGGGTCCTTTGTACCTTGTTCTTGCTTACCTAGACCCTTCCCATCCGCAAAGCCGAACTTCTTCATGTAGCTTGACCCAAAGTCTTTGGTGTGGTTCTCAAACTCACCTCTCTTTGGTTCTTTCTTTTTCTCATCAATGAGGGAGTTTGATAACCTAGCAATCTCTTTCTTCATAGCATTCATCTCGGTAATGTTAGTAGCACAAGCATTTATATCAATTTTATAGCACCGAGAACAACCATTGCTTGTTGAGGCTTTAGAGTTAGAGAGAGCATCATTAGAGGTTGTTGTAGCATTATTCTTGAGATTGTCAAGTTGAACTTCTAGTGCTATGTGACTAGTCCTTAAGCTTTCAAAGCTCTTTTGAAGTTCAAGCTTTTCACCCTCAAGTTTATTGCAAGCATCCTTAGCTAGGAAAGATTCCCTAGTTAATTCATCTACTATCAACTTCTCTTTAGCTTGGGATTTCTTGAGGCTAAGAATTTCTAGCTCCTTTTCCTTAAGCAAGTCCTCTTGCACCTTGAAACCCTTCTTTTCAATTATAAGGGCATTCTCAAGGGTAATGGTTTTCTCTCGCTCAAGTCTAAAGAGTTCTTCTTGCACCTCTAGAGTCTCATCTCTATTCTCTATTTCTTTCATTAAAAACATGATTTTCTTAGTTGCCTTTCTACCAAAGCCATTTATCATTTTTTCAAATTCAAGATCACTTTCATTATCATCATCTAGGAGCGGGGTGGGAGTGTCTACCTTAGAGCCCCTAGCCATGAGGCATGTGTGGGTGAAGTCATCTTCATCATCGGTGAGATCTCCAAAGAGTGGTGACTTGTTGATTGGTTCCCTAATAGATATAGTGGCAAGACCCACTTCATCATCGGAGTCGGATCTATCATCATTTGAGTCCCACTCTTCACCCAAGTGTGCTTCACCAACTTCCTTCTTCTTGTTCTTATCATTCTTGTTGGTGTCCCTTCTTCTCACTTTGATGTTGGGGCACTCCGCAATGAAGTGACCCTCCTTGCCACATCTAAAGCATGGCCTCTTGGAAGTCCTCTTGGTCTTGATCTTGTCTTTGTCCTTGTTCTTGTTGAAGAAGCCACTCCTCTTGATCACTTTGTTGAACTTTCTTATGAAGAGTGCCATTTGTTCGGGAGTCATGTTCTCATCACTATCTTCGTCACTATCTTCCTTGACCATGGTCTTGGAGGTTGATGAGCTTGACTTCTTGTCCTTGCTAGATGCCTTGAGGGCCAGTCCCTTGTTCTTCTCAAGTTGCTCATGCATCTTGGACATTTCTTGTGAAAGCTTTGACTTCTTGACGGTGATAAGATATTCTTCAATTCTTCCAATCACATCCGCCGGAGTGAACTTGTTGAAGCCTCTCTTCTCTCTTCTGAGTGTTGGGAGTTGCACATCCCTAGCCATGTATGCGGAGAGAATCTTATCAATCACTTCTCTTCTTCCCCATCTTGTGCTTCCAAGGGACTTGATCTTGTTGATGATCTTGTTCAAGCGGTTGTACATGTCTTGTGGAGATTCATCTTCCTTAATGACAAAGCGGTTGAGTTCACTTTCTAAGGCTCGGATTCTTCCTTCTCTCACTTGCTTTGTTCCTTCATGGTTGATGAACAAGGTGTCCCACACCTCCTTAGCGGATTTCAACCCATCCACCTTGTCATATTCTTCGGACGTGAGTGAACTCTTGATGATGCGTATGGCTTGATAGTTTCTTTGTATCTCATTTGCTTGATCTTGAGTTAGCGTTGCATCACCACTAGCAAATGTAATACCCCTGTTCACAATAGTCCAAAGTGCGGGATTTACCGCCATCAAATACTCCTCCATCGAGTTCTTCCACTTGGAATAGCCGGTTCCATCAAATTGGGGTATCTTCCCAATGTGGCTAGAACCCGATGGATGGTTAAAAGATAAACGAGAGTAATCGAAAGAGGTTCGAGTGTAATCCCTTGATGATGACGGTCGACGAGCGGAGCGGGTTGACCTTGCATCATCAAATTCTTCATCCTCACTATCGGAGGTCTCCACACCATCACCATGTGCTTGATGACTTGTGCTTGCTCCAATGGCACCACCTCCTTGAGGTAGAACGGGAGGAGGACCATCAACATTGATGGTGTTGTCTCCACCGTTGGGAGGAAGTGTTTGTTGAGTATTTGGGTCCGACATCTTCTTGACTCCAAGCGGTTAAGCTTCAAATCCGGAGCACTTGGCTCTGATACCAATTGAAAGGATCAAGATGTCGACTAGAGGGGGGGTGAATAGTCGAACCTGAAATTTACAAACTTTTAAACCAACTGTCAGTCCAGGTCCGGAGTTTCCGGATATTTTTTCGGATACTCCGGGAAATCCGGAGAATCCGAGAAAATGTCCGGATTGTCTGGGCCTACGAGGGGGAAAACAAATCGACAGAAATTAAACTTGCTCAAACATAGATCTGTGAAAATAGGTTATGCACTGGGATGAGACAAGTCTGTTTATCCACCTAGAACCTGCAGAAACCTCAACACGGAGTAGATCGGCACCAAACCCTAGAATAGAGCTCAAGAGGTATACAAGCATACAACAAGAGCAACGAACACAAGAGACACAAGGATTTGTTACCGGAGTTCAACCTCACACCTTGAGGTTTGCGTCTCCGTTGAGGAACTCACAAAGGGTGGACCTTTACACCTAGGTCACTTTCCTCCCTCTAGCGACCACAAAGATCAAGCTAGAGTTACTTACTCAATTTCGGGGTGATACAAACCTCCTTGGGCAGCCACAAACCTTTGGATGCTCTAAGGCAACGCCTAGCCGGCTAGGAGCTCAAGACTCCAAGAATAACAAACACGAAATGTGCTAACCAAGCGAAGAACGAGGTGCTCTAGAGATGGGAAATCAGCTCACTAGCACTCTCCAAGCTCTTGCTCTCAATCCCTCCTTAAATCCCCAACAAATCTCACCAAACCAAGACCAAGGGGAGTAAAGAGGGTGAGTGAAAGAGTTCTGAGTGTTGCAGGTCGAAATGCCAAGAGAGAGAAGGGAAAGGGTGGAGGGGGCTTTTATACCCCCGCACACAGAAAAGAGCCGTTACAGCTCTAAGACCCGGAATATCCGGGAAAACCCCGGAAACTCCGGGAAGTCCGGAGACTCCGGGAAAAACCCGGAAACTCCGGCCTTCCAAGGTCAGCACCCAAAAAGTTAACCCCGTGAACGTGTTAGTGTAAATGTGTCTCTCATAGGTTTTGTTTTGACAACTAGAGCACCTTTTCAACTCTTGAAAGATACATTTCCTGTCCCTCTTTATAGTACGGCGTTCCTAGGACTCAAATTCAAAATATAAAATAAATAAGTCTTCATAGGAACTCCTTTGTAGCATCACTTCCTTTTTGATTACTCAATGAACAACACTTGATGCCACATATAATTTTAATTCCTGCTCATACACTAGATAAATCATTAGCCACTTAAGTGTATGTCATTAAATCACCAAAACCCACTTAGGGGGCCCAGATACTCTTCACCGGGAGAATACATCTGCAAAATTCAAGGCCAGGGTCAAGCCCTGAACGTCCGCGTGTAGATACAAGAAATCCATCTACATGACGACGTGTGTGAATCAAGGTCGGCGACGGCCTGGACCTCTGTTCGCTCGTGTCAGCTTTACGAATCCATCACGTAAACAGGGAAGTTTTTTCTTTATTTTAATTCTTTCTTCCGTATCTGATCTTGTTTTCTGGCCGGCAAGGTTTATTCTAATTTATTATTCCTCCAACGTGATTCATGCATGGACTTCTATCCTGCTAACCTGCCTGCCGAGCATCAACGACGAATCGTACGTGGACTGGAAATTGCTACGCACAAAGGCTAGCTGTTTGTCCACGGCCGCCGCGACTCCTGCACCACGTGTCCACGTGTACGTGCTTCTGCTGCAAGTACCGCCGACCATCGGGTGCTCGTCATCAACACATCGTTGATCTCTTCGACGTCGTCGGCACGACTCCAGGTCGTGTCAGCGTCTACCTCGACAGTTCGGCACAGCTCCAGCTCGCGCCTACGACGACTACGCTCCGACCTCGGCTTTGGCTTGTCTCGGCGACCTGCTACGTCATCACGCGCGTGCCGATGATCTCTTCGACGTCTTCGCAGCTCGACGCAGCTTCGGCTCTTCCGACCTTCAACGACACACAGCCGACCTCTTCCGCACCTTACCCCGGCAGATCAGCGTCGCCGACCACTTCAAAGACTCCGGCCTGTCCGTGAGGTACCTCGACTGCGGCTTCGGCACCGTGCACTGCTGCTCCTGCAGCCTACATCTTCGACCATGACACGTCATCGGTCACAACATTCCGGTCTCGGCCACCTCGACTCCACAAGCTAAGTGCTAGTTTCAATTAAATATTTTACGGCTTCTGTATATTTTCGTCGATCGTCTTGGATTCTCCGTGTCTCCGTGATTTTCGCCGACCTGCTTTACATACTTTTTCTTGCTCCTTTTTCCCTCCCCCTTCGACACGCTCGGGGTCTTGGCGTAGCCGACCTCGACACGCTCGGGGGCTTGGCTTTGCCAATTTAAGGGTCGTCAGACCTGAGGGACTTAATTAACTTATGTGCGTTCTCCCTTTAAATATCTTTTACTTATTATGCGCATTCTTAAGTCGTGTGGTTGCGAGACCTTGGGTCCAAGGCCCCCCTCCGCGCGCCGGCTGCACCTAGGCCTCCACGCTGAGCTGTGCAATCGGTAAGCCGTTCCTCCACTGAGTTAGGTTAGCCGAGGGGACACGTTTGGCAGCTTCATAGCATTTGAGTTCGCATAATTTGCGCCTAGTATGATGAGAGGAATGCTTTCTCAAACGAAACACATTGCAAGCATGTCTTAGGCCCAGGCCAAATTTTCATCACATTTGTACAGATTAATACACCGTCTTTGCATCTACTTTATTTCACAGGACTAGCTCCTTGTCCAGCTTCTGGAGTACTTGTGACCTCTGAACGTGTCTCCTTCCTCGCTTCGTCCCCGCGCGGCCGGGAACAGGGTTGGAGACGGGCAGACGCCAGACGGCGGCTTCGCTCCGAAAATACAAAAGAGACCATACGTTCTGGGTACTATCTATCAGCTGACCGTTCGCCATCGAATGGACGGCATCGCATCTTTCCCTTCTCCGTCGTTTGCGCCGTCTCCGTTTTGACTCCGTCCGCTTCGCCGTCCGCCATGGGCAGTGCAAATTTACGGTCGCCCGCACGGGGCCGACCGTGCGGTCGATCAGGCATCCTGTGGGCCCCTACCCACGTGCACGTACCAAAACGTCGATCGGCTCCCTCCCTCCTCTCGCACCTTCCACGTTGGCGTGCCCACCCCGTAAAACTTTTAAACAAAATATATAGAAAAACTTTTGTAAATGGAAAAACTTTTCAAGGAAATTTATGAACAAACTTTTCCAGAAAAATTCAAATAATTAATAAGCAAAATTTGTCTAAAACATTTCGAACAAAAACTTTTGAACAAAAATTTCGAAAGAAGTTTTTTGGGAAAAAATTGTAAGAAAACAGATTTTGTCAAAACATTTGGTACAAAAGTTATCAAAAAAATCTAACACAAAAATTCAGGCAAAAATGTTTCGAAGCAAAACTTTTTGGAAACTCTCGCACCTTCCACGTTGGCGTGCCCACCCCGTAAAACTTTTAAACAAAATATATAGAAAAACTTTTGTAAATGGAAAAACTTTTCAAGGAAATTTATGAACAAACTTTTCCAGAAAAATTCAAATAATTAATAAGCAAAATTTGTCTAAAACATTTCGAACAAAAACTTTTGAACAAAAATTTCGAAAGAAGTTTTTTGGGAAAAAATTGTAAGAAAACAGATTTTGTCAAAACATTTGGAACAAAAGTAATCAAAAAAATCTAACACAAAAATTCAGGCAAAAATGTTTCGAAGCAAAACTTTTTGGAAAACTTTCTATAAAAAATGTATGCACAGGAAAAGAAAAATTAGATAAAAACTTCTGTAAAAATCTTTTGCATCAGAGAATCATAAAATTTAAAGAAAAAAGGCCCGGCCGCTGGAGGAGCTGCTGCCAAGGCTGCTCCCCACCGCCGGAATCCGGCCTGCGGAGTGTGCCTGGGGCTGCTGCCACCGGGATCGGGCCTGGACAAGCTCGCCGGGGATCTCCGCCTCGCCCATGGCGGCGGAGCTCGCCGGGGTCGTCGCACCTCACGCGCCTCGTCGTCCCCCCGGCGGGAGATCTCAACCCGCGACACCGACGCTCCCCCGCGGTGGAGCTCGCTACTCCCGACGGCGGGCCGCACCCCTGGCCAGCACTACGCCACTCCCATGGCGCCGGCTCCTCCGCTGCTGCTCCCCCCGGGTCCCGGGAGCTCGCCGCGGGCCGCTGTTCCTCCCAGGGAAGCGCGCCGCGGGAAGCTCAACCACCCCGCCGCGCGCCAGTGGAGGCAGGGATGGATCTCGGGAGAGAAGATAGAAGTAAGAGAAAGAGAAAGGGAAGAGAGAGGTGTGAGGAGTGAGGACGGAGGTAGCGGGTCCCACACGTGTGGTGCTGATGGATCGACCGCAGGGACGTAAAGGTACGGGTGAGGGTAAAGTCAACATTGCGGTCCGCCATCCCCTAGCGCCGTCTCTCCTCGTTGACGCTCTGCACCCTCATGCTCGCCGTTTGGACATTCCCTCCTTGTTTTATCTTCTCTCTCCCCCGCGCGCCGCCACCTCCCAAGCTCGCCGGTAGAATGCCGACTAGTTCAGATCAACTATTGTGCCGCCGCTCTGCACTCTGCCGCTCTGCACTCCGCCGCCCGTCCTGCTCTTATGCGTTCTGCTTCCTTGTATAGTGTGCCGCACTGTTCTTCCCCTTCGCAGATCTACGGCTCCTCTGCATACATTTCCCGCCGCCGCTCGTCCTTCCTTCCTCAGATCTACTCCTCGTCTCCTGCTAATACTCTGCCGCTGTAACTGCTCTCGCTGTCCGCCCGGCGCTAACAAGCATGCTCAGAGTTGGAGGTTTTTCTCCAGGCGAAGTTGCCGAGGTTTGTTTTCTTATTTCTTTATCCCGTTTTCTATTATAGTTTTGTCTCTGTTTGTTAGGTGATTTATCATTGTGTTTAGTCTTACATGTTTTTACGACCACTGTTATTTTTTGTTGGCAATGTGCTATGACGATTTTGTGTCAAAGAAAGTATCCCCTTGTTGTACTGACCTGTAGATGAGTTAATGCAAACAGTGTGTCTTTGATTCATTGGATTTGCAGTTATCACTGAAGAACGTTTTCTGACTTTGTTGTGTACTCAATTAGTCTATGTAGAACTCATTTATTTGCATTTTACCTTGTTCCCTTCTTATCACTCCTGTAACCAGTGTGAACATTTTTTTTAAACACAGGCAAGCCGTATGGTTTTACTAAAGTTCAGTATGCTGATCAAGAAAGTTGTAAAGGAAATCAATGGTCCTGATATGCATGTATGCACAACTGTAGCAGAAACAGGATTGAGAACTGTCCATCTCATTTTTGATGCTTCTAAATTCCCATTTCAGATCAAGTGTGGAATTCCAGAAAATTATGTCTCATTCGCCAGAACAAGCCCCCATAGTGTTCCTGAGGCTGAACTGGATGCATTAAGGAAAGCCGCCGACTATCTCTTCTCCAAGTTTGGAGTTCGCTTTGCAGATTGGAGTTACGACAAGCTTCATATAGTAGAAAAAAATATTTAAGGCTGAAGCTAGTATCAACGAGACTTTCAACAACTTAAATAATATGTTGGGTAATTGGAAAGCATGTATCGGTATTCTGGTCAATACACAAAAATCCATTTCCCATGGAGGCCATCCATTGCAAACTCGCTGTTTCTGAAGAACTGCTGAATCTCAAGTCTGAGGTTGAGGCATGTCTTCATCATATCTCTGCTGAAATGAAGTCTGCTAACACTCAGCATGCACACTGCTCCAAAGGTAGTACTAACAATCCCTCAGAAGTAACACTTCTTTATCACTTATTCTATTTTAAATAATAATTATTTTTGTCATGCAACCTTTTTGCCTCTCTTTACTTATATTGCTGCGTATTGTGTTGTTGTTTTTTTTGCTGTAGGATGTTGTAATCATCAAAATTTGTGAGAGGGACATCCTTGATCAGATTCTTTTGTCTCTCGGTTTCAAAAACGCCAATTTCGGTAACACTCTAAATGGCAACATTCGGTTTACAGGCAGCTGCAAGATCAATGTCAATGACACTTGCACTTCGAGGACAACTGCAAGATCAATGTCAATGACACTTGCACTTCGAGGACAACTGGTAAAACAACTATTAATGGTGATGTCAAAAAATCAGCATATGAAGCAGAGTGTAGCGCAGCTACCAAAGCCATAGCCTTTCTAGAAAGTGTTCTTTCTATCAAAGTTGTTGATTTGAACTACCTTAGCCTTCTAGAGAAACAAGCATCCCTCAACTGTCTTCTCAAAGTTAAAACTAAATACGATGGCATTCAAAATCTTGTCGTTAATGAGTGGAGGTCTATGATTGACCAATTGAAAGGACTTGTCAACTCGAAGTTTGAAGCTTGTAAACAACTCAACCTTGTTGTTGATGAGGAAGAAAGGATTGAGAGTTATGAGATGATGAAGGAAATTGTTGGTGACATGACTATGCTGTATGACTTATGTACGGTAGATTTATACCAGGATAGCTCTTGACTTATGTATTTTTGTACCCTTCATGTAGCATAATCAATCAGATGGAAGACTTATCTGTGACTTGTTTAGAATTGTGGCCATCAAGATGTCGATGTTAACTCTTATGATATTTTGTTGCTACTTAATGGATTGCTACTTATGTATCTTATCTGATGATTTTTTCAGACCCGAAACCTTGCTTACTTTTTATAATATTTTGGCCGTAGTCTCTAGTTTATTGACTTTGAGACAATTATCCGCTTGTATCCGATGCTGCTTTTTGCACAAGGCTGCTTTGTTCCATTTGTTATCTGTTTTCAGTCTCTTCAGGTTCATTCCTACTTGTGGATCAAATACGAAACTGACTATGCACTTCCTCGTCATGTTAGTTTGTGCACCGAATGGCATATACCTTCATTGCAGCCATTGCTATAAATTTTAGATTATAGCATCCATCACCAGGCGTAAATATTGCATATTCATCACAACTGTAGCAAGCTTCCAACACAAAATATCATAAGATCTGCCATCCAAGCCTACGTTTTTGGTCAGCCCAAAATATTACATCAGTCGTCATAAGTTTGGAGTCTACTTCACACAACCTTCACCACATATTACATAGCCATTACATATGCATTTCACGTCGTTGGCATTACCGCAGATCTGATATTAGCTGGTACATCACCGACATTATCTGTTAGACTCAGCAGCTGGTGTAAGATGTTGCATTTTTGTATATCCTGTGATTCCTGCATAGTTCAAATCAATTGTCAAATAACTTTTCATTTCTCCTATTCCACATCATCTTGTTACAATAATTAAGCAGGTCAATTACCAATGATACTCACATGTGTTAGGATCCTTGTCAGCATCATTCCATCAAAATATCTTGCGTAAAACATGCTGTACAAACCTGAGGTACACCTGCAGTCAATTATTAGCGGCGATTCAGTAGCTATTCTTCCATTGCCATCTTGTTTTAAACCATTGTCTTGATAATAATATCCATTATAATTATTCATTGATTCGTTGTTTTGATCACCAAATGATGCACAATTTCCTTTTTCAGGAAGTTTTGAAGAAAATGAATTCAGCAAACCTTGCAATGAACCATACATCGCTGTTGAACAAATGGACTATAATTAGCAAAAAAATTTGCAACCCTAAACATTATAGACATAAATACAACCAAATATATAATTAAGTGGAAACAAGTAGCAAAAAAAACCTTGGTTTTGATAAAACGGTACTTGCCCATGTAACCATCTAGGCCCTTTCGCACCTTTGGTAAGGGTGTGTTTCGGTGATAAATGACAACCATATGCTTGTGACTAACCTTTGTTTTGTAGCGGATTATATCTTGGGTTATTGTCATGAGTATTGAATGAAAAGAGACCCCCCAATTTGAATTTATAGATGACCAATGGACAAATACTACAAGGCTAAGGACTTTGTTAGTTCCAAGTGTCACAAGGTGATGAAGGACACTTGGATTGCTAGTTTGTAGTGTTTGACCGTACTATTAAGAGGGGTTCATGCACTAGTAGCTTGACCATGCACCAAAAGCCATGAAAATATGCACACTCAAGTTCCTTGGATAATAAACAGCTCAAAGTAATCATGGAAGCAAAGTAGAAGCAAAAGAATCAACGGAAAACTCAAAGGCGTTTGAATTGGATGAGTTAAAATTCAAAGCATAGCGTCGGATGAACCGACGCCTGCATTTCTAGTTGCGCCGGATGAATTCAGCGGCCAGGAATCTCAAAAGGGACCGTCGGATGAACCGACGGTACAGGCAGCGGTTCATCCGATGCCTTAGGGTTTGGTAACAGTACTGATTGAGCTTCAACGACTTCAGCACCGGATGATCCGACGGGGTACTCAACGGTTTATCCGACGCTTACATTCAAATCATACAGAGACGCGCCAAAAGGATTGCTTCAGCACCGGATGAACCGACGCTTCAGAATCAACTCAGCGGTTCATCCGACGCCTGCGCTTGAACTACACAGTACCGCACCGAGTGGGTGCTCTTCAGCACCGGATAGACCGACGGTACGTCGGTGCATTGCGTCGGTGCAATGTCTGCGTCACTTAGGTTCAACGGCTATATAGGGGCATGCGTGTGACCGGATGATCCGACGCCTGCTTGGGGGGAACCATCGGTTCATCCGACGGTACTACTTTTCAGAGAAACTTTTCCAACGGCTAGCCTCCCTTGCTAGGCCTATAAATATGACCCCCTGCGTCTCTTGAGCTGCCTTTGCCACTCTGAAGATCTACAGCAGCCAAGGAGAGAAGGAGATTGTGTTCTTGCTCATTGGGATTCTCTTCCTCTTGATTGAGGAGCTCTTTCTTAGTGATCAAAGGTTTCAAGGTGCATACATGGCTTAGCTGAGTGCTCAGGTCAAGTGAAGGTGTGTGAGCTTGTTACTCTTGGAGTTTGACGGCTCCTAGACTGTCTTGGTGCTTTGGGGGTTCTTGGTGAGCTCTTGGAGATTGTGGGAGCCTCAAGAAAGCTTGGTGTACACGGTTCGAGACCCACCGTTCCGGAGATGGAGAACGAGTACTCTTAGTGAGCACTTGAGTCTTGGTGACTTGAGGGGGAGCAATACTCTTAGTGAGTACTCCAACGTGGATTAGGGGGAAGCGTCAACTTCTCGATACCACGGGAAAAAATTCAGTTGTCTCTTGTGCCTCTCTCTCTACTTTCTTGCATTTATTTTCAGCACCTAATATCCGCACTTAAGTTTCTTTGCCTTTGTTCTCTTTAAGTTGCTTGTTTGCATCTTATCTTGACTAGGGTGATCCATATCTCTTAGTGTGATATTTGCTAAGGAAACTCTTGTTAGTGTGCTTAGTAGTAGAGAAAAACCTTTTTAGATGGGCAACACTAGTTGATAGGCTAAGGTTTTCTTCATGTCTTAGAAATTGAAAAGAAGGCCCATATTCAACCCCCCCTTCTACGGGCCATTGATCCTACAAGTGGTATCAGAGCTAGGCTCCCTATTTGCTTGGCTTAACCGCCTAGGGAGATGGGGAAAGGTAGTGGCAATGGCCCTCCTAAGTTGGCGGGGAAACGGTTCACCTTTTGGGCACATAAAATGGCTAGCTACCTTCAAGCACAACACCACGATGCGTGGCGCACCGCCATGTATCCTTTGCCTAGTGTTCCCACCGAGAGTGAGGCGAAGTGGAACTCGCGCGCTAGAAACCATATCTCTGAGGCACTAGATGAGGAATTGTTTGATCGGGTTTTTTCTTTGGCAACCGCCTATGAGGTGTGGATGCAACTCAAAGAAATCTATGTGGGCAACAAAAAGATCCGTGAGGAAAAATATGAGTTGCTCAAGGTGGAGCTCAATGAGTTTAAAATGAATGATGATGAGGGTGTAGAGCAAATGTATTCTAGGATGAGTGTGCTTATTCAAAATATCAATGCTCTCGATATTGCTAACCTTACCGAGCAGGAAATCATCCGGAAAATCCTTCAAACGCTCCCCAAGCCAAAGTACAACATCGTCAAGGCACTTCTCTTTGAGAAGGACTTCTCTACCCTCACCATCACCGAGGTTGTGAACAAGATCCGCTCCCATGAGATGTTCATGATGGAAGAAATGGAATCATCTGCTTCCAACTCAAGCTCAAAGAAAGATCTTGCACTCAAGGCAAGTGAGAAGATCAAGCCCAAGAAGACCAATGCAAAGCCTCTTTCTTCCTCAAGTGAGAACGAAGACAAAAGTGATTCAAGTGATGTGGAAAGCGATGATGCAAAGCTTGCTCTTCTCATGAAGAGAACTACCAAGATGCTCTCCAAGATTGGCAAGAAGGGCTACAACTATGATCCCAAGAAGCAAAAGTTTCGGGCATCAAGAAGAAATGGTGAAGGAAGCAATAGGAAGTGCTACAATTGTGGAAGCTATGATCATCTATCATATGATTGTCCCAAGCCCGACAAGCGTGTATCAAGCTCAAGCAAGAAGAACGATGAGGATGAGAAGGATGCCGAGTACTACAAGAAGAGCTCATCCAAGAAGAAATCATCAAACAAGCCCTACCACAAGAAGAAGAGCGAACATCGTTCTCTCTTGGTCAATGAATGGGTAACCAGTGGTGAAACTTCAAGTGAGTCAAGTGAAAGTGAAGAAGAAAAGAACAAGAAGATCGCCGGTATCGCTATCAAGGATGATGAAGAGCCTCCACTTCCACCTCCACCTATGTGCTTCATGGCAAAACACTCCAAGGTGAGCGATAGTGATAGTAGTGACTCTTCTAGTAGTGATGATGATCTCTCACCGCTTGCTCTTAAGGGTCTTCTTGATGAATACACTTCCATGATTAAGAAACAAAAGAGTAAGTTCAAGACACTTGAAGAGACTCATGAGAAACTTAAGCTATCAAATGATGAGTTACTTGTGAAGCACAATGACCTTAGCAAAGAACATGATGCTTTGGTAGTGACAAACAAGTCACTTAGAGATGACCACAACAAGTTGCTTGATAAGCACAATGAGCTAATCGTCAAGCATGACGACATAACCGTGATTAACAAGTCTCTTGAGTCAAATCATAAGATGCTTAAGAAAGAACATGTGATCTTAGAGATGAAATATCAAGAGCTTGAGCTTGCATATGAGGCCATTGGTTCTAGTGGGCATGAAGATGCTAGAGAAGTCACTAAAACCAATGCCTCTACCTCATGTGATGATCTAGTTGAAGAACCTAAAGTCTTGCTTAATGATGAAAATATTGCATCCTCTTCCAAGACTAACCATGCTATGGTGAAAGCTCTTGAAGAAGAAGTGAGAAGCCTAAGGTCTTGTGTGAAGACTCTAGCCAAGGGTGAGGAGTTACACAAGGAGATCCTCTACTACAATGCAAGAGATTATGGGACAAAAGGACTTGGTTCTTTCCCTAATCCTATCAAGGAAACTCATAAGTCTAAGGAGCTATATGGGTGTTTCAACAAGGAGGTTGGGTCTTATTATCAACATTGCAAGGTCACCGGTTATCACACAAGGGAGTGCCCAATACCTACTCGCCCTTTGCCCACCTTGCCTAACAATTTCAAGTCCATGTACAATGATAACCATTTCTTGTTGATGAAGAAAAACAATGGCAAGGTTGCGGTCAAGTTTATTGGTGCCAAACCAAAAGTCAAGCCACCTAGAAGCTTATGGATTCTGAAAGTTCTTGTCACTCACATCAAGGGGCCCAAACTAGCTTGGGTTCCTAAATCTCAATCCTAATTTCTTGTGTGTAGGTGAACTACAAGGGCGGAGGGAGTCATTGGATACTTGATAGTGGCTGCACTCAACACATGACCGGCCAAGTAAAAATGTTCACCTCACTAGCGAATGATGTGGGAGATCATGAACAAGTATCATTTGGTGATAATTCTAAAGGAAGGATCTCCGAATTGGGTGAAATCTCTCTAACAAATGATCTATCCCTTTCCAATGTTCTCTTTGTGGATTCTTGTAGTTATAACTTACTTTCCATTGCACAATTTTGTGACCTTGGTCTTTCATGCACATTTGATGATGAAGGGGTCACAATTACTAACAAGAAAACTAATGAAG
Source organism: Cenchrus fungigraminus (assembly GCA_036936925.1). Taxonomy (NCBI): domain Eukaryota; kingdom Viridiplantae; phylum Streptophyta; class Magnoliopsida; order Poales; family Poaceae; genus Cenchrus; species Cenchrus fungigraminus. The sequence goes on along the minus strand of CM072780.1, from coordinate 36,713,258 downwards.
TTGTTTTCAAGGGATTCCGCTATGGCAATCTTTATCTTGTAGACTTTACATCTCATGAAGCAAACTTGACTACTTGCCTCATCTCCAAGACATCCAAGGGTTGGTTATGGCATCGCCGGATTGCACATATAGGCATGAGTCAACTCAAGAAGGCTTTCAAGAAGGGAATGGTTCTTGGTGTGAAGGATGTCACATTTGAGAAGGACAAGTTATGTAGTGCATGTCAAGCCGGCAAGCAAGTTGCAAGTCATCATCCTATGAAGGCTTATGTATCTACCACAAGACCATTGGAGCTCATGCACATGGACCTCTTCGGACCAACTACATACAAGAGTCTTGGTGGTAATCTCTATTGTCTTGTCATTGTTGATGATTACTCACGCTATACTTGGACATTCTTTTTGGAGGACAAGGGCAAGACGTTTGATATCTTCAAGAAATTTGCTACAAGAGCCCAAAATGAGTTTGGGTCATCTATGGTGAAGATTAGAAGTGACAATGGGTCGGAATTCCGGAACACAAGAGTGGAAGAGTATTGTGATGGTGAAGGCATAAAGCATGAATTCTCTTCAACATACACACCGCAACAAAATGGTGTGGTAGAGAGAAAGAACAAGATACTCATCACTCTTGCTAGAGCCATGTTGGATGACTATGAGGTTTCTCAAAGGTTTTGGGCGGAAGCTATCAACACGGCATGTCATGCTTCAAATAGAGTGTATCTCCACCGACTATTGATGAAGACACCATATGAGCTACTCATTGGGAGAAAGCCCGACATCTCCTACTTCCGGGTGTTTGGTTGTAAGTGTTTCATATTCAAGAAGAGGAAGCATCTAGGGAAGTTTGAGAGTAGGGTAGATGAGGGCATGCTTGTTGGTTATGCATCTAACTCCAAGGTATATAGAGTATTCAATAACTCTACACGAGTGATTGAAGAAACATGTGACGTGGAGTTTGATGAATCTAATGGCTCCCAAGGAGATGGCTTTTGTTGTGATGATGTAGGAAAAGAACCTCTCCGAGAAGCAATGAAGAAGATGGCTATTGGGGATATCAAGCCAAAGGAGGATGATGATTCTCACTCCATTCATGAAGATTCCTCCTCCGATAATGATGACAATGGTGATCAACCAAGGCGTGCAACATCATCCCCCACAAGACAAGATAGTCCATCGTCCTCACAAGAACCACCTCCTATATCACAAGACACTCAAGATCAAGTAGAGGAACCAAAGGAAGTTCAATCTCAAGATGATCCCACCTCTACAATATTTGGAAGGCGTACAAGGACTTCAACAAACCATCCAATTGATCTTGTCTTGGGTGATCCCAAGGGTGGTACAAGGACTCACCGCAAGCAATATGCCTCATTTTGCAAACATCATGCTTTTGTCTCTTTTGTAGAACCCACAACTATAGATGAAGCTCTTGGGGACCCGGATTGGATCTTGGTTATGCAAGTTGAGCTCAACAACTTCACAAGAAATCAAGTGTGGGAGTTGGTAGAGCGCCCCAAGAACAAGAACGTGATTGGCACTAAGTGGGTCTACCGGAACAAGCAAGATGAACATGGCATTGTGGTGAAGAACAAGGCAAGACTTATCGCCAAAGGTTACTCTCAAGTTGAAGGCTTGGACTATGGAGAGACCTTCGCTCCGGTGGCACGTCTTGAAGCTATCCGTATCCTCCTTGCATATGCATCTAGTCATAAAATGAAACTATTTTAAATGGATGTTAAAAGTGCTTTCTTGAATGGCTTCATCAATGAAGAAGTCTATGTGGAGCAACCTCCCGGTTTTGAGGATGCTACATATCCTAACCATGTCTATAGGTTGCACAAGGCTTTATATGGACTCAAGCAAGCTCCTAGGGCATGGTATGAGAGGCTTCGGGATTTTCTCATTGAAGCGGGATTCAAGATTGGTAGAGTGGACAACACACTATTCACAAAGATAATCAACAAAGAGCTTTTCATTTGTCAAATTTATGTTGATGATATTGTCTTTGGCTCTACTAACCTCAAAGTGTGCAAGGATTTTAGTGATCTCATGACTAGGGAATTCGAGATGTCAATGATTGGAGAGCTCAACTTCTTCCTTGGGTTTCAAATCAAGCAATTGAAGGAAGGGACTTTCATTCATCAAGAGAAGTACACTAATGATATTCTCAAGAAGTTCAAGATGGATGATTGTAAGCCGATTAAGACTCCAATGCCTACCAATGGACATCTCGACCTAGATGAGGGAGGTAAATCGGTTGACTAAAAGCTTTATCGTTCTATGATCGGTTCTCTCCTTTACCCTACCGCATCTAGGCCCGATATCATGTTTAGTGTTTGTATGTGTGCTCGGTTTCAAGCCAACCCTAAAGAATCTCACCTAAGTGCTTTAAAAAGGATCCTTAGATGCTTAAAATACACACCTAGCATTGGCTTGTGGTACCCCCATGGTGCTTGTTTTGAGCTCTTGGGTTATTCGGATTCGGACTTTGCCGGATGTCGAGTAGACCGTAAGAGCACTTCGGGTGGGTGCCATTTGCTAGGTCGCTCTTTGGTTGCTTGGTCCTCTAAGAAGCAAAACTCCGTGGCCTTATCCACCGCGGAGGCGGAATATATTTCCGCGGGGGCTTGTTGTGCTCAAATCCTCTATATGAAGCAAAGCCTCTTGGATTATGGTGTGGTTCTAGATAGGGTTCCCCTCCTTTGTGACAATGAAAGTGCCGTAAAAATTGCTAACAACCCGGTTCAACATTCGCGCACCAAGCACATTGATATCCATCATCACTTCTTGCGAGACCATGTTGCACAAGGGGACATTGTCCTTTGTGGTGTTCGCTCCGAGGAGCAATTGGCGGATATATTCACCAAGCCTCTTGATGAAAACACCTTTTGTAGGCTTCGGAGTGAATTAAATGTGCTTGATGCGTCCAACATCATGTAATGCTTGTCATATAGTTTGCATTTGCATATGTACATGATTAGGGGCTTGTCTAACCTTGATGAGATAGTGGTGAGTATGGGTCTTGCTTGAGCCGGTGGTTCTCTTGTTTCGCTCAAGGCATGTTGGAAGGCTCACCATGAATAAGCTTATCAAGGGTTCAAACTTGGTAAGTTAGTTTATCTTTCCGCTTTGCATTTATGCTTGTCATGTAGATTGCACTCATGTTTAATTTCATGCATTTGTTCTTGCATAGCATTGCGTGAGAGAAGTCACAAAGGGAACTCACACTATGAGAAAGTTGCTTAGCGTTCAATGCAAATCAACAACTCTTAAGGTGTGATGAGACAAATGATTGTGCTTAATGCCTATTGAGTTAAGTCCTAACGAGCTTAAGGTGTCTATCTCTAAGTTCAAAGGCAATTAACTCATACATTTCCTTTTTTGGAGTTCCCTCCTCTCCTTTGGTTCTTAAAGTGCCTATTTTATCTATGGTTTATCCCTTGTTAGGGAGCTAATTGTGTATCTATATGTATTTTACAAAGGAGTGTTTGAGGGGTGAGGTTGTCACTCAGAATTGATCCAAAAATGTGCTTGTGTTGGTTTGTGTGTGACATCCTTTGGATCAAAAATGAGATATAGATCAGTATTCAAAATTTGTCACCGTCGGATGAACCGCTGCCATGTAGGTTCCGGCGTCGGTTCATCCGGTGAAGGGGTCTGTGCACTCAGTTCGTCTCTGGTAGAAAATTTCCTACCGTCGGATGAACCGACGCTGCCGCGTTTCCAACCGGCGGTTCATCCGGTGCTGAAGGAAATTCAGCTTCCACACAGACCCTTGAGCAACTGCTCCGACGCATCTAGAAATACAGCCATCGGTTCATCCGGTGCGCAGTTTCACTGCGGAGCAGAACTGATCTGACGGTTCGACCGACGCTCACGTTTTTCCACTGTCGTTTCATCCGACGCTGCACTGACGCGTGGGTCCCGTCTGTCATAACGGTTGGCGACTTCCTCTTCCTTACTCGAACCCTAAACACTCGCCGTCGCCGTCCACCGCCCGTGCGCCGCCTCCACGCCGTCTCCGGCCATCTCTCACGCACGCGTGCATCCCTGCGCCCCTCCACCGCCTCTCTGGGCTCGCCGCTGACCTTCACCGCCGCTCCTCCGTGCGGATTTTGCGCGCGCGCCGCCGCCCTGCCCTAGGCTAGGGTTTGGCCCGCCGGCCGATTCCGGCCAGGCGCCGCCGCGGCAGCTCGCCGGCGTCCATCTGAGGGTGCGCAGGACGTCTCTTCCACCTCCACAGCCGCCCCTCGTGCTCAATCCCGGGCTGTGGTGAGCAGTTCTCCGTTTTCCCCCCTCTCTGTTACTGCTTCAGTTCAAATTAGGGGAGAATCGATGAAATTGCTCTTGTGGATTGCCTAGTACTCATGAGTAGTCAAATTGATAATCATCTTTCTGCTCATTTGTATGCTCGATTTCCTATAGTCATTACTATCTTCATGAAATTGAGCATTTTTGGTCACTGAATTGTGCTTGAGTCTGTTTGAACTGTGCTCTACACATCTCACACATTCATATCTGTACACCTAAGGACTGCCTAGAATTCCTTTCATTATCTTGTGGCAAGATTTCTTCTACTAGATGTTGCTAATTAGGCTCATATCTACTGCTTTGCTTTGCTTAAGGACATCTTACCTCTAGTTACATATCTTGTTTATCTTCATATCTCGCCATTCTATAATCTTCTATCATCTCTTTGACAGATGGCGGGCGACAAGAGGAAGGGTAAGGTGGTCGCCGAGCCGAAGAAGAAGAAGACCCGGCAGGAGAAGGAGTGGGACCGTGTTCTTCAGGTGCCAGACACTCAGGGTCAGCCACAACGGGGTATACGGATTGGTGAGAGTGCACAGAGACAGGGGGAGCAGCCCCAGAGTGAGCAGCAGCAGCCACAGCAGCAGTTACGGCGTTCAGGCCGTAGTCAGTAGACAGAACAGACAGAGACACCTCCTTCTGCTCCACGTTCCGGTCCTCGGACTCGTGGTGGACACACACAGCCGACACCGAGGCAGAGGAGAGCAGCAGTTGAGGAGTTGGTAGCACTTGAGCAGCAGGCACAACCAGCAGAGGGGCCAGAGCTTCCCAGGGGTCCGCGGGCAGAGGCTTTCAGTGTTTACATCGGCGACCTGCGGAACTTGCCCGGGCCGAAGATCAGGCGTTTGAGGAGTGTGCCCGAGGACGAGTGGTTCCCTCGTGGGCGGGAGGACTGTGACCCTCGCTTCTGGACGATCCTCCAGGAGAGCTTCTACACCTCCTACGTCCGCAGGGGTTCACAGCTGAGTCAGCACAGGATGCTTCAGTTCACAGCCCTCAAAGCAGCAGCAGCCGGGGAGCCGATCCTCCCTTTCTTCGACTACCTTCCCAGCTTGGCAGATCTAGTGAGCAAGAGGTCCCGGTACATTCCCGACTGGGTCCGGGTGTTCTACGCGACAGTCTACGTCGAGGCTGACCGGCTCTCCCTTCACTTCATGTTTATGGGTCAGCAGTAGAGGCTCACTAGAGAGAGGATCGCAGAGCTGCTTGGGCTACAGCTATATGACGACTCGATTCACTACTTGGCCTACCCTGACGTCGAGGCTCCTCGTCGTGCTCACTCACTTGTGCTACCCTCTGACGACGAGATCAGCTTCTTGTTCCAGCAGTCGTTCCTCCCCGGTACTCCCAGGACTCCGGACCGCTTGACTCGCGAGGCATACGTGGTACACTACGCGCTCCGGAGGTCCATACTCTACAGGATGGGGAACGCCGAGTCGCTCACAGGCGTGCAGCAGTGGCTCCTCATGTACATTATGGCCAAGCGCCCATTTGACTTAGTGGATATCCTGATCAGCGAGGTCGAGGACGCGATTATGGATGGCATGGGGATGACTCGACAGCAGCCGTTCGCTCACTGGATCAGTTGGATGCTATCACGTCTCGAGGCCCAGCGCTACATGAGTACTTTGGAGCAGTCCAAGTACATCTTTCCGACCTACCGGCCTCCGATGCCCGGTGACAGGAGGCAGGGTCCGAGAGGTTTGAGACGGGCCGAGGAGACTCTACAGGCTCGTGCAGCAGCAGAGGCAGTGATGGATGAGGCTGCCCGACAGGACGCTACTCTAGCAGCAACTGAGGCACCTCTACCACAGTACTTTGCGACTGATGACGAGTCCTCCAGTGACGACGACGACTTTGTGCCTGCCCCTGAGCCCGTGTTCCGAGTTCGTTGCACACACGACGACGAGGCCGGGGGTTCTACCCTGCCAGGACAGAGAGAGCCTGAGTCACCGATTCCTCCTCAGATTACTACTGCTTAGGTGACTCAGCCAGACCAGCTGACTTCCCTCATTCAGACACTGGCAGCTCAGACACAGGCCACCTTCCAGGTTCAGCAGCAGATGCAGGCTCAGTTCCAGCAGCACCAGGAGGCTCAGCAGGTGATCCTTGAGGGGATCCGTCAGCAGCAGGAGGCACAGAGGCAGCAGATGATTCAGCACCAGATGTTGACCACACAGATGTTCACATTCATGTCTGGTTGTCTCGGTCAGCTCTTCCAGCAGTCAGGGCTGCAGCTTCCTACACCTCAGCAGCTCCAGGCCGACCCGAGTGCTCCTCTACCAGCTGCCGGTGGGTTTGTGAACGTCCCGATAGCGTCTTTTCCACAGTCGCCACTCCTTCAGACGGGGATGTTCGCGGTACCTCAGACGACGACACCTCAGACGGTGGCAGCTACCACCTTTCTTCAGCAGCTTCAGATGACCACTCCGACGTCGACTCAGCTGCCGTCTCCGATCACCACAGGGCCTCTTATCTTTGAGACGCCAGCTCGTGCCACGCTACCTAGTCCGCGGGTGTCTTCACCTCTTCCGAGCTTTGCTACACCGCGGACTCAGGGTTTGGATCAGGATGATCAGTACCTTCACGCCATCACCACGCAGATCTCCACCGCGGTTGCCTCCGATCCAGCAGTTCAAGGTCCCGAGGTCACTCAGGCTATTACTTCAGGCACACGAGTACCTCTCCACCTCCTCCACCTCAGACAGATCCAGCTTCAGCTTCTCCGGCGTGGTCCGGCCTTGAGTCTGACGAGGAGGACGCTTCTGGTTTCACCGTCGAGCCTTCGAAGGCTATCTCTACCTCACCGCCAGATCCCACCTTTCCACCTCAGCAGGATTAGTTCTCTTTTTGGTGCTCGTTGCCAAAGGGGGGGATAGATAGGGGGAGTAGAGATAGGGGGGAGTTAGGGGAGAGTGCTAGGAGTTCGAGTTTTTGTTGCCTCTCTCGCTTTTGTGGAGTTTCATGATGAGACATGTATTTGGATCTTGTGTATGTCGTTGGTTTACATGTCTAATCATGTTTGTGGTGCTCGTTTACCTTAATGCATGTGTGTAGTTGTTTGTTACTTGGTTCATGCATTAGTAGTAGAGTTTATATGCTTTAAATTCAAATTTTCGTATATCTCTACTCGTGTTGTCATCTATCACCAAAAAGGGGGAGATTGTAACCATCTAGGCCCTTTCGCACCTTTGGTAAGGGTGTGTTTCGGTGATAAATGACAACCATATGTTTGTGACTAACCTTTGTTTTGTAGCGGATTATATCTTGGGTTATTGTCATGAGTATTGAATGAAAAGAGACCCCTCAATTTGAATTTATGGATGACCAATGGACAAATACTACAAGGCTAAGGACTTTGTTAGTTCCAAGTGTTACAAGGTGATGAAGGACACTTGGATTGCTAGTTTGTAGTGTTTGACCGTACTATTAAGAGGGGTTCATGCACTAGTAGCTTGACCATGCACCAAAAGCCATGAAAATATGCACACTCAAGTTCCTTGGATAATAAATAGCTCAAAGTAATCATGGAAGCAAAGTAGAAGCAAAAGAATCAACGGAAAACTCAAAGGCGTTTGAATTGGACGAGTTAAAATTCAAAGCATAGCGTCGGATGAACCGACGCCTGCATTTCTAGTTGCGCCAGATGAATTCAGCGGCCAGGAATCTCAAAAGGGACCGTCGGATGAACCGACGGTATAGGCAGCGGTTCATCCGATGCCTTAGGGTTTGGTAACAGTACTGATTGAGCTTCAACGGCTTCAGCACCGGATGATCCGACGGGGTACTCAACGGTTCGTCCGACGCTTACATTCAAATCATACAGAGACGCGTCAAAAGGATTGCTTCAGCACCGGATGAACCGACGCTTCAGAATCAACTCAGCGGTTCATCCGACGCCTGCGCTTGAACTACACAGTACCGCACCGAGTGGGTGCTTTTCAGCACCGGATAGACCGACGGTACGTCGGTGCAATGTCTGCGTCACTTAGGTTCAACGGCTATATAGGGGCATGTGTGTGACCGGATGATCCGACGCCTGCTTGGGGGGAACCATCGGTTCATCCGACGGTACTACTTTTCAGAGAAACTTTTCCAATGGCTAGCCTCCCTTGCTAGGCCTATAAATATGACCCCCCTGCGTCTCTTGAGCTGCCTTTGCCACTCTGAAGATCTACAGCAGCCAAGGAGAGAAGGAGATTGTGTTCTTGCTCATTGGGATTCTCTTCCTCTTGATTGAGGAGCTCTTTCTTAGTGATCAAGGGTTTCAAGGTGCATACATGGCTTAGCTGAGTGCTCAGGTCAAGTGAAGGTGTGTGGGCTTGTTACTCTTGGAGTTTGACGGCTCCTAGACTGTCTTGGTGCTTTGGGGGTTCTTGGTGAGCTCTTGGAGATTGTGGGAGCCTCAAGAAAGCTTGGTGTATACGGTTCGAGACCCACCGTTCCGGGGATGGAGAACGGGTACTCTTAGTGAGCACTTGAGTCTTGGTGACTTGAGGGGGAGCAATACTCTTAGTGAGTGCTCCAACGTGAATTAGGGAGAAGCGTCAACTTCTCGATACCACGGGAAAAAATTCAGTTGTCTCTTGTGCCTCTCTCTATACTTTCTTGGATTTATTTTCAGCACCTAATATCCGCACTTAAGTTTCGTTGCCTTTGTTCTCTTTAAATTGCTTGTTTGCATCTTATCTTGACTAGGTTGATCTATATCTCTTAGTGTGATATTTGCTAAGAAAACTCTTGTTAGTGTGCTTAGTAGTAGAGAAAAACTTTTTTAGATGAGCAACACTAGTTGATAGGCTAAGGTTTTCTTCATGTCTTAGAAATTGAAAAGAAGGCCCATATTCAACCCCCTTATACGGGCTATTGATCCTACAGCCCAAAACATTCAAATCTGGATACATCATGGGGAGGTTCCATGACCTGTAGCATTGAGTGCGTAGCTTCCTCCACCCTTGCCCAACCAATCGACATGCATTTTTAATAGGACAAATTTTTATTTTGAACTCAGCAACCTTAATTATGCAAGTGTTTTGGCTTTTCACCAATTTAACGACTAATTCGTTATCAGAGAACATTACCTTTGCTTAACCTGGGCTTTTGGGATGGCAAAAGCTGCAAAGGTGCTTGACCAACAATGTGTACGTTTGTTCCCTTTCTGTTGACACTTCTGTTGAATCTACTGTTTGCATTGCCATCTTGTATACCATTGGTGAACCGTCATCATCTGCTTCACAAGACATCCTGATAGCCTGAATATACAAAACGGCACCCATTTAACAAAATACTACAGAAGTGAAATATAAATGCAGATGACTTCATTCTTATTAAATACAAATAAAATAGATCTTACCCAACCTGTTGTAGCACTTCTTGCACGGGCTCTTCACAGAATGGAGAAGCAATTGGGGTTTAATATTTTGACTGAAAGCTTAGCTGGAAATGTCAACCGATTTTCAGATCTAAAACCCTAGAACCGAAAATCAGAAATTTTTAGTACCAGCAGAACGACACTTAGCTGGATCTTTATATTGAATGCGAGGAGCAGACGCGAAGAGAAATAATTTAGAATTCAGTTTGGATGGAAAGCAACGAGACAGTGTAGAAGACAAGAGGAGATTTCTGGCGATACTACATTATAGGTCTTCAAGCAAGATGTGGGAGATATGTGCAGTGTCGGAAGAGCTTTGTGAAGGCGGAACCTGGAGAAGAGCTAGAAGACGCGTAGCCGACAGTGTACTATACACCGAGCGGCGACCTCGTCGCCATTGTCGCCGGTAAATGGACATGGACGAGCATTGCTCAGAAGCCGATTTACTCGAGCACGTGGGGTTACAGAGATTTTGACGACGACGGCGGACGAACGTTACAGCGACTGCTCACGGCGTCCGTGAAGAAGTGAGACGGCGCGGGGTGGAGACGAGACGGCGTAAGCGATATTGTTTTCTATTGAATCCATCGGATGCCGTCCATTCAATGGCCAACGGTTTTGCGATACGCAGTACCCTCTGTTCGCCTAAGGCCGTTTAAACACCGTTTAAACGGTAAATAGAGCTCGACCGTGTCGTTTTTTTAGATCAAAGGAAGAATTATATTATATCAAAGTTGAGTACATCATCAATTTACAAACAGCACTCTCAAAGTACTCACGCTCAAAGCAGCTCCAAATCTCAATCACAAACCTGTGTAAAAAATCAAATAGAAGGCCGCACAGGTATACGCTCAGCAAGCAGGCTGAGAACAAGCGCCCAAAGAACGACGACCAACATCCTTGTAGGTTGGAACGAGCACAATCTTCTTCTTCCTTCATGCATCTTTCTTCTTCCTCTTTCTGCCACCGATGGAGAAGAGAGAGTGATCCCAATCTATCTGAAGACAGACTTATCTCACAAGCCTTTCACCGTGGTTGGATCTAACCACGACAAAACGGAGAAGTGGCCGGAGAAAATTATTCCATGATGACGGCACCATCCCCGCCTCAGTGTTGCCATCTGGAAACCTAAATCTCCATGTCGTCACCCCAAAAAAATTGTTGACGCCGTAGATGCCGTCGCCACCTCTTTCATCGAAGCCGCCATGGAGAGACACAAGCCTCCCTATCGCATCACCGTTGCCGGAGAGAAGGAGGAAACAAATCTCCTATACCGCAAAACGCGGCATGGAGAAACTTTAACCCTCCTTCAGACCTCCGACGAGATGCCAGAGATGAGAAGTGAGGGGGACCAATAATGGAGGAACGGGAGGGAAACAGGCACCGGCGGCAGGGCGCGCCGCCCGTGTCGCCATCTGGGCGACGCGGGGGCGAGGGTGGCGGTTTTAGCCCTAAACGGTGAATTAAACAGTTAGCCCGTTTAAACCGTTCAAAACCGTCTAAATTGTCTAAACAAAATTGAGTTAATCACGATTATATGCATGAAATGACCATTTAATTCATAGTTTAGCCATAAGAATGATTACAACTACCACAATCAACATCGAAACAATTAACATCGTAAGTATATGAAGTGTTATAAGATATAGATTTCTTTCACAAAAAATATTTTGTAGAATACTTAGTTTTTACATGTGCAAATACGTACACCACCTAGCATATTTGACTTTTATGTACATAAATATATATTTTTTTATTATTATTATGCAAAACCGGTTGTTTAACTCCGTTTAAACACCGTTTAAACGGTCTAAACACTAAACAGAGGGTGACCGACTGTTTACTGTTTAGCGTTTAGGAAAACATTGGCAGTACCCAGAACACACAGTCGGAAAAATTGCTTTACGCTTCGCTCTCTGGCTCTCTGCACGCACAACCACCGCGCGGTTCCTGAGCGCCCCTCTCTGTCATTCAGCCGCGTAAAGGACAACCTTGAGCATGGAAAAGAACAAACTCCAATTTCCCCAAACGACACATGGAAAAAACAGAATGCACTAGCGAGCATGGAGCTGCATCATATGAAGGTGTGGAAATTCCTAGCTTATTTCAAGTGCGTGCAGTGACATGGCCGGCGCCCGGCGGTGCATTGCAAGGGTAGCAGGTGGCAGGTGCAGGTGCATCAGCGCTAACGCACAACTCTGGATGCAATCTGCACGACAAAACAAAACGTGGCGGCCGGAATTCCCGCCGCGGTTCTGCCGGGTAGGAAGTACTAGGAACGGATTACGAACGGTTTGGAATCGAAAATTCTTCTCCTTCAAACTGAAAGCCCTGCCGCCGCGCGCTTCGATCTCCTGATCCATTCCACCATCCACACCCAGAAACAGCCCATGGGCAAGAAGACGACGCCATCCAAGAGGCCGCGGTTGGCGGCGGCGGCGGATGAAGCCGGCGGCCAGAAACAGCCGCCCGACGGAGGAGGAGGAGGAGGAGATCCCGACGACCTCGACCTGACCAGCCGCCTCACGGACGACCTCCTATTGGAGATCATCACGCTCCTCCCTATCGCCGATGGCTGCCGCACCCAGATCCTCTCCAGGCGATGGCGCCCGCTATGGCGCTCCGCGTCGCCCAAGCCCAACTACGAGATCACGGTCTTCACGTGTGGGTCAGAGCCGACGCCATCCTCCGCGACCTCCCGGCGGGCCCCATCCGCCGCTTCTCACTCCGGTGGGATAATTGCGGCGCGTTCAAGAACTACCCCGTCGTCGACAACCTCCTCCGCCACCCTGTCCTTGACAACCTCCAGGTGTTGGAGCTGTCCTACTCCCCTGGCTTGGAGGCGGGTCATCATAACCCGCCGCCGCCGGTCATATTCCGGTTCTCGCCGACTCTGCGCGTGCTCAACATATCCTGTGACTTCGGCAGAATTGACTTCTCCATGAGCGACGCCTGCTGCACGGTCGACTTCCCACAGCTCGAGCACCTTGCCCTCAAGCACATCTCCATTTCAGAGAGTGCCCTCCATGCCTTTCTGTGAAAATGCCATGTCCCGCAGAGCTTGGTGCTGCACCACAACATCGGCTATCGCCATCTCCGGATCAGCTCCCCGACGCTTCGAAGCCTTGGCATAACAGATGGTCACATAAGAGACACTCGGAGTCAAAAATGCCAAGCGACAAGGTTTGAATAAGTTGTCATTGAGCATGCTCCGCTGCTGGAACGCCTCAGCCCACATGACATCATGTATCACATGAAGATCCGAGTTATCCACGCACCCAAACTTAAGGAATTGGGATATCTATACTTTGGTGATAAGACCATGGTTTTCAAGGTATTATTAGGAATTTTCATATATTTATATGTTGCACTCCAGGCTCTCTCATTCACTTATGTTTTCGTTCTGCTCAGGGAGTGGAGCTCGTCAGTCTGACCAATGTGATCCGCACGGTGAAGATTTTAGCCCTCAAGACCGCTCTTGATGTGGATATCATCATTGAATTCTTACAATGCTTTCCCTGCGTGGAGAAGCTAAACCTCGTAATGCAATATGATCTTTGTTAAAATTTTATTCATGTCGTGGTGCAATGCTAGTTTTGCTCTAGCATATCATGCATCGATCTCTTATTGAACCCTAGCAAATAATGTTGTGTTTGCATCCTCCTTTTTTTTTCTTTTCCAGGTAGACACTGGAAGAAGGATTGAGAATGCACAGCGCGATGTTTCACTTGAATGCCTTGATGCCCATCTCAAGGATGTCCAGCTAACACCTTATAAGGGCAGGAAGTCACAAGTACAGCTGGCAAGATTCTTTCTCTCAAATGCTAAAGTACTGAAATTCATGACGTCTGCTGGCATTCTTCGTGAACCCCGTGCTAAATGGATTGCAAGTCAGCATGAGAAGTTAATGCTGGACAATAGAGCTTCTCAAGATGCTGAATTTCATTTTAGTAAAAAGCTAAGGTACTAGTATATGTGGATGGTGGTACACACCAGTATGATTATTACTTTGCCATCCCTGAAATCATGGTTCTGACCCAGCTTCTATTTTTATCAGCATGAGAAGTTGATGCTGGACGTACAACAGAGAGCTTCTTAAGATGCTGAATTTTGTTTTAGTAAAGCTAAGGTAATATATGGATGATGGTACACACCAGTATGATTATTATCTGTCATCCCTGAAATAATGGATCTGATCGAGCTTCAATTTTTTATTAATTAGTAACCCTTGTCAGCAAACAATATCTATTTCATCCCATATGTGTTGAAGATGCAAAGTGCAAGTCTGCAGCAGCACTTAGATCCAATTAAAGAGGTGTAGTGTTCAGTGTTCTAATTTTGGGTACCAAACCAAAGTTCTATGTCGCCCATATTATATTGGGTGAATTATCAGTCATGTTTTATGGATGTAAGTGTGTGTTGATCATTCGTCATCCAAGAATTCATTTTCTGATTGTCTTTTGTCAGCCTTGTTATTTCAAACAGTATATGTTTCGTCCCTTATGATTATCTAAGTTGTCAATTACAAGTCTGCAGCAGCACTTGTAGGGTTTAAAAGCACAGTTCAATTAAACCAAAAGTTTCTTATTTTGTATTCCAAGAGGTGTGAAGTGGCAATTTTGGGCACCAAAATTACAAGTCACTCCACGGCTTTGCTTTCAAAAATATTGATCACCATTTGAAATTGAATATACGCATGTATTATCTGACTATATTAATCCGCGTCCGCTCCGACACCGATCCAACTCGGCACCATATCCGACATCCGAAAAAATCCGCATCCATAATCGCATCCATGTAATATCCACTCCGCTCCACATCCGACAAAAAATATGGATGCGGTTGCGGTAAAGGTATTATACGATACGATGCGCTTTCATCCCTAAACTTCGGTACCCCGAAATAGTGCATTCAGGCTGAAACATAAGTTTTGCATCTTTTTACGTGTCGAATGTTTTCGAAATGCTCCAAAAACACTCCCAAACATCATTTTGGGTCTAATGGAGTAGAATGAACGCATTTGGTGTGAAATAAGTTTGGCAGCTTTGGCACCCCGGCTCAAAACACAAGTCTTGCATCTTTTTACGCGCGTCGAATGTTTCCGAAATGCTTCAAAACACTCCCATACATCATTTTGGGTCTAATGGAGTAGAATGGATGCATTTGGTGTGAAACAATTTTGGCAACTTCGACACCTCGAAATAGTGTATTCAGGCCCGAAACACAAGTTTTGCATCTTTTTACGCGTTGAATGTTTCCGAAATGCTCCAAAACACTCACATACATCATTTTGGGTCTAATGGAGTAGAATGGATGCATTTGGTGTGAAATCATTTTAACAACTTTGGCCCGAAATAGTGCATTCAGGCCCGAAACACAAGTCTTGTCGGGGTTTGATACCGACGGCAAGTAAATTTCGGTATGTTCGTGCGTCGGATCCGGACGGTTGGGACTAGAGACACAAGGGTTTATACAGGTTCGGGCACCGCGGGGAGCCTTATGTCTAGTCGGGGAAAGTTTCTATATGCTCAAGGGACTTGTAGTAGGGGATACAAGCTTTGGTCGGGAGAGGGACCTGGTCCCAAGGCTCCCCGGGGTGGTGAGCGTCCAGTGCTCTTGAGTTTGTGTGTGTTGTCTGGTTTTGTCGTCGTTATTCGTCTGTTGGTTGTTCTCCCTGTTCAAGGTACTTACTTCTCCTTTTATAGTTCAAGGGGGCAGGTGTACAAAGGGTGGGATGGTAAAATCGCGCCCTGCTATAGTGCTGTAACGGTGCCGGAACAGTTGTCAGAACAGTGCCGTGGTGTGAACCTTCATCTTCGATTGGTGTTGTACGCTTGGCTAGCCGTGGTAGTCCCTGCGTAGGGCGGCGTAGGCGGCGAGCCCCTGCCCCGAGGCGGCTGCCCTCAACTTGCTGTCCCATGCACTTGGTAGGTCGGGAGCTTCTCATGCAAGCCCCGACCTTACCTCTGGTTGTAGTTTTGTCGGGACGCGTTGCCTGATGACTTATCCGCGAAGGATTTGCATGTCCTTGGTCGCTGTTGCGCTCTTAAGTGACGGGATGTGTTCACAGTGGCCCTCCCACGCCGGAGAAATCTCATCATCACCTGACAGCAGGGATCCTCCTGCCATGTGACCCTGGCACGTCCGCGGGCGGCGCGGAATCGCTCCCGCCATGTTGCGGTTCCCATCAGAGGGGGCTCGGCGCTTGGTCGAGAGAGGCGAGGCCTTAGGTCGTGCGAGGCGGAGTCTTCCCTCGGGGTAGCCATTAGGCCGGGACGCCTTCTTAAGTCGCGCGGGGCGAACAATTAAGTCGGAGTCGGGCCTTTGGGCGATACAGGATTAATGTTGGGTGATGACGGTGGGCTGACCTTTCTGGAGTTGATGCTGGGCCGTAGTGACCGTGAGACTTCTTAGTCTTGTAGATGGGGGAATTAGGGGCTAAGTTAATTACCTCTAGTTTATCCCCTCTCAAGACTGGCATCTTTTTACGTGTCGAATGTTTCCGAAATGCTCCAAAACATTCTCAAATATCATTTTGGGTCTAATAGAGTAGAATGGATGCATTTGGTGTGAAAATCTTTTGGCAACTTCGGTACCCCAAAATAATGCATTCAGGCCCGAAACACAAGTCTTACATCTTTTTACGTGCCAAATGTTTTCGAAATGCTCCAAAACACTCTCATACATCATTTTGCATCTAATAGAGTAGAATGGATATATTTGGAGTAGAATTGATGCATTTGGCCTCGACCCGGAGCTTCCTATCTCGCTCGAAGCCTCGTTTCCGAGACTCGCCTATGCGGGTAGAACTCAGACCGTCCGACGCATGATGCTGACGGTTGCTGAGACGAGGAGAGAGGCGATACGAGAGGCAATCGAGATCCCGTCTTAGGCTCGCAACTCCGGCGACCTGAGACTGCTACGCCGGCGGCTATTTCGGCCCTGGTGCCCACGCCACATCGACGACGGCGAGTGGTCGACGGCCACCTGCACATCGTCAGTTAGCTGTTCCGGCACCGCCGACCATCACTTTCCCTGAAACCTAACTTCCCGGTTTCTAGTGCCGCTTAGGTCTTAGAACTTGGGATCTCGACTGGCCGGTGGTTCATCTACCACGCGGCACTTCTTTCCTCTCTGGACGGCCATTATGGCGGACGTCAGAGGAGGAGCTGTTGGAGGCGGCGACGATTGTCGTGCGTCTGGTTCGAATGTCGCTGATCTGATGCAGAAACTGAACCTGACGGTGGACGAAAGCAATGTGGCAGAGTTCAGTGACGACGAGGAAGGGATGGATGAGGTCGTTGTTGAATGGGCGCTGGTGGGGAAAGTGTTGTCTCCATCAACTTTGCACATCAACACCATCCACGGTGCCATGACGCGTGCCTAGGGCAAGCCATATGGTATGAAACTCCGCTCGATCGGTGAAAGGGGTGACAATCTTTTTGTTGTGGAGTTTGGTGCCAAATTTGATATGGACCGAGTGCTTGCTGCTACGCCTTGGGTAGTTGGCAAACATGTTGTGATCCTGAAAGAATATGATGAAAAGCTGAGGCCCTCTGAAATTCGGTTCGATCACAGGGGTATCCGTGCCATGAGGTTGTTGGGAGATGTACAATAGATGGATGTTGACGAGGATAGAAAGGTGAGTGGAGCCTTCCTTAGGGCTCGTGTGTCTATTACGCTCAGCAAACCGATCAAGAGAGGAGTTCTTTTGAAGATGTCTAAGAATGGTGATCCGGAGTGGTTCGATGCACAGTATGAAAAACTACCCTTCATCTGCTTCTCATGTGGCATCTTGGGCCATTCAGAGATCGAGTGTGCAAATCCGGCACCTAGGAATGAGAAGGGTAAGCTCCCATATGATCGTGAGGTACCACTACGTGCTCCGGATGACAGGAGAAGGAAACTCCAAAACTTTGTGGATGCTGCCGCGGAATCATATGGTAGTGGAACATCATCCGGAGCGAGATCTGCTCGTGAGGGGCCTGGTAGATCTGAAGGCAAACAATCTGATCCAAGCAAAGAAGATGGAAAAGATGTAGGGAGTGATGATGTGGAGGAGGTAATGTCACCTCTGAAGAAGCAAGGAATGGAGATTCATATGGCGACTGGAATGGCAAACTCGACAGGGCGCCAACTCTTCCCTGATGTGGGAGTGGAAACTAAGCAACTGGTGAAGAAGAGGAAATCGAAGAGATCGGGACCTAGCTCTTCCCAAACCCCAGATCTCAACCTACCAGCAACTGGCTAACTGGTAATTCCTCCTGGTTTGGTCAATTCTCGTGTGAATCAACTAACTAGGGACCGTGGCAATAATGTATGTGTGCCTGTTGAGTTGTCGAAGAAGCAGAAGCTAATGGAGTCTAAATCCACCGTAGGATCGGCGACGGCTGCGAGCGGCAGCCCTCGCCGGGAGCCATGAAAATCTTAAGCTTGAACTGCCGGGGCTTGGGTCAGTCCGAGGTAGTTCGCGAGGTGCGTAGCTTGGTTAAGCTACATAGACCTACGGTGGTGTTCTTATCAGAAACTCGGCTTTTCTCTGACCGAGTAGATGGATTGCGACAGTCCCTTGGTTTTACCTTTGGTATGGGTGTTGGAAGTTATGGCAGAGGTGGTGGTCTTGCTCTCTTATGGACAGGAGAGGTTAAACTGAAGATTAAAAGTTGTGACAAACTGCACATTGATGTGTCAGTTCTAAATCCAGATAATGATGTTGAGCTATGGCGTTTCACTGGATTCTATGGAGAATCGAGGAGAGAACTTCGCCATCGTAGTTGGGACTTGATGAAGTTTCTTGCTGATCAGAGCTCCCTTCCTTGGCTCTATGCTGGAGATTTCAATGAGATTCTTGATGCTAATGAACAGTTTGGTGGTAACATCCGGTCGGAAGGACAAATGGATGGATTTCGGGATGCAGTCAGTGCTTGTGGGGGGCTTTGCGAATGAAGGGTTACTAGACATGTTCCAAGCTGTTAAAGTATGGCACGTCCAGACAACAGAATCTGATCACTGCTGTTTGATGATTGAGCTCCATCAACAGGCCAAACAGAGAAGGAATGGTAGGAGGAATTTTCGCTATGAAAATATGTGGAGAAGGGATGAATCTTATGTACAACTAGTTCGGTGACTCAGAGCTAGCAACCGATTTAAATCAGCTAAATGCACGGATGGCAAGGGTTCGGGATTCCCTGCAAGAGTGGGATCAGAATGTTTTTGGTTCAGTAAGGAAAATGCTAGCTCGCTTGCATCGAGAGCTTGAACAAACAAGACGATAGTCCATTGGTTCTGGGCCTTCACGCAAAGAGAAACGACTTATGTCACGGATCTCTGAACTCCTATCCAGGGAAGAAGTGATGGAAAAACAAAGGTCTAGATTAGACTGGCTGAAAGACGGTGATCGCAACACATCATTCTTCCAAGCTAAATCAAGGTAGAGGGCGAAAACTAATAAGATCACGTCGTTGGTACGTGATGATGGTGTGATGGTCACCAACCAGGAGGATTTGGAGACATGTGTAGTGGATTACTACCGACACCTATTCACTACACAAGAAATCTTGGAACCAGAGGCTATCCTTGAGCATGTCCCCTGTAAGGTGTCAGAGGTGATGAATGAATCTCTCTCTCGTCCTTTTAGTGCTGAAGAAGTGGAGAAGGCAATTTTTATGATGGGTCCAAATAAAGCCCCGGGACCGGATGGATTAACACCAGGGTTCTACCAGACACATTGGGATATTTTGGGACCTAGTGTAACAGCGGCAGTTCTGAATTTTCTCAGTGGAGGAGGTATGGTGGAGGACATGAATCAGACGACTATTGTTCTCATACCAAAAGTCAAGAACCCACAATTGATGAAGCAGTTCAGGCCAATATCTCTCTGCAACGTGATTTACAAAATATGCTCAAAGGTACTGGCTAATAGAATTAGAGGTCTGGTGGATGATATCATCTCAGAAGAGCTAAGTGCTTTTGTGCCGGGGCGACTAATAACTGACAATGTGCTAACTGCTTATGAATGTACACATTACCTCAAGAGGAAGAAGGGAAAGAAAGGAGCATGTGCAATTAAATTGGACATGGCGAAAGCTTATGATCGTGTGGAATGGGAGTATCTACGAGGCATCATGCTTAAGCTTGGTTTTGATGGCACCTTTGTGGAACGATTCATGAATTGTGTGACCTCAGTTTCTTTTTCTGTTAGAGTAAATGGGCAACTTTCAGAGACATTCAAACCATCTAGAGGGATCAGACAGGGAGACCCAATTTCCCCCTATCTGTTTCTTCTATGTGCTGAGGGGTTATCATCACTTCTTAAATCGGTTGGTCCAGTGCACTTGGCCAGAGGGGTGCGCGTCGGCATACACGCCCCATGGATCTCGCATCTTCTGTTTGTGGATGATTGTATTGTCTTTTCTAAAGCATCGCAAAGAGGGGCCAACCGACTAAAGGAAATCCTAGACCTTTACAACAAAGGATCGGGTCAACTAGTTAATCGAGAAAAGTCAACAGTTTTCTACAGCAAAAATTACGATGAAGAAATGAAGGCTGTTGGGGGGGGTCCAAAAATCGGATGGGATCCCCGAACACAGATGATGAGAGACTCGCGGACAAGCACACGAAAGAATTCAAGAACGAGGAGACAAGAAATCTCCGAAAGCCTGATTTCACCTCAAAAGTTGCGAACCCCTTTACACGTGCTCTCGAACCCCCTTTTATAGGGAGGCGAAGGGACTTTTACATTCCGAGATTGCCCTCGAATCTAAAGAATATTCCAAGTGTGAACATGTACATGAATGTCTTTTACATCCTGTGATTTGCGGAGCTAATTTCACATATTTACAAGCCGGCCACTAGTTCACACTTCGAACCCGGACTTTTGATGCCACGCCTTTGACTGGGTCTCCCCTTGACCTTCGACTCTCCATTCGCGGAAGTCACCAAATATTCAGATTCCTGAATCGAGATTCTGACATCACAGCCGAAGTAGAGTTCATCGATCCCGCGGAGGTTTCCGAAGTTTCCATCGCCAGAGTTTCCCGAATCTGCAATAATCTCCGAAGTTTCCGCTGTCCTGAAACAAGAAACAGACCCGCGAACTCATGCCCATTCGGTGATCATTTTGCCAAAAAGCGGCAGGTTAGCGAATTTCTTAGAGATCGTGGAAATGAAATCTTCACTTAGCTCTTTCCTGCTCATTTCCGTGAATTCGCCGAAGTCCTGACATCTCCGAAGTTTCGAGGGTGAAAGGTTTTTACCCAATTCCCCAACACTAGCCCCTCGGGGAAGCGGGTTGACTCCGATGATCCGTTTCCACGAAAAACTCTCAGAATTTCGGTAAAAAACGTCACCCTCGGAACGTCGGAGTGTACACGCGTCTCCCCTGAAATGCGCAACGGTCATCCCGAGACATCTTCTCAAAACTACCCCCCTCTTCCCCTATAAATAGAGACCCAGCACGGTAACTTTATTTCACCGCTTCGCCGTTTTCTCCGAACTTTTGAGGCACTCGTAGCTCAAGGCCTTTCGTCTCAAGATTCCCGAAGTTTGGTAACTTCTTCGATCCTCTAAGGTAGAACATTTGTACCTCTTATTTTTTTTAGTGTCATCTCCTTTTTTCGTTGATTTTTTGTTAGTCATAAATTAAATGTATTCGTTATTTTTCTTTTCTGAAAAAGGTGGCTCGTACTAAAAGCATAGCTAGACCAATGACTGCCGAAGAACTGGCTGCTGCTGGCACCTTGTCATCATCGGAGAATGCTCCTCCTGGCACACGTAGTCCGGCTGCCGAAGGTGTTCGTGAATCTGGTAGCCGCGAAGATGGGGAGGTTCGATCTGGGCATGAATCCGATGATGGCGAAGATATTTCTAATGTCGAAGTCAATCTTAATGAGCTGATATCTTCGAAAGCTTCATATCCCCCGACCTTTGTTTTCGGGAGATCAAAAGTTACCTCCGAACTCATTATGGAATATGAAGAGGCTGGCTTCTTCCCTTCTGGTGATGGTCGTCCACCTTCTGACGAAGAGACTCCTTCTCCCGAGGCGGATGAGATTGTTGTCTTCAGGGATTTTTTCGTTTGTGGTCTCAGATTTCCCTGCGATACTCTTCTTCCCGCTATTCTTGAGAAGTTCTCTGTGAAGATACATCAACTGACACCTAACTCTTTTCTGGAATTCTCGAAGTTTTTCTGGATTATGAAGACTTTCAAATGCACTGCTGGTGCTGATGTTTTTGCGCATTTGTTCGAGCTTGTTATTGAGAAGGATATCCTCAAACTCAATGATGGAAACTTCTACGAAGCTCACTACGGGTGCTGCACCTTCAATACCCGAAGGAAGAATGTTCACCAGAATCTTACTCGCATTCAACTTGCTCCTTGTGGTAAAAACAACTTGCCCGAAGATTGGCGGTCATACTGGTTTTATTTGAAAGTTGACATGTCCAAGGTTCCTGGCTACACTGGTCCGGCTCATCCATTTTATTCGCCCATGACCCCGGTCACCGCTGTTAGTACTGCTACTTTTAACAGTTGGGCCCTTGGCTTCAAGAGTTGCGAAAATGGTTTCTATCTTGCTAGCACCATTCTCGGTGGTCGTGATGCCATTGAAGAATTTGTTGTTGCTCGAGTTTGGCCCTTGTCACATGGCTGGAAGCCTTCAGATATTGTTTTTCTTGAAGTGGACTGGGCTTCTCAGAAAGTGCCATTTCCGCGATTTGGCCTGTGACTCGAGGATGGTCAAAGCTTGGATGATTTATCCTCGAAGTTGAAGAGAAGGTCACAGATATGGTTGGCGAATTCACTCTGAATGAATATAAGGCCTACAAGCATATCGTGAAACACAAGAAGAGAGTGAACCGTGTGTTCTCAGAACTTGGTGCAGAAACCGCCCTTCGATCTTGCCCGCCGGGTGTAGATAAGAAGGTTCCAACTATTGTTGCTGCTAGCTCTTCAGCTGCTCCCCCTAAGGCTCGAAGGAAAAGGGCTTCGCGGAAAGAAAAGGCTAAAGACGATGCTGGCAACACTTCCTCCCCTGCTGTTTGCCCATCGAAAACTAAATCCCTAAAATCCAGCAAAAGGAAGAGAAAAGCTTCCGAAGGTGCTTCCGACGCTGAGATACAAGCGGCTTCTAGTCTTACGAAGTTGGGCAGGAAGAAATCCAAGAAAGCTGTGAAGAAAGTTGTCGCTGTTGTTGTTCAGCGTGTTCCCTCTGCGCTTTCTGATGAAGAGATGATGGATGAACCTCGCCGAACAGGTTTCTTTTCTTGCTTATGCTGTGAATTAAGATTCGGAGTTCGTCATGCTTATACTCCGGGTTCTGAGAACGAATTTGTTGATGTTGGAACTTTTTCAGACATTGTCCCTGAAGCTCGGGCCACTCCTGGTGATTCTTCTGCCCCTGCTTCCGCTGAGGCTGGCACTTCCAAAGTTCTTGCTGCTAATGACGAGGCCTCTCCTAAGTTACCGAAGACTTGGAGCATACAGTGGATAGGAGCGGTGGTTTGCTTGAGGATCCTCCTTTGATTGGGACTCGCGAAGATATTCCCGACGAGCAAGACCCCACTCCTTCAGTCGCTGCTTATAACGAAAGCTTTGGTACGTCTTTTAGAGGTGAACTGTTAAGTGTTGGTGGTCAGGTGGTTGGTGCAGACGGTGGTAGTCCTAAGTTTTCTGTGTTGTGGAAGTCCCCTAAACTTGTGAGTGAAATAGGGGAAGATGCTCTGAAGAAAACACTCCGCTTGACTGACAAAACAACTATTACTTCTGAGAAGCAAACTTCTTCCTCTCTTCAGAAATCTTTGACGATTTCTGACTCTGCTATCCAAGGATCTTCAAAGACGTTTAATGCAAAAGGTTTGTTAGTTGGTTTCATCTCTATTTTCTGCAAATCTTCCTACTTTCCTTACTGATCTTGTTGTTGGTTCCTTCTGGTTTCCATAGCTTTTGAAGAAAGCGTGCGAAAGCACTCCATCTCGGACCTTTCTATGTTCAACTATATTTATTGCCTGAAGACAGCACTTGTTGGCAAGGTTGTTTTGGAAAGGCTCAATGAGAATGAGGAACTTGTCGCTAAGCTTAACGATGAATCTCAGAACTTGAAGCGTGACTTAGACAAGGCGCAGGCTTCAAATTTGGAACTGGAAAAGCATATTACTGAGCTAAAAGACTCTTTGAAGAAATCTCAAGAGGGGAAGAAACTTGCTGAGACTGCTCTTCACGACTTGAAGAAAGATCATGAGAAGCTTGGCAAGACTCGTGAAGGTGACCTTAAAATGATTGAGAATCTTCGCAAGAATGCTGATAAGAGCACAAACACTATTGACGAGCTCCGTAGTGCTAATGCTGAGCTTTCGACGAAGAACACTGAGCTCGCGAAGACCCTAAGCATGAAAGAGCAAACTATTCTGGATCTCGAGAAGGCTCTATCTGAGCGGAGCGAAACTTTGAACAAAGGGACTAATGAAGTCCGGGGACGTTTGAAGCTCTTGTTCGAGGAATACAAAGAGGCTCTTGGTCAGTTTGGTGCCCGACCGAATCCTTTTCCTGAAAACGATGATGTTTCATCTAAGATGAGCTGGATGCTATCAGAGTGCAAAGCTCTTCTAGCGTCATTTCTGGAGTCAGCGATTTTGCTGCTATCTTTCCTGTCGAGAGCTTGCTTAAACTTCTTGCGGATTTTGACTGTGTTGATTTTGCGAAGTTTCGTGGGGCTCTTCCGCGACTTCCGGATGCTGCAAGTACATCAGCTATCAGAGCTGATGAAGATGTCTGAGCTTTGAAAGTGAAATTCGCGAAGGAGTTCTGGTATGCCAATGGAAAGGAATTTGCTAAGAAGATTGCTCGTGAGAAGCTTGATGAGGTTATTTCTCTAAATTTTGTTGAAATTCTGATGTCTTGTAGACTTCTTTTTTCTTGATACTGATCACTTCTTTTGTTTCTTTCTCAGCCGATTCAGAAAGAAGCCCGCGCCGAAACTGAGAAGATCCAGGAAATTTCTTCTGAATCTGAAGGAGATGATGACACTAACGATGGGGAGGGTGCTTCAGGAAGTGAGGGAAGTAGCAGCGGCAGCAGTAGTGGTGATGACCAAGATGACGGAGAAGGAGAGAGTTCTGATCAGCGCACCAGTTCTCCGAAGGTTGATATTGTTGGATGAGGCAGAACTTATCCGAACTTTTGCTTTTGCTGTTTTAAAGGCTACGAACTTGTATATTCATGGGCTATCGCCTTCTCTAAACTCCTGTCTTGTAGACTTTTAACCTGCGCAGGTCCTGCAAGGTGGGCCTGTGCAGGACATCATACCTTTGTGTATCCATCACCAAGACCAGATAGTTAGTGGTGAGGCTTGGCGTTTGTACAAAGAATCCCATCCTGGATGCAAGTTCTCTGATTTCTGGACTTATTGTTGTCAGTACTTCTCAATGCATAGCTTCCAATTGAGTTGATTTTTTCTTTACCGCGATGGTTATGCTCTTGCGACTGAGGCTTCAAGTTCACGCACCTTCGTGAAGACGGAGCCCCCTAGCCCCATAAGTGGCGATAGCAGTTTCGCTTGTGCTAGTGATGTTGAAGAAAACCGTGGCCGGAGTCCGGGCCGTATCATTGAACTACCTTTTTGAATTTTCAGCTCTTCGAAGCTGTGTAACTGTACTCTTATGAAATTTTGTATGAAACTAAGGCAATAAACTTGTTTTTTTGAGAAAAAACGTCACCCTTCCCACCTTGCCGTTTTCATGCAAAATTTCATGCATGCTGAAACGAACCGGGTTTCCAAAGAAGGGAACCCGATCCCTGCACCTCTGTGATAGTCCCAGGAGGCTATCACGTGCAAATCCCCATCTCAGAAAGTAACGCGAAAACCGTACAACCAGAGTAAATACATGAGGGTCCATATAATAATATAATAATTAAGCATCTGAGTACATCATTTCGGCACATGCCGGGTACAAGTCCAACGGGACTGAATCAAACAGAGTAAACATCTACGCAGCGGCTCTCATGTAGCGAAGTAGACACCATATCCGTAGGCATCTCGAGTGTAGGGCGAGCCTCAGTCCTCCCATCCGTCGTGCTCGAAGTCGTAGTCCGGCTCCTGGTCTGAAATCCTGTCATCTACTCGATAAGCGAGTAGGTCATGTCAGCTTCCCAACAAAGAGAATAAGCGAAAGAGAAATGATTCTAATATGCATGAGTAATCCTATTTATGGCTGTAGAAGGTTGAGCAAGCAGCGGTAGCAACATCAAGGTAAGCAGAATAGCCGAGAGGTCTCAATCTCCGAGGAGATCCACACCTCCGAGGACAACGCCTCCGGGGTCAACACCCCAACAAGGAAAGAAACACCAAACACTGGATCTCATCCAAGATACAGCATCCCACTCTCATCTGCGACGTAGGGTCACCAACTCCTATCCCCACGTCTCAACGGCACGAAGCCGGGCTCACCACACACAGGGGAGAGAAAGCAGCACAAGAAGAGACTAGCCAGAGTAACAGACCCGTGGGCTGTCCATACCAGTGGACACGGACTATAGCTATAGGTTTAACACTCTGCAGAGGTTGTACAACTGGACCCGCCGGATAGGGCAGAAATGGATGCCTCCGATCCACATCCCTACCTAACGACCGGAGACCTAGCAGTGGGTGGCACTCTCCTGCCTCTCCAAGCCTGACTCGTCCTGAACTAGGGCGCGAAACTTGCTAGCAGGGCCTCGGAGCTGTGAGACCATCCCTGGAGAAGCCAGGGCGACGTCTACTCGGGGGATAACCGTCCCCCTCACACGACTACACCGGTCCGCCTAAAGGCTGAGTGCCCACCACCAACTAGTTCTCGGACTGAACCCCGCCCATACGTGAGCGAACGGTTTGTACGA
Source organism: Cenchrus fungigraminus (assembly GCA_036936925.1). Taxonomy (NCBI): domain Eukaryota; kingdom Viridiplantae; phylum Streptophyta; class Magnoliopsida; order Poales; family Poaceae; genus Cenchrus; species Cenchrus fungigraminus. The sequence continues at coordinate 36,686,704 of CM072780.1, read as the reverse complement.
AAATAGCCCAAAGATCATAGTTAAACTGTCGATCGGTCCTTAATTGCAAGAGCGAGCACTCACCGACTCCAACAGTCCGACACGCCGCTAGGGCGAGAGGCCAGGTCGCATCTCCCCTAGACAGGCATTCACAAGTAACCAAAGCGGCTCGCTCCTGCGGTAACACGTCAAGGATTCACACTCACCCAAAACACACGTAAGAGTTCCGAAGTTTCAAAACCTCGGTCCAAACCTGAGATCCATCCATAACTAAGGGTAAAATATATGGATGAAATAGCGCCGGGAACTAGCTAGGGGTCTGTAGCGAGTTCCAAAAGTAGGTATTCCAAGGACAAGATAAACAATTCCAAGGCACGACTAATCAATTGTCTATGCAATTTTTAAAACATGCATCAAAAGTAATTAAGCACTAGCAACTATAGCAAGCATAGGATCTATATGGTTGGGAGTGACATGACACCTGGCTGGCGTCCATAGTCCTGGTCTGGGTTGTAGTCGGGGTCGTAGGCCTCCTCCTGGTCGTAGCCCGGGTCTGTGCAGCACGAGATACGAGACGCTAAGATATCGACAAACAACTATGCATAAATCTAAAGAAACCCGATTTTTAGAAGATCCAAACCGAACCAAACTACTTACAAACAGCACCGTCTCATTTTTAGAAAAATATAGAAACTGGTTTCATATTTTTCGGAGTTGTAAATAATTAGTTATGATTTTCAAAGGTTATAGGTTTTATAAAATAATTTCCAAATTCATTTATAAAACAGAAAAGGATTTTTAATTTGAAAATAGGTGATGACGTCAGCATGACGTCATCGTGACGTCATCGTCACGGGTCAGCGGGCCTTAGTGGGCCGAAAGTGTCAGTGGGCCGGAATCGGCCCATTGGACTTAGCCCATTGGGCCATAACGACCAAGTCCAGCAGATCACCTTGAACAAAATTTCAGAGTTCACAGGAAAAAGAAAAGGGCCGACGCTGGGCTCAGGCAGGCCGGTTGGCCCGTTTCCTCCGGGAGCCTGCATCGGAGTGGTCTGACGGGGGCCCTTGGAGTTTACTGGGGTGCAGGGCATACCCTTGCCCCACGTGCGCGCGTCGGCGCGCTCCCGACGCGAACCCAGCGGCGACGGCGAGCGGCGTTCGACGGCGGTGATGCTCCCGAGGTGCAAGCAAGCGGTGCTCCAGGATCCCTTGGGGCACAAGGTTATCTCCGCGCCGCCTCAGCTCTGGGGAGTGCTCAGGGGCGTAGCGCGGAGCGCAACACGCGGCGCTCTCGGCGCAAAGCAGAGACGACGGCGTGCGCGTTGGCCTGCAGCGGCGGCGATACAACGAACCAGATCGCAGGTGGAAGTTAGCGGTTGCAGCGTGAGCGTTTCGGCGTGCACATGGGCGTGCTCTCCAGGGCTCCGGCGTGCGTTTAGGCCGAACCTGGCCACGACGTGGCCGACCGAGGCGCGGATCCTCGGCGAGCCGAGTTCACGGCGCAGCGTTCACCACGGCGGCGGAACGATCATGCGGCGCGGCGCCTATGCTCATGGGGGTGAGCTCTTGGGTGTGCACGCAGACACACACATGCACACAAGGGTGGCGTCAGGGCCGGTTCACGCACACGAGTGGGCACGCTGCGCGGCGGCGCTCTGGCGTGTCGCGGCGGAAACGGTAGAGGCGGGTTAGTGGCCTACGGCCAGCCGGCTCGCGCTGGGGTGCACGGCGGCGTCAAGGAGAAGGGAACCTGCAGAAGATCGGCGGCTCGAAGGCCGGACAGGGGCTGAAGATGAGCACGGGGCTCTGCGCACGGCACGGCGGCCGGCGCGGCGTGGCGCAGGGGCACGCTCCCGAACAAGGTGAAGGGAAGAAGGGGAGATGGGCGGTTCACTGGCTCACCGAGAGGCGACGGTGTAGGTGAAGCCGGGGAGTCCGCGGTGGTGAAGTTCACGGCGGCGACGGTGTGGTGAAGGCGGCGACGCGGTGAGCTCCTCTGCTTCGGTCCCATACTCCCGTGGACAGCCTTCCTCACGACCCGTCCGGCTCCGGCTTGGTGTGCTCCGTCTTCGACAGGTCGGCACGGTGGTGGTGCGCCTCCGTCTCCTCCCCTTCCCCCTCCTTCTCCTCCTCTTCCTCTCATCCCTCACCCGGCGGTGGAACAGGAGATGGGGAAAAGAATCCCCAACTGGCGACGAAGCCAAATTGGAGCAGGGCACTGGGGCTTTAAGTGCGCGCGGGTCAAGGGAACCGCGACGCAGCGTGGGCCAGGGCTTGTCCCCCTCCCATTCCTCGGCGGCGAAGGCGCGGCGGGGGAAGCGCGGGAAAGCTTGGCGTGTGGGATTTGCCAGGGGCAAAGTTGTGGTTTCGCGGCGGCTTGAATGCGCGTGACCCCCTCGGCGTGCGGGCCATCCCTCGGCGGGCACGCCAGCGTGTCAAGGTGGTGCGGTCTGGCGCGTGCGCGGATGGTGGGGTGCGGCGGAGCGGCTCGGTCGCGGCGCGACGCGGAAGAAGAAGAACAGGGGAGGGGTTCTGCTGCGATGCGAGGCCGAGCAAAGGTGGGCTGGTTGATGGGCCTAAAGAAGAAGGTGGCTTTTGGTTGACTACAGGCTGGGAGATGAGGGTGGTTTGCTGGACTCCGGGGTTAGTTAGCTGGCCCGAGTTAGATAACTAGGTTTTGAATTTAGTTTTGAATTTAGGGTTTAAACCATAGTTTGAATTTGAATACTTTCAAATTCAAACACACTCAAATAAAAACCAAATAAAATCCATAAACTCCAAATCACATACTTTACCATATTTTGAAAATATATTTTTATATTTTTGGTTTTATTTATTTAGGAATTTAGGAAGAGAGGCTAGAGAGGGTTTAAATGTGGTGACACATCATCAATAAAAGAAAAGTTCAAATTTTCTCACATTTTCATAACTTAAATTTCCGGGTTGTTACACATGTCCTCTTTTGCGAACTTTGATTTTCTCTTTAAAGCGTAAAACTTGTATTTTAGAGTATAAGTCGACAAAATTTGCTTCGCGAATTTTGTGGACTTATGCCTATATGGCGAACTTGCCCAGGTTGATATCGCAACTTTCAGTTGCTTCAACCAGTTTGTGCACTTGCCATTCTTACGAAGATAACTAAGCCCCTTAGCTTATTTAATGATTTTTTCGGCTTGAAAATTCTCCTGAGTGGGTATTGCTTCAAAAATTTAATGGAGGATATTCATCGCTAAGAATGTTGAATTTCTCATTCTCACGACTTGGAAAGATTTTTTATCAAAATTGCTTCATACTCTTCTTCGCGAAAATCTCATGACGAAAACATTTGAACTTTCTTGGCCACAACCTTCTATTGTTTCAGGCTCTTAGTGGGATGTCCCTTCACTCTGGGATCTAAACCACAACTTGTTGTTGTCTCAGGCCTTTTCGTAGGATGTCCCTTTACGGTGGGATCTAGGCCACAACTTGTTGTTGTCTCAGGCCTTTTTGTAGGATATCCCTTTACGGTGGGATCTAGGCCACAACTTGTTGCTGTCTCAGGCTTTTTTGTAGGATATCCCTTTACGGTGGGATCTAGGCCACAACATGTTGTTGTCTCAGGCCTTTTCGTAGGATATCCCTTTGCTCTGGGATTTTGGCTTTCACGGAGCCCCCGGCTATCAACGAGCCTTTTCACAAAACTTCTCTTTCACTTTTGGAATTTCGGCTATCAGGAAGCCCTTTCGCGAACTTTTCTTTCACATGATGGAATTTCGGCTATCACGGAGCCTTTCACGAACTTTTCTTTCATATGATGGAATTTCGGCTATCACGGAGCCTTTTCACAAACTTTTCTTTCATGTGATGGAATTTCGGCTATCACAGAGCCTTTCACGAACTTTTCTTTCACATGATGGAATTTCGCAGGACACAAAAACTTTGGGGGAAAACTCTTTTTATATATATCACAAAGAGTATTTACATAGGATCCACCTCATTAAAAACCTTACCCCTTGATTTAGGGCCCCCTTTGCAAGGAAAATAGTACGGTCCTTTTTATTCTAAGGTAAATGCGTGAAGTAAATATTTTTGTTCCCAAAGCCACTTATAGCTCTGTGGTTCAGGTTCTTACAATTTTTATGGAATTTAAATCTGCGAAAGGAAATGCTGAAGACTAAATCTAGCTACTTTCATGACCTTCAAGGGTAGTACCTTTTCAAGCTGTCTGCATTCCACGAATGCGGCAATTCTTCGTCGGTTTGATTTGTTAGGCGAAAGGCTCCTGGCATGCTAGTTTCTTTTGCTATGTAGGGTCCTTCCCAAGATTCCTGAAGTTTCCCAGGATTCTCCCAATTTTTCTTTCTTTTCAGCACTAAGTCACCATTCTTGATGTCTTTCCTGACTATTTTCTTGTCTTTCCATGCCTTGGTTTCCCTTTGATATTTTTCAATGTTCTCTGAAGCTTCGAGGATTGTGAGCTCAATCATGTTCTTCTCTATTTTCATTTCCACTTCTTCAATTTCTTTTGCCTTCTGAACTCTCAAACTTTCATTCTTGATTTCTTCCGGCGTCATTGCCTCAGTCCCAAATAGCAAGCGAAAAGGTGTGAAACCTATTGCCCTTGATACTGTTGTGTTGTGAGACCAAATTACTCTTGGCAATTCATCTATCCACTTGCCTTTTCTCTGATCATACAAACATTTCTTGATTCCTGAAAAAATCAACTCGTTCGCCCTTTCTACAGCCCCATTGGACTGCGGATGATAGACTGATGAGTACTTCACGTGAGTGCCCAGAGTTTTGCAATATTCCTTGAAAGAATAGCAATCGAATTGTTTTCTGTTGTCCACTGTTAGCTCTCTTGGGAGTCCGAATCTGCAGATTATATTTTGCCAGAAGAACTTCTGAACTGTTGGTGCGGTGATATTCGTCAATGCCTTTGCCTCCACCCATTTGGTGAAGTAATCAACTGCAACTGCTGCGAACTTGCAATTTCCTTGAGCTGTTGGCAATGGCCTAACCAAATCCATCCCCCACCTTTGCAGAGGCCATGATGGTGGAATCAAATGAACTGACATAGATGGTAAATTTTGTTGATTCGCTGTTTTTTGACAAGCTTCACATTTCTGAACCAACTTCTTTGCATCAATGTTTATGGAGGGCCAAAAGAATCTCTGCTTTATTGCCTTGCCCGCTAGTGCTCTTGTGCCTATGTGTGGACCACGGAAGTTATGCACCTTAGCCATGGTTCGGTAACTCCATACTTGTAAAGTTCTCCATTCACTACAGCGTAGCCTCTTGCCCTTTGCCTTAGCCTTTTTTCCTCCAATTCATCTTGCGGTTCATAGTGACCCCTCAGGTATGCCATGTTTTCAGCCCTCCAATCATGACTTTCTATGTTGCTCACGGTTCTTGGCTTCGGGTCTTTGATTGATGGTTCTCTGATAATTTCGAAGAACACATCCGGAGGCATTGCTTGCTTCTGAGCTACCACTTTCGCTAGTTTGTCTGCTTCGTTATTGTCATTTCTCGGTATATGATGAACTGAGTAGCCCTTGAAGTGTTTCTCCATTTCTCTAACTTTCTCAAGATACTTCACCAGAATCGGATTCCTTGCTTCGCTCTCTTTCTCGATGTGTTCTTGGATAACTTTGGAATCTGTCTTAATGATAAAAGTTTGCTGGCCCAATGCTTTCATCTTTCTCAGAGATATGAGTAGAGCCTCGTACTCGGTTGTGTTGTTCGTAGAAGGCACATCATCTGCGAAGTCAAGTTGGGCGGCATATCTTATTACAACTCCAGTTGGAGATGTCACAATCGCTGCTACTTCGACACCTTTGTCGCACCAAGCCCCATCGCAGTGTACAATTCATGGCGTGACTATATCTTCGCCAGAGTTCTATGTCAGCGATGTCCAGTCTATGACGAAATCTGCCAAGACTTACGATTTGATTGCACTTCTTCTTTCGAAGTCCACAGTGTATTCTGATAGCTCTGCTGCCCATTTGACAATTCGGGTTGATGCTTCTTTGTTTGTGAACAAGTCGTTCAGTGGCTGATTCGTGATGACTCTTATTCTGTGACCTTCGAAATAATGCCTTAATTTTCTTGATGCTATAATGACTGCATATGCTATCTTCTCTAGTTCAGAATAGAAAAGTTTGGATCCTGAAAGAGCTTCCGAAGCGAAATATACAGGGATTTGTTTCAACTTTCTGTCCTCTTCTTTTTCTTGCACTAGCACAGCACTTACGGCTGAGTTGGAAGCGGACAAGTACAGCAGAAGTGGCGATCTTGGCTCTGGAGGACATAGCTTCGTCATGTTCGACAAATAATCTTTGAGTTCTTGAAAGGCTTGTTTCTGAGATTCAGACCACTGAAAATTCTTGGAACTTCAGAGAATTTGGAAGAAAGGCAAACTTCTTTCTGCAGCTCTGTGTATGAATATGTTAAGGGCGGCTACTCTCCCTGTCAGTTTTTGTACGCCTTTCACCGAAACGGGCTCTTGCATTTCGACTAGAGCTTTGATTTTGTCAGGGTTTGCTTCAATAGCCTTTGTCGAAACTAAACAGCCCAAGACCTTTCCTTTGTGGATACCGAAGACACACTTCTCAGGATTTAGCTTGAGGTTTGCTGCTCTAAGATTTGTGAAGGTTTCTGCCAAATCGCTGATGTGGTCTCTTCTTTGAACGCTCTTGACAATTATGTCATCGACATATGCGAGAATGTTTCTCTGAAGTTGAGGATGTAGCACTATTGCTATCATTCTTGAGAAAGTGCATCCTGCATTCTTTAGACCTTCTGACATTCTGACGAAACAATAAGTTCTGAATGGTGTGATGAAGCTTGTCTTTTCCTCGTCTTCTCTTCGCACCCTGATTTGATGATACCCTGAGAACATGTCCAGGAGTGAGAGCATTTCGCTGTTTGCAGCGTCATCAACAACCTTGTCCACCCTTCTAAGGGAAAATCATCTTTCTTGCAAGCCTTGTTCACATCTGTGAAGTCCACGCACATTCTCCACTTCCCATTCTTCTTTTTACTGGGACAGTGTTAGCCAGCCACACAGGGTACATGACCTCCCTGATCACTTTGGCGTCCTGAAGCCTTTGCACTTCGGCCTCCACTGCTTTGGCCTTTTCTTCGGATATTTTCCTAAGTTTCTGCTTCTTTGGAGTTATTTTCTCATCTGTGTCTAGGGCATGTTCGATGATATCCCTGTCGACACCTTGCAAATCTTTCGCTGACCAAGCAAAGACATCTTTGTTCTTGTTCAGGAATTCGATGAGTTCTTTCTCTTCTTCAGGACTAAGATGAGCCCCTATCACGACCGCTCTGTCTGGCATGTCATCTAAGTACACTTTCTTCGTTTCGCCATCAGCGCTTATCTCTATTTTCTCTTTGTCTCTTTTAGCTTCAACATATGGCTCTTTCTTTTCTTCGGTAGAGTTCAAGTGGTGCACATTGCTCTGACCCGGTGTATGGCCCTTCTCTATGTTTCTAGCCTCTTGTTGGTCACCGAACACTGTGATGACTCCCTTGGGTGCTGGGATTTTCATACACAGGAACTGCTGCCTTATCACGGCATCGAATTTACTGATGAAGCCTCTGCCGAAGATTGTGAGGTATGAGTGATACATGTCAACTACATCAAACGTTAGAGTCTCTGTTCTAGCATTGTCAAGATCTCCGAATGATACTGGAAGAGCTATCTTTCCTGCTGGCTTGATTGGCTTTCCTCCGAAGCCCAATAATGGATACTCTGGTGGCTGTAGCATGTGAGGACTCAAGCTCATTTTCTCGAATGTTTTTATGAATAGAATATTGGCAGAACTTACGTTGTCCACCAGGACTTTTCCAATCACCCATCCGGTGATATTTACCTCGATGACCATGGCGTCATTGTGATCAACAGATTTCAACTTGAAATCTTGTTCGGTGAATGTTATCGGCACCTTGGCCCATTCTGGTCGCGCTACTGGACTGTCGTTGATGACTGTGTTCACAGATCTGAAGTAGTTGTTCCTTTGCCTTTTTGTTTCGAACTCCATGGCTGAGCCTCCAGTGATAGGCATGATAGTTCCGAAAGAAGGCAATCCTTTCGGATTGTGGCCTCTCGAACTTGACTCTGGCTTTGCTGAATTGTCTGGTGGCGGCGGCAATATTTCTTGAATTGGTTGCGGCTGCTGGATGGTTTGAATTGCCTGAGACTGAGGAAAAAACTGTTGCGAAGGCTGCCATGATGACTGTGCCTGTTGAAATTGCTGATTTGGGATTGGGCTTGGCTGAGAACCCATGAGCTGCGGTTGCCAGAAGGTTTGATGGAACTGGTTCGGCATTGTGGAGGTAATGGACATCATGGTTTTCTCTTGTTGGATTCTTGCTACGTTCTTTTCAGTTTCTGGGCAAGCTTCGGTGCTATGGCCCCTTCCGTGGTATCTGCAATAAAAGTATGGATCTCTTGGGTCATGATTTTGAACTTTCGGAGGTCCTCTTCCTCTTCCTCTTCCTCTTGATGAAAACCCCCTCTTGTGCTTGGCCTATTGTCTTGGTTGCACTGCGATGAAGGATTGTCCACGTTATTGATGTTTCGTGGGGTTTGGAATTGAGGTCTCCATCCTGTTCCTCTATTGCCTTGTCTTGCCTGGTTTCGTTCAGCTACTCTTTTGCGATGATCTTCATCAGACTTGGTGTATTGTTCCAGTTCATCGAAAAGTTCTCCCATGCTTTGGGTTTCTTTTCTGGTCAAGTGCGAAGCTGTTGGTCCTGGAGTCAGACCTTTGACTAATGCTTGGATTGTTGTTTTGTCATCTGTTCCCGGAATTTGGGACTTTTATTGCATGAATCTTCTTACGAAGCTCTGCAGTGGCTCCCTGTCTCTTTGCTTGCAACTGAAGAGATCCGATGGCTTTGCAGAAGTTTCATGAAACACTTGAAATGCCTGAATGAACTTTGTCTTGAGATCAATCCAGCTGCAGATTGAGTGTGGAGGCAGCAAGGAGTACCGGTTGAGAACTGGACCTTTGCAAGCAATGATAAAAGATTTGGCCAGTGCAACATCATCTCCTCCTGCTGAATTTATAGCTGCTTCATAGCTCACAATGAACTGTCTAGAGTTTCCATACCCATTGTACTTCGGGAGAGAGACTGGTTTGTACTTCGGGGGTCATGATGCTGTTTGCAACCCAAGTGAAAGTGGCGATTCTGGATCTGCGAACTGCGAGATTCCATTGCCCGTGAAGAAGTTCTCTCTCGAGGTTCTTTTGTGCTGACCAGAGCTTTGATGTGGTGAATCGCGCCAGAGTGAACTGTTTTCCTGTTCCTTCATTTCATCAATCTCCCTTTGCATTTTCTCCGGTTGTTCTTTTGCTTGGTTGAGCTTCTCCAGTTTCTCTGAAGCTTTTCTCTTTGCTTCCAGCTGACTTGCGAATCTTTCCTTCTCTTTCTGAAGCATCAACACCTTCCTGTTTACTGCTTCCAGTTGTTTGTCCACAACATCATCATCTTCCTCTTCAACTTCTTCTTCAGTATATGTTTCCAGGGCATGTGCAGTATTTTCCGCTCGTGCTTTCTGTAAGGCTTCGAGCTTTGCTTGTCTTTCTTGATCTGTGAGCTGTGGAGGTTCTGTAGCAAGAGAGTTTCCATTGTCTTGTTCTGCGTGATGATCTTCCTGATCTGCATCGGCGGGTGTGTTCTTCTTGGATTTCTTCTGTGGAGGCATCGTGGGTTCTCTTTTGGCTTAGACCACGGTGGACGTCAATGTTGGGGGGTCCGAAAATCGGATGGGATCCCCGAACACAGATGATGAGAGACTCGCGGACAAGCACGCTAAAGGATTCAAGAACGAGGAGACAAGGAATCTCCGAAAGCCTGACTTCACCTCAAAAGTTGCGAACCCCTTTACACGTGTCCTCGGACCCCCTTTTATAGGGAGGCGAAGGGACTTTTACATTCTGAGATTGCCCTCGAATCTAAAGAATATTCCAAGTGTGAACATGTACATGAATGTCTTTTACATCTCGTGATTTGCGGAGCTAATTTCACATATTTACAAGCCGGTCACTAGTTCACACTTCGAACCCGGACTTTTGATGCCTCGCCTTTGACTGGGTCTCCCCTTGACCTTCGACTCTCCATTCGCGGAAGTCACCAGATATTCAGATTCCTGAATCGAGTTTCCGACATCACAGCCGAAGTAGAGTTCATCGATCCCGCGGAGGTTTCCGAAGTTTCCATCGCCAGAGTTTCTGAATCTGCAATAATCTCTGAAGTTTCCGTTGTCCTGAAACAAGAAACAGACCCGCGAACTCATGCCCATTCGGCGATCGTTTTGCCAAAAAGCGGCAGGTTAGCGAATTTCTTAGAGATCGCGGAAATGAAATCTTCACTTAGCTCTTTCCTGCTCGTTTCCGTGAATTCGCCGAAGTCCTGACATCTCTGAAGTTTCGAGGGTGAAAGGTTTTTACCTAATTCCCCAACAAAGGCTGAGGTCGAAGCTGGATTGAACATTCCAAATGAAGCATTGGCAGAGAAATACTTGGGTCTTCCCACGGCTCTAGGTCGATCTACACAAAATGCCTTTGAGTACCTACCAACTAAAGTGAAAGGGTTAATTGGTTGCTGGAGTGGAAGGCACGCCAGTTGTGCTGGACGTGAAGTCCTGCTCAAATCAGTCGCACAAGCTTCTCCAACATATCCCATCAGTTGTTTTCTGCTAGCAGGCAAGACATGTAACAAGATGAGGAGTGCCATTTCAAATTATTGGTGGGGCAGCTCGGCTGACAATAGGTGTATGCACTGGATGAAATGGGAAGGATTGACAGATCCCAAGATCAAGGGAGGAAATGGGTTCAAAGATTTACCCATGTTTAACAAAGCTATGCTGGGGAAGCAGGCCTGGAGGCTCACTGTCAGACCTGAGTCTTTGTGTGCAAGGGTGCTAAAGGGCAGGTACTTCCATGACTCTGTCTTTCTATCAGCGAACAGGAAAAAGCATGCCAACCAGACTTGGCGCGCTATTCTGAACGGGCGTGAGGTGCTAAAGGAGGGACTCATCAAGAGGATTGGCAATGGAGAAACAACTAGAATCTGGGAGGACAAATGGATCCCAAACCATTTTAATGGTAAGCCATTGACGCCACCCTCGAATCATGGTCTCCATCTAGTCTCTGATCTGCTAACAGCAAGTGGGATGTGGAATATTGACCTTATACGCCAAGTTTTCTTTCCAGTCGACGCTGAAGCGATCATCAAAATTCCTTTGCACTCTAGTTCTGAAGATTGCCTAGCTTGGGAGCCTGAAAAGCATGGTCTGTATTCAGTGAAATCAGCATATCGGCTATTGTACACTGCTCGACAACAGCAAAGCAGTGCAAACCTGGCAAGCTCGTCGGGTGATCAAGCATGGAGATTACTTTGGAAACTTGAAGTTCCACCCAAGGTCAGGGTGTTTTGGTGGAGGGTGCTGCATGGCTTCCTCCCAGCTAAGCACACACTGTACAAGCGCCACATTGAACAAGTTTCTAACTGTGACACATGTGGTGCTTCTGAAGAAACAATTAGGCATGTTCTGTTGGAGTGCACGGTAGCAAAGATTTTCTGGAGGATCACCAAAGATGTTACCGGAGTGAAGATCCTTAAGCTGCATGAAACTACTTGGGCCCGTGATCTCCTCTGTGGGAATGTCTGCTCCAAGAAGGATACATCGATCATTCTTTGTGGCATGTGGTCCATCTGGATGCAGCGGAATAAAAGCCGACATGGGGAGAAGTATCTGCCGGTTCACAAAGCAGTAGAATGGGTGCGCGACACGGCCTCTGATCTCTGGCATATCATGCAATCGAAAGGGAAAAAGAGTCAAGGAGAACCGGCACAGTGGAGTGCGCCCAAGCCGGGATGGATCAAATGTAATGTTGATGGAGCCTTTTACACGCATGAAAATGGAGGTGCAACTGGAGCTGTCTTAAGGGACCATGCAGGAGAATTCCTACAAGGCAGAGCTGCATGGAGAGATCATGTCTCTGATGCTATGACAATGGAAGTGTTAGCCCTGAAAGATGGATTAATCCTTGCACGGCAAATGGGAGCCCGGAAAGTTTGTGCAGAATCAGATTGTGCAAAGGTGGTACACCTCTGGAATGATTACAGCACACAGAGATCAGCGATCTACTCGATCCTTAGTGACATCAAGGAGATTTCTAGGAGCTTTGATGAGTTTACTCTTACACAGTTGAATAGATCTTGTAATAGGGTAGCTCATGAATGTGCAAAGCAGGTTTCAAAAGAGAATAGAGTGGAGGAGTGACATGTAACCCCACCTGCTCTGGCAAATCTGCTAGCCAAAGATTGTAACCGTGAGACAGTTTGATCAATGAAGCTCCTATTTCCAAAAAAAAAAAGACCCGCCTACGCCTCTCACCCTGGATCGCGATGCTGCCCCCCGAGGCCCCGACTCGGCGGAAGCGCGCAGAGACAAGCGAGGTGGCATCCGCGTGGCAGACTCGCGGCCGCTGTACCATATTTGAAATTTGAACCACGACGCCGCGATAGCTGCTAGCCTCACGGCGCGACGCATCGAGGTGCCGCGGCGGTGGCGCGTATCAATTTTCACAGCGCCGTCTGCCCGTCTCTGTGGATGTCCCCGTCAACACTTTTGCGGCTGAGTAACCGGCCGCGCGCCCTCCACCTGCTCGTGCAAATGCGCAGGAGGGGTGGATGGCTAGGCAGCTACAAGCCTAACTGTCCAAGCCCAAAACAGCACCGCACCCCTATCATCCACCTGTTTACTTTGGGAACCAGGGCGGCTAACGGGGCCATGAGGAGAGGATTGGCGTAACAGGAATCAAATTCGAGGATGGAGATGCTCTTCTGCTTGATTCATAGTTTGAGATATGCGATGCAAACAAGAATCAGCGACGATGCAGCTTGTCGTTGCCTAGGGGAGCGAGGGAGAAGCAACGGTGTGCTACTGTCACATCACATGTGCAGGTGTGCTGCCAAGTGCCAATGCCATCCAATTCGTAGAATCATAGGTGTTCCTCTAAATGACATTTTCTGATCACATCGTGTCCCTTTCCGGAAGAAGGAAGGGCAATCTTCTCACTGTGAAGTGGATGGCACAGAATGGTGGCCTATGGATCCCTCCATCCTCAAGGTTAGAACTATGAACTTGCACTCCTTTTTGTAGGTGTAACATTGATTAAGATGCTAATTAGCTGCTTTGCAAAGATAGCACCACGCCTTGCGCTTTCCATACCCATTGCTCGAACTCTTGAGGTCATAGGGTTGTCTCAAATGGCATACATGTATGAATCTGACGAACCATTACCAAGTTCTCTATAGGCTTTACTAAACATACTACCAACATACTTTGAGTTAGCATAGGAACCATTGGAGCACTAGGAGGAGCAACTCTGCTTTGTCTATTTACTTGCACATTACACAGCTCGGGAACTAGCGTGTAAGTTGTCTTTAAGATAAAAATATTGATTTTCCATTACGAATCTCCCTTACCCAAGATATCCATCGCAAGGTTAAATTCAGTTTATGCCATCAGATAGGCAAACTTTGCTCTTTATCCCATCGAGTCTGCAAACTTTAGTTTGTCCTGCTGCATTTCATGGGATCAGTGTAGTGTAGCCTATGAGCGGAGTTAGGCTCCTTCATTGTGTCAGCCGACACCGATGGCTTTCTTGAAAATCAGTAGCAAATCACTGTTGCGCACTGCTCATCTATGGAGCTGACACCAGTCACCAGTGTCTAATGGAATTGACACCGGTGACTCAGTTGCCTGGCTCCGCCCACCTATGTGATCTACTACTCTACTTAGCAGCAGGCCTATCTCTCAAGGTGGGATAGTGCCAGAAAAATCTGCAAACTAAGCATGTTTTGAAGTGGGAACAGCATGGAACAAATAAAAATCACAAGAGTGCCCCACTAGATTTGGTTAAAAGGGAAGGCATGATGTACCTAAAAACTCCATTAAATAATATCGTTTAGATGTATAGGCTGATTTTTCTAGCCAGAGCTCTGCTTCACAAAGTGCTAATAATTCATTGACATTTGTTGGTTACCTATACACATAAACATGTCATAGGTTAAGCTTTCAGGACCACCCACTCGTGCATAGTGTAGATCATAAGCTGATGCATGGACCAAACCGTTGAAAAGCTAATATGTGAATCATGTGTGCATCTAGTTTGTGTCTAGTGAAAGCTGAGATTATTCTCTGGTGGATGTGCATGTTTGACACGGTACGATGGGACCATACCCTGGGAATTCTTGATGGCAACAAGGGATATCAATGATGCCCCCCTGATGCTGCCTGATAGCTAAGTCAATGACTGCAACTATCTACAGTTAGCAGAATTTTGCCTGCATTTTCTGGTAGCCCTGTCTGCCCTGTTTTCTTCGATATAGCCTAATTATCTGCCCTCGAAAATAGCATAGCTAATGCCAGGGAGAGTTCCTTTGTTCTTTATTGTCTGAGACCTCAGAATTTTTCAAGGTACAATTAGGATGTATGGCCTAGGCTAGTCGGTACTTGACTGTAAAGGTTTGAAGTCATCGTGTCAAGCATCCCATGGAAATTCAGCTCAAACGATTACTTGTATGAGAGAAACTGAAAAAAGACAAAATTGAATAGTTTTTACTTTCTTTTCCTAAATCCCAAAATATTTTTTCTCACTGTCTGTAGAAGTCCTTGCTTGAGTAGGAAAAATATTTCTAAATGCTTGATGCCGGTAATTATTTTTCTTAACTTTCTCATGACTTTCAGGGCTTTTTGTTGTTCCTGGAATCTTGGATATATATTTCCTACTAATGCAAGAAGCTGAATTGCTCGGATAAGAGGGAAACAGATTATGTTGCCCAGACCAATCGAGGGGGTGCACTTCAGCCTATGCATGCACTGAGCTACTGTCGCTCGCGCTGAAAATGCACAGCCCTGTTGCCATGCCATCCCCTCCCACAATCTCCTGCGCTGGGATCGCCGGAGCCCACCACCGGTGGCGACACCCCCGTCCTTTTCGCCACCGTCGCTGTCCCGCGCCTGCGCGGCCGCGCACACATGCTCCCCGCCCGGGCCGCTACGAGCTCAATGGCTCGCGCGCGCCCCAACCCACTCATCATGCACAAACACGAAGTGAAAAGCCGCGCTTCGTGCGCCGCGCAATCATGGCATCCCGGGAGTCATCTGCGGCCTCCATTAGGCCGTTCCAAGCTCAAACCCACGGCAGGCAGGGGCACAGCCGTTTTCCACAACCATCTCCATCCCTGCTGCAGACCCGACCTCTGCAGCAGCTCCAATGCTTCTCCTTCCACTCTCCAGCAGCTACAGCTCTGCATCATCGATCGTCGTCGCGTAAGCTCGATTGATCTCGATCGAGCTAGCGGGCGACAGATGCTACGGCCATGTAGTAGCTTAGGTAGCTAGTAGGTCAGATCATCTCCATCCTCCACCTCCAGTGGTTACTAGTGCCCTCCGACGAGGAGAAGATGAGGGTCCGCAAGGCCATCCTCCTCCTAATCCATCTCGTCCCCTTCCTCGCCGCGTCGACGTCTTTGACATCGGCAAGCAAGAAGCCTGGCATGGGCATGCGGCGGCAGGTCCTTATGGGGGAGAAGGCTACTCTCCTGTCCCTGAAGCAAGGGCTCACGCTGCCTTCGGCTTCGGTGGCGGCGTTGGCGAACTGGAACGAGTCCAACGGACACGTCTGCAGCTTCACCGGCGTCACCTGCGACCGGCGGCGCGAGCACGTCGTTGGGCTCGACCTCTCCAACATGGACATCTCCGGAGCCATTCCTCCTGTCATTGGGGAGCTCTCGCACCTCCGGAGCCTCGATGTGTCCAACAACAGCTTCTCCGGCGTGCCCGCGTCCATCGGCAACCTCACGCGCCTCCAGAGGCTCTTCATGAACTACAACCGCATCTCCGGCGCCATCCCTCCCGTCATCAGCGAGCTCTCTCGGCTCCGGAACCTCGACATCTCCTACAATCGCATCTCCGGTGCCATCCCGCCGGCCCTCGGTCGCCTCTCGCAACTTCAGACCCTCAACATCTCCAGCAACAACATCTCCGGCGCCGTCCCTCCTTCCATCGGCAACCTGACGCTCCTCACGGACCTCTTCATGGACGAGAACATCATCTCTGGAGTTATACCTCTGGTCATCTGCAACCTCACAAGGCTTCAGTACCTTTACATATCAAACAACAACCTGACGGGGCAGATTCCAGCCGAGCTCTCCAACCTCCGGAAAATTGGCGCGCTTGACCTCAGCAATAACCAGCTCACCGGCGTCATACCACCTTCCCTCTCGGAGCTGACGGTCATGTACTACCTCCGCCTCTATCAGAACAGCTTGTCTGGCCACATCCCACCAGCAATCTTCCTGAACTGCACAATTTTGGGAGTCATCGACCTCGGCAACAATAACCTGTCAGGCGAGATACCTCGCATGGCTTCCACGGACACCCTCGCGTACAGGTTTGCCGTCCTCAATCTCTACTCTAACAGGCTGACCGGAACGCTTCCACGGTGGCTCGCCAACTGCTCGTTTCTATACTTGCTGGATGTGGAGAACAACTTGCTCGCCGACGAGCTGCCGACCGCCATCGTCTCAGGGAAGAAGTACTTCAAGTTCCTGCATTTGTCCGGCAACCAGTTCTGGAGCCAGGACGGCAACAGGAACCTGGAGCCATTCTTCGCCGCGCTGTCGACCTGCCCCTCGTTACAGGAGGTCGAGGCCAGCGGCGTGGGGTTGGGCGGGCGGCTGCCGAGCCGTCTCGGCTCGATGCTCCCGCACGGCATGTGGCACCTCAACCTGGATCTCAACTCCATCGAGGGCCCGATCCCCGCGGACATCGGCGACTTGATCAACATGACGCTGATGAACCTGTCGAGCAACATGCTGAACGGGACCATCCCGACGTCCCTCTGCCGGCTGTCGTTGCTGCAGCAGCTCGTGCTCTCCAACAACGCCCTGACGGGCGAGATCCCGGCGTGCATCGGCAACGCCACGCACCTCGGCGAGCTCGACCTATCGGGCAACGCCCTGTCGGGGAGCATCCCGGGCAGCATGGGGACCCTCGTCCAGCTCACCGATCTCTTCCTGCAAAGGAACCGGCTCTCCGGGGTGATACCGGCGAGCATCGTCAGCCACGGCGGCCTCCTGCACCTCGACGTCTCGAGCAACCACTTCACCGGCATGATACCTGATGTGGCCACCAGCATCCTGACGCTGAACCTGTCGCGCAACCAGCTCGGGGGCAAGCTGCCGGGTGGCCTCATCAGCAACATGCCGCAGGTGCAGACGATCGACCTGTCCTGGAACAACTTCACGGGCGCCATCATCGCCGGCCAAGCCGACTGCCTCGACCTGAAGGTGCTCGACCTGTCGCACAACTCGCTGTCCGGCGTCCTGCCATCGTCGCTCGGCAACCTGCAGAGCCTCGAGAACCTCGACGTCTCCAACAACTCCCTGACCGGCGAGATCCAGAGCCTGGCCAAGTGCACCAAGCTGAGACATCTCAACTTGTCGTACAACGATTTCACCGGCGTCGTGCCCACAGCCGGCCCCTTCTCAAATTTCACCATCCTGTCCTTCCTTGGCAACCAGGGGCTGTGCGGTCCGGTGGTGAGGCACCTGTGCGTGAGGCGCCACCGCTCGTGGTTTCAGTCCCGGAAGTTCTTGGTCGTCCTGTGCGTCTGCTCCGCCGTGCTGGCCTTCGTGCTGACGATCATCTGCGCGGTCAGCGCCCGTAAGATCCGCGAGCGGCTCGCGGCGATGCGGGAGGACATATTCAGGGGCCGGCGCAGCGGTGGATCGTCGCCGGTGATGAAGTACAAGTACCCGCGGATCACGTACCGGGAGCTCGTCGAGGCGACGGAAGAGTTCAGCGCGGACCGGCTCGTCGGGACGGGAAGCTATGGGCGGGTGTACCGCGGCACGCTGCGCGATGGCACCATGGTCGCCGTGAAGGTGCTGCAGCTCCAGACGGGGAACTCGACAAAGAGCTTCAACCGCGAGTGTCAGGTGCTGAAGCGCATCCGGCACCGGAACCTGATGCGGATCGTGACGGCGTGCAGCCTGCCGGACTTCAAGGCGCTGGTGCTGCCGTTCATGGCGAACGGCAGCCTGGAGCGTTGCCTCTACGCGGGGCCAACGGCGGAGCTGAGCCTCGTGCAGCGGGTCAACATCTGCAGCGACGTCGCCGAGGGGATGGCGTACCTGCACCACCACTCGCCGGTGAAGGTCATCCACTGCGACCTCAAGCCTAGCAACATCCTCATCAACGACGACATGACCGCACTCGTCTCCGACTTCGGCATCTCCCGGCTCGTCATGAGCATTGGTGGCGTGGCCAACGCCGCCGACGTCGGCGCCTCCACGGCGAACATGCTGTGCGGCTCCATCGGATACATCCCTCCAGGTACGTAGTTACGTGGCATCAAATTGCACACCCTTCCTTCTCGTGATCATTTCATTTCATTCCCCTGGTCAGTTCTGACTGGTTCTTGATGCATGGTGGTTCGAAGAGTACGGCTATGGCTCGAACCCGACGACGAAGGGCGACGTGTACAGCTTCGGCGTGCTGGTGCTGGAAATGGTAACGAGGAGGAAGCCGACCGACGACATGTTCGAGGCCGGGTTGAGCCTGCACAAGTGGGTGAAGACCAACTACCACGGCCGCGCAGACGCAGTGGTCGATCCGGCGCTGGTGCGCATGGTCCGGGACCAGACGCCGGAGGTGAGGAGGATGTCGGACGTGGCCATCAGCGAGCTGCTGGAGCTCGGCATCCTCTGCACCCAGGAGCAAGCGTCCGCGAGGCCGACCATGATGGACGCCGCCGACGACCTGGACCGGCTCAAGCGGTACCTCGGCGGCGACACCACGGCCACCTTCGCATCGTCGCTGGGATTTTCCTCGACGACATTTGAAGACATCGATTGACTAGTAGGAGCAGCTAGGTACTGCGAATTTGCCATGTATAGCTTGCATTCCTCCTGGAGGTATGATTTTTATTTTAACCAGTAAATTAAAATGCAAGAACATAGGATTAATTCTTTGAAGACGTCTGATTGATGTAATAATATATATGTAAGCCTTGGCAATAGGTACTGAATGATTTATAATTTATGATTTTTATATATAATGAAGAGGGGTGTCTAGTTTTTTTTTTGGGCGACTTTTGAGCACATTGCATTAAAATTAGCAACGTATTAGGTGCAAATGAACCTCGTGCAAACCGTGCAAACTTCTAATCTAGGTCACATTATGTTAATTCAAGGGAGCGCATGTGATTAGATCACTTTACACTTAACTATCCACTCCTAATCACACTTTTGCAAATCCTCTCGTCACACTTTCCTCATGTGCTCTCTTGGATCGACATCATGTGGTCCAGATAAGAAGTTTGCAAGTTTACACGAAAATATTAGTTTGTACCAGATATGTTGCCATTAAAATTAGCTATTACTCCCTCGCCTAAATTAGCTATTACTTCTCTTAATGAAAACCCATGGAATTGATCACCCGTTCCTCGCGTGCATGTCTTCTAGTTTATCTTTCGGTGTACACCGTATTACTGAACAATTTCACACTTCTTTTCTTTCTTCAATTCAAAGGATGCAACTAAAGATCCTCTAGTCTAGTTGGTTAGACTGTCTCCAGCGGCTTCTGCAGCAGCTGCTGCAACCCCAAAATGCAGATTCCATCGCCACTGTTCATGCTCCAGCAGATGGTGCAATGCCTGCTGCAATTTGCAGTTGCCCCCTCCCCATGGCGCATCCCTGGGGTTTCTGCATCATGCTGCATCTCCTCCACCACCAACCGTCGCTCGTCGTTGTTAAAAAACCCCGTCGCCCACACGCCTCCTCCCCTTCCATTCCGCCAGCTCTCCTCCGCCTCGAGCACCTCCGCCCGCCTCCCTCTCCCCTCCCGCTCCGGCGCGAGCTGCTTGAGCGGCCTGGGGGGCGGATCTCACCGGACTGGAGGTGGGGACGGCGACAGAGCTGGAGGTGGGGCACTCCTCCTCGCCGAGAGCCGGCGGCGGAGTTGGAGGACGTGGAGGCCGTCGACTGCGAGGAGGCCGCCGTGGGGACGACGAGGAGGTCGCGGCTGGGGCGGGGATAATGAGGCTGGGGCGCGCCGCCTTCTCCCCCGGCGAGCAGGGCCGGCCTTCCCTGGCCGCGCCGCCTTCTTCCCCGAGCAGGGCCTCCGCCCTCCCTCTCCCTC
This sequence comes from Cenchrus fungigraminus, assembly GCA_036936925.1. Classification (NCBI taxonomy): domain Eukaryota; kingdom Viridiplantae; phylum Streptophyta; class Magnoliopsida; order Poales; family Poaceae; genus Cenchrus; species Cenchrus fungigraminus. Next base: position 36,666,508 of record CM072780.1, on the reverse strand, counting down.
TCCCGCTCCTCCGGCACGAGCTGCTCGAGACGCCTCGGGGCGGATCTCGCCGGCATTGGAGGTGGCTCCCCTCGCCGCGTCGCGCCCCAGCCTCGATGCGCACGACCTCGATTCGAATCGAATCGATTTGATTCGATTCGGCTAAGCACCGCGGCGAAGGGAGGGCCGGAGGGGAGAACGGTCCCCCCGACGGCAGCCCCTCCCCTACTCCGTCTCCGCCGCCCTCCTGTGGTTGCCGGCGGGGCTACTCCTCCCTGCAGCTCACCGGCACGGCGCAAGGCAGCCTCCTCCGGCTTCGTGCGCGACAGCGGCCTCCAGCAAGGCCTTCTCCGACTGCTCCTCCGTTCTCTCCCAACACCCGCGGGAGCACAACTGCCGGCCCTTGCGTGAAGGGAACGGGGAATACTGCTGGAGTCCATCCTCTTTTGCAGCACGGGATGCTCCTCTCTCCTGCTGCATATCCATCCGTTTTGCAGATGCGCGACGGGCAACTGCTAGAGACAGTCTAAGAGGGCTTGTGGTCTAGTCGCACCGATAGACTCGAATTCGAATCCTCACGGAAGCGAATTTACGAGACTGGTTTCAAATATCTACTTTTGGTGAAGTTGTGGCTAAGAGATTTTCAATGTCAGGAGAAGATTTCTTCTTGAAGTTGAGGTTAAGAGATTTTCTATGCCGGGAGAAGATTTCTTCTTCTTAATGAAAACCCGTGAGGCGGTCTTACCCCCACCGGCCTAGTTTCTTCAAAGGATGCAAGCACATCATGCAACACAAGGTCAGCATGCACCTTTCTGCATAGGCTTTTAGAAAAGATTAATTAGCATCGGCATGATATGGTAACGATTGAGATTTTTCAGGCTGACAAAGTGTGGTCATTGAGCATATACAAAACGAACAATGAGGACGACGGTGCCAAAGTTGGATGGAAAGTTTGTGTTTGCGTGATTTGGATAAAACCTGTCGTGCGTGCGCCGGAGCACATCGCGAGTAGCGATGCCTAAACTGGACCAGCCTAGCAAATATAAAATCCCAGTGCTGAAGGATAACTGGATATTTGGATATGCAATCATGCATGTAGTCTGGAGCTGATGCAAGCGTCGTGTCGTGCTTAGCCAAATCCAATGGGATAATGGTCCACTTCTGTGCTTCCCATTGCCATTGGGTACGTAGTTACGATGTGCATAGAGATGGAGTAGTCATTGTCACGGTTCCGTTTAGTTCCAAAAATTTCAGCAACTACCCGTCACATCAATCTCCGAACACTAATTAGAAGTACTAAATGTATATTAATGACAAAACTCATTTCACAACCTCTACATTAATGTTTAAGACCCATCTAACGAGCCTAATTACGGTATGATTAGACAACGTCGTGCAACAATAACCAAACTCTAATGATGAATTAATTTGACTTAATGGATTCGTCTCGCAATTTCTAGTCCATTCATGTAATTATTTTTGTAACTAGTCTACGTTTAATACTCTAATACATATAATACTCCTAATACATATGAAAGAGGACCCAACCGAACCAACCGAACCAAAAGTTTCTCCTAATTAAAGGAGGAGAGAGAGAGTCAAAATTGTACTTTCTTGCTTCTTGGTGTGAAAACACTTACTACTGGAGTATGGCTTTGGAATGGAAGATCCTGGAAGATAGGGGAGTAGGAAAAAAATAAGATTGAACTGTCTAATCACTCAAATCAAGACGTGAGTTCAAATGGAGAATTGTACAACAAAGTTATTTTGCATGTACGCAAGGAAGAACACACAATTCTTTTTTGCGGGAAAAGATTATTGGAAAAGATCGAGATAGATCACAGTGCACTCATATTATAAAGATTTAAAGGGATTATAAATCGATAATATCTCTACAATAAAGAAACGAAAGAATTGAGACGGAAGCGGCCCCACCTTAGGCCCACCTGCATACTCACAGAGTGGCCCACTTTTCAGGTCACGACGACGAACGAAGAGGGGGGAGATTGATTTGGTCGTCGTCGCCCACCCTCCCACGCACTCCCGCGTACGCCCGCACCCTCCCTCCCAATCACGCCCATCAATCCCGCCCGTCACCGGGAGGCCGTCATCACCGGGAGGTCGTGCTGGTGGATCTGTGGTGGTCGCCATTGCCGGGGAGGCCTCACGCTCGAGCTCGATGCGGAGGTGAGGGAGGCCAGAGAGGGCTGGCGGGGAGGGAAGATGGAGGAGGCGGGGAAGGAGGGGCTGCCAGCCAGCACAATGCCGACGGGCTAGCGGACGGCGACAGCTTGCAAAAGGTTTGGCCCCGCTGCCGTCGCAGAGGACCAACGCCCCAGAGCTTGTGAGTTCTTGGTTCTTGCCCTCTGTTTGTTTGTACTGAATTTCTGAAGCTTCTGCTTGTCGCTGATGAAAAACAATCTTTTTTTTAATTTGCTGTCAGGTGATCCAAAAATTATCCATCGCAACATCAAGGCGGCGAACATCCTTGTGGATTACAACTATGAGGCAAAGGTAATTAATTAAGTTGTGAGTGTTCTTGGTGCCTTTTCGGATCGTTGTGTTAAAAATAACACAGAATGACATTATTATACTTTTCTGCTCATTTCATACTGTGGGGTGAATTGCTTCTGTACAGGTTGCGGATTTTGGGGGTGGCCAAATACCAAGCACGCATGTAATGGAAACTTTTGGGTAAATTTTTTAGTGTCTTTGTCACACCACACCCAGCAGTTTGACCCCATGCATTTTAAACTACTGATGCATGAACCAGTGCATGTGGATGTAGACTGAATGTGTGATGCCATTTCCTTTTGTCTTCAGATATTTGGTGCCAGACTACACTACCACGGGCAAAATTAGTGACCGAACTGATCACCGGGAGGAAGGCTATCCAATGCATCTTCAGATTATCAGAGTGCATCTTTTGGACTTGGACCCAATGTTACCATTCCATGTCGTTGCAACACTCAGTGCTTCGGATGAGCTGATAAAAAACTATCTTTAAGTTCTATCTATGGTTACTCGTGATTTTTTGTTCTGTTTAGATGAAAATATCACTTGACATACTGCTTCAAGCAAGAGATTGATGCTGTCAGGAGGCATACATACATGTTTATTGCTTGTTTGCTGCTCAGATGTTATGTGTCTCCATCAGCCCAATAAAAATGCATGTCGAAGCATGAGTTATCACAAACTGACATTTGCATACTTTCAAGTTACTATAACAAATATGCGGTTTTATTTTATCACTCAGATTGATGTTATTTTGCAGGAAACAAAATTAAGTTCATTTAGAAGGTAATGGAAATTTATTTTGGCTGACGCAAATCAGTTAGTTGAAAGATTATTTACTCTCAGATTATTTTTGATGTTATTTCCCACTTTTTTCCCACATGGTGAGACTGGATGGGGGGACAAAAGGATCAGGTATAGAGTTACACTACCATCGAAGCCAAAAAGGAAATACACCAAGCGTAAAAGGGCAGGTTTGTGCAATTAACATTTTTACTTATTACATCCTTAAGAGAAGTCGTGTCTTTACATTGGTTATCCTTTGTTAATTATTCTAAACTTGTTATACTGCTACCCTTGGTATAAATTTAGCTGGTGGGAATACAGAGGAGCTTGTAAATGATGATTGTGACGTATCGGTGGATGAAGGTATAAATACGATACACTTTTATGCACTACTATACCAAATAAAATTATCATAATCATCATGCACTGCATATTTTTTCAGGCATAACTATAGATTCTCATGATGATACGGAAGGGTTGTTCGCTAACACAGAAGGTTTGTCAAACATCATTTCTACCTTGGTCTACTTCATGGTATGTTAATGTAAATTAAATAATGTATTAGTAAAAATGCTTGTGTATGTTTATTTGTAGGCGGCGATCATGCTATTGATGTTGAGGATGACGTTTATGGTGAAGTGGAAGGACTAGGTATATGCAACTAATCCAATTTCGTGTCAAATTCGCTTACTCTTTTTAAATACATAAAGATACTTATGCATGTTTGTTAGAATCTGGGACTTCACGTATTTGGGTCAGTACTCGGGAATACAAGTGTTATAAACTTTAGATTCGTGATGGCCAGTACAACGTATTGCACCATGGTGGTCGTCTATTCCAACAATTGCTGGTTGATTGATATGTCAAGGTGGAGTCAATGCGTCTAGACTGGTACTCCAAGAAGGAGCACCAGGCATTGATTCGTGCCAACCTTTATCAGGTGACCATTTTTTATTATATATATATATATTGTCATAAATTCCTTTAAATCAGACTAAAGTAAACTAGTGGGGGCAGTCCATCGAAGTCTGGTGATGCCGCACTGAGGAGCAAGCCCAGCAGCAGCGGACAGCGGCATTCGCCCCTTGCGATGGGAGGCACAACAGAGTGATGGAGTGAGGATGTGGATGTCAAAACCATGAGCATTCAAAGAAAAACTTTTTTTGAGGTTGGATCTTGATTTAACTATTGAAAATGTAGAGCTTTTCGGTGTGTTCTTGGTAATGGTAGCCTCTATCCGTAAAGAATTCTAATTCATGATAGTTGATACGGGGATGAGAATAAGTTATTTGGCATTGTTTTTTATGAAGCCTTCTTGTTGATTAATAAATTTATCTCTTTAAGGTTATTTATTTTACTTTATAACAATTTCAAATTATAAACCTTATTAGAGCTTCACATCCTTAATTTTAACATCACTTTTGCTCCATCCTATGATATATTGTTTCTAAGGCATGCTTTGGTTGTGTAGGGTTTTTGCATGTAGGATGATGAGAATTATTGATATTTTATAATTACATTATTTTTAATATTTTTTATTTTTTATATCACGTGCGTGTCGCACATGCACTTCCACTAGTAAAAGCAAAAAGAATTGATGTCAATTCTCACTCAGAGTTGTACCCGCGTACCCCTCACAGAGTGGCCTACATGTCATGCACGACCCCACTTAAGAGACCAAAAATTGAGGACGAAGGGAGGGGGAGAGTCACTCCCACGTTGTAAATCGCTCTCCCACTCTGTTTTTTGTTACCACAGGCTTTTCTACCCTATTTTGTACCTACCGATCCCACATTTAGCAATACAGAAAGGGGGGAGATTGATTAGGTCACCCCCCCTCCCTCCTCCGAATTCCTTTTCACCTGCGTCCCCACTTTGTCTGATTGAGGTTCTCAAGTTTTGGAAGGTTAATTACCCTCGCAGCCATCTTTCCTTGCAAGCGCACGGTAATTATGAACTCTCAAACCCCGTCCTCGAATTGACAAATATAATTTCCTTGTGTGGCCTTCTAATCATGTAGTCCTGAAATTGCTTTCCATGTGTGGCCACTAATCATGCCATGCTGAAATTGCTTTCCTTGATAATTACGTTGTGTACTTATGGACGTGATTGGTGACTTTAAATTGCTTTATTTAATTATTACTTTCAAACAAGATATACCTGGATTCCGCCTCGTGGTTTCTTTTTTTCTTTCACGTTTCAATCAATCAGCACATCTCCCGTGTGTGCCTTCTCATATGGAAACAATTACGGGAGGTTCAAAATTAAGCCCGTCAAACATTTTCTTCTGTCTACATAACCCTGTGTGCCTCTCTGACTCTCTCCCGTCGCCTGCCTGCCCTCCCAGCCACCTCACGTGCCCTCTCTACATAAGTCGCCTCCGTGACCTCCGCTGCCTCTCGTGCCTCCCTGCCGTCGACGACAAGATCTGCATGTGGTTATCCATCCCCCTGCAATCTCGGTACCATCCAGGATACAACATTGTCAGAGTGGTTCATGGCATAGGTACGTGGATCTCCGTGGTTTTTTTATATCCACAAATTTGCTACCAGTGATAGTGTATTATGTTGTCATCGTGTGTCTTCCTATTGGTCGTTTCCAAGGTGGATGTGGATTACTGGTCGTCTTCAACTTCATCTCAAAAGTGCTCTAGCTGCCCTCTCCTACTCCATCTGGAGGCATGTAATGCCATCCGGTCATCCATTTATGCTTCTCTTTCTAGTGATCAGTCTATGTTTATTTTATGGTTTCAGTTCTCCCATTATTCTTTCAAAATTATAACTCTTTAATTATTTAAATGAGTTCCAGACCTTCATATTTTTTTCCCAAACAAAGTACCTAAATTTACAGTTTGCCCCTTTAATTAACTTGCTGATTGTCTTAATTGTAAGATTAGGTGCAATTTTTAGGAATCAACTGGTTGTTCATTTTTCTTATGGGAATTTTTATTTCAGCTAGGGTAGATAGGCATGTCCTACATAGGCCAAGTAGAATAAGTAAGTGACTAAGAGAATAATTTCTCTCATCGTTTTCTCATTAGGAGCTCACGCACTAATGATCATTGCCAACGCAAAGATTTGATTTGAAAATAAAAGAAAAACTCTATAAGAATGGAAATTGGACATACGTGATAACACAAGAATTTGATTCGGTTTGAAAATAAATGGAAAACTCACTATGAATGGAAACTGGACATACGTGATGCTAAATCATGACAATGCTTACCGACCTTTTTTTAAAGAGATATATATCAGTACCGCTAAATTGCTAAAATAGTATCGGTGGGTAATTTAAACTTATTGCCTTCAATCAATCAATCTTTCCTAATTACTCTCACCTTCCATCATAAAATTCTATAAATGCACGCATGCACTTGGTCACGGATTGCTATTATTTTTTCTATACTATATGTGCATGCAATTGATCACAAATTGCTTCTTTCTATACTATATGTGTGCACACACTTGATTACGGATTGTTGTTATTCTTGACTATGCGTGCATACACTTTCCATTTTGATTTATGCGTGCATCCACTTTCCATTTTTATATATTATATTTTTTATTTTTTAAATCACATGCTTAGCCACGTGCACTTTGATTTCAGGTCTTCCATCTTAACAAATCACACCACGCTGGTGCCGACCGTCGGCAGTGAAACCCTAGACGGCGGCGCCCTCTACTACGACGAGGTCTAGCATTGTGACACGCCGTGCCGTGCCGGCACAACAATTCACGGCGTCATGAGTTTGATCCAAATTGCATGATGCACACGTAATGCAATTAAATTTATTCTGGCTGCTTGGATGTGTTCAGTTACGTTGCATGTAGCAATCAACTACGGGACTATGTGGTCGCTGGAGGACACCACCGAGCGACTAGCGAGACCTCAGGTTAGATTGTGATTTTTCTCATGTTAAACCTCAAGTACTAATTAGGTTTGAATCCTATGTGTGAGGGTGCAGGAGAGGAAGGAGTCCGGTGCGCGGGGGGTGGGAAGCGGCGAGGAGGCAGTACCGACCGTGACCGCGAGGGTGGCTAGCTTGGTGGTGAGGGGCAAGGAGGGCGCGTGACCGGTGACTGATCAGTCACGTATGGGTGTTGGCGGTCGACTTTTACACTCGTAGCCATGAGTTTACCTTTAATGTTAGCATTGATTTGATATCCGATCTAATGGTACTAACCCCCTTGATATAACAAGTTTGCTCTTGCATGTGGTTTTTGGAGTATGTTGTTTACGCAGGATTTAAGCACCTAAATAAGTACTTCCGGGTAAAGTTCATCAAGCACTTTATGAGAAGATAATGAAGCTCGGCACAAGTCAAGACTCGAAGTGAACATGACTCCAAATGACCCAAGGACCAGAGCATGAATCCGTAAAACTCCAGGGACCTAAACAGAAGATGCAGGAGCTTGTGCAACAAGTACCCTTATCTAAACCGCGGAGAAAACGACATCAAGGGCCCACATGCAGAAGGGTGTTAATCAGCAATTAGACGAGGAGCTCACTCGCAAAAAATGGGGCCAAACCGGGCCAAAAAGGCCCTGGGCCAACCGGCCCATGCCGACCGGCCTGGCCCGTTTTAGGCCCGGTTCGACCTCCCCTTTGACCTAGTACCCCCTCGGGCTATTAATAGTTTGGACGCAAAGAGTCACGGGGAGATTCATTCGTCATCCGCCACCACAAGACCGAGAACAAGAAGCAGATTGGATCAGAAGGGAGCACTCATGGCCTTCATCTACTTCGGAGGATTCTACACCATGACCAGCGCTACGATGTGTAACATTATGGGGTAAAGTCCTTGTTTGTCCTAGGGGTTTAAGGGGGATCTTGAGATGCAATCACCAAATCTTTGTTTTGGATCTATTTGCAATCATATTCTTGTTGATGGTGCTTCAATCTTAATTGCCGGCTGGCTTGCTTTGAGGATGCATCGCTCGTAGCTTCATGTATCGTGTTCCTCTTGTTCTTTATGCGATTACCATCGTGTAGTGATAGTGCGCGGGAGGGAAAACATAATGAACTTGGTTCACACTTTTGATCATGCATGCCTAGAACACATCAACGTCTTGTGCACTTGGTGTTCGATCACGGATTACCCTCGTGTAGTGACTAGTACGCGAGAGGGAAAGGGTTGGACTCCGGGCACCTTTACCTTTGATAGATTAGATCGGGTTGTTCTTGCTAGGTGGTTACATCTTCAAGTGATCCTAGATCCCTTGGACAAGCATTCTACGTTCTTGAGATCTCCATTCCATCGCTCTCTACTTTGCTTTCTTTAATCTAGATTAGATTAGATTAGATTAAGTTCCTTACTTACACATACTTGATAAAGAGCTTTAAATCAACAACATTAGTGCTTAGTTGAGCATAGCAATCCACTTGTTCCGCGGATTGATTAACCTTGGGGGATACTCTAAGGGAGACCCGTGCGCTTGCGGACCATAATTTGACGCGTTATTTAACCGTCAACAATGGGCTTGCTTTAGAGGGTTGAGGTGCTGATCGGCAAGGAGGAGGGCACCGTACTCCGACGAGCGGTGTGGAGGTTCATAATGAGTGGCGGCTATGATTTTGTATGTTCAACTCAATTCCATAAAAAGTAGAATACACTTCACGTTTGGATCATTGTTTAGTGCTCCATTCAACTTGTAGTAGCATTGTTTTGCAGTGTATGTATCTCTAATGTTTTGCTTATATATTTATGATTTTCTAATATAGATTGGCAGAGGAGTTACATCTGGTTGTATAGATGAGCCAACGCATTCCATTTGGGGGTATTACAAACACAACATCTCGTCGTCCACCTGTCGCCGGCGAAAGGAGCTTCGATGAATCAAGCAATTTTTCCGTCCGCGGTGAGTCGTTCTAATTTACTATAATTTTATATTATTTTCTAAAACTCCTTGTCTATCTGTGTTTGAATTCTTGTTTTCCTCCAGCTAAAATGCATCCAACGAACCTATATCTGAGGTCGAACCTAATCGGCAAAAATGACGGACGAGCTGTGCAAATTTAACTGACTGGGAAGAGCACGAAGACCATTGTATATAGGGATGTCTTGGAGTGATGAGGTGTTACTTACGCTGTATAAATTTTAATGTTTTTTAAAATCTACTACTGTATGTATGATATGCCTTCGTATATACATGATGTCATTATTTGTACTTGATTTCTTAATTATTGAGGTCTTTAAAATAAAAATGTGCTAATTTTTAAAACACGTGCTAATTTTTTTGTGGGCCAATTTTTTAAAACATGTGCGTGTCGCACGTGCACTTCCACTAGTATTAGTAGATGTTGGAACTTATGTTACAATGATCCAAAATGTGGTGGGAAAGAGAATATCATGCATAACAAAATTTCAATGCGACTCTATCTCTAAATGGTTAATTTCCGTAGTTCATGCAGGAGATAAATCCTTTAAATAATAGTCTATTAAACGAGGATTTTACATAGAAATGGTAATAGATTATGCAGATCTACTCAACTACAATAGAGAAAAAGGGGTTTTCCTCATATCTCATCTATTCCTGCTTAGAATCTCAGTTCCCTAAATCCTTTCCTAATCCTTGATTTTTGGTAAGATGGTAAAAAATATCTCTCCAACAACTCCTAATCCACACTCCTAGACTTCGGAAAAATCAGTCTATTCGTAAAGTTACGCGCTTTTGGTCGACGTGTATCTTCTACTAAAACAAGGTGGAAGGGCTCAGAATCAATAAAAAGTAGAAAAAAGTTTCCTGATGCAAATGTACAAGAGAGAAAAAATCCATAAAAGTGGTTAAGATAATTTAAGAATAAAATAAGATTCCTGATGCAAAGTTGTCTTCTATATTTTAGGGGTAGGTTATTAGAAACTCTTGGAGATGACCTTCTTTATTCTTTACAATACTATTTTGGAAGTACTAAAACTTCATATTTTAGGAGGAAAATATTAGATACATTTGGAGATGCCACCGTAGATAAGTCACCATATGTTCCACGGAGAGGGTCTAGAAGTTGCCATCCTAATTGAAGAAAAGAAAGAGCTATAAATTTTATGTTGATAGCTAATAAATATATAAATTAGAATTAATAAAAGTAAGGAGATTAGTAGCTGATTTCTTATACCAAATGATAAGAAGCAAAATAGCTAATAAATAAATAATCTGTGTCATGCACAATTAATAAATAACTAAATCCAGGATAAAACTAACGAGAATGGTTTTTTCCATTTCCACTGATACTGGAAACTGATTCTTTTAAATAAAGAGACAGTGTAAAGTATAATATGGTAAATTTCGAAACAAGAATAATAAAAAGATATTTAAATATTACTCGCAATTGAGGCCCATTATCCTTCAAGGCCTAGTTTGGTTGGATAGCAGGATGTCTATTACAGTGTTGTAGCCCATCTCAGCCCGCAGAAACAAATCAACAATACCCGGCAGGCCTGGTCAGTCAAATGATCCCTATTCCGACTGGCCTGGATGCATTTCTGAGCGAAATCTCTACTCCTACTAGGATCGTGCCCGTGCGTTGCTACGGGCAATACAAATTCTCTCCACAAACATTAAATAATTCATATAAATATATGTACAATTATCAATAAGTATAAATGGATCCATATATTTTTGTCTTAAGTACATATCATTATCAATAAGTATAAATGGATCCATATATTTTTGTCTTAAGTACATATCATTGTCAACTGAAAAGATTTATCTTAGAAATTAGAAAAAAATACTCACCACAATAATATATACTATGCATGTGTTCTTACAAGACCTTGCTAATTAAGTACAATTACCCGTTGTGGCTTGTCAGGTAAGGCATGACCATTCCCTTCCTCAGACCCACTGGAGTGGGAGCCTCTGACACTGGGTCTACCTACTGTTGCGCTCAACAAAAATGTCGAATTACTCATCTAGAAATTTCACTGACATTCGTGCCTACTGAATACTCATGTGTCTCGTCATAAGCAATGAGAAAAATATGCTCACAGTTTTTTTACCCGATCCCTCATCTTACAGAGAAGCCGTATGTTATGGTGTCAAACAGAATGAAGACTACACCAGTAATTGCTGCATAAAAAGAGACATTTTACAAAAAGTTATTGAGACGACACTAAATTATTTCTAACAATATGATTGACAAAGCTAGTACTGGATGGAAGATAATACGATTTACATTGTTCAAGATGTGCATGGAAACGATGTTTACCTTGAAAGATGGTTACCTCTTGGCTGCTGTCTAACGGCTCGATATCAATTCCTAATTCTTGTTGAACATCACTAAAATTCCAGCAAGTGATCACATGCGCTCCTGACGGTTTAGGAAGGAGGCTGAAAGTCAAAAAAACACAAATTAGTGTTCAAAATATTTTGCAAACAGCCTTGGGTCCTATAACCCGACAAACGAAAATTATAATAATCTCAACGAAGAAAAATAAGCAAATTTGCGAGCCTGAAACATCATCGCCTCCTTCAGTGAACATACTAATGTGCAATTATGATGTACCAGTACACAAATAAATTCAAATAGTGACATGCAGGTTATATATAAATAGTGACATGTGTGTCATGATAAAGCTCACTCCATTCAACAAATGACATTTGATTGTATAGAATGATCTACATGCTTTCCATCATGAAAATATTACCGCATTCAGTAAATGACGCCTTCTATATTACTGAGAATTATGGTTTCTTTAGGAAGTTTTCATGGTAAAGAAATGTAGTACTTTTTTAAAAAAAAACTCCCAAACGAATGCACTGTTATGGGATTTTTTTTTGGATTGCCCTACTTGCAGAGATTTGGTGCAGGGCTAACCCCTGAGTCCTAACTCTTGACGTATACTGTAAGTCTAGCAAAAAACTATTTAGGAAAACCAGTTCTTGTTCAGAAAACTACCTTAGTCCCACAACCCGACATGTACAATATCGCTATATAAGCTAAGTTCGTAGTGTTTTGCCCATTAGCATCCACTTCCATCTAAATGAATCATTATTCCCACAATCTGATAGGTACAAAGCTACATTCAACTGTTTACAGAAAAAACTTAGAAAAATACTATACTTTGTGAAAGTGATAGCAAGATAAATATGAAAGGTTTCCTTATTATTCTTGGTTAAACTTATGTATCTGTTTGAGTGAAATGTATATCCCTGCAATGTGTATCCACTAAGTATGAACTGTGAGGTCCAAGCTGTATGAAAATTTGTACATCTTAGAAGCAAAGAAATACTCCAAATTTATAAGTCACCAGAAGGAGAGGTGCTAAGCAAACCTTCCATTGGCATATAATTGTCTTACAACGCAGCAATCTATTTAATGAGATGTTGAATCAATTATTATGGCCAAATGTACATCTAAGAATCGGAATTCCAAAGGTATCAGGTGTTGAGCTTAATACAACCAGAGAAGATGAATAGTACAGCAAGAGGCTATATCACCTACTGATTCATCCCCAACCTCCTGCTCCAGCGTGACGACGAATGACATGGGCAACTCGAACGCCAACCTGCACAAGTTTACAAAAATCCAGGTCATGAACGGCTCATTACTATCAGAATCATATTATGCCCCTACAGTAAAACAGACGTAGACAGCACCATCTCAGATCCCTCTCCTCCATATAATTATGCGTGAACACATCCATATTACACATATGACATATCAATCTGATTTTCAATTCAATTTTTGACAAATATACATGAACACATTCATATCAATGTAATCAATCTATTTTTCATCCCCTTTTCAATAAAATCCGCATGCACACATACAGACCCGAGAGAGAGGGAAGAACCTGGGCTTGGGGGAGTATAGAGGTGGCTCTGGCTTGCTTCTGGAGGGCCAAGAGAGCGAGAGCGGAGGAGGACGATGAGTGGGGCAGATGGCGACGGCTGACCTGACAAGCCGAGGACGGTGGTGACAACCGGAGCATGTTATTCGCCGCCCATCCTCCATGCTCCAGTTCTAGGCCGTGTCGGTAGAGAGGGAGGGGTAGAGGGGCTTACCTGAAGATGACTCACCACGACGGGGAGAGGGAGGCATCGAGAGGCGCATCGCGTGGAGTGAATCAGCCTGCTAAGGCCGGCAGCGTCGTTTGGCTTCCGGCGTCACAGATCCGCCGTCGCGGGCGTCCTCGTATGTCAGCGTCGTAGCTAAGGCCAGCAGCCTCGACCACCCCGGCCTCCACATCCTTGGCTGCGCGTTAGGCGAAGGGGGCAGGAATCTCAAAAGAAAAACGCGGCTGGAAAAAACGGATCGGCGGCGTCGCGGGGAGAGGAGAGCGGGTGGCGGCGGCGGTGCAGGAAGAGGAGAGGAGGGACGGGCGGCGGCGGCACGGGAAGAGGATGGACGGGCGACAACAGCGCGGGGAGAGGGGAGGAGGGGCGAGCGGCAGCATCGGGGCGGGTGGCGGTGAGAGGAGAGGGGGATTCGTGTGCGGAGGGGAGGGAGAGCGGATTGGCCCGCGGACGCCGTAGACCGAGGGTAAAAATGGAATGGAGTGGGAGAGCGTACGCGGGTGAGGGGGGAGGCGGACGCACGGACGACCGGCGAAACGATGTACCGTCTCGTAAGTTCATTCTTTTTATATAGGAAGGAAGAACTATGAATATGCCCGTGCGTTGCTATGGGCAGTAGAAGATTTGTAGTGGTGTCTATGTATAGCATTTAAACATGACAATAATAATATAATAATAATATGAAAATTAGAGCTTAAAATGAACCATTAAAGCACACTGCATTAAGAACTGCAAAGTTTGCAAGAGCCTGCAAATTCAAAGCAAAGATACATGTATATTTGTAGACCAAAGTTGTTGGCAATGAGCACATCCATTCCACTTACTTAGTTAATGCACAATTAGAGTACAATGAAAACATTTAGCATGTCAGAATATCAGCACATACTGCCAGCCATATCCAAGTTCATCATGAATTCAAAGACAGACAAATCACCAAGATCAAACTTTCCTTTTTAATGTTAATGGAATGGCATCTGGTTGACAAGAATTATCAGGTCGGTCAACACTACAAAACTTAATATATTATCAGCAGCTATAATTGCAGTTCTTGCATTGTAGAGAGATAGTGATGCCAGCCTTGGCAATGCTAACTGTCTCCTGCTCCATCACTCTTGAATCAATGTCCTATCTAACTTCTCCATCTTGTCAAACTCATCTACCATGCAAATACCCATATCTGAAACCCAAGAGCTTGCATAATAATGAGATTAATCATTTGTAGGACTGCAGTCCTATGCTTTACACCAAATAACTGTTTTTTTATGCTAAGGTGATAACTCCCTCGGAAAAAAATGGAATGTGTACCAGAACAACAGTTAGGAAGCCTCATCCAAATAGTTTGTTTGATTTAAAAAAACAGAAAATCTACATATTCTCAACAGCTATAGTCAGGACTGGAGCAAAATTCATATATATATTTGTGAAAGCACAAACATGTAGGAATGTCGTTTAATAGAAGAGAAACAGTACAAGATGCCATCATAAGGTCTCAGCCTTACCAGTGCTCCACCCTCGATGACAAACTCACTTGTAATTGGATCTTTCTAGACAGCAGCAGTACGACCAACACCACTGCTCCCACATCCAGTGGAATACACTCCTTTTGGAGCAATATTAATGATATGCTTCAAAATTTGACTCTTCGCAACACCAGGATCTTCCATCAAGCATATGCGCAGGTCTCGGTACTCTGATCTACAACTTGCATTACACAATCAATGTTGAGATGTGAGCAGTTGGAGAGAGTGAAGGTTGAGTGGGAAATACATGTCATCCTAATTCCCTTGAGTACCCACAGATAATCTTCTCAAGTACTTGAAGAGATATGCAAATGATGGTTTTACATTTCACAAAATTGAAAAAAGTAATAATATTTTCATTGAGAATTATAGTAGGGAAATGAGTTACTAACCATAAAAACACTTGACATCTATTAGTGACAAATAACCATCAGTTGTTTTATTTAGTGTCCATTGTCAGAGACTCAGAGTGCTCGGCCTGATGCAACATCTGTTAGTGACAAATATGTCTAGAAATAGAACTTGCAAATGGTAAAATTTATACCTTGGCAACTCAAGTTATTGCTCCTGGACATGGCAATCTTATGCTTCACGTTGTTGAATGACACTGCACTGCACTTGACCAATAGGAAGTCCAGAAAATTCCAACTCAGCATGAACCAAGAAATTATGCCAGCACGTGGAGTGCCTTCAATAGCAACTGTAGACTTAGAGTGAGTCCTGGCATATGGCACAAGATTGTAAAACCAATTTGCACATGTACTGTTTACCTTGTATTGGTGATGTTTGATACAATATACCTTGACACAAGAGTATTCGGAAAATTATCAAATCAACCAATACAAATATAAAGTTGTCATTTGCTAGTCTGGCACTGCACTCATGGCAGAATTAATCTGGCGCTGCAGTCATGGCCGAATTAATATGACATTGCAAATCAACAGTTGAAAACACATATAGTGGAGGTCTAGATTGATACAGAATCTCATGACAGCTGCATATGGCATACACATACTGCTTAATTCATAGATCAGTTGCTGGATCAAATCAAGTACATGGAGGGTGAAATTGAATCGCTAAGAACTGAAAGGGAACTAAAAATTCTAGATAGAATTATGTCAAAATCTCACATATCACTGGATCTCGAGCAATATGAAAAATCTAGTACAATATGAACTGAACTGTCAATTTAAGCTCGCTTCTCACTGAGCAAGGGTGCATATACCTATCATCTTGCAATTCATAAGTATTTACGAAGTCGCAATGTGAATGGCATGAAGCAGTAATGGAATGTATAGCGCATAGGAGTCTGATCATCATAACGTAGCTTTTGGCTCATGGTATGTACTATCTTGTTCTTCTGAACCATGTATTAGTAGTTATGTACTGCAGAAATGCTAAAAAAGATTTATCAGCAAAAAAAATAGCATGAACTGGTTGCTAGCTGATCTGCACTATTGCCTAAATTAAACAACACTGAGATTAAATCACTTGGAAGCTATAAATGATTGAAATAAAAAAATTGAGGTAGCTCTCGATCTGCAGTCAAAATAGTAGAGACATGTAGAAGTCCCAGCTTTAGCTATTGAGTCAGCCCTCCCAATAAAAAGAATAAAATAATACAAAAGAAAAATAAGAATGACAAGATCGATGTAGGAAAGTCTGAAGTACATGCACATGCTCACAATAATTATCATTACAAAAAATAAGGCTCAAACAATGTAGATGTCTGAACATATTAGAAGTTTGATGCATTTTTCCTCTGGTAGATGCAGAAAGAAATGAGGGCTCACATATCATAGGAGAAGCGAGCACCCATACTACCTTGTCGATCTTCTCGAAGGAGTCTGGCACCGCACCGTCGGGGGAGGTAGAGACGCGGGAGCGGGTGGGGCGTCGGCGGCGGTGGAGAACAGACAGGAGCGGCGCGCGGATGAGCAGCCAGGGGCGGCGCCGGCGTGGAGTGCACACGCGGAGGACCAGCTGGGGGTGGCGACGGCGTGGA
The DNA here is from genome assembly GCA_036936925.1 of Cenchrus fungigraminus. Classification (NCBI taxonomy): domain Eukaryota; kingdom Viridiplantae; phylum Streptophyta; class Magnoliopsida; order Poales; family Poaceae; genus Cenchrus; species Cenchrus fungigraminus. The sequence goes on along the minus strand of CM072780.1, from coordinate 36,649,688 downwards.
GGACCAACCAGGCAGGGGGTGGCGCCTGCGTGTAAGCGCGCAAAGGAGGAACCGGTGGCGGTGCGGGTGTCGAGGGGCAGCCAGCCAGGGGGTGAGCCGACCCGGCGTAGCCGCGGACGACGACGACGACTTGGTCATTCCAGTCATGGTGCTGAAGGCTCACAGCATTGACGGCGGCCTGCGGTTGTGGGAGGCGATCGGTGTTGACGGCGGCCGGCAGTTGCGGGCGGTGATCTGGGGAGGAGGCGACTCAAGAGGAAAACAGAGGCGGCGGTGTTTGGGCAGGGGGCGGCGGTGCGGCCGGCGGCGCGGTAGGGGCAGAGATGGGTCCAGCGCCGGTCATCTCCCTCGATCTGAGAGCGCGCCCTCTGTCCCCGATGCGTGCCCGATCTGAGAGCGGCGTGCAGAGAGGGAGGCCAGGGCGGCTCGGTGCGGGAGGCGTGCGGGGTAAAAATGGAAAACACAAAGCGGACGCACGGCGGGAGTGCCGGGGGGGGCGAACGCACGGGGCAGACGTGCGGCGGATGACGCATCAAGTTTTTGTCTTACTTCCATTAATTTTACAAGTATAAGTAGAGATAGAGAAAAAAGTGACGACAAAAATACACCCACCGGACCACCGCGGCTCCGCGGTCTGTCATTTTACTGTTTCCATTTTTACCCTCCGGTCCGGCCTCCTCCTACCGCGATTTTGGGGGTTAGCGGGCCGGCCCGGTAGCAAAACCGGTCGGTATACCACTCGCTAACCGAACTTGATAAAATCCTCTTATCGGTATACCGGCCGGTTTGACCGGTTAAAAAAGCGGCCGGTTTACGGTTTGGTGAACCCTGCCTCCGACCCGCCTACGCCCCGCATCTTCCTCCTCCGCCATCCTCTCCCTCCCACATCTCCCTCCTCCGCCCCACCACCCCCACACCTGCCTCCTCCCTCACGCGCTCACCCTCGGCCGTGCATCCCTGTCCGCCGCCGCTGTCGTTCCCCTCCTCTCAGCCGCGCCGCTGCCGCTTCCCCACCGCGTCGCCCCCACCGTCCGCTGTCTCCCCCGCACCGCGTCGCCCCCACCGTCGTCCTCGCGACCCCGTACCACACCATCTTCGTCGCCCAGCCCCCCGCGCCGCACCATCTCCGTTGCCGCACCGTCTTCATCGCCGCCGTGCTGCACTTTGAAATCGGCGTTGACGTCCTCACCTGGCACCGCCTCCTCCGCATATTCTTGCCCCACCATCCATCGTCTTCATCCGCGAGGCATGAGGGCCTCGTGCTCCGGGACGCCGCCGAGATAAGTGCCCCGCCACTCCTCCCTCACTCTTTATCTGTGCGCTGCGTCTTCATCGCTTTCTCCTCCCTCACCCTCCGGTTTGAAACCCTAGCTGCCGATGTGTTCCCAGTCCCATCTCTTCCTCCCTCTGCTTGTTTTCTCAGACCGCGGCATTTTCCCGATTTGTGAGCTCTGGTCATTGCATGCTCCTTTCCCCTTCCTGCTGATTTGGATCTGTTGTGTGCTTTGAACTGACCTGCAGCTCTTTGATATGCTTTTGCAGGTGCGCCGCCAACCATGGCGGCAGTGACTTAAGCTCTAGGGTTGCTCGTCGATGCAAAAAGGTTAGGAGCCATATGTCTCTCCATTGCCGGTCATCGCGGGGGCTGGGGATTCGTGCACATGCCCTGCGCTGAGCCCTCATGAACTGCGGTGATCTCTGAGTCACTTCTCCAACTTTAAGTCACCGAGCACAACAGCATCCAGGTGCTACCCCCAATCTTCAGTAAGGCAGTAGTCCCTCATTCCCTCACTCCCTTCATTCTGTCTTTTCACATCTAAAAATCTGGTGTGATGTCGCATCTAAATTTCTGTAGTCTAGACAAGAAAACAATTATTTTTCTTGGAATTAGTTTGTCCATAAACATTCTGCTTTGTTGCTCACTATTAGTAAATGCTGGATGTTTCGTAGCATGTAAAATTAGAGTTGTTGTGCATCTATACTGACTAGCTACTTGTGCGGAGGAATTTATTCAAAGGATTGTGATGCTCTTGAAAGATATGAGAGGAATGGATCTCAGTCACACCTACAAATGCGTAAAAGAAACACCTGTATATTAGTGAGTGTTGTAGATGCCTGATTAATAATTAGTACATCTATGACATATATACGTATATATGGTGTGATTTCGTATATCCATATATCGTGTCTCTGTATTTTCTGAATGAAAAAGGCATCTGTTTTCATATATGCGTGTTTGAGTATATATTCTGCAGTTCCAGGTGCACTCAGGAGTTGATTGCTTTAGTATGACAGTTATTTCCTCACACAATGTTAGGATGTTTTCAGAATTAGCAATTACACCCATTGTCTGTGTGATATAATTAAGGGTTAATTGGATATATGCCATTGCAGTTTGCACGGTTTGGAGATATGCTGAGAATGGGATGATTCCATAGCAACGATTTTAAGGTTTGTGAGTTTATAATTATCTTCTACAATTTCCGATAGCAATGTTTGCTCTGTGTAACTGTCTGCTCACATATTTATAAAGGTTACTATAGGATGGTTCATCTATTATTTCATTCCCCTTGTTTTAATTAAATGCTTTTGAAATATCAATAGATAGCCTTTCTATTAGTACTTCCTAAGGATGATTTTAAATCTGCATTAATCGCTTTCAGAATAGTAGTCATGTGACGGAAGTAGAAGCTCTACTATCTGATTTAATTATTTCGGTTATCAACAGTACTACATGGCCTCCTCCAACACATCTCCTCCCTGCACAACCCTCTTCCCCCATCCTCCTCCGCTCCGCACAAGGGATTCTGCGCTAGCTGTTCTTTGTGGGGCCCCCTTTCTGCTGCCCAACTCTGTGTGGCTCCTCCAGTCGGCCGCCCCTATGTGGACCCCTTCGTCGCCGGCCGGACTTACTCCACAGCTGCCCCCCCCAGTGGCCCAATTCTGTCCCTCAAGGTGAGCTCCACCTGTTCGATGAAATTCCCATGAAGATTTATCCTTTTTCTGTCAATGAAAATCGGTTTCTGCTGCATTTTCTATTTTTGAATATGTGATTTATGTGTAATGGATCCAATTGGTATACCCTAGTGTTTGTAGATCAGCTAGCCACAAACAACCTAATTCAAGTTGGGGATGCTACTTCACTTCATAGTGTTTTCGTTTCCTTTTCAATCTGACTCGAAAATATTGTAGATGGAACAATAACAATGATGAAATATTCAGTGATAAATTTATTAAGGTCATATTTCTTTTCGGAAACTTTCCTCGCCAAATGTTTATTCCAAAAACAAGTTATTAAGGTATTATTAATACTCTGGTGCATATCAATGCTCTGATACCAGCTGTGACAGAACCGCTCAAAATAATTCCGTATTATCGCCTAAGCCGGTCCACGTGGCCATTAAGCAATAATAAAGAAGTATTTTGTCGCCTCTGCCGGGTCATGCCCGGTGAATCACTTACAACAGGATCGCTGCTATGCGCAAAGCCCACACGAAGGCGGGACCAGAGTATAAGTTCAACATTACATAAAAGTTCACAAAGTTACATTATTACAAACCAGGTTTTCATACAAGAAAGTAAAGGTGATTCAGAGTTTAAACAGCGGAAATAAAACTAAGCGGAAGATACACATGAGAGGTCATCCACAGAGTATCACTCATCGTCAACCTGCTCCCACTCAAGTTCCCAACCATCTGGAATAGAACTAGGCCAGATGGGGTTACCTGAAAACCACAAATTAAGTAAGGCTGAGTATACTAATACTCAGCAAGACTTACCCGACAAAAAGAAATTACAACTAGACATGTAAGGCTTTTTGGCTGCTGGGTTTGTTTTGCCAAAAACGACTAAGAGTTGATCCTTATTTCCAAATTTTAACTCCAATTATAGTATATTAACCATTCTAGGTAAACACCTAAACTAATCAAGCAGTTGTGCAAACAATATTAATCAAGCATCAAAATTAAACCATCTGTTCCATAATATAAGATGGGGTAGCCAGTGGTTAAGCAGTCTCATGTAACAGTGAGAGACCGACGATCGATCGATTAAATCCTTGCAAGGCAAACCCAAACACACGGAAGAAGGTACACCCCAAAACGACAAATAAAATCGAATGCGGGGTATACCTCAACCAGGCGGTTCCCAGCGTCCCACAGTTTGGAATCAGACGCTACAAACTCTGGTACGCGGTTATCCGGAGGGTCTATCCCGACCAGTCCAGAACTCACACACTATACCACGGGTAGCTAGCCCAGAGACGCAACCCAAGCGGGTAGTTAGAAAGATCCCGCCCCGGTTCAGAAGGTACTAGGCTTACCGGTCCTATTCCCGACAAGTGCTTGGTACGTTCAAAAGCTTAACCAGTACATACTACTCGGTCGAGACCGATCCCATTGCTCCTACCACATGAGCAAGTCCATTTAATCATATCTTAGGATTCCAACATAAGAACCCTATATCTCGCGAGCAATGAGACATCACTCGACTTCTACCGTGTTCTTAAAGCATGGCATCTATCGAGCCTATCATACTAGTATAAGAGCATAGGAACCTAAGGATCATGCATCTAGGTTTCAATTCAACTCCTGAAACTTAAATGCACAAAACAAAACATAAATACTGAAAAGTAAAAGATAAGTTTATCCCAAAAAGCTTATATGCACTCCGGTGCTTGCCTTCCTCTACTTCAGCACTAGCCTTGGGCTCTTCTGGACTTTCGTCCAGGTCTTGCTGCACACCAAGCTGGTTCACCTCTCCACTAGCCGCTCCCTCCTCCTCCTCCTGAGTGAGCGTGTAAGTCCCGTCCGGTAAATCTACACGTTCATATGCGTATGCATTATGTGAGGGTGTGAGAGGTTAATTAAAGGTTAACTTGGATGGTGACTGTGTACATATTTAAGCAAATTAAATTATTTAACTTCACAAAATAGCAAGGGGGTGTGTCCTAATGATATTGAACAGATCCACACCACCATATTTCAAAGATAAAGCAAAAACATGACGGTTTGTTATTTACTTGAAATTTATCTAGCCTTTCATCAAAAATTCATATAAAATTAAATACACATCCATTGGTCCTAAATTTTGGTACACATAAACATATACCTAAACTAAGCTCACATGCCAAAAATTAGCTCCAGATCACATATAAATTAATTTATACGAAAAAGACAAATTTCAGCCTAGTTTAAATTAATTAAATCATATAAAAAGATTTACTAATCTTTTTGATCTCCACTATCTACTACAACTCATACATGTCAAATCTAAGCCTCTGACCAAAGCATAGGTGCAGATTCAAATTATTTTTGAAATTTTTAATTTAAACTCCTACACAAGATTAAATACCAAACCTAGATCAAATAAAATCCTAAAATCATAACCACCCTACCAAAGGTGCTATTCATCATGAAAAATCCCTAGGGTGCACTAGTGCTTAAAGAAAAGTTTATTAAAGGGGCTATAGAAAGCATCAAGATTAATCTACCATAAAGATTACATAAATCATAACTAAAAATCTACACATTAAACTTATGCCAACTTTGGTCACAAATCTAAACATGCCATAAAGAGCAACATATCCAAAATTCAACTCCATATCATTTGTATATTTTAAACTACACTAAAAACACCTCAAACTGAGTTTGAATTTTTAGTTCAAAAACTACAAAGAAAAACCTTATACAACCTTTCTTGAAAAGGTATATTTATACACCAGGAAACTAACAAAATTAGGTTTGCATTTTTCTGATTTTTCTACAATTTTTAATGATTTTTTTAAGTTGCAGCCGAAACCCTAAAGAAGCTTATCACAACCAAGTCCTTGGATTCGCAGATAGGTCCTCAGAAATTACATCCAGGTCCTCAGATGAGAATTCCAATCAGAACCAGGTCCCCAGGCGCCATGGCCGGCGATGGAGGTCAAAATCCGGCGAGCTCGTCGCCGGGATGAACCGGGGAAGTGGTGGGGAGTGACGAGGGGTTCACCTTGGCTCGATTTGTGGTGGTCCGGAGGTCGGGAGATACTCCGGCGATGGCCGACGTCTGGGCCGTGGCGGAACGGCCGCCTCGGCTCCAATGCCGGGAAAACTCCGGCGTGCCTTGGCGACGTAGGTTCGTGGGGAGCTTCAGGTGACGGGAGGAGACATGCTTGAGGACCAGGAGCTCGGTGGTGAGGAGTGGAGGAGGGAGTTCGGTGGCGGCGCAGTAATGGCGAGCGGCGGAGCAAAGCCAGCGGAGCGGACGGCAGTACCGGCCCTTGTCCGACTCGGTTCGCGAATGAGAGGAGCGGGACGTCGAGATGGCGACCAGGGGGACTTCCATCTTGCGCTCCAGGCCAGCTGGCGTGGCCAGCGGCGTTGCAGCGACGGCACGGGGCACGGGAGCGGCGCGTGTCGCGGTGCATGGCGCAGGACCAGTCGGTCTACCTCCCTGGGCGCGGAGCAGGGGTCCATGGGCCTGCGAAGACTTCACGGCGTGCGCGGGGTCTAGGGCGACGGACGCGAGGCGTCCGTACGCTGGACCGGCGCATACGCGGCACATGGCCGGCGCGGATGGCACCACGCTCTGGAGCGCGGGAGCGCGAGTGCGCTGGCGCAGGGCGGCCCCCAATTCCATTTGCGACTGTTTGACTCAGTGAAACTCAAATTTTTCGAATATAAGTTGAATTTCCCCAAAAACAAAAGTTGTAGAGGAACTATAGCACTACAACTTTTCCAAAGGGTGACCTATGTTTTGATGTTTAGTTTGATGGGAAAAACGTGACGATGTTGCTGCAAAACTCGGCCCTGTAACACTATGCACAGGAACTTCAACTCAGTTTTTGGCAAACTTACACTCAAAATTTGAATGTCCGCCAATTATGAAAATTGTGTTCCAGGAGATAACGAAGACCTTTTATATTGGCCGATTTTGAACTTCTATAGTGAAATTTGGAGAACGCGTCAGAAAACCATTTCAGCTTTTATGGAGCACTTAGGGTTTGACCGCGATTTGGGATTTTGACCAAGGGTGTATGTGCAAAAGTGTGTATAATCATGTTAAACATGCTTAGGGACTAACTAAACTTGATTAACCAAACTAATTAAGGTATGTTACAGCCTACCCCCTTAAAAGGAATCTCGTCCCGAGATTCGACAACAAGATTAGAGGAAAACCTCTAGGGGAGATAACGGATTTCATGAGGAAACCACAGAGCAAAGATAAACTCTTCCATATCTAAATCTCAAAGATGATAAAAGGTACATGGGCTGCCTCACAGATCATCAATGTCGCTCGTGAGGAAGCGGGCGATGAATGTACACATGAAAAGCTAAAAACAGGCATAGCAGAGGCGCAAAACAGATGTACACTATCACTATGTCCCAGCACTCTGAATCACACATTTCGAGAAACCGATCCATAGCTGGTGATGTCGGATTGGCTCCCTCTTGTGGCTTTCTTCTCGAGTTTCAGGGAAAGGCTCGGCCTGACACCGACAGCTGGAGGAGCTTGACTCTTCTTCACATTGTTGGGGAAGATAGAGGAAAGAGCTTAATCGACGAGGAATGCCATAAGAGGCGAAAATGGCCTGTGTGTGCTCAAAGAAAACAACTGGAGAGAAGAGAAGGCGACGGAAGGTGGTGGCTCAAGTGGATGCAACTCTGAGCGGTGAGAGTCGACGGGGAGATGCTCCTTTTATGGATGCTCACTGTGGTGTAGTGGCGGTGGTGCTCGCGCCACTTGGGTAGGGGCCGGTGGCAAGGAGGTGTGGTGATGGCATGTGGCATGATGGTGGCCGGCATTGGGATGCTTTGGTGACAAGACGGCCACGATCAGCAGCGACGGTTGTGACAGAGCGGCACAGAACAGGCGAAGCACGAATATGGAGGGGGTCCAATTGGCCCTCGAGACTTCACGGGATCATGGATAGAGACGAGGAGGCAGGGGTTTCTGGCTCCATTCTGCATTTTTCAACTTTCTAGGAGTCACATGATTCATAAACTTACTCTCTAGTGATCAGGGAGCAGGGTAGATCATGTGCAAGTGCAAGCATAAATGTTGATCGTAGAGAATGCTAGTTGGACAAAAATAGTGAGATGCAAGAAAATTCATATCTCACAGGTCCAGCATCCACAAATTCTCGTTTTTGTCAATGTTCAGAAACTCTTGTTTTCAGTGAATAGAGAATTTGGAAAGGTGTGCTTCATCCAAAATTTGTTTCCGAAGGTTGGGTATTCTGGAACAACTAGGTGCTGTTCAAACCATCCGAATCTATTCCAATCTTAGCGAACACACTGGTAGTTCTAATCCTTCTTCGAGAGCTTTTGTTTTATGATTTTGATGTCTTCATCCTAGGTTGTGCCATAATAATCTAGTCATAACCTTAACCCATAATTTCAGTAATAGAAGATAAAGATACAAAAGCTATCCATGGAGAAATTCTCATTGCTTTCGTATTGGACTTCCAAGACAAATTCAGATTGCATCCGACCTTAACCTGAGCAACATATTTCGGTGTGTTTCTGAAATTTTGGGTCATCAACTTCCAAAATTTGTTATAAGATCCATGAATGCAAAAATTTCTCAATTCTTCTTAGTGAGCTCAATTTTTAATGGCGTACAAGGTTTTAGTCATGGATGGTTCAACTTTGGAAGTTAATTGGGCAAAAGGTTATTGTCTTCCAGACTACCTTTAAATAGTTGACTTTTATTCGTTGGCATATTCCTTCTTATCTTTGGAGTATATGAGGATGTCATTAATGAAACCACAACGAATGTATCCAGTTTGGCATAAACACTGAGTCCATGAAATACAGGAAATAGGCAGGAGCATTTGTGAGCCTGAGTGACATGGCAAAGTACCAATATAACCCATACCAAGTAAAAGAGCTGTTTTAGGAATGTCCCTTGGCTGAAAATTGATTTGGTGATAGCCAGATCGAAGATCGATCTTTGAGAAAACCTTGGCTCCAGCCAATTGGTCAAAGAGAACATCAATGCGGGGTAAAGGTATTTATTTTTGATAGTCACCGCATTGAGAGGTCGGTAGTACACACAACCTCAGGTTACCATCATTCTTTTTCACGAATAGGGTTGGATAACCCTAAGGAGAAGAACTTGGGCGAATATAACCCTTATCTAACAATTCTTGAATTAGCCCCAAATATTCAAGGAAACTAAACGAAGATCTTATCACGATTTTGCTGGAGGAAAATCCTAGCTATCAAGTGATTTCATTTAGTACCCAGTCCTTCGGTCATGCTCTCATGGTGCTAATAACGCATTTGCTAAGCGAGAGCATATTCAAGCTGAGCTAGCCTCATGCATTGATCACCACACCAAATGAGAGGTAATAGCCACTTGTATAGCACAAGTTCGATGGTGATGGCGGATTGCTACCACTTGCCTCTCTATCAACTACTTCTCCAGATCTGAGGAGAGGGTTTCTGTCTATCGAAACCATGTGATTTTCCCTTAGATATACATCCATAATCTAAGTAGGCATGTCTAAGGAAACTTCAAATGGAAATTTCTAGAATTTGGACAGTAACATCTCTGAGAAATAAATTCATATCTCTCAGCTCAAGTGTCAAAAAATTCTAAATTTTGGTCAGCATGTGTAGAATTTCATAAGCCACAACTTTGGTATTCAACTCCAGGACAGATTCAACTTTTACCGGGGTTGAAAGATTCGTTATCAAAGCTCTGTCTAGCAGTTTTGACAGCAAACATGAGCTTACTAAAAATTCGGTATTTCTCATTCTACACATGCAAAAATGCTGAATTTTGGTGAGCATGACCATCACAAAATTATAAACCATTTTGGTATTCAGCACCAGACCCAAATGTGATCACAAATAGCTTTAGCTTTATTCCTCACGTAGATGGCTGCATAAGGTTGTGCATCCATAGGATTACATCAAAGTTATGTTTTTGACACCACCATTACATCAAGGATTTTCATGTAGCTTCTAGCCACACAAGGTACATACTCCTGGTCAGCCTAACATATACCCTCGCATGTTAGACCCCAAACTGAGTTTAACATGCCAAAAAGGCAAAAACTGGCAGTTCTGAATTAAAAATTCATAACTGAAAAACCAGTACCCCAAAAATTTCAAATTTTTGTGAACAACACAACAATGTTATAACTCACATTTTTGGTATTCAAATGTTGAATCAAATCAGACTGAAAAAGGGTCTAATAGATCCATTTTCAAAGTGCTATTGCCTAGAAATTTTCAGCAGGGCAGAGCTTCACTAAAAAGATCATATCTCAAAAATTAAGAACCCTATGACTATGATATTTTGACAGCACAAAATAGGTTATATGTGGAACATTTTTGGTATAGATTGTCTAAGCAAAATCTGTTTGGAACAAGGTGTAAAAATTCGAGTTTTCAGACTAACTCAGGATTTTGACAGAATTTCAGCATGACCTAGGTTTAGTGATTTGAGCATAGCTTCAGTATTATTCATCCTAAAATCATGAAAAATTCATAGAAGAATCTTGACTAGCTGATGATCAATTTTCCTAAAGATCACCTAGCCAAAAACTTTATAGATCATCCTTAGAAAAACTAGGACAGCAACTAGACATACTTTTGATCACATCGCATAATTTACCAAACTAGCATGAATGATCCTTAAGAACTATAAATTCAACTTATAGATCACATAAAAGGTGTATTAGGATTATTTTCAGTTTTGGTAGCTTTTAACATGATGCAAAAGCGTCTTATAAGTCCTCACCAAGCATTTAAGCTTAAAATCGAAGTTAGTGCTGGTGGCAAGGCATATATACGTCTCTCCCTATAATAGCTAGTCGAAAACTATTCGTTTCTTAATTACCGTACCTAACAACCGTGGTTAGTGTACCTGCAGAAAATCACAAAACATTCAGAACCTTTCGTGCCAGCACTCACGAAAGCGTCCACATACATTACCGTTCACTATAGAAACGGCATCCATGCATAAAGCCGCTGCATGGACAGCATCCAACCTCAGATACTCTCCGTTTGAATGGAGTGCATCCTTGCCTCGTATTTTTGTAATACAGAACGTCCACGTATGGCAAAACGTGGCGAGACACAGACGCGACATGGGTTCCCATTGGAATAGGTCCCATCCATCCCTCACATGACTTTCATGTGGTACCATCACGTATGGCAAAATGTGATGAGACGCAAACGCGACGTGGGTTCCCATTGGAATAGGTCCCATCCATCCCTCACAGGACTTTCCTGTGGCACCACCACGTATGGCAAAACGTGATGAACTAGTATGGTTGTGCAAGAAAGTAAGTTTTGACAGGAATAAAATGTGCTGGAAGTCAGTTTAAATACACCATAGAGTACTAGCCACCTGAAAGAACCAAAAATTCCCTCAAGGGCCTCTCGGACTAGTTTAAACCTTAACGTCCTACGCACTTAGCAAAATTCTTATTCTTGACAAATTTTATTCCAAAAATAAGTTATTAAGGTATTATTAATACTCTGGTGCATATCAATGCTCTAATACCAGCTGTGACAGAACCGCCCAAAATAATTCCGTATTATCGCCTAAGCCGGTCCACGTGGCCATTAAGCAATAATAAAGAAGTATTTTGTCGCCTCCGCCGGGTCATGCCCGGTGAATCACTTACAACAGGATCGCTGCTATGCGCAAAGCCCACACGAAGGCGGGACCAGAGTACAAGTTCAACATTACATAAAAGTTCACAAAGTTACATTATTACAAACCAGGTTTTTATACAAGAAAGTAAAGGTGATTCAGAGTTTAAACAGCGGAAATAAAACTAAGCGGAAGATACACATGGGAGGCCATCCATAGAGTATCACTCATCGTCAACCTGCTCCCACTCAAGTTCCCAACCATCTGGAATAGAACCAGGCCAGATGGGGATACCTGAAAACCACAAATTAAGCAAGTCTGAGTATACTAATACTCAGCAAGACTTACCCGACAAAAAGAAATTACAACTAGACATGCAAGGCTTTTTGGCTGCTGGGTTTGTTTTGCCAAAAACGACTAAGAGTTGATCCTTATTTCCAAATTTTAGCTCCAATTCTAGTATATTAACCATTCTAGGTAAGCACCTAAACTAATCAAGCAGTTGTGCAAACAATATTAATCAAGCATCAAAATTAAACCATCTGTTCCATAATATAAGATGGGGTAGCCAGTGGTTAAGCAGTCTCATGTAACGGCGAGAGACCGACGATCGATCGATTAAATCCTTGCAAGGCAAACCCAAACACACAGAAGAAGGTACACCCCAAGAAGCCAAATAAAATCGAATGCGGGGTATACCTCAACCAGGCGGTTCCCAGTGTCCCACAGTTTGGGATCAGACGCTACAAACTCTGGTACACGGTTATCCGGAGGGTCTATCCCGACCAGTCCGGAACTCACACACTATACCATGGGTAGCTAGCCTGAAGACGCAACCCAAGCGGGTAGCTAGAAAGATCCCGCCCCGGTTCAGAAGGTACTAGGCTTACCGGTCCCATTCCCGACAAGTGCTTGGTACGTTGAAAAGCTTAACTAGCACATACTACTCGGTCGAGACCGATCCCATTGCTCTTACCACATGAGCGAGTCCATTTAATCATATCTTAGGATTCCAACATAAGAACCCTATATCTCACGAGCAATGAGACATCACTCGACTTCTACCGTGTTCTTAAAGCATGGCATCTATCGAGCCTATCATACTAGTATAAGAGCATAGGAACCTAAGGATCATGCATCTAGGTTTCAATTCAACTCCTGAAACTTAAATGTACAAAACAAAACATAAATATTGAAAAGTAAAAGATAAGTTTATCCCAAAAAGGTTATATGCACTCCGGTGCTTGCCTTCCTCTACTTCAGCACTAGCCTTGGGCTCTTCTGGACATTCGTCCAGGTCTTGCTGCACACCAAGCTAGTTCACCTCTCCACTAGCCACTCCCTCCTCCTCCTTCTGAGTGAGCGTGTAAGTCCCGTCTGGTAAATCTACACGTTCATATGCGTATACATTATGTGAGGGTGTGAGAGGTTAATTAAAGGTTAACTTGGATGGTGACTGTGTACATATTTAAGCAAATTAAATTATTTAACTTCACAAAATAGCAAGGGGGTGTGTCCTAATGATATTGAATAGATCCACACCACCATATTTCAAAGATAAAACAAAAACATGACGGTTTGTTATTAACTTGAAATTTATCTAGCCTTTCATCAAAAATTCATATAAAACTAAATACACATCCATTGGTCTTAAATTTTGGTACACAGCAATATATACCTAAACTAAGCTCACATGCCAAAAATTAGCTCCAGATCACATATAAATTAATTTATACAAAAAAGACAAATTTCAGCCTAGTTTAACTTAATTAAATCATATAAAAAGATTTACTAATCTTTTTTATCTCCACTATCTACTACAACTCATACATGTCATATCTAAGCCTTTGACCAAAGCATAGGTGCAGATTCAAATTATTTTTAAAATTTTTAATTTAAACTCCTACACAAGATTAAATACCAAACCTAGATCAAATAAAATCCTAAAATCATAACCACCCTACCAGAGGTGCTATTCATCATGAAAAAGCCTTAGGGTGCACTAGTGCTTAAATAAAAGTTTATTAAAGGGGCTATAAAAAGCATCAAGATTAATCTAGCATAAAGATTACATAAATCATAACTAAAAATCTACACATCAAACTTATGCCAACTTTCGTCACAAATTTAAACATGCCATAAAGAGCAACATATCCAAAATTCAACTCCATATCATGTGTATATTTTAAACTACACTAAAAACACCTCAAACTGAGTTTGAATTTTTAGTTCAAAAACTACAAAGAAAAACCTTATACAACCTTTATACAAAAGGTAGATTTATTCACCAGGAAACTAACAAAATTGGGTTTGTATTTTTCTGATTTTTCTACGATTTTTAATGATTTTTTTTAAGTTGGAGCCGAAACCCTAAAGAAGCTTATTACAACCAAGTCCTTGGATTCGCAGATAGGTCCTCGGAAATTACATCTAGGTCCTCAGATGAGAATCCCAATCACAACCAGGTCCCCAGGCGCCATGGCCGGCGATTGAGGTCAAAATCCGGCGAGCTCGTCGCCGGGATGGACCGGGGAAGTGGTGGGGAGTGACGAGGGGTTCACCTTGGCTCGATTTGTGGTGGTCCGGAGATCGGGAGATACTCCGGCGATGACCGACGTCTGGGCCGTGGCGGAACGGCCGCCTCGGCTCCAATGCCGGGAAAACTCCGGCGTGCCTTGGCGACGTAGGTTCGTGGGGAGCTTTAGGTGACGGGAGGAGACATGCTTGAGGACCAGGAGCTCGGTGGTGAGGAGTGGGGGAGGGAGTTCGGCGGCGGCGCAGTAGTGGCGAGCGGCGGAGCAAAGCTAGCGGAGCGGACGGCAGTACCGGCCCTTGTCCGACTCGGTTCGCGAATGAGAGGAGCGGGACGTCGAGATGGCGACCAGGGGGACTTCCATCTTGCGCTCCAGGCCAGCGGCGTTGCAGCGACGGCACGGGGCGCGGGAGCGGCGCGTGTCGCGGTGCATGGCGTAGGACCGGTCGGTCTGCCTCCCTGGGCGCGGAGTAGGGGTCCATGGGCCTGCGAAGACTTCACGGCGTGCGCGGGGTCTAGGGCGACGGACGCGAGGCGTCCGTACGCCGGACCGGCGCGGACGGCGCCACGCTCTGGAGCGCGGGAGCGCGAGTGCGCTGGCGCAGGGCGGCCCCCAATTCCATTTGCGACTGTTTGACTCAGTGAAACTCAAATTTTTCGAATATAAGTTGAATTTCCCCAAAAACAAAAGTTGTAGAGGAACTATAGCACTACAACTTTTCCAAAGGGTGACCTATGTTTTGATGTTTAGTTTGATGGGAAAAACGTGACGAAGTTGCTGCAAAACTCGGCCCTGTAACACTATGCACAGGAACTTCAACTCAGTTTTTGGCAAACTTACACTCAAAATTTGAATGTCCGCCAATTATGAAAATTGTGTTCCAGGAGATAACGAAGAACTTTTATATTGGCCGATTTTGAACTTCTATAGTGAAATTTGGAGAACGCGTCAGAAAACCATTTCAGCTTTTATGGAGCACTTAGGG
Source organism: Cenchrus fungigraminus (assembly GCA_036936925.1). Taxonomy (NCBI): domain Eukaryota; kingdom Viridiplantae; phylum Streptophyta; class Magnoliopsida; order Poales; family Poaceae; genus Cenchrus; species Cenchrus fungigraminus. Next base: position 36,634,571 of record CM072780.1, on the reverse strand, counting down.
TTTGACCGCGATTTGGGATTTTGACCAAGGGTGTATGTGCAAAAGTGTGTATAATCATGTTAAACATGCTTAGGGACTAATTAAACTTGATTAACCAAACTAATTAAGGTAATTATCTTAAACAAACATCAGGGATGTTACACAAATCCATATGTTTTGCCGCTTGAGATGATCAAATATAAAGTGTGATGGGTTTTTGTCTCGTGAATTTTGCAGAATAGGAACAAATGGGGAGGATGAGGTAAGGCATTCTGCAGGTTTGGTTTCGCAAGTGCATTATAATCAGAGAGCATTTACAAAAAAATGGTTGCTTAATATGTTTCCTGATTGATATACTTCATTGTGTGTTGGTCTTATATTGGAGACTTATGTCCATATAGACTTGTTCTTATCAATTTATCATCTCCTCTTGCCATTTGAATTTTAAATCAAAATTTGTAAATTGTAATGAGCTTTCAGGACAAATGAGACAGACACAAATTTAGGTGTTGAACTATGACTTGCTGCCAGTAATTACTTAGGAAGATTTGTTTATTTCAACAACTATATTTTTGAATTAAATAATACTTATTCTATTTGTATGCTTATTTATCATGTTGAATCCTATGTATTGTACTTTATATTTTTTGTTGCCTGTAGCAGCACATGGACCATTGTCAAAGATATTTCACGTCTGCACCTTAGGATATGTATTACCACAGAAATTATTCTATTTTGTAAAGATTGTGTATATTCAAGATGATTCTTAAGATGGTGTCAGACCCACCTTTATACAAGGTGGTTATTCTTGATGAGTCTCATGAGAGAATATTGAGGAGAGATCTGTTATTTGGGCATCTCAAGATCTTGAGAACAATCTCATAGGTGAGATGGAACTTCCTGTTCCAGAGAAAGTCTGATGGAGTATAATTTAATTTTCTAATTTGCTTGGTGTCTTTGTTTCATGGCTGCAGAATGATGGTCAGGGCATCTGGGCATATGAAACGCTAATGGTCCTAAAAATAGTGCATATGTATTTGCGGAGGTGGCTGATAGGAGACATGAATAGTGTTGGCCAAGCTTGATGATACCAAGCTTGATGATAGTGGCCTTAAGTGTTGGTCCCCTATCTTATTTTCAATTGATGCATGTAACCTATCAACATTTTAACCTCAGATAAAACTATTGTTGTGAAATGAACCATCACTGTTTATGTTGAGCTCCCGGATAAACTCATTGTTTCGTGTTGCATTTTGGCTATATAATTAAAGATATACTCTATCTGGTCGTCAAAACACAAATTAGTTTTTGGTTGCTTGATTTGCATTGGTTCAAACCTTCAATTAGCCTACACACGTGGTACGAACCTCTATTCATGATGTAAGCCTCATGGCAATGCATCCTAAGTGTTTACAATTGAGTATCACTTGATGCCTTGTGTTGATAGAAGTAAATATTGTACACAATGATGTTTGATGCGTATAAGTTAAATCATGTTGCTCGTAGCAACGCACGGGTACATTCCTAGTGTGTAAAAGGACTAAAGGAGTCCATCAAACTACTACTGAAGTGGTCTTGTCGCACCTATAGAAACTATAGTCATGAAGATTTTTGCTAAGCACGAGTGGTCGTCATTTAAAAAGATTAGCACTTAATTACTTGCACCTTTGCCTAGTTCAGTCTTTGAGAGCGTTGGTTTCAAACAGTTGCTTACAAGATTTGTAATAAGCATTGGTTGTGTGTAAAACTCTTACAAATGTCGAAATAAAATTCCTTTACAAATGGCCAAGTTGTATATTTAAATTACGAGATTTGTTATGGTGCATCGATAGTAATAGGTAATACCGTGTCTACCAAACTTCTATTACTTCTTACTATATTATTTTTGACCAACTAATTTAATTGGATAGTTCTAGGTAGTACATAGTATCAGGTCTACCAAATTGGTACTGCCCTATTGGTACTACTTGGTAGTTGGTGCTATCACAGTTAGATTTCACCGGATGAATGACTCATATTATTTATAAGCACCCTAAGATTTTCCTTGAATTACATCCAATTTGTTAAATAAAAAATTACATCCAATTTGCTAGCTATAAAAAAAGCACTTAATAGACATGTGATTTACTCTAAAAATATTTAGACATATACCACGTCCCTGGTTACAACAAATCTCTCCTAGAAAACAAAAGCCAACACAATGGATTTTAAATAACAAGGCTCAAAATCATTTAAAAACAAAGTTTGTTCATTCCAATTAAACAAAGTTTGAGTTTAGACCATTATCATTGGCTCAATCTTTTCTTTAGATCGATATAAACTATATTAAATATTGTTTCTGCCTCTATATTATATTCAAAAGTTAAGACATTACTGTAGAAGGGGATTGAATCAACCACACTATTCATTGATCTGTCGTGGGGATTATATACCCGGTTACAAGGCACGCTAAGGCCCAACTATCTCAGCTAGATTACAGGGGAGCCGCGGAGCGGATGCGCCTAGTGCGCGGCGTGCGGAGCGCGTCGTGCGCGGGTGGAGCGCGTCGTGCGCGTGCGGGCGGCCAGAGCGGACGCGCCGAAGACCAGAGGAGTTCCAACACCCCCCGCAGTCTCAGCTTGCGGCGCCAACGCAGAGACTGGCCCTGAAGTCCTGGAACAGCACCGTCGGTAAGCCCTTCGTGAAGATATCGGCGAACTGTTGGGCGCTCGGAATTTGAAGGACTCTGAGCTCCCCAATGGCCACCTTCTCCCTGACAAAGTGGATGTCAATCTCGATGTGCTTTGTGCGCCGGTGATGGACGGGGTTCCGGGACATATACACGCTCGAGACGTTGTCGCAGTACGCCATTGTTGCCTTTGGAACGTCGTAGTGGAGCTCGCCAAGCAGTTGCCGGAGTCAGGAGCACTCGGCCACCGCGTTCGCCACGCCACGGTATTCGGCTTCCGCAGACGAACGGGAGACGGTCGTTTGGCGCTTCGAGGACCACGACACCAGGGCATCGTCGAGGAAAACGGCATAGCCAGAAGTCGAACGGCGGGTGTCGGGGCACCCAGCCCAGTCGGCATCGGTGTACGTCGTGAGCGTCGGTGTGCTGGCGGCGCGGAGGTGGAGACCGTGCGTCGTGGTGCCTTTGATGTAGCGGAGGATCCTCTTCAGCATCACAGCATGGTGTTCCGTGGGCGCGTGCATGTGAAGACACACCTGTTGAACGACGTAAGCGATGTCGGGGCGAGTGAGCGTCAAGTACTGGAGGGCGCCTGCCATACTGCGGTACCATGACAACTCCTTCAGAGGTGTCCCAGCAGTGCTTGAGAGCTTCGCCTTGGTGTCTGCAGGCGTTGGCACGGGTTTGCAATTGGACATTCACGCGCGGTCCAGAAGATCCACAGTGTAGGCAGCCTGGGAGAGAGTGAAGCCGGTGGCAGTGCGTCGGACGTCGACGCCAAGGAAGTAGCTGATGGGTCCCATGTCCTTAAGCGCGAACTTGGACTTGAGGTTGTTGATGATAAGCTGAAGGAGCACCGGTGTCGAAGCAGACAAGATGATGTCGTCCACATATAGAAGAAGGTACGCCATCGACGCGCCGCTCCGGTAGACGAACAGCGACGGATCAGAGCGCGACGGCTTGAAACCCATGGCGACAGCGTGTGCGGCGAACGTGGTGAACCACACGCGCGGCGCCTGGCGGAGGCCGTACAGAGAACGGGAGAGAAGACAGACGGCGTCCGGCTGGTCGACGGCCTCAAACCCCGTCGGTTGCTGGCAGTGAACGCGTTCCGTGAGGTTGCCGTGGAGGAACACGTTCGACACGTCCAGTTGGTGGGCAGGCCAGTTCTTGGCGGCGATCAGCGTGAGCACGGTGCGGATGGTGGCGGGCTTGACGACCGGGGAGAAAGTTTCGCCGAAGTCGATCCCCGGCCGTTGGTGGAAGCCGCGAACCACCCACTGGGCCTTGTAGCGCTCAAATGTCCCGTCGGAGTTGAACTTGTGTTTGAACACCCATTTGCCAGTGATCACCTGCGCACCGGCAGGTCGAGGCACCAGCGTCCAGGAGTTGTTGCGTTTGAGAGCGTCGTACTCCTCTTTCATGGCCCGACGCCAATTTTCGTCCTTCAGAGCCTCACGAACGGATCGCGGGATGGGCGAAATCGGCGTTGTGGTGCTGGCGAAATTTGCGTATTTGGGGTTGGGCTTGTAGATCCCCGCCTTGGAGCGGGTCACCATGTGATGCTGTGGTGGAGGCGGGGGTGCTGGCGCCGTCGAGGCGGTCGACGCTGGGTGTGGGCTGGAGTCGAACAGCGGCTGCGGCGACACGGTGGCGGGAGGCGCGCGTGGCGTACTGGCGATGTTGGACGACGGCTGTGTGGGCGTTGTGGCAAGTGATGGCACGGGCGGTGTCGCTGGTGCCGAGGGTGCCGCCGCTTGCGCGGATGCGGGTGGAGTCGAGGTTGCCGAGGATGGCGGCGCGGACACAGACGACGGTGTCGAGGGCGACGGGGGGGTGCCACGGGAATGGCAGCAGGCACCCGAGGAGCTGGGCGCGGTGGCGCCGGGTGATCGTCGTCAGCGTCGTGGAGCACTGTCGTGGACGGTGGCGACGAAGCGGACGTTGATGACGCAGTCCAGAACGGGAACACGTCCTCGACGAAGGTGACATGCCGCGAAGTGTAGACGCGACGCGTCGTGATGTCGTAGCAGTGGTAGCCGCGGTGATCGGTTGGATACCCGATGAAGACACAGGCGACGGAGCGCGGGCTTAGCTTGTGCGGTGTCGTCGGCGTGATGTTCGGGTAGCAGAGGCAGCCAAAGACGCGGAGCTCGTCATATCGCGGTGGAGTGCCGAGGAGGAGCTGGTGCGGCGTTGCAGTGCCCGTGGTGCGGCAGGGTCGTCGGTTGATGACGTAGGTCGCCGTGAGCAAGGCCTCCGCCCAAAAGGAAGAGGGAGCTACACTGTGAATTAGTAGAGTGCGAATGCAATCGTTGATCGTTCGTAATATGCGCTCGGCCTTCCCATTTTGTTGGGAGGTATAGGGACAAGTGAGGCGGAAGCAAGTGCCATGAGCGGCGAGGAAATTGCGCATGGCATGTGTGTCGAACTCACGGCCATTATCAGTCTGCAAGGCTAGGATGGGCAGCTGGAATTGAGTATGAACATAAGAAAAGAAAGAGCGGATGATATCCTGAACCTCTGATTTATTTCGAATGGGGAATGTCTAGATGTAGTGAGTGTAAGCGTCAATCAAAACAACATAGTATTTATAACCCGAATTGCTGTAAACTGGTGATGTCCAAACATCAGAGTGAACTAGTTGAAATGGGAAATAAACTGGTGTATCTGAAGAAGCAAAAGGCAACCTAACATGTTTTCCCAATTGACAGTGCTGGCATGAGTGAGTAACTGATTTATTACACTGAAAATCAAAGGATTGGAGAATTTGATGAAGGACGCGCGATCCTGGATGCCCAAGGCGATTGTGCCACAGCTCCACCGAAGGGGACGACGATGCATGGAGAGCTTGGGGCTGTGGCAGTCGCAGAGGGTAGAGGTCGCCGGAGGCATCACAGCGGAGCATCACCTGGCGGGTGGCCAGATCCTTGACAGAAAAACCAGCAGAGTCAAATTCAATGGAGACATTGTTATCACGGGTTAGTTGCTTGACTGAAACAAGGTTCTTGATTAAATACGGGGTGACAAGAACATTGTGGAGGTGTAGAGGTGAAAGAGATGTAGGAATGGTGGCGGCGGCTGAGTGGGTAACCGGCAACCGCGCGCCGTTTCCAACCGTGATGTAGGAGGGGAATGGGAGAGCTCGAGGAGAGGAGGTGATACCAGAGCTGGACGACATGTGGGATGAGGCACCAATGTCGAGGTACCAGTCGGAGGAGCTCGGTGGCTAGGTGGCGACGCCGGCGTTGTGGAGGGCGGCGTACAGGGCAGCGGTGTCCCAGCTCGGAGGAGCACCGTAGTAGGAAGACGACCCTGGAGCGGGCTGGTGCTGAGCCATCATGGCCTGTTGGGCCTGGAACGGTGGGCGTTGGCCAACACGCCCGATCCAGGTGCACGCCAAGGCATGCCCCAGGCCTGGACAAGCCCAGTCCAGGCGTTCGGGTTGCCCTGCCACGGAGCCGGAGGGCGCTGGGAGCCGCCGCCGCCGCCGGAGGTGGATCCGCCCCGGCCGCGAGAGTTGCGCTTGTTCTTGGTGCGGGAGTTGCGATTCCCGCCGGTATCGCCGCCGGTGCCGGAGGGAGCGCCACCACCAGAGCCGGAGGACCCGCCGGGAGGAGCGGAGCCGCTAGAGTCGGTGGCGCTGCCGTGACTGGCGAGAAGCGCCTGGGCGGCCTCCGTCTTGTCGTCCTGGAGCAGTTGCAGTTCCTCCAGAAGCAGGTAAGAGCGCGCACTCATGAAGGTGTGGGTCTTGGAGGTGAGGACCGGCTTGACATGGAGGAATTTCTTGTTCAGGCCGCGGAGAAGATTCAGCACCTGGCTAGGCTCGGAGACGGGGTGGCCGACATCGTGAAGACTGTCGGCGAGTTTCTTCAGCTTGGCGCAGTAGTCGGAGATGCCGAGATCGCCCTGGACGACGCTGCGGAACTCAGCCTTGAGAAGAACAGCGCGCTGCATCTCATTGTCGCGGAAGAGACCCTCGATGTCGGTCCAGACCAGAAAGGCAGAAGCTTTGGGCTTGTAGACGAGGTCGAACACGCCCTTGTTGATGGTGGTGTAGATCCAATTGGTGAGACAGCAATCAACTTGGCGCCACTCAGCGTCGCGCTCGATGATAGGCGGCGACGAGCGGACATGGCTGACGAGGCCAAACTTGCCAAGAACAGAGTCGAAAAGGTAGCGCCATTGGCTGTAGTTGGAATCAAGGAGATCGAGAAGAATAGGGACATGGTTGCGAATGTTCACCGTCTGGACGACGGCGAGGGAGGCAAGCTGAGTCTCATCAAGGAAGAGGTCCGAGACGTCGGAGCCAGAGGAAGAAGAAGAGTGTGCCGGCGAGTGTGCCATGGCCAAGCAGAGACGGGAGCGGAAGAGTAGGATCGAAGGTAACTGATACCATGTAGAATACCATGTGGAAGGGGATTGAATCAACCACACTATTCATTGATCTGTTGTGGTTACAAGGCACGCTAAGGCCCAACTATCTCAGCTAGATTACAGGGGAGCCGCGGAGCGGATGCGCCTAGTGCGCGGCGTGCGGAGCTGAGCGGAGCCCGTCGTGCGCGGGTGGAGCGCGTCGTGCGCGTGCGGGCGGCCAGAGCGGACGCGCCGAAGACCAGAGGAGTTCCAACAGTTACATCTCATTATCATTGTTGGCTCAGTTAACCTGAAACCCTAACCATTGAAGAGCGTGACGGAGCCGCTGGAGTGGAAGATAAAAGAACAAAAATCTGAATCACTACATTCGGGACAGTGCCTTCAACATCTGACGGAAGATCAAAATAAATCAGAAATTTGTGCCTTCAAGTTTGGAGTTCGTCTTTCTGTGACCGACAGAGTACAATGTGTTCTTTGCCGCCTCTGCACTTCAACGATCTGTCCCTTCAACGCCAGGGCATCTGCACATCTACGCGTTCCCCGTCAAATTTGTTGCGAAAATTCGTTCTCATGTTGGCCACATTTGTCAACGCGTCCCCCTGGTCTGCTGGTCAGTAATCAGCTTCACCTTCCCAAGCTCAAGTCTTCCCCAGTCCACTCCATCTCCAACCCCCACGAACTCCATAAACTAATACCGAATTCTTAAATCAATTTCCGACCCATTTACATCTGAGCACGCGCGTCGCTCAAGAACTCGCCAAAGAAACAATCGGGTTACTTCGCCAAGAAACCATGCTGGAGGAGGACGGCGCCATGGACTCGGACCACCTCGTCGGCGAGGGGCCGGGGTCGCCGGCGCGGCAACCCGGCGGCGAGCGTGCCTGGGCGGCGGCCGTGCTGGAGCCGGTGCGGTGGGTGCGGATGCTGTGCCGGGAGCTGGGCGCGACGTTCGTGGCCGGGGTGGTGCTGGTGTACGGCCTCAGCCAGGGCTTCGCCAGCTCCTTCTTCCGGGTGGCGTCGGACTACTACTGGAAGGACGTGCAGCGGGTGCAGCCGGCCACCGTGCAGTTCCTCTCCGTCTTCCTCTTCGTGCCGTGGGTGCTCAAGCCTCAAGCCGCTCTGGGGGGTCATGACCGACGTCTTCCCCGTCCACGGGTACCGCCGCCGCCCGTACTTCCTCTTCTCAGGTCAGCCAGCCGGCCGGGGATCTATTTATAAAGACGACTTGTCCTTCAAAAGAATCATGTCAAAGCCTTGATTTTTATCGGTTGCTATATACTAATTTGAGCAATGTGTCTACGGCTCTACGCAAATACAGAATTTTAGTTCAGCGATTTATCAATGCTTTACTATTAGGCCCTTTGATTTGGAGATTTTAGCTGATTGCAATTGTCTATCTTCTTGCTTGATAAGGATTCGACAGATGTTGTGTTGTGACAGAACACAGTTCTAATTCAACTTGACCATTGCTGGTTGTTGTCAATGTGGTGCTGAAATGGATTTGGTAAATGTGGATGACAAACTGTTTTGACTGGCATACCTATGTGGAGTGGATTTGAATACTTGACTGCGTTCGTGTTATTTATTGGATGCTTGATCTTAAATTTTAATTATTAGGAGAAAAGTTTATGAATAAGGTGATGTTCTGCCCTCCTTACAGGGGTGCAAGAGACTGTCACTTTCAGCACAGCTTCAGCATTTCTCAGTGTAGTTCTAATTTAGCTTGACTGTTGCCGGTTGCCCTCTATGTGACGTTGAAAAGGATTTGGTAAAGGTGGATAATGTAGTGTTTTGACTGTGACGCACTGGCGTGGAGTAGGTCTAAGTCAATGGCAATGTGTGCATTCTTTATTAGCTGCTTGATTTTATTTAGTTAGTGAAAATTTATGTGTGGTGCTTTTCTCTCACTACGAGAACTATTTGGTGTATGTCACTTTCGGCTTATTAATAATTTCTGGCACAATTTCAATATATTTCATCTAGGTATTGTCTAGTTGTATGTTGTAGGCTTGTTGTTGTACGCACTTCAATCCATGTCTGCAGTTTTGAAACCACAGTGTGACTATTCATTTTTTTAAGCAATGCTATATCAGTTTATGGTAAAATGTTGTTATTCCTCTTGAATCATTTGAGCAACAGGAACATTTAAGCTAAGATCTTGAATTTTTTTCCACTAGCCCTTCACTTGTTAATTTTTTGGGTGTCAATTCTCAGAATGATGACCTGTAACACATCATGTTGTAAATTATTAGTTGGAGTTAGCAATTTTAATATTTTATTTTAGAAGATTTTAATGTGAAAATAGGAGAAAAATGAAAATATAATTATTATGCGTACTGCTACTTTATCACTCAGGAAAAATGTTATTTAGTATAATACAGTTTTATAGTTGCATATATTACCAATTCTCATGTCACTTTATCATTGTTACTTTATGTTTTGGCCATAGGAGGCCAGTAGTTGCAGCAACTATTAGCGTTTTCTTTTTGGGAAACAGTTAGGCTCCCAATTGATAGCATCAACTTTAGACTTCGCTGATAAATCCTCATTTATTTTTCATGGTTGTAGGAATACTTGGAACGGTTTCAGCTGCTATTGTTGCAATGGCTACCGGACTCCCAGTGAGTTCTGCTGTACTTTGCTTGGTGGGAATCTCAACAGCAGTTGCCATTGCCGATGTAACGATAGATGCATGCATCGCAAAGAACAGCATTGATAAGCCAGCATTGGCTCCAGACATGCAGAGTCTTTGTGCATTCTCATCATCTCTAGGTGCACTTATTGGGTATGCTACAAGTGGCTTGTTTGTCCACCATCTCGGGGCACAGGTCAATTTATGTCAAATGCTCTAATTTGCTACGCTTCATCTTTGTGTTGGTTCACTGAGGAATCATATGCTGAGTGGATTCTGGCTCACTACAGGGTGCATTGGGTGTGCTGGCTATACCTCCTGCTACAGTGGTTTTCCTTGGATTTTTTATATATGAGCTGAAAACATATCAACATAATGCTAAAGAGAAGGTATGTTTGATCACCGATCTTGCACCATTCAGTTGTGATTGTTTTTATTTATTTGAATTGTAATTATAAATTTGAATCTATTTTAGTGCTTCACTTTGGCAAACATGATGTTCTATTTGACGTCAGCTCATGTTGCTTGTTTTGTCCGAGCTGAATTGTGATTTTCTACATTATTCTTCCAAAATACCTTCTCCTAGCACAGTTCAGAATAATAATATGAATATGATGCTTCATTATTTGATATTCTTCAGGTAAATCTTTAAACAAACTAATACTTTCTCAGTTGAATGTCAAGGGGACCTAGAGAGTTAACTGAAGAGGTGTAGATGCATACATGTGGGGGGAAGAAATAATAATCTATGAATCTATGCATATGTAACCATTATAGTTATGAAAGCTACATGAAAGGTGCAGAATATTCTCACTGGTATGCTAATGATATGCAGGTTTTAAAAAACTTTAGTGGGGCAGTGAAGGGAATGGTTCGGACTATAAAGTATCCAGTAGTGTGGAAACCATCTCTTTACATGTTCCTATCGCTGGCTCTGAGTATCAGCACCCATGAGGGGCAGTTCTACTGGTACACTAACAAGACACCACCAAATCCTGGATTTTCGCAGGTAAAGTATTTTTTGCTACCTCCTTAATGGCATTGATAATTAACAGATCTGTTATAACTAGAGTAATACTTAATGGCTTGGTCCTGCACTATCTGAATCTCCATGGCATGCTTGACCCAAATATGCAGTCTGACCTACAGAATGTTCAGAAGCAACTCATATTGGTCAACTGGATTCTTGTAGCAGAATTGCAGCCCAATACGGCAATACATGAAGTGCCTTCAGAGTAAATAGAGCAACTGAATCTACTGCTAGTCAGTAATAAATGTGCAGGATCTTCACAAAAGGCTTAGTTGAAGTAATTGATGTAGTTATACATGACAGGGAAAGGGTTGTATTGAACTGGAAACTGGAAGTCTCAAGTAGAATACTACCAGTGAAATGAAATTAAACTTGGTGTATGTTGTTCATTCTGCATTGATACGATCCTGACATAAATTGATTTAATTAATACTTCTGCTCTCAAATTGTAGGCATAATACGACTTCCTTGCTTGCTTCCTCCACATCTTCATCTCGAGTTTTCACTTTTTTATTATATACAGTTACCTTTTAATCTCTCAAGCATACTGTATACCTCTATCCTTTTCATACTAAAAGTGAATGAGATTGGGAGAAAGTACAAAAAGCAAGAAAGAAAATTGCACAGTGAGGTACAACGCAATCACTTCAGTAAACTAAAACTAACAAAAGCAAGATCTATCAGAAAGAAAACAAAATAAAAGCTGCCCTCCTTCAGACTGGGAATCTGGGATGCAGGTCCTGGTCCACCAATATCGCTGCTCAATAATGCTGCCCTGAATGTCCCTAACAGATGGCCTTGTACTATATGATGGACTGGTAAACTACATTATCTTAATTTTCTCTCTCCATATTTTAGAATCTTAGCCTGGATTTGATCATTTGAATAGCCACTCCACTTTTTTAAAAAAAATAAAATAGCCACTCCACTTTTGAATAGTGTCTCTGCAACACTGCATCTTCATGACTCTTAGGCCAAGATTTAGATGTTTAAATTGAAAAGTAATGCATGGAATCCTTAATATAGCATTTTTTTAGAAAGATTAGTCATCTGATGATTGTACCGAAAAAAGTATAAGCACAATGAGTGCTACAACTTTACATTTGGATTGTGGAAGAAGAATGCAAAATGTTAGACCCTTACAAATGATACTTGGGATTCGGGAACAAAATGGCCAGTTTGTGGTTGCTTTGTGGAGTTGTGCTGTGCAATTAAGGGTAACCTAGCAGAGTAGCAGACTGTAGCCACAACAAATCAACAATATTTACCGGTTCATTGGCCAGCTTTGTCGTCTGAAAAAGGAAAAAATTCTTTCAAGGTGCTGTGTAATATAGAAAAGATTCCTGCATTGTGTATAATGAAAAAAGTTCCCACAAAAATGCCAAAAGGATCATAAGAGCGTCACTATCATGAGAATAATACATGTATGCATGAAAATCATTGTTTCACCCACCTCCATGTCTGCAGGAGTTCGTCGGGCTGGTCCACGCCATCGGCGCAGTGGCGTCCATGGTGGGCGTGCTCATCTACCACAAGTGCCTCAAGGACTACCCGTTCCGGAGCATCCTCTTCTACGCGCAGCTCCTCTACGGCGTCTCGGGCCTCCTGGACCTCACCTTCGTGCTCCGCTGGAACCTGGCGCTCGGCGTGCCCGATGCCGCCTTCGTGACCCTGGAGGAGTGCGTCTCCCGCGTGGTGGCCCGCGTCCGGCTGATGCCGATGATGGTGCTGAGCACCAAGCTTTGCCCGCCTGGCGTTGAGGGCACCTTCTTCGCGCTGCTCATGTGCATCGACAGCCTCGGCATGCTGGCGGCCAAGGCCGGCGGCGCCGCCGTGCTGCGCGCGCTGCACGTGACCAGGGACGACTTCGCCCGCCTCTGGCTCGCCGTGCTGCTCAGGAACGCGCTCAGGCTCGCCACGCTCGGGGCCATCTGCCTCGTGCCCACGGCCGACCAGACCGACGTGCTGGTGCCGCGCGAGCTCCTGGCGAGCTCGGCGGCGGCTGCTGCCGGTGATGATGACGAGGAGAGGCTGCAGCTCGCGATGCTCACTGCCCACACTGACGATGTATGATATACATGATCCACGTGTTGTTGTGTACAGAAGAAAATGAATCAGCCAAGGTGAGCAAAAGATTTTTTTTTAAGAGAAAAAGGAGCAATGGACTCATGTACGGGCTCTAGGAAAAAGATTGCTAGAGTTGTTGGTCCAATCACCGACAAGTTACACTCTAATTGTTGGTCAAAGGGTGTCAGAATTTCTAAAATCAAATAGCATGTACTCACTCTAGTAAAAAGATAATCGAGTCTTTTGCCTTTTCATCTTTGATATGCGACTTTGACCACTACTTTGTAGTTTCTATTAGCATACACTTGTAGGATATGATAAAATTAATATGAAGTTAAAAAATATCTTCAAGAGCAACTCAATGCTCTACGGTACTTTACAACCAAAGTTAGCTTCACTGTGCCCATAAACATATAAATAATTATTTTGATTTGCAATGCAAGGTCGATGTACTATATTTGTCATGAAAACTATTTCATGTACTCCGTATTTAATTTAATTTAATTTTGTTTGGGTACAGCATTTTTTGTAGAAATTTGCTGGAAAAAAATCTCATATTTGTTGAACGGGTCATATTAGAAGTATTGAATGTAGATCAATGATAAAACAAATTTCATAGTTTTAGAATTCTTTGCGAGACGAATCTATTAAACACAATTAGGTCATGATTAGGCAATGTGATGCTACAACAAATATGTGTTAATTATGAATTAATTAGACTCATTTAATTTATCTCGTGAAAAAGTCCAATATTTATGCAATTGATTTTATAATTAAATCTTGTTCAGTCCTCCTAAATAGCTCAGCCCCATTCGATGTGACGAGACGTATTATAAGTCCCTTCGAACCAAACACCCACTAAGCCAGAACCTGCTTCCTAAAATAAAAAAAAACGTAACAATTTGTGCAACAACAATATTATAAAAAATTTTCATGATGAATTGAGTGATGCCAACCTTAGAAATGTGAATACATATGACTTTTTGAGGTATTGGTGATCAAAGCTGTAAAAGATGGATAGGTTGATGTGTAGTAGTAAGCCAGAACGTACACTCGCAGCTGGAGTCTTCCAAAGAGTAAAGACAATCGGGTGTGGTGGTGTTTCATAAAATCGAGCAATCAACCCACTAACTAAACACTGAACTGTGTGTACTAGACCAGACAGTGCACGCAGCTTCTTCCAGTCCACACGACACTACTGCCTTGTACCGTTGTAGCCCTTACGAAGTTGTACCATCCGAAGAAGGAAAAGATATCGCCGGTCGCCTGAACAGTGTCCCCATTTACGCTGCCAACCGCCCGCTTCGCATCACATGGCGATCGATGCCCTCCCTACACGGACCAAGAGCAGCACATGTACACGCGATGCGGAGGCCGATCGATCGAGCTCGCTCGTCTCGTTGGCCGTCACGGCGGCACGCACACACAATACAAGGCACTGTCCCGTGTACGTTGGTTTGGTTGGACCCAATGCAATTCACGCGCGTATGGATTCCACTCCAAGTAGCACAGCACAGTGCAGTGGCTAGGCCCTCGCCGTGTGTGTGTGTGTGTGGGGGGGGGGGGGGGGTCGTCTTCCTCCATGGGCTCGCGCGACTCGGTCGCTCACTCGCTCGTGGTCGTGGCATGGCATCTTCTTCTCCGTGCTACAGTGCCCTGCGCGCGCCCAGACAAAGGAGGAGCTCGCTGACCACCCCGACCCCGACCCGCCCCCTGCTGCAGACATTAATGTCACTTACGCCCGGTTTTCAATGCGTCCACCCACGCACTCTGATGCCTAAACTCCCCGCCTCTTTTTCCTCACCACAAGATACTCTTCTCATCTCCTCCGTTTTCTCCATCCATCCACCCATCCATCCCCATGGCCATGGCTACTTGACTGCTTCACCATGCTACCGCTACTACGCTGCTGCTGCTGCGCTGGTAATAAAGAAACGTGTCAGCAGCGAGGGGCCTGGTGGACGGGGCCCACCGGCTCAGAGAGAGAGAGAGAGTGTGTGTGTGCTGCCGCGCTGTGAGCACTGTCTGGTGGTGCTGCGGCCGAGCAAGAGAGGACATGCATGTGAAGCCCCCAATAATTCCTCCCTTCCCTCCTCACACCCGCACAGCGAGTACACCACCGCGAACCCCACCACCACCACCACCACCCCCCGACCCGGCGGCCAGCCGCCAGCTGCTGCGCCTTTGTTCCCATGCGCCGCAGCAAGCCTACCTCACCTCTCACTTGCTCACGCCATCGAGAATCTTTCATTCTTTCTTCTTCTCTTCTCCCCCCTCTCTCCTACTGACCTGACCTCAACTGTGACCTCCTCCCCTTTCTCTCTCTCCTTGAGAGTGAAGTGGAGGAGAAGAGTAGTCGCGGCCGAGCTGAGCTGAGCGAGTGATGGCATGGGGAGCCTGCATTGCTGCTCTGCTCCTGCTCCTTGCTGCGGCAGGTGGTAATGGTAATGGTAATGGCGGCGTGCATTGCCTGGAGGAGAGGAGCCGGAGCCGGAGCAGGAGTAGGAGAGCCTTGCAGGGGCGGGACCAGCACCAGCTGAGGTCAAGTAAGTTCCCTCATAAATCAAATCACAATCCTTCCTTTCCCCCTTCTCTCTAGTCTCTACTCTAGTACTTCGTTTCTTGGTTTCTCCGGCGTTCTTGGATATGGCCATATGGGTGAGGAGGAATCAATGGGTGGTTGGGCCTTGAGAAGACGCCAGAAAGATTCAGTCAGTCCCACTACTCCAGGCCTCCAACAATGGCAATCCCTCTCAATTCATGGATAGTGTTTCTGTTCTTGGCGAGGTGCTGTGGATTCTGTTTACTCCCGTTCCGGAAATGCATTTGATTGGGAACTGCGCGAATGCTACTGTTAGAAAGGCACCTAATTGGAGAGGGGAAAACAGTCATGAACTCCATCTTTGACGTGGGAGAAAAATGGAGGCTGCCAAGACCAAGATGGGACTGTCACGAGGAATGCGATGCGATTTCCATGGTGCTTTTTTCGGTTTTGGGGAGTCAGAGCTCCGGCAGTGCCAGAAGTAGCACGTCCCAAGTACTTTTTAATGTCGACGGATTACATAAACAACGATGAGAATAGTAAATTACTAAATTTCCATGTGGTAGGTGGTGACACCATCGCAGATTTTTTTTTTCAGCTGCTGAAGTGTGTGTGGAGAGAGAGAATCATGACTCTTCTTCATCCCCGTAGACCATGGTGTTCACTCACTCCCGATTTGATTGCAATGTTCAGGAGCGGTGGGCGGCGCCACGGTGCTGGAGCTGAGGCACCACAGCTTCAGCTCGGCGCCGAGCAAGAGCCGGGAGGAGGAGGCCGACGCCCTCCTGTCCTCCGACGCCGCGCGCGTCGCGTCTCTGCAGCGGCGCATCGAGAGCTACAGGCTGATCGGGTCGTCGGATGACGCGGCGGCGGCCGTGGCGGCGTCCAAGGCGCAGGTGCCCGTCACCTCCGGCGCGAAGCTCCGGACGCTCAACTACGTGGCCACCGTAGGGCTGGGCGGCGGCGAGGCGACGGTGATCGTGGACACGGCCAGCGAGCTCACCTGGGTGCAGTGCGCGCCGTGCGAGTCGTGCCACGACCAGCAGGATCCCCTCTTCGACCCGACCTCGTCGCCGTCCTACGCCGCGGTGCCGTGCAACTCCTCCTCCTGCGACGCGCTGCGGGTTGCCGCGGGGATGTCCGGGCCCACGGCGGCGTGCAGCGCCGACCAGCCCGCCGCCTGCGGCTACACGCTCAGCTACCGCGACGGCTCCTACTCCCGCGGCGTGCTGGCGCGCGACGAGCTGAGCCTCGCCGGGGAGTCCATCAACGGCTTCGTGTTCGGCTGCGGCACCAGCAACCAGGGCGCGCCGTTCGGCGGCACCTCCGGCCTCATGGGGCTCGGCCGGAGCCAGCTCTCGCTGGTCTCCCAGACCATGGACCAATTCGGCGGCGTCTTCTCCTACTGCCTGCCGCTCAAGGAGTCCGGCTCGTCGGGCTCCCTAGTCCTCGGCGACGACTCGTCGGTGTACCGGAACTCGACTCCGATCGCGTACGCCTCGATGGTGTCCGATCCTGCAGTGCAAGGGCCGTTCTACTTCCTCAACCTCACCGGGATCGCCGTCGGCGGCCAGGAGGTGGAATCCTCGGGCTTCTCGGTCGGCAAGGTGATCGTCGACTCCGGGACCGTGATCACCACCCTCGTCCCCTCAATCTACAACGCCGTCAAGGCAGAGTTCGCGAGCCAGTTCGCCGAGTACCCGCCGGCGCCGGCGTTCTCCATCCTGGACACCTGCTTCAACATGACGGGGTTCAGGGAGGTCCAGGTGCCGAGCCTGAAGCTGGTGTTCGACGGCGGCGTGGAGGTGGAGGTGGACTCCAGCGGCGCGCTCTACTTCGTCAGCAGCGACTCGTCCCAGGTGTGCCTGGCCATGGCCGCCCTGGCGTCCGAGGACGAGACCTCCATCATCGGCAACTACCAGCAGAAGAACCTGAGGGTGATCTTCGACACCTCGGCGTCGCAGGTCGGGTTCGCACAGGAGGCGTGTGGGTACATTTGACTCTCTGACTGGGGTTGGGGGCAGCCACGAGCTATATATGTGAATATCTCTATACTTGCAGATTTGTTTTCGAGATTACCTCTGGTGATTGGTAAATGGTAATACAGTATTTTTAGTTGCTGGCAAATGTACTAGCATCCACGATTGCTTCTATAGCTGTTTTTTCACGCCAAACATTCATCCAAGATCATTTCCGTTGCAAGAAACCAGTGGGGTTTTGCGTTTAATTTTGTAACTCATACGTAAAATGTAACCGGGCAATTGTCAGCTAAACGCCTAAATCCTGCTGCAAGAACACTCCATCTGTATAGTCTTCTGTAGCAGAAATAGATGAAAAACGTAGGGATTGTTTTCCAAAAAAAAACGTAGGGGTTGTTTTTCAAAAAAAAAACGTAGGGATTGTTTTGGAATATGCAAGGAGTTGAGCTACGCAACGCCACGCCATGACAAATTGTACAAGACATGACGAGAAGCACATGAGAGAGGGATGAGGTATTTTTGTAGAATTTTTATTATGCAAACTGAAAAAGCAGATCAGGCGATGCCGGGCCTTTAGTGGTCAGAATTCAGACATGGATGGCGTCGCTGCCTTTCCATTCGAGGACACCTGCAAGAGAACAGCTCACGGGGGAATATGATATACACGGCGCACTGTGCAGGAATGTGATGCTACAGAGTACAGATCATGTCACGCCGCATGATGGTTTTTCCATCGGTATCACAAAAGAAAAGTCGAAGGAAAATCTAGCGTCACATTGGTAAATCGCAACCCGGCCCCACTGCATCAACAAGCTAACAATATTTTTCCCTCACGACAAAAAAAAACACGAGTCACCTCCAACCAGCCAGTGGAACAAAGCGGTGTTAAATGGTGATATTATGAATTCTCACATAGAAATAGGTTGTAGGTAAACATTTGGTATTTATTTATGTATTTAAAAATGTGCAGAGTTGTATATCTTCATTTTAAACGGTGGTTAAAGTTCGATACTAAAGTTCCAAAAAAAAAGTTCGATACTAGAGATAGTTGCTTTGCATGAGAGAATCCATGGGATGTTATAAACTTATAATACAGAGTACTACTTGCCATTTCCAGCCATGCACTTGAAAACAAACATTATACTTGAGAAACCAAAAAACTACAAAAACAAAAAAGAAGAGCTATAGTACGATCACGGACGCACAATCCGTGAAGCAAGTAGTACAGCACAGTCGCTAAGCATAACGAGCTCACCTGACCTGACGGTGTCCCCCCTCCTGACCCGCGTGCCGGAGCCCTTTCGGTGGTGGGTGAGGTGCGGACAGCGCAAGCGACCAAGGAACAGGCTGTGAGCCAGAGCCAGGCCACGGACCAGAGGAGAGGAGGGACGAGCGCGAGCCCCCTCCCGCATCCGCATGCGCTGCTGCTCCAACGGATTCGTTCTTGTTCATATCCTCCAGCTCACAGCTGATGAGTAATGGGACTTAGCAAGTGATGCTAGTATTTTTCAGAGGGGTTTAGGATGAGCGCCTGACACTTGAGATCAGAGGACAGGAGATTTGCCACATGCAGGATTAGTGCCATCGGGTGATGGGGCTCAGGAATCAGGGAAGTGTCAGTCAAGTAAGCAGCAGATGGACAGAGCTCCCATGTTTGACTTGACCAGATCCTCATCCTACCGCAACCTCCTCTTCGCCCTCTCGGGGATTAGATGCAAATGAATTGTTTACTCATCAAATGATCTGAAGAAAATCCATGTGAGCCCTTGGGAATTTCGCTGGGAGGGGAGTTTGAGACCCCAGAGGTTTATTAGACCCACTCAAAGCTCCAGACCTGGCCAGACCTTTGAATTTACAACAGTGCTGATCTGAACACACGAGTGAACTGATGGAGGAAACAAACTTGACCTCAAATAATTCCATTGCTCTCACGGAAGCATTTGAAACGAATTATTCTCACAATCAACTAATTATTCTCACAATCAGCTATAACTAGTGCCGCATGGGGAAAATGTCAAACTAAAAAAATTGGAAGAAACAACCTTTATGTCGCTCATGCGTACTGGGGTACGAAACATTTTTGCCTAACCAGCTCATGCAGGTCGTGGACAATTTTGAACACGGCATCAGGGCGAGCTAGCTTGAGACAATTCTGGGACATAATTCTGAATTCATCCGACTTTGGGCCAAACCAGTCAGCGACTATGTTTGCAATCTGTTTTGGAGATTTCGAGAACTTGCCGCATCCATTTTCAACAACATACGGAACATTGCCAGCTTCCTGTGAATTAAATAATTTTTGTGATAAGACATCATGCTTAACAGAGTTGCTACTCGTAGATTTACTGAGATGTACTAGTTTGCTGCTGATATGTTTTCACTCTTGACATGATAAAATGCCCCATCGGCCGGGCAAAGAAATAGAAAGTACTAAATAACTGACAAATAAAATTTGGGTCCTGGTGGTGGTGGTGGGGTGTGTGTGTGTGTTGGGGGGGGGGGGGGGCATAGGAAGGATCCTCCTACTGGAAAAACAAAGGTTTTTCATTTCCTGAACTTTGAATCTCAGTTTTTTTAAAAGATTAGGCGTTGCCCCTTGGGTCATTCCCAAAGAAGTGGCATTATATCTAAGTCTGCCTAAAACTAAGGTCAAATGATGTTCCGAGTTCACCCTTTTAATTGAAAACCAATGTGGTCAGTTTGACTGGTCTCAACAGAACATGGACCGTCTTTCCTTTTATTAGCACCATCCAAGGGTATAGGCTTATGGCAATGCAATTGACAATTTGCTTACCTGTAAATTTGTATAGGTCATATGGCATGAACCGCAAGGATGAAACAAACTGATGATAATCTTCAATGGGCGAGTAAATTTCGGATATGTATCCATAAAAGAACAAGGCCATGATTTGTAGCTAAGCTTGCGCTCTGTGTACATGAATCTATGACAGTGAGGCATCCTGCTATTTAAGTGACTTTTAACTAATCACTTCTCTAAGATTTGTAACATAGGCATCATGTTATTAGATTTGTTACATTCAATGATCTGACAGCCTATATTTGACTATTTGAGAACAGCAAAATGGGAAATGGCACATGGTAACAACAATATGGATTAGCACCGTGAAAAGAAAACGAATCAAGCAGACCCAATAATGGGTGCTAAAGAAAATACCTGCCCAGCAATATAACCATTTAGGATAATTGGTAAACCACGGATCATCGCCTCTGCAATTGTACCGGGCCCTGCCTGAAATTCAAGATAAATCATTTATTATGACATCGCCACCAATCACAAAAGCTGTATCACATATTCAAATACAAAGTGCGTGATTTGAACACATGAGATGCTAATGTAAAGCGTACCTTGGTAATGATACAATCACAAGCACCCATACATTCTTCCATCTTAGTAACAAAACCTTTCACCTAGATTTTAAACGGAAAACAAGGATTAAAAATTTGGATAGTGCATAACTTGCTGGAGGTTGAAATACAAGAGACATATTCTAAGTCTGTAATATGCAATTGCTGCTTGCCTACTTGCCACGAAATAATGTGGCTTAGCCCAAGTTCACTGAAGCTATCTATGCAGATGAAAAGATTGGACAAACATGGTCTTGCTGAAAAGAAAAGAGCAACTCAAGAAACTGGCAAAACCACACAGTTATAATGTTAAAATTATTAGATGCTACAAATCAGCTTGTCTGAAGTACCTGAACTGGAACTTTCCAACTTATCGACTGCAGTCGATTAACCAGCTTCTTATTACGTCCACAAATCACAAGTATCTGGCCAGTGGGTTCCCCTAGGTTTTCATCATACAGAGTATCACCAAGCGCTTTAGCAGTGGCCTCGATAGGACCCATCCCTTCACCCCCGCCCATCAATAGAACAGCAGGCAGATCTTCATCCATGCCTAATTCTCTTCGCAGTTCATCCTATAGCAATAGACAGTACAGTCAGTAACTTCTGACAGATGGAAAAGATTCATAGAAATAGTAGATGCTACACAGACACTAGCTGATTGTGTACCTTTGGTCGAACAGGCTTGACAAAAGAGGGTCGGACAGGGAGGCCATATACTTTAATCTGTGAGGGCTTAAGTCCAGCTTTTAGTGCTCGTTTTTCCACCTCAGTTGATGGGCAGTAACATCTAGTGACGAGCTTGTGGAACCTAAAGTGCAACAATAGAATAGGTATTCCATTGTAAGAGTGCATGTCTCATATTGTGGTAAGAAACTAAGGGGAGTTGTGTAAACATTGAAGCCAGCATACCATGTTGGGTGACAAGTGCTGAGATCTGTAATAACAGTAGTGAATGGGATCTTATCCAAAAGACCCTTGGATCTTAAAATTCGGAGGGGCACATGTTGCATTAAAGGATGTACACTGATAATTACATCTGGTTGGTACTTCATTAGACCTTTTGCAACCTCTCTGCAGAAAGAATAGGCAATTTCTAATCATATAGCTACCCTACTTTTTTTTTAAAAAAAAGAAGAAAGAGGTGGCTACAGCACAACTTGCATGAAGTAACCATGGTCTACATTCTCAAGCAGAATTTGTGAATACTACAGACACATCATTTTGCCATCACAAGCAGTCATCATAGGACAAAAGCGCTATGATATAAGTAGTCTGGAATACTGAAGGTGGTCATGACTGTTATCCATGATTGCCATTGTTTATCAAAAACTTTTAATTAAGAGAACAACTTTAGTTCATAATGGGCAATTGCAAGTCAAATACCGCAGACACATAATTTTTTGCTTTTGACTCTAGAATGTAGCAGGAAATTCGGGGTGAAAAAACTAACGCAAATAAAAGAAATATATAGAAGGGAAAGAAAAAATAAAAATGGCTATAACAAATTTTCCTAATCACTGGTTACTCAGTGCAGCTGTACAAGGACAGCATCTAGAAGTGTAAACCTTGGCATTAAGAAAAAGTATATGAAAACAGTGTACCTTATTATGCACATAAATCTATACTATAAAGAGCGAGAGACTTGATGTCAATTTCCAACCAGAGTTGTACCCACGTACTCCTCACAGGAGGACCCACATGTCATGTGCGACCCCACCAAAACAACCAAAAAGTGAGGATGAAGGGGAGGGGGAGAGTCATTTCGTCGTACTCCCGCTGTTCTAAATCCCTTCCGCACCCCTTTTTTTTATACCACACTATATTTTTCTGGGTTCCTACCCACCCCACACATTAGGCAACCACGTGGTCGTGTTTCCTTTTAGAGCCTCTCAATCACTTCCTCGATTGAATGTAAATCAACCCATCAATCAATTGATTAGTTTCCTTTTGGAGCCCCTCTCACTTCCTCGATTGAAAGTAAACCAATCGATCAATTGATTACTTTCGTAATCAATCAATCGTTAATTAGTTTCCTAATCAATCAATCAATTGCTAGCTTTGTACCATAGCTATTAGGACCGGACGGGACCGGCGGTCCGATCAGTAAAAGACCGAACCAGGGCCTCGGACGGTTCGGTACACCTAAAGATCAGGTAAGCAAGCGAACCGGAAAGAACCGGTGGAGCCAGCGGTTTTTAACAAGGAATCGGTATAAAGCCGACCAAGAAACCGGTGCAGACTGAAGAAACTGAGCAGACGCGGGGTCGGCGTGGGAAAAAGTGGGGCGCAAGGAGAAATAAGCGAAAAAGAGCGTTGGGTGGCGGAGTTGTGGTTTGATTGCCTTCGGCAAGTCGTTTCCAACGATCGGGCTGCAGTTGCATTGGTGCTTTTATTTGATAAGTGACTCTATTAAACCGTTTTGAACCAGTAGTGCAATCGGTGGAACCAATTAAAGCGTGAATCGAGAGCTTGACCGGTTCCTTGTTCGGTCCGGTCCTAATAACTATGCTTCAAACATTAGGCAACCACAATAGTGTTTCCTTTTCGAGCCCTTGAATCACACACTTTTCAAGTTCTTGGTTACTTTTTTGACGCCGCACGTCCAATTAGGCACGAACAACACGTGTTTCCTTTTTTTCATTGTGGTAGCTATAAATTATTTGATGCCACATGCTCTTCCCCGAGGTTCTTTTTCGACAAGAGATAGGAGGTTCAACGATGCATTGAGGCGGTAGCACCCCTCAACATATTGGAGGAATATGTTCGAGAAAAAACATATTGGAGGAATAGATCCACTTCCACGAGGTTGGCCTTCTGCACGGAAGTGCACTACCCTCGAGCCATCCCTAGAGGTCCGTCCCGTCCTGCTCCCCTTCGGCAGCACACCGGTACCTACCTCGGGATGCTTGCAAAGCGGGCACCCTTGGCGAAGGGTGCCTTGCGGCACAACTGCAGCATGCTACCACTCCAACCTTGGAATCGACCTCCAGTGCCCCGTCCTCCTCATCACCGTTGAAGCCACCTCCACCAATCGCACATCACTGACCATCCTGACGTACTTCAAGAAGCGACGACTGCAGAACACCATGGTGATCTTTCTCGTGCTTTGTTGTGCTCTCCCTCAGCCCCGACCTCATCGTCACCACCATCCAGATCCAGGCAATTGGAGCTCTGCTCAATTTCTTTCTCTGTACAACTCCGTGAAGGAAATGCTCCCGTCTCCCCTAACCTCTACCTCCGACCCCCCTTCCTTCTTCGAAGGCACGACTGGGTAGACTTGTTCAACCAATAAACTGCATTTTTCACGATTCTTCATCTTCTTTTTCTTCATCTTCTTTTGAGCAGAAACAGATCACAAGTGTGATGGCATTAGCTTCATTCATTTATTATATGTGTATCTATGTATTTAATAATGTTATAAATAATAATATATTCTAGTCAAATTAATTTAATTTTAATTTTAGACCCGTGCGTGTACCATGGGTACCTCTCCTAGTAGGTCTAGTAATTCATGAATGTAATTAGAAAACTATGAAGACCCTTCCATGATGTAAAATAAGACTTTTTGTGATGTAACTAGTAACCTTGCTATGAATGCGGATGTTGCAGCAAAATGTGGCTGATGAATTACACGCGGTGCAGTACCATAGTATGTCATCTTCCACAAGGGTCCATGTTTCACCAAAAAACTATAGCTCCTAGGCAGTTGGTTGAATGGCCATGGAGTGTGGTCGGTCCACAAATCAGTGACAAACACCTGCAGCAAAGCTCCTTTGTCACAAATAAAACGAAACCTATAAACATTAATACTGACAAAAGTTCTTAAAAGTGAACAGCACAAATCTGTAACTCTTTCATTCTAAAAATATTGACAAAAGTTAATAAGAATTAAGCCAATACATAAAGACACTAGCCACCACAAGTGGAGAAGTTCCAACTGCCTAAACTCCTCATCCTACTATACACACCAAAGGCAGCACTAAAGTTAAGCTAAACCATCATGTGTCATATCAGTGCTGAACTGCTGACTATTTTACATTCCAACAGGTGATACCAATAAGCACTAACTTGCAAGGAAAAGGGCAACGTACACCCCTACTGTAATGTTACATGTGCAATACTATGTGAAAATCAAATAGCGCGGAAAATGGGAACGAAACCGCACCTGGTAGTCGTCGCCAAACTCCTGGCTGAAGGCAGCCTTGATGGCCTCGGCGGACGCTCGGTGCCCGCCGCCCGTGTCGCTCATCAGGATCAGCACCTTCTTCGGCGCCTCGGCCCGCGCCGCGGCCTCCTCCACCTCGCCTACCGCATCCACATCCCCTCCGCCGCCACCGCCCCCGCCGCCGGCGCTACCCCCTCCGCCCTCACCCCCGCCTACGCCCAGCCCGAGGGACGCGAACCCGAGCGGCGCGATTTGGTTCCCGTGCAGGCGCACGAACCGCGCGAACTCGCTCGACATCTGGTGGAGGCGCGACGCGGCGGTGAAGGCCGGGCCGGGGGTCGAGATGGCGGCCGAGAGCGCGCGGGCACCGCCGCGCGGTTGGCGCGGGAGGAAGGAGGCATGGTGGGAGGAGGGCGCGGGGGAGGCGGAGAAGGCGGCGCCGGGGAGGGGCGCGGAGAGGAGCGGGGACGCGACGCAGAGGAAGGCGACCGGGAGCGCCGGCTCGGCGGTCGGCGCGGGCATCGCGGGCTCGGTGCGGGCGGCGGCCGAGGATGCCTCAGTCTCGAAACATTCGAGTGCGGTGGTGGTGGTGATGTGGGGGAGAGGGGAAGGTGAGCCGCACACAGCTGGGGGGAGGGTCGGTTTTTTGTTCGTGACGACGATGGATTTGTTGGGTACTTGGGTTGGGTCCGTCATCCGTGTGGCGTCCCACCAGCACCCGGCCACCCCGGTCGGTGGCCGTTGGAGTTGGCGTGGCGTGTGAACTTGATGTGGGTTCCAGCTCATGACCAGCGAGGTCTTTCTTTTTGCAATTTGTAATGAGCTCGTGACCCGGCAAAAGTGTAAAAGATTTTTCTCTCGAAAAAGAAGTGTACAGGATTCTGCCTAACCACTCGGACCAGTGTGAAGTCAGCAAAAATAAGTGCATGTTACATGTGACTAATTGGCTATGTTTATATTTTTTTTGTGGGGAACTTTGTTTGATGTACTCCACTTATGTCTTCATGTTGAATATTATAAATTTTGGAAAAAGTTCAAATTACTTTCTTCAAAAGTAGCGAAAATTCAACTGTTAGGTTGTGAAATTCAGGGACCAAGCTCTTCTCCAAGTCGTTCGTTTAGGGAAAGATCATCGACTTATTTGCTTGCAATGGGTGGGGGCACGATTGGGGCCCATGGGGAAGCGCGTTATGCATCCCGTGAGCCATCCCTCGACCGCAACCCGTCCGAGAGACCGTGACTCAAGCGTCCTCCCCCTTCTCGCGATCCCTCTCGTGTGTCGCCGTCCCGGCGCCACCCTGCCACAATCTGCCGCGCCGCCGGCCCAAACCGCACCTCTGCACACCCGTTAACGTCGCGCACGCAGATCCACCTCTGGTCACCGCAGATCTATGCCAGTTGGGGCCTCCGCTACCCGTGCCGTGGAGATCGGGAGGCCTCGCACCGGCATGCGTGGACCTTGCCATCTCGCCGGCGAGCTGCGCCAAGGGTTCGGCGATGAGGTCGGCGCCCCGGCGTACGGAACTCGAGGCGTCACCCCACTTTGGGACTGTGTTCGCGGCGCGAGACCTGCCTCCTTCAGCGCGAGATCCCGTCACCGGCACCCGCAGCTTCGCTCGCCACCGCCGGCAGCGGCCTGATGGAGGCGCGGGTGAGGCATGGCGGCGCAGCGACGCCTTCCTCCCTCCCTTGTCGTCCTCCTTTCCCCTTTGGACGGAGCATGGTGGCAAGATCGAGGCCGGGCGAGTAGGTGCGGCGCGGGCAGGTGGCGGCCTCCTCCTCCCGTCTGCGACCTCCTCCTCGGGGAGGCTGCGACGGGGTCGAAGCCGGGTGCGGAGGCCTCCTCCGCCCTCCGCGGTGTGCGAGCTCCTCCTCCACCAGGTGCGGGCCGTGCATCCTCTCCCTACAGGTGCCCATCGGTCGCTCTCTCTCTCCCCCCTTGTCGTGCGGTGCAGATGTTTTATGGATGCAGCGGCGGGGAGGCGAGATGGTGGCGCCAGGGAAGCGAGGGGGCGATGGCCGGTGGTGGGGTGGCGAGGAGGCGGGGGCGGCGGGTGGAGAAGGCAAGGGGCCAACAGTGGGGATCTTCTCTGTTACGTTTGCTTTTTTCCGGATTATTGGACAACTAATGTGTGCGTATAAGTGGATAGGCGGCCGAGGGAGTAAATGACCGTGAGTGTGTGACGCATGCATATGACTTGGATGGCTGTGGTTTTGAGAGAATTTCTTAGTGGGGACCTCTTATATAGTTTTGTATGATTCTTTTTAACAAATTGAATGACCACTAATAGGTTAGAAGAATAATACAATTTTCAGAACCATCTTCATTTTTCTGTTCTCAATGTATACACATCACAATCTCATTAATTTGACCTTCATGCTAAACCTCTAGCCTTTGATATATCATTCATTATTGAGCCAAAAACCTACAGCAACAAAACACCTGAACTCCAAAACACAGTTTATTGAAAATTGTTGTTAATTATAGTGCCAACATAGATGACAAGTCACTAAATTTATGTGCAACAATTTAAGTTCTGTGCACCTTGAACTCTACCAATATCAACTGTGCTACAGGAGAGGGCAACCAGACGTGCAATTGCAACTGATATTCTCATTAATAAAAATAAGTACATTAATGTCCATTGTTAAGTTCCCTGCTGCCAAACCAATCATACGTGGAAAATAATATATATTTTACATTATATGCAAAACCAAATTGTCAATTTGTTGTTAATATATATTTTATTTCCTGAAAAATATACAAAACATTGTCCATGACATTAGTTTCTACCCAAAAGCAAATTACCTCTCCATATTAACCTTAATGCATATCTATTATATGCGGGAAGCAATGCATCTCCATCAATTGTATCTAGACATGCAAGTCGGATAACTATTTACTTAACTTTTGAGGTCCAAAATTTGAAATGTAAGACAATATTTTCATTATAACCAATGGAGGTCCAAGATGCTTCATGCATTGTAACCGGAATGCATAGTGATATGAATCCGACATGACAAGCCAATGGATGTATTTAAAATCATACCTTTTTATTCTCATCTCAAGTAAACCTGTACGTGTAGTCTATGCATAGACTGGAGCAATTCGCTACTGTACTACATGGTCGACATTCATTATGAAGTCACATAGCTGAACATGTCTCTGAAACCGAATTATCCACCTAGCTAAAAATAGATACAGTTAGTACCAAAGGATTAGAAAACTTCATATTCTATTTTAACCAAACATTAAAGATATCGGAGCTAACCAAGCACATATTCTTGTTATCTAGAAAGCTAAAGACATTTTCTAGTAATCTAACATATTAAAGATAGGGGCTGCTAATAGGGCACAAGCAAATTCTAATTGCAATATAAAGTAGCAGGACACATAATCTGACATACAAATATCTTCCAGGGACCTATTCACAAAACGTCGAGGGTCTTCTTCATGCTTTGTCCATGGCAGACAGGGGCTCTTGGCCGTTCAAATCGGCAGCCCTCCGAGCGCGGCCTAGGGTTCAGGAGAGTCGCAAAAAGGAGAGGGGAGGTCGAGGGGATCGTGGATATGTGCTCACCGGCGGCGGGGATGACGTCAGCGTCTGAAATTTGGCGCACGACAGACGGAGATGGCCAGCTCGGGTCTCCACAGGCACAGCGCTGCAGTGCGTCTCCGACGACGGGAAGGGGGCCCATGGATGCGGCCACGCCGGCAACATCGACACGTGCAGGAGCACTACAGGCACTCTGTTCTTCCTCGGTCAGAACGTGATCACCTGGCAGAGTCAAAAGCAGAAGGTGGTCGCACTCAGCTCCTGCGAAGCTGAGTACATTGCAGGCACAACTGCTGCCTGTCAAGGCGTATGGTTGATGTGTTTCCTATCAGAGCTAGGGCAAGAAGGAGCACGCCATCGACATTCACATCGACAATCAGTCTGCCATACAACTGAATAAGAACCATGTCTTTCATGATCGGAGCAAGCACATAGACACTAGATATCATTTCATTCGTGAATGCGTCGAGGAGGGCAGGGTGAAGGTCGTCGCCATTGGCACTGCAGTTGGCAGCCATTTTGACAAAGGCCATGCCTCGAGAGCGGTTCTGCGAACTGCGTGACAAGCTGGGCCTAATCAAGATCAAGCAAAGATGCAAGGTTTAGGGAGAGATTTGTTAGCTAAGACTTGCATCGCAGAATGTAGGCGCACGAGCTCCGGGTTTGTGGCAGCCGTGCGCGTAGGAGGGGCGGTGCGAGAATAGCTCGCCCACGCCCTAGAGAACCGGTCATGGCAAGCATCGCGGGCGTGGGAATGGACACGTCCTTGCACCGTTGCACGATGTGCGACGGCCATCGGTGACTCCACTACTTCTTGTATTTCGCACAATAAAAGGAATAGAACATCTAGAAAACGCTGCAGTTGTTGAGCAGCACAAAATTTCCCTCGCGTTCTTCGTATTCCACTGTGTCGCGTTGTGTTCAGCTTCTTCACTGGCGTTCCGAGCTCACCGGCGCACGCCGCCGACATTCCAGCTGGTTCCGAGGTGTTCCAGTTCCTAACATACAGTGCAGTGATCCTGCAAACTTTTAAAAAAACACCTCTACTGGACCATCACTCTCCATCTGCATACAAAAGAAGTACCAGTGGCAACTTGAAAGCCTTGTCACAGTGTTCTTTGCCTTTTTCCTGTTTACATATTGGTGTTGATCATGAGGAAGTACCAGTACCATCCTTCCAAAACAAAATCAGCCCCGGTACCAAAGGCAAGCTGGTACTTCTTTTGTATGCAGATGGAGAGTGATGGTAAAAAGGTGCAGTGTTTGCTTTCATGTAGGCACAAAGCCGGGTGTAGTGGAGATATTGTTCGGTTGGCTGCATAGCTAGCATTGGACACCTTTTTTCCTCCTCCGCACACTCGTCGAAGTAGCTCGTTCCTGCACCGTGCGAGCCAGGCTCGACAGAAACGGTCGAATATCTCATTTTCATGGAGCCTGGTTGAAGGGGTGGATTTGCATGCGGAGAGCCATGCCCACACCCGGCAACCAAACTAACGTTGTTTACATTTCGTTCGTCAGTGACAAATCTACCAGGGGGGCTAGTGGGGCTCTAGCCCCCTACTGCCCAAAAACACCATTAAAATCAAGGGAGACAGATAATAAGAATAAGAAAAATGATGAAAAATTAGTGAAGAAAGAGTGAAAATGGACTTGGAAGAAGAACCAAGCCCCCCTAACTTCCAATCTTGACTCCGCCATTGCATCTCGTCAGCTAGGTTCCGCGGCGTGCAGGGAATCAATAAGCCCCCAAGCTGCTCAGCCATGCATTGTATCTCTGCAAATGTTTTGTGGGGCACAATAGAAACCGATTCTTGAGCGTTGTTGACATACTCCATAAAGCTGCGAGAGGTCGTTCCACGTGCGGTTCCGAAAACCATATCGAAATTCTCAATTTCCAAATGACCCACACAAAACATATTCATTCATCACACAATGCTTCTCGTCACTTATCCAAAATCTTGCCACGGATTCAATCAAAAATCTCTAAAGCCCATCTGTGCCACCTATCTCAGCTAGTCCTACCCAAATCTGTTGGGCAACCACACACAGAAGAAAACAGGTGATGAACGGTTTCCGTTTCAGCACATAAAACAGACAAGTGATGTCTTGGACTTTCCTTCTCTTGGCTAGTAGTTTGTTCGTCGAGAACAGCCACACAAAAATACGAATTCCTCCTCTTCTCCTCACTGCAACATTTTTCTTTGAGCGGACTCCGTTCTGATGGGAAGCAGAAAATTCCCATCTCCGCGAATCTAGGACGCCACACCTGCGGACTGCGGTCTGCGGACCAGCCGGCCAGCCAAACAAAGGCGACCCGTCACTGTGCCGCCGCAATCTTTGGCCGACCTGTCAGTCACATACCAGCACTACATTTCACTATTTCAGCCCTGTACCACGCGCTTGGTCCACAGGACAGGAGGCCCGGAACCAGAACCTCTCCCCTTCGGACCCTTCCTCCTCCTCCCTCCCCGCCCCCGAAGCGGAGCCCCCCCTCCGCTCCGACCGATGCAGACGCCGGCGACCACCTGCGGGGCCCACGCGGCCTCCGCCTTCGCTCCATTCCCACGCTACGCCGCCCCTCCTGGAAGCTTCGTGAAGCCCTGTCCCGGGTCTTGTCGGCGGGCGCCACGGCTCCGGCTCGTCGCTCCCATGGCCTCCACCGTCGACTCGCCCGGGAGCTCATCCGACTTCGTCAAGCGCATCGAGCGCGCTTGGCTCATCTCCCAGGTTCCCCCAGAATCCCTAACCACTCGCTGTTCGGTGACGTTTATTCGTTCCATCGGTCCGGCATGTGATGTGCCAAGTTGTCCCAGTTTTAGGAACACTCCGTAGTCCGTGGGCGCAGGCGTGTGGCTAGATTTCGCCCCCTTCGTGCAAGGTGTATTCAGTTTCACATTCAGTTTCAAATAATCTTTGTGCAAGGTGTATGCTTCCCCCTTGTATGTGAAACTGAATGGTTGTGGCCAATTCCCTCGCTGATCATCTGAATTCGGCACCCTTATCGTGAAAGATTATTTATGTGTCTGAAGGAGGACGACAAATACGCTGTTGCTATTGGCAGTTGAAGCATCCATTTATTTTATGTTGGTAGAAGTTGCCTGGACAGTATATGTGGATGTTGAACTCTTAATCCAAATGTAAGGTACGTACTGTAGTTTGTTTTGAACTCATAGCATTGTGGGTGCATGCATTCAGACATGGTAGAAACTAGAAACACATGCGCGCGGCGTTGCCGCGCGGTCCATGGAGCGAGCCACCATACTTGTAGGTTGCGCAGGAGCTGCTATGACTACAGCAGGGGATATTTTTCTTAGCTGACATCATAACAGTGAGGAAATATATACAATAAATGGGTAACCTCTTGCATTCAAATAATTAGACATAGAAATAGCGAACTCAGGATCAGGCTAAGGCAGGTTAAGGTATATTGGAACAATGACAGCCTCATTGCCACTATAAATATGAAGTATATATCCAATGTCATTGTGTAGTCTTTGGGCAGTTTAAAGTGAAGGTAGGCAGTATCGCAGAGGTATACTTTAACTCATAATAATTTAAGAAAAGCATTGAAGTTGCAGTACACTAATCTAAAGAGAGAAAAACTTCAGCATCACTTTTGGGTTATTGACAGTATCTTAGCCTCATGAACCTTTGTTTCAGGGTCTCCATTAGGTTCAGATGAAGATTAGAAGGCATGCTAATCAATATGTATTAAAATCTTGCACCTATAGACTATAGTCTTCTTGTATACACTTCATAAAGACTAAAACCTTGCACCTATAGTCGACACTATGAAGGCCAAATCAAAATTCAAATTTCCAATTGTTTCATCACTGTTGATGGAAAGGGAGGGTGTGCACATGGATCAGCAAGGCATTTTTGTTGAGCAACTTACAGGCACAACAGCATGTATCACTGCAGGACCTACTGCAACCGCTTGTCTCTTCCTTGTGGTCTTGAACAGCACGAGCGATGTTGGTTGCTTGCTTCAGTGCTCCACTGCTCGTTCTGGTATCTACTGTCCTCGTTGCTACATATGCCTACCACAGGGACAGAACCTGTGCGGGCGCAAGTTGCTATAACCCCTCCAAGCTGCCACGCGCCGGCGAGCCTCACGGTCCTCGTCGTCGCGGAGACGAGGCACACGGGCGGCAGGCGGGGCATTTGGACGGCCGCCGTCGAGTTTCGCTTGGACGGCCGGCCAGTGCAGATGCCCATGGCTGGAGTGGCACTCGAATGCGGCGGCCGAGCGCGGGCACAGGGGCTCTTAGCCGTGGCCGGCGGAGTAAGGGCGCAGAGCCCCGCGGCGGCCGAGAGCGTCCAGGCGTGAGCAGGGGCGCCGGCTACGCGCGACGGGCGCACGCAACGTCGAGGATTCAGGCACGTCGGCTGGCCGTTGACTGGCGATTTCTTGTCAACCGGCGCCCCGGGGTTCGCCGAGGGGCCTACGCTGCCGGTGGGGCAGGTGTGACCAGGGGCGGCGCTCCGCCGCTGACCGAGCTCCGCTCACGGGACAGTCGCTGGCCGGGGTGCGCTCGGGGGGCGGCGGAGGGGTTACGGCGGCTGGAGTGCTGGGGAGGATGGCGCGAGGAGAGAGGAGGGGCCGGGGAGTCTGTTAGGGACGGCGGGTGGGATTTCAGTTAAACCCGAGGGCTCTTTTGCAAAATCGACGATACTCGCTCAATCTGAACCGTCTATAAGCGCGATCCAACGGCCGCGGGCTGCTCGCGACGTGGCCTTCTGTGGTGGCCGAGCTTGGACTCCGGATTCGTATTGTAGAGATAAGTGTGTGGGGGTTAATAATGATTCGGGCGTGATGATGTGTGTCTTCTATAAATATTTTCTTTACGAGTTGGACGGTTTCATGTGAAATTCCTCAACATATTTAAGGTGCTAATATGGGGAGCTTAGGTAGCTCTTCTGAGAAGTTGGCCGAGAAGGGTTTCAACTCCTCGCCACATTTTGTCAAATGGCTCCTTGTGCCACAATCATGGCATGCCACAGGACAGAACTCATGGCAAACAAATTATTCACCATAATTGCGGTAAGTTTGGGCTAGAGAAATGGTGTACGAGAGCTGAGGCCCGTAGCTAAGAAATTGCAGCAAACCATACATTTAATCAACAAGCTACTTGGTCAACCTTGTGGCCCTTGCATAGTGCGGTGGCAAACCATGCATAGTGCGGTGGCAAACCATGCATAGTGCGGTGGCAAACCATGCATCGAACAGCTTCGTTGATTAGGAGTTTCTAAAAGAAGCTGTACGACTAATGTTTTTTCTTAGATGGTACCTAATGAGAGAATTTACAATACTATAGCTTTGCAGAGTGTGGTGTTGTATTCAACAAATTAATATCCTCAGTCTAAGTCATATTTGATATGCTAGGAGTGCTTCATTAATTCAATTACATGCGTGTACAAAATAAGGAGGAGTGTTCCAAAGTTTCGGAAGAACATGCTGTTGGATTTTCTTCATGTATGTGAGAATTATGTAATTTTGAGAAGATGGATTGGGAAATGGAAATGCTACTTCTTCTAATTGCTTGCTTTTAGTTCTCCAAAGCTCAAACTAATAAAATTGATTACTAATAAAAGAGATGCAATGGTTAATTATATGACGCACATTACTTAAATTTTATAATTGCATTATTTGAAAATCTTGTGAAAACCTTGCCTAACGGGCAGCTAAATAAAGCTCCCAAGTTTCTTGTTATTTCATCACCCGAGGCTGGTGATTAGAGAAGAGAGTTAAATTTAACCAGAACTGGGTGAACCTAATCTTTTGTTCTATCTGCAGCAGTGCCCTTTATTAGTTGCCTAGTCTTGTGCTGCAGTCTAAGTAACATTCATGATCTGGTATGCAGCAACCAAAACCAATTTCTTGCTCTTCCTGTCAATCTGCTGGCCATGTGGAGTGCAAGTGGTGTGCAGGCACAGGCTTCTTTATCCTTGGCAACAACATGTTGTGTGAAGTACCCTCAAGAAATACAAAATGTGTGATATGCTCTGGAAAGGTTGTTTGTGTTCCTTGCCATTCATTTTAGATTCTACTAATACATCTAAATGCAGATCACTTAATGTGAAATAAGTATACTGTACAGCACTTTTGTGCTCCATGACTGTTCATTTGACATGAATATGAAGTAATCTATTAACTTACACAAGATATTTTTCTATCCCAGGGTATTGCAAGTTGTGCTGATTGCCAAGGGACTGGGTTTCGTGCCAAGTGGCTTGAAGAACCTCCAGTTGACGAATGAGCTAAGGAAATCAATCATACTGTAGATTACAGTAAACTAGCAAATTTTATGAACCTGTGTCCATATTCTCTTTGG
This sequence comes from Cenchrus fungigraminus, assembly GCA_036936925.1. NCBI lineage: Eukaryota > Viridiplantae > Streptophyta > Magnoliopsida > Poales > Poaceae > Cenchrus > Cenchrus fungigraminus. Next base: position 36,599,871 of record CM072780.1, on the reverse strand, counting down.
TAACTATGGCACTACTATTTTCATGTAACTGCATCAGTTCCATGCCTATGGTGACATGATGTTAATTATTCCATATACCTTTTCTATAATAGTATTGAGTATCAAGAGGTATTTCTTGCTCTGTCTCACAGATTTTGCCTCTGTATTCTGCATCTTTTCTTGTGCAATGACCTACACGCAGAAAAGTAGGATATACCATTTCTCTTACTTGTTTTGTATGTAAAAAGATAAAGATGCATAGTACTACTCAAGGAAATGTTATTATCTTCATGATGAGGAAATTTATTACTACTTCTTGTTAAGTTATTCATAATTTCATATGCACAGTACAGTGTTTCATGTTCCAGTTATATTATTTTTCTTTAATCCATCGTATCATGCTGGGATCAGATAATTTATGTCAGCATTTATGTTTTCTTTGCTCTTTTCTTCAACCAGATTTCCTTAGGCCATGACATGGAAAATGCCATATAAGTCTAAAAATAGTGATAAAATGTGATTTGGCTGTAAATTCCATCAGCAAATCAGAGAATGGTCTCATCTCGTGTTAGCACCAGCCAATAACTTAATACATGAAGGCAAAAAAAAGCCAACTTTCTAAAATATGTACAGGCCCCAAAGTAAAATGAGAAAAGATGGTAAATTGTTTAATATCTATGGATGACAAGTTTGCATAGTTTCATTTTAATATTGTCAATTTAATAGGTTATAAATAGGCCTTGCAAATTGCAACACGTTGGCTAGTTATAACATGAGTAGTGAGATTCACCCTGTATTAAGTATTAACTGTTGCTTTTCCAGTTAAATACCTAAGTACATGTTGCAACCATGAAATCTTGTGAAATCTTCAAGCCAAATCATCATTGGAAACACAGGTTTGCCCTGTTGTAGTTGCATACTGTCGTTCTTTGCAACAACAGTATTGAGTATTGTTGTTCATTTTAATCCATATGCAGAAAATACTGCCAGTTGAGATCAATGTCAGATTAGCTGTCTACAAATCCTTTTGCTTTGTAGCTTCTCTAGTAGCAAAATGTTTTTGGAACTTGGAAGGATATGCTACTTTTGTATGAAGCAAACATACGCGTACTCACACTGCCAGAGCATGTTTTGACGACTTATGGATAAATTATTTGAGTACGTGCGTTTCTTTGTCAGTGTGCTTGCACATATTTCTGATAATTGTTTGGCACCACATTCGCACATGGCTGTATCAGATAATTTCTTATCTTATGAAAGGATTGGTTTTATCTGTTTGTTGTCAGGAACAAATATTAGACCAAATTGAGCTGGCTTCTAAATTCAGAAAATTGTTATTTTTTAAAATCTGAAATTCGATGACAGCAAAGCTGCCCAATGTAAGCCTAAATAGTTGTGGTGGGCTTTTGTGTTTTGCGGTAGTAAACTACTGAAGATGCCAAATTCCTTTCAGCACCACTTTGAGGTCTGCAGCATTTTCCTTATGCTAAATGAATTTTATATGGTCATTGATGGACTTACTGTCTTGACTTAAAAATCTAACCATTCCATAGCTGTTTACTGAACGAAGTTATTAGTTGGCTTTGGAACTGCCTCTTAACCTATGCGTCAGGGCCAAGTACACAAAGGACAATGTTTCTATCTACCCTATGCATACTGTTTTCTTCTTTGGAAGTAAATGAAATTATCCAAAAGATCTGAAGGGAAGGGATAACATTGTGAAGTACAAATCACGAAGCTTGCAATATTGTTGTACCGCTATGGACAACTCAGTTAGTTGTCCTCAGCAATTATGGCTTTTATTCTAGGGATGGTTTTTGTTTACCTCTGCTGTCCATTTGGTTAATATGTTGGAAATTCCAAAATGGTAATTTCTAGATCTATGATGATGGTTGAGCAATGCATATTGCGAAGGTATATTGCAGTATTTCAAAACATTAACGAATCAGCAGTGTCTGTATGTTTGCTGTTCCAAATTTATTTCTTTTCAATGTAGCTTTGTGTTTCTACTGATTAACTTGTAACCACAATTTTGGACTATTTTGTTCTATATGAGGCTGTATGCATTAATTTTCACATTGTTGTGCCATGCCATCAAATTTGTCTTTGGGAGTTTTATCTTAGGAAAAATTTAAGGTGGATGATTCTGAGAAAAGGGGATGATGCATTGATATTTCCCTATTGTCTTTTATATTTTGCTGCGGGCTATTTTATCTTTTCTGTTGGGTTCATTTGGCTATGGGTTAGAGATGGTGTCAGCAGTTAAGACAAAAATTGTACCAAGGATTGGACTGCTTTGAGCCATACAACACAGATCCTCCAAATGGAAGTAGCCAAAGCTGTTGTTTGGTTACCAGTGTAATTGATAGAACTTGCAGCGCAAAACAAAACGACAATTGATTGGAGTTGTATGAATTGATAGTGACTTTTATGGCATAATTGTTACCCTGAAATGTGAAAGGTCTGCATTAGATATTTAGAATTTATACATAGTATGTGCAAAAAAAATAATGTCTCATCAGTATGTGGGATTCTGGTGAAATTAAATTTCTTCAAGATTACAAGACTTACCTATGGCTTTTTGCAGTTTTATTTCTAGATCTGATATATTCAGAAAAACCTGACCTGGTATCAAATGATCAAAACCTACCTTTTTCTCATGTGATGATTGATCAGGACATTTGCAGAAGTCATGGAGATGAAGAGAAGAAAGACAGCCAAAGGTTATCTCTAATCATCCAATAAATAGTTATGATTTTACAAGCCCACTCTCGGTATCTTCAGGTACATTCTCAAATCGCCATTAACATCCCATCCGGATGGGAGATGTGCATTGCTATTTTATTTTATTTTTCTTATTACTGCTGCTATTGAGAACTGGATGAAAATGATGGGCACATTGGGAAGTTTTGTCATGCCCCAAATAACCCTATGCATGGAGCTCAATCACACAAATACATGCAGGGGATCCAATTGCTTGTCGATTAGGGAATCTTAAGGCGTTGCCGGAATTTGTGTTAGCACTCTGCAAAATAATGGCGCAGAGTTGGGTTTGCGTGTGGTGCTGGTTTACTCTGTCCAGTCCAACCATAAGAAACATATCATTAGTCCATTTGGTGCATGGTGAGCGAGGCATGCTGAACCTGATTGGTCCCTGGGAGCTGCTGCTGGGGCGTATTAGGTGTGCCTCGCGTAATCAGATTGGTTTGAGACGCATGTGGCTCCTTTTGCCCCCAGTTGCCATTTGCGGTCCTGGACTGAACATCAGGTGTAGGCATTAAGAACTGTCCATCTGCAAAATCATGGCGGGGATCGTCTCATTAAAAGGTTTTCTTTAGATATAGCAAGGTACACGGAATAAAATAAATTTATTTATTTATGAATATAGTTGAATGCTTGGCTGGTTTTTTGTCCAGCTGGCAATTGACAGGGTAATGAATTCACCAGTTGTAATGTACTGTAAGCAAATCTTAGATAGCTTGGTCCAGTTTTACTGCATCTATAAGAGCCCCTCTGGATTGTAAGAGGTTTAGAGTATCATTAGAATCACTTTTTACATAATAAGGATCTCAAAAATCTTGTGGGATGCATTCCTAAATCCTAACCGCGACTCCATAGGAGACCAAACTTGAGCTCGATCTTTGATTTCTGAGAAGCCCATTTCTTTTTTTCCCCTCCTCTTTCTTTGCCCACCCCACCCACCCTCTCACTTCATTTTCCTCCAACAATGTTGCATTGTTTCACATGCTACAGCCTCCCCGAAGCACTCGCAGCGGCCAAAGTCAAGCCTTCGATCTTGCAAGGTCGGCATACCGCTGCGGTCGTGATCATCGGCGTCGGTCCTGGACGAGTGTGCTTGGCTCGGCACAGGTACCTGTCTACTTCAGCAGGTTAACATGCCTACTTCAGCTTTTCTGAACATGCTTTGAATCTTTGTGGAGTTCAGACTTCAGAGGCTTCAACTCCGGTGATGGCCATGGATGTGCATGCGCATCGGTATCACTATGGACAGCACGGGTTGCGGTTGGCTCGTTGCGGCGTCGTTAACAGGGAGAATGTACCGGTTTTACGGGAGGGGGCCGGATCGTGACAACGGACAGTCGAAATTCGTTGGGTGTTGCTCAATTCCGTCATAAATTCCAGCCCCATATTCGTCAAGAGGCTCTTTCCTCTTGAGGGAAATCGGAAATGGTTCACTCCATGTTAATAAAGCGACGAAAATATACCGGGATCAGTCCCTCGAAAGTATGAAAACATTTGTGGTTTTCCAGAGAAAAGTGAAGTACTACATGGGGGAAAAAAAGAGGCCTGACAATGCCGTGTTTTGTCGAGATCAATAAAAGGTCTTTTATTTCTAGTTGTTTTTACGGAATACTTCATTCACTCGGAGAAAAGGCTAAGGTTACCATCGTTCTAGGTTTTTTTGCGTTTTTCCTCCGACTCCGTGGAAATTCTTGCATTGTTGCATCGGAGAAATCCGTACGACGGCTAATGGATCGCGGAATAATCCTCACACCTCACCATGAATGGTGGCTGCTATCTCGGTGAGAAGTGGGGCGAAGACTCGGGGAATGCGACCTTTCGACACGCTTGAGCCAATGTTCGGTCAAATGAAGCAGCCTGCTACCTGTTGTTCGTCTGTTGGAGCTGACAGGGAACAGAGGAATGGAATGCTCATGACAATGACGAAACTGAATTCCACAAGATTCTTTTTAAATTTTTCTCACAATGATTGAGAGCACAGATAAGAATTCAGGAAGTGCTTGGATGCCACATAGGGAAAGACACATATTTCAAAACATATCAAGAAATCCCACAGGAGCTTCAAGAAATTTTCTCAGGTGCCGGTACGTTGTCTCATGAGGTAGAGTTGGCTGTTGAATCCCAAAGAGGCGTGTTAGAATTGAATCATCTGAGTCCCTACATTTTTCCTTCAACCACTCCAAACGGGAATAAGAGCTTCCAAGGACGCGTTTAGGGACTTTTTGTTTGAGCTGCAACTTTTTGAGCTTTAAGCTGCTGCTAGTTTTTTTTCCTTCTGAAAAGTCAACATTAACTTTTAGAAGATATGGAGAAGTAGACACAGAAGAGGAGGGGACAATATCGATAGCTTTCTGAGAGAAAAAACCTATGAAAAGATCATGAAACTGGGGTTTCCATCTTTCCACATAAATTTAGTTTTTTGGACTTTCAGATTTTCAGGAGCTACACGAGAAGATCGTTGTTTGTTTGAACTTCTAACTTTTCGCACCGACAAACTGCTAGGAAGCTCAAATGAAGGGCCTTATCAAGCCGTGAAGATAATGGATCACATGATTTACAATAGCATCGGCAGCTCTTCTGACTGGTTCGTTTCAAAACAAAAATTACAATAGCATCTAGAATAAACGATGAACTACACCTTACTCTCATCATGCCCTCTACACACGGTCTCTGTCAAAATTTTGTTCCCATCGCACTCTTTACCGTCACCTCACCCATTCCTCTCGTTTTCGTAGTAGTACAGTACCTGCAGCAGCGTCGAGTAAGGCCGTAAAAAAGCCCCCATTATCGTCGATGGATGGAGCTCAATGCGGCTGAAAAAGTAGCAGCAAAAGAAAACGTGGAAAATGAGGTTGCTGATCTGATCGGAGCCCATCCATCCCACGGTGCGCCGGAGTCTTGGGTACGTGACGGCTGAAAGCAGCATCGCGAATTTGCAAAGATGAGGAGGCTCCCATGGCTCAGAGCTAATCAGCGAAACGTCCGGGGGAGGAGGAGTGCGCGTACGACGTGGCGCGAGGATCACCGTCAGATGTCTTCTTTCCATCTTGGCCGTGGGGAGGGGGCTTGTTCAATTCGCAGTGCTCGCATCATCACAAGCTTCGCTAGGGACAACCGGACAACAAAACGCCGTTCTTAGCCGGCCAATCAGATGGATCAGGAAATTTTAGAGAGAGGAGAGGAGAGAGAAAGGCCGGCTGGACTCTCTCTCCCGTCGTGCTTCTACCTCCTCTGCTCATTTGGCATTTGCCTTGCGCTCCAAACACCAACTAATTTTGCCGCCCCGTCACCGAGCCATTCCAATCTCTCTCTACTCTCTCTTTAAAACGGCCACCTCCAGAGGCCACCATAGTTGGCCACCCACCTCTCTGTCTCTCTCTCCCCTCTCCTCCTTCTACAGTCTCTCACAAACACACACTCTCAAGTCACAATGGCCAAGCCGCGCAAGAACAGCGCCGCCGCCGCCGCATCGACCAACGGCAACAGCACCGCCGGAGACGTCGGGCCGCGCGCGAAGCCGAAGCGCACGCGGAAGAGCGTGCCCCGGGAGTCCCCGTCGCAGCGCAGCTCCATCTACCGCGGCGTCACTCGGTGAGTCAGAGTCCGTTGGCTAGCTAGAGCTCACGACGCCGTGCGTGATGCCCCTCCTCCATGTCAGCCGCCGCGCGCGCGCGCGCTGTGAATTATTAATTCCCCGGCCGCTGCTTGACCTGATCACTCACGGCGGCGGCGCCGCTTCTCCGGTGGCACGCGCGCAGGCACCGGTGGACGGGGCGGTTCGAGGCTCACCTGTGGGACAAGAACAGCTGGAACGAGTCCCAGAACAAGAAGGGCAAGCAAGGTCAGTGGTCACTGCCTCACTGGTTAATCCTCCTCCTCTTCCTCTCTCTCCTCTCTGCTTGCTGAATTATTTACCGCTAGCTAGCTAGCGTCGCAGCAGGCGACGGTCCCCAGCCAAGATCACGATGCTATGTCCGATCCTCCTAACCAAGGGGGGCCATATCTACTCCAGGCATCATAGCATACAGGAGTAGCTAGCTTATTGGAATATTTAAGATACCACTAATAGGATCTGTCAGTCAGTGACAAGCTTATTTAAACTCACGTGAAAGCTGTTTGATTAAGCAGTGAGATCGCCGATTCATCAGAAAATACGACTCTGAAAGTCTGACCATCTTGTTCTTGCTGCCCTCTTTTGTTTGTTGGTGCATGCAGTTTACCTCGGTGAGGCTCTCCTCCACTCACGACCTTGGCATGACACACGAGAGGGAGAGAGGAGCTGTAGCTACACACTCCTCCGTCTTCTCCACATAAACAAAAACCGAAAGCTGATTAATCCTGCTGGCTTGCTTGCTGACGGCGTGCTGTTGCTCACCGTCGTCGTCGTCTGTGGCGTGTATGCAGGCGCGTACGACGACGAGGAGGCAGCGGCGCGGGCGTATGACTTGGCGGCATTGAAGTACTGGGGCCCCGACACCATCCTCAACTTCCCGGTACCGCCAAAATTCATTGCTCGCACGCGCCGACGGCAGCAACACAAATTTTTCACGCAGTTCGTTCCCTTTCCCTTCCTCGGCTTATTTCTCTGCTGCTTTGCCATCTCGTGACATCTCTCTCAGGCGTCTGCGTACGAAGATGAGCTCAAGGAGATGGAGGGGCAGTCCAGGGAGGAGTACATTGGATCCTTGAGGAGGTACTACACAGCTCTTTGGTTTGAGCACAAGTTGAATTCAGTGACCATGCATTTGCATCGATCAAAAAATACCGGATTCATGTCGTCTATGCAGCTTAACCGAATAATCAGGTCCATGAAATTTATCTGCAGGAAAAGCAGCGGGTTCTCCAGAGGTGTCTCTAAATACCGAGGCGTCGCAAGGTAACAATTAATCTCCATGAACATAATTATTTTTGACGGGAAATATTGGAAGCTACTACCCATTTTGTTCTAAATTAGTTGTCCTCAAGGGGAATAAAAATTGAATACCTTAAATTGGCAAGAAAAAAACAGTTAATAACAATCTAATTTACAGACATCACCACAACGGGAGATGGGAGGCGAGGATCGGTCGTGTTTTCGGGAACAAGTATCTCTACCTCGGCACTTACGGTAAATTCACTTTCTTGCAAAAATGAAAATCGCGTTTGCTGAATATATACAATACTACAATTTTTTTTATCTTTATAAGATAATAAGGGCACTGTTTTTTGACCTATATACATACATAAAGTGAACTGATTTTTTGGGCCGCCATTTGTAATATACTGAAGTCCACTCAAAATTTGGAGCCAATGAATTATCTCCGTACTTGCGTCCTGTTCGTTTGGCTTATCAGCCACCAGCCAGCAGTATATTTCTCTCAGAATAAACCAGCCACCAACAACCAGCCAGCAGTACTTTTCTCTCAGAACAAATCAGCATCAGCCACCAGCCAAACGTACAGGCTGGAGCCAAATCCTAGTGTCCGGGCAACTGTACTCCTGTACAGCAAGCCTACTACTACAGGAATGTGCGGTTGTGGCCCCGGCCCTAGTGTGACGAATGTGCCATCGGTCACATCGGGTACGGAATTGATTGACCATATGAATTCCCAACTAATTCCCGCATCCTCTCCGATTGTAATGGCTCCATTAGACTCCAAACAGCGGCGCGTGCGCAAACACGTGTTGCGAGCGCTAGAGCACTGTTTGGAATGTTGGGATCCTCCTGTACTGAATTCTTGCAACAAAAAAAAAGTCCCAGTGCGTAGAAATATACGGAGTACACTCTCGAGAAGAACTCATTTGTCCCGGCCCGGGCCCCCATGATTTAAATACGAACTAATTAGCTAGTCCATGAATATGATCACGAGGTTTGGGAATGGCCTAAGATGAAGCAGTTGCGGGTGACGGATGATGAACTGAGATGATGCAGGAGGCGAGGTCGTTTGAGCCATTTGGCACCAACTTGAATTCCGGTTAGTTGGGGGGATTAGATGCAGTGACCTCACCCTCACTGACGTCGACCCCCTCGGCCGGGGGCCAGCAGCACCAACTTCCAACGGTCCCCCCTGTGCCGCTCTGCACTTGTCGGAGCCTACATCCATTTAACACTGAGATTAGCCGCAATCAATACTCATAAAAGGGGAGGAGGTGTAGGACCAGCACGCTACGTAACTCTAGTGGAGCAAAGATCGACAGTTTCGACACGGTGGATGCGTGCTTCAACTGTCGCTAGCACAGCACACGAACGCAGTTTGCTGCACCTAATCCTCTGCTCAAACTCTCTCAGACACGTCCTGATCAGGTCCAGGACAGCCTTGGGCAAGAGTCCATGGCTCCTTAGACGAAAATTTGCACCTATGAAAATCCATGACGAAAATAATAGATTCAGGAAGAATCGCAGCGATTCTCGATAAACGGTCAAGTTTTCTGGAAAAAAAAATCGTGTCTTTCGGTGCTGATCGGTTGCTGACAACGTGGAACTTTCTCCCGTGCACGGCAGCGACACAGGAGGAGGCGGCGATGGCGTACGACATGGCGGCGATCGAGTACCGGGGCCTGAACGCGGTCACCAACTTCGACCTCAGCCGCTACATCAAGTGGCTCCGCCCGGGCGCCGACGGCGTGGCGGCCGCCGCCGCCGCGCAGGACCCGCACCCGATGCTGGGCGGCCTGGCGCAGCATCAGCAGCTGCTGCTTCCGCCGGCGGACGACGCCGCCGCGTTCCAGCACCACCAGGGCGCCGCCGAGTTCCCGCTGACGCCGAGGACGTCGCTGGGCCACACGCCCACGACCTCGGCGCTCAGCCTGCTGCTGCAGTCGCCCAAGTTCAAGGAGATGATCGAGCGCACGTCGGCGGCCGAGAGCGGCAACACCACGTCCTCGTCCTCGTCGCCGCCGACGCCGACGCCGACGCCGTCCCCGTCCCCGCCGCCGCCGACGACGCAGGCGCAGCACCAGGCGGCCGGGGACGGCGGCGCCGCCTCGCCGCAGTGCGGCTTCCCCGAGGACATACAGACCTTCTTCGGCTGCGAGGACGTGGCCGGCGTCGGCGTCGGCGTCGACGTGGACGCGCTGTTCTTCGGCGACCTCGCCGCGTACGCGTCGCCGGCGTTCCACTTCGAGCTGGACCTGTAGCTCACCAGGCTCGATTGCACTATAGCAGGCCGTTAATCACTTTTTAATTCATACAATATGGGTTTTTTTTTGTCGATAGCAGCAGAATCGGATCACCAGGTTCCCCCCAAGGAATGGTGAGGGGAACACAAACAAGAGCAGGGTGTAGCACAGACAGACATCACCTTGGTAACCTAGTCTGCTGAGAGATTTTACAGTGGTAGTGAGGTTTAATTACTGAACAATTAAGATTGTATTATTTTTTTCACCTTGGTAACCTAAGGTAGAGTGAGTGAGTGTGAGCGAGCAGAGATTGTTTCATTTGTTTCATTCCTGATGAATCCTGACATAAAGAAGAACAGCAATCATACTACATACATATATTCATAAACATACAGTACTTGATAATTTGTTTTGTCCTAAAAATAGTGCAGCGTGCTCGTATTCGGTTCACATGGATGGTCCTGTCTCCTGAGCAATGCTGTCAGTTAGTAGGCTGGTTTCTGAAGCCCTGTCTCAGCATTCGAATTCTGAAGATTTGCAGCCACTCATACGAAAGTACGCGGATGAGATGAGGACGTCCTTCCTCTGCGCGTGTGCTGGCACAGTTCTGTGGTGCCAGAGCTGAGCAGAGCCGTGAGATCTTGCGTACACTGGCTTGGCTGGAAAACGGAATGGCCAGTCGCCGGGCCACTTCTTCACTGTCGCAGCGTCACTGGCTCGTCCGGTCATGGCCGCTTTTCACACTGGCGTTGTCCTGGCATATGCCGCCGTGGGGCCACACGGCGGCGGCAGCTCGATCGGCGTCGCTGGCTGCCCGTGCGCGCGCCCGAGCCACTCGTTGTGGACGGCGACGTATCGGAACGGCTGGCCTGCTTGCTGGGCGTGTGCCACCCGCCGGCCCTGCCGGGATCCGGCCGGCCGGCGGCACGCGCGCGCGTCGTAAGCCGCGCTTTGGCTAGTTATTCTTCGTTGAGGACGACGGAGGACGAACGGTGCTCGGGGAGGAGGTCTTCGTAGGCACCGAACGGTGCTTTGTCAGTAGCCGCTGTTGTTACGGCTAAACGCGCCCGTTGGAATGGATTTTGAGCGGGTGATTGGCCTGTCTCCGAATGTATTGCGTTTGGACCCTTCCGGTGTCGCGGTGCCAATGCCCAAAAAAAGATCCTCATTTGTCATTTTCCGACAAAAAGCTTGGCTTTGTCTTCGGCAATGTCGCGGGGCGGCGGAGGATGCAAAGATATTGTAGTTTTATTGTTTATTAGTAGATCATTTCTCTTAAGTCGCGTGGCCCGTCCCCCGCGTCGCCTCCAGGCGACACGGGCGGAACCGCCTCCCGCGCGAGCGCCCGGCCGCTGCCGCCGCCCCAAGTTCTGGCCCCCGTCCTCCTCGTCTCCGGCCTTCTAGCCGTGGCAAGGGGAGCGGGAGTCCATCCTTTTAGTAGATCGAGTCGTAATCGAGTCTGTCTAGGTTTAGGGTTTGCTTGTCGTCGATGCTCAACGGTGGAGTTAGGTTTTGCCGGAGAAGCGTGGCTCCTCTGCGGCTTGGTTTTCCTGGTGGCGTCGGCGATGCGGAAGCGACGGCGTTGCAGAGGAATAATTTCTCCCAGCTTCTTCCGTTCTCCGATAGCGATCTACTCCGACGTCAACGGAGAGGCTGGGGAGACCTGTCCAGGAGTCGAGCGCCGGCGCATCGTCGTCTTCTTCAGGTGATGATGTTGTTGACCCTGTTAATCTCAAGGAAGATGATCTTTGGAAGAAATCTGAGCATTGCTCGGGTTGCCGGCGGTGGAAACGAAGGATGCGTCGTGGGTACTGGAGTTGTCCGATGTGCTTGGGAGACAGCGTACTCGGCTGATTCGCCTAGCAGTAAGCCCTCCTCTGCGGCCTCTACTTTGTGGAGTTTGGCTCTGGTGCCCCGCGACGATTGGGAAGCGGTTTCGATGGCGGCGACGAACGGATCGCTGAAGGCTTCGAGGAAGATGAACAAGAGTTTTGAACTTCTTTGTAATTTTCCTTTTCTTTCGGATCCTGTTTGTAAACAGACCGGTGTAATACGCTAAGATGAATACATGTTCCTTCTAAAAAAATTAGATAATTTCTCTTTTTTTTGAGAAATTTTAGACTTTTTCTTGCCGTTAGCGCAAGCCCTTGACGCATGGTTTTAGACAATTTTCTGCATCTTCGGCGACTATAAAAAGAGGCTCGGCCTTGCAAAGTCCAGATTAGGCCCAGTCAGAGAGCCCAGCAAAGGAAAGGTAGGCCCGAGTGGAAAACACTTGTTATTTTGATAGGCTCGTCTGTAAGGGTGAATCCTCCAGTATACAAGGTGATATCCGCGCGTTGCTGCGTAATTTGTTAAGCAAAATTTTAAGGTGAACTATGAAATAATTTTTTTTGAAATAAATAAAATAAATTTTAAGGTGAAATGTGAAAGTAGATTCACCTAAGTGATTACATGACAACATTTAGTTGTAAACAACATTATATATGAAAACATGTTATTTTGTTGAGAGTGAACCATTCTAAAATGATTAATTCTACATGTATTTCAACTACGAGAATTTTCTTATTTGAACATGCTACTCAAAAATACATGTTATTTGTTATAGAAAATCGGTTGAAGACATGTCTAGTGGATAATAACATGACGTATTGTAGATGGTAACATGACATATAGTGAGTTATTATGTAAAAAACTTGCATGTTGAGAGAAATAAAGATTACTCGTATATAGTTGTATATGATTCGTACCAATAGAGGCAGGGGTTTGAACAATCTGTACAGTTCCTTCAATCCATGCGGACTCAAATTTATATTTGACTCGTGTACCACCTAAAATGTGGTTAGACTTCCATGTTACTGTACGACAGGCACGATAATGTGCCATGCAAATATTAAACACGAAACCAAATCGGCAAAATGACCATTTTTAGAAGTAATGCTGAAAAAAACATTTTTAAGAAAAAATAATAAAAACTACAAAAATTTCTCGTTTTCCCCGGGAGCGCCCTCGTGCTACACACCGAGTCAAAAGTAGGCGCGCACCGCACACCACCACTCCCTGTCCTGAACCCTAAACCCTGCGCTGCGCGGCGGGCCGGCTCTTCACCTCCGGTCCCCCGTCACCGCCGCAACGACTGCAACTCCTCCACCTAGCTCCCTCCTCTCCGGCGTCGTTGCCCCCGCCGCCACCCGTCTGGACTATCACGGAGCGGAGATCTACTCGTCCGTACTTCGTGTTTGATTTGCTTCCTTCATGCATTTTTCCCTTCCTTTTGCTTCAGCCTTAAAATTCGATTTGCTGTCTCTCGTGGTTGCTCTCCAGTTTGTTGCGGATTTGTGTTTCTTTTGGCGGCGGAGCATCAATCCGGGTTCCAATTTGGTGGTTGAAGCTTTGCTTCCCCATGGCGCTTCGGTTCGAGGTGAGTCGATGTTTTGCTCCTTTGCTGAAGGTTCTTCCCTTACTTTTTGATTGCAGGACTACTTAGTTCTCTTCTTGTGTGTATTCGATTCGCTGGGATGGGAAGCGAACACAGGTGTTCCCCCTTCCCGTTGTTGCGGCCTTGCGGGCTTCCCCCTTTCACAGCCTGTCGAAGTTCGTCTGAAGTTTGTGTGGTGTGAAAGCGGATAACCTCTGTCTGTTGATAAGCGGTTGGGTGGAATATCTGATTCTAATGGATGTTTATTTATTTTCCATACTAGCTTCTTTTTTTTTTTGAAGGAAATCCATACTAGCTTCTGAACCTACAGATTCGCAGTTATAGCCTATATTGCTTTTGCACGGGGCACTGACTAGTCCAAATAGTGGGAGTTGACTAACGCAATGCTGTCCTAAGCTAGGCACGTGTATTTCCGACCTAGTACAGTCTACAGATATCTGTTTTCTTTTCTTGTAGGTGTCCTTTCCTCGTTACATATCTGATGCACATACTGTGCAATGAGAATAACTTTAGGTAGAATCTTTCAGTATTCCTACACTTTAGTAACTTTGTTTCTGTATTATTTTTCACTGAAGTGAAAGTTACAGTGGGCCCATGTGCAAGGAAAAGGGTGGGCTGGAAAAAGTTAAGAGGAGTTGGCCACATGTAAATGCCACATGGCACATGCTGTCATAGTGGCATGGTACAGACGTGCCGGTGTCACTGTTTGGTCTGTAGCTCGGTCTGGAATGGGATGTCATTGAACCTGTTGAACTAGGCCCTTGTATGGAATGTGAATTATCAATAAAATTCGAAACAATAGGGCTCAGATAGAGAATTAAATTTTGAATGTGTCCATGGAATCCAATGTGGAAGTATTTCTGTTTTTGTTCCTGCAGATACTAGGAAGATTCAATCGTGCCCGTGCTGCTCGCTTAACTCTTCCTCACTTTACTTGCCAAACACCACTTTTTATGCCTGTTGGAACTCAAGGTTTGTTCTCTGCCTTTTTTTTCCATATGCAAGTTCGATCTGCTTTACTGTAAGTTCAACCAGATGTTTTCCGCACCATATTTTTGATCCGGGGACTGGATAATATCTTGATATATGACTGTCTCATGATGATAAATGCTGTAGTATCCTTGTATTTTTCTGTTACAACACTTATGTATTTCTGCACTTGAAAGAATAAAGGCTTCAGCCATGATTTACTATCCCCAATTAATGAAGACTGGCTGTACTTCAATTCTTTCTCTGGAGCAGTTTTCAGCCTTCTCTTGTCCTCTTCTCTTCTGACATCTGAATCATCATAGCTCCCAAAGTGTCTTCTCATTCAAATAGTTCAGTATGATTTAATAGATTCTGGTTGTGCTTGACCTTTATGGAATTATTGCGCATTTCTGGTAGCTCACAATGGTTTTGTCTTTCTTTTTTTATTTAGGTACAATTAAAGGCTTGACTACTGACCAACTAGAGGATATAGGTTGTCAGATTATTCTTGGAAACACCTACCATCTTGAACTACGTCCAAGTTCTCGACTAATTGATGACTTGGGTGGCCTTCACAAATTTATGAATTGGAAAAGGGCATTGCTGACTGACTCTGGCGGTTTCCAAATGGTTGTTCCAAATCTTTGTTTCTTTGTAACACATTAAATGTCGTGGTAGACTATAATAACATACAGAACTAAACCATTGGCTTCTTAGTCTAATGATTTCTTCATTTATAATAATAATAGAAAGACAGAAAGTACAACACTTGTTGAACCCAATTCCATACAAAAGCATCAACACTCATCTTTCGCTTTTCATAAGTACTACGCCCTTATGTTTTGAGTGTTTGGTCCCTTCTGCATTTTTGTTTTGTTGCGGTGTTGCTAATTACTTGGAAATTTTCATTTAGGTTTCGTTGCTGCATTTGGCTGATATTACTGAGGAAGGGGTTACATTTCAGGTAGAGTTTTTGTAACCCCCTGGCACTTGTTGTTTGATACTCTCGTTCTTTATTAAAGTCAGATTAAATTATGTTTCTTGCTCTATTGCAATCTGAGTGATTGATCAGTCAGGATGAGGACATATAACATTGAATTGAATCTTGTATGAGGACATATCTCAGTTTTAGTCGGCCACTATACCTTTTATTTATAGACAAACAAATTACATATTTGTTATAATAGGAACTCAGGAAATATATCCTCCTTTCTGCATGATTGGAGGGATGCATTTTTAGTTGAAGTAGCTTAAAATATAACATTGGATTTTGATGCCATCTTTTTGCCTTATTTATTGAAGGGAGTTGTTCATGCATTTGCTAATTTGATTCTCTTGGTAAATTCTATCGGTGTTGGTAAGGTTTTCTTACCTTCTCTGAATTTATTGCTCTTCCATGCCAAATCTACAGTCACCTGTTGATGGGAAGCCCATGCTCCTGACACCTGAGGAATCTATCCATATTCAAGTATGGCATTCTCTTGTCAGCTTTGACTTGTCAAATAATTAGATTTTCACAAAATCGTAGTTATGTCTGTGTGCCAACTGCCAATTCCACACTTAGCTGTCAAAAATAAATGCAGAATAATATTGGAGCTGATATAATCATGGCTCTTGATGATGTTGTGAAGACCACAATTACTGGCCCAAGGATAGAAGAAGCTATGTACCGCACCCTTCGCTGGATTGACAGGTGCATAGCTGGTATGATTATTAATCCGGCTGACAGAACTGTTGAGTTATCTGTCATTAAGTGAGAATTTAGTTAGAACGTCCATTGTTCACTTACTGGCTCTATATATGTGAGAAATTAACCAAAAGAACATTTGAAACTCAGTGATGTATTATCTAATGGGTGTGTGTTCTGCTCAATGTTCAATTGTAGCTCACAAGAAACCCGATGTCCAGAACTTATTTGGGATTGTGCAAGGAGGATTGGATCCAGTTCTTAGGTGAGTTCATCTAGCTTATTATATCCAATACATGTATCCTTGATTTTTCAGGTCATAAATTAGATTGGTAACTGACTCTCACATTTCCCCCTAATTCTAGAGATATCTGCGTAAGGGGCTTGGTTGAGCGGAATCTTCCTGGGTATGTCATGAACTAGAATTTTATGGAATTGCTGAGTTTGACAAACACAATTTTGTGTCCATGATTTTAGCTTTTATGTTATCTCTAGCACCTATGGCATACTTTCAAAATTGTCCCTGTTTTAGATGTAATTTTTTGCTTTCATTGTGTATATATTGGTATGTTTTATTAGTCATTTTTCTTATTTTTTTATTTTTATTTTGCTAGATATGCAATTGGTGGTCTTGCTGGTGGTGAAGATAAGGACTCATTTTGGCGTGTTGTTGCCCAGTGCACTGCTGGATTGCCTGAAAATAAACCACGATATGTTATGGTATTACATGCCACAAGTTTGAACTTATTGTCTTCTTAAAGTGTCCATGTTAATTCAAATATTATGTTTTTCCTGCATAAGATTTGTTCTAGTTTCAATCATGTGGCGTGTACATGTACTTTTGTCTTTGGTTAACTTCACTGCTTTACTAATATGCAGGGTGTTGGCTATCCACTGGATATTGTAGTATGCAGTGCTTTGGGTGCAGACATGTATGACTGTGTTTATCCAACACGGACAGCTCGTTTTGGAACTGCACTTGTTCCTGAGGTATATCCATTTGATAAATCTATTCAATTCAACCTAGAGTGTATCCCCATTGAATCACATCACAGAAGAGCTCGTTTGATTTTTTTTTTTTGGTCATCTTTATCCTTTTGACAGGTAGCCTCAAGATTTATGAGCAGCTTTTTGTTTGTTTGCCCCTTTCTTTGGCTTCAGTTCAATGACAACTTTTCTTATGATGTATCTTCTTTTCTCCTAGGGTGTCCTGAAGTTGAAACAAAATGCAATGGCAACTGATGAACGACCAATTGATCCTACCTGTTCATGCATGGTAAGGCTTAAGCAGCACCAGGAATAAAGTGGTGGAAGTTATCTGTCAATCTTCTTTGTTGATGTTGTATAACATGGTCAATTGGTCATCTTGCCAGGTCTGCAAAAAGTATACACGTGCTTACTTACATTGCCTTGTCACAAAAGATGCTATGGGCTCTCAACTGCTGTCATATCACAACTTATCATATATGATGCGGGTATGCTAATTATTTATTTTGCAGTTTTGCCTTGTTATTCTTCGTTTGGACTTTTAACTACTATTCCTGACTTGTCAAATGCAGTTGAGTAGAGATCTCCACACGTCAATTCTTGAAGGACGATTTCCAGAGTATGTTCTGCCATCAAACCCAATTTTTCTGAATTGCAAGTAGAAATTTGCATTTAGGGAATTAACATGAATTTTTTGTCGTCTTGTAGATTCGTGCGAGGATTCTTGAGGGCACAGGTTTGTCTTGCTTATCTGTTATATGATATGCATTATGGCACTTGTGTTCTTAGAGAAACAAACAGGAACCATGTGCGCCATTATATGGTTGAATTGAAAGAATATGCACTTTTTCTCTCGAACAAACAGTAGGCCAGATTACAAGCTGCCTCCTTGTTATACCCAGAAAATAAAAGACTTAAACCTGTCCTACTATGTTCATTCATGTTTGACATGTCTTACTGCCTAAACAATGTTTTGCAGTTCCCTAAGGGGGACGTTCCGCAGTGGGTGCATAACGCGATGGAGGTCGCTGGCATCGACATATCAGAGTGCTGTGCTTCCGCCAAATGCCACGCGCCAAGCATCCAGGAGCAGCCTATACCCGTTCCAGTTGAAGCGAGTGGAGTTGCGCAGAAGAATTAAGGCGCTCCGTCCAAATATAAAAACAAGACAGGTTTTCATGACGAAGAAGGTTTCCTGTCGCCACACATTTAGGGTCTCACAGTCTCACCGGTTCAGCATAGAATTTTCCAACAGTATGCTGAAGCTCACCCACAGGTTTTGGTAGTCTTTTGAGGGTGTCGTGTGCTTGCACGTGTTTTAGGAACAGAAAGGGGGCATGGTTCTGGGGCCTAGCTAGGTTATATACGTCGTCGAGATGAGATGACTGCAGTGGGAGAATTTTACCCTGCCATCGTGTCCTTCGCACGCAGTCATTGTTTAAAGGAATTTTGATGTTCCGGTCAGAGCAAAGAAAGGTGTAAAAGCATCAGTCACCCTACGCTTAAACGTTGTTGTGACTAAAGAAACGTTGGCCCTTGCAACATTTTGTCAGCTGTCGAACATGTGCGTGCGATGCTTGCTTTCTTTTACCGCTAACTCTCTTTTTTAAAACATTAGCGTGACTATCTCAATGGGAGTAGGCGACGTCGCGACGTGTAACAGTTAGTACATGAGCAAAATCCGTTGCTGAATTGGGTCATGTCCTTGCATTGATTAGATTATCACTGAATTATGTATTGTATCCCCTAATTAATTTCTTTATCTTTTTTTTTGTCAACTCCTCTCTTTTGTTATGATTCAGAGCTTCCGAAATCGTGTGAAAACTCTGAAACATAAATGCCACTTCCACTTTCTATTACATCTGTTTCATGGAATGCCTATTACTGTAATTCTGCATGAACCATGAACCCAAAGGCTGCAAATGCACGTGCGGATGTGGACATGAACCTCCAGTTGGCCCGAGAGGAAATGGATCACAAGTTGCAGCAAGAGCGTCACATCATGGACAACAAGCTTCACCAAGAGTGTGCTGATATGGACATGAAGTTGCAACTTCAGCGAGCGTGAAACACATGTGCCAATGGTACAGAATGTCTGGACCTTAACCAGATCGAACTTTCTGTCCCATGGCTTCGCCAACTTCAGGATGTGATTCAAATAAACTGTTGATGATGTTGTGGGGCGTTACTCGAATAAATAATACACTGGTATTGTTTCTTGAAAGTTGGCTGTGTCGATTACCATTCGGTTTGGTTTCATGAGAGAATTTAAAGTTCTGGTAAACTTGACGAAAGCATGGGCAGTCGTATCTTGAAACAACATAAATCTTGAGGTGTACATGCAATTTGAGTAGTCCTAGAAATAGAATTTGAGTAGTTCTATCAATTTTCTTACACTGGAGATTCTGTTGACCGTTTTATGCAGCAGATTCTTGACCGTCGAAGCATAGTTATCTCTTGCCTGTTATGTTGGCTTGCTAAAACTGTACTTGGTGCTGTCTTGTAAAACTGGTAACCCCAGTACAACTCTTGCTTTTTAAGTAAAGCCGTCTTCTAAAAAAATACTACTGTTTAGTGTCTACAAACTGAGATTGTGACGATAAGCAAATCAGAGTAGCTGGCAGCCGCAGATCTCCAGATGAACGACTCAGACGTAGTCGGTGAACCGTTTAAATTACCACCGGCTTCCTCTGCTTTCTCTCGTCTTCAGAGAATGGCCTCCTCTGCTTCTACTGAATGGATGGCTACAGACTGACACGGGAGCGGCGAAGCCACGGCCGCCGAGGCCGGATCCGGTTGGGCACGGGCCGGGGCGTCCTTCTTCATCCGTCTCTCATCCCTGTGCCATGACGACGGCGCCGCTAGCCTCCGCGCCGTTGGGTGCCGGCGGCGGCCGTCCTGCCCGCGCGCCGATCGCAGCAGTTGCCACCCGTGAAGTAGTCCACACTTCGCAAGCAGCCTGAGCCTGCTCGCCCCGGCACCCGGCTGCACACGACGCCTCATTGCTAAAGAGACATGCTCCTGAACTCTAAATACATCGAGTTGCCACAGCCAGCGTAGCAGCAAGGTTCAATCAACAAACAATGGTGTGCCATCAGTTAACCTTGATCCCTTGCTGTTAAGTTTGCCATTCAACCTGATCCGGACTGAATCATCTCATAACAATTAGTTAGCTTTAGGAATTTACTTTAGTAATGCAATTTCTAACCAATGGTTCATCCAGTTAATCATGAATGTTTTGTGTTACATCTGTAGTTCATGTCCAAAATATCACAATTGCCGCATAATCAGCTTAGGTTCAGGATCATGTAAACTATTTCCCCCCCTGCATCTCTATGTCGAATTTGCAGGGTTTGGTGCTATTTGCCTCATTGAGCTAGATGGAAAGCACATGGCCTCCTCTTGCTGAGTTTGGAGTAGACCTGAACAAAATTGTTTGAACATATGTTTCTTGTTTTCCTCAAATGAAACTTTGGTGCTGATATATCAATTGCTTATTCATACCTTGCTTCTTTTGTTCAGATGGCAACAATGTGTGCACATTCTGATGCATACTGCACATGTTACTCTTCGTTTAAGATTATTACATACATTGGGTTGTAGCTATGGTACTTGGATTAATTACCCAGCTAATATCTGTGGGTGGTGTTATATAGTCTGGGAACAAATGCTCCTTTCTTATATCAAGAAGAAAGTACCTTCTTTTTATTTTCCCTCTTCATGCTGGCTCTTTTCCCATGTGTCAATTATCTGAATGTTCTTTTCCTCAATTTTTAATTTTCCTTCCAGATTGATGGTTGTACTAGCGATGCAGGTAGGGCGGGTTGTACTAATGGTAGAGTAAGTCTCGGTGCAGATTTCCTGCGGCTGATAGTACCAGATAAGTCATTCTTGCAGGGTTCAACTTCCTTGTAATCATGAAATTGTTAGACACCCCCACAATTTGTTCTTACAAATATTAAAAGTTCAATTTGGTTCTTTGCTAGCTACGTATGTCCTTTATATTTCCCCTTGAGGCGAAGTACTGCATAGAATTGCTAACACAACTGTACGGCTAATTTCCCAGTTTCACCATTTGCAATTTTCCACCTTTCCTTTAGACTGTTGCTGGCAAACACCCTAAACAGTACACACTCCCTATTTGTATTCAAGTACATTCAATCTGGTAGGAAAGAAGAGTGTGCTACAACTATGTCCTCTGTGCCTCCCAAAGAGAAGAAACAGCAATGCATCTCTTCTTCACCTGTTCTTTCGCAGCAAATTGTTGGCAATTGATTGGCATCCAGTGGCAGCTTGGCATCCCTTTCTTCCAAATGTTTGAGTTGGCAAAATAAGATTGTAATCACAATTTCTTCATGGAAATTTTCATCATTGCAGCCTGGCAAATCTGGAAACAGAGAAATGACCTCATATTTGAATTGTCCCCAGTCAATATCAATCTTTGGAAAAAAAAAGTTTCAAGGAGGAATGTCTAAACCAAGCTCATAGGATGAAAAGTTCTCTCCAGTCCACTTTTCTTACTTGGGTCGACTCCTCTGTATAGCTTCTTCACCCTTCTTTCATGTCCCTCCTTCAGTAGTGTTAGTTGATGTACAGTTTTAGTTGGTGTCTTTCCTTTTGCTCTTCGGATGTTTCCTTGCTTGTAAGTATCTCTCCCCTCTGACTCTCTTCGACAATACAATTTCACTGTGGGGGCTTCCCCCGCCGTGTTTCAGTTCCAAAAAAAGAGTGTGCTACAAAAGGACAGGTAAAGAGCTTAGCTTTCAGATGCCTCTTTATTTTCGGTCATGCACAAGCTGTTAGCGTGAATTGTATGAATCGTAACAACTCGAGTCTATCTAGATGAGCCGATAGGGTGTTGTAATCTGTTGTATCTCTTGTAAAACAAGTTGTAGTTAGTTGGCTCAATCTTAACAGACTCGAGATTGTATCTTGTAAGCCACACAAGGGGCGGTTCCTTGTCTATATTAACACGCAGAGCGGCCCGAGAGGGTTCAACGCTTCCTAAACTTTACATGGTCATCAGAGCCATCCTCTATACACACTCCATCCAATCTTCAACCTCCTGCCATGTCGAGTTCCGCCGGCGGCGTGCTCCCCTCCACCTTTGGTCATCCCGTGACTGAAAAACTCACCAAGTCCAACTATGCCTTGTGGAAGCTGCAGGTTCTCCCTGCAATCCGTGGAGCACAGCTTGTCGGCTACATCGACGGCAGTTCGGTGGCTCCACCTCAGGAGATCACCACCGGGACCGGCGCCGACGCCAAGAAGGAGTCGAACCCGGCCTACTCGGCTTGGCTGGCGCTCGACCAGCAAGTTTTCAGCTACATCGTCGCCTCCCTCACCAAGGAGGTCCTGAAGCAGGTCGCCACTTGTGCCACCGCAGCTCAGCTGTGGAAGGCGCTTGAGGAGATGGGCGCATCTCAAACCCGGGCGCGCAAGGTGAACACCCGCATCGCGCTCGCTACTACCAAGAAGGGCTCCATGACTGTCGATGAGTACATCGGCAAGATGCGCTCCCTGGCTGACGAGATGGCGTCGGCAGGGAAGCCTATTGACGACGAAGAGCTCGTTTCCTACATCTGCACCGGCCTCGACATCGAGTTCAACCCCGTCGTCTCGGCCGTTCTCGCGCGCGTCGAACCGATCTCTGTCACCGAGGTCGCGACGCAGCTGAACGCCTTCGAGCAGCGGATGGATCTACTCCACGGGTCCTCCTCTTCATCAAGCTCTTCATCTGCCAATCTGGCGTCTCGGGGTCGCGGCAATGGGCGCGGCAATCGTGGCCGCAGCAGTCGCGGTCGAGGGAACGGCAGCCCTGGTCGTGGTCGTGGAGGATTTAACTCCGGGAAGCCGAAGGTCAGGTGCCAGCTATGCAAGAAAGAAGGACATTCAGTCATAGACTGTTGGTACATGTTCGATGAGAACTTTGTCGTTCCTGAAGAGAAGAGTGCCAATTCGGCGCATCATGGCGGGTATGGCGTGGACTCCAACTGGTATACAAATACCGGGGCCACTGACCATATCACAGGCGAGCTAGACAAGATGGTGATCAGGGACCGGTACTCTGGAGGAGAGCAGATCCACACGGCAAGCGGATCAGGTATGGATATTGCACATGTTGGTCATGTTATTTGTCATACTCCCCAACGTAAGCTCTTCCTTAATAATGTTTTGCATGTCCCTAGCACCACAAAGAATCTAGTCTCTGTTCATAAACTCGCTCATGATAATAATGCTTTCCTTGAATTTCATCCCAATCTGTTTTTTATCAAGGACCAAGCAACGAAGAAAACTCTTCTGGAAGGAACATGTAGGGGAGGTCTTTATCCTCTACCAGCTGCTGCCCTCAACAATAAACAAGCCCTCGGTGTCTCTGGTGCTCGCCAACCATCCATGGAGAGGTGGCATCATCGCCTAGGACATCCTTCTTTTCAGTTAGTCGAGCAAATAATAAGCAGGAACAAATTGTCATGTTCCTCAGAGTCTAGATCAGGTTCAGTTTGTGATTCTTGTCAGATGGCCAAGAGCCATCAGCTCCCTTATCCTAAGTCGTCAAGTGAGTCTAGTTCTCCTTTGGAGTTAGTGTTTTCAGATGTGTGGGGGCCAGCTTGTGATTCTTTTGGACGAAATAAATATTATGTGAGTTTTATTGACGACTATAGCAAGTTCACCTGAATCTATCTTCTTAAACACAAGTCTGAGGTTTTTCAGCGATTCCATGATTTTCAAAGCCTTGTTGAAAGACAATTCAATAAAAAGATCCTTGCCTTGCAATCCGATTGGGGAGGAGAGTATGAAAAATTAAATTCCTTTTTTACAAAAACCGGAATTGTACATCTTGTATCCTGTCCTCATGCTCATCAACAAAATGGAGCTGCAGAGAGAAAACACAGACACATAGTAGAGGTAGGTCTGTCTCTCCTTGCCCAAGCATCCATGCCCCTAAAGTATTGGGATCAAGCCTTTTTGGCCGCAACCTGCCTCATAAATAGACTTCCTAGCAAAGTCATTGGCCATTCTACTCCTCTTGAGAAACTATTGAACAAACAAGTAGATTATAACTCCTTGAGAGTTTTTGGCTGTGCATGTTGGCCAAATTTGAGGCCATACAACTCCCACAAACTAGCTTTCCGGTCCAAACAATGTGCTTTTCTTGGTTATAGCAACCTTCACAAAGGATTTAAATGCTTAGACATTGCATCCGGGCGAATTTATATTTCACGAGATGTAGTGTTCGATGAAAGTATTTTTCCTTTTGCTAAACTTAATCCAAACGCAGGAGCTCGTCTGCGATCTGAGCTTCTTCTTTTGCCCCCTGATCTTCTAAATAACTCAACGTTAGGGGGTGTACAAGTACATGACAACAGTGATAATATCCTACCTGCTAACCAGACTAATGAAGATTCAAGTTTGCAGGAAGAAACAGCGCAAAATTTGGCTAGAATCTATCATGTTATGCAGGGTGGACATAGCTCATGACACGACGGCAACGATCCCGATGCTGATCCGCCTGCTGTCCGAGGTTCAGGCGGGACAGGCGAGTCCGCCTCGGCGCCTGCGTCGCAGGTGGCGGCGCAGCCTGGGTCTCCCGAGCGTGGGGGGACAGGATCGTCTGCGGTGCAGAATGATGCGGCGCTCGCGTCGCCCAGTCATCCACCGGCCACAGAGGAGCTCCCGGGATCTGTTGCGGCAGCCCCACCGGGATCAAGTGCGGAAGGTGCGCCTGCGGCCTCAGCTGAGCCGCCCGATGCTTCTCCTGCAGCAGATGCTACGCCATCACCTTCTCCTTCACCGCCACCTCAACTACGAGCTCGAACACGTCTACAAGATGGAATTCGCAGGCCAAAGCAGTATACTGATGGCACAATACGGTATGGGCTGCTGACCTCCAATGGTGAACCAAACAATTTGGATGAAGCATTAGGGGATAAAAATTGGAAGGCGGCTATGGATGCTGAGATTCTAGCTCTGCATAAGAATCAAACCTGGTCACTGGTACCTCCTAAAAAAGGGAGGAATATTATTGACTCCATGTGGGTTTTCAAAATCAAACGGAAAGCTGATGGAAGTATTGACCGGTACAAAGGGAGACTTGTTGCAAAGGGGTACAAGCAAAGATACGGTATTGATTATGAAGATACTTTCAGCCCAGTTGTCAAAGCTGCTACTATTAGGTTGGTGCTTTCCATTGCTGTGTCAAATGGGTGGAGTCTCCGACAATTGGATGTTCAGAATGCGTTTCTTCATGGTGTTCTAGAGGAAGAAGTCTATATGAAGCAACCTCCTGGGTATGAAGATAAACGTTTTCCAAATTATGTGTGCAAGCTCAATAAAGCCCTCTACGGCCTGAAACAGGCACCGCGTGCGTGGTATTATCGCCTAAGTGTGAAGCTGCAAGAATTGGGATTCAAACCATCAAAAGGTGACACTTCCCTCTTCTTTTATAGAAAAGGTGACTTGGTTATGTTCATTCTCATCTATGTCGATGATATAATAGTGGCTAGCTCGGCACCAGAAGGTACTAAGGTACTTCTTCAAGCTCTCAGATCTGATTTTGCTCTAAAAGATTTGGGGGAATTGCACTATTTCCTTGGAATTGAAGTGTCGAAAATAAATAATGGAATAATATTACTCAAGGGAAGTATTCAAGTGATATCTTGAGAAGAACAGGAATGCTAAATTGCAAAGCAGCCAACACACCTATGTCTACCTCTGAAAAATTATCAGCGTATGAAGGGACACGCCTTGGACCAGAAGATGCAACTCGCTATAGAAGCATTGTCGGGGCGTTACAATACTTGACTTTGACAAGACCAGACATCTCCTTCGCTGTAAACAAGGTGTGCCAATACCTTCATACTCCAACTACAGTTCACTGGACAGCTGTAAAACGTATCCTAAGATATGTCAAGCATACTATAAGAGATGGACTGAAAATTGTAAGATCTCCATCTACACTTGTCAGTGGATTTTCAGATGCAGACTGGGCAGGGTGTGTAGATGACAGACGCTCTACAGGAGGGTTTGCCATCTTCTTCGGCTGCAATCTTGTCTCATGGAGTGCACGAAAGCAAGCTACTGTATCTCGGTCAAGTACAGAGGTCGAATACAAGGCTATGGCGAATGCTACTACATAAATAATTTGGATTCAGTCACTTCTTTAGGAACTTGGAGTCAAGTCCCCTCCAGCAGCAAGACTTTGGTGTGATAACATCGGGGCAACATACTTGTCAGCAAACCCAGTGTTTCATGCCCGTACGAAGCATATAGAAATTGACTATCACTTTGTGCGAGAACGAGTGGCACAAAAGCTGCTGCATGTTAGTCTTATTGGAACCAATGATCAGGTGGCTGACGGATTCACAAAAGCTATACCTATTCGGAAGCTAGAAGAACTCTGGAACAATCTCAACCTTGGAGCATCACCAAGCTAGGATTGAGGGAGGATGTTAGCGTGAATTGTATGAATCGTAACAACTCGAGTCTATCTAGATGAGCCGATAGGGTGTTGTAATCTGTTGTATCTCTTGTAAAACAAGTTGTAGTTAGTTGGCTCAATCTTAACAGACTCGAGATTGTATCTTGTAAGCCACACAAGGGGCGGTTCCTTGTCTATATTAACACGCAGAGCGGCCCGAGAGGGTTCAACGCTTCCTAAACTTTACACAAGCAGCTACAATGTGCATTATGTAGTCACTGAGACAACAGTGGCTTTACCATATTTGCAAACCAAATGAATTTCCATACTTGATATTTAAGAGAAATAGTAGGACGAGGAAAGAGCAATTATGAATTCCAGTAATTTGGTTCTCCACATAAATTTGCATTAACTAGAAGATTTGACCATGTTGCAGAAAGATTTCAACTAGCATTGTCTTTCTCTTAATCTTTAAAGATACGTAACTTAAGCGAACTGGTGCACTTTTTAAATGGTTCATGTGTGCGCTACTGATGCTTTATGATATATCTTAATATTGATGGACCAATTTTGCAAGGCTAAAAAATCATGAACCTTCATACTGTTAATTGAGGGCCTAAACCTGCAAGCACTAATGCAGAATAGATATCTGGTTATGATAGACAAAAAAGAGGCATTGTGAGGTGTGGGTTCAATTCTTAAGTAGTAGAGGCATCATACAGATAACACCTTGCGTGCTCTTTATAAGGGGGGTACTTAGCAAACCTCATGCTTCGAAGTGAAATTTGGGAGCGATTTTATTTAATTGAAATTTGAAGGGAGGTTGTCCTGGCTGGAAGATGCAAGAGGGTTATTTTAAATCCTGGATTGTAATTGCAGAGCTTCCCATTATGCTTAGAAACTTAACTTTATTGCTGCCGTAGTATAAGAAAAGTTGACAGATAGAAAATCACACTGATAACAAAGTAAGGATCCCATGTTGTGTGAAGATCATGGTTACTTTGATGCAGCTACAGAATCCTCCGATTCTTTCTGAAAAAAGACCAATGACAACTAAAAGGAATATACTGAAATATTTTTAGAAATACCAACTTTGCAGACTGGGAATACGATTTTGCAAAAAAAAAAAAACTTACTTTGAGTTAGTTTTATAAATGTAAACCCATACCTTCATTTGCCTCCTGCTCTTTCTTATTTTTTATTTAAGTGAAGTTGATATGTTCTTCCACGGAGTCTCAAACAACAGTTAAGCCTTTGATTCCCAATCCAATCATATTCCCAACATGATTTTTTCTTGTAGCATAGCATATTTTATAGACTTTAGAATACAATAAATGATTTTTTTTCTCCCCTTACATCTCTAGTATATGTAATTTCTAATTTCGATTCTGTACAATGGTAAAATGTTTTAGATACTAATGTGCCAAACCAGACATCTATACAGCTTCACATCACCTTGATTGGATCCTGACCTGACGGCTTCACAGTGGCGAGCCCGGCGAGCATTGTATCTATGAATCCTAATGTTGCTAAAACAAGTAAAAACTTGTGCATCTACGACTACACTGTTCTAATTCGGTCGGAAGGAAGCGATGGTCTGCCATGTGACCCAATGCAACTTCAATTTCTCTGGCTATGGCTGGCTGACGGGCAGTTCGGTACGAGTACATTCTCTTGACTTGAGGGTGTCCACCAGAGAAAGAAATACTCCCACCGATCAGAATTTCAGATATTGGACATGAATGGGACTGGTCGGGCGGGGAAGGGTGTACCGGTGTATCTCTCTAGCTACTAGACTAAGACTACTAGCAGACCCACGACTGATCGACCGCGCACGGCGGGTCGGCGGACGGCGGCGCTGGCCTATATATTTGGGGACAGACCCTGCAGTTTGCTCGCAACCACAGCAGCAGCTTATTCATCCATCTTCTTCGTCTCTCTTCGATCGCCATCCTTGGGCTAATCATTGTTTCAATTGCATTCGTTCGACCGTTGTCATCATGTTATCCTCATTCATCTTTGTTGATTAGCAGTTGTTCTTCAAAGACTACATGGACGAGGTGGACTTGGAGGCGGCGCTGCCGCAGGCGCCTAACCGCCCGGCGCCCGGTGGGTTTCGCCTGGAGGACCTGCGTGGCCATCTCGTCACAAGCACCACGCAGCTGTTCGGTGTAGCCTTCACAGCTGCTGGGCAGAGCAACACGTGGGGCTACACCGTCAACCGCGTCTGCACCGGGCTCAACTCCAACGCCGTCGGCATCATCATCTCGGTGTTCTCCATGCTGCTTCTGGTTCGAAGGGAATCGACGGCCATCAGCGTCTTCCCCACGCTGACATTCCTAGTCATTCTGGCCTGTGCTCTTTTGGCGACGTCCTTCGCATTTCTCAGCAATGATACAATCGAAGGCACCCTGGTCACCATGGCGACCATTGCATTTAGCGCAGTGTTCTCCACGCTGCTGGCGCTAGGATACATTCGTCGCTGCATGCATCACGAAGCTTGTACCGGTGCGGCGTGGCGGAACCGAGTGATTTGAGCTTCTTTCAAGCATTGCTTGTTCTCATGTATCCTTCTGCTTTCGAGTAACCCATGCAATAAATAAAAAGACTGTTGGATCCCGATTTTCAGGCAAGCAAATTTTGGCTTGTCAGAGTTGCTCTAACGCGTGTCCCACTCCCTCTCCTCTACCTGGCTGTTGCTCTTTTCGTTTCCAATCAGCAAAGCCGCATGAAGAAGCAAGTCTTGTATTTCTACTGCTGAATCGCCGCTGCTAGAAAAAGCAGAGCTGCAGACCTACCTTCACGGGGGACGTTGGAGAAACAGAGCAGGCAGGCAGTGTAGCTGGCTGGGCCGTATTGCAAATTAGGCCTCTTACGTACCAGCCCACGTATCAACATTTCTTGTATTCATTTTTATTTCTGATACTTCTCTATACGTACCCAACACGTATCTTAGGTGTATCATAGGAGACACGTCCGATGTATCCGTATAGCACAGATTAAGGGAAACCAACGTCCCCCGTACAAGGATTTGTAAATGGCCATGGTTTTTGAATAAGAGTAAAGTGGTTGATTTCGCTGATTTACTCTTATTCAAAAACCTAAATAAGGATTTGTGTGAAGCTCACCCACAGATTAAGCGCAGGCAAGCACAAAACAAAGCTTGATATCACTTCCCTTTGTCTCTCTGTACATACAGCAGAAGAAACAAAAATAAAACATGGTTAGAGGAAATACACAACCTATTTGGTGTTTATTAAGTATTTTTAAAAATAGGTGTTATAAATTCACAGGGGAGGAACATGTCAGGAAATTGGAACACATTGCTGGAAAAACAGCAGGTTCTTCTGATCTGAAGCTTGAATACACATGAGGCATGAGATGAAATGATACTACTTAATTGGCCAGAAGGGACCAAAATATTACCATACGAGTACTGTTAGCCTCATGGACCAACTTGTTCAATTATGGCAGCAGCCCTGGACAAAGCTCATTCTAAGACAAGCAGGAGCTATTGACATGCAAACAGCCGTCACAAGCATGTATATAATGTGATGGGTGCTAAAAGGTGCCCATAAATTAAGCTAAATTAAATTAGACCGGATGTGTATGAGCATCCATTTAGAAGTTCTTGTTTAATTGTACATGATCAGCCAGAGCAACAAGGTGAATACGATAAACATTCGACAGTAATTGCAATGGATTACAGTTCCAGTTACTAGCAATCAAGTTCCACACATTTTCTCCATTCCATCACAAGCATACATATGCACTCCGACAAAGGGAAAGACTTATTTGTGAATATATAATAATTTCAACACTGAATAATTTCATTGTTATACGCCCAGAGGCAAAGTTAATTTCATTTTTATAAACACACAGACAAAGTGCATGGACAAATGGCAACTTCTTAAAACAAACTGTTCAATAATTTCCCATGGTTTGCCAAAGAAAATATAATAATTTCGAAGCAATAAGGGGTACATGAACAAAATTCAGACAAGCACAGGCTGCAGTTACACTGAATTGTTTAATAGAACTGAGGCATTGAAAGAAAAGACAGGAGCATTAGAAGAAGCAAACAGTTAGCGAATTCTACTATGAACCAACAGGCACAACAACTGTAATTATGGTATATCAGGATTGTAATGATAGCAGCACCAGGGAACCATGATATAGAACCTGAAAGAGTTCACTGAAGTACAAAATTAGTGTCTTATCTTCAAATATCTAGCAAATTAAGAAGTCACCAATGAGCATGGTATCTGAGGGAAATAGTGTTAACCAAAGTATCATGGTGGAGTGGGAATGTATTTTCTAAGCATGTCCAAACAAAACTGATGCACATCCAGCATGATTGCACATGATGAGGAACCTGGATAGCAGCAGCAACAGAAAATTAAATGGAATTACAAGATAAACTGATGCAAACACATCCTCACATAATGGCAATGTACGCAGGACAAAGCTAGATTGGACAATATGATGGACATATGAAGGTTGCAATACGTAAGCAACTAATAGCAGATAGAGTTAGTGAGAATCTTACCAAGGTGGCACACTCTTGAGTCTTCTATCAGTGCTTGAAGCCTGTGGACAATGGAAAATACTGAAGTCAAATGGAACCCAAGTTTTTAGTACGATCAGAGATTTTTAGCACACATGTTTCTTTGGTGATAAAGTGTTTAATTTGACATAAACAGGGACTTTTTTTGTCCCTTACATATGACTACAAGAGAGTTCTAGCACTGCACGAACAAAATTGGTCGTAAGAACCAACTGCTATTGTTACTGAACTCTCAATCTCTCAGAAAGCTCACCATTACAACTTTACAAGGTTATTTTCCAATTGCACAGTAGCCAAAATTCCAAATGCCTCTTCAAGAATCTGAATGACACATCTACTTGATACTTGCAACTCAGGTGCTTATGCACCCCTCTCACTCATCTACACTTATGCTCCCAGGATCAACGCAAGAAAGAAGAGCAGCAGCGTTGAGGCCCTTCAGTAGCTTGCCGATGCGCAACTTGTCACAAAGATCTGTATGATCAATGTATCAGGAGAAATTCAAACCCTAGGTTCTATAGGAGAGGAGAAAGTAGGAGAACTCACATGCTAAGGCCCAAGGAGAATACGATCTGCATGTTCTATAGGAGAGGAGAAAGTGGGAGAACTCTACGGGTGAAAGTGGTGGATAATTTCCACATCCGATCCAATCCAAATCCGATTGTGTGCGGATGCGGAGTAGGATATGGTGTTAGCGAAATCCGACAGATATGGATTATCCAATAATTTTACGCGGATAATCCGATGCTTATAATAGAATGTCCGACTACTATGAAGTATGGCCCATACTATCGAAGTGAAGTAATTGGAGAACAAGGGAGCAGAATAAAAAAGACTTTAGACATCCATATTTAGTTATTTTGTTTTAAGTGCTTGTTGTAGTCTTAAGTATAAGTTGAAAACTCGTAATAATTTTTTTACAGTGTCGAGTGTGAAGTGTCATTCTCGACAGTGAAGATTACTTTTATTATTAGCAAACCATAAAGAGTATTATGTTGCTACTTTACAGATTTGTTTGAAAAATTATTGATCACCATTTGAAGCTGAACGTAAGTATGTATTATCTGACTATTTTAATCCGCGTCCGCTCTGACACCGATCCGATTCCGCACCATTTCCGACATCCGAAAAAATCTGTTTCCATAACCGCATCCGTGTAATATCCGCTCTGACTGCAATTGGATCGGGTTCTGAATCTAAATTAGAACCTGAAGAAGCTATCTCCTCTAACCCTAATCTCTTTTGTTTGCTACTATGATCAACTTGGCATTTCGATCGGCCAACTATTTTGGGCCATGCTATCGAGGACGCCAATGAAGTTCATATAAGTGTATATAAAGCCTTCTTTTCACAACCATGCACAAACCAAAGCTCCGCATCTGACAAAGAAATATGGATGTGGAAAAGATATTATCCGATCCGATCCGATCCGCTTTCATCCATAGAGAACTCATTGTGATGGAAATCACAAATACCACTTAGCAAATTGGGATAGTGTAAGCATGTGTAAATTAAGAGTATGGAGGTTTATGAGTACCTAATCTTAGAGACTTGAATATTTGTCCACTAGGGTCTTGGATCAAAAGATACCAAGCAGACAATGGAAAATTGTGGAAGGAAGTTATAGACTTCAAATATTATACTGACAAGCCTAATATTTTTTATGTTAATGATAACAACATACACAATGTGCACTCTTAAAGTCCCCCTTGAGCAGTGAATAAGATTGACAGAGCTCGACGAGACTGTCTTTGGAGAGGATCGGATATGTCAATGATACGAAAAGGTTGAAGAAAATATGCAGACCCAAAACTAAAGGAAGAAGGGGAGTAAGAAACCTAAGAAATCAAAACAACGCTCTCCTGTTGAAGCACCTGGATAAATTTTATAACAGGAAAGATGTTCCATGGGTAAACCTGATCTGGGAGACTTATTACACAGTAATGGAGAAGTCCCTCATGCAACAGCACACAAAGGTTTTCAGGGGATCCCTCATGCAACCTGAAGTTGTGCGACCTATTCAGGGGAGTTGCTCCTTGCACCATGAGGAATGGATAAAGTATTATGTTCTGAAGACTGAAGGACCCCAGTGGTCATTTTTCTCCAAAATAATGATATCCAAGCACAATGTCACATCCCGCTTGCTGCCGTGGGCATTTCAAGAGTTCCACGATCTTCATGAAAGTATTCAAGGAATACAAGTTCAGGAAAAATGAAA
The DNA here is from genome assembly GCA_036936925.1 of Cenchrus fungigraminus. NCBI lineage: Eukaryota > Viridiplantae > Streptophyta > Magnoliopsida > Poales > Poaceae > Cenchrus > Cenchrus fungigraminus. The sequence continues at coordinate 36,566,743 of CM072780.1, read as the reverse complement.
AACAATGTTGGCAATATATATGGAGCTCCACATTTTAGTGCCGGCTTAGCAATACCGGTTGCACAATGGATAGAAAAGATAGTTACTGGCGGGAGCGTGAGCGTTAAGGTTACTGATGATACAGGTCCCTTTTTTCAGACTAGAAAGGGGTTGAGACAAGGCGACCCCTTTCTCCGGTTCTTTTTAATGTGGTTGCAGACATGTTGGCTGTTCTAATTGAGAGGTCAAAAGATCAGGATATGTTTGATGGTTTGGTCCCTCACTTAGTTGACGGGGCCTCTCTATACTGCAGTATGCAGATGACACAATCATTTTCCTGGAGGATGACATAGTCAAAGCCAGGAACCTGAAACTTGTGTTATGTGCTTTCGAGAAGCTCTCAGGCCTTAAAATAAATTTTCACAAGAGTGAGTTGTTTGGCTTTGGGGAGACGAGAGAGAGAATAGCTCGGTATGTGGACCTGTTTGGTTGTAAGGAAGGAGAGCTGCCTTTTAGATACTTAGGAATACCAATGAGCAACCGCAAACTTTCAAATAAAGATTGGTGCGTTGTGGAGGAGAGATTTCAAAAAAAATTGTGCAGCTGGAAAGGCAAGCTTCTTTCATCAGGAGGAAGGCTTGTTCTTATTAATTCAGTGCTTTCAAGCCTGCTTATGTTTATGATGTCGTTCTTCAGAATACCTAAAGGTGTTTTGAAGAAGTTGGACTATTATAGATCCCGTTTTTTTTGGCAATGTGATAAACATAAGAAAAAGTATAGATTGGCCAGATGGAATATTTTGCATAAGCCGAAGAGTGTGGGGGGCCTAGGCATCATCGATCTTGAAGTTCAGAATAAATGTCTACTAAGTAAGTGGTTGTTTAAGTTGATCAATGAAGAGGGTTTATGGCAGGATATTCTCAAGAAAAAAATACTTAAAAAATAAAACTCTTGCGCAGGTTGAGAAGAAAAAAGGGGACTCGCACTTTTGGTCGGGATTGATGGATGTTAAGAAGAGTTTTCTCGAAAGAGGCCGCTTCTCAGTCCAAGATGGTACTCAGACTAGATTCTGGGATGATCTTTGGTTGGGTGATGAGCCTTTGATGATAAAATACGCGTCATTGTATAACATTGCTAGAAAGAAGAATGTTACAGTGGCTCAGGTACTAAGTACTGAGCCGCTTAATATTTCTTTTAGGCGAGCGGTGGTGGGAGAGAACCGGGTCAAATGGCTTGAGTTAGTGAGGGGTCTCTTGGAGGTGAGGCTTAACACGCGAAGTGACACTTTTATATGGAACGGAAGCAAGACCTTCTCAGTAAGGTCTATGTATAATGATATCATGTCGAGGGTGGGAGTTCCTTTTGATGTATTGTCTTGGAAAGTTAAAGTGCCTTTAAAAATCAAAATTTTCCTCTGGTTTTTGAGGCAAGGTGTGATCCTTACTAAGGATAACCTGGCCAAAAGAAAGTGGAAGGGAGGTTCTGAATGTTGCTTCTGTAATGCGCAGGAGACAATTCAGCACCTTTTCTTTGATTGCCCGATAGCGAGGCTGGTGTGGAGTACAGTATGTATTACCTTTGGTATTAAGAAACCAACGAGTATAAAACACATTTTTGAGGGATGGATTAAGGGTTTTCTTTGCAAGTAAAGGAAAAGTGTGCTGCTTGGTGTAGCGGCTTTGTGCTGGGCCATTTGGCTTGGCAGGAATAATGTGGTGTTCCAAAGATCAAAACCTGATTCGTGTTTGCAGGTAATCTTTAGGAGTGCATTCTGGATCAAGAGTTGGTCCATTCTGTCTAAGGAGGAGGACAGGAGCAACTTGTTGATTGGAAGTCGAAGGTTGGAGACGACGGCTTTAGAAATCTTCAACAATTTTGGTTGGCATGCGCTAAGAAGAATTGCGTAGTACTAGGATGTCTTCTTCGGAGGGTGTGTGCTACTGGGACGTTGTAGTCTTCTTGTGTTTCAGCGTGTGCTGTTACGGTTGGTGTACTATGTGTGTGTCTTGGATTGTGTTTGCAGTCTGAGTACTGCAGTTGTACTGGATGATCTTTTTTTTTTTGGCCGTGTACATTCTCCAGGGAATGTAGAAGCCGGATTTTAATCCTTTTTCTAAAAAAAAGCGGTAGTAAAAGATGTTGTTAACCGATACATAAGACCCTTTACCTAGCAGTGAGAACAGTTACTAGTATATTAGATTCGCAGTGGCAATAACCTGCCTGTTTCCAGTGAAACCGGATCGGACCGGACTGCCCCGGAGGCCAAATAATGGCTCCGAGAATCTTGCAGCGCTGTTACTGTCGTAGAAAAGAAAATTAATGGAGACTTTATTATTATTAGAGCGCCACCGACGACGACAGTTCTTCTCTATCTCTTGCGATTGCGAGGTGCCGCTGCATTTGTTTGATCTAATGGTGAGCTTCCGCGGTAGCTGTTTCATTCTCCTCCCTTGAGCATGTGCATTTTACTGTTTCATCGTCGTCAAGTCTCCCCGTCGTCGAATCCGTATATATATGTTTTTTTGTCTGCATGCATAAGGAAATGGATGCGGAACATCGCTAGCTGCGGTCCGCCGTCGGGACGCGCTCTCAGCCAGCTTGCCCTCGTAGCTCCCTCCCTCCTAATAAGCGTGACAATGGACGCAAAGATCACTGTCACCGTGCTGCCGTATTACATACGTTCCTTGCCACGCGATGTCACACATAGATTATTCTCTTCATCTCTGAATACGTGTTCCTCGGTGCTGATCAATCTTCTTCTGATTCAGTATATTTTTAATCAAGTACTAGCTGGGTTTTGAGTACATATTGTACATCATTATTTATTTTCTACATATTGAACGTCGTGTTAACTGTTGTTGGTTCTGTTAGCAACAACTCTCCTGATCTTGGGGCTATAGATCATGTGTACTGTATGCATTAGTTCATTGCCTTTTTCTTGGAAGTCGGATTTTCTTTTTCCCGTCGCATTGTGCTTTATATGCTGAAACTAATCATCTCCAGTTTGATATTGCGCTAGGTACCCTGGCCCCCGAAGCACGCCGCAGGCGCAGAGGCAGACAATATGAGGAGCAGCGGCGGCTGCATAATATACATCACGTCCGTCTTTTTGGTTGTGATTTTTGGGTGCCTACTTTGTAAGTATACACTACACTGTCTTCGATCGGGGCAACCTTAGCTTGTCACTAAATATTGCAAGTACATTCATATGATTTACTGATGAGCAAATACACACACAGGCTATCCTGAGCAACCTGAGGCTGCTAGTACCACAAGCTTCTTTCCAGTTCCCAACACGGCAATTTCAAACGCTATTGCGGTCAAGAACACATCACTGACAGAGATCAAGTTTACCGTGCAGTTTTGTAACAAATATTCATGTCCGAGGAACGTGACCTGCTACTGCTGTGAGACCCAAAAGCCGAAGCAACTTTGTTACAAAACAGTTAAAGAGTGCCAAGCCGTCTGCCCCAAGTGTAACCCCGAATGCCCGCCGCAAGTGATGACGATGCTGGGAGGTCAGCCGCCAAATGCCGCAGCAACTGCTATACCTGCTCTTAAGAACAAATATTAAGAGGTTGCATGTTCTTAGAAAACTTCTTTTTTAGTGGCATGTTTCTTAGAAATCTTCGGTACCGAGCGAACAATAATGTAGCTCTAGTGAAGCATGCATGTTTTATATTTGAGAAAGATAAGTAATATTTTCTACACACATACGCCGTCTGTTTGTATTCAGCGACTTGTGTGCCGCTGCCAGATTATAGTACAACTTTGCTGTCATTTTAAGTTGGTGTAATCTGCTGATATATATATATATACACACACACTAGCAAATTATGCCCGTATATTGCAACGGGAGAAAACTTTGCTCATATGAGATATGTGCTCCTTATAACACTACGTGAAAAACTCACTTTGGTAACGGGTATAGATTGTCTTTAGTAACGGGCAAAGCGCCCGTTACCGATCAAGTGTTACAAATGAGCCAAGAAAGGTAACGGGCAGATGCTCGTTACTGATAACACATATTCGTAACGGGCATCAAACAACGACCGTTACCACAACTAGCCACCGGTCACGTGAAATTGCTGTTTCTCTGGGCCCACAGGGAACTTTAGTAACGGGCACCAAAACAAAACCCGTTACATCAAGTCAACATCGGAGAGCCGTGCTGTAAACATGCGTCTCCTCTGTCTCGACCAAATGAGACGCGTCTATTTCACGCGCGTCTCAGCACAGCTAGGATTAGTAACGGGCATCAAACAACAACCGTTACCACAACTAGTCACCGGTCACGTGAAATGGTTGTTTCTCTAGGCCCACAGGGAACTTTGGTAACGGGCACCAAAAGAGAGCCCGTTACTGTGAACTCAACATCGGAGACGCGTGCTGTGAACCTGCGTCTCGTCTGTCTCGACGAAATGAGACGCATCTGTTTTCACGCGCGTCTGCTGTCTCTCGACTAAAGGAGACGCGTTCTGTCAACCCGCGTCTCCTCTATCTCGACGAACGGGCCAAGTTCTGGGGCCCACCGGTCAGTATTGGTAACGGGCTTTTACGCTGCCCGTTACATTGTTGGCATGTTTGTAACGGGCGTTCCGAATGAAGCCCGTTACTCACTGATCAGTGTTTGTAACGAGCTTTAATTAACGCCCGTTACAGATACGTAGGCCACCCCTATAGTAACCTGCCTGCTTGCCGGTTGCATCCTGGAATCGGCTAGGATTTGACAGCCATCAGGGGCTGCATCCTGCCATCCTGGAACCAGCCAGGATATGGCAGCCACCACAGCAAGGAGACATCACAAACACAAAAGTAATATCACATTTATAAACAAGCAATATCACATCAAGTTTCAAGTTACTCATCAGGGCTTGTTTGGATGGAGTCATGAGAAAACTGCCTGAACCAGGCAGCATCTGACCCCAACTAAGCAGATTTCTCAAGCAACAACACCTGACTAAAGAAGACTGAATGCCGCAAGTTTCAAGTTTCTGGCTACAATGAACTCACGGTGCACCATTATAGAAGTTGCCCTTTCGGTCGATGATCTCCTTAAGAATGTACTCGCACAGCATCTCCCGGACCCGCTTTAGATCTTCTGTGGAAACATCTACGACAGTTTTGAAGTCCTGCAAAATACAATCATTTATGAGAATACAAGTAGAAATCAGTTTTTAAAATCAAATGGAGAATATGAGCAGAGACAAGGTTGAGCATTATTATCTACTTACAACAACCTTCTTGATGTCAGGTATGTCATCGAGTAGTCTTAACATATGGAATGCCACATGGAATCCACACAAAGAGGACCGCCATGACTGCTGAGCACACTGCATCGAGGTACAAAAATGACAAGTTAATGCAGTACCAAATAGGTAAGAAGGGACCATAAAAAAACCTCGGTCTTACATCGAGATTTGGTTTGTGCTTGAGTGTTGTGGCTTTTGGCTTTTTTTCTTTCCTTTCCTCACTCCGTCCTGTGAATGATCAGCAAAGGCCCTGCATGATCAGCAATACCGATTAGAAACACTAAGAGATTGAATTTTTGTGAACAAAACCTACAAGATACTGACCAGTCCACAACAGCTTTGAGGTCTGTGAACTTTAGCGCGGGATGTTGTTTAGAAGAATCTAGATACCAAACCTCTTTGAACTTCATACAGATGATCAGTGTTACCAAGTGGCCAGTGTAGTAGGCACCCACCACATAGTCGTTGTTCATTGCATTTGCGATTGCTTTTACTACAAGGCCAGAATGCTAAGAAATATTTGTGGAAGTGAAAATATCTGGATCCAAAAACCCAACACTGATCTACATCTCCGCTGCCTTGTCCATCATTTTCCTACAAAAAATCAAATTGTTAGCATGCATGAACTTTGTGGTCAAAATTAAAGAAATATCTTTTTAGGTTTTAAGAGACTTACAATGTCCACTACATCAAGAAGGTAACATCCAGAGAAGCCAGGGTTATAAGGTTATACATGCCACTGAATGCAATGTTTAATATTAAAACACCACCACCTTGAAAGTAGTGTTGACCCACCTTTGCTGGAAGGCAAGTTTATCCTTACTGTGTTCCATGACGTAAGCATGCAACCTGGCACAATTTGGTCCAGCAGCCTCTTAAGTCTGCTTCCGACAATATAGGTGCACCAGACTTGTATTTTGGTCGTTCCTGTTCTGTCCCAATAATACAGTTAAGAAACTCATCTTTAGACAGAGGTTTCCTGGCCTGGTTCCCCTTCTGCAGTGGAGATTGCTTGGGCTCCTCCTCCTGTTGCAGAGGCTGATGTACATGTTGCATCTGCTGCTTAGGGGGAGATTGCCTGGGCTCCTCCTGCTGCTGCTGCAGAGGCTGCTGTTTCGTCTGTTGCTTATCCTCATGTTGCAGCTGCTGCTTAGGCGGAGTTTGCCTGGGCTCCTTCGGCTGTTGTCGACGCTCCTGCTGCGTAGTTTTGCTGATCTACTGCTGCTGCTGCTGTTGAGCCTTCTCTTGCTTACACTGAGCTGCAGTACCTCCATCTGATGCTGTACCCCTGCTACCTATTGCGGCTTCAGGGTTGGGATGTCTCTCATGGGTGGTATAAGGATCTTGTCCTTTGGCCATTGGATCCTTTGAGTGAGAGCCTCAGCTAGGGTTGCTATGTCACCCCCATCAATTGGTACAGGCAGAGGGTAATGACCCGCATTGGCCCACATATAAGTAGGTTGCACCACAACATACCCATCCTGCACCAGTACTGCATGGCAAGCCTTTTGAAATGGAAAGACTTTCGCTAGTGCGAGCTCCACATTAATCCCGGTGCCATCCAAAAGGCTGCACGCGGTTGACTCTGTCAGCTTATCTATTGTGTCCAGCATAGGTGATCGACTATCACTGTGCACTTGATTCACTTCATCCTCGTTGGCATTCCAATGGTCTTGCTCTCTGCCACGCGCATCTTCCTCGCTGTCATGCGCATGTTCTTCCTCGCTGTCATGCGCATCTTCTTCCTCACTGCCATGCACGTCTTCTTCCTCGCTGCCACTGACAGGCGCTGGTAGTTGGGAAGGAAGAAGTACATCTTTCGATATTTCGATGCCTGATAGTCTTAGAGCATGGACAACTGTTTTAAATGTTATGTCCATCATTTCATCAGACCTCTTGTTCCTCCTCTTCTTCCTGTACATTGCAGCAAACTCTTCACCAAACCCTTTACCCCAGCCAAGAGAACTAGACATGCCTCGGACCCGACCTCGATGCTCTGGAGTCTCAAGTGCTGCGGTGAGGATATCATTCTCTCTAACCCCAGAGAAAGAACCATCGCTACCCTGAGCTGCAAGTGTTTTCACCCTATCTGCTACCCCCACCACCGCAGAGTTACTGAATGTTATGTTCCCGCTTCCTTCACTAGTATTCTTCCTCTTCTTCCCTACCTTTGCCCGCAGATAAGGTCTCGAACGTCCAGGAAATTGGTCCCAAGGGTTCTGTTTTCCTTCTGCAGGTAGCTTTGCATCCTCCTCCCACTCTTTCCTTTTACCACGATAACCTTTTCTGCCCGTCTTGTGTGGCTTATTATGTAATGCTTTCTTTTGTTTCATCTCCTAGCTCAATTGCTGAAATGAAGGAGAATTGGTTTCCTGCACAAACATGTCCCAGTCTTGTTGCTGCAAAAAGGCATGCTTCGCAAAGGGAGTCTCCTCTTCGCTCACATATTTTTTTTCTTAAATGAGCCTTGAACCGTCGTTGCAATGTTCCAATCTCTGATATAGTTGCCTTAACTGCCTTCTTGCGAACAGATTCTTCCAGATTGGTTGGGTAATCTAGCTTTTCCTCTAAAATTGTGAACAGATGTTCCTTCTTAATTGGTGAGAGATCATCAACCGCCTTGTTGATTGACACCCTCTCCGGAGTAATGAGGCCACAGACCAATACAAATCTATCCCTCGCAGCATCTGGGGTAGGCCAAAAATTGGCATCAAGTCCAGTTGCAGTCAACTTGTCTTCTGGCCATTTGGTTTGTGTCCTTGCCCCGCGGGATCGAGTACTACTCATAGCAGTCTGTGCTGAGTGACCCTGTGAAGAAGGTTCACCGCCGATGGGCTGTGATGGTGCACTTGAGGTAGAGGAGTTTGTTGTTGTGGGAGACTGCATAGATGACATGTCAGGTTGTCAGTACAGCAACATAAGCAAGACTGAAAATCTAAACAAAATTCTTATTAGATAAATTCGTTTTCTCTGACAGGCAAAATAGCTGATATTAGACTAGAAATCATTACAAGTCGTAAATAAAATCAGCATAGACATACACAGTTCATATTTTACTTAATTAGCATACAGGGATAGGTGCTAACCATTTTGACAGGGACACAACAATATGCTTATATATCAAAGCAGAGAATAAACTCTTTCAACTGCTTCCTTGTCCAACTTCAGCAGCGATGGATTGTGTGTTCCATGTGTACATGCAACAAGAGGATAAAGCAATCATGACATTATATATGACAGTAGTGAAACAACACTCACAACTAGGGTTGAAAGCGGTCGAACTCGGTCGGGATAACCTCAATATCGTTTTCACTTTCACATTTGAATACGAAAACGAATTCGAATTCGATAAGGTCGGAAACGAAAACGAAAACGAACTTGCGGGATATCAAAATATTCGAAAACGAACTGATTCGATCGGAAATCTATCGAACACGGTCGGAATACGGAAAACTAAAACGGACACACCTAGTAGAAACTAGTTACCCATAACAACATGTCGACAACTAATTCCCCTTGACAAAAGCTAAAATTTTGACTACAACTAAAACATAGGCTTGGTATTTTTATCTCTCGGAAGACATTAATTATTCAAATCAACATATAGTATTTTTTATCTTAGAAGGAATCAGCAGTACAAATCAGCAGAATCTACTTAATCGACTCATAATTATTGAGAGTCATCTATGAGTCCCAGCTGTAAGTCTCACAATGCATTTTCTTTGAACAAAGAAAGAAAAATAAAAAACGATCATTATCCTTCATCCATATGCACTGCACCTGCACGGCAGCAGGGTGCAAGCCTCCAACCTTATCTGCGCCGGCGCACATCCTTGCTCGTCTCTGCGCGTCCGCTCGCTGGAGCTCGTTGTTGCCGGCGCCACCGGCGAAGCTCTCCCAAATCCAACAGGCCTGAGCAGCACCACTCCTCAGCTCCCAACAATCAGCTAGAGCCGGAACCCAAGCAGAGATTCAATGCCAAAAAGAAAGGAAAACAGAGCCCCGAAGCTCCGACTGTCGGCTGGCAGCGGCGGGAACTCCCTGCCAACCACCAGCACGGACGGCTCGAAGCGCAGCGTCTGCTACTTCGACTGAGGTGCTCCGCCCCATCCCGCCCGCGACTGCGACCTCTGCCGCTTCCACGCCGATGAGGCGACGACTACGTCGCCTTCCTCCTCTCCGTCACCTCGGAGAGGCAGCAGGACGGCAGGACCAGATCCGCGCGCCATCGTCTTCGTCGGCGGCGGCTTCTCTGAGTCTGGGCGGCGGTGTGGCGCGAGCTGAAGGATCCGGGACAGCTCGGTGACACAGGCAGGGGGCGGCGGCCGTCACCCACGGGGCTGGGGCCGGTGGCTGCGTGGGTGATTGGGGTGCCGCCCGCCGCCGGGAGTAGAGGGAGTGAGGGGAGGTCAACCCTAATTAAGTTGGGCTGAGACCTGAGAGTAGAGTAGATGGGCTCTCATGGGCAGGCTGGGCTTGTTTGCAAATTCGGGATATTCCAGTTTTATTATGCGGGATATCCCGACTTAAAAACGGGATAAACGAAAAAGGTCGGGATAGGACCCTAACCGATTTCGTCCCGATTCCGAATTCGATATCCCGATTTCGTTTTCGATTTCGCTTTTGTCCGCAAATACGAAAAAGGTCGGGATAAATGTAGAAAACGGGGCGGAACGGAACGGGATCATCCCGTTCCGTTTTCAACCCTACTCACAACACATCATGACACCAACAATAACAATATATATGACAGTAGTGAAACAATTAACACTCACAACAAAGCATAGGACAGTCTAGTTATCACTACATTATAAACCACTGCGATGCAATTCCCACTGACATTATGTGGCCATCAGAATTGAAGTATGCTGACAGGTTCAAAGCATAACTGTCGATCTGGTACATTCAAAGCATAGCAGAATTAAAGTATGCATTAATCTTCAATGCTTTTCATGAATTTACAGTGCAAAAATTGTAGCACCTGGAACATGAAAATGAATTTCAACAGTTCATATAACTTCATCTGTTAGCAATAATTTATTCAAACAGACTTGGAGCAACAAAATCCATCCATCAAATCCACAGTCAATCAATTAAAAATGAACTATCAAGGCATGTCTCCCTAATCCACATTGACATGAATATATAGCATATTGGGTGGCCGAGCAGAGAGAGGGCGTTGGGGGTTCAAGCAGGACTAACCTCTATCGCGAATGAAGTAGTTGTTCTCGTGATGGTCGGAGGGGCCGGATCCACGTCGGCTCGTGGCCTGAGGTGGCCGGCTCGTCGTCGTGGCCGGGGATGACGGATCCGCGTCAACCGTCTTTAGGTTGGCCGGGAAGCCGTCCGCATGCCAGTAACCACGTCCTCGTCACCGTCGTCACGCAGGGAGCGGTGGGGCTGGAGAAAAGCTGGGCTGCGGCGGGGAGAGAGCGGCGAAGGCGAGCGGGGAGAGAGCGGCGAAGGCGAGCGGGGAGAGTGGCGGCGGCGGTGGGGAGAGTGCGGGCGTTGTGGATCTGTCTAGCGAGGAGCCGAATATGTCCACTGAGGAACTGCGCGCGATACTGTGTTTGAGGAAATTACTAACGTGCCCCTGAACGGCTCTCTGGTGGAATTGGAATTCCATGGGCATTATAGTCAATATAGGTGGGAAATTTTGAACAGCCCACGCACGGTTTGCCTGCTGACGCTGATGCGTGGGCCAACTTCATTGGCGACGATGGTTAGTGAACCCGCATCACCTTTGTTGGCAGTTGGGTCCGGGCGGGCGGGCAGCGGTTATCTTTTTATTTTGGCTGCTGACGCTGACGTGTGGGCCAGTGTCATTGGCGACGATGGTTAGTGAACCCGCATCGTCTTTGTTGGCAGTTGGGTCCGGGCGGGCGGGCAGCGGTTATCCTTTTATTTTGGCTGCTGACGCTGACGCGTGGGCCGGCCACTTCTTTTTTTTGAATGAACGTGCTTTCTTAAAATATCAGAGCCCATAAATAGCACCTAAAAATCATAAAATTACGAACAATTCGTATTTGGACATTTAGTATTTGAATAAAATATCAACAGTCACACTTGTGTGCCCAAGATTCTTAGAATTCGTTTTTACATCACATGTTAATGATGTAATAATTCTAATAACATCTAGTGTGCTCCAAAAAATCTACAAATTGACTTGGAAACATAATTTGGGTATCTAGACTTGTCTTCAAAATTTCAAATGGTTTCGATGAAGGAATAATATACTTGTGTACAAATATCTACACCTCTCACATAGTTTCCTAGAATGTTCCTTGAACATTGATGTTTTCCACACTTTGCAACATGTTCTAACTCATATGCATTTGAAAACTTAACAAAACCTTGTGTTCAACTTAAGATTACGAAAATGCAAAGTTTCATTACAAGAGGTGTGGAAAACAAATATTATTTATATGTTGTACTTACATAGAACAAGATAAGACATATAAACATTGTTCAAGAAATGGAATATACACTAAACAATGAAATTAATAAAAATACGGTGATTTTAGAAAACTTTAGAAAAAAATAATCAAATTTGGACTAATTACGACGGAGAAATACATGTTACAAATTTGATTGCAGATTAAAAATAGAAATGCCGTCGGCGACGCGGGACGGATAAACTGTTCTTCATTCTCCAATAGAACAAAGGAGGAAGCAGAGGGCACCGCCGCCGCCCCCGCCGTGCCCGCTTCGGCGGGTTTGACACCCAAGAGGGCACCCTAGGCCTCGTCGGCGGCAAATGAGACCACCGCAACCTTCGATTTGACTCACAAATGTGACAAAACAAATTTTGTCTATCAAAAACCGATTAAAAACCGACATCCCGATAAAATCAAATCCGCGTTTAGTAATATCTAATAATTTACATTCAAGATAGATAATGTTCATTGATGCTTGCGCCTACATACCGGTGTTCATCCTGCTGACGGCGTACTCCACGGTGACGCTGAAGTTACGCGTCCAGAGGTCGAAATCATGATGGATGCGACACTCGGCGCTGCAGTATTGGATGATCTCTGAGGTCTCCGGCCCGTAGCGCCTACATCCCGCTGCCCAAATGCAGACATGGGGATTCTGGACGGGCAGCAACGGAATGTCGTCGTCGCTGTCACCAAGCCAATACCACCACGCAATGTTCTCGAGATCCCGTTTGACGAGGTAGCGCAGCCGCTGCAGGTTGTGGTTCTTCCACCACCCGTCAGGGGGCGACGGGCCGCCGCTGATTTCGTGGAGCAGTGCCATGGCTTCGGGGTCCGCAGGGTTGCAACGGTACTTCAGCATCGCTAAGAAGTACTTCGCACCGGAGTCTTCAGCAGCGGCATCTCCAACGAGCTTCAGACCCTTATCGGGATTCCGCCGCCTCATCAACCTCTCCATCCCTTTGAAGCATAATGCCTCCGGATGATTGGCCTCGCGGAAGCGCCGCTCAAAGCACGACCTGACGTAGCGATTCTTGCACACCTGATGAAGTTCACGCAGCGACACGTGCAGTAGTACCTCATCAGAGTCGCAGATGCGCCGGAAGGTGCCGCAGATTTGATTACGAAGGATCAGAAAACGAATGACGGGCTCATCCTTGATGGAGTGGATGATGATCTGGGTGATAAGATCATCTGGCAGCAGTAGCATCAAGCAAACCGCGGGCATCAAGGAAAAGGGGAGGAAATGGAGAAGCGACGGGGTTTGGAAATTGGAAGGCGACAAGGGTTGAAATTGAAGGCGACGGGGTTTGGAAATAGAAAAAGGCGACTCGGCCATCTAAAACAATAAATGGAAATTGAAAAGGTGCCGCAGTTTGGCTGCTGCCGCTGACGAGTGGGCCCGACATCATTGCCCCTGCCCCTTCACCTCCCCGTGTAATTGAAAGGCGACGCGTGGTTTTGGACGGTTTTGCGCCCGAAACGGAGCCCGATGCGCAATTGAGCTGCACTAGTGGAGTAGTGGGTGGGGACAGAGGCGCCTGACGGTTCCACGTCTTGTCAATATAACTCCCCTGCCTTCCCCTGCTTTCCCTTGCTTCTTCCATAAGCTTATCATCTCTTTCACTTCTTCTTCCTCCTCGCGATCCACCACTACAAATCTTTGGTCACCGAGAGATCACGAAGGAGGAGATGGTGTCGAGGGGCCCGCCGTCGGCGAAGCGGGGACAAAGGGAGTACGACGACGAAAGCCGCCGTCGGAGGAAGTTGGAGAAGGGGAAGGAGCCGGCGACCAAGGACGCCGACGAGGAACCGTTCGTCGACGACACTAAGTTCACCGTCGACCTGCTCAGGTGCACCTTCAGAAAGCTTCAAGATGTTGGCGAGGCCTTTAACATCAAGGCGCCTCATGAAGTGGACAAGGACCCGAGCGTGAAGGGTCTCGCCTTCAGGATCCACGGGTTGGCTGAGAAGTTCGAGAACCTCCCCGTGGTCAAGCGGGTTGGCCGCCACTTCGTCTTCGACGACGGCTCCGACGGCAGCCACGGCGGCTCCGACGGCAGCCACGGCGGTGACGACGGCGGGACTCCGACGGCGGTGACCGACTAAATGATAGACTCCTCTTCCATGTATAGTAATAATGTGTGTGTGTGTTTGCGTCTTCGTCAGGTTGTTGGACATGAACTGCTTAGTTTTGTTTGTCGATCATGAACTGCTTAGTTTAATTAGTTTGGTTGTTGGATTTTGTATGTCATGAACTCGATCTAATAGACGCGAGTAGATCCATCTGCATCTCCTATAATATGTGTTCTGTTGTGATGAACTGGAGATCTGTTGTGATGAATTAGATCTTAGAGACAATGGATAGTCGTTGCCGACGCGGGTTAGAGACAATGGAGATCTGGTTATCTTTTTTATATTGGCTGCTGACGCTGACGCTGGATAGTCATTGCCGACCCGGGTTAGAGACAATGGAGATCTGGTTATCTTTTTTATATTGGCTGCTGACGCTGACACGTGGGCCGTCACTATTTTTTTTGGAATAAAACTTGCTTCTCTAAAATATTAGAGCCCATAAAACAGCACCTAAAAATCATAAAAATACGAACAATTCATATTTGGACATTTAGTATTTGAATAAAATATCAACAGTCGCACTTGTGTGCCCAAAATTCTTATAATTCATTTTTACACCCCATGGTAATGATATAATAATTCTAATAACATCAAATGTGCTCTAAAAAATCTACAAATTGACTTGGCAGCATAATTTGGGTACCTAAACTTGTCTTCAAAATTTCAAATAGTTTGGATGAAGGAATAATATACTTGTGTACAAATGTCTACATCTCTGACATAGTTTCCTAAAATGTTGCTTGAACATTGAAGTTTTCCACACTTTGCAACATGTTCGAACTCATATGCATTTGAAAACTTAACAAAATCTTGTGTTCACCTTAAGCTTACGAAATGCAAAGTTTCATCACTAATGGTTGTGTAAAACAAATATCATTTATATGTTGTACTTACAAAAAACAAAATAAGGCATATAAACATTATTCAAGAAACGGAATGTACACTAAACAATGAAATTAATGAAAAGATGGTGAGTTTAGAAAAAAATTAGAAAAAAAATTATATCAAATTTGGACTAATTACGACGAAGAAATACATGTTACAGCATTTGATTGCAGATTAAAAGGAGAAATGTGAACTGTTCTTCATTCGAATAGAACTGGGCCCCACTGTCATTAGCAACACGGGACTGATAACCCACGTCGGCTTTGCTGCTCTTTCAAAAATTTACACAGATAATACGAGCAACATACAAAAGCTAATCCACTACTGATTTCCTATTCCAATACTCCGTTCGAATTTCACCATTTTGCGGCAGAGCCTACAGTCTTCGCTGCAAAACAGAGAAATTCCAAGTCATCCTTTATCATTGCCGCAGCCGCCGCCGTTGCCTGCGCATGGCTAATCGCCGCGCACCTGTGCCGGAGGCGGCAGCGGTTCACCCCAAATGCGCCAAGTCGAGGAGTAGATCGCACGCGCAGCCTTCTCGCATAAAGCCAAACACCCCTCGTTGCTCAGCCATCTCGACGTCGTACTGCCGCCGCCCGCGACCCGCCTCATGTACCGCTTCGCGGTGTCGTCGGCGGCAGCACCGCCATTGTCCCTGTAGAGCAAGATGGCGTATAGATAGGTCACCGCATCGTGCCCATCCTCGGCGGCGCGCCGGAGATCATTGCTTATTTCCCTGTTTTCCATGAACACGGCTTTGATCCCGAAGAAGAAGCAAGCCTCCGGATTCCCGAGATCGGTCAGCATTGCAAGGAAGGCTTTGTAGGCAGTGGGGTTCCACACCCAAGAAATCTCATCTCTTATCCCCTCTATCGACAAACGCCGACCGACGTCGCGGTGGCCGCACGCGCGGCGCATGGTCGAGCAAGTACCACGTAGGCTGCGGAGGTCAGCCAAGGGCCGCTCTGAGGTCGCACCGACGCGCGCCGCAATCTCAATGCGGAGGTCTTGAGGGAGGTCCAGCAGCGACGACGGCTAGTGTCGCCTGCTTCTTCCCGGCATGCTATGCATCTCCGGCCAGGAATGGTGACGATGAGGAGTAGGCAGTTGCTATTTTTCGCGGGTAGATCAAGGGGCAGGGGATCTAAATTATTTTGGAAGGAGAAGATACAGGAGATTTGTTTCCAAACACGGTTTAAGTATGCAATGGAGTCGACGTTTGGCTAATCCGCATATCCTTTAATTCTACATGGGAGACGACGTTTGGTTAATCAGTGTATCCTTTAATTCTACATTGGAGACGACGTTTGGTTAATCCGCATATCCTTTAATTCTATATTGGAATCACTGCCTCTGCACTCAGCCATTGACTGGGCAACTGTTTCCCCATTGACCGGACTGGCATTAATTTCTTGGGAACCTTCCAGTTTCCTGTGCTCTTGATCTTATCCCTTCCTCTTTTTTTTGACAACCGATCTTATCCCTTCCTTGTTTTTGCTATAAAAAGGGACCGACACCTATCGGTCCTCCTCACTTGCTTCCTTCTTCTCTAGATCTAGATCTAGCTATGGCACAAAGAATAGATCTTGTAGGGCGCAAGCTTTTGCTTTTCTCTCTTCCTCCTCCTCCTCGTTCTCTCAGTTGCTAGAAGAATTCTTGTGATATGGGTGATTGGGGTGCTCATCCCTCTAGCACAGCTGCTAGAAAAATCCTTGTGATATATCAGCTGTCGGGGGAAGGTAGCCCAGAATCTCCCTGCATCAGGAAGAACAAGCCAACGGAAAGATCAGTTCTGGGGAGAGAAGCCCAACCCCACTACTGTATCTTTCTCGTCAAACTTGCACTTCCTTTTGCTTTCCCCTTCTCGTCCAAGAGAAGAATTTTTGAAGGGATATGTTTCCACCCTTGATCCGTTGTATCTTTCTCTTGTGCTCACTTGTAAGCATGAAGAAGAAGCCGACGGTAAAGTTACAGAATCTGGAGCATATCTCATCAGGAAGAACAAGCCGACGGGGGCCTCCTTTCTCTTCACCTCCGATGATCGACCGACGGGCAGGGAAGGAGCAAGATTGAACTTTGAGCCTCAACATCGCCAAGTCAGCACCCACCACCGCCGGCCCTTCCTCCCCAGACCTCAGTGGTCTTCTACCTCTGGCCGGCCGGAGATTCAGCTGGAGCCGGATGTGAGTTCGAGGCTGCCGAGCTAGCCAAGATCCTGAGGCCTCCCTATCTGATGTATCAATGATGACTGTAATATGTGTGTGTGATTTTGCATCTCAAGAGACATGCTTGTATGATTATCTGTGTGCAGTCCAATTTTTTGTATGATTTAGCTACTCACTTGCAAGCATGAAGAAGAACAAGCTGACGGAAGTATATCTCTTTTGCTTAGTTTAAATCTATGTTCCTCATCCTGGTAGTGCCTAGTGATGATGAACATAGATGGCCGCTTTGTAACCTTCTGATGTATCAATGATGACTGTAATCTGTGTGTGTGATTTTGCATCTTAAGAGACATGCTTATCTGTGTGTAGTCCAATTTATTTGTACAATTTACCTGCTCACTTGCAAGCATGAAGAAGAACAAGCCGACGGGAGCTGGCTAATCCGCGTCTCTTTTGATGTAATCTGTGTGTGTGATTTCACATCTCTTGCCCATAACAAAGGCGACGCAGGTTGGCTAATCCTCGTCTCTTGCCCATAATCAAGGTGACGTGGGTTGGCTAATCCTCGTCTCTTTTATACTAACGCCCGTTACTGATCATAATAATGTCAGCAGCCTGCAACATACTTGCTGAACTGAATATATATAGTATCTTAGGCAGAATATATTACAAAAAGGATTCAAATTCCACCAATACATCACATCCTTTATATTACAAAACAGATTCCATTTCCACCAATAGACACATCCTGCATTACAAAATGGATTCAACAGAAATCAGACTTGCTTTTTCTTCCTTGATTTCTGTATATGGATTTTTTCACTATGGTCGTTTCGCAAGTACGGTGTTTTGTTACTTCCCAAGAGTCGGGGCTTGTATGAAGTGTCAGAGGATAGAATTTCGTCAAACTGGTTGTATTCCTCCTCCTCGACAACATTTTCAACCCCAACAATCCTTTTTTTTCCAGGCAGAACCACAGACCAGTTGTTCTCTGCATGGTTAGGTACATAGAACACTTGCTCAACATCATTGGCGAAGACAAACGGTTCGTTTTTGTAACCAAAGACCCGGAGATCAACACTAACATAACCATATTTGTCCTTGCTCACAGCTCTCTTCCCATTGGTGACCCATCTACACCAAAACAAGGCTAGCTTCAATCCTACATAATCAAGCTCCCATATCTCCTCTATTTGACCATAATATGTGTCTGTCTCCATGTCATCATCATCATCACTGTCGTCGACGACGGCCCGTACACGCACAACACTATTTTGATAGACGCTCTTTTTATCTTGGGCCATGGTGTAGAACGTGTATCCACTGATATCCATTGCTTGGTATTTTGTAACAGTGAACAATGGCCCCGCTGCTAGATTCCTTATCTCATCGGTTATTACAGCATTGCTGCATGTCTCGACATAATCTCGGAGCCACTTGCTGAAACCTTGCATGTGCATCTTTGCAAGCCAAGCCCTACCACAGTCAGGGTTGTCTTGACGTAGTTGTCGCTTGTCCTCATTGGCAAACGATGTAATCAGGTGCAGCTGTTGTATCACGGTGAAATGAGCCTTTTGGAAGGCATCTGGTTCCGGTGTGACTGACTTTTTCCCCAGGGTCCCAACACCTGAAAGCCTACCTTCATGCCGTGAGCGAGGCACACCAATGGGATTTTGGGGGTCCATATAACCCATGGCCCACTCCACTGCTTCGATGGTCTCGTAGCCACGAACAATGGCTCCCTCTGGAAATAACCGGTTATGTACCAATGATTTCAGGAATCCATAGAACCTCTCATATGGAAACATCTGATGAAGGTAAGATGGGCCAAGGTACCAGATCTCCCTCGCGAGGTGTGCTGTTAGATGCAGCATGAGATCAAAGAATGATGGTGGGAAGGTAGCTTCAAGCAGACATAGGGTCTCAAAATGCCTCCTCTCTAAGTCCAATAGTTTTTCCTCATCAATCACCTTTTGTTCTATTGCATTGAAGAATGAACACAAGCTCGTGACCACTTCGCGAACCAGTTCTGTCTTGATACCTCTAAGTGCAACAGGAAGAAGAGCTGTCATCAACACATGGCAATCATGAGATTTCATCAAGTTGAAATTCATTTTCATATCCTTCACCGACACTAGCCTCTTGAAGTTTGATGAGTAGCCTGAAGGTACTTTCAAATCATGCAAAAACTGACAGAATTCTTTTCTCTCTGCCTTTGACAAGGTGGTTGCAGCAACGGGAAGGTCCGTCCCCATCTCTGTTTCCTCTGCATAGAGCTCCGGCCTAATGCCCAGATCTTTAAGATCCTCCCTTGCATTTTTATGATCTTTTCCTTTGGACTTCTGTTGTAGCAATGTTCCACAAGTAGCTTCACACACATTCTTCTTGACGTGCATGTTGTCAATCGAATGACGCACATCCAACATCGCCCAATACTCTAGCTCCCATAGAATTGATTTCTTGTTCCACATTCCTTCTTCTTCTTCTTCACCATCTCGTTTCTTTCTTTTGCCAAGGGTTTTTTCAGTCAGTTTGGGTAACTCGTCGATAGTTTTGACGTCCTTGACTTTCAAGTGGACCAGATCTCCAGTCACATGCAACGACGCCTCTCGATTCTCCTTTTCCCCATTAAACTGACAATCCATGGCCCGGTATGGATGTTTCTTGCCGAGGAAATGACAGTGCCCCATAAATACGTATTTCTTTGAATGTCTTAGCCACACTGCGTAAGTATCTTCCAAGCAGTGTGGGCAAGCTGCACCTTTCCTTTTACTCTAGCCAGAGAGGTTGCGATGAGCCGGGTTGTCATTGATGGTGGTGAACAACATGGCGCGCATTGTGAACTCCTCACGCATGAACTCATCCCAAACCTCCTTCACACCAGGCTTCCACAGTATCTTCAAGTCATCAACTAGTGGCCTCAAGTATACATCAATACGGTCGCCAGGTTGCTTTGGCCCGGAGACCAATATTGTCAGCATCATATATTTTTGTTTCTTGCATAGCTAGGGTGGAAGGTTGTACAACGACAGCACGACAGGCCAGGTGCTATGTGTTGAGCTCTGGTTACCGAATGGGTTCACACCATCTGTGCTCATAGCAAACCGTATGCTCCTTATGTCTTCGTTAAACCACGGAAAGTGGTTATTAATGTTACCCCATTGTGCTGCATCTGCGGGGTGCCTAAACTTGCCTTCTTGCTTAAGCTTCTTTCGGCCTTCGTCATGCCAACGCAAGAGTTGGGCCTCCTTTCGTATTGCGAACCATCTTCTCAGCCGAGGAATGATGCAAAAATACCATGCCACCATCCCAGGAGCCCCTCTGTTAGCCTTCTTCTTCTTCTTGCCTCTGAACTCGCCAGGCCCGTTCTCGTCATCAGCATTATTATCATCTCCACCATCCTTTTTCCTCTTGTACCGATCACAGCCACACTTGGGGCACTTGTCAAGGTCTGCATAATCTCCATGGAACAATACACAACTATTCTTGCATGCATGGATTTTTTTCCCTCTATTCCCAGAGGACAGATTATCTTCTTTATCCTCATAGACAGACTCTGCTATTTGGTTTCCTTCAGGTAGCATGTCTCTAAGCACATCCAATATATGTTTGAAACTTTTGTTGCTCCAACCATGATCTGCCTTAAGCTGCAGAAGTTTTAGATCACCAGAAAGGTGAGGGTACTTCTGGCAATCAGGATAGAGGGATTTCTTTGAATCTTCAATGAACTGCTTCAGCCTCGCTAATTCAGAAGGTGTGTACACTCGTTGAAACTCAACATCCCGCAACATTTGATCAACATTGTGCACACGTTGCAACACCTCACCATCATCGAAGCCCCTAACTTCTTGATCAGTGATATCCTCAGGCCTCATCACATTTGGTGGGAATAATGGTTCATTTTCCTCAAAAACTCCACCTTTTCATCAATGTCTTCATCATGGTCGGTAGCATGTTGTCGCACTTCACCTTCATTTAGGCAGCCTGCTTCGAGTTCATTAAGGCCTTCCTCGCCATGTTTATTCCAACACGTGTAATTTTTTGTGAAACCACGTGTGACCAAATGATGAAAAATGATTTCCCGTTGTCCGAATTTCTTCTCGTCGAGACAATCTATACAGGGGCAAAGCATTGCCTGAACACCACGGTTTCTCATATCCGCCTCTGCTTGATTTAGAAAACCATTGACCCCGCTTAAAAAATTCTCCCAATCTTCTTGGGGTTGTCTGTACATCCAAGCCCGAGCAGCAGCCGCCATCTACATTCCATATACCAAATGAGCATAACTCATCACACAAAAAACCGATAACATAAAGGATTAGGACAGCTGAAGAATTTCAATAAATAAAAAGGGGCAATTAATTTCTACCTTGACGAGGACTTTATACGAGGTGAGCGCGGCCGAAAAGGAGGATCGGAGGCGGCGTCGCGGCCGCGGCGACAGCGCAGAGGACGGCGTCGAGCCCCAGTGGGAGGGGACACGGAGGCGTCTTGTGACGCCCCAGGTTTATATTTAGGGTTATTTAACGCTAATGACCTAGTCAACCAAGTCAAACACGCTGACTTTGGTCAAACATTGGTCAACCTGGGTCATCACCTCGAAAACCTAACCAACAACCCCTAATGGTCAACCTTTGGTCAAAGCTTGGTCAAACCCTACCTAAAACCCTAGTTAAAACCTTTGACACACCTAGTCCTTCTAGAACTTTTACCGCGTTCTCCAAA
Source organism: Cenchrus fungigraminus (assembly GCA_036936925.1). Taxonomy (NCBI): domain Eukaryota; kingdom Viridiplantae; phylum Streptophyta; class Magnoliopsida; order Poales; family Poaceae; genus Cenchrus; species Cenchrus fungigraminus. The sequence goes on along the minus strand of CM072780.1, from coordinate 36,545,161 downwards.
TTTCACCTAAACACTTCAAATTCTCCCAATATAAAAGTTGTCTAGTTTTTCGAGGGACACAACTTTCATGTTGGGTGGCATTTAAAATTTGGAGTGAAAAATGGTGTAAATCTGGGTCAACTGCAGCTGAGTACTATTCACCAGCGCCATGAAAAGTGCCAAGTTGGCAAGCTGTTTATGCAAAATTGGTTAAGAAAAACACCATAGAGCCTTTGTAGAAGTTTTAGATGGGTCTGAGATCTACAACTTTGCTTATTAGCTCTTAGTGCACTTTAGTTCAACTTTTTGGAGAAAACCTTGGTCAAACGAAGCTAGTCTGAATTGTTTACGCCGGGAACGCATGTTCTACCGCGACGTCGTGCGCCGGCGGCGCTAGCCCGCGCCCCCGCGCTGCTGACTAGGCCCGGACGCCGAGGGGGCGCGCTTCCCCACACGTGCGCTGTGGGCCCGCCCATCGCCGCACCGCCTTTCCGGTCCTACCCCCTTGCGCCACGCGCCACACACGCACGGGCCGCGCGCACCGCCATGCCGCCGCCCGGCCAGTCGCGACGCCGCCGTACGCCATCCCACGTCGCGTGACCGACTTGCCCCGTCAACGTGGTCGTGGCTCGTCAAGTCGTCGTGCCGCCTATAAAGCCTCCCGAGCTTCCATGCACACGCCCAAGCGTCTCCGCCGCACGCCTCTGTTTCCGCCCGGGGTCACCGCCGTCCGCCATTGGTGCCTCCACGGCGAAATCTTTGCTCCAGACCTCACCACCACCACCCGAGCTTCACAATCGCTCTTCACGACCCCACTCAACCTTCCCGTGTCATTTGTTGTTCTGCCGGCGCCGCCTCCTTCGTCGGAGCGGAGCTCCAGCGGCCGCCGAGCCCCTGCGCCGCCGTGCCGTGCTCGCCGGCACTATCCTCGCCTCAACTCCGGCCACCAGCAGACCCGCGGTGAGCTCCTAGTCGCGCTCCACCCCTCCCCCGGCCGTCTCCGCCGCCGGCCTCGCCGGATTCCAGCCGGCGAGCCGCCCCTGGCCGCCGAGGGCACGGTTGTGAGAGGGGAATCTTCCCAGGGGCCTAAGTGTAATACCGAGGGCATATGTGTGAATCTTAAAAACTTTCCAGGGACTTCCTCGTAAAAAGTTTCTTCCCTTTTTGAGTGTTTTGGCTGAAACTTGGAAAATCCATATAAAATCACAAAAGAATCAGAAAATGCAAAACCAATTTTGTTGGTTTCCTTATGAACAGACCTACATCTTTTGCAAAGCATGTATATACTTTTGACTAATAGTTTTTGCATGAAAAATTAAAATCAGTTTAACCTAGATCTACTGTAGTTCAAAATCTATAGGTGATCTTGAGCTGATTTTTGGATATGTTATGGTAGATGACATGTGTAGGCTCTGAACAAATATTTGCACAAAGTTGTTGAGTAAATCTTTTATTATGATTTATCTTGTATTTATGCTATTTCTGCCTTAATGATTTTTGTAGCAAAAATTAAATATATTTTTGATCTAAACTTTTGAGTATAGTCTTAAAATGCCTAGATGCACCTTTCCTGATTTAATCATGATTTTTGGTCTGTTACAAATATTTGTTCCTGATTTATGCTTATTTTTAATCATTAATGCTTAGTTCAAGATCTAAAATAGCTCTTGATGTGTTTGTTGGTTTCCTAGCCTTGATTTAGATCAAAGATGGTGTAGGAGAAAGTTTGGATCCAGAAGTGATGTATTTATTTTTGTATGCATTTATCTCATTTGTGGTAGCTAGAAATGTTATTTGTGGTATATTTATTTTCATAGCTCAAATATTTGTGCTTGCTGGTTCAGTGGCTTAAAGTAGAGTTAGTGAGCTCAGTGAATACTACCCATGGCTTTTATAAATTATTTTGTTGAATAAAAATGGAGAAGCCATTTTGCACTTAATAATAAGATTCATTAGAAAATCACCCTTGCTATCTTTATAAACCCTATGAGTGTGTTATGGAAATGGTTTAGGAGTTGAAAAGCACCCCCCTTGCTGTTTTGTTCAAATAAATAACTTTATTTATTTAAATATGTACACAATCCCTATAAAGAGAAGGATAAATACTAAAGCCCTTCATAATATTCTTTAAAAGGAAGAGTATGATGAATATATTTTTGTCAAGGTGATTGTGGTCAACCATGTGCTTCTTGTTGTTATTTGTTGCTGTTTTTATTTAAATTAAATTAATTTCACCACTAATTATTGCATATGCATCCTCCGTGTAGAAGTCCCGACGGTAGCTACACGCTCGTACCGGCTGACGAGGACGAGGGAGCAGGAGGAGAAGTGCACTACATGTCCGTAGATCAAGACCCGGACCAAAGTCCGAAAGTTTGTTTGTCCGCTTGTGCTAACGAAGGCAAGCCCCGGTTTAAACATTAACCTATGTGTTTATTTTAAGCTTCTGAATTTATCTTTGTTTATTTATGTGCATTTACGTTCAGGAGTTGAATTGAAACCCTAGTTGCATGATCCTTAAGTACCTATGATCTTTTACTAGCATGTTGGGCCGCTAGTTGCTATGCTCTAAGGATCCGGTACAAGTCGAGTGATGTTCGTCACTCGCGAGAATAGGATCTCATTTATGGAATCACCATATTTATAAATGGATTGCTCATGTGGTAAGAGCATGGGATTTGGGCTCCGGTCCAGTGGCTTCATTGGTTAAGTGTTTGAACGTACTAAGCACTTGTCGGAAATGGACACGGTAAGCCTAGTACCTAAATGATGCGGTGCGGGAACTTTGCGCTACTAATCTTAGGGTTGCGGCCCCGGGCTCGCCACCTGAGTGCATGCGTGCGGCTCAGTGACCTTGGTAGCGTAGCCCAGTAAACCTTGTACTTAAGACTGTAACATCTGATCCCAATCCGAGGAATGACGGGAACCGCCTGGTTGGTGAACTCTTAGTGAGGGCACCTCCCGTGTGTTTAGGTCTACCTTGCAAGGTTTAAATCAATCGATTGTCGGCCTCTCACCGTTATCTGAGACTACTTAATCTACTGGCCATGATATCCCTTTATGATGGAACTTTGTGAATATTGTTACTTGATTAATTGTATTGTACAACTTATGATTGCAATAGTTGCTTATCTAGTAAAGATTACTTCTACTAGAACTTGAGCTAAAAGGTGAAAGTAAGGATTCACTACTTAGTAGCTTTTTGGCAAAAACAAACCCACTAGCCAAAAGCCTTGCATGATTAGAGGTAAAGTCTTTTATTTTAGATGGGTAAGCCTTGCTGAGTATTAGTATACTCAGCCTTGCTTTTTAAATGTTGTTTCCAGGTAATGCATGTGATGTGTGGCCTGGAGAGATTCCACCCGGCTGGGAGCTGGAATGGGTGGATGATGACGAGTGATTGCATCATGGACGGCCTCCTATGATGTTTATCGTACCGTTTAGTTAATTCCGCTGTTTTAATAAACTCTGAACCATTTACTTTCATGCCAAGAACCATGGTTTGTAATAATGGACCCTACGGGGAAGTTTGTTGTTAATTTGTATGGCACTCTGGACTCTCCTTCGTGGGAGTTTTAATGTATACGTTTCGATCCTCTGTGTGTGTTTCAAGTAATTTACCGGGCTATGACCCGGCAACACTCAACGGGATGATTCTTTATTATTGCTTAATGACCAAATGGAGTGGTTTAGGCGATAGTACGGAATTATCTCGGATGGGGTTGTCACAGTTGGCATCAGAGCATCCGTATACACCAAAGTGATTACATTAATACTAATCACATGATTTACAATAAAACTTGCCAAGATTGATTGGATTTTGAAAATCCGTTGGATCGTTAAGGAATGATCTAGATCGAGAGGCCCTAGAGGGAATTTTGGGTTCTTTAAGGTGGCATAAGAATCTATGGTTTATTTTGCTAACTTCCAGCACTTTACTTTATGTCAGACTTACTTTCTTGCACAACCATACTAGATGAAGCCACGTGTCTTATACGTGTGCTGTGCCGCATCACGGGAATGCGAGGGTTGATGGAGTGATCTATTCCATGGATCCCATCTTCTCGTCTGGTTGCTCACGTGTCTTATACGTGCGCTTTCCGTATGAGAGTCATACGAAGGATGACATACTCTATTCAAGATGAACATGTCATGGGTTGTGATGTCGCCACGTTTTGCCATACGTGTGCATTCCGCATGACGAATATGCGAGGCAAGGATACACTCCATTCAAACGGAGGGTGTCCAAGGTTGGACGCTGTCCATGCAGCGGCGTGATGCATGGATACCGTTTCTATAGTGAACGGTAATGTATGTGGACGCTTCCATGACGTGCTGGCATGGAAGGTTCTTTTCTGCAGGTACACTAACAACGTTTCGTAAGTCGCTAAGTGACGATCGAGTAGCTCTCGACTAGTTATTATAGGGAGAGACGTATATAAGCCTTGCCACCGGCACTAACTTCGATTTTTGGCTTGATTGCCTTGTGAGGATGAATAGGACGTCTTGCATCATGATAAAAATTGTGGAAACTTAAAACCAAACCCTACACATGTTTTGTGTGCTCCCTAGGTGACTTTTTGCTAGTTTGCATTTTCTTGCATAGCCTCTCATGTATAGATGTGTTGCTGTCCAAAAACTTAATGTGGCTGTTTGCTTGAATTTTTACCCCCTGTTCTAAAAATAATTAGACTAGATTTTCTATATCAAAGTTGCTCCATATCTAATCTAGTTTTCGCTCGCAAAAATTCATGATCATAGCTTCTATAGATCTCAAGTTATGCCCAAAATAGTGAACATCTGTCCTGCTGTCTTTTTCCAGGAACCTACTCTTAACTTTCGTTTAAGTTGAGCATCTTCCTAACCTTCCTAGATCAACCTTTGAATACCAAAAAGGTGCTTCATAACCTCATTGAGTTGCTGGTAAAAATTGGGAATTTTTGGGGCCCTGGTTTTTGAGTTATGAATTTTTTTTGTTCAAAACTGCCAGGACTTTACGTCATTTTGTATGTAGGCTCTTTTCGAGTTCTACCATACAATTGTACCTTTGTACACATGACTACCCTAGTTTTTGCCCAACTTGAGAAAAGAACTTTTTCCGTTTTACCATATCATTTGGGTAATGTCTTGATCTTAGAATCCCATCTCAAGTGGCAATCTTCTTCCGCCAATGCAAACATGTGAGCTCCAATGATATCTATCATTTCCACCTCCTTGTGTTTATGCATCTTGATGCCTAAGCTATCCTTGCTAGTGACATCCTTATCTCAATCGTGTTTGACCTTGCAATCTTGAACGTCTTTATCTTGATCTTGCTCACAACTTTATGAACACATAAAACATGAATAGAAGGAGTTGAATTCTGTTGGTATGCTTTGAGCATCATCAGGTCATGCATGGGTTGCACCCTTAAATTAGTAATTCATGGGCATGGAAATGCATTACATAGCATGTGCATTTGGGAACCTTGGATGGACTAACATGCATACGCACTGAAGGTTTCAACTTTCCTCCTATATCCTCCTTATGGCTGGTGAGATTGTTGTTCCATAACCAAAGGTGCCGCGATGGAACCTAGTGCATCATGTGTGCTACGGCCATGTGATTACCACTAGGGGCGCGCTAGGTATCTTGGTTGGGAGCATGCGACTCACCGCAATTCCATTTTCTTTACTCTATGTTGCCTCTTTTGTCGCTAGCTAACTGCATGGGTAAACAAGTCATGCTAACAAGCATCATGTGCTCATCTGCATGTGCATCACACTCTGTGCACCACAACATGAGCATCAACATGCACACCACTCCATTGAGCACAAAGTATCCCCTCTGCATTGACAATCAATCATATGTCTCATCAGTGCATCGCCCATCAAGTTTAAAATTGTTGCACCGGTAACGTAAGGAATGTTGTCACCAAAATTCACCGATGAAATAATATGTGAGCAAACATCTTCTGAAATTGCTGTACCAACCCTTCCTTTCAAATCATTCTCATTGCTATCCGTAAACAACTCCGTGCAACCACTCCTTATGACCTTGCCATCCTTTATTGTTTTTATGGACAACTAACCTTGGACTTCTGATGGTGGAACCCTTTATCCATCCGCACACCTTTATTGCTTTAAAAAAATCAGAAATCTTAGTAAACAAAATAATTGTTTACTAGCCTTTCTTTTCTTCGTAGAAATCTCTTTTGGTAATCACTTCTCAACTTGGTCTCCTTCCGCCTAATCTCAAAGTTCTCTTAGCATCAAATCAAATCAACCGGCTAAGTTGAAGAAGTAGGAGCAGAGTTTTTCATGAGCAGTCAAGGTTCTCTAAAAATAAAGATATGAGAGTTTTTCATCGCTCATCAATCCATGATCCGTTGATCATACCCTCCAAATCCTAGGAATCAAGAAACAAGCAAACGAAGGATCAACAGAATCTTGTGCTAAATTCTTCTCGTTACGATCTCGAGCCTAGAGGGCGGATACCCTGAGCTCTTCTCGTTATTCCCACCATCACGGTCAGTTCTTCAGACCGTTGGACCCCATCCTTTTCAGTGCCACGACTGTACGACGCTGTGGCATCGCTCTGCCATCTCTTTTCCGCGGCCACGATCACGTCGCCGAGACCTCACGGGCCGACCATTATCGAGCCCCGTGTTGCCACCACCAGATCGCTTCGCCGGCCCCTACCTCGGATGGTTTTGGATGACCGTTGCGGTCCCGTGGCGGCATAAAAGGGAAGCCCTCCCACGATGTCACCTTTACCAAGTCTCACTTCCTTTTGAGCTCGACATCATCATCGCTCTTTGTTCTCCCTCCGGCTAGTAGTTGGCCAACCTGCCACCAGCCCATCTCCATCGTCTGCTCCACTCCTCGCCGAGCAAGTTGTCCCTCCTTCTTCGTCGACAACCTCCAGAAGAAGCTCGGAAGAAGGCCAAGAGAAGAACCCCAGCCTGCATCGCCAACCATGGCTCATTTCCTGGAAGTGTTCGAGTCGCTTCGCTAGACGTTGGTAGGGATGTACCTCTGCATCGTAGGAGGAATCTGTCTGCTCTTAGTTTTTCATGTACACATTCATCGCCCGCTTCCTCATGAGCAGCGTTGAGGTAGTGAGGAGAGCACCATGTATCTTTTGTCATATCTGAATTCTCGATGCCGAGAAGTGTAAGCGGATATGCCTTTCTCCCTTTGTAACCCTTGTCTTGTTGGAAGGAATCGCTCTAATCTTGTTGTCGAATCTCGGGACGAGATTCTCTTTAAGGGGGGTAGGCTGTGACGCCCTAGGTTTTTATTTAGGGTTATTTAACGCTAATGACCTAGTCAACCAAGTCAAACACGCTGACTTTGGTCAAACATTGGTCAACCTGGGTCATCACCTCGAAAACCTAACCAACAACCCCTAATGGTCAACCTTTGGTCAAAGCTTGGTCAAACCCTACCTAAAACCCTAGTTAAAACCTTTGACACTCCTAGTCCTTCTAGAACTTTTGCCGCGTTCTCCAAATTTCACCTAAACACTTCAAATTCTCCCAATATAAAAGTTGTCCAGTTTTTCGAGGGACACAACTTTCATGTTGGGTGGCATTTGAAATTTGGAGTGGAAAATGGTGTAAATCTTGGTCAACTGCAGCTGAGTACTATTCACCAGCGCCATGAAAAGTGCCAAGTTGGCAAGCTGTTTATGCAAAATTGGTTAAGAAAAACACCATAGAGCCTTTGTAGAAGTTTTAGATGGGTCTGAGATCTACAACTTTGCTTATTAGTTCTTAGTGCACTTTAGTTCAACTTTTTGGAGAAAACCTTGGTCAAACGAAGCTAGTCTGAATTGTTTACACCGGGAACGCATGTTCTACCGCGACGTCGCGCGCCGGCGGCGCCAGCCCGCGCCCCCGCGCTGTTGACTGGGCCCGGACGCTGAGGGGGCGCGCTTCCCCACACGTGTGCGGTGGGCCCGCCCATCGCCGCACCGCCTTTCCGGTCCTACCCCCTTGCGCCATGCGCCACACACGCACGGGCCGCGCGCACCGCCATGCCGCCGCCCGGCCAGTCGTGACGCCGCCGTACGCCATCCCACGTCGCGTGACCGACTTGCCCCGTCAACGTGGTCGTGGCTCGTCAAGTCGTCGTGCCGCCTATAAAGCCTCCCGAGCTTCCATGCACGCGCCCAAGCGTCTCCGCCGCACGCCTCTGTTTCCGCCCGGGGTCACCGCCGTCCGCCATTGGCGCCTCCACAGCGAACTCTTTCCTCCAGACCTCACCACCACCACCCGAGCTTCACAATCGCTCTGCACGACCCCACTCAACCTTCCTGTGTCATTTGTTGTTCTGCCGGCGCCGCCTCCTTCGCCGGAGCGGAGCTCCAGCGGCCGCCGAGCCCCTGCGCCGCCGTTCCGTGCTCGCCGGCACTATCCTTGCCTCAACTCCGGCCACCAGCAGACCCGCGGTGAGCTCCTAGTTGCGCTCCACCCCTCCCCCGGCCGTCTCCGCCGCCGGCCTCGCCGGATTCCAGCCGGCGAGCCGCCCCTGGCCGCTGAGGGCACGGTTGTGAGAGGGGAATCGTCCCAGGGGCCTAAGTGTAATACCGAGGGCATATGTGTGAATCTTAAAAACTTTCCAGGGACTTCCTCGTAAAAAGTTTCTTCCCTTTTTGAGTGTTTTGGCTGAAACTTGGAAAATCCATATAAAATCACAAAAAAATCAGAAAATGCAAAACCAATTTTGTTGGTTTCCTTATGAACAGACCTACATCTTTTGCAAAGCATGTATATACTTTTGACTAATAGTTTTTGCATGAAAAATTAAAATCAGTTTAACCTAGATCTACTGTAGTTCAAAATCTATAGGTGATCTTGAGCTGCTTTTTGGATATGTTGTGGTAGATGACATGTGTAGGCTCTGAACAAAAATTTGCACAAAGTTGTTGAGTAAATCTTTTATTATGATTTATCTTGTATTTATGCTATTTCTGCCTTAATGATTTTTGTAGCAAAAATTAAATATATTTTTGATCTAAACTTTTGAGTATAGTCTTAAAATGCCTAGATGCACCTTTCCTGATTTAATCATGATTTTTGGTCTGTTACAAATATTTGTTCCTGATTTATGCTTGTTTTTAATCATTAATGCTTAGTTCAAGATCTAAAATAGCTCTTGATGTGTTTGTTGGTTTCCTAGCCTTGATTTAGATCAAAGATGGTGTAGGAGAAAGTTTGGATCCAGAAGTGATGTATTTATTTTTGTATGCATTTATCTCATTTGTGGTAGCTAGAAATGTTATTTGTGGTATATTTATTTTCATAGCTCAAATATTTGTGCTTGCTGGTTCAGTGGCTTAAAGTAGAGTTAGTGAGCTCAGTGAGTACTACCCATGGCTTTTATAAATTATTTTGTTGAATAAAAATGGAGAAGCCATTTTGCACTTAATAATAAGATTCATTAGAAAATCACCCTTGCTATCTTTATAAACCCTATGAGTGTGTTATGGAAATGGTTTAGGAGTTGAAAACAACCCCCCTTGCTGTTTTGTGCAAATAAATAACTTTATTTATTTAAATATGTACACAATCCCTATAAAGAGAAGGATAAATACTAAAGCCCTTCATAATATTCTTTAAAAGGAAGAGTATGATGAATATATTTTTGTAAAGATGATTGTGGTCAACCATGTGCTTCTTGTTGTCATTTGTTGTTGTTTTTATTTAAATTAAATTAATTTCACCACTAATTATTGCATATGCATCCTCCGTGTAGAAGTTCCCGACGGTAGCTACACGCTCGTACCGGCTGACGAGGACGAGGGAGCAGGAGGAGAAGTGCACTACGTGTTCGTAGATCAAGACCCGGACCAAAGTCCGAAAGTTTGTTTGTCCGCTTGTGCTGACGAAGGCAAGCCCCGGTTTAAATATTAACCTATGTGTTTATTTTAAGCTTCTGAATTTATCTTTGTTTATTTATGTGCATTTACGTTCAGGAGTTGAATTGAAACCCTAGTTGCATGATCCTTAAGTACCTATGATCTTTTACTAGCATGTTGGGCCGCTAGTTGCTATGCTCTAAGGATCCGGTACAAGTCGAGTGATGTTTGTCACTCGCGAGAATAGGATCTCATTTATGGAATCACCATATTTATAAATGGATTGCTCATGTGGTAAGAGCATGGGATTTGGGCTCCGGTCCAGTGGCTTCGTTGGTTAAGTGTTTGAACGTACTAAGCACTTGTCGGAAATGGGCACGGTAAGCCTAGTACCTAAATGATGCGGTGCGGGAACTTTGCGCTACTAATCTTAGGGTTGCGGCCCCGGGCTCGCCACTTGAGTGCATGCGTGAGGCTGGGTGACCTTGGTGGCGTAGCCCAGTAAACCTTGTACTTAAGACTGTAACATCTGATCCCAATCCGAGGAATGACGAGAACCGCCTGGTTGGTGAACTCTTAGTGAGGGCACCTCCCGTGTGTTTAGGTCTACCTTGCAAGGTTTAAATCAATCGATTGTCGGCCTCTCACCGTTATCTGAGACTACTTAATCTACTGGCCATGATATCCCTTTATGATGGAACTTTGTGAATATTGTTACTTGATTAATTGTATTGTACAACTTATGATTGCAATAGTTGCTTATCTAGTAAAGATTACTTCTACTAGAACTTGAGCTAAAAGGTGAAAGTAAGGATTCACTACTTAGTAGCTTTTTGGCAAAAACAAACCCACTAGCCAAAAGCCTTGCATGATTAGAGGTAAAGTCTTTTATTTTAGATGGGTAAGCCTTGCTGAGTATTAGTATACTCAGCCTTGCTTTTTAAATGTTGTTTCCAGGTAATGCATGTGATGTGTGGCCTGGAGAGATTCCACCCGGCTGGGAGCTGGAATGGGTGGATGATGACGAGTGATTGCATCATGGACGGCCTCCTATGATGCTTATCGTACCGTTTTGTTAATTCCGCTATTTTAATAAACTCTGAACCATTTACTTTCATGCCAAGAACCATGGTTTGTAATAATGGATCCTGCGGGGAAGTTTGTTGTTAATTTGTAAGGCACTCTGGACTCTCCTTCGTGGGAGTTTTAATGTATACGTTTCGATCCTCTGTGTGTGTTTCAAGTGATTTACCGGGCTATGACCCGGCAACACTCAACGGGATGATTCTTTATTATCGCTTAATGAACAAATGGAGTGGTTTAGGTGATAGTACGGAATTATCTCGGATGGGGTTGTCACACGTCTGCTTTGGATGACGCCGCGGTCGACGTCCGCTGGCCCCTTTCGCCGTCGCGCACGCGGCCGGCCCGCCTGCTGCAGCGCCGGCTTTCTGAGGAGAGAGAGCGCGATCCTCAGAGCGCGCGCAGCTGGCGGCGGCGAACGGGGCAGGCCGGCGGGGACTTCTGAGCAGAGAGATCGAGCGAGTGACCTTCTGAGGAGAGAGAGCGAGTGTTGTTGTCGGAACGGGAGTGGCCTTCTGAGGAGAGAGAGCGAGTGGTGTCGGAAGGAGAAGACAGAGACAAGCAATAACAACGCACGTCTCCGAAGTGAGAAAAAAAGGCGACCCTGGGTGGCAATCAAAGGAGACGAGTCCTAAGAAACGAGCGTATCCAATTGGGTCGTCAGCAAAGGAGACGCATCCTAACAAACATGCGTCTCCAGTACGAAAGTTATCGGTAACGGACTTTATAGCCCGTTACCAATACGATAGTGATTAGTAACGGACTTAAACAGCCCGTTACCGATAGGGTATTGATCGGTAACGGACTTTACGAGCCCGTTACCGATAGGTTTAACTTTTGTAACGGACTCGATTTAACGTCCGTTACAACGAATTCATGTAATGGGCGTTTAAGAAGCCCGTTACCAGAAGTCCACATTGGTAACGGGCGTAGTGGAGGCGAACCCCGGGGTCGGCCTGCCGTGCTTATGGGTAACGGGCGCCAAACAACAACCGTTACAGATGTGGGTGCATGTAACGGGTGTTAAGGACCCGTTACAAATGCTGCGTGACCTATTTGAGGTTTTCACGTACTGTAACACCCATCCTCCACCGCACCTAAGCTGTCATCCCCGCCTCATCTCGACCTCGCCCACCTTCATCTGCGTCTTTCCAACCTCATCGTGCTCCGCCCGACCTTGTCTTCACTAGTCGTGTTATTATTTTTATCATACTCACGCCACCCTGACTTTGCTCATCGTTAGCCGTGCCTCCCCAACCTTGTTGTCGTCTGCCTGATGGTGCAATCGTTCTAGTCGCGCCCACGACATATATTCTGACCTCGCTTGCTATCGTCAACACCTTCCTAGCCTTGTTGTTGTCCACCTCAACAGTTACCGTCATCTTTGCCACCTAGCGCTTCCCACTCTCATCGTCACACCCATGCCATCCCGACCTCCTCCGTCGTCATTCCACCACCTCTGCGGCTCCAATCGCCTCGTCGTTGATCCGTAGCCTACCGCTGCAAAGACGACACCGCTATGCTCGGATCCGCTCCTCCCCCACCCTCTGGGCCTTGTGCGCCGGCGTCATACCCCCCTCACTAGAGGTGGAGGGTCGATGGTTGTGACCATCGGGGCGAGCTCCGGCCGGGATTACCCGGCGCAACTCTGGGTGGAGGTTGGCTGCTGCAGCCGCGGTGGCGCGCCCAAAGAAGGGCATGGTGGTCAGAGGTAGAGGCAGAGCGGTGAGCGACATTATCGACATCGTGTCGTCCGCCTCACCAGCTTCGTGCGGGAGGCGTCTCGGAGCCACAACTGGCGAAGTCGGTGGCGTAGTTCTTGTTGCGGAGTGGGCATCGCACTGTTGCTGGAAGGAGCGTGTAAAGTTGCAGCTGTTGGTGCATGAGACGACACAGGTAACGTGCTCACTGGTGCAGGGCTTAGCGAGACGCAAGTTCGACGAGATTGTTGCTTCCGGTGGGGTTTGCTCAGAGCGGAGGAAGAGCAAGTGTCTTGAGCTCTTGAGGTGTCGTATTCTACTGCGGCGTCCACTGGTGCGTGGAACTTTGTATAACCTTGTTGATCTTGCACTTTTCATGTTCTTTTCAATTTCAGTTCATTCCTCTTTTGGATTCGATGTCGATTGGAGAGGCTCAGGAGAAACGGGAGGAAGGCACGCGACGGCGGGGGAAGTGAGAGAGACAGATGGGCCGGACACAAACGGGAGTCACGCGGTGTTAGGGAAGTGGGAGAGGGAGAGGCAGTGCCTCCGACACATGGACTCCACCTGTCAAGACATTCGGAAAAACATGGGTAGAAGCAATCATTGCTTTAATATTAATTAGGTAGAGAGATAGAGATAGGTCAGACTTTGTTGATAGGTAGTGATTTGGACTTTTTTTGGAAAAAATATTTACCTGTCATCAAATGTCCTCGTGTCCTTTGCACGTCCACACGCGTCAAAGCAATGTTAGTGGTGCGATTAGGGATGGTACAAAGGTCCTCCAATTAGGCTAGCAAATTTAGGGACCGAGCCAAATAAGGATCATGTCATATTAATATACAATTTTGAGTTAAAAAGTAGTTTAGCTTTGTTAGATTGGGAAGAATACGTTAGGTTCGTGACCCATTAATTACTACCCCTAGATGCGGTCAGAGGAAGAAATGGTTAAAAAATCAGTCGATGAAACAGCGTTGTTGTGACGAAAGAAATGTTTCATTCCTTACAAATTTTTTCATCTGTCACTGGTGACCTGTGCCGCTGTGCGTGCGATGGTTGTTGGTTTTTCCTGCTTCAGTCAGTTCTGTCCGGCACGAGCGTGACCACCGGGAGCGGCGGAGCAGGCACGCGCGGCCGTGTAACGAGCTGACCCGGCCACTTGGACTGGAGACCCCGGGCCGGGTCACAGGTCCAGTCCAGTCCCGGTGTGTGCCGGCCGTGTGGAGCATTGCGTGATGAGCCGAGTAGCCTACCCGACCCGACCCGAGCTGACCGCTTTGTGTGGTGCGGGCTGCCAGATGCCCAGCTGCGTCGGTCTGTCCGTCTGCCGTCGAGGAGCGGTGGAACCACGTACGCACTCCCCTGGTTTGGCCCCCCAGATGGGTTGTGGTCCGCTGCTGGTCCTTGCGTGTAAAATCTAGCAGCTAGCGTTCCAGGAACCCGTGTGCCGCGCCCGATCGAGGGAATCGGTGGATGGACCAAAAGTTCTCCCGGAGACGACGCGTCTGCGCACGGGGCCGGCCACACGCAGCTAGCTAGCACAACTCGATCGGGAACCCCCGTGCCGTATGCATGCGAGCAGAGGCGTCGATGCGTAGCCTCCAGTCCGGCCCGCACACAGGCAGAGAGGGTTCGCGCCCGTCCTTGTATTGTATCCTATCTTTTTTTTTTACTAGTAATGATGCATGTGCGACACGCACGTGTCTATCAAATATTTTAGTATTCAATGATCTAAAATAAAGATGTTTTTTGAATTCAAAAATTAAGAAGTCATCAGGGGACTGCCGTCGGAGCTCCACTGCGGGGATTGGGGGACGGCGAGGACAGTTGCCGAACGTCACAGCCCGAGCGTAAAAGCGGAGCAGTTGGGAGCAGCGGCGGGAGCAGGCCGACCTGACACTTACCACCGGATCATCGTGAGCTTATCCACCCATTTACATTTACAGCCCTACCCATACAAACAAACAAACAGACAGACAAGGGTGAATTTGCTTATAATCTAATGATAGGACAGTCCAGTGGGATGCTCCCACGAGGGTTCAAATCCTGGTGCTCGCACCTTTTCTTGGGATTTTCCCAGGATTTACCGGTGTTGTGTGTTCCCGTCGACAACGAGGCACTAATGGTAACTTCGGGAATCTTCAGGCCTGTCGGGTGCTCAGTCCTTCGGAGGTATTCATAGTGGTACAGTTTGCGTACATGTGTTCATAGATGTGAGTGTGCGTGCGTGTTGTGAGCTTCTGCATTGTACTGTGTAATTAAAAAAAGACAAAGGAAAGAAGTGAAAGCGCCTCGATTTAATTGGAACTTACCATGTTCTTGTCGAGGTTATGGAGCTTGATCTCGTACTCGGTGACGGTGAGTTCGAGCATGATCTACTTGGTCCTAGAATTAAAGTAGAGAACGACTGGTGTACCGCGTCCTACTACTATCAACTAAAAAGCAAAAAGCGACAAGTATATGGTGCATGATCTACACCAAGAGCATGTGTTTTTCTTTCCTTCAATCTTTCACCACCAAGAGCAGGACTACCAGATCACTAAAAAGTACATGAAAAGCGAGCCAGGCATCAAGTGAATGAAAATCAGAAATATATGTGGTGCACTTCTTTTTCCTAATTAAGAAGTGTATGCATGGAAATAGGCTAGTACTCTTCCGTAGTCTTACGAATTTGCTTCCTTACCAGCAGGGCGGAACGCCAACTTAAGCGGGTGGCTTTTATTGTGTCCGAGTGGTGCTCGTACACGTTGCCGCGCAGGAGCGCCTCCAATTTTTTTTCCCTCACACGGGCAGGCGTGACCGCGCAGGATTTTTTTTTTGCGTGGCTAGATGATTTTGTGTGGGCCCAGCAGGTATGTTGGGTGGGTACGACAAGGGCGGGTGAAAAAAGAATTATATTTTTGGCAGAAATGCTTCCCAAATTGCGATTTCTATGGTCGTTCCACCTTTTTGTCATCATGCAGCCTGACAGGTGGGTCCGGTGTGAGGGGTAAGGCGGGCCCGAATTGAGTGAGAAAAGTTTTCAATTGTTTTCGCTCCTTATAGTATAGATAAACTAACAAGTTGGCATCGTATTTTCTTTATCCATCTTAATTTATTATCCATCCTTTTGAAATCACTAATACCGATGTAAATATTGGAGCTCAAAATTAAAAACTGATATTGATACACTCGAATTTTGTTATTTGGATGGTGTTTTAATTAGTGGATGAAATCTGACCTAATAGCGAATGTCATTCGACGCTCTGTTGCACCCCTACATACAGTGTCAACCTCCGAGCTCTGTATTGGACAGAAATTGTTGTTCACCCTCTCATCACTTAGTCCTCGTCTCAACCGACTGAGCCTCTTACTCCCCACTCTCGATGGTCGAACTCTGTCTTTTTGATTATATGGCTCCTGAGTTTGGCTCGGTTGTTGACCTCACGCGGAGTCTGGGTTCTCCACTTTCTGATGCGCAGTTCCAACTCCTCCAGCGAGCTCGTCGTACCTCGTGGCACCGTTGGTTGTCGACATAGGTAACTTTGAAGCTTGATCTGGGATGGGCTCAAGCAACGGTAGCGTAGGTCCTCCTCTCTTTCCATATGGGTGCACCCCCTTCTTCATCTCATCCAATGGTATTTTCTTCCTCTCGTCCGAAAGTCTCTCTTCCTTACGATCAACGACGGTCGATGCTCCTTTCTTTTTCTTCTTCCTGCTCATCGATGGCCCCTCCTTCGTTGATGGTGCATGACGGTCGATTCTCTCTCTTCTAACTTGCAATCCCCACAAATACATAGGATGTTTCTTATATATATACATATTATATCATGTTTCCTAGGATATATATTTATTGCTTGAAATGCTATGTCCTTATTCATTGTTAAATATACCTTATCTTCTAAAATGTAACCATTATGTTTGACACTCCTTTATAACTTCCAAGATAACTACTGATCATCAATAGTAGGTAATGTTATTCATTGTGGGCATATTTGTGTTCATCATCGTGTTCATTGTGTTGTTTGGTTCTTCACGCATCACATACCAACCTAATTTCAAAAGTTTCCAAAAGATTAGAAGATATACGACAAACCAACTTGATCTCATCACTTTCATTCTTATTTGGAAGCTTACTATGATTATAGATATGTGTAGTCGAAGAATTGTTCCTCTTTATTTATTATAGAGGATCTCATGTCACTAACAGGTGGCCTATTCGCAAGCAGGCCCATGTTCTAGGGACACAAAGTCCCTCTATTGCAGAGCATGCTTATCCTAAATGGTGACATCATACTGATAATTCAATTATCTCCCTCATGTCTATTGTGCAAGATAGATATTTGCATTGGGTAGCTTAAATTTCTCCGCACATCGTGATAGCTTCTCAAATGTATCACAATACTTGTTCATATCACAATGCTTATGTTTTCTCTTATTGTCTTCCCTCTTTTGTCAACCTTACACCTTCTTGTTTTTTCAAGCATTTTGCCAATTTGTTGTAGCCATTTATGGCCACCTGCTTTGTCCACCATTGTTGTCTACTACCTCAGTTTTTCTCTGACCAAAGCAGTCGTATCACGTTGGTTGCTATCTAGGAAGCCATTGTCTCGCTTTTGATCTCCAAACCCCATATGGTTGATGCCAAACCATACTTAACATCTTCTTTGTCAAATTACTGCTATGCAAACCTACATGAATTGCTCATCAAATCTATCTTATCTTATCATCACTTGTGGCATCCGATTTTTTTGTCTCCATAAAATCCAACGGTGTATATTCTTCTCTTTTTTGGATTAAACATTAACTACTATTTTTCTTATTTTTAATTCCGAATTTATGTATTTATTAATTGTATTTGTATTGAATATGGACTCTTTGGATTTCCTTATTTTAATTCCGAATTTATGTATTCTTTGGATTAATATAGACCTTCAGATCTTCATAAAATTCAACGGTGTATATTCTTCTCTTTTTGATTAAACATTAACTACTATTTTTCTTATTTTTAATTCCGGATTTATGTATTTATTAATTGTATTTGTATTGAATATGAACTCTTTGGATTTCCTTATTTTAATTCCGAATTTATGTATTCTTTGATTAATCTAGATCTTCAGATCTTCATAAAATCCAACGGTGTATATTCTTCTCTTTTTTGGATTAACATGAGAATTTCTAGACCCTCTCGACAAATGTGGTGGCTTCTTTTTTAACAAAGATAATAGATGCGGTCTCAGCAATCACGAACAACCAGCAGCATTTAAGCCGCACACGTCTACGACAAACAAAACTCCCAGGCTCACACGACACAAGAAAGAAAATGCATCTTAACAGTTCAGACCCAAGACACAGCTAATTCATTATCCGCTTCAGCACATTCCATCCGGATTTGCTGAAAAATTCCAACACAGTCATCTCCAACCTAAGACATCCTTTCTTCAGGCTGCCTCTCTCTTCCTCTTTAGATAAGATGGACTAACTCTTGATCCAGAATTCTTAAAAAAAAACTCTTGATCTAGAAGGTTCCTCTAAACATCACTTGCAAACAAGAATTAGCTTTTGATCGTTGAAAGACCACGTCATTTCTACTTAGCCATAAAGCCTAACAAAAAGCAGCAACACCCAGAAGCACTAGATTCCTTTGCTTAAGCGAGAAACTCATAAGCCAAAGACCAAAGAGGCCATTTGTACTAACTAGTTTTCTAAAGTAAAAGGTTATGCTTATTTTATTCCACAACAAACGTACCATTGGACAATAAAAAAATAGGTGTTGAATGGTTTTCTGCCCCACGTGTGCATTCCTTCCACAGTCTCTTAGCCAAATTATCTTTAGTGAGACTACCCCTTATTTAAAATACCAAAGGAAAATTTTGATTTTAAGGGGAACTTTAACCTTCCATTGTATCGTTTCGCATGATGTAGCATTTTTGGTTGGAGGAGCTCGAGCTCGGACCAGAGATAGAAGGAGATAAGACAGGTGTGTGACATGTGGGGCTTACTAGTGTACTGCAATATATATGGAGAATCCAGTTTTAGAGAGTTTAATTATTGGGTTGCCCTTCATTTTATGAAGTTTTTATTTTTTTAGCTAACCTCTTAATCTATAAATTTAGCTAAAATTATTGCTAGTCTTTTAGAGATGCTCTAATATATCTTCACGCTACATTCTTGAAACTAATTAATACACCTTCCCATTTCGAAAAAGAAAATGGCGGCGAACGAACCTTGATGGAGTGCAACCGGGTTTCATCGTCTTGCATTGTGTGACTGTCACCTAACCAATGAAAAGTAGTAGTGTAGCGTTACTCCTTAATGACAGTTTTTAAATGTGTATTTCAAATCCATTTTATATTTCAATCGGCTTAGAGGGAGCTCATGGGGGACGTAGATAGGAAAACGTCTTGACACCAACATGTCAATATGTCACGTCGTTTTTCTTTGTCTAAACTGGCACTAACGTACCCATTTTCCTTTGTCTAAACAAAATTTACGGACAATGTTCAAAACTACCAACAGTTTGTGTAGCATAGCATCGCCCCGTCCGTCCTAAACGGCAGTACGAATTACAAGGCTATATCTGCTGGTGAAAGAATAATGTTCGGCCCAGCTCAACGTTTCTCAAACTGGACAAGATCAGTTTCCTGGAAACCCTCTAGCTCGTCAATTTCGTAAAATTTGCAACGATTTTTCAAACCTGCTGCCATTAATTTCTAAAACCTAGTTCGACAATTTTCTTAAGCCTACGTACTTTTGAAAATCTCGCAACAATATATATTTTTTAGCGAGTGTTAGGAATAATCAGTAGCAAGCTCACATTTGACTTTATGAGTTCATAGTCAGCACACTTTGATAATGATAATAGAAGCGACCAGTTCTTGAGTCCGATGACAAAACAAAAAAAGATGACACGGTCTCAGGCCTTGAAAACAAAGGCTTAAGCACCTGCTAAACCGGTCTCTCCTAACCATGCGACAAATTAAAGGGAATATCTTACGCGGCAGGTGCCAGAAAAACCATTGAACAAATGGAAAGCAGCCACTGAGAGAATTGAACGAAGCATGAGCTTGCTTGACATTTCCTTCGTCCACACAACAGAAAACGTTATGCCAGTACATGGTCGTGTTTGGAGCCGTAGGAGCAAGTGAAAAGTGCCAAAATGCGATTCCATTTTCAGATGGACATGGATTATATCTTATCTTTGTAAATACCATAATAAATACATAAAAACATAAAAGCTGCCATCTTTGCTCTCAAAGTCTAAAGTTACAAATAAAAATAAAAAACACTGTTTTTTTTTTTGTAAATTCCTCATTTCTGCCACGACTTCCGTATTACCCACCTTTGCCGTTATTATGCAAAAAAAAAACCTTGCCCAAACTCTGTTTTTTAATACGCGAACTAGGTCAACACATGCACAACAGGGTGTGTGGTGGTGGAGGACTGGTGGTGGGGGTCAGGATTTTATTTATTTTAACCATTTTAAGTAAAATTTTAAAAATAACTCATCTCAAACTATATTTCGAAGAACTAATCCTTTTGGTCGCACCAAACTCCATGTCGCGACTAATAGTTGAGTCACACCACATGAAGTGGCGCGACTAATGTACACGGTGGTAATGGAAAAAGTTGCAACTGACGTGGCGGACGGAGTTGCGCCAGCTCTCATTTTGCCATGTTTTATTCATCATTTTAATTAGTAAATGAACTCCTAAATTGTGAAATTCGAGGTGTATGATCTATATAGTGTATACGTTCCATTTTAACTATTTGCACTCCAAATCATGGTGATAAAATGAGAAATATATTGTCGAAAGAGGCTAAGTATTATTGGATAACCGCATCAAATGTGCTAAGTCGGAAAACAGGGCCAACTAGTCAACTTTGGAACTACTTTTTGAGAAATTTTACACTAAGACCTTGGATAATTTTGGACTACAAGTGAATTTTGACATTCATTAACAACCACAACTTTCCAACTTTGAAAGGAATCGGATGCTCGTGGCTAAGAGGGGGAGGGGTGAATTAGGCTTCTTAAAAACTTAACCTATGACTTCCACTACTTTGCATAAAGTAAACTAGATCAAATCTATCTAGATGTGCAATCTAAGGTTGATCTAGTGTGAAACCCTCATCCCAAAACAAGTTTTGCAACCTATAGCCAATCTTAGCATGATACTACTCTAGGAAAGTAAAGGCAAGCAAGGATTGCAAGAGAGAAATGCGAAAACGTAAAGAGGGATGAGAGGAAGCAAACTCTTGACATGGAATTTATCCCGTGGTATCAGTAGGCACTTAGCCACTCCTAGTCCACGTTGTTGAAGCACTCACACAAGAGTATTGCTTCTCAGTCACCAAGTCTCTCCCAAGAGCACCACTTGACTCGCCACAAAGGCTCACCACTAAGGCACTCGTCAAGCTCCCTTGGTCACCTTGATGCCGCCTCCACTAAGGAGCTTCTCCACTTAGGAAGGGGTCTCCACGTCCCCTGCGCAAAGTGTCCTCGCCGCTCCACACCAAGCCGGAGGGTCGAAGACGATTGCCGGTGAGCCACTTAGGCCCCAAGGCTTCCGGCGCACCTTGTACAACTTGATTCACTCAAGAATCACCTCACAAGGTAGGCACACCTTGCACTTACTCAGCTCTAAGCTAAGCCTAGCACTAAGCGCACACACACACAAAGCATGTGCAAGTCTATGGATGAGCAATTTAGCACGTGTATGGCTTGGATATGATCTTGCATGTGTCTCATACTTCTCTGCACTTTCACACAATCCAGCAACTTCAAATGGGTGAGTGGAGGGGGTATAAATAGCCCAAGACATCAAAAGAGCCATTGGCTAACGTCCACTGAAAAGTATAGCGTCAGATGAACCGATGGTCCCTTTTTCCCACCGTCGGTTCATCCGGTGCCCCTCCACGTCATCGTAGCCATTGCAAATCTGCTGACACAATTCATCTGACGCTTCATACGACGGTGCGTCGGTTCATCCGGTGCTGAAAGCTTCGCGACCAAAAACCTTCTGTTAGCTTCCTCAAGACCATCGGATAGACTGACACTTCCACTGACCATGGCGTCAGTTCATCCGGTGCTACTGAATCTGTCTTGGCGCGTCTCTGTCTTGTTTCAAACTTAGCGTCGGATAGACCGACGGTCGAACCAATCGGACCGTCGGTTCATCCGGTGCTACTGTCTTCTGCTGCTTTGCTTCTTCCAATCATCCGACGCATCTAGAAATTGGACCGTCGGATCATCCGACGGTGTCTTTTGCTGTATTCTTTACGTCTTCAACTTGCTATTACTTAACATGCCATCACTTATAGCCTCAAAATATATAGTCTTCATTTTGACTATGAACATGTTAACTTGTGGTATGACATGTTAACTTGGGCATGGTATGTTAACTTGTGATAATATCCATGGGACCTAGGAATGCCTACAAGGACATGCTAGACAATGTGATTAGTCCCATTACTTGTGTTAGCATGAATCACTAAAATCAACTCGAACAAATGGCAAATGGGGTCATGTTCGCTACAAACTTTAAGCCTCCCTTAAACTATGAATTATTTGCTTTTCTTGACCAACAACTTATCCAAAATTCTCTATGAACATCCAAATTCACTTGTTGTTCAAAAATGTCCAAGATCTTAGTGTAAAATTTCTAAAAAAAGTATGTCCAAAGTTGACTAGTTAGCTCTATTTTTTGTACTTAGCACATTTGATGCATTGATCAAATAATACTTCGCCTATTTCGAAAATAGATTTGTCATTTTATCCACCATGGTTTAGAGTGCAAATAGTTAAAATGGAACGCATACACCTCGAATTTCACAAGCTTAGGAGTTCATTTGGTAATTAAAATGATGAATAAAACATGGCTAAATGATATCTAGAGCTTCCAGCTCAGCCAGGTGAGTGACAGAGTCACGCCACGGTCTCTAGCATAACTCGTGCCTGAGTCACGCCAAGCCATTTGGTGCGACTCTGTCTGCCACGACAGCTGCGACTTTTTTCAATGCTACTGTGTACATTAGTCACGTCGCTTCATAGGTGTGACTCAACTATTAGTCGTACCACGGAGATTGGCGTGACCAAAAAGGCTAGTTCTTGAAAATATAGTTTCGGGTTAAGTCACTTTTAAAATTTTAGTTTTAAAAGGGTTAAAATAACAAAAATCGGGCATCAGCGCCATCTAGCTAGTTGCTTCATCCTTGATCTGCTGATGATCCTCCACAAGGACTATTCCTTGTCGTTGAAAACTCTTTCATTTCCCTCGCACTATATGCTCCAAACATATTATTGAGTTGAAAATCTGCATTATTATTTGCTACCTCAACTTTTCAGTCCATTTAGTTTTTGTCCTTGAGTTTACTCAAAGGAATTTATATGGATAAAGTGTCCATGGATTTTACTTTAAATGAGAAGAAACTCAAATGCGGCTTAGAAATTCAGAAAGAATTCTAGAGATATGTTGGGACACAAAAATCCCATAAAAATAACAAGAGCTTGGAAAACAACTTCTATGATAAAGCATTGTCAGATAGATTCCATGATAAAGCTGTTTCTGAACTTCGACACTAACGATGTCCCTTAATCTTGCCAGGAACCTTCTCGTGGCAAGCAGCCATATGAAAATATCCGAGCGCTATGAATGAGAACATATCACGTGCAAAGCAACATCTCTGTGAAAATCCGTGTAAATCATGACAAAAAATCGTCTAAATTCATCAAAATATCACACATGTAGATGATATGATGCTACACAACTTTATAAAATATCTTGTCCAAACTTGACTTTG
The DNA here is from genome assembly GCA_036936925.1 of Cenchrus fungigraminus. NCBI lineage: Eukaryota > Viridiplantae > Streptophyta > Magnoliopsida > Poales > Poaceae > Cenchrus > Cenchrus fungigraminus. The sequence continues at coordinate 36,521,774 of CM072780.1, read as the reverse complement.
TCTGTGAGATATAAAAATATAAGACATTTTTAACAAATTAGTTGGACAACTTTCTGACTTGAAATTTGTTATTTTTATATCTCATAAACAAGTCGAGTTTGGATTAAATATTTTATAATATTGTGTATCATCATGTCATCTACATGTGTGATTTTTTTTGGTAAATTTAGACGACTTTTTTACCATGATTTGCGCGGGTTTTCACAAAGTCGTCGGTTTGCACATGATACATTGCCGCTATGAATACCTAAACGACCAAATTAAGCTGATCACTGAAATTAATTTCAACTATAAACTTAGCTTTTGTAGTTCTATTAGTAGAATTGGTAAAAATTATGTTTTCGTGTGTATCAGATTTTGTTTGTATTTGTTCAAACTCCTGTTAAGTTTTCTTTGAATTATGCCCGATATATGTATATCCAATAAACTATGAATACTGCATTTATAAATTTCTTTGAATTTGCTCAAGCAGGCTTGGTAGCTGTTTCCGAAATAAAAATAAACGACTACTGATCGAGAGTTCCAGTAGCTGTTTCCGGAAGAGACTCTGGAGTCTGGACCTTCGAATTTGACCAACTTGTTTTCACGCAGACGTAGTACGTTCTTGTCAAGCTCAACCGCACCGCTGCTGACCGTAAGACGGCGGCTGCCATGCATGGCACTACCACCGTCAACAAGACCATCTTCGGGCCGAAGCTCTGGTACCGTCCCAAATCATGATGACAGTCAAAAGCATCCGCGCGTCTGGCGCGCGCGACGAACCAATCAACCTCTGCTAGCAGGCACAACCGGGCGGCCAAGTTGTCCGCGCAACTGCATACAGTGTGAATGAGCTGATAGCCGGCACGATCGATCAGAGGAATCCTGCGAAATTCTCGATCACCACGCGCGCGACGTCTGAATTGCAGTGCAGCCATACGCTATGCACGTCTGCTAGTCCTCGCCGTCGCCCTCTCTCCCCGGCATCTATAAATTGCAGCATCATCTCTGTCCAGCATAGACACACGCCCCACACACATTTGCGAATCGTGTTAGTAGCTAAGCTCCCAGCTGAGATCGATCGTCGTTTCAGCTACCGTCTCTCTCTCGTCATCCAGTTCAACGTACAGTTAACTGACCGATCCGCCATGGTTGCTGTGGAGGCGGCGGCGAGGCCGAGCAGGCGGTACGCGCTGCTGATGGCGGCGCACGACTCGGAGTACGTGATCAAGAGGTACGGCAGCTACCTCCACGTGTTCGTGGCGGCGTTCGGCGGGGGCACCGGGGAGGCGTGGGACCTGTACCGGGCCGTCGACGGCGAGCTCCCGGCCCCGGAGGACATCGGGGCCTACGACGGCTTCGTGATCAGCGGCAGCCCGCACGACGCGTACGCCGACGACCCGTGGATCCTCCGCCTGTGCCTCCTGGTGCGGGAGCTCCACGCCGCGCGCAAGCGGGTCCTCGGCGTCTGCTTCGGCCACCAGGTGATCTGCCGCGCGCTCGGCGGGCGCGTCGGCAGGGCCCACGGCGGCTGGGACGTCGGCGTCAGGGAGGTGGTCATCGCTGACGCGGCGGCGCCGTGCTGGTTCCTCGACGCGCTGCGCGAGCGCGGCCAGCTGCCGACCCGCGCCAGGATCACCAAGATCCATCAGGACGAGGTGGCATTAGTTCCTTGCATACTGTCATTTCCACGTGGATCTCTGCATGTAATGACACGTGTCTGATGGTGAGCAGGTGTGGGAGGTGCCGGAAGGCGCGGAGGTGCTGGCCTCCTCCGACAAGACAGGCGTGGAGATGTTCCGCGTCGGCGAGCACGTGCTGGGCATCCAGGGCCACCCGGAGTACACCAAGGACATCCTCCTCAGCCTCGTCGGCCGCCTGCTCGCCGCCGGGTCCCTCACCGTGAGTGCCATGCTTTCAGAATTCGGACTCCATTGCTGCTTGCCCTGACGAACGAAACGATGCACAGAGTCCACACCTGGCCACCTGGGTCTGAATCTCGAAGCATTTTGTTTGATTGGCCGCGCACTGACAGTGACTTCGATTTTGCCACTCTTCAGGTGACGTTCGCCGAGGCGGTGAGGAGGCAGGTGGACGCCACTGCGCCGGACAGGGAGTTCTGGCTCAAGCTCTGCAAGAGCTTCCTCAAAGCTGAAGAAGATCATGTCTGCGTATGATTCTGATACGTGTGGCATCTGGCATCTACATGTGTGGTGTCTGTGGCAATTTTGTAACGGTAGATGCATGAGATGCCCTGTTTTGGCATCAATTTATTCTGAGGCCAGTTTATACTTATGAAGTGCATGCTAATGTAAATACTACTTGGAAATTTGGAATAAACATACCTTGGTCGTCGTCAGGTTATAACCACACTTGTGCAAATCTGCTCCAAGAAAAATTTAACAGACCCTAACGAGATTGGTTGGCCGGAGCATGTTCAAGCTTCTCTTTCTTGTCACACAATTGACCCCATCTTCTCTCAAACAAAAGGACCATTTTAACAACCGGCAAAACTGCTAATAAAGTCAAGAATATACAACTTTCATGTATTGGAAGCAAGATCAGTTTATCTGACTGGAAGACCAAACGATCTGTTTGGAGCAAGTTCTGCTTATCTGTTGAAATTTCAGGGCCAATGGGAATGAGTTTTCAGCTTAACTTAGATAAAGTCCGGCAGAATATAGAAAATATAAGTTCAATCATACCCTTATACGGCATGAGAAAATATTTCTGACGAATGGCATCATCCTTTTGGTATATTAGCAATCTCCAAATCCTTGTACACTGAATGCCGAATTCCTTTCAAAGTCCGAACAATGAGACCATGACTCTCTGTTCTGTCTTTGGTCTAAGGCTGCTAATTGTAAGCAGACAGAAAATAATGCATCATCATTTGTGATTTGCACCCACTACTTTTGGAGCTTCCTCACTCAACCAGAACAGTAGCATTAAGCATACAAATAAATTAAATAAATAAAAGGAAACCATAATAAAGAATAAGCAATTAGCGCATAGAATGGGTGATTGAGAATAACATTACTAACTTCAGTGAAATACTTGGTGTTTTTACTTTCTAAGGTCTTCATTATGCAAACAACTATTTTTATTGGAATTTATGTACAAAATGTAATGAAGTTAGGAAAGTCCTTCTCAAGACAAATTTAGGTCGTGATTCATGTTTGAAAACAAAATATTCAAAAGTTTCAAAAGCTTGATCAAATATTAACTAAAACGTAAGCGTTCAGGACCGAGTCCAGAGGAAGGATCTTCTTGCATTCCAAAACTACAGTGAACAGAATATATAGTAGAATGCTAACACTTGCAAGACACTTAAATCTCCGTTGGGGCTGGATTAGATAAAATAGCATCCATCCATGTCATTCTAATGACTTTGTTTCATTTTTAGCAGCCACGCAAGTAGAAGTCAATAATAAAGTTTACCAAAAAAAAAGGAGGGGCCGGGTCGGCCTGGGGCCTCAGTTTCGTCTATTAAATGTCATGTGTCAAGCTATTGCAGTGTAGGACTGATAATTATCTGACAACTACAAAGGAACAGGTTTAGATCTACACAAATGAGCAATGTATTGCTCACTGATTGGAGAGCATGATCACTTGATCGGAACTCTGTCAGTTCACAACAAAAAAACAGCAGAATCACAATCTCAGAGAACATTTGCAGCATCGAGAAGACTCAGAAGTACAAGCAAGTCATTTGCAGCGCCTAAGAAATGCTGATAAATGACAACCCTCTTGAATTTTTAGTTGAATACAGTATTACAGTTACAGATCTGGGCGATGAGATGATACTCTGCTTGATTTATTTTGAGAGAACATTACTATTAGTTAGCTGGTGGTTGATAAGCTAGACCAACAAGGTGCATCGCCTCCAAGTCAAACTGGCGTGACTTTCCACGTTGGCACATCATGACGAGGTACATACTATATATCTTTTAAGAGTCAACAGGGGCTAAGAAAGCCCATCTGAAATTCATTTCTTCAAAGCGATATTACAAGATCAGGTAACAGCCCTCAATCAAGAGTACGGTGAGATACATATTGAAAAAAGAAAGAAGATAAGAAGCTACAAAGGATTACAATCGTAACACCTGCCTACACCAAAGAAAGAAAACTGAACAAAATCCACATTAGGGGTCGAGCAAATCATGCTCCAAAGGCGAGGCCTCTCTCCCGTCTCGACTCAGATGTCATGGGGAAGAACCACACCCACCAAGCTTGCCATGACGCATCGAGGAAGAGACCAATTGCGCAACAGATACGAAAACACCTCATTCACGGATAGAAACCAAGCACTTAGGTAGCCCAAATCAAGGCAAGAGAGGCCGACAACGGACAAGGATTAACCTCAACCTGAAACACTCCACGTCATGCCTTGGGAGACCACAACGCCAAGATCCAGCAGTGAAGAGAATGAAAACGAGGTTGTAGCAAGCAAGGCAAACCGAAAGTTGTGTGAAGGTGAAGCACCTCCCAGCTCACCGGGCGCGACACTCTTGTTGCATGGCAAATCGACACCGAATCTAGTATCGTGCGGAGGTGGAGTACCTTCTCGCACACCGAGTGTGGCGCTTTCGCTGCATGACCACCAGCACCCCCGAGGTCGAGGCAGCCACAGGCAGCTCCCCTTTCGCAAGAAGAGGAAGGAAGACAACTAGTTGAAGAAGGAGAGGACCGTTTGCGACAGCACACGGAAGCGCAACAAGCGGACTAGGTCGTTGAGGCTCGCGACAAATCTGGCACGAACAATTGGAGCTGCCATGGCCGGAACGGGGGTGCACGCACGCCCCTAGCAAAGTCGTGGGCACCAGGCAATGCAACTTCCATGCAGAGATATCATCACTATGGCGGCTGAAGAAACCACCACAGGGGAACCGGAGCAGACACCACAGAGGCCAAGGGCACACTGGGTATCGATCTGCGTGACAAGCATAAATCCCGGCGGGGGAGGGTGGGAGGCCAGGCTGTGCTGCAGCCAAGCAGCGGCATCGACGGTCGACCAGCGCGAGAGCAAAAGCCGGAAGCAGGAACTAGAACAGACGATTACTAAAATGGGCATACGCCCAGAACTAGAATGGGCCGGGGAAGGAAGTGGAGAATGAAGGAAAAAGATTACTAGTGTGAGGAGTGGATGCTGCAGCTCAACGACGGCGACGGGCGGAGGACGCCGGGGGAGGGGGCTCGCGCGGGGTACGAACGCGTCACCTCGAGTCGAGATGGGAGGGAGGCCGAGCGGAGAGCTACGTGCTAATGTGCTATAACACTGACATTTCCACGTATGCCACTTCCTTGCACGCCGTGGCGCGAGCTCATCACAGCTTTTCAGAGTTCGTCTACTTCCTCGGCTTTTCCTCGAGTTCGTCCGCTGCAAGCCTGCAACGCAACTAAGATAAAGGAATAGTAAATGAGTTCTCTGCTCGGCTTCCTTCGTAAGGAAGGGAAAGGCGACTCCGCTTCCCTCAGCTCCCGTCTCGGCCCCCTCCCGTCCGCCTCCGGCGAGCTCGCCGGAGCGCGCCGAGAGAGGGGTCGCCGCCTTCGTAGCCCTTAGTAGCAGTAGCTAGTAGTAGGTTTTTACCTTCCTGTGCCTCTGTGCTTCGCCTTCATGGCCTCGCCCTACCTCGTCGTCGCCTTCGTCGTCGGTGGAGTCGCCTTCGCGATTCTCGCCGCCGCCTCCGTCGATTGCTCGGTATGTGGTAATAAAATAAATACTCCCCTCCATCTCGCAGATCCCCCTTCCTTCATCCCCGTTGCCGCTCCACCTCGCCGCCGCTGGGATCTGCTTCGCTTCGATCCAAAATCACCGCCCAGCGCCACCCCCAACCAGCAGCCTATCAACTCGGCGTACCCCTCTTCAACTGGGATCTTGCAGATCTGGTGCCGATTCAGCAGTTTCGCCATCCCCTGGGATCCTGGCGTGAGCTTCTTCTACCTCTGGCGTCTTCTCTAACAGCATCTTTCGACCGCCGGTGTGTGCTGCCCCTGCAAGCTCACGATTCCCAGCTTCAACCGACGCTTTGCGCGGTCAGTCCACCCGGGTGTACGCGTCTCTGACGCCCCTGCGACCCTCCACCGACGAAATCGTCTACTCCGACACCGGCGTCTCTGCTTCTTCCTCTTGTGGTTGAAGAAGGACTTCGTTATAATTTGGTTCTTTTGAGGACCTATATGTAATTTGGCTGCTGTTTTAATATATTCAGTGTTTCTTGTCAAAAAACGCAACTAAGATTTTTTTTTTGGGTTTGTTGACTTGGTCGGTGTGATTGCAGCTGTTGACTTGTGCACTTGTAGGACAGTGACTCACTGATGCCACTTGCCCAACTGTAGTGAACATGACCCCATTTTCCATTTGCTTAAGTTGAGTTTGGTGATTCATGCTAACATAAGTAATGGGACTAACCACATTGTCTAGCATGTCTTTGTAGGCATTCATAGGTCTCATGGATGTTACCACAAGTTAACATACCATGCCCAAGTTAACATGTCATACCACAAGTTAACATACCATGCACATGTTAACTTGTTCATACCAAGTGATGGCATGTTAAGTATGTTAAGTTGAAGCAATGACAAGTTGAAGACGCGAAGAAAAGGAAGAAAAGACACCGTCGGATGAACCGACGGTATCCTAGAAGCGAGCGTCGGAGCACTTGGTACACTGTGCAGAGGTTGAAATCAATTGGCACCGTCGGATGAACCGACGGTCCATTTTGTAGATGCGTCGAATGAATCGCAGAGGAGAAGCAGCGAAGTCAGAAGCGTCGGATGAACCGACGGTCCATTGGAGGGCACCGTCGGTCTATCTAGTGATCCAGTTTGAACAAGACAGAGACGCGCCAAGACTGGAGCAGTAGCACCGGATGAACCGACGGTGGAGCAGCGGTTCATCCGACGGTCTCGTGGGAGCTAACAGTAAAGTTTTGGCGAGGAGTCTTTCCGCACCGGATGAATCGACGGACCGTCGGTGTATAGCGTCGGAGCAGTTGTGTCAACGGTCATGTGCAGTGGAGGGCAACGGCTAGTAGCACCGAATGAACCGACGCTTGGAAAAGTATAGTGTCGGATCATCCGATGGTACTACTTTCAGCATCTTTTAGCCAACGACTCTTTGGACGCCTTGGGCTATTTATACCCCCTCCACTCACCCATTTGAGGTTGCTGGATTGTGTGGAAGTACAGAGGAGTGCAAGACACCTAGAAGATCATATCCAATCCATCCAAGTGCTAAATAGCTCATTCATAGACTTGCACATACTTTGTGTGTGTGCTTAGTGGTAGACTTAGCTTAGAGTTGAGTGAGTGCAAGGTGTGCCAACCTTGTGAGGTGATTCTTGAGTGAATCAAGTTGTACAAGGTGCGCCGGAAGCCTTGGGGCCTAAGTGGCTCACCGGCAATAGTCTTCGACCCTCCGGCTTGGTGTGGAGTGGCGAGAACACTTTGTGCGGGGACGTGGAGACCCCCCTTCCTTGGTGGAGAAGCTCCTTAGTGGAGGCGGCATCAAGGTGACCAAGGGAGCTTGGCGAGTGCCTTAGTGGTGAGCCTTTGTGGCGAGTCAAAGTGGTGCTCTTAGGAGAGACTTGGTGACCGGGAAGTAATACTCTTGTGTGAGTGCTTCAACAACGTGGACTAGGGGTGGCTTAGTGCCTACCGATACCACAGGATAAATCGCGTGTCCAGAGTTTGCTTCCTCCCATCCCTCTTTACGTTTCCGCATTACTCTCTTGCAATCCTTGTTTGCCTTTACTTTCCTAGAGTAGGTTGACTATAGTTTGCAAAACTTGTTTTGGGATGAGGGTTTCACACTAGATCAACCTTAGATTGCACATCTAGATAGATTTAATCTAGTTTACCTTATGCAAATTAGTGAAGCTATAGGTTAAAATTTTTAAGTTGTTTAATTCACCCCTTCTCCCTCTTAGGCTACGAGCATTCGATTCCTTACACCAACTTTTTCATTACAACAGTAGTTGGACTAGAACAGTGAGAACTAGCGTCGGAGATGTCACGTATCCATATCTGCAGTTCCTCGAACACATGCGCGGTCTGCCTCTTCTGTATCCGATATCGAGGCCCCAAGAGCCAAGAAGAACGAAAGAGAATCTGCAGTTGCTCACTCCTGATGCTAGTCTTTTTTTTTTAAGTAAACCTGATGCTAGTCTTTTGGCCGCAATTTTTTTACAACTTTTAACCATTCATCTTATTTAAAAAATGTATTGCAAACATACAAAGAGAAATTATACAAAGGAAAATTTTAGGATACTTAACTTTTATAAGTCATCCATCCGGTGAAATCTAACGGTGGTAGTACCGTAATATATACCGGTAAGGGTAGTACTAGTTTGGTGAACCCAACAATTAATTGATCTATTGTTTTTTAAAATCATACTAACATACATATATAGCATGTCACAAATAAAGTAGATAATACTTACAATTTTTTTAAATAATATGAATGTTCAAAGTTGCAGAAAAAATTAATGACGAATATTTTGATACGAGGGAGTATAATATATATAGAGTAAAATACACTAGAGGTCCATCAACTTGTAAGGAGGTGTCACTTAGGTCCATCAACTCTCAAAATGCATTTCTAGGTTCATGAACTTGTTGAGTCATTCACCGCAGGTTCATAATTGTTCAGATATGATTGTACTGGTGACATGACATGATGACTTGGCTCAAGAAGCATCTTCTAGCTGAGGCATTTCAATGAGTAGGTTACAAATGGGCAACACATATCTGGACAGTTATGAACCTGTTGTGAATGACTCAACAAGTTCATGGACCCAGAAATACATTTTAAGAGTTGATGGACCTAAGTGACACCTCCTTACAAGTTGATGTACCTCCGGTGCATTTTACTCTATATATAACATGATCCACCTCCAAGAAGCAATGCTAATCCGATCCTCATGTCACAGAAGTTAGGTCATCTTCCTAGCGCTAGCCGTCATGGCATAAAATGCGCCTGATCAGAAATGTGAATGTCGTGCGTCAATCTAGCTAGCTAGTTTTTTTTTACAACAAGCTAGCTAGTTAAGTGGCCGTCACTGGCAATGTATATATGCTCATCATCTCACACGAGGTGCAGTGAAACGCATGCACAACAATATGCCCCGATGTTATGTGTCGCTTTAGCGACAAAATACCCGGTTGTCGCTGAAGCGCACTGGGGCCGCGGTTGTGGGGGCCGCGGGGGGCTGGGGGCGGGTGCTTTCTTTTTTTTTCTTCTTTCTTTTTTTTCTTTTTTATGTTTCTTTCTTTTGCTTTCCTTTTTCTTTCTTTCTTTTTTTCTTTTTTATGTTTCTTTCTTTTTATTATTCTTTTTTTCCTTTTCTATTTATTTTTCTTTTTTCTTTTTCTTTTTTATTCATATTTTTATGGAACGCTTTTTCTGTTATTCTTTTTTATTTTTTGTTCTTGTTTTTCTTTTTTATTTATATTTTCTTTTCTAATATTATTTTTTCTGTTTCATTTTTTCTTTCTTTCTTTTTATTCTATTTCTTTTATTTTTCTTATTTCATTTTTATTTCTCTTTCCTATTTATTTATTTATTTATTTATTACTTTCTACTTTATTTTTTCTATTTCCATTTTTTCTATTCTTTCTTTTTTAATATTTTTCCCTTCATTAATATTTTTATTACTCGAGATGAGATGTAAATTTGTTCTCACTATAATAATAAGTTGTTCCGGCTATAAGTATCTTGTTCGGGCTATAATAACAACTTGTTCTGACCCTTGTTCTGATTTGTTCTGACACTACATTTGTTTTTGTTCGAGATGACAAACAAAATTGTTCCGACTATAATAGGATTTTGTTCTCCCAGTTATTCTCATTTGTTCTGACACTTTTTTTGTTTTGTTCGAGATGACATACAAACTTGTTCTGACTATAATAATAAGTTGTCCTGACTATAGTAATATCTTGTTCTGTCTATAATAATAACATGTGTCTGACCCTTGTTCTGATTTGTTCTGACACCACATTTGTTGTTCGGGATGACATATAAACTTGTTCTGACAGTTGTTCTCGTTTGTTCTAGCACTTCATTCATTTTGTTCTAGCGATAACAGAATATATAACCGTAATTAAAAAATACGAATAAAAAAATTTGTCAAAATAGAGTCAAGTGAGATCTTGTTTCGAAGTTTTTATTGTCAGAAATCCAATGGTGCGATCGGAATTTAATTTTGATGTTTGGTTTGTGATTTATAAATTTTTTTAGTTTAAATCAATATTGTATGTGGCTGATGTCATCAATTTTGTTTTCTTTTGCATGCATGCACTCCAACCTCCAAGTCTTCAGCGACACCTAGCTATTTTGTCGCTGAAGCGACCTGCAACAGCACCCAACAATGTGCGCCATCTTCATCCCTATCCTCCACTGCCCTGCGCTTTTCCAATGTTTAATCTCAGTGGCGCCGGCCTTTTTGCTAGTGCAAGTGGCTCCGATTTACCCTCTTTTCTTAAAAAAAATTCTGATTTACCCTCTCCGTTTCAAATTTAATTCATTCCAACCTTCTTGAAGAACCAAATAATTGTATTTGATCAAAATTATAGAGAGGATCACAAAGGTTTATAGCACCGACTAGATATACTACTTGTATAAAGGTATATTTAATGTTAATAAAGAAACTAATGGAATTTATTTGGCATCATGAATGCTAGTATTTTATTACATAAATTTGATTAAATTTGAGCTGTTTTGACTTTCCAAAAAAGTTAGAAGAGTATCTTACAATTTGGAACTGAGGGAGTAGTTATTAGCGAGAAACTTACGCTAGTAATATGTAAGCATATGGCTTCGCAATTGTGACATTCGAAATAATAGCTTTGCTGTTTTGGCATCCCAAACATGATGTCACTTTTTTTTTGTATTCTTTTTTTCTAATATGTTTCCTTTTCTTTTTCATTATTTGGGCATATGACCATAATGCCTTCCGCTTCCTCCCATTTTCTTTCTTCGCAAAACCAGCAAACCGCTCGCCTTGCCAAAACACCTCCCAGTCGCCAATCGCGTTAAAGTTGTTGAAGCCCTTTCGAGAAATTTTTTTAACCAGTTCGATAAATTGGGTGCTACTCAAATACTCCATTAAGCTAAGTCAGAAGGCCTTTCGAGGATTCGAATCCGAGTCTATTGAATACTACTCAGGTACTATAACCATTAGACTAGGCCAAAGGCCTTTTCACACACGGTTCAATGCAAGCAATGCCTTAAGAAAACATGCCTAAGAAAACGGACATGATGGTTACCATGAGTCAATGATGCAATGAGAGTTTGTCAAAAAAAAAATGATGCAATGAGACATGTGCCGTGCGTCTGCAGCATCCATGTACAATCATTGAGTTAGCAAATGCACCACAAAGTCATCCATCTGAGATTTTGCAGCGATTAGAATAATAATTTATAGATCGGGATAATCGAGTTAACAAGTACAAGTCAACTTTGATATTTTAATTTGCATGGGATCGGCCATCGATATGAAATATGATGTGATAACTAATTGGTACTCCATCGATTTTAAATTGAATAAAGTGCATGGTCTGTCTTTAAACTTGTTTGGTCAGTTAGGTCTCCATACTCTTAAAATGCATAGTTAGGGTGCCATTTGGGCCTATATACTCTCAAAGTGTAGATTTAACTCCCTAAACTTGACTTCAGGTGTCACATAGGTCCCTAAACTTGAAATGCATTGTGATCCCACTAATATAATTAATATGATAAGATCAAACTTTATGTTTTAAAGCAAGTCATCATTTTCATTAAATTTTTTTACATGTTTTATTGCTTCTTTAGTTCACCCCTTCTAGTAGTAATTTATCTTAAAAATCCCTAATTTAAGTTTAGTAATATGCAACCATTACTCAAATTTGAACAATCTTTTAAAAATAATTGAGCATGCCTATCATGTGCACCTATATGATATTACCTCCAAAGTAAAAGAATATCAGTCTTTTTGGATTCATCATATCAATATTCTACACATACTGTGATTTGAAACACATTTTATTTTACTACAGTTAATTATATGGCAGCGTATCATATGGAAACCAACTATTTTGTGCAAACTTTGGAAATTCTAATAAGGAACGCAGGATCTAGATCCAACGGGCTGGAGACAGAGGTGAGGACAATTTACAACAAACCGCCCGCTGGTCCCCTGCTCATCGCGGTAGTTTTACAAATTGCCCCCTCCCTTTGATTATCGCGAGACGCCACCGCAGCCCGCAGGAGGAGCGCCGCTCAGTCCCTCGCGAGACGCCGCCGCCAACCAGTCCATCGCGAAACGCCGCCGCCAACCAGTCTATGGCGCCGGCGCCTCAACTCGTCCCACGCCGGCGTCGAGGAGGGAGCTGGGCGGAAGCGGTACACACGGCGAGCGAGCGCCTCGCCGAAGTGAGCTGTTCGCTCTTGCTCTTGTTCCGTTGTGAATTGTTGCTGCATGTGTGGCTCGGGTGTCTGAGATCCGAGGTCGTGTTCTCCTCGCCGAGGAATGCAGCCCCTACGTGCTTCGAACTGTTGATGGATCTGTAATTCTGTGTACATTTTTCTTCTCCCCTTTTTCGTTTTTTTTTGTTTCATGATGGCGTTGTGTTCTGCAGATATCTCGAGCAATCTGCAAATTTCAGATGCCTGACATTTAGTTCGAATGTACAAGATGGTGTTGTTTCCGTTGCCGCCCACGGCACCCATCCCCGTGGCCATCTCGAGCTACTCCAGCTTCTGCGCGACGTCCGCCATGTCCGACGTCCGCTCCTTGTACCCGAGCGCGGCCAGCAGCTCATCCAGATCCTCATCCTGCTCCCCCATGCCCGCCGCCACCGCCATCATCTTGTCCTTGAAGGAGCCCATGTCGTCGCCGCTCCGCGCGGCGCCCTACTTTCTCTGCCCCGTCCACGGCGGGGGCGCGGCGCCCTGCTTCTGCCTTGTCAACGGCGGGGGCGTGACATCCTGCTTCACTCCGCGGCGGCGGCGCGCCGAAGGGGTGAAAGCAACTCGAGGGGCGGCGGTTGATTGAAGAAAAGAGAAGCGAATCGGGAAAGGGGGCAATTTGTAAAACTACCGCGATGAGTAGGGGGCTGGCGGGCGGTTTATTGTAAATTGCCCCCACATCTATCTCCAGCCTTTGGATCTGGATCCTATGTTCCTCATTGGAGTTTTTAAAGTTTGCACAACGTGACTGGTTTCCATAGGATACGCCGCCTAATTATATAAGTGTAAAATGAAGTTTTTATCAATTTTTATGGTAAAAAGGGTTTTATCAATTTAATTGGGATGACAATGACTTTAGCAAGTATATGGACCTAAATGACACAAGTCAAGTTTAGATGGATAAATCTGCACTTTGAGAATATATGGACCTAAATGACACCCGAGCCAAAGTTTAGGGAGCCAGAAATGCATTTTGAGAGTATAGGGACCTAAGTGACACATCCGAACAAGTTTAAGGATCACCAGTGCATTTTACTCTTTCAAATTTTAGATCATTTTAGCTTTTATAGATTCTTATACATTATTATGCATCTAGATAATCAACCACTCTATGCAAACTATAGAAACTCTAATCTAGACCATAAGATCTCCATCTGATGGATGGATGTGGAGGTAGGACAAATTTACAATAAAACGCCCTCGATTAGCGAAAAAAGTCTACTTCACCCCCAACCTACGAGGGCTGGAACATATCACCCCCCCAACCTATGAAAATGGACTTTTTACCCCCTGAACTTTCTAAAACAGGACAAATCACCCCTGAAGCAGTTTTGAAAAATCATAGTAAATCACAGAAAAATCATAAAATAAAAAATCAAATTGCGTTGGACTTCAAATTAATAGTTCTACGCAGTGAACATACAATATGGAATGCTTTAGTACATATTTTTTGTTGTAACTTTAGATCTATGCTTTTCTCCATAACTGTAAAAAAATGTACTAAACATACCATATTATATGTTCATTGTGTAGATGTACTCATTTAGAATCCAACACAATTAGATTTTCCATTTTATGATTTTTTTGTGATTTACTATGATTTTTCAAAACTGCTTCAGAGGGTGATTTGTCCTATTTTAGAAAGTTGAGGGGGTAAAAAAATCCATTTTCATAGGTTGGGGGTGAAGTAGACTTTTTCCCTCAATTAGCCTTCCTAAATTTATTCTTTTGCAAATGAACTCCTCCCTACCGTCTGGATCAGGAGACCCCGCGTCGATTCGTTTCGCAACCGGACGCGCGACTCGCGGTGGGTACGTCAGATTCGTTTCCACTTTCCATGGACGTGCGCCGGCGCCTCCAGTCCTTCGACGCTGCCCAGTCCCGCTGCCGCCGTGTACGAGGAGAAGCCCGGCGACGGCATGGATTCCGGCGCGCGTGACGGCGAAGGCCACCGCGGGGTCATCGTGAACAAGAACCTACCTGATAGCCATCGTGGGGGACACAATCAAGGACAACATCACGACCATCGGGCTCCTGGTGCTGCCCACCTGGGACGAGCTGCTTTTCGTGCTCCTCCTTCCTCCTACGCTTTGTCTGCTGAATCTCATCACGGCTACCTGTGAACTATGAACTGTGAATTGAACTATGAACATGCTGAAAGTTTATTCTGGTGAAAACCAGGCAGCGTATCTGTTTGGCTTTTTTTTTTCCAGCGAGGGCTATGCCCGAATTTCATTACCAACGAGCAATGAAATTACAGAGTTTTCGAATAAAAGATTGTTAACTGTCTACTTATTACAACTTCAAGCAAAACCAGACACAAAGGGTCTGCCACACACCAGAAACTTAGCAACGCATAACTGCCAAAGATCACACCTCTAAACGTCTAGCAACGCACCGCTGAACAGATGCAGCCGGCTCGACAAAACCAAAAGAAAAAACCCCAGTCGCAGCTGGATCACTGCAGTAGAACCGCCCCGTCGTCCACAGCTTCCGAATCGCGGTGTGGATGGAAGTGAAGCGCAGTGACCTTCATTGCTTCAGCTCCCGCCTCCAGGCCTAGCTTCTCGCTCTCCTTGTGAAGACCTACCCAGAATATGATGAGGGATGAAGCTAAGCACACTATCTCAGTAGGAGACTTTATTGGCTTTTTTTCAAAATACACCGCATTTTGACTTTTCCAAATAGCCCAGCAGATTGCTGACAATCCAGCAAAATGAATCTTGTTATTAGCAGGCATATACTTTGCAACCCATTCCCAAAACTGTGAGAAGGAAGCAGGCCTGCAAGGGGCTTTAATGGTAAAAGAAATCAAGCTCCAGATGTATCTGGCAACTGAGCAACTGAAAAAGAGATGTTCAATGTTTTCCTCTTCATTGCAGAAGTAGCACCTTTTATCCCCAGTCCAGTTTCTTTTGGATAGGTTATCCTTAGTCAGGATTGCATTTTGTTGAATTAGCCACAGGAAAATCTTTATTTTCAGAGGAATTTTAGATTTCCACAGTTTCTTGTTGGGATCATCTGTTTCACCACTGAACATATGTTTGTACATTGATTTAACAGAAAAGTTCCCTGATTTTTCCCAGACCCATCTCACAGTGTCTTTTTCATTAGAGAGAGGACAAGCAGCTAGCATATCCCTCAGTTGTCTCAGCTGGTTTTGAGCTCTCTCATCCAACCATCTGCGAAAGTTCAACCTCCATCCTCCTGCTGCCATACATGCCACACTTTTATCTTGTTCTGTACATATTTCGAACAGCTCTTTGAATTTGTCCTTCAGCGCTATCACCCCACACCATGGGTCCTCCCAGAAACTAGTGCTCTGGCCATCCCCAACAGATATTATTCTCCCCTTTAAATACAAATGTTTGACCTTCATCAAGTCTTTCCAGACTGGGGAGTCCTTGACATTATTTTTCAGAGTTGTGATCCCTTTTACTATTTTGTACTTCTTTCTTATTATTTCCTGCCACAAACCTTCCTCATGTTCCAGCTTCCACCACCATTTACATAAGAGACTAAGGTTCATCTTCCTTAAGTCTTTTATGCCCAAGCCACATTTTTGTTTGGGTCTGGTAGCTTTGATCCACTTCACTAGGTGGTATTTCTTCTTTTCTCCTCCTCCCTGCCAGAAAATTTTTTTCCTGGTCCTATCCATCTTTTTCAATATTGTCTTGGGGAGGAGGTACATTGACATGTAATAAGTGGGAATGCTACTCAAACTTAAGTTTATTAGTACCAGTTTCCCCCCAAAAGAGAGGGCACTTCCCTTCCAGCCATCTAATCTTTTCACCAGTTTTTCATCTACCGGAAGCCAATCAATCACATGCAATTTAGAGCTTGTTACTGGGACTCCCAGATATTTTATTGGCCATACACCAGTGGCACAATTCATGATGTCAGCAAAATCAATAGCCTTCTCACAATCATGAGAAATCATGAGAGCTTCACTTTTGTTGAAGTTGATTTTTAGGCCTGACATTTTTTCATAAAAACAAAGTAGCAGTTTCATGTTCTCCACAGACTGCATATCATCTTCCAAACAGAGAATAGTGTCATCTGCATATTGCAGTACAACAATCCCATGTTTAACATATTCAGGCACCAAACCCTTGATCAAACCATTTTCTTGAGCTTTGTGAATCATTTTGGCCAAGCTGTCTGCTGCCAAGTTGAAAAGAAGGGGAGACAGAGGATCTCCTTGCCTAACCCCTT
The DNA here is from genome assembly GCA_036936925.1 of Cenchrus fungigraminus. Classification (NCBI taxonomy): domain Eukaryota; kingdom Viridiplantae; phylum Streptophyta; class Magnoliopsida; order Poales; family Poaceae; genus Cenchrus; species Cenchrus fungigraminus. The sequence continues at coordinate 36,505,132 of CM072780.1, read as the reverse complement.
TTCCACTTTTGAAATAGCTGCCTATGTTGCCATTGATCTGAACACTAAGGGTCCCACTTGTGACCACTATTTCCACCCATTTGCACCAGTTCTCATTAAAACCCCTTTGTTTCATCATTTCAAACAAAAAGTCCCAGCTAATTTTGTCATAAGCCTTTTCAAAGTCCAGCTTTAGTATGAGCCCATCTTTCTTTTTTTGTTTCACATCATGTAAGATCTCATGTAAGGTTAGCACTCCATCCATAATGTTTCTCCCCTTAATAAAGGCCGATTGACATCTGTGGATAATTCTACTCATACAATTTTCAAATCGCATCATCAAGATTTTGGTTATAATTTTGAAACTCACATTGAGCAGGCAAATTGGTCTGTACTGCTGAATTCTGGCTGCCTCTTTGGATTTCGGAATCAAAGTTATAGTTCCGTAATTAAGTCTCCCCACATCCAGTTTGTGTTCCCAGAATTCTATCAGCATATCAAACAAATCTTGCTTGATCACCTCCCATCCAAATTGGTAAAACTCTACAGGTATGTGATCAGGCCCGGGGGCCGTGTTGGTTTCCATGGAGAAAACAGTTGATTTCACTTCTTCCATGCTAAACTGTTTGGCTAACATCTCGTTTTCCTCTTCTGTTATTTTTTCATCTGGTGACCAGCACTCATAGTCTAGGCTTAGTCTAGGCCAAAGAGTGGCTTGTTTGAGGGTCCAAATAGATTTTTGTAGTAGTTAGTTGCATGATTTATGATTTTTGTCTCATTATGAAGCACAGAGGTATCAGTCTCCAAATGAAAAATCATATTTTTCCTCTTCTTCCCATTGGCAAATCTGTGGAAAAACTCTGTGTTGCTATCACCTTGCAGCAACCAGTTTTGGCTGGATCTCTTATGCCAATATAACTCCTCTTCCTCTAACACCCTTAATAACTCTATTTGTATAAAGGTCTTCCTTTCCAAGAGGGAAGTAGGAAGGCTTTCTTCTTCTTCCCTTTTTTCTAGGTTTGCTAGTTCCTCCCTCAAAATGGCTTTATATCTCCTGGTTTGGCCCCTGATATTTTGCCCCCCAACCTTTTAGAAATTTTTTCATTCTGTTTAGCTTGATACACCATTTTTCCACTGCATTTTTTGCTCTCACCTCTCTCCCCCAGATTTCCACTAACTTAGGGTGGTAATCTGGATGTTTAACCCAAGCAGTTTCAAAGCAAAAATGCTTTGTTTTTTCTTTTCCTCCAAATCTGATCTTAATATCAGAGGATTATGATCAGACATTTCCCTGGGATTTTCCCTTAAATTTGTCAGGGGAAAGGTTCTTTCCCATTCAGTGCTTATGAGCACTCTATCCAATTTTTCCAAGGTTGGGTCACTCTGGTTGTTGCTCCAAGTGTACCTCCCTCCATTTAGAGGCAGGTCTCTAAGCTCATATGTGTTAATAATCCAATTAAACATGTCAGTGAATCTATTGCTGGTAAAATTTTTGTTTTTCTCATTGCTGAATCTTAGAATATTAAAATCCCCTCCAATTAGGGTGGGGATTCTAATCTTTGCACAGATTTCATCCAACTCAGCTAAAAAGGAATCTCTTCTGTCCTCATGAGCAGGACCATATACCATCACTAGCATCATATTTTTCCCCAACTTCTTGTCTTGCACCTCTACTGAAATTGAAAACTCTTTTTCTTCTACTTTGACAATGTCAAATCTGTCTTTTTTGATTCCACATAATATTCCACCAGATCTGCCTGTTGAGGGCAACCAATGCCAGGCAAACTGTTGATGTGGGTCAATTAGTCTGAAAAATTTGTCAGTGTACTTTTTCCTCATTGTTTCCTGTAGACCAATAAAGTCTGCTTTATATTCTGTACATAAATCCTTCACCTTAGTTGCCATCCCTTTTTTTTGCTACCCCCCTACAATTCCAGATCAGACCTATCATTTTGTGTATCTGTATTCTATTTTCCTCCCTTTTCTGAGATAATATCTTGAGCTTTGCCTTGATATATCTCCTTCAAGGGGGTCAAGCCCATCAATAGGTTGGGATGACTTGCCCTTGGTTTTGTTATCTCTTACTGGGGTCTTTTTTTTGTGTCTTTTTTCCCTCCTACTGGATACTATTTGGAATCCTTCAGAGTCAGAGGGATCAGAAGTATCTGATTTCCATTCAATGTATTTCATCTCCTCTAAGGGGAGGTTTTCTGTTTCCCCATCATCTTTCTCTTCATTCAGACTTTGTGCTCTAGTTTTGAGATCATTTCTAGCTATTTCTAAATCTTTCAGAAGGTCAAAATGTTCTAATTTTGCACTGGAGGTATTACCTCCCATTTTACCAAATTTAGAAACAAGAGTTAAATTGTCTAGAACTGCAAAGGAGTTCTTAAGTTTGATGTTGTTACCTTCCAGATTTTTCTTCTTGGCCACCATGCTTGCCTTGTCTGCAATTTTGACCCCCCCAGGCTTTGGTTCTTGACTCTTTCACTCTGTCTGACAGCTTGCTCTTCTTTGTTGATTGTGCATCCTCCTCCCTCAATCCCCCCAGCCACTGTTGCTTCTTCCATTCCTGTCTTCTCTGTGGGCAAGCCTTGAGGCTCTGGTTCTATCACTTCATCTTCAACCAGAGAGTCCCAGTTTGGAGATTCCTCCAGTGAAGCCATCATCTCCTGACCTTCACCCAGAGACCACTGCCCTTCAGGTAGGTGCAGTTCACTTTGAGTATCCACTATACCCATCAGTTTATCCTTTTCCTCATTGTTGGTGCTCAGCTGTTGCAGGTTAATGTTGTTGCTGTTCTCTCCTTCCATTCTCTCTTTCATTTCTTGTTCTAGATGTGTCTGAGTATTCTTGAGCATCCCATCCTCTTGGCTAGATATGTCCACAACTGGAGCTTCTTGTGTTCCTGTCTCAGGACTGGGGGTCTGCTCCTGTGTATGGATAATTTCTTCAGCCTCTTGCTCTTGCCTTTCTATTTCTTCCAACTTTTCTGGACTCTTGTTCTTTGACCCCTCTTTTTCACTGGAGCCTGCTGCCATGGCAAATTTTGCCTCAATGACAGCAAGAGGATCATACTTGTACTTGCATAGGTTTGTCCCATAATGATTAACAACCACTGAGTTTGACTCACTTAATTGCATTCTATATATATATCCTTAATTTCCATCTCTTTGAATGTGCCAAAAGTGAAGTGTTCTCCACCAGGGGAGATTAGCTCATCAAAACAGCTTGGGCTGCTACTTTGTTCACTGCCCACCATGTCTTTCCCTTGACTCCCATCCAGCTGCATGTTATCTTCCTAGCTTGGCTGTTCAGTAGCACTTTGCTCTTTTGTGAGTTCATCTTTTTTTCCACTTCATGAGTGATGCCTTCTGCCCAAGCATTGTGTTTTCTACCCTGATATTGGGATGAGGTTCCAGCTTCAGAATTGTTCCCCCCACCATTGTTCTCCTGGAAAGCTTTCCCATCTCCTTTCTTATGTTTTTTTGGTGAGGGTTTATCATCTTCATCTCTTTCAGTGGTTCTTGTCCATGTGTTCTAAGGAGTTTTGTTCTGGGTATCAGCAGGTACTTCTCTCTGAAACAAAAAGTCATAGAAATGCATATCTAGTAGACCTTCCACCACAGCAGGGACCTTTGTTATGTCCTTGCACCCAATCTTCACTCTGACATATTCCCATCTCTTGATATTGGGTTTGTCCACCTCCAAAGGTATCCCAACCAATGAGGCTACATAGAAAATTCTTTTTTCAGTCCTTTTTTCCATGGGAATCCCAGAAATCCTGAACCACGCCGACTCTATTTTGGCCTTAGCTCCAGCATATGGGTTTCAGGGCTCAACTTTGAATGTTACTCCTGGCACAGTGCCCATTTGCATCCTAGAGAAAAAGGCCAACTCTTCCACCTTCTTGGCTGTTGGGAACTTCATTTGGTATTTGTTTTCAGACACCTTTTTTGCAAACCATCTCCAAGTGGAACTTGGTCCAGCTTGAGCTTTAAATTCTGCCTCAACCTGTCTAGCTGTAGCCACCCCTTGCTTTATAGTGATTAGTGCAAAATTGGAGTTATCTTTGGATGCTTCTCCAGGCTCATCATCGTGAATGATGTGAAATCCCAACTCAGGTGCTGCTAAGCCACAATAAGGTGCAATACATTCCCAAGGGAGAGTCTCACTACAAGCTCTGGGTACATGGCCTTCTTTCTTGCATCTGGAACACACTACAGGCTTGAAGCATTCCTCAGATTTGTGTCCCACTCTTCCACATCTTTTACAGAAGCCTGGAGTAGATTTGTTGTCTTCTATGGCTTTCCCTTCCTCTTTCTTCTTGGGGTTATCCTTGTCTGAGCTTCCAGATGTTACTTCTTGTGCTTCCTTCCTGGGTGGAACTCTGCCGTCTCTGTTTTGCTGTTGTTGAGTTCTTTCTTCTTCAGTCATCTTTTCTTCTCTACCCTGATTTAAGTTCTACCTCAAATCAAACTGTGTCTCTCTGGGGTCTTGCTAGTTTTGATTTCTCTCTTGATCTCTCTGTCTCCAATGTTGGAACGGCTGCCTTCCGCCTCTAAAATTTCCTCTTCTGTCATCCCAATGCCTGAAGTTAGGTCGCTGCTCAAAGTTTTGCTCGGATCCCCCATAACCTCTTCCAGTTCTTCCTCTCCCATGTGGCGGCCTCTGCATCCCTTGGTCCCTCCCTTCCATTCTGGATGTCCGCGGTGGGTTGCTTCGTAGAACTTGGGCGAAGGATCTGGAGTCTCCTCCAAGGGTCGACCACTGATGATTCACTCCACCAAGGGGAGCGGGATCACAAGGTCGACCTGGAAGCTTTTCCTCTTGAATCACAACTGCAATCTCACTGCACAAACCCGTAGATGCACTTCTCTTCCACAGATGTGATAGATCGAATCCCCCTAGTAATCCTGCTTTAGGGTTTCGACTTCCTTCCCCTTCGAACTCAGAGGGTTCGGCGGGTTAGGGTTTGTGGAATTTTGAGGTGGTGGGGTTTGCGGCAGGTTAGGGTTTGTGGGATTTTGTGGTGGTGGGTTTTGCGGCGGCGGTGGCGGATCAGGCGGCGGCGGGGGAAATCGGCACGGCGGTTAATCTCGGGAGATTGATGGATGTGGTGAGGTTGGCTGCGGGTCGCGTGGTGGTGGGGAAGACGAATGGAAGGCACGCTCTGCGCACTGGTCCCGCCATGCCAGCCTCGGTCGCGTCTCTGCCCTCCATGGCCCATCCACCAGGCGGTCATGGGTGTTGCGTGGACACGTACCTCGCATGCTTGCACCAGGTCCATCGTGCTCCGCAACGACGTGGGGGCTTCCTGTCGGAGACGACGGCCCCTGCGTCCCCGGTGGTTCGCTCACCGCGGTCGCCGCCAGGCGCGTCGGCGGGGACTCGTACGGGGAGAGAATCGCCATCCAAAGAGCGAGATACTTGTAACAGTATTTATTTATTGGTCCCTGTCGTTTGGCTTATTTTGGAAGTTTATTCTGGAATCTGTATCCAAATACTCGATATATTCCTGAATGAGAACACAACGGGTAGTTCATTCAGGCTAGTATTCAGTTACATACCCATAGGTTCCACTTGACTCAATCTCATTATCAAATGACAGAACACAATTCCATTGCATATTTGCAGTCACGATCTTTCAGAGTTTCAGATTACAAAATCCGTACATCGGTGTCAATCTCAGTTGGTAAATCTTTTTTTATTTTTGAGAATTACACAGTACAACGCAGACGCTCACAACACGCACGTACACTCACCCCTATGTATACACGTACGCAAACCCTACCCCTATAGGCACCTCCGAAGGACTGAGCACCGGCAGATCTGGAGATTCCCGAAGTCACCACTAGCGCCTCGTCGTCGACGGGAACGTCACTTACCACTTAACACATAACGCCGGAAAATCCCGGAATAAATTCAGGAAAAGGTGCGAGCACCAGGATTTGAACCCTGGTGGGTAGCGTCCCACTGGATCGTCCTACCATTGGACTATAAGCCCATTCGCCTCAGTTGGTAAATCTTGCTACAATTCTTTGTAACTGAATTGGAAACACTAGTTTACAAATCTTGATTGGCAGGCCAAGGAATGTGTAGTGCCTGGTTGCCTGGAATGTTGCAGTGTCAGGGTCTTCTGCTGCTGGACCGAACTTGTTGCAGAGCCGTGGTGGGGCCGGCGGCGCATGGCTGGATGGAGTCCTGGAGGCGCATGGGCGGGGATGCGGCGAACGGAGACGGCGGAAGGCGCATCTCGGCGGGCCGGCGATGGCGTCGAAGCGGTCGAGCCGGCTGGGTTCCTCGGTCGGGTGGGCGGTGCTGCACCTGGATGGCGCTGCTGCGGCAGGAGGAGTTGAATCCGTCGATGGAACCGATGGGACTGGGCGGTAGGACTGGGTGGCGGCATCGACGTTCCTTGGCGGCGTGGACGCGGCGGACCATGGGCGTCATTTTTCCTGCGGCGGCGGCGCACTCCTGCAGTTCGAGAGGAGGCCGCAGCCCGCAAGTCGCACGGCCGCGAAAAAAAATGAATCGTCACGGCCTCGCGGGGTCTCCTGATCCAAACGGTAGGGAGGGGTTCATTTGCAAAAGAACAAAATTAGGAAGGCTAATCGCGGGCGTTTTATTGTAAATTGTCCAACCTCCCCCTCTGTCCATCGGATGGTGATCTTATGGTGCAGATTGGAGTTTCCATAGTTTGCATAGAGTGGTTGGTTTCCATAGGATACACTCCCCTATATCTATGTGCACAACAAAAATTATATAGTTGAAAATACCAAAACGATCTACAATTTGGGTACACAGAGTAACTAATTAAATATATTTTCCATAATATATCCATTTGGTGCCACAAACCTTTGTAAACATCTCTATAATTTTGATGAACAAAAAGTTAAAATGGCATACAATTTGGAACGGAGAAAATAGTAAAATAACTGACATTTTCAATGTATTGATCAGATAGAATTAAGAAGTGACAAAAAGAAAGAAAAGAGATGGGCAAATTGTGCATTGGTATTATTGATGTGTACTTTTAAAAGAGATGAGCAACTAGTGGCACAATTGGGATTGTGTCAGTCTGTCAGAGATGGGCAGAGTATCTTTTGGGAGACGGATAGTCTTAAGAAAACGAACATGCCGAAAACGGACATTATGGTTACCATGACTCAACGATGCAATGATGCGCCATGCGTCGGAGCATCCAGGTACAATCATTTAGTTAACAAATACACCACAAATTCAGCTTATCTGAGATTTTGCAGCGATTCTAATAATCGTTTACAGATCAGGATAATCGAGTTACAAAGTGCAAGTAAGTCAACTTTGATATTTTAATTCGCATCGGACCGCTGATGGATATGAATTATGATGTGATAATTGATTAGTACTCCACCCGTTTCAAGTTTTAGATCGGTCTAAGTTTTATAAATGAGGCATTGGTGTTTCTGCTCCTGTTTTCATTTCTTATGGTGATTTTGTCCTTGTTTTTTTAAACTTTGTGAATTTGCTCTCACTTTTTCAAAGTGAAGCTCGGAATTGCTCTTGTTCTGCTGAGAGGAGTTAACGCTGTTAAATCCGTAATAAAAAGACAGCTATGCCCTTGTTGATTTTGCCAGTACATGACCAGGTCCACCGCTGCTCCTCCACCGTCCGACCCCGCGATGGCCTGCCTCGCGCGCCGCCGCCGCCGCCTTCGCGCCCGCCAGCACAGCCACGACGCCATGGCCCAACCCCACGCGCTGCCGCTGCTGCCTCGGCTCCCGCCGGCCCTACCACCACCACCACGCATCCGACCCACGCGTCGTCGTGACTCCCACCGCCACCGCCTGATCCCGCACGCCCCTGCACGGGCGCTGCCTTTCGCGCCGCCGCCCTGCTCCTGCCGCGTCTTCCATGCGGGCCCTCACCGCACACGCCGCCATAACAACACCCGGCCCCGCGCGACGCCACCTAGCCCCTGCAGCGCTTTTCGCGCGCGCCGCCGCAACCTCAGCTCTGCCCAGCCCCGCGCGCCGCCCTCGGCCCCACGCATGTCCAAGCAACTCCCTCGACCCCTGGCGATGCAGCTCGGCTCCTACAGTGCCTTCCGCATGTCGCCGCAACTCTCCTCGGCCCCGAGCGCGTCGAAGAAGCCGGGTGACCGTCGGTGCGCGCAGTAGTCGGACCTCGCGGCCGCCGGAGCCTTGAACTCCCACGCAGGGCCACCTCGGCAGAGCCTGACAGTGCACAGCACGGGAGCCCGATGCTCTGATTTTCGCCGCCGCCGCCGCAACCAGCAAGGATTCCTGCCGCCTCTGCATCGATGTCTGCCTACTCACCTCGATTTTGCCCTTAATCTCGGCCGGCACCCTGGATTTGGCCCTCCGTTGTCGCTCAAGCACTCAGGTTAACAGGTGGGACGGATATTCGGCTGCAAGAAAGATGGCTTCACGAGGTGACGATAGTGATTGGATAAGGGAGAGGGGTACTTAGGTCTTTTTCCATGCTGCAAATGTTTTCTTTCTTTTTTTTAATTTGATTAATCCAACTGTATCTAACGGCATCCAAACCAGGGGCAAACAGCTGCTTCAAACACAAAAAGTAGGGGTAAAATCACAAAGTTGAAAAAAGAGGGGCAAAATCACCATTGCGCTTCAACTTAGGGGTAGAATCACCAATTTCCCTTTATAAATTGTTACACATTATTATGCATCTAGATGTAGACTGTATCTCTATCTATGTGAAATACTAAAATGATATACAATTTAGGTACAAAGAGTAACTAATTAAATATATTTTCATAATATATCCATTTGGTGCCATAAACCTTTGTAAATGTCTCTATAATTTTGATCAAACATAACATAAGTTTCCTCTCCAAGAAGTTGGAATGATCTACATTTTGGAACGGATGAAATAGTAAAGTAGCTGATGTTTTCAATGGATTGATCAGGTTAAGAAGTGACAAAAAGAAAAGAAAAGAAAAGAAAAGAGCTGGGCAAATTGTGCATTGGTATTATTGCTGTGTATACTTTTTAAAGAGATGCACAACTAGTGGCGGAATTGGGATTATTGATGTCAGAGATGGCTGTCTCGTTTTTACTCAAGCCAGTGAAAGGGGTGGGCAGAGGCTAATGGAGCTCCTGCAATCCTACCAACAAGGCTCGGGTCAGATGGTCAATATGGCAAAATCAGCAATCTTCTTCAGTTCTAACAGTGATGATCAGATGAAGGAGGATATGAAAGCTGCAACAGGGATTGTGACTGAGGCTTTGTGCGAAAAATATTTGGGACTTCCAACTGCAGTTGGCCGGAGTACCAAAGAGGCCTTTGAACATATCCCGGGAAAGATCAAGGGCTTAATGGGAGGTTGGGGAGAGAAATTGCTGAGTGGGGCAGGCCGTGAGACTCTGATTAAATCAGTGGCGCAGGCAATCCCCACATACTCTATGGCTTGTTTTCTTTTGTCACCGGCAACTTGCAAAAAGATCACCTCAATCACCTCCAATTACTGGTGGAGCGGCAAATCTGACAGAAGTGGTCTACATTGGCGACGATGGTCGGACCTCACCATCCCTAAATGCCATGGGGGAATGGGTTTTAAGGATATCAAGCTTTTCAACATTGCAATGCTTGGCAAACAGGGATGGAGGCTGATGACTAACCCGGACACACTATGTGCGCGTGTTTTGAAAGGGAAGTATTTTCCCCATGGAGAATTCCTGACAGCAAGAAACAAAAAGAATTCATCCCACACATGGTGAGCCATTCTGGCTGGAAGGAAAGCACTAGAATCTGGTCTGATCAAGAGAATTGGTGATGGAAATTCGACCAATATTTGGAATGACCGCTGGATACCACAGGCTGTTGGCTGAAAACCCCTTTGCCAGAGGGATGGCGGTTCAGCGGTTTTGGTTAGTGATCTTATGAGCATAGATGGTGCTTCCTGGAATGAGGATGCACTAGTTCAGAACCTGCTCCCAATTGATGCACAAGCAGTGCGATGCATCCCCTTGGGTAGAGGTCGGGCAGACATTTGGGCTTGGGAGGGAGAACGCCGTGGCCTGTATACTGTGCGATCAGCCTACAGGATCCTAGCAGAAAATGAAGCCCAGGCAAGAGACTTCAAAGCTGGAAGGCCTTCTCACTCTGCTGGGAATAACAACCCCTTCTGGAAGAAAGTTTGGGCTGCAAAGGTACCTCCGAAAGTTCGTGTGTTTTGGTGGAAGGTTGCAAATGATTTTATGCCTTCGAAAGCTAATTTACATCACAGACACATTGAGAGATTAGCAGCTTGTGATTTTTGTGGGACACCAGAGGAGACCACTTTCCATGCTCTGGTGGAGTGCTCCTATGCAATATTTTTCTGGGGGAAACTGAAGGAGATGACGGGAATTAAGTTACCCAAGCTTTGCCCAAGAACATGGGCGGGCGACCTTCTGGACGATTCCTTTTGCTCTCCAGCGATTAGGGGGATTCTTATGTATGGCATGTGGTCTCTATGGAATAGCCGCAATGACAGAAGACATGGCAAATTTGCAATTAAACCAGATCTGGCAATAGAGTGGGCTTTGGATGCGTGCTTGCAGCTGTTGCCGGATGGTCTACAGTGTGCTGCAGGAGGCCTGTTTCAGATTGCAGAGAAATGGAAGAAACCACCCACCGGCCATATCAAGATCAACACAGATGGAGCTTTCTGCGCGTCTGATTGCACGGGAGCCACGGGTGTTGTCGTACGTGACGCTGATGTCTCTTTCATAACAGCTGCATCTCGTCGCCTGACTTCAGTTGCATCTGCCCTCATGGCCGAAGCTGAAGCGCTTCAAGATGGAGTTCGGTTAATTGCCCAAGGAACTCAAGAAGGAATCATTGCGGAAACAGACTCTCAAGACCTGGTCTCTTTATGGCGTTCGCGGACGAAGGACAGATCAGAAATTGCAGTAATCCTTCATGATGTCCACGAAATGGCAGCGTCTTTTTCCTCTTTCACAGTTTCTCATGTACTCAGGTCAGCTAATGTTGCTGCTCATGTTTGCGCTAGAAACACTTCTCCTTCTAGCTTAGTTTCTGTTTGGGCTCAACAAGCCCCTAGCTTCTTGCAGGCTCCCCTGCTAGTTGATTGTAATCCTTTTTGATCAATGAATGAAGCTATGTTCCCAAAAAAAAAAATGTCAGAGATGGGCGGCAGAGTATCTTTTGAGATCAGATCGAGGAGTCGCTTCTGCACTACTCAAGGCAAAGCCACGCATCCTGCCCTGCGTGCTATAAATAGACCCCTTCCCTGACGCATTCTTGTCAATCGCAAAGCCATCGTTCTGGTTCAGTAACCACCTCCCGTCCCAGTGTCCCAGCTGCGTGCCGCGCACCAAGAGTTAGCGTTAGCAATAGAAGAAATGGCTTCCAGCTGCCCGGCGCTCAAGATGGCCGCCGTCGCCATGTTGGTCCTGTTCGCCGGGCAGCTGCTGGCGGCCACGCCGGCGGACGGGCGGGTGCTGCCGCCGGCGGCGGCGGCGGCGGCGGCGCCTCCTGGAGGACAAGGAGAAGTGCGTCGGCCCCCTCTGCGACGTCGGCTGCAGATTGGTCTGCCCGGTGCGTTGCGTCTTCCAATCGGACGGGACGGAGAAGTGCAAAGAGTTCTGCTTCAACGACTGCACCTAGAACAACTCCACACGTACTATACTACCTGATAAGTTCGTCCCGGTTAGTCGATCGGCTGCTGGTTTGCCTCTGTTGTTGGCCGAATTAATAAATTGTAATGGGGTGTGTAAGTGTGTTTCCTTTCCGTTTCCGGTTACTGTCGTGTCGTCGTGTGTATAGGTGCACATTAAAATTTATGCATCTAGAAAATATCTACATTTCCCAAGGTGGTTAATTTCCATCACAAGCACGCTGCTGTACTTGGTGGTGGTATTGTGGCTGCACATTTTGGAGTTGCTGCACCACCTGTTGATTGATTAACACCAGAGGCATTTCTTCTGTCACTTGTGACTGGATTCCTTAGCTAGTAGTACTGGTACCATTGCGCTACTACATCATGTTGTTGTTCTTGTCGAGCTTGGAGGCATCCGCATGATTATCTTATTGCGCTATTCGTCCTAATTAACCCTCTCCAAGTTCTGTCGACGCCATTAGAATAATGAACTAGTTAACTGACAGGCTCTTGTTTACAAGATGGCTTTCCTATCATTTCCTGCCATTAGAATAATGAACTAGTTAACTGACCAGTTATTTTGTTTTTGATGTAATTTGGTTGTTTTTGACATGTGTAATTTGGCATATTCTCATGGTCATTTAAATATACTAACAATATTATAATTTGCATTACAGGTCAAAAAATTAGTGAAGGCCAGCTTACTGAGAGTGATATGGTCACATTTGTCACCCCCTCAGGAACAAGTATTTCAATTTCACGTCAGGATCTCAGTCAAGTACCTACATTTTTGTGAAGGTATGGTCCTCTTGTAACTCAGCCATATATGATGCATATGTTTGGGGGTTATGGACTTAAAACAGATCAATGATGATGCATATGTTGTTGTGTGTGGATGAATAGCAATGTTTAGTTGTTGAACAGAGTGTCAGATGCATGGCCATTTTAATGAATATTCTCACATGCTTTTTAATGTTTAGCAATTGAGTCATGAATTTTATGTAGTTGTTAAATAAGCATGAATTTTTCTTTCTGCTGTTACAAGAACCAACAAGTTCATGTGAAGCCTTTTCTCTGTAAATCTACTAGGCTTGTCCTCAAAAGGAAGTCGTCAAATCTGCAATGGATGGCAATTGTAAATCTACTAGGCATTCACATGTGGATCATCACTTGTCTACTTTTTATAGCAGCCTCTATTTACCTGGCCTCTGCTTGTTTCACAGGGAATCATAATTTATTGCTTTTAGAACAGTAATCAGCACTTATCTTTTTAGAAACAGTAATTAGCAATTTTTAATTTCCAGTAACCACCATATACTAGTGATATTGTGCAGTGTGTTGCTCTTGCTTGCTCAGCACCTCGGCAGCCACATGCCGCATTCACTTCTGAGCTCTCCATGCCAAGAAAAAAAACGCAGTTGTTCCGCAAGAACTTGTTCTTCATTTGTCGTGCATTTCCGTTTTACCTCGCATTCCCAACCACTCCACTGCAGCTAGCTTTTCTCAGCTCTTTGAGTTGGCATTCTCCGTTTTGGAAATATGGAATGGAAGAACTTGATGAACTTGCGTGCTTTCCTTCCCCCTCTTAATGCATTGCGTGCTTTTCTCTGTAAATCTACTAGGCTTCCCCCTCTTAATTGACACAATATATATGCTTCAAGGCTTAATTTTTGTTGGTATGTGCAGTAATCTAAATTCAGATAGATTTGCTAGACTCTTGTCTGATCTATTTATATCTATCCATCACTGAATCCTTTGATCTGCAGGCAATGGAGACGGAGATGGAGTCATTACTAACTGGTACTGTGGTATGAAGTTCAAGTCCTTTGGTCTGCAGGCAATGGAGATGGAGGAACTGGTGTCACATGCCGTCTCATGAATAGCATACCCAGATGGACATCTTCTAGTAAATTATATCAGATGAATTTTTTGCATGCTAATGATGTATGCATTACAAAACTGGATCATACATTTCACTGATGAAAAAACTGGAACATAATTGGTATGATGTTGTCGATTGTGTCGTAAAATGGCTGAATTATCAAAGCTCTTGTTGTATTATATTGGTAAGTATACGTGGAAATGTAGCATAACAGCCGTGCAGGGGGTGCTTGCTTCCACAGATGCAAGTGGTTCAGCAAGCCACCAGCTCAACGGTTGGAAAACAGTTTCTTATTGGGTAGAATCCATAGTTTCGGTAATAGTTTGGTTTGGTTAGTAATGGAAAGAACAAAATGAGTTGGGATGGTTTGGATTCTTCCGCTAATGGATTGGAGTAAGGTGGGTTGTCCTGGATCTGCTCTCTGCATGGATTGGTGTGGTTACAGTGCGATTTGCGGCCCATTTGCAGGCTTAGGTGTGTTTCCTTTCCGTTTCCGGTTACTGTCGTGTCGTCGTGTGTTGCGTCATCAGTGTGGCGGTCACGAAGTGTTCCCTCCCTAACAAAGGGATTATATTGCCTTTTTATAAATACGTCGTGTCGGTGTGCTTTTGTGTGAAAAAATGATGATCATCGCCTGACTGCTTCGTGGTCCCAGAAAATTTTCCTTCTCCAATAATCTTTGCACTATCCAACTACTACTAGTAATGCATTCAGGACAGTGATGTGGGAGGATCAGGAGCGAATGAAACCAAGGATGAGAAAAGCCTGAGTTCCATTCTTGATCTGTACGGCTAGGAGTGCATCTTAATTTTTGCAGTGATGCATGTACAAGCAACTTACTACGGATGGAGAGATGCATGGAGGGATCCTGATAGAATGGATCCATATTCTTTTCTGAACTGAACCTGTGCTAATAAACTGCTAACTTATGTTTAAAAAGTGGGGGTTTTTTTCTTTCGAGGTACTCGTACTATGGCGCTTTGTCATCTCTTAATCTTCATCTTAGAAAACTCGAGATATCAAAACACACAGGTAAAATTACGTTTTTTGGGGGGAAACGATGAAATCTTGGTATTTAAATAGGATTTTTTTAAAACGAAGAATTGATCGGCAACTTCTCTGAAGATATATCTTTTGTTAATTCCAACTTCTTAAATCTTATGTCGATTAAAACTTTCTAAACTGAATCAACAGTGTGGTTGCGTGACCGATATATATGAGTAGAAGAACGGGCTGGCATGCCCATTTGACCCACTGCTTGGCTAGCTAGGCCGATCTGGCCTGTGGGCCTAGGGCCCACGCAGGTCGCAGCTCTCTCTGGTTGGAGCTCTGCAATGCTAGACCTTCCTCAAGGGCTCAAGGCTGTGGGGAAGCAGAGCATGTCGGCAGATGGAAGCTGTTCGGCTGCCGTTTCTCGGCTTATCTCGACTTGTTTCGGCTTATCTCCTCTCACATAACACTATTTAATCTACCAGCCGAACACTATTCAATCTACCGGCAGTTTGTGCTAGCTGTTTTGCCCTTGGCTACCCTTTCTGGCATCAATTCATTCTGAGGTTTCGTTCAAACAAAAAAATTCGTTGAAAATTCATTGAGGTCAGTTTATGTTATTAAAGTACTAATGCGAATAATAATTCAACTTGGAGTACCCTTTGATTATCAGGGTGTAAAGACACGTTCTGGTCTTTCATAATTAAGATGATACTTAAAAAACGGGTCAGCTTCAGCACGTTCAACATTCTATGTCCTGTCAAGGTAAAAAAAAGACATTCTCGTTGGTGTCAAAGTACTTGATCATGTTCTCATAAAAGGATGGCCATAACCATAGGTTCAAGAAAGAGTTACAATTTGGTAGTCAGCACTCAGCAGATATGAAAAGATTGGATACCCAAAGATAGATTATTGCTTTGCTGACCCTACATTTTTAGAAAGCCAGCATTGTCCCCAAACCCAAAATCCAGTGAGCACTGATAAGGAGCACAACACATTACAAGCTTCACCAACCTACAATCCTGTGGCAGCTGTTAACAGTGATAAAGAGCACAACACCGCTAGCCTACAGAACCACACAGACCAAATCACTCCAAATGAGGAACCTATCCACCATAACTTAGGGGAAACAAATCCAATTGGCAACGAAACACAGCAGCAACAACCCCCTTTATCTCAGCTGAACCTTCCTCATGTCCCAGAACAGGAAGGAGGGGATGACCTGCAGCGCTTCCTTGACTTCGTTTCAGGAACAGCTAATACCCCCATTCTCAGTACACCCCCAAGGCCAAACCAACCTGCAGACACTCCCAGGCCTCATATCAAAGCACCAAACACTCAACAGAGGAAGAGTGCACGCCTAGCTGATAAAGCAAAGAATAGTACAGGCTTGAGAAGCATTCAGTTGGCCCAACAAGTTTTAATTAAAAAATTAGGGGAGTTGGTTCCGGAGTCACAACATAATTCTGACAGCACCCTTGTTTCTTTGGTGCAGCAGCTTCCCCGGCCGTTCAACAAGTCTACCATGGAAGCCCTGCAGGTTCTGGTGGAGGAGGGCAACAAGGCCAAAAACAAGAAGAAATCCAAGGTGGCTCCAGCACCCACCGTGGACCAGCCATTGTCGGTGGTGTAGGGGCACCACATCAGTTCCAGGGCGACATTAGCTTTAAGTTGTTTAATTTTCAGCATGTTATGCAAAAGACTTCAGAACTTGCTTTGGTATGTAACTACTAATGGGTCAGCAATTTCGGCCCGCGGCTTCAGTGATGGACTGGGTACAACCCAACCGTCGACGTCCACGAAGCTCGCCTCGCAGATCCTATATACCTTCCGGAAGATTTTTTTCTTAGCAAACTATAACCCATTAGAAGCCCATAACAGCCCACCCAGCCCACCAACATCAAACCCTAGCATCCATTCTCTTCCTCCCATGAACCCGCCGCCGCCCTTCTCCCGCGCGCGCGCCCCGCCATGGCCGCCTCCTCCGCTTCCTCGCCGGCCTCCGCTGCCGGCCAGCCCCGCCTCGTCCTCCGCCCCCAGCGCCGGCCGGCCCTGCCTCCTCCGCCGTCGCGCGCTCTGCTGGTGCCGCGGCAGGCCGGACGCCGCCACGGCCCTGTGCGCGGGGCTCCCTGGCCCGGGCGCCGCCGCGCGGCCGCCCCCGCGGGGCTCGACGACAGGAGCGCCGCGGCCGGACGTGGGGTTCGTCGGCCTCCCCGTGGCTCGCGCGCGTCGGCTGGAGCGCCGGCCGCGGCCCTCGCCGGCCGAGCCGGGGAAGAAGATAGGTTGACGTTTTTTTTCAACATTTCTAAAAAATGTCGCAACAATTTAAAAAATGTTGACGAAACCAACATTTTTGAAAATGTTGGAACATTTCTGAAGCGAGAGCATTTGACGCCATCGGTAACCGGCTTTAGTATCTGTTACCGATGACCATTTGACGCCTGTTACCAGACTGGGAGCTCAATAATTAAAATCTAATAGCACTCTTCACTGCCGTGAAGCGAGAGCATGGCGGCAGTGAACAAAGGAGACGGAGGTTTGTTAATCCGCGTCTCCTTTGAGTCTGTCTTCATTGACAGGTCAGCTCGATCTCTCATTGCTTCCATTTCGACATACAGGCACAATCAACACATATATCTTTTGAGACAAAATAGACATCATAAGAGAGATAACTTGTCCACATAGATGAAGATAACTTGTCCACAGGAATAAAGAATAATTATTACAAATAGTTAACTTAACTTGTCCGTCAGGCTAGGACTTAACTTGTCCATCACATTAATTATTTACTATGGTCGTGCTATCTGACCATACACATCAACAAAAGCATGCCCCTTGAACATCCACAAAAGTAAGGCTATCTGACCCTGCACATCAACAAGCTTGAACTTCCTCATGCCCCATCAAGATTGGCTCTTTTTGCAGCCTCTTCGTAAGCAACCAAGGATTCTTGAAGCCCTTCGAGCGCATCTTCAATGGGCTTGAGATTTTGTTCAGTAGTATACTTGTACCTCCATATGTGCTTAGCCTTTTTGATGAGGATGTTCACTTCTTTCGTGATTTTTTCAAACTTAGGTTTAACATAATCCCAGACATTAAGGTTTAGAAGTAACTCAAGCTCTGCTCGTGACTCATAGAGTTTTGCCTGAAACAGGGTTAAACATGGTATAAGAATAATGTAGTTAATTCAGAACTAATTTGCCTCAGAACTCGGAGCAGTATAGGCACAGTAATCATCATAGGAAAATTATATAAGAACTTGAAAATTATCCTAGGCTTCATAGCAGGGTGACAAGTAAAAGCAGAACTTAGTTCAGAACTAATTTGCCTTAGAACTTAGTATAAGATCATGACAAGCATGGAAGACATCATCATAGGCACTAACTTTATCAAGCTCAAGCTCAAGCTCAAGCTCCATCTATAGAACAAGTAAAAGGCAGTGAGATTCAGAGAAACTTGCCTCGTCGTCGTCGTGGTCGTTGCCAGAGTCAGAGATGAGGTCCTCTACACCTTCGCCGCTCCCTCGACCCCTCTTCGTCATTGCCAGACACTTGTGCTCGCAGACGTGAGGCAGGCGCCTCGCCCACTTCGCTGCCCCCTCGCCGGCACGCTCCTCCTTTCCGCTGCTTGGCCCCACGTCGGAACTCGAGAGGATCCAGTCGAGGACCCTCGTCTCCGGCATTGGGTTCACTCTACCGCCGCTTGGCCCCTCTCCGGCGCTCATCGTCGTCTCCCTCTTCGCCGACATCTCGCCGGCACGCGCGCGGATCCAGTTGCAGCATCGCTTCGCGTTCCGGTTCTTCTCGATCCCGGGTACGCGGGGTCGTCCGCTGCTTGGCCCCTCGCCGGCGCTCATCGTCGTCTATGTCTCCACGCCTCCGCTCACCCTAGTGAGAAATGAGGAAAGCGTCGTGTGCTGCACTTTTTTTTAAGGAAAGTGTTGCGCTTATCCATTCGGAAAGAAGAAGGGGAGACGGAATGGGCCAGGGCAGATGAATATTCATTTTGCAAAATGGATAGTCACTGCCGACACAGGTTAGCAAACTCGCGTCGCCTTTGTTGGCTGGAGCGCGGGCGGGCAACGGTTACCTTCTTTAGGTTGGTCGTACCGCTGAAGCTGAAAAGGCACCTCTACTTGGGGCAGGGCCCACCTGACAGAGCCCATTTACAAATGGGCTCATGTAGGTCTCTGCAACTGCACAACCTCTATTCGTAGCGGCATCGACGCCCACGACCTCTCCTTCTCCCTGCTCCGCGCTGCACCGCTCGCTAACGACGTTGCCGTGTGCGACAGTCGCGGCCCCTTCTTCCCGGCCGGCGGCCGCGGAGCCTCCTCCTCCTCGTCGCTCCTTCCTATCCGCCCCTTCCGTCGAGCTGCCCAGATCTAGCGTGGTCCCCAAGCTCTTCCGCGGTGACCCTCAAGCTCCTCCTCCTTTCCTCAGTGGCGGCGGAGTCAAGGCCGGCGGTGGGATCCTCCTCTTCCTTTCCCCGGCTGCGGCGGGTTCCCGGCACGGCAACTCTCCGTACCTCGCTCCTACGGCGCACTCCTCCGCGGACGGGGGATCGAGCGGGCGGCGCGGCGGATTCCTCGAGCTCGCGGTCCCCGATGGTGGCTGCGGCTCCCTCCTCCCCTCCCGCGACTGGTGGCGGGGGTCGAGGCCTATGGCTGCGGTCTCCTCGTTCCGGGCCGCCACCTGCTCCTCCCTACTCCCTCCAATCGGCGATCCCTGCCTCCCGCGGCGACGAAAGCGTGGCGACAGTAGCGATGAGAGGTTGGGGAAGGTGCTGGGGCCCACAGAGAGAGAGAGTATAGAGGCGGGGCGCAGAAACGCTAGGCATGGAGGTGCCCTGTAGCGACCTGGAGCATAGCGACCTGTGACAACCCGCCCAGGAAAATACCGTACTATCGCCTAAACCAATCCACTTTGGTCATTAAGCGATAATAAAGTACTCTCCCGTCGATAGTTGCCGGGTTAACGCCCGGTAAATCACTTGGAAATCACACCGAGGATCGAACATATGCATTAAAACTCACACGAAGGCGAGTCCAGAGTACAAACACAAATTAAATCCAATTTACCCATAAGGGTTTAATTATTACAAACCATTGTTCATGACATGATAAGTAAAGGTTCAGAGTTCGAAAACAGCAGAATAAATAAACTAGCGCAATGATCAACATCACAGGAGGCCGTCCGTGATGCCATCACTCGTCGTCATCCACCCATTCCAGCTCCCAGCCGGGTGGAATCTCACCAGGCCAAACAACACCTGCAACAACATTTTATAAAGCAAGGCTGAGTATACTAATACTCAGCAAGACTTAACTGTCGGGTGATAACTACATCACCAAACTCTAGACATGAGAGGCTTTTTGGCCGGTGGAGTTCTTTCGCAGAAAAGCAACAAAGAGTATGTCCTTACTTTCAATATTTTAGCACAAATTCTAGTTAATTACCATTTCTAAGTGTGCCAACTAATTCAATCAATAATTGTACAATGCAATTAATTCAAGCAGTAATATTCACAAAGTTCCATCATTAAGGGATATCATGGCAAGTTGATTAAGCAGTCTCAGATAACGGTGAGAGGCTGACAATCGATTGATTAATAACCTTGCAAGGTAGACCTAAACACACGGTAGGGTGCCCTCACACTGGACAACCACCAGGCGGTTCCCAAAAATCCTCGGCTTGGGATCGAATCTTACAGTCCCGGGTACGCGGCTATCTGGCATGCCCCACACAGTACATCCAGCTTCACACATGTACCCACCTCCCGGTTGCAAGTCGGGCAGGTGATTACTCAGGATTAGTAATAGTAAGTTCCCGCACCGTCTCATTAAGGTACTAAGCTTACAGGTCCCATTCCCGACAAGTGCTTAGTACGTTCAAAAGCTTAGCCCACGAAAGCCACTGGACCGGAGCCCAAATCCCATGCTCTTACCACATGAGCAATCCATTTATAAAGATCTTATGATTCCAACATAAGAACCTATTCTCGCGAGTGACGAACATCACTCGACTTTTACCGGGTCCTATAGCGTAGCAGCTATCGACCTAGCATACTAGTAAAATAACATAGGTACCTAGGGATCATGCATCTAGGGTTTCAATTCAACTCCTGAAACGTAAATGCACAATCAAAGCAAAGGTAATTGCATAATTTTAAAAAGACAGGGTTAATGATCCGGGGCTTGCCTTCGCTGGCAAGGTTGGCCTTGGGCCCTTCTGGACTTTGGTCCAGGTCCTGAGCTACATCCACGTACTGCAGCTCTCCGTCAGCACCTTCGTCTCTTCCTTCCGGCACGAGCGTATAGCTACCGTCTGGAAGATCTACACGAGGATGCAAATGCAAGATTTAATTAATGGTTTTTGATTTAAGTAATTACAAACAACATATGACAACCATGGGGTGCATGGTTGACCACATTCACCTAGATAAAAACACATTCTGCATACTCTTCCAATAAAGGAACAATATGGGGTTCTTTATTGATTATTGTTTTTGATAGTGACTGTGTACATATTTAGGTAAATAAATAAATTAATTTTCACAAAACAGCAAGGGTGTGTCACTTAGCTTCTTAGCATGATTTACATGACAACCATGAGGTCATTAGGTGTGTAGTTGGTGATTTTCCAATTTACTTTAAAATTAAGCTTGAAATGGCTTCCATAGCTTTTATTCATAAAATAAATTAGTAAAATTCGGTGGGTGTGTTTCTGAAGCACTACAGATCAAAC
The DNA here is from genome assembly GCA_036936925.1 of Cenchrus fungigraminus. Lineage (NCBI taxonomy): Eukaryota > Viridiplantae > Streptophyta > Magnoliopsida > Poales > Poaceae > Cenchrus > Cenchrus fungigraminus. The sequence goes on along the minus strand of CM072780.1, from coordinate 36,483,903 downwards.
TAAAGCTACTGCAGAAAGGTTCACATTCACATGAGCTATAAAATTAATTATACCGAAAATAACAAAATCTAGCTACCAGTGTCGTCGGGGCGGATGCATATTCATTCGGGCAGGGGCATTTCGGACAATGGAGCGTTTGTTGGCGACGCGGGTTAGTCTACCCGCATCGCCATTGTCGGTCGGGCAGGCAACGGTTATCTTTTTTATATAGGCTTCTGACGCTGACGTGTGGGCCCGACACTATTTTTTCTGAATTGAAACTTGCTTCCCTCAAATATTAGAGCCCACAAACAGCACCACAAAATTCATAAAAAATACGAACAATTCATAGTTGGTAATTTAGTATTTGAATAAAATATCAACAGCCACACTTGTTTAACCAAATTTCTTAAAGTTAGATTTTTTATCTCTTGTTTACGATATAATAATTATAATAACGTCTTAGTGTGTTCTAAAAATTCTACAAATTGACTTGGCAACATAATTTAGGTCCCTAAACTTGTCTACAAAAATTTAAATGGTTTCGAAAACGAAAGATTATACTTGTGTACAAATGTCTACATCTCTCACATAGTTTCTTAGAATGTTACTTCAACATTGAAGTTTTCCACACTTAAAAACATGTTCGAACTCATATGCATTTGAAATTTGAACATAACCTTGTGTTCACTATAAGATTATGAAATGCAAAGTTTCATTAGTAATGGTTGTGTAAAACAAATATTATTTATATGTTGTACTTATAAGGAACAAGAAAAGGCGTATAAACAACATCTAAGAAATGGAATTACATACGAAAAAATGTCATAAATGAATAGATGTTGATTTTAGAAAAATTCAAAAACAAATATCATCAAATTTGGATTACGAATGACGGAGAAATACGTGATACAAAATTTGATTGCAGATTAAAAGGGGAAAAGCAAATTGTTCTTCATTCGAATAGATCTGGCCCCGCCCCTTCATTGGCGACAGGTGGTTGTTAATCAGCGTATCATTTGCGCCTCCGAACCTTTTTAATAAACGCTCTGCCCCGTCTACCACCTTCTATCCCCTTCTCCGGCTTCCGCCTACCTCGTCTCCGTCGCAGCCTCGTCTCCGTCGCAGGGATAGCCCGCGACTCTAGGGGGAGGTTCTGCAAGGAGGAGGCCCCGCGGCCACATCCCCATCCGTCTTCCTCGGTGCTGTCCGCCACCCCCGCCAAGAGAGTGAGGTTCGGCGGTGACGAAGAGGAGCCGTCCCCGCGTGCCGCCCCCGTGCGTCTTCCTCGGCGCTCCATGGAAGAGGCCGGTTCTTCGTCGGTCCGGGAGAGGAAGCCGTACACGTGCGCAAGGGCCCAGTTGGCAGACTCCAGTGACGCCCGCCATGGAAGAAAGCAAAGGAAGAAGCGGTCCACGCGCATTGAGGTGAGCACGGACTCCTCCGGCGACGACTCGGGCAGAAGAGTGGTGGTAGACCTCATCTCCTCTGACGACGACTCCGACAACAACTCCGGCGACGACTCCAGCAACAACTCTGGCGACGACTTTGGCAACAACTCCGGCGACGATTCTGAAGACCACGAGGCAAGTTCTGAAACCATCACGCACGATTTGTCCTTGTACCTTCACATCTTCACTGATCAATTGTTCTAATGCATCAATTTCCATTTGTTGTAGGAAGGTGCTGCACATGACATTGACAGGATTTGGACTGAAATCAACAAGCTCAAGGAATCGGCTGCAGAGAAGCAGGCAAGTTTTGAAACCAGTTAGAGCTAAACAGCTTTCTTGTAAGAAGTTACAACTGTTATGAAGCTTGCATCAATATAATTTTTCTTTGTTTTAGGAACGTGCTGTTACTCGGGATGACATTGACTACATCTGGAAAGGAATCGACAAGCAGGATGAGCAGCTTAAAGCCGCACAAAAGAGGCAGGATATTGAACTTCTAAAGAAGAATGCTGAGCTGGCAGAAAGAGTTGCAAAACTAGAGACAAGGCTAGCTGAACTTGAGGCAGCAGCACAAAAGAAGCCATCTAGCTAACTAGTTCCCTTGCAGCTACAATCTAGTTTGGTGATGCGTCCAGCTGATGCAGTCTTATTTTGATGATACACCCTGCTGATGCATGTAAGATTTGAATATGTTTTTTATGAGTTAGTTTGCTTGGTGATGTGAACTTGTGATGCATGTCATATGTGAACATGTGATGTTATATCAACAGTCACACTTGTTTGCTTGGTGATGTGAACTTGTGAAGCATGTCATATTAGAGCCCATAAACAACACCTAAAAATTCGTAAAAATATGAAAAATTCAAAGTTGGTAATTTAGTATATGAATAAAATATCAACAGCCACACTTGTTTAACCAAATTTCTTAAAATTAGATTTTTTTATCTCATGTTTATGATATAGTAATTATAATAACATCTTAGTGTGTTCTAAAAATTATACAAATTGACTTGGCAACATAATTTGGTTCCCTAAACTTGTCAAAAAAATGCAAATGGTTTCGATAAAGGAATATTATAATTGTGTGCAAATGTCTACATCTCTCACATAGATGTTGATTTTAGAAAAAATCAGAAACAAATATCATCAAATTCGGATTACGGATGACGGAGAAATACGTGATACAAAATTTGATTGCAGATTAAAAGGGGAAAAGCAAACGGTTCTTCATTCGAATAGATCTGGCCCCGCCTCTTCACTGGCGACGCGTGGTTGTTAAGCCGCGTATCATTTGCGCCTCCGAAACCTTTTAATAAACACGTATGATTTTTGGGAGATTAATGACAGTAGGGGCTTAATTTCTTTTCCTTGGTCTTTGAGTCAAGTAAAACTAGGCATTGGATAAATGAACGGATGGAGTAGCAGAGTAGTACTTGACTACATTACTCGTTTTAAGGCCCACACAAGCCCACTCGCGCTAGGTTAGTAGGGAAAGACGCCTCACTCACGCAGTCTCCTCCCACTCTCCCCCCTCGCGCCACCGCCGCCGCTTTCTCCCCCTCGCCTTCGTCCCCCTCACCTCCCCCCATTCCGCGATGCACGCTACACCCCTTCGCTGAGACACGCACCACACCACGCTCGGCGCGATGCGCGCCACACATTTGATAGCGAGATCTGGAGGAGGAGGGACCCAGCAGCGGCGACGACGACAACGACTAGAGGAGGGATCCAGCGATGACGGCGACAACGACGACTAAGAGGAGGAGGAGGGATCCAGCCACGAGGTCGACGCGAGGACGAGGACGTGGCGGCGAGCAGGCAGCGACGAGGAGTAGAGATCCCTCCGCTCCGACAGTGACAAGGTCAGTGGCGAATCTAGAATTTGAGTTTAGGGTATGCCGCTCTAAAAATGTCTTATACAATTCAATAAATCCATTCTACCAATTCGGTAATAATTGTAAAATTAACAACAATTCAGTAATAACTGTAAAATTAACAACGTAATTTGGTATATTTGCTCGAGTTTATGCAATTAGGCCAAGCGAGCGTATGCAGCACACATGAGTTCAGATAATCAAGTATACAACATATGTGTGTGTATGCTTTTCTTTTTATATAAATGCATATAAATATACTTGTACTTGTGGGAATTCCAGGGTATGCCGGTGCACACCCGGCATACCCTGTGGCTCCTTTGTATAAGTACATGTGGACATACTTAGCTGTTGATGGTATACATACTTAGCATTTCCCTTTAGATTGACTCTTATATTTGGTTTTACTCTTGTTCCTATGTACATGTGCACATTCTCTCCAAGTTGAATAAGTACCTCATCAGCAACAGAGGCAGCCAGCATCTTCCTCTTTAAAATGGTAAAGTTGCATTGCCTGAACTAATTTTTTGGTTACTAAATTTTGCATTTATGTCAATGGTTTACCATAGAACCAATGATATTATAGTGGGCTAAAGTAGTTACTGTAATTGTTTTCTTATGTGTTTTCTCATGCTTAGCTGCTAAGTATGGTTAACTAAAAATGTGCTCTACTTGTCTCCTGTTGTAGCATGTCTCCTGGGAAAGCTAGCAGTATGGTCTGCTTTTTGTGCTATTCTTGGACACTGACCTAATCTTTCTCAAAATCCCTTGACTATTAATTCACAGGATAAATCTGATGAGGACTATAGACCTGGGCCACAAGATGAAGAAGAGGGTTATGGCACTGCTAGTGCACAACAAGACCAGGTGGGTGGGGCTCTGCGCCGAGGCAGAGCGCCAAGGACATCCGCAAAGTGGCCAAGTGACACAACGATAGTCACTGAGGTTGACATAGAGGGATGCCATTACCATTGACTCAAAAGCGCAGGTTCAGGGCGTTTGCGGGGCTCATTGCTAGACAAAAGATACCTTTGCACTTGCCAGAATTCAAAGAACTAAGCAATGATGAAAAGTGGGACTTGTTTGATAAGCATGTGCAGAAACACTTGAAGTTCCAGGAAGATGTGAAACCGCAGGCATTCAAACTTTTCTGGAAGATGGCAGCCAAGGCATGGAGACAATTCAGATTTCATCTTAGGCGAGATTTTATCAGAAAAGGACTTGAGCCATTTACAAGGCACCCGTTTATCGACCCGGAACAGTGGAAAGAGTTCGTGAAACAGGAGGAAACCGAGCAAGCCTCATCTGTTAGTGTCAAGTTCAAAGAACTCCGAAGCCGGAACACAAGCGAGCACAGCATGGGTCCAGCTGGTTATACTGTGAAACTAGAACAATGGGAGGAAGAGGACAGACAATTAGCTGCAACTGGGATCCCCAACCCATATGACACCTACCTTGACGATCATTCCAAGAATTGGCTGTGAGCAAGGAGTAAGCTAGTGATTAAAGATTGTGTTGTCATGATAGTGTTCAACAACAAAGAAACTGAAAAATTGGCTGCAGACATCAAGGAGAAGAATGCATGTGCAGAATCTTCAAGAATGGCAGGGCAGAGGGAGTATGATGTGCTAAGTCAGTGCTTGGGCCGCCCTGAACAACCAGGTCACGTGCGTGGTGTCTCCAGCTACCAGGGCTGGAAGTATGCATGGCCTCAGCACGCTTCCATGTACAGGAAGAGGACGAAGACCGACGCATCAGTTGATACTGAAAAGATAAAGGAAGAAATCAAGCAAGAACTCAAGGATGAGATGCAGAACAGTTTACTAAAGGCGCTGGGTAGCGGGTACCAGGTGGTGTTGTCACCAGTGTCCAATCGCGCAAGCCCTTTACCCGCCACACTGAAGAACAGTTGTGCGTCCGCAGATATCAATGGCACTGCAGAGTTGACGGAGGTGCACAGTGACGATCGTACACAGGAAGACCTTATAGGAATGTTGACTGAACCCGCACATTGTGGCCTATGGATCATGTGGAGGGGTCTTGAATGTGAGGCTGCAATTGGTCTAGTTCATCCAGAGCAGACTACGCTACAAACAGTCCCGATTCATGAAGACTGTGTTGTGGTTGAAGTGCTCTTTGTATATAATATCTTTGCGGATGAACTGGTGGAATACCCTCCTAATGAGGAGGTGATGACACTCAGACAAGCTGAAGGACAGAGGTTACAGTGGAGAAGGTGTCGCATTCACGTCAAGGGACCACCAACATATAAATCTCGTTCACAGGCTATGGTATAGATTACTTGTAGTTCACAGAGTACGGGGACAGGTTCCTTCCTCACATGGTTCCCCACATCCTCCTCCTCCACAATCCCCACATCCGCAAGACGTTCCATTCCCACCTCCTCCTCCTCCTCGTCCTGAAAAACTTGCATCCCCACCTCCTTCTCCTCCTCGTCATCCTGAAAAAACAGAAAAACTTGCATCCCCACACCCGCAAGATACACCAAATATTCCATCCCCACCTCCTACTACTCGTCCTGAAAAAACAGAAAAACTTGCATCCCCACATCCGCAAGAGACACCAAATATTCCATCCCCACCACCACCTCCTCCTCCTCATGAAACAACAAAACCTACACCCCAAACGAAAGTGCTCAAAACAATCATGCCAAAGCAGGAGCCCAGATTGATATGTTGGCTGATGCTCATAAATCTGCCGACGACATTTCGAAGAAAGCTGCAGGTACATCTGGGCCTAATACCTCTGTAATAGCTCCTGGTGAGACACCACCGTTACCAGGCAACCAAAGTGATGTGTTGGCTGGTGCTGATAAATCTGTCGACGACATTTCGAAGAAAGTTGTATGTACATCTGGGCCCAATACCTCTGTAATAGCTCCTGGTGAGACACCACTGTTAACAGGCAAGAAAGCCCTTGAGAAACCTTCAGCCATTTCAAAGCAGTAAGAAAAGAAACTTGCCGAAAATAAAATCTCTACACCACATATAGCAGGCAAGAAAGCCCTTGAGAAACCTTCAGTCATTTCAAAGCTACAAGAAAAGAAACTTGCCGAAAATAAAAGCTCTACACCACCTACAGCAGGCAAGAAAGCCCTTAAGAAACCTTCTTCAGCCATCTCAAAGCAGCAGAAAAAGAAAATTGCTGGAAATAAAACCTCTAAGATGCCTACTAGAAAGCGATTTGAGAGAAACACCAAAAAGAATCCTTGGGCTATGACTAACCCAAATTACAAATTCGGAAAGAGCATGCTCAGTGATAATGATCCCAATGTGGCTGCTCCTTGTACCAGAGATCTCCACACATTCTACATGCAACATGTTAAGGCAAATGATGATTCTCCGATTATGGTCGCACTTCGGCCCGTGACCAGTGCATGGCCTAAGAGAGAAGAATCGTAAAACGGACTCGAGCAGATACCTGTGCAACTCAGTGATTTGTACGATCTCTTCAACTTGGATGCTTTGGATCTGACACTTCTCCGCTGCTTCATCCTGTAAGTTGCTTGAAAATTTAATCTGTTTCTCACTAATTATTCTCTATCGGAATGTGCTTTTTGCCTCACATCATCTTTACCATGTATTTTGCCTCCTTACACTTTGTTTTTTCTTACTAATAGGAATATGGCTGTAGAAGTTGAGAAGAAGGGCACTGCAGTTGGCTTCCTTGATCCTGAATGCTTTAACTTCACGATGTTGACCAGCAAGGCTCACTCTGTTGATTTCACTGTGTCCTATATGCAATGTTCCTTCAAACTATATGCTGAAAAGAAAGTCATCCTTACCGCTTATCTCAGTAAGAACCACTGGATTGCAGTGGTGATCCTTCCGAAGCAGCAGAAGGTCTACTATCTTGATTCATTCAAGAGCCTTAAGACTGATATTACCCTTTTCTCACTAATCATTAATGAGTAAGTTATTTCTTTCTTAACCTGCGGATGTTCATCAACAAACTCTGCAGAGTATATTAATTAGTAGTGCCCTAACCATTGTTGCATGTTTCGTTGTAGGGGTTGGGAACGTTACTGCTCCGAGAAGGGGGTGCCCCACATCACCTTGAACCATGTCAGTGTCACAGAGTTTGAGGTACATACCACTTATTTCTTTCCTGTGGAAGCTAGTACTAAACCTTGAGTTTATTTCTTCTCGATCACCACTATTTTTCTTTGTACATTTATTGCAGTGCCACCAACAACCTCCTGTTCCAGACTCTGCGGCTTCTATTGTGCCTATCACATGCTTAAATTAAAAGATAGATGCTCAAATAAGGTACTTTCTTGTGATCTTCATTTGTAAAATCTGCAACTGAGCACAGTTCTTGCTTATTAGCACTGCACATATTTGGTAACTACCTATATATGTGTGCTGACTGGTGACATTGTTATATCCAGAGATTAGCGCTAGATGAGCATCCTCTCCATGAATCCACACTGGTCTATGTTCGTGATAGAATTGCCACATTCCTCATGGAACAGGTGATCGCAGTCGGAGGAAAATTTCATGCTGATGAAACTGTGTGGGCTAATATTGTATATGGTTCTTAGGAAATTTTTGCATTACTCCTTGTCCCATGAATTTTGTGACATTGTTGTCAAACTAGTTAACTATGGCTGTGACATTGTTGTCAAGCCAGTGATGCTTCTTTACTTGTGAGATGATGATGCTGAATTTTGTCATATGATGCATGTGAATTATGTGGATTTCAGTGAATTTGGATGCTAGATCTAATTTCTGTGATTTTTGTCATATCCTGGCTGGTTCCAGGATGCAGCCCCTGATGGCTGCCAAATCCTGGTTGGCTCCAGGATGCATCCGGCAAGCAGGCAGCAGGTTACTGTAGGGGTGGCCTACGTATTTGTAACGGGCGTTAATTAAAGCTCATTACAAACACTGATCAGTGAGTAACGAGTTTCATTCGGAACGCCCATTACAAACATGCCAACAATGTAACAGGCAGCGTAAAAGCCCGTTACCAATACTGACAGGTGGGCCCCAGAACTTGGCCGGTTCGTCGAGATAGAGCAGACGCGGGTTCGCAACACGCGTCTCCGATGTTAAATTCCTATAACGGGATCTATTTTGGTGCCCGTTACCAAAGGTCTCTGTGGGCCCAGAGAAACAGCCATTTCACGTGACCGGTGACTAGTTGCGGTAACGGTTGTTGTTTGATGCCCGTTACGAATCCTAGTTATGCTGAGACGCGCTTGAAATAGACGCGTCTCATTTCGTCGAGACAGAGGAGACGCAGGTACACAAAACGCGTCTCCGATGTTGAATTCCTGTAACGAGCTCTGTTTTGATGCCCGTTACCAAAGTTGCCTGTGGGCCCAGAGAAACAGTCATTTCACGTGACCGGTGGCTAGTTGTGGTAACGGTCGTTGTTTGATGCCTGTTACGAATATGTGTTATCAGTAACAGGCATCAGCCTGTTACCTTTCTTCGCTCATTTGTAACACTTGATCGGTAACGGGCGCTTTGCCCGTTACTAAAGGCAATCTATGCCCGTTACCAAAGTGAGTTTTTCACGTAGTGCATCACAGCTCGGGAGACAAGCCCTACAAACATCACCCTCTCCACACACCATCAGCGCCTGGTGGAGACGACTACGGCGAGCCCTGGACAAAAAACACAAACCCGAATTCGACGGGCTCATGTTGTATTTCTGGTGGAACATCTAGAAGGAACGCAATAGAAGGATTTTTCAGCACAACTCCCTGCAAGTAACAGAAGTGGCCCAGTTGATTATAAATGACACCAAGTTGTACCAGGAAGCAAGGACGGCCAAGCGAACAAGATCTACAACGACGCCTACTTCGCCTAATGGACCGGCCTAAGGGTGGCCATTTAGTTCTCCTTTTCTCCTTTTTTGAGTTGTCAGCCTTTTTTCTGCTCTTTATCAGTTGTTGTAGTTGCGACTGGTGCTGGTTTGGAGGCGGGATCCTTTAGTTATACCTCCCACCCCCACACCTTCGGGTTTCCTTTTTTGTTTTCTGGTTTGTTGTGTTTCTTTACGCTCCTCTTCTAATAAAAACTAGTGGAATCTCACCCGCGCGTTGCTGCGGGTACTTATACAATAATTGAATTTATATTATTGATGAGGATTGCTATTAGTATTAATCTAGTTGTCAGAGTGTAACTTATGCAATGAAATATATAAGGAATAGCTATTTAGTATAAAAATAGATATATTTCATGATGTCAAATGAAAAAAAGATCCGATCGTTATGTTTCTGCTAGGACTATCTACGCTGTTATTCCTTTATATTCCTCAATTCCCTGCGCGTTGCCGCGAGTATGTAGGAGAAATCTATGAGTTAGAATATTACTATCACCCTCCTATTCTTTTTCTTTCTTCTTTTTCCTTTTCCTTTTCCTTTTTTTCATTCTTTTTTTTATTTTTCACTTAACTCTATACCAACTACCATCGATGAGGTCTATTTGTCATTTTATCAAAATATATTCATATGAGATCTTGTTTTGAAGGATTTATTAAAAGGAATCCAATGGTGTAATCAGAATTTAATTTGGTTTTTTGATTTTTGAGTTATTACATTTTTTAGGTAGTTCAAACAATGGGGCCCACCACTGGATGTCATGATCTTAGTGGGGCTGTTTAGGTGGCATGCTTGCATGTTGAGAGAACTCCCTAGTGGGGAGTAACTATGTAGGAGTTATAGATTACGGCAAATCTTTGCTTTCAAAAAAATTAACAAAGTTAACTCGAATTAGAACACTGGAAAGTGACAGTCTTCTTGAACTTATAATGCAATTTGATATGATACAATTTTAAATATGAGCGACAAGAGCACATTGGCATAGTTTCTTCTTGAATAATGCAATTTGACTCAATCGATCAACACATCCATACCCAAGAGATAGTCCGACTCCATGTTAATGACTTCTGCCAAAGACAAAAAAAAAAAAAGGCAGCTCGGTGCACGTAGCTCCCGTTTGCGCAGGGTCCAGGAAAGGGTCTGACCATGATGAATTGTTGACGCGGCCCATCGATCGGAAGTAGCAGACCATTAGACCATTGGACAATTAACAAAGTTCAATGTACGTATTTTTTGGATTTTGCTTAATAAAAAACAGTATAGCGTCACAACAGTAAGTCAGTAACGATGATAAACCAAACGCTCCAACGAACTCTAGACTGAAACTATGCATCACTGCCTTTCACTGTAATCGTAAGATCTGCGGGGCACGCACCCAACACCTGCAACTTGCAATGGCACTATGAGGTCCTTGTTACATTTTTAGCAGCTACGGGCATTTCTTATGGCCTGTTCAGCAAATTTGCTTCGATGTGACGGGTGAACAGTTGTAATTTGCTAGAAACTTACCACGTTGGTCTGCGTGAATATAGAGCGTACGCTTTGATGGCAATTTGCCAAGCTAAACAAGTCCTCAACGTCTCCTTGACCAGCCAGGATTCTAGGGAACAAATTCTATTGTACCTCTGCCTAGCAGAGTAGGACCAATGGTTTTCTGCTAACCAGTCAGAGAGGAACCAAATTATCCACCGGAAGAGAAATGCATTGCTGACTGCCTGACCACCCTCTCAACTTTTGGAGCATAATCAGGACTAGTACATTTGCAGTAATGTTTGGAGTTAGTCATTTCTTGAATTAAAATGCTACAAAGTGACAATCTCTAACTTCTAATGTAATTTGACACAGTTTCAAATACGTGCGACCAGAGTATGAATCAGCGCACTTAAAAAGCTTGGTATCAACTATCAGGGCACTCACACAAGAAATTGGAGTTAAATATCAGAGGTGGAGTCAACAGATTAAAAGCCTTGGACAAATTAAGAAAGTTCAATGCATGCATCTCCCCACAAACAGCAAAAGATATAACCTAAGCATTTTTTTCATGGATTGTTCTTAATTAAAAAATGAACAGTATGGCATCACAACAGCAGGAATGACAATAGAGACAATAAACCAAAAATTCCAACATTCAATTAAGACTATAGTAAGATCATTCTCCCACAAGAGCATCGGCAGCAGAAACAAATGCTGAAACAATAATAGGCAGCTCACTATGGCAGACACAGCAAACCATCTAGAGCATTTATTGAGCAGGAAAATATAAAAGAACATAAGATTATTGTGCTTGTCGGTAGCCCAGCCAACTGCTTAACAGAAACTAGAAGAACAGGGCCAACGTCCCAGAAACCTCAATCTTCAAACTTGCAACTCGAGGTAACCACCTGATCTTTCTCAGGCATCCACATCTTTCTTCACCACCTTCTTCTCTGCATTGCAGATACACAATTCATCACTGTATGCTGTCTCCACTCCATCGCTGCTCCAGCCATCCATCTCCAATGTCGATCTGGGAGACACAGTACCAGGCGCAACAGCGGTAAAGCTCTGGTACATCAGCAGACCACCACCAGGAAGCTCCTGCGCAACTAGATCATCGCACATGTAGGAGTCAATGTCTGCACCCTTTGCCCATGATTTAGCAAAACCATGCCCACCGAAGATGGTAACAGCAACTGAGAAGTCTGAAGGAGAGAAGCCTGACAGGACCCTCTTGATAACGTCGCTGTAAACCAAGGAGCTAGGATCGAAGTTCATCGCTTCATAGCTTGCATAGCTGAAACCTTCCTCAGGTGTCACGTGGATGGTGGAGGCCGCAGGTCCAAAAACACCATTCATTGAGTACCCGCACGGGTCAAACTCAAAGTCACAGATCTCCATCTCAGGGATGATATCAGAAATCCCTGAAAGCTTCGTCATCTCCTTTGCTGAGGAGCAATGACCATCAGCAGAGTTCTTGAAGAACACAGCAGCTTTCTTAACATCCAGCCCAGTCATGCACATCTCAAGTGTCACCATAGGCTGTTCAGGCTCCTCCGTGGCATAGTAGACATGCCACTTCTTCTTGGGCTCAAACGCATCACCGATCACATATGCATTGCCACCGGACTTGAGTCCACCAAAGAAGCCATTTAGCACTGATACCTCTTCCGAGAAGCTGCGGTGTGGAGCTGGCTGCGCACCGGGGAAGATGAACGTCCCACGAGAGTACTTCACTGAAAGAACAGGAAGTGACAACTCTGCAGCAAGCTCAAGGATGCGAGGAATGGATAGCAGAAGCTTTGTTGTCCCACAGGTCTTGAGGACAACCTTGTGGGGATACACAAAGAGGCTCGACTCAGACAAAACATATGAGTCGAAGTCCTTGTTGGAGAGCTGGGACACTATGGTGCACCGTGCAAGATCCAGGAACGAGTCAATCTGCTCGCGAGAGAGGGCACGAAGGCCACAACCACAAGGGTCCTCAAAGACAGGTGCATCAGAGAACGTTATCTCAAGGCGCTTCTCATAGCCCTCAAACCCAATAGGGGAGGCAGGAGAAGATCCCCAAGAATCAGCCGAAGACATCGCCATTGATGATGTGTTGCAAGGAAGAGAGGGTGGGAAAGGGAGGGAGAGATGGGAGAAGACAAGTTGGAATTTCAGAAGCAGAGAATGCAGCCAGCCAAGGGAGAACTATCGAAACAAGGGAGAGAAATTGAAGGAAATCCTACTCTACAGCGATTTGCATGTGAAGGGATATCAGGATGGCTTGCGGGCGCACTGCAAAACAAGAGATCAACCAAACAATAAGCATTAGAAACCAGAGTATGAAATGCATCAATGATCAAGATTCCATTTTAAACTAGTTCAGTTCTTACGTTGGAGTAAGCAGCAGACTGGAACTTCTTGATTCCTCCGGCTGGGCGAACGTCCTCAATCTTGTAACCAAGGGGAGCTTCGTACATTAAATTACTACTACTGGACTTCTTGCCACCTTTTGACTCCATTAAAACATCCACAATTGTCCCCTAACTGTTGATCAAAATAGAGTAAGTTTCTTTCTTAGGAAGCAGAAATGCAGAACAACACAAATGATTTGAGCAATTATCAGGATCCAAATTCTAAAATAGCAGATATGGATGAGAATTGAGAGTACAAAATTTAGTTTAGATGCTGAAACTATTTCGATTGAAAGAGGAAACAGTGAATTAGTTAAAAGAAATTGTCTGAGATTATCATACGCAGTAATAAGATGTACAACTGTTAGTTATCAAGTCAATCATAAACAAGTATAAAAAAAGATCAATTCAATATTTATGAAAATCAGCAGTAAGAGTGTTAATTTCATCCTAATTGATACAAATCAAAACCCCATCACGCAAAATAGTTTGTTCCTTAGTTAACCTGTATGGCTTAAATGTGCCCAGCACAAATTTTGGGTTAAGTTGCCATAGTGACAGCACAAAGAAGCATGTCCAAATAATTGCAAGAAAGTTTAATGGCTCATATGATTTTTTTTTATGTTCCTTGTACGGACGATGAAAGGGTAATAAAAGCTTCGTGTAACGATGTAACAGATTTGGTGGTGGACCTTCTTGGCGATCACAAGAAGGTCGGGATAAACTAAGAAATGCTACACGTTCTCCACCCAAAAATTGTATTAGCATCTCGGGCGTCGCGATCCACAAGACTTAAATTTATGATAATAAACAACGACAACACATAACAAAGAAAGGAAGGAATATACTCCCTCCGTCCCGCGATAACAGTCGCCGAAGCTACACCCCTTTGTCCCAGAAATATTGTCGTTCTCTGGCAAGTAGTAGGCCGTACTTGTACATCACGTCCACTCCCACTCCCTGGCGACCTCCCACCACCACAAGCAGGTGCACTAAAAAATTTTGGAGCCCGCAACAACACGGGAGCAGGCAGGGGACAGACAGCAGGGGATAGGGTGCTAGTGTCTTGCACCTATTACCTTGGTATCTGAATCCTTTTCCAACGACAATTAATACGGGACGGAGGGAGTAACTAGTAAGATTCGCCGCTCGGTGTTGATTCACCAATAGGAAAAGAATACGAATTGCAGGCGAGATCCAAATCTACCGCTGCGTTCCCCCGAGAAGAGAACGACAAATTTTCTCAACGCTCCAAACAAACAGGGGAGAAGTAGACGATTTGAACAGAGTATAAATCCTCCCTCGCCGGCCCAAGTGCCAAGCAATCCCGATCCAACGCGAATACGATTTGCACAATAAACCGCCGCCGTCGCCCCCTCCCTGCCGAGCCCGGGCGCTCACAGAGAGGACCGGCGGCGTGAAAGCAGCACAAGCAAGAAGGAAGAACTCACGTTGGTAAGAATGCGGCCGGCGGCGGCGCCGAGACGAGACCAGCAGCAGGCTTCTTGGAAGGACCCGGCCTAGAGGCGACGGAGCAGAGGAGGGCGCCGCCGGTGTTCTTGCGGTGCGCTCGCGCGGAACAGAGGATGATGCAATGGGAAGGGGGGGAGGCGAGACGCGGCGGGGCGGGGGCGGCTTCCTCCTCTGCGAGATCGGGTCGAAGGATTGGGCTCGAAGGAACGGAGGCGCGGCTCGGCTTTTGTTTGTGCCTTCTTGGGATGGGGGCGAGACGGGGTGGCGACCGGCGCCGCTATTTATAGCAGCCAGGGTGGGCGGGTGAGAGGCGGCAGGGCGCCCGGCCCGGGCCCACGGGGACGAGCACGGGCGGACTCGGAGCGGCTGCCTGGCTGGCCCGAACCCTAAACCTGGTCGGGTCCACGAGAGAGTCCGCGCGGCGGGCAACCGGGCGCCGCACAGCGAAGTGCTTGTGTACTAGTTGTGTAAACTGATTAACTCCTTTCCTTCCAAAGAAAAAAAAACTAATTCACACACTATATTTCAGGTCCCTAAATCTTTTTCATTATTTTCATTTTCAATAATCAATATTACAGACGTTGTTCTCTAAAATAAAACATAATGTTGTACCTCCCATGTTAACATCAAGGGCTTTGTTCTTTTGTTAGTACTATTTCAAATGTTGGTTTTTGTTTTATGTTAAAATTTGTCACTTAAAAAATATAAAATTTCACACGCAATTTTTTATTGTTTACTAGTTCTGAGTTCCGCGATTATGTTCTCCACCCTTTTCATTTTGTTCATGTTTATAGTTCAAAACTTCAAGGATTTGCTCTTTGTAGTATATATATACAACAATGATAATAAGTAGCTTATTTTTATGATTTGTATGACCTTAGTTATCTGATTTATAAGCTTATGAAATAATGAAAAATATAGTGCAATCCTAAATCGAATATAGGGACTCCCATTGATCAAATTTTAGTTGTAACGTATAACTTTAGGTTTTTGGTGCAGCAGAGGCATCAGCCCCCCCCCCCCCCCCCCCCCAATGGTGATTTTAGGTCTTGTATTCTTGGAATATTTACTCGTGATAACTTTCAGGTGTCCTAAGAAGCGAATGATATGGTTCTAGAATTAGCTTTATCATTTTTGCACCAACAACAAAGCAAGTTATTTTGCAAAGAAAAATAGGGTAAAGGTTTTATGCAGTTCAATATCTCAGTCTTATTATTAAGTTTGAAAACAACGTGTGTGCTGCTATGGTTTGGAAACTAAGCAAACACAAAATAGCAATTTTGTTCAATCCTCTTTTTTATTCAATTACCCAGGTTTTATAGTAGAGATTTAGCTTTTGACAAAATCCTCTAATTTTGCACAAATCTGTTTTGGCGATATTAATTAATTTAAGTGCATGTGACTATGTGAGTAGCACATTTGGGCAGTTTCGAGAGAGTATTGTGCAGACTATTGCCTCACGCGGTATCTTCCAAAGAATCCAAATAAATGAGATATTGTTGACCCAACAATATCATTTCTTAGGATAGGACCCTAATTATTATATCTGCGCCAAAGATAGGACCCCGGTGTTATCATTGACCCTTAAAACAATTTTGTGTGTAACGTGTGGGTTAATTCTGAAATCCAGATATTAGATATATTTCTCATTTATTTATACGATTCGCTAATGCAAGAAGTTTAATAGTAGAGATTTCTATCGACTGTTTCGCCAAAAAAAACGAGATTTGTCTACTGCCTGCACGATCTAGCGCAATTATTTAGCACGCGCATGGAATGGAACCACTTTGTGTGTAAAAAAAAAGCGTCACAACGGGCGGTTAGGAACAAAACGACACCATCGAAAGAGTGCGTGGCGAATTGCTCGTCAAAGCATAAAGGTGTCTGCACTGAGATTTGACTGTTATTGTTTTACCTGATTCTTTGCTCCCATGTTTCTTAAAAAAATAAAGAAAAAAACTCTAGATTATTTACACTTGGAGTACCAGAGAAGAAAATGAAAGCTAAGGAAAAAACTTATATATGGACTTCTTTAAATCAGAATGCAACTTTCTTAAAACACAATCAAATCCTGAACTCGTCCTTTGTTCTACTCCGTATGACATGATGCTCTGGGAATGACGACCAATGCTACTATAAACAAATTAAAGCTTATCCCTCCGCATCTTCCACAAGACATTCCTATAACTTGCAAACATGGAATTGGCATTTGTGCATCACAGGGAGTGATTAGCTAGTTGCAACCGCAGATAAACTAATTATCGCAAGTGGGCATCGCAATTATTGGGCAATTACGCATGCAAGATATGACTAATCACCGATCACAATTCACAAGTCATGCAGCAAGATATGATCCGACGTCGAAGCCGAGCTGGTGTCCACGGCCACTACTACGAACTGGAAGCGGGGCACGCGAGTGTGTGATGGAGACCCTGCTGCTGTGCGGTGCCTGATTATTGTAGAGCAATAATAATGGCGCCTCCATATAGTGTTTGTAATGCATGCGCAGGTTAGTTTTCCGACCACTAATTCACCACCCACACCGCGGCTGCCGGTTGGTGCATCAGTGGCTGTTCGACCATGTTCATATTTATTTAATTTATGCTAACTATATATACTACGCACGGTATATAAATAGTAAGTACTACTCCGTTCATTCCAAATCGTAGATCATTCCAACCTTTTTGGAGCGTCTCAAGTTTAGCCAAAATTGTACAATAAAGGACTGGCATTTAATATCAAGTAAGAAATGTTAGATTATTTATTAAATATATTTCAGTGTAGTGCTATAAAATCTCTATGTACTTCTCTTTATAATTTTGGTCAAACAAATTGGAACAAAGGGGGTACCATTTGGCAAGAGGAGGTTCTTCTGATTATCAACGCGGAGAGAACTTGAGATTTACAGGCTTTGTAAATCATGTCAATTTTTTTTTTTGCGAAATTACACAGTACATCGGAGACACTCACAACGTACGCACATATTTTGCCAGCACGTTGCTGGAGTTTTTCAGGGATGGAAGTGCCAGAAATAGCGTGCCAAAGTTAGCTCAGCACATGACAGTCTGGTGCACAACGTTTGCGTGTGTTCTTGGAGGTGATCTCGGGAGCATTTTCTTAATGAAAATGAGGACAAGAGCTGTGTACCGTTCAATTATGTACGAGAGAAGAACGTTGACGTCGTGCCAAACCTTTGTAGGGTGACAAATACATGTGGTACGGCGAAGAGGTCACACAAGGAATTAAGACACAAAATAGAATACAGTACACACTTGGAGGTGCAATCCCTCGCTCGTGCACTCCATCCTCTCGCTTGTGTTGTTAATCATTGTGAGTGGTCATCGTTGTTATTTATGCAAGTTAATTAAGGTTTGTGACGAACAATTTATCAGTGCGTTCTCCCCTTCTTGGCAAGATGTATTATTTAGTTCAGTTTGGGCATCGAACGGTGCGGCACGTCTGCAAGCTTCGGTGTTTTGCCTCCTTGAAGAGCAGCGGCCGCTGACTGCCCCGGAACTGCTTCTCCGTCGACTCGTGGCTGCTAGGCGGTCGCTGGCGGTGAAGGAGCTCGCCGTCTACTGGTGGCAACGCTTCGCCTTCAAGCTCTGCAAGTTCGGCGACGAGAACATGGCGTTCTACCACGCCTCGGCCTCGGTGCTCCATGACGCAGGGGTGCCGGCGTACACCCACGCCGCGAAGGAGCGCATCCTCCACGACTTCTACTACCAGCTCCTCGGCGTCGCCACCCCCGTGGACCTCCCTCCGCGGCTCCTCACGCTCCTGCGCCCAGTGGCGGGCCTGGCAACGTTGGAGGCCCTCTTCTCGCCGTTGGAGGCCAAGGAGGCCCTCTGGCAAATGCGGACTTCAAGCAGTCCCGGCCCGGATGGCTTTGGGTCGGCCTTCTACCGGACGTTCTGGCCGGTGGATGGGCGAGGCCGTGATGTTACCGGACGCTCTGGCCGGTGGTGGCCGAGGCCGTGATGGCATTCCTTGAGGCTTTCCGCCAGGGGCACGCCTAGGTCGAGCGCATCAACCAGGCGCATGTCGTCCTCCTCCCCAAGAAGGCGGACGTCACTGCCCCGTCAGCCTCCAGAACTGCGCGCCCAAGCTCGCGGCCAAGATCCTCACGAACCGCCTCCAAGGGGTCGTCACCAGCCTCATCTCCGATCTGCAAACCGGCTTCGTGAAAGGGCGCTTGATCACCGACAATTTCCTCTTCGTGTCCGAGCTTCTGCAGTGCTGCCGGAAACAGGGCGCCCCCACCATTGCCCTCAAGCTGGATTTCCGCAAAGCCTTCGACTCGGTGAGCTTGGAGGCCCTGGATGCCATTCTGGCGGCGCGCGGCTTTGGGGACAAATGGCGGGCGTGGATGTCCTGCCTTCTCACCACCGGACGCACGGCGGTGCTCCTCAACGGCGCCCCCGGGCCGTGGATCGAGTGTCGCCGCGGCCTCCGGCAGGGCGACCCCCTGAGCCCTACCTCTTCATCGTCGTCGCCGATCTGCTACACCAAATGATCACCGACGAGGATGCACCGATCGTGCTCCGCCACCCCCTCGTCGAGGATCTCCAGTGCCCCGTAATCCAGTACGCGGACAATACGCTGGTCCTCCTCCGCGGCGACGAGCCGCAAGTGCGCCGGCTCAAAGAGGTCCTCGATGCGTTTGCGGCGGCTACCGGTTTGGCAATCAACTTCTCCAAGAGCACATTTGTGCCAATCAACATCGACGCCGGTCTTGCGTCCTCGCTGGCGGGCATCCTCGGCTGCGCTGTGGAGAGCTTCCCCCAGACCTATCTGGGGCTCCCCCTCTCCGACGCCAAGCTCCCCGCTATCCCGGTGGAGCGGTGCATCCCCGGGTGGCGCGTCCACACCCTCAACTGCGGCGGCCATCTCACCCTCACCAATGCAGTTATGTCGCTCAAGCCGGTGTATGCCATGGCGGCGATCCGCTTGCCCAAAATCACCATCGACCGGATCGACAAGCCGCGCGGGGGCATGTTTTGGAAAGGCGCGGCTAAGTGTTCCGGCGGCGACTGCCAGGTCGCCTGGACGACCGCGTGCCGGCTAAAAGGGGAGGACGGCGTCAGCATCATCGACATCGAGACCCAGAACACCTGCCTTCTCCTCAAGACCGTGGACAAGCTCGTCTCCGGCCACCGCAACCCTTGGGCGGACTGGGTGCGGTACTGGTACACGCCGGAACGCCGCGCGTCCCCGACGGTTTCCTGGGCCATGTTCCAGGGCCTCTTGGACACCTACCGGGGTGTCACCGGCGTCACCCTCGGCGACGGCCACGACACGTCCTTCTGGCTCGACAATTGGTCCACCGCCGGGGTCCTCACCGCTGCTCTCCCAGCCCTGTTCTCCCATTGCATCGACCCCACCATCACCGTGGCGCACGCGTTCAGCTCAGGGGCACTGATGCTCCCCGTGCAGGATCGGCTCAGCTCGGTGGCCGCGGAGGAGTTGGCGGCCTTGGGCGCCAAGCTGGTCGGCCTCCGCCTGGGCCGCGCCCCCGACGCCCGACACTTGCTCTGGGGCGCTGAGCACGGCTTCCGCTTCGGCACCGTCTACAAAATGTTGAAGACCACCGGCTGCTCCGTTCCGCTCGCAGAGGTCAATTGGGACAACTTCGCACCCGTCAAAGTCCGTGTCTTCTTCTGGGTCCTCCGGCATGGTAACATCAGAACCCGGAGCTTCCTTCATCGCCACGGCGTGCTCGCTGACGAGCACTGCCCCTTCTGCCCCGACGCGGAGGAAGATCTTGACCACCTCTTCTTCGAATGTCCCCGGGTGGCGGCGTTCTGGGGGCACGTCTGCCCCGGGACGTCCCCCCCGCACAGCTTGGAGGCCCTGGTGGCGTTGATCCCACTCCCCCACAGGGCGCTGCGCAACACTGCCGCCCTCCTCCAGATCTGGGTCGTCTGGAAGAGGATGGTGTTCGACGCTCTGGCTCAACCCCTGGCGGCTTTGGCGGCCGCCGCGGTGTCGCACGCCAGGCTCTGGGCGGTCCGGGCGCCGCGTCGGCTCAACTGCGCGCCCCTAGACTCTTGGTGCTCCTCCATTGTTTTGTAATCACGAGCGTTTGTGCTGTCCTCCCCCCCTGCTGTAACCCCTGCCGCTTAGCGTCGGCCATGTAAAAACCGGGCTCTCGCCCTTTTGCAATGAAGTTCAGGTGGGCGATCTCCGCCTGCCGTTGAAGCCTAAAAAAAACAATGATGCATGGTTCGGCTGTGGCCACTGTGTTGACGGTTCTATTTTGCCGCCGGCGCACGGTTGTTCGCTCTCGGTACACACATCACTTGCGTTTGGCAAATGAATGGATTGGGGGGGGGGGGTGTTAAGGGACAATTGTACGTGTTGTGGTAGTTGATAAACAAACAGTCGCACAGCTGCAGTGCAACCGCGCGCAGCAGAGAGGCCAGGCAGGCCAGCAGCAACGCAACCCCCTCGGGGGCCTCACGAAATGCGCACGCACGCCCGCCCGCATGCAGCAGCACCGTTCGCGCCATATATCTACCTGCAACTGCTGGCCGTGCCCGTGCTGCGTGTCGGAAAAAGCGCGGCGGGTGGCACGACCGGGGTGTGGAGAGGTAGCTCCAGCCTCCAGGACGCCGGTCGTTTAGGCAAAGGCGAGCGGCTAGGGACAGTAGCAAGCAGTAGGCACGCACGCACGCCGCGCGCGTCGCTGCGGCCTGCGGGGCCGCTCGCGCGGAATAATTGGAGCCGAGCCGGGGCCGGGAAAGAGAGCGACACGGCGGCGGCGGCGGCAGGCTCGAGGACGACGGGCAATCGAGCACCATCATCGCATCGGGACGCGAAACGCGACAAAGGGGAGAAAATGGTGAAAGCCTCGGGATCAGCGGAGTTTGTTCGGGAGCATCGTCCGGTAGCGCGGGCGATGACTGTGCACCTCTGACTTCCCTCGACGCCTCGCCACCACGAATCTGCAAAAGCTTGGTTCGCGTTCCAAATTGCCTAGCAGGAGTACGCACGCCTAGTACACGCTGCACGCCAAAGGAAAAAAGCAAGGAAGCAAAGGCAAAGGCGGCCAAGGCGCCATAGGGAGAATCTCACACTCTCCGAGTCAGACGTACGAGGAGGCATGGCATAGAGTCATGGGTGCACAGCACTGGTGCGAGAGAAGCAGCAAGGGAACGGCACCCAATCATGCACGCGCCCGCCGTCGTGGGCCGATCCGCCGATGGCCGTGGCTGCCGCTCGCGTCCCCGCCTGGCGCCTGCCGCTGCGTGCCTGCGTGTGCTTCCTACCACCACAGTAGCTATGGACTAGTGGTGAGAGAGGCGGGGGGAGTACGTAGCAGCGCTCACGGGCGCACCGCGCAGTGGCAGGCAGTGTGTGGCTGTGTGCACTCGCGCGCGGGCATGTGGTGCATGTCATGTCCCCGTCAGCGGGGGATGCGATGCGCGCCTCCTTTGCTTGCGCTTGGCTCCGGGCGGATCCGCATCGAGATCGCGCGGTGCGTGATCACCAGGACAACGACGCGATTCCGATTCGATTCGCCCCCGGGAGAGGCCACGATCGATTCAGTCCGGACACACGTACTGGAGTCTGGAGTGGAGCCGCGGCGGAGCTGGACCGCACACAGGCGAAGGCACGCGCGCCGCGGCCCCACCACGTACGTGTTGCAGTTGGCCAGTCGGGAGGCCCTGGGCAGCCTGCTCGATCTGGCACCGCCGGGCAGGCGTCTCGCGTTCGCGTCAGGTCAGTTGCTCACGTGCACGCGTGGAACCATTCACTGTTCACGTCCCCACCGTCGATCGACGAACGTCGCATCGTGCAGCAGGGCTCTTCCGAGGTTACGGGACGATTTGAGCGATTCAAGTAGAGTAACAGCATCAGGGCTTGTTGCTTCCTTTCCTCGCAAGTCGCAAAAAAAAAAAACATAACATCATGTCTGCTCGCTCGTTACTAATCAAGCGGCGTCATAAACTAAGCTGCGGCTTGCGATCACAGACATATTCCCCCCGGGAGCCAAACTACGTACGTTTGGTCCTCTCTGCACCACCAATCTCTCTCCGTCGTTCCTCGCAGCGGTGCGGCGAGGCGCGCCTGCTCCACGGATCGACACTCTGGCCGCCAAGCCTCGACACGGGCGCACAGCTCACAGCTGCATGGCATGCCCGGCAGGCGGCAGGCACTGCACGTACCCAGCCCAGTCCCGCTCAGCTGACGGCTGAGATATCCGCACGCCACGACTCTCTTCAGCGCCACTCACTGTGTGTTTGGCATTGAAGCGCATACACATATGCATATTCCTCGCATGTATAATGACTCCCAACCACGTTCGTCACGACTGATTGCAAATTTGGATTTTACATACACGGAAGATGGATGTGTACGGCTGGCTGGCCCAGGTGGTGACGCTTGATCGAGAGAGAAGAACACAAAAAGGCCGCGCCTTCCAAGTTGGACTGGTCGCTGTGGTGACTGAGAGCGTCTCCAATGATCTCGATCAGTCAATTCTTTACTTATAGTTAATAAAGAGTGCAATAAGTGTAAGGTTAGCGTGGAGTGAAGGTTAGTCTCATTTACTTTTCGATACAACTCTTCCTGGGCTTTTTTCCTTCTCCTCTAAGGGGGTGATTGGTTCGCTGCATGACCCCCGGCCTGGCTCCCCGCGTGCATGCGCTCCGTGATTGGATGCCTGTGCACGCGGTTGGGGCTGGCTCGGCGCATGCAGCCGTACCGTCCAGGCCTGGCTCGCGGGGAACGCCGGAATCGGCCGTTTCTCGTGGGCCTGGCTGCCGGGAGCCGGCCGGAGGTGATGATTAGTCTATTTAATGATGTTTGTAGTACATAATTAACATATATTAATCAATACTAACATATTATAAATTAGATTAAGGTTTATTAAGTTAAAATAAAACTTTTAAAATACACCTTTATAAGCTAAACATTGTGAAATCACTTTTTTTTCCCTAATCTTATCTCATGCGACATGATATATACGGGGAACCAAACATCGTCTCTTCTCAACCAGGTTGGACACGTACAGACAACCAAACACGAGGATTTGTATGCACTCATCCTGGCTCACGGGAGCCTGGCTCCCAAATGCAAGCCAGGCTAGAATCACGCGGGCAACCAATCACACCCTAAGACTCCTCGTGCTCCCGACCTCCTCCGCCCTCCTAGCTCGGGCCCCTCCCTGCTTCCTCCCCTCCGGCGGCCTCGCCGGCGGCGAGAAGGGTCAGGGAGCCCCCGTCTTATAGATCTACCTCTATTTTACCTTTTCTACTTTAGTTGTTGCCTATATGGCGTTAGCACCTAGTGGTATGTGCTGCCCTAGTAGCGCCGTTGTCGTCACCACTATTCTAGTTGGCCTCTTCGTCGCCGTCGTCTCCGTTGCCCCAATTTGCTTAAATAAACTAGCTCCTCCTCCCCACCCCGCGGATCTCTCCCTCACTCCACTGAATCCGCCTCATCCTCTTCGCCATCGAGATCCGCCACCCCTCGATTCACCTCCTCCGACGCTCCAACCCGCCTCCATCTCTATTATGCGGCCATCGATTTTGCAGATCCAGCCCCCCCTCCGCTCATTGTCATCTGACGAGGGCTTCACGAGCTCGTCTTCCACTAGGACTCGACGTTGAGCTTTTTCTTCTACCACCGGCGGACTTTATAATCATCCTTCGGTCGCCCGCGCGTGACCTACTTCAACGGCTCTGTCGACCCGCCTGCAACCGACGCACTGCGCGGCCTCTCCACTTGGGTGTAAACGTCTTCGACGCCTCTACGCCCCCCTCGACGTGCTTGCCGCCGCCTTCACCTCCGATGTCGTGGTGTTTATCCAGTCCAGGGACCCCTTTGTAATTCGGCCTTCTTCGAAGGTCCTTTCTGTAATTTGGCTGCATAATATTTATAAAGTTGCTGTTGTCAAAAAAAAAAAAACTTCCTCACAACAGGATCTTCAAAACTGCCATGTATATATATATAGAACTCACATCAGCTATGACCTATCAATTGCTATTGGAGAGATGAGAAGCAAGGTAGAGACAACAACATTTACCTAAAAAAAGGCAGATTACCAATTTACCATTGAGAACAGTTCCAACCTTCCATGTCTATTGGTGTGCATAAATAAAATTTATTAAAATAACACCTAAACAATGAATCAACGAATCGAGAGAAAGAAAAACGATATGAAACCGTGTTGCATGCACGACACTGGATCGGGCTCGCACCAAGGCCCGGGAGTCCTTGTTTCTTCCGCCCGCGCTCTCCACTCCGCCCGCCCGCAGCGCAAAATCGATGCACAACGGCAGGGTATTCGATCCCCCGGCAGCGCAAATCAGAATGTTATTTGACTGCAGTCAGTTTAGTCCACCATATATAAACATTTTGTAAGCCGCACGGAAGAGCAAGATGGCTCATTGTATTTCCTGCGTTGTAACTCTCTCATCATAGTGAAGATCGCCGATTGGCGCCCGTGATTTTTTCCCGCAAAGATTTTTCACGTAAAAATCGTGTCTCGTGTTCGATCTTGTTTTCGCATTATTTGCTAACAAGTGGTATCAAGAGCTTAGTTCGAGATTCGATTGAAAAAAATTAGGTTTCTAAGTCCCTGCGACGCCGCCGCCGCTGTGTTCTTTGCGTCGCTACTGCTTCCGTCAACGAGGCGGAGTCCGACGGCTGAAACGCCGTCTCCCGGTCGTGTTCCTCGGCCGTTCCGTACGCCTGCTACGCACGTGGAGTTTCTGTGCCGAGACGGCGCTACACCGTCGTCGTGTCGAATTCATCTACAGAAGGCTGCTGTTTCGCGCGAGTTAATAGGTGGAGAATTATTGCTGCGCGTGCATCGAGGTGGAGAGCAAATCGTCTCCGCCGGTCTGCTGCTGAAGGAAATTTCAGCCGAATTTTGCTACGCGCACACGTGAAGATCTACCAGGAGATTCATTAGCTCTTGCTAAACGTACACAGAGGTGTACACAAACTGCAGGTTATTTCTAGGGTTACACAGTTTCATACCTAGATTATTTACTGCAGATTTATTTTCTCCTGGTTATTTCTTCTAATGGCTACTATGAAGTATGATATTCCACTGCTTGATCGAGATACAAGGTTCGCATTGTGGCAAGTTAAGATGCAGGCTGTTTTAGCGCAGGCTGATTTGGATGATGCGCTTGATAAATTCGGGAACAAGGATTCAAAAACTTGGTCCGATGATGAGAAGAGGAAAGATCGTAAAGCCTTGTCTCATCTTCATCTTCATCTTTCAAACAATATTTTGCAAGAGGTTTTGCAGGAGAAAACCGCTGCTGCTTTATGGCTCAAGTTGGAGTCAATTTGCATGTCAAAAGATTTGACAAGCAAGATGCATATGAAGATGAAGTTATATACGCAAGAAGGTGGCTCTGTGTCTACCCATCTTTCGGTCTTTAAGGAGATCGTCGCTGACCTACAGTCTATGGAGGTAAAATATGAGGATGAGGACTTGGGTCTTATTCTTTTGTGCTCACTGCCTAGTTCTTTTGCAAACTTCAGAGACATTATATTGTATAGTCGTGATACTCTAACGGTGAATGAGGTTTATGAAGCTTTGCAAGCTAAGGAGAAGATGAAACAAATGGTGTCTTCTGAAGGTTCTGCTTCCAATGGAGAAGCATTGTCTGTTCGTGGCAGGACACAAAATAAATCAAATGATGGTTATAGAGGCAAGAGCTCGAATGGCTATAGAGGTCGTTCAAAGTCTAGAGGCAAGGGTGAAAAATTCTGCAGGTACTGCAAAAAGGATACTCATTTTATTTCTGAGTGTTATAAATTGAAGAACAAGGAAAAGAGAACTGACACTTATAGACCGAAAGGTAATTCTGATGAAGGTAATGCTTCTGTTGCTGCTACTGATAATTCAGATCGTTCTGAGGTTCTTGTTGCTTTTGCTGGATGTGCAAATAATGGTGATGAATGGATTCTTGATTCCGCTGCTTCCTTTCATATATGCATTAATAGAGATTGGTTCATCACTTATGATTCTGTCCAAGGTGGTTCTGTTAAAATGGGTGATGATAGTTCACATCAAATTATTGGCATTGGATCTGTTCAGATTAAGATGCATGATGGTATTATCAGAACTTTGACAGATGTGAGGCATATTCCAGATATGAGCAAGAATCTTATTTCTTTGAGTACTCTTGATGGCAAAGGGTACAAGTACTCTGGTGGAGATGGAGTTTTGAAAGTGTCAAAAGGTTCTCTTATTGTTATGAGAGGTGATTTAAAATCTGCCAATTTGTATCGTCTTCGAGGTACTACAATTACAAGTGATGCTGCTGTAATTTCTAATTCATTATCTACTTCTGATGCTACTAACCTTTGGCATATGCGTCTCGGGCATATGAGTGAGCTTGGCTTGGCAGTGCTGAGTAAGAGAGGACTTCTCGATGGGCATAGCATCAGCAAGTTGGATTTCTGTGAGCATTGTGTGTTTGGCAAACACAAGAGGGTGAAGTTTAATACCGCAACTCATTCAAGTAAAGGTATTCTTGATTATGTGCATTCTGATTTATGGGGACCATCTCGCAAGCCTTCTCTTGGTGGTGCTCGTTATATGTTGACCATAATTGATGATTATTCTAGAAAGGTATGGCCATATTTCTTGAAAGATAAATCAGAAGCATTTTCAGCATTTAAAGAGTGGAAGACTATGGTTGAAAACCAAACTGAAAAGAAGGTTAAAAAGCTTCGTACTGATAATGGGATGGAATTCTATTCTCACGAATTTAAGTCATATTGCAAATCTGAAGGCATTGTTAGGCACTACACTGTTCCTTATACACCCCAACAGAATGGTGTAGCTGAGCGTATGAACAGGACTATCATCTCTAAGGCCCGTTGCATGTTGTCTAATTCTGGTTTGAATAGGTGTTTTTGGGCTGAAGCTGCTTCCACTGTTTGCTATTTGATTAATCGTTCACCCAGTATTGCTATTGATAAGAAAACTCCAATTGAGGTATGGTCTGGTTCTCCAGCTGATTATTCGCAATTGAGAGTTTTTGGTTGTACTGCTTATGCTCACGTTGATAATGGTAAATTAGAGCCTAGAGATGTTAAGTGCATCTTTCTTGGTTATCAATCTGGTGTTAAAAGCTATAAATTGTGGAATCCACAAACTCAAAAGGTTGTGATTAGCAGGAATGTTAATTTTAATGAATCTGCTATGTTGCCTGACAACCCTTCTACTAGTGCTCCTGTTCAGCAAACTTCAAGTGTGCAGGTGGAGCATTTTATTGATGTTGATAGTACACCAGATAATGATAATGTTGCTGTCCAAGATGCACCTAATGTTGATGATTCTCCAATTGTTGATGATCCATCTATCGTTGAGCATTCTTCTCCAGTTGTGCAGCCTCCACAACATTCAATTGCTAATGATAGGCCCAGAAGGGGACCTAAGCCTAGAAAAAGGTTGATTGAAGAATGCAATGTTGCTTATGCTTTAAGTGTTGCAGAAGAGATTGAAGGTGCTGAACCTTCTAATTATTCTGAGGTTATTATTTCTGCTGATGGCAACAATTGGATGGCCGCTATGCATGATGAGATGGAGTCTCTTGAAAAGAATGGTACTTGGGATTTAGTGCAATTACCCAAGGGTAAAAAGACCGTTCGTTGCAAATGGATTTCAAGAGAAAGGAAGAAATGTATAAAGCAAGGTTGGTTGCTAAAGGCTATAGCCAGATTCCAGGTATTGATTTTAATGATGTCTTTTCCCCAGTTGTTAAGCATAGTTCCATTCGTACTTTGTTGAGTATTGTTGCTATGCATGATTATGAGTTGGAGCAGTTAGATGTCAAAACTGCGTTCTTGCATGGGGAGTTAGAAGAAGTCATTTATATGGACCAATCTAAAGGTTTTGTTATTCCTGAAAAAGAAAACCTTGTTTGTAGATTGAAGAAATCTCTCTATGGCTTGAAACAATCTCCTAGGCAATGGTATAGGAGATTTGACTCCTTTATGATCTCTCATGGTTTTAAGCGGTCTGATTATGATAGCTGTGTCTATTTGAAGACAGTTAATGGTTCAGCTATTTATTTGCTTCTTTATGTTGATGATATACTGATTGCTGCAAAAGATAAATCAGAAATAGCTAAGCTGAAGGCACAACTGAATTTAGAATTTGAGATGAAGGATCTTGGTGCAGCCAAGAAAATTCTTGGTGCGGAAATTATCAGAGATAGAAAATCTGGTATGTTATACCTCAGTCAGCGAGGTTATATTGAGAAGGTTCTTCGTCGTTTTAATATGCAAGATGCAAAACCAGTGAGTACTCCGTTAGCTCCACATTTTAAATTGTCTTTAGATTTATGTCCAGCTTCAGATGAAGATATTAAGTACATGTCTAGAGTTCCATATTCAAGTGCGGTTGGTTCACTTATGTATGCCATGGTCTGTTCTCGTCCTGATTTAGCTCATGCAATGAGTGTTGTCAGTAGATACATGGCCAATCCTGGCAAAGAGCATTGGAATGCTGTTCAGTGGATTTTCAGATATCTGCGTGGTACTTCTAATGCTTGTTTGCGGTTTGAGAAATCTACACGTGGACTTGTTGGTTATGTTGATTCTGATTATGCTGGTGATTTGGATACTAGGAGGTCTCTCACAGGTTATGTTTTCACCATTGGTGGTTGTGCTGTGAGTTGGAAAGCACGTTTACAGGTTACTGTTGCTTTGTCCACTACTGAGGCTGAATATATGGCTGTTTCTGAATCTGCTAAAAAAGCTATTTGGTTGAGAGGTTTATACTCTGAACTCTGCGGGATTTCTTCTTGCGTTACTATACATTGTGATAGTCAAAGTGTTATTTGCCTTACTAAAGATCAGATGTTTCATGAGAGAACAAAGCACATTGACATCAGGTATCATTTTATTCGAGATGTTATTGCTCGAGGTGGTGTTATTAAAGTACGCAAGATTCATACCCGTGACAATCCCGCTGATATGATGACTAAGCCTGTTCCTACAGCTAAGTTTGAGCTATGCTCAAGCTTGGTTGGGATTAAAGTGTAAGTCCTAGTGACTTTTGGTGCCGGTGATTATTTATTATTGAAGTGAGTTCATTGATGATACTTCATTCGCTGCAAGATGGAATTCGTCTCAAGGTGGAGTTTGTTAGATATGATCCGAATTCTTAACGTGTGTCTTGTGGGGACGCCTGGAGGGCCCACGGTTCGGGTTATGTGTTTAGCGGATTTGTTTCCGTATTTGACTGCAGTCAGTTTAGTCCACCATATATATACATCTTGTAAGCCGCACGGAAGAGCAAGAGGGCTCATTGTATTTCCTGCGTTGTAACTCTCTCATCATAATGAAGATCGCCGATTGACGCTCGTGGTTTTTTCCCGCAAAGATTTTTCACGTAAAAATCGTGTCTCGTGTTCGATCTTGTTTTCGCATTATTTGCTAACAGATGCCGCCGGTGCCATACGAGCCTCGTGCGTCCATAATAATCAGGTGCCGCGGCAAGCAATTTCACGGCATGCTCGTCACTGCTCGGCGAACTCATCTCCCCAGCCTGCCGCCGGTACTCGCAGTCTTGCTCAGATCGATCTTGATTGTATCCTAGCTTTTGTTCAGTGAATTTTCATGGCTGCTTGAATGTGTGGGGAGAGGGGCAGAAGAGGAAAGGGGAAGATGGAGCTCCAATTTGTGCAGTGATAAAGATTTGGGAATACTTCGGGGGTTTTTTGTTTTGCGAAAAGGGGAGTACTTCAGTTTGATGTGCCTTAATTCTAGCGTGAAGACTTGAAAACCTCAATTTGCCTCATGATTTATCTATACAATCAAGTGTGCTGTTCTCTCGAGTATGTTTAGTTGATTCCCTGTTGCACGGCTTTTGCCACAGTTGATCCTACTCCATTTGCTAAACATACGATGAATAAATAATTTTTATACTCTGTTAACTGCTATAGAAACGGTGCATTCTGGGCTCCTGGGTCGTGTCGCTGTCGCTCAACTTGCGATTAGGTGTTTGGGATCAGCAGCAGCAGAGAAATTGGTGTGTGTGGTAGTGGATGCGCGGAGAATGGGCCTTCTACACTGTGGACCACGCTTTTATCCATCTTTCTCCCGGGCCTTTTCTACACATCGGGTGAGCCTCGGGGGATCGCGAAAAAGGAGACCAGCCAGCCCACGAGCTCCTCCTCAGCGGAGCCGTACGTATGTATGGGCCCCACACATCAGCGGGGAACGTGGCGTCCTTCTCTGTCGCCGCTGCGCTAGGGGAAAAAAGCAGCCAATCTCCCGCGCCCCCGGTTTTGCTCCCCCAAGGCCCCCAACCCCTGCCCCTCCCAACGCCGGCGACCTACCGACAAACCGAGGCCAGCTCCGATGGCGGCGGCCGCGGCGAGGCGGCTGCGCGTGCTCACTTGCCGGGGCTCCCTCTCGCCGTCACTATCCCCGACAGAGCCGCGGTCCTCGCGAGGTTGCTCTGCGCTCGAGCCGTTCGACGCATTGCCGCTGCGGGATGGGGACTGCGGTGCTGAGTGCTGACTGCTGTTTTTTTTTTTTTGCTGTTTCCCCCAGGTATGTGCACGCTCTCCACCACGCTGCGGTCCGGCGCCGTCGAGGACGAGATCGAGCGAATCCGACACGAGTTCGAGGACGCCAAGCGAAACTACCTCAGCATCCCCGCCGCCATCAAGGACATGCCCAAGATGAACCCGCAAGGTCTGATGTTCCTGTCGATTCGTGTTGCTCTTGAGCGCCAAAGATGGACTCCTAAGACTTAACATTGGGTTGGGTCTCTGCTTTTCAGGCATTTACGTGAACAAGAATCTAAAGCTGGACGACCTGCAGGTCTACGGCTTCGACTACGACTACACGCTCTCGCATTACTCCGAGCACTTGCAGTGCCTCATCTACGATCTCGCCAAGAAGCACTTGGTCAATGAGGTTCGGTTGCTCTCTTTATTGGGTTGCACTGATGACAAATGGTGCGCTTATTGTGTCTGAGCGGTGGTGACGTTTAGTGCAGTTGAAATACCCAGAGAGCTGCTTGCGGTACGAGTATGACCGCTCTTTCCCGATCAGGGGCCTTTACTATGACAGGCTCAAAGGGTGCCTTCTCAAGCTTGATTTCTTCGGTTCTATTGAACCGGACGGTTGCTTCTTTGGGCGTCGGAAGGTAAGAAACTCACTACATCGCTCGTTCTCCATTTCCCTCAAATGGTTGCATCCACTTTCAAACCTAGCTCAAGCATACTGAGCTCTTTTTTCACCCTGTATTTACTTATCTTTGGGATATCCCTTTGTTAATTTGCACTCATGAGTGATCATTGTGTTTGTGATCGATCTGCCGTGTTCATATTGAATTCAAATTTTGGCTGATGTATTTAGGTAAACGTCCAACAGCTGAATATAGATTACACATGTTGACTGTTCTAGAGAATTTCTGTACTATTTTTTATGCTTGCCATTTGTCTTCTCCCAATAATTACATTATGTAAACTATGTCTATTGGCAGCCTATGAATACAATTTCTTACCTGAATCCTTCGTTAATCAGTTAAGTTTGAGTGAGATAAAAGAGCTCTACGGCACACGGCATATTGGAAGAGATCAAGCTCGCCAACTTGTTGGACTGATGGATGTCTTCTGTTTTAGTGAGGTACCTTTGAATTGATCAGAGCCTTAGTTCTATCCCCTTCTTTTCACGATGCACCTATTTACTTACAGGATAGTGACTTTCAGTGCCTTATAGATATGTCATATCAACTATAGCACCGTATTATCACTCACTTTGGTTAATGCGATCATAGGTTGATCAGATTTGATCTTTTCAGTATTCATAGATAAACTTTTATGTGTAACATGATCATCCTTCAAGAGCATTTAACTATACATGTGTTTCTGACCTAGCACAAGCGACATTTTGCACTTATATACGAGATGCACTAACACATATTGATAATTAGTCATTTTCGTGCACTCAATGCAGTATCATGTACTGTTTTTATTTTAACTAATTGCTGTGACATCATATTGTGCAACTAAACTATGCGATGTTGACTTCTTCACAGGCATGTCTCATCGCTGATATCGTTCAACACTTTATAGATGCCAAACTGGAGTTTGATGCCTCTTACGTATATGAGGATGTAAATCAATCGATCCAGCATGTCCACAGAAGTGGTTTAATTCACAGACAGATTCTTTCTGAGCCCCAAAAATTCCTGATAAAAAAAGTAAGCAGCATTGCTTTTGCTGATTTTCTATGTCTGAAGTTTCAAACATCAATGATATAACCTGCTTCTGCTTCTTGTCTTCTGGCATTCTTTCTGACATGTAACTCTTAAGACTGCTGCTTCATCTGTGACCTGCAGAGCCAGGTGTTTCGTTTCTTAAAGATGCTTAGAGAGAAAGGAAAAAAGTTATTTCTTCTTACCAATTCACCTTTCTACTTCGTGGATGGAGGGATGCGTTATTTGCTGGAGGTTCTTCCTAAATTTAAATCTGCTTGTATGCTTTGTCCATGCTGTTTATCATTCAGAAGCAAGATTTTAAGCCAAAATATTTCTATCTGGGTGATGAGTAACATATATATTTTTGTGACCGTTTTCTTACTTCCTGAGATTTGACATGAGCTCCTATCTTTTATTTTTCGTGGGTTAGTTTTTGGTTGAGAATGTGAAATCATATTTAACCGGGCACCTGCAACTTTTTGCACTGCCTTGTCACATATTCTTGGTAGTTAAGGTGATTATTGCAAATACACAATGCATCTTTCCTTTTTTTAGTTTTCATTGATATTTTGTTGTATTCTACTCCCTTCGTCCCAAATTATAGGTTGGTTGGACTTTTTTAGGTTCATAGGTGATAGGTGTTTGTATGCATCTAAATATAGTGTATGTCTAGATGCATACAAACACCTATTTTGGAGGGAGTACTTTGGCTATTTTGAACGGAGAGAGTACTTAGGCCATTTCTTGTCTACTATTATGGGGACATATTTGTACCTTGCAAGCAACATTCTTTTAATTATCAATTTTTGTGTATTTTTCTAATATTTTCTACTAGTACTGTATTCTGAATAGAAAAGTATCATGTCAGTATATTATGGCCAGTTATTTTTGCTCACCATAATACCATATTCTCCACTTGACTTTTTCACAATATGGTTGGGCAGGACCAGCATTTTGATGGAAATTCCTGGCGGGAACTTTTTGATGTTGTGATTGCGCAGGCAAATAAACCCACTTTCTACAACTCAGATCACCCATTCAGGTCCTGTGCAACATCTATGTGTTACTAAAGAAAAAAGATTAAATTTGGATCCTTCTTACTAAGATAGTGTTGTTAATGTGTTCAATTTTTTCCTTCTGCTCTGATTCATTTATGTAGGTCTGTCACTAAACTTTGAATACTACTATACTAGAAGAAAGTATGTTTTAATAAGTACAGATGCATAAGGGTGTGGACTTATATTGCCACCAGTTATTGTTTCTTCTCCTTCCTTCTTCTGCACTATTATGTCTACTTTAGTTCACCATTCCTAACTATATTTGGTGGTTACTTCCAGGGTGTATGACACTCAAAAGGACACATTAGCTTTTACTGCAGTTGATAAGTTTCTACCGGATCAAGTATACTACAATGGTTGTTTAAAATCGTTTCTGCAGATCACAAAGTGGAGAGGGCCAGAGGTTGGTTATTTCTTTAGATGTTGCCCCAATATTTGTTTTCTGTCTTAGTAATAAAACTTTCACTTTTTTTTTCTCTCCCTTAAATCTAATACAGTATTTTTTTTTGATAAATGTAGTTGGCAAAACTGTTCCATAGTGGAAGCTAGCAGTCATGTATTTGCATGTTTTTTGCACTCATTAGCTGCATATTTATTGTGTTTATTGCTCATTGCTTAGAGCAACTCCAACAGCTATTGTATAATCTTAGCTAAATTTAGAGATTTAGGAGGATTTTAAAAAATAAAAAACTTCATAACTAATAGAGTTTTCCAACAGACTATTCAATTCTCCTCTCCATACGCAAACGGTGGGGTCCACATTTTTTTTTTACCATCACTCCCATCCGTTGGAACTGCTGGTCCACATCTTTTTTTCCCATACGACTTCCCTATCCAGCTATCCTTCTATCCGTCCGTCGGACGCTGCCTCGCGCCGGCGGCTCCCCGCAGGAGCTCGCGGCTCCACGCGGTGGCTCGCTGGCAAGCGGCGCGGAGGTGGACTGGCAGCCCGCAGCACAGGGCGCACGCGGCTCCCCCATACCGGTCAGCAGCTGTGCCGCTCCACGGAGGGCCTCGCCGGCGCCGACATCTCATACCGCCACGGCCTCCACCTCCATCACCACGCCTCGACAACGGCAGGGCAAGACAGCGGGAGGCCTGCAGCGCCGCAGCTGCGAGGGCGCAAGAGCGGGAAGTCGCGCAGGAGCTCCAGCTTGTGCTCGAGGTGGCGGAGGTGAGCATCGGAGGCGGCGGAGGCGAGCATAGACTGGGGCTGCGGCGGAGGTCCTCGTCCCGCGCCTTGCCTGGGCCGCGGCGGAATCTGACAGCGCGTCCTGCGGCGACCGCATCTAGGGTGTGTTGGGGCCGACGGCGCCCGAACCTGACTGCGCGCGGCCGCTAGATCCAGCGAAGGTGATGCGCGGGAGGAGATTTGGTGCGAGGCAGGGGGCGGGAGGGGATCGATTGCGCGCCAATGGCAAGATTGTGAGGCGTACAAGGCTCGCCAAAGTTCGCGAGCGGACGAAGAGGAATGGCGAGGGAGATTGCGAGGGAGGAACTTAGCAAGACTGTTGGAAACCGGTTTTCCTGGTTTCTTCTATTTTTTACCGATGGAAAATGAGTTAGAGAGACTGTTGGAGTTGCTCTTATTCTGTACTTATTTGAATATCCTACATGTTTGTTTTTCTCAAACACGCAAGAGATCTGCATATCTTTGTATTAAGAGAAAGCAAAGTAACCCCACCTGAAGCGAACCTCTTCTTTCACATAATAACCCACAGACCAAAGATATTACTTTGACTTGTCCTCACTTGCAATAAATATGCACTGCCAAATTATAAATTTAATAAACTTTTCATTTGAAAATTTCTTCTTCGATGGATCTTTTTTTGGCAATGTATTAGGTGATATACTTTGGTGATCATCTTTTGAGTGACTTGAGAGGACCTTCAAAGGCTGGTTGGCGAACAGCTGCTGTAATTCGAGAACTCGAGGTAGATGCTTCTCTTTTTACTTGAGACTTAATTTTACACATGTGAGACATGGCTGCATGAAATTCAAGCACCACCAAATTTAGCATTTTTCATATTTTACCTATTGACTATAATGCCTCAGTCTAAGGTTTCCTTGATCCTATTAGAGTGTAGGCACCTAAGAAGTTTTGAGCTGAGCAATGATTATAAAGGGGGGAATGTAATGAAATTTTCAAAAAGTAATATCTTGTGCTATCTTGATCTTGAATCTGTTGGATACGCTCTTAGATTACATGAACACGCTTTTACTCTTTTTTTAAGACCTGAATGATTCTCTTACTACAGGTTTGTCTTGCTTGTATCCGACTGTCGCACACTATTTTGTCGCACAAGATATGCCATATTACAATGATCCATGCTTTATCGCTTGCAGGATGAAATAGAAATACAGAATGGTGACAACTACCGGTTCCAACAGGTGTGTACTGTATCATATGCTTCTTGTGTTTGTGATATGTTACTTCATTTTATGTTCCCCTTAGGCCTTAACCTCTGTTCGTTCTTAATTGACTCTCAAAAGTAGTTTTGAACAAAATTGTGCCCAGCTAAATTTGTAACAAATATTGTGTGACTCCAACAATGGAATTTAGAGAAGGAAACTACTCATGCTGAATATGATCAGTACTGAAATGCTGACTGGTTCAGGCGACTGACTCAGGCTGTAGGCATTTTTTTCAGCTATTATTGCTTTGTGAAGTGCATTAGAGCACCGTGGTTGGTAAATCTTACACTCCATCCTCCTGACGATCAGTTGTTACCACAAATTGATCTAATAGACTGATGATGGCATTTACCTTTTCTATTTGCTATATACCATCTTTTGTCCTCTCTCCTCTACCACATATGCTGTTTTTTCGCCCCTGATTTTTCATCCACATAAATGCCTATCGACTTACTTTACTATATCCTGCATTGCAGGCAAAATTAAGTATAATACATGATCTACTTGGGAAAGTCCATGCAACTGTGGTTAGCACTGAGAAAGGACAAGTTTACAGAGCATTGCTTGATGAGTTGAATGCAGAAAGGCGACAATGTCGATCTGGGATGCGAGATTTGTTCAATAGCTCTTTTGGCGCAACGTTCCTTACAGACACTGGAAGGGAATCATCATTTGCCTATCACATTCATCAATATGCAGATATTTACACGAGCAAGCTTGAGAACTTCTTATCATATGCCCCTGAATCTTGGCTTCATCCACCTCATGACATAAAGATCATGCCACACAATGCGAAGGTAGTTTAAATCCTCATTGCCAGAATTTAATTTAACCTGTTTAGTTCATTCCAGTAACTGCTTCCTAGCTGGTTGCTTTACTCTTCTAAGGGGAACAAGCTAGAAGTTTCACTGAAACTGAAACACTGCTTATCAGAAAGTTGTCTCCACTGTGATAGTTTTTGTGTTCTTTTTTTCTTGGAAACGAATGCTGATATTGCAAAATATTTATTGAGTTAAACTAATGATTTTGGCTATTTCATGTTGTAGGTCCCAGCAAGCCTGTTCAGTACCTCCTAGTTCATTCTATACTTTTCTGTTGGAGAACCAAGCGGCAGTACCCACTATGGTTTCTGTGTGAGATCACGCGGCAGGACTATGAACTGCTGCCTTCGCTTGGGTTATGAATAAAGCACCGGATGATGCATCAATGCAGCAGACCAAGCAGCAATTTAGCAGTCCTTGGCCTGGCACCCTGGCTTGCCATGGAAACCATGTGAGTAGGCGACTGTTTTGCCTATATGAGGAAGCTTCTATCTGTCTGAGAAGCCTTTTCCTTTTGTTCAACTTCTAGGTATTCTTAATACGCCCAGGAAACACGAAATCCTAACAATCTGTAATGGCTATCAATAAAAGTTTCATGCAAACCCATCTTGGGTTTGGACGAACATTCTAGGGTAAATTGTCAAACACCTATTTCTTGGGTTTGGACGAACCTGTTACAAGGACGCCATCTTGATTTCCGTTGTTTCTGATCTCGGAGACTGGCTGGAGTTCCAGTTCTTGCTTGCGTGACCGTGAAGACCTAAACATCACAAGAGTAACAGCCATTAAGGGACTAAGCGCAAACCATTCCAGCACAGTATTTCTAATAACAGAATAACAACAGAAAATTCTAATATCTGATTACAGGACAAGTGAATAACAGTGTTTACCTCTGACGAAAACTTGATCTGTTTGCAGCAGACGGGACCACAGCTCCAGGTGCAGACCCAACATCAGATTGTGGTGGTGAAGCACCCCTCTTTGTTTTATCCCCGGAAGGACATGCAAAAAACGCGTTTAGGAAGGGATTAAAAAAGGGTCAAAAGGATGGATAAGTGCAGGAGGGATGACGCACTCACACGCCGACGAGATGATGTCTGCCCCAGTGTGAGCCTTTCGTAGTTGATCCGATCCCTCCGCCCAACCTTCAAATCCTTAATGCATTTGAAGAGGAAATACAGGAGAGCAGCGCCAAGGCATATCATCGTGAGGATCTCTGCTATGATCAGCGAACCAAGCACTGAAAAATATAACAGAACAGATCAAAGATGAGTTCCTCGGCGCAAGAATTTCTATTTTCAGCACAGGATTTTGTGCAATAAGTCATCACCGATGGGGAAAAGCGAAAACATCAACAAGAATATTACGAGCTCCTTACTTACAGGGATCTATTCTTGAGTTCTTTGGTTTTGGTTTTGTTTTGACTAGACGAATGGTCTTTGAAGCGGACAGTGGCGTCCCCATCATCTTTGAACAGTCAGGGTAGCACCCATAGCTTCCCAGGTCGTTTACACTGATGGTTAAGGTTGTTCCTTGGCTTGGACCCTGCAACAGAAACATTTCACACTTTATTCTGAAAGTACATCATCATGAAGTGATTTTTTTTCTTGCCAATTAGCTACTTAATCAGTCACCGATTGTCCTCGCTTGTAGTCCAATGGTAGGACAGTCCAGTGGGACGCTACCCACCAGGGTTCAAATCCTGGTGCTCGCACCTTTTCCTGGATTTATTTCAGGATTTTCCGGCGTTATGCATTAAGTGGTAAGCGACGTTCCCGTCGACGACGAGGCGTCAGTGGTGACTTCGAGAATCTCCAGATCTGTCGGTGCTCAGTCATTCGGAGGTGCTCATAGGGGTAGGGTTTGCGTACGTGTATTCATAGGGGTGAGTGTGCGTGCGTGTTGTGAGCGTCTGCGTTGTACTGTGTAATCTAAAAAAAACATGAGCCCATTTCGAAGTAGTATCAACTTAGCAATTCTGCTACATAGAGATCTATGCAAGGAATGGAGGTTCGTGGAATGCACAGCTGAAATGATCCGAGAGGGTTGAAGATTTATTACTTGGTAATGCAGCTGCTGCATTGCATTGTTGCAGTCCTGGACTGTCCCACGGAATCTGACGGCAGTTCCTTTCAGCACAAAGTGATTATCGATGTTCACATATGTCTGAAGAGGCTGCCACTGGTTAACGCCTCCGGTCTTCATCTCCACAGTGGGAATGGTACTGGCTGGCAAGCTCAGCGTCAAAGTTCCCTCACACACTTCTAGGGAGAACACTAACGAAAAGTGGGATTTGTTTCCTGCGAAATTGGTAAAATCTATCAGTTTAGAAACAACATAGCTCTTTTTTTTTTCTAACAATGCATAAAACAGGTTCCTCGTTCAACATCAACAAAATATAAATTTTTTAGATTAAGGAATAAAATCCGGTCTCAACAGTCATAGCTGACTGTCTACATAAGTACCTGGGAAATTACGAAGATCAGGTTCAAAAATGGAAAATTGAAATGTATCCCTGCTCTTGTTGTAGATTTGATGTCCTTTCCTTGATTCGTTCCCACACAAGAAAATTGATCCTGGAGCTAGTATCACTGGATGGTCATTGATTGGCTCAACAAAGATTGAGATCCGAGCATCTTGTACACCATTTCTGCACATGGCGTGTAACGCTATAACATCATTTCCATAGAAGTCTTCATTTCTGCACATGGTGATATGGTTATTATAAGTGAAAATGAAATGATTCTTGTAGAATCAGGGAGGGAGAATCAGATTCTTGATTAGTACCCAAGGTACTGCAAAAATTGTAGCGCTCCATTTATCGCGTCTATTGTTCCTCCCAGTATCAGGTCTTTGCCGGTTCTACCTCCCCTGCTGATTGAAAGTACATTATCTGACGACTGTTGAAGCTTCATTGGCATTACAGCAAGAAACACATTTCCAGACTGCGCTTTCACTGTAACAGATATGTTTTCTGTTATATCCGAATACACTATTTTGATTCCTGGAAATCCACTGCCAAAACATATCAATATTTAGAAAGCGAGTAAAATAGGCTAACACTTTTATGCTTAGATAAAAATCAATAAAATAAACACAAGTATGCAGTAGTTAGGTAGAAAGCATTATGGCTTACCCAAATTGTGGGCCGATGGTATCTTCAGCAACATGCAAATTCTGGGGTAAAGATGTGAACTGAGGTGGTCTGCACATGACAGATATGAAAACTGTTGCAGTGACGACATTGCCATGATCATCAGCTATCGTGTATGAGAATGAGTCATTCCCAAAGAATCCTTGAAAAGGCGTGTAACGATACATGTGGTTGAACTGCAGGACTGATCCATGAAATGGCTTCGGAGAAAAGGAAAAAAATTGTCATTAATTCAAAATGTGAAGCGATGAGGAAATAAACTAACTTGAAAAATTTGTAGTAGTTTTTTTTTTCAAACGACACAAGAGAGTTGCGTGTCATTTCATTTATAATAAAGGAAAAGTACAAACAGACCGGAAATGACCAGATTGAGTTCAGAACCCATACACACCCTCAACTAAAAAGGAAAGCTTATAGGCGCACCACAGCCAAACACTAGAACATGACCAAAGATTCACCACCAAGACAAAGAACTGATATTTCTCCAGTCAAAGTAATAGTAATATTGTAAAATTCAAACTGGTTGCAATAGTATGTTTTTTGGCCACTAGTTCCTTTTTTGCAGCAGAATGTATTAGAATTGTTCGACAATGACATTGCAAAAACTCAGTTTAGATGGTTACATGTGCAGCTACAGGGGCTGGTGACAGGTTCACTGAAGTGAGAGACTGTCCCTATGAGGTGGAGACACTAAGAATTGCATATTTCACAGCATGAACTTACGGAAGATGAGTTAGCTATTTCAACTTTACTTCCTGCAATGTGGTCATTTGACAATACATCAAAGGAGACTGATTCATCCTCCCATACTGAAACAGTATCATTTTTAACATCTGAAAAGTTTTCATCTGCAACAAGATAGAGTTCATCAGAGTTACTTCGAGTCTTCGACACACAAGCAGAGAAATCGGGAACACTAAGAGGTTTCAGTACATAACAAAACAATTAATTATCTACCAACTAGAGCTCAGCAACATATCTTGTCTGACCAATTTCTTTTCCTTTTCATGTTAGATGGCTAAAAATTACCTGCAAGAACATTGACTTCGAATGGGCATGGAGCTAGCTGCTTATCCTCAAATCGAACACATATGCTATATGAACTTAGGTTCCATGCCGCATAATGAGTAGTATATGATCCATCTCCATTGTCAACAAATTCTTTTGCCACAAAACTTGCAGGGATTCCGATACTTGCAGATGTTAGCTGTAATAACAGTTTTGACTCGAAAGATACCACTGGGTTCATGAATGAGTCAACAAGCCGAACATCAACTTCATTTTCAACTGCCATTTTGACTTTGGGGTCAAACTTGACAACACTTGATAATGACAAATTGATTGCACCTAGGAAAAAAAAGGAAGGTTAAGATGTAGGGAGTTAGAGGTCAATCTGTATCACACAGACAGAAGCCGCCCATTAATTGGCTGTATGTGGGCTGCAAGACTAGTTGGAATGTTTTAAGGTGATCGTCCTTTATTTCAAATCACTGAAGAATCTGTCACTGAGAGTTCGTCAAATTTATGAATTGTTTCAACTGTCAATTGGTTTGGTATTTCAATGGAATATGACCCATATAAATTCTCATATTACACACACTGCATGTGAAAAGGCTTTACCATAACAAAAATCAAGAAGTGTAATTGCTGTTACTGAATGATAGTGACTTCCTGCATTGAGAGAGTCAACCAAACCTGGCAAAACTGTCATGGCATAAGGATTTCCACCATTTAGCACTATGTTCCCACAGAGTACCCAAATTTCATATTCCCCAGCAATTTGAGGAGTATATGAAACAGTAAATTGACTTGATTGTGCAGTTGAGTTTCCAGCAGTGATCTAATAACTTAATGAATTTCAGTAATCATGCAACTTTTATCTGTAGCAAATTAGGCAGAAGAAAGGGTACTTACCTCCTGATGACCAGCAGGTCCTAAATTAGAAGAACTTTCTCCTTCCATAAATGTCGTCTCTGTAGGCAAAAAGAATTTTTCAGATTTGACAGAATGCTAAACTGCTAGATGATTATACAGCATTACCTTGTGATATTATTGGATCTGCATGTGAAGTGCCGCTTTTAGCAAAAATCTTCACTCGCAGCCTTGCGGTTTTGACTGGAGAAGGGTTGCCGTACTTATCCTCCAAGAAGACAGCAAAGGATGATGTTGAACCAGCAACAGAATGTTCCAAACCAGAACCATTTGCAAAGCTGTTTGATCTGTCGCAATATCCTGAAACAAACCACATATCAGAATCAGTTCCATGATCAGGAATTGATAATAATTGAGAAATACTTAAGCCATACTTTTAAAACTAAAAGAGTTGCATTATACCTACAAAAACATCAAACTTGTACACCGTATTGGAAACTCTTCGGTTCATCTTAGCATCAAAAACTGTGAGCGCAAATTCTCCAGTCTGTACAACATTGAATGACAGGAGCTGA
Source organism: Cenchrus fungigraminus (assembly GCA_036936925.1). Taxonomy (NCBI): domain Eukaryota; kingdom Viridiplantae; phylum Streptophyta; class Magnoliopsida; order Poales; family Poaceae; genus Cenchrus; species Cenchrus fungigraminus. Next base: position 36,441,297 of record CM072780.1, on the reverse strand, counting down.
ACTCCATCAGCTACTGCTTCAATCAAAATGTTTACCGGGACGGACAAATTCGAGACCGTGTCAACTACTTGAGCATCGAATGGATGTTTCCCTGGAACAATGTTTCCAAATGTGTCCTTCTGATATATGAATATCTCCAGCTTGGAAAATACTTGCAAGGTATTGATTCCATGCTTCCAGTTGCATGTGGACTTTTCTATGTTAAGAAGACCTGAAATATGTAAAAATACATCACAGGATTATTGACATTTTCACCAAAAGACACATCATCATACATAATTACTATTCAACAGAAGGTTCATATCATATCACTTAGTACAGTATATTTCTATTTTTGTGTCCTTTGTAATGAAAACATCACTGCTATGTACTTGCACATTAAATCCACGCTATCTAATATTTTCAGGGAAAAGATCAGGGACAGCTAAGAGCAATGGATATATCTGAGTATCTGAGGAAACACATCAAATGGAACTTCGCCGGGAGCAGACAAGAATCTGCATCAACATGGATGCACAAAGCCATTCAGCCATTTCAAGCAAGTAACCTGGATTCACTGTCAGCTTTAGAGGCGAATCACGTAGCTCCCTGTTATCCCCAAAAACATGCACCAAGAAGTCCCCGGCGACAGTTGGCACGAACTCGAGGCCGATGCGTCCATCCGCTATCCACCCATTGTAGTGAAAATCCAAGAAATCCACGGCTGATCCGTTGGCGTACGATCCTGTCACCCTGAAGTAGTCAGGCATGTCGTCGCCGCGCGCGATGCCGTTGCCGAAGGCGTCCCTGGGGGAGGCGGACACGAACGCCCTCGACCCCGCGACGACGCGCGCGCCGTCGTCGAACGTCCACGACGCCCGGGACGCGGACGGGTGCACGGCGGCGGCGGCGGCGACCGTGAAGTAGAGCGACGACTCGCCGACGCTGAACCGCTCCTCGGCCACGAGCGCGACGAAGTCCCCGGCGCGCAGGGGCACGAAGGTGACGTTCCAGGCGGAGGGGTCGTCGCCGAGGTGTGCGGCGACGTCGGTGATGTAGGTGCTGTTCCCCTTCGCGCCGTTCACCGACACCCAGAAGGATAGCGACGAGCGCCGGCTGGCGGCGTCCGGGAGGTCCAGCACCCTGACCGTGATCGTCGCGGTCTCGCCGGCCGTGAAGGCCGACTTGCCCTCGAGCCAGTCGAAGAGGAAGGCCGGCAGTGAGCCTGCTTGCTGCGCCAGAGAGGTGCTCAGCAGCGGAATGCAGAGAAGAAGAGAAAGCGACAGGGCTGAGCGCCGCGAGATCGCGGTGGGGTTGGCCATGACTCGCTTGATCCGCTGGACGACGAGGCCGGTCTGAGCCGTGCTGCCGGAGACGGCCGAGAAGAGAGGGCGGGCGGTTGCTCTGAACTAAGAAATGGCCGCGTGCAATGGGGCGGTTTCGTTGCAAACATTTGTGATGGAAACTGCATGCCAGCAACTGCAAATACCAACACGCTTTTGAAAAGAGAACCACTGCAAGAGAAAGAGATTGGATTTCCCTTCGCATCAACACATCGAAGACTTGCTTGGAATTGGATGGTTAATTAAACATTGAGCATGCGTGTTTTTTAAGAGTACATCTTATCATCGCAGATCGCACAGATACAGACTTATTTTACGGACACACACAGCCCACACATGGAACAGCGCAAACACACACAGCAGGTTGGCACTACAACATCTTGTCCATCGTCTCATCTGCCGTGTCCAGAACCGTACCCGTAGCCGTGTCCCTCGCCATAACCTGATCCTGAACCATCATCGAATCCTCTGCCTGAACCCTCACCGTACCCTTCGCCATATCCGGAGCCTTGTCCTTGCCCGTGACCCGAGCCATAGCCTTCGCCATAGCCGGATCCGGATCCTTGGCCAGAGCCTTGGCCGTAACCAGAGCCGTGACCTTCGCCGTAGCCCGATCCTTGACCGGAGCCACTTCCTTGGCCATGGCCTTCACCGTACCCCGATCCAGACCCTGAACCTTGTCCGTGGCCCGAGCCATGACCTTCGCCATACCCGGATCCTTGGCCCTGGCCTTCACCTGCGCCTTGCCCTTGACCGTAACCAGAGCCTGAACCGGCGCCAGACCCAGCACCAGAGCCAGCACCGGATCCTTCTGACGAGCCTGCACCCGAGCCAGCACCGGATCCCGCTGACGAGCCTGCACCCGAAGCAGCACCAGAGCCGGAACCTGAGGCTGATCCTGACCCAGATGCTGAACCAGAACCTGATCCCGACCCAGACGCCGAGCCAGAGCCACTGACACCACCACCTATGCCAATGCTAATCCCAGTCCCAGTCCCGATCCCAATGCCACCACTTCCACCACCACCGAGGTCGATGCTCAGGTCCTTCCTAGAAATGCGGCCATCGGACGTGAGAACAAGGGCGGCAAGCACGGCGATGCCGAGCAAAATGGATATGGTTTGGGGGCGAGACATCCTGGAATAGCTTCTGGGAAGAAGCCAAGAACACTACTACTACTTTGGTTTTGGCTTGCTACTCGATTCAAATGTGTGTGCATGCTCATGGGCTTGGGGTTGAGTGGCATTTATAGAACCCAGAACCAGAAGTGGAGCTTCGCAAATAGTGCTTGGCTCTCATTGCTGGCATGGTTTTTTTTACCGTTGGTAACCACTGCGGTTACCGCGGTAACCGTTGTTACCGCCGCGGCGCGGTAACGGTACCGCGCGGTAGCAACCGCTAGCATTTTTCAAATTTGAATTTGAATTCAAAAAAATGAAAAAATCAATAAAAATCTCCAAAAAATAGTTCATGATTTGTAGAGTCTGATGGTGTTGACAGTTTTCAAATTTGAGTGCATTTGGTATTTATTTCGAGGTTTAGAAGTTATACAAAAAAAGAAAAAGAAAAAAATGGGCCGGCCCGTTAAGGCCCATGAAGCCCAAACTGCTTGGATGACCCTAGAAGCACCTGGAGCCGGTCTCCCGTGAGCAACCCTGCCCTCAGACGCCCCGTCCGCAACTCAGACGCCCAAGTCCGCCGCCGCAGCTCGTCGTCCACGCCGCCGCCGGCGGTATACCGCGCGGGAGCTGCGGTAAGCCGCCCCGCGGCCGGATCCGCTTGCTCCCGCTCGGCCGGGGCGGCTTACCGCGCGGGAGCAGCGGTATACCGTGGCGAGGCCGGCGGTATACCGCGGTCAGGTATGGCTTTTTTTTATTTGTGTAGCTTTAGGATTTAGGTATGTTTTGCATTCAGGTAGGATTTGTGTTAGGATTTAAGTTTATTTTGCTTTAGGATTTTAGGTAGGATTTAGGATGTGAGGTAGAGGTAGAAATAGAATTGTTGGTTTAGGTAGAAATAGAATTGTTGCCTTAGGTAGGATAATTTGTGGTAGGAATGTAGGATTTGTGGTAGGATCCAATTTTAGTTAGGATTTGTTTCAGATTTAGGTACATTTTCTTTAGGTATACGATTAAGTAAGTCTTTTGTTTGTGTTGGCATTTATGCAGGTAGACAATGTCAGGCAGACCTAAAGATCCCGTATGGGAACATGGTGACAATCTAGCTCCCGGATGGCGATGCAACTATTGTGGTATGCAGAAAAGTGGTGGTGGTTCTACTAGATTCAAACAACATTTGGCCGCGCGCGGATCATCGGTGCTCCATTGCAGCAGGGTGCCACCACCTGTGCGGGAGTACTTTCAGCGGGATATTGAGAGGACTAGGAAGGCAACTACTGACCGGGCTCGACAGAGGGTGGCACGGGAGGCGGCAGCAGCGGGTAACAATCCCGCTGGTGGATATGATGAGGAGGCTCAGATCCAGGATGCAATTAACTTGTCGAGAGAAGAAGCAGAGTTCCGACAGGGGGTGGAAGGGAGAGGAGGTACTTATGAGCGTGGAGGGGGTAGTGGTTCGGCGGGGTTGAATCCCTTCCAGAGGATGCTTAGAAGAGCTGGTTCGTGGAGGGACACTCCTGTGGTGGTGGAAGACTATAACTTGGCTGCAGGTGGGAGAAGTGGAATGACGCAAACAAGGATTGATACAGGGTCCTGGACGCAGAAGGGTAAGAATGCAAGGGAATCTATTGGGAAAGCTTGGTCCAAATTCTTCCATACTGCGGGAGTACCTGGGAGACAGGCGGATAGTCCTTACTTTGTTAGTGCGGTTAGAAAGACACAGAAGTGGGGTGAGTTTTCTTTCATTTTATGTCCACCGTACCAGGAGTCTGGGGATAGCAGCTCAGCTGAAGATGACGGTGATGATGATGATGATGGTGACGGTGGTGGTGGTGATGGTGATGATGACGATGGTGATGGTGATGATGATGGTGATGGAGGAGGTGGTGGTGGTGGTGGTGGTGGTGGAATTCGTTTCACAGGTATACACACGTACATTTACACACATGTATGATGTTTCTAACTATATGTACTAATTATGATCCATGGTTGACTGTAGGGGAGACTGAATTCACACATACTACTCAGGATCGCGACCATGGAGCACCGGAGTCGCAGAGGAGAACGGTTGGAGCGTCGCAATACGACCCGGCGTACTCTTCTTCCTCCCACAGTGATACCTCCCGGTCGCGGTCTTTTTATCCCATTCCTGACATCAACGCGCAGCCACAGACGACATGAGTGTATGAATGGGAAGACCCCGATTTTTACAACATGTTAGTCGGTGAATGGCAGACAACATCGGCGTGGACGGGCCTAACTTGGCAACAGTACAAGGGTGAGTTGCTTAGGACGAGAGGCTTGAATGTCATGTCCATCGCCGAGTACCACTCCGCGACCGATATGGGGATCTTTCCTTTCTACCATTGAACTTGTGTTGTATGACTTGTATGATACCGCGGTTATTTGTATTTGAACTATTTGTATTTGAACTATCAACTCACTTATGCACGCCTAATATTATTGTGTTTGGTGTAGTATTTCTATGCATAACTATAAATTATTGATTGGGGGTGGTATTTAACACTAATTTGTGCCAACATCATGCCAAAATTTTCATTTCTTTCAAGCCGGATGCCCTTTTTCATTGCACCGGTTTTAATTCATTACCGAACGGTATAAATCCTTACCGCAGCGGTATAAATACTTTATACCGCGGTATACCGCTGGTTACCGTTTGTATAGGCGATTTTGGTTTGGATTTTGAATTCGAGCGGTAAGAAGCGGTATACCATTTATACCGCTCCGGTATACCGTTACCGCTAGGTAGCGGTATAAATATACCGGTCGGTAAAAAAAACCCTGCTTGCTGGTGGCAGGAACGTGTGGTGCTGTGGCCATTGGACGGCTGGATTTTGCTTCCGGTGGTGGGTCGAGAATGTAGTGGGGCAAGGACGGTGCAAAGAATGGGCCTTCCACAATGATAACATCCGAGTGACACGTTTCAGTTCTCATGCATGCTGCGAGCAGTAATGCAATCGTGCCACTGTTGAAAAGTGGTGTGGTTTTGTTTTGCCCAGCTCTTTCTGATGGAACAACAGGTCACTGGAAGAGTCTGGAAGCTCTTGCTTTTTTATCCTTTCAAGTTTTAGCTAATGGACGCATCATGCATGCATGATTAGTGGAAGCTTACTTGTAAGCCTATCAAGCTAGTGCTAGTCCTGTTCCTTTTGCCTACTTTGTGCTATCAACCTCAGCGTTGACGCCTCCGGTTGATATATATCCCTTCTCCGTTGACAGTGTCATTTTCCAATTGTTAATTTGTTAGCAAGCTAAAAGACAGTATACTCGCTCGCAGCCACATATACAGGCCAGAGGGTTATCAACTCATGGTTATACACACAGAGAAATTAAACCCACTTTTCTGTGCGGCGTTCTTCTTTTCATATGCATCCATTATTATATAATTTATATGAACCAGTAAATGCATGTTTTTTTCTGGTTCAATCATTATGACTTGATCCGGTTCTAAAGACCTATAATAATGAAAATGTTAATAATATTATATGACATATATGCTATGAAAACTAGGTAGTATCTTCCATAGATTAGTTTTGTATAATAGTACTTTTACAGTTTACAATGGCAACCTTTATATATTACTTTTAACCTGGAAAATATTAATGTATCATCTTCATGGGAAGAGATCTACATCCGTTTATAAATAAATATATACGAGCCTGTATAGCCAAAATGTACCAATGTAAAAGATTATTGGGTTACTAAATATACGCAAAACCAGTTGCCATTCTTATGCATAGCTAATTGTCCATAACTCCATATGATTATTAGAGGGCCAGCATGCAGGTCTTCAAGGTAAATAAAACACATATCAATGGTGCTCTTGCCCACTTCGAGATCGTGACCTTGCGCTTGATCCTGCACTGGACCCAGCATTGGAGCCTGAACTAGAACCTGCAGAAGACGATGCACTTGATCCAGCACTTGATGAACCACTTGCAGACCCGGACCCAGAGCCAGAAGCTGAAGCTGAGCTTGAACCACCATTACCACCACCAGTGCTACCTAATCCATTACCAACTCCAGCACCGAGTCCAACCCCAAGGCCTCCTCCTGAGACCGAGCCTGAACCTGAACCTGAACCTGCACCTGCACCAGAAGCTGAACCAGAAGCCGAGCCTGATCCAGAACCTGAACCTGAACCTGAGCCACCGCCACCTAAACCTATACCAACTCCAACACCAAACCCAAGGCCGAGACCTCCAGACCCTGATCCAGAGCCCGATCCAGAGCCAGACCCTGACCCCGAGCTACCAGAACCAGATGAAGACCCTGAACCAGAACCGGAGCCGGAGCCAGAACCCCCGGCACCAACGCCTGCACCTACGCCGATGCCGATCCCGATCCCAAGGCCACTTCCGAGGTTGAGGCCGAGGTCCTTCCGAGCAGCACGGCTCTCGCCCACCGGCGCCAGCAACGACACGGCGACCGCAAGCACAATTCCTAACGGAATTGCCTTCACGCGCACCATCGCGCCTTGTTGGTTTATCTGGTTGATCTGTTTATTGCGTAGAAACAGGGTTGTTGTTATGGGCGGTTGATGCAAACTTTTGCCAATCCCATGGGAATTTATAGTTCGATCAGATCAGGGCCTCCATGCTGCGTCCTGGTGATAAGGGTCTTTCCTGAGTGGTGTGGTTGAATCTCTCTCGCGCGTGCTTGATCCGGGGAACTCCGTGCGTACATGTGGCTGCGCGAGTTGTGCCTTAACTTTGCAGAGCAAAGTGGTGAGAGTTCTGGCACGGCTGGCCACCGTGCATGTGGACGTGTGGTCACAGCCATCCATGGTGTGGAGTGGGCGGCTGTGTGGCCTGTACGTGGTCGTCCAGTCGCTGCCGGCCGGCCGGCGAGCTATTGCATAGGGGCTGTGTGACACGTTTGGCGGCCCTCGCTCTGAAACTGCTTGTGGGATATGTATCGGCGCCGGTTAGGCTCATTGGCTTGCATAGGATTTGGGTTCCGACCGGAATTGATAGAGATACAAGAAAATCACAATGAATGTTATAATAGCACTCCCAACCCAGACTCTATGGTAGAGTTCAAAGTCATTAATTGCACTGCCACATAGGCAATTTGCTGATGTGACAAATAATTTAATGATGAGAGATGTGTGAAAACTTAGAAACCAAGTCTAAGTTAGACAACAAGTCTACACGCAAAACGAAGCCCGTGCGGATCCTGTGTGGCTGCCCGCATGCACGACGTGTCCTCTTATTTAAGAAAACGGGAGCAGAAGATCCGAGAGGAATATTAGATAGACTCCATGGTAGAAAATCTGCATTGGAGAACATAGTTTCTTGTGATAGAGTCTTAGACATAAAGACTCTATGGATAGAGTCTGGGTTGGGAGTGTCCTAAGAGATCCGAATTTGTTCCATGTTGGAAACTAATTTACTCATGATAGACATTCGTTTCCACTCAGATTTAATCCACTAGTCTGAGAGGTGTGGAATCAATCAAGGTCTCTTAGTGTACCTAGCATGAATAAATTAGCTCCCGATCTGGAATAAATATGAGTCTCTTATAGCACCTATCATAATTTTCTTATTATATCTATCAATTTCGTCCGGAATTTGTTATTATGCAGATGATACTATCTTGCTCCTCACAGCACATAGAGCCCGGATTTTATTCCTTAAGAATCTGTTGGAAGAGATTGCTACCTCCACTGGCTTAAGAGTTAATTTTCACAAGTCTTCCATGATCCCCTTGAATGTTTCAGAGACAAAATGTATGAACTAGCCTCAGTGTTTGGCTGCCAAATTGCTTCTCTATCCTTCACTTTTTTGGGTCTTCCTATGGGCACTACCAAGCCACGGTGGATCTCACTCCACTGATGGATAGGGTGGAGAGGAGGTTTTTTTTGACAATAAGTGGAGAGGAGGTTGAATGCTTGCTACAATTTCCTATCTTACACTGGCAGATTGGAATTGGTCAATTCAGTGCTGTCATCCACAGTCACATATGCAATGTGTTCTATTAAACTTCCAATTGGGGTGATTGAAAATACTGAAAGAATACAGAAGCAATGTCTTTGGAGGGGAAATGATCCAGAGAAAAAGGGTGGCAACCTTACTGCCTGGTCAATGGTGCATAAGCCAAAGAACAAAGGCGTGCTTGGGATTATAAACCTCAGGTTGCAAAATGATGCTTTATTACTTAAACAACTACATAAATTCTACAGCCACCGTGACATCCCTTGGATCAATATAATTTGGGCTGGATATTACTCCCCTCAAAGTTTCCTCATGCCTCCTCTGGAATAGACTCTTTTTGGTGGAAGCATATTCTCAGGTTATAGCTTAGGTGCTTTAAAGAGGCATTGCCAAATGCACTCCAGGAGATGACTCAACTGTCACTTTTTGAGAAGATATTTGGCTGGGGAAGTGTTGGCACAAAAATTCCCAAGACTTTTCTCCTTTGTCAGAAATGAATCCATCTCGGTTGCACAGGTCATGCTGGCTGATGACCTTGACACGCTCTTTGACCTCCCACTGTCTCCAGAAGCTTTTGATGAGCTGTTGCTGCTGCAAAACCTTTTAAATACAATTCCCTATATGATCAAAATGAGAAAGATGTTTGGACTTTCATATGGGGCAACCAGACTTATTCATCCAGGAGATACTATCGAATGGTGTTCCAGAACTTTGAGGCTCACCCATCTTCAAGGTTCTCCGGACATCCAAGTGCACCCCCTGCATCAAATTTTTATTTTGGTTAATTTTGGTGGACAGATTAAACACTCGAACCATGCTTCTAAGAAGGAACTATAATGTGCATCCAAATGAGTTTTGCGTCCTTTGCAATGGTGATGTGCCAGAGGACTTAGATCACCTGTTCTTCAGCTGTCCTTTTGCTTCAGCTTGTTGGCAAAAATTGGGCTTTTGTTGGAATATGAACATGGATATCTGTGACATAATCTGGGAGGATTTCATTAATTCAGATGGGCAGTTTTTCTTAGAGTTCACCATTTTGGTGGCTTGGGAACTCTGGAACTTGAGGAACGCTGTGATTTTTGACAATGGGATTGCATCTATCCATCTCTAGGTTAGAAAGTTTAAAGCCCAAGGCTATCTCCAACTCGTGAGAGTCCAGGAGGATAAACATGTCTCTTTTATTTAGTTTTTAGAGACACTTAAAAGTTTGTTGTAACCTCCCCTCCCCCTATGCTTGTACATATTTCTCCCTCTTTTGTTTAATGAAAATTGCTGAGGGGAACTCCCCCCACAGTCTTTTACGCTAAAAAAATAGTCCGGAATCTAATCTGGTGGAAACGAGCTAATTTATCCATGCTAGGCACACTAAGAGACCTGGATTGATTCCACACCTCTCGACTAGTGGATTAAATCCTAGTGGAAATGAATATCTATCATGAGTAAATTAGTTTCCAACATGGAACAAATCCGGATTTCTTATAACATCCATTGTGATTTTCTTGTTATATCTATCGATTCCGGTCAGAACCCGGTCCTTAGTGTGCCAGAAATAAAGCTGGGGACCGGGGGAGAGGATCAATCTACAATACGTAATTTGTCTCACAAGTCTTACTATCCACACACTCAATCATTTTGATGCCTAACCGACCGAGTTCTTCCTTCTCCGGGAAGGAAGCGAGAGCCAAACAACCCCTTCCTTCTCCTCCCGTCCGCCTCCTGTAGTCTGTAGATACTCCTAGTAGTAGTTTGCCTTCATGGCCCCTACCCTTCGTGGTCTATCCTTCCTGATTCGCGCCACCGCCGTTGTCGCCTTCGTCTTCGTCGGTGCCGCAGTCGTCCTCGCCACTCTGGTATGGTTAAATAAAATAAACTCACCTCCCCTTCTCCCTTGCTCCCTTTCCCGCTCGGATTCCCCACCCCTCTTCCCCTGCTTCCTAGATCTGAGTTGGCTCGTCCCGACTCCTCCACTGCCCCGTTCGCCTCCGCCTCCGCCCACGACTTGCAACAGCCTACTATTCTACGGCAGATCCACAACAACCAGGCAACAAAACATTGGTTGTCGGCTCGACGACTTCGTCCCCACCTAGGATTCAACTTGAAGCTCTCTTCTATCTCCGACGACGGCAATACTACTACCCTTCGGTCGCCGGTGTGATCTTTTTCGGCTCCGTCGACCCTCCTCAACCGACGCATCGCGCGGTCTTCCATCCGGGTGTAAGCGTCTTTGATGCCTCTACGGCCCCGCCAGTGAGCTCGCCGTTGCCGATATCTCCGCTGTTCTGGTTGTTCTTATCCGGTCTGTGGACCTTGTTGTAATTTTGATCTTCTTCGAGGACCTAGTTGTAATTTGGTTGCTTAACTATTATTTGTTAAAAAAATCATTTTGATGCCTCTCGTTTGGATTAGACATGACCGAAATAGGCTCAGCATGGCCTGGCCCGACGAGCCGAGCCGACTGATTTTTGCGGCTTTATAAAAAAAATGTGCAGGCTTAAAGCTCCGCTCGAATAATAAAATGAATTACATCACACTATTAACAGGATGTGCGGCCCGGCACGAATTAGGTCCGATTTTGTTGGCCTGATGGAGAGCAACTCCAAGAGAGTGCTAAAAAATTCTTCCCAAAAACTTTGTATTGGGGCTCTTCTAAAATTTTCTTTGCCCCAAAATCATATCATCCCACAGCAGTTCCCCAATACCAATCTCCGCAAAATTCAAAACAGCCCATGTCAGTATTATGGGCCCACTAATTGGGCCGGCCTCCCCCTTATCCCCCATGTTGGCCCCTGAAGTCGCCTCCTTGCGCCGCTGGCAGGGCATCATCGCGACATCGCGAGGACGTGCCGCCGCACAAGACCTTCCTCCTTGACGATTGTTCAATCGCTGCAACATACTGACAAAGGTGAGATGCATCACATACATCATTTAATTATACGTTTGTTGTTAGGGTATCGTCTGTGGTCTATGAAGATTTTTCTGGTCTCGTGGGTGTCCTCATAGTGTAATATTTTTATTGTTTGGCAAGCAGAGATTGGTAAAACGAATTCACTATGAGCAGACGAAGCCTTTCCATGCAATTAGCGCTCGATTCGTCGTCAGATGATAACAATGATGATGAAGATTTCTTGGTCTCTGTTACTCATGTGGCCATGAATGCGGATGAGTTCGATGATGAAACAAAGCATCGTGGTTCTATACAAGGGCATCAAGTACTTCGGGGAGACAAAGAAGCAGGACATCAGAGGTTGTACCAAGATTATTTTTCAGATGATCCTACGTACGGACATGTTTATTTCAAACGCCGGTATGTAAATAATAAATTGATGGGCAGCATATTTATATAAATTCATATTTGTGTGTCTCATTACTTTTGATGTGCAGGTTTCGAATGAGGCATTCATTGTTTGTACGTATATGGAAAGCTGTAGAACAACACGATGAATATTTCATGCAGAAAAGAAATGCTGCTAGTGTACTTGGTCTTTCTAGTTTGCAAAAGAAAACTGCAGCACTTCGGATGTTAAATTATGGAGTAGCAGCAGATGCTACTGATGTGTATGTCCGTATTGCTGAGAGTACTGTTATTGAGAGTCTGAGAAGATTTGTCACTGTCGTTGCGGAGATTTTTGAAGGTGAGTACTTGAGGGAACCTAATGAAGTTGATACTTCAAGGTTACTTGCAATTGGCGAGCATAGAGGTTTTCCCGGTAATTTGGGGTCGGTTGATTGTATGCATTGGCCGTGGAAAAATTATCCTTCATCATATCAAGGTATGTACATCGGGCATGTGCATGAGCCTACAATTATACTGGAAGCAGTTGCAGATAAATATCTTTGGATTTGGCATGCTTTCTTTGGGATGCCTGGTTCGCATAATGACATCAATGTTTTGCACTGTCTTCTCTATTTGCGCAACTAGCCGAAGGTCAAGCTCCAGAGGTGAATTATACCATTAATGGCAATGAGTACACAAAGGGTTATTATCTTGCTGATGGCATATATCCCTCGTGGGCCACGTTTGTCAAGACCGTATCTGAGCCACAAGGTAACAAGAAGAAATATTTTGCACTTGCCCAAGAATCTTGTAGGAAGGACGTGGAACGAGCGTTTGAAGTTGTACATCTTGATTCGCTATCGTGAGGGGGGCAGCTAGATTTTGGGATGAAGACACTCTCGGACGAATCATGAGGGCTTGTATTATTATGCACAACATGATAGTTGAGGATGAGCGTGACGAAGAAGATGATTTCAATTATGATCAAATGGGAGAACAAGTGAAGCCTTCTCACAAAAAGCACCTAAATTTAAAGAGTTTATTAAAAATTACCTAAGTATAAAGGACAATGAAGTTCACAATCAGCTTCAAGATAACCTGATTGAGCACCTGTGGCAGCATCATCCAGACCTCTATAAAAAGATTTACTAGAGTTTACATTTAATGTTACTTTCAATAATATTTTTAAAGTTTTTTTGGTTTTCATTTATATTCAAATAATTGTATGACATATGACTAGTCATGTTGAAACACCAATTCAAAGATATTGTCTATGTTTCTGCAATGATCATGGATGTGTAATTCCTCTGATATACTATTTTTGTCAAGTGTTGGAAATTCTAAGTCTATGCTTAATGTTTGGGTTGCATGTCTGCTATTTATGCAGAGGCCAATGACACACTGAATTGCCCAAGTCAATAGTTGCAAAAATAGCAATATAGAAAAAACACAAAATTGACACAAAATGCACTTGATGCTAATAATTTAGGAACACAATATTGTCTTGCAAACACACTGATCATGAAGGTAAACAGAAACAAAGTGGCAATGTCTATGTGGAAAAAACACCATTGGCCAATGCTAGCTAGAACAGTAGATGCCATTGACCAATGGATGCTTGTACTCTTTAGGATCCATGATAAATTACTAATTATTTGGAAGAATGAAAATGTTATTAAGTACTAGCCATAGAGAGTTGCCTCATGATCTCAGCTCGCAAGCACATGTAGTACTTCTTTTGCTCATCTGGCAGGGCAGTAAGGTCCATGGTCATAATCCTCTCTTCATCTCTCTTTTTCTGCAATTGAACCTCCTGGATCCTCACCTCAAGAAGTCGTTTCCATTTGCAACTCGTTCCTGTTCAAAAATGAGAGAACCTATGGTACGATTTGTCTGGCTGTATGTATGGAAGTACTCACTGATACGAGGCCAATACTTGCCACCTTTTTTATCTTATATTCAGCCACCCTGAAACCAAAACCTCATCTTCGTGGTCACTTAATTCTTTTGTCTCCTATGGTTTGGCCTCGCGGAGGGGGCTGCTGAATGGACTTGCATTGATTCTGACTGCTGGTCAGCAAATGAGTTGTTACAGTTATCAACATCTTCTAGATTGGTTTGAAGGACCGAAACTGGCTACCAGAGAGGGGGGAAGTGAATGGGAGCCGATAAAAATTCTTCTCGAAGGAGATGGACACTCCAACAAGACGAACACGACAACCAAGCACGTCTCCGACTCAACTACCCAAGTTGGCCAAGACCACGTAGCCACTGGAGTGCTACTAGTCCTAGGAACCAACAACTCAACCAACCGAACCAAACACCCCAAACGCACAGCGGAAAACTGAGCAGCCTACTGTCTGTGCCACACCGGTCAGACCGATGGCTCCTGCCGGTCAGACCGATGGCACCGGTCAGACCGGTGGACTCTGCCGGTCAGGCCGGTGTCAAACAGCAGATGCACAGCGAAGTTCCAGGAAGCCTCAGTGACTCCTCTAGGCCCTGGAATAGAAACCACCACCAAAACACAACCAGCAAGGAAGGAAAACCCCTCACAAAACCTAGCAAACCAACTCCAAACAAGCCAAGAACTGACCAGCAGGACCTCGAGACAAAACCACACGAACACGGCAGTTCCCCGAGACAAAACCCACCAGGGGCTCGCACCGGTCAGACCAGTCAAGAGCACCGGTCAGACCGGTCATGCCTGGGCAGCTCGGGATGAACATCGCCCGTGGGTCAACTCCCCCAAATCTAACTCTCGATCTCCTGATTCGCTCCACGGATTCGCACAAGACTTTGGGGATAGTAGGAACACCTCATGGGCACTCCATAGCCAAGTTATGGTCCACCAAAACTCGTTGAATCAAGAGGAATCGAAGGATTTCCGCCAAGAACACCACAAACCCTAGGACAACATAAACCCCAAAATTGAGCCCCTTTACTCACGGATTTGGGAGGGGAATCAAAGGGAAAAGAACCACGAGGGGTTCATGCATACATTCCCCACCAAATCCCAAAGAGAAAGGTCTCAAAACCGCCACAAGAAATTCGCCAAGAAAAACCACCGAAAATCACCAAAAAGGAGAAACGGGAAAGACACATCCAAGCCTTGAGGAGCCACGCCGAATCATCTATACATACCAAAGAGGTTCATACAAGGTCTAACTTGCCGCCCGATCATCCTTCCCTCTCACAAGATCTCACCATGAAGCTCTCAAGCTAGTCCTATGGAAATCCTAAAGAAAATAGGAAGGGAAAGTAGGAAAACAAATGAGCTAGGGTTCCAAGAGATGGCTGCCATCATCTCACCACTTGGGTTATATGGAGGCAACCTAAAGACTAAAATACCCTTACTAGCTAACTAGGGATACATGCCCCTCAAGGGTGAATTCGGAAATCTTTGTCTTTGCTCCATCAGACGGATGCCCAGCGACCGCAAACTTGCTTAGCCTCGACGCAAGCCTTGCGATCCCGACGCGTGTCCTCCGCTTTGAAGTCTCCGGACTGCGTCGTCGCACACCGGTCAGACCGGTGCTCCTCACCGGTCAGACCCACCGATCAGACCGGTCCGATGCTGCTGCACCTCCGTCTTCGGTTCTTCGGTCTTGGCTTTGTGGATCAACCAAGGAACCCAGTGGTTTTCTGGTGAACCACCGGAAACCCCGCGAACTCGGTGTAGCCTCCGCCAATCACCACTCATGACTCGGCTCCCACGTAGTCCCGGCTCGACCTTGGTTTTGAGGCTCAACCAAGAAACCGTCCATGACTTCATCTTGTCGTTCTTGCCACCATGCGGCCCGCACTTGACTCCGCTGGCCACCGGGTCCCTCGAACCAAGCCTACTTGTCTTCTCCACACCTGGAGGCCTCACCGGCAACGATCTTTCGCGCTTGTTCTTCACCTGCACCAACACTAGTCAAGCCGCAACCTGCACCTGCAATACTTAGCCAAGAATCAGTCCACACCACGTTGTCAATCACTCATCACACCAGGAAGCGACCATCCACCGGTCCTCGAACCACACATGGCTCTCAATCTCCCCCTTGATGAGTGCATTGACAACACACACATTTTGGAAATCAAAGAGAAAAGGAAAAGAAAAGAAACGACTAAAAGAAACTCCAACAAGCGATCGAAAGCCAAAGAAGGGCAAAGAGCAAGATCACTTGTAGAAGACAAGTCTCGGACCCCTTAGGCAAGGGCAACGGCTCGACACATCCGAGACAAAACCATGCTCAAGCAAGGAGCACAAACCACCAATCCAAAGCCCGAAAACCACAAAGAGCTCCCCCTGCACACATGCAAGCTCCCCCTGAATCAATGCAACTCCCCCTGGACGAATGCATGCAAACCACCTCACAAAACAGAGTAGCTGCTTCAGCCTTGCTCTAACCGGTCCGACCGGTCAACCACACCGGTCAGACCGGTGCGCTAGATCACCCAGCACCTGGGAACTTACACCGGTCAGACCGGTGTAGGACACCGGTCAGGCCGGTGACCATCTGGGAACTGCACGAGCTCAAAAATAGCTCGAAACCACTTGGAAACCTTCTAAATGCATGCAGCAAGCCAAAACATGCTCAAACTTCTCCCTCTTGTTGACAATGCATGAATCAAGCCAAAAATGCAAAAAATGCAACCTAGAGCTTCTCAAATAGACAAAATTCAACATAGGATGCTACACATGTCCAAATGAGCAAGTTAGATACTCTATAGCTTCGTAATGACATCAACTACAAGATCATCAAGTTTCACAACCATTGGGCGAAGCTAAGGTAGAATTGAGCAATTTTGCGAAAAATCACCCTCTCATGAGCAAAGTCCTAAACATGAGCAAAACATGTCAAAATGGCAAAGCCACACAAACTTCATGCTAGGACAACCATTCTAATCATAAGACCATCATAAACACCCACAAGCACCTCATGTCATGTCAAAGCCACCGAGCCATGTGCCTACTTCTATATATGAGACTTCTCATTGGTAGGCATCATGCAACGGTTTAGCACCCAAAACAAATTAAAATTAGCACATATGACATGGGAGCACATTTTCCAAGCAATTTACATTTCATTTTCAGATTTGAAATTGGTACATGAAATGTCTTTGCGACAAAAAGGAACTTATGCCCCTCCACAAGATCAAGCATGGGGGCTAAACATTCATGATGGCAAATGAACCTTTGGCTCCATATGATCAAAATAAGCTATCCAACCACAAATTAAGCATAGCCAAACCACTAAAACATGTCAAGATCATATAAAGGCATTTACTCACAAGAGAACATACATGAGACAATTTTTAAAAACATAGCCATCAACCATGGATATAAATCAAGATCATCAAGAGCTAAGCCAAACTAACCATAGCTTACCAAACTAGCTCACAAGGACATATATATCATACCATGGTGAACAATGTATATAGGAGAAGTTTTTCCTACACAATACATATGATACAAAATGCATGCAATCCTAAGATACAAAGATGCCTATACATCATGTTACATATGCCATGCCAAATGCAAGAAATGCACAAAGGAAAGGTATACATATGCTACAAAGGAGCTCCCACACACAAAGCTCACAAACGACCGGCTCCTCGAGGGGAGGCAAAAAGGGCTCGACACCACCGACAAACGAGCAAAGGAGCGCAAAACTCACAAGCTCCCCCTAAACACATGCACTAGGGCCAAAGAGCATACAAAGCTCACCCTTAGTACACATGATAGAGCAAAGAGCACACTAAGCACACAGGCTCCCCTAAACTCATGCATTAAGGTCAAAGAGCATACAAAGCTCACCTTACACACATGAGATAGGGTAAGGAGCGAAACGAACCAAGTGGCTTGACCAAGGCCACACACTTGAAGGTCACAAATTCACTTACCTTTATCATTTCTTCAGAAGTCACTCGTCCTTGTCCACCATCCCCGAAAGTGATGTACCTCCATGTCACCACCGGGGTATGAGGCCGGAGAACCACCCCCGATATCAACCAAATGTTCTCCGGGCCACCCACCTGCAACTCAAAACCAAGAGCGAGAGCGAGCAAATGACTCAACACTAGGGTTAGTACCAAAGGTGTCAAACCAGTGCCGGGCCATTTCCTCAAAAGTAGGGTTAGCAACATCCATCCTAACGCGCCTATCAAAACTGCGATCCATCCTATCAAACCTATCAAACCTGGAACCACCATGGGAAAACCACTCCCGTCTCACTGGAGGAGTACGAGTACCACAAAAAGGAAAACGTGGTCGGTAGTCCCTCTGAGACTCAAAACTGCGACCTCTCCCAAACTCGTATTGATCACGAGGTGGAGAACGTCCAGCAAACTCAACACCACCAGACTCAAAGCGCCTACCATCTGATCCACAACCGAAAAAACTGAACCCTCTAGCATCACGGCCCCGGAAACCAAACTGTCCAGCACTCTGTCTAGCACCGGTCTGACCGGTCACTCTGACCGGTCTGGCCGGTGGTCCTCGGCCAGCAAACTTGCCTCCACCTGAAGCTCTCCTATCTCTCCATGCTGGAACCGTATGCACAACACCCTTTCCCTTAGGTAGTGGCATACGAGGCTCAGGCACACCATGAGAAGGATGGTACCTGTCCTTGTTTGTCCACTCCTTAGCCATTCTCGCCTCTCTTCTTCTCTTATAGCAAAACTCTCTCTTGTGACCATCCTTTCCACAAAACTCACAATGGAAATGGATTGGTCTGAGTTTAGGCTTGGGGTGAGGCTCTTCACAAGGCTTCTCACTAGGCTTCTCACTTGGTTTCTCACTAGGCTTTTCACTTGCCTTCTCACTTGGTTTTTCTCTCGGTTTAAGCAACTGGTTTGGCTTGGATGCAAACTTGTCTTTGGGTGTGGGTTGTGGTGGAACTGGAACATTCCCAAATTTCCCTTCTCTCTCACCACTGCTCTCACCAAACTTATCAGATCCCAAAGCCCAACCATCAAAGCACTTATAACTGGCAATCATCATACCAAGCTGAGGTTCCTGACTAGACAACCAACTCAGCATTTCACGCAACTTATTGTTCTCATCCTGCAAATGATCAACACATTGTACAAGTTCCAAATTCTTCACAGCATGCAATTCACAGGTAGAACAAGAAGTAGGAATAGGCACTTTCAAATCAGCCTCAAGCGAAACAATGCGAGATCGAAGCTCAGCAATTTTTTCATGCAAACTAGGGCAAGAAGTACATGCACCAAGCAAAGTGGGTCTAGATTGCAGCTCAGCCAACTCAACCCTAAGCACATCTAGTTCCTCACACATGGAGGCATGCTTTTCTCTAAGAGCAGTTAAATCAGCTAGGAAAACAGAGCAATCAGCACAATCAACCTCATCAGAAACCACAGGGCTAGCCTTAAGCGAATCAATTTCAAGCTTGCCATCAAGAACCTGTGTTTCTAGCTCAGCCACTCTAGTCCTAGCATCTTCAAGCAAAGCTCTAAGCTCCTTCTTAAGCTTCTTAGCCTCTCTAAGCATGTGATCGCGATTATCAAGCAAGTCAACTAACTCCTCATTCTCCTTGCGCAAAGAAGAGAGCTCATCACATACCTCATCCTCGGAGTCGGAGTCTGAATCCGAGGCGTTCTTCTGGCTTCTCTTGCTGCCGGAGCTGTGTGCCATGCCGCAAAGACCATCCTTCTTGTTGCAGCTTCTCGAAGTCTTGCTTGCGGTACAGCAGAGGCCGTTCAAGTACTTGCCGAAGTCCTTCTTCTTCTTCTTCTTGTCTTTCCTCTTGCTGTCCTCTTCTTCTTCTTCACTCGAACTTGATGACACGTCCTCAGAGCCAGAGTCAATGTCGCTCGATCTCTTGATCTTCTCTCGGGTTCGTGTCTTCCTCCCATGTTCATGTTCCTTCTTCTTGGATCTTCTTCCTTTGTCCTTGGACTTGTGCTTGTCGTGGTTGTTCACCTTCGGACACTCAGCGAAAAAGTGTCCGGTCTTGCCACACTTGAAGCACGTCCTCGAGTTCCTTCTTGAGTTCACCCGGTTCTCGTGCATCCTCTCGAATCTCCGTGTCAGCAACGCCAACTCGTCCTCTCCAAGTACATCAAACTCCTCGTCTGGCAAAGACATCAAAGAGGACAAAGAGTACATCCTGGAGGATGGGTTAGCGTTAGTCTTAGCACCTGAGCCACTGATGAGAGCAAGACTATGAGAGTCAGTCGGGCTCTCAAGACGGGCTGTCAAACCTCGATCAACCTCAGCTGACTTGAGCTTAGAGAACAGCTCGTTCACCGTCAATGTGGTATACTTCTCGGACTCAAGAATGGCCTCGACCTTTCCATCCCACACGGTACGATCCAGCGTGTGTAAGAGCTTCACAGCTCTATCATGGTCATCGTACAGGAGGACGTCGACATTGGCCCTCATGTTGTTCACAACCACCGTGAACCGCTGGAACAAGGCATCAATAGACTCACCGGGGAGATGAGTGAAGTTCTCGTACTCTCTCCGGTAAGTCGCATACAACCGTGCCTGAACCTCAGCATTCCCAGCATGAGCATTCTTCAGCTCCAACCAAATCCTACAAGCTAAGTCCTCTGTCTGAACCCGATCAAATTCGGACTGACACAGAGCATGAAACAAGTAGTCGACCGCCTTGTTGTTGGCGTCGTGCATATCCCTCGATCCTGGAGCTAGGAAGTTAACCGGATGAACATAATCTGCGTTCACCGTAACGTCCCAAAGGATCTGACCCTTTCCGCGGAGGAACACCGCCATCCACCTCTGCCACATCTGGTAGTTCTTCCCATCGAAGTGCGGAGGACCCGAACCCCGTTCCTGGCACGCCATCTTTGGATCTTAGACTGGCTAGAGTCAATAAAGACCCGAACCGGCTCTGATACCAATTGAAGAACCGAAACTGGCGACCAGAGAGGGGGGGGAGTGAATGGGAGCCGATAAAAATTCTTCTCGAAGGAGATGGACACTCCAACAAGACGAACACGGCAACCAAGCAGGTCTCCGACTCAACTACCCAAGTTGGCCAAGACCATGTAGCCACTAGAGTGCTATTAGTCCTAGGAACTAACAACTCAACCAACTGAACCAAACACCCCAAACGCACAGCGGAAAACTGAGCAGCCTGCTGTCTGTGCCACACCGGTCAGACTGATGGCTCCTGCCAGTCAGACCGATGGCACCGGTCAGACCGGTGGACTCTGCTGGTCAGGCCGGTGGTAAACAGCAGATGCACAGCGAAGTTCCAGGAAGCCTCAGTGACTCCTTTAGGCCCTGGAACAGAAACCACCACCAAAACACAACCGGCAAGGAAGGAAAACCCCTCACAAAACCTAGCAAACCAACTCCAAACAAGCCAAGAACTGACCAGCAGGACCTCGGGACAAAACCACACGAACACGACAGTTCCCCGAGACAAAACCCACCAGGGGCTCGCACCGGTCAGACCGGTCAAGAGCACCGGTCAGACCAGTCACGCCTGGGCAGCTCGGGATGAACAGCGCCCGCAGGTCAACTCCCCCAAATCCAACTCTCGATCTCCTGATTCGCTCCACAGATTCGCACAAGACTTTGGGGATAGTAGGAACACCTCATGGGCACTCCATAGCCAAGTTATGGTCCACCAAAACTCGTTGAATCAAGAGGAATCGAAGGATTTCCGCAAAGAACACCACAAACCCTAGGACAACGTGAACCCCAAAACTGAGCCCCTTTACTCATGGATTTGGGAGGGGAATCAAAGGGAAAAGAACCACGAGGGGTTCATGCATACATCCCCCACCAAATCCCAAAGAGAAAAGTCTCAAAAGCGCCATAAGAAATTCGCCAAGAAAAACCACCGAAAATCACCAAAAAGGAGAAACAGGAAAGACACATCCAAGCCTTGAGGAGCCACGCCGAATCATCTATACATACCAAAGAGGTTCATACAAGGTCTAGCTTGCCGCCCGATCATCCTTCCCTCTCACAAGATCTCACCATGAAGCTCTCAAGCTAGTCCTATGGAAATCCTAAAGAAAATAGGAAGGGAAAATAGGAAAACAAATGAGCTAGGGTTCCAAGAGATGGCTGCCATCCTCTCACCACTTGGGTTATATGGAGGCAACCTAAAGACTAAAATACCCTTACTAGCTAACTAGGGATACATGCCCCTCAAGGGCGAATTCGGAAATCTTTGTCTTTGCTCCATCGGACGGATGCCCAGCGACCGCAAACTTGCTTAGCCTCGATGCAAGCCTTGCGATCCCGACGCGTGTCCTCCGCTTCGAAGTCTCCGGACTGTGTCGTCGCACACCGGTCAGACCGGTGCTCCTCACCGATCAGACCGGTCCGATGCTACTACACCTCCGTCTTCGGTTCTTCGGTCTTGGCTTTGTGGATCAACCAAGGAACCCAGTGGTTTTCTGGTGAACCACCGGAAACCCCGCGAACTCGGTGTAGCCTCCGCCAATCACCACTCATGACTCGGCTCCCACGTAGTCCCGGCTCGACCTTGGTTTTGAGGCTCAACCAAGAAACCGTCCATGACTTCATCTTGCCGTTCTTGCCACCATGCGGCCCGCACTTGACTCCGCTGGCCACCGGGTCCCTCGAACCAAGCCTACTTGTCTTCTCCACACCTGGAGGCCTCACCGGCAACGACCTTTCGCGCTTGTTCTTCACCTGCACCAACACCAGTCAAGCCGCAACCTGCACCTGCAATACTTAGCCAAGAATTAGTCCACACCACGTTGTCAATCACTCATCACACCAGGAAGCGACCATCCACCGGTCCTCGAACCACACATGGCTCTCATGGTTTCATCCATCATCATGTTCGAAAAAATATCCATTTCCTTCAAGTAAATAGTTACAGGTTATGGCAGGAGCAAAGATTAAAAGGAATAAGGTAAAAACACTTTATTAAAATTCACATTCTTAATGTGCACAGAAAAGGAAACAATTCCACCCATGATCTGATCCATGATGCATTCACTACAGAAACCATTTTAGCCATTATCAATTGCAGAGCTGTGGCTATTGAACAATCTGGTGCTATATGCAACAATTCACCAGTATACTTTGGTACTACTGCTTAGATTGGAAAGTGGTGCAAAAGATTGGAAATTGGTAGTAAACTGGCATATTCAACAGAAAGAAACAAAACCTTTTCTCTTTGAAGCAGTCAGGATGGGAAACTACCTATATCATAAACGAACTGATAATTATTTAACAAGGCATATTATTTCTGAAAGACAATAGATCCCACTGAGCTATCTGAACAGTTTGAAAATATAAGTACATTATAAAAGGCTCAACCCAATGCCAGGCAGACATCATCTTCAGTTCAGGCAAGCCATTGTTGTTTGTCTGATCCTACATTGTAAAATAAGATCAGAGAAGGTTCTTATGGGACTCCCATCAGTCTTCTATATTTGTACTTCCCAAAATTTCTTATTGTGATCTCATACGAAACTAGAGGTGTGGTTGTTGATCTAGGATATATCACAGAAGGTTAGTTTCAGTTTTGCAGACCTATCCCAAGCATATCAAAGCTTGCGGACTAACTTTGAAACTTGTAGTTGCTAAATGCACAACAATCCTAGACATGAGATGCTTAAGGCTTGACTGCTGTTGACTTACTAAAGAACGAAGATGAGACAATCCAAAGTGTGACACAATTCACCATATGTGAGTGAACTTTTTGTACTTCTAATTGGTCAATTTTGTGTTGTGTTTCACTGCACCTAATGAAGCATAAGAGTGGAAGTGGCTTGCATCAGCCTCAACTCCCTTTTACTGTTGAATTTTGATTCTACAACATCCGTTAGTTTAATGCTCACACATATAGCATCACAAATAATTGAAATCAAGCCAAACCATTGAGAGTACAGATCCATGTCATTTCACAGAGAACTAAAATCATGAGTACGACAGATGATTCATACCATTGACACATGAGTTATCATTCCCTGTGTGTTTGAAGGTAGTAGATGGGTTGACGCTGGAAGAGTATGACATCATTGAAAGGAAATCCAAATCGACGTCGGCTTGGTTATCTCCACTGCAACTCTGGAAATTGATGTCGCCGCTAGTTCATTGAGGGTGCTGGACGCCAGGCCCTTGAGGGTGTTGGGTGCCGGGAACTTGATGTTGCAGGACGCCAGCGCCAGGAACTTGATGATGCAGGTCATTGGCACCGGGAACATGAGGAAGCGGCCCGCTAGGCATGGCCACCACACACCGTCGGGGCAGCTCGCCGCCGTGCCTTCACTAGATCTGCCGGTGAGGACCGGTTGGCTGTGGGGGCTGCATGCCGCCACCGCCGCCGTAGCAGCTTCTTCCCAACAGCAGTTGCCGCTGCCGCCGCCCCCTCCCTTGCCGCGCAGACCTTCTCGCCTTCTTCAATTTGGCGTATTTTCCCGCGGGAATCGTGGCGTGGGGATGGGTTGGGAGAGGAGGCCGAGCGCTAATATATTGGGAGAAAAGAAAAAAACTAGCTCCAACAGATCCCTTAAACTCCCCCCAATAGTTTCGCAGCGCGAAAAAAGCCTCTGCGCACCGTAAATATTAGCGCTCGGCCTCCTCTCCCAATCTTGGAGTTGCTCTTAATAGAGCAGACTTGGTGGAGTACTTTCTATTACTTGGAGCTAATTTTTGGTGAAAGAGCATCGCACATAGTACAGCCGGTTTCAATGTGTGTTTGTAAAACCAAGGGAAGTGCATGTGCCACAAGCACGTGTATGTAACAACTTGTGTTGCCCGTTGGCCAAGCAAAGCGCCGCCAGCCTTCGCCATTTTGTCGTGCTTGACACTACCAGGTGATGACATTGACGTTAGGAAGCAAGCAAAACATAGCCGCTTGTTCGCACTGTAATTGACTCGCAATTTAGATAAGGCAGTTTTGCCTTTAGGTCCTCGAGGAATTCCCAAACCGCGAACTCTATTCTTGTCTCTTGAAACTTTTTCCGATAACCCCCTGCAAAGATCTCACCTTTGCACATAAATCCCACTCTCGTTCGTAAGATGTAAGAAGATAAGATGTTGACCATCAATTCTTTCACTTTATAGTATGGATATGGACTAGGGGAAGTGCACGTGTCACGGGTACGTGTTTGGAACAACTTGTGCTGCCCATCAACCGAGCAGAGCACCTCCGGCCAACGTCATTTTGTCGTGCTTGAGCTTTGCCGGACAAATGCATTGACATCAGGAAGCAAGCGAAGCTGTTTGTTCGCCCGTCCTCATCACAGACTCACAATTTAGATAAGGTAGTTTTGCCTTAAGACCTCCGAGGAATTTCCAAACCGCAAGTTATGTTCTTGTCTCTTGAAACTTTTATTGATAACCCCCTTCAAAGATCTTACCTTTGCACATAAATCACATATGCGCTTGCAAGTTCTATTCTTGTCTCTTGAAACTTTTACCAATAACCCCCTACAAAGATCCCACCTTTACACATAAATCCCACTTTTGCATGATAAGATGTAAGACAATTCTTTCGCTCTTTATAGTATAGAAGATAGATAGATTACTGGATATTACTCTTTCTGTTCTAAGTTGTAGGTCGTTTTGACTTTTCTAGATATATAGGTTCATATATTATTATGCATCTAGATATCTAAGGTATAATAATATCTGCCAATCTAGAAAATCAAAATGACATAATTTGAAACAGAGAGAGTACTAGTGTGGAGCCTAAGACTTATCTACCTATTAGCAATTGGCAACATGGGCATGAAAATAAGTAAAAAAGAAAATGAAAACATGTAGTTATCTACACAATAATGTGCGGAGGCCGTTTCTGTTCGAGCAGTCGGCCTCTCACAGTCAGTCAAGCAGACAATGATGTTATGGACTGTAAAAATTTACTTCCTTCATTCACTTTTATAAGATGTGCATGCATATCAAGATTCAAACTCTGCAACCTTGGATTACTAATTTGACTATTAACTTTTTTTATTCTTATAATGTAAAACTTCATATGGTTGGATTCACAATCAAATAATGTAAAGAACCTGTATGATATCAGGATAGACCAAAAACTTCTTGTGAATATGAATCAATGGTTGTTTGACCTACTAGATAGGTGTTCAAGAATTCATAGTATTGTTATATTAGTAATCTTTTGGCACATATGGGAGGTTCAGAATGATGTTATAATAATGATGCCACAACCCGCCTTCTACGTTTTGTTAACAAAATTCAAGATTATATATATGAATATGATTCAGCTGCATATATTGAAACCAAGTCAAACTTCCAGATGTGAAGCCCTCAAACAAAATCAGATATGCTTCCACTGCCGGTTGATTTGGTATGTGTTAATGTGAATGCATCTTTTTTCTCCTGCACATCAAGTTCGACAGCGAGTATGGTGGTCCGAGACTATATGGGATGTTGTGTGATAGCATACCAACAATTTTTTGTTGGGATTACCATGCCGGAGATGGCTGAAGCACTTGCGGTGTTGTCTAGTGTTGTTTTGGCTCATAAGGAAGGTTTACATAAGATCGTGATCCAGCCCAATTGTTTATTGCTTGTTTCGAAGTTGAATGCACAACAAAGGGATCAATCTCAAGTGGGCACTATCGTTGCTAACATCAAGACTTTATCAAGGAAGTTTACTTTAGTTACTTTTGTTCATATTAGTCACAATGCTAATGACGTAGCTCATGTTTTAGCTCGGTCGAGCAAACTTTGTGCTTGCTCGAACTACCATAATTGTATTCCTATTTGTATCCAAGAATAAGTAAATGTTGAATGATCTCCTAAATAAAGAGATGCTTCTATTCATAAAAATATATATAGTTTAATATGACTAGGTAAAGACTGCGTTGCTATGGACACACATGTTCTGAACAAAATAATTATTATCTTAAGAAAAAATAGATACATTGTTTAAGCAACAAAATTTAGTAGCAAAATACATGTCAAAGATGATGGAAAGAAAATCCAACATGCGGATACAATTTTTTATAAGAAAAAAATTATTATTTATGACAAAAATGATATAACATGCCCAAGGTATGTTGGGGCTCCTATATGGCTACCAGAAGGTAGATAAGGCATGTAACTTCCAACCTACAAAGCCCATCTAAAGATCAACTAGTGAAATCCATTTCAACAATTTTTAAATGTTGTTCAACATTTTCCAAAAATGTTGGACTAACATTTTTTCACCAATGTTGTCAACTTTTTTTGAAAAATGTTGCTCGATATTTTTTGGAAAAACTTTTTCCAGAAACGTTGAAGCAATAATTTTTGAACAATTTTCAGAAAATGTTGAGCCAACATTTTTCAAAAAGGGTAGAACAACATTTTTTTTAAAAAATTCAAAAAATGTTGAACCAACTTTTCAATATTTTTCAAAAAATATTGGACCAATATTTTTTGAAAAATTTTTAAAAATAAAAAATGATGGACCATCTTCTTCAGCATTGGTGCTCGGCTGTGGTGGCGCCCCGGCGGCCAACCCCGAAGGCACACCAGACAACAAGGGAGGGGTGCACGGCGAGCCCCACGGTGGGTCGCAACAGCGTGGTAGCCGTCCGACCCTGGAGGCATGCCGGACACCAGGAGAGCGAGCGTGCGGCGGCCGGCGAGCCGACTGAACCAGCGGTGGCGAGCGCAGCGGCGGGCCGGTTGTAGTTGTAGCGCACGACAACACATGGGCGAGCCGCACCCTACGACGACAGTGGTTGCAGGGCTGGCCACAGAGGGTGGCGCAGAGAAGTGCGTTGTCTCGGTCGGGGAGGCTCGCCGGTGCAGGAGAGGCGTGACGAGGCTAGCCGACGAGGTGGCGGGGCTGCTAAGGATGGAAACGGTTCGGATTCGCATGGAATCAGATTTGGATAACACCTTTTACCACATTTTTACTCGAATACGAATACAGATTCGAATATTCTCGAATACGAATACAAAAAGGATGTCTCGAATTCGGAAACGCATTTAGATATTTACTCGATTTGGAAACAACATTTACCAATTTTCTTTATTGATAATTTACAATTACAAAATCATATAAAGATTATACTATTAGTACATAACAGAGATCGCTCATTAAGAATAGCACATTTATCTATATTTATTTTAATAATTAATTATACAATAAATAAAACCATTAATAAATACATATTTTTAGTATATATACATTTATCAAACAAATAATAAAAAATACATGAAAAATATTTTCATAAATACATAAATAAACTAGACTAATTAAAACTAAACTTTATATTAATGTATTTTTATTATTAAAATTAATGATATTGGTCATTAAATTTAAATATAACTTTTAAATTATTTTATGGATGTAATATTTTTAATATTAAAATTAATGTCATAATCATTAATTATAGATATATTTTGTAATTATACACTATCATTATTAGTATTCTACTGAACATAATTTGCCATTAATTATAGAGATAACTTACATTTTTATATAGTCGAATACAGATAGTGCCGGATATTGCCGAATACGGATGGAATCAGATAGAGAAAAAATCGACAAACGAATTCAGATGTATCCACTTTACTACCACATTTGAATTCAGAAGCAAAGTTTGGAGTGAGGAGTAGATAGGGTTTGGGTAATTTACGTTGTTATTGGGCGGTTGTTGGGTCATAGTTTCAACCTCCTTTTATCTTTCGAAAGATATATAGGAAAAGTCGTGAAAGAAAGCCGCCGAGTCAACTCCGCCGCCACTGCTACCGCTAAGGCCCCCGCTCCCTCGCCTCCGGCCTCGCTGCC
Source organism: Cenchrus fungigraminus (assembly GCA_036936925.1). Lineage (NCBI taxonomy): Eukaryota > Viridiplantae > Streptophyta > Magnoliopsida > Poales > Poaceae > Cenchrus > Cenchrus fungigraminus. Next base: position 36,412,905 of record CM072780.1, on the reverse strand, counting down.
GGTGGTGACAAGGAGCGGGGGCCTATCTCTTCAATGGACCTACTGTCTTCGTAGGGTCTTAGTCGAGTCCACCTAGGTCTAGGGTTTGCTCGCCGTCGATGCTTAGCGGTGGAGTTAGGTTTTGCTGGAGGAGTGCGGCTCCTCTACGGCTTGCTTTTCCTGGCGACGCCAACGATGCGGAAGCGACGGCGGCGCAACGGAATAATTTCTCCCAGCTTCTTCCGTTCTCCGATGGCGATCTACTCCGACGTCATTCAGGTAATGATGTTGTTGGCCCTGTTAATCTCGAGGAAGATGATCTTTGGTGAAAATCTGAGCTTTGCTCGGGTTGTCGGCGGTGGAATCAACGTACCGGAGTTGGCTAATGCGCTTGGGAGGCAGTGTACTCGGCTGATTCGCCTAGAAGTAAGCCCTCCTCTGCGGCCTCCACCTTGTGGAGATTGGCTCTGGTGCCCGACAACGGTTGGGAAGCGGCTTCGGCGGCGGTGACGAACGAATCTCTGAATGTTTCGAGGAAGATGAACATGAGTTTTGAACTTCTTTGTTATTTTCCTTTTCTTTGGAGTCATGTTTGTAAAAGGGCCGGTGTAATACGCTAAGATCAGTGTATTTTCCTTATAAAGAAGATATATAGGATTTTCGTGCCGAGCAGGTCACGACACACCTTTCAAATTTTGGCCCAACAAAAATACAGCCCAGATGCAGAAAAAGAGCGAAAAACCCTACATTCGAAGCACAATTAATAGTGACTGCCTCGTGATGATTCAGCTGATCGCACATATATTGTACATCGGTTCCGCTCTTCCGGTGGTCCATCTCCATCCGGCCACTCGCCTCCTCGCGCCCAGCGAACAATGGCCCTGTCCATCGACAGTAGCAAAGTTCGTTGCTGGAGTGGCCATGCTCTGCGCCTCTGGGTGTTCGACAGGGCGATTGGCCACGTGCAATGTTGCACCGCCCGACCACCATTTTCCATTTATTTATTAATTAAAACAAATATTAAAACTTGCATCTTTTTATAATTGTTGAATTATCAAGAGGAAGTGAGATAGTGCATCTCTTTCAAAAAAAAACATGCAGTAAGTCTTGGTTTTGAATTTAATGCATCTAACTTTTGCACTCAACTATTGAATTTAAGTTATTTTTGCCAATGTTTGAAATTGCTTCCCAAATTATATATGGAATTGTGGATATTATATATTGAACAAACTAAACTGTATATAAAAAATTTGAGAAATTTTAAAGTACCTGACAGAATCTAATGGTGGAAGTACCAGGAAGTTTCTATGGGGAAGTTCTAGGAAGTACCAATTTGGTGGGTACATCCAACGTGAGGTAGTGATGAGTCTATGATATCGTCTTTACAATACGTCTTCTTGAAATAGTATTGTTCACTCTGACTACTTACAGTTTCTGACCATATCTCGATATACATTATAGCAGCCATCTCAATGTTAACTGTTCATGAATTTCGTGACAAAAACAATGAATCATTATTTGACTTCTAGGTAACAAGACCATTTCCTTTTATTATCATCATCATCATCAACAAAGTTGGCGTACAAGAGTCGCCATGTGATACTTGTACAGAATTAAGGACCTGACGACCGAGTAGTAGCTCCTCATGCAAAGCTTCTAACTCTACGAGTCTGCGGCGGCCCTAGCGGTGGTTGTACCATCCCGCCACCACCGCCACCACCACCATCATTGCCACCGCCACCGCCACCACCATCGTCACATTCGAATGTGCACATGCAGTACTTGATAAATGGAATTCCTTTACAGGATCCGCCACTATTGCCCTCCAAGATACATTGATTGGCACACTTCATGTTAGACCAACACCATTCATATCCTTTGCTTCGTTTCTTGCACAACGTGGCCTCCGCACCTTCATGCACAGTCATCAAATCCATCATCAACAACAAAAACCAATCAATCGTAAGGTTAGTCAGTTTTGCATGGATTAATTGGACAGTAAATTACTCACTCACCACAGTTAAGGAGGAGCAAGCACAAAGTTGTTGTTGCTGCGACCTTCCCGTTCATGGTTGAACTATGTCGGGTGAGGAGCAAGTGAAGAGTGTATGTGTCTATTTATGGTGCTTTGAATACGTCCATTGTAGCCACGTGTCTGAAAAAAAAGATATATGCATATCCAGGTTTGAATATTCACAAATTAATTAGTTAGACAAATTTATTTATGAGCATTATGGCGTATCTTGGTACCATGTAGAAGTAGTAGCAGTAAAATTATATGCATATTGTATTCATCTTTCCATCTTTATGCCTTAATTTTTATCTAAAAGATGACACATTCATCCCTTTTGTTTGAAAACCATAATAAATGGTCCATCCCATCGAGATATCTTCGATTTCAGTTCTCTTGCAGCGGTATTTGAAAGGTTGATAACACTAGGTGATACCCCGCGCGTTGCTGGAAAATTTTAAACAAAGTTGTAAGTTAAAAAATTAAAAGTATAAACTAAGGTAATTGCTATGCAACATTCTTTTACAAACCACACTATATATGAAAATATGCTAACTTTGGTGAGAGGAAACGATTGTTAAATGGTTGATCTTTCACGTATTTTTATTGTTGGAATTTTGGAGTATGGTACTCGCAAAGATTTATAGATGCTAGTCACAGAAAATCGGTGGAAGACATAAATTGATGATCTAGTGGATGATAATGTGGCATGTGAGGTGGATGGCTTGCATGTTGAGAGAAATATAGTCAATGCCACTTAGTGGGTTCCATCTATATAGTTGTACTAGGTGATACCCCGCGCATTGCCGCGGGATCTTTTTGGTGAAATTTGAAAATAAAAATACTAAAGTAAAATTTGGAAGCAGACACACTAAGATAATTTCTTCGTATTCTTATTTGTTGAGAGAAATAGAAATCAAGATGCAATGGGACAAAGTATTATCCCATATGGGTGACCAAGCTCCAGGACTGAAAAAACAAGGCAAAAAAGCCAGCCCATCATCCCACATTCACATAACCGAGTATTTCCTATATCCTATCACATTCACACAACTCAGCTGCGGAGACCAGCGGTGATGACAGGAGCGGTGTGCTAGCTGCTGGGGGTGTAGTCCAGTGGTGAATGAGTCCCAGGTCTGAAAGGACCTTGATGCCGCCTAGACGGGGGGGGGGGGGGGTGTTTGAATAGGCGAGACGACCAAATAAAACTTTTTCCCCGAAACTTGAGCTTCACTGGCACAGGAGGTTAGACCGCCCCTGCCTGGCGGTTAGACTGCCCCTGGTGGACTGAGCACAGAGGGGGCGGTTAGACCGGGTCCTGGGGCGGTTAGACCGCCTCCACCCAGTGAACCTGCAAAAGACAACACAAAGCTTCTCTTGACTTCTAATAAGAACCTAAGTTCTTAAGTGGCTCCTGTAGATGATCACAAGTAGGGTAATGATCCCTGCACCCAAAGACAAGCACACCCAAGAAGATCGAGCGGAAGCAAAGTAAATATACTAGAAATCAAACAAGTGAGGCAAACCACAAAGGAGAGACGAGGATTTGTTTCCTGAAGTTCACCGCCCACCAAGGAACGGCTACGTCTCCGTTGAGGAGCTTGTAAGGGAATTCTCCCACAACAAGCCGGGTCTCTTTCAACCGCTTTCCTCCCTTTCCACTAAGGCGATCTTTTCCACGAAGAGGCAAGATCACAACCCTCACAAACTTGCCACTGCTCACTACAACCTTGGGAGCTAGCCGGCGACGCCTTGCCGTCTAGGAGGCGAACCTCCAAGAGTAACAAATGCTTCAAAGGCTTTCCGACGCGAACCACAAGTGCTCAAGCTATGGGATGCTCTTGCTCAGCTCACACAAGTTCACAAAGGCTTAAACTCTCAACTCAACACGAGGATATGGCTTGAATTGCAAATCTCACAAAGAGAGGGTTGGGGAGTGTTTCTATGGCTTTGGCTTAAGAAAAACAGCAAGGGGAGCACCTCAGCAACCTTAGAATCAGCAGTCCCAACAAGTGGAGCTCGTGGGATACTTATACCCCTCACAAGGAAAACTAGCCGTTAGAACTCTGGCCAGGGCGGTTAGACCGCCTACCTTCGGCCAGTTTGAAAAACTAGCCGTTGGCCTGCCAGGGGCGGTTAGACCGCCCCCTTTGGGCGGTTAGACCGCCCTGGGCAGAGAGAGCCCAAAAACCCTTTTCTCTTCTCACAAGCACTCCAACTCGTGTTGAAGTAGCTAAGGTTGGGTTAGAGGTTTGTTAGACTACTCAGGAACTCTCTCAAGGCTAATTCTCACTTAAGTCAACTAATGAGCACTTTTGATCTTTTGTCTTAGAGCTAATGTTGCATCCCTCTTGATAGTACGACATCCCTAAACTCAAGAATAAATATAAAATGGAGTCGATCACTTGAGCTTGTAGGTCTTCAATCTTGCCATACTCTTGCAATTCCAACTTGAGGGCTTCCAACATAGCCGAAATCTTGAGCAAATCCATACTTGAGCTAGTGACTTAGGATTTTTCCCTTTAGCATAAGAATGCCCACTTTAATCCTTAAGTCACTCCATATTGCCAATCATAACTCATAGATGTGTTGCATTGCTTCTCTCGGTTAAGGCTTGGATATGATACTTGAAGACCCCACGGATGCTAGAACTTTACCTTAGCAAACTACTAATGGCAGCCGGGACAAGACCCCGAAGATTGCTTAGTCCCTCACCCTAGACATCTCGGTTGATCTCTTCATCACTTACCCAATTCAGGTTGAGTTAGGCTTTGCTTAATCTACAGTTTGACCTTCATTTGAAATCCCGCTTCAAATGCTTGTTCTAGATTGACAACGAATATGCAAGCTTTCAATTAAGGACCATAAAATCTAAACTCATCCTTGTGTCCTCTTTCAATAACCATATGAAGCCTTGCACTTTAACTTGAGAGAATGACCAATTTCTCTTTATAAGATCCCTTTTATTTTTAGTCAAACTACCACAATCCTTGGAGACATGTAATTCATCTTTGCAAAATATACCCAATATATAAATCCACTTATTGCTTGACATTAACCAATTTGCATAAGGATCACACACTTTCTTGCCTTTAATCATTGTGAGCCAAATAATATCTATTTAAATAAACAACAATTGTAGCTCATGAATAAATAATAAAAACCTGCTCACAATCTTTAGACAAAACAAGTTAGACCTTTAATCGTTTTGTCATTCAATTCACCAAAATCCACTTAGGGGCCTAGATGCACTTTCAATCTCCCCCTTTTTGGTGATTGATGACAACTCGATTAAAGCTTACAAATAAATCGTTTAAGCGCATTTTTAATTCTTAGATATAGCTAGAGCTCTCCCTCAATTTGTGCTTTGAATGGAATTTCAAAAATTTGGCCTCAAATGCCAAAAGCACATATTTTAAAAGAGAACCATGAGAGCTCCCCCTATATCTTAGAATCAGTGGAGTGCTAGAGATGTGTGTGAGAAAAAAAGAAAAATAAATAAAAATAAAACCGTGATGCATATGGCATGATAAGCATTCAACAAAGAGAAGTGTGTGTGCTGTTTGGGTAGGGGCGGTCAGACCGGGGTTGCATGCCGGTTAGACCACCTCCCCCATTCAGCCTTCACAAAGACAATCACCATTTAATACATGCATCACAAACTAACACAAAAGTCACTTAAGATACATAAATAAGTTCTACACAACCAGTAGCACACATACAAATACTCAAGTCCACAAGATAAAGTAGAGATCCAATTATTTCAGACCAACTCAACTCTCAGCTCACAGGGGCAGGGCGGTTAGACCGCCTACCCTTGGCGGTTAGACCGCCCCCTGCAGAACAACCACACTAGAAGATAAACTCAATGCTTTAATCCAATTCTTCTCTCCCTTTGTCATCAAGCATCCATAAAGGGCCTGGAGAAGATGTTGCTGCTGCCAAATCACTGCTGCTGCCACCTATCCCAATTATCCTCTCCGGTGTTCGGATCTTCAAATAGGCATACAAGAGAGAAATGAGATGTAAAGGAATTGGATATGGAAAAATTTCAGAATAGAAGATATGAGTGATTTTTCCATACCATAGGATGGTGCAGGACGATCAAAGAATTCATGAGAGACACAAGCCGCCCATTCCTCATCTGGTGGAGGAGCAACCCAAGGTGGGGGAATAGCTGTGTCACCCTCAAACATGGAGTCAAAGCCAGTAGGAGGTGGAGGAGGAGGAGCCGAGGAGGAAGAAGCACCAATATCCGATCCAAAGTTGCTTCCATACTGATAATAGAGGTCCGAGTCAAGGAAGCTTTACACCCTATCATCCACTGAGGGTATTTCAACCTCTGGAGGGGATGGTGAGATAGGAGATCTAGGAGGCTGAATACCGGCATGAGTGTGAAGAGCCTTCATGGTATCCCTCATCTTCTTATCCTTTTTCCTCTTCTCTTGCTGGGCAACTTCTATATCTCTTTGTGTTTTGCACATGCCAAGGAAGATGCTGATCAATTTGTGAAGCGGGGAGCTGTGTTTCTTCTCTCCCTGCCAGGGGCGGTCAGACCGCCCCTAGGGGGCGGTTCTGGCTGATAAGCCTCCCAGCTGCGCGACGCCTCCCTTTCTTCAAAAATTTCTTGTTCTTCTTGCTGATCATCCTGTGGAGATGGCACCCTCACTGTCCTGCTGGGCTTTGGCTGCAAAGGGTGATGTTTTGTGTCACTTGCATAGGCTATTTGTGTGATTTTCTTGATGATGTAGCTAATGTAGGGGCTATAACTACACAACCTTTGTGGATTTTCTGAAGAATTCTTTATTTCCTGCCACAAAAAGTCACCAACATTAAACCGCGGCTCGCCGGGCTTCATGGCAACCATCAAGTTCCTCTGAAAAGCAGTGATATCCGAAGAGTTGACATCCCTAGGTGTGAGAGTCTTCCTAGACAGCCGGTTGAGGACCGAATAATATGTGTATAATCCCTTCATGTGCCCACAGCCATCCCTTGCATTCCTAGGATACATAAAAGCCATCCTCTTAGCCTCAAGTGGGCCCTCATCATGAAGCTTCCGGCGGAACTCTTCATGTGGCAGTCTGAACAAAGTGAGAAAACTAGAGAAAGAGAGCTGGTAGGACTCACCCTCAGTCATCCAAAACATAGCTCGCTCACTTTGTCCACTCTCATTTTGCACATAGCTAAAATAAACTGTCGCATAAAACTAGACGATAAGCTCCTTGTTCCAATGTTGCTTAAAGCCCATGAGGACCTTAAGCCCTTTCTCCTCACAAGCCTGAATCACCTCATCAAAGATAGGATTATTCTTCCTCTCCATAAAGTCCTAATCAACAAACTGAGCATCATTGGTGATTTTAGCCTTTCTACCGGTAATGATGGCTGTGGTGTAATAATCCTGCTGAAAGGTGGTCCAAAATCTGTAATCTGTAGCTGACCTAACCTCACCAGCTGGATTGACTCTTCTCATCTTCACCACAGTGTCCGCCATCCTTGCCTGATAATAATCAACTGGCCCTCTATGAGAAGGATAGTTGGGCTCTCTGATATAAGGCCTGCCAGGCTGATTACCACCCCTCTGTTCCTCTTTCTCATCCTCTTCCTCCTCATCATCATCACCACTGTCATCACCTCCACCTGCATCCCCTCCCCGACGGCAACTGACTTCAAAATTAAGAATGGGATCTTCAACATCATCATCACTGCTCTCAACTCTGGCACTCATCTCAATGTCATCACCATAGTCAACAGGTGGTCGCTGCTGTCCTCTAGGTCTCAAATTATGAGTGCTTGGACCGGAGGATGTCCCGGCGTCACCACTACCTCTTTTCTTCCTTTTCTGAGTTCTGGCACCCCTTGGCATTGCTGCTATCCCTGGATCACAAGATGTGAAACAAAAGTGTATGAGACACCAGGAACAAGATTGGCTAGAAAGAGCGTCGAGGCTCGGCATTCTAGAGCAATTGGCACAAAACTGGTCAGGGCGGTTAGGCCGCCCCTGGGTGGCGGTTAGACCGCCCCTGCCAGGTTTGAGCTAATGGCTCTTTTTGGCCAAACAGATCAACACTGGATACAAGATATGGAATTACTGTTCATGAGACGTCTCTAGATGAATGGAGATTAAATACATGCAGAAAACAAGAATTTGAGCCGGGCATGTGCAGGGCGGTCTGCCAGGGCGGCTAGATCGCCCCTGACAGCCAACCCAAATTTTGAGTTCATGACAATGTACTTAACGAAATTGAATCAAACTCTAGGGATGTCTTCTAGGGGTTGCCAGGTGATGTTCTACCAAAGGAAATTCAAATCTACTCATGGAGTCGATAGATCGGCCAAAAACAAGACTTGAATACCTTTGGAGAGATGAAATCGAGATGAAATCCAACAAACCGGGTGGGGAACCGGTTTAGCTGCCTTAGGAGAGTCACTTCCACGGATTGGATTTGATTTTTAGTGGTGGAATCTTCAAATCTCCATGTGAGAAGGTGAGAGCTTGAGGGGGAAGAGGGGGGTCGAGTTCAGGACGAGGAGAGCTATTTCTGGTCGTTGGACAGAGATAGGAGGGAAGGAGATAAGGTAAAAGACCTGTTGAGTCACGGGTGGAAGGGTAAAAGTGAAATCTGTGACACCCGGTCTAACCGCGGGTGAGCCCCAGTTAGACCGCCCCCCCTTGACTGAGGGAATCTGAGAAAGAGATAAGATTCCGTCCCTCATTTCATTTTAACCCCTTGTATATTCTGAAATTGTACACGGGAGTTGTTTTACGTGCAGGGGACACAAACTAGGTGGGGCGGTTAAACTGCCCCCCCTGGTTAAACCGGCCCTTCACAAAAACTCAACCAGAGACCCTTTAGCGGTAGTTCCGAGGTGGGGTCGGAAGTACCAATGATTTCCATAATTTTGACAGTGAGCTCTTATCGGTAGTTCCACCCTAGGGTCGGTAGTTCCGAGGAACACTTTTCCAGCCTTAGAGAATTTGAACCTTGATTTCCACAGAATATTTGGATAAAAGATATATAGATGAATTTGATCCAAATTTCACAAATCTTAGAAGAACATGAGATAATCCAAAATAATTCACATTCTTGATTCTTCCAAGAGTGAGAGAGAGATAAAGATACGGATATAGAGATGAATTATGGACTTGAGTAAGATATCACCACTTGTGACTAGCCATCAAACAATCAAGGGGAACTATAGTCACAAATGGATCAATAGGGTCACAAAGACCAAGAACCAAATAATTTTCAAATTAAGCACACTTCCTACACATGCTAGTTGGATTTTCGAAAAATCTATCCTACACCACAAAGTGCATGCATCATCATCAAGTAAATCACCTCTTTAGCATATTTAGCTCATACCCTACTCAAGAGACATTCACATGACACCAAGTCGAGTTTATGTGAAGGTATCAAGCAATAGAAAGGCACACAATGATTCACTTGAAGCAATTACATGCTAAGAGAGACACACTAGCATGGTATAATGGCCTAGATGCATTTCGGTATTTAAAGAGGTTCATTGAGACATACCTTTGCCTTTAGACCATTTGAATTTGTGCATAAGTAAATTTAAGGAAAGGCTAGCTCTTACTTGATTCTTCAAAAATTAATAGTGAATTCAAGAGCTTGCTTATGATGCACAAATACATGAGACTACAAGTTCACTAGAATAAATTGTTAGTCCCACAAATGACACAACCTTTGAAGTAAGCTCCCCCTCAATTAGTGAGAGACATGGGTACCCATGGGTCCCCACCGGCCAGGGTCCCAGAGGTCCCTGTCAAGTGGACCCGACCTATCAGAAGCCCCGCCGACCTGCAAGTGGGCCCGGAGACCTTATCCACTACCCCGACGACCTTGGAAGACTCCAGAAGACCTTATCCAGATCCCGGAGGATCCGCCGGGCTTGAGGCGCAAGGCACGTTGCTAGGTCGCGGCTCGGTGCCGCTCGTAGGTCCGCGGATCGCGGGATTCACCCTGTAATCAAGGAAGATGACCTTCCTAATTTGTAACCGACCCCGATGAGGGTCCACCGACCTCGAATGGAAGCTCTAGCCCGTTGACCATATAAGGCGGCCTAGAGCTCCATTAGAGGGGACTTCCCTTCCACGCATAATTCCACCCCATACTGGACGTAGGGTTTCACTCTCCGGAGGCCCGAACCAGTCTAAACCCTTATGTCCATCGCCATTCTTGCCGTGTTCCGAGTTCCACACGTGAACTACCACCTACGCTCTTAGTTCTCAATCCCCTCCAATTAACCTACAACCGCTTGGGTCACCCCCTTGCGGATCTGTCCAGGTCTCACCCCCTGACAGTTGGCGCGCCAGGTAGGGGTGATCGGGAACTCGCTGTGCAGCATGGTGGCCCGATCTGGTGTCATCTTCCCGGCAAGCATGAAGGCCATCCTTGCCAACCCCGTGGAGATCTGCTTCGGCTCCTTCACGGCGACCTCCACCGTTCCGGCGGCCACGACCTCTTCGGTGACCGCAGTGAAGATCGCGACGGCACCTGTTGCCACCCCCGTTTCCGATCTAGCGACGGAGACCCACCCGCCCAAACCCTATGACATTGTTCAGGGAATGGAGCGCGTCATCAGCATGATGGAGGACACCCTCCAGATCTGTGAAAGATCCCAACACTCAACGCAGATGGCGCCGCGCCATGGGACCTTCCCTTTCAATCTGCGGCCGCTCGATGACGTCTACGCTCGCCGGGTGATCAAGTCCTCCAGATCCAATCTGGGCGGCGACCACCCTCTGGCGACCTCAAGCCTGAACTCCGCGCAAGCCGCGACCCGCTTGACGTACCGTGCACCTACCATAAGGGCGCACGACACACCCTCCGCGGCTGCCGCCTGAGGAAGAAGATCGACCGAGAGCGGCTTCCTCGTGCCACGCGAACTCCCACGTCTCTGGATGGTGGTGAGTTCCAGAAGGTCCGGGTCCACGTCTCCCCCAACGACTCAGATCCCATCCTTCGTCGGGTCTTGGTGGTTTCCGAGAATGAACCACCACGTCACGATGCGACGGATTCCGAGGAGGTGCGGCGGATCCAGGGCAACGCCAACTGCGCCCAGCGACGTGCAGAAAAGCAGCACCGTGCAGTACCTCCCTGCGCTCGAGACCTGTGCCTCGAGTTCGAGGAAGCAGGGCTACCGACGTTCAACAGCCCCCAGGCCAACCTGGGTGCTGCCTTGGCGCGCCTCCAGCAAGCCGAACCTACACCTGAGGCGGAAGCAGCCATGGCCTACCTTCGGGTCGCCACGGCCTTGGTGGAGGAGAAAAGCGTGGCAGCCAAGTCCACCGCATCTTCGTCAAGCCGCCATTCGCGCAGTCGATCTAATCGACCTGCGCGCAGCAACCTCCCCACCATCCAGGAGGAGGTCAATCAAAACAACCCCGATCAACCTCGGGCGAATGGTGCCAAGGATGGCGACCTCCGCGCCAACCTCGACAAGAACAGACGCGCCCGTGATGCCCGCGGCTACATCGACCAGCGCCATCGCAAGTGTGAGGAGCGAGAGCTGCGACGTCGCGCGGAGTACGACTGCAAGTACGACCCCCCTGACGCCGTCCACCGCATCATGGAACGCGAGGAGCGCGACCACTATGACGTCGAGAACAGGCGTCGCGCCCAGTACGAAGCAGACTACGGCCATCCGGAGGAGGGCGCCCGGAATCAAGATCGCCAACCCCGGTCCCAGATCGTCGCCCCTGCACAGAGCAGAGGCGGTGCTCAAGCCGGAGATGGCGGTGAAGACATAACCATCACCGCCTTCCCCGCACTGGCTTCTCGACTCAGGTCGGTGGCCTACCCCAACAACTTCAAGCCTAACATCCAAAAGTATGACGGACGCTCTGACCCCAACATCTGGCTGTCGACCTACTACGTCGCTGTCAAGGCGGCCGGTGGCAACTTCGACCACATGGCGGCGTACTTCACGCTGGTGATGGGTGACGCGCCGTCACTCTGGCTCAACAACCTCCTGGCTGGCAGCATCACCTCTTGGGCCGACCTGTCCCAGGCCTTCACCTCCAATTTCCAGGCGACCTACAATCGCCCTGGGAACGCCTTCAACCTCGGGAGGGTCACCATGAAGACCAACGAGCAGCTCCGCGACTACAGCAACCGGTTCTTCGAGAACCGCAACACCTGCGTCGGTGTCAGGGACGACCAGGTCGTCGAAAGCTACAAGAAGGGCGTCAGAGATCGTAAGATCTTTGAGAAGATTCACGAGTCAGGGGCCACCACCATCGCAGCCCTCATGGAGGTCGTCAACAAGCTCATCGACACCGACAAGGCACTGGTCAACCAGTTTGACTACGATGCCAAGCGCGACGTAGGCACTTCCAGCACCGCTGGAGACTCGAGCTCCAAGCTGCGCAAGCGACCCTCAGAGGTGCTTGCGGCGGAGGCACATCGACCTTCGACGTTCAACGTCGATGAGTTCAATGCAGCACTCGACAACCCCTGCGCATTTCACGAGGAGGTTACCCACACCGTCCGCGAGTACTCGCAGTTCAAGAGGGTGTTCCGTACCCTTGACGACCCCAAGCGACCTAGAGGCGACGGTGATCGATCGTCTTCACGTCGCTACAACAACAACCGCCGTGATGATCGGCGTGGCCATGGCGCTGACAACCGCCGCGATGAGCGACGTTGCGACGAGCAGCAGCCAGAGGATCGCCACGACGAGTGCGACTACCTCCTCCACCGGCGACGGGCAACCCCAACGGCCCCTTCCAGCAGGCTAAGAGGTCGATCAACATGATCGTCGAAGGCCTCAAAGCCAACGTGAGCAGAAGGCGCTACCGCAAGGACAAGCGTGAGATCCACCTCATCTACACCAAGCCGTCGCAGCCTCTACGCTGGTCGGAGCAGCCGATCACGTTCTCCAGAGCTGATCACTGGGTCCACATCCCAGAACCTGGGTCCTACCCACTCGTCGTCGAGCCTATAGTGGAGGGAGCCCTGCTTCCCCAGACCCTCATCGATGGAGGGAGCGGGCTCAACATCATCTTCGTCGAGACCTTGAAAAAGATGGACTTTGACTTCAAGAGGCTGACTGCGTGCGACGAACCTTTCTTCGGCATCGTCCCAGGCAAGGCGGCCTACCCCCTGGGTCGGGTCTCCCTTCCTGTGACCTTTGGCACGGAGGACAACTTCCGCACGGAGTACCTCAGCTTCGAGGTCGCTGACTTCATGTCCTCCTACCACGCCATTCTAGGTCGCCCCATGCTGGCCAGGTTTATGGCCATCCCGCACTACACCTACTTGGTGTTGAAGATGCCGGCTCCAAACGGGGTCCTCTCCGTCCCTCGACATCTCCGCGACGAACGCCTGCGCCGACGCCTCAGCCGTCATGGTCGCCGAGGCCACAAAGGTTGCTCTGAGCGACCTAACCATCCCAGAGCAGACGCGCAACGACACCGCCCTGGATGCCACGCCGTCAACAAAGAAGGTCTGCCTCGGCCTCCCCGACCCAGAGAAGACGGTGGTCATCGGCGACAACCTCGGGGAGAAATAGAAACTCGCGCTCACCAGTTTCCTCCGGGATAACGCGGACATATTCGCATGGACCCAATCAGATATGCCGGGTGTTCCCAGGGAGCTGGCTGAGCACTCCTTGGATGTAAGCAAGACGGCCAAGCCTGTCAAGCAGAAGCTGCGCCGCTTTGCGAAGGATCGCAAGGAGGTCATTAGGGTAGAAATAATAAAGCTCCTAGCTGCCGGATTCATCCGTGAATGTAAAAACCCGGTTTGGCTCGCCAATCCGGTGCTTGTACCCAATAAAACCGGTCAATGGAGAATGTGTATCGACTACACTGATCTCAACAGGCACTACCCTAAAGACCCCTTCCCTCTTCCGCGCATCGACCAGGTCGTCGACTCCACAGCCGGAAGCGTCCTGCTATGCTTCCTCGACTGCTACTTAGGGTATCACCAGATAGCCCTGAAGGTCTCTAACCAAGACAAAACGGCGTTCATAATGCCGCATGGCATCTACTGCTACACTGCCATGACGTTCGGCCTCAAGAACGCTAGAGCGACCTACCAGAAGGCCATCCAGAAGTGCTTAGAGTCTCAGATCGGCGACAACGTTGAAGCCTACGTCGACGACGTAGTTGTCAAGACCACGATGGAGGACAACCTCATCGCCGACCTCGCCCAGACCTTCGCCAACCTCTGATGCTACCGCTGGAAGCTCAATCCAGAGAAGTACGTCTTCGGTGTATCATCAGGCAAGCTCCTAGGCTTCATGGTCAGCCACCGGGGCATCGAGGCGAACCCCACCAAAGTCGACGCCATCCGCAAGATGAAGAGACCTACTGGGAAGAAAGATGTCATGAAGCTCACCGGCATGATGGCCGCTCTAGGTCGCTTCATCAGCATGCTCAGAGAGAAAGGCCTGCCCTTCTTCAAGCTGCTGAAAAAGTCAGACAAGTTCGTGTGGACGGATGAGGCCGACCAGGCACTAGAAGAGCTGAAGACCTTCCTCACGACGGCCCCAGTCATGGTGCCCCCGGCGCCAAAAGAGACCTTACTGCTCTACATCTCCGCGTCCACCCAGGTGGTCAGCGCGGTCCTGGTGGCGGAACGACCTGAGGAAGGCCAACCCTACCCCGTCCAGCGACCTGTCTAATACGTCAGCGAGGTCCTCTCCGACAGCAAGATCAGATACTCGCAACCCCAGAAGATGTTGTACTCCCTCCTCGTCACCTCGCGCAAGCTCCGGCACTACTTCCAGGCGCACAAGATCAAGGTCGTCTCAAGCTTCCCCCTAGGGGAGATCCTACGTAGCCGCGACACCATAGGGCGCATCGTCAAGTGGTCGGTCGAGCTAGGCGAGTTCGACCTTGAGTTCTGTCCACGACAGGCCATCAAGTCCCAGATTCTTGCGGACTTCATCTCTGAATGGATAGAGACCCAGCAACCCCCACCGGTGGAGAAACCAGAGCACTGGAAGATGTACTTTGATGGTTCTCTGAACCTCGAAGGAGCGGTGCAGGTGTACTCTTCATCTCCCCCCAAGGCGATCACCTGAAGTATGTCCTGCAGATCCACTACAAGGCGTCCAACAACGGTGCCGAGTACGAGGCCCTGATTCACGGGTTGCGCATCGCCGTCTCCCTGGGGATCAAGCGGCTTATTGCCTACGGTGACTCCAAGGTCGTCATCGACCAGGTCAACAAGACGTGCGACATCAAGAAGGACACGATGGACGCCTACTGCGCCGAGGTCCGGAAGCTCGAGGCTCACTTCGAAGGACTAGAATTCCACCACGTATGTCGTGACAACAACGTGGCGGCGGACGTTCTCTCCAAGCTGGGCTCTAAGCGCGTGCTGGTCCCGGCCAGCGTGTTCGTCCAAGACCTACGCAAGCCGTCGATCAAGCTCCTCAGCAACCCAAAGACGCCGCCCGGCAACGCACCCCCGCAAGGCAGCCGCGACGTCCTCATGACAGAGGCCAAAGACGATTGGCGCCTCGACTTCATCGCTTATATCCTGGAGCATTGAGTCCCTGAGGACAAGGTCGAACGAGAGAAGATCGTAAGGCGCAGCGCCAATTACGTCATCATCAGCACAGAGCTTTACCGGAGATCTGCCTCCAATGGTGTGCTGATGAAGTGCATCCTAAGGTCTGAAGGCCTCAAGCTCTTGCAAGAGATCCACGACGGTGAGTGCAGCAACCACGCGGCTTCCGCTAACCTGGTGGGAAAGGCCTTTAGGTCGGGGTTCTACTGGCCTACCGCCATGGCTGACGCGCAGGACCTAGTCCGGCGATGCAAAGGATGCCAGTTCTTCGCCAAGTAGCAGCACATCCCCGCTCAGGCCCTGAGGACAATTCCCCCGTCCTGGCCTTTCGCTATATGGGGCCTGGACTCGGTAGGACCCTTCAGAACCACCTCTGGCGGCTACAAGCATATCCTCGTGGCGGTGGAGAAATTTACCAAATGGATCGAGGTCCGGGCCGTTGCCAGCGTTACGTCGAAGGAGGCAGCAAAGTTTATTGAGGACATTACTCACCGCTTCGGGGTCCCCAACGGGATCGTCACCGACCTAGGCTCGGTCTTCACAGGAGCCGACTTTTGGGACTTCTGCCAAGATAACCTCATCGACGTCTATTACGCCTCAGTGGTGCACCCACGCTGCAACGGCCAGGTCGAGCGTGCTAATGGCATGGTGCTTCAAGGCATCAAGGACCGAATCTTTGACGATGCTTCCCAATATGCCACCAGGTGGCTAGCGGAGCTCCCGCACGTGATCTGGGGTCTCCGGGCCCAGGTTAGCTCAGCTACAGGATATTCGCCATTCTTCCTGGGCTACGGGTCAGAGACCATCCTCCCAACCGACCTTGCCTTCGGTGCTCCCTGCATCCAGCATTACGAAGAGGGCGCGGCAGAAGAGACGCGCAAGGTCGACCTCGATAGCATTGAGGAGCACCGCGTGGCCGCGCTGATGCGGCACACCCGCCACGAGCAGATACGTCGCTACCATGACCGCAACATGCGGGAATGATCCTTCAACGTCGGCGACCTAGTCCTGCGACGCATCCAAGACACCAAGGGCATGCACAAGCTCTCCTTACCTTGGGAAGGCCCTTTCATCATACAAGAGGTCATTGGACCGGCGACCTATCGCCTCCAGTGGGCCGATGGTCAGGGCGTCCCGAACGTCTGGAACATCGAGCACTTACGTCGATTCTATCCTTAGAAGATCTGTACCAAAATAAAAGCTATGTAGTCTCCCTCTTTGTAATTTCTGGTTAATAAAAGAGTGATTCCCTCTCGGCAGTTCTTCAGTCGACCTGCATCCGGGTCTCCTTTTACTTTCTATTATGTTTACCCTTCCCCCTCGAAATGCTCGGGGGCTTGGTTTAAGTCAGGCCCGATGCACTCGGGGGCTTGGCTTCGCCAACCTAAGGGTCTCGCGACCTGAAGGGGTTTCATATGATTTATGTTTTTGCGCATTCTCCCTCTGCGTAGCCCTTACTCTCTTTGTGCATGTTCCTAAGATACTTGATTGTGAGACCTAGGGTCCAAGACCCCCCCCCCCGCGCGCCGGCTGTACCTAAGCCTCCACGCTGAGCCGTACAGTCGGTAAGCCGTTCCTCCACTGAGTTGGGTTAGTGGAGGGCGCACCTCGCAATTTTGTTACTTTCGAGCTTACATAACGAGCGTTTCCACTATTCAAGTGGGATGTGCGCTTTAATTAAACTGCACATCTTTATTATGGCAAAAGTACTTTTTACATTACTAGGTCCTAGGCCTAAACCTGCATCTACAACTTGATACAGCCCAGTTTTTTATTTTCAGAGGTCGAACTTCTTGACAACCTCCTCGTGGCAGCCTGGATGTCCTCGCGGTTCACCAACTCGGACAGATCGACGTCCTCGGCGACCTTGTGCAGGTCGAATGACGGCTCGTGGTACTTCACCGTCGCCAACGCCGCGGCGGCAGCAAGCTTGCTGGTGTCCAGCAGCAAGGTCTTCATCCGACCTTCAGCCTCGTCCAGGCGGTCCACCAGCTCCTTTGGCTCTGTCCCCTCCTCTTGTAGGATGTAGATGTCCATCAGATACTGGGCGGCCTCCCTGAGGTCGGTGAGCTGCTTCTCCAAACCTACACAAACAAGAGAAGGGCCGCTTACATCCTCGGTTCAACAACGACAAAGACCTTTGAGGAAAGAGGTTGCTCACCTTTCTGGACCTCCGCGGTCCTTTCCTTGAGGACCGTCACCTGGTCCTTGGTCTCTGCGAGGTCCTTCTTGAGGGCATCCTCCGTCTCCTTGGCGCCTACACACATCAAAGGTCGAAATCAAGCAAAGACCTAAAAGAGGCACGAAGATAACACTCAGCGACCAAGCGGCGTACCGTCAACCACGGCTTGGAGGTCATCCGCGGCGTCCTTCACCTTCTGCTGGGCAGCCTCCAGCTTCTTCTTCAAGGAGTTCACCTCCTTCTCCGCCTGGCGGGCCAGGGCCTCCTTCACGCGCTTGACCTCCTGCGCGGCTTCGATCTTGGCTTGTAGTGAAGCCTCCCGAGCTGCGGCCGCCTCCGCGTGGGCATTGGCGGCTTCCCTCACCTAGGTCGCCCGAGCCTGCGCCCGCTCCGCAAGCGACTGCAACACAAGAAGATGCGCCTCGTGTCAAGACCTCGAAAGTAGCCAGAATAAACATTAGAAATCACAGAAACAGGTCCGAGCCCCTACCGAGAGCGTCCGTGCGATTGTCCGCGACGCTTCCTTGAAGTCATCAACGTCGCGGCGGTCGGCGATGATGTCGTTCTCCCATGGGGTCCCCGCGTACAAGCACCTATCGTCGTCCCCCTCGACGCTGGTGCCGCCCACCTCCGCAGTCTGCTGGCCCAGCGTTGGCGGCGGAGCGGGCATACACAGGTCATCTTGGTGACCTCCAACGGGCGGGGCAGCACTGGCGCCACCCTTCTCCACCTCCGACGCCGTCGTCACACCGGCTCCAAGAGCCTGGCTTGTGACGTCTGCAGTCGAGGCCGCCGGCGACTGCTCCACCGGCGTCTCCTTACCCTTGCGCCCGAACGCCTCCTGGCCTGAGGCATTCTTGGCGCTCTCTGACGTCATTGGGGTCGACCTGCACACAAGCAACGACCTTCATCAATAAGCACAGCCGAGGATCCGACGCTAAAAGCAAAAAAGACAGAGGTTCCGTGACTTGCTCGCGGACCTTAGCCCAGGCTTGATGGGCCTAGGCGGGCCCTTCTTCGCCCTCTTCTGCGACCCTGCGTCGCCTGGGACGTCCGCGCCTGACCTTGAGTGCTCCTCCGCTGCGACGGCCCTGCGGGGCGTCTCCGTCGCCCGCTCCTCCGTTGCGACGACCTTGCGGGGCGTCTCCGCAGGTGGCACCGTCGCCGCGCTAGGCGACCTCGCGTCGTCCTCCTCCTCCTCGACGTTGATGGTCTCAACATCGGAGCTGACCGCCGTCGTATTTGCCGACACAGCGGGGCCAACCCTCTTCCTCTTCTTCTTCTTCGCCTCCGCCGTTTGAGTGGCAGCGATCGTTGCCGTGGCCCGAGACGCGGACATCTTGCCCACCGTCTGCCGCGTGCGTCGCGGCGCTGGAGCAACGACCTTTGGCGGCGCTCTCCTCACAGTGGGGCCTTCATCATCGCTCCCCACCGATGAGTCCGAGATGTACTCCTCAATGCATTACTGCGGAGGAATCTGCACATCCCCCGCAGCACGGACCTTGAAACTTCGGTCCTCCTCGTTGCGCAATGGCGCCGAGCACCAGTAGATGCCTTCACGAAATTGAAAAAAAGGGAAAAAAACCTACATCAGAACTGCACAAGCTCTCAGATGCAAAGAAACAAGGTCGGAGACTTACAGCGTCGGAAGGCCGGTACACGCTGAGCGCCTTGGGGCACGCCCGGTTGCGGATGCGCCCGGCGAAGATGTTCTTCACCCACGCTGCCATCTCCTCCTTGGAGACCTTGCGCCTGATGACCCAGGTGGGGTCAGATTGCCCCCAGTACTCGTAGGCCGGGTGTACCCGGTCTTGAATTGGCTACAGCAGCCGCCGGGTGAAGCTGATTCTACTGCACCGCCGGTCAGCCCTTCCGTCTTCAACCTCTCCAGGTCTTCCAGCAGCGGCCGCAGCTCCTCGGTCTCCCACGATGTCAGTTGATTGGTCCACTCCGGGAACGTCACGGGAGCGCGCCCGGACCTGGCGGGGAGCACCGGCGCTGGGTTGTCGAGGTAGAACCACCCCTGCTTCCAGCCGGTGGTGTTGTCGGGCAGCACCAGGTCGATGTACTCCAGCTTCATGTACCGACGCAGCATGAACCCGACGCTCCCTACGACGTCGGATTTGCCCGTCTTCTTCAGCTCGAAGAAATTCCGCCACAGGTGGAAGTATGGTGGTATCCCGAGGTAGGCCTCACAGAGATGGATGAAGGACGAGATGATGGTGATGGCGTTGGGGACGAGATGCACCACCTCGATCCTGTAGAAGTACAGGAGCCCACGGAAGAAGTCACCGGCTGGGACCCCGAACCCACGCTCGATGTGCGCGAGGAAGACGCCGGTCTCGCCGGTCCTCTCGGTAGGGAACTCCTCGCCCGCCGCCGGCCTCCAGCCCACCTCCGCCTTGGGACTTAGCAACCCACGGGTCGCCAAGGCCTGGATCTGCTCTTCCGTCACCACGGACGGCTCCCAGACGGTTTCCGGCGCCGGGACGTGCGCGGGCTCCATCTTCTCCTCCCCTACTCCGATGGATTTGGATCTAAACACCACAAGTGTCTTGGTTCGCATGCGAGGACGCGAGGTGTGGTGGACCTAAGCACGGCAGCGCTGCTGTTCTCTCTGAGCAATGGAGCGGCGGCACAACCCTAGCGCGGAGCGGAAATGAAAGCAAGTGGAGGTCCCCAGCCCGCGGCTCGGCCTTTATAGTTGGGCCCCAGTGGCGCAATAGGCCGTTATGCCCAACGTCTCTCCAGCGGAAGTCGCGGCGACCCAACAGATCCGCGCCCCCCGTGGATCTACCCCTCAACAGCTCTTTCGGCCTAACGGAAAAAAGGCAGTAACGGCGAGTTCCGTACAGGAATCTGCGTCCGTCAGCCTTTGGTCAACACCCTGGCGGACGTGGACTCGTTATGCCCCTCAATTAAGCCCCCCAAACATGACACCTATGATGACAAGTTCAAGGTCGCCGCAGCCCGTAGACGACCTATGGACCAGCTCCATCGCCTCCTCGAGGTCGCTAAGGGCCTGGCAGCCTCCTAGGTCGCCTCAGCCTACAAACGGTGGGTTCACACCACGTCTCCCAGGCCCAGCTGCCTACTTGCCTTCTAGGTCGCATCGACCTACAGCGGCGCACATTACCAACGGCCCCCGTGCTCAAAGGCTCTACTACCCGTTGGCAACCTCTCGGTCTCAAAAACAGCTCTTTGCTGAGGCCCTGCTACCTTCCAGGTCGTTCAAGACCTATAGCTTTCAGATTGACACCCTGCGTTGTGTCACTGCACAACGGCCGTGTTGACTCAGGTCGACACGGGTACTTTTGTCCGGCTCCTATGACCTTCTAAAGGTCGGCGCGCTTTCACAGCCCCGCTGGGACCTTGGCCACGCCATTGCTGCCCGGGCGCCTCTACATATTGATCAAGACACAAGAATGTGTATAAAAGCTTCGTAAGCTACAAAGGACTATGGCCCATGGCCAATTACATGATACAAACATATTAAAGGTCCTGATCTACCTTACATGGTGCCTACGGCGCAGCCTAGACTGATGAAGTGCGTCGCAAGCTTTCTTCTAGCTTCAGGACCTATTTGAAGTCCACCACCGCCGAGGTCGCGGCTGCCACACATCCACCTCTACTCTAGCCCCAGAAGGTTTCCTGTGGTACCCACACTTACGTCTGAGTTCCCCCATAAGATTCCAAATTGGGCCAGCATCACCTCGGGCCTTTCCCAGTGCAGCGCGGTAATCTCCAGCATGGCCTCAGGCCTCCGCTCACAAGGTCTGTCAAGGCATGTACTACCCCGTGCTGCACCTGGATTCCTCGCAGGGCGTGGGTGAAGTGGCTGATGGAGTTCTTCTAGCTCCAGATGACGATCACCTAGAGCTACGCTCTGGTGGCCGAACACAAGCCCAAGGCGCTACGAAATTACTAAGCTACTTCGCCATGGCTTCCCTATCTGGTGCAAATGGTGAGCTCTGTGGTTGCCTATTTATAGCCGCGGAGTGTGGCCTCGGATGCTGTCTACACCTCCGCTGGTGTGGTGTCCTTATCCAGTCACTGTTACCACGTGGAGCACGAGGTCCCTGTTCACCTGTGGGGAGCATTGGTGTGTCTGTCACCTGCCTGGCGACACCTTTACAGCCTTTGTCTCTTGCGGGCAGCGACTGTATCCCTGCTCGGAGGCAGGTCCCGTGACCGTACAGTGCACCCATGGTGCGCCACACGACAAGGCTGCTGGCGTCTGGCACTCTCCTTCAAGATTCCAGTCGGTTTGTCCTACTCAGTGGGCAGAGCATCTCGTGGGGAGCAGAATGTAAAACCCTGGATTTTCAAAAGAAAACCCGAATCCCTGTACCTTCGCGATAGTCCCTGGATCAGTGGCTATCGCGTACAGAACGTCTCACAGATAGTAAAACACAGTCATACATCGCATCACATAAACATTAGTACATAAATTTATTACATGTCCATTATGGAGTACATCAGTACAAGCCTCTTGGCTGAATCAGAGTGAAATTCTACGCAGCGGTAGCTAGCATCTCAAAGGGTCTCCATCTTTTATTCTTCTCGCCACAGGCAACCTTGAGCGAAGCGACGCATCCCTCAGTCGTACCATCCATCGACATTGTTGTCGTACTCGGACTCGTACCCTGCACACCCAAAGTCTATCCCCAAGGAGTAGGATAGGTCCACGTCACCAACTGTATGCAGCTTTAAGTGGCCTAACTTCTAAAGGGAAGAAAAAGAGGCAAGGAAGCGGCTCGAGTTTCCTATGCAGCAGCAGCAGAGTAATATCAAGATATTTCCATCAAGTTCCCATCCCAAAGCTCTCAACACAGCTCGGAACCACCTGGTCACCCAGGGTCCTGTCTCCACATCCTACCTCCATCTAGGGTCGATGCGAGAACTTCCTCTCCTCGCACCTCAATGATTGCAATCGGATCCGCGAGGTAGAGGGAGCCACTCTCCTCTCCCCGGCTGCAACCACGGCTCACCACACTCTCAACTACAGGGGGAAGGTAGAAATCCCAAAACATGAGAACCAACAATCCACTGGGCTCGTCCATGACCGAGGACGCGGCTATAGCTATAGATCGATCAACTCTGCAGAGCGTGTACACCTGTCCCCAACCCGGAATGGCACCCGGCCGGTGTACGGCCGACCAAGCCCATCCTACCGTGCGAACTCTCGGTAGTTACGGTCCCATCCTGCATCCGGCCCTCAAAACGATCCCTCCTCGGAAGGGATTGCACCGGAACTGTGAAATGCCCCCGTGTGGCCACACGGGAGTCGCTCTGAGAGGGTGGTCTCACCTCCACCTCTCCCCCACTGATACGCTGCTATCCTGCTGGCAGGTATGGTTCCGCACTTGCCGAGCTCAACTCGGCCCTAACCCCACGCTCGGCAAGGTGGTGTGTACGTAAAGTCCCGTGAAGCGGTTGGCCCACTCGGTTTCAGACTGGGGCGAGCTCATGTCCTCCAAGCGCAAGTAAAACTCCAACACCTAGGCTCCGAAAACCGTAAAAGTGGGGATACACTGAGGAGTGCACCCCCGTCCCCGATCCCAGATCGGTTGTATCGAGCTCACCCCCGCCAAAGTACCCAAAACGCCTTCTCCTGCCGGTTTTATCCCACTCACGCCAAGAACCACTATTCCCATCCCAACACATGCATCGCGAAGCTCAGCGTATATACACGCTTATAATCATATATAGTAGTAGGACAATCAAGGACAGGATATTTAAAGTAGGCAGTGCAAGGTTCATCATCATGCATATAAAGTAAAGCGCTAGCAATCTATTTTGCAATGTCTATAGGTTATCAAGGTCAGTCGGGCGTGAACCTGGGGTCGGGTAGTCCTCCGCGGCGAAGTCGTCGGCGTAGTCGTACTCCGGGATCAGCTCCCCGGCTCCAGCTGCTCCTATTAACGCGTAAAAGAAAATAAACAACGGCCCTATTGCAATTAACTCCAAAAGAACGGCAATTAAGAGCCAAAAGAGAGCAAACACTAGCCTAGCACGGAGTTTAAGATTTTAGAGAATTTCTGGAAAATGTTTTGTATTTTTCGGAGCAAAAACGGATTTATTAGGATTTTCCGAAGACAAAATAGTTTTCTGGAAATAAAATACGCATACACAATAGCACTAACTTTAGGCTGACTACTGGCTGGCTCTTAGGGGCTTAAAGCTATCTGCTAGCTGGCTGCAGGCCGGCTGTAGGCGCGGACGTGGCGGCCACATGGGCGGCTTTAAGCCCAGCTGCTGCCCACATGGCAGCAGGCGTGGCGGCTGACGAGGCGCGGCACAAGGGATCTGGGCGCGGCCGTCTGCGGCTAGGTGCGGTGCGGGCGCGCGTGTGGCTCGGCCCTGGGTGGCCGGCCGCACGGGATCCGCTTGGATCGGGCGTGGGCAGACGCGCGTGTGGCCCCGCGTGTGAAGAGGGGAAAAACCCCACTACCCTGCTCGGTTGAAGGTGTTCGAAAGAATGCCCCAAAGGGACAGCGGCCGGTCAAGACCTCACCGGCGGCGAGGACCAACGGGTGCTGGCAACACGCCCCATGGCGAGGCTCGGGGGAACGTAGCGGATCGATCGGCAGGGAAAGGTGTGTCCTTTGGTCGAGATTGGGCTCGCGGCGGCGGGACACGGTGTCACCGGCGGCGTGGCTGGGGTGGCCGGCGCCGGCGGGGTCAGCTCGCGCGCGTGCGCGCGAAGCGGTGCTGTTCAAGGAGCCAAAGGCTCGATTTGGCGGAGTGCGCGCGGGCGGATGTGTGTGCGTGCGCACAAGGGTGTGCGGCGAGGCGCGGGTTCGTGTGTGCACGGGCGTGCGTCGGGCGTTGGCTCGCCGGCCGGCTCGGCCGCGGCGGCATGCGCAACGACAACAAGCACGGGGAAATCCCGAGCGATCCTCGGCGAGGCGGCACCAGGCGGACCTGGCGGCCAAGAAAGGTGGGACCTTTGGTGCGTTCGCGAGGTGTACGCGCCGGAACAGCTCACCGAGCTCGTGCACCGGTGCGCGGGGTGCGCGGTGGCGGCACAGCGGGGCTGGCGTTCAACGGAAAGAACCGAAAGAAAAGGGGAGTCGAGCGGGCTGCGCGCGTGGCGGAGACGGCAGCGGCACCTGCAAGAAGATGTTTCCCAGCCTGGCACGAAGGCCGGCATCACACAGCGCAAGCGCGGCGGCGAGAAAGTGTTCGGTTCGGTCACGGCGCACAAGGCCGGCTGCGTCCTTGGCTCGACGGCCAGGCGCCACAGAAGGGAAGAGGTGTGCGGTGCTCACCGATGGTCCAATGTGACCCGGCGGTGAAGGCGTCGATGAGGAGATGCGCGACGCGGTGACGACCGGCTCGGAGCAGAGGAAGACGAGGAAGGAGGGGTCGCAGGTGTGCTTGGCTTCCGCGGGTCCGGCTCCTCCTCACGGGCGGCTCCATGCTTCGCGGCGGGCGGCGCTCCCTCGGGCGGCCTCCGTTCTTCTTCTCCTCTTCCCCCCTTCTCCTTCTCCTCCGGCGTGTGGTGGTGTGGACAGGGGATGAATCCCCCGAGGCGGCTAGGGTTGGGAGTTCCTGGAGGCGGCGGCGGCGGCTTCTTATAGGTGAGGCGCGGCGCGGGGCACGTGGACGGTCGAGATGCAGCGGCGGCCCGCGGAGCGCGTCGCGACGGCGCCATGGCGGGGCTCCCCGGCGCTTTAGCGCGGGCGACGCCAGCGAAAGGGGAAAAGAGGGGGATGACGACGACGAGGTCATGGTGACGTCAGCGTGACGCCGAACGGGCCCCACTGGTCAGCGACACCGCGCGGAGCGCGCGGTTGGTGGCGGTTAGCTGGGCTGCGCACGGGCCGAAAGAGGGTCGCGGGCTGGTTGGTTGGCTGCGGCCCACGTTAGGGTTGAAGGTTTTCCTAATATCCTAACCCTATTTTCTATTTGATTCAAATTTGAATTCTAATTTGAATCCACTCAAACAAATCCAAATAAATCCCAAATGAAAATCCAACTTCTCACACTAGCATTTTATAAGTCCTAAATTATTAATTGAATTAAATTAAAATCTAGGACTTTAGGGAAGGGAAAAAGGAAGGCATCCTTAATGATCTCATAAACACTCAAATTCAAAGCAAGTTTTTGAAATCCAACATTTTTACACTCAAGCAAATTCAAGGATGTTACACAGAAGGCCGTAGGTTCTCTATTTGTTTATTTTTCGAGCATCAACCCGACCATCCTGGTCGCCTTACTGCTCGGGGGCTACTCCACGAGTGCGTCTTACGACACCCTCTTTTTCTACGTCGCATCGACCTACTGGAAGCCCGCTTCCACCACCTCTTCGCTCGACCTACCTTCGGTTGGCAGGAAGACCTTCTTCGAGATCACGATGATCTCTTCCTGATTGTCTGGCTCCGGTCAGGTCGGCGGATCTTTAAAGGCAACACCTTGCCTTCACTCCGACCTTCTGGACCTACGTTCCAGAAGCTTGATGTTCGACTTCGTGCGCGTTGAAGGGGATTTCTTTCTTCTTTGGATCACTGTGCACCCTACTCGACCTTGACGACGTCATGGCTTCGCTCCGCTTCAACATGACTTCGCCTCGGCCGCTACGCCTACACGTCGATTGGGGGCTTGAGAGACATGGGTACCCATGGGTCCCCACCGGCCAGGGTCCCAGAGGTCCCTGTCAAGTGGACCTGACCTATCAGAAGCCCTGCCGACCTGTAAGTGGGCCCGGAGACCTTATCCACTACCCTGACGACCTTGGAAGACTCCAGAAGACCTTATCCAGATCCCGGAGGATCCGCCGGGCTTGAGGCGCAAGGCACGTTGCTAGGTCGCGGCTCGGCGCCGCCCGTAGGTCCGCGGATCGCGGGATTCACCCTGTAATCAAGGAAGATGACCTTCCTAATTTGTAACCGACCCCGATGAGGGTCCACCGACCTCGAATGGAAGCCCTAGCCCGTTGACCATATAAGGCGGCCTAGAGCTCCATTCGAGGGGACTTCCCTTCCACGCATAATTCCACCCCATACTGGACGTAGGGTTTCACTCTCCGGAGGCCCGAACCAGTCTAAACCCTTGTGTCCATCGCCATTCTTGCCGTGTTTCGAGTTCCACACGTGAACTACCACCTACGCTCTTAGTTCTCGATCCCCTCCAATTAACCTACAACCGCTTGGGTCACCCCCTTGCGGATCTGTCCAGGTCTCACCCCCTGACAATTAGTGCTTAGAGACTTTTTGAATTTCTCGAACTTAGCACACAATCCAATTATGAACATGGGTGATCACTTCAAGGGTAGGTCTAGGCATAAAATAATTTATCAAATTGAACTTATGCCAAGAATCTCACTACCATTAGCTTGGAATCACCAAAATGTCGAAAAATAGCTCCATGTCGGGTCACTCGGGCCAAGGGGCCGGGTCACCCGGCAGCCTCCAGAGATGCCTCGGGTCACCCGGTCATTAGGGCCGGGTCACCTGCCAAATGACATTTCTGGTGGGGAGGCGGTTAGATCGCCCCTAGGGGGCGGTTAGACTGCCCTCCCCCTGAGAGGTCCACTTGGTGATTTTTCAGCCCTTGTTCATTGATAAGCCTCTATAGTGCCTAAATAAGTTCCTGCAAAGCTTATCACAACAAGTGCTCTTCTAGAGAGCCATTAGGAGCATCGAATGGTAAGAGAGAATAAGATCATGAAGGTATCAAGGTCACTTCCTCATGCTTCACAAAACTAGGTCAAGCGATCCATGAGTGTTCACAAAGAACAGAGAGTGACCAAGGCACAATATTAAGTACTTGTTACCGAGATTGCATTGGTTGAGTGATTTTCACTTTCTATTCCTTCTCATGGCAAAGCATCAATTATTGAATTCTTTCTTCATTGCCATGACTCCAATGCAACTCGATCAACCTACAAGCTCAGTAAGCACTTCTTGGTACCCAACACTTGTTGGGTCCTACAAGGTTAGTCATAAGATTCTTGGGAACCCAAATGGCCCTTGTGCTAGTTTGAGGTGAACCAATCATCCTCATAGTACAAGTGCCAATCTTGTCATTCCTAAGCTTATAAAAATCATAATGGACAAGGTTGGATTGCGGAGTGTTACCATTCGAACAATCCTTGCCCAAGTGATCCTTCTCACGACAAGTGTAGCAAATGCGACTCTTTGCACTTCTAGGCTTAGGAGCCATCTTCTTATCTTGTGGCTTGCATGTAGGCTTCTTGCTCGAAGGGTGGATTTTCTTCTCCTCACTGCGGCGCACCTTCCATGTGTTGGCCAGACCTGATCTAACCGCCCTAGGGGGCGGTTTGACCGCCCCTGGTCAGCACTACTGACTTGTTGGCAATCCGCAGCCGAGTGACCCTTCTCTTTGCATTGATAGCACAATCTCCTTCTGGTGGATCTTCTTCTCTTCTTGGAGATTGTATCTTGAGCCTTGAGCTTGGTGGGGTAATGTAAAGCAACATACCCCTTCTCCTTTTCTTGAATCTTGCTCTTATTGATCTTGATGTGTTGTCGAGGAGTTGAGCTCGTGACGGTTGAACCCTTCTATTGATGGTTGAAACACGTAACAACCTTCGATCCGCAAGCGTACGGACCTACACCTTTTTCACCACGGGGTGACCCCCAAGGTTCTTGTCAATCCGCGGAGCAAGGGGATTGCTAGCGCTTAACCAAGTACTAATCTAGTTGATTGGAAAGCCTTTGAAAGAGGATTAATCTTAAAGTAAAAGCAATCTAACCTATGTTAATCTAAGGCTAAACTAGATGGCAAGGGTTGATACAAGAGAGATTAAGATAGATAAGCGTTCCCACCCTAGGGTTTAGGATCTCATGAATATGCATCTACTACATGAAAGAGGTGTTGCCTTCACTAGCTTCACAGTGGTTATGAGGCCACTAAGCCTTTTCCCTCCACCATACTGTCACTACGCAAGGTAATCAAACAATTTCACGTATAACCGCATCTATACCTAAGCATCCATAGGGTTAAGCTAATCACCATGATTACCACAAACCCTACTAAGACCACATGTTGCGCAAACATATGTAAACAAAGCATTCGCGAAGACATAGACCATAAAGCATCGATAGGCATAAGATTCATGTATAGATTACATATCATGCATCCATCTAACCCTAGGGACGAACGGAGGCATTACCCCATCATCTTACACGGATTGAAACACATAGGGGTGATTGAGACTCCGGGGAACGTCGTCGATGGAGATGGCGGCGATGAAGCTTGGGAACACCCCTAGGCCAGCGGCTTGGAGTCCTCCTCTTACTTCCTTCCCTCCGCCGGCGTTGATCCTTGCGACGAGCTCATCCAACTCTCTCCCTCATCTTGCGGCGGCGACTTTCTGGTGAATGGTGTCGATAGAATGATCGGATCTCAATGGTCACCCCCCTTGGGCTCCTAGGGGTTGTATTTATGCCTTTGGGGAGTCTTGGGGCGTGCTCCACCTTGCCTTGCACGAGATCTTCCTTGTGAGAGAAGCCAACTTGGTTTCCATAAACTCAGCCTCGTCCAGATTTTCCTGATTCACAGCCCTTCCTTGCCGACACCATATCTCCCACGTCCGGACTCCAAATAATGCAAATTCGGTGTGCAGATTGTGTGCCACGAAATTATCTCCAACTTTGGTATTCATTGCTTTCCTTGGAAACGAAGATAAGATCCCCAAAACAGCCTCGGAAGATAATCTGTCTGATTTCAGACTTGTCTGCGCAGCTGGCATTTCGGGGGCCATATCTCCTAGCTCCTTGACCCGAATTGGGCCTTCCACATGTCCAAATCGAAGGTATCGTCGAGACCCACAACTTTGGTAGTCAAACTTTTGCCATTAGAGGCCGTTTAAGTCTCCGAATCTGCACCGAAAGATCATGCTATTCTGGGCTGCGAGAATATCTCTTGGGCTGAGTTGATCTCGTTGGTAAACCTCCTAGTCCCTGGAGTTTTACGTGTTGATACTTCGGTCCTTGGTCCATTTGGAGTCATGTTCAACACGTGTCTTGACTTGTGACGGGCTTCATGATCTTCTCATAAAGTGTTTGATGAACTTATCCCGAAAGTCTCCTCTTTAACGTTGATTTCCTGCGTAAATAATAAACTCCAAAAAACACATGCAAGTGTGAACTTGTTACATCATTAGTATGCCTAGTGGCGGGTTAGTCATAATTCAAAGCTCAAACCAATGTGTAACAAGTGCTCTTGGTTGACGAAAATCGACCGTCAACACCTTCTCAAGCTTCTTCACCATGTCATCACGGTTATCTTGAAGAGGTTGCACTTTACTCTCTTCCTTCAACACATACAAGTCTCTTTTAAGCTTTTCGACCTCTTACTTGAGTTCATCATTTTCTTGGGCAACGAGGTCATCACAAGATTCTACAAATACATGCTCAATGCTAGATTGGCTTGCTTGAGAACAACAAGGTTTAGTACAAGCAAATTCATTATTGACAAGTGAGCATATGCATGTGAGTGTGAGAGGTTGCAAGAATTTTACTGATGAAACAACGACCTCATGAGCAATTTCTAGTGAAGCATATGAGTCCACAAGCTTCTCATGAGAACACTCAAGTTCCTTGTGAGTTGCTTGCAAAGCCATATGCTCACTAGTGAGCGCACATCATTGGCTTCTTCTTCTGCCTTTGCTCTACATGAAAGGGATTTGATATCATGATCATATTTGTTAGCCAATGATTCATATTTACAAACCAAGGAGGCGAGCTCGGATTTAAGAAGTTCAAGTTCTCTTGTTGGGGAGCTTGAGGCTTCGATCTTCTGGCTCTTCTCTCCCTTGCCTGCCTCTTCTTCTTGCTCTTCTTCTTGGCCACGAGGCATGCGCCTTCACCGTAGTAGGTTGAAGCGTCTCTGTTGGGGGCGGTT
Organism: Cenchrus fungigraminus; assembly: GCA_036936925.1. Classification (NCBI taxonomy): domain Eukaryota; kingdom Viridiplantae; phylum Streptophyta; class Magnoliopsida; order Poales; family Poaceae; genus Cenchrus; species Cenchrus fungigraminus. The sequence goes on along the minus strand of CM072780.1, from coordinate 36,382,313 downwards.
AGACCGCCTCCCCCAGAGAGGCTCCACCCTCGCTTCTCTTGCCTCCTTCTTCCTTGAGGGTTGATGCTTGATGATCAGTGGATGTTGTAGAGGTTGTGGGGCACATCTCCACTGGTTCATCTTCATCATCACTCTCAACTCCATCCCATTTGGTGTGAACTATCTCAAATAGTAATTCCCAAATGAGATGAGCATCTTCACTAATTTCCTTGCTCTTTAGGATGAGATGCTTTAGTTCTCTACATACACAGCTACACAAAAGGTTAGTAATAACGGCATTGAGTTGCTTATTCTCCAATTCCTTTGGAGAGACACATGTCTCATCCTCCGGAAGGATACTCGCAACCATAATGCCCTCAGCAGTGGGACCCAAAACCTTAAGTGCAATGAGAACATTGGAATGCCAAGAAGAGTAGTTTGAGCCATCTAGAGCTAGATGCTCAAACGGTACCTCACAAGTAGTCGACATCGAAAAACTCTGAGCGGTTAAGCTCGAACCGGAGCACCAAGCTCTGATACCAATTGAAAGGACATTGATGCCGCCTAGAGGGGGGTGAATAGGCGAGACGACCAAATAAAACTTTTCCCCCGAAACTTGAGCTTCACTAGCACAGGCGGTTAGACCGCCCCTGCTTGGCGGTTAGACCACCCCTGGTGGACTGAGCACAGAGGGGGCGGTTAGACCGGGTCCTGGGGCGGTTAGACCGCCTCCACCCAGTGAACCTGCAAAAGACTACTCAAAACTTCTCTTGACTTCTAACAAGAACCTAAGTTCTTGAGTGGCTCCTGTAGATGATCATAAGCAGGGTAATGATCCCTACACTCAAAGACAAGCATACCTAAGAAGATCGAGCGGAAGCAAAGTAAATATGCTAGAAATCAAACAAGTGAGGCAAACCACAAAGGAGAGACGAGGATTTGTTTCCTGAAGTTCACCGCCCACCAAGGAACGACTACGTCTCCGTTGAGGAGCTTGTAAGGGAATTCTCCCACAACAAGTCGGGTCTCTTTCAACCGCTTTCCTCCCTTTCCACTAAGGCGATCTTTTCCACGAAGAGGCAAGATCACAGCCCCCACAAACTTGCTGTTGCTCACCACAACCTTGGGAGCTAGCCGGCAACGCCTAGCCGTCTAGGAGGCGAACCTCCAAGAGTAACAAATGCTTCAAAGGCTTTCTGACGCGAACCACAAGTGCTCAAGCTATGGGATGCTCTTGCTCAGCTCACACAAGCTCACAAAGGCTTAAACTCTCAACCCAACACTAGGATATGACTTGAATTGCAAATCTCACAAAGAGAGGGTTGGGGAGTGTTTCTATGGCTTTGGCTTAAGAAAAACAGCAAGGGGAGCACCTCAGCAACCCTAGAATCAGCAGCCCCAACAAGTGGAGCTCGTGGGGTACTTATACTCCACACAAGGAAAACTAGCCGTTAGAACTCTGGCCAGGGTGAAAGTGCATCTTGGCCCCTAATTGTTTTGGTGATAGTGACAAACACAATTTGTTGTATTTAATCGTTGAATAAGATGTGTGCAGGATTTACTTTATTGAAAATCATGGTTTTGACCAAAAGAATGCCCCCAACTTCAATTCGGCGTTTTCAACTCAAGTCAAGGCTTAAATTTATTTTGATTTTGAATTTGAGTATAGGAAACACCGTACTATAAAGGGGGTGTGAATTGACCGCCAAGAGATGCTAAAAGTGCTTAAGGAGATGACCTAAGTGAGTGAGAAGAAACCCGAGTCGACACATGCACATTTGCTTTTCTTTCCCTCAAATCTCAGCCATTGTCGGTAGTACCGACCCTAGGTCGGTAGTACCGATATGGCTTCACTGGCGAGTTTTAGCCAGGGCCTCGGTAGTACCGACCCTGGGTCGGTAATACCGATATGGTCTCACTGTTGGGTTTTCCGGCACTCCTCGGTAGTTCCAACCCGGGGTCGGAAGTACTGAGAAATGCCGTGGGTGTACAGTAACGGCTAGTTTTCAGGGCTTGGTATAAATACCCCTTTCTTCTTCCTCACTCAATGCTGACCAACCACGGGACAAACACTCACTTGAGCATTCACTCCACTTCTCCCCTCCCTCCTAGAGCCAAGACTTGATTCCTTTGAGCTAGGGTTTGGGTAGAGGAGTGATTCCTAGTGAGAGATAGAGAAGCTTTGAGAGCCCCTTCGAATTCCCTCATCATAAGAGCACTTGAAGCATCTCCGGGCATCGATTCGTGTTTGTTACTCTTAAAGTTTGCTTCTAGACGGTTAGGCGTCTCCCGTTGAGTGCCCTCTTGGTGTGGAGCACCCGGGATCGTTTGTATTACCCTCTCCTTGGTGGAGAATTCTTAGTGAGCATCAATCTTCCTTTGTGGGGATTGGGTGAGGCAAAGAGGCTCTTGGTGATAGCCCTCCCTTTGTGGGATCCTCAACGGAGACGTAGCTTCCTTTGTGGGAGTGAACTTCGGATTAAATCTTGTGTCTTCTTTGCTTGCTTGAGTTCTTTGCTTTTCTCTAACCCTAGAACTTATTTGTGCCCGATCTATCTCTTGGTTGTGTTCCAACTCATATCTGTGGTTGCAGGAGGTTCTTAGCTTCTAAACTAAACTCTTGATTCAAGTAGAATTGCTAGAATCGACTCGCATTTAAAATTTCATTTTAGAGAACTCTGTACTGTCGGTAGTACCGACCCTGTACCGGAAGTACCGAGCCCCCTCGGTAGTTCCGGCACAGCGTCGGTAGTACCGACAGCTGTTTTAATCGCTGCTTTTATTTCAGAAATTTGAAGTGATCCTATTCACCCCCCCTCTAGGCATCACAAGGTCCTTTCACAGGGCGGTTAGACCGCCTACCTCCGGCCAGTTTGAAAAACTAGTCGTTGGCCTGCCAGGGGCGGTTAGACCGCCCTGGGCAGAGAGAGCCCAAAAACCCTTTTCTCTTCTCACAAGCACTCCAACTCGTGTTGAAGTGGCTAAGGTTGGGTTAGAGGTTTGTTAGACTACTCAGGAACTCTCTCAAGGCTAATTCTCACTTAGGTCAACTAATGAGCACTTTTGATCTTTTGTCTTAGAGCTAATGTTGCATCCCTCTTGATAGTACGGCATCCATAAACTCAGGAATAAATATAAAACGGAGTCGATCACTTGAGCTTGTAGATCTTCAATCTTGCCATACTTTTGCAATTCCAACTTGAGGGCTTCCAACATAGACGATATCTTGAGCAAATCCATACTTGAGCTAGTGACTTAGGATTTTTCCCTTTAGCACAAGAATGCCCACTTTAATCCTTAAGTCACTCCATATTGCCAATCATAACTCATAGATGTGTTGCATTGCTTCTCTCGGTTAAGCCTTGGATATGATACTTGGAGACACCACGGATGCTAGAACTTCACCTTAGCAAAACACTAATGGCGGCCGGGCCAAGACCCCAAAGATTGCTTAGTCCCTCACCCTAGACATCTCGGTTGATCTCTTCATCACTTACCCAATCCACGTTGAGTTAGGCTTTGCTTAATCTATAGTTTGACCTTCATTTGAAATCCCGCTTCAAATGTTTGTTCTAGATTGACAACGAATATGCAAGCTTCCAATTAAGGACCATAAAATCTAAACTCATCCTTGTGTCCTCTTTCAATAACCATATGAAGCCTTGCACTTTAACTTGAGAGAATTACCAATTTCTCTTTTTAAGATCCCTTTTATTCTTAGTCAAGCTACCACAATCCTTGGAGACATGTAATTCATCTTTGCAAAATATCCCTAATATATAAATCCACTTATTGCTTGACATTAACCAATTTGCATAAGGATCACACACTTTCTTGCCTTTAATCATTGTGAGCCAAATAATATCCATTTAAATAAACAACAATTGTAGCTCATGAATGAATAATAAAAACCTGCTCACAATCTTTAGACAAAACAAGTTAGACCTTTAATCATTTTGTCATTCAATTCACCAAAATCCACTTAAGGGCCTAGATGCACTTTCAAGGTCGCGTCGACTTGCAAGGCGGCGGCGGCGATTTTTGGCTCGGGTCGCGAGGAAATGGCACCCGGTCGCGAGGAAACAGCGCTCGCCGTCGCCCTCCGTCCTTGGCCGTCTGGAGGGGGGTTTTTTTTGATAAGTTTTGATCAGCAAGGGTAGAGGTGGAGGGGGTTAGGTGCTAAAAATTTCCACCTCCACATGTGGCCCTCGAATGGGGATCTAGTGGTTGTGGTGGGAGTTTGCATAGTTTGCACATGAAATTGGTTTGCGTAGGATATGGTCCCTAGGAAAAGTTGGCACTGGTTTTGAAACCTGGTGGCACCGGTTTGGTCAACAGTGGAATTTTGAGGAGATTTCTGTTGGAAAAGTTTCTTGGAGCTAGGAAAGGCTAGGGTTAAATTTTCATCCTGTTTCGACTCCGTTTGCTCTGGTTTTGGATTTTTCTGAGGTACTCATAGTGACCCAGGAAAAATCCGGTGGCACCGGTTTCGGCCTGGCAGATAGGGTGTTGATTTCTACTTTCGCTAAGTTTGTGTGGTTTTTGTCGAGTTGTTTTTTAGGAGTTGTTCCAGACTTGTTCCTAGGGTCAGTAGGTCTGTTGTGACTACGTGATCTTGGCAAGTTTGTGTAAAGGTCCTTGAAAGTGATTTTGGGGGCATAGGCCAAGTTCTTGGAGAAGAATTTTTATCGGCTCCCGTTCACTCCTCCCTCTCTAGTCGCTAATCCAATCCTTTAATTGGTATCAGATCCAGTTATGGGTCTTTGCGACTCTAACCAGTCTAAGATCCAAAGATGGCGTACCACGAAAGGGCTTCAGGTTCTCCGCACTTCGATGGAAAGAACTATCATAGGTGGGAAGCTCGTAGGGATGCTTTTCTTCGTGGCAAGGGCCAGTTGCTTTGAGATGTGACGATTGACACCACCTACTGAGTTTACCTTTCAGCGGAGGGCTCATCATTTAAAGTTTGTTGAGCGGGACTTTTCTCCATAATACTTACTTTGACAAAGGGGTGCCCAATCCTAGAGATGAGAGTGTTGGTACCCGTTCTACCCTTCTCTACACCTTTTCGATGGTCCGATGTTCTCTTGGTGTAGTGGGTAGTCTCTTGGACTGGGACTTAGGTATCCAGTATTGCCCGACCTCATACTCATCCTTTGTTGTTCTTGGATCATGAAGTTCTTCATAAATGAGATGATGTTATCCACTTTCCGAGATGTCGTTTTGACCTATTTATTTGGAGCGTTGAGGGGTCTGCAAACTCCCAATCATGGAGCATTGCTCCTTTCTTGGATGATATTCGAACTTCTCCTCCTTGCCATTGACGTGGAGTCGGATTACTCCGACGCCAACATCAATGTGTGCATCAACTGTGCTCAAAATTGGTCACCCAAGGATGAGCAGTGATTCCTTGTTAGTATCAATGCCGAGTACTACGAAGTCAACATGGACGAAGCAATCCCAGATTTTCAATAGGATGTCTTTGATTATCCCCGTCGGGTACCAGACTGATGAATCGGCTAGTTGCAGCTGCATAGGAGTTGAAGACAAATCCGCATAATTCAAGCGATTACCTTGGGCATGACGCTAATGCTGGCTCTAAGGTCGCAGAGAGGTTGGTCAAAACGATGTGTCTGAATCATGCAAGTGACGTGGGACACCCCAGATCCTTCTTTTCAGGGAGACGGTTCAATATAGCTGCGCTTACACTCTTCGGTGAGCCTTACCACCTCCGAAGTGGGTAGGTCTCACTTCTTGGTGAGAATGTCCTTCAGATAACGCACGGACATAGGTACGCACATTGCCTCAAGAAGTGGAATGTTGATGTACACTTTCTGGATCATGTCCAAGAAGCGGGTGAACTATTCATCCACCGTCATCTTCTTGTTTCACTGAGGGAATGACAAAATGTTGGCTTCCTCAAATTTTTGTCATGCCATTGTCCCCTTAGGTGCCTTCATTTCCGTGGGCACCTTCCTTACCTGTGGTGACTCTTCCATGTCGCATGGGCCTTCATTTGAGTCCTCAACCTCCCTTGTGCTTCTCCTGTAAAATCCTACATGGTTAGGATATGGCAGGTCACGAATGGTCGTACCCCCTCTCATGTTCATTGCTTAAGCATTCTCAACAAGCGGAACAACAGCAGCCAGATGAGCTAACTAGGTTTCCATCATTTTATTAAAGCCCAGCTGGTTCTTAAGAGCAGAAGAAAAACCATCAATTTTAATGTTGAGGCACTCCAAAGTTTTATCATATGTAGCTATCTTTTTATTAACACTTTCTTTTGATCTAACCTTGCCCGCAAACAAGATCTTTCAAGGAGGGTTGGTTAGGATTGAAAGAATTATCTTGGTTACCTCCTTGATAATAAGAGCGTTGTTGATTCCACGTTGGGACTCCTTGTGGACGATAACCGTTATTGTTGTCGTTCATGTACATCACATCCTCTTGAGTTTCAGGGCACTAGTTCTCTAAATGCCTAGTGTTACCACATACCTCACAAGTAATGTGAGTATCCATAGAATGAGTAGTGTTGGTCATGACAATCTTCTCATTGGTGTAGTCATCCAATCTTTTCATGAGAAGCTCCATCTTGGTAGTAAGAATATCTGCTTCCTTGACAGTATGCATACCCCTTTGACGTGGCTAGAGTTGTTCATCACTCCACTCTTGATTGGAAACCATCTTCTTGATAAGTTGTGTAGCATTATCAGTAGCGAGCGAGAAGAAAGCTCCTCCTGCGGTAGCATCAATATGGCCTCGAGCTGTCGGAGTAGCCCGTTATAGAAGTTTTGAAGAATAAGTCAATTGTCCATCCCATGGTGAGGACAGGCCAGGATGTACTCCTGAAGCCTTTCCCAAACCTCGGGAATATATTTCGTTGTTGCTTACTCAAAACTTGAAATCCTTCCACGAAGAGCATTGGTTTTTGTTTTACCTAACGGAAAGTACTTCGCGAGGAATGCCGAGAGCATTTGTCCCATATATTAATCTCTGTACGGTTCATGTAGACCCACTACTCCACCTTTCCTAGGAGAGAGATCGGAAACAGCCAAAGACGAATAACATCTTTGCTCACTCCTTTAATAGTGAAGGTGCTAGATAGCTCAAGAAACTGTTGCAGTTGGGCGCTAGCGTCCTTATTGACTTTTCCACATAATGGGCTAGCATGTACCATTGTAATGAGACCCATTCTAATATCAAAACTCTCAGTTCCGATGTTCACCTCAGGGCCTTTCAACACCTGAAAGCAGATCTAACCCATAGCAGTTGATGTGGCTGGCACTAATGAAGCTGGATCGACTTCTGAATGAGTATGTTGAGGGGAACCGAAATGAATTTGTGCTCTCCTCACAAGTGACTCTGGATTCTTAGTGAAATTTAACGGCAAGTTGAAACCAGTCAAACACTACATGTCTTCTCATCTAAAAGATAGAAAAGACAATCAAAATTAACCTGCATGGAGAGTTGATCTATCATATCCTGATTATAAACATGTGCAAAATAACCTCATGTTAATCATGTGCCTTCCCGACAACATTGTCAGCTTTCTCGGCCTGATGCGCTTTCTCTGTTTCTCAATCCAAGTAAGAAAAAAGGCCAGAGACTTCGAGGTATATGCCACTAGCCCACTAGGCGCTAGCCACTATAGGCGATCGTTCTCATATCCAGAATTCCTGATGACCTCGCCGCTAGTGACCGCTCACTGAAACCCAACTTAACTTTGACTAAAACCGTAGTAAATCGATCAACTTCAAGACTCGATCAAGAGAGAGCATAGAGCAGCATGGTATCGCTCTACACCGTCGTCCGTGAGTGAATTAATGAATCTAGCTACTACACTGCAACTTGATCCGCCTAACTTTGCCTAACACGAAAAATAATCCATGCATGGGCGACCCCAAGCTAGCTATATGTCTCTCTCCAACTTACTCGACACGGCAATGCAAAAACCACACAGCACACACACTGACACACCCTTTCACCTTTGTGCGCGCACGGTCCCGAGACACACCGTACCGACGCGACGACGGACGTGACAGGCGCGCCATCCCCGGCGGCCCGGCAGACGTGCAGCTGCAGCGCACGCCGTCATCACCACCAACTCCCCGCACTATAGCTAGCCCAATCAAGGTCATCGGCCGTCGCCTTTTCGGCACAGTAGTACCACCACCACCCACATGATCGCGCGCTAGCTTTGCAGGCGGGACGTCGTCTCACGCCTCTCGCGGTCAGTGTCGTGTTGCCGCCCCCGTCTCGCGTCCCCTTCCCCTTGCTGGCGTCGCATGCGCGCCGCACCGCCTATATAACCGAGCGGCGCGCCAGAGGCTTGTGGCATCGCAACGGCAACGGGTGATCACTGGTCGTCCGGGCGGGACTCCAGGTGTTCGAGCGAGATCTCGATCATATCGAGCCCGCGTGGTGCGGGAGAGGGAGATGGCGGCGAGAGGCAGGGGCGACGGCGCGGCGGCAAGTGCTCTGCCAGTACCAGTGCTGCTGGTGGCGTTCGCGTGCTTCTTGTTGTCCTGCGGAAGCCTCGCGCAGGCCCGTGTGGCAAGGAAGGACCTCGGCGTCGACCTGGGCGGCGGCAGCGGTGGCGCCGCCGCCGGGCAGGGCGCGGGGCTGGGCCTCGGGCTGGGGCTCGGCGTCGGAGTTGGCACGGGAGGCGTGTCGGCGTCCGGCTCCGGTTCTGGGTCCGGGTCCGTGGCCGGTGTGGGGTCGACGTCGGGCTCCAGGTCCGGATCGATTTCCGTCGGCGGGGCGAGCTCGTCCGCGGGTTCGAGCGCTGGATCGTCCGCTGGGTCCAATGGATCAGGGGCCGGGTCTTCTGCTGGGTCCGGTGGCGGGCAAGGGTTTGGGCAGGGTGGTGGGAGTGGGTTCGGTGCCGGGTCCGGCGAGGGTAGCGGGTCTGGGCGTGGGTCGGGCAATGGGGTGGTCGGCGTAGGGTACAGTGAGGGGTACGGTCTTGGGTCGCCTAGCTCGGGTGGAAACCCTTGATGATGGATCACGGGTGTCTGAATCTCCTCTGATTTTTGGAGGGAAAAAAACGTAACATGTTTACTCTATGTATTTAGTTTAATTCTGAATACTCTGCAGTACAATCTTGACGTTGGGACAGCTAGAGTTATAAGCTATGCTAAATGGTCGTTGTATGTATGTGTGTATGGTATCATGGCGAAGGGTGTAATGCTTGGGTGAAAACCCATTCATACAAGTGTGTATGCTAAGGAGATGTGCATGTATAATCCTAAAAAAAGAAATGTGCATGTATTTTCATTTTTTCGTTTATACAATATGTGTATGTGATGACCAAATTTGTTTGTGCCGGGCACTCCATGCCTTTTGACGGTTCAGTTTCGTGATCGGTTCGTGATCCAAAGAAGATTATTATCAGTTTACCTCAAATCTCAATATGAAGGCTGCGCCGTGGAAGTGCTGTTAAAAAAATCTCAACAGCTCGCAAATACTCCATCCCTTATCTTTTGAGGGTTTTACCTGTATGTCATTAAAAAAGATGGTGCCAACCTGTGTGCTACTAAAAAAAGTTGTTCGCACCTATGTGTCATCGACCTAAACTTCTTTGTCTTCTATGTCATTCTGTCCATTTTTGTATTCCCTCCGGTTCCCTATTAGAAGTCGTTTTTGACAGGGTTTGAGTCAAACATTGGGAATATAAATCATAAATAACTTTAAAGTCGTTGAGTTTGAAAATGTGAAAATCATATAAGTAGATTTGTCTTGAAACTTACTTTCATAAGAATATACATATATAACTTTCCAATAAAGATTTTTATAGAAAAGAGAAGTCAAAATTGTGCATTGGTGATCGTGTCGCTGTCCTAAACGACTTCTAATATGGAACCGGAGGGAGTAAGTAACCTTTCTTTTACGAGAGAATTACCAATTTGACATCGGAAAAAATAGTTGTTGCCTATTTGACACCTAATGTTCACTTTTTACCTATATGACCCCAAATCCATTTTTGGTTGCCAATCTAACACTGCCGTCACCTTCTGTTAGCCACAACTGTTAGAAATGGCGGAACCCATCCATCCACGGTCCAGCCTCCCGTCCGTCCTCACCTCTCTTCTTTCTTCCTTCACTTACACGTGGGACCCACTGTCAGTTTCATCTCGTACCTCCAACGCCGCCCTCCTGCATACCCACGCAGGGCCAATCTGAGGACGCATTAGGCCTCCGTGGCCGCGCAGCCAGCCCCGGTAGCCGCGGCGCCAGCACCGGTGGCCGCGGCGCCCACCTCGGTGCCCCCGCCGTCTGCCTCCGAGGATGCACCGCCCGCCTCCGAGGACGCGCCGGGTGTAGGCGTATGCGAGATGCGTGTTGCAGTGCTTGCAGGGGTAGATGGCGGCGTCCGTCGCCGACAGGCTCACTAGCAGCAGTCGCCGCCCATTTCCTCTGTTCGGATCTGCTCGCCACCACCTGCGAGGCTAGCTGTACAATTGCAATCGACGAATCAAGCCCGATCTGAAGATGAGCAAGGAAGCAACAACCCACTCGCGGACGGTGCCAAGAATGGACGCGGGCGGCGCGGCCACGGAGGTGCCCGGCGCGGCCTCGGAGGCAGGCGGCGCATCCTCAGAGGCGGACGGCGGGGGCACTAAGGCGGGCGGCGCGTCCTCGGAGGCGGGCGGCAGGGGCACCGAGGTGGGCGACGCGGCCACCGGTGCTGGCTGCTCGGCTACTAGGGCTGGCTGCACGGCCATGGAGGCCCAGTGCGTCCTCAGATTGGCCCTGCCTGGGCATGCAGCACTGCAGCAGGGCGGCACTGGAGGTAAGAGGTGAAACTGACGGTGGGTCCCGCGTGTAAGTGAAGGAAGAAGGAAGAGAGGTGAGGACGGACGAGAGGCTGGACCGTGGATGGATGGATTCCGCCATTTCTAACGGTGGTGGCTAACAGAAGGTGACGGCAGTGTCAGATTGGCAACCAAAAATGGATTTGGGGTCTTATAGGTAAGAAGTGAACATTGGATGTCAAATAGACAACTGCTATTTTTTCTGATGTCAAATTGGTAATTCTCTCTTCTTTTACCTGTATGCCACCCAATTTTCAAATCACAACAGCACATTTCTTTTACCTGTATGCCACGTATTTCTCAAAATCACAACGGTTATTTAAATAAATGACATAATAACCAATATTTTTTATTTAGGCAAAAAAAACAAAAAACACCTCATTTGTTTTCAAGTTAATTCTTGACAAAATAACCAACATAACAAATACATCACTTTGTTTCAAATCCATTCATCACATAATAATCAACATTACAGATACTCCACTTGTTTCAAATTCATCACATAATATCTAGCATTCCAAAAATGTCACCTTGTTCCAAATTCATTCATCACACGGTAAGGCACATAACACATACTTCATCACATAATTCGTCACTTGTTTTCAAATCCATCACACAATAACCAAGAACACATACCTTGTAGCTAATGGTTTTCATTACATCACATAAAAACAACTGGTTTTGGTCATGACATAGCAACAGGTTTTGGTCATGACACAGCAAAATAGCGGAAGCAGAAATATCGCTCTCTCCAGCTGAACAGCGACCCATTTGGCTGCCTCACAAATGCTGCGACCTGGTCCCATTCAAACTGCAGCTCCATTCCTGAAACTCAAATTCACAGCAGCGTGAACACCTCACCCACCCCCACCGACATTTCATCAGCGATTACAGTGCTTGAAGGTGGAGCCAAGTTACCGATGTAGGTTAGCTTCTTCATCTGCATCTCAGCAGCCGCTCTCCCCAGGGTTCCTATTGGCGCAGCCAGCTGAATTCAAACAGCAGGACCACAAGCATTAGAATTGAAACAGCAGATCACAGGGCTCACAGTCCTCCGAATCGCCTCCTCGCCCCAAACTGAAGTGAAGACAGGCCACAATCTGAATTCAATCAACATGATAAAAAAAGCAGAAGCACCACGGGGCCAGCCACCGACCTCGATGAACTCGGCGGGAACGCCGCGAACGCGCTCGACGAGCAGCCCGGCGCGCCGCCCGGGTCCGCCTGGGCACGAATTCGTCGGCCGCGCCTCCCAGCTCTGGACGCCGCACCGCCCGGGTCCGCGCCTCCGCGCCCGAATCGCCGCGCCGACCGCACGACTCGCTGCGCCGCCCGCCGGAATCGCCGCTGCCGCACCTAGGGTTCGGGTTCGGGGCGAGTCAAGAGGAGAGAGCACAGGAGACAGACTGTGTGAACCGAATTAAGGGCCTGTTTGGATGGAAGGGGTAAATATTTACCCCAAGGGCTCCTTTGGGAGCAAGGGCCAGATGGCCCAGGGAAGGAGAGGCCCGACAGGGATTTTTTTTGGATTTTGAAATCCCCCCACCCACAGGGCGGTGGTGCCCCCCTCTCCCCCGTGGCTGTTTGGGGCACAAGGGGCAGCCCAGTCCGTCAGTCCCCTGACTTTTCTGCAGTCGAAAATGCTGCAAAGAATAACAACAAAATGCTTATTTATCTGCTGCAGAACATGACTTAAACCAAAAAAAATTTAATAAAAAGACTGGCAACCAAAAAGTACATATATCTAGCAAAAACGACATGCATTTTTCAGGTCATGAAAAATCCATAACCAACCAGGTAATCGCATAGCAATATACATGATTTTTCATAAATTTAGATAGCACAATTGTTACATCAGGTGGGCCAGCGGTGCGAGGCCACATGATTTTTCATAAATTTAGACAACACAATTATTACATCAGATGGGCCAGCGGTGCGAGGCCAAGCCTGGAACTTGGCGTATGTTGCTTTAAACCACTCCTCCACAAGAATCTATGTAATTCTTCACTCACCACCAAATGCCTTCCTGTCCCAAACAAATGAGTCACATGCAACGGCAAAGGATCCTATCAATGAGCCCACATGTAGCCAACCGTCATTTTTGCTGCATAGGCATGAAATTAAGTATGAATTATCAGGTCTGGTAAACAATGAATTGCACATAAACCATTTGCAAAGTGTAAAGGCTTTATAAAAGAGGCAAGCTTATAAGAGTTCCTTACAAGATCTGTAGGCTATTGCCCTACTAAAATATAAGAACTGAAGTTATCTCATGTACAATGTGAGAGACACCAATGGACGCACAAAAGAGAATAAAATCTAGGAAGACACATATTTCACCAACACAAAAGACACGCTTCTTTTGCAACAAGAGCTAGCCATGCAGAACTGCAGATAGATCATGTTATGATTTTCTGCTAAAAAAAGTTTACTTAGCTATAAGCTACTTAGCTGCTAATCGCATTGCTACATCCCGCACTTGTCCTCTCATGAAGCAAGTTATGCCACAAATATTCTTACAGACCTAGGGTGAATAAAAGAAAAGCATGGTAAAATTCAAACCACAATGAACTGGCCATTTCGCATCAATTGAAGATCAGATGCCTTCTAATAAACTCATCTGCCATGAGACAAACAAAATGAACAAAAACAAAGCAGGAAACAAGATGCTGAATAGCCCAACAGGAAATGACTTAACCACCATGCATCAAGCTCATAGTTTTCATGCATCAAGCGCATCTGTGCACATGGATCATCTATGTTTGTAGGAGGAAGGAACTGAAACTGAAATTGATAATAGGAACTAGAAAAAAGAACAGATATTATATTATTGTTTCCAATGAGCAAAAAGAATAGATATTTCGAGTCAGCATTGTAAACAATTCAAAGTGTAAACTGGTGATCTAAAAGAAATTGTCGGCCCAAAAGAAACAGTACCTGACTAGTTTTCACTGCTGGCAGCACTGGAAGGGGTAGAAAGCCGAGCAATCTTTTTCTTCAACCAAATCAGCCTGACATTTGGATTTTTGGTACCTGTTGACGGTGAATTTCCGTCAACCTAGAGTACTTGTTATACATTGGTTTCGATTATGATTTGCAACTAACCCGCCACTAGGCATATTAATGATGTAACAAGTTCACTTGTGAATGTGGTATTTGGAGTATGTTGTTTACTCAGGATTTAGGCACTAAAAGGAGCACTTCTGGGAGAAGTTCAATGAGCACTTTATGAGAAGATCATGAAGTCCGGCACAAGTCAACACTCGAGGTGAACATGACTCCAAATGACCCAAGGACCACAACGTGAAGGCACAAAACTCCGGGGACTTAGACGGAAGATACAGAGGCTTGGACGACAAGACCCCCTAACTATTCACGCAGATAAAGACGTCAAAATGCCACACAATCTATAAGGCAAAAACTCACAATTGCAAGAGAAGCTCGCCCGCGGAAGATGGGCCTGAACCGGGCCAAAAAGACCCTAGGCCGGCCGGCCTTGGCCGACCGGCCTGGCCCTTTTTTGCAGCGGTTCAGGCTCCCCTTTGGACTAGGGTTGCTTCGGGTTATTAATAGTCTTCGTGCAAAAATTCGCCGGCATTCATCCACAGGAACTCGGCGAAACCGAGGAGAGAGCGACGAAGGCAGACGACGGCCGCCGCGAGTCCTCGAAGTTGTCTAGGAGATGGCCTAGGCCTACCCTAGCCGCCATGGCCGCCTTGCACGGTTGAGCCATGGCGGAGTTCCGGAGCTAGTTGAGGTCATCAATGGTATGTACTCGGTGGAGATGATCTAAACGCATTTATTATGTGAGTAAAGTACTTCATGTCATCCGATCTTTTAGCGACTCGATTCCTCCTTTTATGATTTTGCTCTCGCTTGGCTATGCTTTGTCTTCAATCTATTCTATAGATAGATTGCTTGGGGTGCCCTTGTGGTCATGGTGGCTAGAGGTGCATACCGGATCGACCAAGTGTTTTCAACTTGTTCTTCTTGAACTCACCCTAGGCTAACCTGCACGAATAGGAGTGCGTTGTGACAGGACGGTGGCTCCAAAAGGCGGGCGTCTTCGGAATCGGACCGGAGGATAGTAGTTTAAAGATGGCTTTGGATGAGATGCATGTCGCGCTTGCTCTTTTGGCTAGAACTACGACTAGAAGACTATAGGCCTTAGTTTCCCTTGCTTGCTCCTTACTTTGTCGACGTTCATGGATGCGATTAACCTTATGCTATAACTCATATATCTTTAAGGTTTATCTTCTTATGCAATCAATGCTTCGTGTTAGGTTAGATCGATAGGTTAGACGGAGAATCCTGGGAGTTTGCTTCCGATCCTTGGATTGACAAATCTATGGAGGACCCTCCTTGGTGAAAAAAGCACCAAGTCACTCGTACGCTTGCGGTGAACTTCAACACGGTTTTGCACCGTCAACAAACCCTTTTTCTGGCGCCGTTGCCGGGGATCGGCAACTCGAACCCTAGGGCGATCCATCTATCTCTTTGACGAATCCTAATTTCTATTATTGCATATATGCTTGCTTTCTTCTTTGTGTCCTTGAAAGTAGGTGAAAACCTAGACACAAGACGTTCGAGAAGTTCACAATCCACTCCGACAAGATGATGACTACATCAAGATTCACTCTTTAGTGGTAGGTGCTAACTTTTGTTAGTGGCCCATCATCCGCTATTGAGTCCACACCCTACACGAGCGATGATAAACAAGGTATGTCAATGTGTCAATTAAAGTTTTAAGACTAATGTTTCGTGGAGGTTTGTTTGTCCAAGCAATTGGTGTTGGAAGCAATCACGTTGCGAAAAGAAGTACCCGTCACTTTGGCTAAAGAAAAATCATGAAGAAGACACACCATTGCCATCATGCTACTCGCTGATCCAGCAATGGCGATGACTTAAAGCTGAAGGAGACGCGACGTAACGCCCCGAAGACCACAAGATCAAGGTCGTCAACATCTTCGGATCGATTCGCAAGAAGTCTATGTTCGCATCAATCTCTGCACAACCTCAAGGGAGAACAATAGGATATCTTTGGATATTTAAAAGTCCCATGAAGTTACGCTTCCAACGAACCAAGAATCAAGTCAATCGGAGGTCCCTACAAGCGGATATGGCCGAATTACCGAAGGTTGCGCGTTCTGAAATTTTCTGGACAGCATGCAAGAGCGGAAACAAAACGGCCATAGCTCCCTCATTTGGGCTCCGATTAAGATGAATGAGTACCCGTTGGAAAGGTAATTTTATAAAGTTTTCAATGGAACAATATTTTGGTATATGTTCTGTTATGTACACAGGGGAAAATCTGTGAAAAAGAGGCAGCAGCAACACGATGAGAACAAGATAGTGGAGATGAGGACGACGACAACGAAGAGGAGCTTGGGCAATGCTTCCATTAGACCACACGAGATGAAATTCAGAAGTTTGGAACAAAACAAAGACCCCAAGAGCATTGGCAAAAGAAGGCACAAGTTGGCAACATCCGACGCTAGGAGATGTTAGAAGCAAATCACGATGGATTACACACAAATGATGGCATCCAATGGCGCGGACACTCTGGGCTCTCACACGAAGGATCATGGAGCTACATGAAGATATTTGAGACATGTGTGAAGTCCCACAAATGAATTAGAAGAGTGATTCCACACAAGGCAACCTTGATGATGTGTGGCACGAACGAAGGAATTGCGAAAAGACGATGCAAGCCACCGATCATTGAAGATTGTTTGCTTTCAACTCCGAGAGACCACTCACAATGAAAAGCTCGAAGGCCAAGGTACAAATTAAGCTCTCAAGAATCTTTTGGAGCTGATAATATTCCTTTGATATATCTATGATTCATATCCAATAGTGAGGTTGATTCAATTCTATGCCTTGTTCTTATGATGATCATGATAGGCTAGAATTTCTTGAGAGTGATAAAGAGGCTTTGTTGTGCTTAAACTTTGTTACATGCCTAATGAACTTTTGCCTAATGAGAGCTTAGTGCTGAGCAAGAAAACTTATGCTACAATTATTCACAACTTACTTTGTCATAAATTGTGGTTATGGATGCGTTTGTTTGCGATATGATTTGTAAATCTTGGACTTGCTTTGTGCTCGGTCAAGCTAGTGACCTTAAAAGAGCAAATTGTGGGAGAAATCCCAAGTTTCACTAACCATTCAGGGCATTAAACATAAATTAAGAGGAGAGAAGTCATACCCAAAGGAATTCCAAACCCGTGCATCACCGTCACCGAACCTCAAAAATGGACGTCGCTGTTTTCATCAATTTTGAGGACCTGGTCAGACATGTTCAAGGAAGAAAAAGTTGAAAATCAGAAGCTCCATCAAGTGCCGGTTCCAACGCATCCAAGATCGATGAATTTGAAGACCCATACAAGGAGATATGGCAAAAACATTGAGCGATGTGCAGTCTGAAATCAGCTTTGGACAGATTCAGCGCCGGAGTAGAACGGGCATAACTCACTCGATCGGAGTCCATTGGGGGTGAATAAATACTTGATGGAAAGACAATTTCATGCGCCACGCATGGAAGCTATTGTTTTCTACATGGTCTGATCTGGACAGAGAGGAAATTTTGTGGAAGAAGAGGAAGCGATAAAGTGCAATGGAGAAGGTGATGATGATGATGCAAGGAAATGATTGGGCAAGCCTCTCATCGAGCATAAGTGATCGTGTCAAGCATGGAGAGTGGATCAAGGCTACATGAACACCTTCAAATCTTGCATGAAGGATCATGGCTCCGCAACAACAAGAATGTATGTGAGAAAGTCGAGCTCTACGACTTTAAATGAAGCGCTTTGCGGGAGGCAACCCGGTTTTTATTTATATATATACATGACCATCTACATTGTGCTCTTTAATCGAACCATCAAGTAACATTGTACCATTGCTCTAATAAAAACCACAACACCATGTTGTATGTTCTAATTGCTATTGAGGGAGCGCTTTGTTATTTGATCTTGGAAAACTTGTAGACCTTTTTGTGTGCCTATTAGAGTTTAGAGTCTTTTTCTTTTATGGCTTTTTAGAAAGATATATGAAGTTGGCACCATCCTTTGATTCTAAACTTGTGGCTAGTTAATTTAGGCTAACATTTGTTTTTGTTTTAGACCACCGCATATCATGTCATATCATCTTGTTCATCCACCTTGCATCGCACTGCATGTTTGATTTGATCTAACTTTTTGTCCAACCAACCTAAGTCTTCCTATAACCTCCACCAAAAACCATAGCCAATAGAGGTAGGATTGCTTGAGTTGACCGGGGGCTATCACCCTCCGGGTCGGCCAAGTCTACCCCTATCTAACTAAAAAGACGACAGTGCTTTGATGATTATGGCCGGCCACCATACTTTTCGGGGTGAATCATGCTCTAGCCCCATAGAACTCATCATCATAAACTTTGACTAGCCTCCCTATAAAACCCTTAGGAAAACTTCCCCTACCTATAGACATCCTAAAATCATAGGTTTGTAGAAAGACTCTAGCACCACCTTAGATAGAATTTCTATGCTTGACTTCCCCTCTTCAAAACTCCTTTTTGAGCCAAAAATATAGGATACCCATAACCTACCCTTAAACCTTGTTAGTTCGGTTGATGCCTTGCTAATATTTGTTTGTGCTAACTCTTTCCTTTGCATTTGCATCCATCTCTTTGTCATCATCCACTTTATATTAGCTTGGGACCTTTTTGTGAAACTTTATGATGAATGCTTTCATATATATGTTAATGCTTGTCGGCATGCGTTACTACTTTTTGCAATCTTGTGTAAACATGGTGTTTAGATATGATTGGAGACCACCATCATTTAGTCTTATATCCCGAGCTATCATGTTGCATTGGTTGGTTTATAAACTTAGCAATGCGCCCTACTTTTCTTGCACTATAAAGAATTGTTGATCTTGGGATGAACATGGTGTTTTGACCTTGGTTAATAAATCTCTATGGGAATAGAAAGTTTGGCAACCACTTTATAAGCATGGAGCTTAGAATTTGGTGTAAATATTGTTTTGTTTTTATACCATCCTATCATTTGCATGCACGCTTGCACTCACGTACACCCATTAGGATTTTCGCTAGATTAACTATGCCACAAGTGAAGATCTTAGGGATGTCATGGTTTGTTGGCATAGGGTGAGTATTCCCGACTGTCACCTCGGGGGTACTTTGTGCATTATAGTTATTTTGCAGGCATGGCGAATCACTCCCATGAGTTCGTAATAAAAGCTGAAATCAAGATCATCAACACCTCCAAAATCCCGAAAGGAGCACTGCTGTTTTCATCAAGATTAAGCACATGTTCAGAAATGTACAAAAGGGGAAAATTAGATATTCAAGTGCTCCATTAAGTCTACTTTCTAATGCATCAAGAATCAACATTTTAGGTGACCCGTGCAAGAAGTTACAACTAAATCTTTGGGCGTCACGCATTCTGAAATCAGCCCGGGACAGCTTGCACCAACAAAGTAAAAAGGGCGTAACTCTCTTGTTCGGAGTCCGATTGGGATGAATGACCACTCGTTGAAAAGATAATTTCAAGCACTTTACAATGGAGCGATGATTCAGTACATACTCAGTTCTAGAAGTAGAAGAAAAACTCGTGGAAGATGAACCAGCGATAAGGGACAACATGGAAGGAGGAGAAGATGGGATGAGAAACAATTGGGATCAAGGCTCGTGGCAAAGGGCGGACATTGAAGGATGAACAAAGGCAACAATGTGATGATGATCTCCTCGCATGGCGGTAGGACTTCAAGAATTTTAAGATGGTTCATCATCTTCCGTGCCTAGCAACATGCTAAGCATGGGGGAAGACTTGGTGGACAAAAAAGACCGCATGGAGTTCAAGGATCACGGTTGCTGTGGATGCCGATCTTCCTTCTTCCATGCTAGGCATAATGCTTAAGCATGGGGGAGGGTGTGCTACATCACAAGCATCAAAGGATGGTAACAATTCCTCAACCCTCTCTTTGCCCTTGTCTTTCTAAATGCTTGTATATATGTATATACCTTCAACAACCTTAGATGCAACTTTTGTATGTCTCTCTTGTTAAATAACATGGCTTCTAGGAGTACAACCTAGTTTTTGTTTTTGTTTATTGTCATCACCTTGTGCTCACCATGATGAAATAATTTTGGCTTGATCTTGCTCGTTGATATATGATGACCGTTGCCGCTTTGTTTAAACTTTGTGCTTGTTTATGCATGATTAAGCTATTGCTCTCTCTAATACAAATCTGAAATTAATTAAATGCTAGCTTAATCTTTTGTGGAGGTCATGATAAAAATAAAGACCCATGGTTTCTTTTATGCTCTCAACTTTGGATGGGTCGAAGGACATATTACTTTTTGCTTTTAAAAGTCATGCTAACCTTGTCATTAATACCTCTTGTATTTTGCTCTACCTATCCAAAGTCTTATATATTGAGTGCAACCATAGATTACAAGAGTTATTGTTGGGTGAATTGATTCAAGGCTCGATTCTCTGGCTCATGACTAAGAAGCTGGTCATTCCGTTTTTTGCGTAACTTATCTTTTGCTAGCCTATTCTATCTGTGCATTGTGAGCTCCCACATCGGCAGTTTTGCAAACCTCGCCGGATATCCACCCTTTAAACCAACATCATCTTTTGTGTTAACCTCCTTGACCTACCTATCACTTGAGTATGGAGATGACATGTCACAAGAAGGTGCTTCAAAGGGAAGATTCAAGTTCCCTCTCAAGACATCTGGTACCTACCTTAACACCACTTCCTCTTTGCTCGGGGACGAGCAAACGTCTAAGCATGGGGGAGGAGATAGGTACTATGCAAATTAGAGTTCTAGGGGAGATTAAAAAAATGAATAAGATGAGAGGAGAAAATAAAAAAATTCAAAGCACCTCGCATCGGTCAAAGAAAAAAAGGAGAGGAAAAAGAAAAAAAGAAGGGAGAAAAAGAAAAAGAAAAAAAAAGAGTAATAATAATCTCCCCTGGTTCTCTAGTTGCTTAAGGATTTTTCAAGGACTTCAAGATCAAGACCCATACTCATTTTTCCAACCATGTGCAATCCGATAACGAGGACTTTGTTGGGGCCTCGGGATCATTCTTTGCCATTTGCACATGTCCACCTATCTAAAAGTGTGAGTTCTTTCTCTCCCCCCCTCCTTGTGAACATTATTTTTCCAATGGCCTTTTTGACGAGTCATGATAAGTCCATGAGAAGCTTGCCTTGTTTTGATAATAGTCTCGACTTTAACATCTTGGTAGGGATAAAAACTTTCCTATGAGCTCCAAATAAAACCCTTCCACCTACAAACATGAGAGGGAAAGGATATAGATCAAGTAGGCTTGAGAGAGTTGTGAGATGAGAGAGTTCATGAGCAAGATGCAAGAAGATTTAAATTTTTGTACTTGGTTTAGCTCTTTTATTCACCTCGTTCTTCACTTCAAAAGTTTCTAAGACCTATTCGAATTTTGTGGAGCATGATTGATTACTTGTGGAAAGAGCTTAAATTATATCTACCCTTCATAGAGATGAAAGCTAGTTACATTATGGAATTTTAACAAATATAAACTTGGAGAGCATTATGCTTTCTCATGTGTGATCAAGTGCAGGGTATGAACAATGAAAGGCAATGCTGATATCCATTGAAAACTTACTCGAGGACGAGCAAGGTTTAAGCATGGGGGAGATGTTGACGGTGAATTTCCGTCAACCTAGAGTACTTGTTATACATTGGTTTCGATTATGATTTGCAACTAACCCGCCACTAGGCATACTAATGATGTAACAAGTTCACTTGTGAATGTGGTATTTGGAGTATGTTGTTTACGCAGGATTTAGGCACTCAAAGGAGCACTTCCGGGAGAAGTTCAATGAGCACTTTATGAGAAGATCATGAAGCCCGGCACAAGTCAACACTCGAGGTGAACATGACTCCAAATGACCCAAGGACCACAACGTGAAGGCACAAAACTCCGGGGACTTAGACAGAAGATACAGAGGCTTGGATGACAAGACCCCCTAGCTATTCATGTGGATAAAGACGTCAAAAGGCCACACAATCTATAAGGCAAAAACTCACAATTGCAAGAGAAGCTCGCCCGCGGAAGATGGGCCCAAACCGGGCCAAAAAGACCCTAGGCCGGCCGGCCTTGGCCGACCGGCCTGGCCCTTTTTTGCAGCGGTTCAGGCTCCCCTTTGGACTAGGGTTGCTTCGGGTTATTAATAGTCTCCGTGCAAAAATTCGTCGGCATCCATCCACAGGAACTCGGCGAAACCTAGGAGAGAGCGACGAAGGCAAACGACGGCCGCCGCAAGTCCTCGAAGTTGTCTAGGAGATGGCCTAGGCCTACCCTAGCCGCCATGGCCGCCTTGCACGGTTGAGCCATGGCGGAGTTCCGGAGCTAGTTGAGGTCATCAATGGTATGTACTCGGTGGAGATGATCTAAACGCATTTATTATGTGAGTAAAGTACTTCATGTCATCCGATCTTTTAGCGACTGGATTCCTCCTTTTATGATTTTGCTCTCGCTTGGCTATGCTTTGTCTTCAATCTATTCTATAGATAGATTGCTTGGGGTGCCCTTGTGGTCATGGTGGCTAGAGGTGCATACCGGATCGACTAAGTGTTTTCAACTTGTTCTTCTTGAACTCGCCCTAGGCTAACCCGCACGAATAGGAGTGCGTTGTGACAGGACGGTGGCTCCAAAAGGCGGGCGTCTTCGTAATCAGACCGGAGGATAGTAGTTTAAAGATGGCTTTGGATGAGATGCATGTCGCGCTTGCTCTTTTAGCTAGAACTACGACTAGAAGACGATAGGCCTTAGTTTCCCTTGCTTGCTCCTTACTTTGTCGACGTTAATGGATGCGATCAACCTTATGCTATAACTCATATATCTTTAAGGTTTATCTTCTTATGCAATCAATGCTTCGTGTTAGGTTAGCTCGATAGGTTAGACGGAGAATCCTGGGAGTTTGCTTCCGATCCTTGGATTGACAAATCTAGGGAGGACCCTCCTTGGTGAAAAAGGCACCAAGTCAACCGTACGCTTGCGGTGAACTTCAACACGGTTTTGCACCGTCAACAGTACCCACAGACACTTTCCTGTATGTTTCATTTTCAAAAACTTCATTTGCATCGGCCTTTTCTTCATCTGACAGCCCTTCCATGGCATCCACAATATTAATACAGTTCTCAATTGAGTAGTCTTCTTCACGTTTCTTTTTCTCTTCTATTGCTTCTTGAGCTTTTTGAATCTGATCCTTTCTAAAGCCAAGGTAGTCCCCAAGTCTTGCCGCCATTTGACTTTCCTTGCATTTCTTTCCACTGGTAACATCTAGGTCCTCTAAATTGTGAGTACTTATAGCAGATTGAACTTCTAGGCCTTCTACACCACCAAGACCAATACTGATCTGAGATGGAGGTGGTACTTGGGGTGGCTGATCTGAGATACTACTTCGGGGATTGGGTTCAGGTCGCAGCTCACTTCTTTGTGGTGGATGTGGCACTAGTGGAGGTGGTACTAGTTGAGTTGATGTGAAATTTAGATCACCTGTGGCAATGCTGCCTATCAAACAAACAATTGAATAATTGAGTTCATGTGCATCCTTTGCATAAAATGCACATTTCAGGAAAGAAAGTACAAACTGCAGAGTTAGGCAGTTGTGCCTCTACGTGTTTTTCGTGATGGCAGGAATGTCTACGTGCATCCTTCAAACATGCGAGAAATAGTCATGTAGGTAAGGAAAAAATTAGCTATATAGGGTTTGGGAGCACCATACTGCTGCATGGCTGCATGGCTGCATGAGCTAGTAAAATGAGCAACTACAGTAGTGTAAACGCCATACACAGTTCTGCATGAACAGTACAAGTCTATACATGAACAACTACAGTAGTGATCTAGCATGAACAGTACTACAAGTCTATACAGCCAGAGTCTATACAACCAGGGATCAACAAGAACCAATGCTGCTCCTGCACATTAACATCAGGCTACAAAGCTACCAGAACCACCAAGTTTGCCTAAATTCTGCAAGTGCTTTCCCGAAATTCTGCAAGTGCAGCCTGGAATTGGGAAGGCCGAATCTGCCTGGCCATTTTACTAGCTCACTGGTCATCAGGGTTGTTTTAAGCAGAACAAACAACTAGGGTTTACAAGTTTCTGTTTTTTATATGACTAGCTGCTAGAAAACTGCATTATTCCCTTGATCAGCTAAGAAATGCTTGTCAATTTGTTGAAGACAGCAATGTCACTATGCAAGATTACTAGTCTCCAATGTGCAGTAATAAAAGTGCCTATATCAACTATAGAACAATGTGCAGTAATCAGAAAATTTAGATTATATTACCTTCATATAGCGATTCCAGGCTGCTATATAAAGGAATGGTTTCTTGCGAAATTTGCCGACTTTCGGGTTGTCCTTTATCATTTTTTCCCATCCTTGTGGTTCAGCAATGATCATGCCCAAAGTGTCATTCCAGCCCACACCACTTTTCCTAGCTTCTTTTATAAACTTGTTGTTGCCTTTCAGCTCTTTCTCCTTTTCTTGTACTTGCTGTTTACTGAAGTTTGCTCTTGGAAACATATCATTGAATTTGTTTGTGATACTCCTCCAACCTTAAGCCGTCCACCCATTCTGCCCCTTAAACATTGGTATTTTGCCAAGCTCTTTCAAAATATCCACCAATCCCTTCTCATACGTGAAGTTCCAGGTGGCCCTTTCTGATGACATTGCTGCAAGAAATAAACAAGATTAGATAAAGGATACTAAAATAACAATGAAACAAAAAAGTACAGAAACAATAAATCGATGCATCCTAGTGCTTCACCTAATTATTATGGGCAGCCCACATCTGATGGGCAATTTGGTCTCGTAGGGCGTTTCCATCAATCGATTGAAGTTCATCTGGGTAATTGTCATCCCCCTCTGGTAACTCAACAAAATCGGTTGGGTCGATATTATTTGGTTGGTGATCCAGCCACCCTTCATCCCCATTTAGACCTCTAATGAGATTGTGAAAGACTGCAGCTGCAGCTGGAATTTTAATCTGATTCTCAATGGGATGAAAGGTTCCAACTTTTAGGATTGGAAACCTTTTTTTTAGCACACCAAAAGCCCTTTCAATATGATTGCGAAGCTGAGCATGCCTATGGTTGAACAATTCCTTGTAATTTGCATACCGATTACCTTGCCTCCTAAACTCGCTAAGGTGATACCTAACACCTCGGTATGGAGCAATAAATGAGGTTGTATTTGCATATCTACCATCTACAAGGTAGAACTTTCCTTCAGGCACATGAAAACCCTTGGCAAGTGCAGACCGTAGGACCACTGCATCAGATGCCGATCCTTCCCAACCACATGAGATGAAGGTAAAATTCAAATCAAAGTTGCAAGCACACATCACGTTCTGTGACAAGGTCCCTTTCCTATTTCTGAAGGGAGCAGCTCTTTCTTGTGCAATAGTGATAGGGACATGAGTGCCATCAATGGCCCCAATGCAGTTCTGGAAGAAAGGCATAAAACGGGGATCTGATGCAATCTTCACATGGGTATGGTCCACATTTGGGAGCTTCACAAATCTTTGTGTAAGTGTTGGAATTATATCGAAGACCTCCGTTATTTTCCTATGGATAGTCTCACCACTGTGCTGAAATTCCTTCTTTAGCCTATCAGTGCTAGCATTGTAAGCAAGCATGAACATGAACATCCCCAGCTGCTCCTCAACTTTAACACCACGGGTGTCATGCAATAAATTCTCTGCCCTAAGATAATGTGCTGCAGCTCTAAATATCTCAGGCTCCATCCTAAACTCCACTCTGCACCAATTCGGATGGCCTTCTAATATTTCTTTGATCTTTTGTGCACCAGAAAGAGAAGAGGTGTGCTCTGGCCTTTTCTCATCATAAAGGCACAGTTGAAGTGCAGGGACCAAAACTAAAAAAATTCATCATCCTCTTCCTCCTGCTCTAACATAAATCTCCTAAGGTCGTCCTCCCAAGTTTCCATAGCAGTATCTAGACTTATTTGGCAGCTCGAACGAGTGACTGTCAGGATCAATTTTCATGTCCATGCAAAAAGAAAAAGGAAACAAAGAAACTGTAAATTGCACAATGAATTCTATGTTTTGGCCCTAACCAAAAAACATAGCACAATGAAGTCTATTCACAACAGCCCTTTCTTTGCCTTAACATTTCTTTGTTCAAAGTTCTTACACCAAAAAAGAAAGCAAACAGATAAGCTATATGTTTCCAAAGGCAGCAGCTCCTACAGCATACAGGAACAACATGACTACTACCTGTTAGTTTTACTAAGCATTTGTTTTATTCCTTTACAGCTATGATCAAAAGAAACCATTCATTGCAGTGCACAAACTACAGGCTGCAGGCTTGCTAAACATGACACTATGACAGACGACGGTACAGCATAAAGAAACATAAACAAAATTATGCAGCAAGTGGTGGTGGACTCGAAGGCAACTACAATTATTGGTGAAGCAGCAGCAATCAAGCTCATCAGATATTTGAAATTCAGAAAGTGCTGAAACCAAGAGATAAAGCTAGCTCTGTAAGGCCTAATTGGTTGTGAGTAGGGCATGAAAACTATGAACTGGTACCATGTAAATTTATACAATTGATAATTATCATTATATAGTTCACATAAACAACACAAGTAGGCCACAATAACTCCACGAAGTTTCAAGATGAACCATTGCCTTTCTACAGAGATCAAAGAAGCACGGCAAAAGATTTGAATATCACATCCAATTAAAAAATTCTAACATTCACAAAGGAATATAAGCTACCCAAGCTTGTTGCAAACTTGCAACTGCACAACTGCACTTGCGCATGCTTTCGAACTAGTAAACCACTTACAGAACCCTGGACATTTTACTATGCTGTCACGAATAAACTCCAGACTACTCTCTAGCTAGATACAGGAACAACATCCAATGCTTATTCACTTAAAATTGCTTTCCTATGGTCGAAGTCACTCTGTGACTAGCATTCTGAATACAACGAACTGCAACTATCAGGCCATATGAGCATCGGCTTATTGTGCACAGATTGTCATTTTTGAGTCAACTATGATATACTGCATAATTTAGTTATCATCACCATATCAGGCCATACGAATGTTTTGTTCAAGAATCAGGACACACTAACGAAAATACCATTAAAACAAGATTTCCAAAGGCAATTGCAGAGCATCAAACACAGGGAGCAGGTAGCAGCTCCTACAGCCTGCAGAGCTCCAAGAATCGCATGCGCCTAGCAGGTGGACAGGGGGAGAGGAAAACTCACGTATGTGTAGATCGAGTCGGAGGCGGCGCTCCTGGGCAGGGACGGTGACGCGTAGGTGGATGGCAGCACCGGCACAGGGACTTGGAGCGGACGGCGGAGGGTGCGCTGGGGGCAGGCGGGTTCCGGCTGACGGAGGGAATGCGCGGCCGCGGAGGGAGCGCGCCGCCTGCGGGAGAGGGATGGCGGCGGCCGACGAACGGGGTGGATCGAGGAGGAAGACGACCGGGAGCTGCGAGTAGTGAGAGGAGGGAGACGACGGGGCGGCGTCATCACGAGTCTGGAGGTGGGAAAGGATCGGCACAGGGAAAACGGGGGGCTAGGGTTGCGGCGTCCCGGGCTTGTGGCTTCCAAATGATGGGAAGAATTGGCCCGGGGCCAAATACAACACGGGGGTTCGACCCGGGGTAAAAGGAGGGATCCCCCAGGGATCATGGGCTCCCAAACGAGGCCCAAGGGAAATGGTTTGCCCCTCTCATTTGCCTTTAGCAAAATTGACCTCTTGAGGTGTTTGGATGGAAGGGCAAATATTAGTAGACTAAACATTTAATGACCATTTGACTAATAAAGAGTTGTTGTTGGCACAAGCTGCGCGCTGCTGCTCATTGCCTGCTGATCGCCGCTGCTCGTTGTATGCTACTCTGATCGCTGCCTGCTGCTGGAGCCGAACGAGCAACACAGAGGCGCGTCTTGGAGCACATGTCCCTGACCACGACGGCCAGCTCGACGCTGGCGACGGGGACTAGCCCCCACGCCAGCTTCAGTACGCCCAGCGTCACCACGCATCTGCCGCTGCACCCCGCCGAACCTGTACTGCACTGTGGCAACACGACACGGTACCGAACCACCAGGTTCATGGCGCCCATCTTCACCAACACCGACGTCGCCGCCGCCTCCTTCTCCGGGAACATGTCTCGCGTAAGCTTGCAAACCACCACCACGGAGTTGAACACGAACAATGGGATCTGCGGCACCGCTGCCTCCACGCATGTATGCACGCCGTTGGTCAAATCCATTGGGGAGAAGATGTTGAAGCCACGGGAGGACGCGCCACACGCCGGAGAAAACAGAAGCTCCAACCCGTCGTCGCCAGTGCTCTTACCCTCCATCTTCTTGAGAGACGACGACGGATCTGGGAGAGGGCGGCGCAGAGGAGCTGCGGACCAGCCGGATGCGGAGTCGAGGGAGAGGCGGGGCACGTCGTCGTGGTCGTGGCCGGAGGAGGACGATGAGGAGGAGAGCGAGAAGTGGGACACGAGGAAGAGTTGGGCCTCTGAGTCGAAGCTGTCGCGGAGGAGGAGCATCGCCGCGGGGATCCTCGTCGTCGTAGCAGCTGAAGACGGCGAGGCTTCGTGCTAGACGGGTTCTACGCGGCCGCCGGCGTCTTGGGCGGATCTGGATTGGCGGCGGCATGGGTGGGAGCCGGCGTAGGTGCGGGTGGGAGGCGCCGGCGGCGCAAACGGGAGATGCCACGGGGAAGGCGACGCGGACCGCAGAGAGGAAGGGATGTGGAGGGGAGAGAGAGAGGGCTGGGGCCCACCACAATTTTCTCTAATTTGCTACTTTTTAGGGGTAAATGGAATTAGGGGGCAAAACATTTGCCCTACCACATTTGCCCCACATGTTTGGCACCTTAAGGGTAAATTAGGGGTAAATTTGCCCTATTTACCCCATTTACCCCTCCATCCAAACAGGCCCTAAGTCTGGGAACAAGATGAACATTTCGCATGCCCGGTCCCACATGTCACTGCGTCCTAACGGTGGATTTCTAACAGATCATGGACGAAATGACGTAGAGGGTAAAGAAGTTTAGGATGATGGCACACAGGTGCGAGCAACTTTTTTAGTGACACACAGGTCGACACCATATTTTTTAATGGCATACAGGTAAAACCCTCTCATCTTTTGATAAGGATATTCTTTTCAAAATTCAGGTTTTCACAAATTATTGTACTATAGGCTTGCTTGGTTTTTTGACATGCCAAATTTTTGAAAACTATTTGGTTACAAAAATTTGCCAATATCTCTCGTCTATCTTACCAAAATTTTGGCAAGTTTATTGCTTAACTTTTGGCTTGTGAAAAATTTGGCATCAAACCAACCAGACCATTCCCGTCAAAAAAAAACCCAAGCAGACCAAGGTTGTTCGATTGGTACAAAGAATAGTGTTTAGCTGTTAGATTGAATAGTGTTGTGTGAGAGGAAATAAGTCGAGATAAGCCGAACTGGCTCAATATATATGGATCGCGGCAATAAATCACTTCAACAACCAGGATTCATTAGGTTAACCATAGAAGGACTAAGGGCACCAGCAGTGGTATAGTAAGGTTACCTCTATATAATGTGTCCAACTCAGATATAAATAGCAATTGTAGATGACTCTCCCTGCATACCGCCTATAATATTAACTTCTATATTCAGTGGATCCTACGGGCCAGAATTTTTTTATTCTCATGTCTCATCCCCTCCGTCCACCTTCCCCTGGCTGACTCCATCCTCAATTCCTCATCTCCCCAAACTCTCCAAGCCGGCAGCGGCAGCCATAGCCCGAGCTCGACCTCCGGCAGCTCGAGCTCACTGGCCTCACCCAGGTCGGACACATCGTGCGCTCGACCGCCGCGGCGACCAGCGCCGGTGCCGGCCCTGTGCTCGCCGGCTGCGTTGTCCCCACCCCGCACGCGTTGGCCGCGGTGGCCAGCGCCGGCGACGACACCCGCCCCGGCCCCCGCCCCGTGCTCGCCGGCTGTGACCTCCCCACCCCCGCGCTCGCCTGCTGCTCCGCCCCCACACTCGTCGGCAACACAGCCGGTGGTCAAGCTTTCTACGACGGCGGTGACGACAAGGCGCAGCCTGTGGCAGCGGTGAGCTCCGTCGCGTGTCCCACTCTTACCCCGCTGTTGACACATTTTATATTATATATTTATAAGTCAACTAAACATGTGAAAAGGGCATAATTGTTAATACCAACTTAGAATAGGGTGTCACTAATAGTTTTTCTGGAGTTTTGGAGAATTCTATGTCTTGCAGGGACTAATCAGAAAAATACGAAAAGAATGAAGTCTAGAAGGCTCCAGAAGGCTCCGGAACTCAAAGTGACTTGGCACCCAAGAAAGAAGCATATGGAAGAGGCAAAGACCCACCTGGACGAAGTGGGCCCCGAGGGGGCCCACCACAGACCGGTCGGCCCCATGGTGGGGCCGGTCGGCCTCCCCCGGGCGCCACGTCAGCCCTACTTCTAGAATGTTCTTCCACCGCCTATGAGGATCAATCTAAACCGTATGTTAGGTCGGTTTGATCGTACGGCTCATGGCATCCCCTCAGGACTATATAAGCAGCCCCCTGACCCCCTGGCAGAAGGGAATCTGGCTCTCATTTGTTCATACACCAGATCAAGTCATCAAGTCAGAGATACTACGCCCTAGAAACACCATATAGCGAGAGTAGCTAACTAGTCTAGATCTAGGAGGAGGCAAGGCGTCTACTTGGTTCCTGATCGTATAGAAGCTGGTCGAGATACTGATCTAGCTTCGCTTTTGTAAGTTCTTCATAAGTTCTTCACATTTGCTGTAGAGACATATGTTCTTATCAATGATTATATTCGAGATTATGTGCTTTGGTGCTTATTATGATTACATGTTTAGCATAGTTGATTTACCTTTATATTCGTGTATGGAGTCGTATAGCCCTCACCTAGATCATCTGTTAACATGGGTGAGTGGTAAATATAGTGTAAGCGTGGTGCTTATACTGTATTTACCTGCGATTGCACCCTACATGCCGGGTCGTGTGGTAGATCGTGGTCGTGACAGCACTATTGAGTCCTTTGCAATCCACCCTCCGTGTGTAGGACTAGTGGAGCCTTATACTATTTGGGTTGTTTCAAGTTTCGGTCTTGATCCTCCTGATTAGTCTCCCCATGCATTAGTATAATAGTTCTTCTTCCATGATTGTTAAATGTATTGCACTAATCATAGTTTGCATTGACATATAGTTTAGGGTTACCGAGGAGTATCCTCGCTAACTAGGCTGTGAATACGCTTCTCTCTCTATATTGACACTTTCTGGTGGCTCACTATGTTATGACTTGATCAATGCTATCATTATTATTATTATCTTTATGTGACTTACACATGTTTATAGTAATTGATATATTTTGGCCACTCTACATTACACAACTGATAGATATGCATGTATTTGTTATTATAGATAAAAGACTTCTTTCCCTGAGGTAGAATATAGATACGATCCCTGATTTTACTCCTGATTGAAATGATACAATGGTATATTAATATCTGTGTGTACACACACACACACACACACACACACACACACACATATATATATATATATATATATATATATATATATATATATATATATATATATATATATATATATATATATATATATATATATATATATATATAGGACGTGTTTTTCCTACACCCGGGAGTAACTACTCTCATGTACTGTCGGGTTTGCATGCAGAAGCTCCGCCCGCTAATGGAGTACCAGCCCAGCTAATGGATCACGGGTGCGCGCATGCATGCACATGCAAGATGCAACTGCCGGATTGATTTAATTTAAAAAACAAAAAAAATACTAATATGCCACTTTTGCCGGCCGGGTAACAAACTAACAACCGCATGCAGATGTATCTACTATCTAGACATATAGTAGAGTGTTAATCGGTGTATGAGTGCATACTATTAAATTGCAAGGATCGAGTATGCTAGCTCAAGAGTATGAGTGCATACTGTTTATGCATGAAGTATGTTAATTAGCTGATGTTGTTGTGTGTATCCAAGGTTGGTATATATTGATCCTCAGTGTAGTTTATTAGTATGCTAACATACTTTTTTGGGAAAACAAGTATAAGCTTATACTATGAGTATATGAGCATACTTTTTTTTATAAAGGAGTATCAGAACATACACGTCCACATACTGAGTTCCTAGAGAGTATGCTTGCATACTTTTACATATTTTAAAAAGATAAAGTGAAGTATATATACCTGTGTACATTTACATACCTAAGTATGATACCAATATACGTGGAATCAGGAAAATGTGCACATACATGTTCGCTGGGAGTATGACAACATACACGTACATACTTGTGCTAAACCAAGTGATCAGTATATATGCATACTAATCAGGAAAACGAATATTTGACATGCTACGCGACTAATGTAAGCGTCTGGCAGTGGTCGGCGATTACAACCTCCAGGGCTTTTCATTTGGACTGCTGCTCCGGCGTGGTGGCCGGCGATCACGATCCTTCCTCTGGTGGCGCCAATTAAAGCACAACTAATCCAGCACTGCAGGCAGAAAATTAGAAAACGAAATATTTAAATTGGTATACATCTAAAAAAGTATCAAGTGATACTGAATTCTGGAAAAAAGTATCAAGTGATACTATAATCTGGGGGGAAAAGTATCAAGTGATACTACAATCTTAAAAGTATCAAATGATACGCTAACAACAATCTAAAAATAAAGTATCAAATGATACTATACGGTGCATGCTGCCGCATGAGGCAGCTACATATGCGATTTGGATGACGATTAGCTGGAAGATATCAGAAAAATCTATGGCGGTAAAAAAAATGAGATCAGATCTGCACGCAGCAGTCAGGAGATGTCATGGGCGGTTAGGGCCTTGTGGGCCGGATAGGCGAGCCCATTAGGGTTAGATTAAGGATAAGATTAGATCCTTTCTTAGGGGTTAAGTTAGCCTCTCTATATAAGGAGAGGAGATGTACCAGTTGAGACAAGCAATGAGAATTATCTATTAGGGTTAGCCTCTTTTATTCCAGCCTGTGTGGTCCGGCTGCCGCCATCGTCGAGGTCGGGCTGCTAGGGTTCAGGGTCATCCGGATCGTGGTACATAACAACTTGGTATCAGCTTTCTTGGTTTCGTGTCCAATCCATGGCTTCTGCTGCGGAGGAGGCCCGGTTCGCCTACTAGCAGTTGCGGGAGCGAGAACGCATCTGCACCCTCCTGGACGCCCGGGCGAGGCAGCGAGAGGCGCGACAGGCGGCGGCGGTGCGCCTGCAAGCTGCTGCTCGTGGTCTCCTAGCGCGGCGGCTGCAGGAGTATCTCCAACAGTCGCGGGATCGAGATCGCATCTGCGCCCTCCTGGACGCCCGGGCGAGGCGGCGAGCGGCACGACAGGCGGCGGCGGTGCGCCTGCAGGCGGCGGCGCGCGGCCTCCTCGCGCGTGCCCTACGCCGGGGCATGCAGGAGCGGGCGGCGGCACAGCGACTGCAGGCTGCTGTGCGCAGCCTCCTAGCGCGACGGCGGCTCCAGGAGATGCGCCTAGCGTGCCAGGCTTGGGCGGCGCGAGCGCAACCAAGGCAGATGGCGCAGCCGCCGCAGATCTTGAGGTCGGGCGCGGTTCGTGCCGTTACGCAGATGGAGAAGGTGGCGGCGCGGGTCTTGATCCCGCCGGCCGTTGCATCTCCGCGTAGTCTGCAGCCAGGATGCACACGGCTTTGGCCGCCACGAGTCCGTCAACGTGTTTGGCCGCCGCGGCGCCGCCACCGCCCGCCTCAGCGTCGATTCTCCCCAAGTCAAGGTGGCCCGGGGCATCACATCTCGCGGGGCCGGCCTGCAGCGCAGGGGATGCTGGGATTTGCGGCCGCGGAGGTGGTGGTGTCTCTCTCCGATCGTTGGATAATGTTGAAGTGGGCTGGCTTGCGTGAGCTGATGAATTGCTGCCCTTCTTCCGCCCAGATGCAAACATCCAGGATTGTTTTTGGGCTGTTTCCATGGGACCCAGGTCAACGTCGACATCCAGATTGGCTTTGGAAGCAGACCGAGGGCATGATCTCGTGGGCAGCCTTCTTAGCTCACGTGGTTGGAATGGTTGCTTATTTTTTTTTATTTTCCGTTATTACAAATAAAGCCGAGATGTAAAAGGTTTTATTTAGGTGCTAAGTTTGTGTCGTGTCGAGTCATCTTCAAGCTGCAGCTCGAGGACGAGCTGCTCAAAGAAGGAGGGAGTAATGTCATGGGCGGTTAGGGCCTTGTGGGCCGGATAGGCGAGCCCATTAGGGTTAGATTAAGGATAAGATTAGATCCTTTCTTAGGGGTTAAGTTAGCCTCTCTATATAAGGAGAGGAGATGTACCAGTTGAGGCAAGTAATGAGAATTATCTATTAGGGTTAGCCTCTTTTATTCCTGCCTGTGTGGTCCGGCTGCCGCCATCGGCGAGGTCGGACTGCTAGGGTTCAGAGTCATCCGGATCATGGTACATAACAGGAGATTAGTGCTAATAGGGATAATCAAATCGATCCCTGGTCCCTTGATTTCACAAATAATGGACGCTAGTTGCCGTATCAAAATCTCAATGGTACGTACCAGGCACCGCTGCCATGCTCGATCTGCACTCCGCAATAGAAGAAAAAAGAAAGCAAGGCATGAAGCAGATTAAACTTCAGAATAAAAAGCATGCAACGATGAATCGTAAAAAGGAGGATACCTGCTGAACATGGAGTTGCCGGACGGTAGATTGTGAGAACAGATCGTGGGCAGCTTGTCACCACGGACGACACGTCAAACGAGGTAGAAGAACAGCTAGCGAGGATCTGTAACAAGAACCCTGTTTCTGATTACGCTGTTGATTAGATCGGCAACGAAGCAGAAGAGTATGTGATCACACCTGGTCACCGTCGACGAGGCCGGCCGGCCGAATGGAGTGGCTGCAAGCCTGCAACAAGGCAACTCGCCACGGCCGGTAGGAGAAGCACGCGTCGAGTATCTCGCAGCAGGAAGACGACGAGAAAGCCACCGCCGTCAAGAGATACACACGCATTTCAGTTGGAACAATCAATCTGATCACGTGGGATAACTATCACGGATGGATAATGCAGCGATAAAAATGGTGGCTGAGAAAATCAGTCGTATATCGCTGGCCATCCGGCTACGTCGTATCCATACGAAGGGGAGGGGTTCGTACGTGATTATTGGATCATGTTGGGTATGGGGACCCGGTAACAAGGCAGCTCAGGGGAGAATGAAGGTTGGTAGGCTAATTAGAAGGTGGGAGTAGTTACACTCGGGGTAGAATGGATTTTCTATATATATATATATATATATATATATATATATATATATATATATATATATATATATATCTACAGATCCAAGGCATATGTAAGAGTACCAATCCATGTGTTTTAGTGGCACTTCTGTCAGGGATGACAACCTAGATCGAGTTGTGCTATGACCCGTATTGGATTTATCTTTTAGTTTATCTGAAAGCAACATCTAATATACACTTAGCATCATGTTAAGATATACATTTGCATTTCTGGCGCCGTCGATAGAGATGGATCTTATATCTGTTTCTAGTCGATGACGTTAGCAATGTCAACACCCGCGGTCGTGCCCTACCTCCTGACTGGCCAAGCTCCGCCTCTTCAAGCATGGCGGTCGTCCCGACTCGCGAGATCTACATTCCTGCATCGTGCCTGTTTCGTACCCACGCCGGCGGCCATGCTCTGGTCCGGCGGAGGCAGTCCTGGTGGGAACGCTCTGGCCCGGCCGTTCCTCCTCACCTCCGGACCAGGACGCAGCCGGGTCTCACAGTCGCAGCGGCCGTGCTCCCTTTCCCAGTTCGCCGCCGACTGCTCTGCCCCGCGCAGAGAGAGAAAGGGCGAGCACGTGGGACCCGTAATGCACGGGGACGCGTGCTAGCGAGGGTCGCCAGCTCTAGCGACAGTTTCTTCTCTCTCCTGTTTTATCTCTCCTACGTGGAAGGTTATAGAGAGTGTAACGGCACCCACTGCGGGTGCCCAGTGCCCTAATGAAAATAAACTTGGTTTGCATTTACTAGATTATAAGTAGAGTTTTTTTTTTTGCTTGATCATCGTATTAAGTGAAATATGCATATATAAGAATGGAGTGAGTAGCTATTGCTATTTTGCTTGGACGATTGTACTAACTAGATGTCACTCTATTTGACCCGAGTTTGGAACTTACGAGTTCAAATGATTGATATTCGCGAGGGTTGTTCGTTGTCATCATATTTTTACGTTGTGACGAAAATCCCATGTTTTGAGAATTTGAGCATCAAGCCCAAGGTGGTGTGGTAGATGAGTCAGCCCACCCCATATAGATCCTTCCAACGCCCATAAAAATCTCGCGACAAGTTGGGCTCGAGCATACGATGTTCGCGTGGCCCACCCTAGCAATTTTTTCACTCTTGTTCCGTCAGTAGTTTCTCGTTCGTTCAGACTTGAGACGAAAGACGAAGCAGTTAATCCGCGCGATCCGAATGCCGCGTCCCGCCCGCGTTTATCCACTCTGTTTGTGTGGCGGAAACGCACGAAATAGTCCGCGTGCACCCGTGTCAAGTCGCCTCCCGTACGAAAAGCCTTCCCGAGATCATATCACGAGACTCCGCGTGAGACCGATCCGCGCTCATGGCCGGTGTTGACAAAATCGCGGTAGCTTGTCGTGATCAAAAGCACCAGAGCGCCAACCAGATAGCAGAAAAATCGTAGCAAACTGTGTGGGTCAGACCCGTACGCCGTAATTAAGCGGGAAGAGATTTCCTGCCACGTATGGTGGCTACGGTTACTGATGCCTGCGATACGATTAATTTGCCAGGTATCGCTGGCGCCTGGCGGCCATGTACTAGTTTTTTCTACCCTCTCGTGCGTATCTCGTCATATTTTTCCTTGCAGCGCGTCGAGGGGCGACGGCGCACGCACAGTCGCCGCCGCCGCCGGCCGGGGGACGCGGTGCGTGTGCCCCGGTCAGTTACGCTTGCGCGTGTGCGCCCTCTGCCAAGTCCACGTCATTCCGTCAACATCCGCGCCGCACCATTTTTCCACTCCAACTCCCCAACCCCAAAAGCCCACGAACTTTCCAAGGCTCCTTCCTTCCGCTTCCGCACACCCAACACGCGGCTACGCACCCTACAAATACACCCCACCATCCCCGATCGAAAACCATCAAACCCCATCGTGCCAATCCCCCGAAAACCCTCCAAACCACCGTGCCCTCGATCGCCCGAACCCCAGAACCAACTCCTCGCTCCGATCCCCCAAACCCACCGCCTCCCAACCATGGCGTTCCGGCTGAGTAACAACCTGATCGGGATCCTGAACGCGGTGACGTTCCTGCTCTCCATCCCGATCCTGGGCGTGGGCATCTGGCTCCGCCAGCGCGCCGACGGCACCGAGTGCGAGCGCTACCTCGCGGCGCCCATCATCGCGGTGGGTGTCTTCCTCCTCGTCGTCT
Organism: Cenchrus fungigraminus; assembly: GCA_036936925.1. Classification (NCBI taxonomy): domain Eukaryota; kingdom Viridiplantae; phylum Streptophyta; class Magnoliopsida; order Poales; family Poaceae; genus Cenchrus; species Cenchrus fungigraminus. The sequence continues at coordinate 36,344,969 of CM072780.1, read as the reverse complement.
CCCTCGCGGGCCTCTTCGGCGCCTGCTGCCGCGTCACCTGGCTGCTCTGGGTCTACCTCCTCGCCATGTTCGTCCTCATCGTCGCGCTCTTCTGCTTCACCGTCTTCGCCTTCGTCGTCACCAACCGGGGCGCCGGGGAGGCCGTGTCGGGCCGAGGGTACAAGGAGTACAGGCTCGGGGACTACTCCAACTGGCTGCAGAAGCGGGTGGAGAACAACAAGAACTGGAACAGGATCAGGAGCTGCCTCCAGGACTCCAAGGTCTGCAAGAACCTGCAGGAGAAGAAGGAGTCGTTCGCCGACTTCATCCGCTCCGATCTCTCCCCGATCGAGGTACTGCTTTCTGAAAAAAAATGCATTTTCTTCCCTTTTGATCTTCAGTCTCAGTCTGTTTTTTTCTTTTGACAAATTAATCATCATGACAACTTCTAAAACAAACTCTATCTTATCTGTAGCCAGCGTTTTGTTTTGTACAAAAATATTACATCTTTTTCACGTGTCTATTCATGCTTTTCTTTTGAAAGAAGACTGTTCATACTTTATCTTAGGCCCGGCTGATGGTTACTTGTACGGTTGTGCATCTTGATCAGAGGATGAATACAATTTGAAATTCTATTTCAAAATGCATTGGGCTTAGCGTTGATATTGTCAACGGATTAATCACTCCTAGTCGTATATCTTCTCAGTCCATATCAACCTTTAAAGTACCTGCTCCTGATGCTCTGACCCTTTGCATTATTGAGGGAAGAAGTTTCAACGGTCTGGTGCACTTGCACTCAACTTTTAGGTCGCGTAACCCAATCGTTTCACGAAACGGCTCCACCTGAAATTATCATAAAAACAAATAAAACTGTCCTAGTATTTACTTGTATTTTTCACCTTGACAACGTCATGTGATGCTGAAAGTTTCCAGTCATGACAGTAGTAAAGTAGCCCTGCATATATCGCTGCTCTGTTCCAAAGGCTAATCGCTGCTGTTCTTGCTGTTGCTCGTGCAGTCTGGGTGCTGCAAGCCCCCCACCAGCTGCGGCTTCACCTACGTCAACGGCACGGACTGGATCAAGACCGCCACCAACTCGACGGACCCGGACTGCAACACCTGGAGCAGCGACGCGCTCTGCTACGGCTGCCAGTCGTGCAAGGCCGGCGTGGTGGCCACACTCAAGCGGGACTGGAAGCGCACCGCCATCGTCTGCGTCGTCTTCCTCGTCTTCATCATCATCGTCTACTCCGTCGGCTGCTGCGCATTCAGGAACAACCGCAGGGACAACGCTTACCGCGGCGGCTGGAAGCAGGGCGGCTACGCCTGATCGATCTGGCCGGCCGTCGATCCGCCGCCGTCTCGGAGAGCCTAAGCGTGCCTGCTCAGTGCTCTCTGCCTCTCTCGCTGTGTCCTGCGGTCGATTTCGTCCTAGTATATGTTTAGGCTTGATCTCTAGCTCTGTACAGTCGAGATTGTTACAGCTACTTATCGTCTGCTAGTCATCACTTTGTTATGATCTGAACACTGAACAGCAGTAGGTTTTGTACATGCTGCTCGTGGATTTTGGTATACTGATCTATGTTACTTTGTTCTACATGTTACTTTGGTTCAGGCTTTTCGTTTTTCCACTTTTCTTTTCAAAACTTCTTCGCCTGACACGAAACGACGAGATCTTTGCTTGACACGGCAGAGGGTTAGCTAGTCCCATTTTTCAGAATAAAAGAGAGAGAGGATTACTAGCTAATTTCTACTCTTTCCAGCGATCTCTGTCAGATCTGTACTCTGTGTTTCTCGCCATGATATCACCAACCTGAAGTTGTTCAGCTAACCGCCATTTCGGGCTGTACAAAACCTCTGTACTTATCCCTGTCCTGCACAGCTGCACTGCACACAAAGTAGTACACGGTTCTGCCAACCTATCAGCCAGCCTCCCCAATGAAGTAATCCAAGAAAGGATGGGAGACGAAGGCTCCAAGACTTGAGCTTCGTCTCCAAGTCTTGAGCCATGACGAAGCGATAGGAAAGCTGTGGTGCCCCATGAGAGGCAAGTCCAGCCTAACATGCCGTCTGAAAATATCCACCCCTTTCCACTTTCACTTCACCTGCCCACGTTCCCCAAACAACTTCAGGCATCACCATCTTGCTTTCGGTGTGCGATTTGTTTCCTATCAAACTAATGGACATGCTTAACACGGGACTAGGTCCTTGTAATCTTCCTTGTCAGAGGAGAAATATCTTAGCAAATGCAGATACAAGACAGTGATGGATCCATGGATGGTAAAGCTAAAGAAGGATTGGCAGATTGTTCCGGGCACCAATTATCAGGTATTCAGGTTCCAAAAGGATGCTAAAACTTGAATGGATCGAGAAAGGTGTAACTTCAGTGGTGTCCATGAGCACATGGGCTGATGACTTGATGTAGGCGCTGGCGCAAATGTGTAAATCGGTAAATGCGCTTGCTGTTACTAGTGGAGTAACTTGTTGCAGAAGTGACTATTTGCTGGTTGGCTTGGAAATATCCAAGGGGACTGACCGGGGCCAGCGGCTTCCTTTCAGATTCTTTTGTCTTTGCGTTTCAAAGTACTCTTCTAAAAGTATTGTAAACTAGAGAAGAATTGCATGCTTTGCATTGGACTGTTACCGCAACAGGGCAGCTAGATAGCTTAAACATAGCTAATTCTCAATCGCTTTTCAAAGGTTATATGTTAACGTGAAACATATTCAACTACCATTAATACAAATGAATCACTACACTCCATTCTACAGTGTATTTTATGAAAAATAAAACGGCAGCATGTTTGAGTATTTTCAATGATCGTGTTTCTCAGATAACAATGGTTCAGAAAGATTAGTTTGGCGCTCTAATCTTGCACAAACAATCTGCAGCTTCGGTCCATTTACGTTTGGAGTTGCTACAAGTGGTAGTCATTATCTTGCTTTTTTGCATCGCATCTATACCTAACAGGCACAGCATAAAAATCTGACAGTTGAGGCCAATGATTTGATTTCTCAGAGAATAAAGTGAGAGATATCAAATTATATGGTACATTCCCTAGGAAATGTTCTATGACATCATTATTTTCTTTTATAAAAAATATCTTGCCAACACATGACGCTTTGCCTTTTTGTACTGCAATACTCTTCCAAAAATCACTATTAGCTAGAATAAGACTTGCAGGTTGCGCATTGGACTATTATTGGTAATAGAAATACTAGTTCAATAGTGTGGAATACTAGCTCATTTTAACTCCTTTGGAAAGCTCGGCATACCATGAAACATTGCAACTCGCTAGCATGCCTAAAATGAAAAATCAGTTCTCCAATCTACTCCTGAAAAATCAAATTAATCTTATGCAGAGAGAAAAAGATAAAGAAAAAGAAAACGAGCAGTCTAAGTATTAGTATTACCATTGTCAGAAACAGCGATTCTGAAAGATGCTGAAACTTGAATGAATTGAGAAAGGTGTAACTTCAGTGGTGTCCATGAGCACATGGGCTGATGACTTGATGTAGGCGCACATATGTAAATCGGTAAACGCGATTGCTGTTACTAGTGGAGTTACTGATACTAGCGGAGTTACTGACTCCAGAGGTGGTGGTGACTGTTTCTGGAATGCTGGAAATATCCAAGTTGACTGGGGCCGAAGGTTTGGTCTTTTCAGAAATGAAGTGACAGGGCTGGCATTATATTGCTCGGTGGAATATTTCACTAGAAAATGCTCTATGACATCAGTTTGCGAGGAGCTTTCCCTGCACAATATTCTTCTTTTGTGTTCACTTTGCCATACTTTTCTACTATTATTGTAAACTAGAAATACTTGTAGCAGAATGTTGTGCATTGGTAGGTAGCTTAAGCATACCCAATTGTCAATCTTTTTTCTTAGGAAGCCAATTGTCAATTCATCCCAAGATAAGTGGTCAATTCAGCATATTATTATGTCACATGAAACATTTGGTGACTACTAGCATATCTGAATATTTCAATTGATCGGCGTTCGGATAATAATGGTTCTGTGTTGCACTCTACTCTCCCACATATACAACATTCATCTCGGCCCGTTTGTGTTTGCAGTGACTAATAAAGAGACTAGATAGGCTACGGGCATAAAAGATTTCCAGTGCAAATACATAAAGTATGAGAAACATGAATTAAATTAGATACATAAGAATCAATTTTATCAGATTTATAGCTGATAGTCTGTCCCTCACTTTTTGCATTATCTGCTTTGGTAACAGGATGGCATACAATCTGACAAATGGAACGAATTGTTAGATTTTTTTTGGAAAGTGATGAGAGGGGACCAGCACTATATTGTTTGATGGAACGTTCCACTAGGAAATGTTGTGACGTTGTTGTTGTTGTTGTTCTTCTTCTTCTTCTTCTTCTTCTTCTTCTTCTTCTTCTTCTTCTTCTTCTTCTTCTTCTTCTTCTTCTTCTTCTTATTATTATTATTATGCCAAGAAACAAAGTTTTATTTTGAAAATACTGGAATCACTCTTAACAGAGCCATTATTAACTAGGGAAGACTTGCAACCTTTTTTTTTTTGAGCAAGAAGACTTGCAGCCTTGAAGATTATGTCTTGGACCATTTTTGGTAAATGAAAGTATACCTCAAATATTAATTCCTTTGGAAAGCATTACACTAACATGAAACATAGCAACTATGGCTAACATACCTAAAATGATATGCAGTACTCCGGTGTATTCTTGAAGTATAAAATCAGCCTTACGCCAAAAAAAGGAAAAATATATTCAGAATGTCTGAGTATTACTATTACCGTTGTCATACAACAATGGTTCTGAAAGATTGGTCCGAGGCTCTACCGAAACACCGGTACAGTCGGAATCTACAGCTCCTTTGTAACCACTAGAATGGATTGCCAGATTCTCGCTCTTGGCGTCATCTGCTTTGCCCCATAGCACCACATACAAGCCGACAATGATGGTAACAGCTCCTAATACGCTGCACGAAACAAAGTAAACTGTGAAGACGCGCAAGAACAGCGATTATCTACTTTCCAAACAGGGTGCTATAGTATGGTAATGAAGCATACCTTCCGATTTGGAGTTCTTCATGCAGGAAGAGTGTAGATAACACTGCTGTGATCACTGCACTCAGGGGCGTAAAGATTGCACTGTACAGGGGGCCTTTCACTGATATGCACCAGGATTGGATGAAAAAGTTCGCGCCGGAGGCAAATACTCCGTGCAAAAATTGTTCAACAATTTCGATTGATAATAAGTAGCGTGCAATTCAAAGTTTCAAACCAGTGTGTAGACGATCGATCGAGAACAGATTCGGCTGAACTTACTCCGTACAGGATGCAGGGGAACTCCCAGAACGAGGCGAGCTTCCAAATCTGCAAGTAGTTTGGCTCCAGGAAGAAGGCCATCACCGCGCACTGCAAGGTCGCTAAGAAGCACATCCAGGTCGCCAGAGACAGGGGATCAAGGTACTTTTTGCAGACGGGCACCTGAAAACCACACCATCACTTGATCTGTCACCTTAAACCCCAGCAACAGCGTGTCGAATCTTGGCGATGCAGGGCGGTTGCAAAGCATCGCTTCAGGTAGTCACCTGGAAGATGTACCAGATGGAGACGCAGACTGCATTTCCGACGAGATAGATCCCTCCTTTCACCCAGTCACCGGTCGCCGAGACAAGAACCGCGCCGAGGAGCTTGGGGCCCTTGAAGAACGCCATGAACATTGCTCCGGCGAGGCAGATGGCGGTGCCGACGATCTTGGCGACGCTTCTCAGGTTTCTGATATCTACTTTCTCTAACCTGCGAGCCGAATCGAAGGCGGGAGAGTGAGGTCAATATTTTTGTAGGAAAGGCCGAAAAGGTCATAATTTTAAATGGGCTGCTCTTGACGACATAATTTGGAGCTACCTTGTTGGCCCACCAATAAGCCCATACGGAGTATGAAAGAATTTAGCCTGGCCCAGTAGTCCACAACAACGAAGTTGCAGGCCTTCCGGCGGGCCCAACTTTCCGCTCAAAAAAGGGGAAAACATAACAAAACTGAAAGAAAAGAAGAAAAAGCTGTACACTTACCCGATGACGGCGGCGATGGCGAAGGTGAGGCCGGGGGCGAGGTTGGTGGTGGCCCTGGCCATGGACGGCGACGCCAGGAGCAACCCTTGGAGGTAGAAGTACTGCCCCGTCGCGCTGTGCGATGCCATCGAGTCAGCTTCTGGCCGGAGAGAAGAGGGGAGGACGAGCGAGGAGCTTTGGTTCGCGTACTCACGTGGCTAGGGATGCCGCGAAGATGAGCCCGAATGCCCGCGCGCCGACGGCCATGGGCCGCAGCGTGAAGCCCCTGGCGGCGAAAGAGGCGAGGAGGAGCGTGGCGGCGGCGATCCCCTGGCGGTAGGCGACGAAGACGATGGGGCGCATCCCCAGCCGGGACGCCGTTTTGAGCGCCACGTCCACCAGCGCGTAGAACAGCTGCACCAGCACCATCCCCACGCTCGGCCCGTACCGCTCCAGGCGCGGACCGCCGCCGACACCCGCCATGGCTGTGCCGAGATCGGAGATCCACGAGCGAGATCGACAGGTGAGGGGGGAGAGAGACTATTGGAGCCTCACGCGCGCGCGCACCCACTCGACCCGCCACTTCGCCAGCTATGTAGGAGCGTCATATCCATGTGCGCGCGCTCCCGGACAAACTCTTGCAGCGACGACGCCGACCGCCGAGCTGAGTCAGCTGTCGCCGTCGTCACTCCTCTCTGCGGTTTTGTTTATGGTTTGGGCGATTGTTTTCCGTGGTCAAACCAATCGTTTGAGATAGAGAATTCGTAGTTGGAGTATGCAAATTACCGAGATATACAGTTGTATAATCATGTACGGGCCAGGGCCTGCCGGATCTCATCATGAAATTGCTTCCTGTCTGTGTCACACATGATTGCTTATTAGCAGCAGACTTGCTCGACTTCTCTTCTTCTACTTGCCGATCACGTCGCCATTTTACAGGTAGCATCTCCACCACATATACCCGTGGCATCGAACCCTTCAGTTTTATTGCCGACGAATGGCACAGATAGGGGTGGTAAAGGGCCATGACCCTAATGCTTTCTTCAAAATGCAGCTAGGTTCTTTTATTTTTTAGTTTAAAATTGAATAGAATTACGACCCGATCCTTAAATTTCTTAGTACAAAATGAAGGACCTGTTACCACCCTAGGCACAGATCATGTCAGCAATCAACTTGCAGCAGCCATTTTTCATGGCAAAGAAAGACTGCAGAGCTGAAAGGGATCCTCTGTTCCTTGATCAGCAGCTGCGTGCTTGCGCGCGTGCCGCGCCTGCCAGGAGAGGCGCAGCGAGAGTGTGCTCCACGTCGAGCTGGGCGTCAGACCTCGCGGCCCTGTCCGTCGAGTCTTCCGGCGGCCTCCCCTGCTTCCTCGCGTCCTCTGCTTTGCCCCACAGCACGACGTACAGGCCGGCGACGACCGCAACGGCGCCTAACAAGCTGAAAAGGGAAAGAAAAATGCTTCTTTGTTCACACTCTGTCTCTGGTGCTAAATTTCAATCCACCTGACCACAACGAAAAAGGTAAGTTTGAGGAAGGAATCGAGTTTGCCGTTCAGAGAGAAGAAGCTTTTGCCTGCCGATGTGGAGCTCTTCGTGGAGAATGGCGGCGGATAGCGCGGTGGTGACCACGGTGCAGAGCGGGGTGAACATAGCGGAGTAGAGGGGGCCCCTCACCGAGATGCACCACGACTGCAGGTAGAACACCACGCCCGACCCGAACACGCCCTGCATCCCATGGCGCGCGGCATGCATGACAGCGTCAGTCCAAAGCTCGGATTGCTTTTCTAGCAGCTTTCCGGTTTCTCAAGGAATGTTTGTACTCACGGAGAAGATGTAGCATGAGAGCTCGAAGAGCGAGTGGATCTTCCACGCGCTCCGGTCCGGTAGCAGGAAGAAGGCGACAACCGCGGATTGCAGCGTGGACAGGAAGCAGGTCCAGGCCGATAGGGTCAGAGGATCCATGTACGATCTGCAGATGGGAGCCTGAAAACCAAATGTGATCCAAGGATTACATGCTAATGAAAATGGTTGCTTAGCACACGGACCTGCAAGATAAGCCAAAGGGACCAGCAGGAGCTGCTGCCGATGAGGAAGAGCGCCCCCATCACCCAATTGCTGCTTGACGCGTGGATAAGCATGTAGGAGTTGTGGAGTGAGAGGTTCAGCAGCTTTGGGCCTTTGAAGAATGCAATCGTGATGGCTCCTCCAATGCAGACTGCCGTGCCGAGGACCTTGGCGATGCTACTCACTTCTTCGATGTTCACTCTTTCTTGCCTGTTGATGAAGATGCATGGAACGATAATGACAACGATGCAACATGTCAGCATCTCACCAAACAATCTGAACTCAACCTATCATAACAGTTTTCTACTCAGAAAAAAACACAGCCACCTTTTTTCTTCTCTCCAGTAAAATACAGGTAGGAGAACACCAAAATATTGCGCCCGTCAAAGGTGACATTTCCTTCTTAACAAAATTAAGATTCTTGGATCAACATTTTTATGGCTAGCTGTATCTGAAGTTCTGAACTTGACTTCTTTTTTCAAAATGTATGAGAGAGTACATCATGTAGTTTTAGGTGCCGACAAAGCTAGTTACAAGAGATCGAGATCAAAGCACCGCATGATCGTAAAAGACAAAAGAGCAGGATATGCATGTCGTTATGTAATATGTCGTGTGACGAGCTAGGTGACAAGCACTAATATAACACGCAACTAGAGAACCAAATTGACGTGTCTCGTGTTTGTTAGTGGCCTCTCTCAATTATCGACTCACTGCAAGTCTGTAACCATAAAACGATTGGTGTGATATTTGGCCATTATTGGGGCATCTAGTCCCTCTATGCTCAACACCGGTATACTATATATAAAAAAGAAAGTGAAATGCATCAGGCCGGATTGCTAGGTACTCACCCAACGGCTACTGCCATGGCGAAGGTGATCGCCGGTATCAAGTTCGTCATGGTCGTGGCCAGCGACGACGTCCCTAATTGCAGCCCTCGGTAGCACAGGTTCTGGTTCACCGTTGCTCTGTTGCAGAAAATGGATACATGGTTGTTGATTGGAAGCAGGGGAAGCAAACTGTTGGGACCCTGGCCTACCACTTCACTTCCCATGAGCAAGAATTGAATTTGTACCCAAATAAAGCTGCCATGAACACCAAGAAGAAGCCTTTCATCCCCAGCCTCATGTCCTTCAGCACGCTCCTGACGAGTTCAGACTTCAGAAAAGAATCACAACCAAAATTATACAGCGGGAAAGCAGAGTTCAAAAGCCGAGGAGGAAAGAGGAGAGCAGCGTCACACTGATCGATCAGAATATCAGTCCCTACTCCCTACCGGTTGGAGACGACGGCGATAGGAACGAGCACGAGGGTGGCGACGGCCTGCCTGTAGACGACGAAGACCGTGGGGATCATGCCGCCGGCGAACGCCGCCTTGACCCACAGCGTCATGGCCGCGAAGATGCACTGCGTGGCCACCATCGCCGCGCACGGCATGTACCCCTCCGCTACCGCGCGGATGCGGCCGCCGGCCATGTGTCCGGCTTTGTAGGCACCGGAGTGGAGGATTGCGAGTTTGGATTTTGGAATCCTCGGCACCGCGCGGAAGAGAGTTTTGTGTATTGATCAGCTCGCGGTCGCGCCTCTGCTCTCTGCTCACTCTGTTCTTCACTTGTGTACGCCTGGGAACGGAGCGGCTAGCCGGCTACGGAGTACAAATGCAATCCGGCCGCGGGGCGGTCGGCGTTGGATCGGCGGATAGCCCGTAGCCACGCGCACCGGCTCGTTTGGATAACTGCCCGCACACGCCTTACCAAAACTTCGGTCGTTGACTGCGCAAAAGCGCTGCATGTTTGGATGGTAGCCGACGGCAGTTCAGTTTTGACGTCAAACAGCTCTACCTCCTACAATAAAAGACATTTTGTGCATGGACGGATATAGAAATATATTTAGGGGCTTTCTTCTTCTTCCTCCTCTATCATCTTCTTCCCTCATTCTTTTTCCTCAAAATTGTAGAGGAGGCTTAGGGGGCTCCATTGGATTTCCAACGGTAGGGGGCTTGAGCCCCGCCCGCCCCACTGCTGGATCTGTCCCTGATTTTGTGAAAAAAAGGTTCACGTGTTATTATAAACATAACATTGGAAAACTGTTTATCTCACCCTGCCAGAGTTCGAACCTCTCTAGGGGCAAGTCCTACACCAAACCATAAGTTTAATGTCAGTTTTATCTCACGTGAGCTGCGATGTCGTTATGATTTTTCTCAACCTTCTTAATACAACACCGTAGAGGTGATCTTACCCTCTACACCCCGAGTTTTTGTTATATAATCTCACTCAGGTGAAATAGAGCATCTTCTTACCCAATTTTTTCTTCACCTCATCTTACCTTCTTCTCCAACTCTGACAAGACTCTAGCAACATTAGGGGTTCTGTTAGGGTTTTGAAGTTGCCAGGAGTAGTTGCTCACCATCAGACATAGAGGGAGGAACGATGGGGGTGGGGCTGGACTGGGCGACGACCGACAGGTGTAGGGAGGAGCAACACGTCGGGAGAGAGGAGAGAGAAGATAATGTAAGCAATGAGAGGGAAGGGGGAGGAAGAGGATAAGGTGAAGCGAGAGAGTGAGGATCCTAGCCACCAATTTGAGATCCAATAATCCGTGTGAGAAGAAACTCTGTTTCACCCACGTAAGCTATAGATACAAATTTGCACGCTCTGAAGTTAGAACTCGGAAATGTGCAGATTACAACAATGAAATGGTATTAAGAGCAACTCCAACAGTTCCCCATCCCAAGTTGCCATTGTTATTTTTTGACAAAAACTGAAAAAACATTCTCCAACAGTTCCCCATCTCAGGTTGCCATTTATCCCAAGTTGGGAAAAACTGACTCCGCGTGCGCATATATGCGCGCAGCGATCCGCGGCGCATCCTCCCGTATTAGAAGAGGTGGAAGGGTATAAAAATAATTTTGTTTTTTCTCAGGATTCCTGATTTAAGTTTTCAAGAGGTGGAAGGGTAGAAACATAATTTTGTTTCTCTCTCAGGGTTCCTGATGTAAGTTAGATCTGGATTTGGCAAGTGGATTATGCCAAACTGTTGGAGATGGACTCTTTTTTTACTTGGCATATCTTTTTACAAGTTGGCAAAACATAAGATTTGCCAAGTAAAATTTGGCAAACTCTTGAAGTTGCTCTAAGTCTGCATATCTTTAGCTCATTGGCCCCCGTAATGTACAACATTGTGATGTGTAACAGTGTAACTGATTAACAGCAACTAATAGCTTTTCAGTTGGCCTCTAGAGCTACCTATTTGAAGAACAAGTTCATGAACAGCTTCAATCACAAACTCCACAGCCAGGTCTCAACTGTTTCCACTATACACCAGCCTGACAAATCTTCACCGGATTTTAGTGATTGAATAGCAACAATTTGAAACCAGCAGCTTCGTGTACAACGAATCCGGAATTTAGGAATCTTTTCAGTTCTACGATCTTTTCAAATTCAGGTATACAACAACATAACCTTTCAGTCCCGGGCTAGAGTTGCCCAACAAGAGCAATAAATCAGGGTTTAGGCACATCAATAATACAAGTCTGTACATGACTACATTTCTGAATTTATCAGAATAATGTAGCACTTAGCATAAGTAAGCGCTGCTGATAATATGTTAGGAAATGGTTTGCTGGTGCACTGTGGAAATCTACCAGTGGACACGAGTACTGTCCACGGTAGCAGGTAACTTGTTTGTTGCATATCGCTTTGGCTGCCCAGCTTGGTTCACGACCATCCTTTCAGCATCAGCTGTCTCGCTCTTGCAGGTCTGATTCCTTCTGGAGTATGAGCTTCCAGAAGGGATATTGTTTGGGACGATTTCTGGGCGCCTAGCAACCCTTCGTTGCTCATACTGCTCAGGAGCAGATGCTGGACTGGGGTTGTACTGCAGAACTGAACCAACTGCTTTACCAGGCCTCGTAGCAGCACCTGCCGGATGAAAGAGATGAGTATTCACACCGAGTTTTAAAGATGCATTTTTTCAGAAAATCGAATGGAAGTATGTGTAACTACACTGAGGTACAGTACACATGTTCTATACGGTTAACCACAATGTTCTCTTTGGGCTTGCAGGTGTTTACCGTGAGGAACATGGAGTGGAAATTTATTTGCAGCAACTGAAGCAGAATGTTGCTGTATCTTTTGTGCATTCTCTCTGATTAAACACTTGGAAAGATCCTCAGTGACGTTGGCTGTGCTTTGTTGTCGGTTGTCCGAATAGACAACAGAAGGCCTATTATAATACACAAGGAGATAGTCAAGAACCAGATATTCTGTCTGGCTAAAACAGTTATCAGTTAACTCAAGACAGTCATAGGAAGAAAGAGTGACATCTTACCGTGGCAATGAGTTATGTTGCCTCTCAGGTGGGGTTCCTGTAGATCCCTTGGCATAATGTTCCTCAAGGTACGTGAACTGCTTTTTAAAATGATCTACTGCACTGCAAACATAAAGTAGCAACTCATTTCAGTTCTATGAAAAATACAGCCTCAATTTATTTAGTGACTGGCCAGTTAAACTAATCAAAATGAATTCTTGTTCAATAAAAACAAGTAAACACTACTCAATCTCTAAGACCGAAACTTGAAACATAATCTCCAGTAGACATTGGACCACATCACCTGCAATTCTTGGCCGTCAGATACAACTTTTACGGTGGAGACGACCGTACGGCGCGAGTGCCGGCAGCATCTCGATACTTCGCTCAGCTCGTCTCTCTCCGCGTGCGTGGCACCGCCACCACGCCTCCCCCGCCGTATACTCCCCTCTGTCGGCGCACTCGACCTCCCCCGGTCCCCTCGCTCCTGCCCCTTGCCACCGACGACTTCCACCGATTCGACCTTCTTCGTGTTCCTCAACTCCCCCATGACGAGAGGTAGCAGGAGCGGGCGCAGCACCGGCTGCAGCGGCAGGTGGAGGCGAGACAAAGGCTTGGGTGCGGGCCACCGAGGAGTGCCGCAAGATCAAGGGGGAGGGCTCACACCCGTGCTGCCCTACGTTGGTTCAAGCCCTTGCTCGACGCCATCGCCAGGGATCAGGACATCCAGCGTCGGAAGTGGGTCAAGCACGGCTACGCCAAGTACTGCTCCCCGCCGACAAGATCGCCGTCATCGTCATGCAGAAAATGATGGGCTTGCTCATGTCCAGCAAGAACAGCACCAGCAGTGTCTGCGTCGTCCAGGCCGCGCACTGCATCGGCGAGGTTGTTGAGCATGAGGTGAGTCGCTTGTTTACAATTATGGTTTTTTTGTAATATAATAAGGAACCTAGGAGCAATACTAGACCATTTTGAGGATTGGTCGGTTGCTCATGGACAGCAATGTGGGACTTATGATTGTCTGCAACATTATCTTTGATTGATGATTTGTTGTCTTAAAGAGAATTTGGTAGGCAGCTTGCCATGTTTGCAGGTAGTGGGGACAGGATTCCATCAGATAGGATAGGCTTATGGTTCCATTTTTAGGTTTATCAAGCTTGGATAGCTAATTGAAGTTAGAAAAACTGATGAGGGATTATGCAAATAAGAAGTGCGGCATAAATTAGATAACCTTAGAACTGTGGTGTGATGTGACCATGATCTGAAATTAACCTACATGACTATCTATGGTTCAGCAGGAGTTGGAATTAGAGGAATGTGGCACTGAGGCCCAAGTGAAGGTATGTTTTCTGCATGGTGCACACAGAAACACAAGCCTTTTTCACTCATATTCATGTCTACAGTTGGGAACTCGTCTGATTGCATTACTACTGCATTCAGCATTTCTTCAACCACCAGCTGATCAAACACCAGATATCTCCAAATACTCGCACTCATGTGCTACGGCAGCCTGTAATAGAAAACGGGTAGGACTATGCTTTTTCTTTACAATTGTGCTGCACACTGTGTGGTTGCACCAGCATGTACATCATCACCCTCTGTTTGCTTAGACATGTATTTGTGGATGTATGATGATGCTTCTATAACATTTCTCTTCTTCAAATAAAGTTCATCCAAGGTATAGATACACAGGCCATAGAACTTTCACTACGGCTACTACTTGTATCAATGTTGTTTTATGCATCTGTTCTAGCAATCTAACTTACACATCCATCTATGTGATTTTTATTGTCCAAATCAAGGATCCATGGCCTAAAAATGGTAAGCCAATTGCAACCAGCACTGCTGGCAAGCTCAAGGATGGTGCGGCAGGCAACGCTGCACCCTGTGTTTTCTAGTGCCAATCTAACAAAACCATTTAACTAATGCTTGATGTACCGCTTATCAACATTAACATAGTAGTCAAAACGACAAGACGTGTTAATATGCAAAAAAAAATTATGATTATTTGATTCATAAATCTGGACAGGTACTCAGGCAATAATGATAAACAAACAAACATACACTCATACAGAGTAGACAGGTTACTAACAATAGCACCACGAAATTACCTCATGTAGGCACATTTCAGTCACCTTACTACGGTAGTCCGGTTACCTTGTTGCAGGTAAGAGTTCAAATAAATCCGAGCTCTTGAAATTAGGGAGAAACAAATAATTAACCGACCGCAAAAAATGAACCCGCCGGTGATTGCCCCAGTACGCATATGCTCCAGTGAATTTAGGAGAATAGATTTGCGTGTATACATTCTTGTTTGTTTCGTTTTGATGGTGTAAAGAGATGTTGAATTGTAGAGAGACAAATAACAGTGAATGAATGGTTGTTGATCTCATAAAGTCCGTACATATATACATGGTGAAGATGCACCATGAAGGGGCCTCATGTCTGTTCAGTGTGAAAGGAGATTGTCAATTAGGGCATATAACCGTCACACCCTTTAGAATTAGGTCATATGCTAAATGTTCTCTAACAGATTGCAACCAACACAAGATCTACATACTTCATTGAAAAAGATAGAGATCACTTGGCAAATCACACGGCGCTTTATCTTTTATATATGCCAAGATACATCATCCAATGGCATAAATATTTTTTTTTGTCACGAACGGTACCAGATGTGCTACAATTGAAAGCCATGTTTCAGTTATTTGCATCACCGTCACACTAAAAACAAATGTTCAAGAAAAGTCAAGTTCCTTATTAGAATTAGATCTAATCTAGTTGGCCCTTTTATTGTATTTGTAATGTACAATGTAACGTGTATATGTTGCATCTATATAACCTATATAGATGCACCTCACTATGAGTCATTAACTCTATTTCTCTATCCACATCATATAGGGACCCACTGCATCAGACACCACGTCATCATCCACTAGGACCATCTATTTGTATCGCTGTGACTAATATCATCCATGTATGCAATTTATTATTAGTCTTTGCGAGTACCACACTACAAAAAGAAATACATGGAAGCTCAATCATTTTAGAGTCCTTCTCTCTCAACAAAATGAACATGTTTTCATGTACAATGTCGTTTGCAAAAAAAATGTTGCCATGCAATCACCTTAGTATTTCTACTTTCAAATTTCACCTTAAATTTTTGTTTAAAATCCCCGCAGCAACACACGGGGCATCACCTTGTTTCATTTACTTGCATCAACTTTTATTGTTAACCTTTTATTGTTAGAAAAAATCATGTTACTTGTAATCTAGTTCACACACTTCTTATTATATTTGCACTCCAATATGTAGCATATGTATGGCACGTTTATTTGTGTCAAGTTAGAAATAACATGTATGTCATGTTTCTACGTATGGCACGTTTATTTGTGTCAAGTTAGAAAATAACATACATATGTCATGTTTCTTGCTCTCATTAGATCCAAGTATGTAACCATGTAATGTACATGTCGGATTTTTTTCTTTGATAAAAAATACATTACGCACACAGGGATCCATCATGTGTGCATGTAGGGATGTATCATGTATCAGACATGCTTGACAAAACAAGTGCATATTGCAAGATATTTTGCCTAATAAATCTAATTGAAAGATATTTGCCTATATTTCCTATTACCTAATAGGAGGTAATATGTGATAATAGCCTTCTTGATCTACCCACAATCACTTCGGGGTACTTTAGCAAAGCCCTTCAGTAAAAAGATTTTTAAAAAAATGGAAGTAGCCTTGGCATAGGTACACACCTTGGGTACATGAAACCACTTGATTCAGTTCCCTCAAGGAATTCTCTCAACATCTTTGGATGATACTCAAGAATCTCTCTATATATGAGTTCCCTTATGTCATCCTTTGTAACTCTACGCCTCTCAAACTCAAATTCAAGCTTTGTAACAGCCTGTGCAGAAGGTTCTCTATCCACATTGGCTATATTCTTGAAATAAGGATAAGCAACAGCCTGGCAGTGTGTACAAGACATTAGTTAGTGGTGCTGGCATTTCATGACTAGCATGGCAGTAATAAAAAGAGTGTTCAGTAAACCTCACCTCTTCAGCACTTGGCCTGTCTTTTGGCTCAAAAGCTAGCATTCGCTCTAATAAACTTAGTGCAAGTGGATCTGCATTTGGAAACTTCTGTGTAAATGGTATAGCTTTTTTCCGCCTCATAGTGCTCAAGTAGCGCCTAGCCTTCTCATTTCGAATCTACAGCGTAATTACATGTAGCTAGAAGCATTAGACCATTTTTGTTACAAAGTAAACAACATTTTGATGCCAAACTGGCAAACTGTACCTACCCTAGATATTGCTTCTGGAGAAGGCGTTCCCAGGAGATCTGTAATTATATCGAGTTGATGTACCACATTTTTCCCAGGGAAAAGAGGTTTCCCAGTTAATAGCTCTGCAAATATACAACCAATACTCCATATATCTATTGCTGGTGTATACTGCAAAAAATAGTAATAGTTTTCAACAGTGCTCCAGATACTTCACAAACTATATAAGGTCATGGAACAGGAGATAGTTAAATATGCACCATTTCCTACCTATGAACAAAGAACATGCTATAGTAACAAAATTAAAACCACCTTATATTGCATCAGGCAATCAAAGCAGAGGTTTATGAAAGTCACCTTATCTGATGGTCTGAGTATAAAACTCAGCATAAGCCATAAGAGTGAAAATTTAGTCCTAAGTTGCATGGATTCTCTCTCTTTTCTGGGAAATATTTGGATTGCAAAGTGGCCACACAAGGTGTTTATACTTCAACTGTGGGGAATTAATATGATTCTATATTTCTCCGTGACTGTTTAATCATTAGGTTCATCAAATTCAACTATTGTTTCAGCCAGGTGGAGTTTTGTCTGCAGCCACGTAATGAAATAAATAGACACCATGAGCACAGCTTGACAGTCCTTAGCATAAATACAGTGAACAATTTAATGTTTCATTTTAACAGTCTATGATCCAAAGCAAGTCTAGCAGACTCGATCAGAAGTGGAGCTTATTGCTGACCAAAGTTAACGAACACTTAATTCTACCACTTAAGCACAAAATTACTAATCATGGCCCCCCTCTCATTGTCAAGTCAAGCTCTGCCACTGGATTCAATAAATATAAGTCATGCAAGAAGTTGTCTTTAGTTGTCGGACTAGTACTCATTGACACTGAACTACCTAAATACCTTAATATAAAGCTATTATGATTGAACTACTAAGGAAATGGTATGCATGTTCTTACTAAGAAAATCCAGAACTGCACCATTATTGGAAAGTAATTACTTATCACATTAAATTAGATTAATAATAATTGAATAAAAAGAGGAAAACAGATAACAAATACTTTGACTGGTATCATGGTTGATATAAGATCAAACATATGTTCAGAATGCCAACCTTGGAGAAAAAAGATCCACATAGCTCAGGTGCTCGGTACCACCTAGTTGCAACATAATCCTAAAAATAGAGTAAGAATTAGCTGACGCTACAAAACTAGACTAGCTACAAGAATTGAACAGCATACCGGAGAAAAGATGGCATACCGTCCAAAAGATGGCAGTTGGAGTGTCGTTGAAAGCTACTCTGGCTAGGCCGAAATCACATATTTTGAGCTTGCAATCAGCATTTGCCAGAATATTCTTTGGTTTCAGATCTCGATGAAATACATTTGCTGCAATAAGCTATTGAAAGATGCATCAGTCATATCAGGCGTGTTAGTGCCACAAATAAGAAGCACAAAAAAGAAACAAATAAGGCCAAAAACATTAATGTCTATAAAAGGCAAAACTATTGAAAGATGCATCAGTCATATTATGCACGTTTATAATTTTCCATATAATTTACAGTTTAACCCTTACTTCCATAGTTGTATTTTCAGCCTCCTCCTATACCAACATCATTGCTATGTGTTGGCTCCAATAATTATTTATTTCATTAAATACAAAATAACTTGATATATGATTATTATTTGATAGATCGTGATGACAACTATCCTTCCTATCAGTTAAAGAAAATTATTTATATTTTTAGCATAAAAGAAAAGTACTAAAAAATATTCTCATCACAAACATGTTCTCTTCAAGACCATCAGAAAAGATAAAACTGTCTCTTTATGCAAACAGCAGATTCACAAAACCGGTGTGGCTATGAAGACCAAAGAGTCTTATGTAATATACCTAGCCAGTAACCAGTCAACCTCTATACTATACTACCTTAGACTCTCAGTACCTCAAGACAAGCAAAACAATGTTAATATCTGGATTGAGCAAGAAGGCGGGCTGTAATAGCGAAGCAGCAAAAGCTTAGTTTCCTACAACCTACACTGTAGCTTGATTTGCACCAAATTGGATGCAAAGTCCCATTTCATCATTTATTTAAGATTCCAGAAACTCAACAAAAAGAAATGTGCATGGGATACTTTATTACCACAAAGAAATGTCTGCCTTTAAGAAAGTAGACAGAGTACTAAAATGAATAGTTTTGATGTGTATCAAACTAATAAACAATCTCAAGTTTCTCGTGAGTATATAGTTTCTGAAGACATTGGTAGGCCTTAATATTTTGCACAAATGTTTACACTAGCATACCAGCTACTAGCACACAATTTGGACTGATGTCTAGTGACATCTATTCCACTTCAATGGTTATACATCGCTCATAGTAATTGTGGAACTCCAAACAGCAGGCCACTGACTATTTGAATATTAAAAAAACAAAATCATGTGAAAACAAATAAGTTACCTGTGTGTATGTATTTCAATCCTCGAAGCAACTGATATAAGAAAAACTGGTAATGCTCCGGGGTCAAGTCATCATTAGCCTTTATAACTTGGTACAAATCAGACTCCATGAGTTCAAAAACTACATATATATCCCTGAATTCTCTCCTTGATGGAGGAAGTAGAATATGTTTTATTTCCACAATATCCGGATGCCGCAGTAGTCTAAGCAACTTGATCTCACGGAGTATCCGCGTTGCATCAGACACATGCTCGAAGATGTCATTTATCTTCTTTATAGCGACCTTTTCGCCAGTATGGGTGTCTAGAGCAGAGCAAACCACACCATAGCTTCCTTTCCCTATGACCTCTTCTATCTTGTACCTGCTTCCCTCACCATATTCCGTGAAAAAATCCATTTATGAAGGTGCCTGCATCGCCAAAACAGTAAATAAGGCTTGTACAATGGGAAAAAATTGCAATATTGGGACTACAACTACAATCATTGGTGCTTCGCAGTTTTGCCACTTGCCAAAATGTGATGCGTCAGAGGCGGACCCAGTTTAGGACATTGGTGTACACATGTACACCCGATAATTGCTTGAAAAAAAAATCGAAGTTTTGAAGAATACATTGTCAGATCCAAATATAAATAGCATACATCAGGGTTCGGAGTTCGATTCCCCACCGCATGAAGCGAAGGGAATAGGTGGGCGTACCTGTTCGTCGTCGGCGCCCGACGAAGGCCAGATGGTCGACCGACAATAGACCTGGCAGTGGCTGCTCGCCTTGTCGTCGCCGCTAGGAAATAAGGCCGAGAGGGTTGGATGGAGCGGAAGGGAAAATTGGCCGCTGGGTAACGAAAGCTGGAGTCCAGGCGCCGGGAGGAGGGGCTTCAGCTGAGTGGCGCACGCGGCCACGCGGGCGCTACTGCGGTAGGGAGGAGGGGGAGGCGGCTCGGCCGGTCGGAGTTGGAGAAGACGGACTGCCGCGGGCGGCGGCGTCGCTTTCCCGGAGGGTGGCCTTTGGTTGGGTTGACCTGGGAGAGACCTGACTATACCCGAGGTTCACGCGAAATTTCGAAATTTGACACCGACAGTGTTGGACACTCAATTCGTGGTCTCTTCAAAATTTGACACCCAGACCGCGACTTCTTTAAAAAAAAAGACTCACCCCATATTATATTGTTTCCCCTCCATCTGTCACTATTCTCTATTGTGAGGAGACCAAAATACCACTGACTCATCTACACAGGGAGTCCTGCCTTATTTCCTGTTCACACGGGCACAGCCTTGTTTTTCTCGTCTAGAACCGCGGCGCTGCCTGTGACGGTGACGAACCCTAGCTGCTCCGGCGACGGCGTCGGCGCCACCGGCTCTCTGGTGAGTGCATCCGCAAGCTAGGTCGTCCGTTCTCCGCCGCTCTCTGGTGAGTGCATCCGCGAGCTAGGTCGTCCGTTCTCCGCCGCCTCAGCCCCTCAGCCGCCCCTCTGCTCTGCCTCCCTGTGCTCGCCCTACTCCGGCAGATTGTGCTCGTTCACGCTGATGGACAGCCGCGGGTGGCCGCAGACGGACGCCCCTAGCCGCTGTTGCAACACAACACAGAGAGGCGACGGTGCGGATGGGGAGCCGCGAGTGGTCGTGTGCCCACCCGTGTCGCAGAGGCGTGCAGGTGGAGGGAGGTGACGAGCTGGGGGAGGCGGTGGGGGCGGACCGGCGGGGGAAGCGGACCGGCGGCGGTGGACCGGCGGCAGCGGCCAGGGTTCGTCACCCATGGGGCGAGTGGGGTTCGACGAGCAAAAACAGAGCATGTGACTCTCGCCAGGTGGAGTATAGAGAAATTGGCCAGGGGCATTTTGGTCTCCTCACATGAGAAAATAGTGCCAGATGGAGGGGAAATATTATAATATACGGCGAGTTTTTTTTTGAAAGAATTCGTGGTATGGGTGTCAAATTTTGAAGAGGCCGTGAATTGGGTGTCAAAAGTAGCGAGGTCGTCGAATTGAGTGTCAAATTTCGAAATTTCTCGAAGTTGACTGACGTTTGGGTAGTGGAAAATGCGGGTTGGGACTTGCATGCTTATTTCTCTCCGTCTGTACTTTAATTCACCATGGGCGTGTTTGATTTCTTGCCCTTGGGCGTCTCAGCCGACAAGCCTGGTTGTGGCCAGCCACGGTCAGATTTTCTTGGGCAACATCTCAATTCACATGTATCTAATGAGCCAGGTCAGATGAGGATTGTGTGATTTGAGCCAGATTTGAATAGGATGACCCTACATCTGGATTATGGTGACCTTACCCCCTCTCCTTTTTCTTTGGCATTTCATCAAACACTCTGCTGCTCCTCCTCGTTGCGCCATGGCTGCTGCTCCTCCTCCTCACCATGGCGGCTTCTGCTGCTCCTCACGCCTCTCCCTCTCTGGCCGCCGCGAGCGTAGTGCAGGCGCGAGGGAGCTTTGAAGGACCGAACTGGCGACCAGAGAGGGGGGAGTGAATGGGAGCTGATAAAAAATCTTCTTGAAAGAGATGACTTCTCCAACAAGATGAACACGGCTTAACCAAAACACTTCTCTGACTGAACTATCCAAGTTTGCCAAAACCACGTAGCCACTGAAGTGCTATTGATCCTAGGAACAAACAACCACCGAAACCTACTCGAGAAAGCAGCGGAACAAACAACTCGAGCAGCACTCAGACCACACCGGGCGGACCGGTCACTACCACCGGTCAGACCGCATCTGGCCGGGTCACCCGGACTAGACCGCCGGATCACCCGACACCCACCAGAGACACACCGGGCAAGACTTTACGATTTCCACAGGAAAGCTCCTACACCGGTCAGGCCGATACAGCACACCGATCAGACCGGTCCGAGCCTAGAAACCCCAAATCCAAGAAACCAACTCTCCGGGCTCCAAACAGCATCAAACTCAACCAACTGCAAGCCTAGAGACAAACAAGCACCCTGGCATGTTCACCCGAGCCGAAACCCAACAAAGGGCAGCACCGGTCAGACCGGTCAAGGCCTGGGTGCTCGGGATGAACAGCGAGCCGCAGATCAACTCCTCCAAATCACCTTCTCGATCTCTCGATTCGCTCCACGGATTCGCACAAGATTTTGGGGATACTAGGTGTACCTTATGGGCATCCCATAGCTATGATTTGGTCTACCAAAACTTGCTAAATCAAGAGGAATCAAAGGATTTCCACCAAGAACACCACTTTCCCGAATCCAAGAAAAACCCCAAATCGAGCACATTTTCCCACGGATTTGAGAGGGGGATCACAAGGAAAAGAATCACGAAGGGTTCATGCATACGTCCCCAACCAAATCCCCAAGAGAAAGGCCTCAAATCCACCACAAGAAAATCGCCAAGAAAAGGCTCCGAAAATCACCAAAAAAGGGAAAACGGGAGAGACAACATCAAGCCTTGAGGAACCACGCCGAATCATCTATACATACCATGAAGGTTCATACAAGTTCTAGCTTGCCTCCCAATCATCCATTATCTAGATTGAGTTGAAACCATTCAATCAAATGTTCATCAGATTTTATCTCAATAGATTCATTGTCCAAATCACGCCACAAAGAGATATATTGCTTTGAACCCCACATATAGTGTTCAGCTATGAAGTCAACTAATTGCATGAGCCCATAGTTATGCATGTCAACAACTTGTGGGGGTAAAGCTCTACCCTGCATCTATGACTTTGGACCCCCATCAGGCAAGCTGAAAAATGAACGAATCCTAACAAGAAGTTTCAAATCCCTGTGATTTGACCTACAAATCACAACACCAAATTTAAAGTTAGCTTAATCGGCTCTACAGACCACATCTAATTCATCCTACTGTTGACGGTCTATATGTGTATCAAACTTCGTTTGGACTTGCGAGCGGACAAGTCCTCCGTCGTAGTCAAGGGACCCTTCTTCCCTTAAGTGTGAACCCAAGGCATCGAATCCGTGGAACAATGTGTAACGTGAGATCCAATCTAATAAAGCTAAGAACACTTTGATTATCAAAAAGAGAGCTAATGCATCTAATCTAAGGAAACACCAAGAAAACCAATCTAATCTAAGAAACACCGGAGGTAGCAAGAGATAGAGAGGGATAGGTAAAATCAATCTAGAGATTTTGGATCAAGCACTTGTTGAAGTTCCAAGTATAGATGAACAAAGCAAATCGAATCTCATAAAAAGCCTCTTTAAATCGTGGCTTCCGTTCCAACTCCGAATACGCCCACCTTTTGGAGCCACCGTTCTGTCACAACACACTCCTATTCATACGAGTTAGCCTAGGGCGAGTCCAAAAGACAAGATGAAAGTGTTCGGTAGGTCAGGTATGCACCTCTAGCCACCATGACTACAAGAACATCCTATGCAATCTATCCGGAATAGATTGGAGAAGAAGAAAATCCAAGCGAAGACAAAGTCGTACTGAAAGCACTTGATCACTAGAAATCGGATTCAAACTTGCAAATTCAATATGAGAGTATAATACATGGACAAGATCACCACCGGGATCCTACCTTGATCTTGATCCTAGCTCCGGGAACTCCGACGTGGTCTTCCATGCAAGGTTCCCACGTCGGCTAGGGGAACCCTAGTCAACCATCTTGACCCTCTCCTCTCCGGAATGGTGTCCCTCCCTTCTCTGCTCCTCGGCGGCGGATGACGAATGAATTAATGCGTAGCTCTTGGCAGGGGTGGTATAAATAGTCTGAGGGGCGTCTAGGTCAAAGGGGGCGCCGAACCGGGCCCGGAATGGGCTGGGTCGGCCGGCCTGGGCCCATTTCGGCCCAGTTCGGCCCCGGCTTCCTCCCGGTTGCTTCTCGTGTCTTCTGGAAGTTTCCACTTCCTGCATGTGGGCCCTTGGCGTCAGTTTCTCCGCGGTTTGGATAGGGCTCCTTGTCGCGCAAGCTTCAGCATTTTCTGTCCAGGTCCTCGGAGTTTCACGGCTTCACGCTTCGGTCCTTGGGCCACTTGGAGTCATGTTCACTTCGTGTCTTGACTTGTGCCGGGCTTCATGATCCTCTCACAAAGTGTTTGATGAACTTTCCCGGGAAGTCTCCCTTTTAGCGTTAAAACCCAGCATAAACAATAAACTCCAAAAACCACATGCGAGTGCGAACTTGACATATCATGAGGGTTAGGATCGTTAGTTTGGATATTAAATCAACGCCAACACCGAAGGTAAACTCATGGCTAGGTTGACGGAAATTCACCGTCAACACCTACAGATCCGTTTCAATTGAAATCCATAGCACACAACAACATTCAAGGACAGGAATTACCTAGCCCCGTCCATGAGAGGATTCGTCGAGGTTGGAATCTGCGTCGAGGATGCAGGAGACGGCGCCTCCCGCGCTTGGCCCGCGACCAGCGACGGGCCTCCAAGAGGTTGTGCCTCCCGCGTGGCTTGGCCTGTGGCCGGCGTCCAGGAAACCGGAGGCCGCGCCTCCAGTGCAGATTGGCCCGCGACCGGCGTTCGGGCCACCAGAGGTCGCGCCTCCCGTGCTTGGCCCGAGGCCGGCGTCCAGGCCGCCGGAGGCCGCGCCTACCGCGATTGGCCCGTGGCCGGCGTCTGGGCTGGTGGAGGCCGCGCGGCCGGGGCCGCACCCCTCGCGCTGCGCCTCCTTCCGCCTCAGCCGTGGGTGAGAGTCTGGAGACGGCGCCCCCCTTCCTCGATCCTGGCCACGGCGCCCCCCTTCCTCGATCCAGGCCACGGCGCCCTAGGGTTTCGTGGGTGAGGGTCTGGAGAGGAAACGAGCAAGAAGAAGGAGCCGAGGAGACCCGCGTGGTGTGCCTGGTGGATAAGGTAAGCGGGGGTACTTTGGTCTATTTGCATAGTCTTTAGTGTTTTTCTTTTCTTTTTTATTTTTTTCAAATGCTCATCAGCTAACGGAGGTAGAAATAGGGTAGACGGAGGTTTCATACGCGAAAAGGAGGGGTAAAATCGCAAAGTTGAAAAAATAGGGGCAAAATCACCATTAGACTGCATAGTAGGGGCAAGAACACCAATCTCCCTCTAATAAATGTTGCTTCTGCGTTTGATGTTAGTGTGGTCAATCACTAATTATATGAACGAAATCGGTGACTGCAGACTGATGGCATGAGGTGTGCGTCGTTTAGGTGGATAGATCCTGAATGGGATGTTAGGACTCTAAAAGTTCTAGAGAAACTGATGGAAATGAAGGAAAAAGCAGAAGAGGAAGCAAGGTCGTGGAAAGAAGCATGTACAACTGCTAAGGAGGAGGCTAATGTGAAAGCAGTTGAGCTGCAGACGATAACGCGATACTACGGGGAGGTAACCCATAACCTGTTTGAGATGAGAAAGAAAATGAGAAACGATGCTCTGTTGTCTCCTACAGAAAATGGTGAAGCCAACAGGTACCTAAAAGCTGAAAGTGAGGCAAGGATGTGGAAGGAAGAATGTGCAAAGGCTAACAGGGAGATTCAAGAGTCTGCCTCTGAGCTGCAGACGGTCAAGCATCACCTGGATTCTGCAATAGTTGTGGTGAAGAAGGTGAATGAATTGCTGAGACAGGCCTCATATAAGAGGTCACTCAAGGACAACAATGAGGCATAATGTGATTCATGGTGTTATTGCTAGGTAGATGGTTCAGAGGTGCTAATCATGCTTGTATTTTGGTATTTTCTACGTGACCATATTATGATATTTGCTACTTGTTGGTGGTGTGAACTTTGTGGTGATGAGTAGCTGTGAGATGCCATCTTATGATGTTTGATACTTGTCCGCTCTGTTGATGTTTTGCGGGAAACTGCTTGTTCCCTACAGTGATTGTGGTAGAAACTCATACATATGCACTGAATAATTGACGAAGGCTGATAATATAGATATTTGTACATTGAATTGCGTTACAGGTGGTACACAATCGAAGTTCTGTATTATGGATAGCTAGGCAACAGCCATGTTCCTCGCGACCAAATCCAGTCCCCAAGAACCTGCTTAATGCGGATCGCAGGAGTAGTGTTGACACCTGGAACAATACATATTCCCTGCTGGTAGATCCAGTACTCATTCTTTTCATCGTGATGATAAGTTCTTAGGAAGTAAATGTGATTTGCCCTCAGGTCAGGCAAACAAGATGATCTTATTCTGGAACTCAGGAGCTCTCTCCAAGGGAATAGGCTGTCAAATGTCCCCGACGACTGAATGCAAAGTTAATTCTACCACCTCAGCTTCTTTCTCCTCCAGAACAACAAAGAACAATCGGTCTTCACCTTCGAGTAGAGAAGAGTTGCCCATACCGATAACCCATGACAACCGAAGTCCGACAGTATGGGGAGGTGCTGGAAGATCTTGCCCCAAGTAGATCCGCATGTGTTCAGAAGAACTGCACCAGAAATCTTCCGAAGGTAGTGTAATCCAGTCGGATTGGCTACCCAAATGCCACATGAAAACGGGCAATGACTCAAGCGCTGCAAAAGATTTCTGTGGTCAAAAGAAAGTAATCACGACAAATGACTCTGCACCAGCTGCTGTTTCAAGGCACAAGATACAAGCTTGGAGAGTAGCCATTTGGCTCCATTTTGGAAGTCGAGGAAGGCGAATGTGCTTCCGAGGAGACTAAGGATTCAGCATGACCGCGTTGCACCAATCTCTGCAATCTAAGGCGACTAGGCTTCCAGATCCGCCGCAACCAATCAATCTAGTCCTTTTCCCAACCAATGCAGGAAAGGAGACCTCAAAAAGCCGCATATCAGCGACGGATGCGAATGTCACTGCTCCAGATTCACCGATAAATTCAGCTTTCAGAATCCAAGAGTCAAATGGGTGTGCCTCACCTGAACGAGCGCAGTCCCAACCCTTGCAGACAGCTTTGAACATGATGAAATCTCTTACATCACTGATCTTATTGGCAATGCTCACAACAATGTTAGGAATAAGATTTGCCCAGGGACGAGGCATCATTAACAGGATAGCCAAAGAACAAGGTTGTGCGAGAACAATGGAGGAATTACAGCTCCAATAAAGATAAATGAGTGAAAAAGGTAGTCCAGAAGGTCTGGTATACTGATGTATTGCCAAAAGGACCTTCTGGACTACTATTATTTCTTCCGGTCCGTTAACATTCCGCTGAACGGTCTTTCCCCCTTCCTCAAAACGTACTCCCTCCGTCCACAAAAGAATGCAATTCTCACTTCCCGATAAGTTTATATGAAGATATAAGTGTTAACACAATTTACTGTAAATTTGGTCAAAATTGAATTAGTTTGACTAGAACGGATCCCACATTATAGAAAACTACTCTAATCTTTTCGGGAGTAGTTTTTTCAATAATGGTTGAATGGGTTCCTCTGACCATAAATATCCCAGTCTGGCAACCAATAAAAGCCCCCTCCTCTCCCAGCGCCCTCTTTCTCTCCCCACTCTTGCAACCAATAAAAAACCCCATTCTCGCACATCGCCCTCCTCATCTCCCCACTCTTGCAACTAACAAAAAACTCCATTCTCGCACAGCGCTCTCTTCCTCTCCCCATGGAGTCATTGTCTCCTAGAGGTGCGGCGCAAGCCACATCCTCCTCCTCTTCTGATGAAAGGGAGGATCCCCAATTGTCTGATGAAGAGGAGGCAGAGCGGAGACCCATTCGGGTGGTGGTTGACACATCCTCTGATGATTCGGAGTTTGTGGAACAAAATGAAATCCAAGATCATGTGCCTCTGAAATATCGCACCCCTCGCAAGTCAGCAATAGGTGCCAGGGGTCAGGGGCGCGGAAGCACCACCACTCGCCGGGGAACTGTCATCTCCAAGTGCCATCATCCTCTCTCATCCTCATCGGTCGATGGCAGTCGATCTCTGCCATCCTCGCCGAGCAGAGGCCATCATCGACCGACCGTCATCATCCGCCATGGAGTGGCACCAAGGCCGTGCTTGACCGGCCGCCATGGAGTGGCGACATCATCCTCTGGCGGCGGCATTGGAGGGACGACCTCATCCGCGGGCGGCGCCCTGGGAGGTCCGCCACCATCTTCCACGGGCGGTGGCAACAGAGCGACATCCTCATCCATGAGCAGCTGCGACAAGGCGCCGGGTGCACCATCAACAAAGAAGCGGCGCCTTGATTAGTGGATTAGTGATAACTGCTACTAGTAGAAGTAGGAGTAGAAGCAGCAGAACGAACATTCACCTTCTGTTCATCTGGTCTGATTGAATACTACTACTATTTTTTCCTTGTAAGATGTTGGTTTTTTCATTGCGTAGCAGTGACAGTTTAATCCAGTCCGACAGAAAACTACAAGCTGGACTTTTGCCCTGTGTTCATCCGGTATTTAAGAAATCAAAGGAACGGACTTTCCGTATACACCGAATTTATACCGAGGGAGTACACACATTACCATTTTTATTAGAAACAACACAATCCAAATACAAACGACACAAATGCATGCATACGCATTGATTACACATGAGGATGGATCGATCCACCATAGTTGGAAGTACAGCGACATACTCTGAACGACATACTACTAGCAATCTACCATCACGACTCATACTACTACCATCACGGGCTCATGGAAATCCCGCCACTGCTCGGAATGCAGCAAAACGTGTATCCTGGATCAGATACTCCTCCAAAGCGTGATGTCTCGCCCTTGTATCCCAAAGCCAGGCAGGCGACACGGTGATGTTATGTGCGTGTAACAGCAGGTGACGAGTGGTCCATTGCCTGTGACCCCTGTGGCAAAAAGGGCACACCCACATACCTTCGTGATAAACGCGGGCGGGCCCGCCCTGCTGAAGCCAAAGCAACACAGACCATTTCAGGTCATGCGATTCATCTTATTCAAGGAGCACTGGCCGCGAGGGTGGCATTTCAATGGGCAACAGCAGAGGTGGCGGCCTGGGCTATGGGCGAAAAGGTGGTGCCATGAGGTTCAGCTGATCCTGAGCTGTCATTGCTAGTGGCTGAACTGGAGGTGGCATCACCCCCGGGTGTTGCTGAGGTGTCGATGCCAGCGGAAGTGGATGCCAGCGGAAGTGGAGGTGCCATTGGGGCCTGGTGCTGTTGAGGTACCGATACCAGCGGAAGTGGAGGTGCCATTGGGGCCGGGTGCTGCTGCAGTGCCGATGGCAGCAACGGAACCGGGTGGTGGTGAGGTGCTATTGCGCCCGACAGCTCCCGCTTCCCCGACTCCTCCAAGTTACATGCTCCATCCCTTCCTTGCCCGGCCATTCCCCACGTACTGCATACACAAACGAAGAACAAACCCTACATTAGCAAACAATGTGACCGTCTCTATATCATGCATACGTAAAGTAAACAAGATTAGCCAACAAAATGATCTCACCCTTGTATCCCACTGAAGTAGAGAAATGCAAGACGGGGAACCAATGAGTGTTGGCCTTGCCTTTCAAGAACATTGTGCTGCACTCGCCTATTTATCGAGGACTACAACGGTCACGTGAGCTCAGTGTAGCATTGCTAAAGTTACTACGGAAAACGTGAGATGCTCGGAATATAGTCAGGCCTACGCGTGATAGGAATCTATCTAGGTCAGAATCTTCTGTGGTGTGCATCGATTACATGTATGGATGATGGGTATCACGGGATGAGCCCGACGTGTCTAGGTATGTGTTTACTTCCGGACTTTCTTCTCTAGAGCACAAGAAAGTCCTGCGGACAAATCACACCGCATCAACTGCATCTAATGGCCATCTCAACTGCATCAGCTCATGCCGCATCAATAGCGAGACAACTCTCTACCGTTTATTTATGTAATGGTTTAGGCGTCAATTGCATCTGGAGAACAAGATTGGGTGTGTTGTAATTAGATGGACCGGATGGTCCTTGCGTTGCAACACACAGGGTGCGGGATGACTTGACAAGTCCTCCTCGATCAGGTACGCTGCGCGAGTTGTGATTGTAAAGGTCTACGAATAGTCTGGATTCGCACTTGATGATTCCCGCAGGTCTTGGAGACTGAGAAACGTGATGAACTTGTTGACGCGACAAGATCAAAACGGAATAAGCTGGAATTGGAAAAGCAATATATATTTTTGTGTGTGTTTGTGTGTGTGTGTAATATTAACATGAATATAAGCACAGAAGGGCATCTCGAATGGGCGTTTGGGAACGACACGTTCTCACAAGTTGATCCACGTGTCGATCATTGAGAATTGCAGGTAAGAACTGGCACCGGACGTTAACCGACGAACTTGTGTGCACACCCCCTCTGAACGGACGTGTCGATCATTGTGAATCGCACTTAAGGACTAGAACCGGGAAGTTCATGACCCAAACGCGACCACACCCGCACTGAAGGGATGCGTCCATTCTGGGTGGTAACTGATGTCCACGAACAGACGTTACGGAACGACACATTCACTCCCACTATAATAAGAGACAGTTTAGGCACGAGACGATCATTGCAAGCCATTTGTGTTAATGGCTTTAGATGCTAAAATGATTCCTTCCATGCAAGTCGATTTCTCAGTCTCAATCCAGGAAGCGAAAGCAGAAGGAACCGCGGGCCAGTACAAGGAATTTGATATGTTCATGGTGGGAGGCCGTCAATGGAAGCTACGTTGCTATCCTAGAGGTATGAATGATCATCCGTGGATGGATGTTCCAGACGTCATTGCCGTCATTCTCGTTCCTGTTCACAAATCCCAAATGGTACGTGTCTCGTTGCTGCTATGAATACACACACTCACACATGGCGATACGGTCGCATTATATTATTGTTGTCAAGCCTTTGACTGCTTCCTTCCACGTAGGTCCGAGTATTATTGTGTGCGATGGCTGGAGACCCAAACAACGAAGATGATACGTTTCGAGTTCAAGCTACAAAAGAAGTTTGTTTCATGAAGCGGGATCTACAAGAAAGAGGATTTGAATGTCTGGTGGAGCATCATGACATTGAGCGCGTGACATCTAATGAAGATCGCATACACATATCGTGTGTTGTTACAGTACTGGAGGACGATTGCATTGAAGTTCCTCCTCCATCAGTACAAAGAAGCATATGCGAAAGCGTTGCAGCCCAAGCCCATGTGGAAGTTATCTTCCATGTAGGTGCAGAATGCCGGGTGATACGAGCGATACGTGCCGATGTGGCGAAAGTATCTTGTGTGATGGAGCCAATGCTCTACGGCCCAGGAGTGGAGTCTAGCTCTGAAACTGTTACAATTATTGACACACACTCTGATGGCTTCTCAGTCCTGATCAAATATGCTAGGAAAGGATCACTCCCGGAGGAGGCTGATTTATAGGACACTCCTTCCAATGCCTGACCTTATTTACTCTCGGTCGCCGACATGTACCAAGTCGAAAGGTTGAAGCTGCATTGTGCGTCAAAGATGTGGGACCTGACAAGCGAGGAAACTGTGACTTCATTTCTACGATGGGCAATTCAGGCTTACTGCACACAATTGCAGGACAAGTGCATGTCTCTCTTAGAGCGAATCTTTCCTCACGGAATACTCACATAAGATTGTGCGGTTGTATGCACTGATCATCTCGAATTTATGCACAATCTCCGTAGAAGATTACCTGAAGGGTTGTACCAGGGTCCTGTGTAGTTTTAATGTTTTGTTTAAGTGTTTTTAGTCATGTAATAAACAGCTGAAACGGTACGTTAATTTGTTGCAGTGAGTACATTTGTAATGCTATAATCGGATCATCCGTCTAACATGAATATGAAGTAGAGTATAGTCATGTGTGTGTTTGTCCATTCTATGATCCATGGTGGCACGGACGACCCAGTCAACAACTTGCCTCTCTGCGTAAGGTCACTGACGTTTGGGTCTAACACCCAAGCGGTCTTTCATTTGGGTCACTGACGTTTGGGTCTATGATCCAAAGTCTTTCGTTTCCCGCTCTGGACCACAAAGGCGGGACTTGAAATTTTGAATTCCCCGCTCCTCCTTCTGGTCCTACTCGTTTATATATAAAACAAAGAGGGAAACCAGGCCTCCCAATTCCCTCCTGGTAATTTTCCAAAATCAGGGGATCTTCTCCTCGACCGCCGAAGAGACCTAGTAGATCTGCGGCGGAAGCAGCAACGGCGACCTAGCTACCGACGACGGCTTCCTCTGCTACGAGCGGCGGCCTTCCTCTTCTACGACCGGCGGCCTTCCTCGGCAACGTCCTTGAAGCTGGTCAATCCAATTTACAAGATGCGGCTGGCGTGCAGTCTTCTCTGAATCCTTTCAGAAGATCTGGAAATCTCATCTCAGGGTGAGGACTCTCTAGGATCTCCAAAGAGATTGAAAACATGATAGAACAACTAGCAGACAGAGAGAAAGAGCTTCAGTACACACCTAAGAACAAGACAACTGAGGGCCGAGCTGATTCTCCTTACCATAGGCATCTATACTATAAGGAGCGAAGACAATTGAAAACTTTTCTCACCCAATTCGGGCCCGCCTTACCCCTCATGTCGGACCCACCCGTCAAGTTGCATGATGACCAAAAAGGTGGAACAACCATAAAAGTCGCAATTTGGGGAGCGTTTCTGCCAAAAACGAGTTATTTTTCTCACCCACCCCGCACGTACCCGCCCCCTGTACCCGCTGGGCCCAGGGTTCCCTTCTCTGTCCGAAAAAATGGATGGTACCTAATCGCCGAAGTCGGAGCCTACGTCGCCATCGCGCTCCCCTGCCTCCTCGCCTTCATCTACCGCCGTCGCTTTCTCGTCCTCGTCGTCCACCTCGGGTCCGGCGCTACACGTCTCCGTGACGGACTCATCGTCGTGGTCCTTCTACGGCTCTGCTGCCACCGACGTCTGCCTCGAGAAGCTCTCCCTCGCCGACCTCACCGCCGCAATGGGAGGGTTGAGGGTTCTTCCCGAAAAACAACATCGACAACAGGAGCTTCGGGTTCGTCTACCACGTCGTGCTCCCCAGCAGTGCCGCGATCGCTATCAAGCGCCTCTACGTGCTTGGGCGCCGGCAAGGCGGCAACCACGAGTTCCGAGCCGAGCTGGAAGTGCGCGACCGCATCCTCGTTTACGAGCTCCTGGAATGCAGCAGCCTGGACGTGTGGCTCCACGGCAGAGACCCTGAGGTCGTCGGCGGCGGCGAGGCACTTCCCTGGCCGGCGCGACTCCGTGTCGTGCGTGATGCCGCGGTGGCCCTCGCGTTCCTGCACCACGGCCGGCGGCCGCCCGTGCTGCACGGAGACGTCAAGTCCAGCAAGGTCCTGCTCGGGGAGGGGTTCGAGGCCAAAGCTCGCCGACTTCGGCCTCGGCAGGATCGTCATCAGGGGAAGCCCTGCCAATTCGCATGTCAGCACGCAGGGCGTTGAAACATGCAAGAAGTGAACTATGCAAAGAGAAAAGTCCATTCACTGCTTGACACTAGAATAGTAGAATAATTGATCGATTAAATTTTAAAATTGAGCATGGTCTAAGGTAGAATATGTGAATATTCAGAGTACAATTTCATATTTTAAAGGTGAAATATGTTTCTGTGATGTGGTGTGAACTATGTGGCACCGGAGATATGGGCCGGCGTAGGTGCTACGACAAAAGGCGGATGTGTACAACTTTGGCATGGTGATAATTGAGATGGTAACAGGTCACCAACCAAGTTGGCCGGTAAAGGCGAGGGGAGAAGGAGGTTTATATGGTGGATTGGGCGTGGGAGAAGATAGGTTCAGGTCAAGCCTCTTAGATACTTGATCAACGGACAGGCTTTGGATCGCAAGGGAAGGAGATGGGCAAGGTGAAGGCGCTCCTTGAAATCGCGTGGCAGTGCATGGATAGTGCACAAAAGAATCTGCCTACGATGGAGGAGGTGGTGACAATGTTGAAAAAAATCTGAGAATGCGAATTGGGATGATGCGTGCTCACCAACTGGTGAGTTAGTGAGTATGACCTTTGCGTCGGTGGTGAGATGTGACTGCCTGCGAATCTGATAGTGCTCTCTGCTTGTGCTTCCAATTAATGATGGCCTAATGTTCCTACCATTCCTTTATTCATCAGACAAGCCAAGCTTGAGATCGTTCCTGTGGGTAGCATGTACGTCCGGGTACATGTCGTACTGGATCATTAAAACTGCTAATTGATATGGTTGTTAATTGACCAGTGGTCATCTGATTCTATCGTATGGTGTGATCTCAATTAAAACTACACATGGTTGGATGATCTGCATGAACGAAATTTAGGCTCA
The DNA here is from genome assembly GCA_036936925.1 of Cenchrus fungigraminus. Taxonomy (NCBI): domain Eukaryota; kingdom Viridiplantae; phylum Streptophyta; class Magnoliopsida; order Poales; family Poaceae; genus Cenchrus; species Cenchrus fungigraminus. Next base: position 36,310,707 of record CM072780.1, on the reverse strand, counting down.
TGGTTGGATGATCTGATTTAATGACCCATGTTACTCTTGGGTCGACAATTTACGCTTGTGATTCCTAATGTGAGAATTGGGATAACAAAAACTTAAGTAGTCTTGCTATATTGATAGTGTGACCCCAATTTTATTGTAATATGCAGACAAAATCACATTGTTAATATGCTATATAAATGCTATGCTATTTGTTGTTAAATTCGTAGGAATTGAATTGTCGTGTGCCAGGAACATTGCCGATAAAGAGGTAATTATGTAAAGATAATATTGCTCTGGTTTTTTCTCAGTAGTGTCCCATGACTGGTTACATTATGATTGTGCAACATCAACTCATCGGCTTCTTTCTTTTTCTTGGAGGGAAAACAAAAAAAAAGTATATGGAAATTAGTAAATCACTATATTTAGGTTGCATCTGATTAGCCTGAGAAAGTGCGCACATGGCAGATCTATTATCTATTCTAATTTATAGAATTATAAACATGTTCTTTTATTTATATGAGATTTTTTTTAAAATGTTTGCTTTACAGCAGGGCCACCATTCCCTTTATTCAAATATTTGACTTTCTGATACAAAATATGTTATATATTAGTGGTATTGTCACTGAATTTCTTCTTACCTTTATTAATTGAATTGGGTAGACTTTTCATTTTGCATTCTGAATAGTGACCACCTTTTTTGATGTGACACTGCTTCCTTTAGCTCTAATGTTCCTTCCCAAGAGCTATTGTGTGCTACACTAGCTTTATAGGTTATAGCTAAATCCAATAACACATGCCACATGTGTACTTCCTGCCACCAAGAATAGGAGTTTATAATGAGAAGTCAAACCAGGTTAACAATGTCTTATAATTAATTTCTCCTTTCTACATTAGATAAATGTTACATTCTTCAGTGTGTTCCGTTTCTTGGGCTAAGCAATAAATTGTTGTAAACTTGGTGTTGTGAGTGATGCTATGTTGTTCAAGATGCTAAACTTCTTTCTTCAGGGATGTAGATAATGAAGTAAAATAATTGCATATTTGCGAAAAATAATAAGTAATATCATAAGAATGACAAGTTGATGGATCCACAAGTATTTTAAGATTTCTCTAAAATATGTGCGTGTCGCACGTACACTTTACTAGTTGGAATAACTGCATCAATGAATGGGTAGGTATTGAGTTTGTTTGGTCAGTCTTTTCTTTTAAATGTTCAAGAAGTTCGTTGTCAGTTGGACTGAAACGAGTACTAATAGGCAAGGGTAGCCATTTCAGTCCAATTGATAATGAACTTCTTGAACATTTAAAAGAAAAGATGGACCAAACAAACTCAATGTCCTACCCATTCATTGACACATTTATTCCAATATCTATGGTAAGGAGAATCAGCTCGGCCCTCAGTTTTCTTGTTCTTAGGTGTGTACTGAATCTCTTTTTCTCTGTCAGCTAGTTGTTCTATGATGGTTTCAATCTCTTTGGAGATCCTAAGAGAGTCCTCCCCGAGACGAGACATCCAGATCTTCTAAAATAACATTAAGATGTTCTTGTAGAAATAAATTCATCCTTGGAGAAAACTCATCTCGATCTGAAAAATAAACTCATCTCAGTCTATAAAAAAACCTGAATCCCTTAAACCCAAGTGTATGAGTACAGTAAAACGACCACCACACGCCACAAAACCCGGTTGTGTGCTACCTACATAAACTCTGTAAGAGCATGGTTGTCCTAACTGAACCTATCGATCCATAAAACGATGCAAATTGGAAACTAACTGAATCTAACACCTATGAATTGTGCAAACGCTAACAATCGTGGCAGAATCCAGATGTCCCTTCAACGGTCTGCAACTCCGAAATAGTATCTTCAATCTACCAATTCATAAAACGATGGACCTATCAATCCTATCAATTGTGTACCTTGACAAAAATCCATAAAACGAGTGGCTCAAAGCACATCCAGAAGCTACTAAAATACAAAACCTACTGTAAGACGATGCAAATTGAAAACTAACTGAATCTAACATGAATTGTCTATAGCCTATCAACTTCTAACACCTATCGAAGTGCAAATCTAAAGATACGATAATGAAATCCAAATCTATCATATATGCACATCAATCCTCCAAATCTCCAAATCTAGATATCCCCAACCCTAGTAAGATAGGACAAAATATAGCGGCTCAAACCAGAGGACCAACCTCGTCATGCTGTATCATCCTCTTGTTGTTGGGATGTGACGCCGCAACCATCTTCCCCTCACCGCTAGGATCCGCCATTCATACCACGAACTATTGCAGATCTGCGTAGCGGGAGTCAAAAGTCTTTGCGAAGTATGAGTGAAGTGTCTTGTCAGTCATTCGATACGTAATTATAGACTCAACTGAAACTTACATGTGGGACCTGGTCACAGTAAAGAATTCGCATGACTTATTAGCTGAGTTTCCCATAAAACACGCACAACCAAGAAGTGGTGCAGTGGTAAACAACACAGCCTTGTTCCTTTAGGTCCCTGATTCGAACCCATGCCATGGCAAATTATTTTTGCAACATTTCGTGACCTAGCCTCCGCTGATCTGGCGAAAATGCTTACACGTGGGACCATGGAACTATTTATGACGACTTGGAACACTCTATTTTCGAAAAAATGCTTACATGTAGGACCCAACTGAATTTTATGACGACTTGGAACACTCTATTTTAAAATAATGCTTGCATGTGGGACCAAAGTTGGTTTATGACACCGCTGACATGGCGAAAATGCTTACATGTGGGACCCTGCAAAATTTTATGACGACTTGAAACACTCTATTTTCGAAAAAATGCTTACATGTGGGACCCAACTGAATTTTATGACGACTTGGAACACTCTGTTTTTAAAATAATACTTACATGTGGGACCAAAGTTGGTTTATGACGCTATTGTGGAGCTTATGTCGTCACAAAACAAGCATGGAACAGGGAACGCTCGGCTACAGTGGCAACCGTTTTGACAAAAGTTTTTTTGTCACTAAATTTGCTCGGAAGTGAAATATTATGACGAGATCAGCCAGGAACGTCATAAATCAATGACGCTAAAATGTGGTTGCGTCACTAATCAACGATTTTCTTCTAGTGAGCTCAAAACGTCTCTGTATGAAATGAACCTAACCATCGGATGAACCGCTGCTTGGACCATCGGTTCCGGTGCTTATGGCCTCTGAGCCAAATCCTTTCTATCTTACTTCTTCAATCTATCGGATAGACCGACGGCTCCCAGCAATGGATCGTCGGTTCATCCGGCGCCTTCTTGCTTCGCTGCTTCACTTCTGGTATTCATCCGGTGCATCTAAAAAACTGACCGTCGGTTCATCTGACGGTGCATGTTGGCTTGAGTCTTCATTCCAGCATATCATATCCTCCGACGCTTGTTCCAAGGTACCGTCGGTTCATCCGACGACGTCTTGTGCTTCTCTTTGCTTCCTCGGTTTAGACCATCGAAGTATATACAATTTTCTCATTTTGGTATGTGACATTTTTGCATCCTTAGGACCTAGATATGTCTACAAAGACATGCTCAACAATATGATTAGTCATATTGGTCATATTGTCATGAATCACCAAAACCAAACTCGAACAAATAATATATGAGACCATATTCTACACAGCACGTAGTTTTCAAGCGACCACGCACCATATCACCGACGAGCAACACAAGCAGTTCCCTTCTCTTCTTCCTTGCCACCCATCTCGTCACAAAGTAACGTCGTGCAACACCCCGTCGCCTTTCGCCGCTGTCGGAATACCTCGTGTTGAAGCCGGAAGCCCTGAAAGCCACACGGACGACGGAGAGCGAAATCGTGTCGGTGCACATAGCGCTCACGCACGGCTCTCCCAGACTCCCACGGCGCAGCTGCCGGATCCCCCCCCGGCCAGCCCTCTCCACAAATATATATACTACGCCATATATTGCAGACGAATAAGAGCTCTTTTACGGTGGACCATACCACCATATACCACTGTTGGAAAAGGACTAGTATGAAATGATCAGACAGCTGAGATTAATTATATACCACCACAACTTACACCTGTGGTATAGGGTGGTATACATAGGTGGTATAGGGGTATTATTGGAAGTTTTATCTCGGTGGCATAAATGAAATATATGATTTCTTCATTTCAAATTTTTTCATTTCCCTCTAGTGATATGACCAATTTTTTTAAAAAAATTTCAAACGGAAATTTGCATTTCAAATTTCAAAAATGAAAATTTTCAATTTTTTTCATTTCAAATTTCAAAAATGAAAATTTTCAAAATTTTCATTTCAAATTTTCGTGGTGTATTTCAATTTTTTTATTTCCCTTTGGTGGTATGGCCAAATTTTTTCAAATTTCAATTCAAATTTCAAAATTGAATTTTTTGTTTAATTTTTCCCATTTCCCTCTGGTGGTATGGCCAAATTTTTCAAAATTCAAAAACAAAAATATTCAATTCAAATTTCAAAAACAAAATTTTTTCATTTCAAATTTTCCTTGTGGCATAAACGATTTTTTTCTTAGCCCAAGGTTGTCAAATTTATTAAAAGATTGCAAATATTACCTATTTACTCTTAAAAAAATAGTCATATACCGGTCATCGTAAAAGAGCCCGACGAATAAAACGCACGGGATTTTCGAGTTGATTGTGAAGAGAGAAGAAGAGAGGCTGATTGGGTTGTCGTTGACGTGTTACTCGTCCTGGCCACGATCCTCCTCTTGATTGTTTTGGTTTGATAAAATACATATTTGTTCCAATCATATTGCCTACAGCTGACACGATTTTTTTTTTCGTGTCGCAGGCTTCCCCTGCGTGGACACTGGTCCAATGCAATCACTAACGAGTTTCTCTGTTTTTTTCCCCTTCTTGAAATGTAGTAATTTGGGAGATGAGTCCTGGCATGCTACTCGAAACGAAAAGGAAAGGTTTTGGTAACCATTATTCGACCCAGAAAGAGAAGTCACGAGCAATACTCATCACTAAGCAGAGCAGGGATGATATCATCTATATGGAAATGATTTGCTGGTCGAACCGAAATTTTGCCGATCATTCCAACAGCATCTGCATTGTCTGCATTTATTTCCTGACGACCGTGACGCAATTCGCTCGGAGAAATAGAATGATCGCGACCTACTTCTACTAGTACGCTACGGAAACGGAACTGCGTGTGGCCATGTGCTACTCCCTGTTGCCACAAGCACGGTGCACGACATTAGTTCGGTCGGTCGGGACACATTGACACAACCATTGACACCGTTCCCGCCTTTTTTTTTTCTGCGAAAGAAAAAACAACAGTGATTGCTTCAGCTGTTCAGCATGTTGCTGCTGTGTCCTGTGTGCATCGGGCAGACGGCCGGCCGTCTGTAACCGCTCCGTCCGTCTGTTACTGCAATGCTGCGTGTCGCGGAAGGAGACGCCCGCAACGCCGCCGTCGGGTATCTTCTGAGGATTCACCTTTCACGAACACGCATGGCGAAAGTGCACATGATTGGTGTGACACTCACACATACTCCCTCCGTCCCTTATTATCTGTCGTTATAGCTACAGCGTCAAGTCCCGTTTTAAGTGTCGTTCGCTATGAGGTCTAGCTCTGCACAGCTACCGCACCAGCACCTGTGTCCCGGCCTCACATCAGTACTAGTACATGCACCCAACATTTTCTACCAAAGCTGAGATGGCGAGTGAAATACCAAAGCGGAGATGAACATTGAATGCTGCTTTGTGTAGTGTAAAAGATATGTGGTGTAGCGCTTGCATTTTCACAGCAAAAGGTGAATGATTGCTATGCAGGTTCACCTTGTTTCCTGTGTCCGGTAGGGGTGTGCAGTGGCGGAGCTAGAAACGAACCAAAGAGGGGGCCAAATTACTCAATTTTCTGTAGTAATTACACTGTTAGCTATGTACAATGCAAAGCAAATGATTATTAAATTATGATTATCATCCCTAAGCATCTCCAGTTCTGTATCCAAATGAAAATGAAAGTTAGTAGACATCTCGGTTGTCAACATACTATATGATATTCAGATTGACACTCTTTGCATAAGCAGCTAGCTTAATCGCACTGCACAACTGGTGGTTTTAGCTGTCAAGGAAGGGTCAGGCAAAGTGAAAGAGTCATGTACTTCATTGCTTCGGTTTGAGAAGAAGAGCACAAGCCGAGTTAAATGATGTGCTGGTTACTTGTAGTGTTAAAATGCTTTATTTGCATGTAGTTTGTTTGTGCTAATGGACTGCAACTACGTCTTAATGAAAATTTTGTATAAAGCAAGGGGGGGCTATGGCCCTCTTTGGTCCACACTTAGCTCCGCCTATGGGGGTGTGCAGGGTCACCTTGTTTCCTGTGTCCGGTTATCGACGACAGATAATAAGGGACGGAGGGAGTATATAACATACCAAAATTCTTGTCCCCGTGATATTTCCTTGGCACGGGAAAGGCAAAGCCTTCCAAAGCGAAGCGAGATATTCGCAGATGATCGATAGGTTTGGCCGGCCGGGCCTATCAGCTGGCGGGAACCTTAATAACATGTAACTTTTCGCGTGACGTCGTTCTTGATCCGGTGCTTCGACAGTCCCCACGCGGCTGCACCTGTACCCAACATGGGGAACGAACATACACATAAGCGAGTGCCATGCGCGGCGCGTGTCGGTGTTAGATCCGGCAACTTACGGGTGTCTGAGGTAGTTGATGGTGGAGCTCATTGACATCATGAACTCAATGGTGAGACATTTAAACAGGTTTGGCCGCAATGTGCGTAATACCTTACTTCATGTATGTTGCGTATCGCTTGATTGATTGTGTACGTGATTGTTGGAGGGGTTCCCTGCCCGCCTTATATGTCCAGAAGGGGAGGGGGGGCAGGATTACAAGTCGGTTGGGTACATAATTATCAGTGTATGCTTTTCTATTTCTAGTAGTGATCCTGTATTCCATGTAGAGTACACCATCTTGTACCGTGGTTTATATGTCAAAGTAGTCTCGGTGTCCAGTCTAATGTACAAGCATGGTCAACCTCAATGGTGGGTCCATAGATGTATGTTCGACAGTGCACACGCTGGCCGGCCAGACATTTGACTATCTCCTTTCAAACCATCTCAAAATCCTTTCATAAATAGATAAACCACCCTATTTCTGTTTGGGCCACTCCCCCCTTTCTTATAGCCCACCCCACCTTTCGGGCTGACCCGCCTAAGATCCCCTTTTCCGTCCCGCATGGCCTCTGGCAGACCGCAGTCCAACGGGCCTAGTCACGACGCCCAGACGTTGTTTCCCTCCCACTCCCACGACGCCAGGCGCAGCCCCTACTCGATCCATCCCTCCTGGCCATCTCTAGTCCGTGTGAGCGAATGGGCTTGTAGTCCAATGGTAGGACGGTCTAGTGGGACGCTACCCATCAGGGTTCAAATCCTGGTGCTCGCACCTTTTCCTAGATTTTCCAGGATTTACCGGCGTTATTATGCACTAAGTGGTAAGCGACGTTCCCGTCGACGACGAGGTGCCAATGGTGACTTCGGGAATCTCCAGATCTGCCGGTGCTCAGTCCTTCGGAGGTGCTCATAGGGGTAGGGTTTGCGTACGTGTATTCATAGGGGTGAGTGTGCGTGCGCATTGTGAGCGTCTGCGTTGTAATGTGTAATTTAAAAAAAATCTCTAGTTCGGTGACGAGCGCACCGCAACCGCAATACTTGGGCCACATGCCCATCACCCTTGTCAGAGACCCCTCTCACAACTGCCCAGACAACAAAAGATAGAGATCGAGTTCCTCTAAAAGAAGACACCCCGGGCGGGAGGCGATAAAGTCAGTCGCGTGTCGGCAGCGAGGCGCATCGGTGAATTAATCCTAGCGCACGCATCACCTTCTCTTCTTCCCTGCCATCTCGTCGCAGAATGACGACGCACAACGCCCCGTGTACGTGAAAGCCACGGACGGACGGAGAGCGTGCCGGTGCACGTAGCGCTCACGCACGGCTCTCTCGGACTCTCTCAGGCACGGTAGCGGTAGCGGCGCAGCAGCGGCGCCGGGCGTTGCGAGACGAAGATGGGAGTAATGGGAGGTGGTTCTGCGCTGTTTTCTGGGCGGTTTGACGTTGATCGCGGACAGGAACCCCGCCTCGGCCCTCTCCACAAATATATACGGTATATGTACGCCGTTCCAGACCAATAACAACGCACGGGATTTTCAAGTTGATTGTGACTTAGCTTGTGAGGAGGAACAAGACTACAAGAGGCTGGCTGATGATGATGGGTTCTCGTTGACGTGTTACTCGCCCTGGCCACGATATCCTCCTCTTAATTTGTTTAGATTCGATCAAATCCATAGTACTGGTTCTAAATTGCCTACTACAGCTAGCTGACACACAAAAAAATGTCGTGTCGCATGGGCTTGAGGGCTTCCCTGCGTGTCACTGGTCCGATCACTAATAACGAGTTTTCTCTCTCTTCTTCTTGAAATGTACAGTAATTTGAGAGATGTGTTCCTGTCATGCTATTCGAGACGAAAAGGAAAGGTTTCGGTCACCATTATTCCACCCAGAAAAGAAAAAGTTACGACCCTCATTACTAAGGAGGAGAGCAGGGATGAAAACGATCGGAAACAGTTGATAACGATATAATCTATTGAGTAAAATGCGCTGGCGGTTCTCAAACTTGTCGCGCTGTGTCAAGCCGGTCCTTGAACTCGCAAAACGACCAACCAGGTCCCTAAACTCCGTTCGGGTCTCATTTTGGTCCCAAACGGGTGGCAAAGCACGAGATTTGCTGACGTGGCTGCCACCGTGTCACCAATGTGGCTCCAAAAGTGGGGGGACGACGAGCCGCACCCGTCCTCCAGCTCCCTTCGTCAGCCTCTCCTCCATCCACCTCCGTCGCCCTCCCCTCCAGCTTCCTGCTCCCCTCTAACTCTCTGTGCTAGCCTCCCCTCCATCCTCATCCGCCAGCCACCCCTGCCTCCCTCTGTGAAGAGCCGCGTCGGCGCCGCTGAGCTGCGCCGCCCCCGTCCTCCTCCACCGCCGGCCAGGGGCGCGACGCGCGGGCGAGCTCATCGCCCTCCCCGACGGCTGCCTCCCCGGTGTCCTCCCTGACGGCTCCCTCCCCATCGGCTCCCTCCTCGGTGCGCCCTCCCAGCGCTCCCTCATCGATGCGCCAAATCCGCCACCCGCCCACGAGCGCGGTCGCCCCCATGGCGACGAGCTCCTCCGCTTCCACTGCGCCACCCTCGCATGCGAGCTCAGCCTCAACGGCGCAGCTGGCGCAGCTGGAGGCGTCGCTCTTCCTCCGGAGGCTGCTGCACGAGGTGAGCGTCGAGTGCAGGCTGGGCGCTTACGGGCCTGCCTTGCTCTCGCTCTTCTTCTCCGAGGTGCTGCACGAAGAGGCCCAGCCGGCGCGCGTGCTCTCGGAGCTCGCCATCGCCTGGATTCAGCCGACCGCCGTGCTCTCATCGTCTCGCCGTCGTGGCTCCGCACACCGCCTCGTCGCGCCCGTGCCGTTGCTCGAGGGGAAGGGCGGGGAGCGCCAGCGTGCGCGCGAGCAGAGGAGAAGGCTTGTGCGCCACCGCTCGCCGTTGCCTGCCCCTGTGCCTCGCGGTCGCCGTGCCCCGCATCGGGTCAGCGTGTTCGTGATGGGACGGATGCCGCCGGGGCCGTCGCGGGTGGAGAGGCCCGACGAGCTAGGCCATGGCCAGGAGGGCAGTCTGGCCACTTAGATAGCCACGTCATACCGGTATCGTGGGTCCAAACCCGTTTGGGACCAAAATGAGACCCGAACGGAGTTTAGGGACCCGTTTGGTCGTTTTGAGAGTTCGGGGACTGGCTTGACACAGCGCGACAAGTTTGAGGACCGCCAGCGCATTTTACTCTAATCTATTCGAAACAATTGATGATGCATGGTTAATTAAATTTTTTTGCTGATTTCACTATTAAATGGCGACACATCCTTCCAACTGCAGCTGCACTGTGTCCATTTATTTCCTGACGACGGTGACGCGATTCGCTCCTAGAAATAGAATGGTCGCGACCTACTAGTATATATGATACGGAACTGCATCTATGTACGTATGTGCTACTCCCCTGTTGCCACAAATATGAACGGTGCACGACATTTACTTCGAGCATCGTAACCATGACACCGTTCCTGTTTCGTTTTCTTTTTTTTTTGAAAGAAAAAACAACGGTGATTGCTTCGCCTATCAGCTGCTGGTAATCTTTTATACTAATAAAGTTGTTAACACATCCAACTTTTCGCCGACGTCGTCCTTGGTCGGGTGCTCCGGTCCCCCTGTGGCTGTACGTGTACCCGGCCGGGTGGAACGTACGAGACTGCCGTGTGCGACGCGCCCGCCGGCCGACCAGACGTGAGCACGAAGGCATATGACGACCGCGCGCGCGGTGCGCCAAAAAAAGGTCCCGGCGCGGCGCGCGGCGCCGCCACCAGCAGCAGCAGCAGGGACGGACAGCGTGACCATTTTGATTTCAAGCGGCCAAGTACTCTTCTATGCCGATATACGAACCGTGGTGGTAGTAGAAGAGTAGTAAACGCGGGAAATTCCGCCCCCGCGGCTTCAATGCCGATACGAACCGTGCGCGCCCCGCGACCCGCCCGTCACTGATTGGCGGCTTGACCTGGCTTGTTCTCTTCTCTCTCTCGGTGGTCTCTCCAATCTCGGTGGTCCATCCGCCGACTCCACCCCGTCCCGTCAGCCTGCATGCCCAATTAATGCTGGCGAATGCTGCATGCAACCACGGGCGCCCCAGCCGACCCCCAACCCATCGACCGGCCGGCCGGCGGGTGAGTGGCTAGCCTCTCGTCGTCGGCCCGTCGTCCTGCTGCCCCCCTACTCTACCCACAGGCCCTCGGCCGCAACCGCAAGTGCCACGTGCTCTCGGCGACTCGGTTTAATTTACCCTCAAGTAGGCCACCGCCGACGACTTCGCTGCCCTCACGGGCGCGGCGGTGAGGGCACGGGCCACGGGGGCACCTGCGCGCGCGAACGGCCGCCCCCGCGACACGGACACGTGACTCCGCCGCGCCCGGCTACGCAAGGGAGTCGCGTGCGCTACCGCCGCCGGCAAGAGCCCGCCCGCCCAACCCGCTGCTGCTTCGTGTTTCGCGTGCCCCCCTGCTACTGTACCTCCCAGTTTCCTCGTTCATTCACCTCCTGCGCCAGTCCCAGGAATCGACACGACGCGACAACCGTCGCGATCCCGTCGGGTTTCCGTCGTGCAGTGGAGCCCGACGCCATAACTCCACAGCTGCTGGGGGCAGCCGCCGGGCCGGTCCTCGACGTGTCCCTGTTCCCCCCGCGTTCTTGCTTCGTGCCGCACGCTCTCGCCCTCCCGTCTCTTGGCAACCAAGTTTGCATGTATAAAGCCATGCCGGGCCGATGCAGCGCGCATGACCAGAACCAGACAGACACCGAAACCGCCGCTCGTGTATCCCCCCACGGCTCCCTCAGCGGCTTCGTGCAGGACAAGCACTCTGCCGCCGCAGGACAGAGCAGAGCGCAGGACTGGCTGGCCACTGAGAGGAAGAAGCTAAGAGACGGACACAGAGGATAGATAAACCCATCCAGCGGGGAGCAGAACACTCCGACATGGGTGCCGCGTTCCTGGCGTCCTGGCCGTGGGACAACCTCGGCTTCTACAAGGTACGCCGCCCCCCTTGGCCCGCCGCGCCGCGAGGTTTTTGTAATTTCCTCTTCGATCGACCTTCCCATGTGCTGATCGATGTGCTCCTTCTCGCGCACGCAGTACGTGCTGTACGGGCCGCTGGTGGGCAAGGCGGTGGCGTCGCGGGCGTGGGAGGCCGCGAGCCCCGACCGGTGGATCCTCCTCCTGCTCGTGCTCTTCGGCCTCCGCGCGCTCACCTACCAGCTCTGGAGCTCCTTCAGCAACATGCTCTTCGCCACGCGCCGCCGCCGCATCGTCCGCGACGGCGTCGACTTCGAGCAGATCGACAAGGAGTGGGACTGGTACGAATAATCACGAGTGCTCGTTCGATCGGTGGTTACTGCCGCTAAGACTACTAAACAACCGGCGGACCCCGGCCGCCTGCATGCGCGCATGCAGGGACAACTTCTTGATCCTGCAGGCCCTGATGGCGGCCACGGCGCTGTACGCGTCCCCGTCGCTGCGCCACCTCCCGCTCTGGGACGCCCGCGGCTTCGCCGTGGCGCTCCTCCTCCACGCCGCGGCCACCGAGCCGCTCTTCTACGCGGCGCACCGGGCGTTCCACTCCAGCGGCGGCCTCTACGCCGGCTACCACTCGCGGCACCACGCGAGCCGGGTGCCCACCCCGTTCACGGCCGGGCCCGCGACCCCGCTGGAGGGCGTCGCCCTGGGCGCGGCCGTGGCGCTGCCCCTCGCGGGCGCCTGCGCCGCGGGGTGCGGCTCCGTCGCGCTGGCCTTCGCCTACGTGCTCGCCTTCGACAACCTCCGCGCCATGGGGCACTGCAACGTCGAGGTCTTCCCCAGCTCCCTCTTCCAGGCGATCCCGGCCCTCAGATACCTTATCTACGCCCCTACGTACGTGACTCTCTCTCTATCTCTCTCCCACACATCTTCTTTTGGTCCGGCGTGGTCGTCGCAAATCGCAACTGCAAACCATGCATTCCCATTCTCGCTTGAGAGCCAAGAGGAAGGAGAAATATCTCGATCGATGGAGTGGCGGTTGCATTCGATGCGCACATACTGGATGCAGCAATGAAGGATGCCACTAGCTAGCTGCATGATGCGTACATGCAACCGGACACGCGTTAATGCATGGAGTACTCAAAGGGATCCTCTCTCATTTGCTGATCCTTGAACTCACTGATTAGTGAGTTGTGCTTTAATTTTGTCTAAATAATTGTTGCATGATCATTTTGGGGCTAGTTAGCTAGCTCTGTCTGGAGGACAACGAGCTAATTAAGCATGCGTATGGAGGACTCCAACTGAATACAATACATGCCAAAAAGTAGCTGTCAGCCAATTAACCACGACGACTTGCAACTGCTTGAAGTGTACATGATGAACCCGTACCGTACCGGACATGCAGCTCCGCAGCTTGCTTTCATTTAGCGGCTCATCATCAGCGCGGCCAGCTTCCTAATGATAACCACCTTGCCCCATATATATAGTACACTCCAGAATCACGTGCTCAAAGATAACTGGATGCGTAAGTGTTTACAAAAACTTTTCGCATACGAGTGCAACTTTGCACGACAAATCTAATGAGCCTAATCAATTCATGATTCATTACAGTAATGCTACAGTACCATCCTCTAATTATATGATTGAAGACATAATTTGGTTAGTCTCGCTAATTACTACAGAGGTTGGGAATGTAATTTTGTAAACTAACCTTATATTACCTTTAATTGTCAGTCAAGTGAAAAAATTAACAAACACGCGTTAAACTCTGATTCTGCCGAGGGGGTTCTCTGATGCGACCCGGAGCTAGCTGTCGTGTCCCGATGCTGATGCTGATGATGCCGTACTGTCGCTCTCGTGCAGATACCACACGATCCACCACACCAAGAGGGAGGCCAACTTCTGCCTGTTCATGCCGCTGTTCGATCTGCTGGGTGGCACGCTCGACGACCAGTCGTGGGAGATGCAGAAGCAAACGAGCGCAGGTACGTACTGCATGTGTAACAGTTAGTTTACAGTAGCTGCACGCGTCGTGCTAGCTCTCCATGGGATATTTTTTTGGTCATTGAGATCGAATTGACATGTCACCAAACTAACTATGGAGTTTTAAAAAGAGTAGGCCGGCACTGCCCCCACCAATAGTCCGCGACGACGACCTTCAAACAATGCACTGCGTCTGTGTAGCACTAGCTAGCACATGAGTAGTTGCATGCACTTACAGTCATTTATTAAAATTTTAACTTCTGGAAATGCCATCCAATGCTCTTACAACAACCACGTCTCTTGTTATAACTTTCACAAATCACAAACTACTAGTTTTTTTTACGCTAAAAGCAAGACTTCATTAATTGAGAATGGTTACATCATTGGATAAAAACTGAACAATAAACCTAGGGGGAAAGAAGAAAATACAGAATGGTTACAGGTTACATCATTGAAATAAACTACAGCAACGCAACGTTTTATGTTGGCACATGATATATGCATGAAATCCTCCAAAAAAAGAACATGATATATGCATGCATGCACCGCTCCCAGAGGAAATTCCTTGCACCGATGGTTCTTTGGTTCACCAAAAGTGTGCCCGGTGGTAGAGCAGTACATAGCACCACCGCGCGCGTTTAAAGCGCGACCACAAAGCACGCCTTTATTAGCTGATAGAAAACAATATTAAAGTCTGAATTTTAATTCCAAAACGGGCTACCTAGTACCACCTGCTGATTGATTGCCCTGAGAGTTCACACCAGCAGAAGTTTCTAGTTTGACGACGTGCGTGAGATCGAATAATGGAAATCCTGATCAGTAGCACCGGCACGGCGGCACGTCCTGATTGCGCGACGCACGCAGCCGCGCAGTCGATTCCTCGCCGGACAGCGCGCCAGCGCCGATCGAGAGGCCGGGAGACGTGCTCGATCCTCCTCAACGGCCAGAAGCTAGACAGGAGCCACTGCTGCTGGGCCTGCGCGTCGTTGCTGAATAATCCCCGGTCAATGTCCGGCGGATCCGATGGGACGCGCCATCGGCCGCGCATTCAAGGCGCTAGCTATAGCTAGCCTGGTGAGGTGAGTGACCTGACGGGCGCGCGCGCGCGTCGTCGTCCTCTCGCCGCCGTGCGCCACCTGCGCCACCCACCCAACAGCAATCAGTTCGGTTCGTCCCCTGATTCCCAATTGACCCGGCCGCCGACCTGGTATGGCCACGGTGTTGGCGGCTGGGGACGGCCCGCCGGCGCGGCGAGCACGTGTACCTTTCGGGCAACGCGGCGACGTGGCTGGATGCGCAAGTGGCGAGGTCCATCAACCAATGCAACCAGCAGGTGCGCAAGTGGCGAGCAGCGGCCAACCGTCGGGTCAGCGACGTGCGCGCGCCCGTGCGTCGTCGTACGTCCTCGTTCAGGTGTCACCGCCGGATCGGAGCGACATGGTGATCGAGATCGCCGCCACTCCTGTAGCTAGTACATCAGTGTACTAGCTGCCATGGATGTCACAGCAGAATCAGTTAGGAGAGCGAACGGAACGGAATATGGCCCTGACTGACGACGCTAATAATTTGCAGGGGTGGACGAGGTGCCGGACTTCGTGTTCCTGGCGCACGCGGTGGACGTGATGCAGTCTCTGCACATGCCCTTCGTGCTTCGGACCTTCGCCTCCATGCCCTTCTCCGTGCAGCTCTTCCTGCTGCCCATGTGGCCCTTCGCCTTCCTCGTCATGCTCGCCATGTGGGTCTGGTCCAAGACCTTCGTCATCTCCTGCTACAACCTCCGCGGACGGCTGCACCAGATGTGGGCCGTCCCGAGATACGGCTTCCAGGTCGGCACTCTGTTTTGTTTGCTGCTCGTGCTCGATCGATCAGGTGTTCCAACTTCTAACGATCTTCAATGTCCGTGTGTGCTGCCTGCAGTACTTCTTGCCGTTTGCCAAGGACGGCATCAACAAGCAGATCGAGCTCGCCATCCTGAGGGCCGACAAGATGGGCGTCAAGGTCCTCAGCCTCGCAGCACTCAACAAGGTAATAACTTGATCGTTGCAGGTTTCGTGCCATTTAATTCGCCAGCAACTTGTGTTCAATCATGGAGAACGTCGTCGTACGTGCGCTTGCAGAACGAGGCGCTGAACGGCGGCGGCACCCTGTTCGTGAACAAGCACCCGGACCTGCGCGTGCGCGTGGTCCACGGCAACACGCTCACGGCGGCGGTGATCCTGAACGAGATCCCCAAGGGCACGGCGGAGGTGTTCATGACCGGCGCCACCTCCAAGCTCGGCCGCGCCATCGCGCTCTACCTCTGCAGGAAGCGGGTCCGCGTGATGATGATGACGCTGTCGTCGGAGCGGTTCCAGCGGATCCAGAAGGAGGCGCCGCCCGAGTTCCAGCAGTACCTGGTGCAGGTGACCAAGTACCGGTCGGCGCAGCACTGCCGGGCGTGGATCGTCGGCAAGTGGCTGTCGCCGCGGGAGCAGAGGTGGGCGCCGCCGGGCACGCACTTCCACCAGTTCGTCGTGCCGCCCATCATCGGCTTCCGACGGGACTGCACCTACGGCAAGCTCGCGGCGATGCGGCTGCCCAAGGACGTGCAGGGCCTGGGCACCTGCGAGTACTCGCTGGAGCGCGGCGTCGTGCACGCGTGCCACGCCGGAGGGGTCGTGCACTTCCTCGAAGGGTACACGCACCACGAGGTGGGCGCCATCGACGTCGACCGCATCGACGTCGTCTGGGAGGCCGCGCTCAGGCACGGGCTCCGGCCCGCATGAGGACGGAGGATCCATCCGATTTCTTTGCTTCTGGACGGGCCGGACGGAAACGGCCTTGCTTTACCTTTCCTTCTTCCTTTGTGTTCAAAACAAAGTTCATCATGATCGATCATCGTCGGGTGTGGTTTATTGGTTGGTGGGTTCCTGGCCATTCGATTTGCTGTTTCAATTTTCCTTTTCTTTGTTTCAGAAGAAGAAGAAGAAAAATATGCATACTGTAAACTATACACATACTACAATACATGAGAAAATATATAATGTTGAAAACATAGGAAGGTGAAAGCAGACATGATATGTGTTGTGTATACTCCATGTACAATATATCAGAAAAATGGAACGTCATCTGCAAAAATCCTTCTTGGGTCGCTTCACCGCCCGAAATTTCTTCTTAGGTCAGCGAGCGAGCCCAAACCGACAGCCCAACTCCACGCCTCCAGGCTCGCCGGATTCATGCCCACAGCAGCCCGCGTAGCCATACCCCTACGGTGGCAGCCGCCGACCGCCGCGCCGGCCGTCCTCGCCTCTGCACCGCCGCCCGCAGGCGCCGGCTCAGCTCGGCGCTTTCCCACACCACTCCAGGGGGACCGCTCCTGCCGGTTCGTACTCTTTCGCGCGTTGTGAGAATGTTGTACTCCCAACATTCTCGAAAGCACCATGTGTCTACGTGTGTTTCTGAATGTCTGATAATGGAATCGTAAGTGAACATGGCTATTGGCAAGTCAATTTCACGCCAGAAGGTTTCTCTGTGTCAGAACTCGCAACTTCTGTCACATTCCTTTTTCTTCATTTCAGCATTTCATTCCGTTTGCTGAGGATCATTTAGTTCAAGTTCAGCCATCCCAATTACTTCTCTGATTAGGGGACGGGAGGTAGCTGAAACCATCTTTATTTTTGAAAAACATATGGTTAAATAGTTCAAAATCCTGCTAATAGCTAGTATGCTCCACGCCCCATGACGACTCCTGTAATGATTACATTGCTGTTTTAGTGGCAGTTAGTAGCACTAAGAATGCAAAACCTAATGTCATTTTTGCTTTGGCATGTGATTTTTGTTTGGATCTATGCAGTTATCAGGACATCAACTCATCAGGGAAAGCTTAGGCTGTAATGTGATCTTTCCCTTTTGAAACATTGTGGGTGTAAGCTAGTTCATATTTGGGATAAGAAGAAATGGCTGAAGGTGACGAATTTTGGTAGAAAAAGGGGATCATAACTTGATGTTTGCGTGTGCTTCAGGGGTGGGGGTGTCTATTCATTATTCTCCATGTTTAATTGGAGTTACAAACAGTAGGCTCATGTAAAGGAGTTCCTCAATAATCATCATATGATCAATCTAATAGTAACATTCCTAATAAAAAGATGAAATGAAGTTGATCCCATCCCATGAAACTCATGAATTATGTGGGAAATAAATAAATAACTTGATTGGCAAGAGAAGCTTATCCTAGTTCTCTGTCACTGGGGTTCGCATCAGGCACACTGCTGCAGATACTGTTCATGGCTGCATGATATTGGTTGCAATGGTGTATCTAGTTACTGACTAGCAAAAACGGCCCTTTGATGTTTTGTTCTGGTGGTAAAGAATTTTTTTTGCTGTATCAATACATGGGGTGCCAGAGAGATAATCCTATATTCTTGTGTGTGACTACCATTAAGGGTAAATACAATGTTTTTTTAAAACAAACCAGGTAGGAGAGCTGTCGATTATATTAAAAATAAGATGAAAACTCAGATTGAGCAATACAAAAAAATAAAACCACCGAACACCTAGCATCACAACAACCACACCACACCACTCATCACACTCCAAACATCCAGCCAATATTCCAAACATTGTGCACCGCTTGGTCCTCGCAAACTCCACAACAGGTTCATGTACTATCACATCTAGTAGATCATCGACACCACCAACCATGTCGATTAGGGCATTGTCCATCGCCTCAACCTCATCCTCGTTGAGGTTGAACATCTCATTCAGAGCCGCATCCACATCTGCTGGCAAGGGTCACTGAACATGTCAAATACAGTGCTTGGAGAAATGTGAATTCTGGGTATTATATAATCTAATTATATATCATTAGTTTAAGAAATAATATATTGAGGAATGCTACCGATGAGTTGCTTATTAAGGTAAAATGGTGAAGTATGTTATGAAATATGTGTTAACAGAAGTACACACAGAAGAGTTATGAGGGCCCCTGCTGTATGATGGATCTTTATGTTGTTGAGCCTTGAGCATATTCTTCTCAACGAGGCCAAACATGTTAAAGCTCCAATTTATTATCACATTTCACAGGCTTATTAGTTTTGTTATCCCCTCAACCTCAATGTCGGCATCCCTAAATCCCTAATGTTGAGATACATGTTTTTTTTATAAAGGGAGATACATGTGTTAGTTTTTACTGTCTCCACACCACAGTTATATGTCCATTTTCAACTTCAGAGGTTAACTATCACCGAGGTTCCAAATACAGTAGTTCTGCCCACCAGCTTAGTTTAAGCTGCTTACACACTGTGATTTTTTAATTTCGGCAAAACTTGTAACATGAATACAATCATGTTTTCCAGCCCTTGAAAAATAGTAGGTAGTGAGGCACTGATACATGTGCTAATGTTAAGCAAGAAAATACAAGTTGATTTTGTTTTATACACAAGGTTTTGAGGTCTGGCTTGTGCCACATGGTTGTTAAACATTTGGCACTACATGGTTGTCGATGGCTCTGCTGTTGGTTGTCTTCGTAGCTGCCACCTCAGCTGATACTTATCTAAGGTGGATAGTCCAAATAGCAGTACCAACAGATACATGCTCACACATGGATGAGCTCCATGTGCTGCAAAAAAGTCATGCAACTCCCTGGAGTAGTACCATTAAGATTAAGGTATAGGGGCCCCTAACATATATACATTTTTGGCCTACCTTATTTTAAGGTAACTTTCTGAAAGATAAGTCAACAAAGGGTAAGGAGTGAGGCCATCAGATGTTTATATTGTTTAATTATGTAGTTCAATATTTGATACCTGGGGTACTAGTGTCAATAATACCATGATTTGCTTTCCTTAAAAATGGAGCTCCAAAGAAAGAAGCATATGAGGTGATTTATGCTTGACTTAGCACTATTTAGTTCTTCCTATTCCTATTGCGGACGAGTATTTAATTAATTTTGCAGTTCTGATATGTTTCTTACTGGTTTCAAGATATGACCACACATGTCGTGCTTTTTATTTGAAAAGATTCAAGATGAAAAGGGCAATGCAGGATGCTCGTGCTGATCAGAAGATTGTTCTGGTGCATGTACTTTCATACTTGTGAACCTATAATGCCAACAAATGAGTGATATTCACATGGTGTCAGGCCTCGGAGCTTATGTAAAAGGTCCAAACATCACACAGATGGCATGTCAGTCTTGAAATTTTACTGTTGAAATGCTATTGACATGGCTATGCAACCAATAAAGAATCTTACTGTCAGGCAGGTTTCCCTTTATACTCCAATATATAGCAGATTTACATGAATAAAAAATATTTACCGAAGAAGCAGTCCAGAAGATTAAAGTACAGTATTGACTTTGAAGGGTAGAATTTACTAAGCTCCATACTTGGTGATTCTAGTTCAAAATTAAGCATAAGGCATTGTTTGAAAAAAACTAAGCATGAAGCTGAGATGTCAATGTCATTCACACTCAGCGTTACTGCATGCATGCATCCTTAGTGAGTATTATTTTCAAATAAGGCTGTCTTTTGTTTTTCAATTTGCATGCATGGAGAGTTCAATTTTGCCACAATTCACTTATACTTGTACGTGTTTGTGTTGTTTTAGTGTGTACATGGGCATACCATACAGAGGGAAAGCTGTTAATAGGATAGGAGGCATGCCTGAGGTGCGTAGACACGGGCATGTAATGCTGGAGCCATATAAACTAAGGTGTGCAACCACAGCGCATGCATAGCAGTATAGGTACTAAAATTAGCATGCTGCAACATTTCTGTAGATCTATGGACTTGCTTTCCATTTTGTTTAAATCTGTAAAGAAGTAAGCATTGCAGCAGGCAAGGTTAGCAAACTTCAAATGATCCTACCTTATGTTCAGCATGTCAGTGAAAAATTTGTTGCCACTTAGTTGAAAATAGCAAAACACTTTTGGCATGTGTGAGATTGTTTCATATGTTTCATTTGAGTAGAAAAGTTGCAACTGTCCCTTTATAAAGGCAGCAAGAATAGTACATTGACAACCGACAAGTTCTTGATATTAGCTGTCATTAAAAGAAAAAGAAAAACTTTCTGTTCTTGGTATCTTAGTTTGCTTTCTTTATTTCCAATGCTGTCTTCCGTGTGTCATCATTTTATATTGTGCTGTCAGGCTATTGGACTCATGCAATTGTTCTTTTTCAAGTCAAAATGATTTAGCATTTGCAATTCTATTATTGCATTTTGCTTTCAGAACCTAATTTTTGAAGTGTTCACATGGAAAATTAGAATTTAATGTTGAGTAGCAAGTGGACAGCTGCTGCTGCAGTTGATCTTCACCATGGCAAGACAGGGATGACTTCTTTGCCACAAGTGGAAAAGATTGATCTCAGGGAACTAGCTCTGGAGCTTCAGAAGAGGATTGTACTAAGGTAAGACGTGTACTGCATGTTAGTCTGTCATCAACACATCACCATATCATGTTTTTTTTTTTGTGTGGAATATCACCATATATGCATGTCTTGTTGTCACGCTTGCATATACCTTCCATTGTTAAAACTAGAAGTGTTTGAATACGATAGTTGAGGAATTCCTTGACTGAAATATGTAACATCTAATGATTCATCATCTTTGTGTTAGTTGCAGCAGCAATATGACAAATTTCACTTTATTATTTTTCTTCTAATGTAAACAACATAAGAGTGATGTTATCCAAGGGCCAAGGCAAACAATACTGTATGCAGAAGTTTAACTGCCTCCATTCCCAGAGCCCCCAGATCAGCTTGTTCTTCACGGGCAGTCTCTTGCGCATCCAGAGGCTTTTGCAGGTATGCTCTTCTCTTAGACATTAAATCGTCCTTTTTTTTTCTGTTCGACAATTCAAGGGTAGTAACCCATTCATTCATCGCACATAATGCAAAACAAACCCCAGGCATTTTCATAACTTGGTAAATGTAGACTGGAATCAGCCTATCAAAAAAAAAACATCACTTGAGCAATAATTATCACACTCATGAAATCTTTGAAAAAGGAAAACTGATCAGAAACAATTCCATAAATTAAAAGTTCTTACAGCGGATCCTTGTTCTTCTAGCCAACTCCTGTGACCGCAACAGTGGATGGCTTCACCCTGCCAAACTAGTTTCCATATGCACCACAAATATAGGATGCCAAACTAACTCCCATACATACCACACGCACAGGAGCCTCAAACACACTATTGCTGAGGGCCACAAAGAGATGAGCAGGCAAGAAATGTTCTCCCCCTCCCTCCCCTTGATGTTACAATTGCAACAGCTTTTTCAGCTCAAAAACCGCTAGATAACCGCGCGTCGTCGACGTCGCAGTGGATTACGACGAAGGGTGCCGAGTGCGACGACGCCCACCGAGGTGATCATCTTCCCAAATTCACACCCCGTAGATGGCCGAGAGCCTCCGCAAGACGGTCACCTTGAACTCGAGGATGCAGATGTAGTTAGCCGTCCGCCGGAGCAGCATGTCCACATCGGCGTCCTGGGCGTCCGGGACGATATTCTTCAGCTCCCTGAGCCTCCTGATCAGCACCGTTTGCTGGAAGGGCCTCCTGCCCACTGTCGACGCCGCCCCACCTTTCTTCTTCCTCCCCACTGCGAACATGGCTTTCCTTCTCATATTGCTCCCCAGAGGAGTCAGAAACTTATATGGTGTAGTGCAGATCAGATCAGGATGTGTGTGCGTGGTGTATGACGCGGCAAGGGGACGACATTTATAGGTGAGAGAGGCGAAGGATATTTCGCTTGGCCATGTGGGATGGCCATGGTTCTAACCAGTAGACTGAGCTGTCAGCCTGCAAGCATAGCTCTCACGAGGCATGGCTTGTTGCTGTGCTTATCTGACATATGCATGGATGGATCAGGGGAACTATCTGGTATGTGTGTCCATGCTCCAATGTGTAGACGATTCTTACGTAGATGCAGTTTGTGCTAATATATCCTGTATCAAAATAAAGGAGCTGCGGCTCTCAATGATTTTTTTTTAGACGGCGAAGGAATTGCACAGACGTGTGGTTGATTTGCTCCCATGGAGCAGCAGGGGTGAGCCCCTCTCTGTTCTTGCTCACCTGCAAGTAGGGCGAGCTTAAGACAAATCTCCTTGTGTGTCCTAATCATAACCATCGAGCGGTGAGCATTATTTGCAATGATTGGAGGAATTCCCATGTGATACCTTTGCCAACTTGCGGCATGTAAAGTGCAATCAGCTGCAACTGGTGGTGGTGCATAGCAGCAATCCTTCATTTTGGCCAGCTGGGCCTTGACAAATCGAGAATGGGAATATCTTGTAAGCGAGAGGAAGAACTCACTTATCCTATACTGCATCATTTTTTGCCCCTTTGGCTATCGACATATGCAAATAAAAGTTTAATTTACTCATCAATTTAATTGACTTTTATTTCATTAAAAACACAAGCAATCTGTAGCGAATATGACCATCTAAACCATTTATTCGAGTATGATCTTGGTGATACATGACAACATTATTAATGGGACTAACCATATATTATTTGAGTATGTCTTTGTAGACACTATTGGTCCATGGATGCAACCACAATCAAAACCAAGACATCATCGATTAATCATAGTAAAATTCTAGAGTTAGTGTATATTCTGAGGCTCTAAATGGTGGCAAGTTGGCTCTATGACATAGTTAGGAGCACCGGATGAACCGATGGTCAGGATAGCAATATGTCTTGAAGCAACGAATGGACGCCTTGGGCTATTTATACCTCTTCCACCCTATCATTTTAGGCTGCTGGATTGTGAGAAAGTGCAGAGGAGTTCAAGACATATTGAAGACCATATCCAAGCCACCAATGTGCTTAAGTGCTCATCAAAGGCTTTGCACATGCTTAGTGAGTGTTTAGTGTAAGCATAGGCTTAAAGCTGAGTTGTATGCAAGGCGTGCCAACCTTGTGAGGTGATTCTCGAGTGGATCAAGGTGTACAAAGTGCGTCGGAGTCTTGGGGCCTAAGTGGCTCTCCGGCAAGTCTTCGACCCTTTAATTTGGTGTGGAGCGGCGTGAACACTGTGTGCGGGGGACGTGGAGACCCCCTTGGTGGAGAAGCTTCTTAGTGTAGACGACATCAAGGTTACCAAGGGGTTTGGCGAGTGCCTTCGTGGGCTGAGCCTACGTGGCAAGTCAAGTTGGCCTTGGGAGAGACTTGGTGATCGGGAAGCAATACTCTTGTGTAAAGTGCTTCAAGAACGTGAACTAGAGGCGCCTAAGTGTCTACCGATACCACGAGATAAATCGCGTGTCAAGAGTTTGCTTTCTCTTATCATTCTTTACATTTTTGCACTTCATACTTAGAATCTTTGTGTGCATCTACTTTCATAGAGTACTATCTTGACGGGATTGGCTACATGTTGCAAAACTCTTTGAGATCGGTGTTTCACACTAGATCAACCGTAGTTGCACATCTAGATAACATGATTTAATTTATGTTTTATATAAAATAGTGGTAGCCACGTACTTAAGGTTTTAACTTACCTAATTCACCTCCTTCCCTTCTTAGGTTAATAACATCTGATTCATTACACAGTCTTCACAGTTACGAGGGACCTCTTTTTCTTAGAACAATGCCTGAGCACATATATTTCATTAAGAGGGCATAATGCTTATGATTTTGGGGGGCCATATAAAGGGAACTGAAAGATCGGTGGATTGAACTGGCCATCGCGTTGGGACACCACATGTGACCCATGCGTCTCGCCACTGCTCTGTTGCTAGAGACTAGCTAGAGAGGAACATGGGCTTGCTGCACTGCTTGCAGAGTGCAGAGAGAGACGCAAATGCCTCACGCATTTCATAAACCCTGCGAGAGCTATGTGGTTTGCGCGCAGCCACCACATATAAGCAGTGCCAGTTGTGCTGTAGGTACGGATCGATCTTTCGGAGCTATTATTTCTTTCCCCATCGTCGGATTCGGAGATAACCTTTTCAATCCGGATGCCGTCGACGTGCCGTTTCGATCGCCTTCCCACCCAGATCAAGGCTCTCGTGTCTCGTCGATCGCCACAGGGGGAGCAGCAGACCATGTAGAGTTCTCGCGTCCATGCAGTGCATCCCATGCGTAGATCAAGTTGCATCGATCGATCATCTCTGGCCTAATGCATCATGATCTGTCTTGTCTGATGACCTGCTGGATGGATGCATATGTTCTAGCTAGAACGTACACACGCGTGCCGTCTCTGAAAGTTCTGAGAACAAAGCTACGGATCGGATGAAATGTGGTGCCGAACGATTTGTGTAATGAATGTAATTGGGTTTTGAGAGTCAAAGTCCTAGTACACTTCCGGGGGTCCATGGTCAGATTGCAGTTGCAGGTGATGATGCGTTACTGTTCCACCGACCAATCAGGGCTTCGAACGTACAATGCTAGCTAATTAGATACCCGCTGTGTGGCGAACAGTCCCGGGAGAGCTCAGATCCGATCCTTTACGCCTTCTCTGTTCGTGAAAGCTGCCGTCTGAAGCTGAAAGGAATAACCGATCGGCAACAAATTAACGAACTCTCTCTGCATCTCTCCTTCGATTTTTAACTCACATGCATGCATGTGGGTAGATCTGCATACGTCGTCTCAAAGGGACATGCGTGCCGCGCAGCTAGCGCATGCGTGCGTCTGCGTGCATGGGCAGAGGCATGTACGCGACCGATTGATTAGGGCAGACAGCTGCAGTGTTGCTAGTGACAATTCGCGCGCAAACCGATCGATCGATGGGTCGGTCGAATCTTGCAGGATGCATGATTCGATGCAGGTAGCCTTTGGAGCCAGCCAGGGCCCAGACGCCGGCGGCTCTTGAGAGCTTCAGAGGATCGGCCGCCATCTATCGTCGCGCAGCAACGACGCATGTGCCGGCCGGCCGACGATCGATCGATCTCGTGCTTCTTGATATATTGATCGGTAGTACGATGGATCTATCCATCCATTGCAGATGAAGTATTGAAGTTAAACCTTCAGTTTGCAATTAATTGGATGTGTTGAGCGCGTGGTTTAATTAAGGTCGGCCGGCGGCAAGCTAAGGGGACTGTTCGTGGTCGGCCAAAGAGGGCGCTAGTGCCTAGTGCCGCCGGCGAGCGTGGGCCACCGCCAGCGCCAGCTGCATGCCTGCAATGCACGCAGAGAGGGTCACCCTGCCCCTCGCCGCCGCTGCCGCTGCATGTGCGCGTCGCCTTCGCCCCGTCCCCGGTCCGTGGGCTGCAGCATTCAACCCCATGCACGTGCGCTCCAAAGCACCATACCGACCAGTCAATCGATGATCCATCGATCGACTCACGCGTGCACTGGTGCTGCTGGTACGAGCTCCCACAGTGACCACTGACCGCCTGCTAACCACACACGTTACCCCCATCCCAAATTATTGCACTGGTTGTTTCTAAATTAATAGCAGCCTATCAAACATATATAGATAAGGAGCATATATATAAGCCTATCTTTACATGCACCCTCTAAACTAAACAAACAAAAAAAAACACGCTCACTTTTTATCAGGACGCTTAACATTCTGTCTTATTTAGAAGCTTAGCGCAGATATGTACAAATATCAGCTGTTTATATAATTTTTTTTGAATATAATTACGACGAATAATCAATAAATCAATCATCGTGCCCAAAAAACAACGACGGCAAACATTTAATAAAGGGGAATATGTTTCTTGCGTGTTTGGCTTATCCGCAAGCCCAAGCCATTTTTTGTTTCTTGCTCGTGTACCCGTGCGTGCACTTCGTAATGTCAGCAACTAGGAGTTCCCGAAACCTCTTCCTAAGAGCAACTCCAACATCTCTTTTAAATGCTTTTCTACGGAGGTGCGACACAGACTCCCGGTGGCGGAGCGAGCTCCCGGCGGAGGTGTGGCGCGAGGTCCCGACGGCGAGTAGCAATACCTGCGGCAGGGGCGGCCCCGAAGCTCCTGCGCCGCTGCCATCCCGCTCCTGCGCCGCCGCCATCCCGGAGCTCGAGCTCGTCCGCCGCCGTCGCTAGGCCTGCCGGCGGCCACGCCCCTGCTCTGAGCTCGACGGGAGAGAGGGGCCCCTCCTCCTCCACTGCTCCGCCACCGGAGAGGCCGGGCCGCCGATGGTGGGGCCAACGGAGAGGGGTTGTGATTGTGCCGACGTGCTGGAGTAGTCCAGGCGGAGGATTCCAGGCGGGGGAGAGAGAGAGAACGGGGCTCCTCCGATCCTGTGTGGTCGTCTCCGTCTCGTCTTCCCTTTCTGTGGGCCACGGGGCGGATCTAGTGGCTTGTGGTGGAGCCGATATCCCGACGAGTGGGGGAATGAATGATCGACCGATGTGCCGCCGCTGCCGGCTAGCTCAGTTGACTGCTGAGATCGGTGACTGCTGGTGTTGCCCCCACGATGGTCGGAGAGGGAGGAAGGAACTGGAGAGGAACGGGGGAGTAAAAAAGAGTGAAATTAAGACGATGACAGGTGAGTCTCGTGTGTCAGTGAGTCATTGGTGGGATTTGGAAAATGAAATATAGCTAGTCTGTTGGATTACTCAATATAATTATAAAGTTTTTTATTTTCATAAAGGGCTAAACCTCTAAATTTAGCTAGCAAAAATAAAGAGGTTGTTGGAGTTGCTCTAATACTTATTTTTAACAAGATGATCCATCCTCTTAGTCTTTTAGTATTTAGAAAAAGTCACCCTACCGTATCCTATGGTGGAAGACGGTGAAAAAAAATAAAAAGTAGAAAAAGTTTTCTGATACAAATGTACAAGATAGAAAAAATATATAAAAATGATTAGAATAATTTAGAATAACATAAAATTTCTGATGTAAATTGTCTTATATGTTTTAGAAGTTGATTAATAGAAACTCTCGAGATGGTTTTCTTTATTCCTTCAAATATTAGGATGCTCTTACAAATTGTTCATACTCTCTGCCACTTGAACAGACCGATTGATTTGCACTAAACACGTACCATTTGTTTAAGTACAACCAGGAACATTCGTGTTGGGTATTTGAAAATTCAAACACCCAAACAAAAAGTAGAAAGTGGAAAAAGTATTACTGTATTCGAGAAAAAGATATCACTACTTTACACGGGGGCAAGGCTCCCCTTTTACAGTGCTCGCATGTTACTTTTACATTCCCACATTACCCTCGGATATTTGAGATATTCCTCTAACATTCTGTAAAAAAATGTCTAAGGTCTCATTCCGAAGTTCACACCTTAACTTCCTAGCTTCATCGATACGCTATTGACCAGGTCTCATTCCGAAGTTCACCCAAACTCCCGGAATTCGATCAGCTCTCAGACTAGGTACTTCGCCTGTGATGACGCCACTTCCGAAGATGCTTACGTCGCTTCCGGTGATTCCCTCGTCTCCTCGTTTCTTCAGATTTCGGTGACTCGTGCCTTCACCACTTTTGCCTTGTGATTCATCCGAGTGGTTTCCCCCACCTTCCATACCTTCGTACCCTGAAATCACGTGAATAGATAGAGAAACTTGGGAGGCCTCGCTCCTCATGAGTGTTAGCCGAAACTTCAATTTTCTGATAACTCTTAACCGGAAATGACGTCACATTCTCTGATCAGCGGGAAAAAAGGCAATTTTGGTTACACCGAAGCAGACTTGAGTTTAGGGACTGATTGAAAACAAACACTCACATACTTCGACTACTCAATTCTCAATTACTTGTTCCTCCGACGGTTCGAGGGTGACTTGAATTGGTTGATCCCCCAACAATTCGCTCCATGATCATCATGTCTCGTGCGCTGACCTGCGGGGCACAAGCTGATGAGCTCACCTAGCTCCGGCGAAATTTTTATTTTTATGTATATATTCTTTTACATTCTTAGAAAAAATATATTAGCTCCAAATAGTTTTGCTAAAATATACCTCTACAGCCATATGAAACAGTGGAGGTACTGTAGCATGCACACTGTAGTGAAGCACAGCCGTTTTCAAACGGCGGTAGTTCCCTTCATGTTAGGTTTTCAAATGGCGGTAGTTCCTTTCATGTTAGTTCCCATCGAAGATACAATAGAGAAACAGAAAGAGAAGAAAGCAGAGTTCATCCTCCTCCTCCGGTTCCTAAGATCTTATCCCCTTCAATTTCTACTATTGATCAGCTCAAGTTAGAATTGATGGATGAGACACTGTTTCTTACCGTAAACATAATAGATATAATTTTGGAAAAGCAAGTGGTTCCAAGGAAGAAGCTGCAGTTAGTGGGGGTAACAACTATGCTTCTTGCTTGCAAATATGAGGAGTATTCAGTTCCAATTGTTGAAGACCTAGTGTTCATTCCTGAAAGAGCCTACACAAAAGGGCAGAATCTAGAAATGGATAAGTTGATTCTGAACATATTTCAGTTCAATATGTATGTTCCAACACAATATGTACTTCATGAGGAGGTTTCTGAAAGCAACAGATTCAGATAAACAGCTAGAGCTAGTGTCTTTTTTCATGCTGGAGCTCTGTCTGGTTAAATACCAACACTCTTTCCTCATCTATGAAGAAGTGATTGACCCTTCTTTTGGTAAAATCAATGAGCTACAAAGCAAAGTAGATCCTTTCACTCGGATGCAGTGGGATCTGGGCATCAGTACGGCCACAGTTTAGAGACAAGCTGTGTTTTGAGGGGGCGGTAAAATGTCACGACCCAGATGTGGCCCAAGAGGAACCCAAGTCTATCGAGCCCAAGTACTAAGCACAGCCCAGCCCAACTCAATACCGAAGCCAAGGTACAATAATTCTGGATCGATGAGCAACTCTAGGGAGCCATCGAAGAGAAAAATAGAGAAACAGAGAGAGAGGAGAGGAGAGTTCATCCTCTTCCTCCGGTTCTTGAGATCTTATCCTCTCTAATTTCTGCTCTTGATCTGCTCACACTCCTGGGTGTGAGTGTGACACCATGCCACCGACACGACAGCGTGTCACCGTACTGAACTGAAGGTAGTGTCACAAGGCAACACCACTATCGCTACTGAAGAAGAAGCAAGCCAGAGCGTGGAAGGTGTGCACCCGCCATGGCTCCGCACCGGTGACCGCTTCAAGTAAATCCGTTTCCCCTGCCACTTGCATTCCGCCGCCACACCACGACCGCGAGCAGCGTTGCCTAGGGAATTTCGCAGGTAAAATCTAGTAGTTTCTTCCCATACATGCCCGCTGTCCTAGGGGGAGTCCTGTCCGGAGAGTGGGGAGAGCCGCTGCCGCCACCGGGCGCGCCCGCACATGAGTGCGAGGTCAGGGTTGTTGTCGATCTAGTCTCCTGTTAGTCGAATTGAACTCTAGTCAAGTCTATTTGTCTCTTCCTTTGAAGTCAGGCGTGCAAATGCTAGTGAAAATTTTCTTCCCAAAAATTTCACCAACTACCCATCACATCAATCTCCAGACACTAATTAGGAGTATTAAATATGGATTACTGATAAAACCCATTCCACAACCCCTACCTTAATTTTCGAGATGAATCTAAAGAGCCTAATTATGTTATGATTAGACAACATTTGCTACAGTACCAATCTCTAATGACGAATTAATTAGACTTAATGGATTCATCTCGCAATTTCCGGTCTATTCATGTAATTATTTTTGTAACTAGTCTATGTTCAATACTCCTAATAGACTTTGAAAGAGGACCCAAAAGTTTCACTAAACGGGGCCTGATCAGTAGGAGACGCCTTTTCAGTGCGAAACCTTGACACCGCAGTATTTGAAGTCTGAGTGTCACGTGTCTAAAAAGGATGTATATTTGTCTGCACATTTGGATATTTGACATTTTGATTTGGAATGCAGTTTAGGTCTAATGTAAATTTGGCGGTATGGCTTGATGAGCTCAATGCGGTAGGGTTTAAACTATAAAACTGTCGGGAACAGCCATAAGGGGTCCCCAAACTACGGGGAAAAACACCCACTTCGAAAGAAACAAAAAACCACTAAACGCACTCCCTAAATCAACTCCAGCCAAGGCTCGAACGAAGTCCACGGCATGCTATGGCCCAACAGCCTCCATGGCCCGCCAAGTGACCGCACCAGCCGCCCTCGAGCGAACCTCCGCTTCGCTCGAGGGTCGGACATCGTGCGGGCAAGCTTCCGTCTCGCTCGAGGACCCGACACCCCTCGAGCGGATCTCCGCCTCGCTCGAGACTCCCGGGACGTTTCACCTACTCCTCCCGACCAAAGCATTAAATGCCCCGTCACGTCACGAGCGCCGCGGTCAAAGGCAAGATCCCCGCCACGCCAAATCCCTGACATTGCCCGGGAATCTGATCCCAGCGCTGTGCGGACAAGCCCGCCGCTGTGCTGCCATCCCCGGCGCTGTGCGGCATGGCCGGCGTCACTCCGCGGCACTGTGCCACCCGCTCCCGTCCTTCTTCCACGCCGCGCCCCTCGAAAGGGTCCGGCGACACCCACGAGAGGCGTACAGCTGCCGACCTGGCGATCGCGCAGGACGGTGCCGTGACGCAGGGTGAGCGGAGCACGTCCCCTCCGTCACCTCCGGCCCTGTGAGGCCATCCCCGGCCCTGTGCCGCCATCCCGGACGCTGTGGAGCCATCCCCTGCGCTGTGGGAACCTGTTCCGATGGGACGCCGCCACGCCGACCCCTGTGCAGCCCAAACTCTCCCATCAGCAGGACCCTCGAATCAGTGTATGAACAACAACCAGACGCGGGCGCCGGCAAGACCACCCTCGAAGCCACCTCCAGACAAGCACAGGAGCTGCCACGACGCACACAAGAACCGGGACCCGCTAGGACCACCGTCAAATCGCAAGCGCTGCACGTCGGTACCGGGATACCGCACCAAAAGTCATGCGGCACGTTTGTAAGCCGGCTCCCCTCGGCCTATAAAAGGAGGAGGTGGCCGCCCAGCCGCGGGCATCGTACGACAACACGCTCACTCGCATCCACGTCCACGTTCCCGCCGATATTGGCACTTTGCCTCAATCACCCAGCCGGGACTTGGGGGGTTCTCCTCTCCCACCTTGCTTGTAGCCCCCCTCTACAGGCACCCCTGGTGCATCGCAATATAGCGCGCACGCGCAACCTGCTGGACGTACGGCCCCGTGACCGGAATCAAGATAAACTCGTGTCCTTGCATTGCTTAGCACCGACCATCGAGAGACTGATCACGGCGTATTTCACTAGTCAGTGTCGGGGCTAATCTCAACACCGACAAAAACCAAACAAACGGACGGCCCGAAAACGACACGATCGGCCTAGGCCCTAAAAAAAATCGGCCTAGTATCTCCTTTTTCTGGCCGTGTGAAGCCCAGCCCACTATCATCTCCCGAGCCCATTCCATTACCAGCGTTTTGCTTCGGCACCTTCGGGCGCTTCCGCCGCCATGGCGCCGCCGCGGAGCCTTGCCGCCGCCGCCCTCGTCGCCACGGCTGCTGCCGTCGTCCTCTCAAGTAATCTCGAGCTCTTCCCTCGACTCATTGTCACCTACGCGCATCAAACACCTTCCTCTCCTCGACTCCTCCCTCACCGACGTCGTACTTGTCCCGCAGGACTGCTCTACAGCCGAAAATGCGGCCGCCTGGCCGCGCGGGTCCGGGAGCTGGAGGCCGCGCTGGCGGCCGCCGCGGAGAAGGCCGCCTCTGAGCGCCGCGGTAGGGTGCGCGCCCAGCAGGTGAGATCGCCGACCTGCCGCGCCGCAAGCTGTCGCGCGTTCAGGCTTTGCACACATTTCCTCTTTGATTCGTCTCATGCTGCTGATTGCTGAACGATGCATCTTGCTTCCAGTCGTTGAGGACGGCTCTGAGCGAAAAGGAGCCGCGCTCTGAAGAGGCGAGGCCGGCCAAGGCTGCCGCCTCCCCGGCATCTTACCCGATGGCGCCCATCGGCACCGTTCAGTCCTGCTTCTCCACTAGGTGCTGTTTGGCTTCGATTTTGTTCCCATTTTCCACGCCTTGTAACATCCAGTCAATTTCTTGAGTTTTTAGTAACTAGAGTGAGGCATTGGTGAGAGTGAGTGAGTGATCCTGTCGGGGAAAAAACACTAGAGTTAGTGATTAATGTGGATGTGTTCATATGCGGAAACTGATCTAGGGACCTAATTTTATTGCTTTATTGATCTGCAACTTCAATCCAGGAATGGTACACCAAGGCAGCCTTTGGTGGTCACGCTGGCCAGGGCAACTGTGGCGCTTGATCCAGCTCGAGTCCCAGCAGCAGCACTGGAGGGACTAGCTAATTACTCGCATTGCTGGATCCTTTATGTGTTCCATCTGAACACCGATCTTGATAAAATGTGGAAAGATCCTGCTAGGTCCAAGCTAAAAGCAAAGGTATGGTTGTGTTCTTTGTTATTCAGCTGTTTCCTTTTGTGATGAGGAAAACTTTCAACTGTTATAGTAGACGTAAACTGAACTTGATGAAATCTTCTATTTTCTGTGGAAGGTAAGGGTGCCAAGATTGAAAGGGGGCAAGATGGGGGTATTGGCAACTAGGTCACCGCATCGGCCTAATCCAATCGGACTCAGTGTAGCAAAGGTAAGAATTGTTGAGTCCAATTAGCCTTCCCTGTGTCCTGTCCTGTGCAGTACAATGGTTGAAGTGAACTGGTCCAATATTTGTCTCCAATTGTTGCGGCTTTCTGAAACACATATTTAGGATATCAGTGTTATGATTGAGAAATTACGAACTTTCATGTAGACAATAATTGTAATTATCATTGCTATCAACACGTTGCTTGTCATCTATTGTGTGAAAGATGGTGGCCCACAGATTCACCAAGTGGATGCTTTAGAAAGGTTTATCTTTGGCCAATTAAATATGACTATATTACTACTGTTATACTGTGTATGCTGGAGTGTGAACATTTCTCTCTTTGGGCTATTGCTTAATTTTATTGATGTTGTAAAGCATGCTATTGCGTTTTCAGTTTTTTTTTTCATTTTAACCTTTACAGGTGGAGGCGGTGGATGGGCATGCTGTTTTGCTTTCTGGAGTAGATTTGGTTGATGGAACGGTACCACTTTAAGTGCTTATATGGTCCAGCATTGTACAGAGGATCAGTATAATTTAGCAACATCAGTTATGAGGTCTTCCTAATATGTTAATCCCGTATGGACAGCCTGTGCTTGATATTAAACCGTACCTGCCATATTCTGACAGTGTTAAAGGTGCAGCAATTCCCAGTTGGTTAGAGGTATTTACTATATTGCGTGTCAGTTTGCTCATTTCCCATTTCTTTAAAAATATTCTTATCATTTTTTTAAAAAAAAGTGTTCCTTTTTGTGGATCACGTTTGTTCTGTATCTGAGTAGACAGCACATGATGATTTTCCAGTGCCATATAGCCTTTCAAATGTTAAATACTTATTTATCTCTATACATCTTCATACAATCAACACCGTACACTTGTCAAAAATTTTCTAATGTGATATCATAGTCTCTTAATTTTTTAGTTCTGTTATGAGATATATCACCATTTAGTTCATTTGCTACATCGAACCTTCATGGCATCAGACTTGCTTGTTACCTTTTATTGTAGTGCTACAATCCAGTTGCCTTCGTTGTTCACACCTAGCAATGTTAAAATATTTTGTTGAAACAGGCTGATGGTGCACTTGGCGTTGAGTCTATCCATTTTTCTGAGCATTTCATTTCTGCGCTTCCCACCTGTTGGATGCATGCAGTAAGTGATACCGATGCATATTCTCCTATAATAATAATAGGAATAAACCGTCTGTGCTGAGTAGAGATTAAGTTGTGGAGTTTTTTTTTCACTGCCTGCCAGAGACGTCACATTAGATCAACTGCAAATAAGGATTGTGCTTACAGTTCAAAATCTATTTATTTGTTTCAGCAGAAGCAGTCACTCTACGCTTCAGCAGACGAGTTCCAGGATCTGATCAAGCAGGTCCTCTCCTGGGACATCAGGTCGATCTCACAGCGAATCCGCCCCCATCGAGTGAACATGGAAGGCAATGCCGAGGACCATTGCGGTGAAGAAGCTGATGACGACCACGAGGGCACAGCATGCTCAGGCGTCGTGTACCATCTCCATCTCGAAGGCATTGATGTGTCTTATAGAATAGACCAATTATCCAACATCATCGTTGAGGACGCGGTCCTCCTTCCCGGTGCCATCGGCGGAAACCAGAATCGGCACGGTTACTTGGCATGGAGGGATAGACTTGGCAGCGGCGTTTTGTAGCATGGCGATTCATTCTCTGCGTTTTGTAATTGTTTGCAGGAGTGCCGTGTGCTAGACGTGGTAATGCTGAAGAATTTGAATGTGATAGTGTCTAATCTCCTAAATAGATTTGGAATGAAGAAAAATTTTCCCCACTGATTTGTGCAGGAATCCTAAACAAGCTCGCTCTATGCCTGCTCCATTCTGAGGTTCAAGCCGATAAAAAATGGTGACAACTTTTAATTGCATTTCAAGAGTTGAATGCTATACCGATGGGCGATGGCTAGTGGATTCGGTATGTGTGAAGTATAAACTCTGAAGTGTGTAATGCTCGTAGTGTTTCTCACACATATATTCCTAGCTTCCAGAGTTCGAGTGAGTTCTCCTCGTCCTCTTCGCGCGCGCCTCAAGTTTGGCTGCCTCGACCAAACCCCGCCACGCGCGGCAGAGGACCGGAGGGAGAAATCGTGAGTGCCCTCTTGCACCCACCCCCCCTCTCGCATCACAAGTTGGGAGCGTGCTATCTACTTCCTCGTGCTGGCCGCCTTCTCGCTTGCTTTGCCTAATCAACCTGAAACGCCCGTGGCGCTGGCAGCTCTGTACTGTGGGGGAGATTTCATTACTTGGGTGGCCGTTGATTAGCTTCGTCCCGTGATTGGAGTTGAAATTGAAACTACTCGTGATTCCGGGACGTACGTGCGCGCGGGTTAAGAGCTCGAGATGTGGTGCGGATTGGGCGTTGTGCCATTGGCTGTAGTTGATGCAGTGTAGGTGTTCGACGGAATGCCAACGAGATGATTCTATTTCTTGTTTTTGTGTCTGTTTTATCATATGTACTATTATTATGAGAAAGAAGCAATGGATGCGGTTCGGTACCATAGCGACTTTCAATCACATCAGTTTCTGCATAGTGCATAGGAGGTCATTTTCAAGTTGTTATCAGCAGATTGTTTCAAGCGTTACAATGGACTCCTGACTAACAGTCCAAACTCCAAACCATGAATATGCAGCTTTATTCACTTGCAGATTGGGTGATCAGCTCTCGACAGGTTGTTAACAAGAAAATCTTCACTTGTAGTCCTAGGATTGGTGAATTCATTGGCTTTTGGGACTGAGATCATTGCAAGCTAGGAGAAAGTTAAACTCAACTTCAGATGGATTCTGTTTGCAGAACAGTGCTTGGTTCACCCCTGTGAATGGCAGCTGAACCATCCCAAGCAGCTGTGCTTGTGTGAGGATTTCCATCACACACCTGTTCTGAACCAGTTTGCTCATGCAGCCGTCGGTTTTCTTCTCCGTCTCCTCTAAACTGGACACATTCCTCAGTTGCTGCTCCTTGATTTCCTTCTTGATGCTCCTTATTTTCGTCATCTGTTCTGTTTTTTCCTTCCTGCTCGTTCTCATTTTCCATGAGTTTTGTTGACCTGTGCTGCTTCTTGTAGGCATAAATTATCAATGCAATAAAAAGAGAAGAAGTTGAAGCAGCTCCAGTTAGGATGAACAGTCCCCCAAAGTTGGCAAAGGTGAGGCTGCTTGAACCTGTGACAGGGCCCACGTTCTGGCAGTCATTTTGGTATCCCATCCATTTTTTCTCAATTTGAACCATAGTATCTCCCCCTGTTACATTGAGCATTGCTTTTGAGATGTCACCAAGTAGAGGATTTCCCTTTGCAAGTGCCTGGGCAAAGAACATAGCCATTTTAATAACTTATATGCAACAATAACAATGGTGGTTCATGTCTTCTCTTATGCAAATACTTCATTTTTGCTTATGTGGACTCTAGATATTTTGACATGGCACAATAATTTAATGGGCCATAAAAGGCCAAGAGAAGAACTACAGGATGTTGTCTTTCACATGAATTCTATTCCTGGCAACTATGACAATGGGGGTTCATGTCTTATGCAGTGATGGCTCAATAACACTTCCTATTTGCTTATGTCTAGACTCTAGACATTTTTATTAGGGAAAAGAATTTGATGGGCCATAAAAGGCTAAGAGAAGAAATGCATGATGTTGTCTTTCACATGAATTCTATGTATTTTTTATTTCCTTTTTCTTTCTATTAAACCAACTGATGAACTCATTCATAGTTTCTCTAGAAATGTGGTTCAAAAGAAGCATATCAGATGCAATTCAACTTACATATCCGAAACCTGCAGCCTTATAAATCGGTCCAACCATAGTGTAACCTTTGCAGTGGTTTGCAAGGAACAATTTAATGTATGGAACTTCATGCAAGAGGGCAGCAATACCACCATTGCTGCTTCCTCTTGAAAGTGCATTATGAAAATCATCAGGGGTATCATAGGGCTTGATCTTGGATCTATCAAACCCGAGTTCTTCCAAAAGTCCCTTGACATAAGAACCACGATGGTATCCTACAATTTCTCCACTTTTGAGGAGTTCTTGGATATCATTTACAGTCGGTTGAAGCTGTTGTACAGTCAACATTGATGTCAAGTTTGCTGTGTAACTTGATGTAACTACCAGAAGAAAACACAGCCATACAATCATCACTATCCGAGATAAAAGGCGTTCCACAATCTCTTCTGCAACAACTATGATAAATTAGTTAACATATTTAGCCATCTCAAATGCAACTTTATATCTGCAATATACAGATCATAGCGATTCTTTTTTTTTTGCAGGTAAAGTAGCAATTCTTTTTGTTAACATTTTGTAATTACAGGACACTTCACTGGTGTGAATATTCCTCGGTATAGTGTATCATAACCATCATGCTTGCTCTCTCTTTTGCTCGCTGAATACGTAGTACTAGTTGCTACAGATAGAAGTTATCCAACATATAGTAGCCATCATTTTTTTTTTGTGAGAACCATTTTAAACGTAATTTTGAATAACATTTCCTGCCTTTATGATAAAGCAGATCATATATGTCAATTATTTACTAGTTGTAGGCTTGTGGCTAAAAATGTTTTGTCCACTGTCAGTTTCTACTTGTACTTTTGCTGTGCTGACTCACAGCATGTACTACAGCACCATTTAGCAGATTAGAAATTGTCACATATATTTATGTACTTAAGAAAAATAGTATTTTAACTAATGTTACTACACGCTATGGCAAGTGGGAGCCACCAGTTTGGCAGCAGCAGCTTAGGGATAATTTTTTTTTTAGTTTGTTCGGGTTTTGCTAGCAGATAGGATTGATTAGTTATTTGGATAATATTTATTAGTTAGTGCCTGGTGTATAAAGGCAGACGATGAGTCCTGGGTTAGGCAAGGTAAGAACAAACTCAATCCACCTAATTTGGTTACTCAGAGCCTCTTTCGTGAGGGGAGTGTGCTTCCTCCCTAGCCAACCTATCTACCACATCAGGCTAATTACTAAGGATATTGTACCCTAACTGCATAATAAGTCACCACTAACTATATGCTTCCTTACTCCAGGTCCAGATTTCACAAATAGGATACAAAGAATTTCATTATGCTGTGGAAATTCATTTTGATCCATGTTTGGACATAAAAAAGGGTGAAATAACATAAGCCCCAAATATGTAGTAGTCTTCATACTAGATTGCAGTTAGTTGATACTCAAATTTCCATATAAGACTGGAGGTCAATATATTTTTTTGTGAATTTGTGGATATTAGGCTTTGTGAAAATCTTGTGATTTTGGATAAAGAATATAACATGTTTTGCAAGAAACTTAGTATAATAATTGCAGTTAGAAGAAACTTATTAGCATCGTGTTAGGGTTAACATATAACACAAATATGCCTACATGTGCATGATCATTATTCGTATCTGATTGCAATTTGCAAATTTATTGTTTTGATTTTCCTAGTTCGAGTAAGATAGACCCAATATCTATTTGCTAACCAGTAACCACCAATGTGGAGCTCTCTTAGTTACATTGTGAACGTCCCATGTATATTCCTTAGCTTTATACTAAGTGTTGCATTTCATGATAATTCTGGAGGAAAAGACTGATGTGGTAAGTGTACTCAACTCTCTTCAAATAGGGGGAAAAATAACATAATTCCAAGCTGTCTGGGAATTGGTCCACGGACATGCCTGTTGTTGCCCAGAAACTCCAACGATAATACCACCACACCAGTGTAGATAAAGAACACAATGCTCCCAAGCCACATGGCAGGTGTTAGTGGCTTCAAGAAAATCCATGTGTTCTTGTTTACACTATCTCTCACAGGAACCACCATTGCTATCCCTGATTCTGTGTATGGCACAGTAAAGTCAGCATAGAAAGTTCGATTATACCTGATTGTTATATCTCCAATTACTATATCGTATACCTGCAAGCAAAACGTGTAGTCGACTAGTCAGAACAGAATGCTGGGTTAATGTCTTTTTATTAAAAACAATAAATTAGTGTCACATTAGCACTCAATAAATAATGGCAGTATATGTTCTTCTCGTAAACAATATATTTTCTTGTGGTAGCTTCTTGCATTTCCGTTGGGTTTATTGAGTTGCATGCACCAACCAGTTCAACCCAAAAGCTTAAGCTGATAGGGAAAGGTGGGCAATTCACTTATACTCCAACACTCCCCCTCACGTGCAGGCTCCCCCAGGCCACATACGTGGATATTGGAGTGGCCTGTAAATATTTTAATTAACGCGCCCACCAGGATTCGAACTCGAGACCTCTAGCCTTGATACCATATTGAGTTGCATGCACCAACCAGTTCAACCCAAAAGCTTAAGCTGATGAGGAAAAGGTGGGCAATGGGTTCTATACTCGATAGTCTAGGATCATGCAACTGAAGTTATGCAACCAATGCATTTTTAGCCTGGACAATTATATAGCTTGCCAATTTCTTTGTTATGATTAACCAAAAAAGTATAGAATGAAATCAGTGTCATGAAAAATTATGTGATAGTTTGGCTGGGTGCTTCATGATCCAATGGTTTACAGTTTACTACTCCCTCCGTTTGAAATTGTAGGTCATTTTGGCTTTTCTAAATTCATAGTGCATACAAACATCTATGAACCTAGAAAAGTCAAAAACAATCTACAATTTGGGACGGAGGGAGTACTTACTAAAGAAATCCAAGTAGGTCGTATTTTGGTCCTAGACTTGTTTGTACCTTAAGATGAACTTGATAGACAAAATCATCATAGCTTCTACTACTCATATCCTCTGGAGAGCCAAATAATACATATTCATAAGGCACTGCATATGGAAGTATCTTTACTGCCTCTTCAAATACATCCACTGAAAGCCCAGTTGCTGTAGTTGCACCTGTGATTGGATCCTTCTCAACCTTTATAAATTGTTGATACCCACTTGAGCGTACACCAACTTGAAGTTTCTTCCCACTTGCAGGAACCTCAAAGCCTCGTGGTATGTCTATCGATTCTCCTGGCCAGATCACAGGATTAAGATCTGGCAGTAAGTTTGTTGCTGGTTGTGATTGGTTTAATTTCCGTGAAAGTCCATTTTGTGCTGTCCAAAATCCGATTTCTCTCCATCCTCTCCCAATTATATTTATTATTTGAAACGCTGGACCAGCCAGCTGCCTATCTGAAAGGTCAAACCTGCCACTCAAACCTATAAATTTACTCTGCAATATTTCCTTCAAGAGTTCTGGACCATTACTTGATGTTTCCAAGGCTTCCAAGTCTGTTGATTTTTGTTCGGATAGTGGTTTTCGAAATGTGGCATTGGCAAGTCCAACCTTTTCCACGGCTTGTGCTACTGCCCAGATTGTATCATAGCTCCAGAGTCCAAATATGTTCAATTTCGGCAGTGGATCAGTCGGGTTGTCAATTTGGTACCTAATATTCCACCTTGTAGTGAAGTTGTTCAGTTCTGTTGATTTGGGAACATAAAAGTGAATACCCAAGGCACCGTTCATTGATTCCACGACAGAAGGATCCAGAGAATCTATGAGATTGGATACTCCACTGGTTATTACCCATACATATCCTTTTTCCATCATTCCTACCTCTTTTGCCTTTATGAAGAGGTTGGAGGCCGGCGCCGAGGACATGTGCACAATATAGACCCTTGTTTGCATTGTCATTAACTTGTATAATTCTTTAGTAATTTGTTCACTAGTTGCTGACTGAGGAATCACACTGCGGTAGGGAACATGTACATTATCTTCTTGGAGGACATCGATAAGGTATGGTATGATACCTCTGCCATATTCAGTGTCTTCATAGATAGGCACCGCCTTTCTCCATCCATATGCCTTGATAGTTGAGGCAATGCTGCTCACTTGTGCTGAGTCATTTATTGTTGCTCGGACAAAATATGGAAGACTGCTAGGGGATAGAGTTGGACTTGTTGCAGTGAACGAGATGATTGGAACATGACTTTTAGTTCCGAGGTCTGAGATAAATAAAGCTTGTGAAGATTTCTCAGGACCAATGATTGTTTCTACTTTGTAATTTTCCAGCAAGTCAAGAGCTGCAATATAGCACAAAGATAAACTTTAGTAGAAGATCACCATTATCAATGAGATTATGAAAATATAGTAATTTGCACAATAAACCCTTTCAAATACTTGGAGTTGAATCTTTGATTAGGAACATGATAATCCATGTTGCAAGGATGCATGCCACAAGTGAAACACAATCATAACACAGATGAATTTTGTCCCTAGTCCAAACAATCAAAACAGTTTTGTAGCTGCTACTTGCATAATCAGGAGGTCTTCACAGTTTGTCTATATTCTACAATTTTTTTGGAAGCACCAGCAGTGCCATATGAACACACCACGGAGTGGCTATCTGCCGGATTGATAGGGATTAATCACCTTTGGTTAAGAAAACCTCTCTCTCTCTCTCTCATAGATTCTCTGGATCCTTCTGTCGTGGAATCAATGAACGGTGCCTTGGGTATTCACTTTTATGTTCCCAAATCAACAGAACTGAACAACTTCACTACAAGGTGGAATATTAGGTACCAAATTGACAACCCGACTGATCCACTGCCGAAATTGAACATATTTGGACTCTCTCTCCCTCTCTCTCCCTCCCTCTCCCTCTCCCTCTCTCTCTCTCTCATATCAGAATAACATCTGACCAGTTCTGACAAACTGCAGGAAATTTGTCCAGATGCAATCCCAATGGTAAAGAATAAAGATCTAATCTGAACTTTGTCCTATACATCTTATCAGGAACAACATGTTATGACATGTCCATGTGCTGTTCTTATATGATTCAAATTGCTTCCTGATCTTTTTTTTTTGTGTGAAACCTTCCTGATCTATTTGTTGAGAAGCATTCATTTTCACTAATGAAGGTTGCTTGTCCCCACATAGAAATGGCCAAGATTCTTTGTGTTTTCCTTTTCCTTTATGCATATTGCTTTTTTTACATCAAGTTTATATTGTAAAGCAAACCCTCTGGTCAAGCCTCATTCTGGCAGCTTTTTCGCATGTGTGCTTTCCCATGTCCACATAGTCGTGCTGAATGAATTTGTATAGATTTATGCTTTAAATACAAGGATTGTGCACAAAGCAGAGTTGGGCAATGCTGCGTGCAACTTTTAATTCAGCAGCACAAAAGTAATAGGTAAATATAAT
The DNA here is from genome assembly GCA_036936925.1 of Cenchrus fungigraminus. NCBI lineage: Eukaryota > Viridiplantae > Streptophyta > Magnoliopsida > Poales > Poaceae > Cenchrus > Cenchrus fungigraminus. The sequence goes on along the minus strand of CM072780.1, from coordinate 36,268,508 downwards.
TGGCACACCGCAAGGTTTTAGAACATCTACCTTGAGCTGCAGCTCGGACATCATCACTCATGGAATCCCTGATGTGGAGAACAAGCTTTGTGCTATAGTTCTGGTGGGCAGCATAGAAGTCCTCTAGAGCCAATGAAATGCTTGTCATTGCTATTTTGCCGACCAAGGACCCCAAGTCAAGGATGACTCCACCATGGACCTCATGTGCTCCTCCTCCAGAAGTATTTTGTGCGACACCAATGCCGGCTGATAGCAATAGGAGCAGGATGACTGTGTTTGCTATCTCCATCTTTGGGAGTTGCCAGGTTTGCGGAATCTACTTGCAACCCCTATCAGTTATATAGACTGTTTTAGTAGTCTCTTTCCGAGGTGTTTCTGCTAGCACAACGAGCTTATTTAGTTTGTCCAGTACAGTGTTTGCTTCGAGCTTGCCAATCACTTGAATATTGAATGATGATGATGAACTAGACCTTGAAAACTTTGCCGTCATCAGTTTGACAACCTATCATCTTTTTTTTTCTATGCTGCAAGTTGTCATATCCTGGCCGTGTATTTGTCATTACGTTTTTACGAATTAACTGATTATTGGTAGTTGATCATATAGAAAGGATTGCAGTAGTTGACATTCATTTGCATGCCTTCGGTTTGACTGGGTCTCAGCGTCAAATTTCCTTCTCAAAGTCAGTTGCTTACCTGCTTGGCTGCTTCTACTCCACGCCTTTTCTGTTGACAAAGGGTGATGGTTGGCTTGAATGGTGAATGATGTTTGTCAACTGTTAGTGCTATCCTTTTATTTTTACACGGTTCACGTCTGTGAGGTGGAATTCGTGTATTTTATCATCTGAGATGATCTTCAATCTCTTGTCCATAAAAAAATAATCTGGGGTCATTTATTGTGCTCTGGGCTCCGTCTGTTTCAGAGGTGGGAATTTTTTTATTTATATTTTTTAATTCATTTTGCAAAATTATACGACCGTTTTGAAATTTATCAAATTTGACCACCAACCGCCGTGGCCCACAGCGGTTGGAGGTCTAACCGCCGACGGCCGCGGGCCCAACGGGCGGGAAGGCATTTTTCGCGCAAAATCGCGACGCTACGCGCTTCGTGGGGTTGGAACCCCCAACCTCTGCCTTCGCGCGAAGCCTCCCTTGCCACTACACTACACAATCACATGTGTCCATATTCAGTTTCTTTTCTCCTCGTATTATATCTAGCCGAGTATAAATTGCTTTTTAAGGCTCTAAACGACATCAAATGAAAAAGTTGTAAACTACAAAGTTTCATAACTTTTCGAGACACACAACTTTCATGTTTGCAGTTTCTCCATTTGAGGTCGTTTACAAAATTTACAAAAAAAAAACTAACCAACCGCCGTGGCCCACGGCGGTTAGACTCCAACCGTCGTGACCACGGCGTTTGGTGGTCAAATCTGATAAATTTCGAAACGGTCGTATAACTTTGCAAAATGAATAAAAATAAATAAATAAATAAAAATTCCAGAGGTGGCGGAAGAAATGTGGGCTGGGCTGGTCTTTCTCCGTTCCCCTTTTTTTTAGAATTTTTTTTATTTTATATTATTTTTTTGATTTTTCTAAAAATATATGACCAGTTTCAAATTTTGCAAAACTATACTACTACCGTCGTACCACATGACGTTTGGGTCCAAACGCCATACCATACGGCGGTTGGAGGTGCTACAGTGTTCCAACTGTCGTGTGGTAGGTGTTTGTTAACACCTCCAACCGCCGTACCACACGGCGGTAGAGTTCAGTTCGTTTTCAAAAAATCGTAACTTTTTTATTAACTCAGATGCAGATAAAATTTATATGAAAATTGTAACTTTCGACGAGATAACTTTTTAGTTCAAACTTTTTTCATTTAAAGTCATCTTGAGGTCGGAAAAAACGATATATTACCCAGATCTGGATGTCGAAAAAGTTTGAACTACAAAGTTATAGATCTCCTCGAAAGCAACGATTTTTATATAAATTTTTATCTTCATCCAAGTTCATACAAAAAAATTATGATTTTTTGAAAACCTTAACCCTACCGCCGTGTCACACGGCGTTGGTTTGCAGACGCTACTGTACCCACGTCGGATACTGTTCACAAATGCCGTGTGGTATGACGTTTGGGCCCAAACACCATACCACATGACGGTAATGGTATAGTTTTGCAAAATCTGAGGTGGCACATATATTTTTGAAAAATTGAAGAAAAATATAAAAATTAAAAAAAATCTTTTTTTTTAACCTTCACACAGTTTTGCAAACCTGATCGACTCCCCGGTGGTGGCGCGAGGTAGGACCGTAGTCCTTAGGTCCGCCGTCTGCGATGTACGTGCCTTCCACCTTAGCAAATCTTCTATGCTTCCGTTTCCGCTCTAGTCTCTACCATGGCCGCTTGGCGTTCGCGCACCGCGGCCTGGCGCCATCGCGACGACGATCTCGTGGATACACAGGATGCATCCGGTATTCCGGTAGCTGCTCCGCCAGGGCGCGGCGGAGGGAAGGTACAACGCGAGACCTACTCAATCGGCAGTTTCAAGTTGCCGAATGCCGATATTAACCTGCGCGCGAGTGGTGAGGTTAGCCGACCCGACGTGAAGCATTATCGTGTCGTTGAATTCATAGTCAGTTTTTTTGGATGGAAATGTGGAGGGCCTGTGAGTCTGATGCAGGCTAGGTGTTTGCAATAATGCCTCTATAGACTGAGGGAGGTAGACCAGAAATAGGAGCTTATCACCCCCTCAAAACTACAGTTAGAGTCCACTTTCACCCTCAAATTACAAAGTAGGACAGTGGGAGAGCTCTGCAACTAGCCTCGACCCCAACTGTGATCTGTGATCCACGGATCCACCTCCCCTGCTGCTGCTGGAGTTCAGTCTCATCACCAGATGATGCCAGTATCGGGGTGGTGCCGATGATGTGAGAATGTTAGCTCCGGGAATGACCTTTCAGGGAAATCAGCAGCATGGTATATGAGGTTGTGGACTTGTGGCTGACTGGCTGGTGTGGCTGTTGGCCCATGGTCATGTCCAATTTCCATATCGTAGAACCACTGCAATCTAAGCACCAAAATAGAGATGTAGTGTTTTAGGGGCTTCTACTTAAACTAAGTTCCTCTAGCAAAAACTTAGCACAAAAGATCATGCGATTGAGTATGGGTACACATATAGTGACCAACTGAACTGTCACTTTTTTGTTACAGTATTATTAATAAGCCACGAACAAAGAGAGCCAGTCCAAATTCCAAATTCCCAATATAGAAAATAAAAGTTCAAAACCTGGTTTTACCATTTCCTTTTTTTTAACGCCTGAGATTCTTTTATATGGCATTGTGAAAGAAAGCAGTTCAGTTGAGCTAGTAACAAGCTGAACTTTATATGGGTACCACTCTTGAATGAAGATTTTTTTCACTCCTATAAATGCCAGTTGAACCCGTTTCTTCTTGTTTCTGATCATTTTGATCTCTGCCTGCTTCAAGCTGTTCGTTTTCTTCGGCTCTGCCTCTTTCGTTTCCATCTTGTTTTTTGTAGTTTACCTCCACTCCACCTTTATTCTGATCACCTTGCATATTGGTCATTCGCTTGTTCTTTTCATGCAAGTAAATGATGACAGCTATCAAAAGGGAAGAAGCTGAGACAATCGCAGAAAGCATGAATGGTGCCTTAAACCTATCAGTGGTGAGTGGATCAGGAACAGATACAGGGGGAATGTTGCTGTACTTGTCTTGAGATACATGCCATTTGTTCCTAATTTGATTAATAGTATCCCCCTCTACTATCTCAAGAATTGCCTTTGAGATGTCTCCAAGGAGAGGAGATCCTTTTGGTAACGCCTGCATGAGAATTATAGATGTTTTGTTAGCTGATATGCTCGAGATCCAGAGCATTTCCTATTATAGGGTGCTATAGAAAATTTAATGCACTTATGCAAAGCAAAGGTAAAGTTGAATCAATGTGGCACATACTCCCTCCAGTCACCTTTTGGATGATGTGAAATCATCGTTTTCAAACTTTGATTACAAATTACTCTTTATATGTCGACTTTGAATATTTGGAAATAATATGTGTAGATTTGTACCTGAAACTAGTTTCTGAATAGTATACCTTTTCTATTTGTTACAGTTATATTATAATAAAAATAGTGGTCCAAGTCATGTTTTGGATACCGTGTGGATATCTAAAATGACGCTTGTTTGTGGCTTGGAGGGAGTATATGACCTGGTAAGACCTAAGAACATCAAGTGGCATAACAGTCCATTTAGGTAATTTTTCAACATGATAAATAATAATTTCCTATTTAGTTAGGAGACATAAGTCATCATTGATCTTTATTTGGTTCATTAATTGATATCTGCTATACGTCAAGCTTATCTTTTTTAGCTTTTTGTCCTTGTTTCTTCTTAGTTTTTTTTTTTATCTTCTCAAAATTGGTCTGCTGTTAAGCAACCTCCATAATTTTGACAATTCTAACTTATGAATTGGTTCCTTTCCTGTAAGCATCTCTTAGAAAACATAAGGCCTTTGTTGTTTTCTACATTAATGTATTACATAAAGTTTGCGTTGCAAATACACACTGAAAAGAATAGAACAGTTTAATCAAATTGAACTGGAAATATATTCTAGCAGCACAGAAAGAACTACTGATCTGTGATGGTCAAAGATCAACTTTAACCTTTACAATGTCATAATAGAGCGTGTGATAGTTACATGAGCAATCAATTAATATGTTAAAGCTTTCATCAACAATTTATGCTTTGAGGTGGTCCGTATTACTTACAAATCCAAAACCTGCTGTCTTGTAAAGCGGTCCAATCATAGTGTACTCCTGACTGTGCTCTGCTAGAAATACTTTGATGTATGGGACTTCATGCACATAGGCAGCAATACCACCATTTTCACTTCCCATGGAGAGTGCATTTTCGATTGCATCTTGGCTATTATAGGGCTTGATCTTTGATTTATCAAAACTGAGCTGTTCTAGTAGATTCCCAACGTAGCTTCCAGTACGGTAGCCTACATGTTCCCCACTTTTTTGGAGTGCAGGGAAATCAGTTACATTTGTATTTAGCTGTTGTATAGTTAGCATTGTTGTCAAGTTTGCAGTGTATGATGTGCCAAGAAAAAGGAAGCAAAATACCCATACAATCAAAACTATCCGAGACAGGATGCGTTCCACTCTGTCCTCTGAAAATTTTGATGAGCAATTATAGTCACTTTCAGTGATATCAAGAGGAATATTCAGGAACTATAGAATATAAATCAAACTTCATATGCAGCTTCTTTGAATGGTGTGATTTTTTAGTACTATTGTTAGGTTTGTAGGTCCAAGACTCCAAAGGGTTTCTTGAAATAAAGAATTGCAGTAAATAAAATAGCTCAATGAATTCCAAATAAAATAGCAGCAGTGCTAAGGGAAGCAAATGCTGATTGCTTCATGGAAAACTAGGAATATTTTTTTCCATCTTATCAACATAGAAGACCTTACATAATTTTGTTCCAAACTAAACCTTCAGGATAATGAAACTATCAGATTCCATTCCCTTCAGGACCTGTGTAATATAGCTCCTTGCCCTTTGTTTTATGCACTCCTATGTTCAACAGCTGGAACAAATCTGATTTACTAAGTTGTTGCTGCACTTTCTGTCAAACTATGGACGTTTTGTTGCATGTTTTAATTTTTAAGATGTTGATTGCAGAGAATTGAACTAATGTTTCTTCCCTGTATTGGTTGATGCTCATCTAAAAGATGCAATATGTATGTGTGGTTGAAAATAAACAAAGAAATATTAATAAAAAACAGATGCATGTATTTCCTGACATCTATGTAGCTTGCGCCCAAGATTGCAAAATGATTCTTCAAGCAGATTATTCGGCTTAATTCTTCATATTATATTATATTTTGCAAACCTTTTCTGTTGAAAAGAATAAAGATATTTTGATAATTGTACTCAACTGTCTCCAAACAGAGAAAAGAATGCTGTGATCCCAAGCTTGCCAGTAGTTGATCCACTAGCTTTTGTCTTGTTGCCTAGAAATTCCAATAACCAAACAACAACCCCTGTGTAGATAACTAAAAGACTGCTTTTGATCCACAGATCACGTGATAGTGGCTGCAAGAGAATCCATGTGTCTTTATTGCTGCTGTTTTTTAATGGAACAACCATTGCCACTCCTGATTCTGTGTATGGTGGAGTGAAGTCGACATAGGAACTTCGGTTAGAACTGATTGTTATGTCCCCAATAGCAATGTCATATTTCTGAAACATCATCAAAGAGAGATTAGGTGGAAAAATTAGCTTATTTTATTTGTTACCTAGGCATGCTAAAAGAACACCTGGTTTATAATGTATATTTTTCTCTTCTACAATCAGTATACAGGACTTTTGATATGTGTTTAGGACAATGAAAATGTTCATTCAATCTATCTAATAAAATATGTGCAAACAACCTGTCACGATGCAGTTTGTTTCTGCAATAAAGTAATGCTTAAAAGCACAATTATCAGAACAACTGTGAAATATGATGTTGACCATTTAACTAAACAAAGTATCAGAATATAGATAAATCAAGAACTATGTACAGGTCTGTTCAAAAGAACTATGTACAGGTCTTGTTTAACATATTGTCAACCAAGTCCCAAGTAGAAAATGTTGTAGCTTATAAATTGGGTAAAAGCTGAAAATGAATGCTGAAATCCTATGTTCTTTTTACCTTGAGATAAACTTGGTACACAAAATCATTATACCCTGAACACCCTGTGTCATTATTATCGTCAAAGGCCACATACTCAAAAGGTAATGCATAAGGAAGTCTTTTCACTGCCTCTTCAAAAATATCAACTGAAAATCCACTTGCTTTAGTTGCCCCTGTGATAGGATTCTTTTCATTTGTCATAAATTCTGGATACATACTTCTGTGCACTCCAACTTGAAGCTTCTTCCCACTTACTGGAATTTCCCACCCTTTGGGTATATCTGTTGACTTTCCTGGCCAAATCACATTGTTTAGACCAGAAATTGACTGGTTTCGATTATCTGTTTTGCCATGGTCTAGCTGCTGTGAAATTTCTTCTGGTGTCCAGAAGCCAATTTCCCTCCACTCCTTACCAACGACATTTATTATTTGAAATGTGGAGACTCGAAGCTGACTGTCTGAAAGCTCAAAGTAGCCACTCAAACCTCTAAATTTGATTTGCAAGATGGTCTTTAAGAGTTCTGGTCCATATGCAGAAGTTCCCAAAATATCCATGCTTGTTGAGATTCTGGGAACTGCTGATTTTCTCAACGATGTTCTATTATTAATCCAAACCTTTTCAACTGCTTGCGCTACTGCCCATATAGTATCATAGCCCCACAGTCCAAATATGCTTAGTTTCAGTGGTGGATCATTTGGATTATCTTTTTGGAATTTTCTGTCCCATTTTACAGTGAAGTTGTCAAGCTCCTCTGATTTAGGAACAAAAAACCTGATGCCCAAGGCACCATTCATTGCTTCCAGAACTGAAGGGTTCAGCGAGTCTATGATATTGGTTACTCCATCCGTCATGATCCATGCAAATCCTTTATTCATCATACCAACCTCTTTTGCCTTTGTGAAGAGTTTTGAGGCCAAAGCAGATGACATATGTACAAGAAAGACCCTAGTTTGCATTGTCATCAACTTATAGAGTTCCAGAGTGATTTGTTCACTCGATGCTGGCAGCGGGATCACGCTCCGATAGGGAACACGGATATCATTTTCTTGGAGGGCATCAATGAGATATGGAATGATACCTTTACCGTACTCAGTATCTTCGTAAATAGGCACAACCTGTCTCCACCCATAGGCTTTGATTAAGGAGGCAATGCTACTCACTTGTGCAGAGTCATCCAATGTGGCTCGGACAAAATATGGAAGACTGCCAGAGGAAAGGGACGGGCTTGTTGCTGTGAAGGATAGGACAGGGACCTGAGTCTTATTCCCAAGATCTGATACAAAAGAAGCTTGTGAAGATTTTTGTGGGCCTATGATAACTTGCACGTTATGATTGTCCAGCAGGTCAAGAGCTGTAAGTTTCATAGGAAGACAAATTTAGTTGAAGATTTGTGCCTACATGACAATTGGAAGTACCAAAAAAATTCCTGCATACCATGAGGTAAAAAACAAAAATATGGTTCACTGATCTATATTTGTGCTTTTAAAGCATCAGCATATAGCATGTGGTACTTTGCAAATTTGTGATTAACAGGATTACGATGCAGCTGTACCACTCATCTGTTTATGTTATTTTCTGCACCCATATGTGTTTTCTGATGTGTAGATAGCTTATAAAGATATCACATGACTGAATTTCACAGGCAGTCTAGAGCTATAGATATATATTATGTACTCAAGAATTTCTTGAACTGTAGGTACTGAGTTTTGGAGTCCAGTTACTGAGTTTGCCAAAAAATTCCTTGAACCGATAGGAGAGCTGCCAATCATTATATTAATTGGAAAGAAGAAATGGTACAAACAAAACACCAAAAGCACATAATTAGAGGTGAAAGTGGTGTGGATAATTTCCGCATCCGATCCGAATCCGAATTTTACGGATATGGGGAAGAGTTTTTGATAACCATGAGGATATGGATAATCTGAATCCAATTATGTGCAGATGCAAGTAGGATATGGTGTTAGCATAATCCGATGGATATGGATTATCCGATAATTGAACGCGGATAATCCGAGGCTCATAATATATCCGACTATTATGATAAGCCTAATATGACCAATACACTATGACCTTGTAATAATTTTTGTTCAATCTCGAGTGTGAAGTGTCATTCTCGACGGTGAGGATCACTTTCATTATTTGTGAACCACAAAGTGTAATTTTTGTTTTATGTTGCTTTTTTACATCTTTGTTTTAAAATTATTGATCACCACAAGAAGTTGAACATAAGCATGTATTATCCGACTATTTTAATCCGCGTCCGATCTGACTCCGCACCATTTCCAACATCCGAAAAAATCCGCATCCGTAACCGCATTTGTGTAATATCCGCTCCGCATCCGACAAAAAAAATATGGATATAGATGTGAAAAAAGTATTATCCGATCCGATCCACTTTCATCCCTACACATAATAAAGTCAACACAGAACACACACTCCATACGCATAAAAATAGATACCAGGATCATCCCAAGATGAACTACACAACAATTGGCAAATATGCACCAAATTCTAGCCAAAGATGACTTAAACTTGGGTGGTGAAGGCATACTTGGCTCAGTCCTCTTGCTAAACACATATCTAGAATCTCCTAAAAATTTCAATCGCCAGCAGATTGGCTATTGTGAAAGATATCACGTATATATTCAGCAGCAGGGACTGTGTCCATATGTGTAGCGTGTACTTTCATATTATAAGTAAAAGCAATGATTGGACACAGTAAAACATTTATTTAGCTATGATGGAGTAGCATGTACAGTCCTATGCCTTCCATGGCGTACTGCAGAGCAATTACTAATTACCTGCTGATGCAGCTTGGACGTTATTGCCATAGGAATCCCTGATGTGAAGCACTAGCTTTGTGCTGTAGTTTTTGTGAGCTGCATAAAAATCTTCCAGGGCCATCTGAATGCTGGTCCGTGCTATTTTTCCGACCAGCGTATCCAAGTCCAATATCACTCCAACAGGGAATTCGCCATTTTTTGTTACATTTTGAGCTGCACTATGGTGGGCAAAGAGTATTAGGAATAGGATGATTTGAGTTGCTCTCTCCATTACCAGCGTTGCAAAGTCTGAGTTTGTGAAGTGTGTTGCTCTGAGAGGCTATGATCTTGAACTCTTATAAGGCTGCTTTCATGAGGAATTCTAGGAAATATTAGTTTGAGATGACCGAATTTAATCCACACAATCCTTCATATTTTAGTGCAGACCAGGCCGGTTGGGGCCAAAGTTAGAATGAATGAAATCCAGGTGGGGGATTCTCTCCCCTTCCGTTGACCATAAAAAAAATTTTTTTGTGCAGATGAATCATTCTGGTTGCCCAAAAGTCAAAATGGTGTTGCACAGCTAGCAACTTAAACACTTGTATTGGGTATGTATTTCCAAGATATATTGCAATCAGTTCTTTAAACATTGTGTTCTACTTCTGCAGGGTGCTAGCGTAATGTACTTTTATACATATTGGTACTCTTTCACAAAATCATTCAGTAGATACGTGAGAGTGATAGCTATGGTTTTTATTCATATTCGTGCATGCAGTGGCTTATTTTCCAAAAGGGGCTGACACCATTTCTGTTTATTCAAGATCAAATAATTGTGCATCTAACCAGGATTCTCCTAGTTAAAAAAATGAACTATAATGACAATGGAATCTGTCATAAGTGAATGCGTGTGTTGACATTTGAGGAACATTTGAAGTCTACATTCTAGAAAGGAACATTCAAACCTAAACTGGCAGGAGCTACTGTTTATTGAAAGGAACATTTAAATCTCAACTGAACTATTTGGATAGTTGGTACTTGGTAGTCAGTTGAAGTCGAGATTCTAGAAAGATCAGATTAATCGAGACATTGTTTAAAAAAGATGACTTTTGTTTTCTTGTACACCCATACAACAGCAATTGCATCAACCTCAAAACTGTGAGGCTTTAGCAAATTCCTATAAATACAACAAGTTGACACAAGGCACTATTTTTCAGAGTCCAAATGGTTTCTTTAAAGTCAATCACCTGTGATCCACGCGTTTTCTCCGTTGGCAAGTGTGACAGCTGAGTGCGGCTGATTTAATTAGTTAAATGCTTGTATGCAGTAATGACCCGCTCATAGTGATATTTGTTTCATCGCTTCTGTTTCCCTCAACACGATATTTGACCTTCGACTTTGGAAGAAGTCGCCCTGCGGTCTGATCTCACAATCCCATTTTGAATTCTTTATATCTTGCTAATGCAAGGTACAATTTCGCGGCAAGTAGTAGTGAGAAAGTCAAATGAATTCTTCTCAGAAACATATTTATACCCATATCCTTATCTGAACAAAAGTTTATGTTTGTCGTTTCAAAAAAGAGAGAGAGAAGTTTGTGTTTGTGAACTGTTTTTTCTTTTTTATTTTCTGCGATGGATTCTGATCTCTTGTGTAGAACAAAAAGTGAATGTCTGACAGTGTAGCTGTCTTTTGAAACATAAATGTTAATGGAAAGTGAATGTGCTTCTTAACCCTGTCATAGACATTTCTTGATATTCTTCACTAGGATTCACCTAGTTCACAATTTGTGCATTATTTAAGATCCAATAATTGTGCATTTAACTAGGATCCACCTAGTTCACAAGTTGAACGATTTTGACTGGGGGACTTATTATAAGTGAATGTGTGTGCTGACATTTGAGGAAGGGGGCATGAAATTGTTCCAACTAGTAATCTATATTGTTGCAAGTGCAACTTTGAAATGCTGGTGTGAAGTCATCTTCAGAGCAATGGAATTGGTTACGTACAATTACCCAAACCCACATTATTCTCTCATGATCATACATGGTCGTACTAGATTTTATTCTTCCCAATCTCCATCTGATAACCTTTGTAATTCCCCAGTCCGACGATGTATTAACCACCTACTAAGCACCAACTATCCAAGCAACCAACTATTGTTTGTTGAGATTCACTTGCTCCATTTTTCTAAAGGCAATGCACTATTTTGTTTTTTTTCGAACACACAAGAGATTTGTGCATCTTTGTAAGGGACCATCACAACCATACAATAACAATTGCATCAACATCAAAACTGTGAGACTTAGCAAATTGCTGTAAACACACCAAGTTGATACAAGGCACTATTTTTCAGAGTCCAAATGGCTCCTAAAGTCAATCACCTGTGCTCCACGCGTCGTCTCTGTTGGCTAGTCTGACAGCTGATGAGTGTGGCAGATTCAATTAAATGCTTGTATGCAGTAATGATCTCCTCAGAGTGCCGCTTCTGTTTACCTCAACACAATAGTTGACATTTGACTTCGGAAAAAGCCACCCTGCAGTCTGATCTCACAATCCCAGTTTGAATTCTTTGATTTCTTATATCTTGCTGATGCAAGGTACAATTTCGCAGCAAGTAGTAGTGAGAAACTCAAATGAATTCTTCTTGAACCACGTGCAGAACTTGGACTTGCGTCCTTCCACTGGAAGCCTCCGAGCGCTCTCCACAGATCTAGATCCCGCCCCCCCCCACCCCCACCTCCTGTCTTCGGCGAGCTCGCCGCAGCGGGAAGGGAGCGGGGCCTGCCGTCGTTTTAGCTAGTAGTCCTTCAGTTTTTAGCTAGTAGTCCTCTTGTTGCCTTTGTGGTTTGCAGTATGGCTTTGTCCTGTCCCTTCGTTGCCTTTGTCGTCGGCATCGCCGCCAAGGCCCTCGGCGTCTCTGATGCAGTCCTCGCTGGCGTCGAGCTATGTGGTAATAAAATAAATCTCTTCCTTCCTCTTGCAGAACCCCTTCTTTCCACCAAACCACCTCTTCCACTCACTAGGGGTGGGCGTTCGGGTTACCCGATTAGTTCGGGTCGGGTAATTCGGGTTTTAAGAAATTCGGGTAATGAGAATCATTACCCGATATCAGCTCTAGAAAAACACTACCCGCAAATTCGGGTACCGCAAAAATCGGGTTCGGGTTACCCAATTTACCCGAAATCTATAATCAAAGTATACACTCAAACACACATAATTTTGCATAGACTAGTAGTTTGTGTTGAATTTCAACTACAAGTTGAGAAGAATAGTATATTATAGTCACTTGTTCAAATTAAGAGACTTATATTCTAATAAGTGACAATTTCAAGTGTTCAACTAACAACACATGAATAAATACAAAGACAAAGTCAAATTTCGGGTAGTTCGGGTACCAGAGTGTATTACCCGAATTACCAAAACTAATTTCGGGTAATCACAATCACTATCCGAACTTGGGATCGGGTACCTCGGGTTCGGGTAATTCGGGTTCGGATTCGGGTACGGGTAATGGGTATTGGGTATTTTGCCCAGGTCTACCACTCACCATCGTCGGGATCTACTCCACCATGCTCCGCTCCCTCCACCCTGCCCGCTTCCCTCTCCCATCAGCAGCCTTCAGTTCTGATGCGCCGCTCTTCAGCTCGGTAGCTTCTTCACTGGTGCCACTTCGACTGCTCCGACATCCCCTAGGATCCTGGATCAAGCTCCTTCTTCATCCTCCGGCGACGGCCCCAACCTCATCTTTCGGTTGTCGGTGTGCACAACCTCAGCGAGCTCAAGGATCCCATTTTCAACCGACGCTTTGTGCGGTCCCTCCACCCGGGTGTACGCGTGTCTGGCGCCCCTGCGACCCTCCGCCGGCAGATCGATCTTCTTCGTCACCGGCGTCTTAGGTACCTCTGGATACAGATCCAGATAGAGTTGAAGGTCTTGGTTGTAATATGGTCTTCTTTCGAGGACCTACTTGTAATTTGGCTGCTGGTTAATATATAAAGTGTGGTTTGTCAAACAAAAAAAAAGAATTCCTCAATATGAAAGAAACATATTTATACCCATATCCTTATCTGAACAAAGTTTATGTTTGTAGTTAAGAAAAGAATTTATGTTTGTGAAGTGTTGTTTCTTTTTATTTTCTGTGATAGATTCTGATCTTTTTTTTAGCCAACATACCTATAGTTGTATTAAATCGAAAGATACCGTACAAAGACCAGTACACATACAGGTACTTTCTGGAAGGATATAAAGGACAGCTGTTCCACCAGAACATTTACACAAAGGTCCCTAAGAAACAAAAAAAATTACATTTGGGTCCCCAGGACCTTTGCACACCAGATTCTGCCGTCGTTGCTCGTCGTCGGCAACAGCAAGAATCGATCGCCACCAACCCTTGGCCATCCGAAGCTCCATTGCCAGCAGGCTTTGGAAGGAACCGCAGTAGACACTCATCACCATGGACGAGAGAGAAGCATCGCTGATATTCCATCGGCCGGGGACACACCCCCGAGCTTCGTTGGTCTTGGATCCAGATCCACTGGCTTCCACCGCAAGATGGATGCGCCAAGCTGACGCCGCCGCAAGATGCATGAATCTGGTCCACTCTCCCAGCTTCCACCAGAACCCTTGCTGCCCCTCATCCCCCAAGCAAAAGGCCAACAAACTCACCTCCGTATCTGGAAGACGAGCTGTCGGCAGACCCCTCCTGTACATGAGCTCCACATCGGGAGCACCACCTCCACGAGCTCGCCTTCGGTGCCGGAGCAGAACTGAAAGGACCTTGATGTCGCCTAGAGGGGGTGAATAGGCGTGACGACCAACTTAAACTTTTCTTCCCCGAAAACTTGAGCTACCAGTGTCCACCGGTCAGACCGGTGGTGATGACCGGTCACTGGCTATGCTTCGCAGGAGGCACCGGTCAGACCGTTGCCTTGCACCGGTCAGACCAGTGTAGCACAGAGCACCTGCAAAAATAGCTTCAATCTCCTCTTGACTTCTAGCACAAACCAAACTTGGTGAGTGGCCTTGGTAGATGATCACAAACAGGGTAATAATCCCTGCACACACAAATAGCACATCCAAGTAGATCGAAGTAAAAGCAAATCAAATATGCTAGAAATCAACTTAGAGAGGCAAACCACAATGAGACACAAGGATTTGTTTCCCGAAGTTCACCTCCCACTAAGGAAAGGCTACGTCTCCGTTGAAGAGCTTGTAAGGGAACTTTCCCACAACAAGCCGGGTCTCTTTCAACCACTTTCCTCCTTTTCACGGAGACGATCTTTTCCACGAAGAGGCAAGATCACAGCCCTCACAAACTTCCCGCTGCTCACCACAACCTTGGAAGCTAGCCGGCGACGCCTAGCCGTCTAGGAGGCAAACCTCCAAGAGTAACAAATGCTCCAATGCTGGTAGACGCGAAATCGAAGTGCTCAAGCTATGTGAATACTCTTGTTAGCTCACAAAGACGCTCTTGAGCTCACTCTCTCAACCCAACACAAAGGATATGGCTTGAATCCACAAATCTCACAAAGAGAGGTTGGGGAGAGCCACTAAGGCTTAGGGCTTGCAAGAAATGGCTTAGGAGCTCAGCACAAACACTAAGAACAGTAACCCTCCACTGTAGGAGGCTTCGGGTATTTATACCCCTCAAAGGAGAAAACTAGCCGTTAGCTGTCGGGCGGCACCGGTCAGACTGGTGCCCTACACCGGTCAGACCGGTGTTCGAAAAACTAGTCGTTGGGCTAGCAGCACCGGTGACCGGTCAGACCGATCAGGCCCGAGACACCCCCCAAAACCCTTTCTTTCTTCTAACACTTCACCAAAGAGATGAAGTAGCTCAGGTTAGGTTAGGTGGGTTAGTTAGCACATTCTTAGGCTCTCAAGGCTAATTCTCACTTAGGTCAACTAATGAGCACTTTGACTTTGGTCAACTCGCTAATGTCGCATCCCTCTTGATAGTACGACATACCTATACTCAAGATTAAATAAAAAACACCGTGACAACCTCTTGAGCTTGAATGTCTTCAACCTTGCCATACTTGATCAATTGAGGGCTTTCAACTTAGCCTATGTCTTGAGCACGTCCATACTTGAGCTAGTGACTTAGGTTCTTTCCATCTAGCATAAGAATGCACACTCGGATCCACAAGTCACTCCATATTGCCAATCATAACATGTAGATGAGTTGCATTGCTTCCCTCGGTTAAGGCTTGGATATGATACTTCGAGACCCCACGGATACAGAACTTCACCTTAGCAAAACACTAATGGCGGCTTAGCTAAGACCCCAAAGATTGCTTAGTCCCTCGCCCTAGACATCTCGGTTGATCTCTTCATCACTTACCCAATCCACGTTGAGTTTCACTTTGCTTCATCCATAATTAATCTCCATTTGAAATCCCGCTTCAAATGCTTGTTCTCGATTGACAACGAATATGCAAACTTCCAATTAAAGACCATAAAGTCTACACTCATCCTTGTGTCCTCTTTCAATTACCACATGAAACCTTGCATTTAATTTAGAGAGAATTACCATCTTCTCTTTCTATGATCCTTGTACTTTAATCAAGCCACCATATTTACCGGAGACCATGAATTGACCTTCTCAAGATATTGTTGACGGTTCAAAACCGTGCTCAAGTTCACCGCAAGCCTACGGGTGACTTGGTGCCTTTTTCACTAAGGAGGGTCCTCATTCGTCTTGATCGGAGTCCGAATGAGGGAGCTATGGCTGTTTCACTTCAGCATTGCTTGCTGTCCAGAATTTCAGCACGTGCAACCTTCGGTGATTCGGCCATATCCACTTGTAGGAACCTCCGATTGCCTTGCCGCTTGATTCGTTGGAACGTAGACTTCATGGGGCTTCTGAAAATCTAAATATATCTAATTGTTTTCTGCTGAGGCTCATGCAAACATCGTGATGACATCATTATCCTTTCGTCCATCAATCCAGAGATGTATGTGTGGTCTTTATCTTGAAGTCTTTTAGGGCACCATGTCACGCATCCCTTGGCTTCAAAAGTCATTACCATTGCTGCATGAGCATGATGGTAGTGGAATCCTTCTCCACCATGCTTGACATGGTCGTTTCCGAAACCTATAGCTCGAACAAACAATCCTCCAAAAGACATTAGTCTAAAAACTTAATC
The DNA here is from genome assembly GCA_036936925.1 of Cenchrus fungigraminus. NCBI lineage: Eukaryota > Viridiplantae > Streptophyta > Magnoliopsida > Poales > Poaceae > Cenchrus > Cenchrus fungigraminus. The sequence continues at coordinate 36,251,899 of CM072780.1, read as the reverse complement.
GACACATAGGCATACCTGGTTCATCTTCATTTGCTTTGGGTGGGGGCTCAATAGCGGATGTTGGGCCACTAACCAAGGTTAGCACCTACCACTAAAGAGCAAATATTTGCGTAGCCATCAACTTGGTTGAGCGAGGTTGGACTTGTCGAAGTCCGAATGTTGAAAATTTCTCGATCGCTTTGTGTCTAGGGTTTGACCTGCATTCAAGGACACAAATAAGAAACACAGGGTATATGCAATAATAAAATTAGGGTTAGTTAAAAAGAAAGATAGATCGCCCTAGGGTTCGAGTTGCCGATCCCCGGCAACGGCACCAGAAAAAGGGGCTTGTTGACGGTTCAAAACCGTGCTCAAGTTCACCGCAAGCCTACGGGTGACTTGGTGCCTTTTTCACCAAGGAGGGTCCTCCCTAGATTTGTCAATCCAAGAATTGGAAGCAAACCACTAAAGTTCTCTATCTAACCTACCGGTCTAACCCTATGTGAAGCATTGATTGCATAAAGGTTAATCATACATGAAAGGATGTATGGATCACATCCACCTAGCCATAAAGGTAAGCAAACCAAAGGTAACCCTAGCCTATCGTCTTCTTGTTACCACTCCAGCCACGATGACAAACCAATCTAATCCTATACTATGATAAGGAGTACACTCGATATGGAGTAACCCGATAAGGAGTGGTCCGATACACGTTCATTCGCCGCTTTCTTCTCCACCGTATTGTCACTACGCAAGGATATTCATCACCGAACGACAACCTTGGTCCGTGCACTACAACGATGTATCCGCAAGACAAGACTAATCACCATGATTCGATCTAATCTTACTAAAAGCATATGGTAGCTACACATATGAATAAGCACAACTCGTAGTAGATCAAAGTAAGGACAAGGATTGATTTATATCACCATCGAATGTCGAAAGTACAAATGCCTTGATGGATCCAAGGCATAGCTCCAGAACTCCACCATGGCTTCACCATGCAGGGCCAACCATGGCGGCTAGGGCATGGCCTAAGCCATCTCCTAGGCAACTCGAGGACTTGCGGCGGCCGTCGGCTTCCTCCCGGTGCTTCTCCTTCGTGTCGGCGGCTCTCTGATGAATGGATGGATCTCCCCTCCTTGAGCGCCCAAGGGGTTGTATTTATGCCCTTGGGGAGCCTTAGGGCGTGCTCCAACTTGCCTTGCATGAGATCTTCCTTGGGGGAGAAGCGAACTTGGTTTCCATAAACTCAGCATCGTCCAGATTTTCCTGATTCGCAGCCCTTCCTTGTGGGTGCCATATCTCCCACGTCTGGACTCCAAATAATGCAAATTCGGTGTCCAGGTTGTGTGTCACGAAATTATCTCCAACTTTGGTATTCATTGGTTTCCTTGGAAATGAAGATAAGATCCCCAAAACGACCTCGAAAGATAATCTGTCTGGTTTCAGACTTGTCTGCGCAGCAGGTATTTTGGGGGCCATATCTCCTAGCTCCTTGACCCGAATTGGGCCTTCCACATGTCCAAATCGAAGCTATCGTCGAGACGCACAACTTTGGTATTCAAACTTTTGCCATTAGAGGCCATTTAGGTCTCCGAATCTGCACCGAAAGATCATGCTGCCTTGGGCTGCGAGAATATCTCTCGGGCTGAGTTGATCTCGTTGGTAAACCTTCAAGTCCCCGGAGTTTTACGTGTTGATGCTTCGGTCCTTGGGTTGTTTGGAGTCTTATTCACTTCGTGTCTTGACTTGTGACGGGCTTCATGATCTCCTCTTGAAGTGCTTGATGAACTTTACCCGAAAGTACTCTTTTAAGCGCTTAAATCCTGCGTAAACAACATACTCCAAAAATCACATGCGAGTACGAACTTATCATATCAAGAGGGTTAGTACCATTAGTTAGGATATCAAATACGTGCAAATGTTGATGGTGAACTCATAGCTAGGTGTACCAAAATCGACCGTCAACAGATATCCCCAATATCTGTCTTCCTTTATTGCTTGATATTTGCCACTATGCCTTAGGATCATTCATATATTTGTCTTCTCCAATGTGAGTCATATAATATCTAGTCACCAATAAATATTCCAACAATAACTCATGAATATATAAATAAAACCTGCTCACAATCTTAGACAAATATGTTAGATCTTTAATCACTTTGTCATTCAATTCACCAAAATCCACTTAGGGGCCTAGATGCACTTTCAATCTCCCCTTTTTAGTTATTGATGACAACTCAATTAAACCTTACAAATAAATTATTAAAGCGCATTTAGATTCTTAGATATAGCTAGAGCTCCTCCTTAATTTTTGTTTTGAGTGGAATTTCAAAAATTTGGTCTCAAATGTCAATAGCACAAATTTTGGGAGCCCCCTTATATCTTAGAATCAGTGGAGTGCAACATGTGTGTGTGACGATTAAAAATCTGTGATGCGTATGACAAGTTATGCACGAAGCAAAGAACAAGTGTGCTGATTAGGTGGCACCGGTCAAATCGGTGCCCCTGACCGGTCAGGTCCAGTCAGTACACAAACTGGGCGGCACCGGTCAGACCGGTGCCCCTGACTGGTCAGACCGATTAGGTCCAGTCAGAGCACAAAGAGAAAAAGTGCGTGCTATCTGGGCCAAGGTGATCAGGCCGGGGTTGCAATCCGGCTTAAATCACTTTGCTCCATTTAGCCAACACAAACAATACATCACACAAATTTGTATCACAATCTAGCAACGAGTCACTTAATATTACATAAAATAGGTCCAACACACATAGAAGCACTCATACAATGTTCTCAAGTCCACAAAGATAAAGTTCTAGCTTTATTACATGGCTGCTCTCATCAGCCAACAGGCACCGGTCAGACCGGTGGCCCACAGACAGCTACACTAAGTCTGAAATGTGAAGCTTTTAATCACAATCTTCTCCCCCTTTGTCATCAAACAGCCAAGAAAGGCCTAGAGAAGGTGTAGCCGACGATCACTGTCCCTGAGAGCCGTCTCCTGGGTGAGAGCCCCCTCCTATTTGAGAAAAATCAGATATCCAATGCATAGGAGAGTTTAGATAAATAGACTTAGAGATAGTGATTCCAGAGAAATGAGCTAGAGGAGCGCCATCCGTCCCATAGTAATATGGGTTATACCCAAAGATCTCCGCGGAGAAGCGGGCTCCCCAATCTTGCTCGGGAGGTGGAGGAGGTGGAGGTGGTTATTCCATGAAGTGAGAAGAACCTGCAACATCCGGATGAGGAGGTACTGGTGGTGGTGGAGGAGGAGGAGGAGCCGATGATGAAGAGCCTTGTTCTTGCTCAGACTCGAAGAACATGGGTCCGTACTCATTTATCATGCCGGAGTTGGCCCATCCTCTCATTCTGTCCTCAAATGAAGGTATCTCAACCTGCGGTGGTTCCGGAGAGGGAGGAGAGCGTGGAGGTTGGAAACCCTGAGCATTGTGCAACAACTTCATTGTGTCTCACATTTGCTTGTTCGCCCTCCTAGACCGTTGCTGCTCAATTGCTATGTCATGCTGACTCCTGCACATGCCAAATATGAAGTTTAAGAACTTCTTCAGAGGAGACGTGGACCTGCGAGGCCTGTTCTGCTCCCAGCTACCCCACCGGTCAGACCGGTGCTTACCGGACAGATCGGTCACCGACTCTGCTCCACAGGAGGCACCGGTCAGACCGATGTAGCACAAAGCACATGCAAAAACAGCTTCAAGTGCCTTCTTCATGGTTTGCTCTTAATCAATCCATTTGGGCTTTTCATATGCTATTCGAAGCATCTTCCAAATGTTGTGTGCATCAATGTCATTTTCCTCATAGAAGAAATCGTGCACATCATCACTCAAAGTAATGTAGTTAAGTACTTGAGAGTTGCATTGCCAATGTTCTAAGTCCTCTAGGGATGATTTTGACAAGTCATTTTTGACTTCCCTAAGGTGAGGAGGTAGAATACTAGCAACAACAACCTTCTCGATAAGTGGACCCAAGGTCCTAATATTATTGAGTACATGAATTGACCAAGAAGCATAGTTTGAATCATCTAGAGCTAGAGGCTCAAAAGGTACCTCACGAGTTGTAGACATCGTCAAACTCCGAGCGGTTAAGCTCGAAAAGGAGCACTTTGACTCTGATACCACTGAAAGGACCTCGATGTCGCCTAGGGGGGGTGAATAGGCGGGACGACCAACTAAAACTTTTCTTCCCCGAAAACTTGAGCTTCCATGCGTCACCGGTCAGACCGGTGGTGCTTACCAGTTAGACCGGTCACTGGCTCTGCTCCACAGGAGGCACCAATCAGACCGGTGTAGCACAAAGAACCTTGACTTCTAGCACGAACCAAACTTGGTAAGTGACCTTGGTAGATGATCACAAGAAGGGTAATGATCCCCGCACACATAAATAGCACACCCAAGTAGATCGAAGCGGAAGCAAATCAAATATGCTAGAAAACAACTTAGAGAGGCAAACCACAAAGAGACGCAAGGATTTGTTTCCCGAAGTTTACCTCCCACTAAGGAAAGGCTACGTCTCCGTTGAGGAGCTTGTAAGGGAACTTTCCCACAACAAGTCGGGTCTCTTTCAACCACTTTCCTTCTTTCCACTAAGGGGATCTTTTCCATGAAGAGGTAAGATCAAAGCCCTCACAAACTTGCCGCTGCTTACCACAACCTTAGGAGCTAGCCGACGACGCCTAGCCGTCTAGGAGGCAAACCTTCAAGAGTAACAAACACTTCAATACTTGTAGATGCGAAATCGAAGTGCTCAAGCTATGGGAATACTCTTGTTAGCTCACAAAGGCTCTCTCGAGCTCACTCTCTCAACCCAACACAAAGATATGGCTTGAATCCACAAATCTCACAAAGAGAGGTTGGGGAGAGCCACTAAGACTTTGGCTTAGCAAGAAATGGCTTAGGAGCTCAGCAACAACACTAGGAACAACAACCCTCCACTTTAGGAGGCTTGGGGTATTTATACCCATCAAGGGAGAAAACTAGACGTTAGCTGTCGGACGACACCGGTCAGACCGGTGTTTGAAAAATTAGCCGTTGGGCCGGTCAGACTGGTGCCCCTGACCGGTCAGACCGGTCAGGCCCGAGACACCCCCAAAACCCTTTCTTTCACTCTAACACTTCACCAAAGGGATGAAGGACCTCAGGTTAGGTTAGGAGGGTTTGTTAGCACACTCTAAGGCTCTCAATGCTATTTTCTCACAAGGTTTTCTAAGAGCACTTTGACTTGGTCATTAAGCTAAAGTTGCATCCCTCTTGATAGTACGACATACCTATACTCAAGAATAAATAAAAACACCATGTCAACATTTTGAGCTTGATTGTCTTCATTCCTGTCATACTTGAACAATTTCCACTGGAGGACTGTCAACTTAGCCAATATCTAGAGCACGTCCATACTTGAGTCAATGACTTAGGATCTTTCCATCTAGCATAAGAAAGCACACTTAGATCCACAAGTCACTCCATATTGCCAATCATAACATTTAGATGAGTTGCATTGCTTCCCTCGGTTAAGGATTAAATATTATACTTCGAGACCCCACAGATACTAGAATTTCACCTTAGCAAAACACCAATGGCAGCCTAGCTAGAACCAAAGTTTGCTTAGTCCCTCACCCTAGTCATCTCGGTTGATCTCTTCATAACTTACCCAATCCACTTTTTATTTTGGCTTTGTTTCATCCACAATTAATTTTCATTTGAAATACCGCTTCAAATGCTTGTTCTAAATTGACAACGAATATGCAAGCTTCCAATTAAGGACCATTAAGTCTATACTCATCCTTGTGTCCTCTTTCAATTACCACATGAAGCCTTGCACTTAATTTAGAGAGAATTACCAATTCCTTTTTTATGATCCATTTGTATTTCAATCAAGCCACCATATTTATCGGAGACAATGAATTGGCCTTTGCAAAATATCCCCAATATTTATCTTTATTTGTTGCTTGATACTTATCTTGTTCATCAGGATCACGCATTTGATTGTCTTCTTTCAATATGAGCCATATAGTATTCATTCATCAATACATATGTCAACAATAACTCATGAATATATAAATAAAGTCTACTCACAATCTTAGATAAATATGTTAGACCTTTAATTTTTTTGTCATTCAATTCACCAAAATCCACTAGGGGCCTATGTGCACTTTCAAGGAATGCAACGGTCTCTACCCCCTCCAGACGACCCTGAGGCCATCGGAGGCGGAGGAGACCACTGTCTCCGGCGGCGACGGCGAAATCACCTTTTTTCCTCCCCTCTCTCAACTGTAGCAGACCGAGAGGGTTTGAGAGGAGAGACTGATAGATTCTGATCTTGTGTAGAATAAAAAGTGAATATCTTATGAGTATTCTTGGCTAATAAGGAGGCAAAGGAAGCCAGCCACGTCGCCAGCAATTCGCGGCCATCGGATCGGGCGCGCAGACGGCCCGGATCGGCCAAGCAACGGTCATTTTGCAGAAAAGTCCTTCCATTTAGCAAAAATCATGACCGAGGTCCATGGTTTTTTACATATGAACCCCTAAACTTTTAGGGAAAATATGTTTGTTGTCCATGGTTTTACATATGAACCCCTAAACTTTCGGAAAAATATGTTTGCAGTCCATAATTTACAAAAAAAGACCTCGAACTTCATAATAATCTACCAGAAAACTCCACCGTCTATGAATTTTTACGTATGAGCCCGTAAATATTTTTAAAAAATTACAACCTATAATTTTTTTAAAAAGATATCAAACTTTGATGCAATCCACCCGTAGACCCCAGACTTTTACAAAAAAGCCTTCAATTTCCCACAAATTAACTGAACACCCAAACATAATTGCTGGCCTCTCCCGACCGTCGGATCGGCCACACAGACAGCCCAGAATGGCCGAGCAACAGTCATTTGCAAAAAACCCTTCCCCTTAGCAAAAATCATGATCGTGGTCCACGGATTTTTACATTCAACCCCTAAACTTTCAGGAAAATATGTCTGCAGACCATGATTTTACATATGAACCCCTAAACTTTGGAAGAATATGTTTGCAGTCCATGATTTCCCAAAAAGGACCTCAAATTTCGTAACAATCCACCCGAAAACTCCACTGCCTATGAATTTTTATGTATGGGCCTCTAAACGTTTGGAAAAAATTGCAGCCCATAATTTTCCAAAAAAAACCCTCAAATTTCGATACAACCCACCCGTAGACCTAGACTTTTTTTTTAAAAAGCCTTCAACTTCCCACAAATTAACAAAACATCAAAACATAATCAAACAACCTCAAACTTTACAACCACCACTCCATACTCTATACAATCAGAAAGAAGATACTGTCGAATCAATAAAGGACACTGGCCTCGCGCAGCAAGGCCGCGTTCCCTTTTCTAGTGTTCATGGGAAGCGAGTATTCAAGCTTCGACATGAGATAGCATGCAGCATGCTACCGTGTGACTAGGAATGGAAATGGCGCGGATACAGATACCATTCGAATACTTTTAGTCGGATATCCACATTTTTTGCCGGATACAAATTCGGATTCGAATATAATCGAATGCGAATGCAAAACGAATAGTTCGAATTCGCATTCAGATATCTACTCGATTTACAGATAGCAAGTTTTTATTTGTTTAGTGACAATTTTAGAAGAACAAAATTATTAAAGGGATAGAAATTAAAGTACGAACGTGTAAACAAAAGATAGCTTGTCAACAAAGAACATATTTATCTATAATTATTTTAATAAATAAATATATAAATAATAAATTAAATTATAAATAGATAATATTAAAAATAAATCTATTATTATTTAGAAGAAACAAATAAAATTACAATACATAAAATAACTTACATCAATGATTAAATAAAATAAAATATTGAAAATAATTTATTTCAACAAATACATCATTTTCTGACTAAATCAAAATAATATATTTATTTTGAAACTTCATTATATTAAAATGTATTAAACTTACTTTTTATATCATTTGTAATATTGAAATTAAACTTATTAGTCATTAATCATTGAGGTAATTTTACTTTGTTCTTCGCGGATACGAATAATTGTCGGATAGACACAATTATTTCGAATACGGATATGGATTCGAATAGAGAAAAATAGTGAAAACGAATTCGGATACATCCATTGCAGTATCCATATTAGCAACCGGACACAGATTCGGATAAGCACATTTATATTTTAGCGGATCCGAATTCAGATATTTCAGATAACCACGTACCACTTTCTATATCTACGTGTGACCTGTACGGGCAAGATAGGCCTCATTGCCAGCCCAGAAGCCCATACCACGCCGAGAGCAATTCCAACCATCGGCCGATCTCGCCTAGCCTCGCCCGCACGCCCGAGAGAGAAGAGAGAGAGAGCGCGGCGCGGCAACCGGCAGACGAGCGGGCCCCGCTTCGCCGCCGCTCCGCCTTCCTCATTCGTCGAACTCCGCCACCGAGGTAAAGGAAAACGGCAGGCCACTCCCGGGGCGACGCCGAATCGTGCGCCACCGGGAAGGCGGAGAGGGTGGGGGTGGGTGTGGCGCCGCCGAGGAGGGCTAAGACCCCGCTGCCGCCGGTGTGGGCTTCCCCTTTAGGCTTCGTTTGGCTGTTGGTGTATTAATTCCACCGGAGAAAGAAACCACGGGTGGGTTAGGGTGAACCCCCGTAGCCCACCGAACCCACGGCTGGTTGGGTTTTAATTACCTGTGTGCATGTGTGTACTTGTTTGGAAGGACGTGGACGTGGGTGGGTTGATTTCTCTGAGTTAATTCCCAAAAGAAATAAGAGTTGGAGCAAACATAAAATAAAACTGTCGTACAGACATCCCTGGGCCCACTACTCAGGTGGGTACTGGGACCGACTACTCCGTGGACCCCTGGGACTATTCGACTTGGGCTACACGGCACCTGATGGCGTGGAGCGCAAGGCATGCAGAGGACTAGTACTCGGTTAGGAAGCTAGACATGTTCGGATCCATGTAGAGTACTCCTAGCCGCACACGACTAGAACTCCTCTGGCAAACCGACTTGTAACCCTGCCTCCCGGACTATATAAGGCAAGGCAGGGACCCCTATCTCATCATCCACATCATCTTGTAAACACACCCAATCAATCCAGAGCTACGCAGCATACAGGACGTAGGGTATTATGCACCTCGCGGCCCGAACCTGTCTAAATTGTGTGCCACGTGTCTCTCCTTCGAGTTCCCGATCTCGGTGAGGCCACATTCATCTACCTCGGGTACTCCCCTTGGTAGGTTGCCGGTCTAAAACACCGACAGCTGGCGCGCCAGGTAGGGGATCTCGCTGAAGATCACATGGCGAACTCGACGGCTTCAATCGTCATCAAGCCAACCGCCGCCTTCAATCGCGGCGACACCTTCGTCTTCGGCTCCTCGGTCTGCACCGCTGACGGCGCTGGATCGTTCAAGCGCTACCTCACCATGACTCCGGACCCGGAGACCGGGCTCGTGACACTTCCTGAAGTCATCACGAGCCAACTCGTCGAAAAATTCGACGAATTTTCACTCTGTCAACAAGTCGCCGACTTCGAGCTTGGATCCGCCTCCAACTCGAACTCGACGTCACCCTGGATCGTCTCATGCGAGCCGGCTCCTGAGCCATCATGTGAAGCGGTCCCCCTCCACGAGCACTTCCCATACGGTCTCTGCAACTCTAGCAGGGCCCACGCGGAAGCTCTCGCCGCACGCCGGGCCGGCAAGGAGATCACCTCCGAGTACTCCTCGGACTCCAACACCCCGACCGGCTACTACTCGGACTCTTCCTATGAGTTCGACTTCGGATCGGACCCAATCGAGTCCGAGTCCGAGCTCAACATGACTGAGGAACCGCTGTCAGGCCCTGCCACCGGCTTGGTCATTACATCTACTCCCGCCGGCAGATTCGTCTACTGGCCCGACCGCAAGCCTGCAGACCTGACGGACGACAACTCACGCTGCGTCGCCTACCTCGATACACTCCCCTTCCAGGAGGGGATCCCGCTGGCTCCAAACGACGAGCACACCCCCACCGAGGTGGCGACTACTGACTCCAGTCTCTGCACTCCCGACCGTGAAGTCTTCATGACGACCGGAGATGCTGGGACCTCGGAAAATCGACCCGACCGGTACCTTGACGATATCTCAGAGGATGAGTTGTCTGCCAACGCACCTCCCAACGAGACCACCGAAGACAAGAACGCCCGACGTGACCGCAACAGGAAGTGGAACGATCGACGCAGATGTCTCCGGGAAACTCTCCCCATCCGGAACCTCAATGAGGCTCTGGAGCAAGTTGCCAACCGGGTGCACACCACTCCCGAGCAATGCCTCATGTCTATCACCACGATAGCACGACAAGCCCAGGGGATCCGTGCAGGCGAAGTCATCACTAAGCTCGCTGAAGATGCCTACTTCATGCGGGTCGACAACAGGGTTGCCCAAGTATCCCCCGCCGGAAACCACGAAGCCACTAGTCGCAGCCCGGCAGATGGCGGACGCAACCGTGTCCGTGGTGAACACCAGCCAAATCCCAACCGCTCTAGGGCCTCGGCTGGAGGACCCTCACAGGGCGGCAACAGCCAGGGCGGTGCCGGAGGTAGTCGCGGTGGCGGCGGCGGTAATGGCAGCAGCGGCGGAAGTTCATCCCACGGCGCCGGCAGAAGAGCTGGTGGCGGCGGCGATCGCGGAGGCCGAGGCCACGCGAACAGCCACGCCACTGGGAACGCACGTGGCGGCTACGACGCACGCCACAGGATCGACGAGATCCGCCGCAAGAAGGCTACTGAAGCAAGCGACAGCGACGGCTTCCCCGCCTACTCTGCAAGATTTCGCAACTTGCTTCTCCCTGAGAAATTCAAGCCTCTCGGGATTTCCAAGTATGATGCGAAGCAAGACCCAGTTCAGTGGCTCAGGTGCTACGCCTTGGCCATCGAAAACGCTGGTGGCAACAACGACGCAAAGTGCCTCTTCTTCCCTTTCTGCCTGGATCAAGCCCCACTCACATGGCTCGAGTCACTCGAAAAGAACTCGATCGACGAGTGGGACCAGCTGAAAGCGCAGTTCACCAGCAAATTCGCGGGCACCATGGGGTGCTCGGGTACCCGCATGGATCTGGCAATGGTCAAGCAAGAACAAGGCGAGACACTCCGCCAGTACACGCGGCGCTTCTTCGACAAGCGCGCAACCGTAGTCGACGTCACCGACAAAGAAGTCATCGACCTCTTCCAAGACAGGCTCTATCACCGTCGCACCTTCGAAGACTTCGGTCGCCGCTGCCCGAGCTCCATCACCAAGCTCAAAGACATGATCACGTCATGGGCCGACGAAGTGGACAAGGCGAACGCCAAGTACGACTCCATTCGCGGCAAGAACAAGAGCAACACGGGCGGCAACAACAACAACAACAAAGATCAAGGGGGTCGCCACAACAACAACTACTCGAGCTCCAACCGCAAGCGCAAGCCAGACAATACAGTCGCAGCTATACAGCGCCCTGCGAAGGACAACTCGAAAACAACCTCAGGCGGCTTCAGAGACTTGCTCAAAGAGAAGTGCCCGTGGCATCTGGATGGCAATCACACCACCGAGCAGTGCTACCAGCTCCGGCGAGCACTCAAGGATACTCCCGACCCACGGCCTCCTCACGACAAGAAGGGCAAGAAAAAAGTCGACGAGGGCAACGGCGACTTCCAAGAACCCGACAAGACGGTGAATGTCCTCTTCGGCGGACTACCCACCAAACGGTCTCAGAAGGCCACCCGACGGGAAGTCTTGAACATTGAACCAGCGGTGGCGACACCTCTAAGGTGGTCGGAGGTACCCATTACCTTCTCCCGCGCGGACCAATGGACAAGCTTCTCCGAGCCAGGACGTTTTCCACTCGTCCTGAAACCTGTAGTCGCGGGCTCCAGACTCAACAAGGTACTCATCGACGGCGGGAGCGGACTCAATGTCCTCTTCACCAAGACCTTGAAGAAAATGAAGCTCGACATCACCGACATGCTCACCAAGAGCGCGTCACCCTTCTACGGCATTGTCCCCGGTAACGCGGCTATCCCACTGGGCTCAGTGGTCCTGCCAGTTACCTTCGGGGAGACAAGGGAGAACTACCGCACCGAGTACATCAAGTTCGAGGTTGCGGACTTCGAAACCTCCTACCATGCCATTCTCGGCAGACTAGCTATCGCCAAGTTCATGGCGGTACCCCACTACACCTACTTGGTACTCAAGATGCCAAGTCCTGCCGGAGTACTCACGCTGCAAGGGGACTTGAAGATCTCATTCGACTGCGACACCGAAGCCGTGGAACTCGCAGCGACCAATCAAGTACCCAATGCAATGATGGAGATCTTCGCTGCATCCAAGAGGCTTGCCCCAACCGAACTCGAGATACCTGAGAAGACCGACACCGCGAACAAGCCTCAACCATCAGAGGAAGTGCAGGTGAAGGCCATCGACCTCGGGACGAGCGACAGCAGCAAGACTACCATGATCGGCGTAGGGCTCGACCCGAAGTAGGAAGACGTGCTCGTCAGCTTCCTTCGGGCTAACCGAGACATCTTCGCATGGAAGCCAGCGGACATGCCAGGGGTGCCCAGGAGGCTGATCGAGCACTCACTAAACGTCGACCCTAAAGCTACTCCCAAACGACAACACCTTCGCCGTTTTGCCGACGATCGACGGGATGCCATCAAGAAGGAACATGCCAAATTACTCGCGGCGGGCTTCATCCGTGAAGTCTTCCATCCTGAGTGGCTCGCCAACCCCGTCCTCGTCCGCAAGAAGAACACGAACGAGTGGAGGATGTGTGTCGACTACACCGATCTCAATAAGCATTGCCCCAAGGACCCCTTCGGGTTGCCGCGGATCGACCAAGTCATCGATTCCACGGCAGGCTGCGATCTGCTCTGCTTCCTCGACTGCTACTCTAGATACCACCAGATCGCTATCAAGGAAGAAGACCAGGAGAAGACCGCGTTCATCACTCCGTTCGGCGCCTATTGCTACACGACAATGTCGTTCGGGTTGAAGAACGCCGGCGCTACATACCAGCGAGCTATCCAGGCCTGCTTCAAGAAGCAGTTCAACAAGAATGTCGAAGCCTATGTGGATGACGTGGTCGTCAAGACCAGAAATTCCGATATGCTCGTCGCCGATCTTGAAGAGACTTTCGCATCTTTGCGAGAGTACCAATGGAAGCTCAATCCCAATAAGTGCATCTTCGGTGTACCATCTGGGAAACTACTCGGCTTCATCATCAGCCATCGCGGCATCGAAGCCAACCTTGAGAAGATCTCCGCCATCACCAATATGAAAGCTCCAACCTGCATCAAGGATGTCCAGAAGCTGACCGGGTGCATGGCGGCCCTGAACAGATTTATCTCGAAGCTTGGAGAACGGGGACTACCCTTCTTCAAACTACTCAAGCACCAAGAGAAGTTCGTATGGACCGCGGAGGCTGATCAGGCTCTGGCGCAGCTCAAAGACTTCCTGTCAAAGCCACCGGTCCTCACGGCTCCTCGCAAAAAGGAGCAGCTACTGCTCTACCTCGCTGCGACTACTCATGTGGTCAGTACTGCCATCGTTATCGAGCGGCAGGAAGGCCACGCCTACCCAGTCCAGCGACCAGTCTACTTCGTCAGTGAGGTTCTGTCAGAGTCCAAGGCACGGTACCAGCCGGTCCAGAAGCTACTCTACGCAGTGCTCATCACCTCGCGGAAGTTACGACACTACTTCCAGGAGTACTCGATTGTCGTCATCACCGACTACCCGCTCGGCGACATACTCCGCAATCAGGATGCTACTGGAAGAATCTCCAAATGGGCAGTCGAACTCGGCGCCCTCAACATCGACTTCAAGCCACGTACCGCTATCAAGTCTCAGGCACTAGTCGACTTCATGGCAGAGTGGCGGGAGAATCAGCTACCAACTCCAACCGAGCGGCCAGAACACTGGGTGATGTACTTCGACGGTTCACTCAAGCTTGAAGGCGCAGGTGCAGGAGTACTCCTGATCTCTCCAAAGGGCGAACAACTCAAGTACGTCCTGCAGATCTTCTGGAAGGTCTCAAACAACGAAGCCGAGTACGAAGCCCTACTCCATGGGCTCCGCCTCGCAATCTCATTGGGCATCAAGCGACTACTAGTCTACGGCGACTCCGCAGTGGTCATCAACCAAGTCAACAAGTCTTGGGATCGCAACAAGGAGAACATGGACGCCTACTGTCTGGAAGTCCGCAAGCTCGAGAACAAGTTCTACGGTCTCGAGTTCCACCACGTCGTCCGCGACAACAATGTTGCAGCGGACGTCCTGTCGAAGCTTGGTTCTACTCGCGCGCAAGTACCTGCCGGAGTCTTCGTCCACGAGCTTCACGCGCCATCCATCCCAGAGCCGGCGCCAACGACCACTGACCCTGTGCCGCCACAGTCCGGTCAGGAGGTCATGATGATCGACGTGGACTGGAGACAACCCTTCATCGACTACATCCGCGAGCAGAAGGTTCCCTCCGACAAAAACATGGCCGAACAACTCGTCCGTCGAGCCAAGACCTATGTACTAGTCGGAGACAAGCTCTACAGGCGGGGTGCCACTTCTGGAGTACTCATGAAGTGCATACCTCGGGATGAAGGCAAGGACATCTTGGAGGAGATCCACAAAGGCGTCTGCGGCAACCACGCGTCTTCTCGCACGCTGGTGAGCATTTCCGACGAGCTTTTTACTGGCCCACAGCTCTGGCTGACGCTGAAGAACTCGTCAGAAAATGCCAAGGATGTCAATTCTTCGCCAAGCAGCAACACGTCCCGACCTACAAGCTAGTTACTATACCACCGACCTGGTCCTTTGCCTGCTGGGGGCTCGACATGATTGGGCCTCTGCCAACTGCGCCAGGAGGATTCAACAGAGTCTTGGTGGCCATCGACAAGTTCACCAAGTGAATCGAAGTCAAGCCGGTCACCTGCCCAAAGGCCGACAGAGTACTCGACTTCTTGGATGAGCTAGTGCATTGCTACGGGTTGCCCCACCGCATCATCACAGACTTGGGTTCCAATTTCAACAACCACCAGTTCTGGGAGTACTGCGAGAACAGCGGGATCGACATCCGGTACGTCTCAGTCGCCCACCCCCGCGCCAACGGTCAAGTTGAGCGTGCCAACGGGATGGTACTCGACGCCCTCAAGAAGCGATTGCACGACGCAGCTAACACCAAAGGAGGCAAGTGGATCAAGGAACTACCCAATGCACTCTGGGGGCTTCGTACTCAACCTACCAAGCCGACTGGGCAGTCGCCCTACTTCCTGGTCTACGGCTCCGAAGCTATTCTACCTGCCGACGTGATGTGGGAATCCCCGGCAGTAGAACAATATGACGAAGGCATCTCAGAAGACAGCAGACGGGTTGACATCGACAGCCTCGAAGAAGCCCGCTACGCCGCCCTCGTACAGTCAGCAAGGTACCTAGAGGGTATCCGACGCTACCATGATCACAACGTCAAGGAACGATCCTTCAACGTCGGCGACCTAGTCCTCCGTCGCATCCAGAACACAGACGGACTACACAAGCTCAGCTCGCCGTGGGAAGGTCCCTTCTCAGTCTCCAAGGTGACCGGACCAGGCTCCTACCGCCTCCAAACACTTGAAGGCGACGACATCAGCAACTCGTGGAACGTCGACCAGCTATGTTGCTTCTACGCGTAGTCGCTCGACTACTCATCTACGAGTCCAGTCTATACGGCTACTCACGGACTCTTCGCTGTAAGCGGCCTCTCGGTCCTAGCACTAGTCTCCGGACTACTCTCCTCCAAGATCCAGCGACAACGGCTACTAACGGATCTTGGGCTACTCAGAGCATCAGTCTACAAGACCATGTACTCTAGATCCAGCCTATACGGCTACTAACGGATCTTCAGCTGTAAGCGGCTCAAGGGCCCTAGCAACCACTTAGCCGTAGGCGGCCTACGGGTCCTGGCAACTACACTTGTAAACGGCTCTGGCCATCCAGGTGTACTCCTTCATCAGTAATAAAGATTGATTCTATTCAAACTTCTTTACTGTGCCTTTCAATCAGGCAGACTCTACCACGGCTTGGTACTCCGCGCACTTTGCTGCAAGTGGCGGCCACGAGTACTCATTACATATACAAGCAGTGGACAACTTTCATTGATATTTCAAACAAGTCTTTGACTCCTTTGTTTGTCTTACATAAACTTCCCTAAGCTACCTCTACAGGTACATCTACTGGAGATTCAGCTTCTCCGCCACCTGCTCAGCAATGGGCGCCATCTCTTCAAGGAGAGCCTTGTACTGCTCATCGCTGCAGTTCGCCGCAAGTCCACCGGCTACCACATCCACAGGTGCTTTTGGGAAGTACGACTTCATATACGTCAACAGCTGGTTCGGGATGGACTTTGCCAGATGCTTGACGTATGTCGCCAAGCGCCCGCGGGCTTCCTTCAGCCTGTCTACCAGTGGGGCTATCTTGGGTCCGACCGGATGTGGCACCAGTAGCCTCGCAATGGGCAGCGCGGCTTCCTCAAGTTCCTTCAGCTGGCCTCGAAGCTTCTCGCAGTCTTCATTGAGCTTCTGCAGAGATTTATAACAATTGACAAGGTCACGATCTGAGGCTTCACAGAGCTCCATGTGTTTGATACACTCATGGCGCAACTGAGCGTACTCATATTCAAGTACCTCTCTCTTGTCGGTTTCACGGTACACAATGTTCTTGAGGTCCGTCTCCGACGCCTTCAGCTGGTCAACCTTTGCCTCAAGATCTGCAGACAACTCATTACAAGGTCAGACTACTCACACGTACTACAATAAGTACTCGGCGGCTTTGACGGAAGACACACCTTTGTTCTTCTGGCGCAACGACTTGTTTGTCCGGATCAGCGTCCCTCTTCATCTGCATCTCCTATACTTCGTTGTGGTACTGGGCGAAGGCGCCGTCAAGTTTGGATTGGAGCAGCGCTGAATGCTTCTTCGACTTGTCTAGCTCCTTCTCCAGGCCTTCGGCGCGAAGAACTGTGTCACCATACCCCTTCAGAAGATCAGACTTCTGACGGGATCTCTCAACAACGTCCTGCGCAATATATAATCAGTCCATGAGTACACAACACTCTACAGAAGTAAGATTAGTCGGGGTAGTCGCAACGTACCTTGACCCATTGCTCGGTGCGGCGCCACGACTCCATGCTCAGAGCGACAACGGCCGGGTCGATAAGGTTGTCTTCCAGCAGCTCGAGACCCCCACGGCTTGATGATGCCGCCTCTGGCATGGGTGCCGAACGAATCGGTGCGGCTTCTTCTATGATGGGCTCACGGACGACTACGTCCGTGCTCGCCCCGGGGAGCGGATCGACCCGTGCCTCCGCACTCAGCTCGGGGGCTACCGTAGTCCCCAGCCCGGGGGCTGTTCCTTCCGTCGTCTCAGCAACCGATTCTGTGGGCTCTGTCTCCACAGTAGCCGTCTCCATAGCCACGGCTTTAGGGATCGCGGCTCCCTCAGCTTGTGCTCCTGCCCAAATGAGTACAAGAAGTCAATTTCAACGACTACGACTACTACACATGATGATTACCAATTGTGACGGGACACATACCTTCGACTAAGGTGGCCTCCTCCAACGTCGACTCCACCGCGGCTCCAGCTTGAGGTGGTGGCGTGGGTTCACGCACCTCTGCCGAGCGGTCTTCTCCATCGGCTGGAGTGCTGGCCTCCCCACCATCCCACGACAAGTCCGTGGATTTTCTGCATCACGAAGTGTTCAGTCAACCACATAAAGCTTGTCAACTACACGACTACTCGAGAGTTCAGAGAACTTACAGAGTTGACCGCACCACGGTCACGGTCGGAGCGCCCAGTATACTGGCGATATCAACTATGCCAGCTTCGCTCGTAGCTCCGGCCTCCACAGGGGTCTCTTCTGGCTGCTCCACAGTCGTAGCCGGATGTGGGTCTTGGGCTTCTTCAGCTGACGCCTGCGGCCTCACGGAACCAGCCTGCTGTTGCACCCCTTCTGGCATGACATCTTCAGTAGCCGGAGGCGGGCTAATGCTCCTTTCAGCTGACGCCCCCACTGTCTCCCAGACATCCTCATCACCCTGATCAACGGGATCTGAGGAGGGGATGTCCTGCAGCAATACAAGTCATATTGTCAGCAATAGACTACTTATCGGCAGTACTCGACTACACTAGTCGTGCTACTCACCTCTGGCCTGGTGGCCTCTGACAGCTTCAATTTCTTCATGGCGCGTTTCCGCGCCACATTGCGCGGCTTCCTAGGCGGCACCGGCAAGCTAGCCTCCAGGCTAGATGGCTTCTCGATGACCGGGATGTTCGGCATCCCAGCTCGGCTGAACCTTGAGCGGAGTTGGAACCGCTGCTGCAGCGTCTCTTCATCCTCGTCATCAGAGCTGTCTTCAATAATGATGGCATCGTCGCCTTCACCGACTTCGCGGCGCTCCTTCGTCTTGGTTTCTCCCTTCCCCTGCGCTTGTCCCTCAAGTCGCGGAGGGGAGGGTGGGACGGAGACATACTTCTCCACATCATCCTACAACATCAAGCAAGCATGAGTACGACTACGTCAAGCAAATCAGTACTCGGGGGCTTAATGTCACGACTACTGACCTGGTTTGGCGGCCGTGCCGCGGAGTACTCTGGCACCAGGCACGGTGTGTACGGGGGCATATCCTTGAAGATTTTGCCCAGCCTCTCAACAATGACGTCATCCTCGACTTCGAAGCCAGGCATCCGGGACGTATCCTCGTCGCCGGTGTACTGGTACCCGAGGGTGTCTCGCGCCATCAGTGGCTGCACCCTCCTCTTCATGAAACTGAAGGCCACGTGCTCGGCCCTCAGTCCGGCCTCCCGCAAGGCCTTGATCTTCTTCAGCAGCGGGGGTAGTTGGATACCCTCCTGCATGGTGGGCTCCGTGTTCCACCACGGCGCATGCTTCGGTTGACGCCCGCTCGGCTTCGGCAGCTCCGGATGGTGGTTGCAGATGTAGAACCACTTTGCCTTCCAATCCTGGTTGGAGTGTATCAATTTGTACGGCAGGTACTGGTCGGCGGCATCCTCTCGCATCTGAATCCCGGCGCCTCCGACTACTCGCGGGTCATTGCTGCTCAGTTGCGGCTTCAACCGGAAGAATTTCCGAAACAAGATCCAGTGGGGCTTGATCCCCACAAAGACTTCACAGAAGTGTACAAAGATGGAGACGTGGAAGATACCATTGGGGTTGAGGTTGAGGTACTCGATTCCGTAGTACCCAAGGAGCCCCTTGAAGAAGTCGCTGGCCGGTAGCGCAAGTCCACGCTCCACGAACCGGGCGAACATCGGGATCTCGTCCGGATTCTTCTCCATCGGGTATGGGTCCCCAGTGGCGGTGCGCCATAGATCCATCTCCTTCTCACGGAGGAATCCACTATTGACCAAGGCGAGCAGATCCTCGGTTTTCAACTTCGCTTTCTTCCACTCTTTCGCCGGATTGGGGCGAGGGGATGAGGGCGGCGACGACGACTGGCCGGCATGCTCGGCCTCACTGCGGCTCCTCTTCTTCGATGCACCGGTCTTCGAGCTCTTCGCCGGGGATGTCTTCATCCTCCAAGTGACGGGTGTCTTCACTCGCATTCGCTCGGGGGCTACAGCGGTGGGCGGACTGCGGCAGCTAGCGAGTATAGATCCAATCTACCTCGCGGCGGCGGCGGCAGCAGCGGCGGCAAAGGAGCAAAGGAGCAAAGGCGCAGATCTATTCGGTGACTGCAACTGCTGGGAGTGTCAAACCCTAATGGGCTCATCGCTTATTTATAAGCTATCGGGTGGCTTAACACTGAACGAACAGATAAGCGCCAGGCGGGTGACTCAGCGGCGGCAGCCTGACTCTTCGAATTCCAGTACTCGACGTCCTCAGTCTCGGGGGCTCGACTACGTCAGATGGACTCAGTGGGCTACAACCAGATTCAAGACCCACTCCGGACACATTCTACAGTCAAGATGATCCTTCAATTCGAGAGAAAGTACTCGACTCAAGGCTCGGGGGCTCCGTGCCACGTGTCCTTCGGTTTTTTTCTCCGGATTTTTCGGGATAAGATTGGCAGAACTTCAGATTGACCCTCAGCTTGAATCTACGATTTGACCTAAGGCTCGGGGGCTACATTCCATATGGAATGCGATTCTCCGAATCGCATTTTCCATATGGTTTCTTCATCAAGACAACACGAGTACTATTGAAGACCTTCGAGAGAAGCACTCGGGGACGCTTGGGGACTACTCGAGAAGACTTCAAGACTACTCAAAGATCAGCTGGAGTACCTTCCAGCCTCGGGATGATTCAAGCATTCTTGAGGACTTTCGGCTTGTGGAACTCGGGGACGCTCAAGGACTACTCGCCAAGGCCGTCAAGACTACTCGAAGACATCCTGCTCGACTACAAAGTACTCGGGGGCTTGTCGTACAGACATCCCTGGGCCCACTACTCAGGTGGGTACTGGGACCACTCCGTGGACCCTTGGGACTATTCGACTTGGGCTACACGGCACCTGGTGGCGTGGAGCGCAAGGCATGCAGAGGACTAGTACTCGGTTAGGAAGCTAGACATGTTCGGATCCATGTAGAGTACTCCTAGCCGCACACGACTAGAACTCCTCTGGCAAACCGACTTGTAACCCTGCCTCCCGGACTATATAAGGCGAGGCAGGGACCCCTATCTCATCATCCGCATCATCTTGTAAACACACCCAATCAATCCAGAGCTACGCAGCATACAGGACGTAGGGTATTACGCACCTCGCGGCCCGAACCTGTCTAAATTGTGTGCCACGTGTCTCTCCTTCGAGTTCCCGATCTCGGTGAGGCCACATTCATCTACCTCGGGTACTCCCCTTGGTAGGTTGCCGGTCTAAAACACCGACAGCCGTCCATAATATCCGTCCACAAAAACATCTATTTTCATACAAAATCCGTCCACAAAACATCCATGAAAAAATAAAAGGGTGACACCTATTTTCATATAAAATTTCACCAAGAACAGCAAAAATTCAAATCAATACTGCAACTGAGTTCGACAGCATAATAGTTAACAAGTGCAAATTGTAAAGTAATTACACAAGGAACATGTATCACATGCCTATAGATTATGATGCCAACATAGCAAAGTAATTTCACTGCCTACAGATCATCAACATAGCAATAGTTCAAGTACTGACTGATTCTACTAATAAAACAAACTGCACTTCTGAATGTCACACAAATGAGTAGTGAAGTTCTTGACAGTGGAAAAAAAGAATCTGCAACAAAAGATCCTTGCAACATAAACCTGCATTTCAAAGGATGAACAAACTGTTAACTTGAGATAATGGTACAGATAAAACTATACCATTTCAACTGAATGTCACACAAATTTTAAAAGCTAAGCTTTGAAGTGATCATCTCCATAACAGATAATGGTATATAAGATACCACTTGAAAATCTGCACTGCCAATCATAATTATTAATTGAATGGTTGTTGCTGTCCTCTAACTCTGAATCCATATTAATTTTAGGCATAGTCACATATACAAATATACAGATGGATCCACCAAGGAATGAAGAAAATTTGGTCAACATGGAAGCATAGCCCAAACATATTAATAGATGCATTCAGAACTTTTCATGTTGAAAAATGTAGGCAAATAAACTACAGCGACAGGCTGACTTCTCAAGATGTATAGTACCAAAACAAATCAAACGTTGTATGTAGCCACAAATTAGCTGAAAGAAGACATGCATGCATCCAAACTGTATGTCACAGAAACTTAAAGAGTCAATATTTTAAGTGATAATCTCCAAAATAGATAATGGTAGAAGGTTGCAAAATAATAGTTAACATAACTGAAATGATCGTCTGAGATTGCAAGTGAGATTGCAAGTGATAGTTAGCTAAAGAAGCACACAGTCCAAAAAGTGAAACTTTAGACCCAAGGCATAAAGGAGGAGACACAGAAGAAATAACCCCATCATTAAGATACTATGCATCCAAAAAGTAATTATGCATCGCCATAATAAATACCAACTTTAATTATGTACAGGTATAGCTTGTGCTTCAGGTTCTTTTAGCTGTGCCAGCTACAAACAGTTAATGCTTATTTTAGGAATTACTAACATAGTGATGCTTGCTGTAGAAAAATACTACACTACAGATCAGTTCAGTTCAGAAAAATTGCAGCGCAATGCAAATTGCTGAGATGTGAAATATATAACACAAGGAATAAACCTATCTTGTGGCATATGTTAAAATGAATCAGCAGGACAGCAGCTAAGAATCTTTAAAGCGTAACATATGAGATAACACAGAAGGTACACTTTTATCAACAATCCAGGCTATGCACTGTCCATAATCGAAATAAATTGATTTATAAAGGTACAAACAAACATAATCAGTAACTGAGTTCTACAAAATTCTGCAGCCTATGCACTGTCCATGATTATGAGAAAGAGTAAAAGGTTGCAAAAACATAGTTAATGTACCTGCCGAGGGAAGCTTTGAAGTGATGATATAAGCCTGAGAATTGTTGATAAGAGCAGTCCTGGCAGCAGCTGCCCTTGAGCTTAACGATCCTGTGCCAATCCCTGAAAAGAAAGATTAGGACACATTAATAAAATTCATCAAAGTGGAACAGTCACAATTAGGACACATCTAACTGCAAGGCAAACTGAAATCAAAATCAAAATGTAACAGATGGGTCTGAAGAAAGAAACAAGGAACAGTCACAATTTGCACCAAGTAACAGATGGGTCAGGCACCTATATTCCTTTTAACATAAACCAATATGCTGTACGTGTACACATTGAAGTAATGCACGGAACAGAGACCATTTTACATCAACTAATCATACATTTAACATCTAGTACACTGTCGATCTGAAACTAAAATACTAATTTGGGCGAAGTGTCATCATGCTAGAACTTTTTACCAATTACTGATGTAAGCTCAGCAGGCTTTAGAAGAACATGCATTAATTAATATAACAGACTTGGGTTTCAACCAAATGGAGAAGATATCTACTTTAGCATTACTATTCGGGTGAGAGATATTATATAAACTAAGGCCTTGAACTCCCACCATTTGCATCGTAGGTTCGATAAATGGCTTCAGGATTAGATGGTTCAGATTCAGTCAACCAAGGTCCTAACCAATCATTTTGCCCACCATATTTTGCTCTATTTCTAACCGGCGATCGTTACACGTTCAGTGGCTGCTGCTTATAAGTTGAGCCAATTAATGATGTGGCACTATCAAGATAAAGTCGCCAGCTTATCTACCTCAGCATTACTATTTGGGTAAAGATGGGTTAAACCAAAGGTCTTGAACTTCGGCTTCCACAATTTGGATCGTACCCGTTCAGAATTAGACTTGGGTTTCGACCAGTTCAAGAACAGGATTCAACTGGTATATGATTCATTTTTGACCGAAAAAATGGAGAAGATCCACCGCTCCTCGTTACCTGGATGGGGAAGAGCTTGGTGATGCCCTTGCTGCCGAGCCTATCGACGATCTTGGACGAGATCCGCAGCTTGGCAATCTCCAGCCCCTCTTGCGCAGCCACCGCCGCCGCCGCCGGCTGACGAACCCTAGCAAGAAAATAGGAGTAGGGAGGGGATGAGGTGGAGGAGATGGAGGGGGGAGCTGTAGGAGGAGGGGAAGGATGCGCACCCGCACTTGCGCCGTGCTCGGGAGAGGGGGCGACGGCGTCGTCTTCCGCGGCGCGAGAGGAGAGCGATGCGACCGACGCCGCGGGAGAGAGAGGCGATGCGTCGACCCGGTCTGCGGCGGTGCGGAGGGTTTCCCACGTGGATCGGACGGGATCGGGTTGGGTGAAAAAACAATCCCCGCTTTGCCAAATACGATGTTTGGGCTGGCTGGAGATTTCGCCCCTGCGTGGGCCTGATTCCGCGTGTCGCGGGGATTCAGCCCGTTTCCACCCCAATACTCGCTTACCCAAACGAGCCCTTACCAGCAGAGGGCGTGGCGGCGTGCTACTACATCGCACGGCAAAGGACTCCCAACCGTGGCGTCCGTCTCCATTGCTCACAGTGAGTACCGATCAAATGCAGCTGCGACCTCGCCGCCGTAATGTCTCCGTCGCTTCCCCGTCTCTCCCCTTCGATGCCGCTGCACTCGGGTTCGATACTTTGTTGCGTCAGTTTCCGCCCGTCAGTGTGTGCGCGCTCCACATCTCGCGTGCTCTAGTTTTTCTCGACTAGATTTTGACTGGGTGCCGCTGTCCGCTGCTGCATCATCCGCCGATCGGTCCCACAATGCCAATCAACTAGCAGTTGAGTGAAATGCCGATTCCGTAAGGTCCCTGGATGCTCAAATTATATTTGGCCGTTTTTTGCTGGAAACATTGTGGCCAAGAAAATTGTGTCTATCACACTAGTTTTTTTTTCAAGACTGAGTTTAGCTTCTTACTTCAAGTCCCGCAAATTGCTGGAACTTGCCGTATTGGACTGCGTGCATAGAGAGAACACTACGCTTTGATGTGACAAATGAATAATGACAATTTGCCAAACTAAACACATCTGCCCGAAACCACACTGTATCTGCAGTACTGCTTGGTGTTCAGTGTTTGACTGTATGCTATCTTGGGAAGTACGTGATTAATAATGAGTAAATTTGTGTAAGGTAGATAAAATAACAAGAAAATATTGCTGTTGACAACAAAACAACTATAAACTGACCATTTTTTCAGCCACATACTGGATCACTTTCAAAACAACAGATGGTTAATTAAACTCCTGTATATCTTGAAAAGTTTAGACTATATGTAATTTTCTGTGTTTAGATTCTTCTATTACTCCACAATATTCAACTAATTCCTCACCTCACATGTTGGGTTTCCTCTCTGAGCAAAGGCTTACTAAAGTACTAAGAATTGATTGGTGACCTGGACTCAATGTGAGGACTTGCTTGGGTTTCCAAACTAGGGATAAGCTCCATTGAGATTTCACCTACCTGTAGATCGGAGCTGTCATCTGAATCATTGGAGATCATCGAGTGCATATTCAGATTGGGTTCTTCTGTGGTGTCTTGATCTCCTCTGTCTATATTCTCTTCTGCATACCTTTTGCCCATGCCATTCTTTATTCTTTGTTGATTCTTCTTGTAAAGATGCATCAGAAAGGCTATCAAAAGGGCAGAAGTTGAAGCAACTCCAAAGACTAGAAACAGTCCCGAGAAGCTGCTGAAGTTGAGACTGCTTGAGTTGATCACTGCACCATCATTTTGACAGTCATTTTTGCCCCCCAATCCATTTCTTTTCTATACGAATAATATCATCCCCTTCTGTTATGCTGAGGATTGCCCTGGATATGTCATAGACTAGAGGGGATCTCTTAGGAAATGCCTGCACAAAAAGGTACAGCTCTATCGTAAGGGACTGGTTAATGATTTTTTTACCTTGGAACTTGGGGAAAATATCGATTTCAAATTATGCTTTTTTTAGACCAATTCAAATTATGCTTACAAAGCGAAACAGCATACTTACAAAGCCAAAACCTTGAGTCTTGTAGATGGGTCCAACCATAGTGTAACCTCTGCAGTGCTTTGCAAGGAACAGCTTGATGTTTGGAACTTCATCTATCACAGCAGCAATACCACCACTCTTGCTTCCTTTGGAAAGTGCATCAGCAAAACTATCAACGGAATCATATCCTCTGATTTTTCTTCTATCAAAGCCAATCTCTACCAGTAGATCCCTTACAAATGAGCCATTATAAATGCGACATGTTCTCCTCTCTTAACAAGGTCATGAACATCAGTTACAGTCGGTTGAAGTTGTTGCACAGTGAGCATTGATGACAAGCTGGCAGTATAACTTGATGTGAGTACAAGCAGAACGAACACCCATACAATTAGAACCATTCTAGATAAAACACTGTCTACCCTCTCCCCTGAAAAACAGATCCAATGAAGAGAAGAGTCATAACTTCAAGTCAGTGTTGGTTACATTTTGTGCATTGTTTAATAGAATTATGAGTATATGAAAACCTAAAATTGTCTGACTATGTTGGTATGTTACATTATATCATTGTTATTGACTCATTGTGTCTAATTTCTAACTGCTTAAATGTTCGTGTGTTCAAATACTTTGCTTCAGAAAATGAGGGGACTGGTTCTACCTCAATTGTATCATTTCTACTTGCACGATCAAAATGGATTAGTCAATGGGAAGTTGTGATGATCTGTATTTTATAATTATTTATCCTTGCACTTAGTGAAATAAAATAGCTAAATATATGAAATACTTGTTATCAGATCATCAAATAAAAAAGGATGATCTAGGTCCTATTTGTTTCAGCTAGAGATTGTGGTAACTAGCTTTTATAATCCCTAGCTGAAACAAACAACCAATTTCTGACCCCAGATTTCACAATTTAGCTTGCCCAGATCCATAATCCAATAATCTGCTTAAAGCCAGCTTTTATCAGATTGTGGCATGTGTTGGAGTATAAGTGAATTGCCCACCTTTTCTCATCAGTTTAAGCTTTTGGGTTGAACTGGTTAGTGCATGCAACTCAATATGGTATCAGAGCCAGAGGTCTCGAGTTTGAGTCCTGGCGGGCGCGTTAATTAAAATAATTACAGCCACTCCAATATCCACGTATGCGGCTTTGGGGAGCCTGCACGTGAGGAGGGGTGTTGGAGTATAAGTGAATTGCCCACCTTTCCTCATCAGCTTAAGCTTTTGGGTTGAACTGGTTAGTGCATGCAGCTCAATAGCATGCATATATATACCCACCATGCCACTGTGCGCACATGTAAGTGAGAAAGAGGCCATAAGCTGGAATACAGGTTGCCAAACAGATCTGCAAGCTTTTCAGAATCCGTAGCAAAAATAATTAGGGGCTTATTCTCATCCAATCAACTAGAGTGGTTGTGGAACTTAGTTTGTCAAAGCATATCATAATTGGTTTGGCGAAAAAACTGTTTGATACCCTAAATTATACATGACACTAGTGTACTTCGAATATCCATGAGTTCGGTGTCTCTTGCAAGGGATTTTTTAGTCTTAAGTCCTAGCATAGAAACCAAGAACTTTCCAGGTAGATACAATTGCCATGCTACATATAATTTTATATTTTATCTTAGATATAATAAATTAATGCTTGTACTTAACTGTCTGCAAAGAAGGGGAAATAGATCACTATCCCAAGTTGGCGAAAAAATGGACCACCCAATCCATTGTTGTTAATTCTGCACTCCAATAGCCAGATAACAATCCCAGTGTATATGAAAAATGCAAAGCTTCCAAACCATAAGTCGGTAGTTAATGGCTTGAAGATAATCCATTTATTCTTATTCCTCTCGTCTTTGACTGGAACAATCATTGCTACCCCTGATTCAGTGTATGGAAGTGTGAAGTCAACATAGGAGGTTCTGCTGTACCTTATTGTTGTATCTGCCACTGCAGCATCAAATACCTGCAAGCATCCCATTTAGCACTGTAAGTAAGAATTTAAGACTTTCTCATTATGAAAATAGTTCACTTAAAAGTTAGCATTAGATTTTTTTGCGACCATCACGTTTTGATTTCTCTAATAACATAGTCATAATTCATATATACATGTAACATATTTTTTTCTTATTTTTCTTTGTATGATAGATAATTATAGATAAAACAATAATGAAATGTGTAAGGGTAACACGGAAAACCTGATGTCATAACTAGAATAGAAACAATGTCATCTGTGCCTTGAAGATGGATTGGATCAATCATCATATGTTTTCACCATGAGTAGCTAGCTATTTAAAGTTTCTTCTTCTTGTTAATTAGCATACCAAGTTTGTGATGTCATTACCTTAAGAAAAACTTGGTATACAAAATCATTATAGCTCCCAGAACTTTCACCTTGTGTATTCTGAAATGCTACATATTCATAAGAGATTGCATATGGTAATTTCTTTAGGGCCTCCTCAAATACGTCAATAGCATATCCGACGGCCACTGTGGCATTGGTTATAGGATCTCTTACGACCTTTATGAACTCAGGATAACCACTGGTTAGTACACCAATTCGAAGCTTATTCCCATTTGCTGGAATTTGCCACCCTCTAGGCACTATGGTTGATTCTCCTGGCCCAGTTACAGGGCTTAAATGAGGTATAGAGTTCAGATATGTTATTGGAGATCTAGTTTCATTTAAATGCCTTAAGATTCCATAATTCTCTGTCCAAAAACCTATCCCTTGCCAGCCTGTTCCAACCATATTTACTATCTGGAATGTGGAAAATAGCAGTGTCCTGCTTTCAAGGTCAAAATCACCACTTATGCCTCGGAACTTTGTATGCAAAATTGCATCTAAAAATTTTGGACCAATTGTAGAAGTACCCAAAGTTCCCAGACATGTTGAGTTTTTCCTGTTAGAACCAGGGGTTCATCTAGGTGTAGATCGGTGGGTGAAAATCTTTGACAGTGATGTAAAGGATGGTGTTCTTTTGCTAATCGAGATTAGCCAACAGAGAAACAGAGAGAGATAGAGTCGAGAGATACTGACCATGGGATTAGGGAAGTAGAGGAGGAGCTCGTTGGTGCAAATGGAGTCCATCGACGTAGTGCAGTGCCGTGGCGACCCGCGGTGAAGTGCAGTGACGTCCGGGATGGCAGCGCTGGTGGTGCTTCCCGTCGGCAGCAGCGCCCCCTCTCGATCGGGCTAGGGTTAGGAACCGGTGGGGAAAACTCGCGGCAGTGAACCTCGTGAGTCGAGCCGTGGCCCCCACCTCCTATTTATGGCGCTGCGCGACAGGGGCCCACCAGCCATCTGTTGGGTTGGGCTCCCCCGATCAGGGAGCAGTCAAGGGCCCGGTTGGCCTTTGGGCCAAACGGTGGAGATCAAACTAACATTCTCCCCCATGATCTCATCTTATGTCTCTTAAACCTCAGCTCTTCGCTTGGTACCCACTTCATCACAAATGAGCATACCGAGCATGGGTCATCATAACAGTAATTACCATCTGATTAACCAGCCACAATATACTCACCTGTTTTGAACGGATCTTACTCTAGGCCCTCAGTAATCCAGAAAACATAAGTTCTACCATAGACCCATGTCAACTATGTGCTCTCTCAACACACTGGGCGGTAAACCTTTGGTAAGCGGATCTGCAAGTACTTGCTCGGTACTTTTATGCTCAATACTATCAAAATGATTCTGGATTTTCTCCTTTGAAACATATAACTCACTTTCAATGTGTTTGGCGGCACACTTCACATGTTGCTATTGGAGACAATACACTTGAATGGTATGTTGCTGTTGTCTACCATTATCTATTCTGGGTAAAGGTTTCTTTAACCATTTAGCCTATTCTGTAGCCTCATATCATGCTAAACTTTGGGTATACATAACCCATGACATCACAACTATTTTGCTTTGGAGCTTTTCCACAATAAGACTCCAAGCTCGAGTGTTAGCTACTACTGTGGGCTTCACTAAACAACTCGTTAAAACTTGATCCTTTTTACTCACAACCTTTTGTGAGTACGTATTACTTTCTTACTTAGCATGAGGCTTACAACAGTTTGCAAGATTATTGCAAAGACTTTCTTTAACTCCATTCCAGTGATCTATAGCTGGACTGGACTTCTGCCAAAAAATTCCCGGATACTTAAACTATGTCAGGGTAACTTCTTCTTGAGCATTTGATTTTGCTTCCAACAGCTGAAGCACTTGGAACCACTTTCTTTTGATCGATCATACATTGGTTCCTGGAATACTGAAATTCCAAAACTATTACCCTTGACCTCATATAGAACAGGCGTATACTGACTCGCATGCATACTTATTTCTTTAAAATTCTTTTCTAAGTATGCTCTTTGCGATAATCCTAATACCCCTTAAGTTATATCTCGGTAAATTTCAATTCCTTGAATGAATGATATTTAACCAAGATATACCAATCTTTGAGGACAATAACTTCTTTGTCTGCAACAACAGACTAATATCACTACTAGAGAGTGGTGAGCTAAACGTGATGAGGAAAACATGTTTCCAATTCTTGAACTTTGCATAAATGCAATTGTCCTCGTGATCCTTACTTTAAACCCAAAACTTACTTCAGACGACATCCCACATGTCCTTTTCCCTTCCATAACAAAACCTTTGGGTCATGCCATGTAAAAATATCCTCATATTCTCAATTAAGGAATGTCGTCTTTACATTATGATTCTAGAGAATCCTCACATGAGAAAATGTCTCATCATAATTTATTTCTTTTCTTTGCATGAAGCCTTTCGACCTAAGTCGTGCATCATGTTTATTCTCATTGCCTTTTTCTAAGACTTTTCATAAATCTCACTTTATCTTCCAAGACTTTTCTCGGACTCTTTCACTCACTCGGAACTGTTGTTCTTTCTCACATGCGACAATGGTAACTATAGGATCCTGAAGGACAGGTGCCTACTTTGTGCTTCTTGTCGCTATGGGAGTACTGGACATGCCATGCTCCCCCACATGTGTGGCAGAGTACTGGACATGCCATGCTCACCCACATGTGTGGCAATAGGTCGCCACAGGTGGAATAACAACAGGCGTCGCTATGGGAGTACTGGACATGCCATGCTCCCCCACATGTGTGGCAATAGGTCGTGAGAAAAATGACTCCTTAAATCATTGGAGTGGGCACACTCACCCGCTTCTCCTCAAGGTCAATTTCTCGAGCTATCACATTCTTTCTCTTTATTTTCTCCTCTAGGTGAAGTTAGGTCTTCTTGTACCATACTCCCCCAGATTGTCCCATCTTCTGAAAAGATGGCGTATCACTAAACTTTCTTATTAGGGTTTAAACTTTCTTGACCAGTGCAAATACTGATCAGACGCTATCTTCCTATCGGAAATATGAAAATTCCAGGAATCTCTTTTCTTAGGGGTATCGATTATTATGACCATTGTACTCCCCTTGATGGTCACAATTACTATCTCTTTTGCATTCTTCAATGCACAATTACTTAATAGATCAGCTCTTTTCTTTCAATGCATCTTATGCATCGCATTTTAGGAACCATTTCTCCCCCTCGAAATATGGCATAAGCTTCAATGCCATAATTTCGAAACTTAATCATAGACTTTTGTGAACGAGGAATTTTTCTTAACTTACTTCATTCACATGATTGTGTCATGCAAACAAAATTATTTCTTAACTCGTATGGGAGTACTCTTTTCCTCATATCACTTCAAGAACTTATAGAGTACTTTATCTGTAATACTTATGCAAGTTAAACCCGCATACAACTTCCTTTTGTCCTTGTACTTTATTTTTCGAAATGACTCCTCCTTGTTGGCCACTTTACACATTTAAAATATGTGTCTTCCACCATTACTTATAACTCCGCATCGAGCAACTCAATTAGAGTGTTCAAACACGTTTGTATTGTCAAGAGTCAACTAATCAACTCTCAATCTTTATTTTTACAAATGGTGTAATTTTGGGATTTCTCCCCTTATGACCTCAACCCTTAAGTACTTAACGACCATCTCATAATAGAAGTGCACAGTCAAATCTGGATGGTTTAAGAACTCCCCAAACTTCTCTTGCTATGCAAGATATACTTATAATAACATAAGGGTTGTTGCGCTTCTTCTTGCTACTACATTAATTCTACATCACCTTTGGGCAGAAAATAGAATTAATGCATGAACTCAAAACAGTTTATAACATTGCTATTAACAACTTTGGTCAGAAAATAACAATGTCATAAATCAACTCTTAAAAATGGACGCCTGAAGTGGACACCACTGTTCTAGCTTACCCCACCATATGGGTATTATCTTAAATGTTGGGATTGGCTTGTACTCACTCAATAAATTCAGAAATAAATCTGAATACTCTGCAACTCACATGTTCTAACCGATGTTACTCAGTTAAAATGTGTTACTCTAAGCCATTCTTTATCGGAACAATGTCCACAAATACATTCTGTCAGATCATTATTTAGAGAACAAAAATTTCTCATGTAATGATCTTCTTACTTTTGGAGTCATCATGAACTTCTCCTGGCAACACAGGATAATTCATTTCAAACTTCTCCTGACACGCAGGATCAACGTGCATGAGTATTATGCCTAACTTCTCCCATCATATGGGATATGCTCTCAGGACACTAGAAATGTGTGCAAATAACTTTTAATACTCTGTCATACACACGTGTAATTTAACTTTGGTCAAAATTAGACATGCATATTACTTACCATAACTCACGTCATACTATTCACAATACATAAACTTAATTATGACGTATAAAATGTTCACTTAGTCCTCATTTTCTGTTTAAATCTTCCCTTTGGTTCCAACTTAAACAGAAAATTAATTAACTGCTTAACAATGGAAGCTGTACATGAGAGAAAAAAGCTAAACTCATTTCTTACATAAAACATGCTAAAACTTTGCTTAAATTAAGCCTTTTCATTCACATGCCCCGGCACTGTAGCCGAGTGATATCTTATTTGTTGATAGAAATCAACGTTCACATCTTTTCTCTCAAGTAAACATTGAATGCTTTAACTCAACATGCAACATTCTTCTACATTAATTCTACATCACCTTTGGGCAGAAATAGAACTAATGCACAATATAATATTATTATCATCAACTTTGGTCAGAAGACAACAATATCATAATCATTATTACAGCGGAATCATGTGTAACATGATAATAATCTACTTTTCAGAAGCACTTGATAAACTTTCCTTCATCAAGAGCGCATCTTGATCTTTATCTTCTCTCTGAAAATCGATCACTTTGAAACAAAATTTATCAGAGATACAAACTTCAAACTTAAACTCATAAATGAAATTATAATATTGCTATCATCAACTTTGGTCAGAAAATAACAATATCATAATTAACTTTATTGAAATGCCTTTCTACTCTAATTAAATTAGAGGATAAAACTTCACTTTGCAGCGGAAACTTAAGAAACAAATTCATGAAAAACATGAACAACCTTACTTTCAGATGCATTTCTTATTCTCATATACTCTCTAAACAATTTACACCATTGGTTCAAATTGAATAGAGGTAAAATTCTATACTTAATACATCAAAACTTGCTCAAGATATGCTTCTGAAAAATATTCAAACAAATAATAAACATTACTGTTCATTACAGTCTCAAAATATGGCCCACGGCCATCCTCCGCAGCCTCTTGGGCTCACGGCCCACAACGGACGACCAGGCCGTCGAAACGGCCCAGTTCCTCCTCCTTCTTGCGGACCTCTGCACACGGCTAAAAAAAAAATTGGCCTGCGTCCACTCTATCTTCGCCACTGGGCTTGGAGCCCAGCAACCGACGAGCAGGCTGCCGTAACAGCCCGCCAGTTGCTGCCACGTGGGCCAAATCCGGCCCATCCATCAACCGGCCACTTCTGGCCGTTCATTGCCTCAGACGGGGATCCGACGGCCAGCCGCACGGATCGCGCGAACAAAACCGCTTCCGCCAGCCGCCCTGAAACCCTAGGCCATTTCCTTCTTTCCCTCCGCCTCCCTTTGCTCTGCACTGGCCGCACAGCGGCGGCGGCGTGGAGACTCGCCCACAGCCAGCGTCTCGCCGGCGAGGATGGGGCGAGCGCGCCGGCACAAGGCCGCGGACGGCTCCCCTTTCTCTCTTTTCTTTCTTCTGCCCCGCATCCTATAGCCCCGCACGCGAGATCCAGAGGGCAGCGCGCATGGCGGCCGGAGGCTTCACCGGCGGCGGTGAGAGGTGGCGCCGACCGGCAGTTGGCGGCCTTCCTCCCTTCTATCTCTTTTCTTTCTCATCCTCTCCCGCTCCCTTAGCCTCGCAAAACGCAAGATCCAGAGCCGCCCTATGGTGCGTCCAAGGAGAGAGATGGTGGCACCGCTGCCGGTCCCCTCGCCGGCGCGCGTGCTCGCCTCCGGCTGAGCACGCCGCCGTCGAGCGGACTGGGCGACGGTGCCCTTTAGCTTTGTCTCTCGCACCGACCACGCGGCGGAGGCTCGGCGAGCCCACGGCTCGCCCTTCTTCCCGCGCGGCGGTGGTGGTGGCGGCGGCGCGAGGTGAGCCACAGGTAGGGTCTCCGACGCCGCCCTTTCTGTCTCAGGGTTAGGGTTTGACTGACTCTTTTCGATTCGTTCTTCGATCTGCTCGAATTCGTTTGAGTCGTATCGAATCTCTTCTCAATTTTCTTCTTCATTACTCCTTTGATTCGCTTCCGAATCATTCTTTCCTCTACGGTTGCGCCGTCACGGCAACCTTCTTCCCGTCACGGCGACCTTCTTCTTCCCTCCCCCTCGCCCGTGGCGGCGGAGAAGGTCTCAGACCCGCCTCTGTGGCGGTGCTCTTTTCTTACCCCAACTACTCGATCTACACACTAGATCGAGGCGTCTGATACCATTGTTAGAACCAGGGGTTCATCTAGGTGTAGATCGGTGGGTGAAAATCTTTGACAGTGATGTAAAGGATGGTGTTCTTTTGCTAATCGAGATTAGCCAACAGAGAAATAGAGAGAGAGATAGAGTCGAGAGATACTGACCATGGGATTAGGGAAGTAGAGGAGGAGCTCGTTGGTGCAGATGGAGTCCATCGACGCAGTGCAGTGCCGTGGCGACCCGCGGTGAAGTGCAGTGACGTCCGGGATGGCAGCGCTGGTGGTGCTTCCCGTCGGCAGCAGCGCCCCCTCTCGATCGGGCTAGGGTTAGGAACCGGTGGGGAAAACTCGCGGCAGTGAACCTCGTGAGTCGAGCCGTGGCCCCCACCTCCTATTTATGGCGCTGCGCGACAGGGGCCCACCAGCCATCTGTTGGGCTGGGCTCCCCCGATCAGGGAGCAGTCAAGGGCCCGGTTGGCCTTTGGGCCAAACGGTGGAGATCAAACTAACATTTCCTACGTGGCCCCTTCTGAAATTTGTAATTAGTAATGCCCACCTTTTCTGCTGCTTGTGCTACTGCCCAGATGGTATCATAACCCTGCAGGTCAAACATGCTTGGTTGAGAAGGCAGGACATTTGGGTTGTCTTGTTTGAACCTCTTTGTCCATCTTGCAGCAAAGTCATCAAGCTCCTTTGACTTAGGAACATAGAGCTTCACACCCAACACGCCATTCATAGCTCTCAAAACTGAAGGATGTAGTGAACCAACATTGTTTGCTATACCATCTGTCACAACCCATGCATATGGTTTGCTCATCATTCCTACATCCTTGGCCACTGAGAAGAGGGTTGAACCCATACTGCATGACATATGAACAATGTAGACCCTTGTTTGCATTATCATTAACTTGTAGAGTTCTTGCTTGATTTGGTCAGTAGTTGCTGATCTAGATATTGCACTACGGTAAGGGATAGATGCACCAAATTCTTGGAGGGTGTCGGCCAGGTATGGCATGATTCCCCTACCATATTCCGTGTCCTCGTAGATGGGCACAACTTTCCTCCACCCATAGACTTTGATGATACCAGCAATGCTTTTCACTTGAGCATTATCACTTAATGTTGCACGTAGAAAATATGGCACATTGGCAGATGATACAGTGGGGCTGGTTGCTGTGAATGAGATGACTGGAACTTGGCTCTTGTTTCCAAGATCCGACACAAAAATAGCCTGTGAAGATTTTTGAGGACCAATAATGGCTTGTACATTGTAATTCTCTAGCAGGTCAGCAGCTGTGTAAATGAGTGTGGGGAAATACTTTAGCTGTATCTAGTCAACTATACAATTGAATTGATTTTAGTTGCATATAAGACCCTTTGTGGGCCATGGTTTATGCAAGCAAGAAGTCTTAAAAAGTTAAAATATATGTTTATAGAATCTGTGAGCTACAGAAATGAAAGTATGTATAGTTTGTGTTTCTGCCTCTCCAAATTGATTTTGCAAATTCATTTATTGCTATGTAATCTAATTGGAGTCATAAGAAAAAGATACTAGCAAAGGTTACTGATTCACATAATTTTCTTTGTTGCTGACAGAGATTAACGACCTTTTATATCGACGATTTTATATATCAGTTTTCTAACACTTTTTTGTTTGACAGAACATGGAAGGATTTCGTAGAAAAGATAATTGAAGAATACTTTGTTTTATGATGGTTAATGTACAATTGCCCAAAGCTATGTCAAATTTATGAAAGAGTGAGGAATTAATGAAGCTGCTGTAGTTGAAGATTCCAAATCCAATGAATGAAGATGGCGTGTATATTGTTAGCTTAATGACTTTGCCAATGATATCTTTGTCTAGATGGGGCCGTAGAAAAGCTATTTCTTTGCAACGAGCCCTACCAATTGCTTATCGGTTGTAGAGTTAGATAGATGAAATATACATTTAATAGGGGTTTCATGGGTCAAATAATACTAGTTCCATCAAATTTTAAATGCATAGTGCTAAACAACATATAAATTAAACAGGAGAGAACAGTTTGAAAACTGGAAATGGATATAAGTAGGGATGAAAGTGGTACGGATATTATCCGTCCGACCGACCGACCGGAAGAGTCGGACACTCAAATGGTAAGACCGTATCCGAATCCGGGCATTTAATATCCGTAACTATCCGTACCGCATTAGTATCTGGAAATTCAAAGTTGAATTTCTATGATCAAAATATGATGAATATCACTATTCGACACAAAATATATTGTCCGTATCCGAATCCGATCCGAGAATTCAGACCGAGAAAGAAAAATTATCTGTATCTGTATCCGCAGTATCCGTTCGTATCCGGTCCGTTTTCATCCCTAGATATAAGCAGGGTATCTGAAGGTACTGTTCTTTTTCCAGATTCAGCATTATATGTTCTTTTAGGAATTTTTGAACATTTTGCATGACTTGGAAGCAACAAAGATGGTTTTGCGTGCATTATACACCCCTAATATGATGTAGGGAACATCGTTTCAGTTAAAAATTAGATAATCTGTTGTGTAGCATTACCTGCTGATGCAGCCGCAATGTCATCACCGCTTGAGTCCATGAAGTGGGGGGCTAGTTTTGTGCTATAGTTTCTGTGAATCACATAGAAGTCCTCCAGGGCCATGGAGATGCTATTATGCGCCATTTTGCCTACTAAAATCTGCATATCAAGGATCACTCTGATGTTTAATGTCCCTGCTCTATCTTCGAAAAAAAATTGAGCCTCAACAAGATTGAGGAAGAAGAGGCAAAGGACAGCAAGAGTTGCCTTCTCCATGACCTCCAAGGGTTGTGAGTCCTCAAGAAACTCATACTGTGCACTGTTTTATAACGCTGGTTGCGTGCCATTCCGACCACTGAGGTTATTCATGCAAGGTCAACTTCTATAGTTCAATCACTTACCAAGCTTCCTCTCTACTTATATATATTTCTTGGTTTGTAAATGCTTAGAATACACATTCATCGATTCTTGTATCCATGTATGATTTCTTGGTGTTTGATGTTGCACTGCTCATGGAACTTCAAGGAAATTCCTGGTGTCAAACCCTTGGAGAATGTACTACTAAGAGATTCCCCCAACTGCCTGATCCTTTGTCCGAAGGAACGGGACTGAATTATATGTAAACTGCTTGCGTGTGGCATGTGGTGAGACTCATCTCTTTGCATTGGGCAACAGTATGGATATGAATAGTCATGTTCTCTCGAGATTGAGGCCGTTGGTGCTTTGAACGTGTTATTTTTAACATATATTCTTGTTATGTGAAGCAGTAACAAAGGACTGTATATGTTTATTCTCAATTTCCATGTGATTCCTGGGGAATGCAGAGATGACTCCCCATAATTTCTGGATAAAGAAAGCCCCGAGCCCCCGAGATAATTGGTAAAGGTGAAGTCAAGTCTAAGATTATCTCAGATGCAGTGTACCTTACTAATCGGGTGGAACTATGGAAGATGCGTCCTGGGGAGGAGGAATGAACAATATTTGGCCAAAGAGAAGCACCTATAGGTGGCAGGGGCCAAGGAAGGATCACTGTATGTCTGTATGTTCGGATTGGTACAAGTTAGGTGACCACAAGTTTTTAGGCAGCCTTTTGTTACTGTCACAGCTCCAATTTATATGCGTTCTTAGGCTCTTAACCTACTTGTAGAGAATTAACTTTTTTCCCTACCAAAAGTGGTACAGAACTGCAAATACATTCCGCGCTTTTAGCCCAACTCGAGGCCTCGAGCTATCTATACCTTCACTAAACTTTATTTTTCCTAACATGAAGCTATCCATCTCATGGGTATTCACTACATCACACGTCATGTCATTTTCAGTACAAAATTCTCAAATTAAAAATACGTGAAGAATCAATCATTTAATAGTCATTCTCCTTTAAGAAAATAAATATGTTTTGGTTTGCACCCGCCGCTGTCACCCGGCTGTCACCCGCCGCCGCTGCCGCAGAAATCCTCTCCTCCTGAGGTTGGCGCGCGGCGCAGTGGCACTCAACTAGCTACCTACCCTCCCGATGCCGCAGGCCCGTTCGGCGCACGACGACCCGTTCAAAGCACGTGACTCGATCTCTTGCCCATTCCGTTCTGCACGGTACGACGCTTTTCCTCTATACTGGATTTGATGACCTACAATTTGCGCAGCATTCCTGAATGTTTCTGACGGTGCAGCCAATTTGGTTTCTATTGTTGCTTCTACTGCATTCCATTCGGTTTCCCCCTCTCAGGGTGACTCATCTCCTCGCATTTCTGCTACCCAGATGTGCTGCTAGTTAGGGATGAAAACGGTCGAAAACGAAATCATAACGTAGAAAACAAAAGCGATCGGTTTGGGATTTTTCTACATTTACGAAAATAAACTTTCCAAAATAGTGAAGAATGACATTAAAATTAGTTGAATCTGACAACTTTCATATTTCAATAAAAATGGGAACAAGATCATAATGTAGAAAAAGAAAGCGGTCGGTTCAGGATCTATCCCGACCGTACTGTTCGATGCGCTGCTCGCTGCGGTGGCGGCATAGTTTTCACCACGCGTTGGCATGTGGATTACGCAGGCATGGTGTTTGTTAGAATGCCAACGATTAAAAGGTTTGAAATGACTGAAAAAAATATGAGTGTTGGAAGTTCCGTATGCACTAGTTGGAACAATTTTTCTATGATGTGAAAAGAGGGTCCCTGGTAACTAATAATCTTGTGAAAACTTAACTGTGTAGGGCTCAGTGGAAAACTTGTGGACATTGGGCGGCAAAACTAATTGAAAATTTACTAAATCTTGGTACTAACCTAATGGGTCCCCGACTTGAAAATTTACTCTTTTTCTGCATGGGTTAGCTATTTGACCCAAGATCGACGAGGCTTTATGCTGCAGAACTTTGAGCGTCAAAC
This sequence comes from Cenchrus fungigraminus, assembly GCA_036936925.1. Classification (NCBI taxonomy): domain Eukaryota; kingdom Viridiplantae; phylum Streptophyta; class Magnoliopsida; order Poales; family Poaceae; genus Cenchrus; species Cenchrus fungigraminus. The sequence goes on along the minus strand of CM072780.1, from coordinate 36,212,647 downwards.
ATCAACTGATCAACTCAGCTTGGCAACTTAGTCATGAAATTAACCTTGTGACACTCTGTCTCCCCTATGAGTGACTTGAAAACCAACACGAGTCGATGTTGTTGCCTTGTTGTCGTGTGTGCAGTTCCTTGGCTGATCAGTATTTCTGTTTGGACTATGAGGCACAGATACTATTGTTGATTGATTCTCTATGTCATTGCTGCCTCCATTTTCTTCATTGTTTTCATCTCCGTCTTGAATGTGCTCATTTTCTTCTTGTTGCCCTTGTTCATGTTGGTTCTGGTCATCTGTGTTCCTTGCCTTCTGTTGATCTTTTTCGTAACGGTTCCTCATCAAGGCTATTGAAAGGGAACAGGCTGATACGATTCCAGTTAGAAGGAATAATCCCCCAAAATCGCCAAAAGTGATAGCACCTGAAGCGTCAATTGTTTCTTCATTTTGACAGCTGCTTTGATCAATCCATTTCTTTTCGATTTGAATGATACTATCTCCTTCTGTTATGTTGAGGATTGCCCTTGATATTTCAGTAAGTAGTGGAGACCGCTTGGGAAGTGCCTAATCACCATAGAGAAAATCTTATTAGCTTGATCATACTAACATTTAAAGAATTCTTCATACTACATCGTATCTGAATCCCACCCTGTTGATATAACTTTTTAAGCTTCAGTGAGACAATGAAATGAGGAATTTGATGCAGCACATGAAGATAATATTTGAATATGAGAATTTCCATAGTAACTTAGTAGATGTATTTATTGGAAATGTTTGAAGAAAGATTGAAATAATTGGTAACAAAGTGTAGTTGAACTCACAAATGCAAATCCAGCACTTTTGTAAATTGGTCCAACCATTGTGTAACCTTTGCAGTATTTGGCGAGAAATAATTTGATGTATGGTACTTCCAGAACAAGAGCAGCAACACCACCATTTTTTACCCCATTAGAAAGAGCACTGTGGAAGTCGTCAGGAGTATCATACGGTCTTATTTTTGATTTGTCAAAACCAATATCTTCCAATAGACTCTCTATATAGGAACCTCGGTGGAACCCTACATATCCTCCTTGCTTCTGGAGTTCATGAATGTCAGTTACTGTTGGTGAAAGCTTCTGTACAGTAAGCATTGATGCAAAGCTTGCTGTATAACTTGATGCTAGCACTAGAAGAACAAACATCCATACAAGTAGAACTATTCGTGACAGAAAGCATCCTAGCTTCTCCTCTGCAGAAGTAACTACAAAAATGTTATTTTCTAATACACCAAGTCGCACAGCTGATGTACCAAGGCATACTACTGTGGGACCGGACATCCTACAAGAGAAGATGCAATATCTGTTTCTTTAGGTGATAGTTCAAGTTTAATTCATTTAGACTACTTCCGTTACTTTATTATATTTTTAAATAAATTCTTATGTGACACATTTATGACTTGTTTTGCAAAATAAAGTAACACTATCGTTTGTTGAGGAATCAAAATTGGTCATAGAGTTCAGTCTTCTTTCTAAAAAGTATGAAACTATGAAGCCTCAGTTTCACAATCTTCCTTGCAGGTACTCTTCAATGCTTTTAACTTTGGTAAGGAGGTTCGGTTCATGCTTTATCTATGAAAAATTTAAAACTATATATTAACCTTTTTATAACTTTGTGGCATGGTGGTTTAAATTTTTTTGATCAACAAAATTATCAAGAAATCAAAATGTTTAAGTCTTTTACTCAACTCTCTTCAAATATGGAGAAAAACATCACAATCCCCAGTTGCTGGAGTGAAAAAGGACCATGTAGATGTCCATTGCCATTTAGACGTTCTAACAGCCAGACAACAACTCCTGTATAAATAAAGAATATGATGCTTCCAAACCACATTCCTTTGCTTAGTGGCTTTGAGAAAATCCACATGTTATTGTTCACTTTTTCGTTGACTGGGACGATCATAGCCACTCCTGATTCTGTGTATGGTATTGTGAAGTCAACATACAGTGTTCTATTGTATCTGATTGTTATATCTCCAATTGCAATGTCATATCTCTGCGATGGCATCAGTTGTATGTAACGGTGAAATCAAAAGTAAATCTACTTATATGTGCTATGCACTACAATTGATTCAACAATGCGTGCTCATTTATTTAATAAAAGGAAAACAATCACTAGTCCAATAGTCCATAGATATTTGCTTTACTTTGAGAAAGAAAGAAACAGGCCTTTATGATTTATGTCCTTTAAAGAAAACCAACAGCATGGTTTGCTTCCGACTGAAAGTAGATTTTTTTTTCTCGAACACAAGTAGAATTAAATTAAGACTGGGTGATACATCAAAGAATCTGGTAATAAAATGTTTGAACCACTACAGTACCATTTTACAGTAAAATATATGGAAACTTTGCAGATTGATAAATTGGACTGCATCTTTTATAAATTGTCTTACCTGAAGATAAACTTGGTAAACAAAGTCATTGTAGCTCCCTGTACTTGCTGTATCAACTGTATCAAATGCTTCGTACTCGTAAGTAAGTGCAAAAGGTAGTTTCTTTACTGCCTCTTCAAATATGTCTATTGAAAGGCCACTCACTCTTGTTGCATTTGTGACAGTATCCTTTGATGTCCTTATAAACTCCAGATATGCACTTGTGTGCACACCAACCCTAAGCTTCTTACCACTTGCAGGAAGTTCCCAGCCCCTTGGTATTTCTGTTGACTCTCCTGGCCAAATTACTGGATTTAGATCAAGCATTGAGGCTGATGCTGTTATCTTGAAACCATTTTGATTTAACTGCCGTGAAAGTCCATTTTCCGAACTCCAAAACCCAATGTGTCTCCAACTTCTCCCGACCACATTTATTATATGTAATGCAGAAACTTGCAGTTGTCTGTCTGTAAGGTCAAAGGTTCCACTTAAGCCTCTAAATTTGTTTTGTACAATTTCTGTTAGGAGCTCTGGACCGGTTGTGGAAACGGCTAGCGACTCCAAGCATGTTGAGTTTTTACTGCACTGTATTCTCTTATTTTTGTTACTTGTTACCCTAACTTTTTCTACTGCCTGTGCTAATGCCCAAACTGTATCATATCCCCACAGCCCAACAACGCTTAGTTTATTGAATGCTGATTCATTTGGGTTATCTTGGTGGTACATTCTGTTCCATCTTGTGGAAAAACTGTCAAGTTCTTTTGATCTGGGAACATGAAACCTTACTCCTATCACACCATTATTGCCTCAAGGACACCTGGATTGAGTGAATCAATGATGTTTGCTAATCCATTTGTTATGATCCACACAAATCCTTTGTTCATCATTCCTGCCTCCTTGGCCTTTGTAAAGAGAAGGGATGCCCTGGTTGATGACATATGAACCATGAATACCCTTGTTTGCATTGTCCTTAGCTTGTAGAGCTCTTGCATAATGTTTTCGCTTGTTGCTGATAAAGAAATAACACTGCAATATGGAATACGGGCATCTATTTGTTGAAGGGCATCAATGAGGTGTGGTAGAATACCCCTCCCATAGTCGGTATCGTCATATACTGGCACAACATCTCTCCATCCATAGGCTTTGATAAGAGAGGCAATACTATTCACTTGAACCGAGTCATTTAATGTCGCACGCACAAAATATGGCATAATATCAGAAGTGATTGAGGGACTTGTTGCTGTGAAGGATACAATAGGTACTTGGGTTGTATTCCCTAGATTGGATATAAATGTAGCTTCTGATGATTTCTAGGGGCCAATGATTGCTTGCACTTTGTAAATCTCCAGTAACTCAATTGCTTTGAATTTGCATAAGAAAGGAAACTTGGTCAATAATATCAGCAATTTTTTTTTGTTGTACTCAGCATCTTAATATTGCTAGTGCTTTCAAGATTCCAAGATGGAAAATTTTGGTACAGGAAACTCTTGAGGCTCTTACTATGCAGTTTTTAGTGGACATTAAATTTCTTTTACCTTTGGGTGAAGAAGGGAGTGTCTTCTCCCAAAAATTAGAGAGGAAACATAGTGTCCACCAGCAAAAATCTGACTTGGGAAAAAAAGGTTGACAGCTCCTAAAGATTATGTTTGTTTGAGAACTCTAGTCTAGAATTACAATTGATACCGAGTCTTATTTCTCTTTCCAAATGATATGCATTCTCTTCATGTTTTTTGGGTAAGTGGCAGGTGTTTGACATTCTTTGATGGTGTTCACGATAATGCTGCAAAACACATACCTGCTGAAGCAGCTTGGACATCATTGCCCGCCGAATCCCTGACATGGAGGACTAGCTTCCTGCTGCAGTTCTGGCAAGCTGTGTAGAAATCTTCAACAGCCAGTGAAATGCTGGTGCGTGCTACTTTCCCCACCAAGGAACCCAAGTCGAGGATCACGCCGACATGGAATTCATTTGCGCCGCTCCCGGTGGTGTTCTGAGCTGCAGTGGAACTGAAGATGAGTAGCAGGAAGAGGATGGAGTGGTATGTTCTCTCCATTATCTTTTTGGTGGAAGGCGTGCAATGCAAGTCTTTTGGGGAGTAAGATATGCAAGTCGTCTTGTGCTGCTATGTACTAGCCAAGTAGTCATTGTCAGGAACTCAGGATTGCTTGCCGAGCACCCAGATTGTGAGGGCTGGTGATCTGGTCAACCTGGAACTTGCAAGGTAGTTCAGCTAGTAGCTCCTGTGATGAAATGTTTCATTGCTAAGTACTCCATCAATTCCAAATTACTGTTCATTTTGACTTTTCTGGACACATTACTTTTACTATGCATCTACACATGTGTTTAGAATTTAGATACATAGCAAAACTGAAGTACGTAGAAAAGGCAAAATGAATAGTACTCCCTCCGGTTTGGTAAAAGAAGTCGTTTTGAACAAGGTTTGGGTCAAACATTGAGAATATAAATGTTGAATAACTTTTAAGTCGTTGAGTTTAAATATGAAAATCGTATCAATAGATTTGTTTTGAAAATCATTTTCATAAATGTATACATATATAGTTTTTTAATAAATATTTTTATATAAAAAGAAGTTAAAGTTGTGTTTTGGAGACCGTGTCGCTGTCCTAAACGACTTCTTTTACCAAATCGGATGGAGTAATTCAGGACGGAGTGAGTATTTAATAGTGAATGAAAATACTGGCATGTGGGAAGGGAAGGGAACCCACTTGTATTAGTTTCGATGTTGATTGGTCCTGTAACATGACTGCTGACTTATCGTTTGATTGTCAGCCAAACCACCGGGAATTTCTGCTGAAATTCTGCGTGCAAGTCGAGTCGAAATGAATTGGTCAGAGAAATTTGTCTCGCCAAGGAAAAAGAGGGTGCGTTTGCATTAAATGTATTGGACTTTTTTTGTTGCCAGGCCATTTGCTCAGCGACAGATTTGACGGGGCGTCGGTCGAGTCGGGGCCAAACCGCCTGCATTTTTTTGACTTCTATCTTCCCTCAGAAATTTGTTAGCGTTCAGCAAAAGAAAAAAAAAATTGTTAGCTGCCGCCTGCCGGCCGGCCGGAGAAGAAATGCTTGCGCTCACCCTAGCCCAGCCCATTATCAATGGCGCACCTCTCCGATCCCTCTGTTCGCTAATGCGGCCCGGCCTAGCCCACAATAATAACCTTTTGCAAGCAACCTTCCCCGCGAGGCCGCGAGGGAGGAGAGGAAGACTGGAAAAGGGTGGGTGGTTCGTAGGCGTGTGTGTCGGCTTCGCGATCCCGCCGCCGGCGGCGGCCAGGGCTGAACTGGCGCGTTTCCAAGGCCGCCAAGCTGCTCTGCACTACCCTTCCGCCCTAAAGCCCCTCAGGTTTCCTCGATTCTGTCCGCTACCATCTGCGCAGCGCTCCTGAATGTTTCTGACGGAGTTGTTTGCTTTGTTTCTACCTTCCTACATTCAAGTACGGTTTCTAGCGCCAATGTTCTCAGCTTGCATTTCGACGTGTTCGGCTTGCGTAACGAGCTGATCCCTCGTCTTCTTGTCCCTCTTTTTTTTTCAAGTTTGAGGAGTAGGAATGTGTTGATTCATCAGAGCCTCAAATCAAACACTTCCAGTTCCTGGATGTTCATGTTACAGTAGATTACGACAGTACGACACCCTGACAATGGTGCTCACTGTTTATTTTTCATTGATGAATTCGACCCGTTCCTAGACGGGGCAGCGGATTCAATTCGCGGCGCCGGAATCTGTCCATGCCTGACTGCGATCCGCGCGATATCAAAAGACCCGAGCTTTTTCCTCGCCTGCTATTTGCGAGATGGCAGAGAGGGTGGGGGTAGGCTAGCTCTGCGCGGGGAAAAGCTGGGGACCTGGGAGGATAGGCAAGCAAAGGGTCTGCTGTTGGCACGGTGCCATGTCTAGTGGTGTCTCAATTATGCATCCAAGATGCAGTGTTACGGCTTGTGCCATATTAGTTACACACCCATGGTGTTCTTTAGAATGCCAATACGAAAGTGGGGAGAGGATTTCAGATACAGAGAGGGGGAAATGGAAAAAGTTGGTAACTGGAAGTTCCATGTGCTAGTGCACTCCCTGCTATAATTCTTAGATACAAAGAGGTTTACAATGATCACTTATTCATGTGAAAAGTAGCAAGCACTTAAGGGAAGAGAAAAAAAAAACTATATGGATATTGTGTACCCTTGTCTAGTAACCCACATGTAAGAAATAAAATTATTTGAAAATTTAGTTATTTGAACCAACATCAGCCAGGCAGTCCCCCGGAACCTTCAATGGAACATCCACTCTGCCTGTCTCATTTAGTTCAGAAGCTAAACTTGAGCAACCTTTTGACATATTAGCTTCAGCCCCCATGTGAACGACCTGTGAACCAAAATTTGCTTGTGCTGTCACCCTGTTCTTCAGTGTGCAGTCTCTTGGCAGGTCACCATTTGTGCTCAGGCCAGGCAACCATATTGTTTCTTGATTATCTATACTATAGCAGCCTCCATTTTTTTCATTACCTTGATTGCCATCTTGAATAAGCCCATTTTCTCCACCATCTAGTTTGGTCAGCACCTTTTGCTGATCTTTTTTGTAGCGATTCATCAGAAATGCTACAGGAATTGAACAGGTTGTCACAAATCCAGTTAGGAGGAATAATCCCCCTAAACTGTCAAAAGTTATAGCACTGTCTGAACTATCTATTTTATCCTCATTTTGACAACTGTTTTGATCAATCCATTTCTTTTCTATCTTAATAATAGTATCTCCTCCTGTTATATTGATGATCGCTTTTGATATCTCTGCAAGTAGTGGAGATTGCTTGGGAAGTGCCTAATCAGTAAGAGAATGTTTATATTAGGGTGACTAACATTCAAAATGAACACCACATTGTTTCTGATTCAATACAAGCCATAGAAAATAAATTTCCGATGATTTAACTAACAACACAAATACTTGCCTCCCTGGTTTTGTTTTAAGAATGTGTGCCATGCTTTGATTTATCTAACCTTTTCAGATGACGTGGTAATACATTGGAATGTGAAATTCAATGTAGCACATGAATATAATGTTTTGAAGCTACATTTTCCATGGTAGCTTAGTAGTCATTTTTAATTAAACAGAAAAAAGAGTGATTTCAAAATATTTGACTTGTAAGTGTAGTTGAACTTACAAATGCAAACCCTGCACTCTTGTAAATAGGTCCAACCATTGTGTAACCTTTGCAGTACTTGGCGAGAAATAATTTGATGTATGGAACATCCAGAACAAGTGCAGAGACACCACCATTTTGACCTCCTTTAGAAAGAGCAATGTGAAACTCATCAGGAGCATACGGTCTCATTTTTGACCTGTCGAAACCAATATCCACCAATAGACCTTCTATGTAGGAACCATGATGGAATCCTACATATCCTCCTTGCTTCTGGAGTTCATGAATGTCAGTAAATGTTGGTGAAAGCTGCTGTACAGTAAGCATTGATGCAAGGCTTGCTGTATAACTTGATGCGAGTATCAGAAAAACAAACATCCATACATGTAGCACTAATCGAGACAGAATGCTTTTCAGCTTTTCCTCTGCAGAAGTAACAATAAAAGGTTATTTTTGTAATACGCCAAGTCAATTTGCAAAGCTGAGGTACAGCAAGCGTGCTAGCATGGGATTTCCAACAAAACATTTGCAGTATCTATTTCTTTAGACTACACATGCATTCTTAGTTCATTAAGTTTACTTCTTTCATTCTTATTTTACATTTTTTATAATTTCTAATTTGGCATGCCTGAGACTAGTTTTGCATTTAAAAAAACAACCTTTTCTCTGAGGAAATCAAGATGAGTCAGAGTGCATTTCTGCTTTCTAATGCAATGGAGTTTCAGTCTCACAATCTTTCTTGCAGGAACTTTTTAGTGTCTCTACCTTTTTAAGCAAGTTCAGTGTTCCATTATCTAGGATAACTGTACGTTAAGCTTATTAGTTGACACCGGCTAGGTGCCATAAATATTAGAAAAATTGCATAAATTGATCACCAAAAGAATTATACTGTTTCAGTGTTTTACTCAACTCTCTTCAAATATGGAGAAAGACATCAGAATCTCCAGTTGTTTAAGTGAAAAGGGACCATGTAGATGTGTGTTGCCATTAAGATGCTCTAGCAACCAGACAACACTTGCTGTGTACATAATGAACATGATGCTTCCGAGCCACATTCCTTTGCTTAGTGGTCTTGAGAAGATCCACATATTTTTGTTCACTTTTTCCTTCACTGGGACAATCATCCCCACTCCTGATTCTGTGTATGGAATCGTGAAGTCGACATATGGTGTTCTGCTGTATATGATTGTTATGTCTCCAATTGCTATGTCGTATCTCTGCAATAGCATCAGTTAGTCTTGATTGTGAAAGAGAAAAGAATCTATTATCATGTGCTACTATGACTGATTCACCGATGCATGCACATTTATATTGAATAAAGGAACTTGTCAAAAGATATGTGGCAAACACCATGATTTCGTGGCTTTAGCTAGTGAGCACCAAGACAAGTCAATTTTACTGCTGGACATGGATAAAAGCTGGTTATTTGTTGGTGGACACCGTGTATAAATAAGCGAATCTTGACAAATTACTAATGAAACAAATAGTTACTAGATTAGGGTATCAAGATGACTTGAAATAAAAAACAAAGGTTTGCCAACTACCCCCTGCACTCTTGACGGGGTTTGTAAAAAAAAGGAAATTGTCACAATTGGTTGGTGAATATAACCTACTGTGATAATCCATTTGTACAATCAGTTTGCATATCATATCCACTTTATTCTAAAATTTGACATGATAGTTAGACAACCGAATGTATTATAGCCAACTGTACAAACAAGTTCTGTACTAGTAATAAACCAGCAACAAGCTTAAGGCATGATTGTTTTGAAGGCAAAAAATATTTACACTGGATAATACTTTGAGAAACAAGAAGCAGTTGTATGATGTTTGACCACTAGACAGATTGAGAAACTGGACAGCATTCATTGTAAATTATTTCTTACCTGAAGAGAAACTTGGTGAACAAAATCATTATAACTCGTTGAACTTGTTGCATCAATTGTATTAAATGCTTGGTACTCGTAATTAAGTGCAAAAGGTAGCCTATTTACTACCTCCTCAAATATGTCTATTGAAAGTCCACACACTCGTCACATTTGTAACAGGATCCTTTGATGTCCTTACAAACTCTGGATATGCACTCGTGGGCACACCAACCCTAAGCTTATGACCACTTGTTGGAATTTCCCAGCCCCTTGGTATTTTTGTTGATTCTCCTGGCCAAATTATTGGATTTAGATCAAGCATTGAGCCTGACCCTGTTATTTTCAAGCTATTTTGATTTAACTCCCGAGAAAGTCCATTTTCCAAAGTCCAAAAGCCAACATGTTTCCAACTTCTGCCAACAACATTTATTATTTGTAATGCAGAAACTGGCAGCTGTCTGTCAGTAAGGTCGAAATTTCCACTTAAGCCTCTAAATTTGTTCTGTAAAATCTCTTTCAGGAGCTCTGGGCCATTTGTGGAAGCAGCCAACAAGTCCAAGCTTGTACTGTTTTTACTGGGCTGCAGTCTCTTATTTTTATTCTCGGATACCCCAACCTTTTCTGCAGCCTGTGCTAACGCCCAAACTGTATCATAAGCCCATAGCCCAAACATGCTTGGTTTATCAAGTGATGTTTCGCTGGGGTTAAATCGCCGGTTAATTCTGTTCCATCTTATTAAGAAGCTAGTATCAAGTTCTTGTGATTTGGGAACATGGAATCTTATTCCTATCACACCATTCATTGCCTCAATGACAGATGGACTGAGTGATTCAATGATGTTTGCTACTCCATCTGTAATGATCCAGACAAATCCTTCATCCATCATCCCTGCCTCCTTAGCCTTTGTAAAGATAAGAGAGGCCCTGGTCGATGACATATGAACAATGAATACCCTTGTTTGCATTGCCATTAATTTGTAGAGTTCTTGCACCATGTTTTCACTTGTTGCAGACAAAGGGATAGCACTGCGGTACGGAACATGAGCATCGATCTGTTGAAGGGCATCAACGAGGTGTGGTAGAATGCCTCTCCCATATTCAGTGTCATCATATATGAGCACCACCTCTCTCCATCCATAGGCTTTGATAAGAGAGACAATAGCATTCACTTGAACTGAGTCGTTCAATGTTGCACGCACGAAATATGACATACTGTCATAAGTGAGATCAGGGCTTGTTGCTGTGAAGGATACAATAGGCACATGTTTTATACTCCCAAGTTTAGATATGAATGCAGCTTCTGATGATTTCTGGGGGCCAATAATGGCTTGCACTTTGTGGTTCTCCAGCAACTCAATAGCTTCAGAATTGAATGAAGGAAACTTTGGTCAAATAATATTAGCAAAACAATTTGTAATTCAGAAACAAAGGAAGAACACACAAGGGGAAAAAATGTCCATCCTTCTGATGAGACTTTTCCCTTTGTTGGAGGGGTACTTAGATCTTGCTCTAAGTACAACCTCAGAAAAGGGGTTGCTTGGACAAAAGTTTCTTAATGATAGGTGTCATCTGGAATTGTAGAGGAGTCTAAAAAAAGGATGGGGACTGATATCAAGAATCTACTTACAGAAGTCAATGCAGACTTTGTAGGTTTACAAGAAACAATGAAAAAAAAGTATACAGATAAATTTTTCAGAACCATAGACCCTAACAGAGCTTATGCCTGGCACTGGCTGCCCTCAAGAGGCAGATCTGGTGTGATCCTATGTGGTTTTAAAAAAGAGAATTTTGACATAGTCAAAGTGATAGAACATGATTTTGCAATAGAAGCAGAGGTCTTCGACAAAAAAAATTAAACTTGAGCTTGAGGCTAGTGACAATATATGGCCCAGCTCAAGATGAGAAGAAAGAACAGTTCCTTGTGGAACTCTCAAACATCTGCTCTAAAAATGATCTCCCCATGATCGTGGGAGGTGATTTCAATATTCTGAGATATAGTAATGAAAAAAACAAGCCCTTCTGTGCTAACAGATATCCTGATATGTCATTGGATTATTAATTCATATGGATTAAGAGAGATTTCCCTAACTGGTGGGAAATTCACATGGAGTAATAACCATGCTGACCCAACTCTAGAAAAGCTGGATAGATTACTGATGAATGATAAGTGGGAAGCAGTATTCCCACTAACAAACTTAAGGAAAAACAGACCACAACCCTATGTTGTTGTGTATTGAACAAGATAAAGTGAAAAAAAAACAAAACAATTTTGCTTTGAGACCTCTTGGCTAAAACAGGATGAATTCCTTCCCAAAATAAAAGAAATCTGGGAAAAACAGTTACCGCAAAAGATGCAACAGAAAAGTGGTATATCAAACTGAACAGAGTTAAAAAGTTTCTAAAAGGTTGGGGGAACAACCTGAAAGGGCACACAAAAAGATATAGACTAATCCTGCAAAAGGAGCTTGCTGAGTTAGAAGAATTGGAGGAAGAAGGTATGCTGACAGCAACTTTCATTCAAGTGGAAATGTTAAGGCTAATAGAAGAAGAAGAACGCACAAGAGATCTAATGAAAACTGGCTACTGAAAGGTGATAATAATACAAACTACTTTCATAAAAAAGCTAATGGGAAAAAGAGGAAAAACATCATCTTCCATCTGGAGACAGATGGAATAAATATTGATAGTGAGGAGGATATCCTCAAGCATGCAACTGAATACTACAAAGATTTATTTGGACCCTCTGAAAGTCCAACCTTTTCTCTAGACCCATATTACTGGGAGCAAAATGAAAAGATAACTGAAGAAGAAAATAACCAATTGATAAGACCTTTTACATAGGAAGAAATTAAAATAGTGGTTAAAACAATGAAAGGAAATACAGCACCAGGACCAAATCACATGCTTGTGGAATTCTACCAAGTTTGCTGGGAGATCATTAAAGAAGATATGATGGATATGGTTCATGAATTCTGGAAGCATGAGCTAGATATAAATAGACTAAACTATGGAGTCATGATCCCAAAGATAAAGGATGCATCAAAAATCCAGCAATACAGACCAATCCAGCAATACAGAAGCCATTTGATTTCTGATGTGAAACATTTTGTCAATCCATACGAGTCATTTTCTTTTAAACCAGAATCAAACCTTTGTTAGTCTAAACAGCTGTTTAGTCATTTAAATGGTAAACAAAGATCGTCAGTGTTATTTAGACCCTAAACGGTTAATTTAGACCGTAAATGGTTAATTAAATTGTTGGACTGTTTAAGCCATTCAAAACCATGTAAATGGTCTAAACAAAATCAAGTTAATCGTAATTACATAAGCTAAATGACCATTTAATTCGAAACTTAGTCAATAGGAGGTAAGTTACAAATGAGACAACAAATATTGAAGTATTTAACATCGTAAGTATATGAACTGTCGTAGGATATATAGTTCTTTTAAAAAGATGATTTGGTAGAATACTACTTTTTACATGCGCAAATATGTAGACCACCTAGCATATTTGATTTTTACGTACATAAATATGTATACTTTAGTGTCACTATGTAAAACCATTTAGGTTGTTTAACTCTATTTAAACAACGTTTAAACGGACTAAACGCTAAACAAAGGGTGGTTAACTGTTTACCGTTTAGCGTTTAGGATAACATTGTCCAAAACAGAACACTTATCTACTCGTGTGATTGGTTAGATCAACATACCTGCTGAAGCAGCTTGGATTTCGTTGCCCATGGAATTCTTGATGTGGATGGTTAGCTTCGTGCTGTAGTTCTGGTGGACTGAATAGAAATCTTCCACGGCCAGTGAAATACTGGTTCGTGATGCTCTACCCACCAATGAACCCAAGTCAAGGATCACCCCTACATGGAACTCGTCCACCCTACGTGCGGTGCTATTTTGATGTGCACCAAAACTTAAGATGAGCAGTAGGAAGAAGACGGTTTGAGGTATTTTCTCCATTACCGTAGCTTCAAGGCCAGTGAATTTTTTTGCGCTGCTGTGCACTATTTATAGAACTGCTTGTCAAGGACCCAGATTTTTATTTCTTCACTAAAAGTTCACTTTTGAATCTTTTAACTGTATATAGCTTATAGCTTGAGTGGAAACCACCTAGGAAAAAATGCCTCTATTATCAAGCAACCAAATCAAATTGACCCCCTTTATGAGTCACATAGCAAAAACGAATTACGTAGTGACCAACTCACCATAACCCACGTCAGGTTCAAACCCATTTCTTCTCTATGCACGTTGTCAATTAAGCTGGACTCCGGCTAATCAAACTCAACATGATTAAGCAGTGGATTAGAAAACATCACATATACTGAGTATTTTGAGCAGTGCGAAAACTTTCCCAAAAACCTTATTCACACTCTCTCATTGCAGGATGAAGGCTCCAAAGATCTACTCACACATTTGCTATTGTATGTTGCGCTACGGACGATGGAGTAAGCTGGTGCTTGTGTGTTGATGATGGCTGAAAATTTGTGATTATTTCTACTCTCTCTCTCCCAAAAAGAATGACGTTTTAGAATCGTCCTAAGTCAAACTTTCTCAGCTTTGACTAAATTTATAGAGAAAAGTATCAACGTTTATGACATCATATATATATTATAAAAATAGATCTCATGGTGAATCTAATGATATTTATTTTATACCATGAATATATGTAGTTTTTTCACAATCTTAATTAAAGTTAAGAAAGTTTAACTTAAAATGACATTCTTTTTGAGACAGAGGGAGTATGTCTTTCCTCTCAGCGGACTTCTGGTCTTTGCTTGTTAGGTAGTCTAAGCACTGGAAACTTCAGCTGAGTTGCATGCAGCAAGCTATATATGCAAGTCTAGTCCAAACCAACTGGTTAGCGGAATTTGTTCTCTGGAAGAAAAGGTTGCATGTACGTGTTGCAAGATAGAACTTGCAAGGTGACTCAGTAGTTTTTGCCATCTAATGTCTCACTAGTCGTCACTAGTCACTACTTATAATACTTGCACATCGCACCACTGGATTGGCTGGGACAAGGTGACCTCTGAATATTTTCGTATTCCTATTATTTTTTCCAGATGTCCCACAGCATCGCTGTTACCACAGAGCGCCATGTCTTCATTGATATGGTAGCTAGCATCCTGAAGTCGCAGGTTCCAAAGAACAGTTCAGTTGCTTTTTCCGCTAGCCCAAGCCCTAGGAAGTTCTTTGAGTTGCAGCAAGCTATTTGCCGAGAGCCGGCGCCTAGGCTCACGGCGAAGACTAGCTAGATATGTCATGTGTTTTTTGTTTGCCGTAAGCCTTGGCCAGGACTCTCGGCAAACAAGCCGTTTGCCGTGAGCTTGAGGTTTGGCTCACAGCAAACCCTGCAGCTCACAGCAACGGTGCAGTTTCTGGTAGTGCTACATGCCAGTCAAGTGCGGTACTCCAAATTAATTAGCTCTAACCTCTCAGGAAGAAAATGGCGTGTGTTGGTCACTGGAATTTATTCTCGGAAAGAAAATGGCATGGTGACTTTGCTTTTCCTGTTTCCTCTTAAAAAAGGGTCAGCCAATGACGTTTCTCTAAAAAAAGAAGCTTGAGATTTCTGCAGATTTAAGAATGGGTCTGCCAGAAACAACTTATTTGTTGACTTGTTGTAAAGCAACATGCAGTCAAGTCAAAATGGTCCTGTTGTGAGGATAAGTCCCAACTTCTAAATTTATTATTAAAGGATTTTTGCGATGATTAGAAAATATGAGAGCCGTTCATGTGGAAAAATTGTGCGGTGGAAAGATAAAAAGTACCTAGATGTACCTATAGAAATAAACCAAGAAGTACCAAATAGCTAGCTGAGACAAAGTACAAAAAACAGTGGGATCACTGGATCAGTACTACTTTAATTTATTTTTAATTACATTCCTCATATCAACAGTCATAAAAAATCAAATAAAAAGTACCTCGAAGTACCAACAATCATTGTAACGATCGAATCTCTGCTATTGTTAAGGAAAACCTTCGACTTGAAATTTGAGGATCAGATTGTTGAGCTTTCTTTTGGAGCTTGGTCCCTAATATTAACCTTGTCTCTCTTTCTAACCAACTGTGATTACATAATCACAGTGGCCATAATAAGCATAAATTCCCCATATGGATTATAGGGAAGAGAGGAATCTGCAATTAGGGGCAGGGGCTGTAGCTCCCCCCCCCCCCCCCAACTACCTAAGAACTCCATTGAAATTGAAGGACAAAGATGAGGAGAGGAGGGATGTGTTGATACCGTTTAGACTTTTTTATGCATGCCATTTTGACGGCATTACTTACTTTAGGCCCAAGCAAAAGTTGTGTTCCCTTTACTTGCAAAAATGTATTGCTTAATTCCCTCGGCGAATGCATTATAGGAACGAAGGAGGAAACTAAGAACTGATGCTGCCTCACATGCATATACTGAAAAAGGAAAAACTGAAGTGTTGTGCACAAAATAGGGGATCGAGTTCCTCTGCAGTTTTGGCAACTGAGGGAGGTGTCCCTGCACCCTTGGAGGGGGAGGCTCCTCCTATACATCTTTGGCCAGCTTATGAGGTCTAACAACAACGCATAAGGTCCAACGATGTAGATAAAATGAAAACAAAATAAAGTAGTGCAAAGCAGCTAACTGGCCTGACATGTTTTTTGGAAGAAAAAGTGTACTGGTGTTCTTTACAATGAAATCTACTTCCTCACCGAAATCTACTCTCTCTGTCTCAAATTACTAAAACGTTTTGGCAAATTACTAATCATTTGACTTTTTTGGATACATGTATCTAGACATAAGTATATGTCCATGTGCATGTGTCTAGAAAAATCAAAACGAATAGTAATTTGGGACGGGGGAATACAAAATAAGATCACAGTTAATCATATTTGAATCAAATTGTTTTTGCAAATGCTTCAAAATGTTGCTCGGTTCAAAAAAAAACTATTGGTCAAAATAAATAAAATGTTGATGTATTCCAAAAATTGGGTTGGATCAAAATTAAAGGTTGGTACAAATGAATAAAATGTTGGTTTATTCAATATATGGTCAAAGTGTGACCTAGATTTTGGGTGTGTTTGGAGAAGTAGCCAAAATCTATTTTGAAATACTTCAAATTAGCACCCTTTGGGTGGGATAAATTTCTGAGATGAGTTAGTTGC
This sequence comes from Cenchrus fungigraminus, assembly GCA_036936925.1. Classification (NCBI taxonomy): domain Eukaryota; kingdom Viridiplantae; phylum Streptophyta; class Magnoliopsida; order Poales; family Poaceae; genus Cenchrus; species Cenchrus fungigraminus. The sequence goes on along the minus strand of CM072780.1, from coordinate 36,196,088 downwards.
AAATAGCTCTGAAACAGCCCACCTATTTGATTTTTGAGCTATTTAGGCTAAAAAGAGAAGGGCTAAAAAATAGCCATGGCATTCAAACACCTCCTTTATTGTAGGAAACATCACACGGTTCAATTCAAAGTTCATCCGAATACTTGTTTGGAAACTATATTTGTTTTCCTGGAAACTTTGTTTTGCGCAATAGTCAAAACACGTGTAAAGCTACTTACACCAACCAATTCGCTGTGTTGCAGTGTCTTCTTTTTCTATTTTATCATCTGCATTGTTGGGCATAGGAGCTCTCACCGTCGGATTGTGATTGCACGGTGCAACGAGACCTATCTGCCTCTGAGGTAGTTGCCAAAACTTCAGAGGATCTCGATCCAATATAGGATGACAAAGAATTGATCATTAGTGCGAGAATTGTGTGAGCTGGATGGCACGAAAGGTTATGCCTGGATAGGATTTGAATTACTTCCAAGTTCCAAAATTAGTCTAAGTTTTGACAAGTTTATAAAATAAGTATTAACATCCAATGAGCATATTTCATAATGAATCTAAATTATACCCATTTGACATCCTAAATATTATGATCATTTTCTATAAATTTGGTCAAACTTAGCACTATTTGACTTAAGACAAATTCGTCCATGACAAACAAAACCTCCAATGTGTTTTTTATATATAGGAGTAAACTAAAGCTAATGAAGGTGAGTTAAGACCCGGAAAATGCTATGAAATTGAACAATGCTCTTCTGCAAGATCCAATATACTTATCAAAGGTATGCCTTATCCTGCCTGCCGTCTAGTGCGGAGACATAGACATAGCACCATATGGAACATATTCCATCAGCATGTAATAACCTTTTCAGGGTTACTTAGCTCATTTTCCCTTGATTCCTGTGAGGCGTGGGGAAAAAGAATTGGAAAGGCAAAATAGCCAATTTTATGCCTCAATTTATAACTATGGGTCAAATTCATCATTAAACTTTTGATTGAATAATTTAATCATCCAACTATCTTTCCTTTTTGTTCATTTTAGTATATCATCCTAACTAGCCGTCTATCTTGGTGTGATACGTCACCCATGCGTGCGAATAGGGTTTTGCATATACATATATACTAAAAGCTCATAATATCCTCCGATCTCGCCTATCTCCGGTGTGAATAGCTTCTTCCTTTTCTTAATCAATTTTCCCCAATCAGATTTAGGATTTGGTGCAGAAATATTTTTGCAAAATTGGTGTTCATGCTGGGCCCTTTTTCTATTAGATGGACAGAGATGCATGTGAATCAAATGAGTGCCATATATATAGGACATTTGGCACTAATAACTCAACGGAACATACATATAAAGTGACGCGGTAGGCATACATGGATGGCCAGCTAGGCCTAGAACAAGAGACAAGACACAAGAGATTGAATCTAAATATAGAAATTAGAGGATCGGATTGGTCCAAGTCAACATTGAGAGATGAACTTGACCTTCAGGCAAGAGTTGAGGGGTGAAATGAAATACTTTTGCCAGCTATCCTAGAAATTATAAATCATGGCGAAACTCTTTCCCGGTGAAGTGTGATGTGTGAATGTACCTGCACTACACGTATAATTAAACACAAGGAATCTTCGAAGAAACAGAAACCGAATATGTGAAAAAACCCATCATTCAAACCTTATTCGGTTGGAGGATTGGAGGGGTTTGAGAGGGAAATCCGTTTGGGAAGAGGATTAATCAAACAAGGTTTAGTTAAAAAAAACCATATCTCCGTCTCTTTTGATAAAAGAGAAATCAGGTCACCATGTATTATTTTGGATATGATCATGTATATATTATTATAATTCTGAAGGTGAAAATTGAAGAGAGAGAAAAGAACAAAGGTAAAATGGGCCTTTTGTATTGATTTCATACCAATATAAAAATGAAAGTTGTGGGGCTAAATTAGTCACTCAAAAAGTTGAGGAACGAAGTTGACCATATGTGTAAAGTTCAGGGATCCAGATGCCTGTTTTGCCATCGAACAAAGTCTATTGGAAAAAACCATATCTCCGTCTGTTTTGCAAAAAGAGAAATCATGTCTCCATCTACAGAAACTTCGAAAGGATTACTCGAATCTGATGCCGTCAACTCCAACTGAACTAGCAAATACCCGCAAAGTGAAGAACAACAGGAGTGCGTGAATTGGTTCCATTAACTTGCTGTGGGCGTGCATCAACGCAGAAGGAACCAATACCAGTAACCGCTATGCCTCGGGGCAGTTTCTGAGCGCGGCGGCACCCCCCTGACCCCTGTAGATTGCATGAAGGGAAGGAAGGAAAGAGGTCGTGTATGCGCGTTAGTGGGAATGTGTTACTGAGTGTCTACATTTGGTTTTTCTACATGAGGTTTTTATACTTTATTTTCGGAGGACAATTAAGCCGAAAGAACCCAAACCTGGGAAACGTAACAGATTCCAATTCAGTAAGTATATGCAGTTAGTGGTCTGTCCTCCATAACAAACAATACAGTAGAAATTTATTTAGCCACTAATTTGGCCTAACTTGTGCGCGCAGCAAAGGATCTTTTATGTTTGTTCTGTCAAAAGAGGCTTTCCTGCCGATTGAAGAATGGCTCTGCCAGAAACAGCTCACATTGTTATATGACAACATGGAGTCAAGTCAATGTGTGGTGTTCTGTTGTGAGGATCAAGGCCAAACTCGCAAGTTGTTCTCGAAGCTAAGAAGACCCATGGACTTGCAAGTGACACGGCGTTGATTGCTTCAGAACCATATTGATGGTCATGATGAATTGACGACGCTCTCGGATGGGCCGAGGTTTCGGAAGACTGAACATGCCAAAATATGTTGCATTCGGCTCAGCCCAGTTATTATTAAAACAGCCCTTCCCATGATGTCTTGTTCGCCCGGCTTATGGTTGTGGTTGGTTGACGTACATGGGAAAAGTTCATTTTACCTCCCTTATCTTTTACAAAGTCAGTTTTTCCTCCCTCATATGCAAAACCAGACTCCTTCCTCCCCGAACTCACCAAACCGTTACAACCTTCCTTCCTCCCCGGTTTTGACCTCGGTTTCAGCTGATTCAGTGTGCCACATCAGCATCCGCCCCGTGGGTCCTCTCCAATTGAAGAAACAAACTCCCTCTTCCTGCAAGCCACCGCCCCACACGCCGCCCTGCACCCCAGCTGCCGCTGCTGCCAGACCCTGCACGTCACCGCCCCACCGCCAGCTCCCCAGCTGCTGCCACCGGACCGCATGCTGGAGCTACTACCATGGCCCACCTCTGTGCACCATAGGAGCCACGCAAGGGGCCACTGTCACATGTGCACCAGAGCATACAGCCCCTTGCGCAGCTCCGGCGGTGAGCCCTCACATGGCAGCAACCAGTGGTGCGAACGACGACGTAGACCTAATAACACTAGCCTTTCGCGCCACCATCGGCCCCGGATCAGGGGACCAGCCGAATCTCGAATCTTGATCAGGAGGCGGTGGGGGGAGCAGCAGTCGGGGCACTGGACTAGCCCATTCTTGTGGCTGGTTGGCATTGCAGGTGTCGCGGAGCACAACTGCTCGTCGCCGCATCGAGCGCAAGTTGAGGGGAAGGTAGGGACTAAGGCGGTGATGCGGAGGAGCTCGCTGGACTCATGCTGGTGTCGGACCTCCACCGTTGTGAGGGGCGGTGGGGTGGTGCCACGGCTGTGCGACCGGGGACGACGAAGGTTGGTACTAGAGCGTGAAGTGGCCCCGAAGCGCGGAGGTGGCGACGCAGATGCGGTGGAAGACGTGTGGCGACGGGGACACGGCGAGCGCGGTGGAGTCAGAGCTTCGCGTCTTGACCCACGACAATGGCCACATGGAGATAGTCGCTCAGTCTAAGTGGCGCGAGTTGCTGGGACGCGAGGCCGTCGTGGCGATGCGGCCGCCACCCATCTCCTTGGTGCCAGGGAAACACATGTGCCCTCCGCGTCACATTACCCATTGTTGCTACTGATAGGGTTTAGAGAGTGATTTTGGGAAGAATCAGTGAGGCCCACCAGTCGAATGTTGATGTGGCACACCGAATCGACTAAAATCGGGGACAAAATTGGGAAGGGAGGAAGTTTGTATCGGTTTGGTGAGTTCGGGAGGAAGGATGTCTGGTTTTGTAAATGAGGGAGGATAAACTAACATTCGTAATAGATGAGGGAGGTAAAAAGGACTTTTTCCATGTGTGTGTGATGTTCAGGATCATTTAGAACTAATCATCGCTTTTGGGCCTGGTCATTTGTAAGCATCCAGGCTTGCGGCCCATTTCTCATCCCCGAAGTACTATAAATTGTTGTTCCCCTAGGCCTCAGTCAGCTCGCTCGCTGCCCCTAGCTCCACCTCCAGCTCGCCATCTGTCCTCACCTGTCAAAACTTGACAAACACGGGGACGAAGAACAACAGAACAACACGAGATTTAGAGTGAAAACGAGAAGAACACGAAGACAACGAAAGGGAAACATCAGCTTTGGATTACCAGGAAGGGATTCACTAGTATAGATCAAAACGCCATGGCGGCGTAAACCAGCTACTGCTACCCTACCCTAGAGATAAAATCAACTTGTCTGTTCTTCGATAACCTTACAGACCAGGGAATCGGGCCTAAATGCAATTGGCCAAGTCATTAACTTAAGCAGAAATTAAAGGGAGCTAAAGTGTTGTTTAGCATACGAAAATAGAAATTAACAAACTAAGCAACTGAGGACTGTTGGGGAATTGGGTAAAAACCCTTCACACTCGAAACCTCGGAGATCATGTGACTTTAACGAATTCGGAAGAGTGGGCGGAAAAGAGTCAAGCGGAGTGTTCGTTTCCATGATTTCTGGAAGATTCGCTGACCTTTTGCTCCCAGGCGAAATTATTGCTGAAAGAGTTCATGTTCGCAAGTTTGTTTATCGTTTCAGGACCATGGAAGCTTCGGAAATCTTCACAGGTTTGGGAAACTCTACTTCGGTGATGGTTTCGGCGACTTGGGACAAGAACTTGTGCGTCGGAAGCTCGTTGCAGAAGAAGGGCAAAAGTCACGAATGGACCAGGTCAAAGACAAAGCACCGAAAGTCCGGGTTTGCGGTGTGAACAAGTGGCAGGCTTGTAAATGTGTAGAATTAGCTCCGCAAATCACGGGATGTACATGTTCCCATTTGGAATATTCTTTAGATCCGATGGCAATTTCAGAATGTAAAAGTCCCTTCGCCTCCCTATAAAAGGGGGTCCGAGGGCACGTGTAAAGGGGTTCACATCTTTTGAGGAGAAGTCAGGCTTTCGGAGATTCTTTGTCTTCGAGTTCTCGAGTTCTTTCGCGCGTTCGTTCATAAGTTTCTCATTCTTTGTGTTCGGGGGTTCCGACCGATTTCTGAACTCCCAACATTGGCGCCCACCGTGGTCTAAGCCGACAAACAACTCACGATGCCTCCACAGAAGAAGTCTAAGAAGAACACACCCACCGAGGCAGACCAGGAAGATCACCACGTAGAACAAGACAATGGAAACTCTCTTGCTATAGAACATCAGCAGATCTCAGACCAAGAAAGGCAAGCAAAACTCGAAGCCTTACAGAAAGCACGAGCGGAAAAAACTGCACATGCCCTGGAAACACATACCGAAGATGAAGATGAGGATGATGATGCTGTGCACAAATAATTGGAAGCAGTGAACAAAAAAGTGCTGATGCTTCAGAAGGAGAAGGAAAGATTCGCGGTTCAGCTGGAAGCAAAAAGAAAGGCTTCGGAGAAACTGGAGAAGCTTAACCAAGCAAAAGAACAACCGGAGAAAATGCAAAAGGAAATTGATGAAATGAAGGAACAAGAAAACAGTTCACTCTGGCGCGATTCACCACATCAGAGCTCTGGTCAGCGAAGAAGAACACCGAGAGAGAATTTCTTCACAGGCAATGGAGTTTCACAGTTCGCAGATTCAGAATCGCCACTTTCTCTTGGGTTATAAACTGCACCATGGCCTCCGAAGTACAAACCAGTCTCTCTCCCAAAGTACAATGGGCATGGAAACTCCAAGCAATTCCTCATGAGCTACGAAGCCGCTGTAAACTCAGCAGGAGGAGATGATGTTGCACTGGTTAAGTCCTTCATCATTGCTTGCGAAGGCCCAGTCCTCAATTGGTACTCCTTGCTACCTCCACACTCAATATGCAGCTGGATCGACCTCAAGACCAAGTTCATTCAAGCATTTCAAGTGTTCCACGAAACAACTGCAAAGCCATCAGATCTCTACTATTGCAAGCAAAGAGACAGAGAACCACTGCAGAACTTCGTAAGAAGATTCATGCAACAAAAGTCTCAAACTCCGGGAACAAATGACAAAACAACGATCCAAGCACTAATCAGTGGTCTAACCCCAGGACCAACAGCTTCGCACCTAACCAGAAAAGAACCCCAAAGCATTGAAGAACTTTTCGACGAACTGGAACAGTACATTAAGTCTGATGAAGATCACCGAAGAAGAGTAGCTGAACGAAACCAAGCAAGACAGGGCAGTAGAGGAACAGGATGGAGGCCACAATTCCAAACTCCACGAAACATCAATAACGTGGAAAATACATCTCAACAATTCAATCAAAACAACAGGCCAAGCACAAGAGGGGGTTTCCCTTCAAGAGGAAGAGGAAGAGGACCCCCGAAAATTTAAAATCACGATCCAAGAGATCCGTACTTCTACTGCAAATATCATGGGAGAGGTCATAGTACCGAAACTTGCCCAGAAACTAAGAAGAATGTAGCAAGAATCCAGCAAGAGAAAACAATGATGTCCATTGCCTCCACAATGCCAAACTAGTTCCGTCAAAATTTCTGGCAACCGCAACTGATGGGTCCCCAACCAAACCCAGTCCCAATTCAGCAATTTCAGCAGGCACAGTCATCATGGCAGCCTTCGCAACAGTTCTTCCCTCAGTCTCAGCCAATTCAAACCATTCAGCAACCGCAACCAATTCGAGAAATGTTGCCACCACCACCAGCAAGTTCAGTAAAACCAGAGTCAAGCTCAAGAAGCAATAATCCAAAAGCATTGCCCTCCTTCGGAACTATCATGCCTATCACTGGAGGCTCAGCCATGGAGTTTGAAACAAAGAGGCAAAGGAACAACTACTTCAGATCTGTGAACACAGTCATCAATGATGGCCCAGCAGCACGACCAGAATGGGCCAAAGTGCCAATAACATTCACCGAACAAGACTTCAAGCTGAAATCCACTGATCACAACGATGTCATGGTCATCGAAGTGAATATCGCCGAATGGGTGATCGGAAAAGTCCTGGTGGACAACGGAAGTTCTGCTGATATTCTGTTCATGAAAACGTTCGAGAAAATGAGCTTGAGTCCGCACATGCTACAGCCACCAGAATATCCACTACTGGGCTTCGGAGGAAAGCCAATCAAGCCAGCGGGAAAGATAGCTCTTCCAGTATCTTTCGGAGATCTTGACAATGCTAGAACAGAAACTCTCACATTTGATGTGGTCGACATGTATCACCCATACCTCGCAATCTTCGGCAGAGGGTTCGTCAATAAGTTCGATGTCGTGATAAGGCAGCAGTTCCTGTGTATGAAAATCCCAGCACCCAAAGGAGTCATCACAGTGTTTGGTGATCAGCAAGAAGCTAGAAATATAGAGAAGGGCCATACGCTGGGCCAAAGCAATGTGCATCAACTGAACTCCACCGATGAAAAGAAAGAACCATACGTCGAGGCTAAAAGAGACAAAGAGAAAGTTGAGATAGGTGCTGATGGAGAAACAAAGAAAGTGTATCTAGATGACATGCCAGATAGAGCAGTAGTGAGAGGGGCTCATCTTAGTCCCGAAGAAGAGAAAGAGCTCGTCGAGTTCTTAAACAAGAATAAAGATGTTTTCGCTTGGTCAGCAAAGGACTTGCATGGCGTCGACAGGGATATCATCGAACATGCCCTTGACACAGATGAAAAAGTAACTCCGAAGAAACAGAAACTCAGGAAAATGTCCGAAGAAAAGATCAAAGCGGTAGAGGCCGAGGTGCAAAGGCTTCAGGATGCCAAAGTGAACAGGGAGGTCATGTACCCCGTTTGGCTAGCTAACACTGTGCCAGTAAAGAAGAAAAATGGGAAGTGGAGAATGTGTGTGGACTTCACAGATCTGAATAAAGCTTGCAAAAAAGATGATTTTCCGTTAGAGAGGGTGGACAAGGTTGTTGATGACGCTGCAAACAGCGAAATGCTCTCACTCCTGGACATGTTCTCAGGGTACCACCAAGTCAGGGTGCGAAGAGAAGATGAGGAAAAGACAAGTTTCATCACACCATTCGGAACTTACTGCTTCGTCAGAATGCCAGAAGGGCTCAAGAATGCAGGGTGCACCTTTTCGAGAATGATAGCAATAGTGCTACATCCTCAGCTTCGGAGAAATATTCTCGCATATGTCGATGACATAATCATCAAAAGCGTCCAAAGAGCCGATCACATCAGCGATTTGGCAGAAACCTTCGCGAATCTTAAAGCAGCAAACCTCAAGCTAAATCCTGAGAAGTGCGTGTTCGGCATTCACAAAGGAAAGGTCTTGGGCGGCTTGGTTTCAACAAAGGGCATTGAAGCAAACCCAGATAAAATCAAGGCTCTAGTCGAGATGCAAGAACCTGTTTCGGTGAAAGATGTGCAAAAGCTAACGGGGAGAGTGGCTGCCCTTAACAGATTCATACCCAGAGCTGCAGAGAAAAGCTTGCCCTTCTTTCAAATTCTCCGAAGTTCCAAGAATTTTCAGTGGTCTGAATCCCAAAGACAAGCCTTTCAAGAACTCAGAAACTATTTGTCGAACATGACAAAGCTATGTTCGCCAGAGCCAAGATCACCACTTCTGCTATATTTGTCTGGTTCTAATTCAGCTGTGAGCGCTGTACTAGTACAAGAGAAAGAAGAGGAAGGGAATCTCAAACAAATTCTAGTATATTTCGCTTCGGAAGCTCTGTCAGGATCTAAACTATTCTATTCCGAGCTAGAGGAAATATCATATGCAGTGATCATGGCGGCAAGAAAACTAAGACACTATTTTGAGGGGCACAGAATAAGAGTAATCACAAATCAACCGCTGAACGATTTGTTCACAAACAAAGAAGCACCAACCCAAATTGTCAAATGGGCAGCGGAACTATCAGAATACACTGTGGACTTCAAAAGAAGAAGTGCCATCAAATCTCAGGTCTTAGCAGACTTCGTTGTAGACTGGACATCGCCAACCCAAGACTCTGGTGAAGACATAACCACGCCATGGGTGGTACACTGTGATGGAGCCTGGTGCGACAGAGGAGTTGGAATATCAGCGATTGTGACATCTCCAACCGGAGTTGTAATAAGATACGCTGCCCGGCTTGATTTCGCGGATGATGTGCCCTCTACGAACAACACAACAAAATATGAGGCCCTACTCCTATCTCTGAGAAAGATGAAAGCCTTGGGCCAGCAATCTTTCATCATCAAAACAGATTCGAAAGTGGTTCAAGAACACATTGAAAAAGAAAGTGAAGCAAGAAATCCGGTACTGGTGAAATATCTTGAGAAAGTCAGAGAAATGGAGAAACACTTTAAGGGCTACACAGTCCAGCATATCTCAAGAAATGACAACAATGAGGCAGATAAGCTGGCGAAAGCGGCAGCTTAGAAGCAAGCAATGCCTCCGGATGTGTTTTTCGAAATTATTAGAGAACCATCCATCAAAGGGCCGAAGCCAAGAAGTGTGAGCAACATAGAAAGTCATGATTGGAGGGCTGAAATCATGGCCTATTTGAGAGGCCATTATGAACCACAAGATGAGTTAGAAGAAAAAAGGCTAAAGCAAAGGGCAAGAGGCTATGCCGTAGTAGATGGAGAGCTATACAAGTCTGGAGTTACTGAACCATGGTTAAGGTGCATAACCTCTGAAAATAGCTTAGAACTTCTCAAGGAAATTCATAGCGGATTCTGTGGTGCGCACATAGGAACAAGAGCATTAGCAGGCAAGGCAATAAAGCAAGGATTCTTTTGGCCTTCCATAAACCTTGACGCAAAGAAGCTGGTTCAGGAATGCGAAGCCTGCCAAAAAACAGCAAATCAGCAAAACTTACCATCTATGCCAGTTCATCTGATTCCACCATCATGGCCTCTGCAAAGGTGGGGGATGGATTTGGTCGGGCCACTATCGACAGCTCAAGGGAACTGCAAGTTCGCGGTAGTTGCGGTTGATTACTTCACCAAGTGGGTGGAAGCAAAAGCATTGGCGAATATTACTGCACCAACAGTCCAGAAGTTCTTCTGGCAAAACATAATCTGCAGATTCGGAGTTCCAAGAGAGTTAACCGTGGACAACGGAAAACAATTCGATTGCTATTCTTTCAAGGAATATTGCAAAACTCTAGGCACTCACGTGAAGTTCTCCTCTGTTTATCATCCGCAATCCAATGGGGCTATAGAGAGGGCGAATGGATTGATCTTTTCGGGAATCAAGAAGTGTTTGTATGATCAAAGAAAAGGCAAATGGATAGATGAGCTGCCAAGGGTAATCTGGTCTCACAACACAACAGTATCAAGGGCAACAGGTTTCACACCTTTCCGCTTGCTGTTTGGGACTGAGGCAATGACACCAGAAGAAATCAGGAACGAAAGTTTGAGAGTTCAAAAGGCAAAAGAAGTCCAAGAAGTTGACATGAAAATAGAGAAAGACATGATTGAGCTCACAATTCTCGAAGCCTTTGAAAACATTAAGAAATACCAAAGGGAGACCAAGGCATGGAAAAACAAGAAGATAGTCAGGAAAGGTATCAAGACTGGTGACTTAGTGCTAAAAAGAAAGAAGAATTGGGAGAATCCCGGGAAACTTCAGGAATCTTGGGAAGGACCCTACATAGCAAAAGAAACTAGCATGCGAGGAGCCTTTCGACTAATAGATCAGACCGGTGAAGAACTGCCGCATTCGTGGAATGCAGATAATCTCTGAAGGTATTACCCTTGAAAGTCATGAAAGTAGGTAGATTCAGTTTTCAGCATTTCCTTTCGTAGATTTAAATTCCGTAAGAAAAAATGTAAAAACCCGAACCACAGAACTATAAGTGGCTTCGGGAACAAAAACTTTTCACTTTACGCATTTACCTTACAATAAAAAGGACCGTACTCTTTTCCTTGCAAAGGGGGCCCAAAATCAAGGGGCAAGGTTTTTAACGAGGCGGATCCTATGTAAATACTCTTTATGATATATATGAAAAGGGCTTTCCCCCAAATTTCGTGTCTTATGAAGTTACAAAGTGAGAAAGAAAAGATTCGTGAAAAGGCTCCGTTATAGGCGAAATCCCAATATGTGAAAGAAAAGATTCGTGAAAAGGCTCTGTTATAGCCGAAATCCCAATATGTGAAAGAAAAGATTCATGAAAGGGCTCCGTTATAGCCGAAATCCCAATATGTGAAAGAAAAGATTCGTGAAAGGGCTCCATTATAGCCGAGATTCCTAAAAGAAAGAATGATTCCATGAGAAGGTTCCGTGATAGCCGAAGTTCCGAAAGAAAAAGAGAAGTTTTGTGAAAAGGCTCCGTGATAGCCGAAGGCTCCGTGATAGCCGAGATTCCTAAAACCAAGAATGATTCCATGAGAAGGCTCCGTGATAGCCGAGATTCCTAAAAGAAAGAATGATTCCATGAGAAGGCTCCGTGATAGCCGAAATTCTGAAAGAAAGAGAGAAGTTTTGTGAGAAGGCTCCATGCAAGCCGAAGGCTCCGTGATAGCCAAAAATCCCAGAGTAAAGGGACTTCCTACGAAAAGGCCTGAGACAACAACAAGTTGTGGCCTAGATCCCAGAGTAAAGGGACTTCCTACGAAAAGGCCTGAGACAACAACAAGTTGTGGTCTAGATCCCAGAGTAAAGGGACTTCCTACGAAAAGGCCTGAGACAACAAGAAGTTGTGGCCTAAATTCCAGAGTAAAGGGATATCCTATGAAAGGGCCTGAGACAACAGCAAGTTTTGGCCCAGAAAGACCAAATGTTTCGGCATGAGATATTCGCGAAAAAGAATATGAAGTAATATCCAAGTCAAATATTATTTTGGTCATAAGTTCGCGCGGATAGGCTGAGAAACTTAAGAATCATAGTAAGTAAATACCCGCGAATAGATCTACGAAGTGATGTTTACCCAGGAACACCTTCGAGCTATAATTGCTATTTTGTAGACTAAGGGGCTCGATGGCCCTCATCAAAATGTCAAGTAAAAGAGCAGGTTGAAGCAACTGAAAGTTGCGATATCAACCTAAGCAAGTTTGCTGCATAAGGCACAAGTCCACAAAACTCGCTAAGCAAGTTTTGTCGACTCGTATTTTGAGTACAAATTTTTCAAGGAAAACCAGGTCTACAAAAAGAGCTATTCATGAAATTTTGCATGAAAACGGCAAGGTGGGAGGGGTGACGTGTTTTCTTATAAAACAAGTTTATTGCCTTAGTTTCATACAAAATTTCAGAAAAGTGTATTACATAGCTTCAACGAGCCAAAGATCAGAAAGGTAGCTCGATGATGCGGCCTGGACTACGGCCCCTATTTTCTGCAACATCGCAAGCATAAGCAAAATCGCAATCACCGCTAATGGGGCTAAGGGGCTCCGTCTTCACGAAGGTATGTGAACTCGAAGCTTCAGTTGCAAGAGCAAAACCATCGCGATGTAGAAAAAACCAACTCAACTGAAAGCTACGCGTCGAGAAATACTGGCAACAGAAAAGCCAGAAATCGGAGAACTTGCATCCAGGATGAGCTTCTTTGTACAAGCGCCAAGCTTCACCACTAACTATCTTGTCTTGACGACGGATGCGCAAAGGTATGATGTCCTGCACAGGCCCACCTTGCAGGACCTGCGCAGGTTAAAGTTTACAAGACATAAGTTTAGAGAGGGCCATAGCCCTTGAATATACAAGTTCACAGTTCTTAGACATCAAAAACAACGGGTCAAGCGAATTCTGCCTCAGCCAACAATATCAACCTTTGGAGAACTTGAGCGTTGTTTAGAACTGCCTTCCTCTCCGTCGTGACTTTCACTACTGCTACTGCTGCTATTCCCACTCTCGGAACCAGCTTTTTCATTATCGTCACACCGACGTCGCCTTCTTCGTTTCCATCAGATTCGGAGGCCGCTTCGAGAGCTTCCTCAATCTCAGCACTGGTCTCTTTCTGAATCAGCTGGAAAAAAGATCAAGGAAAAATTAACAAAGGACCATCGGGACTAAGAGGGAAGAGGACAATAAGAGATTAGAAATCGAGTTAAATTCAGAGAAATAACCTCTTCAAGCTTTTTGCGGGCGGTCTTCTTTGCGAACTCCCGTCCGCTGGCGATCCAGAACTCTTTCATGAACTTCACCTTTATAGCCCGGATATCTTCATTAGCTTGGATAGCTGAGGTGCTAGCAGCATCAGGGAATCGTTGAAGCGCTCCGCGAAACTTTTCAAGATCACCGCAATCATAATTATCGAGAAGTTTGAGCAACCTCTCGACGCAGAAGACAGCAGCGAAGTCGCTGGCTCCAGAAATGACGTTCAGTAGAGCCTTGAATTCTTTCAGCATCCAGTCCATTATTTCCGAAGTATCATCCCTTTCAGGAAAAGGGCTTGGACGGGTGCCAAACTGGCCAAGGGCCTCTCGATACTCCTCAAACAAAAGCTTGAAGCTTTGCCGAATTCCCTCAACATTCTTGCTCACAGACTCATTCTGCTCAGATAGAGTCTTCTCGAGATTTAGTATAGTTTGCTCTTTTGTGCTGAGAGTCTTCGCGAGGTCAGTGTTTTTTGTCTCAAGTTCGGCATTAGTGCCACGAAGCTCGTTAATAGTATTAATTCTCTTGTCAGTATTTTCGCGAAGATTCTGAATCATTTTGAGGTCATCTTCGCGAGTCTTGCCAAGTTTATCATGATCCTTCTTTAAATCACGAAGAGCATTTTCAACAAGATTTTTCTCTTCTTCAGATTTCTTCAAAGAATCTTTTAGCTCGGCAATCTGCTTTTCCAGTTCAAGGTTTGAAGTTTGAGTCTTCTGTAGGTCATGTTTCAAATCGCGAGATTCATCATTGAGTTTGCTCACGAGCTGTACACTTTCAGTGAACCTTTCTGAGACAACCTTGCCAACAAGAGCTGTCTTCAAGCTGAGGATAGAGTTGAACTTAGAAAGGTCCGAAGAGGAGCGGTTTCGAAGTGACTCCTCAAAAGCTTAAAGGAAGAATGAAGCAAAAAAAGGATCAGTAGGGAAAATAGAAAGAATTGCAGAGAATAAAGTAAAGAGTAGTAAACAAACCTTTCGAATTAAAAACCTTTGAAGGTCCTTGGACAGCAGAATCAGAAATGTTCAAAGATTTCTGAAGTGATGAGGAAGTTTGTCCTTCAGGAGCGACAGTTGTTTTGTCAGTCAATTGGAGTATTCCCTTCGGAGCATCTCCTCCTGTTTCACTCATATGTTCAGTAATAAACTTAGAAGACCTCCACAACATAGAAAATTTAGGACTACCGCCATCTGCACCAATCGCTTGACCACCAACGCTTAACAGTTCACCCCTGAAGGACGTACCGAAGCTTTCATTGTAAGCAGCGACTGCAGGAGTGGAGTCCTGTTCTTCGGGGATATCTTCACGAGTCCCAATCAAAGAAGGATTCGCAAGCGAACCACCACTCCGATCCACTGTACGCTCTAAGTCTTCAGCAAATTTAGGGGACGCTTCGTCATCAGCAGCAAGGGCTTTGGAGGTTTCAGCTTCGGAGGCAACAATGGCAGCAGGTATTTCAGGAGCGGCCTGAACTTCAGGGACAACGTCTAAAAAAGTTTCAACATCAACAAATTCATTCTCAGAACTTGGAGTGCAAACACGATGAACTCTGAATCTCAACTCACAACAGACGCAAGAAAAGAAACCTGTTCGGCGAGGTTCGTCCTCCATTTCCTCATCAGAGAAGGCCGAGGGGACGCGCTGAACAGCAACAGCAGAAATCTTCTTCACAGCCTTCTTGGCCTTTTTCATGGCCAACTCCGCAAGGCTAGAAGCCGCTTGAACCTGTTGACGGTGTATTTTGGTACACCAAACATGTTCATTACACTTTGGTTTGAATTTGATTATGGAACTAACCCACCACTAGGCACACTAATGATATAACAAGTTCATCTTTGTATGTGCATTTGGAAGTGTTATGTTTTTGCAGGAAAACATGGACATAAAGGACGGAGTTACAACAAGTTCAAAGGAGCAAATGAGGAGTCCCGTTTGTGTTCGAGAGCATGATGAAATCACTCCCAAAGGTGGTGAGGACCAAGGTGTTACAAGGGAACATCCCCGAGGATTAAAGCGTAAAAGACCGAACTTCATGCGAGAAGACCCTCTATCTTGGACGCGAGGATGACATCGTCAAAATGATGCAATTGAAGGGGGCAAAGTGCAAAATGTCAAGAGGACCCACATGCGCGAAGGGGCGACCGAACCGGGCCGAAATGGGCCTGGGCTGGTCGGCCCAGGCCGGCCGACCTGGCCCATCCCGACGTCGGTTTGGTCCCCCATTTCTTGAGCGTGAAGATGATGCAACCCTAAGTACATGGAGGTGCCACCATTCGCGGAGAGGGAGCCATTCGCCCGATAGGTCGTCTACAAGCTAGAGAGGAAGGAGAGCGGAGAGATCATTCGCGAGGAGGATCGCTCAACTCGAAGGAAGCAACCACAAGTGGAGGAGGACATCGAGGCCCTGCCACGACACCCCCGGAGGAGAAGGAAGACACCGTCGGGAGCGTCACCATGATCAACAGTGCTATGTCTAGCACCTTGATGGGGTAATCTTCTCATTTGTCCATGGGTTGTAAACGATCTTGAGATGTAATCGCAACTTTTATGGTTTCAATCTATCATCTAGTGTTGAAGATGCTTTCATGTTTAAGGTTAGCTACCATGCCATGTTGGGAGTATAGATCTCACTTCTCCCTTAGAACCCTTCAATACACCATGATCATCATAGGTCTAGTCACGAATACCTCCGCGTAGTGACAGTAGGGGGGAGGGAAAGGGTGAAACCATTGTCACAACCCCTGGTAGATTAGATCGGTTTTGTATCTTTAAGCAGTTGCATGTTCAAGTATCGTAGACCCATGGGCAAGTGTCTTTTATATATCTTGTGAGTTTAATCACCCTCTCTTGTGTAGCGTAGTAGTTCTCTAGATTAACCGTAGTTTAGGGTTTGGATAAGTTAGTTAGTAGTGCTAGATCAAACGCTTGTAATCCCCTTGCTCCGCGGATTGACAAGAACCTAGGGAATCCCCGTGGTGAAAAAGGTGTAGGTCCGTACACTTGCGGATCGTAGGTGGATACGAGTTTTATCCGTCAACAAGCCCCTTTTTCTGGCACCGTTGCCGGGGAGCAAGCCAGTTTACATCGTTTGGTTTTGCATCTAATTTTGTTTTTGTTTATCGTTTGTTGCTAACATCTAACCCCTATTACCTAGAAAACCATTTTGTTTTTGTTTTTTTCTATCTTGTTGTCTAGATGGCGTTCGCCAACAACCCCGTTGAAGAACCGGAGAAATCGTTACGGGATTACGCTAGTCCTCGATGTGAAGATATAAAGGTACAAGAGTCGGATTCGAAGCTTGAAGCGACTAAGTATGAAATCAAAGCTAGGATCATCGAGATGGCGGCGGCAACCCCATTTAGAGGGATGGACACGGAGAATCCATATAGACACATAAAGCATTTCATGACGCTATGCAACATGGTGCGTCAAGAAGGAGTTCCCGACGAATGGTTCAAGTGGAATCTCTTTCCCTATTCACTTGCCGGCAAAGCAAAGACGTGGTACTCGTTTGCGTCCTTTGAAGTTGAAGGGAATTGGAACAAGTTGACGAAGAAATTTTGCGAGAAATTTTTTCCAATTAGCAAGGTTCAACATCTAAGGAGGCAAGTGATCACCTTCACGCAAGGAGAAGAGGAAGGGATAGACCGAGCTTGGAATAGATTTAATGAAATGATTGAGCAAGGACCAAGACTCGGCTTCTCCGGTGATGTACTCTTGCATACATTTTTCTTTTCCCTAACCCCTAGTTGCATGGAACATGTTCAAATGTGTGCAGGTGGGGATCTCATGGAGAAAACACTCACGGAAGCCGCTCAACTTTTACAAAAGATTAGCAAAGCGGCGGCCATGCGAAGAGATTGGGAAACAAGACTTTCGGGAGAGCCGGAATACGATTCGAGGACGAAGACGTGTGCTGAAATTTCCAAAAAGGCAACCCCGAAAGACAAGAAAGAGGAGCCAATCCCGAAAAAGTTTGAAGAAGTACACATCAAGCCAAGAACTACCCCAAGCGTTGACTTCGCCGAGTCAGACGAAACAAATAAAAGGAGTATGTCAAGCGCGAAGCCATTAAGGGAGTTCGAGCAAATGGATTGGGTTCCAATTGATTATGGAGAAGTATTCGATAAGAGAAGACCGTTCCCTAACCAAAAGGGGATGGCAAGAGCATTGGAAGTGGATTTCCCACCGGAAAAGCAAGCGGAAAATGCGTACGATCTTGAAACCACCGGTGAGATCTTTCGAAAGCTCTTTAGTGATGATGAAGTGGATCCGGATCACATAGCCGAGGTGAAAAGAATCATGGGGATCAAGCCCGAAGCATCACCATACGCTCGCCTCGCCGAAGTTTATGCAATAGGATCCGATCAAGAGGAGAAGACAACACCACACTTGAGTTGCGAGATTAACGAAGTTCAATGCAAGGCTTTATGCGACATCGGAGCTCAAGTAAGTGTCCTATCCTCCAAAATTTACGATAAAGTTCAAGACCATAACCTAGACTTAGCTCCAACTTCAACAAAGTTAATCATGGGAGATGGTAGAACCATTAAGCCTCTAGGTATTGCTTGCAACATTAATGTAATCATCTCTGGAAAGTGCATACCAACCGATTTCTTTGTTATAGATGCCTACTATAATAATCATGATCACATAATCCTAGGTAGGCCTTTCCTTAAGTTGGTTGATGCCGTGTTGGATGCCGGAGAAGACAAAGTAACAATTATCTTAATGGAGATAAGTACACATATAGTTTTCTTCGCGCTTCTAGTCATCCTTCACCTTTTCCTCCCGAGGATGAAGAAGTAGAGGAGGTAGGTAGTCTTTGTTTTGTTGAAACCCTTAAAAACCCACTGCAAAGAGCGATGGAGAATCAATCAAATGATCAACAAGATGAAGAACTAGAGGAAGCAACAAAAGGATTAGAACCACAAGATGGAAGCGTGGAGGAAGAAAAATTCGAAGACATAGGAGACACTAAGCCCGAAGAACCACAAGTGCCCGAGGTGGATCTCAAACCTTTGCCCAAAGGATTAAAGTACGAATTTTTGGGCCCAGACAAGACTTATCCAGTCATCGTGAGTGACGAGTTGAGTCCCGAAGAAAATGAGAAGTTGCTGAATTTATTGAAAAAGCACAAGAAGGTGATCGGATATTCGATTAATGATCTCAAGGGACTTAGCCCAGCCTTTTGCACTCATCGTATACCAATGGAAGACCAATGTAAGCCCGTAGTGGACCATCAAAGGAGGTTAACCCATGCCATGCGAGAGGTAGTAAAGAAGGAGGTTATCAAGTTACTTGATGCCGGAATCATCTACCCGGTGCCGCATAGCGAGTGGGTGAGCCCGGTACATTGTGTGCCGAAGAAAGGAGGTTTAACCGTGGTGAAGAATGAGAATAACGAGTTAATACCGCAAAGAATCGTGACTGGATGGCGGATGTGTATCGATTATCGAAAACTAAACAAAGCAACGAAGAAAGATCACTTCTCCCTACCGTTCATTGACGAGATGCTCGAGAGGTTAGCAAACCACGCTTATTTTTGCTTTCTCGATGGATACTCGGGGTTCATGCAAATTCCCATTCACCCGGATGATCAACACAAGACAACGTTTACTTGCCCTTATGGAACGTTTGCGTATAGAAGGATGCCCTTCGGTTTATGCAACGCTCTAGCCTCTTTTCAACGTTGCATGATGGCAGTGTTCTCGGAATTTATCGAGGAAATTGTCGAGGTGTTCATGGATGATTTTTCCGTTTATGGGAAGACATTCACGGATTGCTTGGCAAACTTAGACAAGGTTCTCATGAGGTGTGCAGAGGTTGATCTAGTGCTAAATTGGGAAACGTGCCACTTCATGGTAAAGCAAGGCATAGTGCTCGGACATGTTATATCCGAGAGAGGAATTGAAGTGGACAAAGCTAAAGTGGAGACGGTTGAGCAACTCCCACCTCCAACAGATGTTAAGTCTTTGAGGAGCTTTCTAGGCCATGCCGGATTCTATAGAAGATTTATTAAGGACTTCTCGAAGATCACTAAGCCTTTAACACAACTTCTTCAAAAAGATGTGGCTTTCGACTTTGATGAGAAGTGCTTAACGGCATTCCGGACCTTGAAAAATGCTTTAGAGTGCTCCTATCATTCAACCTCCAGATTGGAGCCAACCTTTCGAGATCATGTGCGATGCAAGTGACTATGCCGTAGGGGCAGTTTTAGGTCAAAGAAAGGAAGGCCGAGTTCACACTATATACTACACTAGTAAAACTCTAAGTGAGGCACAATTAAATTATGCCACTACGGAAAAAGAGTTGCTAGCGGTGGTGTTTGCCTTCGAAAAATTCAGATCTTACATCGTGAACTCGAAGGTCATTGTTTACACCGATCACGCAGCCATCAAGTATCTTTTGGCTAAGAAGGATGCTAAACCAAGATTGATTCGTTGGATCCTTCTTCTCCAAGAGTTCGATGTGGAAATTCGTGATAAAAAGGGGGTGGAAAATGTTGTGGCCGATCATTTGTCTAGGATGAACCGTGGACAAGATGACAAAGAGCCCATAGAGGATAAGATGAGAGATGACCACCTCTACCGAATACTCGACAAGGATACTTGGATGATCGATATCATTCGAGCGATTCGGAGAATGCCCCTTGATCACCTAGATAAAAACACTCAAAGGAGGATAATCTCCGAAAGCCGGAAATATTTTTGGGATTCACCTTATCTCTTCAAACTTGGGAATGATGGAGTTATGAGAAGATGTGTACCAAGAGAAGAGAGGCAAGAAATTTTGAGGAAGTGTCATTCGGTGGAGTACGGTGGACACTATAGTCATTTTCGGACCCAAGCAAAGGTATGGTCCAGCGGATTCTTTTGGCTGGAGATGCATGAAGACACTAAAAGATATGTTGCATCATGCCCCGAATGCCAAAGGGCCGGAAACATATCTCAAAGGAATGCTATGCCCTTGAATTATAATCTACAAATCGATTTATTCGATGTTTGGGGAATTGACTTCATGGGGCCTTTCAAAAACTCGCATGGATTTGAGCACATCCTAGTTATGGTTGATTATGTATCCAAGTGGGTAGAGGCCATGACATGTCGTAAAGCTTCCACGGAAGAATCCATTGTGATGATTAAGAGTGATTTTCCCTCGCTTCGGTACCCTGAGAATCTTGATAAGCGATGGAGGAACTCACTTCACCGGGAAGAACTTTAAGAAGTGCTTGTCCAAGTTGGGAATTGAACATAGAGTCTCTACGGCTTATCACCCACAAACCAATGGACAAGCGGAAACATCGAATAGGCAACTAAAGAGCATCCTAAACAAGACCATAGAGAAGGGAGGCAAGGATTGGTCAAAGAAGTTGGATGGAGCTTTATGGGCATATCGAACGGCGTTCAAGACACCGATAGGTATGACCCCATATCAATTTGTTTATGGCAAAGCTTGTCACCTTCCGGTTGAGCTAGAACATAAAGCATATTGGGCAATAAAAGAGATGAACCTCTATCTAGACGCCGCGGTGGTAAAACGGAGAATCCAAATTAGTGAGCTAGAGGAGATGAGGTTGAAGGCTTATGAAAACGCAAGCATATACAAAGAGAGAATCAAAAGATGGTACGACAAAAGATTAAAGAAGAAGGAGTTTAAAGAAGGAGATAAGGTCCTCCTCTATAATTCGAGATTCAAAACTTTCGGAAAGGGGAAATTGCAAAGCAAGTGGGATGGACCTTACATTGTTCATTCGGTGCTCTCCAATGGAGCAATTACCATCATGGATATGAAAGGAGATCAATTCATGGTGAATGGTCAACGGCTTAAGGTGTATTTCGAACCCGACGTTGTGCCCCTTCACCATATTGATATTTTCATCATGGAGGATGAGCTCGAACGTCAAGCCTAGGACGTAAAACAAGGTGAGCATTTTGTAAATAGCTCTTAGTTTATTTTTCTGGAGTTTCTCACGAAGTTTTACCAGGCCAACTTTTCTACATGGGCTAGCAATTAAAAAATAGTGGAGCACGTAAAAAACCGGACCGAACCGGCCCGCGAACCAGGGCAGGCCGGCCGGCCCGATCCGATCGGCCCAGGAGGCCCGGGCGGCGGTTCGCCCCTGTTTTTCTCTAGGACACACGTCTTCGACTTCCTTGTTTGGTCAGAGAATTTTTAGGGAAGTCAAGAAAAGGAAAAGATGGGTTCTAGGGCATTCCTTCTCGGACTATTTAAAGGAACTAGATTGGAGCTCGGGAATCCATCCCAATTCACATCCTTTTGCACCCAAGTAGCAATCATGACGTCCCCAAGGAGCGTGGAGATCAAGCTAGGCGCCAAGAAGCCTTTGAAGCCAGAGGAGGCGAAGCGATGCGAGCTCAAGCCATCAATGGAGATCAAGAGGACCGCCCGCATCCGTTGCGGAGGGCGTGTCCCAACCGGCCTGATTGCATCTCGCCACCATGTCAAGGAGGAGGTCTTAACTCCCGTCCGTAGATCGGAGCGACTCCGCGGCATGAAGAGGAAAGACTACAAGGAAGAGTCGCCCGAGCCGAAGGATTACGGGGGGAGTGACTACCCCGACGACCACAGCCCGAGCTCGTGGGCAGCCGCCGGAAGGGACGACAACGACCTCTTCTATTGGGAGGAGGTGCCTAAAGAGAAGACTCCCGAAGGTCCAAACGGCGGCGGAGATCCCGACGACGGCGGCGACGGCGACAACGGCGACGACCCCGGTGATGACGACCCATTCGGGATGCATCCGTTATGTTGTGCGGCTTGCCGTCACTCCATCTCGGACCTCTATGCGTCGGTCAATGAGTGTTTCCAAGCTATGGAGGCGATGAGGCAAAGAATGGAGGATTTGGAGCGAGTAGTCGATGACAACTACAAGTTCCTTAATAGGAACGTGAGGAGGTTGTTCGGAATGGTCGGCAACATGAAAAAAAGGTGGTGCAAGGATTGTGGGAAGTTCCACTAGAGAGTTAGGGTTTTCCCCCTTAGGATTTTTGTAAAATACGACGAGGACGTCGTATGATTTTAGCGTGGGGGAGAGCTAGCTAGCTAGATCTTAAAAATTTTGCCTTAGTGAGTTTAGTTTGGTTTGGTTTAGAGTTTGCGAGAGTTTGAGAGTTAAATTTTTAGGTGTGCTTTTAAATTTTCAAGTTTGAAGTGTGTTAATTTAGTGTTAGAGTCGAAAAAAATCAAATAAAAAGTGTCTTTTAATTTTTGTCTCATGCAATACTTTTTCTTTCTTTACTCGTATGTTTATCTTTAATTTTTGATATATGAGCATGAGCATTTGGTTTGAAACGTTTACCGTGGTGCTTAGTGGAGTTTTTACCTTTAAAAGTGCCCGCACCATACTTTGATCTAGAACCTTGTTTCGGTTGTGCTAAGTTTGATGTTAATGTTGGAGGAGTTTAATTCTGAAAATTATACGAAAAACCCTTGTAATAAAGGTTAGCAAACTCTCTTTTTCCAAGTTGAGAGACAAAGAAAAATCCTATACAAGGCCGACTCAATATCTGTTCCACCATAAGTGCGGTTAGCATGATGAGTTGGGCTAGGATCCTTCTCTCTTGGAAGTTTTAATTTCGAGCAATGATCATGTCCTTGTGTATATCTTTTATTGCTAGCCTCGTCATGCATTCGGTAACGAGACTCTCACATCAAAAGTCCCGTACATCGCCGAATTCCATACCCAAACCATAATATCTCTTTTGTACATCGTATTCCTTGAACACAACCTATGTTCGAAGTTTCGTCTCGTCTCTAGCATGGTTTTCATTTAAAATTCAGATTGTGTTTATGCAAGAAGAGATGAGCAAAGAGCTTTGAAAAAGAGGTAAAGATGTCAAGAGAGAGAGAGAGAAGTAAAAAAAATATGTGTATGAAGAGAAGAAAGAAAAAGAAAAGAAAGAAAGAAAGAAAGAGGAAAAGCAAGAAAGGTATGAAGAGGGATGGATCAAGTGAAGGTTAAATAAATTGTAAGGAAGGATGTCACGTTGTTGTTAAGAGACGAATCTTCTATTTTTCCAACCATGTGCAATCCGACAACGAGGACGTCATCGGTGCCTCGTAGTCTTATTTTCTTTTGCCCTTGCACATGTCCACCATTCTATATCTTCTTATCCTTGACATCCCCACATCATGGTTTAATTCTCATGATCATTGGCTTTGAAAGGTAAACAACCATTAGAGGAATTTCTTAGCTTGACAATATTTGTGTTGATTTCACTAGCCATACCTATAGCTCCACTTTACATGATAATATGAGAGACTTGTGGGAGGAGAGAGTTTATGAATTGTTTAGGATAGCCACTTCATATGAGCGACATGCGAGAACTTGGAGAAAGGTCTTTGTCTAATACTTGTTGCAGGAATTTTATTTTTTTGAAAAATCATGAAAACCCTCCGATGGAAGCAAAGAAGTAAGCATGGCTGGAATTGAGGACCTCGAGTGAAAGGTATGAGTTGTGGGGTAAATCTCGATTTGGTAAAAATTCTAAACGCCCATGTTTATGTATCATGATCATTGCTTCATGTTTATTATATTAAAGATAAATGATTGACTAACTTGTGAAGGAAGAATTAGCGAAGTATGTTTTCAACACCATGGACAAAAGTTCTTTTGTAAGAAACTTGCTCGAGGACGAGCAAGATCTAAGCGTGGGGGAGATGTTGACGGTGTATTTTGGTGCACCAAGCATGTTCATTACACTTTGGTTTGGATTTGATTATGGAACTAACCCACCACTAGGCACACTAATGATATAACAAGTTCATCTTTGTATGTGCATTTGGAAGTGTTATGTTTTTGCAGGAAAACATGGACATAAAGGACGGAGTTACAACAAGTTCAAAGGAGCAAATGAGGAGTCCCGTTTGTGTTCGAGAGCATGATGAAATCACTCCCAAAGGTGGCGAGGACCAAGGTGTTACAAGGGAACATCCCCGAGGATTAAAGCGTAAAAGACCGAACTTCATGCGAGAAGACCCTCTATCTTGGACGCGAGGATGACATCGTCAAAATGATGCAATTGAAGGGGGCAAAGTGCAAAATGTCAAGAGAACCCACGTGCGCGAAGGGGCGACCGAACTGGGCCGAAATGGGCCTGGGCCGGTCGGCCCAGGCCGGCCGGCCTGGCCCATCCCGACGTCGGTTCGGTCCCCCATTTCTTGAGCGTGAAGATGATGCAACCCTAAGTACGTGGAGGTGCCGCCATTCGCAGAGAGGGAGCCATTCGCCCGAGAGACCGTCCACAAGCTAGAGAGGAAGGAGAGGGGAGAGATCATTCGCGAGGAGGATCGCTCAACTCGAAGGAAGCAACCACAAGTGAAGGAGGACGTCGAGGCCCTGCCACGACACCCCCGGAGGAGAAGGAAGACACCGTCAGAAGCGTCACCATGATCTACCGTGCTATTTCTAGCACCTTGATGGGGTAATCTTGTCATTTGTCCATGGGTTGTAAACGATCTTGAGATGTAATCGCAACTTTTATGGTTTCAATCTATCATCTAGTGTTGAAGATGCTTTCATGTTTAAGGTTAGCTACCATGCCATGTTGGGAGTATAGATCTCACTTCTCCCTTAGAACCCTTCAATACGCCGTGATCATCATAGGTCTAGTCACGAATACCTCCGCGTAGTGATAGTACGGAGGAGGGAAAGGGCGAAACCGTGGTCACAACCCCCGGTAGATTAGATCGGTTTTGTATCTTTAAGCGGTTGCATGTTCAAGTATCGTAGACCCATGGGCAAGTGTCTTTTATATATCTTGTGAGTTTAATCACCCTCTCTAGTGTAGCGTAGTAGTTCTCTAGATTAACCGTAGTTTAGGGTTTGGATAAGTTAGTTAGTAGTGCTAGATCAAACGCTTGTAATCCCCTTGCTCCGCGGATTGACAAGAACCTAGGGAATCCCCGTGGTGAAAAAGGTGTAGGTCCATACGCCTGCGGATCGTAGGTGGATACGAGTTTTATCCGTCAATAGAACCGCAGCTTCAGAAGTGCCTTCAGAAGCTTTCCTCTCCCTCTTACTAGATTCTAGAGACTTGGTCTTTGATGGACAGATAGCAGGGGAAGAAGTATCGCCAGCATCATCTGTAGCCTTCTCCTGTCGCGAAGCCTTCTTTCTTCGAAGCTTAGGGGGAGCCACAGCAGCCAAAGAACCGGCCACAACAAGAGTTGGAGCTTTCTTGTCTACACCAGGCGGGTGAGGTCGGAGAGTAGTCTCCGCACCAAGTTCAGAGAAAACACGGTTCACTCTTCTCTTGTGTTTTACGATATGTTTGAAGGCCTTGTACTCATTCAAAGTGAATTCGCCGACCATGTCACTGACCCTCTCCTCAACTTCGAGCATAAAGTCTTCAAGACTCTGGCCACCTTCAAGTCGCAAGTTAAATCGCGGAAATGGCACCTTCTGAGAAGCCCAATCAACTTCAAGGTAGATTATCTCTGAAGGGTTCCATCCATGTGACAAAGGCCAGATGCGAGTGGCGACAAATTCTTCAACAATGTCGTGACCGCCAAGAATGGTACTGGCAAGATAGAAGCCGTTTTCAGCACCCTTGAAGCTGCAGACTCTCCGGTTGAAGGTTGCAGTGCTAACGGCAGTCACTGGAGACATAGATGAATAGAAGGGATACGCCGGGCCGGTGTAGTTGGGGACCTTAGACATATCAACCTTCATGTAGAACCAGTACGAGCGCCAGTCTTCGGGCAAGTTGCTTTTACTGCAGGGTGCAAGTTGAATGTGGGTAAGGTTCTGGTTCGCATTTTTCCTCCGAGTATTGAAGGTGCAGCACCCATAATGAGCTTCATAGAACTTTCTGTCGTCAAGCTTGATTATATCCTTCTCAACAACGAGCTCGAATAGTCGTGCAAAGATATCAGCACTAGCAGTGCATCTGAAAGTCTTCATGACCCAGAAAAACTTTGAGAGCTCCAGGAAAGAGTTGGGTGTCAACTGATGCACCTTCACAGAAAATTTATCAAGAATAGCAGGAAGTTGACTGTCGCAAGGGAATCGGAGGCCACAGACGAAGAAATCTCTGAAGACAACAACCTCATTCGCCTCGGGAGCAGGGGTTTCTTCATCAGAAGGAGGACGGTCGTCACCAGGAGGGAAAACCCCAACTTCTTCATACTCTTTAATAAGTCCGGCGGTAACCTTGGACTTGCCGAACACAAAAGCCGGAGGATATGAAGACTTCGAAGCAATGAGTTCACTCAGATTGACTTCGACATTTGAAAGATCTTCACCATCGCCGGAATCATGTCCAGATCTGATCTCGCCATCTTCGCGACTACCTGATTCCCGGATAGCTTCAGCAACCGGGTTACTTGTGCTCGGGGGAATGTTCTCCGATGTCGGAGGGGCACCAGCTGCCGCTAATTCTTCGGAAGTCATTGGTCTGGCAATACTTTTAATATGAGCCACCTTCCAGAAGAAGAAATTAATGAAAACATATTAACAAGCAAGTAGCGAAAAACCTAGGAAAACAAAGATAATACTCAACAAAACAAGGGATGTAAGTAAGTTACCTTCGAAGAGCGTAAAAACTTCAAAGCTTTCGGAATCTCGAAGCAGGAAGTTTCGAGTTGCAAATATCAGAAAACTTCACAGAATATGGCGAAACGGTGAAACAAAGTTACCGTGCGGAGCTCCTATTTATAGGGGAGAGGGGGGTAGTTTCGAGAAGATATCTCGAAACGACCGTTGCAGCACCCAGAGAGGGACGCGTGTATACTCCGACGTTCCGAGGGTGACGTTTTTTACCACAATTCAAGAAATTTTTCGTGGGAACGGATCGTCGGAGTCAACCCGCTTCCCCGAGGGGCTAGTGTTGGGGAATTGGGTAAAAACCCTTCACCCTCGAAACCTCGGAGATCATGTGACTTTAACGAATTCGGAAGAGTGGGCGGAAAAGAGTCAAGCAGAGTGTTCGTTTCCATGATTTCTGGAAGATTCGCTGACCTTTTGCTCCCAGGCGAAATTATCGCTGAAAGAGTTCATGTTCGCAAGTTTGTTTATCGTTTCAGGACCATGGAAGCTTCGGAAATCTTCGCAGGTTTGGGAAACTCTACTTCGGTGATGGTTTCGGCGACTTGGGACAAGAACTTGTGCGTCGGAAGCTCGTTGCAGAAGAAGGGCAAAAGTCATGAATGGACCAGGTCAAAGACAAAGCACCAAAAGTCCGGGTTTGCGGTGTGAACAAGTGGCAGGCTTGTAAATGTGTAGAATTAGCTCCGCAAATCATGGGATGTAAAAGACATTTATGTGCGTGTTCCCATTTGGAATATTCTTTAGATCCGATGGCAATTTCGGAATGTAAAAGTCCCTTCGCCTCCCTATAAAAGGGGGTCCGAGGGCACGTGTAAAGGGGATCACATCTTTTGAGGAGAAGTCAGGCTTTCGGAGATTCTTTGTCTCCGAGTTCTCGAGTTCTTTCGTGCGTTCATTCATAAGTTTCTCATTCTTTGTGTTCGGGGGTTCCGACCGATTTCTGAACTCCCAACAAGGACAGTTGAGTGTCATTGATCGCCAGATGGATGACATCCTTAAAGTCGCCAAACTGTTTGAAGTAGCGTCGACTTGCTCTGCTTCAGACTCTGTTACATTACTGATGGAACTGAAAGGCAACCCCATTACCATTCTGACAATGCCCCCCTCCCCCCTAAACATCCTTGTCCTTAAGGATGAAAAGATGGGAATATCTTGCGAATGAAACTTGCATCCTCCCAAGTTGATTCAGATTCAGGAAGGTTAACCCAGTGTATGAGCCATTGAGTGACAGGCTCATTGTTGATGGGAATCATTTTTCTCAGCAACACAGCTTGAGGAGCAACCTTGACGGTGCCTTTGGGATCAATCAGTGGTAGTTCTTTGCTTGGTATTGATGTTGGACCAAGTGTTGTTTTAGTTGACTTAAATGGAAGGTGTCATGAAGTTGACACCCCTCAGGTAATAGTAGCTTGTATGCTGATTTACAAGTTCTGTCAATGATCTTAAAAGGCCCAAAGAACTTGGAGTGTAATTTTAAGCATTTGTGTGCACTGAGAGAAGTATGGCTATATGGTTGTATCTTCAAGTAAACCATATCACTCACTAAAATTCCCAGTCTGGCCTCTTTTTCAGCTTTGTTCTTTATCCTGGCTTAAACTTTAAGCAAGTTGCCTTTTATCACTTGGGAAGCAGCCTATATATTCCTTAACTTCTCCTAGACAGACAAATTAGAACAATCTGGTATGATATCTTCAGCAACCATAGGTGGTGGAATTCCATACAATGCTTGAAAGGGTACCATTTTCAAAGATGTATGATATGAGGTATTATACTACCACTCAGCCAATGACAACCAATAAGACCATCTTAGTGGACTGTTGAAGCACATACACCTAAGATAGTTTTTTAGACACTGGTTTGACTCTCTCTGTTTGGACATATGTCTGTGGGTGGTAAGCTGAAGATAGGTGGAGTTCTACCTTAAGGCTCTTGAATAGTGACTGCCAAACTGAGCTTGTGAAAATATGGTCCCTATTAGTCACAATCACTTTTGGCAACCCATGTAACTTAAAAATGTTGTTCATGTATAGATTAACAACATCTTGGGCAGTGTATGGGTAATTAAGGGCAAGAAGTGTGAATACTTTGTGAATCTATCCACCACTATAAGAATGATATTTTTACCTTGTGATTTAGGTAGCCCTTCCACAAAGTCCAAGGATATGTGTGTCCCTGCCATTTCTAGAACTGGCAGTGGTGCAAGCAATCCTGGATATGAAACATTCTCAGATTTATTTTTCTGGCACACTTGGCAATTCTTCACATACCAGTTTCTTGCCCTCTTTAGTTATAGAGAATTCTCTTCTTCTGAGATCCAAGCCTACTGGACTATGAGTGTATATCCAGTCAGCTCCCAATATTATGTCATAGCCTTTCAATTCTAGTAGTCTGAAATCATAGGTGAACACATGACCTTGAATGATGTATGGGCATTTAAGACAAGCTTTTACACTAATCATCTCTTTACCATGGGCAGTGGTCACTTTAACTCCTTCCACTTGAGTGATGTCACATTGTGCTTTAACAACAAATGCGAAGCTGATGATGGAGGCATCACTTCCACTGTCAACTAATGCTACTGCCACTTTGGACCCAATCTAGAGTCTCAAAGTAAATGTATTTTATGTAGTGGGAGTACCAACTGCACTTACTGAAATTTTGCAAGTTGCCATTGTCTGAGGCTCCTGTGTACTAATTTCTGTTGATGGATCATGGTCTTTTATAACAACATCCTCCTCTTTGCCCTCCTCATTTTCTACCAAGATGATAGAATAAATTTGCTCAGCTTTGCAAATTTTCCCATGCACTGGAAGCCATGGTTCCCAGCACTTGACACACTTACCACCAACTTTCAATTCAGCCATGGTTCGCTTGTTGATTGGTTTCTCTTTCACCTAAGGTCTAGGTACCTTAGTTTGTGGGTGAAGGTATTGAATTTCTTGAAGGCTGGAGTAGCCTGCTCCAGTCTCTTGCCATACCAATAAGCCTAGGAAAGAGTTGTTGGTTTGTGACATTACAGATGATACAGGATTTGATCCTTCAAGTCAGAGATGAAACTGCTAATGAAGTGTGTCAGAGAGAGATGGATTGTGTCTCTTGACCATACTAACCATTTCTTCAAATCTATCAACATAATGAGTCACAGACCCAACTTGCTTCAAATTGTAAAATTGCCCCACAATTTCATGTTTAGAGAACACATTAAATCTATCAGTGACCATCATGCAGAATTGGTGCCAAGGCAAAGTGTTTGCATTGCACCAAGTACCTCTCCACCAATATTCAGCCTTTCCTTGTACATACATCATATCAATTTTCACCTTTTCCTCATTGGGTACTCCAATCATCTCATAGTATTTCTCAACCTTTCTCAACCACCCATCAGTATCATCACCATTGAATTTAGGGAAGTTTAATTTGGGCCCTCTAGCAACAGCTTTGTGTTGGTGGTGTAAATGTTGGTTGTAGTTGTGGAATGGTGGTGGTTGGTAGTTGTATTGTGGATTTGGGTTTGGGTGGTGTTGAAAATCGATAGACAAGAGGTTGTTGTTGTCTTTCTGTGAATGTTTGCTGGTTATGGGTAGTATAAGATTTGTAATAGTTGGTATGAGAAAGCTGATTTTGAGAGTGTTGGTTAGTGTTATGGGGGTTTGGTGGACGATTTGGTGGTGGACTTGGTGGGGGTATATGTGGTTGTTTAGGGAATGACTCTTCGTCATAATTTATATTCCAGGGATGGTGATTCCATTCTTGGTCCTGATGATAGCATTGTGCATCACCATATTCAATGTACTCGTCATCATCAAATTGCCCATCTTGGACCAAGGTTGGTAATGGTTGGGGTGAGGTGTACTATGCTTGTGTGCCATAGTGCTAGAGCTAGATGCAAAATTCACCTTTTTATGAACATGAGGGTCTGCTCTATAGAATTCTGGTCTTCTAAGCTAAGGGATTTGATAGCTGGTAGAAGTGTTCTTTACCTTTGCATTTGAACCCTTGTCTTAAAGTGTGGTGTCATGGAATTTGGCCCCTGAATCTTCCACTAACTTTAGAAGTTTCTTAAGGTTGATGTTGACGGTCTTGTTCTGCACATCTCACTCCTTCACAAAATCATCTAAGGTTCTTCTTATGCAATCAACTTCTATTGCAGTGGCATAAAGTTGTGTCTTAGTTTCTCCAGTATTCACCATCTGCACTTATGGATGCAGTTCAAGCAAAGCTCTCCTCAATATGATCCACAAGCCAAAGATCTACCGCCGCCTAAGTCACAGATTTGATCGAGGAATTTTACACAAGGACTTGTCTTGCAACCCAAATCAAAGATGACCTACCACCAACACCTACTCAACTCCAAATCGATTTGGTTTATGAGATTTTACACAAAGACAGTGCCTTGCAACCCTCACCACAAATTGATTTCGCTGATAGTTGAAGGGAAGATAGGGTTTTATCCACGGATCCGGGTGGGTGGATGGGATTTTAAGTGGGTGAGCCGAAACCACCAATTCATCACGGCAATCAGTCTGAATCCAAGAGATTTAGCTCTAGAAGAAGCAAATCCACTCGAGGATGGATGGCTCTAGATGCCTTTGTCAGAACTTGACAGTGGGTGGATGGGATTTTAAGTGGGTGAGCCGAAACCACCAATTCATCACGGCAATCAGTCTGAATCCAAGAGATTTGGCTCTAGAAGAAGCAAATCCACTCGAGGATGGATGGCTCTAGATGCCTTTGTCAGAACTTAACAAACATGGGGAGGAATACCAACAGAACAACACGAGATTCAGAGGAAAAATGAGAAAAACGCTAGGACAACAGAAGGGAAACAACAACTTTGGATTACCAGGAAGGGATTCACTAGTACAGATCAAAACGTCATGGCGGCAGAAACTAGCTATTGCTACCTTACCCTAGAGATAAAATGAACTTATTTCTTCGATACTATTACAGACCAGGGACTCAGGCCTAAATGCAATTGGCCGAGTCATTAACTTAAGCAGAAATTAAAGGGAGCTAAAGTGTTGTTTAGCATCTGAAAACAGAAATTAACAAACTAAGCAACTGAGGACAGTTACACGCCGTTGATCGCCAGATGGATGGCATCCTGAAAGTTGCCAAACCGCTTGAAGTAGCACCGGCTTACTCTGCTTCAAACTCTGTTAGTTGAAACTGAAAGGCAACTCCATCGCCATTTTGTAATGACCCTTGGCCGCCGGCGGCCAACAACGATGTGAGACACACAGGTAGCACACAGAAGATACAGCGGCGGGCGATGAACCCTAACTGTGAGGTCTCGATTTCAGTTCTTCGGAACATAGTAGCAAACACTCATGTCTCTCCCCTCACGAGCTCTCCTCTTTAACTATTATAGGTTCGGCCTTGGGCCCACTCGTCAGCGACACACACAGTTACAACTCAAAGATGTATTACTCCATTCCCTATTTTCCTACAGTGGAAGTCGCTT
The DNA here is from genome assembly GCA_036936925.1 of Cenchrus fungigraminus. Lineage (NCBI taxonomy): Eukaryota > Viridiplantae > Streptophyta > Magnoliopsida > Poales > Poaceae > Cenchrus > Cenchrus fungigraminus. The sequence continues at coordinate 36,163,755 of CM072780.1, read as the reverse complement.
CTTCAACATGCTTCACACCTCCCCTCGCTAGAGACATTGCTTGTCCTCGAGCAATTGCAGTTGGAAATCTCTTCTGAAGCACGTAGAAGTCTTCCTAGGTTGCAGACGTCACCGGCAGACCCGTCCACTTGACCAACACTTGAGGGGTTGCATGTCCTCTGAAGGACCGATTAGGCGACTAGAGAGGGGGGAGTGAATGGGAGTCGATAAAAATTCTTCTCCGAAGAGACGAACTCGACTATGCCCCAAAATCACAAGCAAGAGTTCCCACACGAACTTGCCAAGGTCACATAGTCACAACGGACCTACCAACCCTGGGAACAAGTCCTAACTCAACTCAAAGCGGAAGCACAACTCAAGAGGCAAAGGACTTCCTACCATATCCTAGAAGAGTGAGAAGACCTCAAGTTGATGATCAATTCGGGAAATTCGTAGAGGTGATCCAGAAGCTTTATGTCAACATACCTCAACTAGACGCCATGCAAGTCCCGACATATGCCAAGTACATCCGAGACATCCTGAACAAGAAGAGACCTCTGCCAACCGCGGAGATCATCAAGTTGACTGAAGAGTGTAGTGCGGCAATCCTGAATACATCACCCATCAAGAAAAAGGATCCAGGATGCCCCACTATAGAGTGCTCCATTGGAAATCAATACTTCAACAATGCACTCTGTGATCTTGGAGCAAGTGTCAGTGTGATGCCCAAGGCTGTCTTCCACAAGCTTAAGCACCCTACCTTGGTTCCAACATCAATGTGTCTAGAACTAGCAGATCAATCAGTTCGCTACCCATCAGGAATCGCCGAGAATGTTCCAGTGAAAATCCCAGAGTTCTTTGTGCCAGTTGACTTCGTAGTATTGGATATGCACCTAGACTCCAGGGTCTCACTAATTCTCGGACGACAATTCCTGAGCACCTCCAACGCACGAATCAATGTCGGCGCAAGAGAGATCACATTCGAGATCAATGGAAAGGAAGAGAAGTTTGCCTTCAGACCCCGATCAGAACTCAGCATCAACGCGAACATGATCGATCAAGAGAAAACATCGCCAGAAGAATCATCATCTCCGAAGACCGAGGATGCACCTGAAGACTAAAAGATTTGGAAGTCTAGTTCGAGGACTTAAACTACGGACCCTCGCCGAAGGTAACCAGTAAAAAAAACACAAAAATATTTTTCTTTTCTGCATTTACTATAGTAAAAACTTTTCACGCTCCATGGTAAATAATTTTTACGGTGTGTCAAAACCCGTATAGATAATTTTTCGTGGTGGCATAAAAAAATTTCCTTTCTTTTTTTGCTGTTATATTCAGAAATTGTAAAAATGCCCTTACGCATGGGACCCACATGTCATAGGGACAAACATCACATCACCACTTTTTCCCCTTTTCTTCTCCTCCACTCCTTCTCCACCAGCATCACTTTTCTTCTTCCAACCTGCACTTATTCTAGCGAAAGTCTTCAGCCAACAATGGAGGGAGGAGAGGGCTCCCGAGTGGGACCCATATGGGGCCGATCGGCCCCACCACTAGGCCGACCGGTCTCCCCCCCCCCTCGGCGCTATAAAAACGGCCGAAGCCCTCACACTCCTTACTCACTCACCAGCCTAGAAAACCATATTTCGAAGCAATTTAGAGCTGCTACGAGAGTGAGAGAGATTAGGAAGAGAAATAGAGAGAAGAGAAGGAAAGTTCTTCAAGAGAGACACCATGTTCGGAAAATTCCTTGGACGCACTCGGTCCAGGGCCAACTCCGAACGATCCATGAGCATTGACCCCCATGAGTCCCCTTCACCCATCTCCAATCCCTCACAGTCGGCATCACCGTCACAAGGGAGGATCTTGACCAATGATGTACATCTTCATGTAAGGAGAGGGGAGGAAAGGGGCGGGTATGAAAAGTTGAAAAAACATGACTTTGTCCTCACACCCATGTTCGACGAGGAGTTCATGCAAGAGGCAGGTATGAATATTGAGTTCGCCCAAATGTTCCAATTACTAGGATGGACTTCTTTTTACAACACTACTGAACGGGGCTGCTGTCTCCTCACAATAGAATTTCTGTGCACTTTAACACCCACTGATGACGGAGTGACCTTCCGGCTCTTCCGTCAAGAACACACTTTGTCTTGGAGGAGACTGAGCAATGCCTTGGGGTTTGCACTAGGATGCATCTTAGACATAGACACAACACTTGAAGACTTTGATAAGCTGTGTTTCTGGGCAGACATTTCAGGGAGGCAAAACACACATAGACCACGCACTAATGATATTCATCACCCCACTCTCCATTTCTTTCATAAGTGGATGAGCCTTGCTTTCTTTCCACGAAATGACAACATTAGTGTGAGAGTGGCAGACATGCAACTCATGTACGCTGCCATAAAGAGGAAATATGTCTCCCCTGTAAAATTGCTGGTAGAGCACTCGTTATCACTCCCCAACTTAGTTAGAGAAGTGGGCTGCACCTCTTTGATCACGCGAATAGCCGATGACTTGGGCTTACTAGGAGATGCCACTATCATTGATATTAATACTCCTAGAGAGCTAATCGGCTACGATTATTTTCGCCAAGGAAGATGGGTTAAAAAAATCCAAGAACAACTGTACTATATTTGTAATAAGGACACAATCCCGTTACCTAACCCGGGGTTGGGTATATATTCTGTGCAGTCTTTCTTGATCAACTTTCAGGCACAACCATTCCAGTAGCAACCCCCGCGAACGTCGGCACGAGCTTCATCATCAAATTACTTCGAGGCTGGCCAACCCTCTGAAGGTGCAGCCTACCAATCCTATGAAGGCTTCATTCCACCACACACTCACCGTCGCGCATATCAAGGAGGGGGTTGCCATCACAGCAGCCACAAGGACCAAGTGACCTGGGAGGACAAGAATTTTCGAGCGGCAGGTTTCATGCGACATCTTCAAATTTTGTACCTGCCCGCCACTCTTTTGCAGGATTCGATCATCAGCGCACCGCACCATTCAATCAAGGCGTCCATGATAACATGAGAACACAAATGAACACACAAGATCTCCACACCAACTTGTTGTACCAACAGCAAGAGTGGATGAACCAGGCGGGACAACAGCTGAACGAGATACAAGAGACCACAGATGAAAACACTGAGACGGTGGTGAGAGCATTCCGCCAGTGGGGAATGTGAAACTGAGCAACAAGCAGCTTGGGGAGTGGTCCCCATTAAAAACCACAGCTGGGGGAAACCCTGTTCATTTCTACGACCAACCGGGGCATCAGCCCCAACCAACTGTCACACCACTCGGGGAAGGAGTGCCCCTGAGGTAAGTATCATCTACCTTCTTATATATATTTGTCATAGAATAAAATGTTTGAAGTCTGTTATGTTTAATTATATATAGCGTGTGGCTTTATAAAAAACATTTCCCTTGCTTTAAATAAATAAGAACTAGAGAAGTATGCTTTACAGACATGATAGATAAATGCTCTTCAATGCTTTAATGCCTAGATTACCATCCTTAATTTCTCCCAAGACATGGATACAATTGTTTGGATTTTTAAACATGCTTTGAGCTTGAGATATTTGTGGGAGCATATTCTTGATCTAAGTCTAGGTGGTTGATTGATATGATATGATAAAGTTGAGCTGCTATTTATCTTATTCATAGTGACACTAAATCCTGGAGATTTACTTTGAAAATCTTAATTTGCATGACGAGTCTCCTGTATGACACAAGACTTTATGTCCCATTAAAAGAGAGAGAGAGAGAGAGAGAAAGATCCCTGTTGTAGATTTGCTAAAAATGTTTCTGTTATATATCTCTCCATGCTTCTAAAAGACCTGGGCATGACATAAAAAAAGAGAGAAAAGTGAGACGAGAAAGAGGGAGAGAAATGAACAAGTGTTCTACTAGGCGAGAAGGGCCTACCTCCCTAATAAAAGAGATGAAAAATGGCCACGAGTGAAGGAACGTCCAGCAAACTCACCACGCCTGAACCCAACACGCCTACCACTGTCTCTCTGAGGAGGCACACCCCATGTAGGAAACTCATGCCTCTCTCGAGGGTAAATGCTACGCACCATACCCTCACCCCTAGGCACAACACGAGACTCAGGCACACCACGAGAAGGGCGGTACCTGTCCTTGTTTGCCATCTCTCTAGTGAACCTCTCCTCACGCTTCCTCCTGAAGCAAAACTCAGCTAGGTGGCCATCCCTCCCACAATTGTCACAATGGAATGGGATCGGCTTTGGCTTTGGCTGTGATTTTGGGTTCTCTCTGGGCTGTGGCTTCTCCTCACTCAGTTTCTCTCCCTTCTTCCCAAAGAACACATTACCCATGTCACTCTTGAACTAGATGGGTTTTTGGAAGTCATTTGTTTGGGGAGGAAACACTGGTGGAGCTGGGGTTGTGTCTAGTTGGTTCCTAAGTGGGTTTGGCTTAGGAGCAAAGGCATTCTTGTGGAAGGTTTTGGGTGGAGCTGGGATATCACCAATCTTCTCCTCCTTCTCACCACTGCACTCCCCAATCTTATCCAACCAAGCGCTTGCCCATCATAGCGCTTGTATGCCTCAGTCATCATCCTAAGTTGAGGCTCATGACCCGACAACCAACCCATCATTTTCCTCAACTCATCATTCTCATCCTGCAAACGATCAACATAGTGTGCAAGCTCCAAATTCTTCACAACATGTATTTCACAAGTAGAGCATGATGTAGGAATAGGAGCTTTCAATTCAGCCTCTAGTGATCTAGCATAAGCATGTGATTCATCTAACTTCACATGCAAAACAGGACAAGAAGTGCAAGCACCAAGCAAAGAGGGCCTAGATTTCATCTCATCTAGCTCAACCCTAAGCACATCTAGTTCCTCAACCTTGGAGGCATACTTTTCCTTGAGCACAGTCAAATCACCAAGGAAAGTAGAACAATCAGTGCATTCAGGTTCATTGGTCACAATAGGAGCAGACTTCAAGGCATCAATCTGAGATCTAGCATCAACAAGCATAGACTCTAGCTCTATCACCTTCTCCTTAGCCTCTCCTAGCAAAGACCTATACTCCCTCTTCTCCTTGTTGGTCTTTCTAAGCACATCATCACGGTTGTCAAGCAAGTCATTCAACCTAGCATTCTCCGCTACCAAGAAGGTAGGATCATTGTTTACCTCATCTTCGGAGTCATAGTTCGAGTCGTCCTTCTGGCTCTTCTTGCTCTCGGAGCTGCGTGCCATGCCGCAAAAGCCTTGGGCAGTGAAGCACAGGCCGTTGATGTTCTTGCTCGACCGCTTGCCCTTGTGCCGGTCCACCTCTTCATCACCGCTTGAGCTCGATGATGAGTAGCAGGAACTCAAGTCGATGTCGCTCGCTCCGGCGACCATCGCACGCTCCGTCTTCTTCTTGTGGCCACCACTCTTCCTCAGCCTCCACTCGGACTTATTCTTGCCCTTGTAGTCATCCCTCGAGCGGTGCTTGTGGTCGGTCCTCAGACGGTGCTTATGCTCAGGCTTGATCTCCATGGCCTCCGGGCACTTAGCGATAAAGTGCCCGTGCTTCCCGCATCGGTAGCACATGCCCGAGCTCCTCCGAGCGTTCTTCCGGTTCGTGTACAAGCGCTCGAACTGCCTGCTCAGTAACGCGAGATCATCCTCGCTCAGCACATCAAACTCCTCATCTGGCATGGACACAAGACAGGACAAAGAGAATTGCCTAGAAGACAGTGTCGGAGTTTTATATACGGCAACCTCCATAGGGTGTACCCATCGGAGAGTAGATAGTGGGGGATCGCCAGACCTGGAACTCGAAGGTATGCACGGGAACACAAGATTTATACAGGTTTGGGTAGCCAGAGTAGCGTACCCTACGTCCTGTTTGGAGTAGTATTACGCCCTGCGCCTAGATGTTGTTCCCCGGAGGGATTGTGGACGTGTTCCTAGGTACCCGACCCTCCTTTATATAGTCCAGGGGGCGGGTGCCTAGTCGGTTACAAGGTAGGAGTCCTAGTAGGATTACACGGTATGAGTCCTAGTAGGATTACAGGGGAATTCTAAGAGGAGTCCGCCTTCCTCCTTCCTTGCAGGTACCCGGGGTGTATGCCCGACAAGCCCCCGAGCACTTTGTAGTCGAGAGTAGTAGTTCGAGTAGTCTTGAAGCTTCTTCAAGTAGTTCTTGAGCGTCCTCGAGTACTGCTTTGGAGAAGTCTTCAATAGTACTTGAACTGCCACGAGGCTGGAAGGTGGTCCAGCTCATCAGTCTTGAAGTCGAGATTATATGGAAGTGCGATTGCAAAATCGCACTCCATATGGAGTAGCCCCCGAGCCTTAGGTTGAGTTGCGGACTCTGGCTGAGGGTCAATCTTGATTCTGCTTGTCTTGAAAAAAAATCAACTGATGTGTGTAGCCTAGTAGCCCCCGAGCCTTGGAATGATTGAAGAATCAATCCAAGGGTCTTCAGTGTTTGCGGAAGTCATCATCCGAGTACTATTGTAGCGTTCAGCCCCCGAGCTCGTCGCCAGGTGAGCTGTAGGAGCCACGTCGAGTAGTTGTTAGTGCTGAGCCCCTGAGCTAGAGAGCTAGCAGAGACTACTCGAGTTGTTGTCGAGTAGTGATTTGGTGTGTAGCCCCCGAATTTGGGAACTAGCCGCGACGGTGGAGGTACGCGGAGCGTACTAGAGAGTCGTCGCCGGAGCTTGACCTGAAAGAAAAGATGCGTACATTATGTAGCAGTTTTGAAGAAATTGAATCTACTAATGACAAATACAAATATGAATATAAATGTAAATGTCATGTGTCATGCTCTTGTTGTGGTCATTAGTCGCCGAGTAGTTGGCCTGATGCGGATAAGAACACGGTCTCTGTTAGGTTCTGTTTAGCCATAGTCAGTTGTGGGCGTGAAGGCATGACAGGAGAGCCGGGGCTTTGCACATATTGAGGCATGTGATACTGAAGCGAGACCATAAGAGGTAGACAAAGGTAGTCGGCATGGCGACAAGAGAGAGCGCGATTGCTCGTTGTTTCGCATGGCGGAGAGCAAGATTGCGCAATGCCTCCTCAGGGTGTAGCCGTTGTACGCCTCCAGCACTCAGTACACGAAACGTCGTGGCAAGAGCCTCCTAATTTGGTGCACAAAGCCTGTGGCAGTCGGTCGACATCCCCAAGGAATAATTGGCACGGTGTAGCTCTGCTGGCACGTAGCCGTCGAGAGGCGTACACGAAGTAGTCTTCGGCGTTGGTTCCTGTATGTGGAAAACAAGCCAAAGAAAAAATAATTATTGAAATAAGTGACTTAGCTTGATTCGTGGACGAGTGTCGACGAAGCCGTGGCGATCGGTGACGGAGCCATGACGATTATTGCTGAAGTCTACTAGTTGGACTCGGTTCCGACTAGTTGTTGATGACGTGGTAGCCGCTCTTGACTAGTTTACTAGTCGAGATGAGTAGTCGAAGTAGTCGAGGTAGTCGTACGGCGAGTCGAGGTAGTCGTACGTGATCGTGGTAGTGCTTGCGTACGTCTCTTGTGTGCACCAATCAATGATCTTGCTGTTTCGTGGCAGCATCCCGTGTGCGAGTAGCAATTCACAGCACCATCATGGTAGGAGCCCGATGCTCTGCTCGGTTCTGAACTCGTGCTCGTGTAGTATGATTTTTTCTTGGACGGAGGCCACATACATGCATGTGCATTGACGCACTGATGCAGTAGCGTAGTAACTTGGACTCCAAGGCGGAAAGAAATTTGATTCTCCCTCGGTCACCGTGACAGCAGTAGCTACAACTTTCGATTTGAATACGATTCGGACTTGGCAATTGAAGCCTTGTCGATCTGAACCAACTCGTCGAGTTGATGTCAAAGTGCAGTAACCACATCGTGCCAGCCACCAGTAGATTGATCTTGAGGTCCTTCGAATTCGCCGATGATCGTGACGATCGCCCCACGGTGGGCGCCAATGCCGGAGTTTTATATCCGGCAACCTCCATAGGGGGTACCCGTCGGAGAGTAGATAGTGGGGGATCGCCAGACCTAGAACTCGAAGGTATGTGCAGGAACACAAGATTTATACAGGTTCGGGTAGCCAGAGTAGCGTACCCTACGTCCTGTTTGGAGTAGTATTGCACCCTGCACCTAGATGTTGTTCCCCGGAGGGATTGTGGACGTGTTCCTAGGTACCCGACCCTCCTTTATATAGTCCAGGGGGCGGGTGCCTAGTCGGTTACAAGGTAGGAGTCCTAGTAGGATTACACAGTATGAGTCCTAGTAGGATTACAGGGGAATTCTAAGAGGAGTCCGCCTTCCTCCTTCCTTGCAGGTACCCGGGGTGTATGCCCGACAGACAGGTTAGCGTTAGTTCTCGGTCCAGAAACAAGAGCTAGACTATGAGGATCAGTCGGGTTCTCGATCCTTGCTTGCACCCCACGGTCCACCTCGGACGACTTGAGCTTGGAAACAGCTCGTCCACCGTGAGGGTCTCATAGTGATCCGACTCCAGAATAGCCTTGACCTTCTCGCTCCACATGGTATGATCTAGTGAGTGCAGGAGCTTCACAGCCCAGTCATGATCATTGTACGGGAGCACGGTCACATTGGCTCTCATGTTGTTCACAATCACAGTGAACCGCTGGAACATGGTGTCTATGGACTCACCTGGGAGATGAGTGAAATTCTCGTACTCTCTCCGGTAGGTCGCAAACAAGCAAGCCTTCACCTGGTTGTTCCCAGCATGAGTGTTCTTCAACTTCTCCCAAATCTTGCACGCCAAGTCCTCTGCTTGAACCGGATCGAATTCAGGCTTGCGAAGGGCACGAAAGAGATGGTCGACCGCCTTGCTATTGGCGTCATGCATATCTCGAGAACTTGGGGCAAGGAAGTTGATGGGGTGGACATAGGAGGTGTTCCCCGTCACATCCCATATGATATGTCCTTTGCCGCGAAGAAAAGCAGACATACGGCACTACCACATCTGGTAATCCTTACCATCAAAGTGTGGAGGACCCGAACCCCGTTCTTGGTACGCCATCTTTGGATCTTAGACTAGTTAGAATCACGAAGATCCGTAACCGGCTTTGATACCAATTGAAGGACCGATTAGGCGATCAGAGAGGGGGGGAGTGAATGGGAGCCGATAAAAATTCTTCTCCGAAGAGACGAACTCGACTATGCCCCAAAATCACAAGCAAGGGTTTCCCACACGAACTTGCCAAGGTCACGTAGTCACAATGGACCTACCAACCCTAGGAACAAGTCCCAACTCAACTCAAAGCGGAAGCACAACTCAAGAGGCAAAGGACTTAGCCAACTGTGCCAGCCTAGGATGGACCGTCCGTGGGCTACGGCGGACCGTCCGTGAAGCTAGGACGGACCATCTGTATTAAGCACCAGAACCTCCAGTAGCGCACCTGACATATACGGACCGTCCAACACTGAGGTTCGGACCGTCCATCCTACATGGACCGTCCGTGACTTGCTGACGGACCGTCCGTCAAACACCTTCCGAGAAAAGGACTGAACCCCGACAGATCTAAACACGAGCTCGCAAGAATACAACACGAACTCGACGAACCCTAGCACTGGCGGACCATCCGCGTGCCCTGGACGGACCGTCCGTGCATGCAGAGCACGAACAGAACCGCATGCGCGAGGTCAAAGCCTCCAAATCCCACCACGGATCTCCCAAACGGCTGCACGGTTTGAGACAAGATTTTGGGGAAAGGAGAAGCGTCCCTAGGGGATGCTATACCCAAAAACTTGGAGCCTCAAACACCCTAAATTGCTGGGAATCGATCACGAACCGAGCACAAGAACAAAGCTAGGGAACCACCCGAAATCCTCGAATCGGAGGCCAAATCCGTCGTTTGAGGAGTCAAGATCAAGCACAAAGATGCACAAGGCATCTATCCATGATCTCCACAAACAAAACTGAACACAAACGCCTCAGAATCGAAGGAACAAGCCACGCACGAAAATCCCACAAAATAGCCCGAAAAAGACACGAAAAACACTCGAGCCAAGAGAAGGAAATCGACGCAACCATGAATGCTTCAATACAACCAGAGGCCAGATTCTCTACAAAATCATGAAGAAAATCTAGCCTAAAGAGCAGGGAAAATGAGAAGAAGTCTGGATGGATGAGTTGCCCTGGAACCCTAGAGCTATATATATGAAGTCTCTCCGGGTTGGGCAAATGACCAAGCTACCCCTAGAACATAAAGGAAGATACACACCCCTCAGGGGCAAGATGGTCAAGTAGCACTCCTCTTCATCAGGCGGCCACGCCTTCGCCGCAGTCCGTGTCCTCCCGACGCAAGCCCTGCGATCCCGCCGCGTGTCCCCCGACATCGAAGCTTCTCGGCGCGCCCGGATCCCGTCTCCGCCCGCCGAGCATCCAGTCTTGGTTTTGTGGCTCAACCAAGTAACCCGACGGTTTTGTGGTGAACCGCCGCAAACCCCGCATGCAGACTCCGGTCGTGAGATGCTACCCTGCATCGGCTCCTGTTCATGACTTCGTCTTGCTTTTCTTGCCACCATGCAGCCCGCACTTGATCTCGTTCGGCCACCGGGTCCACCGAGCCGAGCCTACTTGTCTTTCCACTCCTCGGAGGCCCCGCAAGGCTAAGACCTTTTGTGCCCGCTCTTCACCTGCACCAACGCAAATCAAACCGCAACCTACACCTGCAATACTCGGCCAAGAGTCAGTCCACACCACGTTGTCAATCACTCATCACACCAGGGAGCGAACATCCACCGGTCCTCGGACGCTCCGATCCTCAACCTCTGGTGCCAGCTCCTGAGAACTCAGATCAACAAGTTTTGGAAGCTCTGTAAACACATGAGTGTAATTAGGGGTAAACGGTTTCAGTTGAGAAACATGGAAAACTGGGTGTATGTGACTCTCTGTACTCAATGCCAATTTGTAAGCAGCATTGCCAATCTTGTCAACCACTATATATGGTCCATAGAACTTGTAAGCTAGCTTTGGATAAGGCCTATTGACCACTGAATGTTGGGCATAAGGCTGGAGTTTCAGTGGTACTTGTTCTCGAATTTGAAACTGTCTATCAGTTCTATTCTTGTCTGCTTGCATTTTCATTCTATTTTGTGCTGTGGCTAGATGCTCTTTAAGAGTTGTCAACTGAACTTCTCTATCCTGTAAGAAATCAGTGACCTCATTGTTGTCTTGTGATGGCAAAGAGATCCCCAATCCCAAATCAGCATCATAGCCATAGAGCGCCTTAAATGGTGAACACCCCAAAGAAGTATGAAATGTGGAGTTATACCACAGTTCAACCAAGGATAACCAACCTTTCCATTGTTTTGGAGATTCATGGACTGCGCGTCTGAGATACATTTCCAAGCATTAGTTGACCCTCTCTGTTTGACCATCAATCTGTGGGTGGTATGAGTTACTCTTTAATTGTTTTGTTCCCACCAGAGAGAACAGATTGGTCCAAAATGTACTTGTAAAAATTTTGTCTCAATATGAAACTATGGATTTTGGAAACCCATGCAACTTCACCACCTGATCCATGAATACTTTTGCCACTATTTGAGCTGCGAATGGGTGTCTCAAAGGAATGAAGTGACTATATTTAGTGAGTCTGTCCACAATCATCAGAACTGCATTACTGTTTTCAGACATTGGTAGGCCTTCTACAAAATCCATAGAGAGATCCTGCCATGCTCCCTGAGGGATGGGAAGTGGCTGTAGTAAACCTCCAGGGTGTATGTTTTCATGCTTTGCTTGTTGACAGATTTGACATCGTCTAACAAAATTCTCTACATCCATTTCATCCCTTTTCAATGGAATAGTTGTTTAACTCTATAGTAGGTTGCTTTTGTTCCAGAGTGCCCCCCCAATGGCACTGGAGTGTAATGCAGCAATTACTTTTGTTTGTAGGGCTGAGTTGTCAGCTATCCACACCTTGTTGTTGTATCTGATAAGACCTTGAGAAAGAGAAAATCCATTTTCATCAGGGCTTTTAATTGCTAGTCTTGTCAGCATCTCCTGAGCTTGACCATCTGTAGGATATGAGTTCACCACTTCTTGAAGCCATAATGGTTTAACCTCAGAGACTGCTTGTAGTGCATGTAAATGTACCATTCTTGAGAGAGCATCAGTTGCACAGTTCTCCTTGCCTTTTCTGTAAACTACCTTGAACTAGAGCCCCATTAATCTGGTCATGGCCTAGAAATTCCTTTTCATAGATGGATAATTTCTGATGATCGGGTCCCAAAGCCTTGCTCATAAAAGTCACAGGTTGGTCTTTCTGCATCAATACAGCCCCAATACCTCCATCAGATGCATCAGTTTCTATGATAAATGTTGTGGCAAAACCAGGTATAGCTAGCACTAGTGTAGAGCTCAAGGCTTGTTTTAGTCTATCAAAAGCCTGGTGTGTCACAGTGGACCAACAAAATTGTTTCTTCTTGAGAAGTTGAGTGAGAGGCTTGGCCGGTAATCCATAATCCTTGACAGACTTTCTGTAGTAGCCTGTCAGACCCAAAAACCCTCTTAGCTCATTTACTAAAGTAGGAGTAGCCCAATGCCTCATTGCTTCAGTTTTTGCAGGGTCAGTTGCCACCCCTTTATCTGAAATAATATGGCCCAGGTATTCCATCTCATGTTTGGCAAATGAACACTTGCTTCTTTTCAGGTATAGCTGGTGGCTTCTTAACTTTTCAAACACTTGTCTCAAATGTTCAAGATGTGTCTCTAGTATAGGGATATAGATCAAGATGTCATCTAGAAATACTAGCACAAATTTTCTCAAGAATGGACTGAGGATATCATTCATCAAGCATTGGAAAGTGGCAGGGGCATTTGTCAGGCCAAAAGGCATCACCTTAAACTAATAGTGGTCATGGTGTGTCTTAAAAGTAGTCTTGTGTTCATCCCTAGGATGCATCCTAACTTGGTGATAACTTGACCTCATGTCTAGTTTTGTAAAGTACACTATTCCAACAAGCTCATCCAAGATTTCATCTATAATTGTCATAGGAAATCTACTCTTGATAGTAATGTCATTTAACTTTCTGTAATCTACACAAAATCGCTATGTGCCATCTTTCTTTTGTACTAATAAGACTCGAGATGCATAAGGACTAGTGCTAGGAGTGATATGACCAGCCAACAGTACGTAATTCCTTAACATGTCTCTCTATTCCATCTTTATGTAGTGGAGAGTATCTATAAGGTCTAGAATTAACTAGAATTGCATCAGGTAATGTAGGGATGGTATGGTCAAATAACCTGGGTGGAGGAAATTCTTTTGGTTCTTCAAATATGTCAACATATTCATTTACCACTTGTTGAATTTGTTCTTGTATTTCAGTATCTTCTGATGGTGGTAGCATATCCACCACTGGCCAAGCCCATATGTCATTTCCTGCTGCCCACTTGACCAAGGTGTCAGCTTGTATCTCATTCAATGAGAGGGGTGCTTGTTGGATGCCTTGCAGTTTCACTTGTATATTCCCAACACAGAACTCCATTGTTTTAGCCTCCTAGTCATGCAAAATTGGGCTATACTTCTTGAGCTAATCATACCCTAAGATACATTCATATGCTCCCAGCTCTATCACTTTCATGTCAGTGAAGAATGAGTGGCTCTGTATCCACAACTCCTGATTGGGAACATAGTGATCAGTGAGAAAAGTGTCACCATTAGCTACTTTGACCATCTGTGGTGTAGTTGGTATTGGTTGTATGCCCAATCTTTACAAGAATGCTGAATTGACAAATGTATGGGAACTGCCACTGTCTACCAACATCAACATCACTTTGTTGCAAACTAATGACCTCAGCTTTAAACATTCCCCAATGTCAGTACCAGCAATTGCATTGAGAGATAGTGAGCAAAAATCCTCTGCCATAGCATCCTCCACAGCTAATTCATTGAACACGTCCTTTGTTAACTTTGTATCCAGCTCATTAATCACCAGAGCATTTGCTTGGGCTTTGGGTCTTTTAGTACACTTTGCAGGATGTGTAGGGTCATAAGTCTCCCTGCAGTAGAAACAGAGGTTGTTAGCTCGACAAAAATCTCTTAACTGTCTTTCTCTAGGGTGCTGAGAGACAAAAGATTGTTTGGGAGTATCAGCCTTCTGCCCTGCACTTGTTAACTACTTAGTGGTGCTAAAGTTTCTTTGCACTTTTGCTCTACTTTTGTGTTGAATTCTTTGTTGTATCTTAGCTAACATTATTGCTCTTTCCATAGTAGTAGGTACTTGGCCTTGTACTTGATATCTGATTTCTAGTTTAAGCCCTTATATGAATTGAGAGATAAAAATATGTGTCCCCCATGCCTTGACCAGTCATCTCAATCTGATATTGTAAGGCTTCAAAGGTAGTCACATACTCTTCTACAGTCCCTTCTTGCCTGAGCTCCAAAATATCATCAATAGCATGTTTATATTCATACACTCCAAACTTCTGTTGCACAGCTGTCATGAACTAACTCCAATTGCCCAGTCCATGTTTCTGTTTGTGCATATGCATCCATTTTTTTAGCATTGCCATCCGTGTGTAGAGAAGTTGTTGTTGGCCACATGTTTGCAGGAGTATCCATCAGCATGAAGTAATCCTGGCATTTCTCCTTCCATATTCATGGGTTGGTGCCATCAAAATGTGGGAAAACATCTTTGGTGTAAAGCCTCTGTGATGGTCTTTGTCTCCCATTGTACTCTTGGGTGGGACAAGATTGCTCTTCTTGTGCCAGGCCCCACTCTTTGAAGGCATTCTTCTCTCATAGAAAGGATTCTCATTCTCGAGTTCAGAAAATGTAGGGCTAGGTGGTTCTTCCATCTCTCTTTCTTTCATGCGCAATTGGGCCACTGCATGACCTGTTTCTGCTATCTGCTTGGACAGTTTGTCTCGATCTTTGATCATTTGCTCCAGCACTTTCGTTGGACATGTCCATCTTGGCTTCCATCTTTTCATGTTTCTTGTTGATATTGTCCACTCTGTTAAACAATAAATCCACTGTGTCTATCATTTTCTCCCACCTTGATGGTTCCTCCTTACTGTGAGTTTCCCTCCTTCCTTCCTCCTTGCTGAAATTTTTTCCCATTCATCTTCATCCCACTTCTGTTTATCAGCCATTGCTGATAGCAGTAGTTGTGTTTGCGCCGAAGGTTTTGGAGGAGTCGTGGTGTCCACTACTCCCACCACTCAATCACCAACGGGTTTCCAAATTAACTCACCAATCCACCCAGGCAAGACAGCTCGGGAACGAAATCCCTTACCAGTTCGCTTGCCTTGGACAATCACCGCCGCCTGAGATCAAGGATCGATCAAGGGATTTTACGCACAGACTTGCTGCACAACCCAGATCGAGATTGATCTCTCGCCTTCGCCTCCACTACCAGATTCATGTAGGCTCCCGGAATTTTACACCTAGACAATCGCCAGGCAACCCTCGCCGCGATGAACCCGTAGTCAATTCGTCGAACACCTTGTGCTCGCTCGTCAGATCAACATAGTCTTTGGTTGAATTCGACAGCTCTATGCGATTCCGCCCGCAAATCAGATCGAGGTAGTGTAGGACTAACAGGAAACCAATCCGTGGTCGGTGTAACACGACACACGAATCGATCTCGACCAGCCTACCCTGTTTTCGATTCTGACCGATGAAGTGCGCGGAACGGCAGCAGCAGCGCGCCGAGGAGATTCTGTCTCTCATACCAACTGTAATGACCCTTGGCCGCCAGCGACCAACGGCGACGTGAGACACACAGGTAGCACACAGAGGATACGGCGGCGGGCGACGAACCCTAACCGCGAGGTCTCAATTTCAGTTCTTTGTAACAGAGTAGCAAACATTCATGTCTCTCTCCTCACGAGCTCTCCTTTTTAACTATTACAAGTCGGCCTTGGGCCCACTCGTCAGCGACACACGCAGTTAGACCATCCGCACTGCTATTGCTCTATAAGTTTGCTCTAAAAGGAATATTCTAGCCACGTCAGCATGAATCGTTACTCTACATCAACTTCTTCTGCACTCCTATTACTCTATATATCTACTCTATTCCCAATAATCATATATTTTATTCATCCATCTCCAACTACCATCTCCAATTAAAAATACATTTGTTATCTCTATAGGGACTAAAACGTGTGGAATTATAAGTTTTAGGGATTAAAATGTGAGAAAATATAAGTTACAGGGACTAGAATGTGAGGACATATACCTTTTAGGGACTAGAGTATAATTAATAGAAAAGGAAAGGGGCAAAATGAAAAAAAAACTAAACCTTATCTTCTCTTCTCTGGATTCTCCCGCACCTTCCCTTCCCCGTTTCTCTCCATCTCCAGCTCCAGCGGCGGCCCAGGCGACGCCTCCCACCCCACGCCGCGCCTCCTTCCCCAGCGGCGCCTCCCTCTCCTTCGGCTCCTGCGGCGCCTCCCTCTCCTTCGGCTCCTGGCCCACGTCGCCGGTCTCCTTCGGTCTCTCCATCTCCGATCCCCGGCGGCCGGGCGCAAGTGGGAGGAGAGGAGGCCCGCGGACAGGCTTCGCGGCAGCAGCTGCGGCGCCGTCGTTCCTCTCCTCTCTGCCTGTCGGTTCCCGGCGGCGGTTCCTCTCTGCTGGTTCCCGGCGGCGGTTCCTCTCTGCCTTCTCTGCGCCTCTGCGGCGGTTGGTTCCCGGCGGCGGCACTGTTCCTCTCCTATGTGCCTGTCACTCCTTCCGTCCGCGCGCGCGAGGAGAGGGGGCAGTTGCTGCTGGCGGCTGTGGCGTAACGCTGGCGTTACGTCAGATTCACCGTGAATCTGACATTACGCTCTCGTAGAGCAACCTATGCCGTAGTGCGGTGCAGCGATTTTTTACGGTATCCGGCTTTACCGCAACGTTTGCCGCTCCCCAGTGCAGATGGTCTTACAACTCAAAAAACGTATTACTCCATTCCCAAAGACGTATTACTCCATTCCCGCTTTGCCTACAGTAGAAGCCGCTTCTTCAACAGGCTTCACACATTCGTGACATCGCCGCCGGCGTTCCTCCAGCTCTCCGGCGCCCCCAGCTTCGCAGCCGGACCAGGCGCTCGCTTCCCCTAGCTCCGCGCGGCCTACTGCGGGCAGCAAGGCTGCAACCGCTGCCGCTGCCGCCGCCTCCGCCGCCGCCGCCGCTCTCAGATGTCGCCGCCGCAGTCACCCCCACTTCCTTATGCCCTCCCCCTCCCGTCCCATTGCCCGCCTCCTCCACCTACGCCGTCTGTCAATCTCCCCACGAGATCACCTCCTCCTCCGTTTCGCCGCCCTCGCGAAGGAGCTCTCCGAACAGCCCCCGCCCCCGCCCCCGCCTCTTCCGTCGCGGCCGCGGTCGCCACACCCGTACGAATACAACCGCCTCATGTCCGCGGACGCTGCTTCCGGCGACCGAGACGGCCCAGGCGCCGGCGCCGAGCGCGCCCTCCACCTGCTCGACGAAATGCGGAGGCTCCTCGGGCGCCGCCCCGACACCGCGTGCTTCACCACGGCCGCCGCGGCGCTCTCGTCGGCGTCCTACCCTGGCGCCGCCCTCGCCGTGCTCAAAGCCATGGCCGCGGACGGCGTTGCACCCGACGCCGCCGCGTGCACGGTGCTCGTGGGGGTGTACGCCTGCCGCCTGTGGTGGTTCGACGCAGCATACGAAGTCGTGCGGTGGATGGCAGCGAACGGTGTGGCCCCGGACGTGGTCACCTACTCGACGCTGATCTCTGGGCTGTGTAGTGCTGGCCGGGTGGCTGAGGCGCTGGGCGTGCTTGACTTGATGCTGGAGGAAGGTTGTCAACCCAATGCTCACACGTACACTCCCATCATGCACGCCTACTGCGTGAGTGGAATGATACATGAGGCCAAGGAGCTCTTGGAAATTATGATTGCAGCAGGATTTGTGCCAAGCACAGCCACTTACAATGTCTTGGTTCAAGCTTTGTGCAAGGCTGGCGCTTTCAAAGAAGTAAATGCGCTTCTTGAGGAGAGCAGTGCGAAAGGGTGGGTGCCTGATACAATCACATACAGTACCTACATGGATGGGCTATGCAAATCCGGCAGATTAGATAAGAGCTTTGCTTTGGTGGATAAGATGCTGTCAGAGGGGTTGCGTCCTAATGAGATTACTCTGAATATCCTTCTTGATGGGGTTTGCCGCAGGTCAACTGCTTGGGCTGCAAAGTGCCTCTTGGAGTGTAGTGCAGAAATTGGATGGCATGTTATAACACAGTGATGAGGAGGCTTTGTGATGATCGGAGATGGTTGGCTGTTATCAAGCTTTTTGTCGACATGGTCAAAAAAGGCATGGCTCCCAATAGCTGGACTTTCAGCATTGTGGTCCACAGTCTCTGTAAACTTGGGAAGCTTCGTGAAGTACTTTGCTTGCTTGGAAGTGAGGATTTTGTCGCTGATGTTGTGGCATACAATACTTTGATCCATCATCTCAGTTTATTGGGGGAAGCTTATGAGGCCTACCTTGTTGTTCCTGAGATGATTAAGAAAGGCGTTACTCCAAATGACATCACTGACAGTCTTGTGGTTGATTGTCTCTGTAGAGACTAGAGAGGGGAAGTTCTTGGTTGCACTTAGTTATTTAAAACGATCACTAGAAGATGGTCTCTCTAGATCTGCAGTATCTAGTATTATGTGAGGTCTCATTGCTGGTGGTAAGCTCTATGAATTGCATACACTAATAGGATGGATGCTTGGACAAGGTTTCATATTAGATGTATATATGTATCAGGAATTAATAATTGCTTTTTGTAAGAAAGGGCACTGTCGAGATACTGAAATGTACAAAGTGAGTCACACAATGGAAAGAATGCTTAGACTGACATGACTTTTGTCCAAAAATTAACTTGAAAGAAAGTTTCAGTCTGAAGCTGCTGTCCTTTGCACAATTCCTGTAGTATAGCCTTTTCAGGACCCTTTCTTGATTCTGTCTGTTTGCATGCTCTGATCTATCCTCCCTGAGCCTGGACACGACTTATACTGTTCCTTATCTTGTGCTTATTATTGTAGAGGAACATCACCAGGGCTATTAAGAGGGCAGAAGTTGAAGCAACTCCTGTGACCAGAAAGAGTCCTGAAAAGCTTTTGAAGTTTAGACTGCTTGGGCTGCCAATGGCACCCTCATTTTGACAGGCATGTTGAGCTCCGATCCATTTCTTTTCTATCTGAATGATAGTGTCTCCTTCTGTTATGCTGAGAATTGTCCTGGAAAAGTCAATGACCATAGGGGATCTCTTGGGGAATGCCTAGTCAACAATTTAAATACATTCAGTAATATACAAATTGATTAAGTAATGGATCTTTCTTAAAAAAGACAAATGGCTAGCATTATAGGATTCTCCATGAAGCTCAAAAAAAAAAGTTAAGATTAATGAATTGCATGGTAGTTGCAAATACATGTTTGTGGTTAGAATGATTCTCTTATCATTTACGATTTTAGTTTCAAATTTTATTGACATTATAAAAGAAAAAATATGTGGTATCTTCTATCTTTTCTTTTAAAGAGTGTATCAGTGGCTCTTGTTTATCTTTTTGTTTCCCCTTGTCCTAATTGAATTAGGATATGATTCTTTTTTTATGTTTGAACATTTTTTACTGCATATACGCATATTATATTATACATATATTAGAAGTTAGAACCTTCATGCCACTATTCAGTTTGCAATAGCAAAAGATGTGAGATAATAGCAAATAACTGCTAGTCAAAAGCACTTGTAACTCACAACATTGTCCAATGGTATCCGACAACCAACGAATCTCCTTTCGACGCATGGTGGGAAAGGGTAGCAGCAGCACTTTCTGGAGATGTGCATAAAGGGCTAAACTCGCTTATTATTCTTGGCGCTTTGTGTATTTGGAAGCATAGGAATAACTGTGTTTTTTATGGGGCTTCCCCAAGTGTTGTCAGCATTCTAAGCATGGCTAGAGATGAGGCTCAGTTGTGGACCCTGGCAGGTGCCAAAGGTCTTGCCTCTCTCTCTGTTAGGGATGTTGGTTAGGGTGTTTCTGTCCCGGGTCTGGGGTTGTTCCTTCCTTGTAGTTTGTGTGTGTGTGTGTTGGGGGGGGGGGGGGTCTTTCTGTATGACTCCAACTTTCTTCTATTAATACAATGAATACGCAGTTCTCCTGCGTATTCAAGAAAAAAAAAATGGTATCTGTTACCTTAAGCTTCCTGTGATAAGAAAAAGTTTCTTACAAGTGACCACATGACTTACAGTAGTTACATAATATCTTTTGTGATAAATGATACTGCAGAAGATTCATCCTGGCCTGACTTGTTGAGTGGACCTTTTTGTTGTTATCTTGGGTGTTAGGCTCTTCGCGATGGACATTATGTCCCGCAGCTTAGTTTAAATTGCTATTTCCATATGTGTTCTCTTTTTTATTGAGTATTGTTTCAAGGGTTCTCCATTATTTACTTGATCCTGAGAAGCTCTTAAATTTCAAGATACCTTCTTCCTACAGTCTATTAATAATTTAGAGGGCATATTTTGCACAAAATATATCTGATGTAGTTAACTTACAAAGCCAAAGCCTTCGGACTTGTAGATTGGTCCAACCATTGTGTAACCTTTGCGATGCTTTGCAAGAAATATTTTGATGTATGGAACTTCATGTACAACAGCAGCTATACCACCCATTTTGCTCCCTTTAGAGAGTGCATCAGCAAAATCATCTGAAGTTTCATATGCTCTGATCTTTCTTCTGTCAAAGCCAAGTTCTTCTAATAGATCTCCCACATAAGAACCGTTGTGATACCCTACATATTCACCTTTTTTAATGAGTTCATGAACATCAGTTTCTGTGGGTTGAAGCTGTTGCACAGTGAGAATCGATGATAGATTGGCCGTATAACTTGATGTAATCACGAGAAGTACAAAGACCCATACAATGACAACCAATCTAGACAAAATACTGTCCACCCTCTCCCCTGCAAAATGGTGGAATCAAATATGAATTACTCTAAGCATGATGGTATTGTTCATGTGCATTCTAAATGATATCTGTTCAAACATCAGTGAAAATGGATTCTGTGATAATACACTGCAGCATGAGAATAGGTTACTTATTTTTCAGTTCCTGCTTATGATAATTTTATTTAGTAATATAAACGATAGGTTTATGTCTTCCAAAAAAAGTAATTACTAGATGTGCAAAATTGCAATTTGTCATATTGAAAGAAAAAATTCCAATAACATCACTCACTATCTGCAAAGAAGGAGAAATATATTGCTATCCCAAGCTGGCGAAAAATCGAACCAGTCAGTTCAGCATTATTGATTCGTCTCTCCAGTAGCCAGATGACAATCCCTGTGTAAATGAAGAATGCAATGCTTCCGAGCCACAAGTCAGTAGTTAATGGCTTCAGGAAAACCCATGCATTCTTATTGGAGTCTTCCTTAACTGGCACAATCATTGCTACACCAGATTCAGTGTAAGGTAGGGTGAAGTCCGCATAGGAAGTTCTATTGTACCTGATGGTTATATCTCCTATTGCTGCATCATATACCTGCAAGTATGACCTTTGCATTATATAAGTACGAGTCCAATTATTTACTTTATTTAATGGATGATGAATATGTAATCCGTTAAGCGCTGCACATATTTGACAATTATGAGTGCTTGTGGATAAAGAAAACAGATAATAGAAATAGTTACAATGGGGATTTCTATGATGTGCCAGAGATGAATAGTTATGGTTTGGGAAAACGTCTACTCAATCTTGCTTTAACTTGTTGGTTCATAGAATTAATAATGCTCCTTGATCTTACTGACAAAATAAGGATAGCAATTCCTTACCCCGAGATGAACTTGGTAGACAAAATCATTATAGCTCCTAGAGTCTGCATTATCTAATGCTACATATTCATAAGGTACTGCATATGGTAGTCTCTTTAGCACCTCTTCAAATACATCAATGGCATATCCAGTAGCAGTTGTTGCATTGGTGATAGGATCTCTTTCCACCTTCATAAACTCAGGATACCCACTTGTTCGTACACCTACACGGAGCTTCTTTCGGTTAGTAGGTATTTGCCACCCTTTAGGCACCACATATACTTCTCCTGGCCAAATCACTGGATTAAGATCAGGCATTGAGTCTACATTCGTTGTTTTTGATACATTTTGATCTAGTTGCCTGGTGATCCCATGCTTTGCTGTCCAAAAGCCTACCTCTTGTGAACCTTGTCCAACCACATTAATTATCTGAAATATGGAAGGTTGCAGCTGCCTATCTTGAAGGTCAAAATCACCACTTAGGCCTTTGAACTTAATATGTAAGATTTCATCTAGGAGTTTTGGACCAACTGTGGACGTACCCATAGTTCCAAAACACGTTGAATTTTTTCTGTGTCGCTGCTTGTGAGATATGTCATCTACAATGCTAACCTTCTCTGCTGCTTGTGCCAAGGCCCAGATGGTATCATAACCCCAGAGTCCGAAAGTGCCTAGCTGAGATGGCGAATCATTTGGGTAGTCTTGTTTGAACCTCTTATTCCATCTTGCCGTGAAATCATCAAGTTCCTTTGATTTAGGCACATAGAATTTCACTCCCAGTGCACCATTCATTGCATCAAGAATTGAAGGGTTGAGTGAGTTGATGATATTTGCAATCCCATCTGTCACAATCCATGCATACAGTTCACCTATCATTCCTAACTTCTTGGCCTTTGTGAAGAGAGTAGAGGCAATACTGGATGACATGTGCACAATGTAGACCCTTGTTTGCATTGTCATTAGCTTGTAGAGTTCTTGTTCAAGTTGGTCACTGCTTGCTGATACAGGGATTGCGCTACGATAAGGTATGGAAGCTCCAAACTCTTGGAGGGCGTCAACCAAGTATGGTATGATGCCCCTACCATAGTCCGTATCTTCATAGATTGGTATCACTTCTCTCCAACCATAGCCCTTAATGAGAGCAGCAATGCAATTCACTTGAGCTACATCACTTAGTGTTGCACGCAAAAAGTAAGGAACAGAGCCAGATGACAAAGTGGGACTAGTTGCAGTAAAGGAGATAACCGGGACTTGACTCTTATTCCCAAGATCAGAGACAAAAGTAGCCTCTGAAGATTTTTGTGGACCAATAATGGCTCTGACATTGTAATTCTCCAGCAGGTCAACAGCTGTGTAATGAATAAGGGCAAAAAAAAATACTTGATGAGATGTTTGTATAGATTCCAGTTGCTGTTAAGAACTTAGGATATTTAGTGCAAGTAGACATAATGCAATGACATGTGCTATCTAGTCATTTCTGTGGATAGTGGGGGATTTAGAATTTCGGACTTGAACACAGCAAGAACTAGTGAGCTTGGTTTAGAGCAGCTATATTGTTTTTAATGAATTTGACTTTTCAGTATGTGTTTTTATTTTTGTAAACCTTTACCAAAACAGTGAAACATGCTCCTTTGAACGGTTTAGGATGCACTGATTTGACCTCACTATGATGCACACACCCAAACACAACTTTCATTTTATTTCTTTAGTTTTATTCAGTAAAATCTAATGACAATTTCACATGGCATTAAATGTACCTTGGGATGCAGCTTAGACACTGTTTGCATTGGAATCTCTGACGTGAAGAATCATCTTTGTTGTATAGTTCCTGTGGACCACACAGAAATCTTCCATGGCCATCAAAATGCTGGTGCGTGCCATCTTGCCCACCAATGACTGCAGGTTGAGGATCACTCCAACATTGAGTGTTGCTGCTCCACTCACAGTAGCTCTATGTGCCAAAATGAGGTTCACGAGTGTTATGGCCAGTTGACTGGGCCAAGGCCCACGGATACTGTAGCGTGAACAGTACCCGCGAGTAGAGATAAGTATTAGTTGGTTTGTTAGGATAAGGATAGAGATAAGATTAGATGGATTTGGTTAGGATATTTACTTAAGGGTCAAGTCAGGGATCTCTATAAAAGGAGACCCTATTGTATCAGTTGAGGCAAGCAAGAAGAACCCTAAAAGTAGTCAGAGCCTCCTAGGGAGGGCGAC
This sequence comes from Cenchrus fungigraminus, assembly GCA_036936925.1. Lineage (NCBI taxonomy): Eukaryota > Viridiplantae > Streptophyta > Magnoliopsida > Poales > Poaceae > Cenchrus > Cenchrus fungigraminus. The sequence goes on along the minus strand of CM072780.1, from coordinate 36,139,806 downwards.
GAATAGGTTCTTCGGGCTTATCTGTAGTCTGTCCATATCATTTGGTATTCAGAGCCTTAGATCTTGCGACCGCATCTGCTTTCGCTGTCGCCGCCACAAATCCCACCCAAATCCCACCCCTAATCCAATTCAGCCACCATGGGATTCTCTATATTCCAGATCCCAGCCTTTGACGGGAGTTCTGATCCATTGCAGTGGTTGAAACATTGCGATCAGTGCTTCGATGCCGGGCAAATAATGGAGAGTATGAAGGTTTTTGTTGTTTCCTTCAGGATGGAAGGTGCTGCCAGCCAATGGTACTCACGGCTGGAGAAGGACCATGGCACACCGTCCTGGTCGGATTTCGTGGACGGCATCACCAAGCGCTTCCCGACGCCCGCTCGTGCGCTATCCGCGACAACCGTCCCCGCAGCGCTCGTTCCGGCGACGGCCGTCCCCGCTGCTGCAACTCCACCTCCGGCGACACCGGCTACAGCCGTTTCGGTGGTCGCGACAGCATCCCCTGCACCGAATCCGGCGGCGGTTCTAGCACCCCCGGCGGCGCCACCTCTGGCCTCTTCCTCCTCGTCGGTCGTCCCTGCGCCGAATCCAACATCCTCAACAACGGCGAACCCGACGGCCGCTACCGTCCCCCGTGCGGTCACGACGTCAGCAGCTGCGCCGCACGCAACCTCGGCGTCTCCTGCCGTGCCACGCGCGGCCCCTTTCTTCGCGGCGCTCGCACCAGCATTGGCGGCGCCGGCAACGACACCATCTTCGTGCCCTCGGCGTCAGCCTATGCGCTGCACGCAGCCGTGGCGCGCGCGTCCGCGACGCCCGATCTCCAGCGCCTTCCGTTCATTTGCCCCGATCCACAACTCGGGCGGCGAGGCCTCGGATTTCCGAGACGGCAGGCGCGACGGCAACAGCAGAAACCCTAGAGGCGCAAGCAAGGCCGCGCGTGCTGACCAGGCGCCCTCGGGCCAGTGGCCTTCTGTTTCCCACTCGTGGGCTGGGTCCATTCTGTGGCCTAGTTTGCGGCCTTCCACGGTGGCCCAGCAACCTTTTCGGGCCCTAAAGATGTTGCTCCTCGAGTTGGATCTACAATCTTGTCCTCCTCGCGGGTCTGCCCGAGCACCCGACCAGATCGACGCCGCCGCCACCGCCGTTTCTGCGCCACCCACGGCCCCTTCCTCGGCGGTGCCCGACCCGACGTCTCCTGCCGTGCCACGCGCGGCCCCGCTCTCCTCGGCGCTCGTGCTGGCGGCGCTCGCTTCCGTGGCTGCACCTCCGTCGCCCCTAGAGCCTCTGCCTCGCGTGGCCCCGTCCTCCCCGACGGCCATCCCCGCGCCAGGCTGGGCCCTGTCCACTGCCGGCCTCTTGGCCGCTCCGCACGCGACGCCGGCGCGGCCGATGCTGTTGGTCTGCCGTCCATACACCCATGGGCGCGGCGTCCGGGTTCTTCGTCAGCATCCATCACGACCTCGTCTCCGGCGTTTGGCGAGCCTAGGGAGGCCCCGACCCCGTCCGCCACGTTCCCGGCGGCCGCAAAGCTGCGCGCGGTCCCGCCTTCGACCTCTGCGCTCGCGCCCGTCTGAGCTCTGGAGTCCGCCACACCACGTGCAGCCCCATCTTCAGCTTCCGTGCCCGTGGCGCACTTGCGCGTGGCCCTGCACGTGCCAGGCGCGGCCTCATTTCCGCCTGCAGGTTCTGCTCGCTGCTGCAGGCGGTCCTCTCTTCAGCACGCAGGGAGTCCGTGATTCCGGCGACTTCCTCGGCTGTTGGCAACACCTCGCGCGGTTCCGTCCGTGCCCGCGGAATACCTTGCTGGCGCTGCGGACCGCCCTTCTTCGGCGGCGCTCCTCCACCTCCATGTCGAGCGACATCTACGGTTCCTTTGTTCCGGCCCTCAATTCAGGCGGCCAGCCACATAAAGCAAGCACCGGCGGCCAAGGCGCATCTGCTGCAGATGGGCTGCCATTCCTCGGGCTAGGGAGGAAGCGTCTTCGTTATCAACTCGCGTTTCCAGGTCACAGCGTTGGTGGCCTTCCAGCTCGAGGACGAGCTGTCTTCGAGGGGGGTGAAGTGTTTCAGCATCTTCGTCATCAACCAGCGCCTGGACTCGCCACACGCGGATCCGTCTGCGTCTACCATGCGGCTCTGCCTGCGCCCGCGGACCACCCTGCAGGCGCCACCTCCTCGTTGCCTGCGACTTCTGCTTTTCAGGCAACGACTCCATTTGCGGCACTGCTTGCTGCGGTTCACCTCTCTGTTCTGGCAACTGTGACAACCCGTCCAGGAAAATACCGTACTATCGCCTAAACCAATCCACTTTGGCCATTAAGCGACAGTAAAGTATCATCCCGTCGTTAGTTGCCGGGTTAACGCCCGGTAAATCACTTGGAATTCACACAGAGGATCGAACATATGCATTAAAACTCACGCGAAGGCGAGTCCAGAGTACAACACGAATTAAATCCAAATTATTACAAACCGTTGTTCATGACATGAAGTAAAGGTTCAGAGTTTGGAAACAGCAGAAATAAATAAACTAGCGCCACGGTAAACATCACAGGAGGCCATCCGTGATGCCATCACATGTCGTCATCCACCCATCCCTGCTCCCAGCCGGGTGGAATCTCACCAGATCAAACAACACCTGCAACAATATTTTTAAAGCAAGGCTGAGTATACTAATACTCAGCAAGACTTAACCGTCGGGTGATAACTACATCACCAAACTCTAGACATGAGAGGCTTTTTGGCCGGTGGAGTTCTTTTGCGGAAAAGCCACAAAGAGTATGTCCTTACTTTCAATATTTTAGCACAAGTTCTAGTTGATTACTGTTTCTAAGTGTGCCAACTAATTCAATCAAGAATTGTACAAACAATTACTTCAAGCAGTAAACTTCATCAAATTCCATCATTAAGGGATATCATAGCCAGTTGATTAAGCAGTCTCAGATAACGGTGAGAGGCCGACAATCGATTGATTTAAGCCTTGCAAGGTAAACCTAAACACACGGTAGGGTGCCCCCGCGAGGACAACCATCCAGGCGGTTCCCAAAAATCCTCGGGTTGGGATCAAAGACTACAGTCCTGGGTACAAGGTTAGTTGGCATACCCCGCGAGGCACCCAACATCACACGAGTACCCCCCTTCCCCGGTAGCTAGCCGGGGAGGTGATCACTCAAGATTAGTAATAGTAAGTTCCCGCACCGTCTCATTAAGGTACTAGGCTTACCGGTCCCATTCCCGACAAGTGCTTAGTACATTCAAAAGCTTAGCCCACGAAAGCCACTGGACCGGAGCCCAAATCCCATGCTCTTACCACATGAGCAATCCATTTATAAAGATCTTATGATTCTAACATAAGAACCTATTCTCGCGAGTGACGAACATCACTCGACTTGTACCGGTCCTATAGCATAGCAGCTATCGACCTAGCATACTAGTGATAGAGCATAGGTACCTAGGGATCATGCAACTAGGGTTTCAATTCAATTCCTGAAACGTAAATGCGCAATCATATCAAACATAATTGCGAAATTTTAAAAAAAACAGGGTTAATGATCCGGGGCTTGCCTTCGCTGGCAAGATTGGCCTTGGGCCCTTCTGGACCTTGGTCCAGGTCTTGAGCTACGTCCACGTACTGCAGCTCTTCGTCAGCATCTCCGTCTCCTCCTTCCGGCACGAGCGTATAACTACCGTCAGGAAGATCTACACGAGGATGCAAATGCAAGATTCAATTGATGATTTTTAATTTAATTGATTACAAACAACAAATGACAACCATGGGGTGCATGGTTGACCACATTCACCTAGATAAACATCCATTTGGTAAATTATTTCTATTAAAGTAACAACACATGGTGTTTTATTATTTATTCCTTTTAATAGGGACTGTGTACACATTTATGCACATTAATTAAATTACATCACAAAACAGCAAGGAGGTGGTCACAACCTTCTTAGAAAGATCAACATCACATGCAAAGGGTCATTAGCTATGGAGTTGATGATTTTCTCATTTAAAATTACTATTAAGCTTTAATTGCCTCTATTGCTTTTATTCATAAAATAAATTCATAAAATTCAGTGGGAGGGTGTATTAAGCACTAAACATCTATACCAAGCCACTGAACACACATGTACACTTAGGGGAGCTAAGAAATTAAATATACTGAAAAGAACAAAAGCTAGCTACCAAAACAAAGGAAATGCATACAAAAATAAATACACATAAAAAAGATTCCAACTTTCTCACACATGGTCTCTGGTCCAAAACTAACCTAGGAATGCAACATATACACCTAGACCTACTATAGGTCTTGAGTTATGCAATTACAAAGAAAAACAATCATATTTCAAGAATAGATATTTCTGACAATTATAAAATTGTGATTAATTCACCAGAGGTGCATTTTGGCATAAAAAGACAACATGCAGAAGTTGGGAACAAAAATCTAATTATTTTTAGCTACAAAAATCATTTGGACAGATTCTGCATAAATGGAAAACAATTCATATAAAAAGATTTACAGTACAACTTTGTGCAATTTTTGGTACAGAATCTCGGCATAACATAACACACAACATATCCAAAATTCAGCTATAGATCACAAGTGGATTTGGAGATACAACAGATCTAGGTTTTTCAGTTCTCTATTTTTCATGCAGAAATTATCAGGAAAAATCATGGACAGGCTTTACAAAAGTTGTAGGATTTTTCACCAGGAATCCAACAAAATTGAGTTTGCATTTTTCTAAATTTTCTACAATTTCCTATGCATTTTACAAGTTTCAGCCAAACATCAACACTATTTAAGAAACTGATTTGCAACGAAGTCCCTAGAGGTTTTGATTCCTTACAGAAGCACCCTTGGTTTGCGGCTTGGCCCTCGGAAAGATTCGGGGTCTTGCAATTGGGTCCCTGGGGGTGAGGGCGGCGCGGCCGGCCGGAATTCCGGCGAACCGGCGGCGCTCTCGGCCGGGGAAGGTGCGGAGCTCGACCAGGTGCTCACCTAGGGCTCGGTGGTGGCCGGAGTTGGGGCGGGGAAGTCGCCGGCGAGGGGGCTCGGCGGTGCAGGAGCTTGGCGGCCGCTGGGGCTCGGCTCCGGCGAACAGGAGGGCACGGCCTGGACAACAAGCGAGCGGGGAGGCTTGAGGAGGTCCTGGGAGAGGTATTGGAGGCGTTTGCCGGCGATGGAAATTAATGGAGGGCGGAGCTCGCCGAGCGGCATCAATGGAGGACGGCGGCGGCGTGCTCACCCGCGAGGAGAAAGGGCGGCTCCTTAAATAGGCAAGCGCGCGGGGAGAGGGGGACGTTGCCTTCGCCGCGAAGGATGCCCCGGCGTCAATGCAGTGGTACGGTTGCCGTACCTCGGCAGGCGCGCGCGTGGCAGGCAGGGCACCGGGCGGACCGGCGGGCTTGGCGGTGCGGCCGACCGGCGAGGGAGAGCGTGGCACGTGGCAGGAGAAGACGTCACGCGGGCGCGGCGCACGGACCGACGGTCGCGGGCCCGCCTCGGCATGCGTACGGCGGCGTACGACGGTATGGCGGCGGAGCGGCGCGGCGCACGCGGCGCGCGCGGGCGCGCTGGAGCGCGGCGGCGCGTTCCCGCCGTGGGGCTATTCCGGGTAGCAACGTTTGACAGCGAAAAACTTTGAAAACTTGAACTAAGGTGACCCAAGGTGATTACACCAAAGTTGTAGATCTCACTACCCCCTACAACTTTTACAAAGGCTCAAAGGTGTTTTTCCCAACGGATTTTGCAGAAACAGCTTGCCAACTTGGGGTTTTTCTGGGCGCCGGTGAACAGGAGCTGCTGCAGTTTACCAAGTTTTCCCACCTTTTCCACTCAAAATTGGAAATGCCATCCAACATGAAAGTTGTGTCCCTCGAGAAACTGGACAACTTTTATATTGGGAGATTTTGAAGTGTTTAGGGGAAATTTGGAGAACGCGGCAAAAGTTCCGAAAGACGTTCAAAGACATCAGGGTTTAAGTGGGGTTTGACCGTGCCTTTGACCAAGGGTTGACCACAAGTGTGTGTTGACTTGATCAAGAGGGTCATTAGGGATTGTTGGCGAGGTTTTCGAGGTGATGACCCAGGTTGACCTAGGTTTGACCAATGTCAGCAGGTTTGACTCAGCTGAAACGGTCATTAGCGTTAATGACGCTAATTAAAAACCTGGGGCGTCACAGCCTACCCCCCTTAAGAAGAATCTCGTCCCGAGATTCGAAAGTACAAGACAAAGTGGGGAGGTGGTTCTCGGATAGAGAGATTACCCATAGAGTTAAGCTGGTCCGGCTTCCCTTGAAAGATCGACTTCCTGCCGTGATCACCTTCAGCTGCTCCGGGGTTCTGATTCCGCTGCTGGGGTTTGGGCTGCATAGGGTTCGGGCACTTACTTATGTAATGCCCGGGTTGTCTACAATTGTAGCAAAGGCGGGGCGGAAGTTCCTTGGGCTTGGAAACTTGTTGCTGATCTTTCTTGACGATACGAAGCTTCTTTCCCTTTCGCTTTCCTAATATCTCGGCTTGAGAGCGAGTTTCACCTTCGATGAGCTGGCCGATCTTGTCGGTGTTGCAACTTCGTTTGCTCTTACGCGGATGAGTTTCCTTATAGGTAATTTCCCACTCACTTACATCTATCTCAGATAATACTCGCTTGTTACTCCGACTTTTTCTCTCTCCCTTTCCAAGGTCCATTGGTAGTTGGGAGGGAGGTAATATAGAGTCGGAGGTATGGAGCTGACCTTGATTCGCATGATCCTCCAACAAATTGAATAAGCGGGCCTGCTCAACCAGGGATGCAGATAATGACTGAGAGAGACTGTCTGCCAAACTAGTTTGAGATAGTCCTCTATAACGACCTTGGATGATATCGCACACTATCTGACTTAGCACTGAATTTTGCCCTTCCAACATATGAATTGCACCGACAATGGTATTCATCTCAGTCTGGGTAGGTACTTCAGGTGAGCAAGGCTCGAAGGATCGAGGCTTCTGTTGCATCGGTTGCATCTGTTGTAGTTGCTGGGCCATCTGCTGCTGTGCTTGCAGAATCTGGCACAACACTTCGGTTTGCGTTGCCACGAATGCCTCTGTCAGTGTCGTGGGCGGTGGCAGCGGTAGGTCACCACTACCCAATGCACCAAAACCATTGGGGGTACTGCGTGTCGGTCCGACCATCTGAAAGTTGAGTTTTCATTAAACACACATTCGTAAGCTTGCTCATAAAATTAACAAGTAGATCATGCATGATGAAAACTCATTCATGGTAGGCGTTGCGAAATCGGATAGAGATAAGTATTAGTTGGTTTGTTAGGATAAGGATAGAGATAAGATTAGATGGATTTGGTTAGGATATTTACTTAAGGGTCAAGTCAGGGATCTCTATAAAAGGAGACCCTATTGTATCAGTTGAGGCAAGCAAGAAAAACCCTAAAAGTAGTCAGAGCCTCCTAGGGAGGGCGACGAATAGGTTCTTCGGACTTATCTGTAGTCAGTCCATAACAACGAGCAACAAGAAGGTGATTCTAACTACTATCTCCATCCCTTTGAGCTTTGTGAGTTTTAGAGAATGTGAGCTGCCAACGCAGTATTATATGGAAAGTCTGATGTGGATCTTTTTTCTTTGACTTAGTCCACCTTAAGTTCTGTAATCTCTGTATTTTAAAATTATTAAACTTCCATTATTTATAGTTTTTTTCCTTTTGAAAGCTGCTGACATTCTGTTTATAGATATATAAACTTCAAAGTATCTGATTGCCTTCATTCTGAAGTTGATGACTGTAGAAATTCGATGAAATTGCCAGTGACTACACTAAATCCAAGAATGATGTAGACAACTGTAAGCTCTGAAATAAAATCTCAAACTACCACCATGTCTTTAATTTTCCTTGAAAAAGCAACTAATGTTCTGTTTAAAAATATAGAATCCAGTGTGTCTGAATACCTGCCTGGTGAAGTTGATAGCTGCGGAAGTTCAAGGAAATTCCCGTTGATAACCAAGAATGATATGGACATGTTCCTTGGCCAAGCAGAAGTCTGATCGTTACGTGATGGAACCGCAAGAAAAAAGTCAAGAGGAACTCGCAGTTGGCACCCCTGCCGCTTGAAGCATAATATTGTTGACAATGAGCACAAGTCATTAAGTCAATGGGGCTTTCTTGTGAGTACGAACTGACGAGTGAACCTCGAGGGAATTAGATAATCTGATCGCTGATTGTTGAAGTTTGGATGGTTTATTCATTGATTTATGCATCCGGTGGTACTTTCTGGTGGTCGCACTTGTCAGAGGAAATCAGAACAGTGATCAACAGCTTTGCAATTCGTTTGACTTTGACTTCATCACCGTGTGCATACGTGTTCAAATGTTGCTGCTATTGTTTGAACTAAGATGCTAGGACAACTTGGACGTTCAATTTACAGAAAGAAATGACCTCTGGTTGGTGGTTACAATAGCTCAAACAGTAAAGAGTGGGGCTTTTGAACCGTACTGAACGGCTCAGGAGAGCTACTAGGGGATTGAGTGACTAGTAGAGTGAATAGATTGCAATTGAACTCAATACACTGGGTTGGCGCCCCTTTTATAGGCCTCAAGGGCACCCTCCGGTACAACGTCTGTTTTACCCCCGGTACGATCCCAATACGGACTCTCGAGTCTCGACCTGATGCCCTTCATCGAGAGCATTGTGGTCTGTCCTTCCTACTACACGACGCGCGACCACGTGACTCTACAATGCTCTATGGTCCCTCCACGCGTGCCTCCCGAGCCTGTCCCGAGTCCACCTTCCGTTCCGGCGGCCTTCCTCTTTCATATGGGCGGAACCCATCCACGCCTTGGCTGTCCCTCGGTGCGCCTCTATCGGGTCCTCCCGAGTACCTCTGCTCCTTCGGGGTCTTCGCCTTCTGACTCCTCGGGGGAGGCCGTCTTCTCCTGACAGACCGCGCAGTGGGCCCGGTTGTAGGGGCCCTCTCTATTGGGCCCGGGGGTGGCCCACCTGGAAGCAAGGGCCCCTCCCCATATCCCCAACACCTCTCATCTACTCCCAAAGCAACAAAGAATGGTTATCATTAATATTTTTACAGTGAGTAAACAATGTCAACTAAAGCTTTCGTTCCGCAGACAGCTAATCACGAAATCTCAACATTTCACGCAACCAAATAAAAGTTATAAGATGACAAAATGCATGAAAATTAGCCTGCGAGTTTGATTTACTTCTCAAGAAAACAAGTAAAAAGAGATCTGATTTACTCATGCGAGGAAGTTTTTGATTCACACGTCAGCACCTTCTTGATCTTTTACTAGGTTGGATGAAATAATAAGGACACTTTCTTTTTGCAAATTATTTTTAAAAAAAATTCAGCACATTAACCAGTTCAAGCTAAATTAACAAACTGAACCTAGTGAGGAGTTTAAACACTCGAGCAAAACAGATTAAAAATTACGCTCGATCATGAAAAGCCATCGAGTGTACTCTGCAGCTTCAATTTTTTTTCGCAGTGCTCAGCATTTCCTGATGCAGCGGGGAACAATGGGAGCTCCACGGAGTGCACCTGCTCCTCTGGAGGTCCTCCAACATTCGGACATCAGGCGGTGTCTCCACGCTGTCATGTCCTGCTTCTGGCTGTGCCACTCCCACTTCAGGTCCTGCATCTGCAGGTGGCGGTGGATTACCACGCAACTGAATAACCAGATGGCTATCTCTGCCGATGCGCCAAATGATACTCTCATCCCCGTTGCCATGAACATGCTCAATAGCACGTTCAGCGACTACTTCTCGAACTTGCTCTTCTTCTTGCCTCGGTCGGAACCACAGTACTGCGTAGATGATCCCCGCAACAGCCCACAGACCAATGGTTATGAAGAACACTCCTCTTAAACTGCTCCAGGTAACAACTGAGGCTGACTCTATGGCATTTGACTGGCTGTTGCAGACCATATCTCCGAACCACTTTTGCTCAATGTTGGTAATCTTGTCTCCTGTCACTGTCAGTATGGCTCTTGACATATCTGCAACGAGTGGAGAGCCCTTGGGGAAGACCTGTCAGTTGCCAACGCCACCATAATAATAAGATTAACTTTAACGTTAAAATGCAAACATGACACGCATGCAGGAAAATATATCTGCTTGTGTGAACATTGGTGATGGTCATTTTTAGATAACGGAACATCGTTCCAGCCTCAACAATTCGGAGAATTGTCTACAGCCAACAAACAGCAACACCGCAACAATTATGCTGCACCGTTCAAACCACACAACCCACACCGCAACACCTAGGCTGCAACAGTTTTGACAAACGAAGGTTCTCCCTAATCAAGATAGTAGACAGGGCAAACAAGAAATCAAAACACATGAAAATCTAGACGGCGATACGCTTTAGAGCATTCCATCCAGACTTGTGAAAGACCTCCAACGCCATTGTCTCCAACAACCGACAACCTTCCTTCAAAATGATTCTCCCATCCTCCTGCCTGACCACTACCCAACAAAGCCACTAATTCATAATATTCCACCGGCCGCGGTCACAAAAAACTTGTTTTGGACATTGTCGGTTTCAATGTGTTAAAGCATAAAGCTAGACGAGTGTTGGGTTAAGTTCAGCTGTCTTTAAACTTCGAAAATGACATGCATTTGTGAGGAGTCAAGATAGAAACTGATGAATCAAAACGCAAAAAAAAACTTACAAAGCCAAATCCACCAGTCTTGTAAACACAACCAACAATACTGTGGTTCCTGCAGTGTTTGGACATAAACAGCTTGAGGTATGGTATCTCGTCAACTGCTGCTGCGACACTGCCATTCTAACTCCCTTTCATCAGAGCCTCAGCATACTGATCTGGAGTACTGTAATTTATAATTTTGTGCTCCTCCACTTTACGGCTCTTCAGGAAATCCTTGACAAAAGACCCTCCTTGGTAACCAATATAATCTCCATTGCTGATAAGTTGATTCAAGTCAAAAACCATCGGCTGGAGTTGTTGTGCAGTCATCATGGAGGTCAAGCTTACACTGTAGAGTTTCTCCAGCAACCAAACCAGCAATACCAAGTTTATTAGCGCAAATTTTGATAACCATTTCTTCAGTTTCGGGTCTGCAAGAATATATAGTACAAATTTATCAGGCCAATGACTTATGGTATGTCTGGTAAGCAAGCAAAATAGCTCACATTATCTTACTAAAATTTAGTAGCACCAAAAACATTTTGGTTACCAAATTGGTTTAGTGAGAATTTGGTATGGTTTGGCAGCAAAATAAACTTCAAAGCCAATGAGAGGAGAATAAAAGCATCACTAGAATTTTGGCATTAATGTATGATGTTGCAAAAATAACAGCTGTATACATTGGTCTCACCATATATTCTGCAAACCGTAAACATTTGTGTTTTAAACTAGTCAGTGTTATGTGTTTCGAATATTTCATTTATATATCGTTGCATAGTTCATTAATTGAATTTCTACACCCATAGCATTTGTTGTTTAGTATAAGAAGCGCAAAAAATATAGTAAATATTTGAAAGTTACCCATACAAACAAAATAGGCAGACATTTTTGTATAGTACTGTTTAGCTCACCCTTTGGAACTGCTAGAAGTGCCTGAAAGCAGAAATAAGCAATGTTAACGAACTGCTTCCCAGCACCCCCACCAAAATCTCTGCTTTCCTTGTGCTCAACAAGCCATATGACAAAACCTATGAATATAAAAACAGACAAGAAGGCCGCCCACAGGATTGCTTCAAAAAAAACCCACAAGCTTGAGTTCCATTTCTTCTTCATGGGAACAACCATCTGCACTCCGGATTCAGTGTAAGGTAATGTAAAGTCCACGTATGATAAGCGACTAATGATTATTGTGGTGTCCCCAACCATCACATCATATTTCTGTCATAAATGAGTAATTAAGTCACACACTTGTCTGAATTAATATGTTAGAGCTGCTATTTCTCATATGTTTGCTTCTATATTTATATTTAATCCTATTATTTCTCTGGTTCATATTGAATCCTACATATCAGATCGTGTCAAAACCACAAGTTCAACATTGTTATATGAATATTTATCTGCTTACCTTCAAGCAAACCTGGTAACATATCTCACTGTAAGATATGGTCAAGTTGGTGGCTGTGTTAGGATCCGCAACAGGAACATATTCATAGGGGACAGCGTACGGCACCTCCTGCATAACAGCTTCAAAGATATCTATACAATATCCAGTCACGTTGAATTTCCCAGTAGCCAAATTTTTCTTAACATCCACGAAAGGGTTAGGAGAAGGCTTTACTGGCACAGTGATCTTCAACTTCTTTCCAGCCACTGGCCATTCCCAACCTCTAGGAGGTTGTGCTGAACCACCAGGCCAAATCACTGTATTCAATCCAACAGTGTCCCTTGGACCAAAAGAGGTAATGAGTTTCTTGCTTAGACCTAACTTGGGTGTCCAGAACCCAGCACCTTGATATGAATTACCAATCACATTAAATATCTCGAATGCTGATGCCTGCCTCTGGCCATGAACTAGAACAAATTCACCTGATATGCCTTAGAACCTGGTGGCTCGGATGGCATCAATAAGTACTGGCCCATCTTGTGACATACCAAGCATACTCAGATCATTCGAGTTGTTGCTGTTCTGTGATGATGGCGTTTGGAAACCCAGTGTAAGGGGTTCAACCTTCCTTAGGCCTGTCGTGATTGCCCGGTGCTGTCGTATGCCCAAAGATGGAAAACATTTGGATTAGCAGGGTCAGGTGCACCTAGATTCTGTTGTCTGTACAGTGAAATAAATCGAGCAGGGAAGTTGAAGAGCTTGTCCGATTGTGGAACGTGAGGCCTCACACCAAGAATACCCTGCATTGAATTGACCGTGTTCTGATCAATGCTAAACATGTTGCCTACACTGTCAGTCACAATCCAGGAATAACCATCAGCTAGCATCTCAGCATCATGGGCAAGGACAAAGAGGCGTGCCGCAATGTCTGATGGCATATGGACGACAAAGACTCGTGTTTGCATAGTCTTCCGCTTGTTAAGCTCCACCTTTATCTGATCATCAGTAGGAACAGAAGGGATGATGCTTCGGTATGGGATATGTGCATCAGCGTCCTGGAGAGCATCCACAGAATAGGGTATAATGCCTCTACCAAAGTCTCCTCATAGATAAGTACCACTTGGCACCAGTTGAAATATTGGATCAGAGAAGCTATAGCAGGGACTTGAGAGGCGTCATCCAGGGCCGTGCGAACAAAGTACTTGGTCTGGTTATTAGCTGATAAGTAGGGACTAGTGGTAGTGGCTGAATAAGACAAGATGGGTACATTCGTCTTGTTGCCGATACCAATTATGCATCTCGCCTGCATTTACGTCTTTGGTCCAGTGATGGCTTGCATTTTGAAGTCCTGCAGGAGGTCTAGTGCTGCAACATGAAAGAAATGGGAGGAGGGGTTAAGCATGCATTATTCATTCATGGATTGGTCAATACATGGCGCGCACAAGTATTGGTTTATCAATAAATTGGAAGTATTGTCATTTGACGCCCCATTTTCAGGCCTTGTTTGCTTAAAATCTGAAGCAAACACTATCAGCAAGTCAGTAGGAACACACTGAAAATCACTATCAGCAAGTCTGCATACCCTGCAAGAACTCGTGTGTCAAAAAAAAAAAAAAAAAAAACCGCACTCACCTTGTTCTGATAGGAGCCACGGATCCGCCCGTACAGCAACAGGGTTCACAAAACCGAAAAAACCGCTCGGTTTTCGCAAAAACCGCTCCGACTCGGTAGCAAAAAAGACCAGTTTTCCGAGGTTTCGACCGGCCCAACCGAAAAAAATCTCGGTTAACCGCTCGATTTTGCTGCTTTTCCGGGCCGGTTTTTTCCTCTCGAAAAAACCGCTCGGAGCCGGTTTTGTGAACCCTGTACAGCAACGGCCTTCCAAGCCAGGACTGACGGGTGAGCCTGCTCAAGTCCCCATCCGGCGGCCGCGCGCACTCTGGCGCTCCACCCAGCGGCGGAGTTTTGCAACACGGGGCACTGCCGTCTGGCGGCACACTGGTGACCCTGCCCCCGCCCACCCCCCCCCCCCACCCAGTGACCCAGCCCCAGGCTCGGGTACCCCAGGGTTGGACGCACGCACGGCATCCATGGATATCCGCGGCATGCTGCATCCACCGGCGCTGCCCACCCCCCGCCCCGCCGGAACAATCTCCCCGCCGGTCGCCGGCGACCATGGCTGGATGCCTGGATGGCTCTAAAGTCCAACTGAACCCAATGAGGCGTGGGCTCGACTGGATCAAATGGGGCCCGTAGCAACTTTTGGTCTATCTTGCTTGGCCCGTGTGGCAAAACATGAGTATCGCCATGTCATAACTCCTGATCAATATTAAAGTGCAGTGCTGATGATTTTTTTAGCCCCCACACAGGTCAGGTAGGTTTCATCTTCTCCAGCCAGCTTTCCGGCTTCTGGTAATAAAAACTGGAAAGCAGAAACAACCAATCTAGCTGTTCGACTCAGGTGGCGGAGCCAGCTTTTCACGACGACTAGAGCCAAAATTTGACTACCAAAACTATCATCCAACAAGCCACACATATATGTATGTAGAGCAATAGCAACCGTATAGAGCATGACCTAATTTGAGAAGAAGTTTGAAATTAAATGAATAACCATACGATTCAACAGTTAAGAGCAACATCTATAAAAAACCTAGTAAAATAAGATTTCAAAGTTCCAACGAATTGCAAGCCTAATTCTGAAATTTCAGAGAGCATAGATGATTCAACTTTCAATCAAAACTACCAAGTAATGAATTGAATAGAAACTGGAAAGGGTAAGATCAGAGAGAAGAAGCACACAAGCAATTCTACTCTTCATTTTGTACTAGCAACTGAAATCTGAAATTTTAGAAACTGAGAGGAGTGGGTGATTAGAGAAAAGTAGGAAGATTGAAGATAAACACCTGAGCAAGTGAGAGGAGGCTGGTGGGTGGTGGCGCACTAGCGTCCTGCTCCTTCCAGCCGGCCATCAGCACTCGACGGTGGCCGGTGGTTGCCTGCAGGGCTTCCTCTAATCCTCTTTCCAGCCGGCGTCCGGCGGTGGATGCCGCCTTCCAACAAGGGGCAGCCGGGCAGTAGGGGCAACAACTAGGACTCTAGGGGGCAGTGCCAGGCTCGGCCGCCGCAGGCGAACAAGCACCCTGAGTGACGACGGCAGTCAGCGAGTGGAGCACCAGGAGGCGCCCCGCGAGGGTCACGCGTGGAGGACCAAGCGGCGGCGGTGGCGGGATCCCCTCACTCTCGCTGGCTCGCGCTGTCGTCGGGAACGGACTTATTGGCAGCATGGTCCTGCAAGACTTCGTTTTTGGGCCAAAAACTAAGAGGATTTGTGGGTTTCAATGGGCCACGACTAGGGCCGCCGCCTCTGGTTCGAATGACTTTCGAAAAGATGGAGGGCTAGTTTCCAAGGAAATGAACTCAAAGCTAGAAAGCTAGCTAAGAGAAGTTTTTTTCTGACTTTTTGGTGTGCTGATAAGATAAAAATTTATTACAAAAGTCAGAGCAAAATGTAAGAAGCAAAAAAAAAATCAAAAGTCTGAAAGTTAGCTTTCCAGCCAAAAGCCCAAAAGCAAAAGCTCAAACAAATAAAACTAGTACATATGTTGATATATAGAGCTCCGTCTGAATCTAATTCTCCACAGGAGCAGGCCGGGAGCCGCGAGCTCGGTGCAGTGGAGGAGCAGCAGCAGGCCGCAGAGGTCCGGCGAGTCCGACGGTCACAACGGTTGGAGGTGAGAAGAACGCGGAGAGGTGGCTAAGCCAAGCCTGCATTGCTGGAAACAGACCTCACTCGCGTTTCCAGCAAGCCTGACTAACTCCCCTTAGTTGTATTGGATAAGCCTGGCTAAGTCCTTGTGCACCCTACCAAACATGATGAAGTTGCATTATGAGAGCCTGAACAAGCCTTATGTAGCCTGCCAATCACTCCCTAAGAGAAGTGAGAGAGAAGGGTTCTATAGCTGAAAATGATTCTCTGATTCTTTAGCATAAACTCATAAGATTAGAATGAAATCACTTTAGAATTAGGAGAAGCTACTTTTTTTTGTCACATTGAGAACATTATGCACGCCATTACTCATTCCAAATTTGGGATATTTAATTTGAGTTTGTAGAAGTAAATATTTCACACAATCAAATTTTATACTTATAAACGGAATTTGTTTTGTCCATAGCACGCTAACAGCCCACGAGCATGATCGTGCTAGAGAACTCTTAAAACCATATGATGATATGAATAATCACTACACAGAATTAGGACAAGCTAAGCTACCTTTTCAACTTTCAACCTGACTATATGACATGCATTGGTGTGAGGGTGCACAAGCAGCATGGTGCAATTTTCTTCCGGAGCATGAGGATGCGCCGTATTAGGGCGCCGTCACGCAATTAGTTTGACAAAATTCGCACGCCTCACGCGAAATGACATCGAGTTTGCAAGTCTTTTTGAAATATAATCCTGAGGGACGCGAACTCTTCTATTCAAGAGATTTCTAACATCATAAACAACTATATAATCGGTACCCACTACAAGTCCTACCCCATTTCTCGCAACATGTAAACATTTCATATCATAACCCACTATACTCCATTGCACCATCCACTATACGTCATGTCATCATCCACCAAACCATCTATTTATGTCTTCAATCGATTTTCTGTGACTAATAGAATATATTTGTGAGTAACACACCACAAAATTCCCGCAGTTGAAATACATGTCGGATCAATCATTTTACAATGATTCACTCTCAACAAAATAATATGCTTTCATATATAATTTTGTTTACAAACGAATGTTGTCATGCAATCACTTTGATGTTTCTACTTTCACATTTCACCTTAAAATTTTATTTAAAAAATTCCCGGAGCAACGCGCGGGGTATCACCTAGTTTTATAGAATTTCGGGATTTTCTTTCTCCTTTTCCATCTCCAGCTCAACTGAACGGACGATGGATGTCGCTACCTCCTCGCCGCGCGGCAGATCTCCTCCCGCTCCTGCCGGTGATGGCGGCGACCATGGCCAAGTACGTCGCGCCGCTGCCGCCAGCCGCCCCTGCCATGGGTAAGCTCGCGGCGCCGAGGAGGACAGGATTAGGAGAGTACAAGAGGAAGAAGCCATGGGCGCCGAGGCAGCCGGGAGAGGAAACGTCGAGGGCGCAACGGAGGAAGCCACTCGAGTGCGCCACGCCACTTGTCGGGGACAGCCATAGGGGTCCCCTAATAACGGGGGAAATCACTTCCTTTTTTCGAAATATAACGAAAGCGAACAAGCAAACTCACGAACCGCAAATCACACCTTGCATGCCGCGGCCCACGGCCCAAAAAGCCCCAGCGGCCCATCGAAATAGCCAACCCCCGGCACCCCTCGAGCGAACCTCCGCCCCGCTCGAGGGCCGGGCGCTGTACCGCGAATCTTCCGCCTCGCTCGAGGGCTTGACGCCCCCTCGGGCGAGTGTCCGCCTCGCTCGAGGGCTTGACGCCCCTCGAGCGAGTTTCCGCCTCGCTCGAGGCCTCCTCCGATCCGCGACACCATCCTTGCTCCCACGACCGGAGCATTAAATGCTCTGGCGCGCCGCGGGCGCCCGGGTCAAAGGCGAATCCACACCACGCCGGCCCTCTGACACCGCCTGGGAATCAGATCCCGGCGCTGTTCGGCCAACCCGCGCTGTGCAGCCATCCCCGGCGCTGTGCGGGTGCTGTGCGGCATGGCCGGTGTCATTCCGTGACGCTGTGCCGCCTACTCCCGTACCTCCTCCACGTCGCGCCCCTCGAAAGAGGACGGCGGCACCCTCGAAAGGGGTACGGCCACCAATTCCCCGCCCGCCTGAGACGACGCCGTGACGCAAGGCCGGCGGGGCGCGTCACCTCCGGCCCTGAGCGGCCATCCCCGCCACTGTGCCGCCATCCCGGGCACTGCTGGGCCATCCCCCGCACTGTAAAGATCCAGGTTGACAGGACATCGCCACGCCCGCTGCTATGCAGCCTCCGGTCCTCTGTCAGCCAGGCCCTCGAGCCGGTGTACGGACGGCGAACAAACGAAGAGCTCCAGCGCTACTACCCTCGAAGTCGCTCCTGGACGGACACAGGAGTCACCACGACGCCCGCCAGGAGCAAGATTCGCCAGGACGGCCATCGAATCGCCGGCACTGTGCGCCATGCCGCCACACCATGCCTAAAGCCATGCGGTATGACTGTAAACCGCCTCCCCTTGGTCTATAAAAGGAGGAGGCGGTCCCCCGGCCGCAGGGGGACGAGATCACTTCACACTCACTCTCACTCGCATACTCATTTCCTTTGATATTGGCACTTTGCCTCAATCACTTAGCAGGGACTTGGAGGCCTCTCCTCCTCTCCCGCCTTGCTTGTAGCCCCCCTCTACAGGCACCACCGGTGCGAGTCAATACAGCGCGCACGCGCAAATCTGCTGGACGTACGATCCCGCGGTCGGAACCAGGATAAACTCGTGTCCCCTGTGTTGTCATTTGCACCGACCATCGAGAAGTTGATCACAGCGTAACTTACTAGTTAGTGTCGGGACTAATCCTAACACCGACAGTTGGCGCGCCAGGTAGGGGAACTCGCGCTGTGATCGACCCCTCACCAGCAGTCTCGATGGTGATCCGCACCGAGATGACGTCCCAGAGGTACGCCATGGGCAGCTCGGACCCTCTCCCTGCCGGATTCGAAATCCGGTTTGGGAGCCTGAACTTTCAGGCCACAGGGAACGGCTACCTCATGCGCCTCACCAACCGCGACGAACTCCACCCGTGGCGGTCGACTGGGCCGGGCCCAATGCCCGCCACGCCTGCTACTGACGCTCCGGCACCCACCCAGGCGGCTGCTGCGAGCACCTCGACACCCCGGCGCCGCAAACGCCTAGGTCAGCGCTCGCGTCAGGCGCGCGCGGAGCAACGCCGGGCAGCACGCGAGGCGGCCCGGAACGACGTGCCCCCGCCAAGCGACACGACGGCGCACCCTGCGGGGAGCACGCGGCCGCGGGGCTGCAGTTCCCCTACGGGATGCGCAACTCTGCTACGGCGTACGCCTCATCCGTCAGCACCGACATGGCTGCATATGAGGTTCTCCCGGGCCATCACCTGCTGTCAGCCCGGAACCTCATCGCCACCACCAACGACGAGTCGTACCATGGCTCGCCCAGCGAGCTGCCGCCCTCGACCTCGCATGGCTACGCGGAGTGGGACTTTTCCGGCGTACCGGACCCTGTGGTATTCCGGCGGTTCCTTGACGCCGCGGACTACTGGTTCGGTTACTCCGACGACTCCAGCGAAGGGAGCTACGATCCCTCGCGCGAGTGCTTCATTGTCGCCGCCAACGAGCATGCTGACGGCCCGAACGGAGCGGGCGACGGGAACGCGGCCCAGCATCCGGAGCCGAACCCGCCACCGGCCCCACCAGCGGGCAATGCGGATATTAATGCGCAGCTGGCCCAGGCGCGCGAGCTCGAGGCAAAGCTCGCGGAAGAGTACCGGCAGGTGCGGCTCCTGCGTGCCACCATCGCAGGGGAAGCCTCGGCACGCGGCGAACGCGCTCGAGAAGCCGGGAAGCAGGCCTGCGAGCGCATCAACGCCGACTTCAATGTGGATGATCCACACACGCCACTTCGAGCCAGCCAAAAACTCATCGCGGCGGCGACACTACTTCGGGCCATGCCCGAGCCATCGACGCCCGAGGCACGTAACCTGCGCCGCGAGGCGCAGACTCTCATCGAGCAGGCGGCCGTGCAGCAGGCCGAGAGCTCCGCGTCCCGCATGCGCAACCAGTCCAGCGCGCGGGGCGACGGCGGCGCACAGGACCAGGAGGCATCCATCCACGCAGACGGCGCGACGGGGCAGCCGCCAAACCGGGACAGGACGCCTGTCAGGGAGCGGATCCTTGGCACACGCGGCCAGGCCCACGACGGCGATGCCCGCAACATCCTGAACGCCAAGAGAAGGGGCGACGCGGAGGCGCGAGCGGCGGCGGGCTACCACCCTCGACGAGGTGGTCGCTACGACAGCCGGGAGGACCGCTCGCCAACACCGGAACCCCCGGGAACCCGAGTGTTCAGCCGGGAGATCCGTGCGGCGAGCTTCCCCCAGCGCTTCCGCCAGCCCACCACCATCGACAAGTACACGGAGGAGACGGACCCTCGTGTGTGGCTCAACGACTACCGCCTGGCTTGCCAGCTGGGCGGCGCCACCACCGATGCGGTGATCATCCGCAATCTGCCGCTGCACCTTGCGGACTCGGCCAGAACGTGGCTCGAGCAACTGCCACCCAGCCAGATCCACAGCTGGGTTGACTTGATCCGCACGTTCGTGGGGAACTTCCAGGGCACATACGTGCGCCCTGGGAACTCCTGGGACCTGCGGGCGTGCACCCAGAAGCCCGGTGAGTCGCTCCGGGACTTCATACGGCGCTTTTCAAAGCGCTGTACTGAGCTCCCGAGCGTTGCTCAGTCCGAGATCGTGCACGCCTTCCTCGAAGGCACGACCTGTCGGGACCTCGTGTGCGAGCTCGGGAGGAGCCCGCCGGTCGACTCCAACGAGCTGTTCGATATCGCCACCAGCTTCGCTTCCGGAGAGGAGGCAGTGGGGGCTATTTTCGACGGCAAGAAAGGAAAGCGCGTGGATGACGCGCCCGCGGAGGGCAGCAAGTCCAAGGAGCCCGTGAAGAAGCAGAAGCGGGGCAAGAAGCCCCACCATGACGCGCGTGCGTAGGGGCGCGGCGAAGACGACAAGGCCCTCGCCGTCGACCCTGCCCGTAAGGGTCCTCGAGGGGCCCCTCGAGGCCCCGGCGTGTTCGACGATATGTTGAAGAAGCCCTGCCCGTACCACAAGACCCTGGTCAACCACACCCTCGAGCAATGCGACATGCTCAAGAAGTACTACCGCCGCGTCGCCGCGAAGGAGGACGAGGCCAAGAAGGACGGGGGTGACGGAGGCGCTGATGGCTTCCCCGCGGTGGAGAACGTCTTCTTCATCTTCGGGGGACCGACGGTGGACATGTCCACCAGCCGGCGCAAGCGAGAGCGGCATAAGGTCCTCGCTGTGGAGAGGGCTCCTCCTTCCTTCCTCGATTGGTCGGAGGACGCCATCACCTTCAGCCGTGAGGACCACCCGAACCGCATCCCCAACCCGGGCCAGTACCTGTTGGTCGTCGATCCCATCATCGGCAACGCGCGGTTTTCCAAGGTGCTGATGGACGGCGGCAGCAGCCTCAACATCCTCTACGCCCACACCCTACGGCTGATGGGGATCGGGTTGGACCAGCTGCGGCCCAGCACGGCGCCGTTCCATGGCGTCGTGCCGGGCAAGCGCGTCCAGCCCCTCGGGCAGATCGACCTGCCGGTCTGGTTCAGCACGCCAGACAACTTCCGCAAGGAGGTCCTCACCTTTGAGGTGGTGGGGTTCCGGGGTGCGTACCACGCCATCCTTGGCCGTCCGTGCTATGCCAAGTTCATGGCGGTCCCGAACTACACTTACCTCAAGATGAAGATGTCGGGGCCAAAAGGCGTCATCACCGTGGGCTCGTCGATCGAGCACGCATTCGACTGCGACGTCGAGTGCGTCGAGCACGCTGAGGCCCTGGCGCTCGACGAAACGCTTGTCGCGGACATGGAGAAGCTGGCCAACGAGGGCCCCGACTCCTCCGCCAAGCACGCGGGCAGTTTCGAGGCTGCCGAACAAACGAAGGAGGTGCCCCAAACGGGGTGAAACTCAACCCCGAGAAGTGCGTCTTCGGGGTGCCGCGCGGCATGCTGCTGGGATACATTGTTTCTCAGCGGGGCATCGAGCCCAACCCCGAGAAGGTCTCCGCCCTCGACCGAATGGGCCCGATTCGAGACCTAAAAGGGGTGCAGAAGGTGTTGGGCTGCCTGGCCGCCTTGAGCCGTTTCATCTCACGGCTCGGCGAGAAGGGACTGCCCCTCTACCGACTCCTGAAGAAGCACGAATGCTTCTCCTGGACCGTTGAGGCCCAGGAGGCACTCGACAAGCTCAAGGCGACGCTCGCACACGCGCCAATCCTCACGCCGCCTCGAGGCGGCGAGCCTCTGTACCTCTACGTCGCGGCAACCACCCAGGTGGTCAGCGCGGTCATCGTCGTGGAGCGAGCAGAGGAAGGGCACGCCCTACCAATTCAAAGGTCGGTGTACCATATCAGCGAAGTGCTGTCCGAGACCAAGGCGCGATATCCCCAGATCCAGAAGCTGCTCTACGCAGTGGTGCTCGCGCGACGCAAGCTGCGGCACTACTTCGAGGCCCATCCGGTCACGGTGGTCTCATCATTCCCGTTGGGTGAGATTATCCGCAACCCGGACGCTGCGGGCAGGATCGCAAAGTGGTCCGTAGAGCTCATGGGCGAGACGCTCACCTACGCGCCGCGCAAGGCAATCAAGTCTCAGATCCTCGCGGATTTCGTCGCCGAGTGGACGGACACACAGCTGCCCCCGTTGCAGATCCAGGCCGAGTGTTGGACCCTCTACTTCGATGGGTCGGTGATGAAAACCGGAGCGGGCGCGGGCCTGCTCTTCGTCTCGCCCCTCGGGGAACACATGAGGTACGCAGTGCGCTTGCACTTCCCCGCATCGAACAACATGGCGGAGTACGAGGCCCTCCTCTGCGGCCTCCGAATCTCCATCGAGACAGGCATCAAGCGCCTCGACATCAGGGGAGACTCGCAGCTCGTAATCGATCAGGTCATGAAGAATGTGAGCTGCCACGACGAGAAGATGGAGGCCTATTGCAACACCGTACGCGCCCTCGAGGACAAGTTCTACGACATCGAGCTCAATCACATCCCCCGCAAGTATAACGAGGAGGCGGACGAGCTCGCGAAGATCGCGTCGGGGCGAATCACCGTTCCCCCGAACGTTTTCGCGCGAGACGTCGCCAAACCGTCCGTCGACCTCAGTCCGGCCCCCTCGAATCAGGAGGAACCCTCGGGGGCTCCCTCGAATCCAGCGGGTGCGGAACCCATGGACGAGGACCCCTCGAACGAGGCGTTCGTGCTCTCCCTACTCGAGGGGTACGGCGCGGACGAAGCCGAGGCCATGGAAATCGAGCCGACCCCCCGCGCGGAGGATTGGCGGGCCAAGTACCTCGCCTGGATCGATCGAGGGGAACTCCCCTCAGATCGGACCGAGGCTAGGCGCATCGCCAGGAAAGCCAAGTCATTCGCCGTGATTGACGGCGACCTGTACAAGCGCGCCGCGTCCGGCGTCCTGCAGCGGTGCATTCCCATTCCCCACGGCCGGGAACTCATCCGTGACATCCACGCAGGCGTGTGCGGCCATCACGCGGCACCGCGCACCCTCGTGGGCAACGCGTTCCGCCAGGGCTTCTACTGGCCCACAGCGGTTGCCGACGCCAACGAGGTTGTGCGCACCTGCGAGGGGTGCCAGTTCTACGCGCGTAGGACCCTTCTCCCAGCTCACGCCCTACAGACCATACCCGTCACATGGCCCTTCGCCGTGTGGGGATTGGACATCGTCGGGCCCTTGCGAAAGGTGCCCGGGGGCTACACCCACCTGCTTATTGCCGTGGACAAGTTCTCCAAATGGATCGAGGCATGCCCAATCACCAACCTCAGAGCGGAGCAGGCCGTAACATTCTTCACCGACATCATCCACAGGTTTGGAGTGCCGAACTCCATCATCACCGACAACGGCTCCCAATTCACCGGCAGGAAATTCCTGGAGTTCTGCGACAAGCACCACATCCGCGTGGACTGGGCGGCTGTCGCACACCCACAGACTAACGGCCAAGTGGAACGTGCCAATGGCATGATTTTACAAGGCCTCAAGCCCAGGATCTTCGACAGACTAAACAAGTCCGGCCGGAAATGGCTTCAGGAGCTCCCAGCGGTCATTTGGAGCCTCAGGACCACTCCGAGCAGAGCCACGGGATTCACGCCGTTTTTCCTAGTCTATGGTGCAGAGGCCGTTCTCCCCACGGACTTGGAATACGGATCGCCCAAGATTAAGGGCTACGATGAAGGTTCGAACCAGCGACCTCGCGAAGACTCGCTGGATCAAATAGACGAAGCCCGTGACGTGGCCATGATGCAATCAGCAAGAGACCAACAGGCGCTAAGGCGGTATCAAGCTCAGAAAATCCGGCGCCGAGACCTCAACGAGGGCGACCTAGTGTTAAGGCTGCGCCAGGACAACCGAGGCCGCCACAAGCTGTCACCACCATGGGAGGGGCCCTACGTCGTCGTCAAGGTGCTCAAGCCCGGCACGTACAAGCTGGCGAACGAGCAAGGCGAAGTCTTCACCAACGCTTGGAACATCCAACAGCTACGTCGCTTCTACCCTTAGAAAGGATTTCCAAGTCTTTTTGCACATATCCGACGCCCCAGTCGGCTGTACAAATGTAAAGTTTTCTTTTCGATAAAATCAAGGGCGACTCGGCTTTCTCCCCGAAAACCAAGTCCCCCTCAGGGGCTACTGAGGGGGGCACCCCCCCTAAACGGTCCCATTTTTTCGCAAAAAATCTTTACTTCAAAAGCGCCAAGTACGTCTTGACCCGGGAGTTTGAGCGAAATGACGCAGGACGCGAATGGCCAAAGGGCGAAGACGGGTGAGTCGGGGATAGCCTACGCCTCGCGGTAGGATACGGCCCTTCCCCCTCACCACTTTGCCTGAGCGCTACTCGTGAAAACGAACGATTCCAGCTGAAATTCGCCTAAACGACAGGGAGAGACGGAACGGCGCAATCACAAAAAACGAAATGGCACTTAAACTTACAAGTACTTTAAGCAAACTGTGTTTATTACATAAAGCCACGAGGCTCGATTCCTAACTACGATCTAAGGGCCTGAGTGCCCAGCTACTTTCAGGGCTCGAGGGGCCCGGCGGGGGGAGCTTCCGGGAAGAGGATCTCCGCGAAGTCGTCGGTGAGGATGTCGGCGGCAGGAGCGGCAAGCGCGTCCAGGCGGCTCGCCTCGGCCTCCGCACCATCATCGTCGAGGTCGTCAGCGACAATGTAGCCCATAGCCAACGCCGCAAGGTTAACCCGGTAATGCGATTGCACCACATCAAGGGTCTTCTGGATCCCCAAGAGGAGCGCGCCTCGCATACGCCGGGCGACGTGGCCGCCCAAGGCCCGGAGGCGACTTGCCACAGTGCTCCCGGCCTCCCCATCGCCCTCGTCGACGCTTTGGCACGCCTCGAGGGCTGCCTCCTGCAGAACCCCCAGCTCCTGCTGGGAGGAATTGTAGGCCGCCTGGAGCACCTCCGCCTGCGTCGTTGACGTCCCGAGAGCAGCCCGCAAGCCTGAAAAACGGAAGACGAATAAGTTGAGAGCGGATCTCGACGAACCCAAGCAACAAACGAAGAATCTAAGAGAGGCGACTTACCCTCGACCTGCTCCTTCTCTGTCTTGAGGGCCGCGCGCGCGGTCTCGGCCGCCTGCTGCAGCTCGAGGATAGCGGCGTCCTTCTCCTCGCCAGCCTGCCGCAGCTCCTCGAACGACACGGCTTCCTGGACCAACTCCCCAGTGAGTCGCGTGACCTCCGAATCCCGGAGCTGGAGCGCGGCTCGAACCTCCCCCAGCGTGGTGCGCTCCCGCTGGAGCTGGCCTTGCGCTTCCTCCCGAGCCGAGCGCTCGCGCTGGAGGGCGGCCTGAGCCTCCTTTAGGGCGGACCGCTCTTGCTGGAGCTGGCTCTCTGCCTGCTGACGCGCACTTCGCTCTTGGCGAAGCTGATCCTCCACCGCGGCGAGCGACGTGACCTTCTCCTGCAGATCAGCGCTCAGCTTCTCGGCCTCCTGGGCCTTCTGCTCGGCCTGAGCCTGCCAGGACCTCGCCCCCTCGAGGGTGGTGCGGTCTTGCTGGAGCTGGGTCTGCGCCGCGACGAGGGCAGTCTCTTTCTGCGCCAGTAAGGTCTGCGCCTCGGCCAGGGCAGCGCGCGCCTTCTGCAGCTCGCCGTTCGCTGTCGTCAGCACCCCCTCCTTCTCTAGGAGCACGGCCTTCACTCTGTCGACCGCGGTGGCGCCCTCCGCGGTCAGAGCACGCTGGTCCAGGAGCGGGTCCTGCACGGCCATTAGCCGGTACTCCAGCCAGCCGTTGTCCGTCTGCAGGGCCTCCACCAGGGCGTCCAAGGCTTCGTACTGCCCCCGGTACCAGTCGAGGCTCGAGCTCAACTGGGAGAGGCGGTTGTACTTTTCGCGCGCCTGGCCCTGCAGCTCCTGCGAGCAGCAACCAAATGGTGGAGAGAGGAATCAGAACGTGAAACACTCGGACGAAAAAGAGACGGGAAAACGAGCTCCAATCAAGCAAAGACGCTTACCTCGAAGAGCTGGAACGACCGACCTTCGTGGAGTCGGAGCGCCTCGGCCAGCGCAGCGTTGAGGGAGGCACCGTGCTCGCGGAACTCCTGCCACAGCGCCTGCTCGGCCTGGGCCTCGTCGAGCAGGGTACGCGGCACCCCAGGGCGACGCAACCCCTGTTCCGACTGCGACGCGGCGGCGTCAGATGCTGGCGGCGCGGCATGAGACGCCGACGCCCCGGCGTCGTGCGCCGGCCGCTGCGACATCACGCAGCCGTCAGCCCGCATCACCAGCACCTCGGGCGTAGGCCCGGGGGCTGGCCCGGACGACCTCCTCGACCGGCCCCTCCTGGGGGCAGAATCACCACCAGCGGGGGCCTCGGCCGTCTCGCGGCCCCTGATGGACCGGCTCTCCGAATGAACCAGCCCGCGCCCTTGACGAGGGTCGCGGAGCACCAGCGCCTGCTGCGGCGTCGCGGCCGCCACCGCCACCTCCTGCTGCGACCCCGCGGCCGCGGTCGGGGTGCGTGATGGCTCGCCCGCCGCCGCCATGCTCATCGCCGCCCGTGGCGCCCTCTCCGAGCGCCGCCCGGTCGTCAAGGACGTCCTTAACTTGAGCGCCTTGGCGGGCGCAAGATCGGGGACGGCCGGCGACGCCCTGACAACGAAATAAAAGGGGGGATGAGCGGTTGTTTCTCGAAATCGAGGACATACGGGAAACGATGCTACTTACCTCAAACTGGAGAAGCCCCGCTTCCTCTTCCTCGAGGGCTGGGGGGGCACCTCCACTGCGCCCACTGGCGCCCCCGCGGTGCCCGCTGGCACCTCTACCGACGACCCGGTGACGGGCAGCACCGTGCCCGCCTCAAGGGTCAATTCCGCGGCCGCCCCCTCGACCCGCGGGGGCGGGGGCGCCACGGGTTCCCACCTATCAAAGGTGGTCCGCTCCCCATCGCCCTCCTCCTCGTCCGAGGACGAGTTCTCCAGCACCGGTGGGGGAGAGAGACCTTGCTGCTCACGCAGCCGGTGCTCCTCGTTGTACTGATCGAGGCGCTCCTGCCGCCTGATCCTTCTCTCCTTCGCAAGGGCCGCCCGGTCCCGCTCCCGCTGCTGCGCGGCGCGACCGGCGGCCTGAGATCGAGGCGTTGGCGGGTCCGATCGGGCGGCATCGACGGTCACCAGCTGTGGGCAGGGATTGTCAGGACGAATAAAAAACGTGAAACAAGAATCAAAGAAGAAAAAACGGTGCTCACCGGCTCGGCGTCGGGGAGCATCACGAACGACCAAAGGTCGTCGTCACTATGCGGCACCACCTTGAGGTTGATCGCGCGCCTCGCCCGCGTGGCCGCGTACCCCTTGGGGAGAGGCTCCTGCAGCAGCCGTGAGCGCGCCAGAGACGTGGGGTTGGCCGCATCACTCATCTCGAAGATGCAGAGCTCCCTCTCCATGAGGGGAATGACCCGCCGGTGGTGGAAGTTGGCGATGATCGAAGCCACCCCCAGCCCGGCGTCCGCCAGCTGGCACAGGGCGGTGGTGAGGGACTCCAACCTTCGTTGCCGCGACGGGGGCGACACGCCGTGAAACCAGGCGTCGGGCTTCCCCATCAGCACCTTCCCGGTGTACGGCGGAAGGCCAACGCCGTCGTTGCGGAGGTAGAACCACCCCTTCTCCCAATCCGCGTTGTTGGAGGTCATGGTGCACAGCGGGTACAGCTCCTTGCGCGCGTCCCGCAGTGCGAGCGTAAGGCCGCCGGCGCGAACCGCCCGGCGCGTCCCCTTCTCGGCCGTGGCGAGGGTGTGGAGCTCGCCGCGAAAGAGATGGACCCAGAGGTCCCAGTTCGCCGGAATCCCCAGAAATCCCTCACAGACGGCGACGAAGGGAGCCGCCTGCGAGATGGCATTGGGGGCGAAGTTGTGCAGTTCCACCCCGTAGTGGTGGCATAGCCCCCGCATAAATCGGCTCGCCGGGGCGGCGAAGCCGCGCTCGTGGAGACGGGCGAAGCTGACGACGTAGCCGTGCGGAGGGTTGGGCTCCCTGTCCGACGCCGGCGGGACCATCCACACCGGGTATGGGCCGTCGCCGGCCGGCATCAACTGCCCGCCGTTCACCAGCTCATTCAGCGCCAGCGGTGTCACCGTCGACCGGGGCCACGGGAAAGGCTCCACCACTCGAACCGGAGGGGCCATGGAGGACAAGGGCGAGAAGCAAGGATGGCGGCGGAAGCGCAAGGAACACGAGCGGATCCGAAGCGGCGGAGCGCACAGCCGGAAGGAAGACGAGCTGCGTGCGGGGATGGATGCGAATGGCAAGGTAAGGGGCCTCGCCTCTGCCCCCCTCCCGTGATTTATAAGATCCAGGGGAGCAACGCCCCCGAAAACTCCGCACACAGCGCCAATTAATGCGACCGGCGCCCCGCGTCGCTGACGAGCGGGGCCCGCCGCACCGAAACGGTCGTACGCACGCGCACGCGCTATCATTACGACGCAAAAATCGAAGGGGCGCGGCGCCCCGTCCCGTCCGCCCCCCACGTCGCCCACGACGACTGCGGTGCGCCGCCTGAAAAGGCGCGCCCGCTTCGCACGATCTGCGTCCACGATCCGCGCCCATTAAATGACTGGGTTCCTTCCTGTATAAGGATGATCCCCTCACGAAACTAGAGCCAAGAGCTCAAGGACCGACCCCTCGCGGGTGCGATCGATGCCCCGATCTAAAACGGGCGGAGCCGTGGCTCACCGAACGAACTCGAGGGCCGGGCCCCTTGAACGCTGTGTTTACTGATCAGCGGTTCCAAGACCTACCCGTCGAGGGTGGGCGTCGCAGATGCCCCTCGAGCGGGGATTTACTGATCAGCGGTTCCAAGACCCGCCCGTCGAGGGTGGGCGCCGCAGATGCCCTCGATCCGAGGAATTACTGATCAGTGGCTCAAGGGTCTGCTCGACCACAGCCCAGCGGGCTCCACAGATCAAGCCAAGACGGGGGCACGTTAGTGCCACCCCGCAAAGGCCCTACTAATCAGGGGTTCGAAGCCTGACCCTCGAAGGGTTCGAACAGGCGCCTCAGATTGACAGAGTCAGGGACGACCAGGGCGCGCGCATTCGAGCCTGACCCCGAGCTCACAAGCTCGGGGGCGCCCCGTAGTTCGTGTTCAAGGCCAACGAGGGCAGCTAGTCGAGGGATCCCACCGAGGGAGAGCTTCCGCGCCCTCGGTCCCAATCGAACGGGACCGAGCCCTGCCTAGCACACCCGCGTAAGCGCTCTTATGGACGTGTCTCCGGACCACGAGCCGACCCTCATCGAACGGGGCACGGACGTCCACTTGAACCACCCGCTAACAGCTCGACGAGGGACCCATGATTCGCGACCCGTTCGATGGGAGTCATGAGCACCTCACCCCTCCGTCCCGCGAAGGGGCGGCGAAGGGGCGCACAGACAAGTCGGAGAGCTCGCCCCGATCGCCTTGAGTGGGCCCAGGCTCGGGAGCTCGACGCACGGCTACACCTCCTGGGCGTGCCCGAACGGAAGCAAATACCGGAACGCGCGCATGGCACCGCCGAGGCCAGCTGAAATAACGCCGATGCCGGCTGAAACAAACACCTCGCGCACCGGCCGCACGCTGCGAAAAACCTTGCAGGAATGCACACACTCCTCCAAGGCTTCGGGGGCTACACCCGCGGGTGCGCTAGCGCGCCCCCACGGAACGCCACAACGCCCAGGCGGGAAGAAAGTCCCATCAGAAAGCACCAGCCTTTGCAAGTTCCTACGGATACCGTTGCAAAGGCTCGGGGGCTACTGTCGGGGACAGCCATAGGGGTCCCCTAATAACGGGGGAAATCACTCCCTTTTTTCGAAATATAACGAAAGCGAACAAGCAAACTCACGAACCGCAAATCACACCTCGCATGCCGCGGCCCACGGCCCAAAAAGCCCCAGCGGCCCATCGAAATAGCCAACCCCCGGCACCCCTCGAGCGAACCTCCGCCCCGCTCGAGGGCCGGGCGCTGTACCGCGAATCTTCCGCCTCGCTCGAGGGCTTGACGCCCCCTCGGGCGAGTGTCCGCCTCGCTCGAGGGCTTGACGCCCCTCGAGCGAGTTTCCGCCTCGCTCGAGGCATCCTCTGATCCGCGACATCATCCTTGCTCCCACGACCGGAGCATTAAATGCTCTAGCGCGCCGCGGGCGCCCGGGTCAAAGGCGAATCCACGCCACGCCGGCCCTCTGACACCGCCTGGGAATCAGATCCCGGCGCTGTTCGGCCAACCCGCGCTGTGCAGCCATCCCCGGCGCTGTGCGGGTGCTGTGCGGCATGGCCAGTGTCATTCCGTGACGTTGTGCCGCCTACTCCCGTACCTCCTCCACGTCGCACCCCCGAAAGAGGACGGTGGCACCCTCGAAAGGGGTACGACCACCAATTCCCCGCCCGCCTGAGACGACGCCGTGACGCTAGGCCGGCGGGGCGCGTCACCTCCGGCCCTGAGCGGCCATCCCCGCCACTGTGCCGCCATCCCGGGCACTGCTGGGCCATCCCCCGCACTGTAAGGATCCAAGTTGACAGGACATCGCCACGCCCGCCGCTATGCAGCCTCCGGTCCTCCGTCAGCCAGGCCCTCGAGCCGGTGTACGGACGGCGAACAAACGAAGAGCTCCAGCGCTACTACCCTCGAAGTCGCTCCTGGACGGACACAGGAGTCACCACGACGCCCGCCAGGAGCAAGATTCGCCAGGACGGCCATCGAATCGCCGGCACTGTGCGCCATGCCGCCACACCATGCCTAAAGCCATGCGGTATGACTGTAAACCGCCTCCCCTTGGTCTATAAAAGGAGGAGGCGGTCCCCCGGCCGCAGGGGGACGAGATCACTTCACACTCACTCTCACTCGCATACTCGTTCCCTTCGATATTGGCACTTTGCCTCAATCACTTAGCAGGGACTTGGAGGCCTCTCCTCCTCTCCCACCTTGCTTGTAGCCCCCCTCTACAGGCACCACCGGTGCGAGTCAATACAGCGCGCACGCGCAAATCTGCTGGACGTACGACCCCGCGGTCGGAACCAGGATAAACTCGTGTCCCTTGTGTTGTCATTTGCACCGACCATCGAGAAGCTGATCACAGCGTAACTTACTAGTTAGTGTCGGGACTAATCCTTACACCGACACCACTGCCGTCGGTGCTGGCGGTTGACGAGGCACTGGATGACCTGGAGCGCGAGGTGACTAGGGGGTTCGTCAAGGACCTGATGCACATGCTCGCGCCGCCGCCGAGCAGCCTATCCTTGCCCACCTTCTCGCTCGTCCGGGGCTGCCGCCGTGAAGTCTGCGGAGCTTGAGCGTGGAGCCAAAGATCGCGACGGAGAGAGAGGGGTTGGCAAAGACCCAGGATGTGGGACCCACACATCAGTGGTGGAGGAGGAGAGAAGGGCAGTGGCAAAACAGTCCATTTAGTTGAGCCGGAGATGGAAAAGGAGATGGAAAATTCCGAAATCTCAAAAAGGTTGGAAATCCTCCGAATCGAAGAGTTTGTGTGCTCTGAGGTTATATTTTGAAAGACTTCCGAACTTGATGTCATTTCCCGTGAGGCGTGCGAACTTAGGAGTTAAATTTCAAAATATGTCGCCGAAAACATGCTGTCAAGTGTCATCCTGGGCTGGTGTGTATATGGGCCGACCCTGACGCGTAGCCCAAAGATTTTGTTGGCCCAGAAAACGTAGGCCTCACGGTGCCGGCCCATCCAGACGTCTCCCGCGGTCCCGCCCCGCTCCGCACGCTGCCAATTCAGCGTTCCTCGCCGCGTATGGAAGCAACCAACTACCAATTCTGCAATCATCGCTACGACTGCATCAGTGTGTTGTAATCTCTTCGCCTCGCTAAAACTCCTTCGGTGCTCCCCTTCTTTCGTTGTCTCATCACGCCTGAGTGGTCTCTTCTGCCATGGCCGGCCGCGCCCGGCACCCTCCCTTCCGCCTCGTCGTCGTCCTCCTCCACGGCCTCGCCTCGCTCATCCCGCCGACGTCGTGGGCGCAGCCGCCGCCGCCACCGGCGGCGGCGAGTGTCACGGTGGGCCTCATCATCGACGCCGACTCGCCCGTCGGAAGGATCGCCACAACCACCATCCCGATGGCGCTCGACGACTTCTACGCCGCCTTCCCCAACGCCTCCGCGCGGGTCCGGGTCCTGCAGCACGACTCCGGCGGGGACGTCGTCGCCGCCGCGTCCGCCGGTATGGACACACGCTCGCCCACCACCCGTCCCTGCTTGGTTCCTGGCTTCCTGCGCCCCTCAGCTCTCGCGGTTCCTGACGATGCCGGCTCGTCGCGTGCCTGCCACGCAGCGCTGCAGCTGATGACGACCCAGGGCGCGCGCGCCATCCTGGGCCCGCAGTCGTCCGTGGAGTCGGCGTTCGTCGCCGACCTCGCCACGCGCGCCGAGGTCCCCGTCGTGTCCTTCTCGGCGACCAGCCCCTCGGTGTCCGCCTCCGCGGCACCCTTCTTCGCGCGCGCCGCGCTCAGCGACGCGGCGCAGGCGGGCGCCATCGCCGAGCTCGCCACCTACTTCGGCTGGCGCCGCGTCGTGCCCGTCTACCAGGACGACGACTACGGCGCCGCTTTCGTGCCGTTCCTCGTCGACGCGCTCACGGCCGCGCGCGCCGAGGTCCCCTATCGCTGCGCGCTGCCCGGCGGGGCGTCCAGGGACGCCGTCGCCGCCGCCATGTACCGCCTCGAGTCCGAGCAGACGCGCGCCTTCGTGGTGCACGCGCGCCCGGGGCTCGCGGAGCTCGTGTTCGCCGCGGCGGCGGAGGCCGGGATGATGGCTAAGGGCTACGCGTGGGTCATCACCGACGGGCTCACCGGTCTCCTCGGCTCCATCGACCCGCCGCAGGGCATCATCGGGCTAGTGCCGCACGCGCCGGCCACGCCGCGCCTGCGAGACGTCCGGCGGCGCTGGGCGCGCAAGTTCATGCGCGAGCACCGGGACGCCGATCCGGCTCATGCCGAGATGGGCTGCTACGCGCTGTGGGCGTACGACGCCGCATGGGCCGTCGCGTCCGCCGCGGAGCGTCTAGGCCCCGGCGACTTATCATCGCCGCCTGGGCTGGTCGGCGGCAAGAGCGGGCCCACCGACTTCTCTGGACTCGGCAAGTCAAGCTCCGGCAAGAAGTTGCTCGCGGCAATAACCAACACGACGTTCCACGGCCTCGGTGGAAGGTTCGAGCTCATCAACGGCGAGCTTGCAGTGCCAGCATTCCGGATCGTGAACATCATGGACAACGCCAAGGACCGGACACTGGGGTTCTGGACGCCCAAGGACGGGCTGCATCGCAAGCTGGGCGGCGGCGCCAACAGCGGGCTCGCGCCGGTGATCTGGCCGGCTGAGTCCACCGTCGTGCCGATCGGTTGGGTCCAGCCGACGAGCGGGCGGAAGCTGCGGGTGGCGATACCGGGTGACGTAGACCCTGGATACAGGCCGATCATGCACCTGGACGTGGACCCGGCGACGAACCGGACGGTGGCCGGCGGTTTCGTGATCGAGGTGTTCGAGGCGGCGGTGCGGCTGCTGCCATACGCGCTGCCGTTCGAGTACGTGTTGGTGAGCTCAATGACCTACGACAGTCTAGTCGAGAAGGTCGGAAGCGGGGTAAGTGCAATATCAAATCTATTTCTACTCTTGTTTTATTATACATGTTTGCATGCATTGCGAATTAAGATCGACATCTTATATCTATGTTTATTGCTTTCTCACAATTACTCCCTTCATTTTTAAATATATGATGTTTAGTACAACTGTACAAGCTAGTTAGTTCATTTTTGCACTAATTTGTTCGTCCTATACGGGAGGTAGTACATTTTATGGTTTTCGTACACTCTTTTAAATCACGGCTATAGAATTTAGCTACAACCTTCTTTTGCCACCAATAGCGTAGTTTGTAGCAGCAGTTCTTCGGAGTTGCTATGGCTAGGCGCTGCTATAGAAACACCACAGCTATCTTAAACATTGTTGCTCTAACCAAACATTTTTTAAAAATTTACATATAAAATGGAATGGGAGTTTCATCTACACAAGCTAAGACGAACGCACACAACATTATTAGACTCATAAATATAGAGTTATTTTACGGACACGATACTAGGTTATGCTAGTGTTTGAAAGGGAACCAGCGAAACCTTCATCTATGGTATGGATAGTACCATGAGTAGTATATGTAGTATAGTAAAAGAACACAAATGCCATCACGCTAAAAATTTGTTCTTGTCACTAGCACAAACTTTAAAAGGTCACTTCATTTGAAATGTCACTTTTCACATGTAATATTTACAAAATCGTCCATAATCATGAGAGTGTTTGACCAGATCTTCTGCTGATTTGGTAGGTAGATTTGTTGTGAGAAAAAAATATTGTGTGCTGATTGGTACAACAAATTTATTTTGAGAGAAAAATACTGAAGAAGAAGCCAAATTAAGACAAGTCGAACCATGAACAAATAGATTTTATATATACTATATACTACTAAATAGTATTATTAGGCACCATTTGAACCCATGTGGAATTATTTTTTTTTATTGGATCAAGTATTCAAATTGTATTGTCCAAAAGTTAACGAGTCGATATGAGAAATGGTGGAACATCATACATATCTAATTATTACTCAAAATTCTTCTTAAGTTATTCTGTACATTAATTTTATCCTTTACTCAGAATTAATATAAACTACGTACTAATGTTCATGATATAAATATTTTTATTAATAATTGTAAAATGCAATGCACAACAAACTAAGATAACACTAAAATTAGTACACACCCTTTATAAGGTCAGTCTCAGCGGGAGTTGAGTTTTATTATTATTAACTTTAATGTTCCATCAACAATTTTGCTAATTTGACAAGGTGCTTACAACTTTATTAAACCATAGCAAATCACTAAAAGCAGTTATCATTTTTGTGCAGCGATAGCGCAGTTATTGCTAGCTGCTACCTGTCGGGAACATATATACGAGCTCCAGTTAGTTGCTAAAGAGAAATTATTGGGTGCCCTTTCAAGAGCTATTAGGAGGATTAAATATAAATTAATTATAAAACTAATTACACGAATAGACTGGAAAGCGCGAGATGAATTCATTTGGTATAATTAATCAGTCATTAGAGATTGGTTACTGTAGCACGCCGTTATCTAATCATGTCATAATTAGACTTGTTAGATTCGTCT
Source organism: Cenchrus fungigraminus (assembly GCA_036936925.1). Classification (NCBI taxonomy): domain Eukaryota; kingdom Viridiplantae; phylum Streptophyta; class Magnoliopsida; order Poales; family Poaceae; genus Cenchrus; species Cenchrus fungigraminus. The sequence goes on along the minus strand of CM072780.1, from coordinate 36,104,299 downwards.
CGAAAATTAAGGTAGAGATTGTGGAGTGGATTTGTCATTAACCCACATTTAATACTCCTAATTAATATCCGGAGGTTGATGTGAAGGGTAGTTGGTGAAATTTCAGGGAACTAAACAGGGCATCAAGCTTACAAAATGGTTGATCACACGTTACTAAATCGATAGACTTTGACTTTGAAAGAGCACGAAGGTAACGTCCGTTGACTTCAGATTCCGGAACAGAGCAGGCTTCCAAAAACACGGATCAGTCTCGGTCCTGTTTGGCTTTTCAGCCAAAGTTTTGTCGATATGACTAATAAGTTTAAGACAGGGCGTGCGATGGAGAGGAATAGGATGCAAGGTCAATGACGAGTTACACTTCCCAAGTCGTTTTTAGTGGTACACACAGCCATTTCATCATGCTAAGTCAACATATGCGTACGCGAAAATGACTTGCATTTTAAAAAAAGTCGACCATATAACCACAAATAAACGCCGCTGCCAGTAGTTCAAGGTTCGGCATGCCGATCGCGGTAGGAGTAGGACACCGGCTGGTCTTATATTCATAGAAAATCCTTACTGTGAAGATTTCAGTTAAAACTTCTCTGTCGATCGTATATTTTGACTTGGAAAGTTAGCATTGACCAGTTCAGCATTAATTCCACGACACCCGATCCTTATGACGCAAGTTTTGGCTCTAGTAACCCATGGACTTGGAAAGCATATTGACCAATAATCTTTCACCGGTCACGGTCAGTACCAACAAACACCTTTCTTTCTGACCATCACAAACAAACTGATGGTACACCCAAAACAAATACTCTCCACCCGTTTCAAATTGCAGATCATTTTAAAATTTTTAGATTTAGTCTCTACTATGTAATTAGTACAGTGTATATCTAAACGAATAACAAAACCTACTAAAAATCTACAAATGTCAAAATGACCTACAATCTAGAAATGTTGGTATACTCTGACACCAACACACAAGTCCACTAGCTTCCGTGATACGCAAATATGTCATTTTCGGTGCATGCTATACTATGTTTAAAATTGAGTCATTTTTTTATAACTTGACAATTTTTGGAACCGGAAGTACACTCTCTCTATATATATATACTCCCTCATACTTGTCGCCGTTGACTTTTTATTTCAACTTTGACCATTCGTCTTATTCAAAAAATTATCGCAAACGTGTAAAAGGATAAATCAAGCTTAAAATACATACAATAATAAAACATGTAGTAAGCAAAGTAAATGATACTTGCATAATTTTTTGAATAAGACAAACAGTCAAAGTTGTGAAAAAAAGTCAATAGCGACAAATATTTCGATATGGAGTGAGTAGTTTATAATATAAACAAGAAGATTACATGTTTTAATTAAGATAAGACGTCTATTTGGTAGTGCTATTGCAGCCTCACATATATGACGCACCAGCTTACGTAGCTTTGTGTGACGACTGCTGCCGAAAGTGTGAACCCATGCGCAGATACAAGTATATACAACTTGCCGAATCTGTCGTAAAGTACACGACGGTAGGAATCAAATCAGTATCGGTCCTGTTCCTGTCTGACCGAGGCCACAACGTGCAGTGTTGTACTGGTTGTTTGGTGACACCTAATGCACGGTTCAGTTAGCAACAACTTAATGTATCGTAATTAAGTCGTCGTAGGTCTACTTATTACTACAGTTTTTTAGCTATACTTCAGTTCATAATTATGTGCACATTGTATACAGTAATAGTACTTCTGTATATACCATACAAGTGCCTTTTTACCCTTTTATTTTAGGATTTTTATAATTGTTTTATTTCACGAGTTCAGATCTAGTTGGGGGTGGTAAATTCAGTTCGGACTTATAATTTTTGTATCTCACTATTTGACCCTTCTTCGATAACTTTTTATGAAATACTAGGTCCTTGCCAACACTATTTCTAGTTCTGGGAATGGTTTTTATATATCCAAACAAGGGCCCGGGTATTTAGTTCCTTCGTCAACCCAAAATTTGATCATGTCATGAAGACCAATACTTTAGCACTACATTTTGCATTGGGAAAAGTCAGGTAGCCAGAATGTTAGCCCAGATTTTACTAGGATGGAGCTTGTATAATTTGAACCAAACATTTAGTTGTTCTGAATTTAAATGTTTTTTTTTATGAAAACATTCTGAATTTGAATCTGCCAATGTTTTATAACAGAATAAACTGTCCAAAGAAGAGAGACTTTTCAGTCAAAGAAAAAGAAGAGACATAACATTACGTTATTTCCTCCGTTCCAAATTACTTTCGTTCGGACTTGTTGAGTCATTCACAGCAGGTTCATAACTGTCCACATATGCTTGTATTGGTGACATAACATGATGACTTGGCTCAAGAAGCATCTTCTAGTTGAGGCATTTCAATGAGTAGGTTACAAATGTCCGACACATATACTTAGACATTCCTTGGGTTGAATAATAGCCTCCTCGCATGTACGACAGGAATAGACTGTTGTCGTTTAGCTACGAAGAGTCTAAATGCATAACAAAATATATATCTACAAAAGTCAGAACAGCAAGTAACTTGGAACCGAGCGAGTCCAACCGTGTTGGTCTTGAGCCTATATATACAAAATAAATTAAACCCAAAGATCTGGGCCAATGATTTGAACAGTTACAGGTCAACTTATTATTTACGTGCCGCCTCTCGCTCGTGTGTACCACAATACAGGACTTTGACGCGGCGGTGGCGGACATCACCATCACGGCGAACCGGTCGCAGCACGTGGACTTCACGCTGCCGTACATGACGTCGGGGATCGGCATGGTGGTGCCGATGCGCGACCAGCGCAGCAACCGCGCCTGGGTCTTCCTCCGAGACCGAATTCAGTGCGCGCCGTGCGCACCGCGCGTGCTGTGCGCGCCCCCCTGCATCGCCCTCAGTTGGGAATCGTACGACGCACGGGACGGGCAGCGGCATCACGGGATGGGCAGCTGCAGCACGAGAACGGCAACAAAATCATGGGAAGGGCAGCGGCAGGCCCACTGGACAGCCGCTGCAGGCAGGGGCGCGCACGCCGCGAAGGGTGCGCACGGCGCGCACCCTATTTTTTTCCCTTCCTCAAGCCTCTCCGCTACGACCTCTGGCTCGTCAGCTTCGTCTTCCTCATCTTCACCGGCTTCGTCGTCTGGGCCGTGGAGCACCGCGTGAACAGGGAGTTCCGCGGCCCCCCTTCCTACCAGATCGGCACCCTCCTCTACTTCGGCTTCTCCACACTCTACTTCGCACACAGTAATGACAGACTTCCGCGTACCAATGCAAGCTTTCCCATGTTTCCTGCAATGAGCGGCCATGGCCACTGGTAACTACTAACAACGTGCTTTTGGGAACTGGAATGGTGGCTGCATTAATGCAGGGGAGAACCTGAAGAGCAACCTGTCGCGGTTCGTGGTGGTGGTTTGGGTGTTCGTGGTACTCATCCTGCAGTCCAGCTACACGGCGAGCCTGACGTCGATGCTGACGGTGCCGCAGCTGGAGCCGGCGATCGGGGACTACGCCTCGCTGTGGCACGGCGCGGGCAGGGTCGGCATCATGAACAACTCCTTCATGCGGTCCGCCATGACCAGGTCGGGATTCCCGCAGTCCAGGCTCGTGCCGTACCGCGCCGCGCAGAGCTTCCACGAGGCGCTGCTCAACGGCACCATCGCCGCCGTCGTCGACGAGACGCCCTACCTCAGGATCTTCCTCAAGGCCTACTGCGACAACTTCACCAAGACCGCCCAGACCAACAAGACCGGCGGCTTCGGCTTCGTAAGCACACCCTGACACCCACGCATGTCATGTGTAGAGCACTTGTTCAGTAACTGATCCGTGCCGTGTACTCTGCTGGTTGCTAGGCGTTCCCGAAGGGGTCGCCGTACGTGGCGGACCTGTCGCGGGCGATCCTGAACCTGACGGAGAGCGACGAGATGAGCGCCATCGAGCGCAAGTGGTTCGGCGACGCCGAGGGCTGCGCCGCGCAGGTCAGCCAGTTCACGTCGGCCAGCCTCAGCTTCGGCAGCTTCTGGGGCCTCTTCCTCATCACCGGCGCCACCTCGCTCCTCTGCTGCCTCGTCCACCTGGCCACCTTCCTCGTGGTCCAGCGGCGATGGATCCGAGAGCTCGCGTCGGCGTCCTACTTGCCCTGGAAGGACAGGTTCCGGATGGTCCTGGAGCGCTTCGACAACAAGGACCTCTCGTCCCACACGTTCAGGACCAAGGACGCCGGCGGTTCAGTCGCCGGCCGGAGCGCCAACGACGCGGCCGCTTCCCCAGGCGCCGCGCGCATTACGGTCGGCAGCCCGCTCAGCGTGTCGAACCACACCTACGACATGAGTGAGTGGTCGTTGGGTACGCCGAGCCCGGCGCCTGCAGGAGCAGGGGAGGTCGAGTTGGCTGCCGGCGGCCAGGTGGAGGAGGTGGCCGTAGCTTCGGGTCCTGACAGCATCAGTGATCAGATCGGCACAGGGCATCAGGCCAGTAATTGATCAAGGGTGAATTCGCAACTTCTCTGACTGCCTTGAAGGAAATGGGTAACGGATCGACTCTATGTGTTCATGAGGGATTACTAATGGTGATGTTAAGATTTTATTTTAACATTATGTGTAGATTAATTGTAAGAATTTAAGGATACACTGTTACTGTTCATGCGCGAGCTGGAGGCCACCTTTGTAAAGATGGGGTAAATTGTGCATTGTAAACTTCTCGCATAGTGCCTGTCTATCAAAATAAAGTTGTGCAGGTGGGGGAGTGTCATGCCGTCAAATGGTGAGGACTGAGGACATTCTTAAAAAAATGGAGCTTTTTAAGAGACCACATGGGGTAAATTGTGCATTGTAAACTTCTTGCATAGTGCCTGTCTATCAAAATAAAGTTGTGCAGGTGGGGGAGTGTCATGCCGTCAAGTGGTGAGGACTGAGGACATTCTTAAAAAAATGGAGCTTTTTAAGGGACGAGATGGGGTAAATTGTGCATTGTAAACTTCTCGCATAGTGCCTGTCTATCAAAATAAAGTTGTGCAGGTGGGGGAGTGCCATGCCGTCAAGTGGTGAGGACTGAGGACATTCTTAAAAAAATGGAGCTTTTTAAGGGACGGCAAAAGCTGCGCTTTTTCAAATTTTTATTAGAAGAAAAATAAATGATCAAGTTTATAAGGGAAAATGAGTTCGAAAACCATACAACTCCGTCTCAATAACCGCACAACTAGGAAGCTACATTTACCCATTATATGATTTTCCACGGCTTGGTACATTTAGCTCACACAAAGGAAGGTTTTGTTTCTTTTTTATTTTTTGGTATTCGATAATTGGTTTCCAAGACATCTGTATTTTCAAACGGGAAACATTACCACAACAAACCTTTTGCAAAAATATTACTGAAAATTACATGTCCAAGCCAGACAAATTGAATGAGGCGACTTGCACAAAGGTAAAAAAGATAGAAAAATAGTATCAGATACTGACATTTTGTAAAAGATCGAGAGAAAATGAATACTCCACACCGTTGAGAAAATTATGCTCATTTTCATTTCCTTCTTCAGCAAAAAGCTAAGTGCATTTTGCAGCTTCAATTTCGTTGCCTACACTTGCTCTCCTCGATGCACTTCTAGCAGGGGTATCTCTCCTCCGTTACCTCTTGGTTCGGCTGGTTCTACCTGTGCTGGCGGTTGTTCTGCTAGTTCTCCTTGACGTCCTGCTACTTGTGCTGGCGGTTGTTCTGCTGCTCCTCCTTGACGTCCTCCTGCCTGTGCTGGCGGTGGTAATTCTTCTGGTTCTCCTTGCGCTTGCCTCCATGGCCAGAACTTAATGACTATGTAGATGATCGCCGCAATACCCCACAGACCGAAGGTTATAAAGAACACTCCTTTTAAACTGCTCCAGGTAACAACAGAGCCCATCTCAAGGGCGTTCGTCAGGCTGCTGCAGGTCACCTCGTCCAGTCCCAACCACTTCCTCTCAATGCCCACAATCTCGTCCCCTTCTGTCACCTTTAGTATGGCCCGGGACACATCAGCAACAAGCGGAGAGCCCTTGGGGAAGACCTGACAGTAGTCAAAACCATATGAATTACACAACTGGCACAAATGTGAAACCTGTATAGAGATGTATGTACAAGAAACTTGGACTGCTTGCTGAACAGCATCAGTGACGAGCTGAGGCATGAGCACCTAGCCATCACACATGCATGTAGTCAGGACGAAAACATTTGAAATGGATTAAAAAAACTTACAAAGCCGAATCCACCAGTCTTGTAAACACGACCAATGATACTGTGGTTCCGGCAGTGCTTGGACATAAACAACTTGAGGTACGGTATCTCGTCAACTATTGCTGCAACACCACCGTTCCAACTCCCTTTCATTAGTGCCTCAGCATACTGGTCGGTGCGGTAGCTTCTAATTTTACGCTCGTCCACGTTAAGGCTCTTCAGGAGATCTTTCACAAAAGACCCACTTTGGTAACCAATGTAATCTCCATTACTAATAAGCTGATTCAAGTCGGTAACCGTGGGTTGGAGTTGTTGTACTGTCATCATGGAAGTCAAACTTGCACTATAGAGTTTCTCCAACAACCAAACCAGCAACAGAAAGTTTATGAGTGCAAATTTCGATAGCCATTTCTCAAGGTTTGGGTCTGCAAAAATATATACCACCAACTTGTCAAGCCAAAGTCTTAAAGGGTCTGTGTTTGGTTGGCAAGCGGCAGAATGCCCTACCAAATCTTGCCAGTATTTCATTGAATTGTTTTTCCTAAGATATCTGTGTGCAGGTTTTGGCAGAAAATGAGCTACAAAAACCTAAGTAGAAGGAGAATGACAAGCTTATCAAATAATTCAAAAAAACAAGTGAAGGCAATTTAGTGAGGAGCTTTGTTACGGTACTTGGATAGTACCGGAAGGTACTGGGTAGTACCTTGTGTTAAGATTTTCCAACCAGCTAATTTAATAGAAAATAAGTAATAAAATTAGTGACAGTTGCCAAGCAAAGTAATTTTTTTAGGAAAAATGTAAAGTAAACTTTGCATCCATGCATAATGTTGCAAAAAACATAAATTGTATAAATTGATACCATCATATATGTTAGCTAAAATGTAGGAACAAAATTTTAAATTGAGTTAAAGTGATAAGTGTAGTTCTTATTTTTGTTCCATTGCATATTTGTAAAACCTACTGGAAGGTTGTTTACTACTCCCTCCGTTCTTAAATATATGACGTTTAGGACAAGTAAATTAGTTCATTTTTGAACTAATTAGCTTGTCCTGAATGTCATATATTTATGGATGGAGGTAGTACTATGAGAAGTTATGAACCCAACAAATCTACGCAGAACGAAATAAGGTCTCTTTTATCAATTCTTTTTAGCTCACCCCTTGGAACAGCTGCAAGAAGTGCCTGGAAGCTGAAATAAGCAATGTTGACAAACTGTTCCCCAGGACCCCCACCAAAATATGTGTTTCCATTGTGCTCAACAAACCATATGACAAAACCTGTAATCACAAAAACAGCCAAGAAGGCTGCCCATAGGATTGGTTCGATAGGCTTCAGAAAAACCCACAAGCTCTTGCTCCAGTTCTCTCTCATGGGTACGACCATCTGCACCCCCGATTCAGTGTAAGGTAAAGTAAAGTCAATAAACATGGAGCGATTTATGATTATTGTTGTGTCCCCAACCATCGCATCATATTTCTGTTCCACAAAAATGAGGAATTGAATCAAACACTTGTCTAAGTAAAAATATTAGGGAGATCACAAGAGACAACCCTAAGTATCAATAACTGACAGAACAAAAAAAATTATATCGTTTCGTTTAAAAAACAGCAGCTGAGCTCTCGAATCTCAACTTCTGAATGCATACCCAGCCTATTGAGTCGAGAGAAAACAACAGCAGCAGCCTTTTCACCCCTTTCCCCATTTTTTGGCCTGCTCATAACTAAGTATCATGTTATGCTTAAAGTAAAGGCATATTTGTGGTTCTATATATGGTTTCACGTCTAGACAAATGTATAGAGATACTCCCTCCGTTCCTTTATATAAGCATTCCAAGCATTCAAACTTAACAAACAACAATGGAAGGAAATGACATCTATATCCCTCATTTTACACTACCCACCAACTCTTCACCCACCCACCAACCCCATTTATTCTTGTCCTATCCCTAGGTATGCTTATATTTTGACAAAAATTTTGAACTCTAGAAATGTTTATATTAAGGAACGGAGGGAGTAGCATAAAAGAAGTTTTCACGTCAAGACAAACTTCTAGGGTTATGTACTATACATCAGAGATAGTAACAACATACTGCCCTAAATAGTGTTATTCTGAAAAAAAAGGCTACACACATATAAATATCATGATTTTAGAAAAGTGTTGATCATAGGGGAAAATAGAAAGGGAATCTTACAAATTCCAGTAGCGATATTAGGAATAAGCTTTACCTTCAGGGAAACCTGATAACATAATCTCACTGTATGATAGGGTCATGTTGGTGGCTATGTTAGGGTTCACAACAGGTACATACTCATAGGGGACAGCATATGGCATCTCTCGCATGACAGCTTCAAAGATATCTATGCAATACCCAGTCACGTCAAACTTTCCAGTAGCCGTATTCTTCTTAACATTCACAAATGGGCTGACAGATGGCTTTACTGGCACAACAATCTGCAACTTCTTTCCAGCCACCGGCCACTCCCAACCTCTGGGAGGCTGTACTGAACCACCAGGCCAAAGCACTGTATTTGTTAGGGAATAATAATTCCAATCTTATTCCTCCAACCCTAGAAGGGTAGGTATATAGACAGTGATACATAGGCCTCTATATGGGCTATACACAGGCCATATGGGCCACACTCACATATACACAATGTACTCTAACACCCCCCGCAGTCTGGACTACCGGCGCAGCGGTGTACAAGACTGGCCAACAAAGAAAGAAACTCACACACAAGGCCCCCCGCAGTCACAACTAGCCACTGACTACGTTGAGACTGGACCGAAACTCTGAGAAGGTCGAGGAGGGAAGACCCTTGGTGAAGATATCAGCAAACTGGGAGGTGGTCGGTACATGGAGAACTCGAACATCACCGATAGCCACCCGGTCACGAACGAAGTGCAAGTCAATCTCCACATGCTTCGTCCGTTGATGCTGAACCGGGTTGGTGGAGAGGTACACGGCGCTGACGTTGTCGCAGTAGACGAGCGTGCTCTTGGCGAGCGGGCTGTGAAGCTCAGCCAAGAGCTGCCGAAGCCAGGATGCCTCGGCGACGCCGTTAGCAACAGCCCGGTACTCCGCCTCAGCACTCGAGCGGGAGACAACCGGCTGTCGCTTGGACGACCAGGAGATCAGGTTGCCGCCGAGGAAGACGGCATAGCCTGAGGTAGAGCGGCGGGTGTCCGGACAACCCGCCCAGTCAGCATCCGTGTAGACAACCAGCTCAGCAGGAGAAGACCGGTGAAGGACCAAGCCGAAGTCAACCGTGCCTCAGACGTAGCGAAGAAGGCGCTTCAGCGCAGCAAGATGTGACTCCCGAGGATCATGCATATGGAGACAGATCTGCTGAACAGCGTAGGTAAGGTCCGGCCTGGTGAAGGTGAGGTACTGTAAGGCTCCAGCAAGACTCCGATAGGCAGTCGGATCAGCCACAGGATCACCCAAAGTAGCAGACAGTTTCGCCTGAGTATCAACAGGAGTGGAGCAAGGCTTGCAAGCAGTCATCCCAGCACGCTCTAGGATATCAAGACCATACTGACGCTGGTGAAGGAGAAGACCAGCCTGACGGGGCTCAACAGTCACGCCCAGAAAGTGGTGAAGTTTGCCCAGATCCTTCATTGCAAACTCCTGCTGAAGAGAGGAGATAATCCGCTGGAGCAACTGTGGACTGGAGGCAGTCAGAACAATGTCATCAACGTAGAGGAGGAGGTAGGCAATCCCATCAGCATGGTGATAGATGAACAACGAAGTGTCTGACTTGGCCTCAACAAAGCCCAGTGTCACCAAGAAAGTAGCAAACCGAGAGTACCATGCCCGAGGAGCCTGCTTCATACCATAGAGAGACTTGTTCAGCCGGCAGACCAAATCCGGACGACTGGAATCCACAAAACCTGCTGGCTGGCTGCAGTAGACTGTCTCGGTCAGAGTGCCATGGAGAAATGCATTCTTGACATCGAGCTGGTGCACCGGCCAAGAGCGAGAGAGAGCCAGAGAGAGGACAGTACGCACTGTAGCAGGCTTCACCACTGGATTGAAAGTCTCATCATAATCCACACCAGGGCGCTGAGTGAACCCCCGAAGAACCCAACGCGCCTTATAGCGCTCCAGAGTACCATCAGCCCGACGCTTGATCGTCCAAATCCACTTGCCGATCACCACATTGCAACCAGACGGACGCGGCACAAGGTCCCATGTCTGGTTGGCAAGAAGAGCTCCATACTCCTCTTCCATCGCACGACGCCAGTTCGGATCTGCCAGAGCCTCACGAACCGACGTCGGGATCGGAGAGAGCCGCGGCTCTGCCTCGGTGGCGGAGAGAACCGCGGGCCGAAGAACCCCGGCCGCCTGCCGAGTCACCATGGGATGGATGTGACGAGGATCCCGATGGATGACCAGCGGGTGGTACACGGCCGGCTCCACCCGAGAACGGCGAGGTGGAGGCGGCGGTGGCGGCGGCGGAGGCGGTGTGAGCTCTGGTGGAGGTGGTGGAGGAGGCGGAGACGACGCCGGTGACGGAGGTAAAGGAGGTGGAGCCGTTGAACGGCGCTCGTAGACATAGTGCACGGGAGGCGCATAGTCCACGGGTACCGCCGCGACAGGAGCCGGAGGGGCCTGCGGCTGTGGAAGCACAGGACGGCGTCGGTACACCTGCACCGGCTCGGCGTAGCGTGCAGGTGTCGTCGTGGCCGCGCGTGGCGCAGGAGGAGGCACCGGGTCGGTGCTGGGCGCAGTAGAAGGCGACGGGGCCGCACGTGGCCCGGCTGGAGGCTCCAGGGGTGCAAAAGGCGCCGGTGCCGCGCATGGCGCGGCGGGAGGCTCCAGGGGCGCGACGGGGGGCGCCGGGGCCGCGCGTGGCACGGCCAGAGGCACCAAGCCCGCGTCGGGTGTGACAAAGGGCACCAGAACAGCGGGAGGTGCAGGAAGAGGCTCCGGCGCCGCGCGTGGCGCAGCTAAAGGTGCCGGAGCTGGTGGTGGAACAGAAGTACCTGCTGGAAAAGAAAAAACAGAAACAGGTGGCTGAACCACCGGGTCAGAAAACATAGACTCAAGGTCAGAATCAGGAGAAGGTGTGGAGGTGGAGGAGTAGGGGAAGTCCGACTCGTCAAACACAACATGTCGGGAGATAAGAACCCGACGAGAGGTGAGATCAAAGAAACGGTACCCCTTATGGTCAGGGGAGTAACCAAGGAACACACAACGTGTCGAGCGAGGGGCGAGCTTGTGAGGAGCAGTGGCAGCAAGGTTCGGGTAGCAAGCGCACCCGAAGACACGAAGGTGAGCGTAGGTGGGAGGGGTACCGAAGAGAGCGTGGTGAGGAGTCGGAGCAGGTGAAGCTGTGGAAGGAAGACGGTTGAGAAGGTAGGTGGTAGTGTGAAGGCTCTCTGCCCAGAAGCGCGGGGGCAGGGAGGCCTGGATCAGAAGGGTGCGCATGACATCGTTCGTGGTCCGGATCATGCGCTCAGCCTTGCCATTCTGTGGAGAAGTGTACGGACAAGACATACGCAGCTGAACACCTCGGGAGAGAAAGAATGAGCGAGAGGTGTTGTTATCGAACTCACGGCCATTGTCACACTGGACGGCCTTAACGGTGAGGCCGAACTGAGTGGACACCCAGGCAAAGAAGTGAAGGAGGGTGGGGAAGGTGTCGGACTTGGCACGCAAAGGAAAAGTCCAGAAGTAGTGAGAAAAATCATCGACCACTACCAGGTAGTACTTGTAGCCAGAAATACTAGGAACAGGAGAAGTCCACAGATCACAGTGAACAAGATCAAAGGTATGCATCGCATGCGAAGAAGAAGAAGAAAAAGGAAGGCGAACATGGCGACCCAACTGGCACGCATGGCAAAGATGCTCATCAGAAGTCCGAGTGCAAGGAAGAGGTGCACTACGACTGAGCTGAGCCAAAGCGTCGCGGCCGGGGTGACCAAGTCGGCGGTGCCAGGTAGTGGAAGAGGGAGTGGTGGCAAGAGCAGCTGCCGGGGAAGAGGGCAAAGGTGGGGTAGCGGAAGCAGGAAGGCGAAGGGTGTAAAGAGGGCCCGAGCTATCACACCGGAGGAGCAGACGCCCAGACAGAGAATCCTTCACAGTGAGGCCAGAAGGATCGAATTCAACCGAACAAGAATTGTCAGCTGTAAACTGACGAATAGAAAGAAGGTTGTGGATCATCTGAGGAGCAACGAGGACATTAGGAAGACGAAAGGGACCAGGAGCAGAACCCACGGAGGTGACAGGAAGACAAGACCCATCACCAACCATGATCGAAGACGGATAAGAGGGATGAGGGGGTCGGACAGAAGACAGGAGGCTAGCATCAGGTGTGGTGTGGTAGGAGGCACTCGAGTCAGCGATCCACTCGAAGCGGACAGAAGGGGTCACGCCTATGGTGCTGAGTTCCTGCGCCGGAGGCTGACTGGGAGTAGTCGAGATGCGCCCTGACCATGGGTCGCTGAAGATTGGCCAGGGCACCCCGGCAGCAGGAGGAGGAGGCGCGCGCCGCCGACGCCCCCTCTGCCGCCTACGCCCACCGTGACCTTCGCCACCCCCGCTCGGCTCGGGGAAAGTAGTCATGGTAGCAGCACCGTAGAGAGCGGCGGTGCCGGAGCAAACATCATCAACGGGCGTCGTGCTCCGGAGGAAGGCGGCGGCGGCGAGTGGTGCATCCTCGGGGGGCATGCCCAACCCGCAGAAGAGGGGGACCCCGCCAGTGAGGAGTGGAGCGACGCCGACAGGAGGCGGGGTAGCAGAGGCCACAGGCGGAGCAGAGGAGGCTCCCACGCCCATGGCATGCCCAGCGGCGTCGGTGGCGGGCGGCGCAAAGAGGACCGTCGAGAGCGGCACGACTCTCGCACGTGTAGCTCTCGCACGTGCGGCCTGGGCCGCGGCCAATGCGGCGGCGAGGTCATCATCAGGGGCCGCAGCAGAGGAGGGGCCGGCGTCGAGGGCAGCAGCAGCACCCGCCAGGAGGAGCGTGGCCCCTGTGCGCGCAGCCTGGGCCACGGCCAGGGCTACAGCGAGCGCATCGGCGGCGTCAGCGGCCCTGGGGGCCACGATGGAGAGCGGCCCGTCCCGTCGTGACGCATGTAGAAGAGCCGCGTGGTCAGCACCAGAGAGGAGGGCGAGCTCCCAACGCAGCTTCGGCTCGGGAAGCACGGCCGGAGCAGACGGCGTCGGCGCGAAGTGGAAGAGAGCGGCGGCGGTAGCCGATGCGGGTGGAGGCGCAGCAGGGGACGGCCCGGTCTGCGTGACGGCCGGATGCCCTGCAGCTGCAGGGGCCACGGCCGCACCTGCGGCGGCAGCAGCAGGGGAGGAGCCGCCTGCAGCATGCAGCAGAAGCAATCGCGGCAGGGCGCTGCCCGCCACACGAGCCCAGGCCGGCCGCGCGCAAAGCAGCAGCGGCGGAATCCGCGACGGGAGGAGAGGGATGGGGCCGCAGGTCGTCGGCGGAGCCCGGCGTGCGCTCGCCCGCAGCAGCGACGGGGCAGGGGTTGCCCGTGGCGTGGGTGCAGGGAGCTGGCGCGCATCCACCTCGACGGTAAGGATGCCACCGAATCAGACCCACGGCGCGCTGTCCACGCGCGCGAGGGAGGAAGCGGACGAGCGGCGCGTCTGCCGTGAGGCGGGTTCGAAGCTGCGCGGGCGGAGGTGGCTTGGTCCGCAACATCGGAGAGTGGTTGCGAGGAGGAGCAGGGGACGGAGGCGCGGCCAGCTGAGGAGGAAAGAGGGGAGGAGGCAGCGGCGCCCGCTCCGGCGACCGGTGGCCGGCCATGGCTGCGCCCGGCGGAGCAGAAGGGGCCAGCGTAGCAGCAGCAGTCGGGACGAACGGGAGCAGAGGAGCAGAGGGGCCTGGAGGAGCAGAGGAACGGAGCGCCGGCAGCCGGCCGGCCATGAACGGCAGAGACGGCGGCGGCGGCTAGGAGAAAGGAAGGAGGAACCTATCTGATACCATGTTAGGGAATAATAATTCCAATCTTATTCCTCCAACCCTAGAAGGGTGGGTATATAGACAGTGATACATGGGCCTCTATATGGGCTATACACAGGCCATATGGGCCACACTCACATATACACAATGTACTCTAACAGTATTCAATCCAACAGTACGACTTGGACCAGAAGATACAATGGGGTTCTTACTTAGGCCATACTTTGGTGTCCAGAACCCAACATTTTGATATGAATTGTCAATCACATTAAATATCTCAAATACTGATGCCTGCAGCTGTCCATCGACAAGAACAAAATCACCTGATATGCCCTGGAACCTAGTATCTCTGATGGCGTCAATAAGACCCGGTCCATCTTGTGACAAACCTAGCGTACTCAGACCATTTGAGCTGTTGCTGTTTTGTGGTGATGGCATTTGAAAGCCTAGTGTAAGGGGACCAACCTTCCTTAGGGCCATCGCGATTGCCCAAGCAGTGTCATAAGCCCACAGATGGAACACGTTTGGATTTGCTGGGTCAGGTGCACCAGGGTTCTGCTGTCGGTACCGTGCAACAAATCGAGGAGGGAGGTTGATAAGCTTGTCTGATGGTGGCACATAAGGCCTCACGCCAAGAACTCCCTGCATTGAATTGATCTTTCTCTGATCGAAGGAGCTAAACATGTTTCCTACACTATCAGTCACGATCCATGCATAACCACCACTGAGCATCTCAGCATCATGGGCAAGGACAAAGAGGCGTGCTGCAATGTCAGATGACATATGCACGACAAAGACTCGTGTCTGCATGGTCTTGAGCTTGTTTAGCTCTGCCTTTATCTGATCGTCAGTAGGAACCGAAGGGATGACGCTTCGGTATGGGATGTGCGCGTCAACGTCTTGGAGAGCATCCACAAGGTATGGTATAATGCCTCTACCGAAGTCAGAGTCCTCATATATGGGTACGACCTGGCGCCAGTTGAAGAGTTGAACCAGAGAAGCAATTGCTGGGACCTGGGAGGCATCATCCAGGGCAGTGCGAACGAAGTACTTGGAGTGCTTAGCTGACAAGTAAGGACTGGTAGCCGAATATGACAAGATGGGAACATTTGTCTTGTTGCCGATGCCAATTATGAACCTTGCCTGTGTTGATGTCTTTGGGCCTATGATTGCTTGAACTTTGAAGTTCTTCAGCAGGTCTATTGCTGCAATATGAAAGAAAAAAACATGGGATGAGGATGTTATTTAAGCATGCTTGATAAGATGACACTAGGATATTGTGTATGCTATGTTTGAAATTTGATGTGTAAATTTGTTAAACCACCTTAATGTGCACATAACATTTTCTGTAACCTGATTCAATAATTTTTAAACCAAACTAAATATTTATTGGTAAATATTTTCCAATTACATCGAAACCAAATTCAATATTTTCAACCCATCCTCCAACTCGCCATCTCATTTCACACAAATCCTAACGCTGTCTGTCATGGAGATATAATAGGATGTCCATTAGATATGATTTCTTGGTGGTCCATTTTAGGGTGCATTTGCAAATTGAACGTAGCTCACCACATAAGGTTCCTTGTGGTGTAATATGTCCATTCGAATTCTCAACTTAGCACTGGTGCTAGTATTTTCTTGGATTTATTCCAAAAACTAATCAACGCTATTTTTAGCGGTAAGCTACATGCCCGTCAACAATGAGATGCTAGTGATGATTTTGTCAATCTTGCGATCTGTTGGTTATCTTTTGGAGGTGCGCATACGAAATAGAAGTCATTAGGATAGTTCGTGCTGAAGCACACCCAAAGCATATTATTCAATCTAGACCGTTTCTTTTGCTTTCTCAAGAAGAATTGTTCAACTGGAACAAAAGTTTCATTATGTGAACTAAAAAGTTTGTATGTTGGAACAAATCATGCAAACTGAGAACAAATTTTTGTACCTCCTATCTTGGTTGACAAGAATTATTTAACTGGAACATGGTTTTGTTTTGGTGGAACAAATTTCGTAGAGGAACAAAATGTCTTTGCATATGGACATGTGTATTGAATTGTGAGAAATGAGCACTTTCCAACATTTCCTTTTAAAAAAGGAGATATTATGTTCTTACCCCTATTTTGAACTCCAATTATGATTTTATCCTCACTTCGTCCACTTTGTGATTTTACTCCGTCCTATTTTTTGAAAATGAACTCAATGTTTGCCCTGCTCCGTTATCACCATGTAACGTGTCAAATGAGTTCACTGAAGCAAGTTCGCCCTTGCAAATATGCCCCTACTTTGTGATTTTACCCCTATTTGACCACATTTATTTAAACATCATTTCAACATATATGAATAGCTAATTGCCAACATTTTAACAGAAACGAATATAAATTTGAAGGCCGCCATGATTATATGCAAGCACAAAAGGCAATTTTCCCACGGGTTTGGATTCACGACACTTTCCTCCTACCTCTTTCCATGTACCGGTGGTCCGGTGCCTCTCCACATCAAGCTTATTTGCTCGTAACTGATTAAGATAAACCAACTAAGTATATGATTATCTTTCTTTACCAGCTACTAGTAGTTCTTCATGTGCCTGCTCGCGCCCCCTGCGCCGTGCCTGCGCCGAGCCGGGACGTGCGCCTGTGTCACATCTCCTGGATGGGCCGCGCGCCGCCGCCTACCCAGGACGTGTGCCCGCGACGTGCAGAAGCCGCGGCCCCTGCGCTGAGCCACTGCCTGGCAGGACCGCGCCTGCTACTGCGCGCCGCCGCCGTAGCTAGGATTAGGAGGAGAGAGGTGGAGAGAAATCGATAGGGGTGGCGTCGGTTGGAGCCGTGGTCCGTGAAGGGGTAGGAATGGATAAGGGTATTTGTGTCTTTTCACATTAATGTGAAGGGATTTTTATTTCTTAAAAAGTTGTTATCACGAACGGAACAGTGATAATAATAGAGGTAAACGAAAACTCTGTATTCGTATAGTAGAGGTAAAATCACAAAGTAAAAGAAAATAAAGATAAAATCACAATTGAGATTCAAAATATGAGTAAGAACGCAATAGTTTCTTAAAACATGTAATATATTAAATAGCATCCTTATTAAGAAGTTTGTCAATTTAAAGAATATATCTCAGTTGCTCTACCTTTACTTTAGTTAAAATCAGTGGTATTTAAATCAAAGCAGACAAAATATTGCAACTGTTACGACCTTTATATATTCATAGGTGTTTGAATTAGTCATAAATGGCATGTGAAGATTCTTCTTGAACAAATGCCTTAGAAATATTTAAAACTTAAGTATTTGTTTTTCCAACATTTGGACTATATATATGCTCATCCCCAAACATCATTCTAATAGTGACCGGAGCTAGGCTCCCAATCTGTTCTGAGATAGTATGCACTATATTTTATACTTTCCAAGATTGAAGGTTAATAAATACCACCTCCATTTTTCTAAAGAAACTATATTTCATTTTGTTAGGATAAGACTTTCACCAATAATTGCAATATTTAAAATACAAAGGGTCTCTAGTTTAGTGGTTAATTAGAGCACCCGAGTAGCATGTAGCAGACCTAGATTCGACTCCTTGTGAGAGCGAATTAACATGGTCTAGAATAAAAGAAAATTGTTTTAAAAAATAGGTTGGGGCTGCCCCTGCTGACTTCAGTCAAAAACTTGCAATATTAAAAAACCATTCATGTGGAGCAAAAGTATAAATATACCATGTTAGTTAAATAAAAGAGAGAAGGAAGTTGTATATCTTGCACAAGATACTCCCTCCGTTTGTATATCATTGGCACGAAACATAGCTGTATTTAGGTAGAAAAAATCTAAGAACAAGGCCTTTTTTATATAAGTACAACCCCGTAACAATTACTCCTTTCCGTCTAAAATAATGTTCCTTTTGACTTTTCTAGATACAAAAGTCTTGCTACGTTCTGTTAAGGTACTTGTAAAGTACTGAAAGGGACTTGGAAGTACTTGTGGTACTTGTCAATACTTTCATTTCTTATCCTTTCTTACCAGAAAAGAATTAAATATATTTACACATAACTGAAAGGGTATCATAGTAATTTTCACTATTTTTGGTACTTCTCTTTTGATATTTCGTGTTACGTTCTTTCTTTCCACCATCCCATTTTGTCGGATGGACCACTCTCATTTTGTCAGAACTAAATTTCTAAATTTATGTTACGTATCTAGACATAGTATATATTTAGATGCATACCAAAACATGTGTATCTAGAAAACTCAAAATGAATAGTAATTTGGAACCGAGGGAGTTGTTGTTTAAGGTAAACTAGTTATTTGGTCCCCTGCTATCTCATCAATTTGCAAACTTATTAAATGCATATACTTTCTAAATATTCAAGGATGTTCATTTAAACAAACGCCAAGAGCGATCCCTCCACCCATTTTTATAAGGCATGGTAGAACTTGTCACGGTCTTCCACATCATACTTTGACCGTTCATTTATCATATATTATATCTCTTATGGTTAGAAACTTAAAATCATGATAAAGTATATTTGATTACGAATCCAACCATATATACTTTATATCATAAAATTAAAAATGATAATAAAATTAGTGGTCAAAGATTGTAAAGTTTGAATCTTGATATACGTACGCTTCTTCAATCATTTGAGCGATTGATTCAAAAGCTCGTTCAGTTAATAATCATAAACCGGTAAGATTATCGTCTTCAATGACATTTATCATAAACCGGTAAGTCAATAATCACGCTTCGTGCACATAAAGAATGTTTGCTTGTGGATCTTTGTTACAATGCTTATACAGTCATACTAGTTGTACTTGCAGATACTTTCCTTTTCCTATTCCTATTATAACAAAATGAAATTAAATAGATTTACATATAATTTTAAGAGTATCATAGTACGAAGCGGTTGGAGTATTTTTTTCACTATTTTTTATACTTGGTGTCACCAAGTTGTTATTTTTCTCTAAGTCTGGTACTTTCTTTGTTTCCACCATTCCATTTTCAGGGTGGATGACTTTTTTTAGCACTCTAAAATTTCACTTATTTGTGACAGTAGTAACACCACGCTTGCGAATTCAACGAGCGATGCGTAGTCCGTGCATGATTAATCGAAGAGAGCGTAACCACAACGAAGAAATTTGGTGAAATCTATACCAGCCGAAGTCGCGGTGATCTCGTCATCCTTGCAGTCCGCGACGTGCAGCACCACCGTGGTGGTGGATCCCGGCTGCGAGGCGTAGAAGTCCTCGAGCGCAAGGGAGATGGTCGCCATGGTCGCCTTCCCGCCGGCCGTCCCGAGGTCGAGCAGCGCCCCGACCTGCACGGGGCTGGAAGGCGTGCTCGCGCTCTGAGCCACCGCAAGCTTGGACTCATGGCTCACGTAGAGGAGCATGTAGACGAGCCAAGAGGACAGCAGCTCGAGCACCGGACCATTTCTGCGGGTCATCACCATCCTCATTCCTGCACGGATGCAGGGTAACCTCGATCCAGCTAGCTACTGATGAAGAGCTTGGATTGGATGCATGTATAGTATTTGCCCTTTCGGTTTGCTGCATGCCTTTATATAGCTCGTGCTAGCAAGTAGCAGCGCTCTCGGATTAGACTGTAGCCAAGTGGGAATGTTGCGGTTGACCTAGTGATCGAACACACGGTTATGGCGGCCGATGATCTCTGCACGACCATGCGATGCTTGCCTAATTTAGTGCTGAAGTGTTGTTGGATTGTATTGTTGCCATAATGGTGCGATTTGGAAATCTAGGAATTAGGATAGGAGGTGCGACTTTCGTTAACTAACTTGTACTGACGCTGTCCCTTCGGAAAGGATTAGGCCGGCGTTACTTAATCATTGCTTTGAGCGAGAAATGATCTAGCATTAGTCTCTTCCATGCATGTTCCATCATATCCATCGTCGATCGTGCGTGCCAGGGTGCTGAAGCTAACTTTTTTTTTTAGAAGGTGAGCTAACTTGTTTGACAAAGTGTCATTCCGGGCGGTCTCGTGAGGGAAACAATAGGGTGCAAGTAAGCATGATAATGGGTCGCATGTACTCGAGGGCCATAGGGGCCTCCGAAATTATGAACTGTTATAAACGGGACTTTTGTGGGCTCTTCATAAGAAAGGTCGAGTCGAATCGGGCTATCTGCTATGCGGATTGAATTCTACACATGGCCCTTTATGAGCTCGTGGATCATTGGAAAGGGCCCAACCCATGGATTGTGAAGAAAGGGCCAGACTCCCCACTCCCTCCACCGTGCGGCGTGCGCGGCTGCGCGCATAGGGTTCGCGAGGAGCGGCGGCGGTAGCAGGCTCCCTGCTCCATCCCTCCCCTCCTCGTGCCCCTACAGTCCCCTGCTCCATTTCACCTAGCTGCTAGGTTCTTGCGTGGATCTAGGTGGTTCTTGCCGGCTGCTGCATGCTCGATTTCTTGCCATCTTTTGATATATCTGTAGTTCTTGACAGTAGGTCTTCGCAGTAGTTCATGACAGTAACCATTTGTTTCTTGGTCTAGGTTGAGTATATTGTTAAATAATATTGGCAATTAGTAGTTTGATTAAGCTTATGTATCTATTTTTCTATGATATGCTTCCTGACAATTCGAGAAGGTATCTATGTCAAAACAGTTATGCGAACTTTCAATTGTTTAGATCCGCATCTTAGTCTTAGAATCTGTTATTAATTGATCTGTTATTAATTATGTGGCAGGAACAGTTGAAGTTCAGTCCCAGTACCTGAGTAAAACTTGTTGATATGGAAGGTGCTAGTTCAGTTCCGAAACTTGCGTCAGATAGTCGTGATGCCATGTCAACTGATCAGTCAAGCCGTTCATCCAAGAAAAGGGCTAAAGTGTGGGAATTTGTTGAGTCAGAAGTGGTAAATGGAATAGACAAGGCAATCTGCAAATTTTGTAGGGTTCATTTATCTTCACAAGCTGGGAAAGGCACCACTCATCTAAATAGACATATTGCATTCCATTGCCATGTTATCCCACAAGAAGACAGGGATAGGTTCCTAGCAACATTTAAGGGAAAGTCCAGTGACGGGACCAGCTTGTCTTTTATCCGGTTGTCTTTAGAGGTCTGATTGCCAAGTACTTCATTAGCGCAGAGATTGCCTTTCGGAAAGCTGATGATCCCTGTTGGAAAGAAATGGTAAATTATTGCCAACCGTCATTCAGGGCAGTTGGTCGGTTGAGTGTGCGCGGTGCTTGCCTTCTGTTGTATGAAGAGGAGAAGCTGATGTTGGGTGACCAGTTCATAAAGTTGAAGTCTCATGTTAGTTTGACTGCTGATCTTTGGTCTTCTAACCAGAATTTGGGGTATCTTGGTGTTACTGCACATTTCATTGATGAAAAGTTTGAGTTGCAAAAGAAGATCATTGCGTTCAAGCAAATTTCTTTCCCTCACACATCATATGCTATTCAAGATGGACTTACTTCATGATTGATGGAGTGGGAATTGGTTGATCACTTGTTTACCCTAACTTTGGACAATGCTAGCGTGAACAGTAAGGCAACAAGAAATATGAAGGCTGCTTTAGGTGATCAAATGTTCTTCAGAGGTGAGCATCTCCATGTAAGATGTGCTGCACATGTGCTAAACATAATGGTCCAGGCTGGTCTGAAGGTCATCCCACATGCAATTGGGAGTGTGAGGGACATCATAAAAGTTATCACGTCATCACCATCTCGTATGCAAACCTTCAATAGCATTGTTCAATCATTAGGATTCAAAAGTAAGTCTGGGTTGGTCCTTGATGTACCACATCATTGGAATGCCACATATGACATGCTGCATGAAGCACTAAAGTATAAGGCAGCTCTGAATAGATTTGCAGAGGAGCAACATTATCAATCACCTAGTGAAGAAGAATGGGAAAAAGCTGAAGCTCTGCATGGTTTTTTGCAAGAATTCAGTGAGACAACCAAGGCTTTTTCTGCAGATAGACATCCTACAGCCCAACTCTTCTTGAAGATGGTATTGGCAATTCGAGATGTGCTACTTGATGAAACATGGAACACAAACGAACTCCTCAATGCATTGGCTGAGACTATGTACGTCAAATTCGAGAAGTATTGGTCCAAGCCCAACATTGTGCTTCTCATTGCGGCTGTTCTGGATCCATCTTTGAAAACATATTACATCAAGTTATCTACTTCCATACCATTGGTGAAGACATTAACGAGAAGATGATAGAGTTGAAACGGTACTTAAAGAGATATTACTTGGAGTATGAAAAGATCACGAGGAGCAGCAGTTTTCCCATATCTGTTCCACCTAATGAGCAGATCACAAGCGAGTCTACTGATAGTGGTACAAGTTCTGTAGGATCAGTTTGTGCTAAAAGACGGGTAGAGTATGCTTTTGCTCAGTTTGCCTCTCAAAATTCGGATGCCCGTTCGGAAAAAACAGAGCTGGACACATATTTAGATGACCCCAGAGTCCCATTATCAGGCTTAGGTGCAAGTATGGTGTCCTTTGTGCGCCCCCACCATTGATCATTGTCATGTGTCCATGATTTACATTTGATGACCATGCGTCCACAATTTTTCTTCATTTAATGTCTGTTTTTACCCACAAATTAACCGCACAGTCCTTAATCCTTCTATGCATGCCTCACAACAACCGTCGGATGTGAACCTGGACGATCCGGTGTGTGGGCACACGGAGGCCGCCATGCGCCCGGGGCATACCCAATTATTCTCCCTTGTAAGTCCGGCTAAAAAATGTTTAGGCCCATAAAACCGGACAAGACTTTAGCCTCCCCACAAGACCCATGTGTATACTGCACGACCCTCTTAATTTCAAGTCTTTCGGGGCTTTGCTTTAGGGATGGAAAAGGTAAAAAGGAAAAAATCCTTTTTACAGAGTTTTACTATGTTCTCTGCCCATAAATATACGACCAACATTTTTATTAGGAAAACAAATCTTTTACGTCCTTTTATCTATCATAGAAATTTGATTTTTATGTTTCATCCGCAAAATCAGGTATCTCCCATCCCTTATCTATCTAATTCGTCTATTTGTGGTCCCTCGATTGTTTTGAAGGTGGTTTTGGATGACGTGGCAGTGGGCCCTATATGCCAGTCGACTTTCTTCTCCATTCCTCTCTTTTTCCCTCTGTCGCTGCCTCCATCTCCCTTGCAGCGTGCGCTGGCTTTCACCATCGCTTGCAAAGCCACCGGTACCAACTCGCGTGACGCAACGATGCACCTCCACTCGTCGCTCCGCGCATGCTAGTCCAGCGATGGGTGCCCTCGCCACCGCCCCACGCCCGGGTCAACACGATGCTTTGCGTCGCGGAGGAGGGCGAGGAGAGCTCTCACAGCCCCAATTGGGGAGTTCGCTGCTGACCTATTCAGGGAGGTCGTCATACTGGCTGGCGCATCCGAGGCGGTACTCGTGCGTGCCCCTGTCGTCGTGGGCGCATCGAGATGAAGCGCGAGCCAACAGGGGAACCATTGCGCCGCCTACGGGAAGAGCCGGCTCAGGACGGGCGATCCTGGATCTCCGTGGCTCATCAGTGCTGAGGACATTGTCGATGGTGTCCACGCCCACAATGCTGTACTCGGGTAGAGGAAGAACAAAACCACCTTGACATGTGGCCCCTCTGCCACATCATCCAAAACCGCCGTGGAACCAAAAATATATAGATTAGGTAGATGAGGGTGCCAGATACCTAGTTTTGTAGATGAAGGACCAAAGTTAGACTTCGATGATAGATGGGAGACGTCAAAAGGACTTTCTTTTCCTTTTTATAAATCCAACCACCATCGTATAAAGCCCAAGGGTGCAAAGAAGCCCAACTCACTCAATTATCGCAATGTCCAATTGTGTACCAGCTGTATGTTCACATTTTCGCTATCCATTTCAGTGGTATTATTAATCATATCTATACAATAATATGCCGCCAATTGGGTGATATCTTGCGTTGTTGGATTATACTGATATTCCTGGAGATGTTACTCTACCAAACAGAGAAGGGAGAAGAGAGACAGAGGGATGAGGGTAAAAGGGTAGGCATAAGAGAGACTAGAGCTAGCACAACTATAACAGAGCAAGCACTAAGTATTTTTTTTACAACATCACATATATTATATTAATTCAGTGATCAAGTTACAAAGAAGACCTCAGAATATATCTTTTTTACAACTAGGTCCTGCAGCTTCTGGAGACAGGGGCAGCCTCATCGGAGTTGTTGGTGGAGATCGAACCATCAGCGAAATAGCGCGGGGGCTTCGAGGATGATGCTTACACTGGGGCGGAAGGACCGCGAAAAAAAGCATCGGTTGTTGAAGGGTCCGTCGAGCCAACAAGGTCGCACACCAGCGACCGAAGGATGAAGATGAAATCGTCGCCGGAGGTTGATGGAGCACGAGTCGGGATCCTAGGCGAAGGCGGAGAACTCGAACCGGCACCAGTGAGGAAGCTACGAGATGAAGTAGAAAAGCCGCAGAACAAGAGACCGTTGGACGTACAGGGGAGAGCAGCAATGGAACAGGGGAGGAAAGAACCAGATCTCACCGGCGTATGCGGTCGGGGGAGGCGAAGGGAACGAGATCTGTAGAGGAGGGCGGCGACGATGGCGAGGAAACCACCGAGGAAGAACGCGGCAGCGAGAACACCGATGACGACCGCAGGTAGGGACGAAGTCATGAAGGCACTAGAACTAAGGCAATGGAACTACTACTAAGAGGGAAAAGATAGAGGACTAGTGGATCTACCGATTGGGGAGGGGGGACCCTACCCCTCTCGCCGGCGTCTCGCCGCCGGCGGGGAGGAAGGGAGGGGCCCGGGCTAAGGCGGGGAGGGGGCTGCTAGAAGAGAAGGCTTAGAGGCGGGAGGGACAAGATTCAACCCCAAATAAGTTGGACTAAATTCATGTCAGCAAGCACTAAGTATTAGTAGAGAAACAACTTTTGATTCAACCCCTTTGACCCCTATTGTTTTTTGAACCTAAGACTAAAGATCTCGTCATCTGCACCCTAATTAAGAAGGCAGCTATCGACGACGAGTTTTGTTTCAGTCGAGGTCTTTTACGGTGCATAATACTACATTATACTACCATTTGAAAAAGACTTGTATGTAATAAAAAAAGACCTGTTTTGAAGGATCCAACGGTTGAAATTAATACTATACTAACAGTTTTTAGCGGTAGTACGAGTTGTATTCATAGGTAGCATGAGTAGTGTAAGGGTATGATTGAAACTATGAAAAATAGTATTGCTGTAATAAATGAAATCAAATATATGAAATCTTTTATGTAACCTTATCTCACGTTGGTTAATGTATTTCGAGCAAATTAGCCTTTTATATTTCAAGTAAGTTAGTAAAAAATTGGTTATACCATAGTATAATCATTATGTAGTATCGTGCATCGTAAAACACTTCTTATAGTCGCAGGTGGTGTTGTCGACCGGGATTAAAGGTCACCCTGTTGGCTGCCGTTTTAAATTCGCACGAGATCGATCGTCACCGCGTCAGTGCAGACCCCCGGCGATCCATCTCCCAGTCTGGCCGGTGTTCCTTCGCGAGGACCACCGTACCGGGTTTTCAAATAATGCAGCTATACCGGCCGGCGGCCCGACGAAGCCCTCTCCGACGACTTTGACAGTTTGACTCAAACCCAACCACACAGAGCGAGGCGCTATGCACGCTGTCTGCCTGCCGAGCTACACGCGCGGCTCCATCTCCCTCCCCCGGCGCCACAGCGACGGCCCGGCCGGGCTGTTGAAGAGTTTTTTTCCTCGCCGACCGGCCGCCGGTCTCGGTGACGTACGGGTCACGCCGTACCGACACGAAATTACCCGGGGCTTGCATTGCATTGCATTGCATTGCGTCGCGGAACCAGGGACCCCGAACGCGCAGCTGAGGCCTCCCACGGCGCACCGGCAGCGCGCGGCGTACGTGTAGAAGGCTGTAGAATTTCATGGCAAGTCGGCAATGCGCCACGCGGTGACGGCGACCTCTCGGTATGGCGCGGTGCCGCAAGTCACCGGCCCGCCTGATAAGCGCGTGTACTTGCTTGCCTTGCATTATTGTTGACTGCAGAACACCAGGTCACCAGCACGCCGCCGTGCCGCTGCGCTGCACGTCGAAAGGCACAGGCACGGTGCCAGTCCGGGCAACTAATTAATACTCCTAGCAGACGTCTACTGGCTCGGTGCTTTAATTTCTCATATATCCAGCCGCCACTACTCTCGCTCGATCGAGCAAAAAGGGAATCGCGCGCTTTCTCCTTCAGGCATATCGATCGTCCATGAAAGCTGGAGCGGCGGCTCATCATCCGCTTGCAGTCGCCCGGCCCGGCCGTCCCTCGTTTCGTCGTCTCCTCGCCGTCCTCCTCCTCTGCCTCGTCGTCGAGAGAGGCGAGGGGCAGGCGGCGGGGGAGAGGCGGGTGGTGGACGTCGGGGTGATCCTGGACCGGACGACATGGCTGGGGAACGTCAGCTGGTCGTGCATGGAGCTGGCCCTCGAGGATTTCTACGCCGACGCGTGGCACGCCAGCTATAGAACCAGGGTCAGGCTCCACCTCAGGGACACCGGACCGAGCGCCGTCGACGCCGCGTCGGCTGGTAAGTCCGGCGAGCTCTCGCAGCTAATTCCTTGCGCGGTCACATCTCGTTACTAGGCTTGGCAATTTACTAGTAAACGTGGCACGAGTCGGCCCAACGTGAGTACGTGACAGCCCAGTGAATGTGAGCCCACCACATCCCCACCACCACGGCTTGTTCCCAGTTCTCATTGCCGCATTCCTGAAGTCCTGAACTCCGTCCGGTGGCGGCACTTTCGCAGCCTCCCGCGCCGCCGGGGCCCTACTACCGACCCTGCCCGCCTCGTCGTCTCCTTCCCCTCCGGTTGCCGCGCCACCGAGCTCCGCTCAGCTTCATAAGGAGAAGGTACCCCGTGCCCGCGTTGGGATTGTACTTTGTAGTTAGTAGCGATATAAATCCTGATGTGCATTCTTGTCGCGAAGATGGCGCCACTGTAGTATGCAAATGGGGCTCTTTCCCATGGACGCCTGAAACTTACAATGGCCAATACATAGGTTCCGAGTGCTACTGCTTTCAGTTAGGATAGGACTGAAGTTGTGTGCTTTGAAATTGAACCCTGTTTTTCTTACCCCAAAACCAGAACCCACACGATATTCTGTTTTATCTGAAGTTTCACTTTTGCTACCTAGTCTCAGAATCCCTGGATCTGCTGCAGGCTTGAAACCAAATCTATCCATTTTATGCAGTTATGGTAGAATTGAGTGAGCGGACGAGCGTTACTGATTTTTTTCAGTACTGTTACTTACATATATGTTTGGGAAACACTGCAGGTGTCGATCTACTAAAAAATATTCGTGTGCAAGCAATTGTGGGGCCACAGACATCAACTCAGGCCAAATTTCTTGCAGAGCTTGGGAACAAGTCGTCGGTTCCAATCATTTCGTTTTCTGCAGATAGCCCATCCCGGTCGCCCAGTCAGACCCCATACTTCATCCGGACGGCATGGAATGATTCTTCTCAAGCAGAAGCTATCGCCTCCCTCATCCAGAAATTCAATTGGAGGGAAGTCGTTCCTGTCATCGAGGATGATGATTCCAACACTAGATTCATCCCTGATCTTGTTGATGCCCTGAGACATGTTGGTACTCGTGCTTCGTACAGGTGCAAGATCCATCCTTCAGCTGGAGATGGTGAGATCAAGAGAGCTATCTCAAGTTTAAAAGGGAATTGGACCAGTGTATTTGTTGTGCGCATGTCATACCAGTTAGCCCTTAAGTTTTTCCGGCTTGCCAAGGATGAGGGGATGATGGGCCAGGGCTTTGTATGGATTACAGCATATGGTTTGACAGATATTTTTGACGTAATTGGTTCTCCTGCACTTGATGTGATGAATGGTGTTGTCGGGGTTGAACCGTATGTTGAAGAGACTGAGAGACTTCAAGATTTTAAACAGAGATGGCATGGGAAATACAATAGGGAAAATCCAGGCACAAAACTGAATGGGCCTATACTTTCTGGTCTGTATGCATATGATACTGTATGGGCATTAGCATTAGCTGCAGAGAAGGCTGGATATGTGAGTTCAGACTTCATGGTGTCTGAAACAAACAATGGATCCACCGACTTTGACAGAATTAGTACCTCTAAGGCTGCCGAGAAATTTCATGGTGCATTGTTGAAGACTAGTTTCATTGGCATGACTGGGACATTCCACATTCAGGACTGGAAATTGTTATCAACAACTTACAAGATAATAAATGCAGTTGGTCAAGACAGAACAGTAGTTGGTTTTTGGACTCCAGGATTCAACCTATCCGGAAATCTAAAAAAGAAGGTTGATCTTCACAACATTATATGGCCAGGTGGCAGTGACAAGGCACCTAGAGGATGGCTATTGCCTGCAAATAAAACACTCAAAATAGGAGTACCTTTTAAACCTGGGTTTGACAATTTTATTCAATTTGCAAATGGTAAAGCCACTGGGTTCTGTGCCCGTGTGTTTGAGAAAGTTATTGGTGCATTACCTTATGAAGTACCCTTTTACTACGAAGAGTTTGGAGATGGGAAAGGAGAAAGCAATGGAAATTATGACTCACTTGTCTACAAAGTTTATCTTAATGTATGTTTGAACCTTGTTATGTTCCATTTTGCTCTTCGACATGATCAAGCCATAGGAGTTAAACTTGGTGTTTAAACTGGCCAATGATACAAATTTATTTGTTGATTAGAAACTATCCATAATCATCTGTAAAATTCTGTCCTTTACGATCTTCTCGAGTACATAGAACTGGTAATTCTCAAAAAAAAAAGAGTACATAGAACTGGTAGGATGTGATTACTTTTTATTGATTATCAGTCATGCAAATTTGTAAGGTTACAAACTTAACTAAGTCTATGCACTTTTTAATTCTATATTTCTCTACTATGAATATGCATAATTCACACAAAAGATCAGTATTCATTGTCACTTACAATTTTCATTTTGCACTGGGCCGTATTCCTGCTTTTGTGCAATAATCTGATTGGTAATTTTTCAGCATGTGTATTTCTCTTTTAGGAATGTATATTGTCAGCTAACTGCAACACTCTAAGTGGTGATTGATCTAAATAGTGCGAATAGAAGGCAGTATTTCTTTTATTAATTAAATCAACATTATCAATTCACCAAAAGAACATAGTTCCTCCTCCATTCGATTCTTAAAAAGATTTGTTACCCCCTCTTAAGTCAATAGTCAAATGCTTTTGTGTAAATATTATTCCTAGTAGTTTGTTCTAATCGTATAAATATGTATATAAAGTGGTAGGGATTTATAGCCTCTATCTAAAGTTTCTCAACCAGTTTTATGTGATTTGCTGGCAGGAATTCGATGCAGTAGTTGGTGATATAACAATTCTAGCCAACCGTTCTCTATATGTGGACTTCACTCTACCTTATACTGAGTCAGGGGTACGCATGCTGGTTCCAGTTAGGGACCAGAGACAGAAGACTGCATGGACATTCCTCAAGCCTTTGTCAGCTGATCTATGGTTAGGAGCTGGGGCCTTCTTTGTCTTCACAGGTTTTATAGTTTGGTTTATCGAGCACAGAACAAATCATGAATTCAGAGGACCACCAGCCAGTCAAATTGGATCTACCTTCTACTTCTCCTTCTCAACACTTGTATTTGCTCATAGGGAGAGGATTGTGAACAACTTATCAAGGATTGCAGTAGTAGTTTGGCTTTTCGTGGTGCTAATATTGCAGCAGAGTTATACTGCAAGCTTAAGCTCAATTCTCACAGTAGAACAGCTTCAGCCAACAGTTGCCAATTTAGATGAAGTTATCAGGCGAGGGGATTATGTTGGCTACCTCACCGATTCTTTCATGCCTGGGCTTTTGAAACGGTTGAAAATTAATGAATCAAAACTGATCCCATTCAACTCTCCTGAGGAGTACAATGATGCCTTAACAACTGGAAGAGTTGCCGTTATTGTTGATGAAATACCATACCTCAGATTGTTTCTCTCCAAGTATTGCCACAACTACACTATGGTTGGGCCAACTTACAAATTCGATGGATTTGGTTATGTAAGTGACTTTTATACTTTTGCTTTTCAGTACCTTGGTTATGCAAGTGACTTTTATACTTTTGTTTTTCATTACAGCTGGTTGCAGAACTCTACTATATTACTAGATCATGATTTTATAAATTTGATGCCATGATATCAATTATGGTGGTCTTTGGATTCCTGGATCTTTTAGATGTAAAAATGCCCAGCTAAGGATGAGATGGATGATCAGATTTGTTTTCTGGTGGGATTGAAAAATTCAAGATCATGGTCATATTATTGAATGATTGCATTCTTGTAGAAGTATTAAATAACATTAATAATTTTACTCTGCCAAATTAAATAACTCCGCCTATGTTGTTTCGACATAGCTATCCCAGCCCAAATAAAGGAGGAGGGGTCCCTTCCCCGTATTATATATTAAAAAAAACTGTACCATTCATATGGAGATTGTCATGCAGTTTGTTCGTAATTTTGGGCCTGATTGGTTGAAGGCCAAAGTTGCCAAACCAAAGTTTTGGCCATTTTAAATTTTGACCATCAATTCAAAATCTTGACCAATTTTGACAATTCAAATGAACTAAGGTGCACAAGATGAACCTTTTTAGCCACCTATTCATTTAGATTGTTGAAATTGATCAAGATTTTGAATTGGTGGTCAAAATTTAAAATGGTCAAAACTTTGGTTTGGCAACTTTGGCCTTCAACCAATCAGGCCCTTTGTGCAATGATTGTTGTTATATTGGCCACTCTAATTGAAAATTATGATCAACATAATTGTTCCCCATCGTCATGCAGGGTTTATGCAAATGTTAAATATAACTGGCTCACTGACACGTGACACACAGGGCTTGTAGACACAATTAATAAACTATCTTGTCATTTTGTAGCACTGTCTTATTGACATTATGTTTCTCATTTCTATTCTATTTCTACAGGCATTCCCTCGAGGTTCTCCACTCGCACCTGAAATTTCAAGGGGAATACTGGAATTGGCGTCAAACGGCACAATGGCTGAACTGGAGAAAGAGTTGTACTACGATACAATGTGCCCAGACAAAGTTGACTCCCAAACCTCAAGCAGCCTTACACTGCACAGCTTCCTTGGGCTGTTCATGATCACAGGGGCATCTTCATTACTGGCTCTTGTTCTGCATGTTGGCATAACCTGTTATAATAATTGGAGTCATTTGATCAGTGCCTCCAGCCAGGATTCATGGCGTGCATTGCTTGCCATTCTCTCCAAGATTTTCCATGAGCATGACAATATCTCCAATACTCCGGATAAAGATGAGACCAGAATTGCTAACATTGATCCTACAGTTGAGAGCCCATGGAGCATGTCTAATCACATCATCGAGAACTTTGATTCAGACATTGATACAGGAAGCCCAGCGGAAGGAGAAGGAACCCCAGGTAGGGAAGTTTCAAATCAAGATCCTGGTCCACCGTCATTTGCGTACATGCATTCTGAGGGGGTAATGGAGTAGCATTCTTTTATCTCTTGGCATTGCGAAGCACCAAAGAACACTAGTCATCGCATACTGTTCAGTGTAATTGATTCATTTGATGCACAGATGTATAGTCTGCTTTTAGTTTCATCATTAATACAGATGTGTTAACCTGTACTGCTAATTGTTTTCATGAATACTTTAGAAAATTCAGCATAGTAAAACCATTGTTGAAAGGCCTATGGGAGGAACCTATCTGATGAGCTCATCTCATTTTTTTCTAATATCCTGAATTTCACCAGAATTCCTAAGTACTTCCAGTTTCAATAATGTACCACTTTTTCTTGCTATTTCCAAGTTCTATTACAAATCATCTATCATGAAATGTTCCTAAGCATTAAATTCAGAACACATCAACTTTCCTGTCTACCTCATTGTTGCTCTCGAACAATTAGTTTGTATCTGAACTAAAGCTTGTTGATGGTTCATAAGATGAACATGCATGGTAAATGCCTAACCGAACTTAGCTCTCATATACAAATAAAAGTAGACAACCAGATTTCATTACCGCAGAACTACTGCATACGAAGTTGATGGTTCTGATCCTCAATTTCTGAGAAAATCGGTGTATATCCCTGTCCAGATTCATATGTATCCCATCAGCATTGGCAACACACATAGGATTATATCACTATATATTTAAATGATCAGAAAGAAAACTACTGAACTATGATACATATTCACATACCGAAACACACATATATTCATAATGAAACCTACTCTCAGTATCACACGGTTCATAACTGCGCATTCCATCAATCTAGGCAATCTAATGTGCACTAGTAATAGTGCATATCTGCAAAGCTCCAGCGCTACTGGTTGTACCCTTGCACGTAGTCATCGAACACTGAATCCACTCCAGGAGTCGAGCAGCAGCTCCAAGAGCCAACGACGCTGCCGTCCACCGCCTCATGATCCATCGCCCTGAAGCAGCAGGCGTCCACGCCGTCCGCCGCCTCGCCGATCTGGGCGTTCTCCGGCAAGCACTGGATCTGCCGGAGCAGCATGTTGATCTCCTCGTCGAAATCACCAAACGTTGCGGAGGCGGAGCTTGCCGTCGTCGGGGTCGAGCTCGAGCTCTCCACGCCCGCTCCCGTCATCGTCTCTCCTCCGCCGCCGGTGCTCGTCGACAGTGGCGGAGTGCAGGCGCCGTCCATGTGCTCTTGCACTCCAGCGCCTGAATAATAGCTGAAACTCCTTGGCATATGAGACCAGAGGCCGGAGTAACCAGTGGAGGTTGCACCGGGCAGCTGCCATGGCCGCATCTCTGAGCCCTCACTCGCCGTCGGAGAAGGAGACGGGGACGGGGACGGGCTCGGCCACAGCGGCGCACCGAGGCTGCTGCTTCCGTAGTTGTACAAGGTGAAGGCCGCCGCCGGGCTGTCGAGGCGAGCCTGCTGGTGGTGGCGCCGGTGCAGACGCATGCTCGCCTGCATCCTCTCGAGCGCCGACGAGGCGGCGGCGAAGGAGCTCTGCTGCCAGGTTGGTGTCGTGAGGAGCTGGAGGCGCGTCTCCGCCCTCGGGCGCCGGCCGCCGCCGAGCAGGCGCCGCCTGAGCTTGGTGTTCCAGTGGTTCTTGACGTCGTTGTCCGTCCTCCCCGGCAGCTGCGCGGCGATGGTTGCCCACCTGCCGATCGAGAGCCCGAGAATTAATTGTCATATGATCAAAGGAAGAAATCCTCGACCAGCTGCTAGTGCTAGCAGCAGGTTAGGCCACTAACTCTGAATTGCAGCAGTTGTAAAGGTGCTTGGAATTTGAATGGCTGAATTGTACGCGTATGCTCACCTGCTCCCGATGCTGATGTAGAGGCTGCAGATCAGCCTGTCCTCGTCCTCCGTGAAGCCGCCGTGCCGGATGTTGGGCCGGAGGTAGTTGAGCCACCGGAGCCGGCAGCTCTTGCCGCACCTGTTCAACCCTGCAAATTAAACCAGCAAATAAAACCTTAACGATCCCATATCCAACCCAGCGTTCCTAAGTCATAACCGATCGAGTTGATCTTGATCTGCAGCTAATAAGGCAACTAGGCAGACGATCGATGCACCTACCGATCTTGTGGGGGAGCTGTATCCAGTTGCCGCCGGCGCCGTGCTCGTCGATGTAGGCCTTGAGCACGGCGTCCTCCTCCGGCGCCCACGGCCCCTTCTTCACCGTCGCCTTGTCGCAGCACGGCGCCCTGCCCATCTTCCTCTCTCGATCGGCTGCGGTCAGGTCGGCCGAGCTCTCTGGAGTGGTGAATCGGATCGAGATGGCGGCAAGTGCGCGGCGGAGCAGCAGGCTAGCAGCACCGCAGCTAGCTTGCTCTACGCGGCTTGTGCCTGATGATGCCTTGAGGCCAGGGCTGCCCGGATGCTTTATTTATAGGAAGGGACCTTGATGTGCAACATTATACTTTTTTTTTCTCTCACAAAGTCACAATACAACAGTCAGTCGACACGACATAATTTCTACTTATTTTTTGTTGTAATCATTAGCCTATAGTTGCAGCATTTTCTACATAAGAGATCGATGCAACTAGAATTAAGATATTGTATTTTTTAGGGAAAAGTCTATTTTTCAACCTCCAACTATTGCACAAGTCTGATTTTCAACCTGCAACTATAAAACCGGACAAAGAGGGCCATTGAACTGTCAAAACCGGACAATTTTGGCCCTTTGGGTGGTTTTGAAGAGTGGTTTTGCATTTATAAAAATTTTAAAAGTCTAGATTTAATGCAAAAATTCATAACTATTTCATTTCAAATCAGAAAAATATCAAATTAGTGCCAAATTTTTTCTAAAAATGTAACCTATCTATTGCTATTCTATTTGGCATTATTTGAAACTTAGTTGTTTGTGTTCCTTGTATTTTATTACAAGCAATAAAATACTAGAATAGCAACAAATATTATGTAAATAACACTAAATAGAGTACCAACAAATGGCCTACATTTTCAGAAAACTGTTGGTATCAGCTTCATTTTTTTTAAGATTTGAAACAAATTAGTTATGGATTTTGACCAAATCAAAAGGAACTGAAATTTCTAGAAAATGCAAAACCACCGTCAAAACCACCCTAAGGGCCAAATTTGCCCAGTTTTAACAGTTCGATGGCCCTTTTTGTCCGGTTTCGTAGTTGAAGGTTAAAAATCAGACTTCTGTTATAATTGGAGGTTGAAAATTAGACTTTTCCCTATTTTTTATAGACAACAGGCGTCTACATACTAGTAGTTGCATAAGTATCTCGCAGGCTTTTAAGTTTAAGTGATCGATGCCATTTTATAACAAAATTCCTTACATCTACGCTGTCCCTTGTTGCATTAGTTCGATTCTTAGATTTTTTTTAAAACACACTTAATTACACTTTAGTATGTACACATAAACATTCGCTCTCTATAAACAGATATACGCACAAAGACGTACTTTTTGAACGGATGAGGCTCCTCTGCAGTAGATGATGTAGCGAACATGGCCTCATATGTCATTAGTTCGAGTATGATTTTGGTGATTCATGACAACATGATCAATGAGACTAACCATATTGTTTAGCATGTCTCTGTAGACATTTCTAGGTCCCAAGGATGCAAAAATACCACATGCCAAATTGAGAAGATAGTCTATTTTTCTAGGGTCAAAACCGAGCAAAGAAAGGAAAAGAAAACGCACCGTCAGATGAACCGACGGTACCATCGGTGCAAGCATCGGTGTACTTGGTACACTGCGCAGCAGGCAAAATGAAGATGACACCGTCGGATGATCCGACGGTCCAGTTTCTAGATGCGCCGGATGAATTGCAGAGGAGGAGCAGCAAAGACAGTAGCACCGGATGATCCGACGGTCTGAGAGAGGACACCGTCGGTCTATCCGACGCTCAGTTTGAATCAAGACAGAGACGCGCCAAGACGAAGCCTTCAGCACCGGATGAACCGACGCCTTGGTCAAGTGGAAGCATCGGTCTATCCGACGGTCACGAAGCAGCATACAGAGACGTTTTGGCCGCGAGGTCTTCAGCACCGGATGAACCGACGCACCGTCGGTGTATAGCGTCGGAACAGTTGTGTCAGCAGAGCTGCAACGGCTAAGTGACGTGGAGGGCATCGGATGAACCGACGTCCTAGAAAAGCATAGCATCGGTTCATCCGACGCTATCTTTTTCAGTGGCCGTTAACCAACGGCTAGCTGAGTGCCTTGGGCTATTTATACCCCCTCCACTCACCCATTTGAGGTTGTTGGATTGTGTGGAAGTGCAGGAGAGTGCAAGACACCTAGAAGATCATATCCAATCCATCCAAGTGCTTAATTGCTCATCCATAGACTTGCATATGCTTAGTGTATGTGCTTAGTGCTAGGCTTAGCTTAGAGCTGAGTGAGTGCAAGGTTGTGCCAACCTTGTGAGGTGATTCTTGAGTAAATCAAGGTGTACAAGGTTCGCCGGAAGCTTTGGGGCCTAAGTGGCTCACCGGCAATCGTCTTCGACCCTCCGGCTTGGTGTGGAGTGGTGAGGACACTTTGTGCGGGGGACATAGGGACCCCCTTCCTTGGTGGAGAAGCTCCTTAGTGGAGGCGGCATCAAGGTGACCAGGGGAGCTTGGCGAGTGCCTAAGTGGCGAGCCTTTGTGGCGAGTCAAGTGGTGCTCTTGGGAGAGACTTGGTGACCGGGAAGCAATTCTCTTGTGTGAGTGCTTCAACAACGTGGACTAGGGGTGGCATAGTGCCTACCGATACCACGGGATAAATCACGTGTCAAGAGTTTGCTTCCTCTCATCCCCTTTACGTTTCCGCATTTACTCTATTGCAATCTTTGCTTGCCTTTACTTTCCTAGAGTAGTATCATGCTAGGATTGGCTATAGGTTGCAAACCTTGTTTTGGGATGGGAGTTTCACACTAGAACAACCCTAATTGCACATCTAGATAGTATGTTCTAGTTTATCTTTGTGTAAAAGCAGTGAAGCCATAGGTTAAGATTTTAGTTTGCCTAATTCACCCCCTCCCCCTTTTAGGTTAACGAGCATCCGATTCCTTACAGATGAGGGTGCTCTTGAGTCGCTGGCGTGTGGATCCAGTCTCACCTGTCAGTGACTCAATTGCTCGCGGCGGTAACATCTCCAAATCCATGAAGTTGCCACATGCACCTTGTTGTAGACAACTACATTGTTTATCGCTAAAATAGAATAATTAATAATAATAATAATGTACAAAAAGTACTACACTCACAAATATTAATGTGTTGAAGGAAGTTACTATTTAATTTGCATTAGCACAATTTGAGAGGTTTTCATGCACATATATTCTCACTATATATGATATATCCACGAAATCTTAATAACCACCACTCTGTACCTCGTAGCCACTCAAAGCCTGGTCTACTATATGACCGGCCCTCGCAACTGGGCAGACCCTTGACACGCATTTGGTGGTGCTTCTCTCAAAATATTCTCTAGTTGCACCCAAATATCTCGTTGGGGGGGGGGGGGGGGGGGGGGCGCAACATATGTAAAGAATGTCAAAAGGCCTAGAGAATGCGAATGGGCTTGTAGTCTAATGGTAGGACGGTCCAGTGGGACGCTATCCACTAGGGTTCAAATCCTGGTGCTCGCACCTTTTTCTGGATTTATTCCGGGAATTTCCGGCGTTATGCATTAAGTGGTAAGCGACGTTCCTGTCGACGACGAGGCGCCAGTGGTGACTTTGAGAATCTCCAGATCTGCCGGTGCTCAGTCCTTCGGAGGTGCTCATAGGGGTAGGGTTTGCGTACGTGTGTTCATAGGGGTAGGGTTTGCGTACGTGTATTCATAGGGGTGAGTGTGCGTGCGTGTTGTGAGCGTCTGCGTTGCACTGTGTAATCTAAAAAAAAAAGGCCTCATGTCATTACACGCTTAGATTTTTAGTTCCCCATCCTTCTTCGTCAGTTATGAATTTTTTCATTGGTAACCTTACAAGAGCGACTATTCACTCACTAGTCAACCATAAGTAGTGTTACGGTTCAGAAAATAATTTCAGGGTTTTTGTTTAGGCAATTTTTTTTTTGGCAAATTCAACCGTAAGTTTAGAGAGGCCAGAGGCAATTAATTATACACTGATGACAACTAACGTTAACGTATAGGCTGCCAAAGAAGCAAATTAAAATTTAAATAAACAATTAAATTTGATCTAATCCGAGGCATATCCAAACAGAATATCAGTATAAGAATCATGCCCAGTTGTCAAACGTTAAGTTGATGACGGCCTACGTATAGGTACCAAGCAAGCAAAAGTCAACCATGTTTCTACACCAATAACACGTCGACAACAGTATTAAGTTATATTGTCAACTGCACATGTATAAAGCCAGATCCCTGTCATTTGGAAATGTGGTGATCTCACACTGAAACACACACAGACAGCTGCAGCAAGTTAAGAAACTATATATTTGCTTATCGCCGTGATTAACATGTATAGTTGGCAACAGTACCATATAGTACACTAATCATTATTTGGCCATAAGCTGGGGGTTTTTTTTTGGGTGAAACAGGAGGGGTCGCCCCCAACTTGTTATATTATATACAGAAAGAAGAAGGATACAGCAGAGTTTGCAAAATTACAGTTAGAACACAAATAACAAAGAAAATAAGGTAGATTATAGAGTTGTATCTATTGATCGAAAAATAACCAAAGCAAATTTATATTTAAAAGCAGGCCTTGCAAGTTTGCACTGTAGGCTGTATATCCCCTTGAAAATTCGATCATCGCAAGCCAGTCGGATGCTCCAATTCATGAGAATGATCACATCTGTAACGAAGGGAATTCGTAGCTGTACTATGAATTATGAAAGTGGCGAAGGTTGCAAAAAGGAGCATCGCACAATGTGTAGATGCAGCCATGCAGGAGCATCCAACATTCTTGGGCAAAGGGGCACTGAAGAAACAGATGTTCCAGGAGCTCTTTCACCATGTTGGGACAGAGTACACAATCTTATAAGAAGGGAGGGCCATGCAGGCTGTATGTATGAGTTCCACACAAGCAATGACAGCCACTCTGCGAGGCAAAAAAAAAAAAAAAAGCAGGACATTTACAAATATATGGTGAATTTTTTACAACAAAGCTTTAATTTGTTTTTGGCGGTAAGGAATGCCAAATATTCAACATATATATGGTCATTTTCCCCACATTTTCATTTTGCGCAATTTGTTTTCCCACTTATCTCTTGCATGCATATTTGTTTTCCCCCATTGCGATCGGTTATGTTAAATGGTGCTTGAAGCCAGGTGGCTAGTATTTATATCCATTTTAGTCCCATCTCACCCACCATGTTGTTGTCTCTTCTGTCCAACAAGCTTCCACATGAAGCTAGCGAAGAACTCTGCTGCAACCTTGATGCTTCTGTCTCTCAGCCTCTCAGGTTCTAAGAATCTTGGCAAGAAAGTTTTAATATACAATACTTGTACCTTTAATTTTGGACTCTCATTAGGGTATAATTGATATTAGTACCCAGAGAAAAGTGGAAAAGAAAAAAAGGAAAGTACTTAATTTTGGTTTGGTTGCATATTAAATGACGAATAAGTCAGTCCTTAGCAGCACATATATGTAAAGTTTCTAACTTTTCCAATCCCATGCACCACCGAGGACTTTGAATCAGGTCAAAAAGAGGGGGTAAATAAATCTTTTCAAAAAGGAGTGGTAAATAACTACTGATCCGGGCAGTCACCCAACTGTTCACATTGGTGGCTCTGCTTCTTCTCCCAAATATTACCACTGGTAACTACAAAACCCCTCACAGTGTATTTTTACTTAATTACATGTTATTCGTTCGACAAGTTGCAGTACTAAACTCTATCATATAAGCATCTCAAGAAACAATATATTGGTTCACTATTACTCCACAATATAACATTCAAATACTCGATCGCAATCGCGCAATTTGAAAACCCTGCATAATTGCAGTTGGTCCATTCGAAGTTTCTTTCAACGCACAAGTGCCCGTCATTTGTGAAAGCGGAAACATTCTTCACCCCTAGTCGCCACTTGTGGTGAAAAAAAAATAGAGAAAAGCTCTGCCGATCGAAGCTTTTCAGACCAGAGATTAGCTTGAGCCTTTACCAATAGTCGCTGCAGAATAATGCTCAAGACTCTTTCCACGAGAATTGCAGTGAGAAAATAAGGTCCAGCGCAGCACAAAAAGTTGCTGCGGCGTCCGTTCTGTCGTGTTTTGACCGTTTTGGAGAAAAGGTATGCAACGGAAATGTCGCAAAGCTTGTGCTTGTGCATAGTGGAGCCGGCCACTAGCGACTTTGGCTGCACGTACCCTATATGCACAGGTAGCTTTGATCCTTGCCTTGAAACATTTTCTTCAGTCTGATGGTTCTTCAGATATCAGTATATCACAGAGATCAATTTACATTCCACTGAATCATCATGGGTTCACACACGCACCCCGACCGTACTCCCTTTGCTGGTACGGATTTGATGCCATTGCTAGTGTGATCTTGTTCAAATATATATCCACGTGGTGTTGTGGTGTTTTCTGAAAGGCACGGATTCAGTTCGTTTATTTGGATATGTATAAAAATCAACACGATCAAATTATGAGAAAGTTTTCATAAATTTACGGTGTTTCTTCTTGCGTTCCCCACTTAACTAAGTTTGATCTGACATGACTCTTGAGGTATTACTTTTCACTAAAAGGGTTGAAAACACATGGTATGATCAATTCCAGGTCCTATTTGGAGGTACAAAACAGCAAAAGCTATGTGAAACTACTGTTTCTAAATCATCTTCGAGCGAACCCTAAACCACTCAACAGTCAGGTGCCAAAACGGCCGGCAAGACCATTCTGTTTCCAAGAAAAGCTGCTTTTGGAAAGGAAGGAGAGAAAAAAACCAAGGCAGCCACTCGGACAAATGGCTCTACATGCATAGTGCAGCCGACGTACACACTCCGGCCATGTGAGCGTGACAACTCATTCAAGCTGTTCAGCCTTTGGAATGAGAAGATCGGACAAGATCACTATCACTTTCTTCAAACGAGGTGACGAACCTAGCCGGGGACGCTGATCCGTATACCGTGACAAATCTGTCACCAGAGTGCTGCGAGTTTGTAATCGCTGTCATCGATCGACAACGTAGCTTTCAATTTATAACAAACCAAATTTAAGTCAACATGGGCGAATGTATAGCAGCTCTCTGCTTGTGCTCACCCAAAATTCCTTAACCCAGCTGCCGTTACATATAGTCAAACAGTAATGCCCTGAGTATGATTATTATCTACATTTTTCTCTCGAATAAAATGCAGCAGAGCAGCACATCATTGTATTTTGATTGTAACCTTTTGCTTATATATCAAATTGCGTCAACTTGGCTCTGATTGAGAAATTACCAATTCAGTGGGACCAACAACAAATTTTATTTATTCATTGCATTACTTTTCATTAAATAAACTGGTGGAAAAATCAAAACACGAGGTACTTTACAAGTACCGTAACAAAGCTCTACATATGTATGCATAAAAACAACATTAAATTTGAGGAATAAAGTTTGAGTGTTTTTCACTTGGGTGGGTGGCATGTAAACATTTTTTATTGAGGGCTGTTTGGATTAGAGAATTTTATATATGGAGATACGAGCTTTGTTACGGTACTTGTAAGGTACCAAAAGGTACTTGGAATTACCTGTGGTATTTTCTTTCTTATCCTTCTTTAAAAAAATCAATAGACTTACACATAATGGGTATCATAGTAATTTCTCATTATTTTTGGTACTTCCCTTTAGGTTATTCCTGTTACTTCTTGGTACTTTCACCGTTAGGTTTCGGATGGATGGCTCTCATTAATTTAAGCACTCTAAAATTTCTCATGGAGATATTTTGGAGCACAGTTGGTTCCTGTCAAAAATTACAATTTTTTTTATTAATGGATCAACAGGAAAGTAGCTTTCATAAAAAAAATTGTTGTGAATTCATACTGCTCCCAATCCCATATGAGACTGAATTAGTCACTAATTTTCTGTTCTACGACCATATAGCTCGCCCCAAAATTTGCAAATGAAAGTGTCAAGACAATTTTGAGGAATGATTGGAGCCTGGCCGGCCTACACATCACAAATGGATGGACCTTCACACCAATTTACCCAACAACCAGATCATCAGGAACCCCCCCAAATGAGAACACCCTGCAGCTCCGGGCACTTTCCTAGATACCATGACACATATACCAGCCGGCACAAAAAGAGGCTCGCATGGACCTGGTTTGTGCTCGAAACGAGAGGAAAAAGACAGGCATCCAGAGGCGACCCCTGGTCGAAAAGGCAGTAGTGTCGTTGCCATCTTTTTCCAAAAAGAATGTGACACCGGAATGATCCATCCATCGATCGTGTTTCTTCACTCAAAAAGCGATCGAATTGGTGGACTTGGTTAAGGGATGCTGGTGGTTTTTTCTGAGCCTTTTCTCCTTGTCTTCGCCTGACCTAGCGTTTGGATTCAGGAATCCCATGGCCGCTTTGTCACTTCTTCTCAACAGTTGGGCAGCCATCAGCATGGTGTCATGAGTAATGTTGTCAATAATGGCAGCAGAAAGGGTTGTCATTTCACTGTTAGGATAAGCTCGGATTTGTTTATCCTTTCCATTTTTGTTGTTGTGAACTCTTCAAATAAACTGAAGACCAGCTGCTGCCTGCCTGCCTGAACCATGTAGAGACTGCACCTGCTGACCTGTGCCATGTATGACTTCATTTCACACATTGTCATGGCATGGCCTCTTACTGTTCCCTAATAGTGGATGCCTGTATGGCGGATGTGAATTCAAAAGATTAGCGAAGGTTGATAGCATGGGAAAGTCAGAAGCTCTTGTTTTACAAGCACCCTAAATTTTCCCTTTTTAAAAAACCTTTTTTTACCATAGAATGATTTGGCCAGTTGATGAATAACAGCGTTAGAAAAGCTTGTATAAAAATAAGGGTACACATACTGCAGCAGTCATCATCCTTTTAATTGAACATGCACAATAATGAATACATTAACTGAAAGCGACCAAGTGAACAATTTGAGACTTCTTTTTTGTGAGGCAATTCAACAACATGATTGTTTTCTGCACTTCAGAGTAAGAAACCAAAGTTACCCACTTGAGCTCTATGACGATATTCTAGCCAGCTAGTTTGTCGATGGATAGAGGTAACTTGTTACTTGATTTCTTTTTTACCTCGCTAATATCATCATGACAGTCACTTGTGAGGTTAACTATGCGGGTTCACTCATTTGGATGTGACAGACGAGTTAAACGAACTGAACTTGACCAAGTTCCTTTTTGTCCTGTGCGCGAAATCAGCTTGACGTACGTGGTACTGAAAAACAGTTAAGTAGTTAACCAATGATACCGGTAAATCCTAGAAGGATGTTCGAAGTCTGCAGCTTTTCTACTGCACCGATTCAATGTTTTTCACTTTTATACCATAGATTAGTTACTGTCCTTATTGTTAAACAATATCATTGCACCGGCCATGGTTTGTTAATCTCTCCCCAGATCGTCAGCACACAATAATGGCTGTGATGAAGTCAAAGCTTTCTCTTCTCTTTTAGATAGACCTGAGAAACTTGTGATTGAAAATGTCTATGTCGATGGTCATGCACATAGAAAATTGGAGAGTGACCAGACTATGCAAAGTTTAAACCCCTAATGGTGGGTTGGTGGCCTAAATTATGATACTAGGGCTTCTCCCTTTCAGAGATCCAAACTGCATTGAAAAGAGGAAATGTGTTAAATTCATTATATATAT
This sequence comes from Cenchrus fungigraminus, assembly GCA_036936925.1. Taxonomy (NCBI): domain Eukaryota; kingdom Viridiplantae; phylum Streptophyta; class Magnoliopsida; order Poales; family Poaceae; genus Cenchrus; species Cenchrus fungigraminus. The sequence continues at coordinate 36,060,913 of CM072780.1, read as the reverse complement.
AAAAAAAAGTGTGGTTAGAAATTTGATTCGTGTTGACGAATTAACAAAACAAAGTCAAGCGTGCATGGTACATCAGTACGGTCGATGGTAGCATGAGTCGACCTACCACGCCTCTGTTTATGTTTTCTATTGTTGTGCTATAGACAAAAGCAAGGGCACAATCAATCCGTGGTCATGTGAAAAGTACACACTAATCAATCGACTAATGATGGAATAATAATGGATCTAGAATCATTAGTCGGCTAGGGCCAGAGGAATAATAAGCCATGGTGTTGTTTCCGTTATTGATTGTCTCCTACGGCTAGAGGTAATTTAACAATTTGTCACCCTGCCAAGGGCTGCCTCAAGGGTTCGTGATACCATTGTTTTTGCTGGCAAATTATTCCCCTGAACTTATAAGTAGAAAATTATGTTTTTTCTTTCAGATATCCAAGACAGTAACCAACACTGATAATACCATCTTAGTAAGTATGCAATCACACTCTGATGGTCAATAGTAATACATCACGAATAGCAACCCAGTATACACTTAGAAGTACACCGTTACATTGAATCAGGCAAGAGTGCGGACAGGCCATTCGCTGACACGATCCTGTATAATTCCGAGTTCCACTTGACACTTGCTACAGGTTGACTCAATCCAACTTACTCCTCCCTTGTTGAAGGAGCCATTCCTGCCGAAGGGCTGTCTGCAAAGTACTCTGGGTGTTTCAAGTTCACACCATGCTGCAAAAAAGTTTGTTGCAAGTATAAGATCACAAATGGATCAAATGCTAATGTCGCGGAAAGAAGTCAAGCATCCATCATCGGTAGTTTCTATGGAACTAATATGGCTTTAGACCTAAAATGTCCATGTTCGCTGCCATGGTGTAACATAATTCATTAATTCTACAATCATCTTCAAATTGCATGGTATTATAATTAAAAGAACATAGTGCTGTCCGTAGACTAGGATCATCCCCTTAAGTACCTAAGCTTAATCAGGATAGATATTTTAAGAATTAAGATTACAGTTAGCATTATCAGTTACTTTATCCTTCCAAGTTCAAACAATGATGCCATGTCAAACATGTGGAAAAGTTCAAATTAGAGTCACCCTAAAGAATAGGATGAATCAGGATTCAAATATAAGTTCTGGAAGGATCTCTCAATAGTGGACGCTGAACAACCCCTCTGTCAAGTGTCAACAACTCAACATCATGAACATGTATGGTATAGGGCATGAAAATGATGCCCTTTTGTATGGAAGGCAGACCTAATTGGAACATAATGAAAAAACGGAAACAACACCATGGCTTCAACAGTACTTCTAATTGGGCTCACAAATTTATGCCACATTGGGAAAATGGAAATTCCATTACATTTGTGTGGAAATTATTAATGTTTTCAGTGAAATTCCTACACTTTAGATTCTTGAAGTGCTTACTTCCATGAATATAATGGTATTCTTGTCAATGATTTTGCATAAACATATAGGGTATTGTCACTAAGAAGATCAGAAAATGCAAGGTTTATTGGCTGCTTCATTGTTTTACATTTTACTGGTTGCACCATGCACATGACACATTTACACGGGAGATGGACTGTGATTTCAAAATTAGTAACATTTACAACCCAGTTTTCTTCCTTATAATGTCAGTTAGATTGATAATTTTGTAAGTATTGGCAAAGAAAACCAAGATATTCTGACCTACATGTGGCCTTGTCTATTTAGGTGCGTGTGAACTGTGAAGTATCAGTAACAAAAGATGTTGTGGAGCTCAGTCTTGAAAAAGATACAGGTCATCTGGGACTTGATTTCACTGCCGCCGAGTTTTTTTAAGCAGAATGGCAGGGGAGCCCCTACCTATTTTTTTCATTAATATAAAAGGAGGAATATGTGGTGGGGGCGGGGGGGGGGGGGTGTTACAGAGCTTTCCCTTCCTCTGAGCTCATGGAATTGATTATATCTAGTCCAACATTCTTGAGTGAAAACTAAATCAAATTAAGATCTCCAGGTGTGCAGCCCAAGGTATGTCCTCGCATAGGTTTCAGTCTTTGTTCATGTACTCTGATTAACTGCCGTTAACAGTTGTTTCTTCCTCATGGATTTGGGTAATTCATGAGGACCATGGAGCATATCAAACTGAATCTACATAACCTAGTCAACTTTGAGGAAACACTGAGATTCCAGTCCTGAGAAAAGTAATTGCTACAGTGTCTAAACAAAATAATGTGCTCCTGCACTTTTCTCTCAACTAGATTCAAATATGAGAAAAAAGGTAGTAAACTGCTTCCTACAAAAAGTAAAATTGCAGAAATAGAAACTTGTTACCTCACGCAAAGCTTTAGAAAGATCATCCATAGTCAGTACAAGACGTCTATCCTGCAAATTATATATATTTTTTGAAAATGTGATAAGGAAGCACTAAGAGTACTAAACAAAACAAAGCTTAATGTTAAGAACATGAAAAGTTCAACTAGAGTTATTCACCTTAGGCTGTTTGCTCTTGTTGTCTTTGATAGGTGCTGCTACCCTGGCCTTGCAGTGCCTATTGAAGGGAAATAATCATGAAATAATCAAATTAGTGCATAATTATGATACACCAACAGTGTGTAATGCATCCTGCTAGTGAATAGTAGAGAATGTACTACAATAACGGAAAAGAAACAACAAAATAAGACACCTGATAAATTTACACAATGAAATGTGGATAGCTCTCACAAATCAAGTATTTAGTATAAGCACATCCATTATGTATCAGAATCCCATTTTTTAAGAAAAAATAACTCCTTCAAGCCAGAGAGGGAGTCAGTAGAGGCAGAGAGATCAACCGACAACTCGGATAGTTAAGTAAGTTCCCAAAGGGAGATATTTCTCATGGAGGATGCTATCAATTACCAGACTATAAAAGAAGGAATTTTCTTGTCTGCATAGAAATATGGAAAGGATTATCCATCACTATGGTGGCATGCTAAGTTTGCAGGAGCAGCACACAGTGAATAAGTGTTTCAGTTGCTTGGCAGGTTCTAGTGGTACAACTATTATAAATGCAAATTAAATGATAACGAGGAGCATAACTTGAAAACCTTTTTTTCCTACCATTCCAACATTACACTGATCATGAATGAATAATTCCACAAGAACAGTACATGCAATTAGATAAAGGGTTTTAACTGAAGCCTAATAAACACAGAAACAAACAAATATACATCAATTGTCCATAAGATTTGCATTTATGTGGAAGAAAGAAACAAGACTGCTCATGAACATGCATGAGTACTGCAAATCATTGTACTAAGAATATAATTACAGAATAATAGTGAGACTGTAAGATGAACTCACTGAAGAGAATCACTTGCAATGTCCGAAAGGAACTTCTGGGTGGCTACAGCAACCAATCTCGTTCTGTAAAACACGAATCAGATAACCTAAGCAGGAAATTAAGCAACTCCTACTTCTAGCTGTAATGAATCTATCACTGATAGCTTATTACCATCAATCAAGTCTGCTAGGGGAAAAATAAGCCTTCCTGGGAGAGATTGGCAAGCAATTGGGCACTTACAAGCGGAGGTCAGGGCAGTGGAATCCACTGCGTCCGAGGTAGTGCTCCACCAGCTCGTCAGGAATCTTCAGCACCACCAAACCAAGCATCAGGGCCAAGCTAAGAGACAGAAAAGTAGAGAAGACGAGAGGGGGGTTGTGGCACCATACCGTAGGGGTATAGTCCATGAGGGAGGAGAGGAACTCGGTGAGCGCGGCCTCGTCGTCGTGCCGCCCGTCGCCGCCTCCACCCACGGGCCCGCCCATGCCTGGAGCCATGCCCCCGCCAGGGCCTCCGCCTCCACCGCCGCTGTTGCTGCCCATCATCCTCACGTCCCGCCGCCTCGCTGCCCTCACCGCACGAGCAGATGGTAGGGAGGAGAGAGCCGCAGGGGTAGGGGGCGCCGGTTCGAGACGGGCGCGGAGCACGATTAGAGGCCGGACCGGAGCAGCCCTGCAGCGGCCGCACAGCAGCGGGACAGCGCAGATCTTGGGAGGCCCGGCGGAGTGCAGATCTTGGGAGGTGTCGGCGGGATCAAGCTGCACCGGCGTCCGCTACCCGGAAGCGACGACGACGGCAGAGGTCAAGAGGTGGGAACACCATTAAACGGGCCATCGTTGGGCCAGAATGGAGCCGCACCTACTTGTCCGGAGGCCCATCATGTTGAGCCAACCAAACAACCCGCGGCGATTGCAACCCATCCCAACCCACGGCCGGGCGCGGCGCGGCGCCGCTTATCCACTCGCCCCGCGCGCTCCTGCTCGCGAGACGGTGCCAGACTGCCAGTGGTGGCGGCAGCGGCAAGAGAAGGGATGATGCTGATAAGGCCGCCGCGGTTCCTCTCACCGTCGCCCGCGCCTGGGCCCGGGCCGTGCGAGCCACGCCTCCGCCGGCCTCTCGACGCTTCCAGAATCTTCTCCTCCCCCCGTCCTCCCGGGCGCCGCCCCCGCCCGCGCACCCGGGACGCGCCCCCGTCCACCGACCTCCGCCGTCTCACCGCCCGCATCGTCGACCTCACCCGCCGCAGGCAGCTCGCCCAGGTTCGCCTCGTGTGCTCAATCTACTCCTCTTTTGTCGGGTTGTTCGATTTTGTTAGCCAGTGCTGACGCGGGGGTGTGGTGGGGCAGATCATGGACGAGGTGGAGGCAGCGCGGCGACGTGTGCGTGGTGGTGGGGCGCTCAACACCATCGTCATGAATGCTGTTCTGGATGCCTGCGTGCGCTGCGGCGACGTCGATCGCGCGCTCAGGCTCTTCGAGGAAATGTGCGGGCCCAGGGGGTGCGGCGTTGACAGCGTCTCCTATGGCATCCTGCTCAAGGTGTGGCGCTTTAACGCTTTGCATAAAAATTCATGGGTTTAATTATTTTTTACAGCTGGTTGTGAGTAGTAGTGGAATTGTGGAGGCGAATTGAAGAGAACATATTGTAATAACCTATTCCTAAAAATCAATGCTAATTTAAGAATGTGTATGTCGTTGATAGAAGGGAAATGGTATACATACTTGAATTCGTATATGAATCATTTACCATGGTTTGCTTCCAATGTGTAAGTTGGGAATGGGAACTGCATTAACTGCTGACTGATTAACATCGATTTGCTGGAAGCCTGGAACCCCCATGCTAGTGAACATACATGAAATGTTTACATACATATACTGCTGCTCTTTATAGAAAATCTGTTTCAACAACTGTTAGAAGGATGGAAAAGTCGAGGGTCATTAAGTTGTGGTTTTTCTTTTGTTGATCAGTGGCGCCTTTGATCTAAGCTTCTAGCTTTGTACTCATTTACCTTCTCTTTAAGCAAATGATACACAACTCTCCTCTGTACTGGAGGAAAAGAAAATAGAATACCTATTTGTCAAACAAAGGAGTATTACCTTACTCAGGAGCAGAACACATTAATTATGTATATTCTACCCTCAATAGGATTTTATGTATAAATTCCTTTTCAATCATAAAGTCTGTTCTATTACTAGAAGCAGTTCGGGCATGATGACATTACTTATACTAGAAGGCTTATTAGAGCTATCTAGGAGCAGTAACAGTACATTACTTATGTTTATTGCTGAGCCTTAAACTCTTAACACTTTTTTGAGCTTGTGTGTGATGATAATGAAAATTCATCAATATTCTATCAACTCGAGTTTTAAACAACTCATTTGTCAGCAAAAAGAAACAATTCAGCACCTTTGGAACCTGAAGTTAGACTTCCTGTAAGGGTTATTATGCCTCCCTTTTATTTTGTTGTAAGGTGGGAAATATCCTAACTAATATAGAGTTCTCCACTCTTGTACCCCCTGGTAACCTTTTGTTAAACCTGCATATCAAATTGTCTGAACGCTCAACATGTTACATATAAACTCTTAACCATCAACTGCCTTCTTATTGTTCCATTCAGGGTTTCACCTTTTAGAAGTTTTTTCCCAAGCATGTGCTTAAATTAGCATTAGAGGGAATCTTTATGGTGCAAATGTTTATTGTTTTACATTGCTATCCATGGAAGGGCTTGGGTATAGCGAGAAGGATTGATGAAGCATTCGAAATACTGGAGTCGATTGAGAAAGATTCTTCGATTGGGAGCCCCAGGCTCTCCCCTCATCTTATTTGTGGTTTTCTAAATGCCCTTATTGAAGCAGGTTGGTAAGATTGATCTTTTAACCTCCACGATCCCACAGAGGTGCCCGTGAAACACAGAGTGTTGGTTAGATTCTATTTTAGTGTAATGTGCAGATACTAACTAATATAATTGAAAACTTGAAATAAGTATAACAAGAGTAGCAATCACTAATCACTTAAGTATTAAGTCTCTTATGACCTGAATATATTTGTTTTCATCGTTTCGGTTCCCAAAGTGTATCTCAGATTAAGTTTGAACAGGAACTGGTCAAATATTCTTATGTGTACATTTTGGTTACAAATTACTTTGCTGTAGCCACAATATTCATCAAATACTCTTTGCTCACTTACACTTGCAATAGCTGCCATTTACTGATGGAATTGAACTTCAACTAATCCAGGAGATATGAGGCGTGCCAATGCTCTTGTCGCCCGTTTCCGCAAAGTCCTTTACGAAGGTCACTCTGTGTTGCTATACAACTTACTGATGAAGGTACAATGTGATTGTTTTTCCCTTTACTGTTAATATGGCTATTTTTTATTTTAGAAGCACTACTGTAATTACCAAAAAAAAAAAACTCACAACTGAACATACTCCAGGGATACATTAAGAGCAACTTCCCTCTTGGAGCTTTGACTGTTAAAGATGAGATATTGCGTCAAGGATTGAAGCCTGATAGATTGACCTACAACACCATCATTTCTGCCTGTGTAAAATCAGTGGAGATGGATAAAGCTATACAATTTCTTGAAGATATGAAGGTGTCACACAAGTGTTGGAAAGGCCAGTTTTAGCCACAAATTTTTTTTTTTGGATACACTAGTAATTGCATTGTATAATGAAAATGAGTTGATTATATTACAATGCAGGAAGAAGCTAATAGGGAAAGTAATCCTGAACTCCTTCCGGATGCTGTTACTTACACAACATTGCTTAAGGTGTGTTGCCTGCTAGTGCGCAGCAGATGATGTCTTCATTATAACAATTACAGGCTTATTGCTACACTCTATTTCCTTTTTACATTATTTATTTTACTTTCATGAAAGAAAATAATAGTATCTACTCTATACTAGTTTTGTTGTCATCTTGGCATTGTTGGTCAATGATATTAAAGTGGTTGTTTCATTGCTTAATTTTTTACTCCTGAGAACGCTTCATCATCATCGGTAAATAAGACATTGTAGAAAATGTTTTACATACTTAAAATCAAGAAACATGATGGAATTTCCAAAGAATGCATTTAACCTCATGGATAAGTAGTATGATCACTCTTTGTGTTTGGCTGTTCGCTATCTTTTTGTTCTTAATTTTACAAGTGACTGAAGCATGCTGCAGGGTTTACGAAATAGCCGGGACCTTTATTCAGTTGTGAGCATTGTTGTGGAGATGAAATCTTCACTGCTTTCAATTGATAGGACTGCGTACACTGCTATGATAGATGCCTTACTAGATTGTGGAGCCATTGATGGTAAGCTCTATTGCATATTTTTAGTGGCACAATTCGCTAAAATTGCATTGAATTTGCAAGTTGTAAAATAACATCAACAAGTGATTTAGCATCCACTTTTCATCGTCAGCTTTGATTTTTCCAAGCACATCTTTGCAGTGTTACAAGCTAACCTTCTTTTTACCCTATTATATTCCAGTTGCCCAAGTGGCACACCAATCTCAAATACCTAAATGTTAGAGCTTTTCTTGGTCCAGTGTTTGCACAAACATTTATAATAACTTAACCAATATGTCTAACTGAGCTGCACATTTTAAACAATCATATACAGGGATATTTACACCAAAATCATTTTGTGAATTATGGCTAACTTGCTATTAGTATATTTTGATTCTACATTACTATTATGCAGTGGCAAATTATTTGACAGTACTTGATATCTTTGCCTACTAGAGCTAGTATTGTAAATCGATTGGGCTAGGATCAGACCTGGTTATTCAGGCCCATGCTTTAAATGCTATGGCCCATGAAGCTCCTCATGGCATAGCTCCATGCAGGCATAATATTCTTCATATTTATTAAAGCAAGTGCTTCATATTTTCTTTTCACTTGCATAGTAATGAAAATGTCAAAACTAGCATTGTTTTTCTTAGCTTGGTCCTCTGTTTTGTGCCCAAGCTCTGCCACTTTGTCTATCACAATATTCTGGCAACTTATCTCTAGCTTATATTCATTGTGCCTTGAATTTCTCTGTAATCCGTAATCCTTAATTCCTAGTTGGTCCTGAAAGGACAATATTATCTCAAGTATCACCTGAGTTTAGGTTTTTTTCCATATTTGTTCAAAATATCCTCAAATAATTCACACGTCTACAATTTTTTTGAAAAAAAATGGTTCATATGTGGACTGTGTAAAAAATAAAACTACAAATTACTATACAGATTATAGCATGAAGTTTGAGTGTAAATTAGTTAAGAAATTTTCACTGTGTAATGTACATACATGTCAAGTAACTTTAGATGTACTACAGTTTAGTGTAGAAACTCTTGGTCTTCGTTTAAGTAAACATACATGTGGATGGAGCAACCAAAATCTAGGCAATATTATTTCATGTGTTTTTCTAGATCATGGATCATAGAGAGGGAAATCTGTTTATGAGATAAAGCTCTCTTGCTTATGATAGATATACGACATTTCTGTACTTATGCTTTTTATCTTTTTGGTGGTTATCATAGGGGCCCTCTGCATCTTTGGTGATATAATAAAGCAGGCTGGCAACAACAAAGAACTGAGACCTAAACCTCATCTTTATCTTTCAATTATGAGAGCTTTTGCTACCAGAGGTGATGTTGATATGGTCATGAGATTGAACAAGCGCATGTGGCCAGATTCAGTCGGATCCATTAGTCGTGCAGCAAAAGAAGAGGCACATGAGTTGTTAATGGAAGCTGCTATAAATAACAATCAGGTGGAAATGAAGCCTAGGATGGCTTTGTAATGTTTGGCAATGTGATTTGGATTCATACATATGCTATGCCTTGGCTTCGTTTTGGTATTAGTATGGCTAAATTTGACGAGGATAATCAAAATTATAAGTCCTTTGGAATTGAGATGCAGAGTAGGTGACAAAGTACAAAACGCTATTGCGTTTTTGTGTTGGGTGCTATTGAAAATTTGAAATGCTTGCTAGGGATCTATGGAAGTGTCTCCTATTAAAATGTATTTACTATTGGATGGAGAGTTCTTATGCATTGAATATATAAGTCTCTTGTTAATGTTTTCCTAGGTTGAAGGGATCTCATTGTGCTGCTACAAGTACATATTTTCCCATTTTTTGTATGGCAGTAGATGGATATGGATGCAATTCTGAATTTTATGCTTTTATGAAAACTTAGTATTATATAAGGTAAAAAATCTTGGGGAACCAAGGCTTGTAGAAATGACAGGTCCACTGATCAGTTAAACTGCCTCCTATTTGTCAGGTAGTCATGTTACCATATTCAAGGTAGCTGCACTGTGCGCATGATTATGCTTATTCATCTAGCTCATTGTACTCCTAATGTCTAACTTAGTATTTAACGTTTTCAATAGGTCATTCCCCCCATGTATTTCTAGTTCGCTGATTAAATCGTTTCAGGTAGATTTGGCTAGAGGGCTTCTAAGAAGAATAGTGAATGAGAAGGAATGTTTCTCTTGGACAAGTAGAGTAGGTCTGGTATGTTTCTTCTCCTTGGATTTTGTTTCTTAAATACTACATGCTTCACTGGAACTATGGTCTTATTCCCAATGATTCTATCAACAGTGTAGTTTGGGATTCTTTGTTATATGTTTTGCCACCTTAATCTACCTCTGGTTCCTCTACCCCCCAACTCTTCAGCTAAAAATGGTACATGCATGAAATAGCTATTTTACATAGAGCTAGTTTTCTGACATGAATTTTAAAAATAGCTACTTGATTTTAAAATGCATGCATATGAAAATTGTTTCTTTTTAAAAATGAACATATTAAACCATTTCAGATTCTGGTTTGTTGTTACTGTTTTCTTTATGCCTGTAGCTAGACAACAGTTGTAGTGCTCATTTTGTCCATTAGCGCAGTATATAATTCTAATTATTGGACTGCTGCAACTGAGGCTTTTGCCCCTGCTTTAGTATTTTTTTCACTTAGGGCATAGCCCGATTTTCATTACTGATGAGCAACAAAATTACAGAGTTTTTAGTATCCAGTACCGAAGAGAAAGCTACTACTTACTATTGCAACTCGGACAGAATCAGATTCAGAGGATCTACCCCTGCTTTAGTATTAGATTGAAAAATTAGAACCAGTCTGACCACTGACAAAGATTTCCTCCCACTCTAAAATCTGTAAATGCCTTGTTTTGCTAAGTTTTTGTGCATTGAAATGGCACTTTCATGGAATCTATATTATCGAAGATTCATAACATCACTCGTGTGAACTTTATAACTTCAAGTCAGCTTAATGTTTCATATTTGTCAAGGAATATCAAGTTACTACCCATAATAATACTTCTATTATGGTGATGACTTAACCACTGCATCTGTCTGGGAATTCTACCATCTCATTACTGATTACTTCATATTATGTGGTATGAAACATCATGTCTTAGTTTGTTGTGCAGGAAAAATTGAAATAACCAGCTTAGTCTAGTTTAACTAGAACTGTTTTGTCAATTTATGAGGATAAAAGACCAACAGGCGGTTATGTGTCAGATGGAGAACAGTGATCTGTCTTTGCTGGTCACATTTGTTTTCTTCTTATGTAATGTCAATCTGGTTTCTGAAATACAGGACCGACATGTAGTTGGCATTTGGCAATATCTACCTCATAACAGTTCTCATATGTTGAAAACTTGAAATGTATGGAAAGCTTGATTAAAAAATTAAATTGTTGCATGTGGCTGTGTCTGGATACAATAAACTGGAAATCTAATTCGATATTGGGACTAAGACCAGGATCTAGGAGCATAGGACAAATATTTATGTATCTTTCCTTTTCCAGTTTTTAAACTTGAATGTATCAAAGTGAAAAGCGCAGTCATTTTTAAGCTCTTTTCTTTGACAGGTTGCTGTTAAAGTTGAAAGTTTATCTGGATTCACAAACTCTCTTTTAAGGCCCCATGTATTTCCACAGGTGGTTTGCTTTGTTTGTTACATTGTTATCTTGCATCCCTTTCTTCGCTTTACTCTGCATGTTCAAATCTGAAGTTCTGTCCATTGAAATTGTAGATTATCTTGAATGATCCAGTTGAGAAGTATATGGTTCCATTTCAAGAATCCCGACCATTACCTGCTGACTTGATCTTGCGGAAGGTTGTGATGCGGTTCATGAAAGATCGTGCAGTTCCTCTTGTGGATGATTGGGGAGGTTGTGTTGGAATTGTTCACCGAGATGATTGTACCAAGGTATGCTGCGCTGTCTCCTTCAATCCGTGTCAGCAAGATATCATTGATCCTTGTATGCAAGCTAATGAAACATTTGGCACTGTTTTTAGCGACAGGGACCATGATATGACAAACCTAAGAGTCTAGAGATTCCTTTCTTTGTCGTGTCCGTTGATCACCTATAATGATGTTGGCCAAGTTTCCTATTTCTATGAAGTGGGAAATGCAACATGAAATAACTGGGGACATGAGGTTTCATGTAATTATGGTCAATCATAGGGTGATACTGATACTCTCATGTGTAGTATTTGGGTCGAAAGATTGTCGCCACTGTAAAACAGCGTACCAGGCTACAATAGAACACCAGTGGCGTAGCTAAGGGGGGGCTGGCAGGGGCCATGGCCCCCCCTATGGTTTGCAAATTTCCATTAAAAAGTTCATTTTGGATCAAATTTTTAGATAAATTAGCACTGTTGGCCCCCCTCAACAATGAAAAAAATCAATTCCTGGCTACGCCTGAACACCATAACAATTGATGTTCCCGATGCTCCTGTGATTCCAGACTAACTTCTCAGTTTCCTTTTCTTCAGCTGGACGCTCCTCTTCTTTCAATGTCGAGAGGACCACCACTGTGCGTGCCTACATCAACAACCGTGGAGCACGTCATTGATCTTCTCCTCAGAGAGAAGTCTGAAATGGTGGTCGTGGTGAAAAGTGGTAACATGTACGAAGGCAGCTACACATCGAGCTCGAGGCCCCTGGGGATTTTCTCCCTCACCATCCTGTGGAACTTCGCCGGCGACTACTCACCAGACACCCACGACGCTGGCGTGCTGCCCCGGGTAACAACACTCAAGCAAGACGCTGAAGCGTGCAATTGCGGCTGATTGTGTCTGATGTTCTGTTTCCCCGGGTAACAGAGTTGTGTGTTCTGTTTCCCCCCTTTTCCTTGTAGTGGCACCGGACCCTAACGAAAACAGTCGTGTAATGGTCCAATCGTTTCTGCTGAGTGTACAAGCAGGGCGGAAAAAAAAGTCTTGGCAAAGGAAGTCGCTAGATCGTGACCTGTGGATGTACATGATGTTTTCTGATGCACAGAGCAGAAGTGACAGCGGACCCGAGATTCTCCCGCATCCTTCGGGTGAGGCGCCATCGCGCTGGGAATGGTCCTGTGGCGTTGGCAGGTTTGGTGGCCTTCCCGCTCTCACCAGGCTGCTATGGAGGTGGACCTTCTGCTAGCTACTGCCTTCGCCCAGCCTTTGATCGTCGCGGCCGGGGGCCTATCGAGAAAAGGTGAAAGGTAATCGGCCTGCAAACATGTTCAATTATCAGTAGTAGTTGTGTGCTGCTGCTGCTGGGTTCCTCGTGCACAGTTTGCTTTATTTGCTCTGGGCTTCATGTGGACGTGGGGAACAGGTGTTGTTGACGAAACAGCCGAGCGCTTCGATCGGGCTGCGGGAGTCTGGGACACCGCGTGCTGTAGCTACCTTTTTCTATGTTTCCCGGAAGGTGCATGTGCAGCTCGGAGCACCCTAAACAACGTGCATTCTGGTCATTCCTGTAGCCCTGACTTACCTTTTCGGCAGCGATGTCTTACCGATCTGGGGGGTTTTGAGGCGCTAGAGGTTTTCTGGGTGTGACTGTGTCCATGCATCATGCTTGTTAAGTTGTTAGGTTTCTGGGTAGAGGCCTAGCTAGGTGCTTCTCTGCTGCCTGGTCCAGACTGCTCTTGTTGGGTTGGGTCCATATCCACTGTATGCCTAGGTAGTACTAGCAAATATGCTGCTACCCGTGCCCGATATGGTGGCTACAGTCTCGAACTCGTTTACGATCACCTCCTCGGTGCAAAAAGGAAAACCACCCAGTTTCGTCCTGAGATTCCCAAGTTGCTCGTCCGACCGTCTACCCAGCGGCCCGTAGCGCCGGCGTGCTGCAGCCTGCCGACCGCTAGCTAGCACCGCGCCCCCACGCTTGGGCGGGAGCGGGACGCGAATCGTGCACACCGTACCAGCGGCCCAGGGAGTCGTCGTACGTCGAATCGTCGATAGGGCCCGGCGGGGCTAGATCCTGCTTTGCTCGCGCCAAAAAGGTCCTTCGTCTGGTGGTGGTGTCACTGCCGTAGTACTTGTTCGGCTTCGGTCACCGGGGGTTTGTCAATTCCGTCCAGCCGCTGGCGCTATAGCTCCTCGTACGTGACTGCGCGGAGCATGCATGCACGCTTTTTTTCTCCACCGTGTACCAATCGCTGATGGATCGTACTCGTACTACATGGACGGCACACAGAGGAGCTCAGCTCTGCAAATCGCTTATTATATTGATGCATGCTATGGATATGCATGCCTTTCTCACGGTGCCGATGAATATGCAGATTCATTCATAGGGGGTGCTTGCCCTCCCCCAGTCCCACGCACTGCCTTCACCGCCTGCCTGAATACATGTGAATCTTTTTGTGCATTGATTATGCAATCGCAGTATATAACAGCATGCGTCACAAAGAGGTGCGAGATCGACTTACTAGGTAATACGTAGAACCTTTTGGCTGGCGGCCCGGCCGGTCCCTCCTCCAAGGGTCTGGGTCCATCCACCGCATGCATGCTATATAGCAGCAGCTATCGTCAGTGCGTTACTATGTCCAGGCAGGCAGCAGACATGCATCATAAGCATGGTGCACTGGCTGGCTCGAGCTGCGCATAAGAGCAATTACATACATTGATACACGTCAATGGTCTCATCTCAAGTCGTCTAACGCAACATCATGAAGTATTTTGATGATGTGGAGGAGTGGAGGAGAAAGATCACAGAGAGAGACGGGTGTCGCTGTTTCGTGAAACAACCACGTCATGAGCTAAAGTGCAAGACTACGAGACAACTTAACAACCACCACATGAGTTATTGTTACCATGCAACTAATAATCTCATCAAGGAATTATATACTTAGCTCTACCAGACAAGACAACATATTTACGGATTATACCTATATAAAGTCGTCAAAATTACGTACTACAACATTGCCCGGCCGCGTCGCCACGCAGTACAACAGGGTTCATTCGCAGCTTAATTAACTTGCCCAGTAGCGCATGTCCTTGCGGGCGGCCGGCCGGCCCTGGTTCTGGTTCCTAGCGCCAGTCAGCAGCCCGTCGTTCGTTGGTGGCCGCAGCAGCAGCTGCGCCCGCACCGGCCCGTACGTGCGCCCAGCAGGCTGCCGGGTGCTGCCGGTAGCCCGTGGCCGTACGTGCCTGGCACCGCCGCGCGGTGCGGAGGCGGAGGACGTACGCGCTCCGCCCGCGCCCACCCTGGCACCCCATGCTAGCTGCCATGCATGCCCTGCGCGCGCGCAGGAGGTTGGCCTGGCGAAATAAGTTTGTTTGGAGGCTCTTGGTGGCGGTCGCGCGCGGCGTGGTTACCTGCTGGTGGTGGCATGGCCCTGTGCGCGCGCTCGCGGGTGGACGCCGGCACCGTCGTGCAACGAGCCCCTCTTCTGCATGCATGCAGCCCCCGGCACTGGTGGTGGTGGGGCTCGCCGCCGGGTTGGTTGCTCATTGGTGCGTGCCTTCCTTGCCTCTGTGCATGCATGGTTGCGCGCGCGCCTCTCTGTCTCTGCACCGATCGGTCGGGGCGCGGCCGTATTCACAGTTTAAATATATATTAAATATATGGTCGTCCACGCATGAATTATTGCCTGCGCGCGTGAGCAGAGCAGTAGAGTGCCCGACGACGACCGTGCATGAATCGATCGATGCGCGCGCCCGCGTGCTCTGCTCGTGGACGTGCTCAGCCAGGCGGCGGCCAGCAGCCACTTGCCCCAGCCGGCCAGTCAGCTGGTTAATTTCTCTGCATGCGGATTCGCTGGCCTGGCCTGGGATAGATGTACATCTGGCTAGCTAGCTTTCTCTGCACCAATGGATGGGTAGCTAGCTGTGAACTGTACGTGGTGCACGTCTTTTTCTGCACAAATGGGTGGATATATAGATGCTGGATCCGTGGGGATGCCTTGCCCGGAAGAACTGAACTGTTGCATGCGCGTCTCGTTTGTGTTTGTCTGGTCCCTGGATTATGCATTATATGCAACTCGTGGATCGATGTCAGTGTGTAGAACTCAGCTATTGGCTAGTGTACGTAGACGCATGCCAGCACGGGTATGGTTCATTTTTCTTTTGCACGGAGTACGTGCTATTGGGTAAAGTGCTACTACAACTACAAACAGGTGGTGAAACTCAAACGCCTAGCTTTTTTACACGAACCGGCGGTGAAAATCGAACTGACACTGACAGTGCTAATGTAGGAAAGAGTTTGGATCAACCGTGCATTGCCCTTACATCGATCATTGGCATAGCCTTTTATACAATTATTAAGTACAATCACTCTTCCAGGGATCAAAACTGCCTAGCTAGCGTAGGCTACGGAGTCGTGGACGCAGACGTCCGAGTCGTGGGCGCCGTGGCGAGGACGGAACACGCCGAGACCGTGTCGATCGTGCGCGAGAAGGAGCGCGTGCACCAGCTGCGCGCTAACATAACATCATATCATCAGCAGTTTGTATTGCAAGTTGGCGGTGTTATCATCACCGGCTCGTTAAAAAAAAGATCGTTGGTGAAAGAGGATGTACGATCCAAAATTTTCATCAATTCGAGTTGAATCTGTACCCCCTTTTCCTCACGTCTTATTTGCTCTCTCTCCCCACTTACTATCCGCACCATCCACCCATCTCCCCCCCCCCCACCACCACATCAACTCTTGGCCCCTCTCCTCCCTTCACGGCCGGCGGACCCTGCCCCTCCCCGGCCTCCATTCTCCTCCTCGCTCCCTCTACTACCAACGCCCCTTCTCCCTCAACGTCCTCCCCTCCCCCCCCTCTACTCGCCCCTCACCTCATGCCTGAGGTGAGGAGTGGCAAAGAGCATAAGGTGCGGCGGTGGCAGTCAGTGGGAATTGGGATGGGGGTGGGAATGCAAGATCCGGCGTCGGGGCTCCTCCTCCTCCTCCCATGTGCACCAGATCTCTGAGGGTGTGTTTTGTTTGGGGGTCGACCTGGGTTGGAACGGGTTCTACCCACCTCTACTCACGTTCGAAAATGCATCTAGGTTGGGTCGGACCCAGGAGGGAGTGTTCCTCCTAGATGTGGGTTGGATGCATTCCTCAAAAACAAAGGGATGCACTCGACCGAGATGCACGCCCTTCCTCTCCGTTTCGAGCAACAATGGGGTTAGTGAGAGAGAGGGAGGGGCACGACACGACTTCGGTGGTTGCGGGCGGCGTGGGGCAAGTAGAGAGGTTGGGGTATCCGATCGGGGCAAGCTCGGGCTCCGCCATTGGTCAGGAGACTTAGAGCTCGCTACCTAGGGTAGCTCCGCTGCCGGTTAGGAGAGCTCGAGCTCCGCTGCCCTTTGGAGCTCCACCACCGTTGGGCGAGGGCACTAGCTGGCGCAGAGGCCTCCGGGGGAGGCGCGTCGGAGAAGGATGCATCAGTGGGGTGGGGGCGTTGGAGGTTCGACGGCGGTGTGGTGATGAGGAGAATGATAGAGAAGGTAATGATGCAGGCTAGATGAAGAAAAAAAGAAAGGAAAAGGAGAAGATGACACATTGAACTCATGGATGACAGGTGGGATCCACTGATAAGTGTGGGCTAACGGTGTGAAACTGGCATCCATCCAAACCCAATTTAACCCTCTGATCAAACAAAAAAACTGGATCCCACCCATGCCTACAAATAAACAAGAGATGGGTTGAACCCAATCCAGAAAAGTTGGATGGGTCTAACTCATCCCATGTAGTCGGAAAACCAAACACATCCCGAGCCACACGCATGAGGTCGAGATCAGGCGGTCGGGTGCGCTAGCTGTGGCGGCGGCAATGACAGCAGGATGTGGTGGTGGTGGGCTCCGGTGGCATGGTACTCCCTCTGATGGTCATGAGGAGGCTACGCTTAGGGCGTGATGGCTAAATTCGGCCCGCCGTGGAGCCCGCGGGCAGTGGGGTGACGGTGGCCGACTGGGGGTGGGGCCTACCAGGGCTGAGACCAAGTGGACTTTCTTTTTATTTCTTTTAATAAGTGTCGTCGTCGTTTTTTATACTTAACGACTCAATTAAATTAAAATACTGGAAACAAAGTACAAGGATTTGGAATCACCCATCCCAAGCGTGGATGTAGCTTTCCAGCTACTACAAACGAGTCACATAAATGACTCGAGTATGAGTACTTCTCAAGAGAAAGTGATGGCCTAGAACGTCAGAATTTGTACTTCATGTGGAGCAAACACAAGTGATATCTCCAATGGGGGTGTTGGGTCAAGACCTCTGGACACACCAGAATTATCTAAGGTTCTTTATATTGCACTCCGATAAAACAACTGGCGCTTCCCTCGTCTGTCTGATCGGCCTGTGTCATCGAGGATTATGGATCTTGACCCGTAGATATTGATTGTGCTTCACCGGACCCAAAAAAAATGATTTTGCTCTTACCGTCGGTTAAGGGGCCGGCCCCGTCTTTCAGTGAGAGCCAGCTGCCCTTATCCACCTCCCCGGTGTGTATATATGTACCCTGCCATTTCTACACACGCACATATAACGAAAGATACAGATACACGCAGTAGGCGCGCTGCCCGCCAGTGTTCCGTGCGCCGGCGCCGGAGCCGCCGTCTCCCACAACCACAAGTAGCTCTAGCACACTGGTCCGTGTCCGTACGCCTCCGCCCGCCGACAACAACTGATGCGGCGCCAGCTAGCGGAGGCATGTGTTGTGTGCCGAGCGCAGGCGGCCGTCAGGCGAGCGTGTACTCCCCGGCCATGCCACCGTGCAACTTTGCTGTCGACCGGGCTCTCTTCAGCACTCTCTCGTGGGTACTCCCTCGGTGTGCTCCCGCGTGTCGATCGGTGGATACTGGATGGCCAAGTCGGGCCGCTGGCCGCCGTCGCTTGTGCATCCACGCGCAGGAGAGCTGAGATGGCGGCTGCGCGGCGGCCTTGTGACGTCGTGTCCGGCCGGTCATGCGTTTTGTACATGCACTTACTGTCCATTTCTCCAGAGTATTTTTATATACCTTCGTCTTTCCTTATTGGTTGCACGTCTAGTGAAGTGACAACCAGCAGTCGCTATATATGCATCTAAAAAACTCGACCTGTGGAGGGTAAGACCACCCCCACGATATTGTATTAAGAAGAAGACCTTCTCACACAGGTCGAGAAAACCTCTGAACTCCTACCCCACCCATACATAGGGGCCCGTCGCTCGTGAGATAAGCCAGGTCTTACCATATGCTTTGTGGGACAGACAAGGGAATTTTTTTAACCCTAGCCTGAAATTCGCTCCCACGGGAGTCGAACCCAGGACCTAGGGAGTGCCACCCACTCCATCTAACCAACTCAGCTAGAGGACGGATGGCGCTATATATGCATCTCACTGATTCACCAGTGGCTGTGCCAATCTCACATGCATGAACTCGATCGGCAGCATGCAAATTAAGGCCCTGGCCGGTCATCGTCCGATGATCCATGGTTTTAGACGCCTGCAAATCAGTGATCTTATTGTACTGCAAATCATGGCTTTGAGCAGCAAGCTCTGATAGTACATGATGCCAAGCACGAGTCGATTCGAACTCCCATCGGATGATGGGATCGGAGCTGCATTATTGGTAGCGAGAGAGATGCGTCAATGATGGACTGATAGGCAGGCAGATCATCTTCTTCTTTTATTTGGACGGCCGATCAATCGCATCGGCGATGTACGCCGCTTCACCAAAACCACCGCTAGCTCCGTTTTAAGATCGTCGTTGGGCTGTCCATCCGATTCAGGCCCGCTGTGATTGGTGCCTCTGAGCTAGTACGGACCGTCGCCGCCGCAGCATGTCTCGCGTCGCGACAAGCCCTGCACAGTGCACACAGCTTCCACCGATCACTCCGGCCGCGCTTTGCAGGAGGCCGCCGGCGGCCGGCCGGAGAGGCGATATTTTGTGCGCTGCTGCCCGGAGCTGACCACCGCGCGCCGTCGCCCACCACATCTCTCTGAGAGCTTGATCCTCCATCGTCGTCTATCTATCCGCGATCCAGGCATCCGGCACGGATCCGAATCATCGGGACTGTTCACTGAAGCCGATATTGAGCTCACCAAGACATATCATGCCTTTGGGAAGCTAATGAATTAATTCAAGCATGCTGATTGTTTGTTAACCTTTCACATTCTGCAAGTTACTGATAGCAGAAACGGCACTAACCGGATATGCACGTGGCGTTCTTTCTCCGATCCAGGGGCTCGATATCTGCTCCCGGGGATACCATCTTCTCAAACTGCAAATTAACAGTGCGCCTGCACAGTGAAAACACGTGAAATGTGGCATCCAACAACGATTTTGCACCTAAAAAATAATCAGACTTTTTGCTCAGACGTACACATGCATCTCAATAAATCTGCGAAACGCCACCCTGGATCGATACACTTTGGGATTTTAGTTTTAGACTGATCTCGGCAAGTGTTTCGTTAATCTATCTATTTAATCTGACAACATATATGCATGGAACTTCCAAATTTGGCTCGTCCTAGATATGACAACTTCTCTTTATGAACTCCGTTTTGAAGCAATTAGCAGCTTGTCCTAGATGACACACCTAGCTAGCTATTTTTAATTAAGATTGAGGGGGTACATCGTCCTAGCCGTACACGGGGGATGTTCAAGAAATGGCATAAAAGAAATGGATCGAAAGGCTTCAGCAACGTTTCATACTACAAAATATGAATGGCACAAGAAATATGGATCCGTAAAAGCATTTATATACATTTTATTGCAAAAAAACTTCCATTTGTGTATTATTCTTACTTTAGCTCTCCTTTTTGAAGAACAAAGCCTTTTGGTATATGATATGATAATATAGAGTTTTTTCTACTCCCGGGAGTAGCTACTCCCATATTTGTATCTCACAAAACTATAGCGTATCTTTGCATACTTGAGGTTTCTAAAATAAGTATGTACACATACTTGATTTTTAAAAGTGGTATGTGGACATACCCTCTTTTTATATATGAGGAAATATACGGTTTGTGAACATACTCCTGTTTCTATATAGGAAATAACATGTATCACAAGGTGCAAAAAATTACGAGTTCCAGTCAAATTTTTTCATGGTCATCACTTTGATAAATCTTATTTTAGGTATGTTTACATACTCCAATTGATAAATAGGTATGTACACATACGCAAAGTGCTTTTTGAACGTGGGAGTAACTACACCCGGGAGTAGAATATATATATATATATATATATATATATATATATATATATATATATATATATATATATATATATATATATATATATATAGACACACACACGTTATGAAAGGTCCTCTTTGTTTGATTTTGCCAATTTATGATGTATCCTTCATATAAGTCAGTACATGGCACTACATATATATTTCTTCTAATCCACCACATATATACTTGAGTAGAGATGACTTGTTCAAATTGAGTCTCTTGTCTATTGTAACTTTCCTGATATAGTGTAGATCACATTATTTTGTTTTTCTAACGTTCTATTTTTTTTCGGAATTTGGAGTATTTCGTGTCTTACATACACTCATGTTGTCTTGATCTACTTTGTATTATGCTTGGCTGCTAGCTAGCAAAAATGTTCTTTAGATTAAGTCAATTAATCATTCAACAAGTTACCATGCATGGAACCAGAGCCTACATGACTTGTTTTTTTAGCACACACACACACACACACACACACACACACACACACACGGACAAATTCATTGCAAGGTTAGCCATCTTAATGCAAAGTTTCAAGTAGTTATTGGCTAAGTAATCATTCTGGACATTAGGTTGTTTTAAATGCATTTAATCTTGTGTACAGAAAGGAAATACCTCAGACACCCTCTGCTATATATACTTGCTTTCTGAAATATGTCAGAGATAGAGAAAATAGCGAGTATGCATGGTATGAAAATCCTAACCAAGTTTACAAGCTACTAAATTTATCAATTGAATCAGATACAGGAGATTACAAGTTCTTCTCATAATTTTGAATGGGGTCTTTGGAGCATATATATTTGGCTTGATGTTCATAGGGTTGGAACATGAAAGCAGTTCGATTTGATTAATTATTGTATCTGTTGGGAACATGAGGTAGAAAACACAGGTATATAGGGGATATATGTTTATCATGAAATCCTGTATATGATTCAGAAGACGTTATTTTGCAAATTTGTGACGATGTGCTTCTGTGGTACAGGAAAGTATGGCAATGCATTCCATAGAATTTGATTATATTAGGAAGTTCAGTTCCAATGAGATTCCGGCAATGCTAAATGATAACGACAATAGATACCCAGTGCTTCTAGTGTTAGTGTGCGGGCCATCATTCTAGTATACACACGGAGATGCTGGAATAAGAATAATATGGGACACTACTGATCCAGATATCAATCGTACTCGATCGGTAAAGGATTTAATTTCAAGCGTTGCTTTGCCGCATCACAAATTGATCAAAGTTTGACATGGCATATGCACAATTTAGAATCACCTAAAGAAGCTTCCGACAGATCATAATTTCAATTGAAGATGCCTGCTAAAGTTTACTGAAAGCTCCAATTAATTGAAAGCAAAAAAAAAAGGACAGGATGCAGAACGGTACAACCGAAGAGGCTGCATCACAAATCTATCAATGTTTGACATGGCATATGCACAATCTAGCTAGAGTCACATGAAGAAGCAGATGCCTGTGCTAAAAAAAAACTCCAGCTGAGAACGAAGAGCAGAAGGACAGGACACAAGACACAACCGAAGAGCACACCAAATACCACGCCCTTTGGATATAGCAGGATGGACCGACAATAGTTCTTGCCGATAAATTCCATCAGAAGAACACAATTATTACACAACTACATGTGGAACTCATGATCGAATTCAGCACCGAGACGCACATACAGTTAACTCGAAACAGCTGACTTGCACTCACCATACAGATCGAATTATCTAAGCAAACGGGACCAAGCAAAGGTGGAGGAGGAGGAGCGAAGAGGAACCAATCAAAGCCTGAGGGAGAGGTCCAGCTCGTCGGCGCTCTCGACGCCGTAGCCGCGCTCCGACGACCTCCTCTTGTTGCTCGGCGCCGGAGCGGTAACGACGGCAGCATGCTGCTGCTCGTCCATCCTGGCCCTCTTATCTTCGGCGAGGAAGACTCCGGCGGCGGCGGCGGTGTCCCCGGGCCTGGAGGCGGCATCGCGGGCGCCCGAGGCGGCCGCCCCGTGCGCGCGCAGGGCGGCGGCGATCTCCCTCCGTCGCTTGGCCAGGCTGCGCTCGTACTTGTGCGCGTTCTGGTGGCCGCCGAGCGCCTGGGAGCTGAAGAACTTGCGGTCGCAGTACATGCAGACGAAGTAGCCCGGCGGCTCCGGCGAGGCCGAGGGGTGGAAGAGGGTGAGCTCAAGGTTGAGGTCCTGCTCCATTACACGGTAGCAAGCTGCAGCCAAGCACAGCACCAGCAGTCTATGCGAGGTGTGTATGAGAGGGGTGGAGAGGCCGGCCGGGGGAAGCGAGCTTAATTTGCAACAGCAATCACGGTACCAAGCGGGTAAGCGGGTGTTAAATATAGCGCCAAATTGGTGCTGTGCACTGGTCCGTGAGATGAGATCAGGTTAATGGGGAGAGTACAGCCAGTGGACGGGGCTTGCGCACGCTTCAGTTTTGGTAGGTCTGCGTGACAAACACCAGTGGAAGAATCAGGCCAATGCAGCAAGTTGCTTGCAGCCGGAGGAGCACACCCCGCCGTTCAGTCACACAAGAAGAGCTTTAAGAAACACACATATCTTTTCTCACGAAGCACATCGGATATATATACTCGTCCAGGTTATCAGCTATCAGTCAGCAGTACTTTTTTCTCCAAAAAAATTAGTACCAACCATCAGACAATAATATTTTTCTCGCGGAACAAATAAATCAACACCAATAATGATCTAGCCAGCAGCCAATGAACAGGCTCGACAGGATATGGAAGTCTTGCCACGGATCTTGGACAGTAGTTTCGGTCAAGCTAACAGATTTTTATTCAATTAGTACTGTAATTTGGAACTGACAGTATTTCGATAATCTTGCATTGCCACCGATCTTGGACGATGATTGGTGTTCATGCATGTAAAATCGAACTTTTACGGCACGGTGAAAAGCACAAACTTTAATCGAAACAACACTATATATGCAAACAATTTAGATCGAGAGTCCTAGCTCACTGTTAAGCACACACCTGCACACATGCATGCAGCCCAGAGACAATAAGACAAACAAGGAGCGGCTGGATCACAACAGCGAATATAGGATCCCAGATGCAATATGCAATGCAATGCAAGCTAGGCCGGCCCCCACCATACCTCCCCGCTACATCTTACATCTTACATGTCGCACGGGTAGTAGCAAACGACAAGGCGTTTCTCGCTACATCTTACATGTCATGGACTGATGGACCAAAACGTACAGCACATGCGGCCATCGCCTTCTCGCCATCGCCCATCAGCGGCGTGTCCTCCGGCGGGCAGCCGGGGACCTCGGGTGGGCGCTCGCCATCTCACGGCTGCCATCACACAATTATTGAGTCGTCGGGCAATCGGCGGTAGCCGTCATGCTGCGCCGGCGCTGCTAGCTGGGGCGTACGGCGGCAGTGACGGTTGACTGTCGTCGATAGG
Organism: Cenchrus fungigraminus; assembly: GCA_036936925.1. NCBI lineage: Eukaryota > Viridiplantae > Streptophyta > Magnoliopsida > Poales > Poaceae > Cenchrus > Cenchrus fungigraminus. The sequence continues at coordinate 36,036,756 of CM072780.1, read as the reverse complement.
CTATCTGCTTGTTGCGGCTGTAGCACCTTTTCTCGCCACAGGCTACATGCATGTGTGGGCGTCTACTTGAGGTGATTTTCGATAATTCCTCTTTTGGAAGTCCAGAATGTCTGTTTTTTTAAATGGAGTACACACATACTCGGATACTCCCTCGAAGCGTGCTTGTCTCACAAACACGCTTTTCGAGTGACACTTATTTTGAAATGGATGGAGTTCTTCCAAGCTCAAATGAATCCATCTTTCATGTGAAGTCTTCTTAAGATGGTTGCACGATGAGTGGCGCGAAGCAATAATGTACTACGTGTGGGATCTTTCACAAATAGAGAGAATATATATCGGGAATATTTCATGAGATCTTTTAAGCATATCCACTCACTATAATAGGACCCCTCCCCTCACTACCACCACACAACCACTATACCACAACCCCACATTAACGATGGATGTGCGTCGTTATAAGTATGAAAGTACCGTCGACCAGTCCGTCGTTATAACGTTGCGTCGCATCGACCGTCGCTATATCTCAATTGTTGGGTCGGGCCATCTGTCGTTATATGAAATGGGCCATTTTCGCGCGCTCTAGCAGACTTATTTCACCCTCAGCTGGTCCAATTCGCGCGCTACTGTGGCTAGAGGGTCCACTGGTTAGCCGGCTGCAGCACATAACCCTAGATCCATCCAGATGCAAATCCCGCCGCCCCCTCCCCCAAACCAGCCGCTCGCACAGTCCCGCCGCCACGCGCTCCCCCAAAATCACCGCACACCGCAGGTTCCCACACTCCGCCGCCGCGTGCTCCCCCAAATCTCGGTGCACCTCCCCAAAATCGCCGCGCGCCGCACCCCTCACCCCCTCCGAAGGCCGCCGCACCCCTCGCCTTGGCCCCAAAATCCCCGTGGCCCCCTGCAAATGCCACCGCGCCCCTCGCCCCCTCCAAAATACCGTGATAGTCCTACCATCCGCGCTCGCCCCAAGCCCTCCCGCTTAGCCCCTGTTGGCCGCCGTGAGTGGGTGCGCAGCACCGGCGAGGAGCACAAGGCCAAGTTCGGTGCCAGCCGCTTTCCCTGTCGACACTGCTGCTACCTTCGTAGCACTCAGAAAATAGGGAGAGAGTGAGGGGTAGTTCGAGGAAATACCGGCTTGTCGACACTCTTCAGTCTTCCCTGTGCTTGTGCTTTGGTGGATGCTTCCTTAGTTAAGTGAGTGTTCATGATTTCCTAGGATGGTGAGTCTCGTCCTTAGTCTCCAGCCTCACCTATCTTATTCTTGTTGTCCTTGGATGAACAAGCAAGAAGATTAGTACACACGTTCCCTATAGATTCGATAACCTTGAATACTCTTGGGTAAAAGTTACAGAGATATCCGCATACCTGCGTATTAGTTGTAAAATAATAAATACCAACATATTCACAAATGGACATGATAAATGAAGCGTTGAAACATGCCATGTCCATTCACGATTATTATAAAGAACTTTTTTCATAACATGGTTCAGATACAGATACAACGATCACACAAGCATGTCCATTCACTATTATAAGCAGAGCATATATACACACTTTACCTTAAATACCAACATTATGAGAGACTAGGCTGATTAATCATGAGGTATGACAAAGTCACAACATATCCCTTGTTTCGACAGGCGCGTATCACGCCTACTACTGTAAGAATAATTAGCTGTAAAATACACATCCATATATACTAAGTGAGAGATTTGACCACAAGTGGGTAGGTTCCACCAAAAAACCTCCAACATAGCTCAACTCAGTTCATGATGATGAAGAGCAGTTGGTAACGGAAATCGTATTTGAGATCATAAGAGGGAATTTGGACATTGTTGCATAAGGATGTTTATTTGTTGTTATATTGTTGTGCATGTTTATAATTTGGGACTAATAGAGAAAGGTCATCTTAGATGACTCAAAACTCTTTAGCTGTCACGTATTCACATACATTGGAGTTTTTTTTCTAATCAGAGATGATGAGCCCATTTTCTGCCAAAATAATTAGTCATGCCAACCATGGTCCCTTCCTTGAACAATTGACCAGAGACTAAGTTTCAGGGAACATGCTTTGTTGTTGCCAAGGACAATAAAGCATAAAAGTATGAAAGTAAACATTAAAGAATTTGTTTTTAAAAAATTGGATCTTAAGCCTACCCCATTGATTTGATGAGAAGTCAGAGCAACGAAATATCCACGACACTTTTAGGAGAGTTAGTTGTTCAGCAATATCTAGTTCTTGAACTCTAATAACCTACCCCTCACCGGGTACTTTGAGCTACACTTAGCACCTACAACACTTGATCTACCTTATGAGTAGTCAAAACTGAGAAAGAAGTGAAGTGATAATCTCAAGGGCATCATTAGTGCTAGTTGAGTAGCAAGTGCTCATCGAACTCATAATTAGGCTTAGTGCTAGTCAAGTGGGGCTTGAGGCTTGTTACTCTTGGTTTTGACAACACCTAGATGGCTCTTCGTGACTTTGGAGAGTTCTTGGTGAGCTCTTAGAGATTCTAGGAGCCCCAATAAGGAGTTCTTATACACATGGTTTGAAGCTCGAAGTCTTCAACAAGATGACATGATTATCCTTAATGAGAAATTAAATCATGGTGGCTCAAGGTGGAGCAAAACCCTTCTTAGGGCGTGTTTGGCATGGCTCCAGAGCCAAAGTCCATGCCAGAGTCGGGTGGAGCTAGCCAAACACCCCGACTCCAAAACTCCATAGAGCAGTCCAAACTCTGGAGCTCTAGTGCAAATAGAACTGGAGTTCTGGAGCACCTCCTTTGCTACTCCAGAACCATACAATATGAAATTAGACACGGAGTTGGTGGGAAATTACCCACCACTGCCATTAATAAGTGGAAAATAATGATTCATTCTATTATGTTTCCTTGTGACTCTCCTCCACCGACGCCGCCCGCATGCTCTCCTCCCCCGCCGCCGTCAGGGCCCCCCCTCCCCCCTTGCCGTGAGCTCCCCCGACGCCGCCCAAGCGTTCCACCTCCCCAGCACCGCCGCGAGCCGGAACCGACCAATTTCCCCACTAGTCCCTCCTTCTCGCGAGATCCACGTGATGGCCGGCCGGATGGAGCTGCTCCCCCGATGTCGCCGGGAGCTTGCCTTCCACCTGCCCACAAGATTCATGTGCGCCCTCGTCGCGCGCCTCTGAAGGATCCTGTGACAGGACGCCGCCCTCGCAGCTTCCCCACACCACAACGCCGTCCGTGCCTTCGGTCTCCTCCTCCCAATTCCCCTTGCCCATGATGCCGAGCTGTGGAGCTCGCAGGGGGTATACACCATGGAGCGCGCAGTCCATCTGTGTGTGGGTGGAGGGAGTGGGCTCAGCCGAGCCGCAGAGCATGCAAGGGGTGTTGTCATCGTGGATAGCCCTGGGCACGAAATACCGAGAACCGAAACCGAACTGAAAAATACCGAAAACCGAACCGAAAAATACCGAACCGAAGAAGTTCGGTTCCTGGTTCCTAGGAACCGAATGTACCGAGTAAATTCGGTACTTTTCCTCGGTTTACCGAAGTACCGACGCCGGTACCGAACATCATTCACAGAAGCCCATCAAAGGCCCAATAAAGAAACCCTAGGCACTCTCCCTCCTATCCCGTCCACAGTCGCACACAGCAGAGGCGCAACGCCTCTTCCTCCACGCGACCGCGCCGCACGCCCGCACTCCGCGACCCCGCGGCACTCCACGACCCACGACGCCGCCGAGCCGTTCGCGACCGTGACTCCGCGCCGCCGCCGAGCCCTCCGCGACCCCGCGCCGCCGCCGAGCCGTCCGCGACCGGCGCCTCCCACTCCCACCCTGAGCTTGTCCGCGCCTCCCCTAGACCCTGGTGGTGTCGCTCGCCGAGGCACAGTCCTGGCCTCCTGGGATTCGATTTCGTCCTGGCGAGTGGCCGTGCCCGATTGCAGGCAGGAGGCAAAGGCATCAGTTCGAGCCTTCGAGGAATCTCTAGGTGTCCATCGAAGCTATTTTTTTGTTTTTCCAATTTTATTTAGAAAAGTCCTGATTCAGAGTTTTGATTTGTTCCTCAACTGGATTGTGTCTTCGAGTTTTGATTCGTGGTGTACTGGTGTTCATATCTTTCCTCTTCTTCTATAAATTGACTTTGAATAACAACCTGGCTGTGCAAGGTACAAGTTTCGGTTTTTTTCAGGAAATACCGGAACCGAACCGAAAGAACCGATACCGAATACCTTCGGTACCGAGTTCTTTGAGGAACCGATCGGTACCAGATTCTTGAGGAACCGAATTAGTCACAGTACCGAGGAACCGTACCGATCGGTTCGGTAGTACCGAATGCCCAGGGTGGATCGTGGATCTCGCAAGGCAGGTGGGGCAGCACAGGGGGGCTCGACCGTCACCGTGGAGCTCGCAGGGGCGGATCAACGAGAGGCGGCATAGGGCACGACGGGTGGGGGCGCAGGGCGTGGGCGCGGAGGTGGCAGTGGCGCGTGGGCAGCTGGCGGGCGGTGCACAGAGGGATGGCTGACGACCGACGTCCGCAGCAACGAAGGAAATTAAAAAATGAGAAAAAACATATGTGCAGCACATGAGAAGGGTGTTAGACTGACGTGTGAGATCCACTGAAGATGAATGAGGCCCACATGTTATTTCAGGAGCTGCTAGTCAAACACTCATTTAGTGGGTTGTCCACCATGGATATGAGGCATCGGCTCGCTCTTCGATAGCATGGGAAAGATCCAATGTCGTCTTTATTCCCTTGTCTTTAAGTTCCCACGATTTTTGTGTTCTTACTTTAAGAATTTATCTCCTTATGAGTTTCTAGGCTATTATTTATTTAATTCTTATATTGAGGAATACTTAGAAGTCTAGGACAAGGTTTGACTATGTGTTTTAGAAATTTGAGGAAGTCCAAATTCAACCCTCGCCCTACCTCCCTCACGGGTCATTAGATCCTTTTAAACAAACCTATGCTCCTTAGGGCAAGCTTCACTTTTCAGTTTAAGTCGTCTAGAGAAAACTTTTTCCTAGAAAAAAAATCAGTAGGCCTTACTATTTTTCATCATTTCCATAGGAATTCAAACACTAGCAAGGAAACAACGGAGTTCAATTAGTGGAAGATATATAGGAGTACTATGAGTACAAATTAATTAAATGTGTTACTAGGTTTGTTCAAGTCAAACCATTTTAAGAGCAAGATAAGGATCCTTACATTCATCTTAGAATATCATAACATCATTATATATATTTATTGTATATAACCATAAATGTTGATATTTTTTCTACGAAATCCCGTCAAACTTAAGATAGTTTCTTGTCGGGTTAAAGTTGATGTTTGAACAAAAAACAATAAAGTCCTAGATTGAGTATCCGAAAAACTATTTTCTCTTTTTCAACAGTGATATATGATCAAGTGTAAAGTTAGTTGCACATGTACATCTCTACCTAATATTAAAGCAAGCACGGTTTCTGCCCAATTTTTCGTCCGTCCTGATAGGTGGGACCCACTTGTCAATGGGACCGCAGGGAGGAGGTGGGGGCGCCGGTGGTGGCGCCGTGAGGAGTACAAGGGTCGCCGGCTGAAGACACCGCCCGCACCAGGAGGATGCCGCCTGCCGGAAGAGATGGAGGTAGGAGAGCACCCAGCCTCGTCCCCGCCGCCAGATCCGGCCCCGAGGAGGAGGCCGCCATGGCCCCGCTCGTGCTGCGACTCATCCGCCCCACCGACGAGAGCTACACGAGCCGCCCACGGAGAAGTCCAACGTGGAGCTCGGGCCCGGTGGAGAAAGCCGGTGCGGAGGTCGAGCCCCCCGGCAGCGAGGTCGCGCGAGCAGGCACCTCCACTGGTGATGCGGGCCCTAGCTCCCGCAGCGACGCTGGCTCTGACCCCAGGAGCGGTGCGCCCGCGCGGCCGCGCGCTGACCAGGAAGACGCCACCGGATCGGCACCAAATGAATGGATGGAGCCAGGGAGCCTCGAGCTCGCTGAAGCGCCAATGCCCACGAGAGCTCACCGGAGCGCTTGCTCACGAGAGAGAAAGAGAGGAACGACCGAACGAGTGGTGGAAAGGTGGGCTCGACCGAGAGGATGGTGCCGTGCTGGACAGATAAGGCTCTCCGTCAGATTTTTTTCACCGCTCATCTGACGCACGAGCCAGGCATTGCGGAAGAAAAAAGAGAAGGAGAAAAGGAAAAGGGAGTGTGAAAAGAAAAATAAAAAAAGAAAGAAAGAAAAGATGAAAAAGATAGAGAAAAACTCATAGTGAACGTAGTGATAGAAATTTAGCTATCAAGACTTGGAAACTCAAGAAGAATCTAACCGAGCACATATGGTAACGCTATGAAAATAAAGAAAATTAGACAAAAAGCATCATAACTATATATAATATCATCATTATTTTTATAATTCTTAAAAATTATTGTAATCATGTTTCTATTATTTATGCCCGTACGGTTGCAACGGGAAAAAACATTACTCACTTTGCTGTCGCTCGTCTCGGTCATGCCATCACCCCGCCACCCTCGCACCTCTCCGACCTTATTTTTCACCCGTTGCAACACACGGGCATGCAGCCTGTTCGTTTGACTTGTGGCTGGTGACTGGTGCTGATTTGTTCTGAGAGAAAAGTACTGCTGGTTGGTTGGTGTTGGCTGGTTTGTTCTGAGAGAAAAGTACCGCTGGCTGGTGGCTGATAAGCCAAGCGAACAGGGCGATGATTGCTAGTTTACTGTAAGGATCGCATCTTATATTTCCGTAACTCCGGATCGCTATCGAAGGGCCTAGTTGCTCCATTGTGTCCCATTGTGCTTTTACGGTACGGTGCCCTGCGTGCTCGCACAACTGAAGCGCCGCCTGTCGACAAACACTTTGCATAGGCATGGCGGTCTTGCTACCTCTTTCCCTGCCCCGCGCCGCTGCATTTTGTACAACTAGCGCTAGGGCATACTAGTATAAATGTGTGGGGGCCCTGTCAGCCACCTACAACCACGACCGCGCACGCGCTGCCCTGTAGCCTTCGCTCCCGGCCCGTACAATCCAGTGCCGATGTGCTCAAGCCTGCAAGCGTCGTCGTCCTCGCTGGCCTCTCCCCTAGCTGGCCAGTGAAAAAACCTGCCGCGAGTGTCAAAGTCACGGAACAGCTTGAAGCTCTCACTCTGGATTCCACGACGATGGATGGGCTTTCAGTCACCGTGGATTTTGTAGGTGCCAGTCAGTAGAGGCGGTAGAGCCAGCTAGTTGCACTGTGTATATATCCCTTTGGTAAAAACTGGAAGCATGCATACAGTATACTCCATGGAGCTAGCATCATGTCCTATGAGCAGCTTGCAGCTATGCAGTAAATGCGTGGGGCCTGCCTACTTGGACCACCACTACTCAATCTGGCTCTTCTGTCACTCTATGGGTGCTAGATGTTCAAAGTGGGACCACCAAACCAGGTAAGGGAGAGAGAGAGTCACACCACCAATAGATTTTTGTTGCACTCACCCCACTTGCTTGTAGCCTTACCACTACCGTACCCTCTTTTAATAGCCTTCTGATAATATATACGCAACATTTTTTAGAGCCACATATTCTATAGATTCTCTTCAATAGTGAGTTTGACGTGTAGAGGCATGCTTATATTGAGAGAAATATTCCTTTTGGACCTAAATATCATTTGCTCTTCTTAGAGGGGGAAAACCATATTTTGATCCCAAAATATGGAACTTTGGACAGATAAATCGAGACCGTGTGGAATCCTCTACTGCTGGCATGTGACCTAAATTAGACATCCACCATGAGCGAATCAAGGGGCCAATTCTACGTTTTCACCCATCATTACACACGACCACCAGTAGCAGGGCAATTACTGTACTCTCCAAGCTGCTATATAAAGGTTATTGTGATCTGGCATCTTTTATATCTAAAGGTTCAAGAAACATGTGCACAGTCCTGCCACAGTTAGAACCCCGTTCTTCCCAATCATATAGTAGTACGGTACTCCCTTTTGCTGTGATGATCACTCCACAGTTAACTGCAAAGTGACTGAAACCAAAAAATTAAATTCAATGAAGGAAGAATAGTCAATTAACTAAAAAGAAGATTTTTTTTTGATGTTAACGATTTCTGAAATTCTAGCAAGTTACCACATAGTTCAGAACCTCATCCAATTATGTTGCCGGCATAATTAAAAGTCAAGGCTTGAACATCTTTTCGTTTGAAAAGATCAACGTTTGTGGTTACAACAACAATCATTATATATATATGGTCCTGTTCTTTTGAGATGGTTGATACATGAAACACTTCTTGTTCCCTCTACATGGTACAAGTTCTGACAGATATGGCAAAATAGCTGTTTTCATTTGTGAACGATCAACCTCAGCTCAATTTCGCTCCTGAATGAAACTACCAAGACAGTTGTTTTAGTCCTCGAACTTTCTCATGCAACCGGGCCTATTTGTTTGAGCTGTAGCTTTTGCGTTTTTCTGAGACAAAGTTGTTGCTGGCTTTTCGATTCTAAAAAGTTAACATTAGCTTTTAAAAGATTTATTTAGCTTTCTAAGGTCAAAAAATTATGAAAAGCTCATAAAACTATGCTTTTCAATTTTTCCATGCACTCAGTTTTCCTAGACTTACAGCTTTTCGGAAGCTGCACGAGAAGTCCGTTGTTTATTCGAGCTTCCGATTTTTCACATTGAGAAGCTATCATGAAGCTCAATATTATTCTTAATTGAGACTCAATTAGTAGTTTGAGAATGAAAACCGCTATATATTCACTCAACATAATGCATGCTTCTATCCATCCACGTGTACGTGATGCATATTTTCCCGAACAGAATGATCAAATGGGAAATATATAAGGTCAATAAAATTATTTTCTGAACGCTTTGTCTACTGTGCCATAAATTATAAACAATTGAACTTGGCAGACTGAACGAAGCAAATGCAAGATGTCTGTACATCCCTGTGGTTTGTTCTATAGAAAATCGGCACAAGCTTACAAACCCTTTTGGCCTTTTACATAATAATGTATCAGAGAACAGAGAGTCTCAGTACAGGTTCAGCACTTTAGCTTCTTCTTTTTTTGAACTGACGGCAAGAGCTTTGCCGAATTTTTATTAGAAGAGAGAAAAAACAAGTAACGTACAGGTTCAGCTTCTTCTTTACTCATAGCTGTGTTCGCTGTTTGATAGCACCAGCAGTTCAGCCTTTCTGTGGAGAAACTGCGACACAAATTAACACTCAATGACATAGTAAGGCCTAGTATGTTACTACTCCTATATGTATATATATAGCCATTGGCCAAAAGTCTTGTCTCCATCAATGGTACTACCGAAAAGCTCATGCACAAGCTTTGCTTGAGGGGACACGCTACACCTCCACATATAATTTTCCATCTAGTAATTTTATAATTTATGTACCTGATTTTCTCGTCAGCTTTTATAATTTATGGTCCTGATTTTCTCGCCAGCTCTGTACAAACGATGCGATATTTGAGAAAAAGAAATATCCTCCTATTTGCAGGTTATTTTCAAACACGTTTCTGAAGTGCAATGCAAAAGGAGCATAGCAAACCACTACTGAAGTAGGCTTGTTGCACCCTGGAGACTATGCCTACTGAGATTTTCGCCAAGCACGGGTGATCTCGTCATCTAAAAGGATTAGTGCTTAACTAGTTACATATTTACTTAGTTCACTTTTTTGAGAGCGTTGGTCTCAAACAGTTGCTTAAAGGATCTGGAATAAAGATTGGTTGTGTCCAAAACTCTTGCAGAGGTCAGAATAAAAATCCTTTGTCAAAAAAATGTTCCCAATATTTGTGCATGGTCAGTAGTATATGAGTATTTGAAGGGCACTATCTTTTCAAAAGAAAAAGGCAGGTGTCCTACGGACTAATCTGTCTATTGTGTCTGGTTGGAGTAAAATTTGAAACGTTGACCATTTGTATACATGTAATTATGTACTCTGAAGCCTTCATTCAAAAACAAAATGATAAGTGTACTTAAGTAACTTTATTATATTTCGAAATCGTCTCACACTATTCCGTTCTATAGCCCTAAGTTATAGATTCTAAAATCAAAGTTATAAAGATAAACAAAGAATATACAGGACATGCCTTTGTATGTATACATGAAAGGGTGTAAATTATATTATCAGGTAGCGTTTCCCCTGCATTAGTATTGATAGATTCATCAAAAGTTATTCTGTGTCATATCTGATGTAATTAGAAAGAGCTACTCTTTTCGTTCCAAATTATAGGTTGTTTTGGGTTTTCTAGATGCATAGATATTATTATGCATCTAGACATAGGGTATATCTAAATGCATAACAAAATCTACGAATCTAATAAACCCAAAACGACTTGTAATTTGGAATGGAGGAGCAATTACTAAAACATCCATTGATTATCATGTTGATGAGAAAAAATTGGAGAAGTAGCGTCGCATGAGAAGAAATAAATCGTTAAATGTGTTCAGTAGGTTTTTGTGTGCTAATTATATTACCCATGCCAATTGACCTAGTTTGTGGCTTTGTGCAGTTTAATTTTCTTTGTTCATGCTCTCCGATGCCCTCTCCTCCAATCCCAGAGCTTCCTTTTGGTCAGCTTCCCCTGTCCCTTTGCTGACAGAAAAGGTGGTCCCTGGTCCCTAAGGAGACGTCGCTATCTCGATGTGTTGTCGGAGCCTCAGCGCTTGGTGGCTGCGGATTTTCTCTACTCATATTTGTAGTATTTCTTTTTGGTGGCTGTCGTTGGCTACTGGCCCTATACAGCACCATAAATTCCCGTGAAGAGACAGAATGGGGTGCGGTGCTGCTGCTGCACATCAAGGGCGCGTAGCCAGAACAACGATGCTTTGGAAGGGGGAGTATAACAAATTGAAATTTTTGTTCACTGTCAGGTTTTGTAAGTGTGATTAAATTTGTTTCCGGGCCCTGGACATACGTATTTGCCATTTTTGGAACTGGTCTAGATATAAAAAATGCATGCGATATACATATATAGGCTATCAATCCATGGTGTCTGACGGTTCAAGAAATAAATGATGATTATATTTAGGGGAAAAAAGAGAAATTTTAAAATGCTAGAGAAAAATGAGAGTTGTCCATTTTGAGAGGAAATCGAACGTTGAAAACAAAAGTGGCCCCGGAAGTATATAAAGAGAAGTATCAAAAAGTTTGATGGACTAAGTAAAGAAGATAATGAGAAATTATTCTTTTAATTATCTGTAAATCAAGTTAAATCAATTTTCATAATAAGGATAAGACTTGTACTTTAAAAACATCGTAACAAGCGAAAAGGCTTGTAGCCTAGTGGTTACAAGAACCTCAATAGCACATCAGGTCCTGAGTTCGATTCCCCTTAGGAGCGAATTTTCCAGAATTTAACAGCACAATGCTTTCAATCTTGGGAATGTGCCGATCCAGTCTTCGGAGATGCTTTAGAGGTAGAGTTGCGCGTGTGCGTTCATAGGTGTAACAGTGTGTGTGTTGTGTGTCTCCGTTGTACTATGTAATTCAAAAAAAAACATCTTAACAAAACTGAAAAAAAAGAAAAAAGGTAACAGTGTGTGCGTTGTGTGTCTCCGTTGTACTATGTAATTCAAAAAAAAAAACATCTTAACAAAACTGAAAAAAAGAAAAAAAAAGGAGAATCTAGCTAGCTATAGTCTCATCCGCACAAGCTAGCTAGCAAGTGCTGTCACGGAGAATTATCCCTCTTTTTTTTTTCTCTTATACAGTGTAACGACCATGGCAATGTGTGTGTGTGTGATAATTGTGCGACATCTCTGGAAAGTATCACATGTTTGAAACATGTGCTGTAGATCCGTCGCTACCAATGCGCGTGTAAGAGCGACAGATGATGGGATTGATATGCTCCGTATGTGGTGGGGAAACAAGCAGTCAATGAATGACGACGATGCCTCTGATCATCGTTATCCCCTTGAGGAGACCAATCCATTCATTTGTATTGCTTGTACCTTCGAGCCACTTAATTGACAAGCAAATAGATCGCTCGTTAGATTCGTCTAAGGTAGGGCTCATGGAATGAGTTTTGTCATTAATCTACATTTAATACTCTAAATTAGTGGAAAGAAGATTGATGTGACGGGTTGTTGGTGAAAATTCTGAAAACTAAACTGGCCCTTAGGATTTGCTTGTTGTCAGGCTAGGCAAGCATGGCCCCCTCTATGATTCGATCCAAGTTCCGCCACTTGCTGCTGGTGGTGGTGCCAAAGTTTCATCGCTTTCTTCAGTAGAAGCATGCTCGATCTGGATCCTAGCTTAGGGCTTTGGGCGTACTAGCATCGGGTATGTCTGAAAATCTCTAATTAACACTGATGTTTGATTAATTGAAGTCTTAGGACGACATTTAATCTATTGGTTTAGGGATTGAGATTCAGGTTCTTCAGTCTTATGAGCGGTTAGCCGCGTACCACTAGTCCTATACTCGTGCATGTGACATGTGTGTTATGGTGGTTGAGAGTCGTAATAACTCATAATTGTCCATTTCTTCAACTCTAATGGACGTAAAATAAAGTGTTCTCAGGTTGTGAACAGTAAACATAAAACGGTGGACCTTTCTAAGAAGCTAGTTGTCACAAGAGAATTCGCTGCCTCAAGAATCGATGTAGGAGAAAAAAAGATGAGAAAGAAAATGATTTTAAATCTGGCCACTTGAACCAGTCACAGTGCTCAAGTGGCCGGGTTTGATGCCACAAACAGATCGTCATCTGAAATAGAAAACGGTGAGAAAGAAAATGCAGTTTTCATATATATGGCTTGTTTCCCTTTCTTCAAACGGGTGGGTGTGTTGACCCGGAGGTAGGGTGGTAAATGGCTCTTTAAGTTAGTTCAGCAAATTTAAGGATCAAGCATCATAAGAGTCAGATCATAATAATATACTATATGATTTTGAATTAAAAAAGGTAAGCTAACTTGGATTGTGAAGGAGGCATGAGAGCCATCATCCATTACCAACCCTATTTGGAGGTTGATCTGCAACTCCAGTGCCTTACCCTCTACCTACCGGAGGGGAGCCACACGCGGTGGAGAACGCATGGGCGTCGTCGTGGCCAATCGAGGCGATGCGTCACCACAGGCGTTGAGGTTGAGCAGTGTTTCGCAGGGGGTCACCTCTCCTCGATCGCGTGCATGGGGCGATGGGGACGCCTTGTGAAGGGGCCGCAGAGGTGAAGTGGACAGGGCATTCGACGGGTGCGTCTATGCATCACCGTGGCAAAAAAAATGTAATGTCACACTGAGGCCACGAGCGAGGCGCAGTGCCACGAGACGTTGAGGAGGAAATCCGGGCGCATTGGAAAGTCTGGGGCAGCGGATTGCTTTTTCCACGAACAAGAAAATGAAGTGTTAGAACAAATAAGAACAACTGTCAGAATAAGATCCTATTATAGTTTGTATGTCATCTAGAACAAAGAAATGAAGTGTTAGAACAAATGAGACCAACTGTCAGAATAAGATCCTATTATAGCTAGAACAAGTTTGCATGTCATCTCGAACAAAATAAATGAAGGGTCAGAACAACTCTCAGAACAACTAATTATTATAGACTAAACAAGTTTGCATGTCATCTCGAACATAAATGAAAGACCAGAAAATATCAGAACAATTGTCAAAACAACTAATTATTATAGCCAAAACTAGTTTGTATGTCATCTAGAACAAAGAAATGAAGTGTTAAAACAAATGAGACCAACTATCAGAACATGATCCTATTATAGCCAGAACAAGTTTGCAGGTCATGTCGAACAAATAAATGAAGGGTCAGAACATATCAGAACAATTGTCAGAACAAGTTATTATTATAGCCAGAACAACTTATATAAGCTAAAGGAACAAATTCCATAAACTCATGGAACAAAATATTTGTATGTATCGAACAAATTAAATGAACTGATGGAACAAATATGTATACTTGTTGAACAAAACAGTGATACAAATCGAACAAATTATATATACTTACAAAACAAAACAGACTTATGCATGGAACAAATTATACAAACTCACCGAACAAATATTTACAGAGGGAGACAACTTATATTTTTCTTCGTGACATATACATGTGGAAAAAATCACTAAGAGAAAACAAATGTTCACTAAATGAGGACAAATATTTACTTAGGTGGAACAAATATTTACTGAGTGGGAACGATTTTTCACTAATGTGGAATAAATATTCATTGAGAGGGAACAAATATTTACCAAACAAAAATAAAATGAAAAATAATAAAGAAGAGTAAAAAATAAGAAACAAAGAAGAAATTAAACATATGAAATATAGAACTTGATTTGAAAGAATCGAAATCCAACATGAGAAATAAAAAGGTGTAACCACAAAATGATAAGGATGAAATATATAGAACTTGATTTGAAAGAATCTAAATCCAACATGAGAAATAAAAGGTGTAACCACAAAATGATAAGGAAAAGATAAAAAAGGGAAGAAAAAACAAAGTAAAAATAGAACATAAAAAAGGAAAGATGAAAATAAATAAATAACTAATTAAAAGAGAAAAAATAAATGAAAAGAACAAAGAAAAAATAAAAATAGAACAAAACAAAGAGACAAGAAAGGAAAATGAAAACAGAAAAAAATAAAGAAAACAAAAATAGAAAGAGAAAAGTATTAAAAAGAAGAGAAGAGGAATAAAAAATATAAGATAAAAAAGAAAACAAGAACAAAAATCAAAATAAAAAAAGGAAAAAATAAAAAACAGAAGAAGCGGTATCCTTCCTACCCACGTGCATGCACAAGCCTCTCGCGTCCGCGCCTTTGTGCGCTCGCACCCATGGCCCACTCGTCCTCAACCACTCTCGCGGCCCACAAACCAGCGAGGTGAAATGTCTTTTTCGCTTCGGCTACGTATAACCACGGCGGCGTTCGACGGAGGGAGCAAATGTGTGTGTGTGGTGTGGCCTCTCTTGAAGCTCCGACGATGGAAAAGGCAGAGGGCAAGCAATGTGAGTCGGAGAGCACAACGAGTGCGGCGGGATGTGGCACAACAACTTGTGGTCGTATTGTGATGGCATAGTGCAGGTAATTTCTGCTCAAATCTAAGGTTAACTTCGTAAAGGGTTGCATAAAGTCGGCGGAATTTTTCTACCAGCGACCTCTCAGCCCGAATTGGTTTCGTGTGGTTTGATCTTTTTTCTTTTACAAAAACCGCTCCAGAATCGTTTCCAAACATGTATTAGTATTGCCAATCTTCAATTGTACTTTACTTACAATTTCATGAATTTATTTTTATTTATTATTTAATAACCCAGCGTCTTCTCTTCGAAGGGACAATGTCGGTGATCTTGTGTCACTAAAGAGTTCTAATGAAGCAGAGCAATTTGATGCTGACCAATCCTAATAAATTCTTAATTCGCTCAGAGAGCAAATAACCTCGTCGTTGCAAATGGCCTGGCCGGATCGGTGCTCTGCCTTTAACGGTGGAGAGTGGATGACATGGAACAAACTAATACCTGGGGCGAGAGCGTAGTGTCAGCCATTTTCGCCGGCTGCCGGAATGTGTACTCCCTCTGCCAAATTGTGTAGATTGTTTTGGTATTTCAAAATTCATAAATTTTGCGATACGCGCGCTCACATATATCTATATATCATATCTTAGATGGTAGATGCATAGGAAAAGTTATGAATCTAAAAATACCAAAACAATCTATAATTTGGAAGTAATTACAATTTCTTGACTTTTCAGTGACATAATCATTTTCACAATGGGGGCTAAGATGATAGCTCCACTCTATCTATTGCGCATGTGAATGGTTTGCGACTGAGACAAGTTGAAAAAGTTTTTTTTCACAAGTGTATGTCGACATTGTAGTTTATTTTTCAAATCAAATATAATAATGTACAAACGCACACACCCTCTAAGC
The DNA here is from genome assembly GCA_036936925.1 of Cenchrus fungigraminus. Lineage (NCBI taxonomy): Eukaryota > Viridiplantae > Streptophyta > Magnoliopsida > Poales > Poaceae > Cenchrus > Cenchrus fungigraminus. The sequence continues at coordinate 36,020,891 of CM072780.1, read as the reverse complement.
ACAAGCATACTTGACCTACTCCAAGTACTAGTCACACTCAGGTGTATTCACAAAATCACCAATGGGCTCGGTGAGCAATAGGCACGGGCCGTTGGTAAGCTAGTATTGGATACTACGTCTTATATCGTTGGAGGCTGTAATGGTGGTTGATTGTGTGCTCCATACTTTTTTTTGTTGCATTATTTAATGCTATATATTTTGGAGAATACCATGCGTTTGTAACATGATATACTGTGTCTCGTAGATGTTCTCAACGAACCAAACTCGCGGTTGGAATCAAGCCAACCATCCCCGAGGAAATAGCTCGTCTTCGTGAGAACGGAGTAATAAGGGAGGCGTGTTCGACACTATATTGGGAATGCTAGCTGACCCACTCAGATAAGCCAAAGGTGAGGAGGCCCTGGGGCCTATATTTGGCTATTTGTGTGGCAACCTGTTGAGCCATTTGCCTGGAAAGTGCTGCTTGCATGTTGCCTGGCAAGTTGTAGGATATACTAATTCATTTGGTTAGAGGATTATGTTTTTTTAAGAAACAAGAGGGATTATTAAGCATCCCTACTGGTTACATATTATTAATTAAAGGCATTATAGGGAAAAACAAAACAATTAGGAAACGAAGGAAATAAGATATATTATCAAAGTCGAATTTAATTATACTCCATTGGGTCATTGCTTGTTTGTGATTTTCTTTTGCTAACCAGAGCAAATTCAATCGAAGGCTGAATTTCCCAAAAGATTAGATCGTTGCAAGCCATCCATATACTCCACCTCATGATTATAATTATTTCCATAGAGAACTGCAAATGAAGCTGATTCTAAGATTATCCAGGGCATCATACGGGTGACGGGTCTCTGGTACTATCCACTATAAGATTCAAGGCCTGCCAACATTTTTGTGCAAAAGGACAATGCAAGAACAGATGCTTCAGAAACTCTTCGAGCTTTTTTTTTAGAATAAACTCTTTGAGCTTCTTGTGATGTGTGTTTGTGAAAGATCAGTTAGGGCAGTCCCAACCTTTCATCTCAGCTAGTAGCTAAGGTGTGTCTAACTATCTATGACATTTAAATAGAGTATCATGTCAACACAAATCTACTGTGTGTCAGCAAAGCTAATGAGGAGAGAGGAAAAATTCAAGACATGATGTTTCATGCACGAAACTAAATCGACCCGAAATCCAACATGCTCACTTTGACGCACCAACGCCTTTTGCCAGAACCACTAGCCGACAGACTGAGCCATGCCCACGCGAATGCCATGGCCAGGACCTTCCCCGCTGGCGAGACACCGCAAGGAACAAGTCCCTCGTTGTCAAGTTGTCCCCACCATGCCCCTCAGAAGCTTGTTGTGCGAGTCGTGGCAATAGCCGTCGCACCTTCGGGTACCATTGTCGTTTGTCCACACCTGTCTTGTCATCATCGCGCCCGCGTGTGAGCTCGGCATCCCTGCCAGCCACCGCAAGTCGTGCACTGCGTCTGTGATATGCAAGAAGAAGATGGAACCTCCACGTTGAAGCAGCAACAACGTGACTACAGGGCTCCACTGCTCCGAGCTACAAGAGCAGCGGGTGCTTGCAATTGTTGATTTTAATTAAGAAGATGTAGGTCACATGATAGGTGGATCACTGTTTGCATGTAACACTCCACCCACACCAAAGCTGCGTTGCCCAGCCCTTCTGAGGGGCAGACACGCGTACACATAGCACCCTGCTTACACTTTCGTCCCCGCTTCATGTAAAAATGTTAACCCAAGGGTGTTATGGCTGGTGGACAAAGGTGTATAAGTTGATTCCACCTTTGCTCAATTAGCAATGTAGCACTAAACACGCGCACCTACGCTCATGGGCCACTATGGGCCATCCAAATTGGGCCAGGTGTGACATTCAACCCCCCCCCTCAAAGAACCCGATGTCCTCACCGTGCGTCCCATCCCAGGCCCATACGCACATGCATATGTCCGCACACTGACCTATGTCTGCACACTGACCCGAGCAAATGTACAGGAACATTCCCTCTTAGCGCACGACTGTACGTCCAGTGTCGACACATATTCCATGCCATGTGTCCCATCTCAGGCCCACACACGCCATGCGCCATATGTCTGCATACCGACCCGTATGCGCGACCGCAAGGGTCGGCTCTGATACCATTTGTAACACCCCGCCCACCAAAGCTGCACCGCCCAGCCCTTCCGAGGGGCGGATATGTGTACACATAACACCCTGCTTACACTTTTGTCCTCACTTCGTGTAAAATGCTTAACTTGAGGGTGCACTACAATGTTTGTATCAAATGCAACGCCGAAAAAGTGTAGCAAAAGACACAAAAATGGTAGCAATTGTACTTTTGCTACCTTTTTTTGGTTAAATGTTATTGCACTTGTAACGGTAGCAATAGCATAATGCAACGGGTTACGTTTTAGTTGCGACACACAACCCCTCTATTGCAACACTTTTGACGCTTTTGCAACACTTGGTGAGTGTTGTAACAATAGCAATTGCAACCACTATGGGTGTGGCAATAGTATCAATTGCAACGAACTAGGCGTTGCTAGCAATATGTATTGCGACACGCTGGTCGTGTAGCAACACAATGCAATCACAACGTAACACAGGTGTTGCAATCGTGGTTATTGCTACGAGGAGAAAGCATTGCCCACGTCGCCTAAATGGTTGCTATAAGTGGGTTAGGTTATTGCAATGTCTCTATAGGTTGGTTTCTATAGAGAGGTCCTCTATTGCCACATTTCTGAATAGTTGCTATAGGTGGCATAGGCTATTGCCACGTTACTCAGGTTGGTTGCTACAAATAGGTCATCTATTACCACATTACTAACTAGCTGGTTGCTATAGGTAGATTCCTCTATTGCCACCGTCATCTTTTTGTAGTTGCAAGAGATAGTTTCTCTATTGCCACGATTATCATACCTATTGCCACGAATAAATGCGGTTGTTATATGTGCAATTGTTACAACACAATTTGGTTTGATTTCCATCATATATTGCAACACCAAATTAATATATTAATAATTCATGTTGCGACGCTTTGTTTGGTAGCTTAAATCAATAATCGTAAATGACAAATACATAATGAATGAATCATCGACATCCATTAAAATGAAATATAATTTGTTCATGCAAATCTTTAACGAAATACAACGAGTGTCAAACTAAACGAGAACACAAGTAGCTTAACAAATAATAATTTATCCAGCACACAACTGTTTGGACTCATTCGAATCAAAAGACCAATGTTTACTGCAGCAGTGAAGGTTGCCTTGATATATATGTTGGGCATCGTCCCACCATTCGCATGCTCCTTCTCGAACTCAAGATTCCTCCTGAAAAAATCATTGATATGCATTAGCTAGCTAAAGAAGTATTAGCTAAGAAAGTGCCCGTGCGTAGCTACAGGCAACCAAATTTGTACAATGCAATACATAAATCATTCAACACCATATAGTGTGAAAGTAAGCACTAACATATCAAAAAAATAAATCAGTTTCTACATACAATGCGATCATACATATTCAGTAATAGGAAAGCGTGCGTTGCTACAGGCAACAAAATATGTACAATGCAATACATAAATCATTCAACCATATAGTGTGAAAGTAAGCACTAATGTATAAAAAAAGAAATCACTTTCTACATAGAATGGGATCATACATATACTCGGTATTTGACATATTTTCAAGTATGTTACCAAATCAATTTAGATTGCAAGCACACATAGACAAGCTGTGTAGGACAGATTTGTAAATAAGAGTGCATGTTTGCTGGGGATGCTAAAGGCAGCGACTCGACCTCAATTGCGCTGCAGATGGCAGCATGCTATCCTAAACCAAGCAACCACAGGAAATGGATGAGATCCATATCAGAATTCATATTTGGGACATGAATCAAATAGAGAAAAAAAAATAAACAAACTTGATGCTGCTGCCTTGTTATCAAAGGTGGCAGTGGATATCCGATGTGTTTGGTATATCATAAGAAAATTTAAATAATGGGCATGTATTAAAAAATTAATGATTGTTATATATGGTAGAATGGTGTGGGAAAATTGTTCAAACAGAAAAACTTACCAGGACATCTACTTGTGACACTATGGTCTGACTATCATGAGGATTTGTTTTCATACTCTACTGGGTGAGCTCTTGATTCCATCTCACATTTCCTTATGCCTACAAACACAACCATTAAAAGAAAAAATGCCTGGCAAAGGATGATTACCTCATTAGGTCAAAGGATGTAGTCTTGTTTCAGAAAATAAAATACTCAAGATTGGAAATTCATAAGCTAGGGTTCCCACACGAGGAACTGAACTTGTAGTTCATTTGTGTGTGTATGTAGTGAACTGAAAGTATTAACCATATACGCAATAATGTACTGAATTTTTAAACCATTTGTGCAAATCAGTGATGAATCGAAGTTGCACAGCTGGTACTAATTAAAATATGAGAAACACAGCAGACATCATAGCATCCATAACTATATTATAGTGCTTTTGTAACCAAAATTTAACCAATATCCCATACAGTTCACATGTGCTTTACAAACATAGGTCAAGTGTTATGCAATTAAGCTGCAAGCTTGGAGGTGTGCAGCTTGGAGGTGTTTACATCCATCAAGATTCAATTCATCACAATCTCCATTGATTAAGGTAGTAACCAGCAACTAGTCATTGTTCTTCCAAGAATGCTACATGCAAATATGACAGGCTTTGTGCCTCTTAAGTCCAGAAAAGAAACAGAAACTTTAAACTACGACGACTCCCCCCACCAAATCCAGTTAGCACTTAGCACCATTCCCTATTGCTAATATCATAGAACCTTTGCAAGATTCAACAATATGTGGTGGCACAGAAAAACTTATACTGGCCAAATGCTACTTCTAATGACGAGAGAAATTAACTCGGCCACTGCACAATATAAAATATGAGAATTAAAGGTTCATTAATTTTCAGATTGTAATGAACCTAGAGTTAGAGAGGGATGAGGTTCAGTTGGGGGATTTAGAGGAATCATGGTTGAGTGGTGATATTGAGAGTGATGAGGAAAATATTGAGGCTTTAGAGAGGAAGGCATTGAAAAGTTTGTGTGGTGAAATGATGAAGGAGGTCTTCGACGAATCAAGTTTCCCTTTAAACAGTGAACTTGATGGGTTCAAGCGCAAAGGCAAGTCTCACGCTAAGTCGTGTTTGTTAAAGACTTGTAAAATTAGGAGGGCAAAATTTCTTAAGAGGGGTTCGAAATGAAAGGAATGTTTTGGAATAGCAGAGGTCTTAGTGACTTGGCTAAAACAAGATTCTTAAGAGAGACTTCCAAAGAGCAAAACTTAGATTTTATCGCTCTTTTGGAAACATGCAAGAAATATTTCTCCCAAGAAGCACTAAATAATTTTAGTGGAGGGAGAAATTTTGTATGGCATTGGACAACACCGCACAGGAGGTCGGGAGGCATATTATTAGGAGTTAACCTAGATGTGATGGATGTTGGGAGCATTGATGATGGTGACTTCTTTGTGAAGTTTAGACTGAGAGACAGAAATAACGACTTTAAGTGGGTACTAGTGGTTGTCTATGCAGCAGCTCAACCCGAATTTAATTAAGGAATCGTTTCTTACTGAACTGGTGCAATCTTGTTGAGATGAAAAGTTACCTCTATGCATAGGGGGGATTTCAATATTATCTGGAATAGTTCAGAAAAGAACAATGATAGATTTGATGGGAGATGGCCCTTCCTGTTCAATGCAGTTATTGACAGCCTGGACTTGTGAGAGATTGAAATGTCAGGTCACAAATTTACTTGGGCAAACTATCATAGGGTACCTACATATGAGAGATTGGACAGGGTGTTGGTTAGCACTGAATGGGAGCAACGCTTCCCGCTGGCGACAGTTGAGGCGCTTAACAGGGAAATTTTAGATCATACCCCTCTTTTGCTTAATGTGGGGGGAAACCTAAGGGGGGAGTCAATCACCTTTCAAATTTGAGCTTGGATGGCTCCTGAAGGATGGTTTTTTCGATTTGGTCTTTGAGGTTTGGAACAGAGAAAATAAAGGGGTAACCCCTATGAAAAAGTGGCAAAATAAGATTAGAAGGCTAAGACAATTCTTAAGAGGGTGGGCAAAGAATATGAATGGGGCTTATAAAAAGGAAAAGCAGGAATTAATGAGGAAAGCGGCGGAACTTGATAAAAAAGCAGAGACCCAGCTGCTAAGTTAGCAAGAATGGGATCTTAAGCAAAGCATTAGCAGTAGAATCGCCCAACTCTTGAGAGAGGAGGAGATACAATGGTTTCAAAGGGCTAAAACCACTAAGATTTTAAAAGGAGATAGTAACACGAGATATTTCCAGATGATTGCGAATGGAAAACGGAGAAAGACTAGAATTTTTAGGCTAGAACAGGATGATGAGATAGTGGAGGGGGAGGAGCAGTTGACCAAATAAATCACAAACTATTATAAAAATCTCTTTGGTAAACCAGAGGGAAGCAATCTGTCGCTTAATGAATCCGTGGTGGAGGATATTCCTCGAGTGACACACGTGGAAAATGAACATTTGGTGGCAGATTTCTCTAAAAAGGAGGTTCGGGAGGCTGTCTTTCAGATGAAGCATAACAAAGCTCCGGAATCGGATGGCTTCTCGGCTGAATTCTATCAGGCTTTTTGGAGTCTCATTAAGGATGACTTAATGGCCATGTTCAGAGACTTCCATGCTGGTAACCTCCCAATTTTCTCTCTTAATTTTGGAATAATAACATTACTCCCAAAAGAGCAGGAGACGAGAAAAATACAGCAATACAGGCCCATTTGAATGCTAAATGTTAGTTTCAAGATCTTTACTAAGGTCCTGGCTAACAGACTCTCAGCAGTAGCATGTAAGATTATAAGGCCGTCTCAAACTGCCTTTCTTCCTGGGAGATACATCTTGGAAGGAGTGGTCATCCTTCATGAAACTATTCATGAGTTACGAAGGAAAAAGCAGATGGGACTAGTTCTAAAGTTAGACTTTGAAAAGGTTTATGATAAGGTCAATTGGAACTTCCTGCAACAAGTTCTTAGGCTGAAAGGATTCTCTGAGAAATGGTGTAAATGGATTGAGAAAATTGTGACGGAGGTAATGTTGGTGTGAAAGTGAATGATGAGACGGGGCATTTTTTTCAAACCAAGAAAGGCTTGAGACTAGGCGATCCTCTATTACCGATTCTCTTCAACCTCATTGCTGATATGCTTCCAGATTTGATTGAGTGCTCAAAGAATTTGGGCTACTTCGACGATCTGGTCTCTCACTTAGTGGAGGACGGCCTTTCCATCTTGCAATATGTGGATGACACGATTATCCATTTGGAGGACGATTTAGAGAAGGCCAAGAACTTGAAACTAGTACTAAGTGTTTCGAAAGGTTATCAGGCCTTAAGATCAACTTCCATAAGAGTGAGTTGTTCAGCTTTGGGGAGACAAAGGAGAGGGTTCCAGAGTATGTGCAGCTTTTCGGTTGTAAAGAGGGGGTTTTGCCCTTCAAATATCTGGATATTCCGATGAGTCCACACAAACTCTCAAATAAAGACCGGAGGGGAGTTGAGGAAAGATTTCAGAAAAAACTCAGTAGATGGAATGGAAAGTTGCTTTCAACTGGAGGTAGGCTGGTTTTAGTTAATTCGGTGCTTTCAAGTCTACCGATGTACCTGATGTCTTTCTTTAGGATACCTAAAGGTGTTCTTAAAACACTGGATTACTACATGTTTAGATTTTTCTGGCAATGTGATGAGTATAAATACCGACTGGCTAGGTGGAGTATACTCCATAAACCTAAAAATATTGGAGGGTTAGGCATTGTCGACTTAGATATCCAGAACAAATGCCTACTGAGTAAGTGGTTAGTTAAGTTGATGAATGAAGAGGGTATGTGGCAAGAAATACTTAGGAAAAATATCTTAAAAATAAGACTATTGCGCAGGTAGAGAGGAAGAAAGGGGATTCTCATTTTTGGTCGGGGTTAATGGAGGTCGAAAGTTTGCTAATGGAAAGAGGCAGGTTTAAGGTCCAGGATGGCACCCAAACTAGGTTTTGGGAGGATCTTTGGATTGGTAAGGAACCCCTTATGAATAAATTTCCGGGTCTGTACAATATTGTTAGAAAGAAAAACGCTACAGTGGCTCAGGTACTAAGTACTACCCCTCTAAATGTCTCTTTTAGGAGAGCTCTAGAAGGAGAAAATTGGACCAATTGGCTGCGTGTGGTGGGAAGTATTCTCACAGTGCGGCTTAATGAATAGAAGGATGCTTTTATTAAGACTGCTAGTAAGAACTTCTCAGTTAAAAACATGTATAATGATTTAGTAATGAGGACGGGGATTCCTTTTAGCTGTTGTACTTGGAAAGCCACAATATCCTTGAAAATAAAGATATTCCTCTGGTATATTAGGAAGGGTGTGATCTTTACCAAAGATAATCTAGCTAAGAGGCAATGGAAGGGGTGCACTAGTTGCTGCTTTTGTAGTAGGCAAGAAACTATTCAACATCTCTTTTTTGAAGTCCAATGGCTAGGATGATGTGAATGATGATAATATAAGTTTTACTTTTGGCATTACAACACCGATAATGGTTTCTAACCTATTTGGCCCTTGGCTTAAGAGTTTCTCTAAAAAGCAAAGGGGCCAAGTATTGATCGCTGTGGCAGCGTTCTGTTGGGCTTTATGGCTCTGTAGGAATGAAATTGTGTTCCAAAGATCAAAAATTGTGTCAATTTTGCAGGTGATGTTTAGAGGAGCTTTTTGGGTGAGGAGTTGGTCCATCCTATCCAAAGAAGAGGAGAGAAATATTTTTAAGAAAGGGTGCCAGTGGTTAGAAACGATGTCTATGGAGGTCTTTAACAAGAGTGGTTGGAACGTTCGGAAGCGTCTCAAAGATTAGCTGGTGTTGGAGTTGAGTTTTCGTTTTAAGTTGTGGAACTTTTTTGTTTTTGTGGGTCTGTGTACCTGGCGGTTTTATCTGGCCGTAGCGCCTGAAGGCGGCGTGGTGTAGGACTCAGGTCCTGGTGGGGTGAGGCCTGATGGCCATTTGTTATTGCTACTGGCTGTGAGCATTTGTGTTGAGGCCGGAACTCTTGTATTCCTTAATCTAAAAAAACAATTGCATACTTCGATCACTGTATCAAGAGCCATCTGAACTGAAATTATAAGTTCAGACTGCCTATTCAAGAGTGCAAGTGCAGGAACCAAGCACTTATCCAAGTATACTTGTAGCAGATTCAATCATACTAATTAAGAATAGGGTGGAGGATAGATGAACCTGCAGAAGTTGCTGCCGTATAACAGGAGGCCTGAGAGGGAGGCCCGAAAGAAAGGGAGGTGGTGATGGCATCAGCGCAGGAGGCCGGCCACCGCGGCTTCGTGGCAGAACCAGGAGCCGCCTGCAATACCCAGGAATAAGACATGGGGAATACGACCCCTCCATGGCCGCCGCCCCCACGGGATCCGGCGAAACACACCATCGCGTTGTGCTGCCCTCCTTGCTGCAGCGGCGACACGGCCACAACCGCTCTACCTGGCACCTCGGCGGCACGTTGGGCGAGCGGGAAGCCGCCAGTGGCCACGCCCTTTGTCGTCCTACCACCTCCACCCACGCGACAGTCGTCCATCGCTGTGCTGACCCCGTGCGTGTCGTCGGATTCGCCATGTCTTGCGCCCCCCCCCTCCTTGGCCCCTGCCTCGACGAGATTCGGTGGAGCTCGCCTCGGCCTGGCGTAGACGAGTAGGAGAGGAGGGTGGACGGGTGACCACTAGGGCGGTGTACGGGAGAGGGGAAGGGCGTTGACCGATAGGAGGAGGCTGCGGGTGTCGGGCGGAAGGGGAGGCCGGCAGGGGTCGGGATCGGGACAGGGGCGGCGGAGGGGAGGGGGGCTGCGGACGAAGAGGAGGTGCGACTGGTGTGCGGGAGGAAGAGCTAGGGTTTGGGTTGCAGCGCATCATATAGGATGGGAACGCGATCAGAGCCGTCCGTTTGGTCATGAACAGTTGGAAATCATCGGGCTGCTTGGGCCAAACCAAGTCTGTTTCATTCATCCTGCTTAAATCATTTCTCTTTTTCCTTTTTCTATTTATTGCAACATGTAAGTAAATTAAAAAAAATAACAATATTATAAATATCAATACATTTTTCACATGTAAAATAAAATATATAAGACCTTAATGGGATGTTTATGGAGCCAAACTATGATGTTGTGTGCATCTATGCAAATTTCTGACCAAGTTTGCCTATTATTGTAATTATTTTATGATTTACTAAAAAATAAATGTTAAAATACCCTAAGCTTCATAAAAAATTTAAAAAACTTAGAGGGCACCTCCTTTTGGTGTATAAGTGTCGACAAAAAAGTTTCAATTGATTCTGAGAAAGTGGTGATGCACGTCTTCACAAAGTCATACATGGGGTCACACATGCGCCTATAGATGAGCGAGAGATGTTCATCCTTGTATAAGATGTTTAGCTAGTACCACTTTGTCAAAACCATTTAAAACTTTAATGGGATGTTTATGGAGCCAAACTATGATGTTGTGTGCATCTATGCAAATTTTTTACCAAGTTTACCTATTACTGTAATTATTTTATGATTTACTAAAGAATAAATGTTAAAATACCCTAAGCTACATAAAAAAATCAAAAAACTTGGAGGGAACCTTCTTTTGGTGTATAAGTGTCGGCAAAAAAGTTTCAATTGATTCTGAGAAAGTGGTGATGCACATTTTCACAAAGTCATATATGGTGTCACACATGCCTCTATAGATGAGCGAGAGATGTTCATCCTTGTATGAGATGTTTAGTACCACTTTGTCGAAATCATTTAAAACTTTAATGGGATGTTTATGGAGCCAAACTATGATGCTGTGTGCATCTATGCAAATTTCAGACCAAGTTTACTTATTAATGTAATTATCTTATGATTTACTAAAGGATAAATATTAAAATACCCTTAGCTAGATAGAACATAGTGAGTTCACCTAGTGGGGAATGATTGTGAATATTGTCATGTCTAAAAAATAATTGCAGTAACATATAGAAAAAAATTAAAGAATGAAAATCAAATTTGAAAACTAGAAAAATAAATATTGAAAGAAAAGAATTGGAGACACGTATTAAAAATAAAAAAGTACGCCCACAGGATTCGAACCCTGGAGCTCAGGTTCACATAAAACTTACTTTACCACTACGCTATCTAGGTGTGTTCGTTATAACACAGGTTTGAAGTTATTTAACAAATTATTGAAGACTACAGAGTTATAAAAGCTAGGAATATTTAGGTGAAGACTAGCAATGTGGCACTAAACACGCGCACCTGAGCTCATGGGCCACTCATGGGCCATCCAAATTGGGTCGGGTGTGAAATTGCATCACGAGTAGAAATGAGCTCATTATTGCTTGCTCGGTTACTCAATTTGGAGAAGACAAGAGCTGGTGCGGAGAGGATCTTGAGAAAAACAATGTGTTTCCAGTGTATTGAAAAGAGGATACAAGATGAAAATGATGTAAGCACCACGAAAAGCATTCTTTAGAAGGTATTAAGGCATTTTCTATTGGAATGAGAGCTGAAGAGGATATTTCTTTTAACAAAAACTGCAAAGATTTGTACAAAAGCACATGTCGAAGCAAAAACTGGTGGACACTACTAAGCTCAACCATCCATCTAATGATGAGGCATCGAGAAATTTAATGAATTAAACTTGACTGAATTTTGCGAAATATATATGCTAGGAATAGCCTTGCAACCATTGGTTTCAATCCATTTGGCAAAAGGAGGGAGAAAAATTGAGTCATCACAAATTAGAAAGCCAAAGCACATGTTCATAATGATGGAAATAATAAAAGCACAAATAGATGTAGTACAGACGCAAGCAGAGAAAGATGCTATCGAAGAGAAGGCCCATAGAGAAGTAATGTAGAGAGTGTCCACATACATTGGTTGTGTGATATGGAAAAGGCTCGAGGATTGCATCATGGATCTTTATGCTTTTGAGTAAGCTCATTTTATTTGCTATATATAATGTGATATTTAACATCATCTAACATATAAATTATAAAAGTATAACGAAAATTCATATACCCCCCCCCAAGCTATGTTGTTTGGTTCATTTTACCCCATAATCCAATGTGCTAATTTTCTTTCTCCGTACACAAGTTGAATTTTAATTTGAAACTTTGCATGATGGTAGTGGACATCATAATCTATATTAAAAAAATATTTTAGGAAATTTGCATCTTAGTTTTTATATAATTTTGTATCTTAGCGACAAATTTTGTTATTAAAAAATCATGATATATGTTTTTAACATGCCTTATGTTGTCTGCTAAGATACAAAATTATATATCATGATTTTTAACATGTCTTATGATATATAATTTTGTATTTTAGTGACAAACCGTGATGAAAAATCATGAGATATTTTTTAACATGTCTTATGTTGTCTGCTATCATCTTGCAAAATTTATCCACTTGTGCTTGGAGAAACAAAAAAAGACAAATTGTATTAAGGGGTAAATAAATTCAACTAAATAGCATAATTTACGGGGGGTGGGTAAACGAAACAGATGAATACTTTAGTAGGTTATCCAGACTTTGGGTATAATTATAATTTGGACTTCTTCCTAAATTATATTAATATAATGTAGTAATACTTGGATTTGCGTCATTATTTTGCCCAAGCGAGGATAAATAGCGATCCTTGTCTCAGCCAGCTATGATAGAGAAAGATACAAGGATTTCATCACTATACAAAAGCAAGACATTCCTAACTCTTGTCTTTATATCCTACGTATCTAAGTTGACATTCTACGTACCTAAGTTCTATCATTAACTCTTGTCTTTTTATCCTTGAAGCGCATATAATCTTAGCATACAAAGTGGCAGACCCCACAACCTAAATTTCACAAAATCTATAAAATATTATATCATAAATATGTAAGAACATAGACAAAAAAACTCATATTTTAGAACTTGTCATGAATGACAACTCATTACCATATCACTTTTATATTTGTTTGAAGTACCATAAGCAACCTCCCGACTATGTGCTATGTCGATATTATGTGTGCGAGTTTCTAAGAAACAATGGGAGGTAATGGACAAACCTAGAAAAGTAAGTCTCATATACATCTTGCCATGTATAAATAACTTAATCTTCGTAAGATGTAATATCATCTTGTGATAATTATCCTTGACACGTGTAATGATATTACACCCTTAATTAATCTTCATTTATTGTTTAATTGTAGATAGTATCACCAGCGGTACAAGTAGCCAGATTAAAGAAAAAGACATAGATAATATTTGTACAGATGTGGCGATGTTCATCCTACGCGAATTTGTCATGAGAAAGAAGCCTTCTTTGATCATATGGTAGAATGTTGGTGAAGGACAAGTGCAAACCTCTTCGTAGTTGGGTGTAGTGGTTTAATTAGCGTGGCAAAGAGCGGCGGGGATAATTCATATTTTTGTAATATTAGTATTATTATGTATGGTGTATATTTTTAATAATGTGAATTATATATTATTCATGTTTGTTGTGTTATGTAATCTGGTTACGATACATATTTCAATTTGCCGGGTAAAAACTGATAAGAAATAAATAGTAATCAATTTGAGGGAAATAAATAATAAATGAGTCCCAGAGTCCATTTTGCTAGTGGGCGCCACAAGGACCCGCCAGCATAGAAGACATTTGTGTTGATGGGTGTTGTAGTCACACCGCGAACACGGAAAGCATATGTGTTGGTGGGTGGCTAAAATAATTATATTTGTATAATTGTTCTAGGTTATAAATGCAAATCCTTTAGTTCTTATATTTTTAACTAAATCTTCTAAAGTAAAACTGGGCTTTTATATGAACTTCAGTTTTAGTCATTCTAGTTCTACAAAATTTTCACTAATATTGGTTTCTAAAAGTAATAGGGTCGACCAGATAACTATAGGATCGCATCTATATAATCTATATAGATGCACCCCACTAAGGATCATTAACTCTATTTCTCTTAACGTGCAAGTTATTCACATCATATAGGAACCCACTATATCAGATGCCACATCATCATCCACTAGGATTATCTATTTATGTCTTTCACATATTTTTTTTGGTGACTAATAGCATCCATACATGCAATTTATTAGTCTTTTTTAGTACCGCACTATAAAATTATCACCATAGAAATATATGGAGAATCAATCATGTAAGAGTCGTTCTCTCACAACAAAATGAACACATTTTCATGTATAATGTCGTTTCCAAAAGAATGTTGTTATGCAATTCTCTTAATGTTTCTACTTTTAAATTTTACCTTAAATTTTGTTTAAGAAATTCCCGAAGCAACGGGTGAGGTATCACCTAGTTCAATATATAAGCAAGTGGTGTGAGCTCAATTGCCTATAAACTTCAGTTTCTTGTTTTTCTGTGTGCAGCAAACATGCACTCTCAAAATCACCCATCCAATAGATATAGGAATATATAGTTGTCCCTGGCCATTAATATATTCTTGCAGCCGTGTGGCTCCTGTATATCCGAGAAGGAAAGGAAAAGGAAGGGTGATAGAGTCCCTACTGAAAGCCGACGACGACAGGAACATGAAACTCTTTGGGGGCATTATAGTCTCAGATACATTGCAGTTTTTCCAAACAAATATCACTGTCCCCATAAGGCAACAGTGACATTAAAATGACTTTCCAATAAATACTGCAATAATCTATAGCCACACGACAGTTTAATTTGAAGTTTCGAGACGATCGGCTCGCGTTCACACGAAATTCAAGGGGAATTAATCTTTTCTGCGAAATCAATAATAGGGTTTAATTTACTTTCATCGAGTGGCTTATGTTTTCGCCATGCGGCCCAAACATTTGCCCCAAAAGCACCGGCACAACTACTTCACCTGTCGTCGCTACCGCCGGGTCACTTCAAATTATTACGGTTATTCGGTTGACATCACTGTTTGGACAGTGACACAATGTGAGGTAATAAATCACGTGCTTTTATGCGCAACCCATTATTGGCAGAGGCAAAGATGACTAGATGAGCCTGGCTAATTGCTAGAGGCTAGCTAGAGCTAAGGTCTACTGGACCACACACCTAGACCCATCCATACACAGTCCACAGAATTCGCTTGGATGTATAGTAGTGTAAGGATTACTCCATTAATGAGGATTAGCAACCATGGGCTATAGTGCTGCATCTTATTACCTGCAGCTTCACTGCAGCATATCTGTATACTGTGCTGCCTAGTTCATTCTAATGTGTGTGTGTATAGGAGGTACCTCCTGTAGCAACTTCATGCACATGGTATATACTGCTTGAAGAAGGCATCAATCCTCCTCCCTGTTCATGTTTCCATTTCTAGGCTTTACATGGCAACAGTAATGATAAGTAAATCATATCCTTGTAAAATTTTAATAAAACAAAAAGGAAGAGGGTGAAGAATTAAGATGGAGGAGAGAAGGGGAGGGGGGGGGGGGGGGGGGGGGTGGGGAACGATCAAGGAAAATAACCAAGAACCTGCTTTGTATCGATGCATGGCCAGGAAATTAATCAAAAAGAGTGCTAAGCATCAGCACACAGAACACAACATCCACTCGAGGATGGATCAATAGCTGATCTGCTAGAGGATATAAGAACCTCCAGGACGACGACAGCATCGGAGCAGACACTCATCATAGCTTCAGGGAGAGGTCGATGTCGTCGGTGAGATCCTCCCTGCTTGCCTCCGGCGCCGCCCCGATCTGCTGTGCTGACGAGCTTGCCGCCGATCCCTGCGCACCAATGCCCAGCTCCTTCCCCCTCCTAGCGTCCCCTTCGACCGCACTGCCACGCTCGTCGCCGTGGCCTGCGGGCCGGCGAGGGGCGGCCAGCCCGCGGGCGCGCTTGGCGACGCTGCGCTCTAGCTTGTGGGCGTTCTGGTGGCCGCCGAGCGCCTGCGAGGAGAAGAATTTCTTGTCGCAGTAGGTGCATGAGAAGTATCCTGGCGGCTCCGGGTCCGCCTCGGGTGGCAAGGACGGCTGCAGGGACAGGTTTAGGTCGAGGTCACCCTCGCCGCCGCCGCCCTCGCTGTTGGGATCCATGGCGTCCAGGGACAGCACGGAAGGACGGAACGGCAGGCGCTCCAAAGGTGGTGAGAGAATTGGAGGTGGAAGCGCTGTTTCACTGCTTGGCCGAATGATTAATGTGCTGTGCTGCTAGCTGCTCCGATCCATTGCACCGCGGCCAATCCAAGATGCTCAAGTACGCGTATACTACTTGTGTACAACCCTATAGCATGCAAGTGTGTAGACACAGAGAGACGGAGAGTGGGGTACTGAGGTAGGTTATGTATTTGTACGTATGGTGGTCCAGAGTAACACTTGTAAGCACAGGAGAGGCTATCCAAAAGAACAATGAAAGGGACAAAAGATTTCACCCATCGACCGCTCCAACGGCAAGCTGAGCAAGGCTTATACGTACGAGAGTGGCTACTTGCTTGCCTACTTGGACTGTATGGACCATTGGACCGAGCTAACGTCGTCCATCCATGATATCGATCGCGCGAGAAACGAACTGATTCTAATATAAGACAGCTAGGCCTTGAGGCCCGTGATATAGGTGATGCCGTATGTACAGTAGACTGACACTACCGGAAATCTGTTGTTTGCCGAGTGGCTAGTGGTTTGCCGAGTGCATTTCATTAGGCACTCAGCGAATACCTCATTTGTCGCCGTCACAAAAACATTCGGTAAAGAAGCACGTTCACCGAGTGCATTTTTTCACTCGGCAAACAACATCTTTGCTGAATGTTTTTTTTCTTTTTTGCACTTGGCAAAGAAGCACGTTTGTCGAGTGCATTTTTTGCACTTGGCAAACAACCTCTTTGCCGAGTGTTTTTCATTTGCGCTCGGCAAAGAAATAATTTTTTCGTTTCACATACAACATGAGGTAATCCATGTCAAAATTTAGTATATTTTTTAATTTATTTTCTATATTTAATCAATTAATTTCATTTCAATCAATTTTTGGAATGAATCAAGTCAAATTTGAACTGCAAGTGACTCGAATAATGGAATTTAATGAATGGAAAAGTGATATTCATGTTGTTGAGTCTAATTTGAGGCCGTATCCATCATACAAGGAATTTTGAACATCTTATTCACAAAACATGAGCACAAATGAGTGGCCAAAAAGTCTGAAAATTCTTTAAAAAGCAAAAGAACTCCGAAAATGACGAAATTTGTTAGGATATCATGATTTCATCTGTGAAGGCTCACGTACGCTGCTTACAAAACGAAACATCTCCAAAGAAGATCTGTAGAGTTGAGAAAGATGCAGTAAGGTTTGTAGTCAAAGTGACGGTCAAATTGAGTTTTGACTTCTAAACTTTTTGTAGACGCAATATACAACATAGATCGCTTCATGTGAAATTTTGGTAATTTTCAGGTTTGTTTGATAATATTTAATTTTTTAACTAAAATCATGCAATTATTTTGCTGAGTGTTGACTTTTTGCACTCGGCAAAGCAAAGGGTTTGCCAAGTGTTTTATTTTTGCACTCGACAAAGCCTCTCTTTTCTGAGTGTAACACTCGGCAAATAATCGGATGGGTATTGAATAAGAGGAAGTAGTATTGAGTTGAAATGTATGTGAGTGACTGGTGCAGTGGTAAAGGAGGTTACGCGCGAGGGGGGAGGTCGTGGGTTCGAGCCCCGCCGACCGTGTAGCGCGCGACTTTGCGCTAAAAATGGCATGACTTCTCGATGGGCTCCTCCCCTTGAAAAGTTAATTATTTTGCTATTTATTTTGAGTTTTTTCTGATCGCAATTTTGCTGAGGGCCAAATCTGCCACACGAGAAACGTTGGTCGAGTGCCCGACTAACGGCCCTCCGCAAAGGAGCTGTATTTGCCAGACGATTTTTTTCGAGTGCCCTTTGCCGAGGGCGGCTCTCGGCAAACCCCTTTGCCGAGGGCTTTTTGCCCTTTGCCAAGGGGCACTCAGCAAACTTTTAGTTTTCCGTAGTGTAACTTCCGATCACTACGGGAAAACCTACGTTTGTCGTACGTCAAAATCTTTGTCGTGTGTTTTATTTCGGACGCACGGCAAAGAGGTTATTTGCCGTGCGTTTTTTAAAGGGCGCACGACAACGAAAAAACGCATGGTAAACAAACTCTTTGCCGTGCGCCCGAGAAATGGATTTGGTTTTGCTTAGGGCTAAACCAAAGTTGGCTGATAAACTAAAGTTGTGGTTGAGTAGTCTCTTGTAATGATCTTGTTTTTTCAGTTTGGGCCTGTGGCCTTGTACACTGTACATATTCTTTTATATATAAAAAAAATAGGGGTAGGGGCCTCCCCTACTGATTCCCGTTAAAAAAACACACGGCAAAGATCTTGTTTGCCGTGTGTTTTCTCCACCACACACGGCAAAGTATTTTGTCCCCTTCCACACTCCGAACAAATGAAACATCATTTTTTTAAACTTTGTCGTGCGTTTTTTTCCTAGACGCACGACAAACCCATGAGTTTGGCGTGCGCTTTCTTTCACGCACACGGCAAAATATTTTTTTTACCTTGAAGTATTCTCCTCACCTTTAAATCTTTTTCAACTCTATGCATACAACATGTGATACATCTTGTTAAAATTTGGTAGATTCTTGTAGTCATTTGCTATATTTAACTAATTAATTGTATTTCAAGCGATTTTTTTTAAAGAAGTCAAATTTGAACGTAACTGCAAGTGATGCAAATAATAGAATAAATTGAGTGGAAAAATGATATTCATGTTTTTTAGCCCAATTTAAGACCATTTTCATGAAATCAAAAGAAATTTTGAACATCTTGACTAGGAAACACGACCATGATCGTGTGTCCAAATGATTTAAAAATTCTAAAAAATACAAATAAAGTTTAAAAATTATGAGATTTGTACATGTCTCATGATATCATATGCAAAGGCTGTAGTAAAAATATGAATGTGTTTTGAACATTTTGTCATGTACGTTGCTTAGAAATCGAGACATCTCCGAAGAAGTTTCATAGAGTTACGAAAGATATGGTTAGATTTGTAAGCGACGTGACCTTCAAATTGAGTTTTGTCTTCAAAACTTGTTTCTATAAAGCAATAGGATAACATAACTTAATTTGTGTTAATTTTCTAATTTTTTCAAATTTAATTGATAATTTTATGAATTTTATAAATTTATTGAAAAAATGTTTGCCGTGCGCACTATTAAAAAGCGCATGACAAAGAATAGCATTTGTCGTGCGCCTAGAAGTCAACGCACGGCAAAGGCCTCCCAAGCGGTTGCGGCCCTGCCCAGCCCCACCCGCAGCGCCCCAGCTCCCGCCTCGATCTCAGCCGTCCGCAGCATCCGACGGCGGGGGGCGATCCATTCGCCATCACCTCACCCTCCCGACCGCAACGGGCCGCTCCCCTCCTCCGCACGAACTCCCCCCCCCGGCGCTCCAAACCCTACCCCGACCCCTCCTCTCCCTCCGCCCTCGCCCCCTCCTAGATCTCGCATGGCCGGCGGTCGGCGCTCCTACCTCCTGGCCGTGGCGCACCGGTGGCTCGTTGTGGTGGAGGTGAACGGGCGACGCAAATCGAAGGCCCGGGAGGGCGGATCCGGAAGAGACGGAAGGAGAGCTCCCACCCCTCCCGTCGTCGGCGGCCCGCGCCGTTGGTCCCTCCCCTCCCGTCATCGGCGGAGGAGCCGGATCCGACGGTGCAGGACGCGCCATCCATCTCGATGACGCGCCGGCCACCTCGATGACGTGTCGGCCATCCTCTCCTCCATCGGCTCGCGCCCCTGGCCGCATCGGCGGAGGAGGCCGCGGCAGCCCCAGCCCCTGTCCGCGCCGGTGGAGGAGGCCGCGGCGGCCGCAGCCCCTGGTCACACCGGCGGAGGAGGCCGAGGCGACAAAGGTCCTTTGCCGTGCTAAACACTGCCGTGCGGCCTTTGTCGTGCGTTTCTTGCCCTTTGCCGTGCGCTCGAAATGCACGGCAAACAGTCGGTTCTCGTAGTGAATATAGGGTAAAAACAAGAAGAAATAAAAATCAATGGGGAAAGTTCCAAATCTATAACATATATAGGTGAAACCCACTACACATCATGGATAGACTTCTCTCAACATGCAAGTTGTCCACATCACCATCCACTAGAATCATGAATTTATGTCTTCTACCGATTTTTTGCGGCTAATAGTAATCATGCATGCATTGTGTTAGTCTTTGCGAGTACCATTCTACAAATTTCTAAGTAGTTCTCTCTCATTAAAATGAATGTGTTTTCATCTACATTGTTGTTTGCAAAAAAAATGTTGTGATGCAATCATTTTAGTGTTTTTACTTTCAAATTGCATCTTCAAATTTTATAGAAATTCCCGCAGCAACGCGCAGGGTATCACCTGGTGAAATAGGATCTAAACAAGGAAGGGCACTTACCATTCATTGGTTATTAGAAGTATATAATATCAAAAGAGTCCGGGTCAATATATGGCTTTCAAATTAAGTTTTAGATTAGTAGTCTTGTTGCGGAAGCTTTTGAGCCTATTTTAGTGGGGCTTGTCCCTCCATCCCGCAAAGATTTTTTTTAACTTTCAAAACTTATCCCACAAAGAGTGTCATATACTCCCTTCATACTCAAAAAGCTTGACGTTTTGGACAAGATTTTGGTCAAACATCAGGAACATAAATCATTAATAACTTTTAAGTTGTAAAGTTTAGAAATATGAAAAGTATATGAGTAGATTTGTCTTGAAAAATACTTTAATAAAAGTATACATATTTAAGTTTTTAATAAATATTTTTATAAAAATAAGAAGTAAAAGTGGAGACCGTGTTGTTGTCCTAAATGTCAAAATTTTTTAGTGTTGTCGACGGTTGTTAAGTGCCTCTTTTAGTCAACTCCTGCATAAATTACACTAAAAACAAGCATCAACACTAGAATAAGAGCTTATACTAACGATTTCCACTAGTGTCGATGAATATTTGAATGCAGGCGAAAGCACACGTAATTGGACCATGCCTCACCACCTGAGCTGATGAGGTGTTGCCCCACACCAGATCCTACATGGCCATGCCATGTCATCAATCCAAGGGAGGCAAGTCCCGGTGAATCAGAACGCGCCACGTGGCTGTCACAAGGATCCATGGGCCCACTCGGGAAGCAAACTGACTCAGAATGTTATACACACCTGGAATACACCCAAGGGCCCACATGTCAGCCACCTGAAGGAAGAAGGCGGTCAGCCGGGCCCACAAGGGGTCGGCCGAACCGCCTTAGGGCCGGCTCATCCTGGCCTTACACGTGGTGGTCTCTCATTGGTCCAAGGCTGCATTCCCGAGGTGATTTCGGCGATCCTCAGTGAACCTCTTGGCTTATAAATAGAAGATGCACATATCACTTTTGAGACACACACTTCGTCTCCTCATTTTCATTTTAGCCTCTGGCTACTCTCTTTAGGAGAGGAGAGCTCTTTTGCATAGGATTAGTGTTGGCTTGCTAGTGCTTTTAGAGATCTAGGAGGAGAGTGAGGGGGTTCTTGAGGCCTTGCCATGATCATTGGCAACTTTCCTCAAGAACGAACCTCTACGGATGATGTTATTCTTCATTTAGAATAAAGTGGGTATTTCCATATTTTCTATTTATACTCAAGTGACATTCTTGTATAGTTGATTGTGTTCTTATGTTCTTAGCCTCTTCATCATTTAGAGGCTTTTGTTCTTCGAACACAACCCTTCTGATCCAGTTGATTAGGTTCATAAGTTTGCATTCGGTTCATGTGGTTGCTTGTCTATTAGAGTATAGTGAGAGTGCTTACATTTCTCTAATTAGATCAAAGTTGCATCTGTGATCCTTGCAAGTGGTAGAGTTTATCTGAGCTAGTTCTATATTCTCCCTCATGGGTTCGTCGCTTCGTATTTATACAGAGTGCTATAGTAGGGCTACGAGATGTCAGACGTAGTCAGGCTATAGTAGTAGTCAGTGGTGTAGACGTGGTATCTAGACTACGGGCTATCCTTCGTTTGCCATGTATCCCACGTTTAGATAGAGGTAGGCCGCGATAATGACAACCGTTGAACCCTTTGTATTCCTCCGCGTTCGGATACGGCGTAGAGCCAAATACCGGAACCAATTGTTAGAACCAGGCGGGGTCGGTGCCCGAAGTGAGTGACCATATCAGAGAAGTCGTTCTAGACTCTGTTTCTACCCGCCGGATCCTTTCCACCTGTCTTGTCCTATAGAGTGATGTCCTTAGACCATAGCTAGGCCTGAAGCTAGATATCTCCCATTCCTTGGATTCGATACCATTTGGAATACTCCTTTGGGGAAGTGCTACAATGGTACATCTATGCGCTTGCAGATTCATTCATACCCATTGGTGTACCCAGGCGGATCTAACGCTCATGCTAGGTGCGCAACTAGTGGTTAGGTTAAGAAATACCAACAAGCATTTCTGGCGCCGTTGCCGGGGAGCGATTGTTGTATCTATCTTCGAGCCTAGTGGTCTTCGTATCTATCTTTTTCATTTTCTTCACTTCTACCTTTACCCCTATTATCCATTGAGATGCCTTCCTGTTAAAGGCTCTCTACCCCTAGGGGAGAGTTCGTCTTAGAGCAACCGTCA
Organism: Cenchrus fungigraminus; assembly: GCA_036936925.1. NCBI lineage: Eukaryota > Viridiplantae > Streptophyta > Magnoliopsida > Poales > Poaceae > Cenchrus > Cenchrus fungigraminus. Next base: position 35,998,265 of record CM072780.1, on the reverse strand, counting down.
ACTTCTTCATCTAGCTGCGAACTATGTCCCGACTTTATAGCCATGGTTCGGAATCGACTTTTCTCTGGAGCAATCAGTGATGATCCTCATGTTTATCTAGAAGAGTTCGAGGACTTGTGTTTGTGCTTGGTCACCCCAGGCATGACACAAGAAACTTTAAGGTGGAATTTGTTCCCTTTCTCTCTTGTAGATAGGGCAGAGCAGTGGTACACCCGCACGGTAGAGAGTGTAGACAATTGGGAAGAACTACGAGATGACTTTTGTTACTCATTCTCCCCTTTGGAACACTCGAATTTACTATCGAGTGATTTCCTTGACTTTGAGTAGTTAGAGGGTGAATCCATAAGTGCATCCTGGGCTAGGTTCTAACACCTGTTGGCTTTAGCTCAGACTTGTCTATACCCGATGGTGTATCATTGTGCACCTTTTACTCGAGTTTAGACATGGCATCTGCACAAGAGCTTGACATTGTAGTTGGAGGTTCGTTCCAGCACCAAACTCCAGTGGAAAGAAGAAAGATCCTAAATAGCCTCTTAGAAACATGTTCTACCCACACCAATCGTAACGAACCCCACCAAGAGTCTGAGTCGATCCATGAGAGTCTCTCAACAGTCGAATCTGAGTTTTCACCTCCCATATTCCTTGATTCCTCTGTTGAGCCCTCTCCCGGACCACGAACATCGAAGGAAGAAGAAACTCAGCATTCGGAGTTCTCTCACTGTTGACGGTGAATTTCCGTCAACCTAGAGTACTTGTTATACATTGGTTTCGATTATGATTTGCAACTAACCCACCACTAGGCATACTAATGATGTAACAAGTTCACTTGTGAATGTGGTATTTGGAGTATGTTGTTTACGCAGGATTTAGGCACTAAAAGGAGCACTTCCGGGAGAAGTTCAATGAGCACTTTATGAGAAGATCATGAAGCCCGGCACAAGTCAACACTCGAGGTGAACATGACTCCAAATAACCCAAGGACCACAACGTGAAGGCACAAAACTCCGGGGACTTTGACGGAAGATACAGAGGCTTGGACGACAAGACCCTCTAACTATTCACGCGGATAAATATGTCAAAAGGCCACACAATCTATAAGGCAAAAACTCACAATTGCAAGAGAAGCTCGCCCGCGAAAGATGGACCCGAACCAGGCCAAAAAGACCCTAGGCCGACCGGCCTGGCCCTTTTTTGCGGCGGTTCAGGCTCCCCTTTGGACTAGGGTTGCTTCGGGTTATTAATAGTCTCCGTGCAAAAATTCGCCATCATCCATTCAGAGGAACTCGGCGAAACCTAGGAGAGAGCGACGAAGGCAGCGGCCACCGCGAGTCCTCGAAGTTGTCTAGGAGATGGCCTAGGCCTACCCTAGCTGCCATGGCCGCCTTGCACGATTGATCCATGGCGGAGTTCCGGAGCTAGTTGAGGTCATCAATGGTATGTACTCGGTGGAGATGATCTAAACGCATTTATTATGTGAGTAAAGTACTTCATGTCATCCGATCTTTTAGCGACTCGATTCCTCCTTTTATGATTTTGCTCTCGCTTGGCTATGCTTCGTCTTCAATCTATTCTATAGATTGATTGCTTGGGGTGCTCTTGTAGTCATGGTGGCTAGAGGTGCATACCGGATCGACCAAGTGTTTTCAACTTGTTCTTCTCGAACTCACCCTAGGCTAACCCGCACGAATAGGAGTGTGTTGTGACAGGACGGTGGCTCCAAAAGGCGGGCGTCTTCGGAATCGGACCGAAGGATAGTAGTTTAAAGATGGCTTTGGATGAGATGCATGTCGCGCTTGCTCTTTTGGCTAGAGCTACGACTAGAAGACGATAGGCCTTAGTTTCCCTTGCTCACTCCTTACCTTGTCGACGTTCATGGATGTGATCAACCTTATGCCATAACTCATATATCTTTAAGGTTTATCTTCTTATACAATCAATGCTTCGTGTTAGGTTAGATCGATAGGTTAGACGGAGAATCCTGGGAGTTTGCTTCCGATCCTTGGATTGACAAATCTAGGGAGGACCCTCCTTGGTGAAAAAGGCACCAAGTCACCCATACGCTTGCGGTGAACTTCAACACGGTTTTGCACCGTCAACAAGCCCTTTTTCTGGCGTCGTTGCCGGGGATCGGCAACTCGAACCCTAGGGCGATCCATCTATCTCTTTGACTAACCCCAATTTCTATTATTGCATATAAGCTTGCTTTCTTGTTTGTGTCCTTTAAAGTAGGTGAAAAGCTAGACACGAGACGTTCGAGAAGTTCACAATCCACTCCGACAAGATGATGACTACATCAAGATTCACTCTTTAGTGGTAGGTGCTAACTTTTGTTAGTGGCCCATCATCCGCTATTGAGTCCACACCCTACACGAGCGATGATAAACAAGGTATGCCAATATGTCAATTAAAGTTTTAAGACTAATGTTTCGTGGAGGTTTGTTTGTCCAAGCAATAGGTGTTGGAAGCAATCACGTTGCGAAAGAAGTACCCGTCACTTTGGCTAAAGCAAAATCATGAAGAAGACACACCATTGCCATCATGCTACTCGCTGGTCCAGCAATGGTGATGACTTAAAGCCGAAGGAGACGCGACGTAACGCCCCGAAGACCACAAGATCAAGGTCGTCAACATCTTCGGATCGATTCGCAAGAAGTCTATGTTCGCATCAATCTCTGCACAACCTCAAGGGAGAACAACAGGATATATTTGGATATTTAGAAGCCCCATGAATTTATGCTTCCAATGAACCAAGAATCAAGTCAATCGGAGGTTCCTACAAGCGGATATGGCCGAATTACCGAAGGTTGCGTGTTCTGAAATTTTCTGGACAGCATGCAAGAGCGGAAACAAAACGGCCATAGCTCCCTCATTTGGGCTCCGATTAAAATGAATGAGTACCCGTTGGAAAGGTAATTTTATAAAGTTTTCAATGGAACAATATTTTGGTATATGTTCTGTTATGTACACAGGGGAAAATCCACGAAAAAAGAGGCAGCAGCAACACGATGAGAACAAGATAGTGGAGATGAGGACGACGACAACGAAGAGGAGCTTGGGCAATGCTTCCATTAGACCACACGAGATGAAATTCAGAAGTTTGGAAATAAACAAAGACCCCAAGAGCATTGGCAAAAGAAGGCACAAGTTGGCAATATCTGACGCTAGGAGATGTTAGAAGCAAATCACGATGGATTACACACAAATGATGGCATCCAATGGCGCGGATACTCTGGGCTCTCACACGAAGGATCATGGAGTTACATGAAGATATTTGAGACATGTGTGAAGTCCCGCAAATGAATAAGAAGAGTGAGTCCACACAAGGCAACCTTGATGATGTGTGGCACGAACGAAGGAATTGCGAAAAGACGATGCAAGCCACCGATCATTGAAGATTGTTTACTTTCAACTCCGAGAGACCACTCATGATGAAAAGCTCGAAGGCCAAGGTACAAATTAATCTCTCTAGATACTTTTGGAGCTGATAATATTCCTTTGATATATCTATGATTCATATCCAATAGTGAGGCTGATTCAATTCTATGCCTTGTTCTTATGATGATCATGATAGGCTAGAATTTCTTGAGAGTGATAAAGAGGCTTTGTTGTGCTTAAACTTTGTTACATGCCTAACGAACCTTTGTCTAATGAGAGCTTAGCGCTGAGCAAGAAAACTTATGCTACAATTAATCACAACTTACTTTGTCATAAATTGTGGTTATGGATGCGTTTGTTTGCGATATGATTTGTAAATCTTGGACTTGCTTTGTGCTCGGTCAAGCTAGTGACCTTAAAAGAGCAAATTGTGGGAGAAATCCCAAGTTTCACTAACCATGCAGGGCATTAAACATAAATTAAGAGGAGAGAAGTCATACCCAAAGGAATTGCAAACCCGTGCATCACCGTCACCGAACCTAAAAAAACAGACGTCGCTGTTTTCATCAATTTTGAGGACCTGGTCAGACATGTTCAAGGAAGAAAAAGTTGAAAATCAGAAGCTCCATCAAGTGCCGGTTTCAACACATCCAAGATCGATGAATTTGAAGACCCGTACAAGGAGATATGGCAAAAATATTGAGCGATGTGCAGTCTAAAATGAGCTTTGGACATATTGCAGCGCCGGAGTAGAACGGGCATAACTCACTCAATCGGAGTCCGTTGGGGGTGAATAAATACTTGATGGAAAGACAATTTCAGGTGCCACGCATGGAAGCTATTGTTTTCTACATGGTCTAATCTGGACAGAGAGGAAAATTTGTGAAAGAAGAGGCAGCGATAAAGTGCGATGGAGAAGGTGATGATGATGATGCAAGGAGACGATTGTGCAAGCCTCTCATCGAGCATAAGTGATCGTGTCAAGCATGGAGAGTGGATCAAGGCTGCATGAACACCTTCAAATCTTGCATGAAGGATCATGGCTCCGCAACAACAAGAAGGTATGTGAGAAAGTCGAGCTCTACGACTTTAAATGAAGCGCTTTGCGGGAGGCAACCCGGTTTTTATTTATATATATACATGATCGTCTACATTGTGCTCTTTAATCGAACCATCAAGTAACATTGTACCATTGCTCTAATAAAAACCACAACACCATGTTGTATGTTCTAATTGCTATTGAGGAAGCGCTTTGTTATTTGATCTTGGAAAACTTGTAGACCTTTTTGTGTGCCTATTAGAGTTTAGAGTCTTTTTCTTTTGTGTCTTTTTAGAGAGATATATGAAGTTGACACCATCCTTTGATTCTAAACTTGTGGCTAGTTAATTTAGGCTAACATTTGTTTTTGTTTTAGACCACCGCATATCATGTCATATCATTTTGTTCATCCACCTTGCATCGCACTGCATATTTGATTTGATCTAACTTTTTGTCCAACCAACCTAAGCCTTCCTATAACCTCCACCAAAAACCATAGCCAATAGAGGTAGGATTGCTTGAGTTGACCGGGGGCTGTCACCCTCCGGGTCGGCCAAGTCTACCCCTATCTAACTAAAAAGACGACGGTGCTTTGATGATTATGGCCGGCCACCATACTTTTCGGGGTGAATCATACTCTAGCCCCGTAGAACTCATCGTCATAAACTTTGACTAGCCTCCCTATAAAACCCTTAGGAAAACTTCCCCTACCTATAGACATCCTAAAACCACAGGTTTGTAGAAAGACCCTAGCACCACCTTAGTTAGAATTTCTATACTTGACTTCCTCTCTTCAAAATCCTTGTTTGAGCAAAAAATATAGGATACCCATAACCTACCCTTAAACCTTGTTAGTTTGGTTGATTGATTCTTTTCGATGGGTGACTTCCTTGTTGACAATGCTTACTTCGTATGAAGTGTGATATCAAGCTTTGTCCTTTGCTTATTGTAGACCACATCGAAAGTGTTTTTCAAACCTTGCTAATGCTTGTTTGTGCTAACTTTTTGCATTTGAATTTTGCATCCATCTCTTTGTCATCATCCACTTTATGTTAGCTTGGGACCTTTTTGTGAAACTTTATGATGAATGCTTTCTTATCTATGTTAATGCTTGTCGACATGCGTTACTACTTTTTGCAATCTTGTGTAAACATGGTGTTTAGACTTGATTGGAGACCACCATCATTTAGTCTTATATCCCGAGCTATCATGTTGCATTGGTTGGTTTATAAACTTAACAATGCGCCCTACTTTTCTTGCACTATAAAGAATTGTTGATCTTGGGATGAACATGGTGTTTTGACCTTGGTTAATAAATCTCTATGGGAATAGAAAGTTTGGCAACCACTTTGTAAGCATGGGGCTTAGAATTTGGTGTAAACATTGTTTTGTTTTTATACCATCCTATCATTTGCATGCACGCTTGCACTCACGTACACCCATTAGGATTTTCGCTAGATTAACTATGCCACAAGTGAAGATCTTAGGGATGTCATGGTTTGTTGGCATAGGGTGAGTATTCCCGACTATCACCTCGGGGGTACTTTGTGCATTATAGTTATTTTGCAGGCATGGCGAATCACTCCCATGAGTTCGTAATAAAAGCTGAAATCAAGATCATCAACACCTCCAAAATCCCGAAAGGAGCACTGCTGTTTTCATCAAGATTAAGCACATGTTCAGAGATGTAAAAAAAGGGAAAATTGGATATTCAAGTGCTCCATTAAGTCTACTTTCCAATGCATCAAGAATCACCATTTTAGGAGACCCGTGCAAGAAGTTACAACCAAATCTTTGGGCGTCACACATTCTGAAATCAGCCCGGGACAGCTTGCACCAACAAAGTAAAAAGGACGTAACTCTCTTGTTCGGAGTCCGATCGGGATGAATGACCACTCGTTGGAAAGATAATTTCAAGAACTTTGCAATGGAGCGATGATTCAGTACATACTCAGTTCTGGAAGTAGAAGAAAAACTCGTGGAGGACGAACCAGTGATAAGGGACAACATGGAAGGAGGAGAAGATGGGATGAGAAACAATTGGGATCAAGGCTCGTGGCAAAGGGCGGACATTGAAGGATGAACAAAGGCAACAATGTGATGATGATCTCCTCGCATGGTGGTAGGACTTCAAGAATTTTAAGATGGTTCATCATCTTCCGTGCCTAGCAACATGCTAAGCATGGGGGAAGACTTGGTGGACGAAAGAAGACTGCATGGAGTTCAAGGATCACGGTTGCTGCGGATGCCGATCTTCCTTCTTCCATGCTAGGCGCAATGCTTAAGCATGGGGGAGGGCGTGCTACATCACAAGCATCAAAGGACGGTAACAATTCCTCAACCCTCTCTTTGTCCTTGTCTTTCTAAATGCTTGTGTATATGTATATGCCTTCAACAACCTTAGATGCAACTTTTGTATGTCTCTCTTGTTAAATAACATGGATTCTAGGAGTACAATCTAGTTTTTGTTTTTGTTTATTGTCATCACCTTGTGCTCACCATGATGAAATAATTTTGGCTTGATCTTGCTCGTTGATATATGATGACCGTTGCCGCTTTGTTTAAACTTTGTGCTTGTTTATGCATGATTAAGCTATTGCTCTCTCTAATACAAATCTGAAATTAATTAAATGCTAGCTTAATCTTTTGTGGAGGTCATGATAAAAATAAAGACCCATGGTTTCTTTTATGCTCTCAACTTTGGATGGGTCGAAGGACATATTACTTTTTGCTTTTAAAAGTCATGCTAACCTTGTCATTAATACCTCTTGCATTTTGCTCTACCTATCCAAAGCCTTATATATTGAGTGCAACCATAGATTACAAGAGTTATTGTTAGGTGAATTGATTCAAGGCTCGATTCTCTGGCTCGTGACTAAGAAGCTGGTCATTCCGTTTTTTGCGTAACTTATCTTTTGCTAGCCTATTCTATCTGTGCATTGTGAGCTCCCACATCGGAAGTTTTGCAAACCTCGCCGGATATCCACCCTTTAAACCAACATCATCTTTTGTGTTAACCTCCTTGACCTACCTATCACTTGAGTATGGAGACGACACGTCACAAGAAGGTGCTTCAAAGGGAAGATTCAAGTTCCCTCTCATCAAGACATCCGGTACCTACCTTAACACCACTTCCTCTTTGCTCGGGGACGAGCAAACGTCAAAGCATGGGGGAGGAGGTAGGTACTATGCAAATTAGAGTTCTAGGGGAGATTAAAAAAATGAATAAGATGAGAGGAGAAAATAAAAAAAATTCAAAGCACCTCGCACCGGTCAAAGAAAAAAAAGAGAGGAAAAAGAAAAAAGAAGAAGGGAGAAAAAGAAAAAGAAAAAAAAGAGAGAGTAATAATAATCTCCCCCGGTTCTCTAGTTGCTTAAGGATTTTTCAAGGACTTCAAGATCAAGACCCATACTTATTTTTCCAACCATGTGCAATCCGATAACGAGGACTTCGTTAGGGCCTCGGGATCATTCTTTGCCATTTGCACATGTCCACCTATCTAAAAGTGTGAGTTCTTTCTCTCCCCCCTCCTTGTGAATATTATTTTTCCAATGACCTTTTTGACAAGTCATGATAAGTCCATGAGAAGCTTGCGTTGTTTTGATAATAGTCTCGACTTTAACATCTTGGTAGGGATAAAGACTTTCCTATGAGTTCCAAATAAAACCCTTCCACCTACAAACATGAGAGGGAAAGGATATAAATCAAGTAGGCTTGAGAGAGTTGTGAGATGAGAGAGTTCATGAGCAAGATGCAAGAAGGTTTAAATTTTTGTACTTGGTTTAGCTCTTTTATTCACCTCGTTCTTCACTTCAAAAGTTTTTAAGACCTATTCGAATTTTGTGGAGCATGATTGATTACTTGTGGAAAGAGCTTAAATTATATCTATCCTCCATAGAGATGAAAGCTAGTTACATTATGGAATTTTAACAAATATAAACTTGGAGAGCATTATGCTTTCTCATGTGTGATCAAGTGCAGGGTATGAACAATGAAAGGCAATGCTGATATCCATTGAAAACTTACTCGAGGACGAGCAAGGTTTAAGCATGGGGGAGATGTTGACGGTGAATTTCCGTCAACCTAGAGTACTTGTTATACATTGGTTTCGATTATGATTTGCAACTAACCCGCCACTAGGCATACTAATGATGTAACAAGTTCACTTGTGAATGTGGTATTTGGAGTATGTTGTTTACGCAGGATTTAGGCACTAAAAGGAGCACTTCCGGGAGAAGTTCAATGAGCACTTTATGAGAAGATCATGAAGCCCGGCACAAGTCAACACTCGAGGTGAACATGACTCCAAATGACCCAAGGACCACAACGTGAAGGCACAAAACTCCGGGGACTTAGATGGAAGAGACAGAGGCTTGGACGACAAGACCCCTGTTAGGGGATTCGGAATCGATATTGACAAAGTCAACGTGTTGGAATCATCGAAGCGCGCTCATTCAATCTGATGGTTCAAATATTTCAAGTGACGAAGCCCTCGAAGCCAATTGGTTTGTCCTCTCCATTAGCCCATGAGCTTTTGATGGGCACCTTTCGTCACTCGAAACCCATAGTGATGGGGGAGGTGCCAATCTCTATACTCCTTTTCTACATCTGCTTTCGCGTAGCACCCTTCGTTGCCCGAAAGACTCAGCGCAGGGCGAAGGGTTCGACTCCCCAGGTTTAGGACTTAATGGTATCAGCTTTTGACGTGACGAAACCCCAGAGCCGAATCTTCTCTGTCTAGCGAGTGTTAGTCTATATTCCGCCCGGGGGTTTCGTCGCCTCTAACGACTTATCCGTTCGCTTTTTTGGTCTCCAAAGATCGATGGTCTTCACCCGACAGGCGCACGTGATGATGCCGAGAAAAGCGCCGTGATATGCGGCGTGACGTCATGGAGCGCCGATTACGTGAAGACCTAATGGAGATTTCCCAAAATTAGCCTAGTACATTCTTATTTGATCTGTTTTACATGAGGACAATTTCGATATGTAAAAAGTCCATTCGTCTCCCTATAAAAGGAGGCCGATCGGCACTTGTAGAGGGGATCGACTTTTGAGAATTACACTGTTGAGAGATAGCTTTTTGTCTTCCTTTGGTTTTGGCATTCCATTGAGTTCATCGCTTGAGCCCGTTTTGTTTCACTTCATTGTTCGTGTTTAGCTTTGCTATAGCACAACAATTGGCGCCCACCGTTTGTGTTTGGCTCGAGTAAGAAACCCAAGATGTCCGCAAGGAAGAAGAGGACCACTGTTAATTCCAGCAAGGGGGCTTCGTCATCCCTTGACGAGGAGTTGAACCCGTCCAACTTGCTCACTCAGGGAGAGGAGCTCCCAGAACCAAATCCTACTGCGGCCACGGCCAAGGCAACGTACGAGGCCGAGCTGGCAAAGTTACGGAAGGAGGCCGATGAGTTGGCCAAAACTAAAAAGAGGCTTTTGGCAGTGCAACAAGAGGCTGAGGCAGCCAAGGAAATCCAAAGGCACAAGGCCGAAATCGCCAAACTGCAAGAAGAGTTGCGTCTCATAAAAGCCAAACGGTCTTTAAGTTTCAACCAGCCTTCGCCTGAATATTCCGTACCCAACCAATCCACATTCACGGAGGGTAACATGCCTTTCACTCAACCCCCTCCGTACACCACTTTCAGCCGTAATCCTTTCATCAACCCTTTTGAGTCTGGCCCTTCGAACCACGATATTCACACCATCCGCACGAGATCTTGGGACCCTAAATCGCCTCTGTCTCAAGAAATCCAAATCACTTCGTGGCCACAATCTTACAGGCCCGTTCCACTCCCTAGGTTTTCGGGTCAATCCGATCCTAGACAATTCTTAATGAGCTACGAGGCTGCTATCCTTTCGGCCGGAGGCGATGATTCCGTGCTGGTAAAGTCATTCATTATCGCTGCAGATGAAGCGGCAGCACAGTGGTACTCTCTCCTAAGCCCTGGAGTGATACACGGATGGGAAGATTTGAAGCAGCGGATCCTCTCGAATTTTCAGGCTTTCCAGCGTCCAGAGCTTACCGAGAGCGATCTTTTCTCTTGTAAGCAAAAGGACAAAGAACCTCTTCAAAACTATTTCAGAAGATTCGTTCACCTCAGAGCCCAGGCACCAAATGTGTTGGACGCCGTCGCCATCAATGCTGCAATCGTAGGTTTGAGGGCAAGTCAATTTCGCTCGCATCTCATGCGCGAAAGGCCCAAAACAATCCAGCGCTTGTACGAGGAATTCGAGAAGTATTGTCGCTCAGACAATGACTTCAGAATATGTATGGAAGAGCAGTCTCAGCAAAAGAAGTCCGCCAAAGCTAACCAGTCTAGCGAAAAGGAATGGTCCAATCCCAGAAACGCCTCGCACGCTAACCCCAGAAATGTTTTTGGCCTAGAGGGAGAAAATGTTCAGGAAAACTCCAACCCTCAGAGCGACACTCCGAACCAAAACACTAACCCACCCAGCCCACCGCATCAAAATCAAGGGGGCGGCCGCAGAGGCGGAAGGGGGGGCGGCAGAGGCAGAGGTCGCGGCAGGGGCCGAGGCCACCAAGAGAAAAGAAAGTGGTACTGCATTTTTCACAAAGAGAATGATGACCACAGCTCAAATTATTGCCCAGACAAGAAAAGGTTCGAAGCCATTCTCGAAGAAGAGAAGAAAGAAAAAGAGTGGAACAGTTCAGTCAACCACTCCGCCCCAGCTTGGCAAAACCCAAACTTTGGGAGGAACCCTTTCGCCAACCCCTTTCAGCCACCTCATTTCTCACCACCTATTCCAAACTATACTCAACCACAACCTTGGCAATCCCAAGTTTTCCAAGCTCAAAACGTTGAGCGCAGACCCATTGATCAACATCCTATCGCTCCTCCTCCTCCCCCATACAAAGGCCCAACCCTCCACCTTTACCAGCAAAGCTTGAGGGCCAAAACGACCCACTACCATCCGTCGGAACCATCCTTCCCATTTCGGGTGGCTCCGCTCTGGAATTTGATTGCAAGAAGGATAGGAAGCATTACTTTCGCGAGGTCCGGAATATTTGTGTGGAAGGGAGAGTGGAAAGAACAAGATGGTCTCACATTCCGATCACCTTTTCAGAGGAAGACGTGAGATTGCAGGGTTTTCCTCACAACGATGCCCTGGTAATCGAAGCCAATATAGCAAGCTGGACTTTGGGAAAGCTTCTAGTCGACAATGGCTCGTCAGCAGACATAATCTTCGCTGATGCATATGACAAAATGGGTTTGAGCAGAGATCTATTGCAACCTCCCGACACACCATTGTATGGTTTCGGCGGGCGGGTCATTCATGCAGTAGGCAAGGTCTCGCTTCCAGTATCCTTTGGTACTATCCAAAATGCCAGGACAGAGTACTGTCTTTTGATGTAGTGGAGATGTACTATCCCTACAATGGCATCCTGGGAAGAGGTTTTCTCAACAAGTTTGAGGCTATCATTCATCAAGCTTACCTGTGCGTGAAGATACCGGCGACGCAGGGGGTCATCACAATCTGGGGTCACCAAAATGACGGCCGAAACCTAGAGAGAGGCAGAACTCCAGGCCAAAGAAATGTCAATGCTCTTGACGAGGCAGTCAAGGCCAAAGACGTGGAGAAGCAGCCGAAAGCAGACAGGGAAAAAATCAATGTGCAGCCAGATTGTGACACTAAGAAGGTTTTGCTGGATGAAATGGTTTGGGATCAGACCATCGTCATTGGGTCAGATCTCACATCCAGCGAAGAGGAGGCGTTAATCCAATTCCTCCAGAAGAATAGAGATGTTTTTGCCTGGTCTGCCAAAGATCTCATGGGTGTGGATCGCAATTTCATCGAGCACAAATTGAACATCGACGCTACAGTCAAGCCGCGAAGGCAAAAGCTCAGAAAGATGTCTGATGACAAAGTGGTAGCAGTCAAGTCTGAAGTCCAGAGATTGCTAGACGCCAGTGTCATTCGCGAAGTCATGTATCCAAAATGGCTAGCTAACACTGTGCCAGTCAAAAAGAAGAATGGAAAATGGAGGATGTGCATAGATTTCACAGACCTCAACAAGGCCACGCCCAAGGACAATTACCCACTTCCGAGGATGGACCAGGTCATTGATTCAGCAGCCAGTGCCGCTATCATGTCTCTTTTGGATTGTTTCTCTGGCTACCATCAATGCTGGATGGCGAAAGAGGACGAGGAAAAAACTAGCTTCATCACACCTTTTGGTACCTTCTGTTTCGTGCGAATGCCCGAAGGCCTGAAGAATGCCGGCCCAACTTTCACTAGAATGACTGGGGAAGTATTCAAGCCACAAATCGGCAGGAACATACAGGCCTACGTCGATGACCTCATAGTCAAAAGCGGCGAAAGGGCCAACCATATCGGTGACTTGGCAGAAACCTTCGCCAACATGAGAAGAGCAGGATTGAAACTGAATCCAGAAAAGTGTGTATTTGGAGTCACAAAGGGAAAGATATTGGGATGCCTAATCTCAGCCAAGAGGATTGAGGCGAATCCGGATAAGATAAAGGCCATCAGGGAAATGGAGGATCCAAAAATGAAGAAGGACATTCAGAAGTTGAATGGTCGAGTTGCGGCTTTGAATAGATTCATTTCCAGATCCGCCAAGCGAAGCCTTCCATTCTTCAGAGCATTGAAAGGCAAAGGCAAGATTGAATGGGGACCTGAGCAGAGTAAAGCTTTCACTGAGCTAAAGGCTTACATTGAGGAGATGGCAGTACTTTCACCACCTCTCCCGTCTGAGCCACTCTTTCTATACGTAGCTGCATCCAAAGCAGCAGTCAGCGCGGCCCTTGTGCGAGAGGTTGAGGGCGAAAAATGGAAATACAAAAGCCCATTGTACTTTGTTTCAGAGGCTCTATCAGGTTCCAAACTGTTGTACTCGGAACTAGAGAAAATTGCATATGCAGTGGTTATGGCCACAAGAAAGCTCAGGCATTACTTTGAAGCGCACAAAGTCACCGTGCTCACCGATCAGCCTCTCAATGATCTTTTCATCAACAAAGAAGCTTCGTCTAGAATCGCCAAGTGGGCAACTGAGCTATCGGAGCACACAATCGATTTTGGGAAAAGATCAGCAATCAAATCTCAAGTTTTGGCAGATTTTGTGGTGGATTGGACCTCACCAAGTAACATCGCTGGGGATGAGGAGCTGATTCCCGTATGGGAAATCAGGTGCAACGGAGCATGGGGGCGCAAAGGTGCTGGAATTGCAGCTGTTGTTACTTCACCAGCAGGAGTCAAGCTGAGATACGCCGCTAGGTTGGATTATTCAGATCCATCCGACAGGTGCACCAACAATACCACCGAGTATGAGGCACTCCTTTTAGGCCTCAGAAAGGCGCGAGCCTTGGGAGCAAGCAATTTTCTAGTCAAGTGCGATGCTGAGGTCATCAAGGATCATGTCGAAAAGGAGAGTGAGGCCAAAGAGTCGGAGCTTGTCAAGTACCTTGCAGAGGTACGAAAAATGGAAAGACACTTTCGGGGTTTCACTATCGAGCACCTGCCGAGAAAGAGAAATGGGAAAGCCGACGAACTGGCAAAGAAAGTTGCGAGGGGGGAGGCGATGCCTCCAGATGTATTCTTCGAGATTCTAACTGCCCCATCTATCAAACCAGATAAGCAACCCCTCAGTACAGTCAATGCAATCGCAAGCATAGATTGGAGAGCTCCCATCATCGCTTTCCTTCGTGGGCACTATGAGCCGGTCGAAACCCACGATATGAAAAGGATGCAAGCTCGAGCGAAGGGCTACGTCCTGAAAGATGACAACCTTTTCAAGCTGGGAGTGTGTGCACCGCTGTTAAAGTGCATCACACAAGAGCAAGGTATTGAGCTCATGAAAGAAATTCACAGTGGAATGTGTGGATCTCACATTGCAGTGAGAGATTTAGCTGGAAAGGCTTTCAGGCAAGGTTTCTATTGGCCAATGGCAATAAGAGACGCTGAGCAGATTGTCAAGACTTGCAAGGCCTGCCAGTTCGCAGCCAAGCATCAGCGAAGGCCAGGGGCTTTTTCGCAGCTCATCACACCTACTTGGCCATTGCATTGTTGGGGCATGGACATCGTGGGACCGTTGCCTACAGCTCAAGGCAATTTCAAGTTCGCCGTGGTAGCGGTCGAGTATTTCACTAAGTGGATTGAAGCAAGGCCTGTCGCTACTATCACTTCAGCCACTATCAGAAAATTTTTCTGGCAGCAAATCATCTGCAGATTCGGCGTACCCAAAGAACTCACAGTTGATAATGGGAAGCAGTTTGATTGCCAAGATTTCAGAGAGTATTGCCGCACAATTGGGACAAAGCTTCGCTTTGCTTCCGTGTATCACCCTCAGTCCAACGGCGCAGTCGAAAGAGCCAATGGTCAAATTTTTTCAACTATAAAGAAGTGTCTCTTCTATCAGAAGAAAGGAAAGTCGGCTGATGAGTTATCCAGAGTCATTTGGTCACATAACACCACCGAGTCAAGAGCTACCAAATTCACCCCATTTAGGTTGTTGTATGGAGCCGAAGCTATGTGTCCAGAAGAACTAGCCAATGAGAGTGCCAGAGTTTTGGTGGGGAGCTCTCGTGAGAACGAAGAGGTGGACAAAGACCTGGTAGAGATTGACAGGCTCGATGCAGTTGCAAATCTGCTGAAGTACCAAGAGGAAACCAGAAAATGGAGAAACAAGAAGGTTTCTCTGAAGAATATTCAGGTCGGAGATTTTGTCGCAAAAAGAACGCTGACTCAATAGGCAAGTTGCAATTCGCATGGGAAGGGCCTTACATTGTCACGAGCAGTGTTAGAGACGGAGCCTTTCGTCTCAAGGACGAGGAAGGCATGGAGTTACCACATTCGTGGAATGTGGATAACTTGTGCAAATTCTTTCCATAGTGTAAATTGGTAGAAGTCGGTCGCATGGAACTATAAATGCGAATGACTCATAAGTTTTACTTTTTCTAGTTTTTACTTTCGTGCAATTTAAATTCAATAACAAGGTGTGTACTCTTTTCCTCACATAGGGGGGACTCCATCCTGGAGCGTGAGGTTTTTAACGAGGCAGCCTTGATGTAAAATTTCCCTTCCTCAATGAATGGAATAATTCCTCCCTACATTCTTTGCCTTTTACTTTCATGCATGCTTTAAAGTGCTATCCACGGATAGCCCACTCCAAAAGTGAGTGAATTGAAGTGCTACGCAAAAGTAGCCCACCCACAAGTGGTGAAACATAAATGATTCACAAGAATCAATATTTTTAAGAGCTATTTTCGCAACAGCCCATCCACAAAGGATCCGTCAAAAGCGATTCAACTTTGAATCGATGCAGCAACAAAAAGTTGCCAAGTCTCAAGTCAATTTTTAGTTTTCATATAAGCGAAACCTGGCTTCGCACCGAGGCATCAAGGTCAAGCAATAAAAAACTTTCGTTGTCAAAAAATAGCTTCAAAGCTGCAATATTCGACATTTTTTCTCGTTCAGTTCCTAGTCCTACAATGCGTTTCACGCCTAGGCGTCGCATAGTAGGCTAGTCTTTCTACGACAAAAGAAGCAATCAGAAAAATCACATACAAGGTCTTTCGTCAACGCAAAAACTCTTAATTAAAGCATTGTTTATGACAAACCGGCAAACAAAGTTTACAGTACGAGATTTTGATCAATACAACTTGAAGTGTTCAACTCGCATTCTCCCAGTTTTCGAAGGGGGGAAGACATTTTCTTTCAGAAACATCAATCGAAACCAGCAAGAACGGTAATCTAAGTATATCATTTTCATGAGAAAGGTAGCTCTATACAACTACCATTTGAATACCACCCTCCGCGACTCTTAGCCATGTCGTACACGAAGCAGTGATCTGTGTTTTCCTCTTCATACGGCTCTTCTTTCACCTCTGGGGTTTCGCGAGCTTCCGGTTCCACTAGAGCAACTTTGCTATTGTCGTTCATAGTCATAAAAAAGTGAAGGGGATAACTGTGCAACGAATGGTATTGACAGCAAAATTCCCAAAATTCTTCGAAAGTTTTATCGGGGTATTGACGTTGGAAAACCTTCCAAGATGCACCGCTGACGCAGGTGTTGGCACGGTTGAAAGTCCTAGGCATCACAACCAACACTACACCTCTGTTCGGCGTCTGTGAAAACAATTCACACAAAATTTACATCATAGTTTTGAGAACCTATGCAAGGTTACACTGATCAATTCCCTAAGAGTTTCGTTCATTCTACACCTCCGAGGTTGGGTCGGCGGCCGGATTGGAGGGTGACACTTCGTGTTGCAATGGAGCAAGGGTTTCGCCGGTCACTGGATCCACATGCTCCCTTTCGGTACTTGCCGCTTCGCGAGCCGGGGCTCCAGGGATGATGGTCTCGCCTTCATCAGCACTGGGCTTCGGCGGCCAATTTCTGTACGGCCCATAAGGTCCAAGAGTCGCCTCCGCGCCATGCGTTGCACGGTGCTCACGAAGCTCCAAAGCCTGTTTCGCCTGGCCAAAATAGAACTATGAGAAAGGAAAGGTATCAAGAACACCAAACATTAGGATCAAAATACATAAGGACAATTGAAACTGTGCAAACAAGACGAAAGGTCTAACCTTAGTCAAGCGGTCCACGGCTTTCTTCCGGGCATATTCTCGACCGCTTTTCATCCAGAAATTAAAAAGAACTATCTTGGTGATTAGGTCAACAGTTTTGCTCGGGGCTGGCATGTCCTCCAAAGAAGGGAACTCAAAACCTCGAGCGCCAAAAGTTTTGAAATGTTCATAGCCTTGTTGCTCTAGCAGATGGAAAATAGCCTCGGAGCACGTCGCCGCTCCGTAATCCCCAACTTTGGACATAGTATCGGGCAAAAGTTTGAGTTCACTGTTCATCCATAGGCAGTAGCTCGCTATATTGTCAGTAACTTTGAATTCTTGGGTCTCGGCACCGTAGCGTTCAAGCGCATGACGATAGGCTGTGGCCAGATGTACCCCCCATTGATGACAGTAAGTTTCATTCTTCTCCAAAGTCTCCTCCAATTCGCCCTTCACCTTTTTCAATTCCGCGATCAGATTGTCGCGGGTCTGTATCTGCACTTGTTGGGCATCGTACTGAACAACAAGGTCGCGAAGCTCGACGCGACATTCCTCATAGCACTTCATGCTTTTCTCTAGCTCTTGTTTCAGAGCGTCCATCGCCGTTTTCTGATCTGTGCATTGTCCTGTCAAGGTTCGAACCTGGCTGGCAAGTTGCTGGGAATGATTTTTCAGTCTCTCGTTTTCCTCACGCAACTTGCGATTTTCTTCCTACAGGAGATTTTTCTCTTCACGAGAGACCTTCGCTTCATTTGCAATTTGCTCAAACCCCTTCTGGTCAGCAGTTATGCCTTTCGAGAGAAAGGATTGCATCATCTGTAGCAATTGATTTCCATTAAGGCTCTCTAAGGACTGAAGGAAATCTAGAATCACAAAGCGACGAGGGGTCGTAAGTTAAAACAACAAATTAAATGCATAACGCATTCTATAGCGAAAATTTAATCTGAAATTCATTCAGGAAATTAGTCAATTAATGATGCGTACCAGGTTCCAACACCGAAGGGTCAGTGCCCAATCCAAATGAAGGCGAAGCATTCTGCTGATCGAGTGGCTCTTTCTCCATGCCACTTAGGGTGACCAAAGTGGTAGCCACTGATAAAAAAGAAAAAAGCCATGGAAAACGGTAAGCTTTTATCAACAGGATCTGTCAAAAAGGTCAGAGAAAAAGCAAACTAAAGAAACGTACCAGCTTTTTCGAGCAGAAGGGCGTCGTCACTCTTGGAATCCAGAATAGCGTCACCTCCAGTTGTTTTCTCAACAGGCTTTTCGGCCTCATCGAATGTGGGAGGTGGAGACCGAGACTAGTTTTCCATGGGTTTCTCAACCTCGGACGAGCCCAAATCAATTGGATCATTCGCTCTCAAGCCCGAGCCCTGTCCTTCATCTGGCTTAGGATCGGCTCTGGTTTCGACAGGCACTGGATCAGATGGATTCTTTTCTGAGATTTCCATTGGGGTCCCGTCGTCAATATAGCACAGCTCTTCAGTTTCATCAATCACATCCATCAAGCCGGCAACACGCTTTTCCGGCATGGGACCAGTCATCAGAAACTCCCCAGTCCGTTCATAGTGATCCCAGTATCTTTTACCGGCAGCCTCCTCTTCTGGAGTCTGTTTCATGCGTTCTCCTGGAGGGCAGGTGGAGGAGAAATATATCCTCGCGCGCTCGCTCCTGGCTTCAATCTCTGCGGCCTCGGCCGGATCAATCGGAGCAATCACAGGTTGTTCTTTCGGTTCTTCAACCTCTTTAGTCTTCGGAGGATAATAAGTCGAAGGTTGAATCTGCGGCGTGGCGAGAACATCCACATTTTCATCTGTCTCAGAGGGCGGGTCTGTCCGTAACTTTTTTCCCTGAGGCTTCGCAGCCTCGGGCTGTTGTTCTTCAATGACAATCCCCTTATCTTTTTCGGACGTGTTTGGGGCTTTTCTCTTGGAAGTTGTTTTCTTCTCAAGGTTAACCGCTGGAGGCACGTCGTGAGTTTTCTTTTTCTCTCTCTCCGCGGCGGCCACTTTCGCTGCGTCAGTCTTTCGACGAATCAAATTTTCACTAACCTTCATCAACTTAGTAGATTTCTCTGCAAGTGGAGGTAGTGTAGTCTTAGCAGCTTCAGCCTTACGCTGCGCCAAAACTTCGGTGGCTTTTGCACCTTTAGACGTGCCCTCTGTCGTAACAATTGTCTTGCCTGTCTTGCCCTTGTTAGAGGTTTCCGCTGGCTCAGATCCAATATTTCCTGGCGGTTGCATCTTTTTGCCTGGGGCTGTAGGTTTCGGACGCGGAGGGCACGAAACTTTCATCTCTTCCAGGACATGATCGACACGGCCCTGGTGCTTCAAAATCTTTTGGGCACACTCCCACTCCTTGTGAGTGTAGTTCCCAATCATCAAAACAACTTTCCTCTCAATCTCAGCTAAAATCTCCTCGTCGGTTTTTCCCTCAGGGCGTTTAACATTGAACTTGGGGCTTCGTGTCTCGAAATCTAGCCCGGGCAATTTTTTCATCCTGAAAGCCCATGAACCCCACCGAGGCCTGCAGGGCTAAATATCAGCTGCCACGAATTCTTCAAGCGCATCTCGTGTGGTGATCACGTGGGTGGCTTGGAAAAAAGCACTTGTGCTAGCAGAGGTGCGGCTGGCTTTCGTGAGCTCCGGAGCCAAATCAACATCTAAATCAATCATGCGACTGGCCAAATCATAAGTTATTACTTCCTCACGCTTCGCATTTATGCCAATCACTGGAATGGTGGCATAAAACCAGTAGGAATTCCACCGATTGGCCCACTTGTTCTTGTACGCAGGGGCTAGCTCCACAGGTGCCTAGTTTTTGTTAACCCGTCGGGTTTGAAAGGTGCAACAACCATACTGAGCCTCTTTGTCCTCATCATCAATGGTGACGGTCCTTTTGGCCCAATGAATCTCGAATTGACGGACGAAGGTGTCCACATCATTGTCACCAGCAAAGGTCCGACAAGCCCACAAAAACTTCATAATCTGAGGGAACGAGTTAGGTGTCAGTTGATGAATCTGGACTCTATAAGCAGCCAGGATTTCAGCAAATCTCTTGGACACTGGTAGTCGCAGACCCGCTGTGAAGAAGTCCCGAAATACGACGCTTTCATTCTTCTTGGGATTCGGCGTAGTCTCTCTTCCGGGCGGTCGACAGCTACCAGGTTCAAAGCAACCTTCCGAAGCCATGGCATCCAAATCAGCCTGGGTCATCAAGGACCGACCCATAAAGCAAGTGCTTGGTTTAACCAAATCTTGAGGATCGGCATTCACACCTGCCAAGTTTTCTCCAGACTTCTCAGCAGCCGCCGCGCCACTCCCTTCACCAATTTCGCCCTCCTCAACGCCAGCAGCGTGTTTTTTGGCATCTGTGTCGCTCAACATTATTTCCACATCACCCCCACTATCGGAATCACTATGTTCATCGCTAGTAGAGGTGGATGAAGAACTACCGCTCTCGCGAGAGCTAGCAGTTCCATCCAAGCCAGAAATCTTACCAGATTCCGAGCTGGATGACGCCGAGGAAGATGCGGCGGCAGCCTCTGCAGCCTCTGGGGAAGCAGGTCGATCCTCGTGATTTGATGGGGAGCCTTCGCCTTCCATTGCTTTTGCAGTGTGCCTAACGCGAGCCATGCGCCTATAAAGTCCCAATCTCAAAACATACCACAACGAGGGATATATGATCAAAGAAACCGTCCATCGGAGATAGGAACTGACCTTTAAAGATGGTCAGCTTCCGTGGAGCGTGGCTTGTAGGAAGCGAGGCCCAAGAACTCAATTGCAAAATCTAAAAGAGAGAAGGGGTGGTGAAAGTGACAGCAGTAAGAATGCGTTGTCGACCCCCCTCTATTTATAGGCAGTGAACGGTAACGGTCGAAATTTTGAACCTAACGGCTAAAAAGCGGGGGCATTTTGGTAACTAGCGCGGTTGTCTCGGGAGTCGACGCCGTGGGAGACGTTTTCTTTTGCCTCGATTCTCGAACCTTAAGTTTCGGTGGCTCAAGTTTTTGGTCTCGCAAAATGTTCGCCACCGAGGGGCTTCTGTTGGGGGATTCGGAATCGAGATTGACAAAGTCAACATGTTGGAATCATCGAAGCGCGCTCATTCAATCTGATGGTTCAAATATTTCAAGTGACGAAGCCCTCGAAGCCAATTGGTTTGTCCTCTCCATTAGCCCATGAGCTTTCAATGGGCACCTTTCGTCACTCTAAACCCATAATGATGGGGGAGGTGCCAATCTCTATACTCCTTTTCTACATCAGCTTTCGCGTAGCACCCTTCGTCGCCCGAAAGACTCAGCGCAGGGCGAAGGGTTCGACTCCCCAGGTTTAGGACTTAATGTTATCAGCTTTTGACGTGACCAAACCCCAGAGCCGAATCTTCTTTGTCCAGCGAGTGTTAGTCTATATTCCGCCCGGGGATTTCGTCGCCTCTAACGACTTATCTGTTCGCTTTTTTGGTTTTGCGTCTGGTGTAGGGGAACAAGAAGTCACTAGGCGAAAGGGACATCTCCAAAGATCGATGGTCTTCACCCGACAGGCGCACGTGATGATGCGAGAAAAGCGCCGTGATATGCGGCGTGACGTCATGGAGCGCCGATTACGTGAAGACCTAATGGAGATTTCCCAAAATTAGCCTAGTACATTCTTATTTGATCCGTTCCCAAAATTAGCCTAGTACATTCTTATTTGATCCGTTTTACATGAGGACAATTTCGATATGTAAAAAGTCCGTTCGTCTCCCTATAAAAGGAGGCCGGCCGGCACTTGTAAAGGGGATCGGCTTTTGAGAATTACACTGTTGAGAGATAGCTTTTTGTCTTCCTTTGGTTTTGGCATTCCATTGAGTTCATCGCTTGAGCCCATTTTGTTTCACTTCATTATTCGTGTTTAGCTTTGCTATAGCACAACAACCCCCTAACTATTCACGCGGATAAAGACGTCAAAAGGCCACACAATCTATAAGGCAAAAACTCACAATTGCAAGAGAAGCTCGCCCGCGAAAGATGGGCCCGAACCGGGCCAAAAAGACCCTAGGCCGGCCGGCCGGCCTAGCCCTTTTTTGCCGTGGTTCGGGCTCCCCTTTGGACTAGGGTTGCTTCGGGTTATTAATAGTCTCCGTGCAAAAATTACCCGGCATCCATCCAGAGGAACTCGGCGAAACCTAGGAGAGAGCGACGAAGGCAGACGACGGCCCCCGCGAGTCCTCGAAGTTGTCTAGGAGATGGCCTAGGCCTACCCTAGCCGCCATGGCCGCCTTGCACGGTTGATCCATGGCGGAGTTCCGGAGCTAGTTGAGGTCATCAATGGTATGTACTCGGTGGAGATGATCCAAACGCATTTATTATGTGAGTAAAGTACTTCATGTCATCTGATCTTTTAGCGACTCGATTCCTCCTTTTATGATATTGCTCTCGCTTGGCTATGCTTCGTCTTCAATCTATTCTATAGATAGATTGCTTGGGGTGCTCTTGTAGTCATGGTGGCTAGAGGTGCATACCAGATCGACCAAGTGTTTTCAACTTGTTCTTCTCGAACTCGCCCTAGGCTAACCCGCACGAATAGGAGTGCGTTGTGACAGGACGGTGGCTCCAAAAGGCGGGCGTCTTCGGAATCAGACCGAAGGATAGTAGTTTAAAGATGGCTTTGGATGAGATGCATGTCGCGCTTGCTCTTTTGGCTAGAGCTACGACTAGAAGACGATAGGCCTTAGTTTCCCTTGCTCTCTCCTTACCTTGTCGACGTTCATGGATGCGATCAACCTTATGCCATAACTCATATATCTTTAAGGTTTATCTTCTTATGCAATCAATGCTTCGTGTTAGGTTAGATCGATAGGTTAGACGGAGAATCCTGGGAGTTTGCTTCCGATCCTTGGATTGACAAATCTAGGGAGGACCCTCCTTGGTGAAAAAGGCACCAAGTCACCCGTACGCTTGCGGTGAACTTCAACACGGTTTTGCACCGTCAACACTCACCGATTGGAGGATGATTCTTCTGAAGACATTATAAATGCCTCGACTCACTCTCGGCACAACAAGCCTACGACATCGATGATCCTTTACGAGGTCCTCGATGAACTTTAGAATCATGGGACCAAAGTGGATTGGTCGCCTCGGGAATCAAAGCATACATCTAAAGCAATTCGGGTTAGCTCGATTTCCACGACCATCCATTGCTCCATGAGGGGAAACACCATAGATGTTGTTCATGACCCTACTGCAGGAGCTTGCATCAGGTGACATGCCTCTAACCCCAACTGATACACATTTCCAAAGTCCTTCATGGGGCTACTTTTTTTCCCATGTCGAGGGATTGTTAGGGGCGTGCCGATCATCATAGACAAGATCGAGGTGTTCTTAGATTTCCACATATATCACACCATGGATTTTAGTTTTCTCCTAGGATTCCAGTTGGAAAAACTTCTTGATAAATCTCAAGGAAGCCTAGATGAAAATCTTAGGGAACCTTGTTCTGTCCACATCGATCCTTCCATAAATCATTCGACAGAACCTTCCACGAGGCCTATGATACCTCCTTTGCCTCCTGATCCTCCTAACGAAGCATCTCTTGAGGATGCCATGGAGGAATGGTCAGATGGAGTGGCACACTTTACCGAAGCAATTTGGAATAGTTTCCCTTCTTTGATCATTCCATGCTCCATTAGAGGAATTGTTGTGGAGGCCCATTGTAACCCCACCAGGGAGGTTAACATCATGCCATGGCATTTAGCGAAAACTCTTTTGGGTGACATTCCGCTAGGACCGTCCAACATGCTTCTCGAGAGCTGTCCCTTTGGGCACATTCTTGAATGTTGGGGGGTTGTATGTGTCATGCCGCTCATGATAGACAAGATCGACATCAATCTAGACTTCCATATCTTTGAGAGGAAGAATGTGAGGGTGGCAAACAGGTTGGTCAATAAAATAATTAACATGGGGCCCAATACCGGACCGCTAGCGCCTGGATAGGATGTTTGGGCGCTAGCTTCTTCATTGTTAGACATATCCATTAGTTACCACAAACATAGATATGATGGAAAAGGAATGAGGTAACAGATCCTCATATTGTCCACGACAGTACAAGATGCATGGGTTAAACTGAATTCGGTCCGTCTTCCACTCCGAATATCCAAATTTTGTTGTTGGGATTTGCTCCATCTTAGAAAGTAACTATTGTGAGATATGTGACCAATGTGCGCTATGTTGTGCAAATATATGGACATCTAATATATTAATACACCTAGTTGTTCCAACATGTTATACATACAGGAAGATCCAATCAGCTCCTTTATCAGAAAGAAGACAATCATGTATTGGAAGGGTTGAAGAATGGTCATTTTGATCCTCCAATCTCTCATTTACTCTTTGTTGATGATAGTACTTTTTCTATAAGAGTGACATGAAAAGTGTGAAATCTCAAATACATTGATGTTGTATTGTTGTTGTTCTGGGCAGAATGTGAAGTTTTCAAACTCGTAAGTTTTCTTTGCTTCTCATTATGCTAAACCTATTAAAGAATGTGTTATGGCTTACTTCCAAATCCAAAATGTTGCTTTGAAGAACACTTATTATTTGGGTCACTTGGTGTTGGAAGATCTCCTGCTGACACATTTCTCTTTCAGAGTGGTGTGGAAGAGAATAAATAGATGGAACGATAGACTTCTCTCTTATGCTGGTAGAGAGGTCTTGTTAAACAATGTAGTCCAGCTTATTCCCACTTTTATGATGAGTCGCTCCCAAATTTCATTGGTTCTTTGTGACAAAATGAGGCAGTACATAGTGGATGAATGGTGGGTACAGTATTGAAGACTAAAAAATGCACATGCATTCATGAGAGTAGCTGTCAACACCTAAAAGACTTGGTGTCATATGCTTTAGATATTTGAAACTATTCGACCAGACTATGTTGGTCGTCAAGGGTGGCATTTGGTAGTCTGCTTTAGATTCTCTTTAGGCTAGAGTTTTGAAATGCATGTATTAACCTTAGAGAGATTATCGGTATGCCTCTTGTCCAAGACGAGATTCTTATACCGGGGCCAAGATCCTTTTTGGTCTATAGTTATTGAAACACGGTGTTACTTCGGGTATTATGGCAAGACTAAGCATTTTTCATGATAAATGGTCAAATGGGTACCAGATGAGTTGTTGGGTTTGGTTAAACCCATTTTACTAATGCATAATCTACAAATGGTGGATTCCCTTTTTAGTCTTTCTATATATATTTTGTAGGTGTAACCTTTAGGCCAATACTCAAATCTACAATTATTGAAGCATCTAAGGCCACATCAATCGAGGATACACAATGGAAGAAATTATTTCTCTTCTCTCCAGCCCATTTTACAGTGGAATTCAGACATTGTTAAAGGCTTCATTTCTCTCCACCAACTTCAAAAAAATATTCAAGATTCAATTAATAAATGCATAGTGTGATGATTTTGCATCTTGGCCACATGAGAAAGGGTGGTGTGAATATTGTGAGGTCAGCCTATAATTTGGCTCGCACATCCTTCTTTTTGAATTTTTAAGTCAATCGAGCTGTTGTAATGTGTCAAATATGGAGTTGGAAAATAAGAAGTGAAAAAATATATGGTCCATAATGGCTCCAAGTAGATGAAAATGTTCTATTGCGGACAGCACATAATCGTCTACCTAAGTGTTTTCACACATTCCATGCATGAACTAAATGGTACTTACATGACACCAAACGCAACCGTGATTGAACAAAACATTGCCTATCGTCATTCAACAACAAGGACATGGTGCCAGTTCCAATTACCGTCTTGAATAATACAATAGTGAAAGAGCATTGTTTTAAACTTATCAGTTTGCAACAACAGTTTGGCAAAAGGTAAAGAGCATGTGTATGACATGAAGATAGAACAAAGAAGTCTTGTGAATATGCAGGGATGGTTGCTTGATCTACTAGATAGGTGTCAAGCTTGCAGACCAATGTTTTTGCTGCAACCTTTTGGCACAGGGTGATGTTAGAAGTAAAGTAATGATGCAATGTCACACTAAGGCCAGTCTCAGTGCAAGTTTTATGGGCACAACAACCTAGACTGAAAACTAGGTAACTGTGCCAGGGGAGTTTCATGGTGATGAAACTCTTCTCACATCCCATGAAACTCTCACATTCTCTCTCTTCGCCACGTCAGACTATTTAATGCAATGAAACTCTCCGTGAAACTCCACTGAGACTGGCCTTAGGTGGGTATTTTTATGTGGGTATTATTCAGCTGCATTTACTGAAATAAAATCAGACTCTTGATGTGAAGCCCTCAAACAATGCATACATGAATAATGTTTAATCAATAAAATTTATTTTAATGGTTTCATGTTATAGTCGCAATGCAAATTAAATGAAGCAGCTCATGCATGTATTATTATTGGTTCGGTCCAGTGAGTCATGTGTTTATTCAGTCTACCAAAACTTTATTATACAGTATTGCTGGTACGTAACAAGTTGTATCTGCTAAATCATGCATGGACTATTTCCATCATAAAGGGACTGACAGAAAAATAAATGAAAAGAGAACCCAGTTTGACGCCTTCCCTTGAACATTTGCTAAACGACACAGAACTCTTGTTGCGGCACGTTCGATAATTGATGGCGGCTGGTAGCAACATCTTAAGACTGTGTTCGGCTTGTAGAATGAATAGTATTCAACTGGTAGATTGAATAGTATTGTGTGAGAGAAAATAAACCGAAATAAGTCAAGTCTAGATAAGCCGAATGGGCTCTTAGGTAAAAATTTTTGCATTTTGGTCCTATTTTGGTAAGAATTTTACATATGAACCCCTGGGGGAAACAATTGCAGAAATGGACCCAAAGCACGGCGCCAGGCTCCTTGACGATGTAGGTACATAGCACGGCGCCAAGGGCTGTGGCGCCATCCTGTGACATGTCAGGTCCAGCATGGCGCGTGAGAAATCCGGTCAAAATTAACGACGCCAAAAGCCACGGCATCGTCCCATGTACCTACAGCGCCAAAGGCCTTGGCGTCGTGCTATGTACGTACGGTGCTAACCGGCATGGCGTCGTGCTTTGGCACTTAAGCCCGCGCGCGGCCTCCCGGCCTCCTCTACCTCCTCCCTCTGTTCGATCCCCACCCGAAGTGCAGGGTCTCCGTCCGCCCCTGACAGCCAGCGGCCAGATCCATCGCCGGCGTCCTCCCCACGGCCGGCGCGGCCCTCCCGTCCACCGTGCAAGGTTAGCCATCTCCCCTCCCCATTTTTTCTTGATTTGGTTGGCTTCGTAGATAGTATTTGAAGAAACCCTAGATGAATGGTATGGGTCTCGATTTATGAATTAGTGGTTGATACGAGGATTGTGGCGTGGATATATGTAATGTAGTTACATATTGGTGAATCTCAATGATTTTTTGTATTTGTAGATGTCGAATCGATGAGTAGTGAGATATAGTTGGAAAATGTCAATTTCGTGAGAATTAGTTGCATTAATAGATTTCATTTATATATATACTAGGTTATATATATCTTACCTAGGTTATATTATTACGACAACATAATTACCAAGGTTGTAGGGTAATAATTTATTAATGGATAAATTGTAGAACATGGATGAACTGTGGCGTGAGAACAAGTGGAAAGACCAGCCCAAGGAGCCCTATCTTGATGTATCCTACAAGGATGCACCTGTACCACCTGCACTTCCTGTCCCTAACTGTGACTGTGGGAAGGCGGCCAAGGTAACTCAATCCATGCACCCTGACACGCGGCTCGGGCATACTACTTGTGTGGTGATTATCGTGTAAGTAGATTTCGCGTTTTTTCTTGATTTACAACATTTCTTGGTTTGAACACTTGAATGATGAATAGAAATGTTTATTTTGGTGCAGAACTGGGAGATGTGCTATTTTTTCAGTGGATTGATGGCCCAGAGATGGTTGACCCAAGAATCTTGCTTTTTAGGCAATTGGGTAAAAAATCGTACGACAAGTTCAAGCATTGGGTGCCTCCACCACCAAACCCACCAACAATGACAGACGAAGAGAAGAAAATAGCAATCGCCACACGTATGGCTAACCCGCCTTTGTGCAAATGTGGTGTGCCTGCCCAGATTCATCGGATGGTGGAAGGGGCCCCTTACACCCTTGAGTTTGAGTGCCGAAATACAACAAAGGTTACTAAAATAGTTGTTGCTGGCTTAAATTTGTGGCACGAATTGTTATCTAGAAGTGCTAATTTGGAGGTGTGTCTGGTGCAGGGTGGGTACCCGCTTTGTGACTTCAAGGAATATGATTATGGTCCTAAGTCATATTGGCCTGAGAGTAAAGATAAGAAGGGCAAAGAGGAGGAGGTTGAGTTGGTTGCTCCAGATAGAAACTGTCGATGCGGCGTAGCCGCGAACTATGGTCTAGTTCCATCAGAGCTGGGCATAGGTTATTATTGTGGGCACATGATTGGAGATGATATGGTGAGTTTATTAGTAATGCTAAAAATTTTTGAAGATATTATATAGACTTATGACAAATTTGTTGATGTGAACAGGGAACTCGGAGATGTGACTTGGAGAATTACTTGGACAAGCATGACGTGGAAAATGAGATTCTCTTGCGAAGGATAAAAGGAATACATCCTAATGTGTTGAGGAGTTACTTGAGGATAAAAGGAACACACTCTAAGACGTTGCTTTGTGAGTTTCTTGAGCTGTGGGCAGTCGGTTCTATGCTTTGATCGACTCAGATGGTGGACATGGAAACCATCAGGAAAAATGACTTTGGACGTGTACTGAAGGTTGTCCTTAATCCCAGTTTGATTCCGGAGAAGCTTGATGTGATGATTGGTGACCATTATTTTGAGCTAGACTTTGAGGTGGAGAAGTGGGGCTTTGATGAGAATGGAGAGGAGGCTGCCATTGAGTGGAGCAAGGGTGGTGGTGACCAGGGAGGTGAGGGAGAGGGGACACTTGAGGAAGAGGAGGAGCAGGAAAGGATGTCAAAAAGGCAGAAGGAGAGTTGCGGTGGTGCCGAGGGGGCAGCTAATGCCACCTTTGGAGGCTTGGCTGAGACGGAGTCTTGGAGAGAGCAAGTGCTGAAAATGTCAAAGATGTAGTTTGAAGTCTTCCTAAGGAAGAAGGCGAAGGAGATTAGGAACAAAGTCGCGGATTCTGTAATAGAGAAGATAGCAGATAAGGTGATGGAGGAAGATGAGGAGGGGCACGAGGGGTTCGAGGTTGGAGAGCAGGATATGGTTGACAAGGAGGAGTAGCAGGAGAAGTTACAGGGGGCGGCTAGTGTTCCAGAGGCTACTAAGCAGCAGGTCAGGGCTAGTCCGAGGCATCAGCGGTCTAGGGACGAGCACATCTTGGCTAAGGCTAAGGAGAGGGTTGCTAGGAAGAACCTTGAGTTCCATGAAGGTAACCCATGTTCCACCTCTTTACTTTTGGATCTTGAGTCAATCTAGGGGAATCTAGTTTAGAAAAAAATTATTATAACTTGTTGGATCTTGAGTCAAAAAGGGAAGTAGGGGAGTTTGGTGTGTTTGGCCAGGATTGGATAGATTGTGAGAGCGAGGAGGAGAGTTTGGAGGACATAGAGAGAAATGCTCTAAAGAGCTTATGTGGTGACTTAATGGAAGAGATTTTTGATGAATCAAGTTTCCCTTTAAACATCGAACTTGCTGATTTCAGCCGTAAGGGCAAGTCTCACGCTAAGTCGTGCTTGAGAAAGACTTGCAAGATAAGAAAGGCTAAATTCCCTAAAAAAATGTGCCAAATTAAAGGAATCTTTTGGAATAGCAGAGGTCTTAGTGACTTGGCTAAAACAAGATTTCTAAGAGAGACTTCCAAGGAGCAAAACTCCCAAGAAACACTAAATAATTTTAGTGGGGGAGGAACTTCGTATGGCACTGGACAGCGCCTCATGGGAGATCAGGGGGTATTTTGCTAGGGGTTAGCCTAGATGTGATGGATGTAGGTAGTGACGATGGAGATTTTTTGTGAAATTTAGGCTATGATATAGGAGGAGTGATTTTAAGTGGGTGTTGGTGGTTGTGTACGGGGCAGCACAACCTGAATTCAAAGAATCATTTCTTACTGAATTAGTGCAATCTTGCAGTAACGAGAAGCTTCCCTTGTGCATTGGGGGGGTTTTAATATCATTCGGAATAGCAATGAAAAAATAATGACAAATTTGATGAAAGATGGCCCTTCCTTTTCAATGCTGTCATAGACATTTTGGACTTGCAAGAGATAGAGATGTCAGGTCGTAAATTTACCTGGGCTAATTCTCGCAAGGTACCTACCTATGAGAAACTAGATAGAGTGTTGGTTAGAACGGAGTGGGAATAGAACTACCCATTGGCGACAGTGGAGGCCCTTACTAGGGAAATTTCATATCACACTCCCCTCCTACTAAGTACGGGAGAAGAGGCCAAAACCAAGAAACAACCACCCTTTAAATTTGAGCTTGGTTGGCTGTTGAAGGAGGGCTTTTTCGAGTTGGTTTCAGAAGTTTGGAAAAATATAGAACATGGGTGGTACCCCAGTGCAAAGATGGCAGAACAAAATCAGGAGGCTGAGACAATTTCTGAGAGGATGGGCAAAGAATATGAATGGAGCCTATAAAAAAGAAAAGCAAGAATTGTTGAGAAAAGCAGAGGAAATAGATAAGAAGGCGGAGTTTCAGTTGCTAAGTCAGCAAGAATGGGACTTAAAGCAGAGCATTGACGAAAGAATTACACAAGGGAAGAGGAGATAAGGTGGTTTCAAAGAGCTAAGACCACCAAAATTTTAAAAGGGGATAACAATACGAAGTACTTCCACATGATAGCAAATGGAAAGAGGAGGAAGACTAGAATCTTCCGTCTTGAGCAAGAGGAAGGGACTGTGGAGGGTGAGGAACAAATTTATAAGTATATCACAAAATACTATAAAAGTCTTTTCAGGGGATCAGATGCTAGTATTTTATCACTCAATGAGTCTTTGGTGAAGGATATCCCTCAGATCACCAATGCGGAGAGTGAAATGCTAGTGGCTGATTTTTCAGAAAGGGAAGTCAGGGAGGCCATTTTCCAAATGAAGCAGAATAAAGCACCTGGACCTGATGGTTTTCCTGCTGAATTTTATCAAGTGTTTTGGAGTCTCATAAAGGATGACCTAATGGCCATGTTCAGATACTTCCATGTTGGGGATTTACCTCTTTTCTGCCTCAACTTTGGAATAATAACAGTACTTCCAAAGGAGAAGAAGGTCAAGAAAATCCAGCAATACCGACCTATTTGTATGCTTAATGTTAGTTTCAAAATCTTTACGAAGGTTGGCTAACAGGCTCTCCTCGGTTGCATGTAGGATCAAAATTTGCCTTCCTACCTGAAAGATATATTTTGGAAGGGGTGGTTGTTTTACATGAAACTATTCATGAGTTAAAAAGGAAGAACCAGAAAGGCCTTATTCTCAAACTAGATTTTGAGAAGGCGTATGATAAAGTTAATTGGACTTTCTTGCAACAGGTCCTTAGGATGAAGGGATTCCTGAGTATGTGGTGTCAGTGGATTGAGAAAGTTGTCACAAGGGGTTGTGTGTGTGTGTGTGTGTGCGCGCGCGCAGGTGAATGACGACTTGGGACACTATTTTCGAACCAAGAAAGGTTTAAGGCAGGGTGATCCTCTGTCGCCGATTCTCTTCAGTCTGGTTGCAGATATGCTGGCTGTGTTGATTGAGAGGTCAAAAAACCTGGGTTTCTTTGATGGGTTGGTTCCTCACTTAGTGAAGGACGGGCTCTCCATCTTACAATATGCAGATGACACGATTCTATTTTTGGATGATGATTTAGAAAAGCCCAAAAGCTTGATGCTAGTACTAAGTGCTTTTGAAAAGCTATCAGGTCTAAAAATCAACTTCCATAAGAGCGAGTTATTCTGCTTCGGGGAAACAAAAGAGACAACCGGGGATTATGTGGAACTTCTTGGATGTAGGGAGGGTGAGTTTCCTTTCAAATACTGGGGAATTCCAGTGAGTCCACGAAGACTCTCTAATAATGATTGGAAGGTGGTGGAGGAGAGATTTCAAAAAAAGTTAATTAATTGGAAGGATAAGTTGCTCTCATCAGGAGGGAGACTCGTCTTAATTAACTCAGTATTGTCAAGCTTGCCATTGTTCATGATGTCCTTCTTCAGAATACCTAAAGGTGTTCTGGAGAAACTGGATTATTATAGATCAAGATTTTTATGGATGTGGCTTCATCTCGAATCAGTGAGTGGCCCGGACGTCGTACGTCGCATCCCCGAAACTGGATTATTATGGATGTGCCTTCATCTCGAATCCTCTCTCGATGCAAGCTAGCTAGTTCGGTCAGTCGTAGATCTGCCCCTGGACCACCGGCTGCTTGGAAAGGGTAAGAGCCGTAATTTTTTTGCATTTTAGACTTTTTCGGTAAGAATTTTACATTTTTTGGAATACGGAACGCAGTTCCCGGCCTCAGCAGTCTGAAGGAAAGCTTGTCGAGCCCAGGCTGTAGGCCACATATGCATGCATGCATGGATTTACGGCCGGTCTTATTAAAGTGATGATCGACCAGCACCAGATCGACATAAGACTATTTTAATCATACGGATGATGGCATGTGATTTTTTATGATGATCAGGGCCGCCGGGAGACAAGTGCTACTGTGCAGCGATCACGACACCGCCTTTTGATCCCTTGCGAGTTGCGACGTACGACGTCCGGGCCACTCACTGACGATCCTCGGCAGATCCGCTGGACCCGACGTGTCGACGGCCAGACTAGTTGGAGTCCTAATCCTCAAATAGTGCGCTGATGTATGTAGCTACTATATATATATACAGATGTCGTAGAAACGAATTGAAGGATTGTTTCAGGTCCAATCTGTGGCCGGCGTGCGTGCTAGCAAGAGCACGTACGTGTCTGGGCGTGCACCACACCGATCATCACCGCACCGCACCGCTGGGTGCGTGCTAGAGTTTCATTCATATCATTGAACTTCGTTAGATATGGGTGACCTGCATGCTTGCTTGGTGAAGGGCGTACGTGCTCTTGCTATTGCTAGCAGCAGCCTGTGTGAGCTGTGAACGAAGTGGTCCTCGATCGCCGGCGGTGATGGCGATCGCCTGCATGCCGTGTACGTGCCACCAGAAAACTTGGCCCTGTCTCCATTTGGTAACGCGCAACGCAACGGCGCCCGCGAACGGGTAACCGGCAGGCCAACAAGTGGTTTTAAAAGGGATATTTAACTTTTTACCATTATAACGGATAGTCACTCTTTGTTTAGCATCTTAACGGTGACAAATATTTATTTGCCCTCCATGTTGCGAAAGTGATA
This sequence comes from Cenchrus fungigraminus, assembly GCA_036936925.1. Classification (NCBI taxonomy): domain Eukaryota; kingdom Viridiplantae; phylum Streptophyta; class Magnoliopsida; order Poales; family Poaceae; genus Cenchrus; species Cenchrus fungigraminus. Next base: position 35,965,005 of record CM072780.1, on the reverse strand, counting down.
CATTTTTACCACTTTTGCTTGCGTGGCAGGCCAACCGAGCACTCCACGCTGGATCCAGGGCACCCATGAGTGTAAAATGTCACTCATGCCCTTTTGTCCTTTTGCTCCTCCTCTCTCTATACTATCACTTACATGTAGGACCCATGTGTCAGGTTACCATCAACCTCCTGCCGTTCACCCTCCGTGTCACACACGCAGTCGCCGCCCCCCTCCCTCCCGAGTCCCCACGCCGGCGGTCATTGCTCCCCGCCTCCCCCTCATCGCCACCGGCCGCCCCTGCTCCCCCTCTCCGGCGAAGGAGCATTGGCGCGGCGGCAGCTTCTGGTTCGTCCTCTCCCCGACCGACGGGGCCCGCCGCCGCACCGGAGCCGGCCGGCGTCGACCTCATCGACGTGCTCCGGGACCACGGGGACGCCAAGCCGAGTGGCGGTGGCAAGGTGGTGTTCGGGTACGGCGGCCGGATCGGAGGAGGACGAGGGGCGCGCATGGCGGCCGGTGCGGCCTCGCCGGAGGAGGACAAGGACGGCGCGGCGGTCCCCGTGGAGGACGAGGAGAGGTTGGCCGGGGAGGAGGACGAGGGGCGCGAGGTCCGGCGGGAGGGCGGCGGTGTGGAACGGCCGCGCCAACAGCCGCCCCTGGGCGGCCCCAAGCTCGCCCGGCCGGCCACCAGAGGGAAGCGAGCGGGGGCGGAGGGGATGCTAAGCCGCGGCCATCGCGGTCCACGAGCGCCGCGCGCGAGGGAAGCGAGGGGGCAGCTCCACGGGACGCGGTGGGGCTCGAGCTCACCCTCGCCGGAGCCGGCCGACCATCACACCGTTCGTCCCCCGCTGCAATCTCGCCGGAGGAAGAAGAAAGGGACACACGCGAGGAAGAAGAAAGGAAGGGGCAAGCGGAGTCATTTTACCCACCGTCGTGCCCTCCATCCAACGTGGCGTGCTCTGCTGGCGTGCCAGGTAGGCAAAAGTGGTAAAATTGTATCCTTTTCGCAACATCGAGGGCAAAGATATATTTGTCACCGTTAAAGTGATAATCGAGGAGTCGCCACTCGTTATAATGGTAAAAAGTTAAATATCCCATTTTAAAAGGATAGTAAAGCCACTGCAAGCATCCGTGCTAGCTGCTGTGGTCCTGCAAACGATCGACAGAGCTAGCACGTGCGCAATTCGGTAGCAAGATGCATATATGGCCACCCTTTAATTTCCACGCTCGGCAGAGACGTGTAATCGGTGCCAGTACTGCTGCGTGCAACCTCTAGCTGGTGTATGGCATATTCATTTGGCCGGTGCTGGCGGCTGATATGCTGATTTATTTTGAGAGAAATAAAAGTACTGTTAGCTGATAGCTGATAACTACTTTGTTCTGAGAGAAAAGTACGAGTGGCTAGTGGTTGATAAGCCACACGAACAAGCTGAATATTCGTAGATCCCTCCCGTAGAACAGATAGCGCTCTCTTATAGTTTAAGAAACAAAGAAAGATTTGCTCGGAATTTTTAAAACTTCCCTCACTGGCCAGTGGGAATAAAAAAATATTATTGTACCCACGGCCACCGCAACAGGATGTGATCAGAAGTTCAGGGACGACACGTCCGGACTGTAGCAATTAATCATGATGAAGCCTTTTGATCGTCCACTGCTACTGTCAGCAGAGGCACTGATTATATTTATATTACTCCTCCAGAAGATTATTAGCTGGACCCCGTCCCGTCCGTGCATGTCGCCGGTTCGCATGCAGACAAAGCATCAGCTATCAATATAATTAGGGTATGACCGTATGAGACCATCCACACTCATCCAACTTCATATCCCTTCAAAACAAAATATTTCAGTCTGGTCAGCATGATTCTCTCACTGGTGGAAAAACAGCCTTCCGTCCCGGGTGGAAAAGGCTTTAAGTCTCTAAAGCCCACCCGGAACGAAAAGAGAGAGACAAAAGGCCCCCCCTTGTCACCGGGTGGGCAACCAGGAATAAAGAGTGCCTTTTATTCCCGGGTGGTAGCCCCGCCCGGGACAAAAGGGGAGGGCCAGCAGCGCCTGTGCGCCACCCCTTTAGTCCCGGGTGGTAGCCCCACTAGGGACAAAAGGAGAGGCACACCAGCGCCTGTGCGCCACCCATTTAGTCCCGGGTGGTATTACCACCCGGGACTAAAGACCCCGTTGTGAATTTTTTTTGTGTCATTTCAAATTGTTCTAATAATTTTATACGCGTATATTCTCACGTATTTAGGTGTAATTTACGTATACGTATAAATGTTTGCACTAATTATACGTGTCTACTATACGTACTATATGAAGAGAATAAACTTATAAATAAATATATACACACATTATATTACATCGAAAGCATATAGTAGATAGTATTTTCTGAAAGTAGTATATATATATATATACATCAAAATATCGTTTCATACTAATTCTAGTCTAAAGTTCCACCGGAGGTGCTAATTAATATTTATCAATTCGATGACCGTCACAGTGATTTCTGCCTTGTGGATTAATGACCTGGTCCATTATGAATCCGCAGAGACCTTGAATCGCCAAGAGTCGGTCCTTCTCAATGATTGCGTCCCTAATCATATTGTTCTGCAATGTGCAAATAATTTAATATATTACACACAAGAATTAAATATATAAGCGGTTAGAAAAAAAAGTATTATTAATTGATTTAAAATAATACTTACAGTATAATCTGACGGGTCTGCCTCGCAAAAATTGTGGATGAACTCACACACATAGTATGCACATAAATGTGTCCCTGGTTCCTGTCTCATACAATAAATTGAAGAAGATAATTATGAAAAATTAGTGTTATGCATTTTTAATTTGCCCAATCTGAAGTTGTTATTTGGTTTACGTACCGAAAAATTTGTATTGAAGTTTATTCTAGGTTTCCATTGTCCAGGGTTGACAGCCTTGAATTTTTCCCAAGCTCTGACAGAAAATAATGAAAGTTAGAGCTAGATAGTGTTAGTAAAAGCACACTATTGCATAAAAGGGAACGTATGGATAGAATTATTACTTTTGAAACATATCTTGAAGGTCCAAGTATTTGTCCGGATCTCTTCTCAACGAATCAAAGACAAGGATGTTGCTTCTGTTGACATCAATTATGAGAAGAATCCAGTGGAAACTGTATATACATAGAAGCTCAAAAGATTAGAACTAAATAATGTTAACTAAGATAATTAGAAATGCGAACCCTTAGCAATTAAGATGGTAATCACACTTACTCGAAGTTGTAAGGTAGAAGTATCAAATCCTTGTAATGCAATTCACACAAGGTCCTTACGATTGTTTTGAATGTTGTTTCTGGTTGCTTCTTTACTTGATCTTGATTAACTAAAGATGGGTCCATGAAACCTATTCGTTGGTAACCATTCTTCCCCATGTTATGCATTTTCAGGATACAAAAAATGAAAGACAAAGTTAATAATTAGAGTATGCATAAATTTGTTAATTAGGGTATGTATTGCACCGTCACTTACAGGCACCAGGCCATGACAAGATCGGTATTCAAGGAGTCAAGATGGTAAATTTCATAAATATCCTTGAATCGCAGCCAGGACAACTTCTCGCCTTCACCAGCAAAATCTCCCGGTTTAACAAGCATGCCAATCATCTCCAGGCCCGCCTTAGACGTCTTCATGTAGAAGTCATGCAATCTGCGCATCTGAGTAGGGAGTTTCTTCACCAACTCAGGTGTGACAAAAGATTTCCCATGCTCGTAGCGTCATCTAGGTACGAAGTTTGGGTCCCGAGGAGGTGATTCGTGACCGAGAACATATTCTAGTGGCATCCCTGTTGCTTCTTGCATTGCAATGACCGCCGCTAGTTGTTATGCGTCCATGACTGCAAGAGCTCGTTCAGTTGCAGTGAGGCCGGAGGCGACGTAAGTCTGTACTCCCGACGTCGACGCTTCTGTTGCCTTCTTCGTTGAAGGCTCTTTCGCTGACGTCAACGTTTGTGTTGCCTTCTTCATTGAAGGCTCTTTCGCCGACGTCGACGTTTGTGTTGCCTTCTTCGTTGAAGACTCTTTCGTCGACGTCGACGCTTGTGTTGCCTTCTTCTTCTTCCTATAATCCTGTGGCATCGTCGACCCCGGTACTTGGTCGATGTAACTATTTGGTGACCCTCCTTGTCTCTTCTTCTTCATGGACTTGTGCAGCGACCGGTCATAATCACTTAGTAGGGGTTTTATAATTTCTTGTCTCTTTTCTGCTTCCTTCTTCTCTATGAAAGCTTTGAGTTTCTGCGGACGATCTTTATTCTTTTCTACTTCCATTTCATCGAGCCGTTTTTGTTTAGCAGCCTCTTTATTCCCTTCAATCCACGCCTTGAGTTGCTTATCACACTCCGCCTCATTTTCTGATGCTGTCATGTCATATGGCAGCTTCCTTTTAACAGGCAGCTTTTTACCTTTCTTCTTCGGGGGATCCGGATTTGGCACGGGCATAGACGCGGTAGATTTTGATCGGGACCGCCTCTTGGCAGGCTTTGGTGAAGGCTGCTTTGGTGGTGATTGCTGACGATCATCATCGCTCGCGGCAGGAGAATTCCCTCGTTGTGGAGACGGTGAGCTCCAATCATTGGGCGACGACTGGCCCGGTGACGGCCCGGGAGATGGTGGCTGCTGCTCGGCAACACTCGGAGGGATCGGTGGCGACATGTTAGGTATTATGATGTAACATTTGGGCCACAATATGATACTGTGAAGCGCATCATGGAGTGTCCTTTCCCCATCACCTCCTTGGATGTCTAGCTCTATTTCGTTAAACTTTGGGTCAGCAATCTCCTCCAAACCAACTGAGGCGTAGTCAGCTAGAATCTCCATGCCGTGGCTTGTACGTCCTGGGAGATGTGCTAAAGCCATTCCGTACGCCACCTATATATATGTAGAGAAATGATGAAGTTATTAAATGCCTGAGACATGCATCAAAGGTTGAGATAATTGCACGTATAATCAGGTTTATATATACCTTCATTGTGATGTTGCCGATCGGCTTGTGCAGCTCACATGCGGTGCACTGACAGAGTTCATCCACAGGGTACCGTTCATTGTCCTCTACTTGAACTTCTTCTTGGTTTGCCGCCCTTTGTTCTTCGGGGGCCTCTGTGGAAGCACAGCTGCTTTTGCGAGCGGAAGGGCTAATGACGGGATCCACCGGTGCTTGGGGCAGTGCTCCGGCAGGGGTGATCTGAGCTACCGCGGTGGCCACTCGTTCAATCTCTGCATTCATACGATCTTCTTGATCTTTAAGTCTCTGCTCCATCATTTCACGCCACCGCCCCTCTTCACGCTCCCTTCTTCTTTTGCGGCTTCTGTAGGTGTCGGCACTTCCCTTGAAAGCATACTTCCACGGGACTACCCCGTAGCCCCTGCAACGTCCTGGGTGTTCCGGATTCCCGAGCGCCAAAGTGAGCTCATCCATGTCTCTGTCAGGAACCAATCTACCTGCTTTGATGTCTTCATTCTTTTTTATTATCTCATGTGCCGCCTCCCGTAACGTGGGTGGGAATACGAGGGAACCATCATCAGGGTTCAATCTTCCACCGCGGGCATAATACCAATTCTTCGATCGTTCTTCCCAGTCAATGACCGCTGGTACGATACCTTTGTTGAGGAGGTCTTGTTCAATCTTCCGCCACTTGGGTGCTGCAACCGCGTAGCCACCGCGACCAAGACGATGGGCGTAATCCGTCTTCTTACTGGCACTTATCTGAGCTCGTGCGCTCTTGTTGGCAAATTCTTCACTATTCTTGTAATCCACAAAGGACTGCCAGTGATCCTTTAGCTTGGGATAATCATCAAAATTTGGAGTTCGTTTCTGCTTGATATAATCTCTGTGCAGCTGCTTCTTGAAACTCTACAATTGAGTTGCCATCTTCATGAGAGTCCACTGCTTCACAAGGTTTGCGTTCACGCCCGGTGGAAGTGTGAAGTGTTTTAGGATATCCTCCCATAACATATTCTTAAGTGAATCTGGAACCACCCATGGATTATCTTCCCTTCCATTCCATTCTCTATATGATATGGGCACGTTGTCCCTCACAATAGCACCGCATTGGGACACAAACTTGTCCCTGACCTTCTTTGGTTCCCATGGCTGGCCAAGCTCGTTGACTTCAGTGATATGAAACTTCACGTCATGATCGACGATTACTTTTGTACGGCCTCTCTTAGTCTTTTTGCTTGTCGAGGTTGAAGCCTACAAGTTGCGGATTTGTTATTCACGCGGGGTTCCAGAATGATATATATACCTCATTGTTAATGCATTTATGGACTTGTTAATGCATGATATATATACCTCGTTGGAACCTTCTGCATTAACTATGACAAGGTCTTCATTATTGTCCTCGGTGCGGCTGTCGATGTCCGCGGTGCGGGAGTCGATGTCCGCGACGCGGGAGTCGATGTCCGCGGTGCAGGTGTCGATGTCCCCGGTTATGTTGAGGAACGCGTCCGCCTGGCTACGCTCCTCCTCGGTGAAGGTTGGACCCCCAGCAATAAGGCTCTCCATCAGCCGCTCCTCCTCATTGTGATCCATAACTAGAAATTTCTGAATACATCAATGAATTTCTGAGCACATCAATAATTTTCTGAGCACATAAATGAATTTCTGAATACATAAATGAATTTCTGAGCACATAAATTAATTTCTGGATACATAAATGAATTTCTGGATACATAAATGAATTTCTGAATACATAAATAATTTTCTGAGCACATAAATGATTTTCGGGCGAGAGTCGAGCGAGACTACCTAAGTGTCGGGCGGGAGTCGAGCGAGACTACCTAAGTGTCGGGCGGGAGTCGAGCGAGAAAACCTAAGTGTCGGACGGGGTCGAGCGAGTCGGGAAAGAATCGAGCGTGTCGAGCGATACTACCTAATTGTCGGGCGAGCGAAAAAATTAAAATCTCTAAATACATATTTCATCTCTAAATACATTTCATCTCTAAATTCAAATCTAAAATCTCTAAAATCTCTAAATTCAAATCTAAAATCTCAAAATTCAATTCTAAAATCTCTAAATTAAATTCTCAGCACATAAATAAATTAAATGAAAACATAAAAAAATGCTGACGTCAGCCATCAGGGGCTGACGTCAGCAGTTCCCTCACCGGCGCAGCGACGGCGGGCTGAGGGTTGACGGCCGGGCGGGCGGGCGCGGGGAGGCGGCGGCCGGGCGCGGCGGAGCGGGGTCGACGGGCGCGGTCGGGAGCGGCGGCGGCGGAGCGGGGGCGACAGCGGCCGGGAGCGGCGGCGGGGAAGATGACCGGGCGCTGCGGAGACGTTGACAGGCGTGGGGACGACGGCCGGGCGCGGGCGGGGTCGACGGGCGGCGTGCGGACGACGGCGGCCAGGAGCTCCGGCGGCAGAGAGGGCGCGGGCAGGGACGGCGGGGTGCGACGGGGTCGACGATGGTGGGGTGCGAGCTTCGACGACGACGGAGGCAGGCGCGACGAAGGCAGGGGTGACGGCGGGGAAGACGATGGCCGGAGTGTCAAGTGGAGGAGTTGGGGAAGAAGGGGTGGATCCATGGGATTTATATCACCCCCCCTTAGTCCCGGGTCGTAAACAGACCCGGGAGCAAAGAGCCTTTAGTCCCGGGTCGTATCACCACCCGGGACTAAAGGCCCCTTTAGACCCGGGAGCATAGAGCCTTTAGTCCCGGGTCGTATCACCTAGGCCTAGGCATTCGGTTCTAACCGAACCGTTCAGTTCGGTTCTTCGGTTTCTTAGAAATTTCGGTTCCTCGAAAGTCAGAACCGAAGAGAGAACCGTTCGGTTCGGTTCTTTTCGGTTCGGTTCCGGTTCTAACCGAGAGAACAAACAAACTGAGTTGATGCTTCCAGATCGATGGGATTAAAGATGAGATCGAAGAAATGAAGAGGAAGAGCTCCTGTGCTGCCGTCCGCTGGCCGCCGGCCGCAGCTTAGTATGTGGCTCCGCCTCCGCGTGTCGGGGATGGACGGCGGGCCAGGGGCGGCGGCGGTCGGCCGGAGGAGGGGGACCGTGGGCGGATGGCCTCGTGGCCGGTTGGGGACGGAGCCTGGGGGCGCCGGCCACAGCCGGGTGTGAGCGCGCGTGCTGTGCGGCGGGGACAGGGGCTTGACGCGGGCGAACGCGACGGCGATGGTTGGGCGCGGGCGCAGGTGCTGCGCGACAGCGGACGCGGGTGGAGAGCGATTGGAGCGGCGTGGGCGGAGGGCGAGCAGAACGGTGTGGGACCGGGTCTGGGGGTGTGAGCGCCGCATGTGGCCGTCTGGGGCTGTCGGGGTAGGGTTTTTTTCCTTGTTTACTGGGCTTTTGTTGAGTTGGGCCATAATATCGGTTCTCGGTTAACCGAACCGAAGAACCGGTGTATTTCGTATTTCGGTTCCAGAGAACCAGGAACCGAATAGGAACCGATTTTCTCGGTTTCGGTTCCCGGTTCTTTCGGTTCGGTTCCCGGTTCTCGGTTTTTGGTGCCCAGGGCTAGTATCACCACCCGGGACTAAAGGCCCCTTTCGCGCGGGAGGGCGGTAAGTGCAAAATTTCGGCCTTTTGTCCCGGGTGGTGTTACCACCCGAGACTAAAGGCCCCCCTTTAGTCTATGGTCGTAACACCACCCGGGACTAAAGTGTAATTTTCGGCGGGAACTGTTTTCCCCCCTCCTATTTCTTTTCTCATTTTCACATTCTATCTCTTTGAAATCAAAAAAAATATAGTAACTTTTACTATTTTTTCCATGCAAAATTATATTTAGTTAAAATATAATAAACTGCACTTTGCTATGCAAAATTATATTTTAGAGTTCTAAACATTCACTTCCAATTTTCATTTGCAATATTGATGTGCATTCCCAATAAAATTCAATTAAACCGAAAAAATAGTAAATTAATTCAGAAAAATCTCAAACTTGGTGACATATTCAAGCTTCATAAAAATTTTGAGACCGATACACAATTGATTTGATCAATAATCATTACATTACGACATTAATCTCAAGCACGTAAGTACGGTGTCTCTTCACGTTCAAGCAATATGCTTGGGTCAACTTCGACAGCGAACGGAGGCATGCCATCAAACTGATCATAATCATCGGATTGATCTGTTTTGTCCTCGACTCCCATGATTACTCTTTTACCTGGAAGAACTATGTGACGTTTTGCCTCTTGTGGTCCTGCTTCTTGGGGATTTTTATTCTTCGGTATGCTAGTCATATCCTTCACATAGAAAACCTGATGCACATCTTTGGCAGGCACGAATGGATCATCTTTGAACCCAATCTTGGTAAGGTCCACTATTGTCATTCCATATTCATCTTTCTTTACGCCATTCAGGTTTACCCATTGGCAAAAAAAAGAGGGACGTTCATCGCTCCGTACTCAAGCTCCCATATCTCTTCTATGATACCATAATAGCAGGTCTTGCCCCCATCTTTTCCGATGACGTCCATACGGACACCACTATTTTGGTTTGTGCTTTTGCGATCTTGAGCTCTCGTGTAAAAATTGTAACCATTCATATCGTAAGCTTGAAATCTTGTAATTGTGCTACAAGGTCCCCTAGCTAACAAAGCTAGTTGTGGATGAATCGTTGAGTTTCCGATTAGTTGTTCACTCAACCATGAGGGAAATGTTTTCAAGTGACGGCGTGCAATCCAGACTGGGGATTTGGTTGGATTTTGAGAAGCAATAATCTGCTCGTGTTCCATCCTATACGGAGTCACCAGTGATGATTGTTGCAGGACTGTTAGGTGTGCTTTATGGAACAAATCAGTATTATTGCTCAAACTTGATTTCCTTCCGATGGTACCCTTTCCCTGTAGCCTCCCCTCATGTCGTGATACTAGAAGCCCAATCGAGTCAATTGTGTCGACAAAATCAACACAAAACGCAATGACCTCCTCAGTTACATATCCCTTAGCAATACTTCCTTCCGGACGGGCACGGTTAAGAACATATTTCTTGAGGATCGACATGAACCTCTCAAAAGGCCACATGTTGTGAAGGTATACTGGACGGAGAATAGTAATTTCTTTCACAAGGTGTACCAGGAGGTGCGTCATAACATCGAGGAAGGAAGGTGGAAATGCCAACTCAAAGCCGACAAGACATTGAACCGCATCATTCTGTAGCTTTCCTAGCTTGGCTGGATCGATTGCCTTCTGTGAAATTGCATTGAGAAATGCACAAAGCTTTACGACCAGTAATCGTACATTCTCTGATAGAACACCCCTCAACGCAACTGGAAGCAACTGTGTCATCAACATGTGACAGTCGTGGGCCTTTAGATTTGTGAACTTCTTCTCTTTCATATTTATGATCCCCTTTAAATTCGACGAGTAGCCAGACGGAACCTTAATACTGTTCAGACAATCAAACACGCTTTCCTTCTCTTTCTTGGTGAGAGTGTAACTAGCAGGACCATAGTAATCAACATCATCATCATCCTCTTCCGGATCAGTTTCATCATCACGCTCCCGCGGAACTTTGGGAATCTTATGAAATTCTTTCAGGTCCTCTCGTGCTTCATTGGTATCCTTCGGGTTACCGTAACAACCCATGAAGCCTAGCACATTCACGCAAAGATTCTTCGTAAGGTGCATCACGTCAATTGCGTGTCGGACCTCAAGGCTACGCCAATAAAGTAGCTCCCAAAATATAGATTTCTTCTTCCACATTGGTGCACACCCGTTGGCGTCAGTTGGAACAGGTTCACTACCAGCACCCTTTCCAAAGACTACCCTTAGATCATTTACCATCTCAAATACGGCATCTCCATTAAAATGGGGTGGCTTCGTACGATGGTCAGCCTTCCCTTTCCAATGCATCACTTTCTTCCGTAAGGGGTGATTAGTTGGAAGGAAACAACGGTGACCATTATACACGACCTTCTTACAGTTTTTGAGATGAATACCTTGTGTTCTATGTAAACAGTGCGTGCATGCCCGATATCCCTTGTTTGTCTGCCTAGAAAGGTTACTTAGGGCAGGCCAATCGTTGATGGTTATGAACAACAATGCTCATAGATCGAAGTTCTCTTGCCTATCCTCATCCCACACACGTACGCCCTCTTCCCGCCATAGCAGTAATAGTTCATCGACCAACGGTCTTAGGTACACATCAATGTCGTTGCCGGGTTGTTTTGGACCTTGGATGAGCACCGGCATCATAATGAATTTTCGCTTCATGCACATCCAACCAGGAAGGTTGAACATGCATAGGGTCACAGGCCAAGTGCTATGACCACTGCTAAACTCCCCGAATGGATTGAAACCATCCGTACTTAAACCAAACCTTATGTTCCTTTCACCGTTCTCAGAAAAATGTCTTGAATTCTCTATCAATCTTTCTCCACTGAGACCCATCAGCCGGATGTCTCAGCAGGTTGTCTTGCTTACGTTCCTCGGCGTGCCATCTCATCAACTTAGCATGTGCTTTGTTCCGGAACAAACGCTTCAAACGTGGTATTATAGGAAAATACCACATAACCTTCGCCGGAACTTTCTTCGTCTTGTCACGGTGCCCCTGGAGATCACCAGCATCTTCATCTCGCCGAATCTTATAACGTAGTGCTTTGCACACAGGACAAGCATCCAAATTCTCGTAATCCTTACCCCGATATAGGATGCAATCATTAGGGCATGCATGGAACTTCTGTACCTCCAACCCAAGAGGGCACACAGTCTGTTTTGCTTCATATGTGGTGGACGGTAATTCATTGTTCTCTGGAAGCTTGTCCTTCACAATTTTTAGCATCCCTTCAAATGCCTTATCAGACACACCATGTTTTGCCTTCCATTGCAGCATTTCTAGTGTAGTACCAAGTTTTTTGTGACCTGGCTTGCAATCTGGGTATAACGGTTTTCTGTGATCTTCGATCATACGTTGGAACTTTGCCTTTTCTTTTTCGTTTTCACAGTCCCTTTGTGCATCCTGTAGAACCTGGCTAAGATCATCAGCAAGCCCGTCAGCATGTGCTGGTAACTCTTCTTCGTCAGCATCTTCCATTAAAGTATCTGCAAAAGCTTGACCTGCGGCCCAGTCCGGAATACCCTCCTCCTCTTCTTCGTCGTCTTCCATCACAACCCCTCTTTCACCGTGCTTGGTCCAAACCACATAGTTCGGCATGAATCCGTATTTCAACAAGTAGAGGTGAAGTGTGCCCGGGTCATGGTAGTCTCTTTCGTTTCTGCAATCGGAGCATGGACAACACATGAACCCACTCGCATCCTTGTTTTTTCGCCACTTCGAGAAAACCATGCATGCCGGTAATGTACTCCGCTGACCGTCTGTCGGTGTTGTACATCCATTGCCGGTTCATCTGCATCATATTAAGTGAAAAATATCCATGTTAATTCTAACAACACTAAAGTATAAAAAACAAAAAAAATCTTAGTACAAATGAATTTCTATGTTAGTACAAATGATAACTACTTATTACTCCCTCTGTTCTTAAATATATGACACCGTTGACTTTTTACTCCAACTTTGACCATCAATATATGTGGAACAAGTTAGTTAACTAAAGTAAAATATGTATCATTATGTCTATTGTCACATGTATTTTAGATTTAACTTGTAAGTTTATCGATTTGGAAAAATATTTGCAGAAAAGACGAATAGTCAAACCAATGAAAAAAGTCAATGGTATCATATATTTAAGAACGGAGGTAGTACTAAATCTAAAGTATACTAAAAACCTCATCTCTTAGCTCTTAAATCAAAATTTCTATTTTCTCCTTCTCTAAACCATAACACGAAATTTAAACACAACAAATGAATGAAGGATGAAGAATAATACCTTAGCAACACCTTGGAGGTGAGAAAACTCCACAAATTGATGACGAAAAATTTGGGCAGCACCTCCCTAGGTTTGAAGCGCCACGGAGCTTAGAGGAGCTTGCTTTTGAGCTGTCGGTGAAAAATGGTCGGACAGAGGAAGAAGAAGGGAGCGTGCTGTCGATTTTGTATAGGGGAGGCCTTTTGTCCCGGTTGGTAAAACCAACCGGGACCTTTACCAACCGGGACAAAAGGCGTCTGAAGGCCGGGCCCGCCAACCCTTTAGTGCCGGGTTGGTTTACTACCCGGGACTAAAGGCCGGCCCCAATTATTGCGGCCGTGGATGGCTGGCCTTTAGTCCCGGGTTGGATTACCAACCGGGACTAAAGGTCTCTAAAATTTGTGATAAAGACTAATATTAAGGCTTAATCAATACTTTGGAGGTGAGAACCCTAATATTAAGGTTTTCAATAAATTAGTCACTGGCCTAACATCAATACTTAAGGTCTTAACAAAAAATATAAAAAAGTTCGTACATCAATACTTCATTAAGGTCTTACAAACATAAAAAGTTCATACATGAATACTTAAGGTACGATCTTAACAAAGATAGAGGGTGCATCAATGCACGACACATATTTCACACTTCATTCTTCTTCCTTAGATAGTCCATATAGTTGAAGTCTCCGATCTTGAAGTCGAGAACTTCAGCGAAATATGCCAGAGAATAGATCAGTGCACTCTCTATCGCTTCACAATTACGATCACATGGACTTCCATAAATTTCAAACAGTGGCGGCGAGGCAAACTGATATGGCCTGTAAAATGAAAGATGAGCCTGATACTTCCAATTTCTTGTTTGTATAGCATTTGAATCTGTGTAAGAAAATCCCACAACATCCATCACTTACTCTAGAATTGCATGAAAGCTCATTGCCGCAAAAGTTTGACCAAACATATCCTACAATTAAGAATAATGTTATTACGACGCATTAAAAATGCTGAATAAGAGTAAATGGTGCTCCATACCATGTCATGTTCATTTAGCCGACAAAGTCTCTCTGCGGTCCTGGTGACACTTTGTCCTTCCTCAAGTGACTTTATTAGAAAATAAGAGTAATCTGGCACAAAATACCCATTAGCGTTTAGTTGTTGTAAGCATGCCTGCACGGCGGTCCTTTCATAAGTCCTCTTAACCAGTGCAGGGGCACCCCACCCAGCAATCGATACCATTTGGATGGGTTCTGAAGACAGCGAGGAGTGATTTTGTCCACGAACAGGTATGTCAAACGAGATTTTTAATTGTATGTAATTGTTTGGACCGACAATGGCGCATTGTGTAACAGGAGGGGTACCACCTAAATTTTCAACAACATGTGCGAGCCACTGCAAATGATTGAGAACCTGCGTTGTATGAAAATAATATTATTATCCGTGTGTAGTACGTAAACATGAAATTTATACAACGAAAGAATATTACTATGTTGGGATGAGGTCCCTGGCTTCAATCACCAGTAGGTAACTCAATCACACCATGGGTGAAGCGTATGCCTGGACGACGAGCCAAAAGTGGCCGGTCATCAAAACTGATTCCACGACCGCCGCCATGACTTGCTATAGTTATTCTGGACTACTCTGTAATATATATAAAATAATGCTTAAATAAGAGAATACTTAAATTTATTCTATATAAAAACAACATATATAAGACCTATTTTCTCATTTTCTAATAACTAAACAGATAAGTGCAAGAGCTCGTTCAGGTGCAGTATATGGAAAAAAGAAAATAAATAAGAGAATGCCTAAATGTATTCTAAATAAAAACAAGAAATACTTAACAAAAATGAATTAAATAGGTAGGTAGTATATTTTTGTTTGGTAATGACCATTTTTTTAATAAACTAACTTCTCATAAATTAAGCTAAATGTAAAATTAAATGCATCTCTCATCTAAAAGTTAAAATCAATTATCTCTATAGCAAAAACTATAAAATCAGAGGATAAATCCCTATGTGAAACTATGCTTAAAAAATATGTGAAACTAAATACAATGTTAGCTAAATCTAAAACATCTCTTAGCTCCTCCTACCACTAAAAATCTAAATCCATATTTTCACCATTTCTAAACATAAAAACGAAATTTAATCATAACAAATGAAGGAAGGATGAAGAATCAAACCTTTGCAACACTTTGGAGGAGAGAAATCTTCACAAATGGATGACGAAAAAATTAGCTAGGAGAAGAACTAGCTAGCTCCCTTCACAAACTATCTCTTAAGTCTCGGGTGAATGTGAGCTCGGGCAGAGGAAGAAGGGAGGCAGGGATTTATAGGCGCACCCTTTAGTCCCGGGTGGTATTACCACCCTGGACTAAAGATGAGACTTTAGTCTCGGGTGGTAATACCACCCGGGACAAAAACTTTAGTCCCGGGTGGTGTTACGACCCGGGACTAAAGGCTCACCCTTTAGTCCCGGGTCGTAATACCACCCGGGACTAAAGTCTGGCGCCAATAATTACGGCTCGGAGCCGTTGGACGCCAGGCCTTTAGTCCCGGGTGGTATTACCACCCGAGACTAAAGGAGGGCGTCGCAAACAGCCTTTCGAGGCCACGTCGCCCCAAAAGCATTTGTCCCGGTTCCAAAGTTGAACCGGGACAAATGCTTAGGAACAAAGGTCGTTTTTCCTCCAGTGTCTCCTTCATATAACTTTCTCCCGCACTCGTCATCCTTCATATCTCCTCCTCTATCCCAACTACCCGCATCGGGCCCCACATGTCAGCCTCTCAATCTCTTTTAACAACCCCCTCCCCCACCCGAACCCACCTCTCTCTAGTCTCTCTCCTTTGCTTCTCCTGCTCTGCTACTCCGCCGACCCGCCGCCCTCTCCCTGCTCCATCGTCAGCGCCGCCCCTCTCCTCCCCTTCTCTATCGCCGGCGCCGCCATCTCCCGCCGAGTCCGCGCCTCTGCTTCCCCACTGTCTCGGCGGGTGGAGGAGAAGCAGGTGGACCCGCCTCGGCACCTCCACCGCGGCCCCCTCCCTCAACGGCCAGAGCCTCGCGCGCTGCTGCTACCCCGGCGCGCAACCAGGAGCCCCCGCCGGATCCGCCCTCGCGCTCGCCGAGATCCGCGAGCGGGGCGTGGCGGCACGAGGGGAGGCCGCCCCTCTCCTCCTCTTCTCTATCGCCGGCGCCGCCATCTCCCGCCGAGCCCGCGCCTCTGCTTCCCCACTGTCTCGGCGGGTGGAGGAGAAGCAGGTGGACCCGCCTCGGCACCTCCACCGCGGCCCCCTCCCTCAATGGCCGGAGCCTCGCGCGCTGTTGCTGTTGCCCCGGCGCGCAACCAGGAGCCCCCACCGGATCCGCCCTCGCGCTCGCCGAGATCCGCGAGCGGGGCGTGGCGGCACGAGGGGAGGCCGCCCTCCTTCTACCGCCAGCGTGGGTGATGGCGGTGGAGCAGCACCTCCTGCGCACGTGGCCTCTGCTGCCGGCCGCGACGACACCCATCCGGAGCAGCAGCTCGTGCTCACCTCGGCGGATCTCGGCAGCACGCCTCCCCTGCGCACGGCCTCGAGCGGAGCTTCAGCGGCGTGTGGCACGGGAGGAGCTTCGGCGGCGGCGGCGGGCTTGAGGGCGCGGCCACGCGGGAGGAGCAGCGGGCGGCGCGGCGGGCCTCTCCATCGGCACATCCATTGGTGCTCGAGCAGGGGCGGCCGCCATGGCTTCATGCGAAGGTCGCGCGCGCGGTGCGCCCGCCCCTCCTCCTCTGCAAATGCGGCTCCTCCTCCGACCTCTCTTCTTCCCCGCGGCGGGCGGCTCCTCTGCGGCGGGAGCTCCTCCCCTGCTCGCCGGTTGACGCGGCGAGCCCCGCGCCCTCGAGCTCGCATCGGCCGCACCCACGGAGGCGCGGGACGGCGACCTCGGCCACCCCTCCTCTCTCTCTCTCCAGCTCCCTCCCCGGCAGCGGCGGGACGAGCGCGCGGATGCGGTGGGCGGGCGGCAGCGGCGGCGGGCGGATGCGGACGGTGTGCGCGAGCTCCTCCCCTTCTCGCCGGCGAGCAGAATCCAGAGGAGGGCGTGGCGCATCCATGGTGGTTGGTAGGGCGCGGGAGCCGACGACCAACGCGGGCCCCGCCTGGGATGAAGGAGTCCACCTCTCTCATAGATTTGGCGTCGTCGGGCGCTTACGGGAAAATAAAGAAGGTCCTAAAAGACGCCGCTGCAGGGGGAAACTTCATTCGTCTAGGCCCCGGTGCGGATGGTCCGAGCCAATGTAAACGAGAACCAGGTTGGTACTTTTGGTAGTCGCAGCCGAACTTGTGGCGGCGATGTGTGATACGTACGTCCCGTGAACAATAATACAATTATATATCTCTCTCTCCATACACAGTCTGCACACCTCAGGGCCCCCGTGACGAGGATGCATATGAGTTAATTACGAACAGCTAGTATCCCATGAAATGATTTTTTTCGAGGGGTGTGGTGACGTGAGGAAATGATATTTTTTGCTCTTGCATGAGTCTTTTAATTTACTGGCAAAAGTGACAATCTTTGTGGGCTATCTATATACGGGCCCTGCCTGATCCCTGCTGACAATCAACGTGAACGGTGTGATAGGATAGGATAGGATAGGATTAGATTTTACTGACAGCTGACAAACAGGATCTGCCAACCCTGTAACAACAAACAAAACTGCATCTGCGTCAATATCTATCTACATTATTTGGACTGCTGCTGCATCATTGTTGTGTTTGCTACTTCCCGTACACATTAGCCCCTAATCACGATCAACAAGTTATTGGCGGGAGCGGTCCAAATTATTTCTCAGTTTCAATTATTTTTCAATCTCACTCTGTTTAGTACTCCGGGCCCGTTTAGTTCGTGAGTTGAAACTTTTGGATCCTCTTTCACAGTCTATTAGGATTACTGAACATAGACTAATTACAAAACTAATTACACGAATAGACCGAAAATTGTGAAACGAATTCATTAAGTCTAATTAATCCGTCATTAGAGATTGGTTCCTGTAGCATGACGTTGTCTAATCATGACATATTTAGTCTTGTTAAGATTCGTCTCGAAAATTAAGGTAGGGGTTGTGGATTGGGTTTTGACATTAATCTACAATTAATACTCCTAATTAGTGTCCCGAAGATTGATGTGAGGGGTAGTTGGTGAAATTTGAGGAAATAATTCCTCTAGAAATCCATATTTGTCTCACAAATACACTTTCCGGACGACTGTTATTAAGAGACGGAGGGAGTATGTTCGATTTCAAGTTTATACTTATTTTCTCCATATTTATTTGTGTTTGATATGTCTATCTCTCCCTTTTATCTCTCTTTACAATGATCCACCAATACTCATGTAATATGTGTTGCTAATCACGTGCACTACACAATTAATCTCAACAAATATCCCAATACAATGCAAGTTAATCAAATTGCTAGGAGCGCAGTTGCGGAGCCAGCCTCATCCAGGTAGTCCTTCCATTGTAACTGAGTATTTTTAGCCCGGTCAGGCCCGCCCACGGACCTTAGTGGACGGGCCTAGACACAAATCTTGCAGTCGGAGAAAAAAATCTTGGTCCGAGCCCGCCCCGAAATGCTATTTTTAGCTATGTTACATTACAAAACGCATGGGCGGCCCGCCCCGAGCCCGTCCCGAAAATTGAGGCCCGGCGTGTCCGGTGGGACGGTCGTGAGCAGGATTTTCTCGACCCGAAATAACTGAGTTTTTTCGGCCCGACCCGAAAATGCTCAGATATACCTTCCATGTATGAACTCAATTGATAAATACTACTCTCTCCGTTCCATTACAGCATGCTTTACATTTTCTAGATACATAGATATTATTATGCATCTAAATATAAGGTATATATATCAAATGTTTATAAGTAAAAAACAATGCTAGTGTATGTAAATAAACAAAGGTCCCCTCTTTTGGCCCGCCCACCCAGCCCATCAAAGGAGTAGGCTCCTTGTAAATTCCCGGTCCGTGCTTTCTCAAGATTGCAGCAGCGCAGCCCGCAAAGTGAAAATTGCCGAGGAATTTTTTTATATTTATTTTTTCACAATTTTTCAAAAATATATAGCGGATTAAAAAATTTGCAAAAGTAGCCTCCAACCGCCATGGTAAATGGGGGTAGGGACCTACCGCCACTAGAAACGGCGGTAGGGGTGCTACAGTGCTCCTACCGCCGATTCAACCGGCGGCTGCTACTAGGGCTGAAAACAGTTACGGAAATTCCCGATCGACCGAGCTTCGTTTCCGAAAAATATGAGAAACAATGAAATGGAAATGGTAGGAGCCGGAAATGGTATGGAAATAGGAAAACGTTGGTGGAAATGGAAATGGAAATGATAGTGGTTTTGTTCCGCCGAATACATGTATCGACCGTTTTTGCTTGGAAAATTCCGTCGGAATTCCGAATTGTCATCGGATGGCCCATAAGCCTAGGTAACACCGAGGCCCAACATGGCCCAATAACACAACCCTACGTATATAACTTCAGTCTCCACTCGCAGTCCCCAACTCGCGGACACGACCATCGCCAGCAGCCTAGCCGGTAGGTTGGCTGCTGTGACAGAAACTTGTTGGCTGCAAAATTTAGTAGTTGTGAGTCATAGGTGGTTATAGTATGGGCATATGGTGCAGTAATATTCATGTTGGACTGTTGGTCACTCATTTGGTTGTGAACATGTTGCATATATGTCCATTCATGGTTTCGGTGTTTTCGATTTGAGGTACCGTTATCGATCGATATCGACATATTTTCGATCTGATGGTTTCGTTTCTGATGTATCGATTTTTCGTTATCGGTATCGTTTTCGAGCGTATCGTTTCCGTATCGATTCCGAGTAAAAAAATATGATAGAAAATGATAATGCATATTTTCGATCGTTTCCGGCCGATTTCATCCCTCACTGCTACAGTACCCCCGCGCGTGGGTACTGTAGCGGGTTCCTGCCGCCATTTCCCGTGGCGGCAGGGACAACTTCTCTTAAAAAATCATAACTTTTTGGTATGAACTCGGATGAGGATAAAATTTATACTAAAATTGTAGCTTTCGACGAGATCTACAACTTTGTAGTTCAAACTTTTTTCATTTGAAGTCATCTTTGGACTTAAAAAATTGATATACTATCCAGATCTGGGTCCGTAAACTGAGATTTTAAAAGAAGGTCCAACCGCCTTGCCCATGGCGGTTTGACCAAGGGCCGCAGGCCCAACGGGCGGGAAGGCCAGCCGCCGTGGCCCACGGCGGTTGAGACCTAGCCGCCGTGGGCTACGGCGGCAGGCCCAGCCGCTGTGGGCCATGGCGGTAGGGTTGTGCGCCCGCCGTGGGCCACGGCGGCAGGTCGCCTGCCCACTATAAGAGCCAAAAATTAGCCCGAAAATGTCATATTAATTCGGAAAAAAAGAAATAGAGGGTTGGGGAGAAGAGAGTGAGGGGGCGGAGCAGCGAAGCTCTGTCGGTTCTTCGCTTCATTGTAAGTATTTCGTTGATTTCAACCTTTTTAGCACCTATACTTAGATGTAATGAAAGCGTAATTAGTGATTCACTGCGTTCTTTAGATCTGTAGTATGAAATAGTTCTTGTTTCTAGGGTTTAGGGTTGAGAAGGAGAAGAGAGGGAGGTGGAGGGTGCGGAGCAGTGAAGCTCTGCTGCTTCTTCGCTTCATTGCAGGAGCCAACCGCCGTGGCCCACTGCGGTTGGCCTCATGCAACCGCCGTGGCCCACAGCGGCTGCATGGCCGCTGCCTGCCGCCTTCCGGATCTTGCAACCGCCGTCTCCAACCGCCGTGGGCCACGGCGGTAAGGCCAACCGCCATGGGCTACGGCGGTTGGACCTTCAACCACCGTGGCCCACGGCGGCTGCCGTGCGCACGGCGTTTGGTGGTTAAATCTGATAAATTTTGAAACGGTCGTATAATTTTGCAAAATGATTATATATATATATATATATATTCTCAAAGAAACTGCAAGCAAAAGGTTGGCCAGCAAACGAGCAGGCTTCTTGAAAATTCCCCGGTCCTTGCTTTTCACAAAAGTGCAGCAGTGCGGCCCGCAAAGAGAAAACAAGCCGACCGAGCCGATTATCTCGTTCGTTCTCTCTCTTTTAAGGTGCGCTACAATACGCAATTTCTAGCCCAACTTCAAACAAGGCCACTAAACCTAGCCCGCGGAGGCTCAGCCCACCAATCACAAAATGCAGAAGTGCAGTCCGCCGCCGGACCAACAGCTCCTTCGCAGCCCACAAATATCGTCGCCTGTTGTGCAACAGTGGGCCAACTATATACCTTCGGGTGATTTTTTTAATCTTTTCTTTTTATATATTTTTTCAGTGATTTTTCAAAAATATATGGTCGATCTCAAGATTGTCAAAAATAGCCTCCAACCGCCGTTGTAAATGGCGGTAGGGACCTACCGCCACCTGAAACGGCAGTTGGGAGCCCTAGCGCCGTTTACCACGGCGATTGCCACGGTTCGCCCTACCAATGCAAACCGGTCAGCATACCGCGAATACCGGTGCTACCGGTGGGCGCCGGTACCGGTTTGCACCGGTGCGTACCGGCCGGCGTTTGAATATTTTGAATTTGAATTCGAAAAATTGAAAAATGAAATAAAAATACTTCAATATTTATAGAATCTAATAGCGTTTTCATTTAATATTTTTTCGATCATTACAACATCAGCCAAAATAGAAAAAGAAAAAAAATCCGGCCGGCCCATTAAGGCCCACTCGGCACAAGGGTGAAAAATTCAACTTCTTACCTCTCTCTCCCCTCCTCTGCCTGCAAACTGTCGCCTCCCTCCCCCCTCGAGTCAAACCCGCGCCGCCCCCCCACCCCCCCTCGAACCGCCCCCCAGCTGCTCGAACCGGCCGCTGGCGCCGGCTAGCCGCTCCACGGCCATCCCGAGCCGCGCGGTATCCGCGGTTAGTCGCATCGGCGGCGGATCTGCCGCCTGGGCCGCTCCGCGCGGCGGCTAGCCGGCCGGCCAGGGCGGTAAGCCGCGGCTGGCAGGCGATGTACTGGCCGACGTCTGGGAGTACGGTCCCCCCCCTCCGCAGTCCGCACTCCTGTACCGCGGTTTGCCGCGCTAAACCTGCGGGTAGCCCCGGATTCCTGTTGGTAAGCCACTCCCTCCCCTTTTTGACTTAGGTATATAAGTGATTTAGGAATACTGAAATGTGTGAGCCACTTGCATATGTGATATAGGTATATTGTGATTTAGGTGTATTGTGTTAGGAAATTGTGATGTAGTTATATTTGTGTTTTAGGTATATTTATGAATTAGGTATATTTGTGATTTAGGTATATATATATATATATGAGTTATGTGTTTGAAATGTCAATGTTGTCTATTTATGCAGGTACATAATGTCGGCAAATGATGTTGTATGGGAACATGGTGAAAAGCGTGGCCTCGCCGGATGGAAATGCAAGTATTGTCTTAAGGAAAAAGGAGGAGGTGGTGCGACGAGATTGAAACAACATTTGGCTGCGCGAGGGTCGCAGGTGGTCCATTGCACCCATGTGCCACCAGAAGTGCGGCGGTACTTTCAGCGGGAACTTGAGAAAACTAAGAAGGTAACGGCTGACCGGGCTCGAGAGAAGTTAAGACGGGAGAATGTTGCAGCGGAGGGAAACCATCCAATTGATCTTGAAAGTGAGGAGGCTCTATTGCAGCATGCCACAAACCTATCGAGAGCGGAACAAGAGTACCGCCAGGGGATGGAACAGAGAGGCGGTGCATATGAGCATGGAGGGGGTAGCGGTTCCGCGGGGGGAATCCTTTGCAGAGGTTGTTGCAAAGAGCAACTTCGAATAGGGAGAGTCCTGCGGTGAGGGACTATAACTTGGCCGCCGGTGGGAGTAGAGGAATGACACAGCCAAGGATTGATACAGGTAAATGGACGCAGAAGGGTAAGAACGCAAAGGAAGCTATTGGTAAAGCTTGGGGAAAGTTCTTCCATATTGCGGGAATTCCAGGAAGACAGGCCGACAATCCTTACTTCGTCAGAGCATGACAGATCTGCAGACCGCCGTGCAGGCATTGCAGGAGGCTGAGGTGTTTCTCCGGAAGCATGGCGACTTTGCCCAAGAAATAGCAATGAGGGCGGCGATTGACCCAAAGACAAGCCCATGTAAGATTAACTCCGTACGCCACTGTTGTTTTCTCTTTTGCAAATTTCGAATAGCCTGGTCACTAACTCGGTTCCACTTGCACATGCACATGCAGCGTCGTGGTGGATGATGTTCGGATCTAGCACTCCAGTGTTGCAGAAGCTTGCTTTGCGGCTTGTTTCACAATGTGTTTCCTCAAGTGGATGCGAGTGGAACTGGAGTACATTTGCCTTGTTGCATACAAAGGTTCGCAACCAATTGACGCACAAGAAACTTAACAAGTTTGTCTATGTCAACTACAACCTTCGCCTGTGACTTAAGGAGCTGAATAACCCGCCTCGTGATGAAGGTGATTTCATTGACCATCTGGCCCATCTGACATTCTATGATGAGCATAATCAAGTTCGGGAATGGATGGAATATGGTAGATCTAATGAAGCTCCAGTTCTGGACGAGGATGATGATGACGGAGACGTCCCTATCCCGTCCCATATTGTCAGGGATCACATAGACCCATCTGCTCTACGTGACGCTACGGGGGATGAATGCATAAGTGATTGGGCACGTAGAACTGTGGGTAACACTCACCTTGGGAAGAGGAAGTTCCAGAAGGGGCCTAAGAAGGTTGACTCCAAGCGTCAACGAAAAGCAATACAGTGAGCAGCGACACCTCCACTGATGATGGTGATGGTCAGCGTAGTCCACCGTATCAGGAGAGTCAGGATAGCAGCTCGGCTGCAGATGGTGATGATAGTGACGGTGACGGTGGTGGTGGTGGTGGTGACGGTCCTGGTGGTAGTGATGGTGGTGGTGGTGACGGTGCTGGTGGTAGTGGTGGTGGTGGCGGTCTTCGTTTCATAGGTACCAATTGCACCTACATATGCACATATGTTTCAAACTATTGAGTACTAATTATGGTTCATTGCAGGGGAGACTGAGTTCACACATACTACTCAGGACCGCGACCATGGACAACCGGAATCGCAGAGGAGAACGGTTGGACCCACTGACTACGACACTCCTCAGTACTCTTCTTCCTCGTACAGTGTCAGTGATACCTCGCAGTCTTCTCTGTATCCCATGCCTGACATTAGCATGCAGCCACCGACAAGATGGGTGTACGAATGGGAAGATCCCCATTTCTACACTATGTTATTTCAGCAATGGCAGACAACAGCGACGTGGACGGGCTAAACTTGGCAAGACTACAAGGCTGAGCTGCTTCGAGTGCAAGGTTTGAATGTGATGTCCACCGCAGAATACCACATGGCGACCCAAATGGGGGTCTTCCCATTCCAACACCACCGTTGAGCTTTTATTGATGTACGATTATTGCTATGGGATTGTATGCACGATTATCACTATCACTATGGTATTGTATGCACGATTATGTGTATGAGGGTTGTATGCACTATTATGAGTTTATGACTATGGTATTTGTATGCACTATTATTCCTATGCTTTGGTGTGGTCTTTTTATATTAAAATGTGAATAGCTCATGCCAAAATTTTCATTTTTTTCAACACCGGTGAGCTACGAAAAAACAGCGGTAACAGAGGCAAATTCACCGGTACGCCACGCTTACCGACCGGTATACCACTCGTACCGACCGGTATACCACTCCGAACCGATTATATAGGCGTTTTGTTTTGGGTTTTTGAATTTGTGCGGTATTTAGCGGTATACCGACCATACCGCTCGGTATACCGGTACCGAGGGCCGGCGGTACGGCCCTCCGGTTCGGTAGGGTAAACCCTGGCGGTTGCTACAGTAACCCCGCGCGGGACTATAACTTGATGAATGTTGTTTTTCACTAGTGCTCAAAAGGCTCGGAGAATCTGGACTTTTCCCCAGAGTTTCTGGGATTCCCGGAGATTCCGGGACTGGCCTGGACATTCCGGACTTTTGAGCATCAGATGTCTTTTGCTTCCTTTCAGTGCATGAACTGTCATATGCATTTCACAAATGACTTGTTGCACATCACAAGCACCCCACCATTGTAATACTCTCATGTCTTCTTTCCTTGTGCAAAGTTTGGTCCTAAAACGACCATTGATATTCAAAATCAATATGCACATATTAAGGGGGAGTATTACAAATTGTATTTTAATATTCATTGATTATCTCTAGTAAGACTTAAATGTGTTGTCATCAATCACCAAAAAGGGGGAGATTGAAGAGTATCTTGGCCCCCTAAGTGGGTTTTGGTGATTTAATGACACACGCTTAAGTGGCTAATGATTTATCTAGTGTATGAGCAGGAATTAAAATTGTATGTGGCATCAAGTGTTGTTCATTGAGTAAGCAAAAAGGAAGTGATGCTACAAAGGGGTTCCTATGAAGGCTTATTTATTTTATATTTTGAATTTGAGTCCTAGGAACGCCGTACTATAAAGAGGGACAGGAAATGTATCTTCCAAGAGTCGAACAGGTGCTCTAGTTGTCAAAACAAAACCTATGAGAGACACCTTTGCACCAACACGTTCACGGGGTTAACTTTTTGGGTGCTGACGGAGTTTTCGGGTTTTTCCCGGAGTCTCCGGACTTCCCGGAGTTTCCGGGGTTTTCCCGAATATTCCGGGTCTTAGAGCTGTAACGGCTCTTTTCTGTGTGAGGGGGTATAAAAGTCTCCTCCACCCTTTCCCTTCTCTCTCTCTTGCCCATTTCGACCTGCAACACTCAGAACTCATTCACTCCCCCTCTTTACTCCCCTTGGCCTTGGTTTGGTGAGATTTGTTGGGGATTTAAGGAGGGATTGAGAGAAAGAGCTTGGAGAGTGCTAGTGAGCTGATTTCCCATCTCTAGAGCACCTCGTTCTTCGCTTGGTTGGCACATTTCGTGTTTGTTACTCTTGGAGCCTTGAGCTCCTAGCCGGCTAGGCGTTGCCTTGGAGCATCCAAAGGATTGTGGCTGCCCAAGGAGGTTTGTATCACCCCGAAATTGAGTAAGTAACTCTAGCTTGATCTTTGTGGTCGCTAGAGGGAGGAAAGTGACCTAGGTGTAAAGGTCCACCCTTTGTGGGTTCCTCAACGGAGACGTAGACCTCAAGGTGTGAGGTTGAACTCCGGTAACAAATCCTTGTGTCTCTTGTGTTCGTTGCTCTTGTTGTATGCTTGTATACCTCTTGAGCTCTATTCTAGGGTTTGGTGCCGATCTACTCCGTGTTGAGGTTCCTACAGGTTCTAGGTGGATAAACAGGCTTGTCTCATCTCATTGCATAACCTATTTTCACAGATCTATGTTTGAGCAAGTTTAATTTCTGTCGATTTGAATTCCCCCTCGTAGGCCTGGACAATCCGGACATTTTCCTGGATTCTCCGGATTTCCCGGAGTATCCGGAAACTCCGAACCTGGACTAACAGCTTGTTGAAAAGTGTGTAAATTTCAGGTTCGACTATTCACCCCCCT
The DNA here is from genome assembly GCA_036936925.1 of Cenchrus fungigraminus. Classification (NCBI taxonomy): domain Eukaryota; kingdom Viridiplantae; phylum Streptophyta; class Magnoliopsida; order Poales; family Poaceae; genus Cenchrus; species Cenchrus fungigraminus. The sequence goes on along the minus strand of CM072780.1, from coordinate 35,938,700 downwards.
CTAGTCGACATCTTGATCCTTTCAATTGGTATCAGAGCCAAGTGCTCCGTATTTGAAGCTTAACCGCTTGGAGTCAAGAAGATGTCGGACCCAAATGCTCAACAAACACCTCCTCCCAATGGTGGAGACAACACCATCAATGTTGGTGGTCCTCCTCCCGTTCTACCTCAAGGAGGTGGTGCCATTGGAGCAAGCACAAGTCATCAAGCACATGGTAATGGTATGGAGACCTCCGATAGTGAGGATGAAGAGTTTGATGATGCAAGGTCAAACCGCTCCGCTCGACGCCCGTCATCGTCAAGGGATTATACTCGAACCTCTTTCGATTACTCTCGCTTATCTTTTAACCATCCATCGGGTTCTAGCCACATTGGGAAGATACCCCAATTTGATGGAACCGGCTATTCCAAGTGGAAGAACTCGATGGAGGAGTATTTGATGGCGGTAAATCCTGCACTTTGGACTATTGTGAACAGGGGTATTACATTTCCTAGTGGTGATGCAACGCTAACTCAAGATCAAGCCAATGAGATACAAAGAAACTATCAAGCCATACGCATCATCAAGAGTTCACTCACGTCCGAAGAGTATGACAAAGTGGATGGGTTGAAGTCCGCCAAGGAAGTGTGGGACACATTGTTCATCAACCATGAAGGAACAAAGCAAGTGAGAGAAGGAAGAATCCGTGCCTTAGAAAGTGAGCTCAACCGCTTTGTCATCAAGGAAGATGAAACTCCACAAGACATGTACAACCGCTTGAACAAGATCATCAACAAGATCAAGTCCCTTGGAAGCACAAGATGGGGAAGAAGAGAAGTGGTTGATAAGATCCTCTCCGCATACATGGCTAGGGATGTGCAACTCCCGACACTCATAAGAGAGAAGAGAGGCTTCAACAAGTTCACTCCGACGGATGTGATTGGAAGAATTGAAGAACATCTTATCACCGTCAAGGAGTCAAAGCTTTCACAAGAAATGTCCAAGATGCATGAGCAACTTGAGAAGAACAAGGGAGTGGCCCTCAAGGCATCTAGCAAAGAGAAGAAATCAAGCTCATCAACCTCCAAGACCGTGGTCAAGGAAGATAGTGATGAAGATAGTGATGAGAACATGACTCCCGAACAAATGGCACTCTTCATTAGAAAGTTCAACAAAGTAATCAAGAAGAGTGGCTTCTTCAACAAGAACAAAGACAAAGACAAGATCAAGACCAAGAGGACTTCCAAGAGGCCATGCTTTGGGTGTGGCAAGGAGGGTCACTTCATTGCGGAGTGCCCCAACATCAAAGTGAGAAGAAGGGACACCAACAAGAATGACAAGAACAAGAAGAAGGAAGTTGGTGAAGCACACTTGGGTGAAGAGTGGGACTCAAATGATGATAGCTCCGACTCCGATGATGAAGTGGGTCTTGCCACTATATCTATTGGGGAACCAATCAACAAGTCACCACTCTTTGGGGACCTCACCGATGATGAAGATGACTTCACACACACATGCCTCATGGCAAGGGGCTCTAAGGTAGACACTCCCACCCCGCCCCTAGATGATGATAGCGAAAGTGATCTTGAATTTGAAAAAATGATAAATGACTTTGGTAAAAAGGCAACTAAGAAAATCATGTTTGTAATGAAAGAAATAGAGAATAGAGATGGGACTCTAGAGGTGCAAGAAGAACTCTTTAGACTTGAGCGAGAGAAAACCATTTCCCTTGAGAATGCCCTTGTAATTGAAAAGAAGGGTTTCAAGGTGCAAGAGGACTTGCTTAAGGAAAAGGAGCTTGCAATTCTTAGCCTCAAGAAATCCCAAGCTAAAGAGGAGTTGATAGTAGATGAATTAACTAGGGAATCTTTCCTAGCTAAGGATGCTTGCAATAGACTTGAGGGTGAAAAGCTTGAACTTCAAAAGAGCTTTGAAAGCTTAAGGACTAGTCACATAGCACTAGAAGTTCAACTTGACAATCTCAAGAATAATGCTATAACAACCTCTAATGATGCTAACTCTAAATCTAAAGCCTCAACAAGCAATGGTTGTTCTTAGTGCTATAAAATTGATATAAATACTTGTGCTACTAACATTGCCGAAATGAATGCTATGAAGAAAGAAATTGCTAGGTTGTCAAACTCCCTCATTGATGAGAAAAAGAAAGAACCCAAGAGAGGTGAGTTTGAGAGCCACACCAAAGGCTTTGGGTCAAGCTATATGAAGAAGTTTGGCTTTGCGGATGGGAAGGGTCTAGGTAAGCAAGAACAAGGTCCAAAGGACCCCATCCCATTCATCAAGAACTACCACACTAGAGGTGTGGGAACAAGGAATGTGGTGCACGGCATGAAGCAATTAGGTGCCAAGAACTATGACAATCAAGTCAAGTACAACACTCCTATCAAGTTCAAGGGCACTCAAGACACAACACATGCACCACAAGCAAAGACAAGGACCATTCCAATCAAGTCAAGCAAGAAGCCCAAGCCACATGCTTCACAAGATAGCTTCTATGCCGACTATGTGTTGACTTGGGACCACAAGTGTAAGGTGGTTGCCAAGTATGTGGGACCCCGCACAAAAGGAACACTTGTCAAAAGGAATGTGTGGGTGCCCAAGGTTCTTGTGACTAACGCTCTAGGACCCAAACCTACTTGGGTACCTAAAACAAAAGCATAATTTGTTTTGTAGGCATATTCCTCCGGTGGAACCAAATGGGTGATTGATAGTGGATGCACAAATCATATGACCGGAGAGAAGAAGATGTTTACCTCTTGTGACATGATTGAAAATCCTACGGAAAGAATTGCCTTTGGAGGCAATGGTGGAGGAACGGTTGTTGGTCTTGGTAAAATTGCTATCTCAATCAATCATTCAATTTCCGATGTTTATTTGGTTGAATCCTTAGACTACAATTTGTTGTCCGTTTCACAACTTTGTGAGATGGGCTACAATTGTTTGTTCACCAATGAGGGTGTGACCGTCTTTAGAAGGGGCGACGACTCCGTTGCCTTTAAGGGTGAACTCAAGGGAAGGCTTTACTTGGTGGATTTCACATCGGATAAAGCCCAACTTGATACATGCTTATTGGCAAAGTCTAGCTTGAGTTGGCTTTGGCATCGCCGGCTAGCTCACGTTGGGATGAATAATCTCAATAAGCTTCTAAAGGGGGAACACATCCTAGGACTAACAAACGTTCATTTTGAGAAAAATAGAATTTGTAGTGCTTGTCAAGCCGGAAAACAAGTTGGTGCTCCTCACCCCGCCAAGAATGTACTCACCACTACAAGGCCATTGGAACTACTTCACATGGATATCTTTGGTCCCGTGGCTTATGTTAGCATTGGGGGGAACAAGTATGGCTTTGTCATTGTTGATGACTACTCTCGGTACACTTGGGTATTCTTTATGAAGGACAAGAGCAAGGTTCATGAAATATTCAAGAAGTTTGCCACAAGAGCCCAAAATGAGTTTGAAGTGAAGATCAAGAGAGTAAGAAGTGACAATGGCACCGAGTTCAAGAACACCAACATTGAAGAGTATCTTGATGAAGAAGGCATTGGTCATGAGCTCTCCGTCCCATACACTCCACAACAAAATGGGATAGTGGAGAGGAAGAATAGAACTCTCATTGAAGCCGCAAGAACTATGCTTGATGAGTATAAGACTTCAGATAGTTTTTGGGCGGAAGCAATCAACACGGCTTGTCATGCTATCAACCGTTTGTATCTTCACAAGCTTCGACACAAGACCGCCTATGAACTTCTAACCGGTAAAAAGCCAAACGTGTCTTACTTTAGAGTTTTTGGTTGTAAGTGCTTCATTCTTAACAAGAAGCCCAAAAGCTCTAAGTTTGCACCTAAAGTTGATGAAGGTATATTTTTTGGTTACGCCTCAAACGCTCATGGCTATCGTGTCCTCAACAAAACCACCGGTTGTGTTGATGTCACGTGTGACGTGACGTTTGATGAATCTAATGGCTCTCAAGTGGAGCAAGTTGATGAATTGTGTGTAGGCAAGGAAGTACCTGCTGAAAAGGCTATAAAGAAGATGGCCATTGGAGAAGTCAAGCCTCAAGAAGAAGATGATGAGGACTGCGAGATCCTAGAAGAATCACCAAGTACACCTCCCGCTGCGAACCCCGGAGAGTCCGGAGAAAAACCCGGAGATTTCGGGATTCCCGGAAACTCCGGAGAAAACTCTGGAAACTCCGGACCTCCTGCTGGTGATTCTCAAGGCAGTCAAGAAAATGAGGATTTGATTCAACAAGAAGCCTCTGACCCACATCCAAGAGTTCGTCAAAGTGTTCAAAGAGATCATCCCGTCGACAACATTCTTCGAAGCATCCGTAGAGGGGTAACAACTCATTCAAGATTAGCAAATTTTTGTGAACATTACTCGTTTGTTTCCATGTTGGAGCCTCTCAGGGTTGACGAAGCACTTGAGGATGCTGATTGGATGATGGCCATGCAAGAAGAGCTCAACAACTTCACGCGGAATGAAGTCTGGTCCTTGGTAGAACGCCCCAAGCAAAATGTGATAGGTACTAAATGGGTCTTCCGCAACAAACAAGATGAGAATGGCGTGGTGACTAAGAACAAAGCAAGATTGGTGGCAAAGGGGTACACTCAAGTAGAAGGCTTGGACTTCGGAGAGACCTATGCACCGGTGGCAAGGCTTGAAGCAATCCGCATACTCTTAGCCTTTGCCACACATCACAACTTCAAGCTACATCAAATGGATGTCAAGAGTGCTTTCTTGAATGGCCCAATCTCCGAAGAAGTCTATGTTGAACAACCATCGGGCTTTGAAGACCCACATTTTCCCAACCACGTCTACAAGCTCCATAAGGCGCTCTATGGGCTCAAGCAAGCCCCACGAGCATGGTATGAATGCCTTAAGGAATTTCTCTTAAAGAAAGGCTTTGAGATAGGCAAAGCCGATCCTACTCTCTTCACTCGTAAACAAGGAAATGATTTATTTGTATGCCAAATATATGTTGATGACATTATATTTGGTTCTACTAACCAAGTTTGGGTGGATGAGTTTAGTAGGATTATGACCAAAAGATTTGAGATATCTATGATGGGCGAGTTGAAGTTCTTTCTCGGATTTCAAATCAAGCAACTCAAAGAAGGGACCTTCATAAGTCAAACCAAGTACACTAATGACATGCTCAAGAAGTTTGATATGAACAATGCCAAGCCCATCAAAACACCTATGCCATCAAATGGACATCTTGATCTAAATGAAGAAGGTAAAAGCGTCGATCAAAAGGTATATCACTCCATGATTGGATCTTTGCTTTACCTTTGTGCATCTAGGCCCGATATCATGCTTAGTGTGTGCATGTGTGCAAGGTTTCAAGCTAATCCTAAGGAGTGTCATCTAATGGTCGTTAAGAGAATCTTTAGATACTTGGTTCATACTCCTAACCTTGGTTTGTGGTATCCTAAGGGCTCCACTTTCGATCTACTTGGCTACTCCGATTCGGACTATGCCGGTTGCAAAGTAGATAGGAAGAGTACATCCGGGACTTGCCAATTCCTTGGAAGGTCCTTGGTGTCTTGGAGTTCCAAGAAATAAAATTCCGTTGCCCTTTCCACCGCCGAGGCCGAGTATGTTGCAGCCGGCACTTGTTGTGCTCAACTACTTTGGATGAGGCTCACTTTGAGAGACTTTGGTTGTAAGTTTAGCAAGGTGCCACTCTTGTGTGACAATGAGAGTGCCATCAAGCTAGCTAACAACCCCGTAAACCACTCAAGAACAAAGCACATAGACATAAGACACCATTTCTTGAGAGACCACGAAGCCAAAGGAGATATCGCTTTAAGTCATGTGAGCACCGATAAGCAACTAGCCGGTATCTTCACAAAGCCTCTTGATGAACTAAGGTTTTGTGCTTTGAGGAGTGAGCTAAATATCTTGGATTCTCGTAACTTGGCTTGAGATCATGCACATGTTTGAGTGACCTAGAATAGGTCTTTTGAAAAGAAAATGATTTGCAAAAACTTGTGTTCATTTGATTGTGAAATATTTGGATCTTATTTTGGTACAACACTTGGACTATTATTCTCATTGCTTGATTGTGGCTAGTCTCAAGTGTTGATACTACTCAGGCTCACATATATTACTTGTATAGCCATCCAAATCTATCCCGAATCAAATTCCTTGCAAATCTGCTCGCTGGTCTCAGGGGGAGCGGAAACTCCGGACAATTTCCGAAAACTCCGGGTTTCCCGAAGATTCCGGGTCTGGTCCGGACATTCCGGGTCTTTAAGGGTATATATACCCTTTTCACCGCGGTTATTTTCCTTTCACCCTTTTACTGCGTTGACCGGCCGCCCTCTCACTCCCGTCGCCATCCCCTTCTCCCCCCAGTCGCCCCCTAGGCGATTTTCATATCCAACCGACCAAATCAAGTGAGAGTGAGGTATTGAAGGCTCCAAGGGGTGGAGAACAAGGATCTACGCTGCATTTGAAGATTTGAAGCTTCTCCCCTCTCTCCCCTAAGATCATGAGGGTGAAGATCAGGCGCGACACGGATGAGCCCTCCACTCAAAGGAGGACCAAGGCAAGGCATGACCCCGCCACTTTGAGGGTCGTGCAAGAGACTTTGGGCCAAGAGTTCTCTCAGCGCAGTGCAAGGCCAATAAGGGACGATCCCCCTCCATCTTATGCTGAGGGAAGTGAAGAAGAGGAAGAGATTGAGGAGGAAGAGGGGACCGAGAGTGATGATGATGAGGTCGAGGATGATACCTATGAGCAGCCCCCTGAGCCTCCTCGCCGCCATGGAAAGGGGCCGGCTAAGGAGAAACCCCGCTACAAACCTCACCCCAAAAAGAGCCACAAAGCCTCCTATATCAATCAAAGCCGACCAGTTGAGCGTCAACCTCCCAAAACCAAGCAAGGAGTAGCAGCCCACATCTACCCCAAAACACCCCCTAGACTCATTCCTACTCTCCCACCAAATGTCCGGGTGGTGTCCACTCCCATCAATCTTAGAGAACCCGGATCGGTTCTTGGATTTGCTGAGCACATGTTTCGGGACTACTCCAAAAATGCTCTAGCTATGAGGGAACAAAGGGAAGACAATGTCTATCGCTATATCAAGGAAGAAGGGCTAGAGGCAAGGTTTTGGTGTGACTTCCATAGGGATTTCTACCAAACCGTCATAAGGAACCCCAAGTTGGTTGCTAAGAACATGGTGCTCATTGTGAAGATGAGGTACATTGATTGGAAGTACTATGAGGACCTCAACAACATCGTGTTCAACTCCGTGATTGAGAAGTGCAAAGAGGTGGGCTTGTATGACATCATGGGCTTTCGCTATAATTGGAACAAGGAGATCCTCGCCCAATTCCATTGCTCTTACTACTACAATCCATATGACAACACCATCACTTGGACTACTCAAGGCAACAAGTGCACGATCGACTACATGACCTTCTCTAGGTTGTTGGGACTTTGTTCAAAGGATGAAGATCGCACTCCCATTCATAATGAGAACAAGTACAAGCCTAGGGACCTCCCCTACATGTTCCCTAGTCGTGCCTTGGCCATTGAAGGAAAAGCGGATCAACTCAACCCCTACTACTACTATCTCAATCAATTCTTCCGATCCACCATTGACCCTAAGCAAGGAGACGCTACAGCTCTAAGGTGCTATGCTCCAAATCTCCTCAATAGGATGGCACCGGACGAGGAAAGGTTTTACATATTTGACTTCATTTGGAATGAGTTGAGGAGGGCCATGAATGACCCTATGAAGTACCTCCCCTATGCTCCCTATCTCTTGTACATGATTGACAGAGTCACAAATGTCCGCTATCCCAAGGATGTTGTCCATGAGCCCTTTCGCCACCTCCGTGATCGAGCCAAGAAAGCTCCCAAAGCTCCTAAGTATGTTGGCTCCTCTAGTGCAGCTCCTCGCCATGATGACATGCCCGCTGCACCTTCTCCACCTAGGCCTCCCCATCGGCACCGTGGGTCCATGATCAAGAGGGTCTTAAAGAGCATTTTTAGCATGTGCAAGACCATGGCCACGGAGACAAATGAGAACCGCCGGGATATCATTGAGATCAAGTCTCATCTTGGCCTTCCCACCGACCCCTACCGTGAGCTCCCCACCTTCGATGATCCATTTGCGGAGTGGGACGCCCAAGATGAAGAAGAGAGGCAAGAAGAGGAGGAGGAGGAGGAGGACAACAACGACAATGAAGAGGAGGAGGACGACGAGGACTCCAAGTGATCCAACTGCTGCCCCACTCCCTTTTTAGTGCTTGATGCCAAAGGGGGAGTGAACATTTATCTATCTATTTAGTGTGGAACTTTATGGATTTGAATTTGGACAATGGCTTGTAATAACTTTAAATTCGTATGCGTGTAAGACTATGTGAGCTTGAGACTTATGGTAGTGTGCTTGTGGTTGTTTGCTCAGTTTTTACATTCTAAGGATGCTATATGTTAGATTGAAAATACTTGATGAATGTTGTTTTTCACTAGTGCTCAAAAGGCTCGGAGAATCCGGACTTTTCCCCGGAGTTTCTGGGATTCCCGGAGATTCCGGGACTGGCCCGGACATTCCAGACTTTTGAGCATCAGATTTCTTTTGCTTCCTTTCAGTGCATGAACTGTCATATGCATTTCACAAATTACTTGTTGCACATCACAAGCACCCCACCATTGTAATACTCTCATGTCTTCTTTCCTTGTGCAAAGTTTGGTCCTAAAACGACCATTGATATTCAAAATCAATATGCACATATTAAGGGGGAGTATTACAAATTGTCTTTTAATATTCATTGATTATCTCTTGTAAGACTTAAATGTGTTGTCATCAATCACCAAAAAGGGGGAGATTGAAGAGTATCTTGGCCCCCTAAGTGGGTTTTGGTGATTTAATGACACACGCTTAAGTGGCTAATGATTTATCTAGTGTATGAGCAGGAATTAAAATTGTATGTGGCATCAAGTGTTGTTCATTGAGTAAGCAAAAAGGAAGTGATGCTACAAAGGGGTTCCTATGAAGGCTTATTTATTTTGAGTCCTAGGAACGCCGTACTATAAAGAGGGACAGGAAATGTATCTTCCAAGAGTCGAACAGGTGCTCTAGTTGTCAAAACAAAACCTATGAGAGACACCTTTGCACCAACACGTTCACGGGGTTAACTTTTTGGGTGCTGACCTTGGAAGGCCGGAGTTTTCGGGTTTTTCCCGGAGTCTCCGGACTTCCCGGAGTTTCCAGGGTTTTCCTGGATATTCCGGGTCTTAGAGCTGTAACGGCTCTTTTCTGTGTGAGGGGGTATAAAAGTCTCCTCCACCCTTTCCCTTCTCTCTCTCTTGCCCATTTCGACCTGCAACACTCAGAACTCATTCACTCCCCCTCTTTACTCCCCTTGGCCTTGGTTTGGTGAGATTTTTTGGGATTTAAGGAGGGATTGAGAGCAAGAGCTTGGAGAGTGCTAGTGAGCTGATTTCCCATCTCTAGAGCACCTCGTTCTTCGCTTGGTTGGCGCATTTCGTGTTTGTTACTCTTGAAGCCTTGAGCTCGTAGCCGGCTAGGCGTTGCCTTGGAGCATCAAAAGGATTGTGGCTGTCCAAGGAGGTTTGTATCACCCCGAAATTGAGTAAGTAACTCTAGCTTGATCTTTGTGGTCGCTAGAGGGAGGAAAGTGACCTAGTTGTAAAGGTCCACCCTTTGTGGGTACCTCAACGGAGACGTAGACCTCAAGGTGTGAGGTTGAACTCCGGTAACAAATCCTTGTGTCTCTTGTGTTCGTTGCTCTTGTTGTATGCTTGTATACCTCTTGAGCTCTATTCTAGGGTTTGGTGCCGATCTACTCCGTGTTGAGGTTCCTGCAGGTTCTAGGTGGATAAACAGGCTTGTCTCATCCCATTGCATAACCTATTTTCACAGATCTATGTTTGAGCAAGTTTAATTTCTGTCGATTTGAATCCCCCCTCGTAGGCCCGGACAATCCGGACATTTTCCCGAATTCTCCGGATTTCCCGGAGTATCAGGAAAAATATCTGGAAACTCCGGACCTGGACTAACAGCTTGTTGAAAAGTGTGTAAATTTTTGGTTCGACTATTCACCCCCCCTCTAGTCGACATCTTGATCCTTTCATTCTACCACCTCCTCGCACCGCCGCCGCTGCCTGGTGCCCACCCGCGCGCCCGGTTTCGGCGTCGCGCGCCACCCCGTGCCCTGCCGCGCGCCGCCCAACCCCATCTTGGTCGTCACGCGCACCACCGCCGACGGCTCGCGCGCCGCCGCACGCCACGCCGAGCTCCTCGCTGCGCAGCAGCGCCCGCCAAGTTCCATGGCCGCAGCCCCGAGCGCCGGCCGCCGCGGCCCACCCGCTAGTGCGCCGCCCGACACGACGTCGTGTGTTTTTTCCACATTTTGCGAAATATTGACAAAAAATAGTTGACGAAACCATCATTTCTTAGAAATGTTGTAAGTAACCTCAAAAATGTTGATTAAAAAATATTGGTACAAAAAATATTGCAACATTTTGCAAAATGTAGACAAAAAATAGTTGACGAAACCAACATTTTTCTTAAAAAATGTTGGAAGAAGCCTCAAAAAATGTTGATCAGAAAAATGTTGATCCCAAAAATGTTGCAACATTTTGTAATATGTTGACGGAAAATAACTAGAAATGTTGAAGAAAAAAAATGTTATGACTAGAAATGTTGAAGGAAAAAATATTGTAACATTTTTGAAAAATATTGAAACACTTTTTATTTAATAGTCATGAGGTGGGCCTACGGGAAAATAAAAAACATACATTTAGATGGGATTTGGTGGGCCGGAAGTTCACACACTTATCCATCTTCCAGTAGCCATATAGGAGCTCCTGTGTGAGCGACCGGGCAGGGAGTGGCTACCGAAAGGTGGAGAAGGGGTAGGAACTTCCAGCTCACCAAAGCTCATATAAATGTATGTTTTTATTTTACCACCAGCCCATTTCATGACTATTAAATTAAAATGTTCCAATATTTTACAAAAATGTTACAATATTTTTTCTTGAACATTTCTAGTCATTTTTGCGTCAACATTTATCAAAATGTTGCAACATTTTGGGACCAAAATTTTTTAATCAACATTTTTTTTACTTCTTCCAACATTTTCCAGAAGTGTTGCTCATCAACTATTTTATTGTCAACATTTTGCAAAATATTGCAACATTTTTTTAGAAATGTTGGACACCAATTTCTGAAAAAAAATTCAACGTCTTCTTTTCCACCACCGGCACAGCGGCGCGCAGCCGGCCGCACGGCGGTGCGCGGGGGCGCGTGGAGCCCCGGCCGCGACGCCTGGCCACGAGCAACAGAGGTGGCGCAGTCCACACGGGGGCGGCGGCGGGCAGTGAGAGTGAGGGAGGAGGAAAAAGGAGAGAGTAGGGTTTTGTTGTTATATGGGCCTTGGTAGGTTGCCGATGTGTTTAAAGGTGGTTAAGTTTCTATCTTCCGGAAATCCTATATATCTTCCGGAAGATAGAAACGTAACCATGTAAAAACCCATCAAGAGCCCACCAATGCCCATTAAAGCCATAACCTAGCTTTCTTCCCGTCCTCCCTCTCCCTCCCCTGCCCCGCCGCCTCCACCCAGCGCGGGCCCTGTGTCGCCGCCGAGTGCGCCGCCGCACCTCCAATGTCGCGCGCGACGCGCCCCGGGCCCCCCTGGCAGGCCGGCGTGCGACCGCCGAGGCCGACCCCTCGCGCCACGGTCGGCTCGCCGTGGCCCCCCGGGGTGCGGGTGCGGGAGCTCGCCGGCCGCCTCGCCTCCCTGCCCTGTGCGCCGGCCACCACGGCCCCGCCGGGGCGGCCCCGGATGCATATTTTTCCCAACATTTCTAAAAATGTTGCAACATTTGGCAAAATGTTAGAAAAATAGTTGACAAAACCAACATTTTCGAAAAATGTTAGAACATTTCTGAAAAATGTTGGAAGAAGCCAAAAAAATGTTGATTACAAAAATGTTGGTCCCATAAATGTTGCAATATTTTTGTAAAATGTTGACGAAAAATGACTAGAAATGTTGCAGAAAAAATGTGGTAACATTTTTGAAAAATGTTGGAACAATTTTAATTTAATAGTCATGAAGTGGGCTCGTGGGAAAATAAAAAACATACATTTAGATGGCCTTTGGTGGGTTGGAAGTTCATACTCTTATCCACCTTCTGGTAAGCATAAACGAGCCCTCCCCCCGAGAGCAAGCGCCGCTTCCTCCAAAAATCGTATATATCTTCCGAAAGGTGGGAAGGGGTTGAAACTTCCAGTGTCTGAGATTCGTGCAACCAACCACAACCCTTAGATCCCACCAACAAACCCTAGTCTCCCTGCTCTCTCTCCTCTCCTCCACCTGCCTCCCACCGCCGCCACCCACGGGGCCGCTTGGACCCCCGTGCGACGTCGCGAAGCGCGCATGCGCTGCTACCCCCGGTCGCTTGCCCTCAATGCCCCCCCCCCGAGCCGCCGCGCCGGGAGCTCGTCGACCGCTGGGGGAGCTCGCCAACGGCTCCGCGCGCTGATGCGCGGTCGGCCCGCGCGGCTCTAGTTCCGGCGGCGGGTCCCGAGGTGGAAGAAAGGCAAAAAAAAATGTTGAGTTTTGTTCAGAAAAATGTTTGAACATTTTCGAAAAATGTTGATCAACATTTCATGAAAAATGTTGAAAATGTTGATGAAATCGTTTAGGAAAAATGTTGAATTCAACAATTTTTTCAAACAAATGTTGGTGCAACTCTTTCCAAAATTTTTTAGTTTAACCTTTTATGAAAAATGTTAGTTCAACATTTTGTTTGAAAAATATTGTTACATTTTTAAAAAATGTTGTAACAGATTATAATTAATAGTCATAAGATGGGCTGGTGCGAAAATAATATGTAGCAAGTTAGATTGACTTTAGTGGGCTGGAAGTTGCAATGTTTATCTACCTTTCGGTAGGCACATATAGCAGCCCCCGCTTCCTCCCTACCGCCGCACCCTACTACCTACCTGCACCATTGACCGGGTCTTAGCTCCGTGTAAAATATTTATTGAAAATGTCACATTGAATTTACCAATATTAATTAGAAAGATTAAATATGGTCGAATTATAACACTGATTACACATATGGGCTGAAAATCACAAGACATCTATTAAGGTATATTAGAATATGTTTATTGTAACACAACACTGTCTAACCATGATCTAATTAGACTCAAAAGTTTCGTCTCGCGAATTTATCCGAGTCATATAATGTGCTTTTGTCATTAATTTACATTCAATACTCAAAATATGTATTGAAACATCGGACGTGATGGGTGAATTGTCGACAAACAAGTCCTCAGTTTGATGGTGACATCAAGTGAACACAACGCCCTTGGCCCAACCTCTGCTGATGGTTGGCATTGCAGCACCAGTAGTAGGAGCAGCACACCATTGGCCCGAACCTCCCACCCTACGATACGCGATGTCCAAGCCCAAGAACTCGACACGTCGCAATGCTTTATGCGCCAGCCGAGTCATGAGCCGGCGCTAAAAGAGCATTACCCAGTGGCGGAGCTGCAACTAGGCCCGCCCCGGCCGCAACCCTAGTCGTGGCCCAGCGCAACCCACAACACCCAGTAGTGTTTGGCCCAGAAATAAGTGTGGCAGACCCAGACAAGCACCGTGCAAGCCGGCAAAACAGAGCACTATGAGTCCGCTCCTGCTGCTCGTCGCCCATTGCTCTGACAGGCGCTAGGGGAAGGGCGCCAATCCGGCTGCCGCCGGCCGCCGCCTGGTGTTGTTGTTGCTGCCTTGCCCCTGTAGCGCGAGCCTGCACGAGCACACCGGCGTCATCCATGTTTGATTTCTCAACCGCGGCCGCGGCCGCTAGAAGCGATAGGGGAGATGTTGTGGAAGCGGCACATCGCAGCTTGGGGAAAAGGCGTGATGAGGCCAGAAGTCAGCCAGGGAAGCGGATAAGAGCATCTCCAGCAATAGCCCTTACTTGAAGCCCTTACTTGCTTGAGTAGGGGCCTTCCTATTTTTCTGGGGCCGCCCATTTTTCTTCCAACTCCAGCAATAGCCCCTACTTACCAGCCCCTACTTTTCTATGACACGTGGGACCCAGATGTAAGTGGCTCATGATTTTTATTCCTCTCCTCAACCCTTCTCTCTTCCTATCTTATCTTCTCCTCTCCCCTCCTCCTCCTCCCGAATCCTCCACCGCTGCCAGAGCCCCAGCGGGCGCGGGAGGTCCCGGGTGGTCGACGGCGCCGGAGGCCCGGAGCTCCAGACGGCCGCCGGCGGCAGGAACCGGCCGCGCACAGCGCTCCTCCGCTGCTCCTCTCCCTCCCAGTGGCCCGGCGGCACACGGCGGGCCGGATCTCGCGGCGCGGTCCGGCCGACGGGTGCGCGGAGGAGCGGCTCGCAGCCCGAGGGGGTGGCGCGGCCGGACTGCACGGCGAGGGGCGCGAATCGAGCTCCGCGGCCGGCCCTTGCGAATCGAGCTCTGCTGCTCCGCTCCGCGGCTGGCCCGGCGGCGAGGGGCACCGGCCGCGCTCCGCTGCTCCTCTCCGGCCCCTGCAGCTCGAGCTCCGGCCAGCCACAGGTCATCTCCAAGGACTTGGCCGGTGGCGCGAGCTCGATTTGGCGTCAGCGTCGCGGGTGAGCCCCTGCAGCGTGAGCTCCGGCTGGAGTGTGGGGAGTTCGACCTCCGCCAGCGCAGGGAGGCGACGGACGGCGTGTGGCGGCCGCGCAGGGAGGGTTGCCGGTGGCTTCCGTGCTGGCGCGGGAGGGAGAACGACCCCAACAGCCAAGTAGGGGCCTCCCTACACACCCGCAGGAATAGGAGCCGGGGGGAAGGAGTTGGGGCTGTGAACAGTACTAGGGGGTGGAGTTGGGGCTCTGCTGGAGTGTGTTTTTTGACTTCCAGTCCCTACTTTTTGAGTTGAGGCTCAAGTAGGGGCTCTGCTGGAGTTGCTCTAAGGAGAGAGATGAGGGACGCGTGAAGGCCAAGGATAATGCCCAATTAAAGAAGTGCCTATCTAAAAGAACAACGAAAAAGGATGAAGAAAGGAGCGACAGCAGTTAAAAACTCTTACAGCCTTGCAGGTGCTTCTTCTCTCTAGGTTGTGTTCAATTTGATAATTGGTAATTTTTGACTCAAAGTTGAATCATCTATGTTGTGAAATTTTAAGATTAGCCTTGCAATTCATTGGAACTTTGGAATCTTATTTCAAACTTCATCTCGGCCATTTTCTGTACGGTTGATATTGCTCTATACATGTTGTTGAATGGTAGTTTTGGTCGCCAATTTTTTTGCCCCAGTCGTCGCCAAAAGCTTGCTCCGCCACCCATCCAACTGGAGGAGTCGGTGGTGGTGGCCCGAAGCCCCCTGAACCGGCGGTAACAAGAACTGGAACTAGAACCATGGGAATATAACACGTGCAAGCGCAACGCACGATCAGGCGGTCAGCCGCTAGAGGAGGCACGCACAACGAACGCAGCGCGTGAGCTCGATCCGGCCCAGCTCTCCCTAGGACGTAGGAGTACTCCGTAGTACGTAGCAGCACCGTGCCAAAACACAGCTCGGCAGTGCTCCCCTACTACCTCCCGGCCGCTTCTCCCTCCGCCGCCACTGGTGGTGGCGCGGCAGGCGACAAGGGAACGGGCATGTGGCCGCCATCCCGGGGAAAGCAGGCATGTGCGGCGAGCCGCGAGCGCCACCCACCTCACAAAAGCCGCCCGGCGGCCTCTCGAAGCAGGGAAAGCCGCCGTCCCGGCCCGACCGATCAGCACCCGCGCGCTCGTGCCTGCCGCGCCACCCCCGCCTGCGTCCTGACCGACCTACCCGTACGCGAGGAAGAGGAAAGATTTTGCCCGATCGCACGTACAACTGCCTACCGCTACCGCGGATCAAATCCACGTGCTTCCACTCTCATCAACCGCCATCCACGCCTCTAGGATTCTCCGGTGGTGGTGGATCAGTTCAGCAGCAAGCGGGCATCCAAAGAGCAAGCAGGGCCACATGGCGATAACAAACCCGGGGAATGTCACGCGGGAGAAACATGCGTCCATTGATTCTCGTCCGTTTCGGAGACGCCGGTCGTCGCCCATCCATCATTGGCATCCACTTGAAGCCTTTGAATCAAGAACTGAAGCATACTCCTAGAGAAGAAAAACTGGGGGCTCGTCGCAAGAGCACAAACCAACACAACTAGCGCCTAGCGGCGCCAGACACGAACAAAAGCCGTCGTTTTCTCGTCGTCTCATCACACGAGGAGAGAAAGCTGACTTGGTGGTAGTACGAAAGCAACAACTGCCGGCCGGCGCCGAGCTGGAAAGGGTGCCTGCCTCGCTTCGGCCTCGGATACGACGGGGGGATCCAAAGAAGAGGACACGGCGAACAGTGCACCCAAATCCGAGCAGGAACCGGAGCCAATAAAGAAAGCGCTCGATCTCGGTGACCCACACCCACAGCGACCCTGCGCGCGCAAGATCTCTCCAGGAAAAAGAAAGCGCCCGCCTTTCTTTCAGAGCTCTGACTGGGCAAAAGCTTGGTGGCAATGGCGGCAACAACCGCAAAAAGGATGGGCGTCACCCGACAAAAATTTGTCGTGCGGGAAAATGCAGATGCATGCGGGTTTCATCTTGTAATATCAGTGCCTCCTGCCACGAGCAAAGCACATGAACAATCACAAGAGAACAAGGACAGTTTGCTGCGCTTTGCTGCTAGCAGGCTCATATGCTCCCACTACTGGAATAGAAAATTTCTTCGATATTACAGCTACTACTACTAGTAGGTAGCTAGAGAAAAGACATCTACGATAAGCATCGAAAGAGGGGAAAAAATAAAGAAAGAATAGTCGAACAGAAATTAAAGGAAAAAGGTGTTCTTTCTGGCATTGATTTCTCCGGTGAAAACAGGCCAGGGAACGTGGCACCCCCAACAGGGAAATTTTGAACCCTTGGCTTTCCCTCTTCGATCGATCGTTGGTTCCAGCCAGCCTCGGCTGGTGGCCCTCTCTGCCTGCTCTGTTCACAGTTCACACCCCGCGAGAACCAACCGCACGGCCGCCTCACACCTGTTTCTTGGCCTCGGCCTCCTCGTCCTGTCCGTCGCCGCAGCTGTCGATGCCGGCCTGCTCCTTCCCCTCCTTGGGGCTCTCCAGGGCCCGCTTCTCCTCCTCTTCCTCCTCGTTTTCGCCGCCGGCCTCCTTCCCCGGAGCAGCGGCCGCGTCGCCGCCGCCGCCGCCCCGGCGCCGCTGCTCGGCGCGGGCCGTGAGGACGTCGAGCAGCTCGCGCATTGCCTCCGCCTTGCCGCTCCGGCGGTTCTTGATCAGAACCTCGCTCACGTCCGCCGGCGTGATCTCCGCGGCGTCGACGCACTCCTCGAGCCCGCGCAGGGCCGCCGCGTCGCCGAGGCGGTCCAGCTCCTCGTCGCTCTGGAAGCCGAGGTAGTTCCTGAGAAGGATCCTGAGCGCCGGGAACGAGCAGTAGGACATGAAGATGTGCATGTCCATGCGTCCCGACCGGAGCAGCGCCGGGTCCAGCTTCTCGACGTGGTTGGTGGTGAACACGAAGATGCGCTCCGCGCCGCAGCAGGACCACAGCCCGTCGGTGAAGTTGAGCAGCCCGGAGAGCGTGATCGACCGCCCCGCACCGGCGCCGCCGTCCTGGTCGATCGTGCCGTCGATGCTCGGCCGCGGCTTGGGGGCCGCCGCCGGCGGCGGCTTGGCGCGGTTGGTGAGGTCGACGGAGCAGTCGATGTCCTCGATCACGATGATGGACTTGGACGTGGTCTTCATCAGCAGCTTCCGCAGCTCGGCGTTGCTGCCGACCTCCGTGAGCTCCAGGTCGTACACGTCGTAGCCGAGGAAGTTGGCCATGGCGGCGATCATGCTGGACTTGCCCGTCCCCGGCGGCCCGTAGAGGAGGTACCCGCGCTTCCAGGCGCGGCCGGTGCGCTCGTAGAAGGCGCTCCCGTCGGCGAAGTCGCGGAGGTCGGCCATGATCGCGGCCTTGCGCGCCGGGTCCATGGCGAGCGTGTCGAACGTGCTCGGGTGCTTGAACGGCACGGGGTCCCAGGGCAGGCCGCGCGCGTCCATGGCCCCGCCGCGCGCGTTGGTGTAGAGCAGCCGGTCCTGGCTGCGGCGGCGGATGTCGGCGGCCGCGGCGAGGATGTGGTCGAGGTACGCCGGGAGCAGCTTGTCCCTGTCCCCGCGGCGGATGCGGAGCGTGAAGCGGCGCTTCTCCTCGGGGAGCGGGCGCCACGAGAAGCCCTGCCCCTGGCGCGGCGCGACCACGTGCTCCCACGTGACGGCGGCGCCCGCGAAGGCGTCGACGACGCGGTCGCTGGCGGCGAGCCCGAAGGTGAAGGAGGAGGCGTTGAGCGGGCGCGAGAGGCTGAGGCGGGCCCCCGACGCCGGCGCGGCGGTGCTGCTGAGGTAGAGCTGGACGGCGTCGTAGATCTCGTTGGTGCTCATCCCGTCCATCTCCGTGACGTCGAAGTAGCAGTAGGGGGAGAAGGCCCGGGTGAGCCTCCCCAGCAGGCGCGCCACCGCCGCCCGCAGCTCCGCCGGGAACACTGCGTGCAGCACCCCCTGCAGGAACGCGACCGCGCCCATCAGCGACGCCAGCGCCGTCCAGTACTCCCTCATCTTGTTCCCCTCCTCTTGGGTTTCTTGCTGCTCTTGGGATGGTCGCCGGGTATTTGGATTGGAAGGAAGCAATGCGGCGGGCGCCGGGCGGCGAGGAGGAGTCAAGGCTGGACCTTGGAGGCTTTCCACAAGCGGAGGCGACGCATTTATAGGAGAAGCGGCAGAATGGAGAAAGATTTGAGGAGAGCGATTATTAATGAAACAGGCGAAAATGAGGTGCGCGACAGGGAGAGAGTAGGGCCTGGGAAGCCTGCAGGCAAGGTCGCTGTCAATGGAGCTCACAGCTTCAGAGAGAGAGATGGTCAGACGGATCTCGGTCTCGGAGGAGGAGGGAGGTTGAGAGAGAGAGAGATCAATGCGGCGTGAGAACACAGGAAGGGTTGCAGCAATGCGCGCCGCAGCATACACATACCAAGAGAGATCCTCGTCGCAGAGAGGGGGGGCCAAACTGTGCTCCGAGTGTCATCATGGAGGAGGAAGCTGCGGCCAAACTGCCATCCTGCCAATCGCTCTGGCTGATAGGTACTTGCCCGCCCTGGGCTACGGTTGGAAGCGTTCGGGGGGTCAAGATCGACGACAGCGGCGGCGGGTAGCGAGGAATGGGGTTTGGATGGGGAGGCAGCGTCTGAAAACTCCAAGTACCCTACTGTCTCCCTAGTCAAGGAGATCACATTTGGTGAGCAAGAAACATCTCGATTTTTTGGATCTTCTTTGAAGTGATGATGAATATTTTCTAAAAAACAAACCTGTCAATGCCATGAGAGTTGAAATTTCCATTAGGATTGGAAATTTCTTATGGATAGAAGAATAATAACAGGTAGTTCTCGTGCAAAGACTTCTGCTGGTCCACAATACAAGTCCCTCGTTGTTTTATCCTCCTTTCTTCTTCTTTTTTTCTTTAGAGGAACTCTCGTTGTTTTTACCAGCAACGTTTCGATTATCCATACGTTGGGTTATACTACTATGGTTTATCACTGACCAATTAGACCCACCAATTCAGATGGGTATATTTGTAATATTTTATAAAAGCTCCGGCAATGTCAGGCTTTTAGTGGTACATAGTATAATTTAATGTAGAGAAACCTTTGGGTTTACTCCTATCCACATTCCTTTGAAGAGAAAAAGACCAAGATGTTGTTGTTTTTTTTAAAACCCAAACATGAGATTGTTTAGTTGTATTCCAGCAGTATGTGGAAGTTGGCCACCAATCTAGTATTAATCTTAGACACGGTGTTATATTTCTTAAGAGACTAATATTGCAGTCTGTCATCTTACATCTTTCTCAGTGGTTAGTTTCATCTCGTCTCACCATTGGTGATTAGTTTCAACTAATAGTATACAATGTGAACCATGAAAGTGTGATGCAAAATACGTATATACCTCAATTCTCGTAAAATTTGTTATTCGGTTTTAACCGTTTTGCACCAAATTGCACTTAACTGGAAAAAGAAAACGCAAAAGAAGACGCAGACTTTTTTGACACCGTGGTTTAATTTGGTCATTCATTTCAACGGTTCCTTTGTTAATCCTGGTACGCAACAGGCAAACATTTCGCCACCATGCTCAAGCTTAACACGCACTGCACACGGCGTTAAATTTGCAGGAAATTAGCTAGCATTTAGCAATGACACATCATCACAAACCACGTCACAATCGAAGCACTGCATTGTGTTTGTGGCCGAGTTGCTCGAATCCAAAAGGACGATTGGGACACAGATCGCAACAACAAGCTACAGTGGATTGCTGGACATGAAAGATTCTTCTTTGCCCTTTTTGATACGGCTTAGACCATTCCTTGACGTGTTCCAGCTCATGATCGTGCCATGCTACCACTCCTAGATCAGGTACTACTCAGAACTAGACAAAGTGGATTGAAGCACTGGCAGAAGAACCAAAAATATAATAATGACCTAACGAGGCTAATGTAGATCATGATAGTGTCAAATTTTGTGCAAAGATTGGACAGCCTGAAGAATGTGGTGCAGTTATGTGATTTCATTCGTGTTGACAGCCCTGTTCACGGCTGGCATTTTGCATCATCGAGCCAAGGACCAAGGTAGCGTTCATTACTCCAATCCAAAAGCTTTATTCATCCGGCCGTCCTGTGATTTAATTCTAGATTTCAGGAAGATTTCAGAAAAGAGAGTCCAGCGTCTTCTGTGGTTTTTTTTAGATAGAATAGCGTCTTCTGTGGTTATCCGACCTAAAATGAAAAGTTAGGGTCAGGCTCGTATCCTTGTGGCACAGTCTCACCGGGACACTGACACCCACAAAGTACACCCTGATCAGTACAAATCATGCACGAAAAAGCAAGAGTGTGAGGATGGACGGACAAGGTCCGAGTCTCCCAGAATTGGTTTGTGTATACTGTGGACTTGCGGTTGCCACGTCCAATTTGTATACTCCTTACGTTTCAAATTATAGATCGTTTAATTTTTTTCCTCCTCAAATTTGACCGCTCGCTCATTCAAAAAATGTGCAAAATATCATATTTTTTGTTCTACTTGTTTTATTAATTAAAGTTCCTCAAGATTGACTTAAATTTGACTATGTTTGCACAACTTCTTTAAATATAAAGACCAGACAAATTTGGATTAGAAAAGTCAAATGATCTATAATTTGAAACGGAGGGATTACTGTGACGCCCCAGGTTTTTAATTAGCATCATTAGTGCTAATGACCGAGTCAAACCTGTTGACTCTAGTCAAACCTTGGTCAACCTGGGTCATCACCTCGAAAATCTAGTCAACAATCACTAATGACCCTCTTAATCAAGTCAACACACACTTGTGGTCAAACCTTGGTCAAAGGCATGGTCAAACCCTAGTCAAACCCCTATGTCTTTGAACCTCCTTTGGAACTTTTGCCGCGTTCTCCACATTTCAGTTAAACACTTCAAAATCGGCCAATACAAAAGTTATTCGTCTTTTCGAGGGACACACTTTTCATAATTGGCGGCATTTGAAATTTCGAGTGGAAATTGGTGAAAAACTCGGTCAACTGCAGCTAAACGCTATTCACCGGCGCCAACAAAGACAGCCTTTTTGCCAACTTTTTGTGCTCAAACCATTGATCAAAACATAGGTCGGCCTTTACAAAAAATGTTCACCTATGTTTGCTCTACAACTTTGGTATTCAAAGTTTTGAAAGTTTGGTCTGAAAATTTTGAGTTTCGGCGGGTCGAACTTGAGTAAACCGAAGCGACACGGCGACGTCGCGTCGCGACGCCGCGCTCCCGCGCGCCAGAACGCGCCCGCGCGCGCCGCCACGCGGCGCTGCCGTCCCTCAACATCCGCCCCCCCGGTGGGACTACCGCATCCTGAGGCCGTGCATGCCGAGGCTACACACGGACCGAGCGCCTTGGAGCCCGCGCCGCCGCGTGTCGCGTCCCTGCGCGCGCCGCGTCGGACCCCGCCGTGCCGCCCGCCGGCCGAGTTGCCGCACAGCCACGCCGGGTCCCCCTTTCGCTCTCCCGCCTGGCCTGCGCAGCGAGGGCACGAGCCGCCTATAAAAGGCGCCACACCTTTCCCCTCGCGCGTGCACGCGCCACCGCCTCCTCCCCGAGCTCTGCCGCCCGCCATTGCCGTCGCCATAGCCGAGCTTCCCCTCCGCTCGTGTCCAGGGCCGACCGACCACCCTAGACGTTTCCCTAGGACCCCCTGGAGCTCCCACCACCGCGCATTGCTCAGCCTAGCCTCGCCCCTCGCCGGACTCCAAGCCGCAGTGACCGCCGCCGCGCGCCGTCGCCGGCGACCTCCCGGAGCAATCCACCGCCACCAATCGAGCCTAGGTGAGGTGAATTGCACCCTAGGCGCATTTGTTTGCCACAGCGGGCCCCACATCACCGCCGGCGAGCCCGCCGCCGCCAAGGGCATATTTGTGAGGTTTTTGTGCTTAGGGACCTATTTGTTAGAAGCGAGGGTATTTCTGTGAGAAACAAAAGTTTCCAGGGACCTGTTTGAGTTTAGATTCTTAAATAGTGTTTGGTGCTTTTCTGAATCTGAGAAAATTCATAGAAAATCGTAGAAAAAACATAAAATTGCAAAACCAATTTTGTTGGTTTCTTTGTGAATAACCCTACAACTTTTGTAAAGCATGACCATACTTTTGAGTGCTAGTTTTTGCACGAAAAATTGAATTTAGTTAAACCTAGATCTGCTGTAGTTCAAAATCTACATGTGATCTGTAGCTGAATTTTGGATATGTTGTGAGTTATGTCATGCCTAGCTTCTGTACCAAAAATTGCATAAAGTTAATGTGTAGATCTTTTATTAAGAATTGTTTTGTATTTAAGCTAAATCTGTCCAAATGATTTTTGTAGCAAAATATAAATAGATTTTTCTGCTAAACTTCTGCATGTAATCTTTGTATGCCTAAATGCACCTCTAGTGAATTGAGCATGATTTTATATCTAACTGAAATATTTAATCTTGTTTTAAGCCTAATTTTCAATGTAAATGCATAGCTCAAGATATATAGTAGCTCTTGTTGTGTTTGTTGGTTTCCTAGCTCAGTTTTGGACCAGGGGATCAGTGAGAGAAAGTTGGAATCCATTTGTTTGTTAATTATTTTTATATGCATTTCTCATGTTTGGATAGCTAGAATTTGTTATTTTCGGTATATTCAATTCATAGCTCCTTTAAATGTGAACTTGTGTGCAGTGGCTTTGTTTAGGATTGTAGTGCTTCAGAAATACTCCCTCTGAATTTTATGAATTTATTTTATGAATAAGAGCTATGGAAGCCATTTAAAGCTTAATATGGAGTTAAATTGGAAAAATAACCAACACCACCCCTAATGACTCTATGAATGTGATGTGAATCATGCTAAGAAGCTAAGTGTCACCACCCTTGCTGTTTTGTAAATTTAAATTAATTTATTTACATAAATGTGTACACAGTCACTATCAAAAAGGATAATTAACAAAGAACCACATGTTGTTACTTTAACAGAAAGAATATATCAAATGTGTGTTTATCTAGGTGAATGTGGTCAACCATGCACCCCATGGTTGTCAGGTGTTATTTTATAATTAATTAAATTAAAACCGTCAATTAAATCGTGCATTTGCATTCTCGTGTAGATCTTCCCGACGGTAGCTATACGCTCGTGCCGGAAGGAGGAGACGAAGGTGCTGACGGTGAGCTGCAGTACGTGGACATAGCTCAGGACCTGGACCAAAGTCCAGAAGGGCCCAAGGCCAACCTTGCCAACGAAGGCAAGCCCCTGATCATTAACCCCTCTTTTTAAAAATTATGCAATTACATTTGCTATGTTTGTGCATTTACATTTCAGGAGTTGAATGAAACCCTAGATGCATGATCCCTAGGTACCTATGCTCTTTTACTAGTATGCTAGGTCGATAGCTGCTATGCTATAGGACCCGATAGAAGTCGGGTGATGTTCGTCACTCGCGAGAATAGGTTCTTATGTTGGAATCAAAAGATCTTTATAAATGGATTGCTCGTGTGGTAAGAGCATGGGATTTGAGCTCCGGTCCAGTGGCTTTCATGGGCTAAGCTTTTAAACGTACTAAGCACTTGTCGGGAATGGGACCGGTAAGCCTAGTACCTTAATGAGACGGTGCGAGATCTTACTATTACTAATCTTGAGTATTCACATGCCCCATTTGCAACCGAGAGGTGGGTACAAGTGTGAGACTGGATGTACTGTGTGGGGCATGCCAGATAGCCTTGTACCCGGGACTATAAGATTCGATCCCAAGCCGAGGATGTTTGGGAACCGCCTGGTGGTTGTCCAGTGTGAGGGCACCCTACCGTGTGTTTAGGTCTACCTTGCAAGGTTATAAATCAATCGATTGTCGGCCTCTCGCCGTTATCTGAGATTGCTTAATCAACTGGCCAGGATATCCCTTAATGATGAACTTTGTGAATATTACTGCCTGAATTAATTGTATTGTTCAATTCTTGATTGAATTAGTTGGCTCACTTAGAAATGGTAATCAACTAGAATTTGAGCTAAAATATTGAAAGTAAGGACCTACTCTTTGTTGCTTTTCAGCAAAAGAACTCCACCAGCCAAAAAGCCTCTCATGTCTAGAGTTTGATGATGTAGTTGTCACCCAACGGTTAAGTCTTGCTGAGTATTAGTATACTCAGCCTTGCTATAAAAATGTTGTTGCAGGTGATGTTGTTTGGCCTGGAGAGATTCCACCCGGCTGGGAGCTGGAATGGGTGGATGACGACGAGTGATGGCATCACGGACAGCCTCCTGTGATGTTTATCGTTTCGCTAGTTTATTTATTTTCCGCTGTTTTCGAACTCTACATCTTTACTTATCATGTCATGAACAATGGTTTGCAATAATTAAACCCTTCAGGGCAGATTTGGACTTAATCTATGCGTTGTACTCTGGACTCGCCTTCGCGTGAGTTTTAATGCATATTTGTCGATCCTTTGTTGTTATGTAAGTGATTTCACCGGACTTGACCCGGCAACCAACGACGGGATGATACTTTATTACCGCTTAATGACCAAAGTGGATTGGTTTAGGCGATAGTACTATTGACGCGAAAATAGGACGTCACCTCCGCGCGCAGCACGCGTGACTCCCCGGTCTCTAGCGAGGCGTGCCAGCCAATCTGACCTATTGATTGACAATGGAAAAATATTAGGGATCGGCTAGAGAACCGATGGCCTTTCAGAGACACGTGTACCAGCCAATCGGCCGATACAAGGTAAAGCGGGATCGGCCGGCTGAGCGACCGAAGCGCGGGTGCGTAGGTAGATAGATCGGCTGGATCGGCCGATCGTGACGTCAGCACTCGAGTAGGTCGGAATCGGCTGCGGTGTTAGAAGCCGATAGGATCTAGATCGAGTGGGATAAAGATGATAATAGCTAAAACCACAAGAATTGGTACAAAGACTTGCAGATCTAGCTAATATCGGTAAGGGGTGAATAAAGAACTAGACGAAACCTCAGTGATGCGCCCGGAGGTTAAAGCCTAGGATTATTCGGTAAAATGGTACTCGCAAGCTTGCCGGAGATCAGTTGATGCAGCCCGACGAACTCGAAGCACGGCGTTGTAGAAAAGAGAAAATCGCAATGGCGAAGTCGCCGAAAAGTAGATGTTGTAAAGGTAGATGCTGTAAAGTAGATGCAGTAAAAGTAAAGGGTTTGCCCGGAGGCGGTTTGTTTGATATTGGTGTGTACAGATTTTCCGACCACGCAGAGTCGCTATATATGTCCTGAGGACAACCCCGACTCCTAGCCAATAACGGCACTGTTTACTTGCATCTAAAGACAAAAAACTACTAAAAATAGAAAAGGACTCTCGCAGGAGTCAAAACTTCCTAAAACTGACTCTTTGACCCGTCGCCAATTGTAGATTGACCCACCTCCACCATACTTCCCATCTGGCGTATCTCTTTGAATACCGCCTTCTTCACGCCCATCGGCCGATCTTCTGGTCAGCCATCGGCCGATCGCTCTGACTTGTTGGCCCACTGTCAGGGTTGAGCCTCTTTGACCATCGGTGAGTCCCGTTGACCATCCTTCTCTCTCTTCAATCGGCTGATTACACTCTGTTTTTCATCGGCTACTTCTCCTTATCCTTTTTTGACCTGTTTTTTCCAAAAAATGGTGTCAACACATGCCCCCCAGTTTCGGAGTAAATGATTCTTTTGCTCCGAAATTTGCTTGACATCTTTCGAATAATGGTCAAATCTCTTTACGTGATTGATGCGATTAATCCCCATTGATAATGTCTTGTCCTTTCTATCTAACCCTCAGGGTTGTTCACCATGTGACTCTTCAGCTCTTTCATCTCCTCTTCCCTATAAGATTCATCCTTCTATCCGGGGCTCTCTGTATCCTTTGGTTTTTTCTGATGTAGGCGTTAATCCCTTTAACCTTTGGGTATGAGAGGCATCCTTCCCTGGAAAACTCTGCGAGTATCGATGACCATCACAGGTCTTTGACAGACTCTAGCTTGAAATGGCATTTCTCCTAGGTGCAGCTAATAAGCCTGTAGACTCTGTCTGCAATGTTGGGCAGAAGATTTCTGTGAGCCATGCTCCGCAGTTTGTGGACGTGTCAGAGAAATTTCCCATTGTTTTGTGTATCCTTTATTTGGGATCGATTCCTCTGAATCAGTCATCCCTTTGGAAACCGAACCATTCACGGGTCATCTGTTTCCTTTTTTACTGGATCCAGCATCTTCGGTTTCCGTCTTTTCTGGCTCCTTCATCCTTATCCCTTCCGGTGTCTTGGCTATAAACAACCATTCTCATACCCCTATGGAGACCACACCTTTCCTTTCATCCATGGCTCGAGATATAGGTCCAGGGAGCTTTAGGCTCTTGCTTTTCGGTTCTTTTCTTCTTCTCTGACTCGAGATGGCTAGAAGAATTCTTGTGAAATAGCCTAGAAAATGCTCCTCTCTCTAGTCTCCTTTTGTGAAGCCAGGAGGTCCAACAGCTACAAGAATCCTTGTGATGCAACTTAGGTGCATCAGCTGGTGGAGGAGGGTGGAGGTTGTCCCTGGGCGTTGCGGAAAGAAGAACAACCCTATATCTTCTTTCCCAACAAATTTGACGGGGAGAGTTACCGCATCTGGTGATTCATCTTTGTCAAATCTATGCTTTTTTGTTTTTCTCTTTCTTCGTCCCCATCGCTTGTTCAGTGATGACCAATGTAATCAATCTGTAATGAATTGTTCAAGTTTGTCCTCCCAATGTATTCTTTCAGATCTGCATTGTAATGTCACCATTGTAATTGAAGATGAGAGAAAATATATACATATATATTTTTTGTTCTAAGGGCGATTTGTATATTGGCCATAACTGTAGACCGAACATGCTTAGATGATTCGGCTTTCCTCTGCTAGAGAAGATCTTATTTTCAATCGGCTGTAATCGGCCACTTTCAGGCTCTGATCGGACTAAGCATCTACCCATATACTCGGGTAGTATTTCTTCAAATATTTTCCATTCAATGCTCTGGCAAACTTCTCTCCTTCCAATGTCTCTAAAATATATGCATTGCCAGGTACGCATTGACTGATCCGATATGGTCCTTCCCAATTAGGTGACCACTTTCCGTATTTAGGATCCCTAGAGCCGATCGGTAATATGAGCTTCCAAACCAGATCCCCTTCGGCAAACTCTTTAACTTTGACTTTTTTGTCATACCATCTGGCTATCCTTCTTTTATTCCTTTCAATATTCTCCAAAGCTCTCAGCCGATTCCCAGCAAGATCTTCTAATTCCTCTTTCATCATAGCTGAATAATCATCGGCCGATAGCTGATCTTGTAAAGAAGTTCTTCTGGATCCGGTTTTTAGTTCCCAAGGTAACACAACATCATGACCATACACCAGTTGATATGGTGATACCATGGTTGCTCCATGGCAGGCCATCCGGTATGCCCATAGTGCTTCATTAAGGACTGTGTGCCACCGTTTGGGATTTTCATCGATCTTGCGCTTGATCAACTTGATGATGCCCTTGTTTGCTGCCTCTGCCTGTCCGTTGGCTTGAGCATAATAGGGAGATGAGTTTAACAGTTTGATTCCCAAAGAATTCGCATATTCTTCAAACTCTCCTGAAGTGAATTGACTCCCTTGATCAGTTGTGATAGTTTGAGGTATACCAAACCGATAGACAATGTGCTCATTAACAAAATCAATCATATTGCCTGATGTCACAATCTTGATTGGAATGGCTTCAACCCACTTTGTGAAATAATCTGTTGCCACTAGCACGAATTTATGACCTTTGCTTGATGGTGGGTATATCTGTCCGATCAGATCAATTGCCCATCCCCTGAATGGCCACGGCTTGATTATTGGGTTTATGGTCAATGCTGGAACCCTTTGAATGCTTCCAAACTTCTGACACTCTTGGCATCCTTTGTAATACTTGAAGCAATCTTCTAATATCGTCGGCCAATAGTAGTTATTATTTCTGATCATCCACTTCATCTTGAATGCTGATTGATGAGCTCCACAGACTCCCTCGTGAATTTCCCCCATTAAAGTTTTAGCTTCTTCTTCACCGAGACATTTGAGTAGAACTCCATCAATGGTACGATAGTATAACTCATCTTCTAGCAGAACATATTTTATGGCTCTGTACCTTAATTGTCTATCAACCTTCTTGGATGGATCTTTCAGATAATCTATTATCTCCTTTCTCCAATCTTCGGTTGACAACTCCATAGTCAGAATCGGCCGATATCCTGATGCCCCTTGGGCCAGCCGATTAGCTTCACTGTTGTGACACTTAGGGATATGTTCAAGTCTTACTATTTTGAACTCTCGGAGTAGCTGAAGACATTCTTCATGATAAACCCTTAATATGTCATCTTTGCATTCATATTCCCCTGCCAACTGATTTATCACGAGTTGAGAATCTCCAAATATCTCAACAACTTCAGCATTGACTTCTCGTAGTAGCTTTATCCCTTTTAACACTGCCTGGTACTCAGCTTGATTGTTTGTCGAAGCCTTCTCAATTGGGATCGAAAATTCATAATTTGCTCCTTGAGGTGAGATGAGGACGATTCCGATCCCAGCTCCTACTCCACATGATGATCCATCAAAGAACATAGTCCATGGAATAGGTTCTATTACTGCAACTTCAGGTCCACAATGCTGGGTTACCAGATCGGCCATTACTTGCCCTTTGATTGCCTTGGCCGATTGATAGGTCAGATCAAATTCTGACAAAGCTAAGATCCATTTTCCAATCCTACCCTTCAAGATTGGTAATGACAGCATATATTTGACCACATCATCTTTGCACACCACGGTGCATTCGGCAGTTAACAGATACGGTCTCAACTTTGTGCATGAGAAATATAAGCACAAGCACAGTCTTTCCACCGCCGAATATCTTGTTTCTGCATCCAAGAGTCTTCTGCTCACGAAATATACAACTCGCTCTTTTCCTTCAAACTCTTGCACAAGGGCCGATCCAATAGCTCGCTCATTAGCCGATAAGTATAACTTGAACGGCTTCTTATCTTGAGGAGGCATTAAGACAGGAGGAGATTTTAAGTACTGCTTGACATTATCTAGAGCTTTCTGTTGTTCTTCTCCCCACACGAATTTTTGATCGGCCTTGAGCTTCAGTAAAGGTGTAAATGGCTGAATCCTTTCTGACAGATTAGATATAAATCTTCTGATGAAATTGATCTTGCCAATTAATGATTGAAGCTCTTTCTTGTTTGATGGTGCTTTTATGTTGTCAATTGCGCTGATCGACTTCTGGCCCACTTCAATTCCTCTTTCGTGTATTAAGAAACCCAAGAACTGGCCAGCTGAAACATTGAAAGCACATTTGTTGGGATTCATCTTCAAACCATGCTTTCTAGTGCATTCCAATGTTTTTCGTAGATCAGCCAAGTGCTCCTTGTAACTCTTTGACTTGACAACTACATCATCAATGTAGATTTCTACTATCTTGCCGATGAGTTCATGAAATATGTAATTCATGGCTCTTTGATATGTGGCGCCAGCGTTCTTCAATCCAAAGGTCATGACAATCCACTCATACAATCCGACGTGGCCAGGGCACCTGAAAGCAGTTTTTGCAATGTCTTCTATGGCCATGAATATTTGATTGTACCCAGCGTTACCGTCCATGAAGCTGATGACTTTGTGTCCTGCAGCAGCGTCAACTAATGCATCGGCTACTGGCATTGGATACCCATCCATCGGCGTTGCTTTGTTCAAGTCCCTGAAATCAATGCATACACGTAGTTTGCCATTTTTCTTGTAGACAGGGACTATATTAGAAATCCATTCGGCATATCGACATTGTCGAATAAAACCGGCTTCGAGTAACTTTGTTATCTCGGCTTTTATGTCGAGATAAATCTTCGGATTACACTACCTTGGGTGTTGCTAGAAAGGTTGATACCCTGGTTTAATAGGCAACCGATGTTCAACAATGGACCGATCTAAGCCAGGCATCTCATAATATTCCCAAGCAAAGCAATCCTTGAATTCTTTTAACAATGCGATCAGTTCCCTTTTGTATTCAGCATCCAGCTTGGCACTAATGTACGTCGGCCTTGGTTTGCTTCCATCTCCAAGATCTATCTTTTCTAATTCATCGGCCGACGTAAACCCGTGCCCAAGCTTCCCTTCGTCTTCAATGAACTGATCCATTAAATCTTGTCATTAGAGCCGACTGCTTGAACCGGCTTTAGTCCAAAATCGGACACTCTGAGATACTTGGTATCCCAGGCTTTTCTAGATATGCAACTTACCCGATCATAGGTCCACCCTTGTGCTTCTGTAGCTGCTACCGTCAAAGTGGTTTCTCCTTGGACCACATCTACTGAATCTCCCATCCATTGGATGATGCATTGATGTATTGTAGATGGTATGCAACAATTGGTATGTATCCAATCCCGACCCAGCAGTAGATTATAAGATCCCCTCCCTTTAATGATGAAGAAGGCAGTTGGAAGGGTCTTACTGCCGATGGTGAGCTCCACGCAGATTGCTCCTTGAGCCGGAGAGACGTTGCCTTCGAAGTCCACCAACATCATGTCGGTTTGGGTTAAGTCTTCATCAGACTTCCCAATCTTGCGCAGCATGGTGTATGGCATCAGATTGACTGCTGCTCCTCCATCTACTAGCATCCTGGTGACTGGCTTCCCGTTGACAAATCCCTTGAGAAACAAAGCCTTCAAGTGTTGTCTCTTCTCATCTTCTGGTTTCTCAAAGATGGCTTGTCTAGGTTCCAGTGTCAGCTGAGCCATGCCAAGCTCTTCATCGAACAGATCCGAATCAATTGGAGCCATGAACTCTTTTGGTAGGAAGACAACCATATTTATATCAGCCATTGGTTTGTCATCCTTTACTTCATCGGCCTTAGGCTTTGGGCGCCAAACTTTGGACCGAACCTTCTTCTTGTCCAACACCTGTCTCTCTACCTCTTCATGCTGTTCTAGCTGACGTAGGCGCCGGACTCTCCTTTTCTGGGATTTGGTCAAACCATTTGGACACCATTGTGGATTGGGCTTCTTACGTGTTTGGCTTGACCCTTCATCATCCAGTTGCAACGTGCGTCGACGTTCAGGAGCTCGACACATGATATCTTCATCAGGGACCAGAGAATCGGCCATCTCTTCCAGCCGATTATTTGACTTCTCGTTGACTCGGCCTCCCAGCCGATCGTGGACGCTGGCTTTGCCCCCCAGCCGATCGTGGACACTGGCTTTGCCGCCCAGCCGATCGTGGACTGAGACCCGTTGATTGCTGAATTCACAGTGATCTCTGGCTGAAGGTCTTCTGTCATTAAAGCAAACCCTTTTGGATGAGTTGCTATTGTTGTAAGCCCCATTGCACTCTGGACAGTTTTCTGCCGTTGGCAGCTTGATCCCTTCTTCCCAACAGTACTTGAAGAATGGACATCTCCAATGTCCTTCATTACGCCGTGCCCACTCTTCTCTTCCCCTTGCCTTCTCTTGTTGGCGCTGGAACTTGTTGATCAACATCTGGGACGTGACAGGACGGTGTGGCTTTAAGTTTCCCTCTTCAAGTAGCAACCCTTTTCCTTTGACATCGGCAGCGGTTACTTGTACTTTGGGATCGACAGCTCCTTTATTTTGAGCCAAATCGGATGTCAGCAACTTAACTCGTGATGTGTCTTTGCTAGACACTTCAACCATGTTAGTTGGGAAGGGGTGCTGATCAATCTTCATCAGCTTTTCAGCTTTGGCAGGAGTTTCAAATTTAAGCCTCCCTTGCTCAATAGCTGATTGGATCTGTTGCCTGAAGATTTTGCAATCATTGGTATCATGCGAAGTTGCATTGTGCCACTTGCAATACTTCATCCTCTTCAGCTCTTCTGCAGATGGTATAGTATGGAACTGGGACAGTTTAATCTACCCTTGCTGAAGCAACAAATCAATATCTTATCGGCCTTAGTGATATCAAAGCCGAATTTCTCAGGCTCTTTTTTGCCAAAGGGACAGGACACTGTCTTCTTGCCCTTGACCCACTCTGCGAGCCCTATCATATTATCTTCCTCTTCTGAGTCAGAGTAGTCCACATAAGACACCTTCTTCTGAAAGTTTCTTCTAGGCTCATAGGACTTTGCAGTTTCTTGACTCATCCGACTGACCAACTGGCTGAGGCTTTCAAAGTCATGTGATGCCTATTTCTCCCTCAAGGTCGGCCAGAGACCTTGGAAAGCCAACTCAGCAAGTTGTTTGTCTCCTAGGTTCAGACTATACCACTTGTTTCTGACCTCTCTGAATCTCTGAACGAATCCAGCGACTGTTTCATCGTTCCTTTGCTTGAGCCTGGTCAGATCAGTGATTTTCATCTCATGGATGCCAGAGAAGAAGTAGTTATGGAACTGCTGTTCCAAATCGGACCACTTGATTATAGAGTTAGCTGGCAGTGATGTGAACCATGAGAATGCTGGCCCTGACAGAGATGAAGAGAACAGGCGTATCCTGAGTGCATTAACATTCCCTGCTTCTCCACATTGGATGATAAATCGAGTGATATGCTCCATAGTAGATGTTTCATCTTGCCCAGAGAACTTGGTGAAGTCTGGCACCTTGAATCTTGGCGGGAACGGTATTTGATCATAGCCAGAGGGATACGGTATCCTGTACATGTAGGACTGCGACTTGGGTTTTATCCCATATTGCTTCAGTAGCATCTCCGAGAAGTGGTCGATCAACTCCTGCTTCACATGAGACTTCAATTCAGCAGACACTTGCTCAATTGCTTGTATTTCAGCTGGAGTTTCTGGAGGCCGTTCTTCTAAGATTCTTGGCTGTGGATTTGGTACTATCGACGCCCCTGTCCCAGAAGAACCTTGCACATTTGAAATAGGTGGAGCCTGTCCGATCGGCTGACTAGCCGATGGGGCTGGTTGCTGCATATTCAACTGGCTTGAAATAGCCAATTGATTTAGAAGTGTTTGCAGTAGTTGTGCAGAATCCACCTGTGGAACCCACTGGCTGCCCTGTTGCCCCTTGGCTGATCGGCTGCTGAGGCGATGATCTTGTATGAGCCACTGTATTGGCTGGCGTTAAGACAGCCTGCATTGTCGTTGACTGTTGAAGTGAGGCAGTCTGTACAGGCATCCCTGGTGTTGGCTGTTGAGCCGATCTCTGAGGAGGAGTGGGATTTGGCCTCTGAGGTGGAATAGGAGCCCTTTTCTCAGTTGGTATGACCATATGAGCATGAGCTGGGCTGATCTTGACTCTCTCAAAAGCTTTGCTCCCATGGTTGAAGTAGACAAATTCTACTCCTTCCCCATTCATGTGCACAGTCCCTGGAGTACCCCCAAACGTAGCTTGGTAAGACTGTGGGTACTTTACTTCTGGAACTTCTTCAGGCCGAGGCTCAAGAAAGTTTGAGATGTCATTCTCAAAATGATCACGAGGTAAGCCCCATCCTGCAAGCCTTCCATCTTGATCTCTCATCACAGGATACTTCTGATTCTGAATTGGAAAGACCTTATCTTGGGCACTGGACTGTACTTCATGCGTTTGAACCACAGGCGTGGTAACAGCAGGATCTTTGGTTTTTTCCCCAACACTTTTGTTCTGAATCGGCTGAGAGTCCGATGAAGAACCAGGAGCGACCTGTGGAGAAGGTGAGTGTCGGTGTTAGGATTAGTCCCGACACTAACTAGTAAGATACGCTGTGATCGGTCTCTCGATGGCCGGTGCTAAGCAAAGCAGGGACACGGGTTTATCCTGGTTCCGACCACGGGGCCGTACGTCCAGCAGGTTGCGCTCGAGTGCTGTATTGCAATGCACCGTGGTGCCTGTAGAGGGGGGCTACAAGCTAGGCGGGAGAGGAGGAAAAGCCTCCAGGTCCCTGCTAGATGATTGAGGTAGAGTGCCAATATCGCGGGAGTGAGTGTGTGGGTGCGTGCGGGCGAGAAGTGACGATGTCGTCCCCCCGGTGGCCGGGCGACCGCCTCCTCCTTTTATAGACCAAGGGGAGGCGGTTTACAAATGTGCCGCACGGGGTTTTACACAGTATCGTGGTACTGGTACACAGCGTTTGCGACTTGATGGTGTCCTGACGAATCTCAGTACTTGCGGGTGTCGTGGCGGCTATGTACTTGCCGGGGAATAGCTTCGAGGGTAGCTCGCTCGGCGTGCACGTCTGACTGCCGTCCGTACATCAGTTCGAGGGTCTTGCTGACGAGGGCACCTGGTGCTGTACAGGGCCCGGCGTGGCGGCGTCCCATCGGAGCAGGGCCACACAGCACCGGAGATGGCTGCATAGCGCCCGGGATGGTGCCACAGGGCTAGGGATGTCCGCACAGCGCCGGTGATAGCTGCACAGACCCCGGGTCAGTTGCACAGCGCCCGGGATGGCCGGGCGGCGCCAGAGTTAGTGGAGGGGACACGGCGCACGTCGCTCGTACGGCGGCACCGGTCAGTGTGCGCGCCTGCTTGCCGTCTGTACACCCTTCGAGGATGATTCATGCCCTTTCGAGGGCCTCGATGGCGGGAGCGCCCATGCCATACAGGGGCAGGTGTGGTAGTGTCCCATCGTAACAGGGCTCCACAGCGCTGGGGATGGCTCCACAGCGCCGGGGATGGCCTGTACAGTGCCGGAGATGATGGAGGAGACGTGCTTAGTGTGTTCCGTGCCGTGGCACCGCCCGCATCGTGCGCCCGGTCGCCGCCCGTACACCCTTCGAGGGGCTCGCCGTGGGAGAAGGATGGGAGTGGGCGGTACAGTGCTTTGGAATGACACTGGCCTGTCCGCACAGCACCTACACAGTGCTGGGAATGGCGGTATAGTGACGGGGTTTGGCCGCACAGTGACAAGGTCAGAAGCCCTGGCGGTGTCAGCGGCGCGGCATGGGCGGGGATTGCCTTTTGACTAAGGCACCTGCGGCGGGTAAGGGCATTTAATGCCCCTGTCAGGTGAGACAGGCGGGGCGCTATCGCTCGAGGGTCGGCCTCGAGCGAGGCGGAGATTTGTACGAGGGGCGCCGATCCCTCGAGTGAAGCGGAGACCCGCTCGAGGGGCTGAAGCCCTCGAGCGAGGCGGAGATTCGCCCGAGGGGCCGGGGCCCTCGAACGAGGCGGAGTCCTGCTCATGGGGCGCCGTGCCTTTAAGTGGGGCGGGAGTTTACCCACGGGGTGTCGCGCCCTCGAGCGGGGTGGGTGCTTGCCGCGTGGTGCCCTGACCCTCGAGCGAGGCAGAGATTCGCTCGAGGGCGGCTGGGGACGGCCATTTGATGGGCCATGGAGGTTATTGGGCCGTGGCGGACCGTGGGCCTTTCTCGTGTTGGGCTGCGGTCGGTTTAGGTAATGTTTTTGTGGTTCCGTGTTAATTCTTTGGGAAGGGTAATCTCCCCCATAGTTAGGGGACCCCTATGGCTATCCCCGACAGTAGCCCCCGAGCCTTTGCAGGGTTATCCGGAGGGACCCGCAAAGGTTGAAGCTCTCTGTTAGGACTTTCTTCCCTTCTGGATGTGTATGACGTTCCGTGGGGGCGCGCTAGCGCACCCGCGGGTGTAGCCCCCGAAGCCTTGGAGGAGTGCGTGCACTCGTGCAAGTTTTTGATGCTGAGCTGCCGATCCGTAAGGCATTTGTTTCAGCCGGCCTCGGCGATATTTCAGCCGGCCTCGGCGATCCTATGCGTGTGGAACAGTGTGTTAACCCTACCCGGGATGAGTCCCGGGGGGTTCGCTCGCTGCCCTCGAAGAAGCGGGGAAAACACGACTTTCATCAGACATGTCCAGGAGGTGTTCGACTTGTTTGTGCGCCCCTCGCCGCCCTTTTGCAGGGCGGAGGGATGAGGTGGTCCATGCTTCCCATCAAACGGGCCGCGAGTCATGGATCGCTCGTTGAGCTGTTAGCGGGTAATTCAAGTGGACGTCCGTGCCCCGTTCGATAAGGGTCGGCTCGTGGTCCGGAGACACGTCCATGAGAGCACTTACGTGGGTATGCTAGGCAGGGCTCGGTCCTGTTCGATTAGGACCGAGGGCGCGAAAGCTCTCCCTCGATGGGATCCCTCGACTAGCTGCCCTCGTTTGGCCTTGAACACGAACTATGGGGCGCCCCCGAACCTTTGAGTTCGAGGACCGGCTCGATCGCACGCGCCCTGGTCGTCCCTGACTCTGTTAATCTGAGGCGCCTGTTCGAACCCGTCGGGGGTCAGGCTTCGTAACTCTGATTAGTAGGGCCTTTGCGGGGTGGCACCAGGTGCCCCCGTCTTGTTCGATCTGCGGCGCTCGCCGATTTGTTATCGAGTCAAGCTTCGAGCCGCTGATCAGTAAATCCCCAGATCGAGGGGCATCTGCGGCGCCCACCGTACCCTTAGCGGGCTGGGCCTCGATCCGCTGATCAGTATAGCCGTGCAGGCCAGTCAATCCCCAGATCGAGGGGCATCTGCGGCGCCCACCGTACCCTCAGCGGGCTGGGCCTCGAGCCGCTGATCAGTATAGCCGTGCAGGCCAGTCAATCCCCAGATCGAGGGGCATCTGTGGCGCCCACCGTACCCTCAGTGGGCTGGGTCTCGAGCCACTGATTAGTATAGCTGTGCAGGCCAGTCAATCCCCAGATCGAGGGGCATCTGCGGCGCCCACCGTACCCTCAGCGGGCTGGGCCTCGAGCCGCTGATCAGTAAGTTTGCGTGGGTCCGGTCCTTGGGGACTCTCGAGTCCATTCTCTGACGGCGCGTCGACAAGCCGTGACTTTACGGCTCTACCTTGTTTCAGATCAGGACATTGATCGCGCACCGTCGAGGGGTCAGTCCTCGAGCTCTCGGCTCTGGTTTCACGAGGAGGCTATCCTTACACGAGAAGGAATCCCCGTCATCGACGAACCGCGGCCGTGGTGCGGGTCGTTCGGAGTGGGCGCGCCTTTTTTGGCGGCGTGGTGTGGGCGATGTGGACGACGTGAGAAGACGATGAGACGGGGCGCTGCGTCCCCTGGTCCCTGTGCGGTAATCATGGCGCGTACGCGTGCACGTGGTCATTTCGGCACGACGGGGCCCAGTCGTCAGCGGCGCGGGACGCCGACCGCATTAACTGCCGCCGCGTGCGATGTTTTTGGGGACGCCACCCCTTCAGATTCTATAAAACGCGGGGAGAATAGGGGAGGGGCTCCTTACCTTCGCCATTTCCACCCATCCCCCGCATTTCGTCTTCCTCCGCTCCGCGCGCCTCGCCGGATCCGCCTACGCCTTTTCGCTCCCGTCGCTGTTCGCGCTCCCCCCTTCTTCCGCCATGGCTTCGGTTCAAGTGCTGGATGCATTCCCGTGGCCTCGGTCGACGGTGAATCGGCTTTCGCTGGAGGAGCTGGTGCTCGGCGGTCAGTTGACGCCGGCCGGCGACGGCCCGAATCCGGCGTGGATGGTCCCGCCGTCGTCGGACAGGGAGCCGAACCCTCCGCCTGGCTACGTCGTCAGCTTCCTACGGCTACACGAGCGCGGCTTCAACGCCCCCGCAAGCAAGTTCATGCGGGGGCTGTGCCATCATTACGGGGTGGAGCTCCACAACTTCGCCCCCAACGCCATCTCGCAGGCGGCCTCGTTCGTCGCCGTCTGCGAGGGATTCTTGGGGATCCCGACGCACTGGGACCTGTGGGTCCATCTCTTCCGCGGCGAGCTCCACACGCTCGCCACGGGGGAGAAGAAGACGCGTCGAGCGGTTCGCGCCGGCGGCCTCACACTCTCGGTGCGAGACCTCCAGAGGGAGTTGTACATCCCGTGTACGATGACGTCAAACAACTCCGATTGGGAGAAGGGGTGGTTCTACCTCCGCAACGACGGTGTCGGCCTTCCACCGTACACCGGTAAGGTGCTGAAGGAGAGGCCGGACTCGTGGACGTACGGGGTGTCGCCCCCGGCGAGGCAGAGGAGGCTCGAGCCCCTCACTAATGCCATGAGCCAGTTGGCGGACGCCGGGCTGGCGGTGGCGTCCGTCATCGCCAACTTCCATCACCGGCGGATCATTCCCCTCATGGAGAGGGAACTCTGCATCTTCGAGATGAGCGATGCGGCCAACCTCGTGTCCTTGGCGCGTTCGCGGTTGCTGGAGGAGCCGCTCGCCCGAGGGTATGCGGCCACTCGGGCGAGGCGCGCAATCAATCTCAAGGCGGTGCAGCACAGCGACGACGACCTGTGGTCGTTCGTGATGCTCCCCGACACCGGCCAGGTGAGTATCGCCCCTTTACCTTTTGCTTTCTTCGTTTCCATGTCTGATCTGACAACGGCTGCTCGGCAGCAGGTGGTGGGGGGCGATGTCTGCACGTCGGATCCGCCGACGCCTCGGTCGCTAGCTCACACCCGCGCCGGGCAGCAGAGGGAGCGGGACCGTGCGGCCCTGGCGAGGGAAAGGAGGATCAGGAGGCAGGAGCACCTCGACAGGTACAACGAAGAGTACCGGCTGCGGGAGCAGCAAGGCCTCTCCCCTCTGCCAGAGCTGGTGAATTCGTCTTCGTCGAGGAGGAGAGCGAGGGGGAACGGGCCACCTCCGACAGGTGGGAGCCCGCGCCGCCCTCGTCACCAGGGGTTGAGGGGGTCGTCACGGAGCTGACGCCCGAGGCGGGCGCGGTGCCACCCGTCGGGGGATTGCCGCCAGTGGCGGCGACAGGTGATGGGGAGGCACCCCCCGAGCCTTCGAGGAAGCGAAAGCGAGGCTTCTCCAACTTGAGGTAAGCGACGTTCCTCCCTCCGTGTCTTTGATTTCGTGGCGTGGTCGCTCACCCTTCATTTCTCTCTCGTTGTCAGGATGACGCCTGCTGCCCCCGCCCTCACGCCCGTTAAGGCGCTCAAGCTGGGGACATCGCTGGTGACGAGGCCTCGCTCGGAGAGAACGCCGCGGGCGACGACGGGCACGACGGCGATGAGCGAGGTGTCGCGCGCCGCGGCCGCGGCTTCGAGGCCGCGGCAGCAGGAGGATGCGGCGGCGGCGACCGCGCGAGCGACGGCCACCCGCGACCCCCGTCAGGGGCGCGAGCGGACTCGCACGGAGAACCGGGACGTCGAGGGCCGTGGGCGGTCGAGCCCCCGGCCGGTGGTGATCCCACCCCCAGAGGGGGCCGATCGGGGGTGGCGGTCGGATCAGCCCCCGGGCCCGCGCCCGGAGTACTAGTAGTGCGGTCCGACGGCTGCGTGATGCCGCAGCAGCCGGCGTTCGATGCCGGGGCGTCGACGTCTCGCGCCGCTGCCCCGACGCCTGACGCCATCGTGCCGGAGTGGGAGCAGGGGCTCCGCCGCCCCGGGGTGCCGCGAAGTTTGCTCGAGGAGGCAAGGACCGAGACAGCGCTGTGGCAGGAATTCCGTGCCCACGACGCCTCTCTTAGCACCGCCCTGACCGAGGCGCTCCGGCTCCATAAAGGCATATCACTCCAGATTTTTCAGGTGAGGACCCCTGTTCGATCGTTACTTGTTTTCCTGTTTTCTTTTTCTTGCCCGAGCGTCTTTCATCTTGATTCTCTCCCTTGCCCTCTCGTTGCTACCCTCAGGAGCTGCAGGGCTAGGCGGGCGAGAAGTTCAATCGCCTCGCCGAGCTGAGCGCTGACCTCGATTGGTACCGGGGGCAGTATGAGTCCCTGGATGCCATGGTGGAGGCCTTGCGGACAGACAATGGCTGGCTGGAGTACAAGCTCATGGCCGCGGAAGACGCCTACACCGACCAGCGCTCCCTGGCGACAGAAAAGGCCAAGGAGGTCGACGAGGTGAAGGCCGCGCTCCAGGAGAAGGAAGGGGTGCTGGCGACGGCGAGCGGCGAGCTGCAGGGGGCACGTGATGCCCTGGCTGAGGCGCGGACTACGCTGGCGCAGAGGGAGACGGCCCTCGCTGAGGCGCACGCCCAACTCCTGCAAGATCGCACCACCCTCGAGGGGGTGCGGTCCTGGCAAACTCAAGCAGACCAAAAGGCCCAGGAGGCCGAGAAGCTGAGCGCTGCCCTGCAGGAGAAGGTCGTAGCGCTTGCTGGGTTGGACGAGCAACTACGCCAAGAGCGCAGCGCGCGCGCAGGCGGAGACCCAGCTCCAGCAGGAGCGGGCCGCGCTCGAGGACGCTCGATCCTCCGTCCAGCGCGAGCGCTCGGCGCGGGAGGAGGCACAGGGCCAGCTCCAGCAAGAGCGTACTGCGCTGACGGAGGTCAGGGCCTCGCTTCAGCTCAGGGAAGCGGAGGTCGAGCGGCTCACAGGGGAGCTGGTCCAGGAGAGCGTGGCCTTCGAGGACTTGAGGGTTGCCGGCGAGGAGAAGGACGCCTCTATCCTGCAGCTGCAGCAGGAGGCCGAAGCCGTGCGCGCGGACCTCGAGAAGGAGAGGAAGCAGGTCGAGGGTAAGTTGTAGCCCCCGAGCCCTTCGTTTGTTAATTGGTTTTGCCGAGATTCGCTCTCGACTCATCTCTTTTTGCTCCCAGGCCTGCAGAAAGCTCTGGGGGAGTCAGCGACGCAAGTAGGAGTGCTCCAGGCGGCCTACAACTCGTCCCAGCAAGATTTGGGACTTCTGGAGGAGGCGGCCCTCGAAGCGTGCCAGAGCAACGACGAGGGTGCCGGCCAGTCGGGGAGTTCGGTGGCGAGTCGCCTTTGGGCTCTGGGCGGTCGCGTCACTGAGCGCATGAAGGGCGCCCTCCGCCTCGGCATCCAGAAGACCCTCGGTGTGGTGCAATCGCACTACGTCATCAGTCTTGCAGCGCTGGCCACGGGCTACATCGTCGCGGACGACCTCGATGATGACGGGGCGCAGGAGGCGGTGAACCGACTTGACGCTGCTGCTGCGCCTGCTACCGCGGATCTTGCCGACGCTTTTGAGGAGGACCTCTTCCCGAACGCTCCTCCCGCTGGGCCCGTCGAGCCCTGAAAATGGCCGGGCGCTGAGGCCCTTAGATTGTAATTAGGATCTGAGTCAGGTGGCATTTGTAATAAGACAATTTGCTTTAGAGATTTGTAAGTTAAGTTCGGTTCGTTTTATTTATGCTGTTCTGTCCCTTTCCCGCTGCCTAGGCAAGTTTCGGCTGGGATTGATCGTTTTCACGAGTGGCCCGTAGGCAAAGTGGTGAGGAGGAGAAGCCGTATCCTGCCGGAGGCGTGGGCCATCCCTAGCTCGCCCGTCTTTGCCTTTTGGCTACTCGCGCCCTGCTTCTTTTTGCCCGAGCTCCCGGGTTAGGACATACTTAGCATTTTTGGAAAAAACGATTCTTGCGAAAAAAACGGGACCATTTAGGAGGGGGGTGCCCCCCCCCCGTAGTAGCCCCCGAGGGGGACTTGGTTTTCGGAGAGAAAGCCGAGTCACCCTTTACTTTATTCACAAACTTAACATATATACAACCGACCGGGGCGTCGGATATGCACAAATTGACTTGGAACTTTTTAAGGGTAAAAGCGACGTAGCTGTTGGATGTTCCAAGCGTTGGTGAGGACTTCGCCCTGCTCGTTCGCATGCTTGTATGTGCCGGGCTTGAGCACCTCGACGATGATGTAAGGTCCTTCCCACGGCGGTGACAGCTTATGACGGCCTCGATTGTCTTGTCGCAGTCTTAGCACTAGGTCGCCCTCGCTGAAGTCTCGGCGCCGTATCTTCTGAGCTTGGTATCACCGGAGTGCCTGCTGATATCTTGCCGAGTGCATCATTGCCACGTCTCGGGCTTCATCTATTTGATCCAACGAGTCTTCGCGAGCACGCTGGTTCGAGCTTTCTTGATAGGCCCTGAGTCTAGGAGATCCATACTCCAGGTCCGTGGGGAGGACGGCCTCCGCGCCATAGACGAGGAAGAACGGCGTGAATCCCGTGGCTCTGCTCGGGGTGGTCCTGAGACTGCAGATGGCCGACGGTAGCTCCTGAATCCACTTGTGACCAGACTTGTTCAGTCTGTCGAAGATCCTAGGCTTGAGGCCTTGTAAGATCATGCCGTTGGCACGTTCTACCAGGCCATTAGTCTGTGGATGTGCGACGGCCGCCCAATCCACGTGGATATGGTGGTTGTCGCAGAACTCCAGGAACTTCCTGCCGGTGAACTGGGTGCCGTTGTCGGTAATGATGGAGTTCGGTACCCCGAACCTGTGGATGATGTCGGTGAAGAACGACACGGCTTGCTCGGATCTGAGGTTAGTGATGGGGCGGACCTCGATCCACTTTGAGAATTTATCGATTGCGACCAGCAAATGCGTGTAGCCCCCGGGCGCCTTCCGCAGGGGCCCGACGATGTCCAATCCCCACACGGCGAACGGCCATGTGATGGGTATGGTCTGGAGGGCGTGAGCCGGGAGGTGGGTCTTGCGGGCGTAGAACTGGCACCCCTCGCAGGTGCGCACGACCTCGTTGGCGTCAGCGACCGCCGTGGGCCAGTAAAAGCCCTGGCGGAATGCGTTGCCTACGAGGGTGCGCGGCGCCGCGTGATGGCCACACACGCCTGCGTGGATGTCCCGGATCAACTCGCGGCCCTCGGGGATGGGGATGCATCGCTGTAGGATTCCCGACGCGGCGCGCTTATACAGCTCGCCGTCGACCACGGTGAATGATTTGGCCTTTCTGGCGATGCGCCTCACCTCGGTCCGATCCGAGGGTAGCTCCCCTCGATCGATCCAGGTGAGGTACTTGCTTCGCCAGTCCTCCACGGGGAGGGGGGCCGTCTCGATCTCCATGGCCTCGGCTTCATCGACCCCATACCCCTCGAGCAGGGAAAGCACGAACACCTCGTTCGAGGGGTCCTCATCCATGGGCTCCGCGCCCGTCGGATTCGAGGGAGCCCCCGAGGGTTCTCCCGGACTCGAGGTGGTTTTGCTAAGGTCGACGGAAGGTTTGGCGACATCACGCGCGAAAACGTTCAGAGGAACGGTGATCCGCCCCGACGCAATCTTCGCGAGCTCGTCCGCCTCCTCGTTGTATTTGCGGGGAACGTGGTTGAGCTCAACGCCGTAAAATTTGTCCTCGAGCGCACGCACGGCATTGCAGTAAGCTTCCATCTTCTCGTCATGGCAGCTCGCGTTCTTCATGACTTGGTCGATTACGAGCTGTGAATCTCCCCTAACGTCGAGGCGCTTGACGCCGGTCTCAATGGCGATTCGGAGGCCGCAAAGGAGGGCCTCGTATTCCGCCATATTGTTCGACGCGGGGAAGTGCAGGCGCACTGCATACCTCATGTGCTCTCTGAGGGGCGAGATGAAGAGCAGGCCCGCGCCCGCTCCGGTTTTCATCACCGACCCGTCGAAGTAGAGGGTCCAACACTCGGCTTGGATCTGTAATGGGGGCAATTGAGTGTCTATCCATTCAGCGACGAAGTCCGCAAGAATTTGGGATTTGATCACCATGCGCGGCGCGTAGGTGAGGGTTTCCCCCATTAGTTCCACGGACCATTTCGTGATTCTACCCGAGGCATCCGGATTGCGGACTATCTCCCCTAGCGGGAATGATGAGACCACCGTGACCGGGTGGGCCTCGAAGTAGTGCCGCAGCTTGCGCCGTGCAAGTACCACCGTGTAAAGCAGCTTCTGAATCTGTGGGTACCGCGCTTTGGTCTCAGATAGTACCTCGCTGATGTAGTATACCGGCCTTTGGACTGGTAGGGTGTAGCCCTCCTCTGTTCTCTCCACCACGATGACCGCGCTGACCACCTGGGTGGTTGACGCGACATAGAGGTACAAAGGCTCACCGTCTCGAGGCGGCGTGAGGACTAGCGCGTGTGCGAGCGTTGCTTTCAGCTTGTCGAGCGCGTC
This sequence comes from Cenchrus fungigraminus, assembly GCA_036936925.1. NCBI lineage: Eukaryota > Viridiplantae > Streptophyta > Magnoliopsida > Poales > Poaceae > Cenchrus > Cenchrus fungigraminus. The sequence goes on along the minus strand of CM072780.1, from coordinate 35,894,437 downwards.
CTGGGCCTCGATGGTCCAGGAGAAGCGCTCGTGCTTCTTCAGGAGTCGGTAGAGGGGCAGGCCCTTTTCGCCGAGCCGCGAAATGAAGCGGCTAGGCAACCCAACACCTTCTGCACCCCCTTCAAGTCTCGAATCGGCCCCATCCGATCGAGGGCCGAGACCTTCTCGGGGTTGGGCTCGATGCCCCGCTGGGAGACAATGAAACCCAGTAGCATGCCGCGCGGCACCCCTAAGACGCACTTTTCGGGATTTAGCTTTACCCCATTGGCCCGCAAGCAATCGAATGTAACGCGCAAATCGTTGACCAGGTCGTCCGCCTTACTGGTTTTGACGACAATGTCAACTACGTACGCCTCAACGGTCCGCCCGATGTGATCCCCGAAAACGTGTTGCATACATCGCTGGTATGTAGCCCCAGCGTTTCGAAGACCAAATGGCATCGTTACGTAGCAGAACATGCCGAACGGCGTGATGAAAGAGGTCGCGAGTTGATCGGACTCCTTCATCTTTATTTGGTGGTAGCCCGAATAGGCATCAAGGAAACACAAGAGTTCGCATCCCGCGGTGGAATCCACTATTTGGTCGATTCGTGGCAAAGGAAAGGGAACTTTGGGACACGCTTTATTCAAACCGGTGTAATCTACACACATCCGCCATTTCCCATTCTTTTTCTTAACTAGTACAGGATTAGCTAACCACCTGGGGTGGAACACCTCCTTGATGAATCCGGCCTCCAGGAGCCTTCGCAGCTCCACTCCAATCGCCCGGAGCCTTTCTTCGTCAAAGCATCGCAGACGCTGTTGCACAGCTCTGGAGTGAGGTAGGATGTCAAGGGAGTGCTCGGCGACCTCCCTCGGGATGCCCGGCATGTCCGAGGGGCTCCACGCAAAGATGTCTGCGTTGGCGCGGAGAAAGTCGACGAGCACCACTTCCTATTTTGGGTCGAGGGTGGAACTGACCCTCAACACCTTGCCCTCGGGGGCGGCGGCGTCGAGGGGTACCTCCTTGGTTTGCTTGGCAGCCTCGAAGCTGCCCGCGTGCTTGGCGGGGGAGTCGGGGCCCTCGTTGGCCAACTTCTCCATGTCCGCGACGAGCGATTCGTCCAGTGCGAGCGCCTCGGCGTGCTCGACGCACTCGACATCGCAGTCGAATGCGTGCTCGATCGATGAGCCCACCGTGATGACGCCCTTCGGCCCCGGCATCTTCATCTTGAGGTACATGTAGTTCGGGACCGCCATGAATTTGGCGTAGCACGGACGCCCGAGGATGGCGTGGTACGCGCCCCGAAACCCCACTACCTCAAAGGTGAGGGTCTCCTTGCGGAAGTTATCCGGCGTGCCGAACCAGACCGGCAGATCGATCTGCCCGAGGGGCTGGACGCGCTTGCCCGGCGCGACGCCATGGAACGGCGCCGTGCTGGGCCGCAGCTGATCCAAACCGATCCCCATCAGCCGCAGGGTGTGCGCGTACAGGATGTTGAGGCTGCTGCCGCCGTCCATCAACACCTTGGAGAATCACGCATTGCCGATGATGGGGTCGACGACCAGCGGGTACTGGCCCGGGTTGGGGATGCGGTTCGGGTGATCCTTGCGGCTGAAGGTGATGGCCTCCTCCGACCAGTCGACGAAGGAAGGAGGGGCCTTCTCGACGGCGAGAACTTCATGCCGCTCATGCTTGCGCTGGCTGGTGGACATGTCCACCGTCGGTCCCCCGAAGATGAGCAAGACGTTCTCCACCACGGGGAAGCCGTCAGCGCCTCCGTCACCCCCATCGTTCTTGGCCTCGTCCTCCTTCGCGGTGACGCGGCTGTAGTACTTCTTGAGCATGTCGCATTGCTCGAGGGTGTGGTTGACCGAGGTCTTGTGGTACGGGCAGGGCTTCTTCAGCATTTCGTCAAACACACCGAGGCCTCGAGGGGGCCCTCGAGGACCCATACGGGCAGGGTCGACGGCGAGGGCCTCGTCGTCGTCTTCGCCGCGCCCCTGCGTGCGCACGTCATGATGGGGCTTCTTGCCCTTCTTGCCCCGCTTTTGCTTCTTCGCGGGCTCCTTGGACTTGCTGCCCTCCGCGGGCGCGTCGTCCACGCGCTTGCCTTTCTTGCCGTCGAAAATGGCCCCCACCGCCTCCTCTCCGGAAGCGAAGCTGGTGGCGATATCGAACAGCTCGTTGGAGTCGACAGGCGGGCTCCTCCCGAGCTCGCGCACGAGGTCCCGACAGGTCGTGCCCTCGAGGAAGGCGTGCACGATCTCCGACTGAGCGACGCTCGGGAGCTCGGTACAGCGCTTGGAAAAGCACCGTATGAAGTCCCGGAGTGACTCGCCGGGCTTCTGAGTGCACCCTCGCAGGTCCCATGAGTTCCCGGGGCGCACATACGTGCCCTAGAAGTTTCCCACGAAGGTGCGGACTAGGTCGTCCCAGCCGTGGATTTGGCTGGGCGGCAGATGCTCGAGCCATGTCCGGGCCGAATCCGCAAGGTGCAGCGGCAGGTTGCGGATGATCACCGCATCGTTGGTGGCACTGCCCAGCTGGCAAGCCAGGCGGTAGTCGTTGAGCCAGACTCGAGGGTCCGTCTCCCCCGTGTACTTGGTGATGGTCGTGGGCTGGCGGAAGCGCTGGGGGAAACTCGCCGTGCGGATCTCCCGGCTGAACACACGGGTTCCCGGGAGTTCCGGCATTGGCGAGCGGTCCTCCCGGCTGTCGTAGCGACCACCTCGTCGAGGGTGGTAGCCCGCCGCCATCCGCGCCTCCGCGTCGCCCCTCCTCTTGCCGTTCAAGACGTTACGAGCATCGCCATCGTGGGCCTGGCCGCGCGTGTCAAGGATCCGCTCCCTGACAGGCGTCCTGCCCCGGTTTGCCGGCTGTCCCGCCGCGCCGTTCGCATGGACGGATGCCTCCTGGTCCTGCGTGTCGCTGTCGCCCCGCGCGCTGGACTGGTTGCGTATGCGGGACGCGGAGCTCTCGGCCTGCTGTACGGCCGCCTGCTCGATGAGAGCCTGCGCCTCGTGGCGCAGGTTTCGTGCCTCGGTCGTCGATGGCTCGGGCATGGCCCGAAGTAGTGTCGCCGTCGCGATGAGTTTTTGGCTGGCCCGAGGCGGCGTGTGTGGGTCGTCCACGTTGAAGTCGGCGTTGATGCGCTCGCGAGCCTGCCTCCCGGCTTCTCGGGCGCGTTCGTCGCGCGCCGAGGCTTCCCCTGCGATGGTAGCACGCAGGAGCCGCACCTGCCGGTACTCCTCTGCGAGCTTCGCCTCGAGCTCGCGCGCTTGGACCAGCTGCGAATTAATATCCGCATTGCCCGCTGGTGGGGCCGGTGGCGGGTTTGGCTCTGGATGCTGGGCCGCATCCCTGTCGCCTGCTCCGTTTGCGCCGTCAGCATGCTCGTTGATGACGACAATGAAGCACTCGCGCGAGGGGTCGTTGCTCCCTTCGCTAGAGTCGTCGGAGCAACCGAACCAGTAGTCCGCGGCGTCAAGGAACCGCCGGAATACCACAGGGCCCGGTACGCTGGAGAAGTCCCACTCCGCGTAGCCATGCGAGGTTGCGGGCGGCAGCTCGTCGTTGGTGGTGGTGATGAGGTTCCGGGTTGACAGCAGGTGATGGCCCGGGAGATCCTCGTATGCGGCCATGTCGGTGCTGGCAGACGAGGCGTACGTTGCGGCAGAGTTGCGCATCCCGTGGGGGAACTGCGGCCCCGCGGCTGCGCGCCCCCCTGCAGGGTGCGCCGTCGTGCCGCTCGGCGATGGTGCGTCGCTCCGGGCCGCGTCGCGTGCTACCCGGCGCCGCTCCGTGCGCGCCTGACGCGAGCGCTGACCCAGGTGTTAGCAGCGTCGAGACGTCGAGGCGGCCGCCGTCGTGGGTTCCGGTGCCGGGACGTCGGTCGTCGACGTGGCGGGGATCGGGCCCGGCCCGGTGGACCGCCACGGGTGGAGTTCATCCCGATTGGTAAGGCGCATGTGGTAGCCGTTCCCCGTGGCCTGAAAGTTCAGGCTCCCGAACCGGATTTCGAATCCGGTAGGGAAAGGGTCCGAGCTGCCCATGGCATACCTCTGGGATGTCATCTCGGTGCGAATCACCATCGAGACTTCTGGTGAGGGGTCGATCACAGCGCGTGTCCCCCTACCTGGCGCGCCAACTGTCGGTGTTAGGATTAGTCCCGACACTAACTAGTAAGATACGCTGTGATCGGTCTCTCGATGGCCGGTGCTAAGCAAAGCAGGCACACGGGTTTATCCTGGTTCCGGCCACGGGGCCGTACGTCCAGCAGGTTGCGCTCGAGCGCTGTATTGCAATGCACCGTGGTGCCTATAGAGGGGGGCTACAAGCTAGGTGGGAGAGGAGGAAAAGCCTCCAGGTCCCTGCTAGATGATTGAGGCAGAGTGCCAATATCGCGGGAGTGAGTGTGTGAGTGCGTGCGGGCGAGAAGTGACGATGTCGTCCCCCCGGCGACCGGGCGACCGCCTCCTCCATTTATAGACCAAGGGGAGGCGGCTTACAAATATGCCGCACGGGGTTTTACACAGTATCATGGTACTGGTACACAGCGTTTGCGACTTGATGGTGTCCTGACGAATCTCAGTACTTGCGAGTGTCGTGGCGGCTATGTACTTGCCGGGGAATAGCTTCGAGGGTAGCTCGCTCGGCCTGCACGTCTGACCGCCATCCGTACATCAGTTCGAGGGTCTTGCTGACGAGGGCACCTGGTGCTGTACAGGGCCCGGCGTGGCAGCGTCCCATCGGAGCAGGGCCGCACAGCACCGGGGGTGGCTGCATAGCGCCCGAGATGGTGCCACAGGGCTAGGGATGTCCGCACAGCGCCGGTGATGGCCGCACAGACCCCGGGTCAGTTGCACAGCGCCCGGGATGGCCGGGCGGCGCCGGAGTTAGTGGAGGGGACGCGGCGCACGTCGCTCGTACGGCGGCGCCGGTCAGTGTGCGCGCCTGCTCGCCGTCCGTACACCCTTCGAGGATGATTCATGCCCTTTCGAGGGCCTCAATGGCGGGAGCGCCCATGCCATACAGGGGCCGGCGTGGTAGTGTCCCATCGTAACAGGGCTCCACAGCGCTGGGGATGGCTCCACAGCGACGGGGATGGCCTGTACAGTGCCGGAGATGATGGAGAAGACGTGCTTAGTGTGTTCCGCGCCGTGGCGCCGCCCGCATCGTGCGCCCGGTCGCCGCCCGTACACCCTTCGAGGGTGAGCCCATGCCCTTTCGAGGGGCTCGCCATGGGAGAAGGACGGGAGTGGGCGGTGCAATACTTTGGAATGACACTAGCCTGTCCACACAGCACCTGCACAGTGCTGGGAATGGCGGTATAGTGATGGGGTTTGGCCGCACAGTGACAAGGTCAGAAGCCCTGGCGGTGTCAGCGGCGCGGCATGGGCGGGGATTGCCTTTTGACTAAGGCACCTGCGGTGGGCAAGGGCATTTAATGCCCCTGTCAGGTGAGACAGGCGGGGCGCTATCGCTCGAGGGTCGGCCTCGAGCGAGGCGGAGATTTGTACGAGGGGCGCCGATCCCTCGAGCGAAGCGGAGACCCGCTCGAGGGGCTGAAGCCCTCGAGCGAGGCGGAGATTCGCCCGAGGGGCCGGGGCCCTCGAACGAGGCGGAGTCCTGCTCACGGGGCGCCGTGCCTTTGAGCGGGGCGGGAGTTTACCCACGGGGTGCCGCGCCCTCGAGCGGGGCGGGTGCTTGCCGCGTGGTGCCTTGACCCTCGAGCGAGGCGGAGATTCGCTCGAGGGCGGCTGGGGACGGCCGTTTGATGGGCTCTGGAGGTTATTGGGCCGTGGCGGACCGTGGGCCTTTCTCGTGTTGGGCTGCGATCGGTTTAGGTAATGTTTTTGTGGTTCTGTGTTAATTCTTTGGGAAGGGTAATCTCCCCCATAGTTAGGGGACCCCTATGGCTGTCCCCGACAGTGAGATTCCTACTGTTGGATCATCAATCGGCGGTATAGCCGATTGGTCTTGCTGGAACATTGGAAGAGTTCGCCTTGGTTGAAAATATGCAGGCCCCAGATATCCTCCTTCTGCTCCTTGCTTGAGTGCATTAATTATGGCATTCTGAATAGTATTGGCGAAAATCTTGGATTGATCAATCATTGTTTGATGCATCGCCTTGGTCATCATGTCTTGAAGCCCTTCAGGATCGGCTGAAAAGGTGACTTGCTTTGGTGTTAGCAAAGGATTCTTCTTGAAGACCCCACCTTTAGTCTGACCGTATGATGCCAGACAAAGCTCCTCATGATGCCTCATGTGAGCTTCAAATTCAGCTTTGTCTGTATCTTTCAGCTGATCCTTGGTGATTGGTTGGACGTTCTCTGGATCAACTTCATGAGGACCAGTCTTCGTAGTCTTCGTCATTGTTGACTTTTTTGTGTCCCACCGGGCGTGCCAAAAGTGTGTTGACGCGAAAATAGGACGTCACCTCCGCGCGCAGCACACGTGACTCCCCGGTCTGTAGCGAGGCGTGCCAGCCAATCTGACCTGTTGATTGACAATGGAAAAATATTAGGGATCGGCTAGAGAACCGATGGCCTTTCAGAGACACGTGTACCAGCCAATCGGCCGATACAAGTTAAAGCGGGATCGGCCGGCTGAGCGACCGAAGCGCGGGTGCGTAGGTAGATAGATCGGCTGGATCGGCCGATCGTGACGTCAGCACTCGAGTAGGTCGGAATCGGCTGCGGTGTTAGAAGCCGATAAGATCTAGATCGAGTGGGATAAAGATGATAATAGCTAAAACCACAAGAATTGGTACAAAGACTTGCAGATCTAGCTAATATCGGTAAGGGGTGAATAAAGAACTAGACGAAACCTCAGTGATACGCCCGGAGGTTAAAGCCTAGGATTATTCGGTAAAACGGTACTCGCAAGCTTGCCGGAGATCAGTTGATGCAGCCCGACGAACTCGAAGCACGGCGTTGTAGAAAAGAGAAAATCGCAATGGCGAAGTCGTCGAAAAGTAGATGTTGTAAAGGTAGATGCTGTAAAGTAGATGCAGTAAAAGTAAAGGGTTTGCCCGGAGGCGGTTTGTTTGATATTGGTGTGTACAGATTTTCCGACCACGCAGGGTCGCTATATATGTCCTGAGGACAACCCCGACTCCTAGCCGATCACGGCACTGTTTACTTGCATCTAAAGACAAAAAACTACTAAAAATAGAAAAGGACTCTCGCAGGAGTCAAAACTTCCTAAAACTGACTCTTTGACCCGTCGTCAATTGTAGATTGACCCACCTCCACCATACTTCCCATCTGGCGTATCCCTTTGAATACCGCCTTCTTCACGGCCAGCGGCCGATCTTCTGGTCAGCCATCGGCCGATCGCTCTGACTTGTTGGCCCACTGTCAGGGTTGAGCCTCTTTGACCATCGGCGAGTCCCGTTGACCATCCTTCTCTCTCTTCAATCGGCTGATTACACTCTGTTTTTCATCGGCTACTTCTCCTTATCCTTTTTTGACTTGTTTTTTTCCAAAAAAAACAGTGTCAACAAGTACGGTATTTTCCTGAGCGGGTTGTCACAATTACCTTTTCATAAAACAAGGAAAAATTGATTTTCAGAAAGGCCATACTAATTTTTTAATATCCCATTTGAATCTACCCAACTAAAATTTAACTAGCTAAACTTTAGAAACTTTCTTTTTAGGTCGTGTGTGGATCCACTAACTAAATCATATTCTATCATAGTTGAAGATGTATTTGTCTATTCTACCCCCTCCCTCATCCCTCCTACCTTAGGAAAACTCTTGAGAAAGATGGAGGGACAGTTTATTTGATCATTAGCCGTTTAGCTAGCCAAAAAAGAAATAGTAGGCAACAGATAAAGTTTAGTGGATCCTGTTTGGATCATAGCAGCTAAAATTTAGCCCGTGGATTCAAACGGACCATAGTTTAGCTCGGCTGTGTTCGAATGTATGCATTCAGCTTTGGTATTGGGAATTGGAATTGAAACCCCCCCCCCCTCCCCCCTAATACGAGCATTTGGATGTCTTGGAATTCACAATTGGAAAATCGGACTCCAATGCCAATCGGTTTCATCACGGACTCAACGCCTTGCACTCAATACAGAGCCCACCCCCATCGATATTCGTTGGAATCGAGCTCAGCCTGTCACTAGACCTGAGCATTTCACGGGCCGGGTCGGGTTCGGGCCGGGCCGAAAAAAACTCGGGTTTTTCGGGCTGAGAAAATTCTGCCCATGACCGTCCCATGGGACGTGTCGGGCCTCAGTTTTCGGGCCGGGCTCGGGCCGGGCCCGGGCTTGGGCGGGCCGTCCGCGCATTTTATAGTGTAAAGTAACTAAAAACAGCATTTCGGGCCGGGCTCGGGCCAAAAAAAATTTTCGCGGGCTTCAAGATCTCTGCCCACGCCCGTCCAGTAAGGTCCGTGGGCGGGCCGGGCCCGGGCCGGGCCAAAAATGCTCAGGTATACCTGTCACCTCGCGTGTCTCTGTCTGCGCCGACCCCTTTGCGCGAGCGAGAGCGCCGCCCCTTTAGCTCCCTCGTCGGCCTCCGCTGCCCTCCCCTCCGCTCCCAGCCCCCCTTCGTCAACCGCCCCTCATGTGCTTCCTCGGCGCCGCCGGTGCGGGATAAGACGAAGACCGCAGGCCGGTGGCAGGGACCGACCCACCCACAACGGGGTGGCGCGGGTGGGTGGAGCGGGGGCCTAGGCCGCTCGTTGAAGCAGCGACCGGCGGCGGGGCTCGCACCTCCCCTGCCTCCCTCTACAATGAGCTGCACCACTCCTTCGTCGGCGAGCTGCATCGCCGCTTTGCCTCTCCTTCCTCCCTCCATGACATGCAGGGCCGTCGTTCCCTTTTCTCCCTTTGTTGAAGGATCTGTGCATTCACAACCTCGAACTGCTAGCGCACGGATGTGGTGTCGATGATTGGTCGCGGTTGACAGCGAAGGGATGAGGAGCAACGACAAGCAGAGAAAAGATGGAATCAATGCCAAATTTTACGGGTCTGTCTATAGTTCACTCACGCAATTCTGGGCCTTTCCTCACACGAATTTTTGCAATTTTTTACACCCCAGATCTATTATTTTTACTCCTACCCTCCCTCAAACTTATCTCTTTCCCATCTATCTCTCTTTCTCTCTCCTCCCTATCCTCTCCCACGCGGAACCCGCGACCCCGACCCGTCGTCTTCGTTGCGCCGCCGCCCCCATCCGCCTCCCCGCCGCCCAGCCCCTCCGCCTCCCCGGCCAGCGCCGGCGGACTAGGGTCCGCCGGAGCTCCGCCCCCATCTTGATTGGGTAGGTTTTGAGAGGGTTGACTTCCGATTCCTCAAAACGCAAAATTAAGTCTGACAAAGTCTATTATTATACGTCCATCCATGACTGTCAAATATTTCTAAGGCTACCATCTTCAAAGAAGTGCTCGTCTTCAAAGAAGTGCCATCCAAACATGAATTGGTATTTTCAGTCTCCCTGAATTCCATTTGTGATTTCCTTTGCATCCAAACAATAGCTTTGGTATTATGATCCATTTCCAAATCCTCTTTGATTTGGTATTGAGACCCAATACCAAGCTTCACAATATCGACATCCAAACACACTCAGGTGTAGATCGGCTCGATGAGACTGGCTGCAAATACAGGGAAAAGAGTTAGACGTGTTTTTTTTCTATCGAGTGGAACTACTCCGTACTAGCCCAGTAGGAGAGCATTGGTACCCGTACTTAATAATTGAGTAAATTAACACACCCAAAATCCTCGGATCGGAGTCGTAACAAGGGATAGATTAGTCCGAACAAGTGGATGGAGAAGAAGACGCCTAAAACCGGGCCCGGTTTACAGCGTTCATCCCGAGATCGCTTGTTCTTTGCCCCCCACCTTGTTCCTCTGTTTCAGCCACCGCCGAGTACGGAGTACGGAGTACGTAGTAGGTCAACCAGGCAGCCATTGGACGTCGTACTAAACACGACCACCTATGCTCCTAAACTTATCGCCTCGATCAGCGCTCGATGCAGCCGCCAGCGGAACAGATTGCAGCCATGGAGGCTAGGCTACTTGCTTGCTTGGAGACTTGGAGTGAAGTGCAGCTGCAGCCAAACGACGCACCTCGTTCAGTGAAGTAGCAGTATCATTAGATTAGACGCGGTAGAGTGTGGCTCCGGAATTTACAAAGCTAATCAGGGGCCTCAAGTACACGACCTCGAGCAAGTTGTTCATCCAGACGAGCTCTCACGCGCCAACCTGAAGAGTACGCTACGTGTCCTTTTCATGAGCACGCCGCTGTGCCGGAAAACATCTGCCAAAGCTTCCGCAGTTCCGCTACAAGCTGCTACAGAGCTCGAGGTCTGGCTCCTGCAGCGGGAGCGCAGCAAGATGGATGCCACAGAGCTCAGGAGCGCGGGGACGAGTAGCGAGGACCTATGCGTAGGCAGGCAAGCCGTCAAGGATCTCATGAGCAGTGCGGCCATCATCTCCATCGGATCTCCATCTCCTGGCCGACTGTGCTCAGACCATAGGCCGGCGTGGCGGCGTCAGACATTCGGGCCCCAGGTAACCGGGTAGGGGGCGTGCACGGCAGAGAACTGAACAGGGACGAGACACCACCGCACAGTGTCACAGTCCAGTCCACACGCACAAGGTGGAACCCAAACCGAGAACAGCACACAAAGCTCTGGGCCGCTGCCGCGCCTGCAGGCCGCAGCTGCTGGCCTGCTGGGTCCAAAGGGATCGAATCTATCAATCGGGAATCAGGAATGCAGGATGGCTATCGGCGGCAGGCACCGGCAGGCGGCAGCGGCGGCCAGAGCGTAGGGACAGCGCGGCTGCGCGCACGGCGCCAGGAACTCAGGACATTGGATCCCTTTACGCATTGATGGCCACGGGGCACAGTGGCCTGTCGCTAGGGGTGTGGCAGAGGCTCGTCCAGTCCAGGTCCAGGAATCAAGCCGCCAGGGCGCGGCAGCGGCTTTCCCGGCCGCTACCGCCGGCCTCGTTCTCGTTCCGTGGCGCGGCCGCAGCGGGCAGGCTGCCTGCTGCACGGCCTGGGACGACGCCCTGGCCCGCGGCCCGGCAGCTCTCGCGCCGTGCACGCTGCCGCCGAGGGCAGGCAGCAGGCAACCCGCAGCCGAGCCGCGCACGGTCACGTCGCTGGCGCGCTCGCGCGCGCGCGCCCGGGCCGGGACGGGGAGGAGCGGTCGCGTTCCGGGGTCGCGTCGACTAGCCTGCTGCTATCTGTAGGCTCGGGTCTTGTCAGTGGCCACGACGCGAATCCTGTGCCTGACGGTACGGTACGGGGCAGCAATAGCAGGATCCTAAAACAACACCGATGTGTACCGCGATGCAGCACGCAGGGGCGGGGCGGGGCAGGGCGCGCACCATGGACCGCGCGCGGTCCACGATGGCAGCAGCGATCGTAGAGCAGCCTACGGATAGAGCTTTGAGTATTTTTTCTTTCCAAAAAGAAACAAAAACCGATGAATCTTGGGTCTTGGCGAGGCAGTCGGGCAGGCACAGTGCAGACAAGATGCATGCATGCACGCATGGTCCTTGAGCTGCAGCTTGAGGCCTTGAGAATCATGAGCCATCGCCACTGATCCTGAACCTGAATCCTGATCCAGCCAGGCCAGGGCTCTCGATGATTGACCCCCGCGCGCGCTCGGCTCGGCCTCGCTTTTGTTTTGTTCGCATCCGCGGCGTACCGGCTGGCTGTGCCGCGGCCGGGGAGAGCCGTCGCGTCCACGATCCATTCGCAATCGATTCGCTGGCCCGCAGAGCCACCGCCTCGAGGTGGAGGTCGAGGCAGGGCGGACACCGTGAATAATTCGCGCGATGATTTGCCTGCCCCCCTTCTGCTGGCTCTGCTACTACTCTGCTGCGCCGCGCAAGGCTCGGAGAGAGACGCTCCCGTCAGACGGCGGCCCGGCAAGAGCGAGATTGTGCGCCTGCGCCTCGCTGAGCTGCAATGATTCGGGCGGGGATCGGGGGATTCCGGATTCGGGGCAGGCCTGGCCTTGCTGTTCCGCGGCGAGCATGTGGTCATTCAGCACCAAAAGCTGCGCGCCAATGTGAATGAATGTATAAATAAACGGAAAACGATATTGTAAACTGGACCAGTTTTCACTGTTCGTGGGCCTGATGCCATCTCCTGCCGCTGGGGTTGGCCCCAACCCATAGACTTCGGGCCGATTTGGTAAACCGACTGGGCCTCCTCTTTCATAGCGCGAGTCTGTCTGTCTTTTTTTTTTCTTGATTGCAAAAAGTTCTTTTTTACCTCCCTGGACACTACGCCGATCAGTTCCCAGGACTAAAAAAACCGTCCGTTCTCAAACCCTGAACTCACAGCACGGTTGCGTAGTCCTCGGCGCTTAGGCGACTCGAGGGAGGTGCAGGCGGTTAGAGTTCTTGTCCTCGTTTTCCTCCCTAATTCCTTCTTGAATCGGATCTGTTACTCCTTGTGATCGATCTGTGAGTCCACATCCCATCCCGCAGTGTCCACGATCAACTCTCCTGGGGAGCCCAGCCAAATCTGCTAGCCCTAGTTTGTTTCTCGCCGCCTCTCCCTCGGAACTTCGGGGTGCCCTGACGAGACTGTCCGGGTGTGAGCGATCTGCTGAGGGGTGACAATGGAGGGGGTGGAAGGCATGATGGAGCGGTTGAAGTTGACAGCGGCGGAGCAGAAAGGCATTAGGGTTGCTCAGGTGAATCGCCCGTGCAACAGGGTGGCCGATCCACAGGCGGTTGGCAAGGTGTTTGCGGAAAAGCTGGTGCATGCTGATAGTTTGGCGCAAGCCCTGGGAAGAATTTGGTGCCTGATCAAGGGTGTCACTTGCAAGGATCTACGTGAGAACATTTTTCTCTTCTCATTCCATCAAGCTACAGGGAAGAGGAGGGCTCTCGAGGAGGGTCCCTGGATGTTTGGGAAGGATCTGGTGGTGATGATGGACATGGATGAGTCGAAGGCGATTGAGGAGATGGAGTTTGTGTTCATTCCAATCTGGGTTCGGGTGATGAAGCTGCCCTTTGGTATGATGAATAAGGCGACCGGGGAAGCGATTGGAGCAGAGATTGGATCATTTATGTCCATGGACCTTGATGAGGATGGCACAGCTCTAGGTCGTTACCTCCGGATCAAGGTTCGTCTGGACATCAGGAAGCCCCTGATGCGCGGTGTTACAGTGTGTGTCGGTGAGGCGGAAAAACCACAGTGGTGTCCTTTGGAGTATGAGTTCCTCCCGGATTTCTGCTACACGTGCGGCATCATTGGCCACATAGACCGCATCTGTGGGGTTAAACTTGCACAAGGGGAAGCACAACAATTCAGCAAGAAACTGAGATGCATCCCAGATAGGAGGAGAGCAGATGTAGGGGGAGATCGCTTTGGTGGAGGCAGATACCAATCGGGTTGGAGGAAAGGTGGCAGTGGGAGTAGAGGGAGTTTTGGGGGTTCTGGGAGCAGGAGTTTGTCTAGGCGATCCGATAGTGACGCGCCATCTTGGAGGAAGGAGACAAGGAGTGATGGAAAAGAAGGTTTGGAGCGAAAGGAGAAGGGGGATGATGAAGTCACCAGCCCCCTGAAATGCAAGGACTCACAACCAGCGAATGGGAAGGCTAAAAAGGTCATGTTCTTGGAGGATGATGCTAATATGGAGAAGCACCTTGATGGAGAGGTGGGAAAGAAGAGCAAGGGGTCGACAACAAAAACGTTGGAAACTTCAGGCGACGGTGAGGAGAAGGGGGACGTGAACAGTACCATGCACGTGGACATAGTTCCACCGGCCCGGGAGGCTGTGGAGGAGAAGGGGGAGTCGGGGAAGGAGAAGGGAGGTAAAGTAGGGAAATTTAGAAGGCAACCAAGGTCGAGCACTCAGGGTGGTGCAGCGAGTAGTGCACCAATAGAGAGGAAGCGTGCACTAAGCACGGAGAACTTGGAAGAAGTAGACGGAAAAAGACTCAAGTCTGTGGTGAACAGCAATGACGCAAGGTTGCCGGGACAGCCCTGCGCGAAGAAATGAAAATCATCGCTTGGAATTGCCGGGGATTGGGGAATGGCCCGGCAATTCGCGGCCTTCTGAATCTTCAGAAGGAGGAAGACCCCGACATCCGCTTCTTGTCTGAAACAAAAATGGACAGGAATAGGATAGAAGGATTGAGATGGCGTTTGGGGTTGACAAATATGGTTGTCAAGGATTGCAATGGGAGGAGTGGTGGTCTTGCGGTGTTTTGGCGTAGGGGAATAAATTTCCATCTTCGTGCAGCGACTCGGCTGTACATTGACGGTGATGTGGTGGAAAAGGATGGCTATGTGTGGTGGTTCACCGGCTTTTATGGCGAACCAAGGTCGGATCAGCGAGAGCTCTTCGAACTCTGAATGCAGCAAGGAAACACCCATGGCTGTGTATGGGGGATTTCAATGAAATTTTGATGAGCCATGAGAAGGAGGGGGCTTGCCTAGGCCGCAGATCTGTATGGACAGGTTTAGAGAAGCACTAGAGGATTGCTCGCTGGTTGATCTAGGCTTCTCAGGCGATATTTTCACATGGAGGAACAATAGCCACGAGAGTGAGCGGTACATACGGGAAAGACTTGACCGGGCTGTGGCAGATGTGGAGTGGCGCACTCGGTTTCCAGACTACCATGTGAAGAATGGATCACCATACCACTCTGATCATAGACAGGTGATTGTGACGATGGATGAGGACGTGCCAATTGCTCATCACAAAAAACAACAGTGTTTTCGTTTTGAGGCATCATGGGTGGAGGAGGAGAATTGTGAGGTGATTGTGAATAATGCCTGGAGGTTGTCGATGAACAATGGGGAGAGGAAAGTGGCTGAGGCGATAAAGGGAGTGGCGATTGATTTATGGGATTGGAGTAGGAATGTACTAGGAGGTCTAGAAAAGAGAATAAAACATGCGAAGAAAGCTTTGGAGGCATGTAGAAGGAGAGCTATAACAAAAGACAGTGTTGCAAACGAGGAGATCCTGAAGTACAAATTAGAGAGGTTGGAGGAACAGAAGGAGCTGTATTGGCGGCAGCGAGCAAAAGTGCATTGGCTCCAACATGGTGATCGCAACACGAAATGTTTCCATCAATTTGCCTCTGAAAGGAGGAGGACAAATAGAATTCGCAGATTTGTGAAGGAGAATGGAGAGGAGGTGGTGGATGAGGAGGGGATCCATACACTAGTCACAGATTACTACAGATCACTCTTTACGTCCCAAGCAGGGGATCGATATGAGGAGCTTCTCCAGCATGTTCCAGCCAGGGTCACAGATGCAATGAATAGTGACTTGCTGAAGGAGTATACTGATGAGGAGATAAAGAATGCGCTGAATAGCATGGGGGATTTGAAGGCACCAGGGCCTGATGGTATGTCGGTCTTATTTTATAAAAGATATTGGAACATTGTTGGGGAGGACGTTGTGAGAGAGGTGAAGTCTCTTCTAAATGGAGGTGTAATGCCAAATAAATGGAATGAGACAGTGGTAGTGTTGATACCAAAAGTGCCAAATCCTGACAAGTTGAAGGACCTGCGACCCATCAGCTTGTGCAATGTGGTGTACAAAATTGCATCGAAGGTTTTGGCAAATAAATTGAAGCTTGTTCTCCCTGACATCATATCTCTGAATCAAAGTGCTTTTGTTCCCGGACGCCTAATCACAGATAATGTTTTGCTTGCTTATGAACTTACCCACTTTCTACAAAATAGAAGAACAGGTGTTGATGGCTATGCAGCGTTGAAGTTAGATATGAGCAAAGCATATGACCGGGTGGAGTGGGAGTTCCTTCGCAAGATGATGTGCAAGATGGGTTTTCATCAGAGTTGGGTGGAAGTGGTAATGAATTTTTTATCCTCAGTCTCATACAGAGTTAAAGTAAATGGCGAGCTTACTGAAGAAATTATACCCCAACGAGGCCTCAGACAAGGAGACCCCATGTCCTCCTACCTATTTCTTTTGTGTGCTGAAGCTTTCTCTTGTCTGTTGAACTCGGCTGAAGAAAGAGGAGAGTTGATTGGTATTAGAGTTTGTCAAGATGCACCGAGCATTAATCACCTTTTGTTTGCAGATGACTCATTGTTACTCTTCAAAACTAATGATCAGAGTACTAGTCAACTGCAGAATATTCTTTCATTGTATGAGAATTGCTCGGGACAAATGATAAACAAGGATAAATCATCCATTATGTTCAGCAAAAACACTAGGGAGGAAGACAGAGCTGCTGTTATGTCAGCATTGGGAATTGCATGTGAAGCGAGAAATGAGAAATACCTGGGCCTTCCAATCTACATGGGAAAATCTAAAGTACAGACTTTCACATACCTGAAGGAGAGAGTGTGGAAGAGAATGCAAGGGTGGAAGGAGAAGCTGTTATCTAAGGCTGGTAAAGAAGTGCTTATTAAGGCCATTGCGCAAGCTATTCCAACATATGCCATGTCATGCTTTGACCTTACAAAAACCCTCTATGATGATATTGGGACGATGGTGGGTCGGTTCTGGTGGGCACAACAGGAGAAGGAAAACAAAATGCATTGGCTCTCGTGGGAAGTGCTATGTAGCAGGAAGGAGAAAGGAGGTTTGGGGTTTAGAGATGTGCATCTTTTCAATTTGGCCATGTTAGCCAGGCAGGGTTGGCGCCTGATACAACAGCCAGGCTCATTGTGTGCCCAAGTGCTTAGAGCCAAGTACTTTTCTACAGGAGATCTGTTACTGGCAGAAGAAGAACCGGGGATCTCCTACTCATGGCGCCGTATTGTGAGGGGAATTCAGGCTTTGAAGAAGGGGTTGATATGGAGAGTGGGAGATGGTTCACAGATTGATATATGGCGAGATCCTTGGCTGCCGCATGGAGTCATGAGGCGTCCAGTTACACCACGAGGAAGAACTGTTTTAAACAAAGTAGCTGATCTAATTGACCCTCATTATGGGACTTGGGACATGGAGCTTATTGAGGAAATTTTCTGGGAGGAGGATGTGAAGCATATTCTAGCTATTCCGCTTAAGGTAGGAAGGGAGGACACTTTGGCATGGCACTATGACACTAAGGGTTTGTTCTCAGTTAAATCTGCTTACCATGTCCTTGCAGATGAACGTGGGGCTCAGCACCAAAAGCAGGAAGGCTCCTCGAGCTCTACAAACCCTACAAAGAGTGGGAATCAGTGGCTGTGGATTTGGAAGCTTCCCTACACACCGAAGGTGAAACACTTCCTTTGGAGGCTAGCACATAACAGCTTGCCACTGAATTTGAATATCAAGCGTAGAGGTGTGGAGAATGACTCGAGATGCCCAGTATGCTGGCGACTAGATGAGGATGGTGGCCATTGTTTTTTGAAATGCAAGTTGGTGAAAAGGTGCTGGCAATACCTACACATGGAAGAGACTCGGCTGCAGCTCTTAGCTCTGGTCTCGGCAGCACAAGTAGTGAGAGATATTCTGGACAGGAAGGAGGAGGAGAGAGCTTTGATTGTTCATATGCTATGGTCATGGTGGAATGCCAGAAACAATGCTAATGCGGGGGAACAAATGCCAACTCCTGAGAATGTTGCCTCGCAAGTGATGGAGATGACATCCAGCTATCTCTTTGCTAGGAAACAACAAGCTACAAAGCCTCCAATTGCGGCTATTAGGTAGAAGTGGCAGCCACCTCCACCAGATGTGCTCAAGATAAACATTGATGGTGCTTTCTGTGCAAAAGAAAAGAATGGTGCCTGGGGTTTTATCGTGAGGGATAGTGATGGACATGGTGTGTTAGCAGGCTCTGGACGTCTCCCAGCTGTGAATGATGCTCTATTTGCTGAGGGGGAAGCTTGTTTGAATGCCCTCGCTGCAGCAAGAGAGAAAGGGATTTCCCGAGTGGTGATTGAGACAGATGCTACAAACTTAGTCCAAGCGCTACAATCAAGTTCCTTTGATCAAGCTCCAGGGGGTGTCATCTTCAAAGAATTACGTGATATGCTAGATTTGCATTTTGTTGTTGAGTATTTGCTTTGCACCACGTTCTTGTAACCATTGCGCACATGCGCTTGCTCATTCCGGTTTAGGTAGGGATCCGGGAAGTCCTGTTGTTTGGGATGACCCCCTCCCAATCTTTGTAAACAATCTGGTTGTTCGTGATCTCACTGATCACTCGTTGGTTGAATAAAGGAATGAGTAATATGGTTTTTTAAAAAAAAGTACCGGACATGTGACCTCCTCATACCCAATCCATCTCGCGTTCAAGCAGACCCACATGTCAGTACCCATTCCACCTCTCTTCTCACCCAGGAAGGCCTTGTCAGCGGGTGAGTGTCGCGGTGCCCTCCATGGCCGGCGGGGGCGAGCACAAAGGGCTGGAGACAGACGAGCGCGACACTCCATGGCCGGTGACCATGGTCGGCGGGGGTGAGCGCAAAGGTCTCGAGATTGACATGTTGGCCTAGCTACGAGAAAACTAGGATGGATTGGGTTCGAGCACGTCATATGTCGTGTAGCGTGAGTCCAAGGTAGCAGAACCAAGGTTAAAAAAAAGCGTTAAGCGCTAAGCGAGTGGTGACCTTCCGCTTAGAGTTTAAGCGAGCTTAGGCGTTACTAAACGCGCTAAAGCATTTTGTGCTACAGTAAATAAAAAAAGAATCCATGTTGACAGCTTTGAGAAATATTGAGCCTTCTCAGTTCTCACCAACGCCCATGGGCCTTTTTGCCGGTACATCAGTACATCGTTCATCAAGGTGAAGCCCAATTGGCTATTCCCCTTTCAGCTTTCTCGAAACTTTTTTTTTGAAAGAAAGCTTTCTCGAAACTTCATCCATGGCTATTCCCCTTCCACGGTTCCACCGGACCTTTTTTATTTTTTATATTATTTTTTTTTATTTTCAAAAATATACTACGGATCTCAAATTTAGGAAAGCTATACTACAACCTCCATACCTCATGGCGGTAGGGACCAACCGCCATGGGGCACGGCGGTTGGAAGTGCTACACTGTCCAATCGCCGTGGGCCACGACGGTTGTGAACAGTACCCTCTGCAACCGTTGTGGCCCATGGCGTTAGGGTCAGTCCGTTTTCAAAAAATCGTAACTTTTTTGTATGAACTCGGATGAAAATAAATTTTATATGAAACTTATAGCTTTCAACGAGATATATAACTTAGTAGTTCAAAATTTTTTCATTTGAAGTCATCTTAAGACTCAAATAATTGATATAATGTTGAGATCTGGATAAAAAACTGAGACCTGGACTCGACTTAGTATCCACGGAGGTACTCTATGGTTCCAAAAGAAACTGTGGCTGTACAGAATGTCTATCCGTGTGATGACGAACTGACGACGAGTTCATCACCCCACATGACACTTCGAGTTGCACTCGCACAGCTATCGAGATGGGAATGGGTCGGGTCGACCCGTTGAGTAGTTGGTTGGACCCAAAATCCAAGGCCAATGGGTCATATGGGTCGGCCTCTGGGTCGATAGGACCAGAACCTACTAATCCAATGGGTAAGATGGGTCGATCCAAACTCAAACATTATATATCTGCTTTTAAAATCACTAGCAAATATACCCATGTGTTGCAACGGGTGGAAAGAAAATTTTTGCACTTGTTGATTTTGCCACCAACAGTTGCGTATAATGACGAAGATGAAGCACAAAAATAATAATACGAGCAAATAGTACAAAATAAATAGACAGTACGACATCAAATAAATGAGCAAATTTATACATTTTACTCATCCACCTATAACTATCATCTTAGATTAAAATTTTGTTTGTCACCTCTCTAGGATTAAAATGTGTGAAAAAAGTTTTAGGTATTACAACATGAGAAATTAGAAGTTCTTGGGACCAAATAGAAATATTAGAAAAGAAAGGGGCAAAACAAAAAAAAACCTTATCTCTACTTGTAATGACATTTTTTAGAAACAATTTGTTTGCTTTCATATCTCATATATCTCCAACAAAGAATGTTTGCATTAGCATATAGTAGGAAGCTGAATGGGCCGACCCGTGCTACCCATTGGGCCATCGAGGCCACAAACAAGCTTGAAATTAGGTCGACCCGTAGCCCCTAAAATTGGTCATGAGGCCACAGGGGCCGGGTCCAAGACCGAGGCCGGGCCGACCCATTCTCATCCTGTCACAGCTACATAGCTAATTACCTTATATTCTGACTAACAGAATGTTTTTTAAATCCTACTGACAGTTTAAGTTTGAAATGTCAATTTCGGAGTGGTTTGGGGTGGCCTTTGGAAATTTTCCCGTGACTAGAATGACACTCCTTTTTCTCAGTAGTACTCTGGACTCTGGAGAGCCCTGTAGTAGAGCTGATTGATCAGCTTGGCGGCGTTGACGACGCCCAATCAGACGACCGATAATAATAAATAAAATAATGAATAAATACAAGAAATGAATGTGCGCCACCTTGGCACAATCACCTAACGTCATCTCAAGAAATACACGCGCCAAAAAGGCAAAAATGAAGAAGAAAAAAAGAAAGATACAATCGAGCTGCTCGATCACGGCAGATGGTACAGGTCGGAGGGCTTGACGCCCGCGGTGACGTTGAAGTACCTGAACGCCGCCGCCCACCGGCGGTTGTCCTTAAGCATGTGCACGGCGACGGTGTCCGGCCGGAAGTTGTTCATGAACCAGTTGAGGTCGTACATCCGTGGCTTGAGGCTGTACCGGTTCTTCCCCCTGCCGCCGATGTTGAGCCACTTGCCGACGAGCAGGTCCTCGGGCCCGTGCGTGTCGTTGTGCCGCAGGATCTCCTGGTTGTCGGAGACCCACCGCGCCACGTCCCACGACACCACGTACCCCATCCCGTGCATGAATGGCATCGGGTCGTCGCCGACGGCGAAGCCGTGGCCGAGGTACACGTCGTCGCGGGGCTTGCCCCGGAGCTCGTCGGCGAGCGCCGCCACGCGGAGGTACGTGTCGTCGTCGGTCTTCATCACGTAGTCGTAGGGCCGCGAGGAGAAGAGGCGCGGCACCGAGGAGAGGTACGCGTGCGTCTTGCCGTCGTTCATGTTCTCCGTGCAGTTGAGCACCAGGATGTCGCCGTGCCGCCGGGCCTCCACCGCCACAAGCGCCGCGTCGACGGGGTCGGTCACGTTGCAGAACACGAAGCGGACGTCGACGCGCGCCGCGCCCACCGCCGGCGGCTGCAGCGCGTAGGCCATCCGCACGATGTCCCGCCGCTCCCGGCGGCTCGGCATGGTCAGGACGCCGACGAGCAGGCTGAACTCATCCTCCGTCGTCGGCGTCGCCTTCTCCTCGTCGGCTCCCGACGAGACGGAGTACGACCCGTCGTCGGCGCCCGCCGCGCCGCCGCAGAGCACGCCGCTGAGGCCGTCGGAGCGGGCGTTGGACGGGCCGAGGCTCGGGATCACGAGCAGCGCGGCGAGGAGGCCGAGCGGCACCAGGAGGAGGTACGGGGTGCAGAGCGACGCGCCGTGGAGGCCGTGCGACGACGACGACGAAGCGGTCTTCATGGCGCGCGCGCGCGAGCGCGTTCTCGCTCCGTGAAGAAGTGAAGGAGGCGAGCGAGCGTACGTGTCGTGTCGTGTCCCCGACCGCCGAGCGTCGTGGGCTTATAAAGCTCACGCGAGCCTGGCGAGCTTCGCCGACCTTGCGACTGGTCGTGGCGAGATGTTGGTTGAAACGTTCGTGCATGACGGGAGAGGCGAGAATTTGGCACATCAGCCGCGCATGGTGCTCGGGGATTGCTTATTGGGATTGCTGAATGCGTGATACAGGATTGAGATGTTTCAACGTCCGGAGAACATGAGGTGGCGCTCTGGAATGGTTTCAAGCTGTATTCAATTCTATATCAATTCGATCTGTTCCCTCGTGGCTCTGGCTTGACAGCTCGGGATCAATAGAAAAAATGGTCACATGTCACGAGCAATCATTCGTAGATCATACAGATCGATGCAGACTCCGAGCGGGGCACGAAAAAGGGCGTTGCGGGTTTGCCTGTGTGCGTGATGGCAACAACAGGTGCAGGGAGAGGAGAGCCGCCGGCAGGGACAGGATTCCTTGTCGGTTACTGCTTGATGGATGAAATCCATTGTATCTTGGTGGCGTCCGTGGCTTGCCCGCTTGATCAAACTGTATGATCGAAGCTGAGATCTCACCAACCTAGCAATGTAGCAATACAATACTGCAGGCTCGGCAACGAACGATTCAGGGTGATTAATTAGGGCGTGGGGGCCACCGTCACTCTGTTAGTTTGTTGTGGTGTATCTATACATGACATCATGCATATTTACAACATATTGCTCCCTCCTGAGGTGGTCTGTTCGGTAATCCTTCCCATGGGAGTGAGCCATGTAGGAGGATTTGAGGACCTTCAAACTGAGCAGAGCGTAAAATGGTACTTACCCCGGCTCGGCTGTAAAACATGATGTCTTCACCGGAGAAGCACACTGCCACTGGGTCAATTCTCTGTTCGGGAATGACAATTTTTTTTTACCGGAGAAAGTTTGCTTGTGATTTGCTAGCTAAAATGGTCTCATTTCATATACAGCTGAAAGGGTGAATGCTATTCCGTGGTGTGCTGTAGTTTTGAACTTGTAAGAGCAACTCCAACAGATTAGCTAAATTCTACTTTTATATTTTCATTTAGCTAGCCATTTAGCTAAGATTCACTCTCTAAATTGCAGTCAATTCCAACAGTCTAGCCAAATCATACTTCATATTATATACAACACTGGGTGGGCCACGCATGTCATTCTCACTACATGTCTTCTTCCTCAATCCTCCGTCTCCCACGCGCGGACGCATCTCTGCTCCGGCGCCAGCGGGCCCACGAGCTCCTCCTCCCCGGCGCTCCTCCTCCTCCCTGTGTCGTGCAACCGCCGGCGAGGCCGGCACTACCGCAAAGAGGAGGAGAGCGCGAACCCAAAGGGGTACTCGGTGGGCGCGGGTGAGCGGCGGAGGTAGAGGCATCATGTGGGGAATGGCTGCGACGGCCATGGACGCCGGCGAGGAGCTGCGGCGGCAGCACGGTAGCTCCGGAGCCGCTGAATAGAAGTCCACGAGCTCCACAAGCTAGCTAGCACAATGAACTCGACAGACACCAAATCGAAGTGCTGCAGCTGACTGCCGTCGACGCGGGCCTCTGGACACGCCACGCCGCTGCAGTTGGCCGCGACCGCCGCGAAGTCCACGAGCTCCACGAGCTAGCTAGCACATTGAACTCGACAGGCCCCAAATCGAAGTGCCGCAGCTGGCCGCGGTCGCCGGGGGCCTCTGTACGCGCCGCTGCAGTTGGCCACGGCCACCGGTGGCGCCGCATAGAGCTCCTACAGCTGGCCGTAGGGGCACCGGCTGCCTCTCGCCGCTCGGCGCCGCTGCAGCTGGCCGCAGCTCCCGACGCGCACACGCGAGGATGGCGCGACACGGAAGCGGTGCAGGGACGACGACGACGTGCACGGTGCCGGAGGCTCGGAGCAGCGAGGGAAGGGCGTGGGGGCAAGTGCAGGTAGACGGGAGGGCGCGTGGGGATGGATTGCGAGCCGCTGGCGCTCGTCAAATATTGCTAGCGGAGACGAAGATTGCCGAGCGAGATATCGAGCCGCGTAAGAAAGCGAGTCTGTTGGAACTCGATTCATCGGCCTTTTTCTCTTTTTTTTACCGAGCCCAACAAGTTTAGCTAGGCTGTTGGAGTTGATCTAAGCGTTCACCGATAAGGTAATTAAAAGCTACTCTAGAAAGAACATTCACTTTATTAACCCTGTTTAACATATTATTGAAGCACCAAATGGTCACCTACTTGCCTGTGGAAGGCACAAGAATAGCCATACTGTGCTTTCAAGCATATTCGTCAGTCGTCACTCCTCTCCCAAAGGGCTTGATAGTGATATTGATATGTATAAAAAGAGTTACCTGGCCTGCATCATTGCAGTTTGCATTATATTGTAGAATACACCAGAAACGTACATTTCGCAGAGCACATACCTAACCTCATACCTATCATCGCTTGGCATCATATATAGGACGACAGGGACAAAACTAGCAATGCTCAGTTTTGCTCACTTCGAAACTTCTACTTCATCCAGGCATCCTTGGCAGGTCAAAGAATCAACAGCAAGGAAGGATGTCATGTCACGAGGCCAATCAGTCGAGGATTGGACCAACTCTCCGGCCGTCGCCGAAAAAGAAGCTTCCGAAAGCGATCCCCCCGTGGCGATTCGACTTGCACGGCGTTTTTCGGAGCCCACATGGCACGACATGACATGGCTCAAAAATGCTTCCCCACTACTCTCCCATGGTCCATTTCGTGTCTCGCACAACTTGTGCACGAACACGTAACAATTAAATATTGACACGATCACGAATGAATTGATACACACACACAAAAAAACAAGTGTTCCTGGTCGGTCGATCACGGCAGGTGGTAGAGGTCGGACGGCTCGATCCCGGCGGTGACGTTGAAGTACCTGAACGCCGCCGCCCACCGGCGGTTGTCCTTGAGCATGTGCACGGCGACGGTGTCCGGCCGGAAGTTGTCCATGTCCCAGTTGAGGTCGTACATCCTCGGCTTGAGGTCGTACCGGTTCCTCCCCCTGCCGGCGAGGTTGAGCCACTTGCCGACCATGAGGTCCTCGGGCCCCACGGTGTCGTTGCGCGCCAGGATCTCGCCGGCGCCGGCGACCCAGCTCGCGACGTCCCACGACACGACGTACCCCATGCCGTGCATGAACGGCATGGGCTGCCCGCCCATGGCGTAGCCGTAGCCCAGGTACACGTCGTCGCGGGGCTTGCCCCGGAGCTCGTCGGCGAGCGCCGCCACCCGCAGGTACGTGTCGTCGTCGGTCTTCATCACGTAGTCGTAGGGCCGCTGCGCGAAGAGGCGCGGCGCCGAGGAGAGGTACGCGTACGTCTTGCCGTCGTTCATGTTCTCGGCGCAGTCCAGCACCAGGATGTCGCCGTGCCGCCGGGCCTCCAGCGCAACCAGCGCCGCGTCCACTTGGTCGGTCACGTTGCAGAACACGAAGCGGACGTCCACGCGCGCGCCCGCCGCCGGCGGCTGCAGCGCGTACGCCATCCGCACGATGTCGCGCCGCTCCCGTCGGCTCGGCATGGTCAGCACGCCCACGAGCAGGCTGAACTCGGGCTCCGCCTCCGGCTGCGTCGGCGGCGGCGACGCCTCGACCGGTGGCGCGACCGCTGCGGCGACGTCGGGTAAGCCGGCGCGGCGGGCGCAGAGGACGCCGAGGTCGTCCCGGGGCGGGGAGCGGAGCGACGGGAGCACAAAGACGACGAGGAGGACCGCGAGCGGGGCGAGGAGGAGGTAGGAGGTGGGCGTGGGTGGCTTCATCATGGTCATGGTTCGGGGGTGACGAGACTGCTACATGCGTGCGAGCGGGTGCACTCAATTCGGATCAAATAGAAGTTGCGATCCTCCCCGTTTGAGTTCGTGTTAAAGAAACCGTGGAACCCTTTGGCAATGGCAAGAGGGGTGCTCTAGGCTCCTGGCATTTAACGAAGAATCGGTCGATCGAGACGCACCACCAGCAAAAAAAAAAAGTTTTGGAGAAAAAGAAGTGTCAGAATTAGCTCCCGAGGTGGGCATGTTGCTCGAAGCACATGAATAGTCGCGCAAAACAATGCACAAAAATTCACAACGGGTAACATCCTGGACAGTTCATGCGGACTTGCGGTGCAAATCTTCGTATGCAGTTCATGCGGTGCAAATCTTCGTACGGCCAGTGGTGTTTCTAAATCGATCTCTGATCCCTGAAGATTTCATGGAGTTGTGGCGTTGAGCTTGGCAACAGCGAGTGGCCGAGACACTGAGGTAGTGCTGGACTGCTGGATCAACACTACTGGCAGTGTGTCTTCCCGAGGAGTATTTTGCGAAATAGTAAAGCATACTCCCTCCGTTCCTTTATATAAGCATTTTAAGCATTCAAACTCAACAAACAACAATGGAAGAAAATGACATCTATACCCCTCATTTTACACTACCCATCAACTCTCCACCCACCCACCAACCCTATTTCATTTTGTCATATCCCTTGGAATGCTTATATTTTGACAGAAATTTTGAACCTTAGTAATGCTTATATAAAGGAACGGAGGGAGTATAATAGATTAATACAGTACATTCATATGAGACGACTCCGCAGCAAACAAGAGCTGAAATTTCCACTGCGCTGACGCATCCTCATGCCGTTGTGCAAGGCTGTCACTGTCGCAATAATACGGTGGAATGTCAAAGAGACCCCGCCCGCGACGGAGCGCAGCGTGCGGTAGCTAGCCGTCACGACGGCCGCACATGCGCGAGCTCAGCGATAGGGTGGTGGGAGGCATGCGGGAAGCTCCTACGAAACGAAGCGAAGCGAAGCGCTGCCGTGTTCGCTGCTCGCAAGCGCTCCGAGCCTCCGAGGCAGTCAGTCGGAGATGATGAAATGCTTTGATCTGAACCTGAACCAGACGTTTCAGCGCGGAACGCGGAGCTCAAGTGATCCATAGACTAGTATCCTTCAGCGTCTCCTTCATTCGGCAGCACAGCCATCCTGCCTGGATCCTGGAACGGGGCGCGTCTCTGACGGAGTAACGTGCCGTGCTCGCTTGCGTTTGCTGCTGGCCCCTCCGAGACTGCTGAAAGTGCCGTGTCACCGAACTGATTCGTGCCGCCGTAGTTGGGCAGCTGATGATAGCTCACAAATCACAATTATTAAGCAGACGATATATATGCGCCTTACGCTGCAACTGCAGTTTCCGCACGTGCTCGACGGAGTCCAGCCGCGCAGTGCAGGTGAATTTCTAGCTTCCCTCGGCACGGCACAGATGCCCTAACCCATCTGCCGTTCATCTTGTCTCGAACAAAATTAAACAGAAAAAGGGGGCTGTGCTTCTTCTTGGTTAAGTAACCTGACGTCATGCTGGAATTTACACGCACGCACGTTGACACGGAGGGAGTCGTTTTCAGGCGATTTTGTTCGACCTCCACGCGGTTTCGGGAGCAGCACAGCACGCTGCGGCAAGCCGAGCAAGGCAGGCGTTGAATTCAATCCAGCCATTCAGGGGGGCTGGGCTGACGAGTCGGACGAGGTAAACCGACCGAGTTATCCGACCGGTGGGTCACACAGGTCTCCGAATCTGAAACGAGTATACTCCCTCCGGTTTGGCAAAAATAGTCGTTTAGGACATGATTGCGCTTACCAAGGAATGGTTAATTAGGGATTAGTTTTCCATGTTTGCCCTTATTAAATAGCTAGCGGATACAAATCTAGCATGAATACGCACGCAGGTCGATTGGTTGGCGCGGCTGCCCCCAAGGTGGGGGTCTCGGGTTCGATACTGCGGGAACGCTCCTTTTTGCCAGCGTCGATTTTTGCACGGCACTGTGGATGCAAAATTCGTTGCCGCGTATTTATTTTTATTTTATTTTTTTGCCTGGCGCGCCTGCTACCTGGCCGCCCTTTCTCTCTTGCAAGGTTGCAATTGACGCGCGCGCTTGCTGGCCGCCATTTTTTTGCCTCGGTAGCAACGCTAGGGTTTCCAGTTCTCCTCGTTTTTGAAGCAGCGTGCCACTCAGTGTGCCGGCGAGAGCTCCTGCGCATCCATGGAGTCCCGCGCGACGGAGTCCGACGCGAGCTCCCGCGCATCCATGGAGTCCTGTGTGACGGAGTCCGGCGCCAAGGACTCCGGCTCCGACGCGAGTAGTTCTTCCGACGTGAGCTTCAGGGACAGCGCGAGCAACACGAGGCGTACAGCGCGATGAAGACGAGGTGTGCGAGAGCGAGACTCTGAAACGAAGCTTTCGGCGGCGGCGCATTTACTAGGGGCAACGACGTCCAAAAATCCATCTCCACGCGCGCAGCGACAAGTATTTCGCAATCAGGGTCGCGGCCAGGACGACCATTTTTTACAAACCGGAGGGAGTACCTCGAGTAGGACGAGGCACACAAGAACAGAAAAAGCTCCATCTCGCCGCCGGGTCACGCACCAGGCCCGGCGGACTCCCTTTTCCAGTTTTCCTTCAGTGGAGGAGGAGGACACGGCGGGAGTCAGAAGCGCGGTTCGGGACATCGGCGTCGCCAGGAACAGCCGAACCACCTACTCGCGTGTCGCGACGGGCGGGCAGCGGGTACACGCACACCTCCCCTGCACGGCGGATACGACACGGATGTGGCGTCGCGGACGGGGTCCCCCTCCCGGGCCGGCCGTCGAGCTCCTCGGCTCGTGCCTGCCGTTGGAATGTCAAATCAGGGGGCTGCTGCTTCCAGATGTGGATGGCTCGGCACATCAGTGTAATCCGTAGGCCGTTACAGTCCAAGCCTGCAAGTTAGAGTACAGTAGGTAGTAGGTACGTACGTGCCAACACATCAGAGATCACACTCCTTCATCCTGGGGCCTTGTTTAGTTGGTTGAAAATTTTGCAAATTTAACTGCTGAAACTCCTGTAGCACGTTTCGTTTGTTTGTGGTAAATATTATCCTACCATGATCTAACTAGGCTCAAAAAATTCGTGTCGCAAAGGACATCCAAACTGTGTAATTAGTTATTTTTTTACCTATATTTAATACTCCGAACATATGTCTTTTGGCGTATTTAATGTGATGTGATGGAGAGAGTGGAAAAAAAATTAGAAATTTTAGCCATGTAAACCAGACCTCTGATCCTACTACTAGTAGTACAGTATGTCCGAGTGTACTAGGCAACCAAATGGTGCGCTAGTAACCGGGCTGTGTTTAGATTCCTCTCCAAAAATTTTCGGAGAAAAGAATCTTGTATGCATAGAGCACTAAATGAAGTTTATTTGTAAAACTTTTTCACAGATGAGTGTAACTTTGCGTGCTGAATTTAATAAGCATAATTAATTTAATAATTTGCTACAGTAATACTACAATAATCATCCTCTAATCCTGTGGTCAAAGTCCTCATTAGATTCCTCTCGGAAATTTACATACGGGTGTGGAACTAATTTTATAAACTACCTTTATTTAATATTCTTAATTAGTAATCAAAGTCGCATTTAATACTTCAAAAATTTTTACTAAACACGACGCTTGTTCAGTTGTTCTGATGAGCCGGTTCAACACGCCTTGTTACGGACATACTGAAGTTTAACGTGGTGCGAATCCTTGTCTTGTGTGCGCTACAGAACACACCAGTGCATACGTGCTACGGCTGGTTGTGGCGGTAGGCTATGCTAGTATGCTACTACCGTCCGAACTGCTCGTGAATCCTATGATCCAGATCCACCCTGCCCCTGATCTCTAGGCTCTAGCAAGCTCAATGGCTTTCATTTTTTATTTTCCTTCCCATTTTTCTTTTCAAGAGAGGAGCAACCGCACAAGCTCACTGCGTGTCTGTGTCATGTACTTTTGAGATTAGAAGCTTTTTTCTTTTTTTTTTGAAAAAACTTGAGATTATACAAGCTTCAAAGTAAGAAACGCGGGCAGTTTCTTGGCCAAGCCGAATACGTTGCCGGTTAATTTGGGCTCCAGCCCACCACACTCTGCCCGAACCCAAAATTTCAGTTTCCCACCAGAAAAGAAGCAGCCGCAAACTATTCGCGCGCGCGCCCCCCGGCCGAAAGCCCGAAACCCCACACCCTCCTCGATCCGCCCCTCCTACCTCTTCACCAATAGGAGCCCAGCACTTCCCATCCAACGGCTTCCGCCTCCCCTCACGCCCCTCACGCGGATCGCTCCCCGATCCAACGCCTCCCCACTCCCCTCCCACCCCTATATTACCTTCTCCACCCGTCCCCATCCCATCCATCATCCAAATCACACCATCGCAAGCCTCCTCCGCCTTGAAAAAAAAAATCCCCAATTCCCTTCGTGTAGCGGTAGCTCGCGGCTGCGGCAATGTCGGGGCGCGGCAAGGGCGGCAAGGGCCTGGGCAAGGGCGGCGCCAAGCGCCACCGGAAGGTGCTCCGCGACAACATCCAAGGGATCACCAAGCCGGCGATCCGGAGGCTGGCCCGGAGGGGCGGCGTGAAGCGCATCTCGGGGCTCATCTACGAGGAGACCCGCGGCGTGCTCAAGATCTTCCTCGAGAACGTCATCCGCGACGCCGTCACCTACACCGAGCACGCCAGGCGCAAAACCGTCACAGCCATGGACGTCGTCTACGCGCTCAAGAGGCAGGGCCGCACCCTCTACGGATTCGGCGGCTAGGCCGGCCGGCGCGCCTCTCCCCCTAACTGCGTGCGTTTCCTCGTTAGGGATAGTTCGCTGTTCAGGAATTAGCCTGTGTCGACATCTCTGGTATTATTAGTGTTGCTGCAATTGTTGCCTTTCTGAATGTAATCCTATCTGTATGAAATGAAGGAAAGCCATCCTGCTCAACTTGTATGATGAATGAACATTCATGATGGCTGTAATCGTGTTTCGAATTTGTCCCTTTTCGGTGAATCTTATAACCTCGAGAAAGGAATTCGTTCAGGAATTAGTAACTTTACTTATGGATGAAATTTGGATGGCAGTGTGAAAACCTGATGCCTCTTGTTACATAATGCGAATGAATTCCTTTTTATGAGGTGATGGTTCTTTTGGTTTCATTTCCTATGTTCAGACTTCAGAGAAGTTCGGAGCACTGCGCAGTACTACGGATGTTCTTATAACTCCTGCTGCTGAGAAAATTTACATTATTTGCAGTACGCGAAAATGTCAGATTGCAGGCTGAGCAGGTGTCACGGGGAGAAACGGAACTCCAATGCAAAGCAATTCGTCTCTTCATGTTGTTGATGGATCTGTTGGTCTCTTTTAGTTCTCATGTTCAACGAACACCGAACTATTGCGTAGGGGCCAGTGCGGCTGCTCGTCACTGATAAGTGATAACTCTAGCAGTCTTGCTGTTTGTATTCTGGATTTTGTTCGGCAGGTTTTTGGCAGATTTGTACGGCAGATTCTTTCTGAGAGAGAAGGTATTACACGCTGATTTGTTCAGCAGATTTGTTATGAGAGAAAAGTACTGCGCAATAAGCCGAAATAAGACAAGCCAAACAAACCGTTGAGAATTTACTTGCATTCGCGTCAAAAAGAATTTACTTGCATCATATGCTCTGATAAAGCAGTCCTGCTATTTGCAGCAAGGGAAAGAAAATAGAAGAGTGATGTTATGATGCTTGAAATTTCCTCTTATTTTCTCCACCGAAAGTTTTTTTTGCTGCCGCAAAAGGTATTTTGGTCATTATGTTCGCGCAAACATCCACCCGAACCCCTCCCTCCCAGCCCGAACCGGCACCCCCGACCCCGACCGCAGCTCGCATCCGCCGCCTCCATCCCCCTCTCCGCCGCCGCACCACAACCCAGCATTGCCACGCCGGAGCCGCCGCCATCGCCACCAGACCGGTACCCCAATCCCCACGCCCTCCCCTCCCAAACAATCCGCCGTCGACGCCACCGCCCCCGCCTGTGCACGCCGCCGACGACAGCCCCTAACCGTGAACGCCGACGGTCGCCGCCCCCGCCGGTGGACTTCGCCGGAGGCTGCCCCGTCCGTGGCCGCCGCCGGCCCCGCCCGTGCGACCGCGTACTCCTTCGCCCGGACCGTGTGTCCTCCGTGCGCCGCCACACTGGCCCTTCTCTGCCCGGTGAGTATCCATCCTCGATCTGCTCGATTGAATGTGTGCTCGGGATTTCGTAGGATCCGAGGTTGTTCTGAATGCTTGCTGAATCTTACGTTGCTTGATTGAATGTGTGCTCGGGATTTCGTATATTGGATCCGAGGTTGTTCTGAATGCTTGCTGAATTTTACGTTGTTCTGTACTCCACGATGTGTATGGCATATCTGAACAACCCATTTACTTGGGAGCCATTGGTTATTATAGGATAATGGATTGGATGTGTGCATCTGAATTGAATGTGTCCATTGCATATTAGGATGATTGACTCAATTTTTCAGCCACCGCGTAACTGTTTACGTCAAATTTCAAGTGCTCATGAGTGTAGGCCAACAATTTTGTGATCGTTCTGACATTAGAGATTATAGCGTTCTTTACTAATTTTATTCTAGTTCCATTTGCCTTTTGCTTTGTATCTAACAGCGGTGAGATACAGCCATGGTTGTGCTGAGCCTATTCCAGTTCAATTATGTTCAGTATGTGTGTGCCTAATTCCAGTTCAATGTTTTTCAGTATTTGTGTGCCTAATGCAGGTGAGCAGCTCCATTTATTTCAGCTTGTGTAAAAAATAACAACTGATAAGCCTATACTAGAATCTGGGGCGCGCCTCTGGCGTGCCAATCTTTCTTAATTAGAAGGATGACAATGAATGAACCGCAATGTACAACAATATCGTTTTAACACTTAATGTTACAAAATGATAGAATTCGAAACGCATACAAAATATCTCGAAGTATATGGGTATGTCTTTAGTGGCTACATAAATAGTCTATACAGACACATGACGATCAGCTCAAAAAAAAAAAAAGATCGAAGCAAGTAGCAAGATTATAGAGAAGCTAAGATGAGACATGATCCATCGCTTTTCCCGATGTAAAGTTGATGATATAATGCCTTCTAAAACAGGAGCATTGAAATCTTCTAACTCATCTATTCTGCAGCCTGACATGCTAGTTGTGGTTCATTCATATGAAAGGGGTCAGGGACACAAAATAACTTTAACAAATTAGACTTACTGCATCTCATTTAATTTGATGGTATCCAAACAATAGCATAGTCTTGTAAGGCAAACTGAGCCTACGTAAAACTTTGTATTATGGATAGTTGCGGTCAACTTACAACCTACTAGCCTGACAAGCTGCTAACAAGAGAGTTTCAAAATTCTTTAGATAGATACAGGCTTATTATTTCGTTCATACAACCCCCATGAGCAGAAGCCTTTCCTATAAGCTAATGAGATGGTGGTTAACCCTTATTCATCTATAATCATGGGAAGACATCTTAGTTTATTTCTACAAAACTAACAGACAAGGGGAAAAGGGTATCTTTCGAAAAATACTGCATTATCTTGTATGTTCCAATCTTGTGACTGAATCTTTAGTAACAGAACCTCATAGCAGAATATCAAGAAGTAAACATAATTTTAATCTGCTACTCTGGAAGGAAATTCCAGCATAAGTGTATATCAGTAGAAAATGGTATTATCATAAAAAGAGTAAAAGTAGAAGGGTTGCATTGTTTAATTAGCCTTTGACAACCGATGATTCAAACTTCAAAGTGGAAGAGGTGGATCAAGTAGACAGGTAAGAAAAAACAAAGGTAATCCAGTAAATAATGCTTAAAGCCTGCAATTAAGTGGTGTGGACAGTATGGACAGAACCTGCTCTTGAGAGAAAATATGGAGGAAGCACTCCAAGTGCAGTTCCAAGTGCTCCTAATGTTTAAGATGATCCTGTCAAAGAATGGTAGGAAACAAAATAAAGCACTTCAAATGATTACAAAATATATTTTTTATTGCCATGCCACCATGATTTACAGAAACTAAGACAATTGCAGCAGGCCTTACCAACAAGGAGCACAGTACCATGGTTTGTCTTATAGATCAGGGGGAGAAAAAAGATAA
Source organism: Cenchrus fungigraminus (assembly GCA_036936925.1). Taxonomy (NCBI): domain Eukaryota; kingdom Viridiplantae; phylum Streptophyta; class Magnoliopsida; order Poales; family Poaceae; genus Cenchrus; species Cenchrus fungigraminus. The sequence continues at coordinate 35,861,015 of CM072780.1, read as the reverse complement.
AAGAGACAGGAGAACAGGGACTTTATTTGGCTGCTAAAGAGTTTTCCCCAGTAATCTCTTGTACCTCGCTAGTTCCTGAATGTGTTGACCAGAACTGCTTTGAGGAGGCAAGGGTTTTGTTGCAGCTGGACAAGAAATTTATTCCCGTCATATCTGGAAATATTGTCCTCCTTGCTGATCAGGTTCACTTTTTCTCTTTTCGCAAGGGGTCAGGTTCATAATTGTGCCATTATTTCTCTTGTCAGATTCTGAACTCATGGAAAGGTTCTTATAAACTGTAGATGTATTCACTGGTGTATATTGTACTTGTAACATCATTCAGTTATTTAGGATTTTTCTTCTACTTTTGATCTGAAATTAATCCTCTGTTGTACTCGTATGTACATGCCAGCAACGGTGTTACTCTGTCAAAAATGTGTTTCTCATGCCACATTTTATCAAGGACAGCTAGCTGCCATAGATGATGCATCTTTTCGTTGGAAAATGGAGGATCTGTACTGCTCGGGCTTTGCCCTTTTCTGATCTGGCTGCGATCGTGTCAGGACGAAATATGTCAGTACCTATCCGTGCAAACCTTGGCAAGATTGGCGAGGATTAGAAATCTTGCCTAGTTTCTTTTAAAAATAATTGCATCAACTATTCTATTAAGTTTTGTATAAAATCTATATAATTTCATTTTTTTCTTGTATTATCCATGAAGTAGAACGTCTTGAAAGTCAAACCAAGCAGCTCAGCTTCAAAAGCATCTAGAAAGTCTTCCCGTCAAGTGTCGCCATGTGCTCCTAGTTGCATAGGGGCTTTCTGCACGCAAACGCCCGAAAAAATGCACGAAAAAAATGAAACCAGCGCGTCCAGGCAACGAAAATCCCGCGGCCAACAAACGCACAAACGAAAAAAATCCAACCAGAAGAGAAAAAACACCGAACTCGAGAGGAATCGAACCAGCAAACTCCCACATCATGTGCCTCGAGACGCGTCGCTGAAACCAATAGGCCTAAACAACACTAGTTGTCAAAAAGCAACCGTCACCATATTTAATAAGGGTAAACATAGAAAAATTATAATTAATGACTACTTGATATGCACGATCATGTTTTAAACGACCTCTAATTCCAAACCGGAGGGAGTATAGTCATGTGAGAATATGGTGATACACATCATTCACAACCATGAACATGTGTCACATAGAGTCATGTGACTAAGTGAGAGAGGTTCGTGGTTGTGATGGATGCGTATTGTCACTTTGTCCAAATCATTTGAAATATTATTGGCATCGTAATGGAGAGCAACTATGATGTTGTGTGTATTTGTACAATTTTCTGACCAATTTTACGTATTAGTGTGATTATTTGATGGTAAATTGAAAGATAAATGTTAAAATACCCTAAGCTAGGTAGAAAAATCTAAAAACTTGCATGAGCAACTCATTTTGGTGTATTATCATGACATAAAAATTTCATATGATTTAGAGAATGTGGTGATACACATCCTTCACAACCATGAACATTTCTCACAGAGTCATGTGACTCAGTGAGAGAGGTTCATGGTTGTGATGGATGCATAGTGTCACTTTGTCCAAATCATTTAAAAAATTAATGGCATGGTAATGGAGACAAACTATGATGTTGCGTGCATTTGTATAATTTTCTGACCACATTTACCTATTATTGTGATTATTTGATGGTAAATTGAAGGATAAATGTAAAAATATCCTAAGCTAGGTAGAAAAATCTAAAAACTTGCATGGACAACTCATTTTGGTGTACGATCATGACATAAGAATTTCAAACAATTTAGAGAATATCGTGATACACATCCTTCACAACCATGAACTTGTCTCACATATACTCATGGGAGTAAGTGAGATGTGATGGATGTATAGTTGCACATGGTTCAAATCATTTAAAATTGTAATGTCATGGTCGTACCCATATATTTCAATTAAAACAACAGTAAGAATGACAAAAAAAAAAGCAAATAGGAACAAATAACCAAAAATATATAAAAAAGGCCTCTATGGGTTTCGAACCCAAGACCTAAGGATCAAAACACTAGAGGTCTAGCCATTGTGCTACTCAAGTGTGCTCATTAGTAGAGCAGCGCTGTTTGTTTTTAACCTCAATTCATATCATTGGTTTTCTGGGCCAAAGGGAAAGAGAGCACATATCAGATATCCACGCTTCTTAGTCCCACCTCACATCCTCGGCTGGTGCGCCTGCTATTCCTAACACGTGCAACGTCGCCGGCTTGCCTTGATCGAGAGCAGTCCACATTTCGATTGCCGTCAATGTCGCGAAGGCGAAGGCGTTGCAATTGCAAGCAGAATGAAGGAGCGTGGCATGCAGATGTTGTACTGTGCCGTGCCTTGGTAATTTCTTCGATAAGAACTGAAGCTGACATGGAGCAGATTGCAAGTAGGGATTGAAGCTGATCTGCACACGCGCATGCTGGCAGGCATACTAAAGGAGGTCAATGCGTATGCGTGGTGTCATGATATCTTGAAAACAGGAAAATTTCATCCGATAAGAAACTGGCGTCTGAATCTGAAGCTCTGAAGAACATGCGCGTCGGCATCCAGCTGCGGTTACATGCCCAAGGCTCAGCATGACTGCGAGCAGACGTCCGCGTGAAGGTGATCAACGACCATTCGGTTGTGGTGCTCACAAACTGTGATGATAAACGGCAGCGGCTGGATCAGCTAAGTTATGATATGGCTGAACCTGCATTTCCCTTGGCTACTGAAAGTCATATCCCGCGTGGTGCTAATTTGTGATCTATTCAGTAGGAAGTAAAACTGATGTGAAGCAGATAACTAGTAGGAACTGGGGCTGATATGCACACTTGAATGTTGACAGGAAATTTGAAAACGTTCAGATATCGATGAAAACTGGAAACTTTTCATCGGACACAAGGCGGTTCAATCTAAGGCACTGAAGAACATGCGGGTCAGGATCCTGCAGTTATCGGTCTGCCGCCGCCGCCGCTCCTACCCATCAAGGTCGATGGTCCGTCCAGATGTGGCGCGCGAGGTGGACCATCGGCCGTTATGTTGAAGTCGAAACGGTGGCCGGCGGCAGAGGCCTCGGCGCCGGCATTCGTGGCGGCCATGGCGCGCGCGGACGAGCTCGATCGGTGGCTCCGGCCGGCGGCCGAGGCGCTCTGCGACGGTGTGACGCGCTCCGGCGGGGCGGGCGGCGACCGCACGTCCCTTTTCCACCGGCGGCGGCGAGTCAGATGTGTACGGTGGCATGAGGAACCATAGAGGCATTTTGTCAAAAAAAAAAGTTAATAAGAGCATATTATCTGACTATAGTTCATGAATGATGCATCTTACTATATTACTAAAAACATTATTTACACGTTTATGAAGTGACCATTATACCTTTGTTAAAAAATAAGAACCACAAAACTGTAATTAATGTTATCTCCTAATCCCCACATTTATAGAGGAAAGTGGAGGAAAATTTTTCCTCCTAGGCCCACTCGTCATAGAGATAGGAGGAGGAAATTTTTTCCTCCGTCCCATTTCCTCCTAGCCTCATAGCCCTCCGATCGACCGCTCTCGGTCAACGTGAGCCAATCATTATTTCCCCAAGGATAATAAAATTTTTCAAAATAGAATTCTGAATTTTTATTTTGACAACTTAGAATTCTGAATTTGATGTGCACCGTATCTTTGTAAGGCCCCAATGCTTCCAAGTTGATATAAACTAGCAAAGTTGGCCCGCGCTAATAGCGCGGCTAGATTTGATAAATCATATTTTTTAAAATGCTATGTTAGTATTGTATTTTCTTTATCCATCTTAATTCATTATCCATCCTTTTGAAATCACTAATACCGATGTAAATATTAGAGCTCAAAATTCAGAGCTGATATTGATACACTCAAATTTTATTCTTTAGATGGTGTTTTAATTGGTGGATGGAACCTGACCTAATAACAAATGTAATTCGACGCTCTGTTGCACCCCTGCATACAGTGTGAACCTCCGAGATTTGTATTGGACATAAATTACTGTATTGGGCCACCTGCTTTATCCACCATTGTTGTCTACTACATCAGTTCTTCTCGGACCAAAGCAGTCGTATCGCGTTGGTCGCTATATAGGAAGTCATTGTCTCGCTTTTTGTCTCCAAACCCTGTATGGTTGATGTCAAACCATACTTAACATGTTCTTTGTTAAGTTACTGCTATGCAAACCTACATGAATTGCTCATGAAATCTATCTTATCTTATCATCTCCTGTGGCATCCGATTTTTTTATCTCCATCACGGTTGTAGGTTTGTATGTGCCAGAATCAAGTATTTCCTCTCCCTAGCCTTCTACTCATGTTGTATTTTTCAGTGCCTATCTCCAAAAAAAAATCGAAGAGACTTAGAGCATGCTTGGTACACTTGTTGCTGCTTGTACGCCTTATCTGCTTGCCTCGCGTTGCTAGGAAAATCAAGGTGAGCTCCCATGGGAATGCTTGCTTTCTTGTTGTTGCTCGCCTTGTAGCTCGATCCAGCAGTGTCATAGACGCTCGATCGATAGCAGCAAAGGTCCATCCGACCATGGTGGAGGTTAATCCAACAACAGTGGAGGTCGAATCGACGACATTAGACGTAAAATTGAAAGTAGTGGAGGACGATTCAGTAGCTGAAGAGTTTGATTCAGTAGCTAAAGAGCTTGATTTGGTTCTCATGCACCTGAATTTTACGACGACAAAACTTGTTTCGGCAGATGCGGTGTTGATTCGACGGTCAGTCCACGTTAGTTACAATCTGAAGTATATCTAGATCGGATTAAAAACAGTATCCCGTGATATCCGGACTGATTGACGTTGTGTCTAGTGTCTTGACTTTTGCATGCCAAATCTCCCGTCATCTCGGGCTCGCTTGCCAGGATGGGTGGGCCCACCATCAAGACTTAACTTCAACACTTTGAACAAAATTCCTCCATCTTCACGTCCCTGAGCGACGGCCCGGTTAAATTTCAATGGCTAATGAGCAATTGACTGTCTATATAAACAAAATCCCCCATCTTCGTCTCCCTGAGCGATTGCACAGTCTCTTGTCGCTATCTCTCCATGCCCATGGTTGCTTTCTCTAAATAGTCTACGTAGTTCGTGCTCTAAACATCTTTTGACTCGCTTTATGCTCTGCTCGTGTCTTCTTCTCCGACTTTCGGCATTGAGGGAATTAAACTACTGGATGAAAATAAATAAATAAAGCAGTACATCAATTACGCTCTATCCTCCTTGCACCGTCTTTTTCGCATGAAGATGTTGCTGATTTGATTATTTGATCGACTGCTCGAGGGCACCGCACTATAATCCCTTATTTTGGGAGGAAACAACAGATTATATTGTATGTATTTTCATCTGGCGGTTTTTTACATATATGAGTGGTTTTCTACGAAGTATAGTTTAGGGAAGAGCTTTTTAGTTGTCACTAAAGTCATCATGAGGCCAAATTTGGGGTCACGGTTCCTCTCTTCTTTATTTAAGAAACAATTTTATTTCCATCTCATATATATATTAGAGTCATGTGAGGCTCAACAAAGAGATTGATTTTTATTTCCTAACAGAAATTTATTTTCATCATGTGCCATGTCTTATCAATGTTGGCATTTAGAGCCTTGCAAGGCTACATGCCTATGCAGATAAATATTTCATGAGCTTCCTAATTAGTACTTCAGCAGAGACAGATAACTAATTTAATGGCCATCGTGTGAAACTTTCTAAATTATAATTGTATTTGTTATTTACTCTCCAGTTAGTTTTTTTCTTTCCCGATCTGTGTAAACATTAACTACTATTTTTCTTATTTTTAGTTCCGAATTTATGTATTTATTAATTGTATTTGTATTGAATATGGACTCATTGGATTTCCTTATTTTAATTCTGAATTTATGTATTCTTTGGATTAATCTAAATTTTCATATCCTCATAAAATCCAACGATGTGCATTCTTCTATTTTTTATATTAACGTGGGAATATTTAGACCTCTCGGCGAACGTGGTGGCTTCCTTTAACACTCAAGTATAAAGATAATAGATCCCACCCCCATTCAAACAAAAAAAAGACATTGCCAAATTTGATCCAAAATAAATATATTATCACCACGCAAACAAAAAATCCATGTTAACGAGCAAACCAAATTTCCCGCCGCAGCCCAAAACTTATAAGCCCACTTCAAAAACCCCGCCCAAACGAAAACTAAAAGCTGAACGGGGCGGCCCACCCGTGTCACCAAACCCAAAATTTCCATTTCCCATTTCCCACCAGTCGACCACCGCAGCCCGCCGCCCAGAAAGCAAAATTTTCCACGCGATCTTGACTTTCCCCGCGCATCCCACCTCCTCGGGGGCCAAAACCCCCAGACCGCCCGCGCCCGCCATGATCCGCGCTCCCACCCATCCACCAATAGGAGCCAAGCCTCGCCATCCAACGGCTCGCACCACCCCCTCCCTCCGCTCACACGGATCGCTCCCCATCCGACGCCTCCCATCACCTCTCCCACCTCTATATCACCCTCCCCCACCCGTCCACATCCACCTCATCGGATTCCAAGCCCCTCCCCAAAAAATTTCCCCAATTCCGGCCAGCGCGCGAGAGAGCGAAAGAAGAGGCCGGCGGCGGCGACGTCGGGGCGCGGCAAGGGCGGCAAGGGCTTGGGCAAGGGCGGCGCCAAGCGCCACCGGAAGGTCCTCCGCGACAACATCCAGGGGATCACCAAGCCGGCGATCCGGAGGCTGGCCCGGAGGGGCGGCGTGAAGCGGATCTCGGGGCTCATCTACGAGGAGACCCGCGGCGTGCTCAAGATCTTCCTCGAGAACGTCATCCGCGACGCCGTCACCTACACCGAGCACGCCAGGCGCAAGACCGTCACCGCCATGGACGTCGTCTACGCGCTCAAGAGGCAGGGCCGCACCCTCTACGGATTCGGCGGCTAGGCCGGGGCGCTGCGCCTGCTGGGTTGCGCCGCTTCCGCGTGTGTGCGTGGACGGGCGACGTTTGTGATTAGGGATGCTTCGTTTCTCGAGTTATCTGAATTGTGCTGTGGTGGTAGTAGTTGTGGTGTTGCAAAGTTACGGCGTATTGCCCCTCTGGTTTGATGTAATCCGAATCTTTGCAGTTAAGAAATGCTAGTGCTACCATCTTATCGATAATTACAACTTGCCTCAATACTGTTGCAGATGTTGGTGATGTGAACCTAGTACGAGCAATGCTAGTGTTTTTCTTGCAAGACTGTTCTTGCAATTGCTAGTGTTTTTCTTGCAAATGTTGTTTCGGTCTGAATACTATCATGATGAAATGGACCATGTTCAAGAAAAAACTTGCGTTCTTGGCAGATTTTGAGTGCCCATGTTATTCCTAGGTAAATTGGATGCACCTTTCCTTTTCAATGTAACCCAAGTTAATTATGCCGCTAATATAAGGGGACATTAAAAACCATTTTCATAGAAGGAAACGAATTTTGAGTCAAAACAAATTGAACTTCACATGGTCAGTTGGTCACTTCTGCAACTTCAGTTTCACATGTCACCTGAACTTGCAGAGCACACGCTCTCTGAAACCTTACGGGCCATTGTATTTCTGAATGAACGGTAATCCGATACTCTGCACTTCTGCAGTCGAACAAATGCTAGTACCGTAGTACGAGTACTACCTTGTTCGATAATTGAACATGCAGTTGCAAATGTTGGTAAAGTAATCCCTACTAGTACACATGTTTGTTTTCGCGCAGAAGGGATCCTATCCTGAAGAGCGCAACTTGTGTTCACAGATTTGGATCGACCGTGCGTGTGAAGCTGGGAAAATTGGATGCCCCTTTGTACGCTAATAGGTGATTAGTTCGGTGCAGCAAATGTCAGGGGGGAAGAGGATTTTGAGTTGAAACAACCGAACATGGCAACTTGGCACCCTGAACTTGCAGTGCTGCCTGTGCAGGGACTCTTGAAACAAGTCTGATGCAAATACGAAGGCTCTGCTTTCGACTTTACGCATTTTTTAGTCCAAATTCATTCATTAAGACGCACGGCGATGCCGCATCGATGGCAGATTAGGACGAAATCTTAAGAAGCTTAACCCCCACAACCTGACAACCTGACGTTTACCATAGTAACATCCGCAGCAAAATACTACAACGGCGGGCTAGGAAAATCTGCGATCACTCCACCCATTCGAGCGCCAAGGCCGTCTCGAACTTCTCGCGGTCGAACACAGCGGGGCCACGGCCGCCCGCGTCGTCGCCGACCAGCAGGCGCATCAGCTCGCCTACGCAGTCGTAGTACCAGTCGCACGGGCCGTGGCTGGCTTCCTTCAGGACGACCTGCAGCAGGGCGCGCTGGACGGCCATCAGCGCCGGCCAGAGCGGCTGGAGCTCGGGGCAGACGTACAGCCCGTCCTCCGGGAACCGCGAGCCGCGGCCGCTGGCCGACACGAAGAAGGGGCCCTCCGCCGTCGCCGCGTCGCGGTCGAAGAACGCGCCGCCCAGCGCGCGCGATAGCTGCTGCGACCGGAGGCGGAGGTCCTCGTGCGACGCGCCGAGCAGGGCGCGCACGGTGGAGGCCGCCGCGGCGAGGGGCAGCCAGCGCAGGGCGCTGGCGCAAGTTAAGGCCGTTGCGGGGCGGAGCGGTAGTCGCCGCCGCCGGAGGCGGCTTCGCTGCTGCTGGTGCTGGAGTTGGCGTGGTCTACGAGCTCGAATGTCATCGCAGCGTGTCGCCGTGTGCGTTGGAGGATGGACTGCCGCCGCGGATGTTGTACGCGCTATGTAATGGCTATCCAATGACGATTTCTCTTCCCTCCCAATGCGTCACGTCATAACTTATCGCACGCCATATCACTATTCCACTATAAGCCAACATCTACCAAATCATATATTTATGTCTTCATCGATTTTCTGTGACTAATAACATGTTGTATTTGCGAGTAGCACGCCATAAAATTCTCGCAGTTGAAATACATGTAGGATCAATCATTTAAAAATGTTTCTCTTTCAACAAAATTAACATACTTTCATATATAATATTGTTTACAGATGAATATCGAGATGCAATCATTTTAGTGTTTCTACTTTCACATTCCACTTTAAATTTTATTTAAAAATTCCCGCGGTAACGTGGGGTATCACCTAGTTTGTACTCGTCTCGCGCCCGTGGTGCGTGACCGTCGGCGGGGAGGATTGAAGGAGGCGGAGAGGCGGCACCGCGGCAGTCAAAAGGACGTCCCAGTCAAAATGTCCCTATGCATTCGTGCATTGGCTGATTGGCTATTTTTTGCGGTGCGTTCAACGTTCAGTATCATAGGAATTCAAATTTCAAAAGAAGGTTTTATGATCTTTCAAAAAAGATCGAGGGTTAGTGCTTCGAAAATGTGCTGTCCCAGCAAGAGCTTCGAACTATCCAGTCTCTGACACTAGTTTATGCGGCCCGCCACACCTTGCAGCACCAAGAAGCAATGGTTATGTTTGGATGGGGGTGTTAGTATTAGTTTGCAGCAAATTAACACTAAAACTAACACTTTGCTCCAAACATATGTGTTAGTTTGGTGTTAGTTTAAACTAACACCCCCAAAAAACTAACATGGGCAAGAGGTGGAAATTGGTGTTATTTGGTGGACCCCACCTCAAATTAACTTTTTTCTCTCTCTCCCACCGCAGCGGATCCCCTCCACCCGCAACCCTATCTGCCCAGCACGTCGCCCCCTTCCCGCATCGCAGCCTCATGCGCGCCGCCGCTTGATTCACCCGCCGCAGCCCCGATTCGTCGACGCCCGGAGCTCTCCACACGCGCTGCCGCCTGATTCACCGCCGCATCCCCGATTCGCCGCCGCCCGGAGGCCTCCACGCGCGCCGCCGCCACAGGGGCCTCCACGCGCGCCGCCGCAGGACCTTCCCAGCGCCGCCACCTTTCCAATCGCCGCAAGTACCAGCGCCGCCAGCTCCCCTAACAAGCAGCACCGCAAGCACCAGGGTCGCCACCTCCCGAAGCACCAGCCACCAGCGCCGCTCCCGAAGCACCAGGCTCTTCACAATTTCATTAGAGAGAGCAGAATTGGAGATAAGGATTTGCAGCAATGTGACGAGGATGCAAATTATGTTCTAATGCCTAACAACGGTGATCCATCATGGCCAAATGACGAACCTCTTGTTGAAGATGCCAACATGAATGCCTTCCGTGATGAAATTGCTAGTGCGTTATTTCACTAAGTGGATGGGATTGTATTTCTCATTTTTCCTTGAGATTCTTAATATTTGTATGTTTGAGACATATTTATGTGGACATATTTGTTTGAGACATATTTTTGTTATAATTGCTTGTACTGATTTTAATTGAACATGAAACCGGTTACAAGCTCTAATTACAAGCTGGATATTACAAGCTCTAATTGGGAATGCTGTTCAAGTTTTCACACAAGAATTGGGCTAATTTCTTTAGTTTCACACAGTGGGCTACAACACCCCCTTGCAGACCAAATCCCACACCTGGATTCTCAAATGATTGGAAAAGTTACTTTAAATGCAAACTAACACTCCCATCTAAACACCCAAGGTGTTAGTTTGTTTAGTGTTAGTTTAGAGGTGTTAGAAACTACCACTAACACTAACACCTACCATCCAAACACGGCCAATGGCACCTTGTGCTGGTAGGCGCGCTTTTTCTGGTTGGACGTACTACGTCCCTTCCTGTCCATGAATTTGAACAAGACGATGTCAGTACTGCTGGAATGTTGGAGAAGTGATAGTATTCTTGTTTGTCTGAAGTGCTAGTTTTTCTGCTGCAAATATTAGTACTCCTATCCTATATCTTGATGATAAAATGCTACTCGTGTTGTTCAGAGCACTCCCTATAGTGGAAACTAGACACTGTAGATGGCCATTTGGCACGAGCACGATGGGTCGCCACGAGCACGATCCGAAAAAGTACGGTCCTGGCACGACACGACACGAAGACGATAGTGCCAGTGCCGGGTACGACACGATGTAGTGCCAGTGCCTGGGCCGCGAATTTGGCCCGTAGTGCCGGCACGGGCACGACACGATTAACAGGCTGGCCCGTTAGCGGCCCGTATAATTTCATCCTACCACAAACCCTAGGTATATATTACCCAATCTTATCCTTTTCCTCACTCCCACCCACCCCCATCCAGTCCCGCCGCCACGCCCTGTGCTTGCGCTGCTGCTCAGCCCCTGCTTGCCTGTGCCGTTCCCCATCCACCCGCGTGCAGCGCCGCCGCCGTCCCCCCTCCGCCCGCGTGCAGCGCTGCCGCCGTCCCCCCTCCGCCCGCGTGCAGCACCACCGCCACCGTTCCCCCTCCGCCCGCGTGCAGTGCCGCCGCCGTCGTTCCACCTCCGCCCTCCACCGCTGGACTGTGCGGCTGCGTCGGCCGGTCCGCCCCCTCCGCCACGACGCTGCGCCGGCGCTCTAGACGCCTTCACCGCCTCCGCCTCGAGGCCACGCCGACCCCCTCCACCTCGACTCCCGCCGGCCACCTTCTTCGCGCGTCGTACCGCGGCGGGCACTGCAGTGCCGCCGTGCCCGATGGCACGGCACGGCACGGCACGGCCGGAACCCTTTAGGGTCGCGCCAGTGCCGGCGATTCAGCACGGCGGCACTAGGCAGCACGGCACGATGGGCCGCCGAGCTACATAGGGCCGGGCCTGGCCGTGCCCGTGCCAGTGCCGGGCGGCCCGTTTGGCCATGTATACCAGACACTGTATCCAAGAGAAACACAACAACAAAATTTACTTCTAGACGCTACACCCCACAGTGGCAGTTTCTTTGTATAATAAATACGTTACAATTTTTTTTCTCTCTCTCACCTAACCCTTTATTCGTCCCGTATCCTCTTCCTCGCCATGTGCCTGTGGCCAGCGCGAGGCGGCCGGCGAGCGGCAAGCGGGTGGCCAGCGCCGGGCAGCGGGGCATCGCGAGGTGGCCGGTGAGCGGGAGCCATGGCCGCATACGGCATCTGCACCTGCGGCCATGGCGGATAGCATCTGCAGGCGGCGGGCATGGTAGCTGCGAGGTGGGCCCCTTCGGCAGGCGGCGAGCTCCTCCGGTGGGCACGCCGCGAGGCGGGCCCCTTCGGCGGGCGGCGAGCGGGAGCCATGGCCGCAGACGACATCTGCACCTGCGGCCATGGCGGACAACATCTGCAGGCGGCGGGCAAGGCATCTGCGAGGTGGGCCCCATCGGCAGGCGGCGAGCTCTTTCCTCCGCAGGCGCAGATCCAGGGAGGCAAGCTCCTCCGGCGGGTACGGCAGCCGCGTGGCGGGCCCCTTCGGCGGGCGGCGAGCTCCAGCGAGCGCGCCCTTGGTGGAGACGTGGCCTGCACGGCGGCGCGCGAGCTCCCTCAGCGGCGCGCTTGAGCAGGCTCCCACGGCAGTGTGTGCGTGCAGCGGCGCAGGTGACGGACGGTGGCGGCCGGAGCTCGCGAGCGCAGTCGAGCGTGCAGCGTCCGGGCGAGGGGCTGTGCAATCAATACCATGGACGCCGGTGGTTTCTCCCCATTGGTATTTTGCTGGTTTCTTGAAGCCTCGTTGCTAGTGAAGACGCCGTTTCGTGGACAAAAAACGATTTCTTGTGAATATGCTCTCTCTTCACATTAAATCTGGTGATACGTCACCGTTTTTCCCCCTGTTAAATGCAGATAGAAACCAGTCATTTATTACCGTTGGGACTGCCCCTCAGAGTCACTTTTCGTGTAATTGTCAACCTGGGAAACATCGCTTCCCCTATGTCCCGAATCTCTTTAAAATTTGTAAATTAACCGCGGATTACTAATTTACTATAGAAGATTAGTTAGGCCAATGCACGGTGCAGAAGATGTCATGGGTATTTACTCCTACCTGAATAACACGATGAATCGATCGAACTGAACTTGGAAGCTGCAACTTCAGGTTCACATGACACTATTGCAGTGCAGGGACGGTCTAGAACGATAGAACCTGAAGACCTGGAGTTGAAACCCTTCTGATGCAAATGCAGCTTTTCCATTTTGATGTGGTCCGACGAAACACAGATTTTTTTCAACAAACATAATCTAGAGGGTTTTATGATCTAGTATCATCATACTCCAGTGTTCATTCAACAGAAGACAGACAAGTCCATCACTGGGATCCATCGTTCAATTTTTGACAGTAACAATCACAACTTACAAGAACAGCTGGATCGACTAGGACGAAGACACATAACAATCTTAACACCAAAATCCGACATTATTACTGCAATAAAATGACATGAGAAGCAAAAGCAAAACACTACGGCAGGAACAAAAGATGGACGATCACTCCACCCACTCCAGAGCGAAGGCCGCCTCGAACTTCTCGCGGTCGACGACCGCGGGGCCGCGGCCGTCCGCTGCGTCGCCGACGAGTTGCCACATCACGTCGCGGACGGTGTCGTAGAAGTAATCGCACGCGTTGTGGCTTGCGTCCTTGACGACGATCTGCATGAGCGCCCGCTGCACGGCGCGCACCGCCGGCGCGAGCGGCTGGAGGTCGGGGCAGACGTAGAGGCCGCCCACGGGGAACCGCGCCCAATCACCGTGGGCCAAGGCTCCCGCCGGAGCCGGCGCCGCCGCTGCACGGGGGAAGAAGGCGATGCTCAGCGCGCGCGACAGCTGGTGCGCGCGGAGGCGGAGGTCCTCATGCGACGCGCCAAGCGGGGCGCGCGTGGTGGAGACCGCCTCGGCAAATGGGACCCAGTGGAGGGCGCGGGCGCCAGTCGCGGGCGCTGCGGGGCGGTACTGGCCGTGGTCGTGGCCGCCGACGGAGGTGAGCGGGAGGTCGACGACGGAGTCGCCGTCGCCTACGGCGGCCTCGATGCCGAAGCTGCCCGAGTCTTTGTGGTCTACCAGCACGAACGTCATCGCGGCGAACTACGCGAGGGCGGCTGAGCGGGTGCGTGTGCAGAGGATTTGCTTGCCGCCGGCAATGTTGTTGGATGGGTATTTGTAGCCCCGAGGTGAGCCCGGTGTGTGCTGACCGTTGAGTTGTACATTTCATTTTCTCTTCGAAAAAAAAAATGAATTTGTGGGCGGTCACGGAGACCGGAGAGGACAGAGGAGTCATGGCAAAGGTTGCATTTAGATTGGGCAGTCTAAACTCAGAAATCAGATGGTCGCTCGCGTTCGGCCCCATGCACTCGTGCATTGGCCATCTTGGCGGTGCAGTCTTGTAGCCCTGGGTGCCGTGCCCATGGCCATCTGCTCCCCGATGGTTATTCCTGTCTTTAATGTGGAGAGGCAAGAGACGCCCTATTCGGAATTTTATTTTTTTTAATTTATTTTTTTATTTTACAAAAAATATACTATCATCCAAAATTTAGAAAAACTAATCTACCACTGCCGTACCCTACGGCGGTAGGGGCTAACCGCCATGGCCCACGGCGGTTGGGCACTGTAGCACCCGCAACCGTCGTGGCCCGTGGCGGTTAGAGTTAGTCTGTTTTCAAAAAATCGTAACTTTTTTTTGTATGAACTCGGATGGAGATAAACTTTATACGAAACTTGTAACTTTTGACGAGATCTATAACTTTGTAGTTCAAGCTTTTTTCAACCGTCACGTGGTTTACCTTACCACGCACGTAGTTCTGTTGGGCCCTATTGCCTTGAGGAGTACAGTTCCCGGTGCGAACCTGAGAAGATGATTGTCCAGTCTCTGCCCATTCCCCTTCTGAGGAGTTTGCATCCGACGCTTGGGACAGTTGTTGGCATAATACCCCAACTCGCCACACTTGAAGCAACCACTCGGCTGAACTGGGGTGGTGTTTCTCACTGGTGCACCTTCGAGCGATTCTGCTGCTGATTAGGAGCGCGAGGTGTCTGCTGATTAATGCGCTGGGGCTGCTGAGCTGAACGCTAAAATGACTGGTTCTGCTGAAAATTTCCGCCCTGTCCTCCAGAGCGGAACTGTGGATTCTGTGGTGCATTATAATGGGGACGTGCGTTGCTGCTGGATTGCCCTTGGGACTGGAACTTTCGCTTTTGCTCGCCAAGTTCCTTACATTTGCTTTCCAGGCTGATGGCCTTGTCTAGCAGAGTCTGGAAGTTGGGGAAAGTGTGACTCTGGAGCTGGTAGTTCAATGGCCCTATGAGACCATCCAAGAAACGTTCTTGCCTCTTTGGATCTGTGTCAACTTCATCTGGAGCATAACGAGATAGTTGGGTGAACTTGTCCCGATACTCACTGGCAGACATGTTGCCTTGCTTTAAGGCGAGAAACTCCTTTTGCTTGAGCTTTATCACACCAGCAGGGGTGTGATGGGTACAAAAAGCTTCCTGGAACTCCTGCCAGGTGATGGTATCGGCAGCAGCATATGCGGCGGTGTAAGCATCCCACCAATCGGCTGCTGTGCCCTCCAAGCGGCCTGAGGCGTACAAGACCTTCTCACGATCATTGCACTGTGTGATATTCAGCTTCTTGTTAATGGTCTTAAGCCAATCGTTAGCATCGAGAGGATCCACTGAATGGGAGTAAGTGGGTGGATGGTGGCTCATGAGTTCTCTATGTTTGTTCACATGTGGTGGAGGTGGCGGGGGTCCTTGTGGTGGCGGCTGGTTCTGCTGTGCTTGCATATTCTGGACAGTGGCGGTAAGGTTCTGAATTAACTACATCTGTACCGCAAAGAACTGCTGCATTGTGGGATCCATTGGTAATCCTTGTGGTGGAGGAGGGACTTGATTCTGTTGGTTAGCGATGTGAGCACGTATCACTGGCGGAACGTCCTGTCCACCTCCTGACCTGGTGTTTGCCATCTGATTGTTAGAGAAAGGTATTTCAGATATGAAGCAGAATCGATAAACACGAGCAAGAGAAAAGGGGCTAAGATTTATATTTAAACTTAGTTATTTTATTGATGCATATGTGGCCATCACTCCACAAAGCATTTCAATCATGACAAAGATCCAAATCAAACATGTTTTCAACCATCAAGCATTTATTACATCGATTACGTTCTCGCAGGAACAGATCTAGCGAATGTAACTCAGGGGTGGGCATCCTAGTCCAGAAGACCGGTGGTAGCAATGGAAGAGCCGTAGCGGAGCCTCTTGCGGGGTGGTGACTCCGCAGGGAAGGGAGCCGCGTCTGGCTGAACTGGTGGCTCCCTGCCGTCACGCTCGGCCTCCAACTGTGAAATCCTGGCGTAGGCGTCCTTCAGCTTGTCATGGGTCTGCTCGAGCTCAGAAGTAACACCCTTCAAGTCGGTGTTGAGTGTTGCAGTGACCTGGGCGAGGATGTGGAGGCGAGGGTCTTCAGAGCCCGCCAATGGTACTGCTGTCTGCTCAGTACCACTGGTGCGATGAGGAATGTGGAGGTAGTCACTGATGCTCAACTCCTGGTCATGCCTAGAACGGAGAGAAAACAGAGCCCTCCTGGCGGCGTTGCTGACGGATGCACGGTAGGTGGAGTGGGGTGTAGTAGACTCATGCGTCGTGCGCGAGATGTAGCCTCCGCCAGTATGGTTACGCACCCTGATGTGAACTCGAGTCATGTAGTAGGTGTCAAGCGGTGGCTCGGGCCAACTGTGAGTGACGTACAAGGGATACACCGTGTTTCCCAACTCCAGCAGGGTGTTCCGAAGCAACCAGGGGAAGTAGCCAGGTGTCGTCTCGGACGAGTGCATGAGGCAGAACGGATCTCCCTCGCAAGGACCATCATAGTAGAAGTCATTGTACTCATCAGCGCCTTCATTTTCTCCTTCATTGTCATCTTCGGTCTCATCACCATCCACTGGGTCGTCTCCATAGTCATCCGGGTCTCCACCCGCGGCAGCTGGTGCGGGAACAACCGAAGCGGCAGGGGCAGCTGGTGGCACCTCCTGTGCTGGTGGAGAAGGTAGATCCCGTGGAGACCTCAGCTCTCCATCAGAGTCGACCTCCAGGATAACTCCATCTCCCACATCGGCGAAGTAGTAGGGGTCCTCCTGCTCCTCCTCAACGGGCTGGACCGGAGGGGGTAGCTGCGCTCCAAAAGGCCGAGTCCTGGCCATCTATGAGATCAAAACCGAGCTCAGAGCAGAATAAAACATAAAGGGGACAAAATTTTAACCAAAAGCAAATAAGATAGATTTTTAGGTGTATTTAGGAGATTTTTTTGAGTGAGAGAGCTGATATGTCTTTCTAGAAAATGTCCTTATTTCGACCATTTCTATCTAAGGCAGCGTCCTACAGTCAGCACTGCTCTGATACCACTCTGTCACACCCGTTTTTCCGAAGAAAACCGAATGCATCTCATACGTGTGCTCGAATCATAAATTCACACATATGATAGACAAATGAGTGTAATATCATAAAACAATGCTCAAAACATACAAAGAGAGGTTTATTATCTTATTACACTCATAACGTTAGACTCGAAGGTCTTTACACGATCATCGGTAACTAGACGATGAAACACCGTCTTCATCTTCACAAGTCTCTGACTGGGGGAAACGCGTGCCTCAGAATCCATCGAACTCATCGAAGAACTCTGCTCCAGCATCCTCCTCTGAACACATATATGCAAGGGTGAGTACACTTATGGTTGGTACTCAGCCCGTGGGGGAAAAATGCAAAGCTATCAAGGATAGGCTAAGGCTTTCAGCGATTAGCATTTTTAGCAAGCACCTATTTACTAAGTGTAAGTTTATACCAACCCAAAACTTAGCATTTATAAACCATTCTCTTGAACCATATAAAAACCACGATTTAAATTCTATCTTCAAGTTCACTTATCATGTGAGGGTCCAAGCAGCTCTTGACCATGAGCACGGCTGATCGATCAGTTTTCACTCTACAGAGGTTGTACACTTTACCCACAGTTCGTGTTCCCCATGTCGCCCGGGTTTACAAGGCCCTTAAACACTTCCAAGGTGAGTGGTTAGGGGTCCACTATAAAGCCTTTACAAAGGCGTGCAAAAGCACCAACAACCCACGACAGTTACAGCTCAGGGCGGACCATATGAAGGACCGAACTGACGACCAGAGAGGGGGGAGTGAATGGGAGCCGATAAAAATTCTTCTCGAAGGAGATGGCTACTCCAACAAGACGAACACGGCAACCAGAACACGTCTCCGACTCAACTACCCAAGTTGGCCAAGACCACGCAGCCACTGGAGTGCTACTGGTCCTAGGAACCAACAATCACCGAAACACTCACACTAAACACGCAGCGGAAAACTGCACAACCTGCTGTCCGTGCCACACCGGTCAGACCGATGGCTCCTGCCGGTCAGACCGATGGCACCGGTCAGACCGGTGTACTCTGCCGGTCAGGCCGGTGACGAATAGCAAGAGATCAGCAAAGTTCCAGGAAGCCTCAGTGACTTCTCTAGGCCTTGGAACAAAAATCACCTCCAAAACTCAACCTGCACGAGAAGAAAACCCTTCACAAAACCTAGCAAAACTCCTCAAAACCTGCCAAGAACTGACCAGCAACACCTCAGCCCAAAGACACACGAATCAGGTAGTTCACCCGAGACAAATCCCACAAGGGCCTTGCACCGGTCAGACCGGTCACATGCCCCAGTCAGACTGGTCAAGCCTGGGCAGCTCGGGATGAACAGCAACCCGCGAGTCAATTCCTCCAAATCCAAATCCCGATCTCCCGATTCGCTCCACGGATTCGCACAAGACTTTGGGGATAGTAGGAGTACCTCATGGGCATTCCATAGCCACGATTTGGTCCACCAAAACTTGTTAAATCAAGAGGAATCGAGGGATTTCCACCAAGAACGCCTCTAACTCTAAGACGAAGAATACCCCAAAATCGAGCCCCTTTGCTCACGGATTTGGGAAGGGAATCAAAGGGAAAAGAACTACGAAGGGTTCATGCATACATCCCCCACCAAATCCCAAAGAGAAAGGTCTCAAAACCGACACAAGAAAATCACCAAGAAAAGGCTCCGAAAATCACCAAAAAGAGAAAACGAGAGAGACACAATCAAGCCTTGGGAACCACGCCGAATCATCTATACATACCATGAAGGTCCATACAAGGTCTAGCTTGCCTCCCAATCATCCATCCCTCTCTCAAGATCTCACCATGAAGCACTCAAGCTAGTCCTAGAAAATCCTAAGGAAAATAGGAAGAGAAAATAGCAAAACAAAATGAGCTAGGGTTCCAAGAGATGGCTGCCATCCTCTCACCACTTGGGTTATATGGAGGCAACCGAAAGACGAAACTACCCCTATTACATTAAACTAGGATACATGCCCCCGAAGGGCCTTTTGGGAAACTTCATCGTCGCACCATCGGACGGATGCCCGACGACCGCACCTTGCGTAGCCTCGATGCACACCATGCGATCCCGACGCGTGTCCTCCGCTTCGAAGTCTCCGGACTGCGTCGTCGCACACCGGTACCCACCGGTCAGACCGTTCAGACCCACCGGTCAGACTGGCCTGATGCTGCTGCCTCCGGTCTTCGGCCTTGGCTTTGTGGATCAACCAAGGAACCCTGTGGTTTTCTGGTGAACCACTGGAAACCCCGCGAACTCGGTGTAGCCTCCGCCAATCACCACTCATGACTCGGCTCCCACGAAGTCCCGGCTCGACCTTGGTTTTGAGGCTCAACCAAGAAACCGTCCTCGACTTCATCTCGCCGTTCTTGCCACCATGCGGCCCGCACTTGACCCCGCTGGCCACCGGGTCCCTCGAACCAAGCCTACTTGTCTTCTCCACACCTGGAGGCCTCACCGGCAACGACCTTTCGCGCTTGTTCTTCACCTGCACCAACACTAGTCAAGCCGCAACCTGCACCTGCAATATTTAGCCAAGAATCAGTCCACATCACGTTGTCAATCACTCATCACACCAGGAAGCGACTATCCACCAGTCCTCGAACCACATAGGTCCTCACCATAACCCTCCCTAGTGGTCAACACCTTAGCAAAGGCTGCTACCCCAAAAGGACCGGGCTATACCCCTGCAACCCGGAGCCTCCTGTGTTCCATTCGGACAGGGCCATCAGATAATTCACACACCTAATTAATTGGCTAAGTCAGAGCCATATGGACTGTGGTTGCACTATTTTCCTGGGTGGTTCTCCATGTTCCAATTAAATTATGTGATCTTGTATTACCATAAAGCACCAACTTTATCTTAATCAACATTTTGTAAAGATTCATTTCCATCACCCCATAGTATAGCAACTAAGCATTTATCTACCCAAAAACATTTGTTTAAACCAAGGTGTTCAAGGTATAGGGATAAAACTAGTCATGTCCTTAATAGGCATTTCCCATCAAATTTATGCATAACAACATATAAAAGTAAGGTGATAACATGCTTGTTATTAGGACAAGAAGAGTATGCAGGGGGGGACCACTTGCCTTCCTCACCTAAAAAGTGTGGCTCGTCTTCTTTAAACGGCTGCACCTGCTCGACCTCGAACGGCTCGTCTTCTACGATCACACAAGAAAACATACAATAAATAGAACAATACATCGAACATTACTAGAAGACTAAAACAGGCTTCTAAAACTAAAGAGCACGAAAAGATGATCGCATGGACACCAAGAACGCTTAAAACGGAGCTACGACGGAAAAGATATGGCTTAAAAAGGTTTGAGGGCTAGATTGTGAAGAAAACTAACTTCCGAGGGGCTTATCTGCAAGAAACCAGGGACCTAAACCTAATTATGCATAAAAATAGGAGGTCTAACATGTAAAAGATCAACTAAGGACCGCGGGTCATAAAAACTAAGAAGGTTAGGGGTCTAAGCATAAGAAAAAGGACCTAACCACAAGGATTCTTATAGGTGGAAGGGCATCGTTGTGATTCTAGAAATTGCAGGGGCCTTTTTGTAAAATAGCAGGGGTCAGCAAGGGTTGACCGTTACTTGGACGGTTGACTGGAGAGCCGGGCAGATCTGAGCCGCTGATCTCGCGATGGACGGCCGGCGACTGCGAGCAACAGCCGGCGGCGGCGGATGCGGCAGCGCGCGGCGGTGGGCTCGCCAGTGATGCTCGGAAACGAGCATCCGGCCTCGGTTTCGAGCGCGGAGAGGCCCTATGCACAGCTAGTGAGCACACGGACTCAAGCAGAGGGACAAGACGGCATCTAGGGCGGCTGAAATGCGATGCGGCGGCGCATCGCGGCGACGGGCGGCGAGCTCGCCGGTGAGGCTCGAATTCGAGCTACCGAGCGCCAAACTCGACGAGATCAAGACTAAACCGAAGCTAAGGAGGAAAGGAACTCACCTAGAGGCTCGGAGAGGAGAGGAACTCGACGACTTGAGAGATCGAGTCACCGAGCAAGCTTTGGTCTTCTCCTTGGGGCGACGGCGCGGTGCGAGAGGAGAGAGAGGGAGGAGAGGAGATGGGCCGGTGGAAGGGGAGCATGCCAAACTGAGTTGTGTGGTGGAAAAGAAGTAGAGGCCTTGGGCTTTAAGAAAAAGGAGCCAGTGGATGGGCTAAAAGAAGAATAAGGGGGAAAAAGGGATTGAGAGAGAAAGCTGGAGGGTGGTTTTGGGACTTTGGAACTTTTGAACTTTTGTTTGAAAACTAAAACACACATTCAAACAAAACAAATGCAACGACATGTATGCATTCAAACACTTGGTGAATTCTAAATTATTTAAAGATTGTTCTAGTACTTAAAAGTCAATTTTATTTGATCCAATTATTTAATCCTTAGAAAATAAAATCTAAACCATGTTGCTAGCAAAGTTTTAAGGTGATGGAATTTTTAGGGTGTTACAGCTGGCGGCGACATTAGGGGCACTCTGATGTCTGCCCGAAGGGGGAGAAAGGAAGATAGGGCCGTCGTGGGCCGGTCTAACACTTGGCCTAATTAAATCACTTTGGCCCAGTTGAAGCGGTGAAGCCAAAAGCCCCCGGCGCCAGTCCCCGCCGCGTCCCTGGCCTCAAGGCGCCATGCATCTATCCTGACCTGGCAAGCTCCCGACCGCGCGAAAGGATCTTGATGTCGTCTAGAGGGGGGTGAATAGACGAATCTGCACTTATTAAAAACTTCAACCCACTGTTAGTACCAAAATCGGTCAGACCGGTTTCCAAACCGGTCAGACTGGTTTGCCACAGAGAAGACTAACAGTATGTGAATTACCCTCTACAAGTTCTAGCACAAACCAAACTTGGTGTGCGACTTCCACAGGTGATTCCAAGGGTATCAATGAAGTCTATGCACACAGCATAAGCACACCAAAGTAGATCGAAGCGGAAGCACAAGATAAATGCTAGAATTAACACAAGGTAAAGCAAGCAAGATATATAGGAAGTAAAAGCACGAAAGACACCAGATTTATCCTGTGGTTCAGCTCGCCACAAAGGCTGGCCTACGTCCACATTGTTGAGGTATGCCACAAGGGCTTTGTGATCTCTTTCAATCCGCTCCTCTCTCACACCTATCACCAAAGTGGTAGATGGAGGGTTCCACTATCTCAGATTTGCAATTACAAACTTCTTGGAGCTGCCACACAATGATCGGGAGCTTCCAAGCGACTTCTAGCTGTCTAGGAGCCCTTTCCAAGAGTAACAAATGCTTCAGAAGATGTTCAACAAGATTAGCAGGTGCTCAAGTGTGGGATTGCTCACTAAGCTCACAATCAAGTCACTCTTTCAACCCAACTCAAGGATATGTCACTATAGGCTTGAATCTCACTTAGAGAGGTTGGGGAGAGCTTAGATGGGGTTCTGTAAGGTGTTAGAGTCGTGGAGAACTAGCAACCCCTCCAAGAGGAGCTCAAGGGTATAAATACCAAACTCTCATAAAACTAGCTATTAGTCTGTCAGACAAAACCGGTCAGACCGGTTTGTCAAATCAGTCAGGCCAGTTTTCAAACCAACTAGCCGTTGGACCTGTCAGCGCTCAAAATCGGTTAGACCAGTTTGCCAGGCCAGAGAACCCTACCAAGGTTTTGATCTCACAAGTTAGTCTCTCATGGTTCACTTGAGCACTTTTTTTGATGTATGTTGTCAAACCAATGTTGCATCCCTCTTGATAGTACGACATACCTATACCCAAGACAAAAGATAAAAGACAATAAATCCACTTGAGCTTAAATCAACCAAAGATATGCCTGTTCTTGATCTTTAACATCTTGGGAGTCTTCAACATTCCATTATTGCGAACCAACTGATCTCATTGCTTGAGCAACTCCATCTTGAGTTAGTGACTTGGGATTTTTCCATAGAATAGTGTGGTGTTCAATTGAATCCTTAAGCTACTTCAACTTATCAATCTTAACAAATAGATGCTTTATATTGCTTCCTCGGTAGAGCTTTGGATATGATACTTCGAAATCCCTTGATGCTAGCAACTTCACTTTAGCAACTCGCTCATGGTCGCTATCCAAGCGAAAACTCGTCACTTACCCTTGCCTCATTGAGTCTAGCTTTGCATCATTCATATAGAATTCCATTTGCGATGCCATTCAAATAATTGTTCCTTGATTGATAAGAATTATCCTTGCTTTGCAAGCTTCCACTTGTAGGTCCATCATCTTGGAGATAAACACATGACCTTTCCCAAAGCTCTA
The DNA here is from genome assembly GCA_036936925.1 of Cenchrus fungigraminus. Lineage (NCBI taxonomy): Eukaryota > Viridiplantae > Streptophyta > Magnoliopsida > Poales > Poaceae > Cenchrus > Cenchrus fungigraminus. Next base: position 35,837,542 of record CM072780.1, on the reverse strand, counting down.
CTTGAAGTCTTCCAAAAACCTTTTGTATGAATCAATATTTTTCCTTTTGACATAAGAGTTGAATCCACTTGATATTATACTTATCTTTGACTTAGTTATCCCATTTGTATACAACAAGCTTCATTTTCTTCATATAGTGGCCGACCAAGAATCTTGTATAAATAAATCTCTTTCTTTACTTTGAATTACTTGTTGTATGTCTCATGTAAACTCTATAGGAGAAACACACAAAGCACATCATGACATTCATCTTTAGTATGCTTGCATACTCTCCATGTATAATGTCATGATCCACACTTGTTTTTTTTGCATTATGAGCCATAGGCATGATCTTCCTCATAAACATCATTTATCAATAATTAACAACCTACTCACATGCTTAACAAGAGTGTTAGTTCTTTAATCAAGTTGTCACTCAACTCACAAAAACCCACTTAGGGCTTGATTGCACTTATACCGTGAAGCATGGAACCCTAGCCACCTAGTGCCACACCGCCGTCGGCCACAACCCTCAACGTCGCACAGTCCCTCAACACCGGGCGCCGGCGGCTGGCGGTTCGCTGGCCGCCACCACTGCCGCGAGCGCAGAGGGAGGAGGGGACTGCCTGTGGGATGGAGGAGAGGGAGGCAGGAAGACCTGTGACTCGCATCGATGGATCCTCGGCGACCCCTCTCGTTTGGTCTGCTCGTGCTTGCTCTGCTTTCCTCTACTAGTCCACTAGTTGCTTGACTGCTTGTGCTTGGATCTGCTCCAATTGTAAAATCAACTCGTTAGTGGCACTGTGATTTGTGCTCTGTGTTGTTTGCTGATTGAACCATACGATGTTGCTGTCCAATGATATTAGTTATGATGTGTATCTTACACGTTGCTAATGTCCAACTTTTTCACTTAATTATTTTTCTTGTTGTTTTTGTTGATTGATTTGTTGCTCATTCTTTGTGCATCTTGCTGCTTGCGAGAAGGATGGCAAGAGCATCTGGAAAAAGGAGAATGGGTGGCAAGAAAGGTATGTATATGCTACTAAAAATTTCTATCCTAGTATGTTTAGGATATGTCTATGGAGTCGCCTCGCCACATGCCTTATACTCCTAGGCGTTGTGTGAGGGTAGGTCGCCTCGAGTCACCTTAGCGTCTTATGAACCATGGACATCTTAAACCTTTGTACCTGCCATTTATTCGCATGTGAATGCCTATTTTTAGCACTTATGTTCGTTGTGCGAGTCGAGTCCGCCCCAGCTAAAATTTCTGGCTAGGCCCGCCACTGCTAGCAGGCTAACAGTGAACAGACGCACAGACATAGTCTACCCCAAACCATCGGTGTTGGACTGGCGCGGGTAGTGGACAACGGTGTCTAATGGCGGGGTAGCATTAGCATGGTGAACGAAGACAACGGAGGTGGTGGTTGCTGCGTGGGAAAACAAGAGCGACACCAACACTCAAGAAGCGTTATGTTGAGTGATGATCCAAATTATATTGCACAAGAGAAATGCTAACTTCTGTTGGAGCGAGCGGGGGGCCGTTGCCGGGAGGCTTGGGCCGGAGGCTCGTGCCCCATTGCCCAGGTCGCGACCGGGGGGGGGGGGGTGGTTACATGTCATATATTAGGGTTTTCCATTAGAGATTGGTTCTCTCATCTTCTTGTGAGCCGCCGATGTTGGCGTTGTAACTGAACTCCGATCATAGTAAAGTTATTACTGGCTGGCGCCCGTGGTTTTTCCCTCTCATATTGGGATGCTTTTCTACGTTAAATCGTATCTCGTTTGCGGTTTGATTCCTTTACTTTGTTAATTATTCGCCATCATTTATAACATGTTCGAGCTGAACTGATGAGGAGGAAAAAATAGGTGATGGTGGTGGTCGGTGGTTGGTTCTAGATCAGGCAACTGGAGTGCATTGGCTGAACAAATCAGAGCCTCATTTTCAGCTAACTGATATATAGATCTCACATAGTGTTGTCAGTGAAATGTTACAGTATGTCTGTCAGAATTTCCAGATCTTCTATATACTGAGACATAATCGTGGTAGGAAAAAGAAAAACTTCATGTACAGGTACAAAACCCATATAGCAGCCCGTATACCAACGCGAATTTGAACTGGACGTTCAGGCAGGCACAGTAGCATCTCCACTCATCGACCCCTCGCTCTTTGCCTCCGACACCCGACGACGAGACGTACGGCCGGCCTCCTCCGATCCGATCCCCTACCGCGCAGTCGTCGTCCTCATGTGAAGAGGTCGTACTTGACGGGCGTCCCCGTGGGATCGATCCACGGCTGGGCGTGCAGGAAGTTCTCCACGGTGAACTTGGCCGCGTCCGCCTTGCTGATCACCTTCTGGTACCCTGGCCAGGTGACGCGCCCCGCCGTGTCGGCTCCCGGCCCGGTGTTGGCGTACTCGGCGTACCAGAGCGTCTTGAGCGCGAAGTCGCCCTGCCACGGCATGTACCCGGCCTTGTCGATGAAGTCCGGGAGCTCCGACTCCATGACGACCGTGCGCGAGCACTCCCGCCACGGCCGGCCGAGGTAGTTCTTGATGGGTGGGCGCGCGGCGTCCCTGAGCGCGGTCTCGGCCTGGAACTCGCACTTCTGGAGCACGAACCCCGTGGCCTCGCGGGCGTCGGCGCGGCCCTGCGCGGTGGCGATGTTCTGCTGGTTGTCCATGGGGCGGCGCAGGACGAGGATGCAGTTCTGGAACACGGCCGCCGCGTCGCCGAAGATGAAGTCCACCGTCCCGGAGATGACGCAGTTGCGGTAAAACTGGGCCTTGGAGTGCGCGTACAGCGTGTCCTGGAACGCGTCCATGCGGCAGTTGAGGAAGATGGACTTGTCCGACTGCACCAGCAGCGCCACCGCCTGGTGCTTCTCCGGCCCGGCCGTGTTCTGGAAACCCATCCCGATCGCCATGAACCCGTCGCCTTGCGCGGCTACGTACCCCGACGACCACGACGGCAACTCATTATCGGATCGGAGACTGATCGATCGAATTGAAAGTAATCGGAGATCGAGCAGCGTCGTCCTTACTGAAGGTTGCGGTCTTGAAGGTCGTGATCCCGTCGACGAAGTTCTTATTGCCGGTGACAATGGACTTCTTGGAGCCGTCGCCTAGCAGGGTCACGTTCGCCATTGCCCTTGTGATCGTCACGTACTCCTCGTACACCCCTTCCTTCACTTGGATCACGTATCTACGAGACACGACACCCGTGAACGTGACACACTGCAGCAAGGAAGGAGTAGCGTGCACACGGAGACACACGGCCTTCGGTACCTTCCGTTGTTGGACTTGGGCATGGCGGCGAGCGCCTCGTTGATGGTCTTGAACTTGCCGCTGCCGTCCTTGGCCACCACTACGTCCGGCGTAAGCGTGTTCTTGAAGCCGCCTCCCTTGAGCATCCTCCGCTCGCCGTCGGGCACCCATTCGGGGATGCCGTCCTTGTCGAGGGCTGGCTCGGCTCTCGACGCCACCGCCGCCGCCTCCGCGCCATCGTCCTCTGCGAGCAGCCGCCGCTTCGAGATGCCCTTGATCGCGGAGAGGATCGAGGAGCCCTTCTCGATGAGCGCCAGGGCGTTGCTGGTGAGCTCCTTCCCGCTGGTGAACGAGTCCTTCACCTTAGCCTTGAAGTCGTCGTCGGGGAAGCCGTCGATGCACGTCTCCATGTGCGCGATCACGGCGCTGAGCCAGATGCGCAGCTGGTATCCGTCCTTGGAGATGCCGTCCTTGGCGTCGACGCCCTTGACCGTGCGGTTGAGGTCGTCCTTGGCGTCGCGGAAGATCTCCTTGCAGTCGGCGACGGCGGCCTTCACGCGCGGGTCGTTGCTCATGATCAGGTCCGCGCGGTCGAACGCCTGCCCGATCGCGTCGCCGATCACCTCCACCGCCGCCCGGACGATGTCCTTGGGCGACGACGTCGCGCTCGCGTTCGCCGTCGCCGCCTTGCCGAGGCTCTTCTCGCACGCGTCCGTGTAGTCCGTCTGCGAGCACATGGCCTTGATGCTCTTGGACACGGCCTTGAGGTCGGTCGGCTTCGAGTCGTCCGACGAGCCGGAGTCCGAGTCCGAGCTCGGGGTGGCGGGGTGGGACCCGCCGCCGGACTTGCCTTTGGCCGGCGACGACGAGCCCTTGGAGCCGGAGGACGACTTGGAGTGGCCCTCGCTGGAGGACTTGCCGCTGTACATGACGGCGAAGCTGCCTGCGACGATGAGCACGACGACGATGGACACGGTCCCGATGGCGATCATGATGCGCCTGCGCTGCTGCCGCGCCTTCTCAGCCTTGCGGCGCTCGGTGAGCGGGCCGAAGTCGCCGAACGCCGACGACATGGTGCCGGAGCTTTTTTTTCTTGCTCCTTTTATTCCGGCGAGAGAAAAAAAAAACTGTCTTTTACTGACCGCTTCCTCCTGGCTGTCGCTCCCTGCCTTCCATCACCCAAAGGCAGAGAGGATGGAGCAAGGGCGGGAGGCAATGGCGAACCGTGGTTTATTTGGGGGGTGTGGACTCCGGGGAAAGAAGGGCGGGGAGACGTTCTTGGAAGCTATGTTTGGGGGGCAGCTCGTTGTTCGTTTTGCCACGACAACAATGGCCGCCTGTTCGTATACGTGGGAATGGATCAACATCCATAATCCAAAGAAGAAAAATCCAGTAAGATCCTAAATTATAAAGTTCACATCCAATCCAATCCAATCCACTCACTCAAAATCCAATATCCAACAATATAATTTAACCACCACCAGGTTGACTACTCAGATAAATCTATATGTGGGACACATGTCCAGAGCCGGACCCTAGAATTAAAAACTCGCGTTCACACTATAAAATTTTAGCGGATTTGACCGAAATTTGGTGAGATGCCTTAACATGACAGTCCGCTACTCAGTGCAAATCGGTGAAGCCAAATCTATATGTGGGACCCACGTCCAGAGCCGTACCCTAAAATTAAAAGCTCGCGTTCACACTATAAAATTTTAGCGGATTTGACCGAAATTTGGTGAGATGTCTTAACATGACAGTCCGCTACTCAGTGCAAATCGGTGAAGCCAAATCTATATGTGGGACCCACGTCCAGAGCCGGACCCTAGAATTAAAAGCTCGCGTTCACACTATAAAATTTTAGCGGATTTGACCGAAATTTGGTGAGATGCCTTTATATAACAGTCCGCTACTCAGTGCAAATCGATGAAGCCAAATCTATATGCGGGACCCACGTCCAGAGCCAGACATTAGAATTAAAAGCTCCTGTTTGGACATCCAATACTGATTGGACATCCAATTTAATTTAGCATGTGGACATACACATCCAAAGTAATCCAGTCCAACGAAGTCCAAAAGGAAAAAATCCAATTGGATTTGGATTTTCCAAAATCCATTACCACGTCTACCTGTTCGTACCGTAGCATATAAGCATGCTGCACCTGCACTGCCTATTTTTGTACTACGTACTGTACATGGAAGCAGGAAGAAGACTTGCAAAGGAATCGTACGAGCAGTGAGCAGTCACAGTGCCCGGGCGTCTTCCTGGATCCCGTACTCTGCACCAACTCCGGAGCTCGACCGCGGCGGTCCGTCGCCTCCCACTCCTCCCTGCATGTGCATGGCGGCGCCGTCGTCGGAAAGGAGCACAAGCATCAGAACCACCACCACCTTCTTTCCTCCTCCAGTCCTCCTTCCATCTCGATCGACGAACAACTAATTAGAACGTTCTTGTTTCTGTCGTGTATGCTATGCAGAATCTGAATGCTGCCGGTGATGGCTGTGGATATGGTTGCAAGCGGGGCGGGTTGCGGCTGCCCGCCCCGCAGCCGCACGAGCCGCTTGCTTCGTTGCGGGCTGATGCGGCTGCCCGCGTTCCGCCGCATTATCTTTGCGGGCGTTGCGGCAGCCCGCCTGACGCCACAACGTGCAGCTACCGAAAGACGCGTGCAGCTAATTAGATGAATGCGACATGAGCTTCAGCCTTCAGGATTAAACATGCTGCCAGCCGGTGCAACAGTAAAAAATACTACCAATCACAAATTTGTATTTGTTGATTACAATAGCAACAAATTATATTAAAACAAACATAATGCAACATGAACTTTCTGAACTATTTAGTAACCTTGCATCCTTGCCAAGAATCATAAAAATGAACTGTCGGTAATCTGGCCTGACAATTTTGCACTAACAAATAAACATCCAGGCATCCAGCTATGTCATCATGCGTGATAGTATCTGAAATAATTAAAATGGATTAGACTGCAGCAAAGTAAAAACAGGATGCTATCCATCCATTTCAGCCAGCCTTCAGGCCTTCTTCAAAAAATTTCAGCCTTCAAGTGACCTGTTCTAAACTTCCACCACCCATTCGATCAGTTCTTCTCCGGTAGGATTAAAGAATGGTAGATCGAGTTAATCTGAATCTGTGTACAAGAGATAACTGTATATCTACGAAATTGGGGAGTACAATCAACAAGCATTAGCTATTCCTGTCCAGTTCACCAATCAATTCATCAACGCAAGCCATCCACCCAATCTAAGATATCAGCTCAACCATGACCGACAATTTCCAGTAGATCTTGGGGAGGAGGCGCTTTTGTGGACGCTGCAGGCGCCGGGAGGCGGAGCCAGGATGGGAAAACCATGGCAGCTCTCTCTCTCTCTTCCTAGAACGAACTACAAGCAGTCAAGCACCTATGGCTGATTTGAATGGACACCAGAACATAGGTCTCTTTGTGCCCTTGCGTTAGAGCTTGGCCAGCTACCCAGGGTTACAGGTTCCTGGCTTCGCCAGTGCGGGAGAAGGAACGAAGATCCTACACGCACACCATCACCGCTGCTCGGGCCCCCGATTCCCTGCTGTTCTTGCGGATGAGGTTAGGGGACCGGAGGGGACAAGGGAGAAGAAGTGACGGAGGCGTATGAGAAGGCGACGCAACGGGAGCGGCACACGCGAGGATGGCGGCGCGTCGGCGTCCATTCTTCCCTGTCTCCGATCCCCTTCGAACCTTTTTTTGCGGGCATGCGGCGCCGCTGGGCCCCGTTGGTCAGCCCGCATAAGCTGCATCGCTATGCGGTCTCAATTTCGATCGTCCAACGGGCTTGCGGGGCGGGTTTGCCCAGCGGGCTTGCGGCAAAGCCCACCCCGCTTGCATCCCTAGCTGTGGACGGGTTCCGGATGAGGAAGCTAGCGAGGGCTCTGCCGTTCTTATATAGCGTCCGCAGCTAACGGTAAACTACGTCGAAACCTGAGCTGAAGGTAAATGGCGGTGAAAGTGAAACACAGATCTTGGTGCGAAATCGCAGCGGGCGTAAACCATGACGCACACAACAATGCATGGATAGTTTTGTATCAAGAAGATATTGTAGCAAAGCCGTTACAAGTATATATGTGGTGTGTCACGATCCTAGGGTAAAAGGAAGCTTGTCGGCGTCTCGCACGGCTAGAGAGAGGTTGGCGGTGCCAGCCCTACGAAGCAGGAAGGAGGAATTGTTTTAGGGTTTGTGGGTCTTCCGGCTCCTCAGCCGGACTTAAGTTACATTGATGGGCCTCATGGGCCAATTCGTTACGGGCTTGGCCCATATGGCTTGTAGGCCAGTATTCTAGGCTATGGTCCATAACATTCCCCTCCAGTTAAGCAACAGCTCGACCTCGAGATGTTCAGCCACAAATAAGCTTCATTGCCTCAGGAAATTTTTGATGCAGACAATTAGCAATCTCCCAAGTGCACCACTCTTGAGGAAGGTTGGACCAACGCACCTATATCATAGATTTGAGTCCACTCCCAATCTTGCAGAGCTTCTGGCCACTAGCATGCACAGGTACCGGTGTAGATTGTGAAGTCCAGCAGTTAAGATCAACATCAGAGCTTACCTCGACAATAGGTGGTAGAGCCTTCTTTAACTGGGAAACATGTACCACCGGGTGGATGTGGCTGGAGGCTGGCAATTGCAGTTTATAATAAGCAACTCCACCCACTTTCTGTGTGATGAGATATGGCCCAAAGTACTTATAGCTAAGCTTCTGGTTTGATCTTCTAGCTACTGAGAATTGCACATACGGTTGGAGTTTTAGATAATCCCAATCACTCGTATCAAAGGTACTTTCACTCGTCTTCTTGTCACCTGCATTTTCATCCGGGTTTGAGCTCTTTCCAGATTGTGATGAATGAGTTGCTGCATTTGTGCTCTATCCTACAGCCATTTGTTGAGTTCTGGAGCTTGACATTGGACTCCCCCATAGAGCCCAAAGTGTTTTGGAGGCTTACCATAGAGAACTTCAAAAGGTGATTTGCCCAACACGGAATGGTAAGTGGTGTTATACCATAACTCCGCAAGAGATAGCCAAGATGACCACTTGTTGGGGCAAGCATGAAGATGACCACTTGTTGGGGCAAGCATGGATCATACATCTTAGATAGTTTTCTAAACACTGATTCAATCTCTCAGTTTGACCATCTGTATGTGGGTGATAATTGGAGCTATTGTTTAGGTTGTGTCAGCTAGCTTAAATAGTTCTTGCCACACATTGCTGGTAAAGACTCTACCTCTGTCACATATGATGAACTGGGGCATGGCATGTAATTTATATACACTGTCCATGAATAATTTAGCTAATGAAGCTGCTGTGTATGGGTGTGCTAATGGAATGAAGTGCGCATACTTAGAGAACTTGTCTATGATTACCATATTTGTGTCAAATTGTTTGGATTTGGGTAAGCCCTCATTAAAGTCCATCCTTATAGTGTGCCAAGTTGTAGGAGGTATGGGCAGTGGGTGCAACAGTCCTGGTGTTTTGATATGCTCAGCTTTTGCTCTAAGACATACCTCACAGTTGCAGATATAATTGGTGATGTCTTGCTTCATGCCAGGCCAAGCAAACAAGGCCTAATCTTATTGTAAGATGTAGTCACTCCACTGTGCCCCCCAATGCCATTAGAGTGCAGAGATAATAAAATTGCCTTGTGGGCTTCTTCATGCTTTCCCAGCCAGAGGCGCCCTTTGTATTTGATAATCCCTTCATCCAATGAGTAGCCCCTCTCATTAGATCCCACTAGGCTTAATTCAGTGAGGAGTGCCTTCGCTTCAGGATCTTGAGAATAACATTCTGCCACTGTTTCAAGCCACTTGGGTACCACTGTGGATACTGCATTGGTCTCTTCACTCTCAACATGCACTTTCCTAGATAGGGCGTCTGCTGCTCTATTGTCATTCCCTTTCTTGTATTGTATCTTGTACTGAAGGCCAAGGTGTTTGATGAATGCTTTATGCTGAAGCCCAAATGTCAGTTTCTGCTCAGCTAAGTGTGTTAATCTGCGGTGATCAGTAAGGATAGTAAATTCCTTCTACTGTAAATAAGATTTCCAATTGTTGATTGCCAGTAATATTGCCATGCACTCCTTTTCATAAGTAAACATGGCTGGGGCCCTTGTGCCTAGTGCCTTGCTAAGGTAAGCAATTGGGTGCTCATTTTGCATCAACACTGCCCTAATACCCTTGTCAGATGTATTTGTTTCCAGAGTGAAGCTCTTTGAAAAATCTTGGAGTGCTAATACTGGTGCAGTGACTAGAGCTCTCTTCAATGCCTCAAAGCTCTCTTGGAGGTGTGGTGTCCAAGAGTACACATCACCCTTCTTGAGCAAGTCAGACAATGGTTTGCTAATTGAGCCATAATTCTTGATAAATTTTCTATAATAGCCTGATAAGCCAAGGAAGCCCCTGAGTTGTTTGATATCAGTAGGAGGTGGCCATGCTTCAACTGCCTTGATTTTGGTAGGGCCAGTTGCCACACCTTGGGCACTGATCACCTGTCCCAAGTATTCAAGCTGATTCTGGGCAAAAGAGCACTTAGATTACTTAACATATAACTTGTGTTGCTGCAGAATGTTGAACACCTCTCTTAAGTGTCGAATATGCTCCTCTAGACTTTTGTTGTAGACAAGAATGTCATCCATAAAGACTATAACACTTTTTCTAAGGATCGGGCAAAGATGTCATTCATAATATCTTGAAATGTTGTAAGTGCATTAGTGAGGCCGAAGGGCATGACTCAGAACTCCCAATGCTCGCTATGTGTTCTAAATGATGTCTTGTGCTCATCAGCTGCCAGTAATCTGATTTGGTGGTAGCGCGACCTTAAGTCCAACTTTGTGAACCACTGATGAGATCCATGCAGTTCATCCAGCATGTCATCAACAATGGGTAGAGGGTAGTTGTTTTTAGTTATTATGTTGTTGAGATGGCGGTAATCCACACAAAACCGCCAAGTTCTATATTTTTTCTTAACAAGCAACACTGGTTGCAAAAGGACTTGAGCTTGGTTTGATGATATCCTGAGACGTCATTTGTTTGATTTGCTTCTCAATCTCATCCTTCTGAGCAGGTGAATATATGTATGGCTTCACATTGACAGGCTGGATCCCTGCCTGGAGGGGGTATAACATGATCACAACTACGTTGAGGTGGTAGTGTTGTTAGATCTTGGAAAAGGTCATCAAACTCTGCCAAAACCTGGTCAACTACATATGGGCTAATGCTTGCCACACTTTCTTCCTACTGATTTGTGTCAGCTGCACCAATTGAGCTACACTTTTCTTTCTCAACATACCCTTCAGCTTCTTGGCTGTGATTTGTTTGCAATGTGTTAAGTTATCCTTGACTCTGGTGAGGGTTATCCTCTTCCCATTGTGCCTGAACCTCATTCTTTTCCTTCCCCAATGTACCCACATAGGGCTATGACTTTCCAGTCAGTCCATGCCCAAGATTAAGTCATACTGCCCAATGGTAGTACTTTCGCATCTACAACAAATGTGCTGTCTTGAGTCCACCAGGATAAGTCCTTAACCATTTGATTGCACCGCGCCCTACTGCCATTGGCCATTCTTACAGTTGTTTGAGGGATTTGAGCAGTCTGCACTGACAAATGTTCCTCAACTTCCAGAATCTATCAGCACAAGAACTTCCTTGCTTTGTAACAACCCTTGCAACGCAACGACTTACATACTGTTAGCTTCGACGGGAAGATGGCCGTTCTATTTAACGTCCGTTCGTGTGGATTATATGCATGTACTCTTTAGATGCCCATGCATGAGCAGTGTCAATGACTCCTTGTTTTAGTAAAACTAGAAAGCATATACTTTTCACATATTTTACGCTGCTTTGCTTCGCCGTCGAGAACTCAAAACTGCTTTCCGGCAGCCCAACAACCTTCTTCCACCGAATTATTGGTCTATTTTGATAGCACAGCCGCCGCACCCAAGGGCCAAGGCCCAGCCCAGACCCGATGAGACCTCGGTTGCAAAAAGCCGACATCGATCGTGCTTGGCAAAAAAAAAACATCAACATATGTCACCACTTTTTTATGACATGGTAAAGAAAAAACTTATGATCGAGTTGAGTTACTCTCAATTCGTCAAGTTTAGAGACATGTTGGAGACTGCATGTACATGAGCCTCGTGCACGCGCGTGAAAATATGTTCACAAAATCTGCACCCCTTCCGTCTAAATTAGAATAAAATTCTTCACTAAATCTATATACCTCCCTTAACTCTTGGTCTAAAAAAGAATACTTGGAGTGCAAAGTCGTTCAAACTACTACTACACTCTCTTGATTTTCCAACAAAACGACTAATGCTACCCCTAGCTTAGGCAGAGAGGATGTGGAAACGTTTTGTGGAGGTACTAGTAGCATGATCCATGCACCGGCTGAACTCAGAAGAGGACACCAAAAACTATAGCAAGAGGTGTTAGATTGATCTCCTCACTAGTGGGCCCAATGGCCCATTGAGCCCTTAATCTCGCGCCGTGATCGGGGGTGCCCAAGCCTACATGGTTGGCGGGCCCTGTCACACTGCGCTATAAAGAGAGGTGGAGGCCGCAGGCTCGTGTCACGAGATTCGCCGCCAGTCACAAATCACCAGTTCATTCACCACCGATAAACCCTATCTGATCTACAGAGGGGCACATGAGTGACGGGAAGCACCGCCGCCGCCGTCGACACCTCTGCGCATGGCTGCCACAGAGCAGTCCTTGCACTTCGCACCGTTGCCTTAGCGCAGATCTATGACATGGCCGCTGGTTCCAGCTCCTCAGCTGGAGAAGGTATACTTCTCCCCTCACCCATTTCCCTTTCCCTCTCTCGGTTGTCACATGAATCATGAACACAGACACAGACACACAGTGTATACCTACCTAGATGTGCACCTAATCGATCCGTGTAATCTATCAAGAGGTAGAAGAAATGCATTACATACGATTTTTTTACACACATGCTTTGTTGCGCACACACATATCTAGAGTTTTTCGTCTTTATGCCACTAGCCCACTACTGTCAATACACAGTACGTACATATAACATATAAGCAACGATCGATCTTGAACTTCGATCTCCGGCCGGCTAGTCGCACGATCGAGCTGCTTTAATTAATTTGGTTAATTGCTTTAGCAGCGGTGAATGATCGATCACTCAGGAGGACAAGGCCTGAGCTTGTGCTGGTTGAAGTTATGCGTGCAGTTGGAGGGCCCGGCGCCGCCGCCCTTCCCTTGGTCCACCGCCGGAACGGACTCCGCGACGACACGGGCGCGGTGGACATGCCCGCCGCCTGCTTCGCCCTGCAGGCGTGCAGCAGCGACGGCGCCGCCGCCTCGAGCCGAAGAAGAAGCGACCAAAAAGATCATCGTCGTCGCCAGAAGCGTCAGAACCACCACCGCCTTCTTCCTCATCCCCGCTTCTATTTCCGCGTCTCTCAGTTGCGAGACGAGGTAGATCGCCTACCGATCGATGGCTGTGGATTGATATGAGATGCTAGGGTTCGGGCGCCAGGCCATCTGATTTATAGGCGCGCGGCCGGGGTTGCCGTGTAGAGTACGTGTGAGGAATTGCAGCGAACTTGCGACGATCGAGCTCACCGACAAAGAAGAAATAAACGAGAGCAGTGGCGAAATGCTACCTGCAATCTTGATGCATGCGAAATGAGCTTTCTTTCTTTCGGCAAAGTGAAGAAGAAAACTGAGCAACTAAGAAGAAGAAAACTGATGAGCCCGTGCCGTGTTTGGTGCGTGACGACGGCGCGGCAACAGCGACAGTTTCTTTGGATAGGAAATTCCGAGTTGCATGGTTAGACTATGTACGTTGTTTGACTGATAAATGGTTAATAATACATGTAGCAAGGATCTAGCTTGGAGGTATGCACTGCGTTGGAAGCAAAGCATTTTTTTTAAACCCCTCTAGTTGCAGGAACTGGGAACTGGAGCGGAAAACGTCTCAAAGTTTCCGTTCGTGCGCGGGTGCGGTCAGAAGAATATTGGAATCTGGTGCTTGTGTTCTGATGTCAAAAAAGAAGAACACATCTCCCGAGTTCCTGACTCCAGCCCAGCACAAAAGGTGGCATTCCATTCATTAGCTCTAGCTCTTCATGCACTGCACAGGCTGTTCCGCGGCATCTCGACAGTAACTTGCAGTAAACTTCGTGGTGGACGAGGTGTTGGATTTCATATCACTTGATTGATGAGTTGCTCAGATTCTCAAGTAACATGTTTGACGTTAAACGATATTCTTTCCAGGATTCATGATGAACCATTTATATGCCCGAGTTCGTCGTCGTTTGCCCATGTGTCGTCGTTTTTTCTGAGACCAGCCCATGTGTCGTCGTTTGCCCATGTGTCCATGTTTGCCATGTTGTGAGACGGAGTCGTGCGTGGGCCGAAGTTGGTCCACAGTGACTGACATTGGGCTGGATTGAGAAAATTTTTGAGTTAACTTGTGTTTCTTCGTTTTTTAGAAGTGTTTTCTGCTGCTGGAGCCCGGCGGCGCAACCTTCCGGCCTTCCTACGATAAGGCCCGCCCGGCCCATCCAGGCCACCATCACACGCAAAGCACTTGTCAACGCCATGACCCACGATGCTGAAGATGGGCGTATAGATGTCCATTCGAGCGGCCCGGCCCGCCCTGGCACGGGCCCGGGGTGGCCCGCTCAACTTCGTGCCGAGCCTAGCCCGGCACTACGTCCCACCGTGCCGTGCCGGGGCAGCCCACGGGCTGCGACGCCGGCCCAAGCCCGGGCTTGCGGGCCTGTTTCATGCCAAGCTAGCTCGCAATAGCCCAACCCTGCGCGCACACCCGGGCGGCCCAAGGCTCGCATCATTGATGGAGGAAGACCTTGGAAGGGGGCAGGAGGATGCACCGCCGGGATCTAGGGAGGAGAGGGTTGGGGAGCGGCGCCGTCGCGCCTGGTGGAGAAGAGGAGGCGCACCGACCTCTACCGCGGGGCAGGGGCTAGCTGCAGCGCTGGCCTCCGTCGTGGACAAGGCGGCCGCGCCGACCTCCCTGGCTCCCTGCGTGCCTCCGCATCAGCCTCGTCCGCGGGCAGAGCAGGGGCATATGCGGCTCCTCCGCGCGGCAGAGCAGGCCGCACCGGCCTCCCTCGCTCCCTGCACGCCTCTGCATCGGCCTCCACCGCGGGCAGAGCAGGGGCGGAGGCGGCTCCTCCGCGCAGCAGAGCAGGCCGCAACCCGCAGATGTAGCGTTGATGGACGACGGGGTCGTCACCGAGACAAGGCGTTGGCACCTCGGCGGGGCGGGTCGTCTGTCGTGGTGGTGGTGGAGCCGTGGTCCGTGGAGGTGAGTGAAGAGGAGAGGCCAGGCACAGACGGGAGGCGATAAGGTTGGATTTGTGGTGCTGGTGCCGTGGTGGCGGGGTTGTTGGTGGCCTGGGCTGCTATGAAAGTCAAAGAAGGTCGAGAGGGGAGGGAAGTTAACGGGCCGCGTCGGGCCAAACAACAAATTTCGTGTCAGGCCGGGCCACCCGGCGTGCTGGGGTGGCGGCCCACGCCCGGCATGCAGTACCGGGCCGGGATGGCATGGGCACGAAGATTATCAGGTCGGGCCGGGTTCAGATCGGGATAAAAAGACGTTCTTTCGGGTGGGTTGTCGGGCTGCGGGTTTTTTTTTTTTTTACATCTATAGCCGGGCGGCTGTCATCATTTTGAGCCGGCGCCGGTGGGCACATAGCATATATCCTCGTCCCTGTGCTAAAAAAATCCTCGTCCCGACTTCCGAGGCTGTCAGCTTGGCTTGGCAGCATGGTCCGTGTGGTATATGCTCACTGATCTTGCACTTGAACTTGGCCGCACCTCGTTTGGAGCTGCATGCTTTGCTGCCGCGCCCTCCTCTTCCGGTCCTCCCTAGGCTACAAATCATCGCACGGTCTCTGCTGCTGGTGACGACCGACCAAGTGAGTCGCAATTTGGAACGCGTTCGTCGCAGCCACACGTTGGCATGGCCTGGCCGGGGCGCTCAGCCGCTCACAAAGATCTTGGACAAGCACTCGATTCGACTGGCGACGGTGGCGACTGGCGAGTAGAGTACCTGCTTGCAGGTCTGAAAAACACTGGCAAATGCATGCTGATGATCAACATCAACCTGCACCCTACACCCACAGAGAGATATCATTCGACCGGCCACCGCAATTAGTAGGGCACAGGGCAGTCAACCAATAATCATTGTGTAAATAGACGACTCGCTACCTGGTGCTGGTGGTCTGATGCGGTCGTGCTGCCCAGACCCAGATCTAACAGTGACGCTGCCCCCCACCCACAGCGCCGTGGATTCTCTGACTGCCCGTAGGGCAGTAAGAGAAACACTGTAGCGTGACATTCATCTCTATGTATCACAGGCGGCCGAGCAGGATCGAGTGCTACAGTACCATATGAACAGTGATGATGATACAATATTTTGCTACAGTACCGCGTGCTACAGTATTTTCGTGACTTCTATGACTCGGTTTACTGTTCCTTTTCGTGACTTTTGTGAAGCAAGTCAGAGGATCCGGACCGCACCCACAGGGCCGGCGGCGACGTCTGCCGACTGTGCTGACAGCCACAAGCTTATTAGGCAGCTGACAACAACGCGCTAAGAGTGTATAGTGATATCGATCGGGGATCGATCCACCTGAATTCACATATGGATAGAGAACGAGCCGTAGCTCGAATGGTAGGCGTCGTAGTTGGGCACGCCACCGGTCTCAGTTTGAACCCTCTCGGACGAAACAAGTTTATCTCATTAGGATTTATCTCTGAAAACACCATCTCACCAGTGAAATTGGGATTGAGATGTTTTCTAAAGGCAGAATAGCCAATTCAGTCCCAAACTATCACTCAAAGCTCAATTTCGTCTCTGAACTACGAAAACAATCGTTTTAGTCCTCAAACTTTCGCAACCGGCTCAATTTCGTCCCTGAACTACGAAAATGATCATTTTGGTCCTCAAACTTTCGCATCCGGCTCAAATTCATCCCTGCCCGATAGCCAAATACCCTTTGAGATGGAGCTGTAGGTCGTCCTCCCTTGAGATGGAGCAGGGGCCTCGCGCCTCCTTCGCCGAGCGCGCCCACGCCCCATCCATGGCCTGCCTCCGCCGCGGCCGCACCTAAGATCCGCGCCTGCCGACGCAGGAGGAGGTGCCAACGTGGTGGATTTGGTGGGGTAGCAGGCGGCCAGACTGGAGGGGCCGGCCTTCGCGGAGACGACAGCGACAGTGAGGAGCAGAGGGAGCAGCGGGTTCCCCAGCAGCTAGCAGCGAGCAATGCGTACGGGTAGGAGAAGGGTAAAAAGGGTATTTGGCTTTCAGCCAGGGACGAATTTGAGTCGGATGCGAAAGTTTGAAGACCAAAACGACTGTTTTCGTAGTTCAGGGATGAAACTGAGCCATATGCGAAAGTTTGAGGACGAAAACGATCGTTTTCGTAGTTCATGGACGAAATTGAGCTTCGAGTGATAGTTCGGGGACTGAATTAGCTATTGCACCTTTTCTAAACCAGAACTTTCTTCTCTTAATGAAAACCGTGAGGCGGTCTTACCCTCACCAACTTAATTTTTGATTTAACATGGATTGTCTCGGAACATGGAGGTTTAGACCGGCCCGGCCGTGTCTCCGTAGAATCTGAATGACTTTGGGGGCCGGGCAGACTTGCGTCTTCCACTTCTGTTCGAGAGCGCGTGCCCGGGGTGCTAGTGTGCATAGTCTGGAATCTGAGCTCGATGGTTCCAAGTTCACTTTCAGTCAGACCTGATGAGTTGCAGATCGATCAATCCGTTCGTAGCTAACCGACACTCGTATTGTTACCCTCCTCAATTCCTTATTAGGCCAGCGTCTCTCTCTCACTAACGCACACTACTCCCAGCGCGTAACGCAAAAGGATGGGGGGCGATCGATCGAGTACAGCAGCTAGCCAACCCAGCTTTGCTTCGCGCCCAACTTCCTTTTGCTCATCAGTTGCGCGCCGTCCAGTTGTCAGAAGAAGAACGGTACGGCGCAACTTTTCCATGATGGCCCCAAAGGAAAAGGTGCTGCAGGATTCGTGAGCTACTTACCGAGTTCTCGTTTCTTGCAATCTTTCATTCATGAATTAGGCACCGCACCACCACCAAGTGGACATATATAGCGCCAACGAACTGAACACACGAAGGGGACGATGGGAGTTGTTCTGTTTTGCATCTCGAACACGCGATCTGGATGTTATTCTCCCAGCCCAGGCATCTTGTATGGATATGTCGATCGTTACGCCAAGGCAAATTTCTTTGCTACAGAATTTTTATTCTAAATTTTAATCAAAGTATGTCCATTTATTTTAGAAAAGTAAGTCCCAAAAAGCTTGGCTGACTCATCAATTTGGCCATGCCAATTTGGCATGACTTGAGAGACCAATCATGCTAAACTATTTAGTATAAGAGGTAGAATTAAACAAAGTATTTCATTGGAAGGCTATGTATCTTTTGATTTGACAAAATTGTTCTAGTCACGATGAGCCTCTTAGAGCATCTTTCCAAGAGAGTCATCTTCTGACTAGCCATCGCTATATGTAACTATCACGGAAGAAATCGAGCCTCCAACATAATTGCCAACATCGTCGCCATCCCTGTTTGAGTACTCGTCATCCTTCTCTGCCGCTGGTCAAACATGGAGAGGCGATGCAGCTCTCCAAAGCCACTCCTCAATCGATCCCCACCAATCCACTCACACACCCATATTGGCATGGCGAGCTCCTTCCCTCCGGCGGCGGCGGCTTGATCTCCTCCAGCTCCCGTCGTTGGCCCGATCTTCTCGGGGGATGAGCACGGGGAGGAACCGACGAGGTGGGGCGGTTGGCGGGGACTGTTGTGCTATAGCAGAGCCTAACACGAACAATGAAGGAAATAGCTCAAGTGAACAAAGCAAAAGACTAGGAACAAAACTCTCAACAGTGTAATTCTTAAAAGTCGATCCCCTTTACAAGTGTCGGTCGGCCTCCTTTTATAGGGAGACGAGCGGACTTTTTACATCCCGAAAATGACCTTGTGTGAAACGGATCAAACAGCCATGTACTAGGCTAATCTTGGGAGTTCTCCATTTGGTCGTCACGTAACCGGCGCTTTCCTGATTTCGCGTTGTATATCACGACGCTTTTTCCGGCATGAGCACGTGCGTCTGTCAGGTGAAGACCTTTGATTTGGAGATACCCTTTGCCTAGCGAATCCCGTTACCTGAAAACATGCTTCAGTCAAAACATCAGAAAACGAATTGTTAGCAATAGCGAAACACCGAGCGAAAATAAGGCTGCGGTTTCTCTTGAGATGGAGATTCGGTCTGTGGGTTTCGTCTCGAGTATGCAGGCGATACTAAACCACAATTGAAGACCAAGACTATTTACACCACAGCTCCTTTCGGATGATGAAAGGTAACCGTCGAAAGTCAGGGAGCTGAAGGGAAAAAGAGACTAGATGGCTATGCGGGCTTCGTCAACACGTGAAGAAAGGAGTTTGGGACTACACCGCACTATCACGACGGCTCCAAAAAGAAAACTTTATCTAACTCGATTCCGAATCCCCCAACAGGGACCGAGGAGGACGCGTGACGAAGAGGGGACGGACGCTCAGGAGGAGGAACGGGCAACAAGGAAGAAGGAAGAAGGTATGATGCGTGTGACCCACGCATTAGTGTGTGTGGAGAGCTAGATTGGAAGAAGTTATTGGTATTTGAAGAATGAGAAATAGAGAGTCTGTTGAAATCAGCAACTCAATATAGAAAGTTATCTTTATAGGTAGTCAAAAATGGAGAATCGGTTGGAGATGCTCTTAGCATTGTTCGCCTCTTGGGCTATATATGCGCCCATGCCTAACCGTTTGACGTGTATACGTCGTTGAGGTGTTACACCAAACTTAGCTCATTGGCATGAACAAAACATCATATATCTCTTAAATTTAGTCTTGCATGCACTGTTATTGAAATTTTAAAATAAAAATACTTAGGCTAATAAGACCTGGTTGGTTGTTGTTTTTGACTAATATTGGGTCTTGGGGGTTGGTTGTAACTTTGTTACATAGTTCCTCCTTTGGATGAGCTATTTTTTTTTTTTTGCGAATTCGTGTTTTCATTCCTAACATAGTAATAACTTTAGGGCCGTGTTTGTTTGGGGGTAGCTAAACTTTAGCCAACCTAAAATTGGACTAATAGGGACTAAATGGGACTACTAGTCCCTCTTTTAGTCCCCATATTTGGTAATTTAGGGACTAAATGGGACAAAAATTTAGTCTCTAGTCTTTAGTCTCATGGAAACCAAACAGGCCCTAGATAAACAAGCATGTGCATTGTGAGAACTTCCTTAGAACTTCACTGAACACTATCCATTCATGCATTTGAAAAAAGAAGATGTTGACACTCAAATCTGGCACCTAGCCGACCAGACAGGACGGACCGGTTTGACCGGTGCATTAGGGCGGTCTGACCGGTCTTGGTTCCTGTAGCCGGTCCGGCACGCCACACCGGTCAGACCGGTGTGCCTAACCGGTCTGACTGGTGCCCCCGTGTCCGAGTTACAACAAGGAGCCTTGATAGGATTAGACTTGTAAAAGGATTTCCTTGCAGGGCAAGTCCTCCCACCCCAATAAATATGAGGGGTCGCGGCCGATTGAGGATCATCCAATCGATCAAACATATTTACCTTTATTTATCTCGTATTTACTTTTATCTCCAAACTCTAGCTTTTCCAATCTCATCTGCTGTTCTTCCTTCATCTCCGCGACATCTGAAGGCGTTCTAGGTGGCCTTGCCGACCCTAGAGCAACCCTACGTGCGCTAGCTCCGACGGGGTCCCTCCCGAGCCTACGTTCTAGGTCTACCGCCGAAATCTTCTGGCGACCGGTCTGACCGGTCCACCCCAACGGTCTGACCGGCGTTGACGCAGAGGCGCTGCAGCAGCTGCCTTTGCATGCTGTTGGCTCCAGAAGGTGCCAACAAATTGGCGACTCCGCTGGGGAGCGAAGATCTGGCTATCTTAACCGATCTATCCAACTCCGGCGACATGTCTCAGTGTGAGCTAGACAAGGGAAACATCATCGACTTCACGGATGAAGAGCTCTCACCTGAAGATCGTCAAGCCATGGAGGACTTCATGAAGCAAAAGGCCGAACAAGATCGCCAAGAGATAGAAAAGCTCATGAAGAGAGGGCTGAAGAGGATCGACTTCACTACTTGTCGCACTTCAAGAAGAATCGCGAAGGCAAGGTGAAGAAGATCAAGGACATCACCTTCGACACTCCACCGCCTGAGGTACCGCCCAATGTGAGCACATCATCATCTCCATCTTCTTTTGTTACCGTTAATGATCTTACTACCGTGATGGATAGCTTTCGTTTATCAATGATTGAAAATATGCAAAACATGGTAGATAAGAGTCTTGGTAAACGAGTAGAGGGTGATGATAATGTTGCATCTGGTTCTAAAACTGTGGCACCTCAGACCCCATCTATTAATTCATCGGCTGCACAAACGATTAATCCTCAGTATGGTATGCCGTTGAATTATTTTGCGGGATAAATACCACCGCTGCCGTTTGGTCAGAACAGATCGGTCAGACTGGTGGGTCCGACCGGTTAGACCGGTGCTGGCGCTATGGTGCCTTTTCCCTCGTCTCCGGAACCTATAGTTACTATTCCTCCTGTTCAGGCCGCTTCTAGCCGATCCGGTGGGAATACTTCAGTAGCTCATGGTATTCCAATTATGATTCCATTTGAGACAGGCATTGGGTATGGTTACGCACCTAATCCCCAAATTAATAGTCATTTGCAACACAACACTTCTGGCTCATACACACAGCCGAATATGGTGCAATCGAATGCTTCCACTATGCCAATGTCAACCACCATCCAGGAAGTCATCGATATGTTTAACGCTAATCTTGCTAAACAAATGAAAGATGACTATGGGATAGAAGTGAAAAATAAAATCTTTCATATCGAAAACCGTATCCTTCTAGTTTTGATTTGGTTCCCTATCCTATTGGTTGGCGTTGTCCTGAATTTGTAAAGTTTAATGGGGATGATAGCAAAACTACGTGGGAGCATGTTAGTCAATATCTTGCTCAACTAGGAGACGCTAGTGCCATAGAGGAAATAAGAGTGCGTTTATTTTCTTTATCTTTAACTGGCAATGCTTTTTCATGGTTTGCTTCATTACCTGTTAACTCTATTCGTACATGGGAACAATTAGAACAAAAATTTCATGACCACTTTTATAACGGAGATAATAAGTTAATGTTAAGTCATTTAACATCGGTTAAGCAAAAGCATGATGAACCTGTTACTAGTTACATTAGGAGGTTTAGAGAAACCAAAAACCGTTGTTATAATCTTGTTATCTCTGAAAGGGATCTTGCTGAATTAGCTTTTAATGGTTTGCGATCCCATATTAAAGAAAAATTAGAAGGTCATGAATTTATTAATGTTGCCCAAGTCTTAGTAAGAGCTTTAGCTCATGAAAGCCAAAGCAAAGATACTCGGCTCAAATCTGATCGTCCTAACATACATATGCTAGATTATGAATCATCAGACGATGAGAATAAAGAAGTGTGTGCTGCTGAATTTACTTGGTTACCTAATGATAAAGCAAACACTTGTGCTTCTCTTAAGCCGGCTCATAAGAGTTGGGATGAGATGAAATTTACTTTTGATGTGGCTAAGTGTGATAAAATATTTGATGAATTATTTAAGTCGGGTAAAATTAAAATGTCTCACACTATACCACCTCTTGATCAATTAAAAAGATGTGCCTATTGTAAATTTCATAATTCTTTTTCTCGTGCTACCAATGATTGTAATACTTTTCGTCGGTAAATACAATCGGCCATTAATGAAGGTCGTTTGAAATTCCATGAGATGCAAGTCGATGAAAATCCTTTCCCTTATAGTGCCTTTGTTAATACTCTTGAGTTGTCAAATCCTAAGGTGCTTATTCGGACGGATCAAGCCAAAAATGCTAAAGGAAAGAATGTAATCATTCAAGTGCAAAGACACAGCGAGAGGCAGCCTCTGGAGGTGATCCCCAAGGTTTCAACAACTTCAACGCTTGGGGGGCAAGACAAGATCAAGAAGACCGGCACTGTGTCGACCGGTCTAACCGGTGCCCAGACCGGTCTGACTGGTGCACTAGGCCGGTCTGGCCGATGCCTCCAGAAAGGTTCAAGATGCTCCAAGCCTAAGAAAAAAGCAAGACCGAGTTTTAATGAACTCTTGACCAAGTATAAGAGGGAAGGAGCTACTAAGGATCGAAGTAATCAGCCAAACGGTGCTAAGGGCGTAAAAGCACGACCAAGACATAAAGGTATTCATCACCAATGAGGTAACTTTTCACAATATCCTTTTGTTGGATCTGTTATGCCATCGTCTTGGTATTATCCTTGCTATTATTCACCTGCTGATTATAGTAGTATGTACATGAATTCATATATGATTCAATATCCTATTGCATATTCAAATTATAATGCATTACAAAGGCCGATTGTTTGCAATAGCAATCTGGTCAAAATAATGTGTCTACTACTATTAAGCAAGGTGAGAATAGCAATAAGCAAAATGCTAAGGAGATGCAGCCGAGGTGGTGTCCCTCAGGCTTGTCCCACACTCAAAAAAGGAGGTTGCAAAGGCTACGCAAGCGAGGAGCAATGGAGCAGCAGATTGAAGAGAAGCCAGCCAAGTCAACACGGACCCGGAAGGAGTGGAGACCGAAGCAGGCGTCATCCTCGACTTGTGTAAAATATGTGTACGGCCGTTGTTTTGTTAAATATCGTCCTAAGTGTTTTCTTTTAGTTTAGAAAAGTATTTTTTTGACACGTATCCTTTGCCAAAAAACAAGAGGGCATATGTTGACACTCAAATCTGACACCTAGCCGACCAGACAGGACAGACCGGTCTGATCGGTGCCTTAGAGCAGTCTGACCGGTCTTGGTTCCTGTAGCCGGTCCGGCATGCCACACCAGTCAGACCGGTGTGCCTAACCGGTCACCGGTGCCCCCGTGTCCGAGTTACAACAAGGAGTCCTGATAGGATTAGACTTGTAAAAAGATTTTCTTGCAGGGCAAGTCCTCCCACTCTAATAAATACGAGGGGTCGCGGCCGATTGAGGATCATCCAATCGATCAAACATATTTACCTTTATTTGTCTCTTATTTACTTTTATCTCTAAACCCTAGCTTTTTCAATCTCATCTGCTGTTCTTCCTTCATCTCCGCGACGTCTGAAGGCGTTCTAGGTGGTCTTACTGACCCTAGAGCAACCCTACGTGCGCTAGCTCCGACGGGGTTCCGTCCCGAGCCTGTGTTCTAGGTCTACCACCGAAATCTTCCGGCGACCGGTCTGACCGGTCCACCCCACCGGTCTGGCCGGTGTCGACGCAGAAGCGCTGCGGCAGCTGCCTTTGCGTGCTGTTGGCTCCACAAGACGCCAAACAGAAGAAGAACTCATTACGCATACACATCATGACACACGAATAGTGGGAGAGGAATGCATCAATTGGTCAATTATTTCTTGAAAATAAGTTAGTGAGACAGTACTCTTATTTTCATCCCGATGCATCGCTCTCAACTCTCGAATACCCAGCAGCACAAGCCCATCAGCGATGGACCCACTCTCAGCCAGAGAACACTGGAGCATAAGCATATTGATCAAAGGATACTTTGCGCCCTCTTTGTGGACACCAAGCGTTGTCTTTAAATACCCATCGCTCCTCCCCCTCAGTCACCTCCCCTCCATTGAAAAACCTCAGAGAGAGGAGCGGTGAGTGGTCGCCTCGCCGCCAAGCACCCACCCTCCTCCCCTGGCGCTTCGCCACTCCGCCATGCTTCCGAGGCCGAGCCAGAGAAGCATCTTCCACCTCGGGGAGGAGGGTGGCGACGACTACCACCGCGGCGCCGCCGAACATGTCGAGAGCGTCGATACCACCGCTCGCCACCGCGAAGGGCGCCGAGACCACGGGCGGCAACGGCGGAAGCGCGACGCCGTCGACGGCGACGACGGCGTCGGGCTGCAGATCCTTGTCCAACACCGCCACCACACACGGGCGCCGTCGCACTCGCACATCGTCCTGAAGCAGGTGGTCCTGCCGACGGCGGCGGCGCGCCACCGCCGTGGGCCGTGCGGCAGCTTCTTGAGGGCCTGCTCGCTCTGCCGGAGGGAGCTCAGCCCCAACAAGGACGTGTACATGTACAGGTGAAATAATTCTCGAACACAAAAGCTCTCCGAGAACCGAGCTATCTCTGAACTGACAAAATTACTTGTGTTGGCTGGCTTGTCGTCTAATCGTTGCGCACGCGTTGGCTTGTGCAGAGGTGACCAGGGATTCTGCAGCGAGGGGTGCCGGTATCAGCAGATGTTGAGAGACGAGGCGAGGGAGCACGAGGCCATGATCAAGAAGGAGCGCGTGCGGCGAGGCTTGCCTCACCATCTCCACCACGGGCCACGGCCGGCGGTGGCGGCGGCGATCCGCGGCACGCCGAGGAGACTAGTCGCGGTAGCCTACTAGATAGGCTACTAGCATCTGGGGCCGCTGTGCACAGAGGGATCAGAGATGGGGGGCACTACTCTTCGTATACTGGTTTTGATGGTATCTATGACATATCATAATATCAATCCCTGCTTTCAGAGGGCTGTTCTATGGAGAGAATTCAGGGGCAAGCCGCGAATATTCTGTAACGGTGAATGCGAAAGAACTGCAAGTGTAGCTGTTTCGTGTAATCTATATATGATTAGGTAAAGATATGCAGAGAGTCACATGAACACAAAAGTCAGAGTGACTGTTTTCAGTGTCAGTCGCAAGCCTATGCCAGTTTCTATCACTATATTACTAATATTTATCTTGCTCTTGTCATGTTTCCGGTCTAAATCAAATGGAAAGAAGCGAAAATATGTGAAAAAGATGTATACATGTATCTGTAATCCCTATTCATATCGAACTCGTGGAACAATTGTGGGCACAAGTACTGATGAATCACACAGTGTGCCGGATTTTGATGCCGAATGGAATGATACCCTGGCATCTACCTGCTTGATGGGGAGACAAATGGCACCTACAGGGAATGTTCCATACATGGGGCTGGAAAACGGTTACCAACTTCGAAGCAGCTGGAACAAGTCTATGAAACGGGAACCAAGGCACTAGCTTAAAATTAAGGATAGAGATTGCTCCATCCTCGATGAATTTGATGAGTCATGTATTGCTCCTATGCAAGAATAGTTTTGAGGATTACCTTTTATGCTACAGGTTTAATGTCACCTAGATCAATTAGTTATATGTTTAATTCTTGACTATCCAATCAATCTAAAAAGGTTATGAATTTAATTTGGGTAGGGGTTGTTGCTGTATGTTGGGCGATCTGGAGATGTCACAATGATATTATTTTTAACAAAACCAAGGTTAACTCGATCTTGCAGGTCATCTTCAGGGGAACGTACTGGTTACGTTTTTTGGCGCAGTTGCAGCGTGAGGAGCACACCAAGAACGTGCTCTCCGGCTTGAGCAAACAAATTGAGATAGTAGCTCTTGATTTCAAAGGAGGGTGGAAGCATGTCTATCGCTTGCAGTAGTTCTTTGCCTTTTTAGAGGCTGTCCCTTTTTCTATTTTTCCAAACGTTGTAATAATAACTGTGTATGTATAAGAGGACGTGAGGAGCCTATTGGGCTTGGGCTAGCGTAGCCCATTAGTGTTAGGGTTAATTAGAGATATGATCAGGTTCTTGCTTAGAGGTCAAGTAATCCTCTATATTTAAAGAGGGGGTGTATCAATCTAATCAAGCAAGAGATTAGAAGGAAAACACTTCTCTCTTGCCGGCCGTGGGCGAAGCCCCGCGGACGGTGTTCCTCACGCCCCAGCCTAATTCTCCAAAAAAACAGCCCCTAATCCTCGCAACTCCCTTCCCCTCGCATCGCAATTCATAACAATTTGGTATTCAGAGCCAATTTTTTCTCCCCCTGCGCTACTTTTTTGGACGTGAACAGTACCCGTGGCTACTGTAGCACCACGGGTATTGTAGATCCCTCGCCGCAGTCGTTCATCGCTTTCGTGCCGGATGTCAGGCCCTCTCTCATCCGCCTCCGCTTCGCCGTCGTCACCGCCACTGGCGCTGCCGCCGGTCTCCTCCGCGCCGCCACCACTACCTTCCACCTCAGCAGCGCTCGTGCCGGCCACCTTCGTCGTGTGGTCCGCTCCCATGACAACACTGCCAGGTGCACAGCCCCTGACGCCCGAGCAGGTGGTGCAATCGATCTTCTCACTCAACTACAGTCTCCACGATCAGCGCCACGCCATCGCCACCTTGCGTGAGGAGACGAGCTACAACACGCAACAGATGCAATAGTTGCGCGAGGAATTCCAGTTGTTGCGCGACTTCCTGATGGGGGCGGCGCCGCCGCCACCACCGCCACCTCCGTTGTAGCGGCCGGTCCTCACCACCGCGCTCACAGTGGCGCTCCCGGTGCCCCTCACCAGCTTCGCCGCCGACGCATCAGTTTCGGCGGGAGTTCCCATCCATCGCCTGTCCTTCCCGCCGTCGCCGTCGTGCATCCCTCCGTGGGTGTTGGGCTCCACACAAGGAGCCATCTTCTCGTCGTCGCCGTCTCCGGCCGTGCCGACGCTCTCCTTCGCGGGAGAGCAGCTCGCATCCCCCGCCATCAGCCTCGTGCCGCCACCCTCATCTGTGGGCGCACAGCAGGCACTCTTGGCCGATGAGGCGATCCGTCACGCAACGTTTGCGTGCCAGGTGTCAGCGACAGTGCGCCTCCAGGCTGTAGTACGCGTCCTCCTGGAGCGCCGGCGGGTGCGATGGCTGCTCGACCTGCAGCTGATTCAGCCCCGCACCCTGTTGCAGTTCCTTCAAGCTGTACGTCTCAGTGCAAAGGCGGCCACCATGGTAGTGCAACTGCAAGTGGCGGTGCGGCTGCAGGCTGCGGCACGCGGTTTCCTAGCGCGGCAGCGGCTGCAGGAGGCGCATCGACAGATGCATGATTGGGAGGCGGCCTTGGCGGCGGTTGCCTTCGATGCAGAGGGCCGCGACCTCGACCCGTTGGACGGCCTTCAGCAATTGCGCCGACCCACTGCTATATCCAAGGGTGCGCATGGTGTTTTTCCCGCGGGCGGCGTACTCCAACTCTGTGGGAGCGGCGGTAGGGGAGGCGTCTTCCTCTTTGCCACCGGTGGGGATGCACTGCCTAGTGCCCCAGCTTTCCGCTTCCGGCCACCGCGAGGACGTCTCCGCTGGTCTTTGTCGCAACTAGTTCCAGGCGGCTGTACCCATGCGCCCCTCTCGTTCCGATGGTCTCCATGGGATCCAGGTGGCCGCACAGGTGCACGATCGGCATTCGAATGACATCCACGTTCAGAGTTCAAAATAGGGAAATTGAGTCTTTTTCACATTGCGAATAATCAAATAAGCCGAGATATAAAAGGCTTATTTTTAGGTGTTAGGTTTGTTTCAAGTCGAGTCTTTGTTATGAGTTGCTGCTCGAGGACGAGCTGCATGTCCAGGTGGGGTGTAGTGTTAGAGGACGTGAGAAGCCTATTGGGCCTGGGCTGGCGTAGCCTATTAGTGTTAGGGTTAATTAGAGATAAGATCAGGTCCTTGCTTAGAGGTCAAGTAATCCTCTCTATTTAAAGAGGGGAGATGTATCACTCTAATCAAGCAAGAGATTAGAAGGAAAACCCTTCTCTCTTGCCGGTCGTGGGCGAAGCCCCGCGGCCGGCGTTCCTCGCGCCCCAGTCCTAATTCTCCACAAATCAGCCCCTAATCCTCACAACTCCCTTCATCTCGCATCGCAATTCATAACAGTATGTCCCTGGACATAGAGGCCGGATTTGTAATCCTTTATCTAAAAAAAATGTATAGCCATTGTACTGTTGCATTAGGCCATTTGAGAATGTGTTAGGGGATCCGGAATCGATCATAAAAAGGATTCCTTTACTTTATGATGCAACAGCTCCTGGGAGTCATAATGCGGCGTTGAAACCCGAAGGAGCAAAAAGCATTCGTTCGACGTTTTGACGGATAAAGTTTCGTTCAGCGCCTCTCGGAGCGAATGTTTCCCTCGCGAAAGGATTGGCCCTACCCCTTTCGTCTCACGAATTGTCCCTCATGGTTTCAACCTTTTGATCCATGGCTTTCGTTTCATCTATTTCCCAGCTGAAAGCCATGGGGCGAAACTAGAGTTCGAAAAGGATTGTCCATCATCTTTCGGTTAAAAGTTTCTATTTCTAATGTTTCATCATCACGTTGTCGTTTTTGCGCTCGATTGCAGGAATGGGATCGCTCGGACGAAGGGACATCCAGGAAAGGCCTTCACCTGATAGCTGCACGTGCTTTTGCCTGAAGACTGCGGCGCGAGTTTGGCAAGGCATGGATTGCGTGAAGGTCATGATGTAAAATCCCAAGTTTAGTTTAGTACATCCTAAAATGATTTCTTTCATATAAGGGTATTTTCGAAATGTAAAAATCGGTCCAGCTCTCTATATAAGGAGGTCGGCCCGCAACTGTAAGGGGGTTCACAATTTCGGAAAGAGCAGGAGAGTTCAGGTTTTCCACCCTTTGAGTCTTGTTTGAGTCATTTCCTTGTTGTTTGTGGTTGATCTCTCTATATCACAACAGAATGTATTATAGATACTCATAATTTCTTATAAATTTATTATAAAAATTAACGAGAACATTCTTTCAGTGGTACTGAATTCAATTTATGAATTGGGCAGCAATAATCCCTCGATCTCCAAAGTTGCTGCCAAATTCATAAATTGAGATCGATTGTGATTGCATATGTGTGTTTTAGGGGGAAAAAACTATAGCAAGATGCTGGAATTCGAGAATCATCTATCACCAAGTTTTTTTGGCATTAAAGTGACCACCGTACCAAGCAAAAGACTATACAAGGACCCCCCTTTTTTTGCATTCTTTGCTTGGGCCAATAGTTGGGCCTGATCTAATACCTGACTGACCTACTTGCGCTGTAGGCTTTGCATATATGCCGAATGCCATGCGTTGACAAAAGCAGCTCTCTCAACGCAGCTATCACCTATGAGCGTTTCTACCGGTAATGGAGAAAAAAAAAAGAATGGAAAGAACGATCACATCTGTCCCCGTAGTGCTGTTGTAGGAACGATATCTAGATTGGTTTCTTAATGTCTTTTTCCCCCTTGTGAAGCACTTTTATCGCAATCGTGATGTTGGGAGACAACGAAGCACCTTAGCTCCAGCCTCGCACTCAGGCATAACACGGAAGACAGATATATATTGTACCAATGCCAATCATTGGTGAGGACTATTTTTTTTTTGTAAATATGGTACTTTATTTTTATAAAAGATGATGCAAATTTGTTGTAAGAGTTGTCACATCAGATATTCAGACTGGTGATGGATGGAGAGAAATAAAGACAGCACGTTGCAAACTTATATTACAACCAGTCAACCGTCTGTTCGATAGATCTTCTGCTGATTTCTACGGTTGATTTTTCTGAAAAAAAATACCACACACTGATTTATATGGTTGATTTGTTCTGAAAAAAAATACTACGTAAGAAGTCGAAAAAGGAAACCTTCACTGTCACCAACGACAGTGGGCATCGGTGATGACCATCATATGGTCACTGAAAGGATATACTCCCTCCGTTCCTTTATATAAGCATTTCAAGCGTTCAAACTCAACAAACAATAATGGAAGGAAATGGCATCTATACCCCTCATTTTACACTACACACCAACTCTTCACCCACCCACCAACCCCATTTAATCTTGTCATATCCCTAGAAATGCTTATATTTTGACAAAAATTTTGAATCCTAGGAATGTTTATATAAAGGAACGGAGGGAGTACCTTCTCTTCCTCCCTCAACTGATTCGCTACCGCTGTCTTGGGTCTCGTTGTATGAATCTGTGTGACTATAAAACTTTTCAAAATATGATTTTAAAAAAAAAATTTAACCCTTTTAAACTAAAATTTTAAAAATAACCCACCCCAAACAATATTTCCAAGAACTAGCTTTTTTGGTCGCGTCAAACTCCGTGACGCGAGACGAGACGGCGTGGCGTGACTCACGAACGAGTCGCGCCACAGTCCGTGGTGTGACTGCTAGCCAACGGTTTCAAACTGGGAGTTCCAACTACCATTTAGCTGTGTTTCATTCATCATTTTAATTAGCAAATAAACTTCTAAATTTGTGAAATTCGAGGTGTACGATCTATAGTGTGTATACGTTCCATTTTGACTATTTGCACTCCAAATCATGGTGGATATAATGAGAAATCTATTTTCGAAATAGGCTAAGTGTAATTGGATGAACACATCAAATATGCTAAGTCCCAAAAATGAGTCAACTAGTCAACTTTGGACCTACTTTTTGATAAATTTTACATTAAGACCTTGGACATTTTTGGACTACAAGTGAATTTTGACGTTCATAGAGTATTTCGGATAAGCTATTTGTCAAGAAAAGCAAAGAAATCATAATTTAAAGGAGGATTACACTTGGAAAGTTGTGCTGTTTTTTACACTTGTGAAACAACATAACTTTCCAAGTTTAAGCCTCCTTTAAATTATGAATTCTTTGCTTTTCTTGACGAACAACTTATCCGAAATACTCTATGAACATCAAAATTCACTTGTAGTCCAAAAATGTCCAAGGTCTTAGTGTAAAATTTATCAAAAGTAAGTCCAAAGTTGACTAGTTGACTCATTTTCGGGACAGCATATTTGATGCGTCGATGTAATTACACTTAGCCTATTTCAAAAATAGATTTCTCATTGTAACCACCATGGTTTGGAGTGCAAATAGTCAAAATGGAATGTATACACTCTATAGATCGTACACCTCGAATTTCACAAATTTAGGAGTTTATTTGCTAATTAAAATGATGAATGAAACACAGCTAAATGATAGCTAGAACTCCCAGATTGAAACCAGTGCCTAGCAGTCTTCGTGAGTCACGCCGCGCCGTCTGGCGCGACTCGATCTGCCATGTCACCTATGACTTTTTCAAATGCCACCGTGTACACTAGTCGCGCCACTTCATGTGGCGTGACTCAACTAGTAGTCGCGCCACAGAGCTTGGCGCGACCAAAAGGGCTAGTTCTCGGAAATATAGTTTGGGGTGGGTTATTTTTAAAATTTTAGTTTAAAAAGGGTTAAAAAAATAAAAAAAATGTATCAAAATATGTCCGAGCTGAATCTGAGCCGATCTTGATCCGAGCCGTCACCACCGACTTATCTGCTGGGGTGCATTGTATGTGTCGGTGGTTCTGCGCATGTTTGTCCTCATCTGGTGTTTGATACTATCACCGATTGATTTAGTGGTGTTGAACTCCTGGCAATGTATACATCGTTGACCTTGTCCCTGCTGTGATTGATTCTTCAAGGCATCGACTCATTCGGTTACATGGCCCAATCACGACGGTGCAAAGGGTTGGTGTCAATTCAGCAGGATTCGCTTCAAGTCTTCACGTGTCTTTGTCCCGTCTTGACTTTTTGATGTATTGTGTTGTTTCTAAGGTCCTCTTAGACTAATGTGCTTGTACTCTTGACTTTGATTCATCGTGTTTGATTCTCGGTCTATCACCTATGCAACCATGAGTCTCCTCGTATACTAGAAAGCATAGTTAGGCCATGGGTTAGTGTTGACAATCAACCACCAAATCACACTAATGGTCTTGCTAGGTCCTTTTTCCTTACAGGATCTTTGGATAAAGTTTAGTAGGTATCACATTGGATGTTCGGATACCAATTAAGAGGACTAAACATGAGTTAGTTGTATAACTAATTGCATAAGTTGTGGCTAATTCACTAGATGGATCTGTTGAACCTAATCAATCCATCATTAGCTCATATTTACATGTCAAATCATGAACTAATTAAATTTAATATAGATTCATCTCGCGACTAATCACGACTTACGCAATTAATTTTATAATTACTTTATATTTATTTGGTTACCAAACATTTAATATGACAGACACTAAAATAAATGGAGCCTTGGTCCATGACTAACCAACTAATGGACTAAGGCCTTCTTTAAATTCACAAATTTATATTGCAAATCCATAAATGGGGCCTTGGTCCAAGACTAACCAACTAATGGACTAAGGCCTTCTTTAAATTCGCAAATTTATATTGCACATCCATCACATCTAACTATTCATCCATCACATTGAGTCACATCATCTCTCACAACACGCGTTTTAATTTGTATTTTTTGCACAACTTTACATTTACATAACTAAACAAACCCAAAATAGGACTAAACCTTATCCAAAGTTCCAAACACCAACGGCTCACCGCTCGCAAGTTGTGACCGAAACACGTACGCGGTACGCCGGCGGCCAGCCCCACCTCCCCAGCCAGACGGGCCACACCAGGTTGCACGCGAGCCCAGCCAACAAGTCCGGAGCCCCGTGCCGTGTGCCCCCCGCGTGCTTACACGGGGCCGAGGCCCCCAGACTCCGACCGTTGTTCCGGCGCGGGACGTGGCGGCGCACCGCCCAAGCTGCCGCCAGGTGTCGTCGGGGAACCAGAGAGCATGCCACAGCTTCATCATCGGCCAGCGCTATACCTGAGCATTTTTGGCCCGGCCCGGCCCGCTGACCCGGCCTGTCCACGGACCTTACTGGACGGGCGTGGGCAGAGATCTTGAAGCCCGCGAAAAAAAATCTTTGCCCGAGCCCGGCCCGACATGCTGTTTTTAGCTATTTTACAGTGTAAAATACGCGGGCGGCCCGCCCAAGTCCGGACCCGGCCCGAAAACTGAGGCCCGACATGTCCCATGAGACGGTCATGAGCAGGATTTTCTCGGCCCGAAAAAACCGAATTTTTTTCGACCCGGCCCGAATCCGGCCCGACCCGTGAAATGCTCAGGTCTGGCCAGCGCTCCCCTCCCGCTCTCGCAGCGGCTCGTGTCCATTCCTCCCCGCCTTCCACCGCCCCTTCCGCGTCATCTCCTTGCCCGCCGCCGGTGCCCCGCCCGCCCCGTGCGCGCCATGTCGTACAACAAGCAGACCCCATCCATCACCGCCGAGACCATAAACCCCAAGGTGATCACGAGGCTTCCCGTCCACCTTTTGGCACATAGTATAATACTTCCGATTTAACTGCGAAGCTGTTGCGGTGACTCGATACCTGCTGCCCGTCTTTTTTTTTTTTTTTGCTTTTGAAGGTCAAGATCTTCAACTACGAACCTTGTGGGGAGATCGTCAGGCACGCCGAGGTAACGTTTCCTACCGGATGTCCGGATGACCTTCTTCACTGTCGTGCTAACAAATAGTAATCAAGATCAAGCATCCTTAGTTACAAGCTTGTCTTCCAAATTATTTTTATTCCCAGTTGGCTTTGGTTAGTGTCATGAATGATGAAAAATCAACTTCTTTGACCTATGTGTTGGCAGTTGTTTTTTTAAAAAAAATATCTGGCTGCTGGTGCTCTAGTTTGAACTGTGCCGTAAGTAAGTAATCTTGGATTTCAGATATTTAGATCTTAACATAACGGTGCTTTATTTATGGAAAATGCAACTATATATACTACTGATTACAACTTACAAGTTCAATATATTGTCTTCTTATGTGTCGTTCAGCGGCTGCAGCAGGAGATGGATGAAAACCCGGATTCTCTCCCTTTTCCAGAGGTGAAACTCCGGCTTTGCAAGTCCTGAATAACATTTTATTATAACCTTGATCAGTCTTTGTGAGCCTTTAGGTGTTATCCGACAGATAATACACTGCAATCTTGGGAACCCGCAGGTTCTTGGTCAGCGGCCAATAACCTTTTTTCGTGAGGTTAACATCCTTAATTACCCTCCTCCCAAAAAACTAATGCAAACAAGTTACTGTTCATTCATCATGCCTCAAAATTTTGCCTTCAGGTTCTTTCTCTGTGTGACCATCCAGCCCTCCTTGACAAAGATGAAGCTCGTTCCTTATTCAGGTTGCCAACTCCGTCTAGTAAATTATCTTCCATTTATGTCGAGCTTTGGGAATTGATCATGCTATAAAAGTACTAACACAAATCACCTTGGGAGTAACTAATTCATTTTTTCTCACTTCTGACAGCAAAACTGGTAAGAAATTCTTTTGATGGCACAACTATTTGACAGAAATTTTACTGATACTGTTCCAATATACTGCCACAGTCCATGTTCCATAAGAAGAGCCCAGAGCATCATCAATTCAATTCCTGGTAAAGAGACCGGTGGATATACTAGTAGTCGGGTAATCTACTGGAATTAGCATCTTCAGTTGCCAGCAAAGTTTTGAGTTTAAGTGCATGGTTTTTTTTTTGAGCAAAGTGCATGAGTTCATCTGCATTAATCACAACTTGAAGGATAAGAAAGCTACCCAGAAAATGTTGCTTTACCTGGTGTTGTGCAGTTAAATTCCAGCGAGTGTAAATTTACTTTGACTATTACATGTTACATTATTGACACTTGTTTTGCACGATTAAGGAATCAAAAGTCTACGTCAAGCAGTTGCAGATGGGATCTGTGCGAGAGATGGTTACCCATCGAAACCCGATGACATCTTTCTGACAGATGGAGCGAGCGCAGCAGTAATACTCTGCATTTCAGATCATGCATGCAGAGATGCAAATGATACTGACCTTTGAAATAAATTGCAATTTTTAATATCTTAAACTGGACTGTTTATTACATATTTCTGCCCTTTGCAGGTTAACATGATGATGCAAATACTCATAAGGTCTCATGAAGATGGAATTTTGTGCCCTCTACCTGATTATCCCTTATACTCGGCTTCCATTGTACTTCATGGTGGAACAATGGTATCTTACTAGAGTAAAGAACAAATAGTGAAGCAGCATTTGCAATTAACAGAGCCCTGCCTAAAATGTTCATGTATCTGAATATAAACTTTCAGTCTTTCACTCAGATTCATTGCATTTTTCTTGTTACCAGTTTTTTCTTCTTAAATTAGAAGTCGATCATGTGTATTATATGCTTGAAGTAACTAAGAACTGAACTGAATCTAGGTGCCTTACAATCTTACTGAAGATAGGGATTGGGGCCTTGAGATTTTTGAAGTCAAGAGGTGTTTGGAGGAGGCTCGTTCAGCTGGTTTGACTGTTAGAGCTATGGTGGTCATAAATCCTGGTAATCCTACCGGACAGGTATGAGCAAATGGCACATGAGTTTCTTGTATCTTTTACAGGTTGCACTAATGCACTACCTTATGCATGAAGTCAAAGCAACAATAATTAAAAGATACTTTGTTGGGATGTTCCTATCAAAGCATGTAATGTGCCAAAATCAGATAATTACCAGAGTTTCTATTCAACGTCCCCATCCTTCGTTGCAGGTACTGTCCATCACCAACCAAGAGGAGATAGTGGAATTTTGTCGGAAAGAAGGTCTGGTTTTACTTGCTGATGAGGTTAGCACTGTGTGGCAATATAAACCTTTTGCTTTGTTAAATCACATTCACTCTGTGTTAAGGAATCTTTTCCTGCAAATCAATTACCAAAACATATTGACAGGTATACCAAGAGAATATCTATGTCGAGAACAAAAAATTCCATTCTTTCAAGAAAGTGGCAAGATCACTTGGGTATGACGAACAGGACCTTTCCATAGTATCATTTCATTCAGTTTCAATGGGTAAGTCTTCCTTTAGGCACAGGTCTTCCTTTAGTAGCAGATAATCACCAGAGTTTCTATTCAAGATCATCATCCTTCGAGGTCCATCTCTAGGAACTGCTGGTAAATTTTTTTTTGGCTATTCTCTCATCTTCTGAAGTTGGCAGGATTCTGTGGGGAAAGTGGAAGAAGAGGAGGCTACATGGAGATAACTGGTTTTGGAGATGATGTGAAGCGTGAGATTTACAAGGTGGCTTCTGTCACTATTTGCCCCAATATAGCTGGCCAAATTCTTATTAGCCTTGTGATGGATCCGCTTAAGGTCTCAAAATTAAACTAAATCCCAACCGTATTCCCCACGTCCAAGTACATGGGATTTACTAAATTTACCCTGTGCCATACATGCAGCTAGGAGACGATTCTTTCGAGTCGTTTGTGGCTGAGAAGGAAAAAATCCGTTCATCTTTTTTGAAAAGTGCCAATGTATGTGCATCCTTCATACCCCTTGCGCAGGATACATTGGCTGTCTCTTCGTGACAATGGAAGGATCCTCACATGTCTGTTCAACTGCAGACCCTGGAGAAGGCTTTCAGCAGCATGGAGGGAGTGAGCTGCAACAAGATAGAGGGCGCCCTGTACATCTTCCCACGGCTTCACCTGCCCTCACTCGCCTTCAAGGCTGCCAAGCGCGAGGGTGTCTCGCCTGATGTTTTCTACGCTCACCGCCTGCTTGATGCCACCGGGATCGCCGTCGTTCCTGGCTCTGGGTTCCACAAGGTCAGTAGCTTTTTTTACCGTCCATTTTGCACTGAGGTTTACAAAATAGAACGATGGTCCCAAAGAATCTTAGGATAGGAGGAACATTTTGTTTTGCATTCCTCGGTTATCTCATTGTCTGACCTTCTTGGCTGCGATGCAACAACAAGGACTCTGGTACGATCCATATCCGGTGCACGATCCTGCCGGACGAGGAGAAGATCATGGCGATGATCCCACGGCTCAAGGCGTTCCATGAGTCGTTCATGAACGAGTTTCGGGGTTCTGAGCAGTACATGAACGATCTCCGCCGCTAATGCTTGTCATGGATTCACCGAGTGGTATGAATATGAAGGCATGGCATGTGTGAGCTTTGTACAACATGGGCAGCTAGAGTGGCTTGATTTCAGTGTTCTTGCTTTCAGTTTTCAGTTGTGCCCATTTGTACCCACTTGTGCTGTACGACTGGGCTACCCGTTACTTTGTCTAAACTGTTGAAAATTCAGAAGTCAGTAGTTCAGGAACAAGTATATCTAAACTGAAAGTTCAGAAGTCAGTAGTTCAGGAACAAGTATAATGTGGTGTATGTGTAAAATCCTAATGGAACCAGGCTTTTGAACTGGTGAACTGTATGCCTTCTTGCGTGTGGACCAAGCTGTAGGTCTTTTGAATGCCGAACCTTGGGGACCTCGAAGCTTAAGAGTTAAGAGAACAACTCAACTCCTCCTCAAGCTTGGAATATGGCACATTGACCATGGCTGGCACCAATGCTCACCTGTTTGTTTGCTGGCAAAGTGTATATTTACGCATACCTTGCTGTAGTTACATTGGAGCATACCAGATAGCCAGCGGCGGATCCAGCAGTGGGGCGGTCGGGGCTAAAGCCCCCCTACTGCTGGAATCCCCATTAAGCCCCACTAGAGCCCCTCCTCCATTTTTTTAGGACAAAGGAAGAAGAAGAGGAGAAAGAGGGGGAAGAAGAGGAGGTAGAGAAAGAGCCCCCCTAGGTCTTGGGGCTAGCTTCGCCACTGCAGATAGCGGAGCATACCAGATAGTGTCCCCCGCATCGTCCCTTCCGGGGCGACACGGGCGGCTCGCAGCCTCCCGCGCAGCCTCTCTCCCCAGCCTCACCGCTGCCGGAGCCCCGCGCGGAAGCCCGTGCGCGCGGCAGGGATGGCGGTGGCGCGACCTTTTCTCTTGCTTATACCTGATCATGGGTCGGGTCGTGTCGGGTTCGGGTCAAGTCATGTCGGGTTGTCGGGTCGAAAATCATGGCCCGCGCCCGACCCATCACACGTGTGGGTCGGGTCGGGTCGGGTTTCGGGTATTTAGTTATAATTTTCGGGTTGAGTCGGGTTGGGTCGGGTTATTTTTTGAGTTCGGGTGAAAATTTCGGCCCGCGCCCGACCCGTCGCACGGTCGGGTCAGGCAGCCCATGATCAGGTATACTCTTGCTCTCCCGCTCCTTCCCTCACCCTAGCCATGGTCGTCGTCGTACGTCGGAGCATCTGCCTCCCGACGAATCCACTCCTTTCTGGGCTCCGGAGGCCTCCCCTCCTGTCGATCTGGGTCGTTGCCCCTCCGTAGTTGGGTCGGCACTCGGCAGCGGCCGGCGGCACGGCTCCCCTGTTGCGGTGTGGCTGGGCTCCGGCAACGCGTATTTAACCTTAGGTCGTTGTGTCCGTCGTCGGTCGTCCTCCGGTTGCTTGTTCCGATGTCCCCTGGTCTGGATCTTCACATCCCTGATGTATGAGGTCCTCTATCGTCGTCGGTCGTCGCCCTATCCGTCGGCGCCTCCCCGTCGCCGGCCGCGAGATACGGCAGTCCCCTGCGCCCCATCCTGCTCCCGGCGCGGTCGGGCCGCCCCTGCCGCCTCTGGTCACCGCCCCTCGTCGGTCTCCACACCGTCGCGAGTCTGGCGGTGGCGGCCTCTGTCCCTCCCTCGGCACCTTCGGCCGCGGGTGGGCCCGACTGCCCTGCCAACCACGTCACTCCGCTTATCTGGATGCCACCGCCGGCGCCGCGACCCGCAGCGGTTCCTGCGGCTTCAAGGTTGCAGCTTGGGGGCTCTCATTTCTGGTTAACCTGGTCGTGTGGTACCTGCAGTGGTTCTTCTTTGTTTCAGCTCGGGTTACTTGCTGCCTTTCCATCGATCTTGCTCTCAATCAGGGGTCTGTGGTCGCTTGTAATGTAGAGTTGGGTTTGGTAGCCATGTGGCGAAATCCGTGCATGGTGTTGGCCGCTGATAACGGTTGCGTCCTCTCATGTAGCTCACCCTGTTGGGGGCATTGTCGCGGTCGCCAAACTCAGTTGGTTTCGCCAGGTGAAGACTTGGACTGCTCCTTCGCGGACTGTCGGACGATGGCGGCGTCGGCATCACGTTCTCCTTGGAGGCATCGTTTTGCATAACCCTCTCACTCTTTCTCCTTTGGCTCCAGGTTGGTGCAAGATCGGTGATGTGTGGGTGCTCTTAGCTTTCTCTTGTCTGCAGGTGTCGGATAGCTTTAGGCTTCTTTGGTCGGTTGTTTGCCCGCGATTGTTTCTTCACATTGTCGCCCTAGTAGCCGTGGTCGTGGCAGATGCTTTGCCGCTCTATCATGTTGGTCTGTTGGTCTTGTCGAATCTTTGCCGCCCTGTCGTCTTGGTTGCAGATGGTTGTCGTTGGTTGCGGCGGATGCTTTGCCGCCGTGGTTCTACCCTGACAGATGATTGGATGTTGTGCTTCTACTCTAGCGGAGGCTTTTGCCGCAGTGGTTGTGTTGCTTCGTGAACTCTTTTGCTACCTTTGTGGTCGTGCGCTTGTGCTCTTCCTGGATGCTTTGCCACCGGTTGTGTTCGCTCTCCCTCAGCTTCTTTGGCGGCAGTGTGCCTTCCTTCTTCAGGTTCAACTCTCAGGTGGGCGTGGGCGGACGACTAGGTTGGGGGTTCCTCCCCTTCGTGCTTCATTTTGTTAGTGTGTGTGTTCGCGGCTTCATCTGCCTCTAGTTGTGTAGTGTTTTTCTTCGTTGCTCCTTTGTCGGTCGTTTGTGTTGTCTCTTGTTTTTCCGCACTTTGTGGGTTCTCCTAAAGTTGTTTATATGTAATTCTCTTCTCCTTAATGAAAAACGTGTTGTGCACATCTTAAAAAAAGAAATGCAAAGTGTTACTGGAGCTCATCCGAACGGATTAATAGTTAGGAGAGAACAAATTCTATTAATAAGCTCCAGCCCCCTAAGCCTTAAATTAAATAATGAGGAAGTCTCAAATATGACATGTACTAACTATGTAAGTAAACCTAAAAGTTTATAGGCTGCAATCATGGGAAATTCACATAGTACAATTTCCCAAATTCAAAATTCACCATGGTGGACCATGGTTTGGTTCTAGTCGGCTTCGTTCGGTTCTTTCAGAATGCTGGGAACACAGATTGATTTGACACAAAATAACCATTCGGTCTGGATCGGAATATTTCACCTCATTTTAGTTATTCTCCAACTTCAAATTTCACCATGGTGAACCATGGTCTGGTTCTGGTCAGGACATTTAGGCTTTGTTCGGTTCCCTCGGAACCGCTCCGAACACAACTCGGAACATAGATTGATTTGACATTAAACAATTGTTGTGTTTGGATCGAGATAGTGCCCGCCTTTATTTTATTTGAACTTGTTTTGGTTATTCCAACCTATTAGGACTCAGAATCAATCCCCATGACTTAACCTTCGGAACCAAATCCAAGAAGAATAAGATGGAGTGATATAATCGGTTCCACTTATTCTCATCCAGGAACGAATCCATTCCATGATTCAGTCCTGAACAACTGAGCAAGACCTTAAGGAGAAATATAAACCTTAGTCACTTAGCCAAGTCATTTTAGAAGAAACAAGTTATGAATCAATCCAGATGTTTTTATATGTACATATATGTAGCTCGAAGCTAACATCAAGAAACTAATTGATAGTAGACCATATGCTAAGTTTCTTGATTCTTATTTATTTCTTGACGAACATGGACATCTGCCGGGGCCTAAGCTCAGAATTATCAATAACTCACCGGTTGCCCTGTTTCTAGAGATATATGCCAGCTGCCAGGTGATTAGCCATACATTTTGAGTTTTAGGACATAGCTCCCGAAGACTCAATTTACGGTGCCAACAGAATTTTAGGAATTCAAATACTTGAACCAACCTCTCTCTTACAGACAGAAACTAACCACTCTACTAACAACATGACTTTAGCCACTTCTAAACATATACTCCCTCCTTCCATTTTTATAAGGCACATCACAACTTGGCATGGTCTTCCAAATAGCACTTTGACCATTCATATATCATGTATTTTGGTTATAAATTTACAATCACGGTAAAGTATATTTGATTACGAATCCAATCATATAAAATTTACATTGCAAAAATATAAACTTTATAGTTGAATTATTGGTCAAAGATTGCCAAATTTGAATCTTGATATGCGTGTGTGCCTTATAAACATGGATCCTCGCCAATTGTAATTTCCTTCTGCTTCACGTTGGTCTCCTAGAACAACGTTACTTCCGGTTCATGCAATTGCTCGACCCATCTCTTCAACTCTTCATGCACATAGGCTTCTCACCAATCTTTAATTTGTTAGCATTCCTAGACTTCTTGCTGACCTATGCAGATTTGAGATGTATGTTAGTGGATCATCCTTCTTGTCGGCTGGGTACACAATTTTCTAATTTTATGCTAGCCCGACTTCTCATCATCAACTGCTCCAAACTCTGCCAAGAGACATTCTGAAAGCATAATCATTCCTCAGTTTCCAAATCCCCCAAAGCGGTTGCAGAACTAAGAATATTAATAACAAGGAATATTCTACTACTTAGCCAACAAGTTTCAATAGAATCAAAAGATATACCTAAATCACATCCTACCACAATTTGAGAGATATTATGCCACATTAATTAGTTTCGCTACAACACAGTCAAAGAAAAGATGTTGGCTGGTTTCCATCTCATCACAAATTAGTCAACTCTTATCTTGCACCTCTTGCCTTTCAACTAGATTGTCTCTAGTTAGGACTTTATTTTTAAATAGAACTCATAAGAAAAAGGGACCCTTGGGGGTATCTTTACGGACCAGATACTAGACACATACAAGGGATTGTGAGTACTATACTCCATTAGAAGAGAATTTCCCAATCATGGTGTCTTTCTCATTATTAATGTAATTATCGATGCCAATTGGACTATCTCCAGCCATAGCATACCTAGTCTATCATCTACTGTTCTCCTAAAACTGCACCGCAGGTTCTGACCATCCCATAAATCTGAGATAGTGCTTGGCTTCTCATTAACAAAGACATAATGATTTCGGTACTTAATAGCTAAACTAAAGGACCCTAACCAATTATCTTCCCAAAACTTTACTTACTGTCTCCCATCACCTATCTTCCACATGAACTCCAGTTTAGCTGCTCTGGCAGCCCACATGAAACCTTTGAAAAAATGGGAACTGTTGGTATCCTTAGTACATAGCTATTTGGATTACTTGTATTATACTTATAGTCTATTAGCTCTCTCCATGGCTTGCCATCATCCATTTGGAATTCTAACCTAAGAACCTAACAAGCACATGATTAACTCTCTAATGTTTGGCACCCCCAGACCACCAAACTCCACCATACTAACATTGTCCCAGTTCACTAGGTTATGTTTATGGTTACCTTCTGAATCATTCCACAGACAGTTATAAAGATGTGAATTCAAAACCTTAACTGCCCATTTAGGAAACTTAATGAAGGACAACAGGTAAATAGAAATACTAGCTAGACATGTTCTAATTAAGGTTATTCTGGCTGCATATGATAGAAGATTCCCTCTCCAACTAGCTATCCTCTTAAGGATGCTATCTACTACCAGTTAAATAACCTCTCTTGTCAGCTTGCCAAAGTGTAGAGGTACATCTAAATACTTTATGGGAAAACTGCCAACAAGACAGTCGGAAATATGGGTTGGTATATGAATTTGATCTTCACTAAGATTCAAAGGAATCTTCCCACTTTTATGGTAACTAAATCTCATCCCCGAAAGAGTTCATACTAAAGAAAAATTATAGTACTTTTAAGATTCCTCAACTTTTGTTCATTTGGGTCTGAGAACAAAATGTTATCATCAGCATATTGCAAGGAGACTATCCCACCCTCTTTGAAATCAGTTAGCAGACCTTTGATCAAACCTCCTCTAGTAGCTTTCATTAACATTCTAGTTAACACGTCTCAAACCAGATTAAAGAGCAGAGGGGAGATGGGGTCTTCTTGTCTTAAACCTTTTCCAGTCTTAGAGAAGGAACTTTCTTCCCCATTCAGGTTAACACCAATCGAGCCACCTTTCAGGTTCAGGAATTGGGTTGGACAGGTCTCCAGCTGAATGTCTGCTGCCTTTGTCAACTCCTTTGTCTATTAGTCAGGTCTCCATCTGAATAATTGTTAAGTTAATAGAATTAGCTTTAATTTTTTATTTGCATTCTAGTTGAATAGACTGAGCATACAATAGAATTCATGTGTAGGTGAATGAATATATGGTTTTTTTTCTAATTCAATAGCCATGAGTGGCCATATCCGTCATTATGTTGCTCAACATTGAACCATGACCTATGTTTTTCTATCTGGCAAGAATGCATTCTCCACTAGACAATTTGACATTTATGTTTGTAATCAGCCTTGGTAATATTTTCTCCTGATATTAGTTTATACATGTGAAATGAACATGATGCTTGAAGAAGCTTGTTTTATGCCTTTGTTCTTATACATGTGAAGTGAACATTTCTGATGCTGGTGGATGATTGAAGGCACATATAGGCTGGTGGACATGCAGATGAGCAATTGCATGAAAAGTAGGATCAGCTGCAGCCCCTAACAGTTAGAATAGAGGAGACCTTATATGTTATGCTGGACTACTAGTGATGCTAGATTAACAAATGTATGTGATCAGCTTGATGTGATTCTGAATGGGAAAATATATATATTTGATGCTATTGTTTGTTGGCCGGAAATTGGTTACTATTAAT
Source organism: Cenchrus fungigraminus (assembly GCA_036936925.1). Lineage (NCBI taxonomy): Eukaryota > Viridiplantae > Streptophyta > Magnoliopsida > Poales > Poaceae > Cenchrus > Cenchrus fungigraminus. The sequence goes on along the minus strand of CM072780.1, from coordinate 35,793,889 downwards.
TTTGGGCTATAATTTTTGCTATTGATTGGGCTGAATTTTTTACTGTTGAATAAATGGGCTAGAAAAATGGCTGAAATGGTGGGCTGGTCTTGTTGGACCACCTTGGTGATGATGTCATCATTGCCACATCAACTGCCATGTCATCGTACTTGTAGGCTGCCACGTCATCGTACTTGTAGGCAGCCACGTCATCGTCCACGTAGGCAACCATGTGTCATCCATTTAGGCAGCCACGTGTCATCCACGTAGTCAGCCATGTCATCCATGTAGTCAGCCACGTGTCATCCACGTAGGCAGCCACATGTCATCCATGTTAGCGTCCACGTTGGCAGCCACGTAATGATCCATGTCAGCAGCAATCCGTGACGATTATTTTCGTCACTAAAATTGGGCTTTGGGTTGGGCTGCATGGGCCTCGGGCTACTCTGTGACGGTCCAGATACGTCACGGACTGCAACGTTTCTTAAGGAACGTCAACGGATTTAATCAATGACGCTCATTCCACCACGAAAATTTAAATTGTCGCGGACGCTGATTTGCAATGAATTTTATTTAATAAGCGACAGAATGATTGCGTCACAAATTAAATAATTTCTTGTAGTGTCACCAATCTCTTTGATTTGAAAGTTCCTTGATTCAAAATTCAGGAAATTATTAGTATTTTTGGAGTAGCAAGTGTGCATCCACCAATCTCTTTGGCTTGTGTAGGTCAAGTGAGGTTCTTTGCTTGTTAGCCTTGGAGATTGGAATCACCTAGATGACTTGGTGGTGTGTTTCTTCGTGAGCTCTCAAAGAGAAGTTGTGTGAGAAATCCCAGTTCTTGTGCTTGGTATCGGAATTCGACAACCTGGAGTGGAGATTTGATTACCACTAGAGAGTGATTCTTGCATGGATCAAGGGGGAGCTACACCCTAGAATGGTTGCTCCAACATGTACTAGGGGAGGGGGTCGACTCTTTGATACCTCAGGGAAAATGTCATTCCAACCCTCTATCTTCACTTTCCACAATTTCATTTTCCACAATCGGCATGTTAGTAAATGGTTGGAACTAGGTTACAAAACCATTTTTTCTTGCAAAAAAAATTTAGAAGCATAATTCAGCACCCCCACCCCGTCGCTAGATACATTGATCCTTTTAATGGTACACTTAGTGGAATGTTCAATAGATGTGGAGAAATATTCTAATTCCATGTGAGATATAGCATCAAATAAAAGTATCCCTAATTTATATCTATGGCACATAGTATGAGGTCTACCCAAACCACCAAGTAAAGGATTCTTAATATGCCTACATGGTGTAAAGGGAAAGAGTGTTGCAAGATTTAAGATTATACAAGCACTAAAGGTGACCAAAGTTGTTGGGCATATATATAAGTCGCCATTTCTTGAAACTAAAATAGTTTTTCTATATTTTAAGATATATCATGATAATCAATTCATGTCCAAACCATGATCAACATTCAAGTGCACAAAATTTGTGTTTAATTATCAAATACATAGTAAACCAATTGTTTGGATGCATCCAAGATAGTAAAAAAAGATCCCAGAAATGAGAAGCATTTTGCATGAAATTCATAAAAAACGTGAGAAAAAAGCAATATGAGCTCAATAAACTAAAAATATTATTAGTATCAATAATTACATTTTGAAAATTGCAATGCATGCAGATGTTGCAAACTGAATGAATAAGGATATATAGAGTGTACACTAGATGGAACAATGCCAAAGAAGCAAGATAGAAAAAAAATCACCACAAGTATTAAGTAGATATACTAATCGTAGAATTCAAAGGTATGTGTAATACTCCACCCATAACCATAAGGTAATTCTCACAACTTAAAAAAGTTATACTGTCATGTTGACTATGGACATGGACCTGTTTAGTCTGACCAACAATTAATGATCAATTAATTCTAGATATGCGCGGTTAGAAGTAGTCATTCTTTGGTGTAACATCTTAAATTTAATAAGTGGCATAATTTTCCCATGTCATTTTTCATGTCAATTGATTTATAATACTTTATTTAATGCTTTTATATAGCTAAATAGATGTGTTTTTGACCAAACAATATTAGTTCAGATAGACAATTCCTTTAAAACAATTAATAAAGTTACAAGGTATAGTCGTATGGACTTCTATTCTCTGTTTATTTTTGTTGGAAGTTCAATGAATTATTCATATTGATTGCTTAAAAGTTACTTATGAACCAATGAGATTATTTATAGAATTTGATCATGAAAAGTAAGGAATAATAGGGTGGACTCTGACAAATAAAATGAATTCATCTAAGCTCTACCAACTATGTGAAAGTGGAGTCATCTGAGTTCTATGTCATTACATGTATAATGAATTAGTGAGTCATGCAAAGATTTATGTTGATCCAATTTAACAACTCATGCAACATTACAAATAACTCACACAATACTACATGGTCATTTTTTAAAAAGTAGGCAGAAGACAATAATATCTGACGTGTAAAGTGAAGACACGTCAAGCTACCTAATCATGCACAAACAACAAAATTATTTCCACATACACAAAATGAATGCATATGTAAAGTGAATGATGCGTCACACTATCCAAAAAGAATTTATCAAAAGCATATCTTGCAAGCATTAGAATCCTTAAAGGCAAGAAATTATGCCATCAAAGCTATAAGTAACCCTCATATATATTTGTTTTCACCCAGCACCACCTTCACTATCCTTTCATTATTGTCAACAGTATCATCATAGACACCAAAACAAAGCCATAACATCAAATGCCACAAGCCATTAAACCATGAAGGAGATTCTTGTGGTCCTTGCTCTCATGGCCCTCATTGCAAGTGCCGCCTCCATGAACATGGGCGCTTGCAGATGTTGTCATCAGCAAGACCAGCAGTCACAACAATGTCATCACCACCAACAACAATATCATCATCAGGTCCATCTACAACATCATCACCAACAACAGCATGTTCATGTGCAGCAGCAACCTCAGCAACAAAATCATGAGAAACTACAGCAACAACATCATCAACAATATCAAAGTCATGAGCATGAAGTGCCGCTGCAATACCAACACAAGCAGCCAAACCAGCAGCAGGGGCAATACCATGAGCAACAATCACAGCAGCAACAACAATTATGTCAACATGGTTTTGAGCAGCAACCAGGTCATCAACAAGGTAATGAGAAGCAGTAGATAACAAGGTGTGGCTACAACACATATAGTAATAACCAAAATTTGAACAATTGTCGTGAATTCCTGAGGCAGCAATGCAACCCGCTAGCAATGCATTTCCTCCAATCACGTTTGCTGCAACCGAGCAACTATCAGGTTCTACTACAACATTGTTGCCATGAGCTTAGACAAATAGAGCCATGGTACCTCCACCAAGCGATCTACAACATAGTTCAGTCCATGACCCACCAACAAGAGAAACAACAACAACATTCATGTGAGTTATGTGGGTATCAACAAGCTTCGGAAGATGAGTTGACTATACAAATGGTAGCACAACACCTACCATCAATGTGTGGCATGTACCACTCATGCACGCAAGACAATACATGCGGCAGCAAGGATGCTAGTGGTGTTCGCAACTAAGGCACTTATAGCTAGTTAGCAATTACTAGTGGCAATAAGAAATAAAGTGGTGTATGTTATGATGTGTGAACAATAGTAATAAAAGTGAATGTATTAGTGATGCTTTCGAACAAATGTGTTTGTGATGAGACCATGGGTAATGTATCCAATTTGGCCTACTATGCCCATATGTTTGTGACAGAACCGCCCAAAATAAATCTGTATTATCATCTAAGCCGGTCCACTTGGCTCATAAGTGATAACAAGGATGTATTTTGTCGCCTCTGCCGGGTCATGCTCGGTGAATCACTTACTACAGGATCGTGATATGCGCACAGCCCACATGAAGGCGGGACTAGAGTACAAGTTCAACATTACATAAAAAGTACACAAGTCACATTATTACAAACCAGGTTTTTCGTACATGAAAGTAAAGGTGTTTCAGAGTTTAAACAGCGGAAATAAAACTACACGATAGATACTTATGGGAGGCCATCCATAATATATCACTCATCGTCATCCTGCTCGCACTCAAGCTCCCAACCATCTGGAATAGAACCAGGCCAGATGGGGTTACCTGAAAACCACAAATTAAGCAAGACTGAGTATGCTAATACTCAGTAAGACTGACCGACAAAAAGAAAGTACAACTAGACATGCAAGGCTTTTTGACTGGTGGTTTTGTTTTGCCAAAAGCGACTAAGAGTTGATCCTTACTTTCCAATTTTAGCTCAAGTTCTAATATGTTAACCATTCTAGGTAAGCACCTAACTAAACAAGCATGTTTGTGCAAACAACATTAATCAAGCCGCAATATTAATCCAACTATTCCATAAATACATGGGGTAGCCAGTGGTCAAGCTGACTCAGATAACGGCGAGTGACCGACGATCAATCGATTTATATCCTTGCAAGGTAAACCCAAGATACACGGAAGAAGGTAGACCCCAAGAAATCAAATAAAAGCGAATGCGGGGTCTACCCCGACCAGGCGGTTCCCGTCATTCCCCAGATTAGGGACAGGCGCCACAGTCCTAAGTACAAGGTTACTGGAACGCCCTCACACGGCACGTGCAGGCTCACACTTGCACTACCGAAATCAAACCGGGAGACGCATCTCAAGAGTAGTAGCGATTGTCAGGGGGTGAGACCTGGACAGATCCGCAAGGGGGGTGACCCAAGCGGTTGTAGGTTGATTGGAGGGGGGATCAGGAACTAAGAGCGTAGGTGGTAGTTCACAGATGGAACTCAGAACACAGCGAGAATGGCAAGGGACACAAAGGTTTAGACTGGTTTAGGCCTCCGGAGAGTAAAACCCTACGTCCAGTATGCGGTGGGATTATGCGTGAATGGGGAAGTCCCCTCGAATGGAGCTCTAGGCCGCCTTATATGGTCAACGGGCTAGGGCTTCCATTCGAGGTCGGTGGACCCTCATCGGGGTCGGTTACAAATTAGGAAGGTCATCTTCCGTGATTACAGGGTGAATCCCGCGATCTGCGGACCTACTGGCGGCGTCGAGCCGCGACCTGGTGAAGAGTCTTGCGCCACAAGCCCGGCGGATCCCCCGGGATCTGGATAAGGTCTTCTGGAGTCTCCCAAGGTCTCCGGGGTTGTGGATAGGGTCTCCGGGCCCACTTGCAGGTCGGCGAGGCTTCTGGCAGGTCGGGTCCACTTGACAGGGACCTCTGGGACCCTGGTCGGTGGGGACCCGTGGGTACCCATGTCTCTCAAGCCCCCGATCGACGTGTAGGCGTAGCGGCCGAGACGAAGTCATGCCGAGGCTTGGCGAAGTCATGGCGTCGTCAAGGTCGTGTAGGGTGCACAGGGATCCAAAAAAAGAAAATCTCCTCCAGCGTGCACGAAGTCGAACATCAAGCTCCTGGAACGCAGATCCAGGAGGTTGAAGTGAAGACAAGGCGTTATCGTGTTGAAGAACCGCCGACCTGACCGGAGTCAGGGAAGATCGTCATGTCTCAGGGAAGGTCCCTATGCTGACCAATGGGAGGTCGAGCAGAGGCACAGCGGAAGCTGGCTTCCGGTAGGTTGATGCGACGTAGAGGAAGAGGGCGTCGTAAGACGCACTCGTGGAGTAGCCCCCGAGCAGTAAGGCGACCTGGGTGGTCGGGTTGATGCTCGAAGAATGAACCGAGAACCTACGGCCTTCTACTTGTGCTTTAAGATGCTCTTCCCACTGAATAAGAGAAGCCATCCGGAATCTCTGTAAAGTAGTGCCAGACGCCAGCATCCTCATCGCCCGGCGCCTCACGGGCGCACTATAAGAGCACAGGACTTGCCCCAAGCAGAGATGCGGTTGCTGCCTATATGGGACAAAGGCTGAAAAGTTGTCATCAGGCGGGTGACAGATGTGTCAGCGCTCCCCGGAAGCAGACAAAGGCCTCGCGCTCCACGTGGTAACAGTGTTGTGGATAAGGACGCCACGCCAGCTGTAGTGCAGACGGCATCCAAGGCCAAACTTCACTGCTATAAATAGGAGGCCTCATGTCTTGCTTCTTGAACCAGGTGGTATCATCATGGTGAAGCAGCTTAGTAATTATGCAGTGCCCTGGTCTTGTGTTCGGCCACCAGAGCGTAGTGCTAGGTTATTGTCATCTGGAGCTAGAAGAATGCTTGCGAAGTTGGGAGAACTCCATCAGCCGCTCCCCCTGCGCCCAGCGAGGAATCCAGGTGCAGCATGGGGCAGTACATGCCTTGACGGACCTTGTGAGCAAGGGCCTAATGTGGCGTTGGAGACCGTCATGCTGCTGTTGGCGGTCCTTACAACAAAGATTCGACCGTCAAAACCTCGGGTTCGAGAGGAGTATATGGCAAGTTTCATGCACATTTTTAGTACTAATAAAGTTCCACGAGTTGTGTTGTGAATTTCATAGGCAGGTACACATTTTGGGAGAAATTGGAACCAACGTGCCACATGAGCTAGGCACGGCCGAACCACCTGGTCCGGCCGGCCCTGCAGGTGCGGCCGACCCTGCAGGTGCGGACGGCCCTGCCCCGTGGCACGTCCCCGGTCCAGAGCACCCCCTCTCCCGCGAGCACAACTTGGACGAGCACGATTCACTGAAGAACGTCGGTTTGATCAAAGGGTAGAGGCTAGGACCAATGCGTCCACTTATCCGATCGCTCAACCGCCGCAACCGTCATTCAGAGGCGATCCTAGGCGTCCTTGAGCATAGGCGGTGCATCACATGGCACGGAGGTGGGCCGGCCGCACCTAGAGGGCCGGCCGCACCTATCAACCGACGTGCCGGGCGAAACCAACCCAAGGAGCCGACCTACAACCGCCTCAGGAGCAGTGATCAGGGGCGTTCAAGGTGAGAGGTGGTGGATCACAGGGCCGGCCGCACCTAGTGAGCCGGCCGCACCTGACATATTGCCCCCACGCGCTCCACCGACCTCCCTTGTCTATAAAAGGCACCTCACACTCGCTGGATTGGACACACAATGCAGGAGCATCTCCATTTCCCTCTTTTGTTCACTTAGAGTAGGATTAGTGTAGCTTGGGAGTTAGAGTCGAGTCGAGCTAGTCTCGGGGTTCCGGAGGAGTCTTCTTCAGCGTTCCGGTACCACTCTTGTATCCGTTCTTTGTTTAGACTCAAGTACAATTCAAGTTATCTTTCTATCTTACCTTTCGAGTCAATCACATTCAGCTTCTACTTTGCTCTAGAAGCTTTATTCTTGGTTTAGACTAAAGTTAGTTTAGTCTTGGTTAGCATAGCTCTCTTGAACCCTATGGTGTTGTGGTCGTTCCTCGCTTGATCTCCGGTGGTTCACGGGAGAGAGAGACCTTCCTTCGTGATATCCGGGGAAAGGTTCTTTGGTTCGTTGTGAGCGTGGTGCTCAGAGCTTACCTTAGTCTTAGATTGGTGTCCCGTTCAACGGAATAGTTGTGGTACCCTAAGGAGGTGACAGCTCCGGACGGGCTTTGTAGTCCACCACGTTAGTTCGGGCCGGTAGGATTCAGCGCGTCGTCGTTCTCCCTTCTCATCCCAGTCTGAGAGCGCGGCTTTGCATGCCCCTACAGCACTAGAAGAGCTTGTTGAGTTTAGCTTGCCTTGGTTATCCTTTGCCTTAGTTCTTTGCCCAGAGTTGACAAGAATAGATAGATTGTGTTAAGATCCTTTCTCGTCTTGTTGTCCTCCCAACTCACTAGGTCCTCTCTAACCCTTTTATCAAGATCTTCTTGTGTGTGTCAAGTTATCCCCGAATATCTTTATTCGTTACCCCCGCTATAGCTCTTTACCAAGTCTTGTATTTCTCCACCGTTTATTCGATCATCTTTGCCGTAGTGCCTCCCTTGGGAAAATATAAATACGATAACCCGAATACCACCAGGTGAAGTGCTACAACGGTAATCCGTGCGCTTGCGGACCTTTCTGTGATCGTGTGTTTTACCAAAGACGTTCCCTAGCCCCGTTACTAAGGGTGTAAGCCCGGTAGCGACGTGTGCGAGTGCCTCAAGCATTCCTGGCGCCGTCACCGTAAGTGCAAACTTAGTAGTGAGGCTAAGGAGCGTCAACCAGCATTTCTGGCGCCGTTGCCGGGGAGGCAATAGGCATAAGATATCATTTAAACATTGTGGTAGAATTATCAAGGTTCGGTGAACCGCTATTTAAGCGGGTTTACCCTTGCTCTACTCCCGTGTACGTAGAGTAGTGCATGACCGGTTTCGACCTACCGTCCAACTTTAACGACAATCCGGAGTCACTTGTGAGGAGAGTGCGACCTCGTCTCCTCATTCCTCAGAAGTTTCTCTCGAATCAAGAGACGAACACCGTCGATCCCGTAGACAGCACCTCGTCATCATCGATGGCCGAGAGGACGATTCGTGAGTTTTCCGCTCCCTCCAACACCAATGTCCCTACCGGACTGAACACAACGGTGGGAGACGGAAACTTTGAACTCAAGCCGGCGTTGATCAACATGGTGCAACCAAATCCGTTCTCCGGCAAGCCAAATGAAGATGCCAATGCACATCTCCAGCATTTTCTGGAGGTATGCAGGACTTTGACTATCCGTGGAGTGACGGATGATGCAATCCGTCTTCGTCTATTCCCGTTCTCATTGCTCGAGAAGGCGAAGCAATGGTTTTATGCGGAGAGAGATGCCATCAACACATGGGATAAGTGCTCTAAGGCATTTCTCGCAAAGTTCTTCCTGGTGGGCAAAACCAATACCCTCCGCGCAAGAATTTCGGGTTTCCAGCAGCAGAATGATGAGAGTATCCCGGAGGCATGGGAACGCTTCCAGGAGTACATCACCGCGTGCCCACATCATGGCATGTAGGGGTGGTTCTTGATTCAAACCTTCTACCACGGGCTCAAGCGTACCGCCCGTGAGCACCTAGATGCAGCCGCTGGAGGAGCCTTCTTCTCGTTACAAGTACCCGCCGCCAAGGAATTGATCGAGAAGATGGTGGCAAATCAAGGTTGGGATGGAGATCGTCTCCAACCCCGTACCCGCGGTGTACACCAAGTCGATGAAATCGACATGCTCGCCGCCAAGATGGACCTCCTAATGAAGAAATTGGAGGCACCAAGCAATATGGAGACCGCCAAGATTATGGACGCTCGCATGACGTGCGAGGTTTGCGGTAATGTGGGTCATTCAGGTAATGATTGTTCCGAGACAAGGGAAGAAGCCAGCTTCATCAACAATGGCAACAACAACGGGTTTCGCAACAACAACTACAACAATCAAGGGTGGAACTCGAGGCCCAACTTCCCGTTCAACAATCAAAATGGAGGTAACTATTCTAACAATTTCAATAATCAGCCTTCCATTAAAGATCTTGTCTTTGGCCAAGCTAGAATTAATGAAAATTTAAACAAGAAGCTAGCCGCCAATGATAAAGTTCTTGAAAATCTGAATTCCACCATAGAATCGTTCACCACTGCCATGAAGAATCAGCTAAGCTTTAATAAAATGATAGAAACTCAACTTGCTCAACTTGCTGCTTCTTTACCTTCTTCTGAGTCGGGTGGAATCCCGGGGCAACCCGAGCCTACCCGAGAGAATGTTAGCGTTATATCCACCAGATGGGGTAAGCCATCTAGGAGGGTGTATGCACCTAACCATGTAGGGAAGCTCATACATCAAATCCAAGACCCATGGGAGGAATCACCAGTCTTGCACAAGAAAGATAACGGATATCCGGCTATCACATGCACGATCTACTATCAAAAGATCAAGAATGCTCTTTGTGACCTTGGTGCGAGTGTCAACTTCATGTCCAAGGCCATGTTTGAGGAGTTAGGATATCCTGCTCTATCTCCGACAATGATGGCAGTCCAACTTGCCGACTCATCGATCAAATATCCAGAGGGCAAAGTGGAAAATCTCTTGGTGAATGTCAGAGGCTCATACGTCTTTGCGGATTTCGTGGTCCTCGACACACAAGAAGAAATGCCGCTTATTCTTGGGCGACCATTCGTAAGAGATGTCAATGCAAGGATCGATGTCGGAGCCGGAAGGATTCAATTCCGCATAGGGCGAAGAAACATGACATTCCCATTCCAAGCAAAGGAAGAGCAATGTTACCTAGTGCAAGACGAGGAAGCTAGGGGTGGAGGAAGCCACGGCCCCAAGAGAAGGTAGCCCCAACCAAGCCCAAGGTAAAAGCATTCAAAGGGCGCCACCAACCCAAGAAGTTAAAGGAAATCAACAAGGCAAAGGGGGGAAAGAAGACGGAAACCAAAAACACCCCCGCAAGAGCCTCACCAACTTCAGCGCCACCGAAGCAAACAAAGAAGGTGTGGCGTGTGAAGGGAGCATCGTCCGAGTCTTCCACTCCGGGGCCGTACGAGTCCAAGATCAATTGAGCAAACGGAGGAGTCCCGCTCACGGACTCTAAACTACGAGCCCTCACCGAGAGGTAAATCGGTATTTATCTCATATTTCTCTTACAACATTTTATTTCGTGCATCAAGCATATTTAGTTTTCAAATTTGATTTCACCATTGCATTAGTAAGTAAACAAGACATAGAAAACAGTTTTGGAGATTTTTGGTGATACGGCCGAACCTAGAGGTACGGCCGTACCTCCCCTCGACAAAATTCTTGTGCAGGATGTTTACAGAAGGGAACACAAGTGCCTGGAAAAATATAGTAGGGCCGGCCGAACCAAGTGGCCGTACCTACGATTTTCCACAAATCCATCAAGACAACCACTACAAGCTTCCAAGTGCTCAACTCATCACCAAAATGAAGACACGCCAACCAGGTAGCCAAAATTTAGCTTGGGGGAGACCCCATTTTCAATCAAGGAAGGTATGTCCATCCAAACTAATTTTCAACATCTTGTTTATCTCTTTTGAATAAAAGAAAAACAACAAAAATATTTGCTTCAACCATGTGCTTGAAATCTTGTCTATATCCTCGCTTTGGAAATGATGAAAAGTTGCTATGTTAAAACTTTGCAAGAACCTAGTGTACAATCTTGTGCTCTATGAGTATTTGAATTTGTTGGTATATTTTGAGACAAGAGCCTGAAATAAAACTTTGTGGGAAGCAAATGCTTATGACCAAACCTAGGGTGTTGACTAGTATGATATGGTGAGACAATGTTGATCGTGCTCTATCTCATAGTATGGTGAAAATCTCGGATGATTTCTTTTGAAAATAAAACAAGACAAGTTTCTCAATGGTCATATCACCTACCAAAGCCATATGTCGATATCAAAGTACAAACCTTCTACATATGCTTGCTTGTGACCCATTGAGTTTTGCCAAATTGTTGTGACCCTTGGTAGAATCTTTTCATGCTTCCATGATCGAGATCACGTACACCCACATATACAAGCTAACTCCTACACCGAGAGTTACGCAAAACATGCCATCCATCCACCAAAAATAAATACTCCAAAGTTCCAAAGAGATTTCTCTTCTTGTATTCTTGCAAAAGGAGAGAGGGGTCATCAAAAGAAAAAAAATATGCTCAAGAAGCATAGAAAAAAAAATATGTGCTCCAATCAAAGAGCATAAAAAAAAGATGAAGCATGACCCCCCTCCAAAACAAAAGCAAGAGGAGGATCTCAAAGCAAGGAGTACTTAGAAAAACAAACAAAAATATTCCACACACTTGCACATCTCGATCAAGTTGCATGACTAGTTTCTTCTTCGATCCGGTCTTTGGCTCAACAACATCATGTGGTACAAGTGAGTCTCATGCTTATCCTACCCAAAGCTCCACATACAAGCCATAGAGTAGGAAGTTGAGGCTCGCTCAAAAGCCTTTGGTGAGGTAACAAATACCACTTGAGCGATCGAGGGAACCATCCGAGGAACCTTGTCTTTCTTTGCAAAATTTTCAAAAACTCCGAGATAGGATCCCGAAAAGAAGAAGAGTGAGAGATGCAAAGTCAAAAACCATTCTACTCTTCAACCTCCGAAGGCAAGGTGGAAAGCTACAAGCCCCACGGGTAAGACAAGGCTAAGTTTCTCTCGTACCAATCTTTTCAAATAGCAAGAAGAGCATGAGTTTGTGCATAGGGACTTGCCGAGTGGTAACATCATGCAACTCCTGATCCGCCGAGGCCAAGTCTAGGCTTTGCTCGAGGACGAGCAAACGTTTAGCTTGGGGGAGTTTGTTGACGGTCCTTACAACAAAGATTCGACCGTCAAAACCTCGGGTTCGAGAGGAGTATATGGCAAGTTTCATGCACATTTTTAGTTCTAATAAAGTTCCACGAGTTGTGTTGTGAATTTCATAGGCAGGTACACATTTTGGGAGAAATTGGAACCAACGTGCCACATGAGCTAGGCACGGCCGAACCACCTGGTCCGGCCGGCCCTGCAGGTGCGGCCGACCTGGCAGGTGCGGCCGGCCCTGCAGGTGCGGTCGGCCCTGCCCCGTGGCACATCCCCGGTCCAGAGCACCCCCTCTCCCGCGAGCACAACTTGGACAAGCATGATTCACTGAAGAACGTCGGTTTGATCAAAGGGTGAAGGCTAGGATCAATGGGTCCACTTATCCGATTGCTCAACCACTGCAACCGTCATTCAGAGGTGATCCTAGGCATCCTTGAGCATAGTCTGTGCATCACACGGCACGGAGGTGGGCCGGCCGCACCTAGAGGGTCGGCCGCACCTATCAACCGACGTGCCGGGCGAAACCGACCCAAGGAGCCGACCTACAACCGCCTCAGGAGCAGTGATCAGGGGCGTCCAAGGCGAAAGGCAGTGGATCACAGGGCCGGCCGCACCTAGTGAGCCGGCCGCACCTGACATCTTGCCCCCACGCGCTCCACCGACCTCCCTTGCCTATAAAAGGCACCTCACACTCGCTGGATTGGACACACAACGCAGGAGCATCTCCATTTCCCTCTTTTGTTCACTTAGAGTAGGATTAGTGTAGCTTGGGAGTTAGAGTCGAGTCGAGCTAGTCTCGGGGTTCCGGAGGAGTCTTCTTCAGGGTTCCGGTACTACTCTTGTATCCGTTCTTTGTTTAGACTCAAGTACAATTCAAGTTATCTTTCTATCTTACCTTTCGAGTCAATTACATTCAGCTTTTACTTTGCTCTAGAAGCTTTATTCTTGGTTTAGACTAAAGTTAGTTTAGTCTTGGTTAGCATAGCTCTCTTGAACCCTATAGTGTTGTGGTTGTTCTTCACTTGATCTCCGGTGGTTCACGGGAGAGAGAGACCTTCCTTCGTGATATCCGGGGAAAGGTTCTTTGGTTCGTTGTGAGCGCGGTGCTTAGAGCTTACCTTAGTCTTAGATTGGTGTCCCGTTCAACGGAATTGTTGTGGTACCCTAAGGAGGTGACAGCTCCGGACGGGCTTTGTAGTCCACCACGTTAGTTCGGGCCGGTAGGATTCAGCGCGTCGTCGTTCTCCCTTCTCATCCCAGTCTGAGAGCGCGGCTTTGCATGCCCCTGCAGCACTAGAAGAGCTTGTTGAGTTTAGCTTGCCTTGGTTATCCTTTGCCTTAGTTCGTTGCCTAGAGTTGACAAGAATAGATAGATTGTGTTAGGATCCTTTCTCGTCTCGTTGTCCTCCCAACTCACTAGGTCCTCTCTAACCCTTTTACCAAGATCTCCTTGTGTGTGTCAAGTTATCCCCGAATATCTTTATTCGTTACCCCCGCTATAGCTCTTTACCAAGTCTTGTATTTCTTCACCGTTTATTCGATCATCTTTGCCGTAGTGCCTCCCTTGGAAAAATATAAATACGATAACCCGAATACCACCGGGTGAAGTGCTACAACAGTAATCCGTGCGCTTGCGGACCTTTCTGTGATCGTGTGTTTTACCAAAGACGTTCCCTAGTCCTGTTACTAAGGGTGTAAGCCCGGTAGCGATGCGTGCGAGTGCCTCAAGCATTCCTGGCGCCGTCACCGTAAGTGCAAACTTAGTAGTGAGGCTAAGGAGCGTCAACAGCTGCGCCGGGGAAGGCCCGAGGTGACGCTGGTCCAATTTGGGATCTTGTGGTAGCACCCTAGCAAAAGATGGGACTCCACAGGAAACCTTCGGGGGCTAGAGTACAGGTGGCTGTGTGGCAGCCGCGACCTCGGCGGCGGTGGAGAGCTCCAAGTAGGTCCTGAAGCTAGAAGAAAGCTTGCGACGCGCTTCATCAGTCTAGGTTGCGTCGTAGGCACCATGTAAGGGAGAACAGGACCTTTAACATGTTTGCATCTTGTAATTGGCCTTGGGCCAAAGTCTTTTGTAGCTAACGAAGCTTATATACACATGCTTGCATGGCAAACGATGTGTCTTAACCAATGTGAAGAGGCGCCCAGGCAGCAATGGCGTGGCCAAGGTCCCGGCGGGGCTGTATTAGCACGCCGACCTTCAGAAGGTCATAGAAATTGACAAAAGAGCCCGTGTCGACCTTGGTCGACACGGCTGTTGTGCGGTGGCACAACGCAGGGTGTCAATCCTGAAGTCTGTAGGTCTTTATCAACCTAGAAGGCAGCGGGGCCTCAGCTTGGAGCTGTGATTGGGACCGAGAGGTCGTCAACGGGCAGTAGAGCCTTTAAGCACGGAGTCGTTGGTAAAGTTTAGCCGCTGTAGGTCGAGGTGACCTAGAAGGCATGTAGGCAGCTGGGCCTAGGAGACGTTGTGTGAACCCGCCGTTGGGAGGCCGAGGCGACCTAGGAGGCTACCGGTACCTTGACGACCTTGGATAAGCGGTAGAGCTGGCCCATAGGTCGTCCATAGGTCGTGACAACCTTGAATGTCTTGTCAGAGATATTATATGTGGAGTGTAACGACCCGGGTTCTCGGTAAGGAAAACCCGACTCCCTGTACCCTTGTGATAGTCCCTGGATCAGTGGCTATCACGTACAGAACTCATTACAGTATAATATCATTTCCATACAACGAAATCAGAGTACAAAACAGAATATTTACATCCGAACAACTCGGTATACGAATTTAGGACAAGCCCCTTGGGCTAAGCGACAAGTAGAAATCCTGCGTAGCGGTAGCTAGGGCTTCAAGTCTTCATCTTCAATCTTCACCACAGGCATCCTTGAGCGAAGCAACGCAACCCTTCCTTCATGGATTCCGCAAGCTCGGACTCTCACTCCAAGTCCAATCCTGCACACTCACAAAACTATCCCCAAGGAATGGGATAGGTCCACGTTACCGACTGTATGCAGCTTTAAGTGGCTTAACTCTAAAGGGTAAGAAAAGTGGCAAGGTAAAAGCTCGGGTTTCCTATGCAGCAGCAGCAACAACAAAGTATCGACAAGATATCTCCATCAAGTTCCCAACCCCAAACTCTCAGCACAGCTCGGGAACACCTGGTACCCCAGGGTCCGTCTCCACAACCTATCTCCATCTAGGGTCGATGCGAGAACTTCCTCTCCTCGCACCTCAATGATTGCAATCGGATCTGCGAGGTAGAGGGAGCAACTCTCCTCTCCCCGACTGCAACCACGGCTCACCACACTCTCAACTACAGGGGGAGGTAGAAATCCCAAAACATGAGGACAAAGCTATCAAAGGACATGTCCATGACCGAGGACGCGGCTATAGCTATAGATCGAACAACTCTGCAGAGCGTGTACACCTGTACACAACCCGGAATGGAACCCGGCCGGTGGCCGACCGACCGAGCCCATCCTACCGTGCGAACTCTCAGTAGTTACAGTCCCATCCTGCATCCGGCCCTCAAAATGACTCCCCCCTCAGAAGAAATCGCACCGGAACTGTGAAATGCCCCCGTGTGGCCACACGGGAGTCGCTCTGAGAGGGTGGTCTCACCTCCACCTCTCCCCCACTAATACCCCGCTATCCTGCTGGCAGGTATGGTTCCGCACTTGCCGAGCTCAACTCGGCCCTAACCCCACACTCGGCGGGGTGGTGTGTACGTAAAGGTCCAGTGAAAAGGTCTGTCCACTCGCTTTCAGACCGGGGCAAGCTCATGTCCTCCAAACGTCAGTAAAACCCCAACACCTGTGCTCCGAAAACCATACAAGCGGGGATACACTGAGGAGTGCAACCCCATCCCCGATCCCAGATCGGTTGTTTCGAGCTCACCCCCGCCAAAGTACCCAAAACGCCTTCTCCTGCCGGTTATTCCCCACGCACGCCAAGAACCACTATTCCCATCCCAACACATGCATCGCGAAGCTCAGCGTATATACACGCTTATATATAACATAGTAGTAGGGCAATCAAGGACAGGATAAATAAAGAAGGCAATGCAAGGTTCATCATCATCATGCGAGTAAGTAAAGCACTAGCATACTACATAGCAATGCCTAATAAGAATTTCAGAATCAGTCGGGCGTGAACACCTGTGTGCAAGTAGTCGTAGTAGTTTCCGTAGTCGTTCTCGATCTTCTGGCTTGACTCCTCGGCTCCGGGAATCCTAGATTCGCAAATATAAATAAACACGGTGTCTAGATGCAATTAACTTTAAAGAGAAGCAATAAAGAACCAAATAAACTCCAAATGCTAGTCTAACGGGTGCTTTATGATTTTAGAAGAATAACAAAACTGATTTCATATTTTTCTAAGGCAGGATCAATTTATTATGGATTTTCAAATAAAGAAAATAGTTTACGAATTAATTAATTGCGGTAAAGCACAGAAAACATAAGTCAGCAAGATAGAGAACCATAAGCTAGGTTTTGGGTTGGTCTGCATGGTAAGTTGACTAGTCAACGATCATTGTTGACCGAGTCAAAAAGGAAGGTCAAAGGTCAACCGAACCCCACAAGTCACCTTGTGGGTTCCGTAGGTCAGATTGGAGAGATTGAGCAGGATGGATTAGCTGCTCAAGGTCACAGCACTCGGCCTCACCAGCCAAAGCTTGGCGAAGGATTGGAAAAGCATTAGCGCCACGGTTGCTAGTTGTCTGGACTGAAAGGATTCGGTGGAATAGGGAACAAGCTAGCATGTCCATTGCCTACAAGAACACATGCATTAGGTGCTGTTTGAAAGACTGAGATCTGGCTCTCGCAAGGTTTAAGCTCACGGAGGGTCAAAACGGTAGCTCAAAGGATGGTGATAGCAAAGCGAGCCAAAGATAAACTAGAAAAGTCATTACCATGCCACGATATGATGTGACCGCTCAAAGGGAAGGAACGGATCAACTTGTAACTGATATCTGGTGACAAAGCGGAAAGGTATGCTTAAGAGCGCTATGAGGCATGTACTCGCGATGCGGCAACGTCCATGGCGAGGCAGCTAGGTTGCGGCTCGGGGTTGCCGTTCGTGAAGCAGAGGCCTCTGCTCACGACACGGCCGCCCATCACGGGCGACATCCTGGTTTCAAGCACCCGGCACGGTACACGCTTCATAGTACGTAGCCACGTAAGCGGGAAGGGTTATGCGCGAAGCAGCACAAAGCGGAGGCAGCGGTGTAGGAAAGGTAAGCGATGCGATCATGGGGTAGGATTCCTGTCCGCGACACGCCAATGACTAGTTGCGGGGTTCCGGCGCCCCAGACCCACATAGCGCAGTGGCGGGCAGCGGCCACGAATTCTACATTATGAACACGAGGATAAAAAGGGCTCGGTTCAAGAGAAGGATAGGATAGCGGCGAGCGTCTCGTAATTATGAAACCAACGCAATTGGTTTCATATTTTTCAGAGCTCCCGGTAATTAGTTATGATTTTTCAAAGGGAAAGGCATTTATATAACATTTATTAAATCAGAAAAAGATTTTATTAAAAACATGCTGACGTCAGCATGATGTCAGCGCTGGGCCCAGGTCATCGGTTATTGGGCCTTTAGTGGGCCCAAAGTGTTAGTGGCCTATTGGGCCGACTCAGATTGGCCCAAGGTTTCCAAAGTCTAGAAAACCACCTTGAACTACCCTATGGTCCGGCTTGGTTTGGTTAGACGGGCTGGTTCATCAGGCCTATAAGGCTTCCATGGGCTGGAAGGCCCAAAACTCCCCAAGGCTTGATTTCCCAAAGTCTGCTGCTGGTCCCTCATCTTCGCTGGGGTCCGAAAATGCCCACGACGCCGTGGAGTGGGTTCGTCGGTGGACGACACCGGCGGCGCGGCAAGGTTGCGCCGGCGAACTGGGGTTACGGCTCCAGTGACCACAGGTGGACACGGCGAGGCAAGACAGGGCGAGGTTCACGACCAGATAGGGTTCAAGAAAAGGGAGTGCGCACAACGTGTTCGATGGATTTCCCCAAAGGAAAGGCAGGGCGGCAAGGCTTGCCGGCGGCGAGGTTCGTCTGCGGCAGCGGCGCGTTCTCCTGCAGATAGGGCACCACAGCACGAAGGCCGGTACACAGCACACGGCGAGCATAGGCACGACGAGAAAGAGCCACGGTGGTAGCGCGGCTGCGAGCGGCGGCGCGGCATCTGCACAGAAACGCGGCACGAAGGCCGACCGGCAACACGGTGAAAAAGGGAAGGTCATGTGTCCCAAGCACAAAGCGTCGAGTAGGCCATGGGCAGACTGAAGCTGCACCTTCGGCATGCCTAGAGGTCAAGGTTTGGGCTTCTAGCACTAGGTGCGCCAACGAGCTCAGGTCCCTGCAGAACGTCCGGCAACAGATGAAAGCTTCCGCCACATGGGTCTCAAGGGTTCGTGCAGGCACAACATCGAACAGTTGGTGGGCAAGGTGGGAACTTGGAAGGGGACAGGATCGGCTTGGGTTCCTGCAGAGAGAGGCGCGGGTCGAAGCCCGGTCACAGCATGACGGCGAGCGCAGAACACACGGCGGCGCGAAGGCCGGCCCAGAACGGGTCAAGAGGGAGGGAGAGACACGGCGGCGACCAGCGACAGGAACGATGGCGGTTCCGGTTCGGTGGCTCGAAGGCACACATCTCAGGCAGGGGAAACAAAGGCAGGGAGAACAAGAAAGAGAGCGGCGGCGTGCTCACGTAGGGGCGGTAGTGTAGTCGTCACCGTCTCGGTGAAGACGCGGTTCGGCGGTGGTGTACACGACGGGCTCGGCGGCGGCGGCATCCTCGGTCTGTCGCGGTTCGTGGTCATCCTCGCTCCCCGGTCCTTCCCCTGCGCTCCGGTCCCCGACTCTTCCTCCACGGTGCTTCGGCGAAGGCGACGTGCGTCCTTGCTCCGGTCTTCTTCCTCTTGGACGGGCAGCAGCGATTCCTCGGCGTCGTCTCAGGCGCGAGATCGGCGTCTCGGGGTCGGCGCAGTAAAGATGGCGTCGTGGCGAGGCTGCACTCGACGGCGGCCTCCACGGGCGTCCTTGTCCTCCCGGCGCAGCTCCTCTTCCCTCCTCTTCTCCCCTTCCTTCACCTCCTCTGCTTTTCCCCTCTCTTCTTCTCTGAAATTGGTGGCGGCGCAATGGGGAAAGGAGAAAACCCCAAGGGGGCGGCTGCGCGAGGGGCGGCGGCGGCCGCGGAATTTATGGGTCGCGCCGCGGCCTAGGGTTAGGGCGACCAGGGCTTGGCGCCAGCGCCGGACGGCCAAGATGCAGAGGCGGCGCGGGGCGGCTGGCGTGGCACCCATCCGCGGCCTCCAGCGCAAAAGCAAAGGAGTGGGGGAGGATCACGGGCGCACGCAGAAGGGAGGTCGCGTGCGTGCGCCAGCGCGGATGGCTGGCGGGCGCATCCCATCGCATGCTCACGCGCCGCGCGCGTGCGCTCGTACGGTCGCGAGGAGGAAGAAAGGTGAACAGATCGGCTGACAGGTGGGGTCCGGGTGGCAGCGACTCAAGGGAAAAAGAGAGGGCGCTGGTGTCCGGCTGGGCTGACTTGGCTGCTATGACGGGCCGGCTGTTGGGCTTCACGGTGAAGATGAAACGGGCCGGCCAACAGGCCACTTGGTAGATCGGGCTAGATGTTAGACAAGTTAGTAAATTAGGTTTTGTATTTTCCTAAACCATATAGTTTGAATTTGAATAGATTTCAAATTCAAACTTCACTCAATTTTAAGATCCAAATTGAAATCCAAGGAACTCCAACTCACAACTTACAACATAGCTTGAAAATAACTTTATATGGTTTTATTCTATAAGGGATTAAAGGTGAGAGGCTAGCAATTTGGTCCAAAATTTGGTAGCACACAACTTCAAACAAAAAGTTTTAAAATTTTGCGAAAATTCACTCATGGGAAAACAATCAAATTTCCGATATGTTACAGACTCCCCCCCTCATAAGAATCTCGTCCTCGAGATTAAGCTCGTACCGGGTGTGCTGGGGTCTTCACTTCAATATGTCTTCCCTTTTCTTCTTTAGCTTTAGCTTCCAGATGTTGATGATATTAATAACGTAAGTCTATATCTTATCTTAGCTCGATCCCATGTGAAGGCTTCCGAAGTTAAGTGCCAAGGTGTGTCCTCTTCTGTTAGCATACTTAAGCAATCCCCAAATAGTCCTTATATCTCACGACTATACTCTGGTTCACGCACGTGAGAAATTCCAACTACGGGCTAGATCTCCCTTAACACAATTCATCTTATCTAGCCGTGTTACGTAAGCTTGGTAAGCTTATGATTAAAATCTCCCGTGGTAGAATATGGTATGCTTATGTTATTCCAATCCTCGTGTTGGAGGTCTCATCCTTCTTATTAATTCAGCTCATTCCGGCATTATCGCTTATGCACTTGGCCACATTCTCATGGCATCCATTCTGTACTTTTAATCCACGTAGGCACGATTCTCCCGCTTCTTTCCATATGAGCGAGTCAGGTACATTACGCCTAGCAGAGTTCTGCAAATCCGGTTTACCTCGGCCTACCTCGTGCCATGAATATAGTTGGACTGCATATGGCAAGCTCTAATCCAAAATTGTTGCCATATACCAAACCTTGCATTCTTAGTGTACCCATAAGATTATCTATGCCCAAAACTGTTTGCTTGTCCATATTCAGCACACTAGGCATATACTGAGCCTTATTCCAAAGGTAGATATCCTGGTTTTTCCAAAGTATTAGTGCAGTCGCACCTCTTATAGCGTGCACTCTCAGCAACTAGCAGAACCTTGGTGAACTTAACTTCCTTCCAACTTCCTTCAGATGGATCTTCCCGAGAAAGTCGCATCTATTTTACTCATGCACATTTAACAAACTCAGGATACATAGTTGAGGTCAACCCTTAGGAATTCCATCAAAACTTTAATCAATTCCTCAGAACATCCTTAGTTGTCGCATCCACGAGAAGGGATCAGTTCCCTTATCCAACCATGGTGTAGATCATGATCCTTCGCAATTTCTTTGTCTTATTCCTCTGAATGGTATTCTTACCTTCTGGTATCCGGGAAATATTCTTCGCTTTAAGGCCTTGTCGTGCTATTCAACATTTCCAAATAATGTCACTTGTTTAAGTGAGCAATATTCCACACTTGTGCACACTTGTGCTCACAAATTCTTCTTATTTTCCAATAGTGTGGTAGGTGCCAGATGTGCGGTCGTACAGATAACTTGTGTCCAGTAGTTGTCGAGTTAGTTCTTTTTCCCACTAGTTCATTATACGGTGTCCAGTAGGGCTTCCTTGATATCTGCTCATTCCAAAAGTGGGATCGACTGAGCTTCGTATCTCATTCCAAATGTCGACCTCATAATTCCTTTAGATGTCCTTCATGCATCATATTCCAAAAGCACCCCTCGTGGTGCGTAGGTGTTATACTACTTACACACGAGTTCCCAAAAAGATCTACTTAGTGGTGTAGGAATGATTAATCCAATAAAAATGACTCTAGGACGACTACTCGGGTAGTGCAAACCTTGTATCCCTTGAGTTTACTCATCCGAATTCAAATCCAAAACTCCAATAATACCTTTCTGGCCGAAGTATTGTTTACCTAGTTGTAATCCCTCCTGCATGGATTCGTTACTTCTGAATACATGGTCGGGGGCGCAATTCCATAAAACTCACGCGATTGTCCATCCGTGGAGGGTTCGATGCGCTTACATCCTCTCACTCATTATCTTGGGTTGCCTTCTGATATGTTAGTCGCTCTCATCGATGAATCCATTACCAAGATATGAGGTTTCCATGTTCCTTCGAGTCTCCACATGGGTCAATTCGCGTTTAGTGCGAAGATTCTTATCGGCAAACCCTGTATTCCATTAGCAAATTCCAAAGGTGGACATTCACAAGGTACCTTACGGAAGCTAAAGTACTCGAATAAAATTTTCAGTATTGATTGTTGCTCCGTATGAAGTACTTCACTTTTATCTGATAATTGAGTTCTGACTGAAATTTTCCAAACTACGTCACTGACATCTTAGGGTACCCAATTGATCTTAACCATTATATGCTTCCATAGAGGTACATGCACTTCCGAGCTTCGAGCATCTTCAGCTTCATTGTAGTTGCTTTCTGGTCATTATTGTGCACACAACAAAAAGTCTCGGGAATTAGAAATTGTTCTGAAGTAAGGTTGATCTCGACCTCAATCTCTTTATCCATAGCAGAGTGGTTCTTCATGTCTCCGCTTGAGTATACTCGAGGGGCTCTTGAGTGTAGCTCCTTTACTCCTTGTATGATTCTTCAAATACTGACAACTTCGAGGTAGTGGGTGGTTCCAAATCGAGTACTCTCTAATCCAAATTAGTAACTTGATTCCAAAATGCATGAGGTGGCTTATCCAAAATCTAGACCTCGAATGGCAGTGTTGTACTTTCTGTCTTCGGTTGATGAGGCATAACTTTGATACTCCTTTTTCTTGGCTTTTATAGATGACTTGTCCTCCTTTGGGTTATATCAGTGTTCCTTAGGCCAACAACCTCCAAAGTATAGCATTGTGGTGGTCTTTTCTAACTAGGATGGCTCTCAGGTTATCTATTCTAGGAGTCAAGTACAAACATGAAAATACTCGCTAATATATAATCCTACACTCAATAGTAAGAACCACAAGATCCAATAAGATCCATAAGAAATCAAGCACTCAAACATTCAACATACTATATATAGTGCTATCTCAAGGCTGACTCATAATCCGTTGAGATCTCGCACACTAATCGGTCTGATTACTTCGTGGCATGTCAATCAAGGTAGACTCTACTTTTAGTGGTCAAAGATATTCTCATACCATCCAAACTATCTTCAGTCTCCTCCTGACTAGTCCACGCAAGAAGTTGCTTTGACGCAGGTAAGGTAGAAGATTTTCAAAGCAGGAAAGGCAGATTTAAAATAGTTCAAGGGGGTATATATAAAATAGAGCGTATAGAATGTTCCTAAGCTATCGACCAATCTAGGGTTGCGTGCTACGGTCAAGTACGGCTCTGATACCACCTGTAACGACCCGGGTTTTCGGTAAGGAAAACCCGACTCCCTGTACCCTTGTGATAGTCCCTGGATCAGTGGCTATCACGTACAGAACTCATTACTGTATAATATCATTTCCATACAACGAAATCAGAGTACAAAACAGAATATTTACATCCGAACAACTCGGTATACGAATTTAGGACAAGCCCCTTGGGCTAAGCGACAAGTAGAAATCCTGCGTAGCGGTAGCTAGGGCTTCAAGTCTTCATCTTCAATCTTCACCACAGGCATCCTTGAGCGAAGCAACGCAACCCTTCCTTCATGGATTCCGCAAACTCGGACTCTCACTCCAAGTCCAATCTTGCACACTCACAAAACTATCCCCAAGGAATGGGATAGGTCCACGTCACCGACTGTATGCAGCTTTAAGTGGCTTAACTCTAAAGGGTAAGAAAAGTGGCAAGGTAAAAGCTCGGGTTTCCTATGTAGCAGCAGCAACAAAGTATCGACAAGATATCTCCATCAAGTTCCCAACCCCAAACTCTCAGCACAGCTCGGGAACACCTGGTACCCCAGGGTCCGTCTCCACAACCTATCTCCATCTAGGGTCGATGCGAGAACTTCCTCTCCTCGCACCTCAATGATTGCAATCGGATCTGCGAGGTAGAGGGAGCAACTCTCCTCTCCCTGACTGCAACCACGGCTCACCACACTCTCAACTACAGGGGGAGGTAGAAATCCCAAAACATGAGGACAAAGCTATCAAAGGACAAGTCCATGACTGAGGACGCGGCTATAGCTATAGATCGAACAACTCTGCAGAGTGTGTACACCTGTACCCAACCCGGAATGGAACCCGGCCGGTGGCCGACCGACCGAGCCCATCCTACCATGCGAACTCTCGGTAGTTACGGTCCCATCCTGCATCCGGCCCTCAAAACGACTCCCCCCTCAGAAGGAATCGCACCGGAACTGTGAAATGCCCCTGTGTGGCCACACGGGAGTCGCTCTGAGAGGGTGGTCTCACCTCCACCTCTCCCCCACTAATACCCCGCTATCCTGCTGGCAGGTATGGTTCCGCACTTGCCGAGCTCAACTCGGCCCTAACCCCACGCTCGGCGGGGTGGTGTGTACGTAAAGGTCCAGTGAAAAGGTCTGTCCACTCGCTTTCAGACCGGGGCGAGCTCATGTCCTCCAAACGTCAGTAAAACCCCAACACCTGTGCTCCGAAAACCGTACAAGCGGGGATACACTGAGGAGTGCACCCCCATCCCCGATCCCAGATCGGTTGTTTCGAGCTCACCCCCGCCAAAGTACCCAAAACGCCTTCTCCTGTCGGTTTTTCCCCACACACGCCAAGAACCACTATTCCCATCCCAACACATGCATCGCGAAGCTCACCGTATATACACGCTTATATATAACATAGTAGTAGGGCAATCTAGGACAGGATAAATAAAGAAGGCTATGCAAGGTTCATCATCATCATGCGAGTAAGTAAAGCACTAGCATACTACATAGCAATGCCAAATAGGAATTTCAGAATCAGTCGGGCATGAACACATGTGTGCAAGTAGTCGTAGTAGTTTTTGTAGTCGTTCTCGATCTTCTGGATTGACTCCTCGGCTCCGGGAATCCTAGATTCGCAAATATAAATAAACACGGTGTCTAGATGCAATTAACTTTAAAGAGAAGCAATAAAGAACCAAATAAACTCCAAATGCTAGTCTAACGGGTGCTTTATGATTTTAGAAGAATAACAAAACTGATTTCATATTTTTCTAAGGCAGGATCAATTTATTATGGATTTTCAAATAAAGAAAATAGTTTACGAATTAATTAATTGCGGTAAAGCACAGAAAACATAAGTCAGCAAGATAGAGAACCATAAGCTAGGTTTTGGGTTGGTCTGCATGGTAAGTTGACTAGTCAACGATCATTGTTGACCGAGTCAAAAAGGAAGGTCAAAGGTCAACCGAACCCCACAAGTCACCTTGTGGGTTCCGTAGGTCAGATTGGAGAGATTGAGCAGGATGGATTAGCTGCTCAAGGTCACAGCACTCGGCCTCACCAGCCAGAGCTTGGCGAAGGATTGGAAAAGCATTAGCGCCACGGTTGCTAGTTGTCTGGACTGAAAGGATTCGGTGGAACAGGGAACAAGCTAGCATGTCCATGGCCTACAAGAACACATGCATTAGGTGCTGTTTGAAAGACTGAGATCTGGCTCTCGCAAGGTTTAAGCTCACGGAGGGTCAAAACGGTAGCTCAAAGGATGGTGATAGCAAAGTGAGCCAAAGATAAACTAGAAAAGTCATTACCATGCCACGATATGATGTGACCGCTCAAAGGGAAGGAACGGATCAACTTGTAACTGATATCTGGTGACAAAGCAGAAAGGTATGCTTAAGAGTGCTATGAGGCATGTACTCGCGATGCGGCAACGTCCATGGCGAGGTAGCTAGGTTGCGGCTCGGGGTTGCCGTTCGTGAAGCAGAGGCCTCTGCTCACGACACGGCCGTCCATCACGGGCGACATCCTGGTTTCAAGCACCCGGCACGGTACACGCTTCACAGTACGTAGCCACGTAAGCGGGGAAGGGTTATGCGCGAAGCAGCACAAAGCGGAGGCAGCGGTGTAGGAAAGGTAAGCGATGTGATCATGGGGTAGCATTCCTGTCCGCGACACGCCAATGACTAGTTGCGGGGTTCCGGCGCCCTAGACCCACATAGCGCAGTGGTGGGCAGCGGCCACGAATTCTACATTATGAACACGAGGATAAAAAGGGCTCGGTTCAAGAGAAGGACAGGATAGCAGCGAGCCTCTCGGAATTATGAAACCAACGCAATTGGTTTCATATTTTTCGAAGCTCCCGGTAATTAGTTATGATTTTTCAAAGGGAAAGGCAATTATATAACATTTATTAAATCAGAAAAGGATTTTATTAAAAACATGCTGACGTCAGCACTGGGCCCAGGTCGTCGGTTATTGGGCCTTTAGTGGGCCCAAAGTGTTAGTGGCCTATTGGGCCGGCTCAGATTGGCCCAAGGTTTCCAAAGTCTAGAAAACCACCTTGAACTACCCTACGGTCCGGCTTGGTTTGGTTAGACGGGCTGGTTCATCAGGCCTATAAGGCTTCCATGGGTTGGAAGGCCCAAAACTCCCCAAGGCTTGATTTCCCAAAGTCTGCTGCTGGTCCCTCATCTTCGCTGGGGTCCGAAAATACCCACGACGCCGTGGAGTGGGTTCGTCGGTGGACGACACCGGCGGCGTGGCAAGGTTGCGCCGACGAACTGGGGTTACGGCTCCGGTGACCACAGGTGGACACGGCGAGGCAAGACAAGGCGAGGTTCACGACCAGATAGGGTTCAAGAAAAGGGAGTGCGCACAACGTTTTCGATGGATTTCCCCAAAGGAAAGGCAGGGCGGCAAGGCTCGCCGGCGGCGAGGTTCGTCTGCGGCAGCGGTGCGTTCTCCTGCAGAAAGGGCACCACGACACGAAGGCCGGTACACAGCACACGGCGAGCACAGGCACGACGAGAAAGAGCCGCGGTGGCAGCGTGGCTGCGAGCGGCGGCGCGGCATCTGCACAAAAACGCGGCACGAAGGCCGACCGGCAACACGGTGAAAAAGGGAAGGTCGTGTGGCCCAAGCACAAAGCGCCGAGCAGGCCATGGGCAGACTGAGGCTGCACCTTCGGCATGCCAAGAGGTCAAGGTTTGGGCTTCTAGCACTGGGTGCGCCAACGAGCTCAGGTCCCTGCAGAACGTCCGGCAACAGATGAAAGCTTCCGCCACATGGGTCTCAAGGGTTCGTGCAGGCACAACATCGAACAGTTGGTGGGCAAGGTGGGAACTTGGAAGGGGACAGGATCGGCTTGGGTTCCTGCAGAGAGAGGCGCGGGTCGAAGCCCGGTCACAGCATGACGGCGAGCGCAGAACACACGGCAGCGCGAAGGCCGGCCCAGAACGGGTCAAGAGGGAGGGAGAGACACGGCGGCGACCAGCGACAGGAACGATGGCGGTTCCGGTTCGGTGGCTCGAAGGCACACATCTCAGGCAGGGGAAACAAAGGTAGGGAGAACAAGAAAGAGAGCGGCGGCGTGCTCACGTAGGGGCGGCAGTGTAGTCGTCACCGGCTCGGTGAAGACGCGGTTCGGCGGTGGTGTACACGACGGGCTCGACGGCGGCGGCATCCTCGGTCTGTCACGGTTCGTGGTCATCCTCGCTCCCCGGTCCTTCCCCCGCGCTCCGGTCCCCGACTCTTCCTCCACGGTGCTTCGGCGAAGGCGACGTGCGTCCTTGCTCCGGTCTTCTTCCTCTTGGACGGGCAGCAGCGATTCCTCGGCGTCGTCTGAGGCGCGAGATCGGCGTCTCGGGGTCGGCGCAGTAAAGATGGCGTCGTGGCAAGGCTGCACTCGACGGCGGCCTCCACGGGCGTCCTTGTCCTCCCGGCGCAGCTCCTCTTCCCTCCTCTTCTCCCCTTCCTTCACCTCCTCTGCTTTTCCCCTCTCTTCTTCTCTGAAATTGGTGGCGGCGCAATGGGGAAAGGAGAAAACCCCAAGGGGGCGGCTGCGCGAGGGGCGGCGGCGGTCGCGGAATTTATGGGTCGCGCCGCGGCCTAGGGTTAGTGCGACCAGGGCTTGGCGCCGGTGCCGGACGGTCAAGATGCAGAGGCGGCGCGGGGCGGCTGGCGTGGCACCCATCCGCGGACTCCAGCGCAAAAGCAAAGGAGTGGGGGAGGATCACGGGCGCGCGCAGAAGGGAGGTCGTGTGCGTGCGCCAGCGCGGACGGCCGGCGGGCGCGTCCCATCGCATGCTCACGCGCCGCGCGCGTGCACTCGTACGGTCGCGAGGAGGAAGAAAGGTGAACAGATCGGCTGACAGGTGGGGTCCGGGTGGCAGCGACTCAAGGGAAAAAGAGAGGGCGCGGGTGGCCGGCTGGGCTGACTTGGCTGCTATGACGGGCCGGCTGTTGGGCTTCATGGTGAAGATGAAATAGGCCGGCCAACAGGCCACTTGGTAGATCGGGCTAGATGTTAGACAAGTTAGTAAATTAGGTTTTGTATTTTCCTAAACCATATAGTTTGAATTTGAATAGATTTCAAATTCAAACTTCACTCAATTTTAAGATCCAAATTAAAATCCAAGGAACTCCAACTCACAACTTACAACATAGCTTGAAAATAACTCTATATGGTTTTATTCTATAAGGGATTAAAGGTGAGAGGCTAGCAATTTGGTCCAAAATTTGGTAGCATACAACTTCAAACAAAAAGTTTTAAAATTTTGCGAAAATTCACTCATGGGAAAACAATCAAATTTCCGGTATGTTACATGGAGGGCTTGAATGTGGGGCATAACAGGTCCACGTCGGCCGAAGCGCTGACCAGAAGCTGGCGGACGCAGATTCTCATACGGAACTAGCCGTTACTGCCATTTTCCCGTTAGGCCGAAAGAGCTGTTGAGCGGTAGATCCGCGGAAGGCGCCGAGCCGTTGGGTCGCCGTGATCTCCGCCAAAGAGACGTTGGGTGTGGCCGCCCATTGCGCCACTGGGGCCCAACTATATAAGGTCGATCCATGGGCTGGGGACCTTTACTTGCTTTCATTTCTACTTCGCACTAGGGTTCTGCCGCCACTCCATTGTTCGGAGAGAAC
The DNA here is from genome assembly GCA_036936925.1 of Cenchrus fungigraminus. NCBI lineage: Eukaryota > Viridiplantae > Streptophyta > Magnoliopsida > Poales > Poaceae > Cenchrus > Cenchrus fungigraminus. Next base: position 35,765,051 of record CM072780.1, on the reverse strand, counting down.
AGCAGCGCCGCCGCACTTAGGTCCGCCGTGCGCCGAACCCTCGCATGCGAACCAAGACCCTTGTAGTGTTTAGACCCAAATCCATCGGTATAGAGGAGGAGAAGATGGAGCCCGTGCAGATTCCGCTGCCGCAGACCGTCTGGGAGCCATCCGTGGTGACAGAGGAGCAGATCCTGGCCCTGGCGACCCACGGGTTGCTAAGGCCCAAGACGGAGGTCGGCTGGAGGCCGGCGGCGGGCGAGGAGTTCCCAACGGAGGGGACTGGCGAGACCGTCGTCTTCCTCGCACACATCGAGCGCGGGTTCGGAGCCCGGCAGGTGATTTCTTCCGCGGCCTCCTCTTCTTCTACAGGATCGAGGTGGTGCATCTCGTCCCCAATGCCATCACCATCATCTCCTCCTTCATCCACCTCTACAAGGCGTACCTCGGAATAGCGCCACATTTCCACCTGTGGTGCCACTTCTTCGAGCTCAAGAAGATGGGGAAAGCCGAGGTCGTGGGGAGAGTCGACTTCATGCTGCGCTGGTACATGAAGCCGGAGTACATCGACCTTGTACTCCCCGACAACACCACCGGTTGGAAGCAGGGGTGGTTCTACCTCGACAACCCGGCGCCGGCGCTTCCTGACAGGACGGGACGCGCTCCCGTCCCATTCCCGGAGTGGACCAACCAGCTCACCTCGCGGGAGACTGAGGAGCTGCGCCCACTGCTGGAAGACCTGGAGAGGTTGAAGGCGGAGGGGCTGACCGGCGGCGCGGTGGCTATCAGCTTCAGCCGCCAGCTGATACACCCCATTCAGGATCGGGTCCACCCGGCCTACGAGTACTGGGGGCAATCCGACCCCACCCGAGTCGTCGTGCGCAAGGTCTCCAAAGAGGAGATGGCGGCGCGGGTGAAGAACATCTTCGCCGGGCGCATCCGCAACCGGGAGTGCCCCAAGGCGCTCAGTGTGTATCGGCCCTCCGATGCAGTGAGTCTTCGACCTTGTTTTCTTTCTGCTTGAGAGCTTGAGCATTTGTGGAGTAGGTCTTTTCATCTTTCTTTTTGTTTTTAGTTTCGTGAGGGCATTTATTGGTGCCCTGCGCCACTGCGCAATGAAGAGGAACGGAGCTTCAAGGTCCGCACCGCGGAGGACGTGCAGGTCCCTCCGCAGCAATGCGTCGAGGAGTACATCTCCGACTCGTCCGTAGGGAGTGATGATGATGCTCCCACCACAAAAAGGGCGCTGCCAAAGGTCGCCACGTCGGCACCGCGGTGCACACGGCAGATGGCAGGCAAGATGTCCGCGTCCCGGGTTGCGGCCACGATCGCCGCCACCCAGACGACGGAGGCCAAGAAGAAGAAGAGGAAGAGGACCGGGCCTGCTGTGTCGGCAGATACAGCGATGGTCAGCTCCGACGTTGAGACCATCAACGTCGAGGAGGAGGAGGATGACGCCAAGTCGCCCAGCGCGGTGACGGTCCCGCCCGCGGAGACGCCCCGCAAGGCCACGGTGACGGAGGGGCGGGCGTCGGAGACACCCCGCAAGGTCGCCACCACGGAGGAGCGCTCGAGGTCAGGCGCGGACGTCTTGGGCGACGCGGGGTCGCAGAAGAGGGCAAGAAGGGCCCCGCCTAAGCCCATTAAACCTGGACTTAGGTCTGTGAGCAAGTAAGTCATGGTCGCGTTCTGGTTTTGTAGATTTTGTTTTACTGCTGGTTTCGCTGATGAAGGTCTTTGCTCGGATGTAGGTCGACTCTAGCGGCATCCGACAGTGCCAAGAATGCCTCAGGTCAAGAGGCCTTTGGGCGGAAGGGGAGTGAGGCGCCGGTGGAGTAGTCACCGGCCGCCTCAGCTGCAGAGGTCTCAAGCCAGACCCTTGGTGTCGGGGTGATGGCGGCATCGGAGGCAGAGAGGGGCGAGACCAGCACTGCTCCGCCCGTTGGAGGTCAACAGGACGACCTCTGTGTGACCGACCCGCAGCCGACGCTGGACCAGCAGGCTGTAGAGGTGGGCGGCGCCAACGTCGAGGACAACAACGATCGGTGCCTGTACGTCGGGACCCCGTGGGAGAACGACGTCATCGCCGACCGCCGCGACGTCGACGACTTTAAGGAGGCGTCGCGGACGATCACGCGAACACTCGCGGTAAGGACTTGTACCTTGATACTTTGATCCTTGTCGTGTATCCGGAGCGTCTTGTGAGGTCTTAAAATGAAACTTGTCTTCTTGTGTTGCAGTCGCTTGCCGAGTGGGCCCGGGCTCTGGCGGGCTTAGTGAGAGAGGCCGCCAATGCCCACGCGGAAGCTGCCGCGGCTCGAGAGGCTTCACTGCAGGCCAAGATCGAAGCCGCGCAGGAGGTCAAGCGCGTGAAGGAGGCCATGGCCCGCCAGACGAAGAAGGAGGTGGCCTCCTTGAAGAAGAAGCTGGAGGTGGCCGAGCAGAAGGCGAAGGATGCCGCTGACGACCTCCAGGCTATGGTGGAGGGTAAGTTTGCTTGGTCGCCGAGCGTCGAATCTATGCATCTTCTTGGTCTTTTCCTGATTTTTCGACCTTGGATGAGTTCAGGCTCTAGGGAGACAGAGGGCGCCCTCAAAAAGGAGCTTGCAGAGACCAAGGACCAGGTGACGGTCCTCAAGGAAAGGACGGCGGAGGTCCAGCGAGGTGAGAGGTCTTATCTCCCGTAGGTCTTTATTGTTGTTGGTCGGGGGATTGAAACGATCCGCCTTTTGCTTGCACAGGTTTGGAGAAGCAGCTCTCCGACCTCAGGGAGGCCGCCCAATACCTGATGGACGACTACGTTCCTCAGGAGGAGGGAGCGGAGCCAAAGGAGCTGCTGGAACGTCTCGATGAGGCTGATGGTCGGATGAAGGCCCTGCTGCTCGACACCAGCAAGCTTGCCGCGGCTGCAGCGTTGGCTGCGGTGAAGTACCACGAGCCATCCTTTGACCTGCAGAAGGTCGCGGAGGATGTCGACCTGTCAGAACTGGTCGAGCACGAAGACGTCCAAGCTGCCGTAGTGGAGGTCGTGAAGAAGTTCGACCTCTGAAATTAGAAGTTAAACTGTATCAAACTGCAGATGCAAGTTTTAGGCCTAGGGCCTATTGATGTAAAGAGTATTTTGCCGTAATAAAAACTTCCAATTTAATTAAAGCACGTGCTCCACACGAATAGCAAGAACAGTCGTTATGTAAGCTCGAAAATAACCAGATTGCAAAGTATTCCCTCCGCTAACCCAACTCAGTGGAGGAACGGCTTACCGACTGTGAGGCTCAGCGTGGAGGCTTAGGCACAGCCAGCGCGCGGAGGGGGGTCGTGGACCCTAGGTCTTGCAATCAAGCAACTTAGGAACATTCATAAAGAGAGTAAGGGCTAAACAGGGGGGGAACGCGCGCGAACATACGACATGAGAAACCCCTTCAGGTCGCGAGACCCTTAGGTTGGCGAAGCCAAGCCCCCGAGCACCTCGGGGCCTAACCTAGACCAAGCCCCCGAGCATTTCGAGGGGGAAGGGTGAACAGAACAGAAAGTAAACGGAGACCCGAGTGTAGATCGACAGGAGAGCTGCCGAGGGGAATCTCATTCTTATTAAATGTAAATTACAAAAGGGGAGAGTACATAGCTTTTATTTTGGTACACATCTTCTAAGGATAGAAGCGGCACAGGTGCTCGATGTTCCAGACGTTCGGGACGCCTTGACCGTCGGCCCACTGGAGGCGGTAGGTCGCTGGTCCAATCACTACCATCACGATGAAGGGGCCTTCCCAAGGCGCGGAGAGCTTGTGCATGCCTTTGGTGTCTTGGATGCGCCGCAAGACTAGGTCGCCCACGTTGAAGGATCGTTCACGCACGTTGCGATCGTGGTAATGACATAGCTGCTGCTAGTGGCGGGTGTGCCACATCAGCACAGCCACGCGGTGCTCCTCGATGCTGTCGAGGTCGACCTTGCGCGTCTCCTCAGCTGTCCCTTCTTCGTAATGTTCGATGCGGGGGGCGCCGAAGGCGAGGTCGGTCGGGAGGACGGCCTCCGACCCGTACACCAGGAAGAATGGTGAATAACCTGTAGCTGAGCTGACCTGAGTCCGTAGACCCCAGATCACATGCGGCAGCTCCGCTAGCCACCTGGTGGCGTATTGGGAAGCGTCGTCGAAGATGCGGTCCTTGATGCCTTGAAGGACCATGCCGTTTGCGCGTTCGACCTGGCCGTTGCAGCGTGGGTGCGCCATCGAAGCGTAGTAGACGTCGATGAGGCTGTCTTAGCAGAAGTCCCAGAAGTCGGAGCCTGTGAAGGCCGAGCCTAGGTCGGTGACGATCCTGTTGGGGACCCCGAAGCGGTGGGTGATGTCTTCGATGAACTTTGCTGCCTCCTTCGACGTAACGCTGGCGACGGCTCGGACCTCGATCCATTTGGTGAATTTGTCCACCGCCACTAGGATGTACCTGTAGCCGCCAGGGGCCGTTCTGAAGGGTCCCACTGAGTCCAGGCCCCATATGGCGAAGGGCCAGGATGGGGGGATTGTCCTCAGGGCTTGCGCTGGGACGTGCTGCTGCTTAGCGAAGAACTGGCACCCTTTGCATCGCCGGACTAGGTCTTGAGCATCGGCCAGAGCAGTAGGCCAGTAGAATCCCGACCGAAAGGCCTTTCCCACCAGGTTAACGGAAGCTGCGTGGTTGCCACATTCTCCACCATGGATCTCTTGCAGAAGCCTGAGACCTTCAGACCTGAGGATGCACTTCATCAACACGCCGTTGGAGGCGGACCTCCGGTAAAGCTCTGTGCCGATGACGATGTAGTTGGCACTGCGCCTGACGATCTTCTCCCATTCGACCTTGTCCTCAGGGACTCGGTGTTCCAGTATATAGGCGATGAAGTCGAGGCGCCAGTCATCTTCGACCTCTGTCATGAGCACGTCGCGGTTGCCTTCTGGGGGTGCATCGCCGGGTGACGTCTCTGGGTCACTGAGGAGCTTGATCGACGGCTTTCGTAGGTCCTGGACAAACACACCGGCCGGGACCAGCACACGTTTGGACCCTAGCTTGGAGAGGACGTCGGCCGCCACGTTGTTGTCTCGACAGACGTGGTGGAATTCCAGGCCCTCAAAGTGGGCCTCAAGCTTCCCGACCTCGGCGTAGTAGGCATCCATTGTGTCCTTCTTGATGTCGCACGTCTTGTTGACCTGGTCAATGACGACCTTGGAGTCGCCATAGGCAATGAGGCACTTGATTCCCAGGGAGACGGCGATGCGCAATCCGTGAATCAGGGCCTCATACTCGGCGCCGTTGTTGGACGCCTTGTAGTGGATCTGTAGGACGTACTTCAGGTGATCGCCCTGAGGGGAGATGAAGAGTATGCCCGCAACCGCTCCTTCGAGGTTCAGGGAACCATCAAAGTACATCTTCCAGTGCTCCGGCTTCTCCGTCGGTGGGGGTTGCTGGGTCTCTGTCCATTCAGAGACGAAATCCGCGAGGATCTGGGACTTGATGGCCTGTCATGGACAGAACTCAAGCTCGAACTCGCCTAGTTCGACTGACCACTTGACGATGCGTCCTGTGGTGTCGCGGCTGCGTAAGATCTCTCCTAGGGGGAAGCTTGACACCACCTTGATCTTATGCGACTGGAAGTAGTGCCGGAGCTTGCGCGAGGTGACGAGAAGGGCGTACAGCATCTTCTGAGGTTGCGAGTACCTGATCTTGCTATCAGAGAGGACCTCGCTGACGTAGTAGACAGGTCGCTGGACGGGGTAGGGTTGACCTTCTTCAAGTCATTCCGCCACCAGGACCGCGCTAACCATCTGGGTGGATGCGGAGATGTAGAGCAGCAAGGTCTCTTTTGGCGCTGGGGGCACCATGACTGCGGGCGTCGTAAGGAAGGTCTTCAGCTCTTCCAGCGCCTGGTTTGCCTCATCTGTCCACGCAAACTTGTCTGACTTTTTCAGCAGCTTGAAGAAGGGCAAGCCTTTCTCCCCAAGCTTGCTGATGAATCGACCCAGAGCGGCCATCATGCCGGTGAGCTTCATGACGTCTTTCTTTCCGGTGGGTCTCTTCATCCTGCGGATAGCGTCGACCTTGGTGGGGTTCGCCTCGATGCCCCGGTGACTGACCATGAAGCCTAGGAGCTTGCCAGATGGAACGCCAAAGACACATTTCTCCAGGTTGAGCTTCCAGCGGTAGCGCCGGAGGTCGGCGAAGGTCTGGGCGAGGTCGGCGATGAGATTGTCCTCCACCGTGGTCTTGACAACTACGTCGTCGATGTAGGCTTCGACGTTGTCGCCGATCTGGGACTCCAAGCACTTCTGGATGGCCTTCTGGTAGGTCGCTCCAGCATTCTTGAGGCCGAACGTCATGGCCGTGTAGCAGTAGATACCGTGCGGCGTTATGAACGCTGTTTTGTCTTGGTCAGAGACCTTCAGCGCTATCTGGTGATACCCTGAGTAGCAATCGAGGAAGCATAGCAGGACGCTTCCGGCTATGGAGTCAACGACCTGGTCGATGTGCGGTAGAGGGAAGGGGTCTTTAGGGCAGTGCCTGTTGAGATCGGTGTAGTCGATACACATTCTCCATTGACCGGTTTTCTTGGGTACAAGCACCGGGTTGGCGAGCCAAACCGGATTTTTACATTCGCGGATGAATCCGGCAGCTAGGAGCTTTATTATCTCTACCCTAATGACCTCCTTGCGATCCTTCGCAAAGCGGCGCAGCTTCTGCTTGACAGGCTTGGCCGTCTTGCTTACATCCAAGGAGTGCTCAGCCAGCTCCCTTGGAACACCCGGCATATCCGATGGGGTCCATGCGAATATGTTGGCGTTGTCCCGGAGGAAACTGGTGAGCGCGAGTTCCTATTTCTCCCCGAGGTTGTCGCCGATGACCACCGTCTTCTCTGGGTCGGCAAGGTCGAGGCAGACCTTCTTTGTCGCCGGAGTGGCGTCGAGGGCGGTGTCGGTGCGCTTCTGCTCCGGGATGGTGAGGTCGCTCGGGGCGACCTTCGCAGCTTCGGCGACCATAACCGCTGAGGCGTCGACGCAGGCGTTCGTCATGGCGATGTCGAGAGCCTCGTTGTCACACTTGAACGAGACGATGAGGTCGCCGTAAACAGTGAGGATCCCATTCGGAGCTGGCATCTTCAACACCAAGTAGGTGTAATGCGGGATGGCCATGAATCTGGCCAGCATAGGGCGACCTAGGATGGCGTGGTAGGAGGACTTGAAGTCAGCGACCTCGAAGCTAAGGTACTTCGTGCGGAAGTTATCCTCCGTGCCGAAGGTCACAGGGAGGGAGACCCGACCCAGGGGGTAGGCCGCCTTACCCGGGACGATGCCGAAGAATGGTTCGTCGCACGCTGTCATCCTCTTGAAGTCAAAATCCATCTTCTTCAAGGTCTCGAGGAAGATGATGTTGAGCCCGCTTCCTCCGTCAATCAGGGTCTGAGAGAGCAGGGCTCCCTCCACTGTAGGCTTGACGACGAGAGGGTAAGACCCAGGGTCTGGGATGTGGACCCAGTGATCAGCTCTGGAGAACGTGATCAGCTGCTCCGACCACCGCAGAGGTTGCGACGGCTTAGTGTGGATGAGGTGGATCTCGCGCTTATCTTTGCAGTACTGCCTTCTGCTCACGTTGGCTTTGAGACCGCCAACGATCATGTTGATCGACCTCTTGGCGTGCTGGAAGGTGCCGTTGGGGTTGCCCGTCACCGGCACCGGAGGTAGGTCGCGCTCGTCGCGGCGGTCCTCCGGCTGTGGGTCGTCGCGACGTCGCTCATCGCGGCGGTTGTTGTCGCCACGGCCACGTCGGTCGTCGCGGCGGTTGTTGTTGTAGCGACGTGAAGACGATCGGTCGTCGTCGCCTCTAGGTCGCTTCGGGTCCTCGGGGGTACGGAACGCCCTCTTGAATTGCGAGCACTCGCGGACAGTGTGAGTGGCCCCCTCGTGGAACGTGCAGGGGCTGTCGAGCACTGCGTTGAACTCGTCGACGTTGAACGTCGAAGGTCGACGTCCCTCCGCCGCAAGCACCTCTGAAGGTCGCTTGCGCAGCTTGGAGCTTGAGTCGCCAGCGGTGCCGGAGGTGCCTGCGTCGCGCTTGGCGTCGGAGTCGAACTGGTTGACCAGCGCCTTGTCAGTGTCGATGAGCTTGTTCACGACCTCCATGAGGGCCGCGACTGTGGTGGCCCCTGACTCGTGGATCTTCTCAAAGATCTTGCGATCTCTGATGCCCTTCTTGTAGCTGTCGATGACCTGGTCGTCGCGGACGCCGACACAAGTGTTGCGGTTCTCGAAAAACCGGTTGGTGTAGTCGCGAAGCCGCTCATTGGTCTTCATAGTGACCCTCCCGAGGTTGAAGGCGTTCCCAGGGCGATTGTAGGTCGCCTGGAAGTTGGACGTGAAGGCCTGAGATAGGTCGGCCCACGACGTGATGCTGCCCGCCGGGAGGTTGTTGAGCCAGAGTGATGGTGCGTCACCCATCACCAACGGGAAGTACGCCGCCATGTGGTCGAAGTTGCCACCGGCCGCCTTGATGGCGACGTAGTAGGTCGACAGCCAGATGTTGGGGTCGGAGCGGCCGTCGTACTTCTGGATGTTCGGCTTGAAGTTGTCGGGGTAGGCCACCGACCTGAGGCGAGGGGCCAACGCAGGGAAGGCGGTGATGGCCATGTCGTCGGTGGCGGCTCCAGCTTGAGCGCCGCCTCTGCTCTGTGCAAGGGCCACGATCTGGGATCTGGGCTGGCGATCTGGATTCGGAATACCGCCCTCCGGGTGGCCGTATTCTGCCTCGTACTGAGCACGCCGCCTGTTCTCGACGGCGTGGCGGTCACGCTCCTCGCGCTCCATGATGCGGTGGACGGCACCAGGAGGTCCGTACTCGCGGTCGTACTCCGCGCGACGTCGCAGCTCTCCCTCCTCACGCTCGTGATGGCGCTGGTCGATGTAGCCGCGGGCGTCGCGGTTTCGCCTGTTCCTGTCGAGGTTGGCGCGGAGGTCACCGTCTCTCACGCCGTTTGCCCGAGGCTGGTTGGGGTTGTTTTGATCGACCTCCTCCTGGATGGGGGGAGGTTGCTGCGCGCAGGCTGGTTGGATCGGCTGCGTGAGTGACGGCTTGACGTCGACGCAGCAGACTTGGCTGTTGCGCTCTTCTCCTCCATCAAGGCCGTGGCGACCCGGAGGTAAGCCATGGCTGCTTCGGCCTCGAGTGTAGGGTTGGCTTGCTGGAGGCGCGCCATGGCAGAACGTCGGCAGCCCTGCCTCCTCGAACTCGAGGCGAAGGTCTCGAGCGCAAAGGGGTACTACGCGGCGCTGCTCGTCCGCACATCGCTGGGCGCGGTTGGCATTGCCCTGGATCCGACGCGCTTCCTCGGAGTCCGTCGCGCCGTGACGTGGTGGTTCGTTCTCCGACACCACCAGGACCCGTCGAAGGATGGAGCCCTGGTCGTTGGGGGAGACGTGGATCCGGACCTTCTGGAACTCGCCACCATCTAGAGACGTGGGAGCTCGCGTGGTACGGGGAGTAGTACACCCCTGGTCGATCTTCTTCCGCAGCCTGCAGCCGCGGAGGGTGTGTCGTGCGCCCTTGTGGTAGGTGCACGGTACATCGAGCGGGTCGCAGCGAGCGCGGAGCTCGGGCTTGAGTTCACCAGATGACTCCCGCCGCCCAGATTGGATCTGGGGGGACTTGGTCGCCTGGCGGGCGTAAACGTCGCTGGATGGTCGCAGACCAAAGGGGAAGGTCTTGCGGCGCAACGCAATCTGCGTTGAGCACTGGGCTCTTTCGCAGATCTAGAGGGTCTCCTCCATCATGTCTATGACGCGCTCCATTCCCTGAACAATGTCATAGGGTTTTGGCGGGTGGGTCTCCGACGCCAGATCGGAAACGGCAGCGGCGACGGGTGTCGCCGCGATCTTCACAGCGGCTGCCGGAGAGGTCGTGGCCGCCGACACGGTCGAGGTCGCCATGAAGGAACCGAAGCAGATCTCCACGGGGTTGACGAGGATGTCCGCCATGCTCGCCGGGAGAACAACACCAGATCGGGCCACCATGCTGCACAGCGAGTTCCCGATCTCCCCTACCTGGCGCGCCAACTGTCAGGGGGTGAGACCTAGACAGATCCGCAAGGGGGTGACCCAAGCGGTTGTAGGTTGATTGGAGGGGGGGTCAGGAACTAAGAGCGTAGGTGGTAGTTTGCAGATGGAACTCGGAACACGGCGAGAATGGCAAGGGACACAAAGGTTTAGACTGGTTCAGGCCTCCGGAGAGTAAAACCCTACGTCCAGTATGTGGTGGGATTATGCGTGAATGGGGAAGTCCCCTCGAATGGAGCTCTAGGCCGCCTTATATGGTCAACGGGCTAGGGCTTCCATTCGAGGTCGGTGGACCCTCATCGGGGTCGGTTACAAATTAGGAAGGTCATCTTCTGTGATTACAGGGTGAATCCCGCGATCTGCGGACCTACTGGCGGCGTCGAGCCGCGACCTGGTGAAGAGTCTTGCGCCACAAGCCCGGCGGATCCCCCGGGATCTGGATAAGGTCTTCTGGAGTCTCCCAAGGTCTCCGGGGTTGTGGATAAGGTCTCTGGGCCCACTTGCAGGTCGGCGGGGCTTCTGGCAGGTCGGGTCCACTTGACAGGGACCTCTGGGACCCTAGTCGGTGGGGACCCATGGGTACCCATGTCTCTCAGCGATAAAGTCCCCGCAGTGGTTCATTAGGTACTACGCTTACCGGTCCCATTCCCGACAAGCACTTAGTACGTTCAATAGCTTAAACTAGCACCATGCTACTTGGTCGAGACTGAACCCATTGCTCTTACCACATGAGCGAGTCAATTTAACTAACTTATGATTCCAACATATATAAGCATCCTATATCTCGCGAGTAATGAGTCATTACTCGACTTGTACCGTGTACTTAAAGCATGGCACTAGCGTCCTAACGTACTAGTATAAGAGTATAGGAACCTAAGGATCATGCATCTAGGTTTCAAAACAACTCCTGAAACTTAAATGCACAAAGTAAATCATAAATACTGGAAAGATAAAAGTTAAGAGATTTTATCAAAAAGGTTATATGCAACTCCGGTGCTTGCCTTCTTCTATGTTAGCAACAGCCTTGGGCTCTTCTGGACTTTGGTCCAGGTCTTGGTGAGTACCCAACTCGTTCACTTCTCCATCAACCGCACCTTCTCCCTCCTGGACTAGTGTGTACGTTCCGTCCGGTAGTTCTACATGTTAAACATGCACATGCATTAAGTTAGGGTGTGAGTGGTTAATTAAAAGTCAACTTTGATGGTGACTGTGTACATATTTAAGCAAATTAAATTAGTTAACTTCACAAAACAGCAAGGGGGTGCGTCCAAATGGTTTTGACAGAACCACATCAGCACATTTCAAAAATAAAACAAAAAGATGACAATTTGTTAATTTACTTGAAAGCTATATAGCCTTTCATCCAAAATTCCTATAAAATTAAATACACATCCATTTGTCCTAAATTTTGGTACACAGAAACATATACCTAAACTAAGCTCACGTGCGGACATGCCAAAGTTTAGCTCCAGATTACCTATATTTTAATTTATATGAAAAAGACAAATTTCAGCCTAGCAACTCACAAATAAATCCTACAAAAATATTTATTAATCTTTTTGGTCTCAACTTTCTACTACAACTCATTTAGGTCACATCTAAGCCTCTAACCAAAGCACGGGTGAAGATTCAAATCATTTTTCAAATTTTTAATTTAAACTCCTACACAAGATTAAATCCAAAACATACATCAAACAACATCCTAAAACCCTATATGATTTATTAGAGGCATTTTTAATCATGATGAAGCCATGGGCTCAGTGCTGCTTTAGGAAAAGTTTATTAAAGGGGCTATAAAAAGCATCAAGATTAATCTAGCATAAAGCTTACATAAATCATAACTAAATATCTACACATCAAACTCCTGTAATCTTTGGTCACAAATCTAAACATGCCATAAAGAACAACATATCAAAAATTCACTTCTATATCGCAAGTATAATTTAAACTATAACAAAAACACCTCAAACTGAGTTTGAATTTTCATTCAAAAACTACAGAGAAAAACCCTATACAACCTTTCTAGAAAAAGTAGATCTCAACACAAGGAAACCAGCAAAACTTGATTTGCATTTTTATGATTTTTCTACGATGTTTAATGATTTTTCGAAGTTCCTGGGAAAACCTAAGAATGTCTTTTACAACCGGGTCCCTGGAATCACACACTGGGAACCCTGAAAAGAGTTCAATCTTCGCAGATATGTCCCTGGCGGCGGAGGGAGCTCGCCGGTGGCGACCGGTGGCCGGAGAAGGCCAGGGAAGTAGCTAGGGTTGGGATTGGGCTCACGCTAGACCGATTCCTGGCTGTGGTTGGGGCAAAGGAGTTCCGGCGATAGCCGGCGGCGGAGCAAGGGCGGAACGTCCGCCTCGGTTCGAACTGCCGGCGGCCACGGGGTCTGGGTTGAGGGCGACTGGATCTCGTCGGGGAGGAGCGAGTCAGGGAGTTCGGCGGCGGCACAGTAATGGCGAGCGGCGGAGCGGTGTGTGCGGCCGGCAGACGGGAAAAGCAAAACAAAAGGTCGTGGCTCGGTTTCAAGCGACAAGTAGCACGACTCGAAGAGGACGAGGTGGTGGCGAGTCGATTGGCACCCTCGGGGCGGCCATCTAGCCCCGGCTGCATGCGCGGCCGTGGGTGGCACGGGCGTCGCGCGGCGCGTGGCATCGGGCGGGAGGCGGCTGACCCCTAGGCGTGGTGTACGGCCGTTGGGTCGTGCGAAGTCCCCCAGGACGCTCGGCCCACCACGGAGCATTCAAAGTCCGTACGCCAGAGCTCGAGATGCTCAACGCGTGGTGGCATGAAGCGCGACGCGCGCGACGTGGGCGCGGCGACGCCGACGCTTGGCGCCTGAGTTTAACTGGTTTGGCCCTCTTCGAAATTGCGAACTCAAAATTTTTTAATACAACTCGAAACTCTCCAAATACGAAATTTGTAGAGCAACTACAGGACTACAACTTTTGCAACGGGTTACCTATGTTTTGATGCTTGGTTTAATGGGGAAAACGTGGCAAAGTCGCTGATTTTCTCGGCCCCGATTTACTGTTTACAGGGACTTCAACTCGATTTTTGGCCAATTTGCAATCAAAATTTGAATGTCCGCCAATTAAAGAAAATGTGTTCCCGGAAACAAGGAAAATCTTTTATATTGGCTGAATTTGAAGTTCTATAGTAAAATTTTGAGAACGTGCTAGAAAACCATTTCAGCATTATAGAGCTCTTAAGGGTTTGACCAAATTTTGGGATTTTGACCAAGGGTTATTTTGCAAAGTGGGTCAAAACTATGCTAAGCATACTTTGGGACTAATCACACTTGATTAACATGACTAATTAATGTACTTAGGTTAATGAAACATCAGGGATGTTACGATGTTGATTAGGAATCATGGGGATTTATTCCGTGGTTACTACTCTCACTAGAATCTATATATGGCTCTCCAAAACATGAGACGTATGACTCCAACCCCTCTCTCTCTCTCCACACACACACATCCTTCCTTTTCTTCCTAATGAGGAGCACGGTTTTGAAACTTTTACATTAGTTCTAAAATCAATCACTTATAAAACCTTGGAATTGATTGAGGTGGTACTAAAATACGACATTGATCAGAAAAACTTTAATTTAGAAACTTAAATTTGACTTTACAAAAACTTTTAAACTTATAGAAAGGTTAGGGTGTTGACCATATAGTTGTTATCAAAGGTCGAGTGGATGAATGGGAATGGGGGAGGTCAATGTTCCTGAGCATTTCACGGGCCGGGCCGGGTTCGGGCTGGGTCGAAAAAAAATCTGGGTTTTTCGGGTTGAGAAAATCCTGCCCATGACCGTCGGGCCTCAATTTTCGGGCCGGGCTTGGGCGGGCCGCCCGCGCACTTTATAGTGTAAAAGAGCTAAAAACAGCATTACGGGCTGGGCTCGGGCCAAGATTTTTTTCGCGGGCTCCAAGATCTCTGCCCACGCCCGTCCAGTAAGGTCCGTGGGCGGGCCTGGCGCGGGCCGGGCCCGGGCCGGGCCGGGCCGGGCAAAAAATTCTCAGGTATAGTCAATGTTATGGGTTAAGGGCAAAGCGGTGTCAATGGTACAAATATGACGTGGCTCGGCAATACAGCTCGATGTGGCAAAAGCAATTAACCCTTGCATGCAAGCAACATGGGAAAAAGAGACAACTACGTGCATATGTGGGACATAGCATGCCTATATGAAAGGCACATAGGACAAGGGACTGACCAACCGTCCAACCCTAGTTTATAATTTGAAAGGTGAAGGATGAAATTGAGCTTCTGACAAGTTGCTGGATGAAATTGGGTTTTACACTAAGATAAAATAATCCTAAAAGCATTATAAAGGAAGACCCAAAGGAAGTCCGGTTGGATTTTGGGTTGCAAATTATTATGACACGGCTCTATCTGGTTTCCAACAAAATTTGTATCATGGAACCTAATTTTCCCAGCTTGAATGTCTAACCAAAGTGTGGACATAGGATCTGGAGGCATCCACATGCACTTTGCACCTCTTCGCCCTTCTTGGCTGGATATATATTGTGGGTGAAATCCTAATCTTTTTGAGCAGGCGACGATGATGTTCATGAAGATGTTTGTAGGCAAATCCGGCTCCATGTAGTTCATCATTCCCCACTTTGTTGCGGCAGTTGTTGGCTAGGCGTTTTGCTTTCCGAACTGGTTAATGGAAGCGCGGCCGCGCATTAACCTTTTTGATTCAGTAATTAACTTCTCGTAATTTGCCTACAGTTTTTCTACCTAATATATTATTTAAAAAACAAAGTCATTCATGCTGCGCGCACATCATCACTAGTACCAACATAGCTAGGACACACAAACCACTACAGCGCGGCACCACTGCACGCAATTCAGGCTCTCTCTCTCTCTCTCTCTCTCTCTCTCTCCCTCTCTCTCTCTCTCTCTCTCTGAAACAAGTCGCAAGCTTCATACATCTCCTTGGCGTGTTATTCCGTGAACTTTGCTTGGACGATATAGATTCTAGTACCTGTTCATCAACAGATCAACCATGACATGTAAAGCTCTACTGGTTGGTGTTATCTCAACAACTCAGCCGCACATTTGCAAATTTAGTTGCACGTGAAGACACTGATGAGAGTCAGGAACAAACCATATATTCCTATATATGTACAACCAAATTAAGAGTTGGTGAGTCATTCCCAAGTCACACTGATCATCTGATACAAGCTAACGGCCCACATACCACGCATTACATTACAAAGTCAGTTTCATGAAAAGCAGGGGAGACACTTATCCTTGACGTGTAAATAAAAAGGTATGGCGGTGAACTTGTGTTTTATCCAACAACATGTACAATAATCCAACAAGAACGAAGCTAAGCCATGCCAAAGTACAGAGCGAATCCAGATGAATCTCGACTCGCTATACACAAAGTGAGCGAGCGATGAGTCATTTTTGTTTATATCCATCCAAGCGATGAGTCATTATATTCGTGTGCAGTGTACGTATACCACCACCCATCAAACTCCTACCATGACAAGAAACCATGCATGCCATCAATCAAAGCTATAAATAAACCCTCACACGCCTACGCTCTTCTCCACCACCATCATCGACCTTCCTTCACACAGCAGCTTAGACGCCAAAGAACAAGCAAGCAAGCCTAGGCAATTGACATCATGAAGGCGATCCTCGCTGTCGCTACCCTGGCTCTCCTGGCCGCCCTCGCCGTGAGCGCCACCTCCACGCACACGTGCTCGTGCCAGCAGCCCCAGCCGCCGCCGCAGACATACCCCCACCCCCAGCCGCCGCCGCAGCAGACGTACCCCCACCCCCAGCCGCCGCCGCAGACGTACCCCCACCAGCCGGTCCTGACCCAGTGCGGCGAGCTACTCCGGCAGCAGTGCAGCCCGGCGCCGACGCCCTACTGCGCGCCGCAGTGCCAGATGCTCCGGCAGCAGTGCTGCCAGCAGATCAGGCTGGTGGAGCCCCAGCACCAGTACCACGCCGTCTACAACATGGTCTACCAGATGGTGCTGCAGCAGCAGCCCTACGGCGGCGGTGTCCAGGGCCAGCAGCTGGCGGGGCAGCTGGCGGCGCAGATCGCGCAGCAGCTGACGGTGACGTGCGGCATGCGCCAGCAGCCTCCATACGGCGGCGTTCCCTACTGATTGATGAACGAATAAGTGATGTAATGTGTGTGGCGAGTTAGCTATATGGGGTAATAATAAAGTGTCATGCATCACACCATACCCTGTGTGTGAGCGGATGACAACATGAATAATCGGAAGATATAATTCCGTATTACCATCTTAATTAACGATGATATGAGATCCTTTGTTTTGCGAGTGATAACAAACAGTGTTAATTCGGATCATTTTTCAGTGATACAATGACCATTCACATTGGATAAGGGTTGGCGTACCCAGATTTTGATCGCCAACAAGGGGGAAATGGAAAATTTAGATCCACGGTATAAAAAACTAATATTTAGGTATATACTATCAAAAAATCGAACTATAAATATTTACCATAAAAAGTGACTATATTATAGTTACCTACCATTTTGTTTGCTTCTGTCAGTTTTGCCCCGTTCACTTTCGCCACCAGTAGCGTCGTGGTTCGTATTGCATGCACGTGGGCATGCTAGAACTACCGGTCCAGAGGATGGATTGGGTGGCGACTGGGCCTACGGCTGCTACGGGAAGGGGGAGGCGGTGACAGTGCTACACACGGAAGCAGAGGAGGACGAAGCGATGTGGGACGTGGAAGAGAAAAATTGCACAATTGAAAGATTTTTCATTCGTTTGAGTGGCTTTCACTTGTATAATCCATGTGCTCCGAACCCAACCTCCCCCCCCCCTCCCCACCCCACCCCACCCCCGTGCTCCATGTGGGGACTGGGGAGAGGAGATGGATTAAAGACACTGGTAGAGAGACGATCTTTAGTCCTGGTTGGTAAGGGCATGATTGATAGCCCAGACGAGGCCGTCCTAAGGCCCATCCGGGACGAGTCGGTGCAGGCGGCCTATGTTTGGTTTCCCTACCCGCATTGTTTTCCTGCATCCGCCATCCGGGACGCGACCGTCCGCTCGACGCGAGCTTCCCTCGCCAGCCGGGACGAGATGGTGCTTGGCGGGAAGATTCGGAGGGAGCACGGGAGATGGCATGGTCCTGGGCGTAAAAGCGCACGCGGGGGTGGGCGCTAGGGTTACCGCCCCCATTCTCGCCTCCGCTGCTCTAGTTTGCCCTCTCTTCTCCTCCCTCTCGCTCTCGGTTTAGCGTTGACCACCTCCGGCGGATCCTTGTTGTGCTCCGGTCTTTCGGACGGTATACCTCGCCTCCCCCCACCTCTATCTCTTGATTCGGTTGCGTGGTTTGCTTGAGCCCGGTACTGTTGTTAGGGTTCTTTTTTTTTTTTGCAAGTTCTGTGCGGTTTGGAACCGAATCTCGATATTTCGATGCCGGATCTGCGCGTTTTGTATGCGATGATGATGGTTATTTCGATGCTATTGCTGAGCTCAGTGCCTAGGTCGATGATTATGATTTTGGCATGAATCAGAAGATATAATTCCTTATTACCATCTTAACGATGATATGAGATCCTTTGTTTTGCGAGTGATAACAAACAGTGTTACTATTGTTTCTCATAGATTGCCTCTCATAGATGCCAAATTTACTATTGTTTTGCTCGGTTTGGTCTCTTCATAATCAATTTCAATCATAATTCGTCGCAAGGCTCCTAAATCCTCCATTGCTCAGGTACGCCCATAAGCGAACAACCTTTTTCTTCTTCCTCCTCTTCCATACATGTCTGCGACTCTGCGAGGGTAGGGCATGCGGCGGTTGGGCCCGCATGCTCTTTTTGTTGGTCATCGACGATGTCCACAGGAGCGAAATTATGGCAAGTGGCAAACGAAATGGTAGAGTCAGTCTGGATCTCTCGCCGTCGATTGCCTCGCCTTGCCCGCTTGCCTTGTCGGCGCCCAAATCGGCGGTGGAGTGTGATCGATCGATGGTGAAGGAGAGTGATTCGGCCGCAACGATTCTGATTTTATGGCAGCAAGGTCCAATTCGGCTAGCGCGGTGTCCAATTTTGTGGCGGCGAGGCTGGATTCGGCGGCCCCAAGCTCGATTTGACTATGACGGACCTCGATTTGGTGGCAATGAGTACGTATCAGTGATGTCTTGTGTTTGTCTCATGTTCATCTTGCGAGAAATCAAACCTTGCCAGCATAGGAGAGCGGAATCGACTCTCCTGCATAAGCAAGGAAATCCTTGCCCAGACGGGCATGCTTGCTCGCCAAAGGCTCGAAACTTTCTGGCAAACCCCTGGCCTTGCCCGGTTGGAGTGGTCGATATGCTCTGAGACACCCTAGGGAGAGGAAAGTGGTTCGGGGGATATGTTATTTGAAAGATCACATAAATCCTCCACAAACATCAATTGACTGCCTCTCATAGGTGCCAATTATGGCAAGGCGAGGCAAGGTGCGGCTATCAACTGCTCAGATTTGATCTCTTCATCATCAATTTCAACCATCTTCCATTGCAAGCTCCTAAACCAGCCACCGCTCAGGTTCGTCCCCTCAACGAGCAACCTTCTCCTTCCTCCTTTGCCACATGGTCTTTTTTTGGTCCTCCATGATGTTGATGGAGCAAAATTATGGCAAGTGCCAAAAGGAATGGTAGATGACTAGGTCTGTTTGGATCTCTTGTCGTCGATAGCTTCGCCTCGGCCGCTCGTCTTGTCGGCGCCCAAATCAGTGGAGTGATTGATTCATGGTGAAGGAGCATGATTCAGCTACAACGAGTCCGATTTTGATGGCAACAAGGTCCAATTTGATGGCGACGAGGCTCGATTCGGCAGGCCCGGGGAGGCAAGGGATCTAAACAGACCCATTCATGACCATCTTTTGAAGGTATAAATGTCTCCACTTCATTTTTTTACGGTATATATCTAGAGATTAGTTCTTTTGATACTATAGGTCAATTTTGCATGGAAAAATTGACAGAAAACTCTCGTTTAGCAATTGCAACTAGTAGCTACGAGTTGTAATGGCTCGACAAAAACTAGCCCCAGTCGAAATCTCATTGCAAAATTGCACTTCTTAAGGTCTGATTTAACAGGTGGATGCAATCATGCAAGCCAAGCAAATTGTATATGCAAACTTCCCAGGACTATTCCTTCCATCAAACTATTTCAGGAAAACCTAGCAAAGGAAACAACTGCTTGTCCGCATCTATATAGACACAGCGAGATACATAAACAGAAGCTTATACCACATCTAAGCATCTAACCAACAGCTACTGTAGGAACATGTCTATGTTGTCAGTTGTTACATGCTATATAAACCACTAAATTAATGGGATGATACAGATCAAACACTACATAGCTTTAAGGTACTTCTCCCCCTTTCCATCAGCCTATTCACTACTCTAATGACTCTGCTCCCCGCAACATGGGGCCAAAAAGAAAAGAAAAACTAAGACGAAAATTAAACATTTCTTGATACAGAGGCGGTATTTGCAAAACCGTTAGCTACTTTTGGCGGCGGTGGCTTCTTCTTGTAGTTTGCTAGACTACAGTGGGGACAGATGTATTCCAGTCCATCTGTCTTCGCGTAGTCCTGGAAAAAGGAAAAGGCAGAACGTGAAATCAAGCTAGTTGACTTCAGGAAAGGGCAACATGGTGAAATTCTGTTCTTTTCTACCTTGAAAGTGCCTAGTCCTTGTCGTCTGTCACAACCAAAGTGGGCCCATTCACCACACAAACCACAGTTCACCCAATCTCCAGGTGCGCTACTGCAATTACACAAAAGGTGGTCTCAGATTCAATCATGACAACATGGGTATTGACTACTGAAGCAGATAGGTTGAAAGAATATGCAATCAAACCTGTGACAAAGTAAGCAGCATTCGCCATCCACATCATCATGCGCTAACTCATATTCCAACAAGTATGTTTCATAGTGCCTTTTCAGTGTGTTCCCAACACCCTAAATGTATATAAAAAGAAGTGCGTGCAATTAGAACTCAGTTAGCATTTGACTAGACTAATACAAGGTTGTCCCCCTGTCCCAAGGGATGAACCTAAAGGCAGGATCAGAAAGGGCAAAAAAAAGTATCAAAGAACCGAACAGTATACACATACAGTCATTCTATTTGTTGCAGTATGGTTGCGCATCTTTGAGAATACTTGACCCTTCCAGTTTATGCCATTGCCCACATAAAATCCACCTCTAGATACCACCTAAAAGATAATCAAAACCTATATTAGGAAACAAGCCAATAATACGTGTAATTCTTCGACCTCCTTGTTTCACCCAAAAAAAAGGTGTGAAGGATTACCTCTTTGTACAAGTTATAGAGATCAAGGCGCTTAGCATTAAGGATTGCATCAGGAAATTCAGCAAGACCTCCCGGAGGTACAAGACGACTGTGACCCCGCTGAATTAAAAACTGCATGACATCCTTCAAGAAGTCCTCCTAAAAAGGTAGTAAACAACAGATCATTGAGCCTATGTACTTGTACAGAATTATATCATCGTGCATGACACGTGAAGATTCAAGATGCGTACCTCAGAGCATACTTGGATTGGCAACCTATCACATCCATGTTTCTTCATTGGCAGAGGATTAAGTTGAATCACCGATGGAGTATGAGATGGCCCCGATGTTGATTTTCTGTGTGTAGTTGGAGCTGAGGATACTAAACTATGCTTCACAGGTGGCGCAGCTGGCAAGCTTGGCTTAACCAGACTAGTATCATGAAGGCCGGTTTCAGGTAAACCCATGAATGGATGCATTTGTTGCTTTCTAGGATGGGGGATAGGCCTCATAGTTGCAGGCTTCAGTTTAGCCTGGGAGGATGGGAACGAAGAAGGCCCTTCCATCAGATCTTTCTTGTCTTCCAAAACTCCATTTGCACCCAAAAGATGTGGTCTTGATTCTGAAGCCACCTTAGTTCTGTCCTTGGTAAGGGAGGCTGACAATCTTGGCAGATGAAAATATGGACCATTTTCATTAGCCAAATCTTTGCTCTGACTTGAGCAGAAGAAAAGAAGGCGGTCTGCATCTCGCCTCTCAAATGAAGCAACAGGAGTACCATTTATACAACCAATTCCAAGTGCAACCAAGCTTCTGTATGATATTTCTGGTGCTAGATGCTTCAGAACCTAGACATTAAAAAAAAAGTCCAAGATGACAAATACTCATTTAATATGTATGTAAGCACTAGAACTTCATACAAGTGAAATAAATATGATAAAAAACGCACATTGACGCATCATGAAATTCTAAGCGATGCATATTATATGCAACAAGTGTTGTAATCTAACCTGCGCTGCCCACTTAGGTAGGGTCATCCAAACTTCAAAGGTAGAAGCTCCACAAGCCGTGGACATGGAAGTTAAAGGCTCACTTGATGATAATTTATCCTCATTATTTGAGAGAGCACGGACCAGCTGGCTCTTCTCAACGATTTCATTCTTGATGTGGCTCTCTAGAAGCTGAACGGACAGATGAGCACCATATTACATTGCAGCAGGATAAAAAGGACATGTCCAAGGTTGGAGGAATATCAAATATGTACCTGATCATCAAAACAAGTTTGTGCACTACCAGAAACGAGAAGTGACACATGGGAAGAACTGCAGGTACTGATATCACAGCGCATAGTAACCATCCCACGTGGTAAAGATGCAGCTTCAAGAGGTGGCGGAGAGGCACTGCCAGACAGGAGAAACAACAAATCAGTCTCTGGTATTGAAAACAATCTATGGCAAAGGCACAATGGCAGTAAACAACAAACTTTTAAGTTCCTTAACACATTCAAATATCAGGTAACATGAAGAAGATAAATAGTAGTATTTATATGAAGGCTCATTCTTACTACAATGGTTTTCCCAATGGAGGCTCACACTTGTTCCTTTTTCCAGTAAATGAACTCTGTTTCTAGCCATACCATTGTCATTTTCTATGAATTGAAAAGAATACACATATAAAGAATTGGGCATGAACTACCAACACATTAGCATGACATCATTCCAACCATATTTGGTTAATAGCTCAGAGTCATCAATATAAAGATAAAAAGAACTAGAACTGTAACAGACAGCAATCCAAGATACCTGATTCGGTTCTGCAGTTTGCTCCCACGAATCTGTGAAGGGACAAAAAGCAACCATAACATGAGCTTTTCAAGCGACAGAAGAATAGAAAAATCAGAAGTTCTATACTATATATATACGAATTTAACATCGAACATCTAATATTTGCATGGTTTTTTTTTTGTGCCAGCATCCTTTGAACAAGAAAAGAAGTCTTGATTCCCAGCTCACAATTATGTATCTAAAAATTGTGGTCTGATTAATAGAAAGAGACCAAGTAAGAGATGATACTTGCAAATGGAAAATATCAAAGAAGTGCTTATCTAGTAGTGCATATATGCGATGTGCCTTTGCATCGCACATCTAATTTGATTTTGTTTTAGGCTCCTTCAGAAAATATCATGTAAATCAGTGAATATTACTGGTACACACACTAAAAATATATATCACATCTAATAAGGAACAGTTTTGTAAACAAGTTTATGGACTATTGAGTGTATTTAATACAGCACTAAGACTGAGAAATTATCTGTCCCTGCCATAAAAAAGAAGTTTCCACACAAGAGAGACTGATGAACTAGAATTCTTTTGTCCATACTTCAATATTCAGAAGTGCGTTCAGACCGTCTTCTAAAGAGCCCAATAAACAAGGATCCTACATGAGAGTAAAAAAGATAATTGTTAGTTTGCAATTGGAACTAACATAAGGAGTAATGCTTGGACATAAATATAAAAGCTTACCAAGGCGCATGGCACTCCACAGAGAAGTAATTTTATGTTAATTTCTTCATCATATATTTTTATAGCCGGGGTCACTTCAGAAGAACCTTCTTCATCAACAGTCTCAGTCTCAGGTGCACTTATATTTATTTTTGGAGCATCCCCCAGGAGACGAGGACCAAGTTTAACACTTTGCACATGATTGTTTCTTACACAATGTAAACGGAAGGATGCATGAGCAAGCTGAAAAGCATCCCATGTATGGCTCACCGAACTGCATCCAAGCGTGAGCAAATTAGTATGCATCTACTTGTGTGGATCTAATTGAAGAGGGAGAGGGGATACCTTTGAATTACTGACATCAGGGCATGGCGAAAATGAGATGCTGCATAAGATGAGAATGAATTTCTCCAGTATATTACATATGGGATCCCCTGAAATAAAATAATATCAACATTTGCAAAGCTACATAAACAAAAAATTAGTTTTCCATCAAACAGAAAATTACGAACGTGTGGCACTTAACAACTTGTTTAGATGTAAGGAAACATAAGGATGAAAACGGTACGAAACAGATTTGTAGAAACAAGCTAGCAACAGCATGACATTGTCGCCAAACTAATCAAAGCAAAACAAAAATCCATGAAACATGCAAACATGATGCTATGGGAAGCGGTCAAATACCAAGTAACAAAAAAGTTACATTTTGGACATTGGTTGTGTCCAGCATAACTTTGGCTAGTAATTCTACTTAACTACAAACCATAGCAAAATTACAAGTATGAAAGCCTTTTATTGATAAATCTACATACCATTTTTAAATGCCAAATCAACGTACACAAATTAATAAATGATAAATAAGTTGATAGGTTGACTGCATGGAACCAAAAACATCACTCTTTCAGAGACTGGAGAGAGTAATATTCTAGTTGTTCTAGTGATGTGAATATTGTACGGGAAAACTGTCTACCTTTGAATGAACTGCTTGGGCAAGCTTTTCACCAATAGGAACTTCCAGATAAACCTGTGTCGAGAGTATGTCAGGACATGACAAAGGTAACGTACGATAAAAATCTCAGATAACGTACAATACACGTTCCATATATATCAGGTTCATAATAAGCAACCATTAAAACCAAAGAATTTGGTCCACGTGGCAGTATAAACAATATATCAAGGCATGACAAATGTAACTTACAATACATGTTCCATATGCATCTGTGAAGCTTCTAAAAATTTGGGACACGTGGCAATCCCTAACAATATATCAGGACATGATAAAGGTAACGTGCAATACACATTCCATATGAATCTGCGAAGCATCTAAAAATTTGGGACACGTGGCAATATAAACAATATATCAGGACATGATAAAGGTAACGTACTATACACGTTCCATATGCATCTGCGAAGCGCATGAAGAAACTTTTCTATTGCAGTATACAGGGTTTTTTCCCATATGTATTTTTGTTGTCTAAATTAAACGTTTTATAGTATGATGCATGGAATAGTCAGAAATTATTGTTTTTGTATCGAATTATTCAGAACTGAATTCAGCATCAGATCACGAAGCCTGCTCAAGTAGTTGTGAGTTGTGACATGGGGTACTTCAAGACAATCAGCCTCCTCGTTCAAGTAATAGGCAATTGTTGTGAAATGCAATAATGAAACAAACATACTCGCATAGTCGTTCTTTCCCATCCAGCCATCCTAGCATTTACCGTTCAATTAACAGCCAAACGCACTACAAGCTGCCATCACACTTTGACTATCAAGCAAGAACAACGGACACACTTTAGAAATGCCCAGAGCTTACTATCGTGGGGAACGGTGGGCTAATGAGAGTGCTAAACGCCTGTGGGTCGGATACATCGGCATCCCCCCACACAAGCGAGCCAATCTCCTTCTCATCCTCGAGCTGCTCCCCCTGTATGTACAAGAAGTTGGGCTGCACCACTCGCTGCGCCTCAAGGAACTGCTCGGGGGTAGGATTGAAGAGGGTGTGCACCTGCATTTGAAAGCCTCCTCATTCAGCTTACACAGAGATGGTGGAGCAGAAAACACACCATCACCACACTCAAGCGAGAACACCACCAACTGACCTCCAATCTCCCGGTCGAGCAAAGCTCAGGGAACGGGTACAACGGCCTCAGCCGCTTCTCCTCCGGCCCGGACCTCGCTGCAGTAACACGCTTCTCGGCGTGCTTCCCGCACAGCACGGCTAGGAGCACGCAGTTACTCCGCGAGAAGCTCTGGATTTGGGACATGGCCGGCTGGTCGGAGCCTCCCCCGACGGCGGCCAGACAAGAGAAACCCCTCCCCCCCTCCAAATCTGCCTCACGCCTTCATGGAACAAACCCTGCGTACACCGAAACCAGATCAGGAATCTCCCAAAATCAAACCAAATCCGCAACGAAACCCCCACGAATCTGAGCGGGCAGCCTTACCAAGGCGCGATTTTGCGGGCGGAACCGGCAGCGGCGCAGCTCGAATCGACGCCCGGACGCGGCGAATTCGATCTTGGGGGCGACGGGAGGGGAATAGGAAGAGTAAAGTGTGAGAGAACACACGGCGTGCCTCGGCCTGCCCTAGACGATTTGCGGAAATAGCTCACACCAACGCGAAAGCAAATCCCACTGCGGAGGCAATAAAAAAGAGGACGCGTAGATGTGGTGGTGGCAAATCGGCCCACGCCCCCATCCCGATCGAGCCAAACACACAGCAGAAGAAACCAACCGCAATCCAGGCGAGAAAGAAAGAGAGAGAAAATCTCTCCAAGAAACCGAAACAAAAAAGCTGGGGGCGGGATCAACAGCGGATCAGGCAAGCGGCGGGGCTCGTCCCAACCAGCCAACTGACAACAAATCCCGGCATCACAGAGGCACAAAAACTTTGGAACAGTCTGGAGGCTCGCCCAGGGAGGAGGCGTCAAGATTGGATTTTTTGACGGGCGTGGGGAGGGCGGCCTGCAGATTCTCGCGGACTTTTCCTCTTCGGATTTTTGCACACACCACGCCTGTGGCTCGCTCACCCGCTCGTAATCACACGCATCGCCTGCACTGCATCCCTCTCCTTTTCCCTGATGATGCGTAGTAACGCACGTCGTAGATGAGTTGTTGATATCCCCTGCAGGCGCTGGTGCGTTGTTTTCCTCGGCGCTTTTTCGTTTTCTCCTTTTCCTCCTCCGCTTCATTACTGCTCCGGGGGCACGGAAAACACCGGATTAAAAGATTAGGAATTTCGGGAGCGGGATTGGGTTGCGGGGAAATAATCTCTCTCTCTCTCTGGAAGAATTGTTTTTGCCGGGATCGGAATATCGGATGCTGCTGCTGCAGTGCTGCTGCTGCTGCTGCTTTTGGGTCTGCATGGTATTTGGCGTTTGGTGCAGATCGATTCGGTGTGGCCTGCGGTGTGGTGTAGGGTTGGTGCGCTCGAGCCTGACGAGCGCATCGGAATTCGGGGAGCGTGCACGGGTTGCTTTGCTCGGGGCGCAGGGTTCGCGTCTGTGTTCGTGGAATCGTGGGAGCGAATGGCCCGTTTGATCCGTCTCGGCGTCTCCCCATCGGTGGAGCGAGGCCTGCCGTCACCGTCACCGTTAGGCATGGGCGGTCGTGTCTCTGGCTTGTGGGTCCTCCTGCTTCTTGGTGATCTTGTTAACGAGGCTAGCGCCGTCTGGCTGGCTATCAGCGAGAGATCAGATGGGGGCCCATCAGTCCATGTGCTGGTTTAATCCGTGGTACTGAGTTTACAGCAGTTATATAACTAGCAATTATGCTCGTGCGTTGCAACCGGAGTAAAAAACTATCGCATGAGTGTCCCAACACGTGTAACAAATTTATTTCCAACAACGATTATTGCCGAAAGGCATTAAATTATGGACTTTATCAATATTGTCCATGTATCGCTTGGGTTTAAATCTTAACCATTATTTTATATTTCGTATATTTTTCCACATTGAAAGTTTCAAATATGAGCTCTTGCTCAATTTCTCAAACCCTACAATTAATTTCATGTGCTCTTTAAGAAAAACACAAATTTCTATCATTTGTTTTTTAGGAAATTCTTTCTAGTTTATGATTACGGTATTATTTCCAGCTTCATGAATTTTTTCATTGATCGTATTTTGCGTGCTATATTTGTTTGGTCCCGGATCTAGTCATCTAGCTCATTTCAATCCTACCAAACATAATTCTAGCCCTGAACTCTTTTTTCTTTATGAAGAACCCTGAGCTCTTAAGCGCCTATGCTCGAGGGATACGCTCACTATGCTCGGCACCATCATGTCAATTGTTGTATGTTGGACAAGGGCAGTAAAGTCTGGGAGGTACTATGGCCACGATGTATGCACTACTCAACTTCGGGACTGGCAATTATGAGTCTATCACGTCTTTGTTTTGCTCTGCTTCATCTGTTCTTGATCAGATCTGGTAGTTTGAATGGTTTCTGAGTCGTTGGAGCTTCACAGAGGCTAAGAAATAGTTTAGCGAAGTACATATTGTTGTAAACCATGGGTCGACAGAACTACGTAGAGGGCTATTTCCGCTTGATTACAAAATCATTCATGTACGTAGTACGTAAAAGCAATAGATAAATTTAGATATAATTACTTTATAACTGGTAACTGTAGTTCTTCATCTTTCCATATGCACATGAAGAGAGAAACAAGATAACCAAATAGTTCCCTGATAAGATAAGAATGTCAATATTATTCCAATAGAAATATTTTGAACATAAACCAAAGACTGAACTACTGGTTGCTTAAACAGATGTGCATGTTTTGGTGAAGGAATACATCAAGTCATAAAATAAACCAAAGAGTTACTATATAGGTTCAGCAAAATAAATAAATAAACTGATTTTGGTTAGACATTATAAGAATGCTTACTTGTTTTCGATCGGAAACATCAGATAAGATTATTTGACGCCATAGGAAAACATATTCATTCCATACTGATCCAGGCATACTTTTGGCATGGCTTTTGACAAGAATTCAGCAATCCATAGAAGTTTCTTCACGTATCTTGCATTCGGGTTGTATTTGTAACCAGGATCAAGTGGAGTAGGGTCTAGAATGTAGACTGTTCTTGTATCTTGGTTTGGTATGACCAGAATGAAAGTATTGTTGAATTGTACTATTGGTATAAGAATCTGCAAAATGCTAGTTGTTGGAAGTTGGAACAGGAGAACTAAAATCTACAAAAAGGCAAGAACAATTGTGCTTATAGGTATACAAAAGTGATATCTTACCAATTTGCATCTTGAAACATTATAGTTAACACCAGGCCAGCTACTAACAATTTCTGCTAGTTGTTCAACATCTACCTTTTCACGGAAGTTTGGGTGTCGTCCAAATCAGTAATCATCTATGAAATCAATAAGTGGTTAGAAAGCTAAGGAAAAAAGAATATATTTCTATCAAGACTATAAGAACATACCCAAAACCGCATGTCTAGATAATGCTTTGATATCGTGCCTTTGGTTTTCTTCATCATCTGGATGTCGTCAGACATGAATTTTTGAATAACCAAATTAAAACAATCATGGTACATGGGCATATCTCCACTTCATGCTTTAGATAGTTTCTCACAATCTTTGTAATATGGTTATCATCTTCATCTACTCCAAGCTTGCCATCCTTTTTTAGCAGTACAGAAATAAAGGGATTCTCAAAGTAAAATTTTACATCATTCTTACTTTCTAGATGGGCTTGATCCTTTATGCGACATATAGACGCGCTGATGACCTACAAAAATTCAAAACTTGTGATGATCAGAGAGCATTCATTTGTAAGTAGTTACCTACATCATCATTCAGGAATTTTCCTAGATCCAGCCGGCACAACAATTGAGCTTGTTTGACAAAGAAGTCATCTATCTTCACCAGTATATCAGATTTCAAAGTTGTTTCAGAACAAAAACACTAACCAGAGATGATATTGTCAGGGTGGTTGGTGACAGAGGCGACGACGATAGGTCAAGATCACTCATCTGCTCACTTTTTACTTTCATCAAGGTGTGAGCCTCTAAATCAACAAAATCCCTACTTGTCTCAGGGTTTAATAATGATGGAGACGACGACGATAGGTCAAGATCATCCATCTGTTCACTTTCTAAATCATGAGTGCTTCATTCAATGTTATGACATGATGATACTAGGATGCTTGGTGAAAGAGAAGGTGATAGACACAACCATTCATATGTTCACATTTTGCTTTCTTTAAGGGTTGTGCATCTAAATTGTCAAAATTGTTCGATTCAATGTTATGAGAATCCATTTTCTGCAAAAACAACAGAACCAGACATTTTTTTGACTCAGCAACATCATGGGATGTTCAGTTTGAGCCAACATATGAATTAGCAGATGTCGATTTATATGGCATTAAAATAAATATTCAGAGTCCATCTATTATAAGATCTGTGACATAATTTTCTTAAACAAACAAACTAGCATTTTGACGCAAGGTATATGAAATTAGCAGTTTATAAGGGAACAAAATGACGGAGGGATAGATCTACCAAACACAAAAAGATATGAGAAAAAAATTGCCTGACAACATTCAGAGAGGCCAAATAGCCTGACAAATTAGAGAGGCAAAATACCTTGTGTCGAAGTACATAGATGTAAGAAGCTAAACACGCTAGGGCGTTGGTGAAGGGGATCTTCGTGCGCTACGCTCGAGCTTTTCGTCTACAGCGATGAGCGTCCTGGCGGCGGACAAGAACGACACCTTTCTGCTTCTATTTACACGGGCAAGAGCTTGCTATTTACATGAACAAAATCGCGAGCTCGATTTCGAGACGGCAAGAACTTCGATGTCGACACGCAATGGAGAGCTCGTCCGCTTCCGATTCCGACGATAGGCTCGACACGCAATAGAAGGGGTGGGGGAAGGAGACAACCACGGTCGGCCGTCGGGCACAGTGAGAACCACGGCCACCGGCCGCCATGGTCACTGCGCAGGTGGCGGGGGAGGAGGGTCCCGGAAGAAACGGGAGGATGAGAGGCACGCAGCGGCGCGGCGGCGGGGCAAGCGAGAGAGATAGACGGGTAGACGGAGACAGGACGGGAGGCACGCGGGACGGGAAAGTAAGAGAGGGAGAGACAGACGCTCTGACAGGTTGGACCCACCTGTCAGGATGGACGAAAAATCTAGGCAGAAACGGTCCTTGCTTTAATATTAGGTAGAGATTAACGAATTCTTTGTCACCCTGCACCGAGGGTAATTAATTCTGGTTTACACACAGTACACCAAATTACAATTTTAAGACACTCATGGGTCATATCAAGAAAAATAATTGGTGATACAAAAGAATGATAACTTGACACAAAACGACAAAAATAGAATAAAATTACATCGAAGAGCTTTCTTGTTGTCCTCTTTCGTTCTTCGATTGTTCGTTGTCCACCGAAGCATGAAAAGCGCACTGAAAAGTCAGGAAAAGCAAGTTGCATCTGCAAACACCATCACTACATAAGGCTTTGAAGACCGAAAAATCACTCGTAGCTTGCGACAAGATCTAGCGACCGCCCAAAGAATATTGGCCAGAGGAACACCCCAAACAACACAGGCTTGCAATCCTTCACCACCAAATTACATTTTGCGTGCAGACGATGCGTCCCAGTGGTCAAATACAGTCAGTTTTGTTTTTTTATCATCTAAAAAAACACATGAGATGTCCCCGCGCTTTCTCCCATTGTGACATCCCGTGAAAAGGAGCCTTACAATCTTACATGTTGGCTCAAAAAAAAAGAGCCTTACATGTGTCATTATTTTGGAACTCCAATGCTACTCCCTCCGTCCCAAATTAGTGGGTGTTTGATTGGTAGGAACTTATAATAAATTCTATCACATCGAATGAGAACTAACTATTTAGGAGGATTAAACATGATTTAATTATAAAATTAATTGCATAAGTACTAGTTTTTTGCGAGACGAATCTAATGAGCTTAACTAATTCACAATTAGCACATGTTTATCGTAGCATCACATTGACTAACATTACCTATTTAGGCTTAATAGATTAGTCTCGTGAAAAAGTCTAAGATTATGAAATTAGTTTTATCATTGATCTAAATTTAATACTCCTACTTAGTGAGCGGGACTTATACTTATTACTGTAGAAACCAAACGAGCTCTTACTTGTCGTTTTGGATTTTTTAGATATATTTCTTTTGTTATGTATCAAGACATTAATATATATCTAGATGCATAATAAAAATGTATCTGGAAAAGTCAAAACGATAAATAATTTAGAACAAAGGGAGTATATTCATCATGAAAACTAGTGAAGTCATCAGCCGAACAATGGCAAAATAGCAATTACATAGTTTAAAATTTTGTTGAATTCAAGTTTCAAACCGAGACATTTTTCTACCAACATAAAATGTTAGGTTTATATCCTTTTCAACTTTTCATCTTAAAACTTTTTTTTAGTGTGGCTCATATATTTTTTCCCTCACTCCATCTAAAACATTTTCATGTGTGTTTCTGTTTCCTGAATGATACTAGCCATTTGACTATTTGAGGTGCTACTGGCCTTGCCCAACAATAGATATGGACAGATGATCACCAGTCACGTTCAAGGAGAAAGTGTGCCGGGCCGGCGAGGCGTGGCCAGTTCCCATGAAACAGCGTTCAGCCGGAACACCTTACAAGCAGTGAAAGTAACAAGGCGAACTGCATTGTCCAGCCGGCACCAACATGACAATGTCGTGAAGAACGACAGGCGCTATTAACTTCAGGAGTTCAGGTACAACGACAATGAGGTCTCACAAATTCAGAAAGCTCAGTAATGGAGCACACTCTGGTACTGATGAGTTCAGATATACATGAATTCCCCACCCCTAACAGCATTCGCTGCTCCCCTCCTGTCTTCCTCCTCTTCCTTTTCACGCTCCTTCCTGCTCTCGTACACATGGTCATCCGTCCTCAGCTCATGCCGACAGATCGGGCACGAGTTGTTCTCGTCCTAAACAAAAACAAAACATCATGACTAATAGTTTATGCTGACTTGTAACAATGACCTTTTTTTGAAGGAAAAAAACTTATAACAATTATGCTACTCTTACTCCAAATACACCTAACTATTCAAAGAGTCGCGAGTAGTTTACCAGCCATGGTTTCAGGCACGGAGGATGGAAAAGATGCTTGCACGGCAGCTCCTGCATTTTATCGTCGACAACCAAGTTTTCACGGCAAACAGCACACTCCGTCTCACTACCCAATCTGGCAATGACTTCTTCAGTAACTGTAAGGATGGGTAAATTGGCAACAACTTCCTTTGAAGCTGGGGGTGCCCTGGGTGGATGCTCAATGATACCCTAGCAACAGAAAATTGATGCTCCAGATTAATACATCTCAGTACAGTTTCAGCTAACTGAAGCAGACTTCAATCATAACAGTACAGAGTTGTGACCTGGAATACAAGCTACACCACAATAAATTGTATGACTAGCCAAGTACAGTGAAGACAAAAGTATGAATTGCAAATTGACTATATAGGTCCTAACAAAGATGACAATTGTTTAGCAACTTAAGGAGAACTATTTCCTCTACTCTTCAACAAATTTTGTACTTTCAACAAATTAAGTTCACGGGTAAATTTTCATGATTGTGATGGAACCCAAAAAGATGAGAAGCATATAACTGTACCTCCTTTTTGTTAAGAGACCTAGCAGTGTGCATGACAAACAATCATAAAAATGTTACCATGAGAGAACATATACCACAGAAAAGGATAAGGTTAGCATTTATGCTTACCTGCAGTGATTCTTCCAAGGCAGTTTCTAGATCCGTGTCTCCTGATATGGTTTCTAAGAAGTTCATTATACCAGGTGCAATATCCTCAGCTCTAATCTCCCTCCTATTGTTGTTCCCATCTTGATCCCCAGAGGATTCAGTTATTATGCTCAATTCCCGTGCTAAATTATCAGCAACAAGCCATGCTGGAGGTGGAGGTTCCTGTCCTACAGTAAGGTGCCCTTCGAAAAGAAATCTGGTGTCTGCAAAAAGTAACATCTTTTTAGCCAAAAAAAAAAAACTACAAGGGTAAAGAATTTTAAGGAACAACTGTTATATAAGTGCATGACAAAAATATATCCACTTTTTAAAAATTTACATACTCAACAAGATGCCATGTAACCAAATGGTGGGTATCTAAAGCTTAAGTTATTATACCATTACCACCAGACCAGTTATGTCATACAGGACTCTGAGTGTATTTATCAACACTTTTGGATGTTGGAATGAAAAAATTCACCATAGCATATTCTGACTAAATATTTCGACCATGTATATTGATCCAAATGTATTTTTATATTTTTATTATAGTACATACCTGCTTCCCTGTTGCTTGGCATGGAATCCTCATTGTCCTTTTCATCAAGATGCTCCCGAGCCCTTGAAATACAGCTCTTCAACTGCTCCTTTTCAGCAGGATTAGTTACCAGCTTCTCTGCTCCAACAAAGAGGTTCAGACCAGCACGCCAAAATCCAGGAGCTGTATATCTAGTCTGGAGCACTGTTGCAACACGGCAAACAGTGGAGTACATCTGCAGAAAGTAATAAATGCTCAAAATAAACACAAGGACAATGGCACTTTGTAACATGAAGAATGAACAAAATGGAGTTTAAAGACTGTAGCAGTACAAATAAGTAATTATGTAAAAAAACAGTCATTGTATTATATAGAATGCACAAGTGATTCCATCTAAAACAATTGGCAAGCGTACACACTTGAAAAGATTAGTTTTGTGATAATGTAATTGGAACTTGGAAGGCCCTCCAAAATTGACGCTCTGCATTTTTCCAGCTACATGGCAAATATCTCCATGATATATGTAGGTGCCACGTGGTAGCATATATGTATCTTTCATGAACTCATAGTTACACATCAAACCAAGAAGCCTTAGACTTGTTACTCCGTACGGACACATATACTACTAAGCCTGCTTCTTTAGACAGCAACAACAATACATTGTTTCATATTATCTCTGAACTTGGTAATCTTAACTTATCAAATAATTGTGTGTTTTTGTTTAGATATTTTGAACATGGGATATAAACTTCATCTAAATAGTTTGCCCATGCCACTTCTGTTACCACAGACACGATGAATTGATGATCACATCTTTCTTATAGAATTGCTTAAAGTGGTACAACAGAGTGAAAGCAAAATCGTGCTATTTTTCCATAGACTTTGAATGTTACTCTTAAATGCAGCCATGTTATTTGACCAGAACCACTGAAGAATGACTCAAAAGCCATCCTTACTTGCAAAAACAGTTGTTTGTCGCATTCTGTGCATTTGTGCAAACAATCAGGGGGAAACAGTTTCATTGAAGTAATATCATTCTCTAGTCTCGAGCTGGGATTATAGCTGCAATATAATCAGATAGCTAGGAGGGTGACACTCTTAACCATCTATTGCAGAAGACTAAAACGTTACTCTGAAATCCAGTCATGTTACTAGTGTTCTCTGCTCCGGAGAAAACTAAGAGAATTCACCGTCTATTGAACACTGATGAAATTGTTTGACACTCTTAAGCGAATTTGTACGCCTTAATTGCTAAATGGAAACCCCATGGCTAAGTTCAGAAGTTGCAATTAAAAAACAAATCCAACTCGACACAGTGCTACGGCCTACGGTTCCTCCAGCATCGAATTTTGGATCCTAGTAGCGCAGGCCACACAAAATTCCATCTCCTAGACGGCAACGAGCCTTGTATTCTACGACTACCAGGTATTATGTGATCCACCCATAGCACAGGCTACTTTTGTCGTGGTCGTGGAGAAGCAGGCCAGGCCAGGTCGGGTCAGGCTTACCGATTTGCGGAGGGTCGGGGAGGCGCCGGCGTAGCGGTCCCGGACCACGGCTGCGAGGTCGGCGACTGCCTCCTCGAACTGCTGCTTCTTCCCGAGCCTCTGCCGCAGCGCCTGGAGGCGCGCCTCCAACGCCGCCTCGTCCGTCGCCGTCGCCGACATGGTGGCAGCAGGTTCTGTGGGGGAGGGCGCGCACCGATTGATTTCGATCCCGCAGCCTCGTCTTGGGATTCCGAGAATCGTAGCCTTGTGTTGGTGCGGGAGGGAAGGAATTGCGTTGCGTGTGTCGCCGCGCCGGGGAGGTATAAATGGAGGAGGGGAGGGAGGGAGGGCGGGCGGCGCCGGTGGCGGGGGCGTTGGCTTGGAGGAGAGGAAAGAAACACCGCGGGACGGGACGGTGGCACGCCAGACGGTCGGCGACTCGGCGTGCGGCTGGACCTGGATGGAGGACGGGGACCGGGGGAGGGAGGCGGGGAGGAGGCTTGCCGTTAAACTTCAGACGGCAATGTGACGGAAGACGGAAGGGAACCTGATTTTTTTTTATTTTAACCTTTTTTAAACTAAAATTTTAATATTAATATCTACCCAACTATATTTCCAAAAATTAACTCTTTTGGTCGCGCCATGCGCTTTGGTGTGACTAATAATTGAGTCACGCCACATGCATTGGTGTGACTAAACTCCACGCTAGCGCTCCTTGCTGACTTGGATTAGATTTGGTCCCGCCACATGCCATGGCGCGACTCGAGTCGCGCCGTGTTGCGTGGCGCGACCGAGCCAGGCGTTGCAAAACCGGACGCGGGAGACAGGGACTAGACATGATGACTGGAAGGTGCATAGGCCACCTAGCTTTTGGGTCAGGGTCTTGTTTAGTTGGTTGAAATATTTGCAAATTTAACTGTTGGAACTCCTGTAGCACACTGTAGCATGTTTCGTTTGTTTGTGGTAAATATTATCCTACCATGGTCTAACTAGGCTCAAAAGATTCGTGTCGCAAAGGACATCCAAACTGTGTAATTAGTTATTTTTTACCTATATTTAATACTCCGAACATATGTCTTTTGACGTATTTAATGTGATGTGATGGAGAGAGAGTGGAAAAAAGTTAGAAACTTTAGCCATCTAAACCAGGCCCAGGAGGTCTGTCTGCGTTGGTTGGCTGCTAGGCTCGCTCTACTGGTGATTTGAGGACCGTGGCAGATCCACCCTGCTACTCCTAGGTCTTGTTTAGTTGGTTGAAATATTTGTAAATTTAACCGCTGGAACTCCTGTAGCACACTGTAGCACGTTTCGTTTGTTTGTGGTAAATATTATCCTACCATGGCCTAACTAGGCTCAAAAGATTCGTATCGCAAAGGACATCCAAACTGTGTAATTAGTTATTTTTTACCTATATTTAATACTCCGAACATATGTCTTTTGGCGTATTTAATGTGATGTGATGGAGAGAGTGGAAAAAAAGTTAGAAACTTTAGCCATCTAAACCAGGCCCTAATACTCGGCATGCATTGAAGAGTAGCATTGTGGACAGGACCAATGCAGGATGTACTCCGTACTGTATTGGTTTCTTTTTTTTTACGTACTTGGTATGGTATTGGCAAAGTCTAGGGAAGGGATTGAATGAATGGTATTTTTGTTCTATGAACTATGATACTATAACATGCAAATGTCATAGAATCACGCTATAACATGCATGTGTTGAAATACTTTTTGTTATTGCTTACAATTAATAATTTACTCGTCGATTTTAAAATAAATTTAGCTTTCATTTTATCCCATGGGAAGTGTATTTCAAACTCATAATGAGACTTATTCGTTTGGCTTATGACTTTTACTGATTTGTTTTAAGAGAAAAGTATTGATGGTTGGTGGCTAATTTGTTATGAGAGAAAAGTATTGTTGCCTAGTGGCAGTGGCGAAGCCACCGGCGGGGCGGGTGGGGTTGGAGCCCCCCCAACCGCCGGCGCGCTCATGGAGCCCCCCTAGAAAAATTAAATATTATCTTGTATGTGGCGGGACTAAATCTCGTCCAAGTCAGCACTAAGTACCAGTGTGGAGTTTGGTCGCGCCAATGCATGTGGCGTGACTCAAGTATTAGTCACGCCAAAGTGCATGGCGCGACCAAAAGGGTTAATTTTTGAAAATATAGTTCGGTAGAGGTTAGTATTAAAATTTTAGTTTAAAAAGGGTTAAAATAAAAAAAATCAGGGAACCTGCGGAAACTGGGCTCGGACGCTGCGGCTATCGGGCCGTGGACGCCCACAACAAACAAGTCTCAGGCCCACCCTACGAGCGTGGGCCTCAGACTTGAGACCCCCGGCCCGCACGCGCGCACCTCCTCCCTCCTCGGATCGGATCAGCTCGCCCGTCACCGTCAGCCTCTCCACCGCGTGGACCACCTGCCGGACCACGGACGAGAATCGACAACAAGACGACCAACATCCGTGCCCGTCCGACGGAAAACCGCGGACGCGCGATGCCTCCGCCGCAGCCCGCAGGTGGAGGTAGCTTCGCCGCGGAGGCGACGTCGCCGTCCCGCCGCGCCTCTGTGGCAAGCAAGCGTCGCGCAGGCAGAAACCGGCCGTGCGTAGCACTGCCGCCTCGGAAACCCGGTGCCGGCCCCGTCCCTGCTGCGCGGCAGCAGGACATCGCCTACACGCACGGGCGCGCGCTCAGCACGGCATGGGCTGGCGGGGGCACGTGTGCGAAAACGAGCCGGAGGGAGAATCACCAAGGAGCGGGAAGCTGCAGCACGTTTTGTCGACGCCAACCAACTTCGTGCCTATCGGCGGTTTGGCAGATCGAAGTTGATGATAGACATGGGTTTAGCCAAAGATGGGTGCGGCGGACAGAGCGCCGGTCCCCAACTGCCGCGGAACTTATCCTAGTACGTACCAAGCATCTTGCCCCGTTGGCCGTTGCCCGTCCAATGCTACGGAGCATCGCAACAGTGTGCGAATCACATGCATGGTCTCGCTCGCAGTTCCGATACAGACCAGAGGCATGTTGGTGCGGAGGTGCCGGAGGACCGGCCTGGGTCAAGTGGACCATGAGCCCACTAGTCACTAGTGTTTCCAGAGGGTAGTAGGTACGGTAGAGCTGAGTGGGAAAAGTCGTTTGGGTATTTGTTTGCTATAATAATTATGAATCTTTTTTTAGCTTGGAAAATCTGTAGAAAAAATGTACTAAATTTCTGAGGATGCAAATCCATTTTTTTAGTATTTTTGATAGTAGATCTGCAGAACAAAAATATCAGATATAGTGATTTATAAATTACTCCCTCCATTTTATTTGATAATACTATTTTCTCTTAGCACAATGATCAACAAAAACAATTACATGAGTACCATCTTCATTATCATCCAATTAATCATGACATTAACTAGTCCCCGCAAACAACCAATTCATTAAGGTCTTAACAATATTTGATTGATCACAATTCGGTGACTTCTTGATGCCCTTCTAACCAAAATATATTGGAAGAATGAAGAGTCACATATCAACCCGAGATAATCATTAAGTGGATTGATAGTTGGAATGAAATAACATTATCAAAAAAGATTTTTTCAGATTTGGAAATATTCCTATCAAAAGTGAGCTAAGGGAGCATATAGACATATTTGTTCACCCAAAAATCAAGATAAGTTCAATGTAAATGCTCAGTAGAGTAGCAACGCAATGACATAGATTTGGACATAACAATGATGTATGTAAGTCAATAACATTTGACTAAAACAGATTGTGTGTAATTGAGTTTTTTTACAAGACAAAGAAGTTGATACTAGATATACTGAGAGCAATACGATGAAGTGAAGAGAGCATGCATACAGACTGATTAAAGAACATAGATTTGAGCAAGTAGTTTACGTGAACACTATGTTTGTCTGGCTTATTAGCCACCAGTCAGCAGTACTTTTCTCTCAGAACAAACCAGCCACCAGCAACCAACCAACAGTACTTTTCTCTCAGAACAAATCAGCACCAGCAACCAGCCACCAGCCAATCAAACAGGCCGCAAGACTCTATCATGGTGTTATTTATGACCAGCGATAATAGCATTCCAACATAAAAGAGAGGCAAACTAAGTCCTTATATTTTCCTACCATATTAAACACATTTGAACTCAAACTTCCTAATTTAATCATGTCAAAAATGCATTGGCATGAATACAACAAACACAGAACTATAATATTTAATTTTAAAAAATGACTAGTTGTTTTCCTATACTAAATTTCTTATCAAGAAAATAAACATTGAGTTTTTTTAAAACAGTAAGAAAATCATTGCTTAGTTGTTATTTCTAATCGCATCCTGTAAAAATTAAATTTCAGGATGTGGCAATTATGATGTTCTTTAGTGATTAATGTTTACCATGGTTACTGTAATTAGTTATGCAAACCTAATTGGTAATTGTCACATGTTAAACTTGAGCTAAAATATTAAAAGTAAGAATCTAATTGTATGTAGTAAGTTTAT
The DNA here is from genome assembly GCA_036936925.1 of Cenchrus fungigraminus. Classification (NCBI taxonomy): domain Eukaryota; kingdom Viridiplantae; phylum Streptophyta; class Magnoliopsida; order Poales; family Poaceae; genus Cenchrus; species Cenchrus fungigraminus. The sequence goes on along the minus strand of CM072780.1, from coordinate 35,725,907 downwards.
TTCTTCAAATGAAACCCAATATATCAAACGCCTTGCATAATAAGAGTAGGCTAAATATATACCATAGTAAGGTAAGACTTGATGAATATTAGTAGTACTCAGTAACTCAGGGTTGTTGTTGTGACCATATTTTAGATAGTGTCGCTTTTACTTTGATGGCACATCGGTGAGCTCGATATATTGCTTTGCTCACTGTCGATAGTTTATCGTGTAGATTACCATTTCTTTTGGTTTTAAGTTTACTTTATGTTGTGTATTTAAAGCTCTATGTCATTCTTGTACTTTAAACCTAATTGTAAAAGTTAATTATTGCATCCTAATTCTTATGTAAACTCTGAAATCTTTGTCCTATTTGCGTTCACATTTGTGTGAGACTAATGGTGGGTTTCGATCGGTTGTACTGGTTCATTATTGCGAATTGTCGTGTTAATCAGAATTAATTGGCCCCATGTGGTCATCAAATGATGACTATTAGAATTTAATCGATGTTTAGCGGGACTGTTTCCTCACTTGTTATCTTTTGTCCTGTAACGTCAAAACAGGCTCGGCGGAGCCTCCACATTTTTTATAATCCCACTCCCACCACATTAATCCATTATCCGGGTATCAGTTGGAGAAATATATCATCTTGTATTTGTTTATTCCATATAATAATATTTCTAAAGAAAATATTTATATTCCAACATTTCTCTGTTTCCATGGATTTTTCACAGTCGACATGATGAGGAGCATCTGGTTCGATTCAATGCATACACGTACAATATGATTGACATATATCTATCTGATGATCACATAAACAAGTACAGATTTGTGCGGTGCTCCCAGCTGCCATGCCACGCCAAAAACCAAGATGAGGGTGTGACGCACGGATGCGGACACGGAGGTTTGTGTGCACCGCCCAAGTTGGCTAACCGCTGCCATTTCCTAGCTACTTGCAGATTTAATTGGGAAAATGCAAATGTGGTCGGGGCTCCCATGATCTGCAAAAATCAATTAGTTTCAATGTGATCTCTCTCCTGATCTCTCAGCTAAACCTCAGAATGGGGGAAACTTTGTGCGATACTGAACTTTATTTGCAAAAAATGGAGGGTGAGATAGTTGTTGATGTGCATGCGTAGTGTAGATATGAGAGGCATTTGTAGCTGAATCCGTGCGCGCAAGTGTTGCAAAGTTTATACGCCAAAGTCAGCTACGTATGGGGTGTAGCTAGTATTGAAATCAAAGTCAATCGCTTGGAGCGTAGTTCCTTAATTCGAAGCCTTTTTTTAAAAAAAAAACATACATGTAGTTGAAAACTCCTGTTTATGCAATGAACTTGGGCAACTGACCGACTGACCACGCGGATGCATGTGTCTGGACGTTTATAATGTTAGGTTACAGTTCTTTGGAAGACGACGATGATCGATGAAGCTTTTCTTGTTTGAATTGAACAACGTACTACGGGCCGGGAAACCTGGCTTCCAGAAGCAATGCAACTTTTGTTTTGATTTTCACAAGTATATATAGCGCGATCTATATATGGGGTGAGCAACTGTGGACACATCTCAGATTACTGATCACGGTAGTAAGGGACTTCCCTAGGATGAACTAGGACGTACGCATGGCGTGTCACGTACGTACGTCAAGATCAGGGAAACAAGCAGGCTAGCTATCACGTACGTACGTCAAGATCGACGATCGAGCCTCCGGATCACCAGGCAGAGCGATCGACCTGCCGCGCGCTCGCTCGGCTCCAGCAGCAGTTACCAACACGTCAAACCAAAACCAGAGCCGCTCTCCGATCCGAAACCCCAAACCGCCTTTGCAGCTAGCCGCAAACCGGACGCAGGTGAGGTCTCGGCACGATCGATCGATCCATCTCGATCGCCCGGCCAGTTTTCCTCTGGCGCCACTGAAACGTCCCTCCCGTCTGCCAGGGAATCATCCCATCCCAAAAAGGGAAAGGGAGCACGAAACGAGCAAGATATATCATGGCATTCATGACATGGTGGCTGGTGGGACGCAGCCAAGCGCAAAGCCAGGGGGGTGGGAATGGAATGGAATGGGAGCACATGCACAGCTTGGCGGCTTGCTACTATTGACTCGTGTTGTTTGGCGCGTGCCATTGCCCACAGCTAGAGCTAAGCCCAAATGCAAGCTAGCTAGCTCTAGCCCGACAGCGTTTTACCGGTCTGTGCAAGGGTCTCCGTATGAGCCTCTACCCTAAAATTTAGAGGTTTTGTGCAAAAACTCAACTCCAGCCTCTAAATGGACCTCTATTTTGCATACCCTTCCAAATTTACCTTCCAAAGCTCCATTCCTAGAGGCCCTCCAAATCCCCTCCAAACGTGGGTCCCACCATTTTTGTTTTTTTATTTTTCTCTCCATCCCCTGTCCTCCCGCAAACCCGACAGGGGCCGCCGCTCACGTGGCCGTCTGCCGTCCGCCGTCGACCTTCTCGACGCGGCTGACGCCGGCGTCGATCTGCAGGCGGTTCTTGAGCACGAGCACCGTCGCAGGCCGCGGCGGCGCCGCGCAGGCGGAGCTCGCGACTGGGGCCACGACGCGCACAGGTTCGGCGGCGCTCGCGCGGCGCGTGGGAGATGGACTGGCGGCACTTGTGGCCGCAAAGCTCACCGGCGCGCGGGGGACGGAGCAGCGGGTCGAGGTCAGCGAGTACTACGGCGGGCCCTGCCTGGAGGAGACGATACTGGCGCTACAACGATGCTGGCACTGCGGTGTGTGGAGGAGGTGGCCGCCGAGAGCTTCCGGTGCCGGCTGCCATTTCCCGCCGTGTCTTCCCTCCTCCGTCGGCCACGGTCCATGGACACGTCGCCCTCCTGCTCCTGGAACGTCACTGCCAGGTCCTCCAGCAGCGCACACGCGTCGTTGCAGTCCTTGAACGTGCGTGCCCTCCAGCAGTAGGTTCGGGCCGTCATCCGGTGGCGGCGGCGGCGCGACTGTCTGGGTCGTCCATGAGCTCCCACGCGTCGAGCACCTCGTCCACGACGGCAATGGCGGAGATGACGTTCGAGGCGCGTTCAGATAGCAAAAGGGAGCGTGTGGCGCCGTCCTCATCCTCCTCTTGCTCGCCGGCGTGCCGGATGCTCCTCGTGCTCCCCGCGGAATTGCTAGCGGGAGAGCGGGCGGATGAGCTAGAGATTGCTGCTAGCATCTACTAGATATATTGGAGTGGACAAGATCGATTGAATTGGAAGAGTCCGGCGTATCCCTTGAGCTCCTCGAGGTCGTCGTCGGTCAGGCTCCTGGAGCGGCCCACCGCATCGTCCTGCCCCGCACCGCCGCCGTCGTCCGAGGTGAGGAGGAAGGGCCTCGCCTCGCGCTAGAGGAGGCGAATGGTGAGGTGGCCCTCCCCTCGCACCGCCATGTGCAGACAAGGCCGCCGCCCCCGACCGACGACCCTTCGCCACCGCGGTGCGCGATGATGAGGCGCCCGTGGCCCGTGCGCGTCGACGGTTCATTCCTACACGCCGTCGTGCGTCTGGTGGCCCTCACGTGTGGGCGTCGGCAGATCCTCCCCGTCCCGATGACTTCCACCACCAAGCCTGTCCACCGCGGGCGCCGCAGCGAGGTGGAGCTAGCGAGCAGCGAGGCTTGGGGATGGAGAAGCCACACCAGCAGGAGTGCGTGCGACGGAGAAGGCAGGCAGGGAGTGCCGCTTGGGCCGCCGTCGTGCCGCTCGTCACGCTCGTCCCCGCCGCCATGCTCATCTACATCGGCCTCGTCTTCTACGCATTCACCTGCTAGAGCAGCAACAAATCAAGAAACACGGCTCGATGAGCTCGATGTCGTGGCCATGCTGCGGCGCCTGGGACACGGCGAGCCCTCCAACGACGAGCTCGACGTCGTGGTCGCGCAGCCCCTCGCACCCGGTGCCCGGGCCGAGGCCGTGCACGAAGAGGCGGCGGTGCGTGGCACAGCGTCGTCGGAGCTCCAGCCGTGCGAGATCCGGACCTCGCCCACGCCCGACGCCGTCCCCGTCCATGGGGGAAGAGCAGTGGTCCCCCAACGTCGTCGCAAGGTTCGTGGTCCTCGACGCGCTCCCTCACGGCCAGGCGGCGGCGGCCGGGGATGGCGACCACGTCATGCCGGCGGAGCTCGTGCGCGTCGCCAAGGTCGTGGCGGCGGGGTTCTTCGCGCTGCCGCAAGGCTTGAAGCCCGAGTCAGCTCACAGACGGGCCCCACACGGAAAAAATAGAGGCCCAGATTGATATCTTTGCTGGAGTTGAGATGTAATTTTGGGCCTCTATTTTTTACAGCTAGACCTGCAAATAGGTTTTGGAGGCCTTATAATATGCATGCCCTTGCTGGAGTTGCTCTGAGAAAATGCTCTCTACCTAGAGCTTTTAATTATGGTACGCACAGTTTAGCCAACAGATATACCACATCATTTTGCAGGCGCCGAAAATTCGCAAAAGATCTCTACAAAGTAAATAAGGTGTGGGTTAGTAGCTTGCTAGATCCAGCGCGTTCTGCGTTGGGTTGTTGGGATATACGTACTTCCTCCGTCCTGTAAAAGAGTGCAATTATAATTTTTTTAGACAAATTAGTGGAGGAATGAAAAGACTCTAATACACTGATTTGTTTGACTAATGCAGTAAGTTTTGCCATGCAAATCAGATCGGACCACTTAATTAGGAAGATAATTAGTTTATTTTCTGGGATTGCATTTTTTGTGAGATTAAAAAAAAAGCTAGGATTGCACTTTTTTGGGACGGAGGAGTACTCCTACACGAACTGAGTTGCCTTTTTTTTTACTTTCCTTTTCTTTTCCTTTTCTTTTTTCTCTTAAAATATAAAATGATTTTTGAAATGAATATAAAATAATCATTTGCTACGGTAAAAGAGGAAATAAAAAGACTGCGGCGAAGCGACGAGTGGAGGAGCCGCGAGCCGCCAGAGCGCTGCAGCAGTAGGGATGAAAGTGGTACGTGGTTAACTCAGCTATTCGATTTCGTATCCGCTAAAATATTAATGTGATTATTCGTATCCGTGTCAGATTGCTAATATGGATACTGAAATGGATGTATCCGAATTTGTTTTTCACTACTTTTCTCTATCCGAATCCACATCTGTATTCGAAATAACTGTGGATATCCGACAATTATTCGTATCCCTGAGAATAACGTAAAGTTAGCTTTATGATTAATTCCTATTAATATTAATTTCAATATTAAAAATGATATAAAAATTAAGTTTAATACATTTTAATATAATATAATTTTCAAATAAATATATTTGTTGAAGTAAATGAGTTTTAATACTATATTTTATTTATTCATTAATGTAAATTATTTTATATACCTCAATTTTATTTATTTCTCACCAAATATCAATACATTTATTTGAAATATTGTTTATTTCTAGTTTAATTTATTATTTATATATTTATCTATTAAAATAATTATGGATGAATATGTTATTTTTGACCCACAATCTTCATATGCATGGTCGTACTTTAATATCTACCCCTTTAAAAATGTTGTTCTTCTAAAATCATCCATAAACAAATAGAGAATTGATATTGCACAAATCGAGTAGATATCTCAATACGAATTCGAACTATTCGTTTTGCATTCGCATATTTGAATCCGAATTCGTATTCGTAAAAAAATGTGGATATGCGCAATTTCCACCCCTACGCAGCAGCAGCACACGCGAGGCGAGGCGACACGGGGGCCCCACTGCAGCTAATCTCTTTGATGTCACTGTCCGGTAGCGCGTCAGCGTGGGGCTTCCTATTATAAGTAGCGTGGCCAGCTACCATCTTCCCAACTCCGTCCCTCCACAGCTTCCAATCCCTCTCTCTCACACTCGGCGAGGCAAAGCAAGCCGCAAAGATCTCTCTCCCCCCCTCCTTTCCCCCACAGCCTCGTCACTGTGCCGCCCGTGCCCTCCCACCAATAATCCATCCACCCCCACCCCGCTGCGGCGGCGGCGTCTGTTCCTCCGGCGGCGGCGATGTGCGGCGGCGCCATCCTCTCCGGGTTCATCCGCCCGTCCGGGGCGGCGGCCAAGAAGAAGCAGCAGCAGCCGCCGACGCTCCGGGTTACGGCCGACTTGCTCTGGCCGGGCCTCGGCAGCAGGAAGGGAGCGCTTGGGGAGCAGGACTTCGAGGCCGACTTCCGCGAGTTCGTGCGCGGCCTCAGCGAGAACGACGGCGACGCGGACGCCACCGCCGCCGCCGCCGACGACGACGAAGATGAGGTCCAGGAGGTTCCCCCGCCGGAGCCGGCGGTGTTCGCCTTCGCCGCCGCGGCCAAGGCGGCGCCCACCGCAGCTGGTGAGAACCGCATTAAAGCCGCTACATCCTTTTGCTTGATTGCTTCTGTTTTGTTCTGTGCTGCTGGCACACACTCTGCTTACGCTACGGCCGGGCGAGAGAAAGATGCATCTTTGGGGGCTCCAGTCTCCTCTGTTTGTTGTGGGAGGAGTTACTTGGGGTTTCATGGAGCTTTGGCTAACACCGAAGTTTTATCTCTTGGCTACCCATGCAGTGGCTAGACGAGATTTTGTCATATAATCTGCATGGGCAATTTGTAGTATGTCTGTAATGATATATGCTAAATGGAGAAAATATTTAGTGTAGATCTTAAGGTAGTTGATGTGGTTTGCTCTGTCGTTCGTCTAGATTTCTAGGCTCGGGTGTCAAACCAGACAGATTTCAGGTTTTTATTTTTTGTGATTTTATAATTTACACAAGTGATCTACTGTACAGTTATGGTTGCAAGTAGTTGTCTTATGAAGGTATCTTGATACTAGGTTTATTCTGGTTAGGGATCTTGCAGCCACTTACTAGACAGTATTATGTCTAATTAATTTTCAGTGTGGAATAGGTTCTGGAATCTAGAATTCTTCCATGTTAATTGCTATCTCATTATTGATGTTTAGATGCAGGCTAAACTTATCTTTTTGAAAAAAAAACTAGGCTACAGTATTTGATGTCTTTTTTTGTTAAGTCTGAGGAAAATCATTGAAATGATTCTAATTTGCATGAACTTAATTCTGAAGTGTAAGTTGATAAAAAAATATCTTGAATTGTGCCTTAGTTGAATATCTTGATGGATCTTCAAAGGTGACGGGTGGTAATTGTTTTACAAAATTACTATCTGTTTCTATTTTGGTGCAACAAATTTTCTAGTGACAGCATATACTTGTGGGTTTTTCATGCACTAGAGATCACATCTACTCTTGAGTTTTTTAGGAAAGGATATTAGTGTTGTTTCATCCTCTTTGTTACCAGTTACTATCCTCCAGTCAAGCTATCCAGACAAACAAATTACTAGCTTACAAGCCTAGTGCTAATGTGTTGATTACAAACTGTTCATGCTAGATGCGAAAGGTGTAAAATTATCAGGATCATTTTTCTTAGTTGCTTGGGTGATTCAATCACAAATTCACAACATCACGTGCTAGATTATCTTGATGATTGATAAACTGCTGCATGAAACTTGCTTTTTAGGTCTACAGATTTCTACGATCTGTAACTATTGTAATTCTTCCGTATTTGCTGTTATCTGTCATACAAGCATTATTTCTGTCCTTACAAAACTTGAATGCCTATTCCATATGTTTTATTTAGATGAACTGATATCCGATCTTTAATATAGATGATGTGATGACTCCAAAGCCTGTTCAACATGATGAACCTACTGCTACCTCAGCAAAGCGCAACCGGAAGAATCAGTACAGGGGAATCCGCCAGCGTCCATGGGGCAAATGGGCAGCTGAAATCCGTGACCCTAGCAAGGGTGTCCGTGTTTGGCTTGGAACTTACAATACGGCTGAGGAGGCAGCTAGGGCATATGATGCTGAAGCTCGCAAGATCCGTGGCAAGAAAGCGAAGGTCAATTTTCCTGAGGAAGCGAAAGATGCTCAGAAGTCAATTCTGAAGCCAACTATTGCCAATCCAACAAAGCTTGCTCCACCTCCAAAGACCTGTGCTGATGAGGCTTTCAGTAATCTGAACAATGGCGGCAATGATTTGTTTGCAATGTTTGCCTTCAGTGACAGTAAGGCTCCTCTGAAGCCAGCTGAGAGTGCCAGTTTCCTCCCTGCAGTCAAACCTCATGCGCCCACTAAGAGATCTGCAACAAACATGCTCTCTGACCAGAGCAGTTACTCGTATGGCTCTTCCGACTTTGGGTGGGATGATGAGACCATGACCTCTGACTACACGTCAGTCTTTGCTCCCAACAATGCTGTGCCAGCATATGCCGATCCTGTGTACTTGCAAGGTGAAGCATCTAAGAGAATGAGGAACAACTATGGTTTAGCTGTGCCTCAGGGAAACGGCACACCCAATCTCACACAAGACGTGTCCTGTTTTGATCCTGAGATGAACTATTTGCCATTGTCTTATGTTGAGAGCAGCCCGGACACATCAATGGACAGCCTTCTGCAAAATGACACTCCACAGGACGGGGCTAGCAATGGGGATCTCTGGAGCCTCGATGAGCTGCTCATGGCAGCTGGTGCTTATTGAGAGGCCCGTGGAGTGTTCTGCAGAAAAATGTAAGGCATCCTTACTGCCTACTGCCTACTCCTACTTTGGTTTTCCTACATACTTCTTGTGCAATGGATTATCTCAGTTCTCAGCTGCATTTTTGTTTCCATGTCAGGTTCCTTGCCCGTGGTGATGCTGAAGAGGCAGTTATGTCCGCTACGTTTCGTCGCGGATCGTACCGTAGTTATATATATGTTAGATTAAGAAAATATGCTTCAGCAGGTGGAACTCCTATGATAATGTTTATAGTATGATGCTGTATGGTGCGTCTATGATTGGAAGCAAGCTTGAGACTGATTCAATAACTACCATACTCCCATATGTCTGCTGTACTGTAATGTGCGTGCTGCTTGCTATATATGTGGTGTGCTTTATATTGCAACTCTTGGTCTGGACTGGAAGCACTTGGTTTTCGCTTTCTACGCTACAATTCTTTTCAGGAAACGTCAGGTGCCGGCCAATGCCGACGAAATGTGGGCTGTGGCACCAGAAATCCAGAAAGATCTAGATGACCTAATCAAGCTTTGCAGGTTGTTGATGTGCAGGCTTTGTTTGTCTCACTCGATCAGCTGTTTGCTGGGAATAACAAATGAATAAGTTTGCGTTAGATTCCGGCTGGTGTTGTTTAAGGGCCACTCGTCAAGGCATTAGCTGAACCTGGGCAAGTTCTGGACGTGCTATAGTTTATGCTTGGGACATTTTTATGCTGGGAGATGGATACTGGCGGTACAGATAATTGTATCTTGGACTGTGACCCCAAAGCTGAGAAAGGTCGTGACTTGCACACTGGATTTGGTGCCTGGTTTTGCTTTTCTAGGTTGGCACTGAGGTCTACAGCCACAAACAAAGTCGATTTTTCCGAATTATTTTAGGACCAAGCACAAATTCTTGAATTTACTTGTCCTAATAGTTGTCAGCATATCCTTTTCACCTTACATGCCTAGTGATGTCCTTCTGAGCAAAGTGCCCAATGTTACGAGACTGCAAGAAATTCAGGCCCCAGAGAGGGATCTGCTACTCTGCATCGACTCATGACTTGAAATCGAAAGCTAGGGAGCAAATTGGCCAACTTGGGGCCCGTGGCTACTGCTCGTGCTGTCAGCTCTGGTCCTCTACGAATTAGTGCCATGGCATCATTGACAGAGGCTGCTCAATTTTAGCTGCATTTGCGGTTTAAGGATTCCGACCTTTCTCTGTCCACCATCCCAAGTGGGCTTTCGTAGGGTTTACCTCAGCTCCAACCTCGGATCGTAGAGGGCAATAATTTGCGTGGAGAACCTCTTGCTCAACTTGCCCACACTGACTGTAAACGACCACCATGGCTGAATCCAGGTTGTCTGAAAATTCAGAGCCGGGGCCTCAAAATGAAATCAGTGTTTGTCTGTTTGAGACCTCCACTGGGGCTGGATATTTTGCTCGAACGTCATCTCGCGCCAAGGAGACCAATATTTCACATCAAACCTGTGTTTGAGAGATGGCCTATCGATCAATCACCAGGCCGTCTGAGAGTGAGACGAGACAAAAACGTCGCGGGCTAGAGCACAGGGCCGTGCCATGAGCCGCCGCGATGTGGCCATCGAGCACTTGGCGCGCGGAAAAGGACGGCACGACGACGCTCCGTCGCTTCGGTTGGTTGATCACTTGATTGGCATGGATCCCACTCTCCCCCTCAGGTTCAATGAACTCGACCTCCCCTCTCCCAAGCACATCCACCACAGGTATCAATACAAATGGCCAATTGGTAGGTCTCCTTTTTGCTGAGCGAGGATATATTATATAATATATAAACAAAAGAAACACTAGCAAATTTCCTTGCACGAACGACGGACCCCCTCTGCTTGCATCGGGTGCTGTACGCCAGTGCCATGCATTCAGGTGTGAGGAAACGACATGGTTTTGCTGTAGTGGTTGCCGGAAGCAATTTTGTGGAAAGTTTGCACTACAAGTTTTTTGTTCCTTTTGGGAACAATGCAAGTGGCGGGTCTAAGGAAAGATGAACGATTCGTTGGGGTCGTCGTCGCATGCCATGAGCAGAACAACCTACCGGCAGACGGCAGTTGCAAAGATGGTGCATGTCCTGACCCCTGGCATTATTAGCGCTCCATTTCGAACACCGCATACTGCAGCGTGGTATCTCGATGAAAAATGTGAAATTCCTGCAGAGATTACATGCGATCCCCCCGCGTTCCGAATGGCCTTCCTCTGTTTTCTTTTAGTGCTCCTTTGTTGGGTCGCAAAAAGTCACCGGATTTCTTTGTCGTGTGGCGAGCGAGTGACCTGGCTCCCCGTTTCCATCGAGATCGTCTTGGGATCCGATTACCTAGACAAAACATACAAGAATGCGTACTATAAATATTAATCAAGTTATTAAAAGCCCATCAAATTGGTCTGGCCAGCTGGTCATTGGAAGTTGCTTAACCTTCTCGTCAGCTAACACGATCCTAGGTACACTGCACCCGCCCGGCCGCCCCCCCTGGAGCTTCTTCTTTCCGACTCCTCCCACATGTACGTGGGTCAAGGACCAACTTGCACCATTGTTTATCCATCGGCGCTGCATGCTTAGTACCATACCATTCCTGATATCGGCGTAGCTTTAGCTTGATATCCTCTGTCGACACACACGCGCGCACGTACGTAGGCTAACTCTTCTAGTTTCGTCAAGTGTTGTGTGTGCTCTGCATTGCTTGGGGCGCCGAGTTTGTTGCGATTGCCCGGAGATCGTCGATCGGTCGGCCGACGACAAGGGAGTTAATTTGCTCTTGTCAGCCGTCATCGTCAGCGCCTGGCTAGCTAGGCGGCGGACGGCGTCGTAGACTCATTCGTAGTCGGCTCATGCGGACTTGTGGATCGGAGTAGATGTAGATCGACGGTAGAGCAGTTTCACTAGAGACACGGCATAGCCGGGACCGCCTGCACAAAACATGCAGCTGAGCTGGCTGACGTTAGAAAAACAAAAATACTTCCCCGCGTTTCAAATTATAAATTTTTATTATGCACTTATATATGTAATAAAAAGTCATCTGGAACGAAGGGAGTTCAGTACGAAAAGTTATCTGGTAGAGCTGCTCTTAGTTACTTCATTTTCGAAAAGGGTTGTTGAGTCACGGAAAGGATTTTGTTGGTCTTTGCTTATGGAACTAAGTGTGGATTTACACAAAGACATTTGCTAGCTCACGGCGCATGGGCAGGTTTGTTAAAACTTAAAAGTACCCTGAATTTCTCCAACCGGTGGCGTGTGTCCTCCATTCCGTATATTATTTATTGCAGCCAAATGGTAGGCTTGAGTTCTTGATGCACATCTTGGACAACAACGCCACGCATGGTACGATGATTGATGAATGAGTGACCCCCCGAGATGAAAGGTGAATTAGCCATTTGGCAACTAATTCTCTCTAGCTCTCAAATTATTTCAAAGTTGAGATTATCTGGTACCTAGCACACAGCAGTATAGTGGATATAGTATAGTATAGGAAGGCAATGCGTGCGAGATTCTCCGGCAAGATCGATCCATCAAATTGGCCGGTCAGCGCAGTTGTCGTCAACTGACTGAATGCTTAGTGCATTGCATCCGCCCTTGCAGCTTCACTGTCCACCTACACCCACACATGTACGCGGTCAAGCACCAACTTGCATACAGCATCGCGCTCCGTGCTTAGGTTTACACACACTGGAGACCTGGCTTAGAAATCCTCTGTTCACAAACACTGACACACGTATGCTAACTGGTGTGTGCAATTTGCAGGAGCGGTGGTTTCTATAGACCCGATTTGTCTTCACATGCGTGCATCATTTTAACCTCCCTTCGACCCTTCTTAGTAAGAGGTGGTAATGGGCTATGACCCTAATGCAGTCTTCACAATCCATCTATTTTTTGCTTAAAATTATATTGAATTATGGTCCCGTTCTTATAGAGTCTTATCTTTAATTTGCTAGACTAAATTGAAGGGTTCATTACCACCTCTACCCCTAGTAGGTACATGCTAGCGGTGGTGTATGCTTCCTCTTCCAGTCAGGTTTAGTTCTCAATTTTTTTCCAAACTATCTATCATATCAATCTTTAGACACTAATTAGGAGTATTAAACGCGGATTAATAACAAACTCCATTCCATAACCCTCTTCATTTTTTAGACGAATCTAACGCGCATAATTATACCATGATTAGATAATACCATGCTACAATAAACAATCTTTAATAATAGATTAATTAAGCTTAATGCATTCGTCTCGTGATTTCCCGTCCATCAATTTAATTTGTTTTATAATCAATCTATATTTAATACTCCTAATAAATCTTGGAAGGGGACAGTGCAAATTTCTCTCAAACGCCATAGTTGTATCTATCTGAGAGTGACGGGCTTGATCGGGGTAACAAACAAAGTTTGGTGCCATTTCCCTGTGGACGAGATCTCGGCCGGCGATGGACGGAAAGATTGTGCTCGACTGCTCGTCATCAGCGTGGCTGGCTGGTGCAGGCCTGCAGGGTCGTTAAACTAGAGACGAGAGAGTGAGAGACCCATGTATTTGTTTTGTATTTTCTAAATATATAAGTTTTAGTATGCACTTAGATATATATACAAAATATTTACCAAAACTATATTCATAGAAATGTCAAAACCTGTCACACCTGATTTTTAAAGGCAAAACCAAAGTGCAAACCTATATGTATGTCAGGACCAAGTTTCGTACATATAGTTGACGTAAGAGCAACTTCAACAGTTTGCTATCTTAGTTTGGCATCCGTCTATTTTTGGCAAAACATGAAAAATTAGCCTCGAACAGTTTGACGAAACAACTTGACATCCCTCCCCTCAGCGTGCGCATATATGCGCGCGTGTATCCACGACACATCCGTTCTGTAGCAGAAGAGGTGGAAGGACATAAAAATAATTTTATTTCTATCTCGGGGTTCCTGATGTAAGTTTTCAAGAGGTGGAGGAGCATAACATAATTTTGTTTCTCTCAGGGTTCCTAATGTAAGTTAGATCTGGATTTGGCAAGTGCTAAACTGTTGGAGATGAACTCTTTTTTTACTTGGCATATCTTTTTAGAAGTTGACAAAACACAAGACTTGCCAAGTAAAATTTGTCAAACTCTTGGAGATGCTCTAAGTGAATAACAGTAATAATATTACGTAAAAGAACATAAACAAAACTTACAAACCTATCAGAGTTATACAACTCAATCCGGGAAACAGAGGCACCAACTCCACAAGTAATCGACTGGGAGCTGCGTACGCCTAGCATCAACATCATCTTCAACAGCTTCACACCTTTTTCTTCTGAGCAACAGAAAGCAAGGATGAGTGCACTTATGGTTGGTACTCAGCAAGGCCACAAAAAATAACTAGAAAGTGATTTAAGTTCATCTTTAAGTTTAATTAATCATGTGAGGGTTGAGACCACTCTTGACTATGAGCACGACTAATCGATTAGTTTTACACTCTGCAGAGGTTGTACACTTTCACCACAAGTCGCGTAAAAGTTCCGAAGAACTTTGGACCCAACCATACGATGCTAGCAAGACATCATACCACACCACCGAAGTGTGATTGTATAGAGACGCTACGAGGTATTTACAAAGATTCCCTAATGTGTAACAACCCACTAGGTTTCAGGTCGAAGTAGTGCATAAACCTCTCTCAAGACTGCGAAGCTACCATAGAGCAAATCAGACTGAGGGTCGAGTTATACCCCATCAACGCCTCCCTTTTGTCCCTTTCAGGTAAGATCACTACAACATCAAGGTTTCTAATTACTCAGCCAAGACCAGAGTCATAAAGTTTTGTGATTGCACTATTTTCTTGGGTGGTTCTCCATGTTCTAATTAATATATGGTAATCTTGTAAATAAGCATAGAAAGAAGGTGGTTAGGGACACTTACCTTTCTCCAAAGATAAGCTTCTCTTACTGCTCTCTCTTTATTTCTTGCTTTCTTGAAACTCTTTATATTCAAAGCAAACGAACATCGATCCTTCTACTCGTAGCAATCATTGAGCACAACATACAAAGACGATAACTAAGAACAATACACCAAGCAAAGAAAAGTTTTAAAAAGAACGCACTAAAAGATAGGCTCAATTCTATGGTTATGCAAACGCAAGGAACGCTAAAAACGGAACTAAGTTCAAAAGACAAAATCTTTGTGAGATCACTAACAATAACAAGAGACTAGGTGCTAGATTCATTTTAATAAGAAACTCGTTTGAGAAAAACACTTTCAGAGAAATACTCTATGTTAGAATTAAGCAAAGTTGTATTTAATTATAGAAACATAATTATATTTTATTTGCAGATATTTAAGTATAAGTTATATCAAATTAACAATTATTATTAAAGGGACAGTATGTGTAAGGCATCTAATCAAATAACTTTGTATCTCGTGTTCAACTAAACATATTAATATTGAAAAGACATTTATAATATCATTAAATATATTAATTTTATTATGAAAATCGATGTATAACACTAACAACTTTTATTTAGAAAAGCTAGTTATTATTAATAATAATTAAAATAGAGTAGAACAACAATCTTATAATAATGCAATTCGCGCGATACTGTGCTGGATCCATAAAATTGGCAGGTCAGCGCAGGTTTTCTAACCCTGTCGTCAACTGACCCAAGTAGTTAGTGCATTGCATCTGCCCCTTTTGCAGCTTCACAGCCCACCTACACAGGCAATCAACTTGCATACAGCATCTTCAAAAAAAAAAAAATGCATACAGCATCGCGTATATATTGTGTCGCCCTCCTATCTGGGGCGATCCTACTACCTAGTACAGTACAATAAGATAAGAATGGGCACCAAAAGTAACAAATCCATCAAAAAGACGGGTCATTGCCTCATTGGAGGTTCTCTGTTATCTCAGCCTCTCCTCGGGTCCGCTGTCACGATCCTTCACACGCATACACTGTATCTGGCTTCCGCCCCTTGCCGGTTGCCGCTAGGATCACTTCCCGTCACCCCCCAGTCCCCACGTATGTACCAGGCGAAGGACCAATGCAACTTGCGCCACTTGTTGTTGTTGGCACCGCGCTTGCTGGATACCAAACATATGCACCTGACGCGTAGGAATTCATCAATTTTCTGCCCGCACACTGACCACCGTGCAATTAGCGATGAAAGCTGACGGACAAAATCCCATTTCCATCGGCTTGTTTTTCTATACTTGTCCCATATTTTGCGCTATATGAAAACGGGACGGTAAAGTCCAGTAGCGGGACAGGAAACGGTATGGGAGTATCCGAAAGCAGGACGGTATACAGTTGAGGAGTTATCCCGCCCGTATTTGCGGGATCTTGATTTTATCTGGGATGGTTCCGTATTCATCCTGTTTTGTATCTATGCGGGGATAGGCCCAAGTCGTTAGCTACTAACGGCCCAATCTCTCACTTAGGCCCAAGATGCAAAGACCCACATTATCCTCACTTTATAACCCTTCCAGCGAAATGTTTTTATATTTTTTCTTCAATTTTCAAAATTAAATGCTTCCAAACAAATTTCCAAATCTATACACCTGCCGTCGTGTCATATGACGCCAGGATTCAAACGCCGTATCATACGGCGACAGAATCCTAACCGATTTAAAATAAAACAACGAGTGAAAAGTTTATACACGATAATGATCAAGTACCGTTGTCACAAAAAAATCACAACTAAATCTAAATCCGTCTACCCCGCTTCGCCCTAAGTGCTCGAGCACCAACTCTCGTGTGGTCCTGGTCGTACGTGAGGGGGTCACATGGTTTGATGATCTGGGGTCGATCATCGTCGAGAGGCAGTGTCGCCGTCGGCACCTGCGACGACCCTGCATTCGCCTGTGCCTGTCCGGCCTCCAGCGATGACCCTGCAACCGCCTGTGCCTCTCCGGCCGCCTACGACGACCCTCCGACAACGACATGTGGCTGCTGCGTCCCGTGTAGTGGCGCATCTGGTAACTGTGATCCGCCAATCACGTCAGGTCTCGTGAAGTACTCGTCGAGGAGTCTGAACTCATCGAGCCCCATCCCGTCGTCATCTAGGGTGGACTCAGGAGTGGTGGTTGAGTCGTAACCTGTAGTGGTGGTTGAGTCGTAACCTGCAACAAATATTATTAGTTAAGCACATATCATATTTATCGTATTTAAATAATAATATTACTGGATTAGTTAAGGACATCACATGGCTGCTGCAAAATAGGTTTAGTGGACGAGGAAGGAACATACCGTATATGCCGGTCGAGCCCACGCAGAAGGACCGGGTCCCATCAGATAGATCGGAAGCCACCCTGTACGATTATGTTGATATTACAACAACATATAACAACTATTTGCAGGTGAGAGACCTTGTTCGTATCATATCGTATCATATCTGTGCAATGCAGACGCATTCCATGCAATTGCAGCTCAACATGTTTTTTTATAAAAAAACTCAAATATGTGGTGAGCAAGACCACCTTCACAATATTGTGTTAAGTAGAAAACTTTCTCACACAAGTTGAGAAAATCTCTGAATTCTTTTACCACTCATACACAGCGGCACCACAACACAAGTGAGATGAGGTTGACCTTAGACCTGTTCTTTGACATGGAACAACCACAACACACGTGAGGTGAGGCGGACCTTAGACCTGTTCTTGACGTGAAACAGACAATTTTTTTTTTAGTTTAACAAATTTTGGGAGAAAATTTTGAGGGCCTCTTTCAAAGTCTATAAAGGTAATAAATGTAGACTAATTACAAAACTAATTACATGGGTGGACGGAAAATCGCAAGACGAATTCATCAAGTCTGATTAATTCATCATTAGAGATTATTTAATGTAGCACCACCTTGTCTAATCATGATATAATTAGGAGTTATGAAATGAGTTTTGCCACATTAATTCACATTTAATATTCCTAATTAGTGTCCGAAGATTGATGTGACGGGTATTTGAGAAAAAATTTGAGAACTAAACACCTTTACAACAGCAGACTACTGGGCGGGCTATATATCTGCTCAACCACTGCCAGTTAAATCCCGAAATAAATTCAACAAAATGCAAGTGATAGTGCCGAGTCGAGGACTCGAACTCTAATGACATATTCCACCATAAAAAAAACCTTACCATCTGAGCTATGCTTAGTTCACATGAATTTCGTGGACTTAATGTGTGACGGGGAGTCCGTGAACGTTTCCGCAGGGGTCACACAGATGGTTGTGATCGGAATAACTTCTTCGGGAGATCACACAGTTGTATGAGATGGAAGAGTCGGACCTTATGTGTGACGTGAGAGATTGCTAAGTTTAGTTCACATCGAAAATTGATAGTGGAGGAGCACACTATATAGGTGGGGGCGGTTCTCAACCACCATGCTAGTCTTTTAGCTTGAATTAGGTCCAAAACCTTGTTGTTGTCGCCCGGTGGACCTAAAATCTGGTGGGACGCCTACTCATGGTTATACAAGCTGGGCCATATTGCGCTACACACTCGAAGAACACGAATCTTAATTGTTTAGTTCTCGAAATTTTCTCCAATTATATCCGTCACATCAATCTTCAGACACTAATTTTTAGAACACTAATTAAAAATATCAAATGTGTATTACTGACATAATCTATTTCTAACCTCTACCAAAAAAAGAAAAAAATACAAAGATATCCATTTCAGGAAAAATACTATAGTAAACAGGGGGCACAATGGCACATGCACTTCAATTGATGGTTTGTATTAACGCTCTCTCTCGTCTGGCGACCAACGGCTACCACGCGGCCAACGGTCTGGCTGGCGACCAGCACAAGTATGAGGTTCAAAAAATAAAAAAATCAGGCCGTCAACTGCGGGGGCCTTAACTAAACGTGGGCTAACTAGGTTCAAGCTGATTTTTCTGATTCACGCGTATACGGGCCTCTGTATAAAATTTGGGCCTACCTTGGCCCATCAGCCAAACTCGGTTCGTTTCTCGGGCAGTCGGGCAGCCCCCTGCCGTGCTGACCAGGTCGAACCGATGCTCGTTTCTCCTGCTCCTCTCCTCCCTCCGTCGTCCTCGCCGCGGCGGCTCCTAGGTGCGGTCTTTTTTTCGTGTGGCGCTAGCGCGATAGACTCGTTCAGACTGAGTGGGGCCCGACGTGGGCGTCGAGGTCAAACTAGACCAATTTTGGAATCAGAATTGTATATTTTTGAAATATAAATTTTGCAAAACTACACTACAACCGCCATGTGGTACGACGGTTGTGAGCAATTCCCACGTGGGGTATTGTAGCACTCACAAACGCCGTACTACACGGCGGTAGGAGTCAGTTCATTTTTAAAAAAATATTAATTTTTTTATCAGATGAATATAAATTTTATATAAAAATTGTAGCTTTGGTCGAGATCTATAACTTTGTAGTTTAAACTTTTTTATTAGAAGTCATCTTGAGGGAAAAATGCATATGATTTTTTTTAAAAGAAAACATGCATATGAAATTATGCAGTGAAACTCTGTGTACTGAGAGTGACAGTTTCATCCTATGAAAGAGCTGACGTGGCTGCATTGGTAACGGTGTCCGCACTACGGGAAAGACGCGGTTTGCCGTGCACCCCGGTCGCACGACAAAGGCAAGAAAACGCACGGCAAAGTCTTTGCCGTGCGTTTTCCGTCGGGGCGCACGGCAAAGAGCGCACGGTAGATTTTTGCACGGTAAAGTCCCATTGCCGTGCGCCTTGTCTGACAACGCACGGTGAACTATCTTTGCCGTGCGTCACGGGGAGGTGCACGGCAAAAAAAAGCAACTCACGGCGCCAGTGGCAAACGGCGTGTAACGGCCTTTGCCGTGCGCCGGCCCAAAAACGCATGGCAATTAATGGCGCCTTTGCTGTGCGCCCCAATAAACGCACGGCAAAGATACTATTCCGGCTGGTTGTTCTGGTCACTTTGCCGTGCGCCTACCCAAAAATGCACGACAAAGTGACCTTTGCAATTTTTTTTTGTTTTTCACGTATAAAAATCCCCAAAAATCACTAGCATAATATGCATTCCATAATATTCATCACAGACATCATATATATATCATACTATTCATCACATGCATTATATATATCACAATAATCATCACAGACATCACATATAGATAAATCCACAAGTTACTCATCAACAAGTCCACTAGTACATCCAAGTTCATCGACAAGTCCACAAGTTCAACCACAAGCATTATTCAAGTTCATCGACAAAAGTCCACAAAGTCCAGAAACTCAAATGACATAAACATGCGCGACTCACTGAGGAGGAGGGAACAACTGCTGTGGGGCCATCGACGGTGACATGCCCGGGGTTATTCGAAGCCGCCGATTGATTCTTTCAATAAAAAGAGTAAATTGCATGTGAGACCAGAATCAAGTTCTCTATGTTATAATCTAAGTTCTCTAAGTCTCTACTTTCTCTAGGTTTCTAAGTGAGTCTAAGTCTCTACGTTCTCTAAGTCTGTAATTATTGAAATGAAAGAACAAAGATGTCAAGTAACTCACCACAGGAGTCTCAGGAGCTGCACCCGGAGTCGGAAGGATTACGACCGGGGGCATCGGGGGCATCACGGGCATCGGGGGCATCGGTTGACCATTCTGGACAGCTAGCATGCAAGCTTGCATGTGCTCGGCCATCATCTGCTGCTGCAACGCCATCCACTGCTGCATCTGCACCTGTTGTGCGGCAAAAAGCTGTTGCTGCTGGGTCATCTGCTGCTGCTGCTGGGTCATCTGCTGCTGCTGGTCGACCACACGCAGCTCAACCGCGTTTAAGGCCGTCTGCAATTGGTCATCCATGTGTTACAATTGAAAGAAAACATATGTAGAAATTCATTAAGGATGAATAAAACAGAAATAACCTGAAGTCGCTCCACGTGGGCCAGTGCCGCGGCCGGCCGTGGGAGTATGGGAGGGGCATTGCCCGTGTCCCTTGCTTTTAGCATCGCGAGAGTGGGAGTAGTGGCCGTGTCCAAAATGCTGTCACCCATATAGTAATGGCCATGCTTCTTTCCATGACCCATCCTCATGACCGCCTCTCCATCAAACGGCGCACGGATCGGATCCCACTCTGGCCCATGGATCTGCCGTCCCGTCTCCGTGTATGCATTGATGCGGGAGTGGATGGAGGGATTGCTATACGCCTCCGGCGGGTCGTCGGGGTTGTAGGTGGTCTCGGCCGCGGTCGCCTTGCCCTTGTGGGACAAGATCCATCCCATCACCTCGCTGCACTCACTATCTCCATGTGCCCGAGACTGAAAAAACAACAAGTTCATTAGAAATTATGCAAAATTGAGCTTAACAACAAAGAAATGGATCTTCATACCCATCTAGCCCTGTACTGTGAGTTGGAAAGGTTTCCTTGGTGGTATGATGGGCCTGCCATCAACAAACGCTTTTGTCGGCCAGCATCATGTTTCTCAATCCACTCCGGTGTGAACCACTTGTCCACTATGAGTTTCCAGTAGTCGAAATCGTTGCGGCACCACCACGCAGGCATCTACAAGTAATCAAGTGAACCACATGTAAGAATCTTATATTAAGCATTGTTCTTAAAGGTGAAATACAATTGTACCTCCTCGTACTGCTCCCGGGTCAGCTTATAGGTTCTTGCTTCTGCTTTTGACATCTTCTTTGCAAGCTTTGAAGCAGAGTAGTTTATGACGCACTGAATTTGCGCCTCGTAATGCATGTCCAGCACAAGCTTCTTGCATACCGTCTCCTGCACCTTATTTGCCTTCTCCTCAAATCCACCCACCAACCTATAGAAATCCTGCATATAAACCAGATGATCTACAATCAATATTGAAAAAATGTCCAATGATTACGATGAATTGAGCAGTGTATGCGAGAAAGACTTACCCACAGCTCGGCCTTCACTCGCTCTGCCTTATTGTCGAAGCATCTATCGTCCCTATCGATAGTGTCGGTGGCTTTTTTGTATTGTGCCCACGTCCAGGCCGGCTCGTACCTGGTAGCATCACCCTGACCCATCCGAACTATGCCTGGGAAGTGCAACCTGCACAAAAGGCCTAGGATGCCATTGACCAGGCGGTTGTGACCAACCGCCTCGACGACCTCCCAACTCCTGCCAAAAGTGAAAAAGATGAAATATTAATCTCTATTGTGATTTCAAGTTCTTAAAGGACAAAATATTAACAACATCTAAAATTACTTACCGTTTGCCACTGGGTTTAATCAGTGGGCGTCCGGAAAAAGGTATCGGCCTATCCGGGAGTCGTGAGCGACCTCGCTGCCAAACGGTACCACTAGAGTCACCACCTGTCGTGTCATCCTCCTCCTTCCCCTCCTCCCCCACTAGCCTCCTCAGGCAACAGCGGCACATACTCCTCCTCGTGGGGCTGCTCCTCCTCCTCCTGGTGCTCTTCCTCCTTCTCCTCCTCCTGGTGCTGCTCCTCCTCCTGCTGCCACGCTCTCCTGGACCTTTTACCCTTCTTGGGGCCACCCTTCCCTCGACCCCTGCCTCTGGTGCCCACTGGCAACGGCGGAGGTACGTCGACGGCTCTTCTGAAGATAGACAAGCACGTACGCTGAAGGGAGCCGCCCACCATCTTTGTTCTATCGCCTGAAAGTAAAACAATAAACCAGTCAGTACGGAGAAACACATAACAAAGAGAAGTAAGGCATAATTAAAAATAAAATGATATTTCAAAAGAGAAGTAAGACATAATTAAAAATAACATGATATTGCAAATATTAATACAATAAGTGCGGAGCATACATTTATTAGTAATAAACATCTTCATGGAGATTATCAGGATCATAAGTCTCATCATCACTATCACGCATGTCTAGGTATTCCTCCGATGGAGGAGCGTCTACATGAAGCCCGACTGCAACTTTCTTAAGTAATTCTACGTCCCTCTCATCGTCAACCTCATCTCCATCGTCATCTTCTACTTCCATTGTTCCGAATGCTTCGGTTAAGTCTATCACAAAATCCCCTGGTAGCCCATCTTCTTGGAAGAACTCTCCCTCATATGTATCTGGGTTTATGTTGTAATCTTCATTGTTTGGGACAGGTAGTCTACCGTGTGGCGATACCTTGTACACAACATCCCAACCCTGAAGACGTTCGTCGGTTTTGCACGGGTATGAGAGATAATACACTTGTGTGGCTTGTTGAGCCACAATGTAGACATCGTCTCCTGCATAGACGGATGACTGTCGAATTTCGACTAGTCCAATATCCCGAGTCTCTCGTTTTGCTTCCGGATCGAACCAATGGCATTTGAATACGATAGGTTTGAGACATTTACAACCAGGAAACGTCAGTTGATATATTTCTTCAATTATTCCATAATAGTCTTTTCCATCATTGCCTGTCGTACAAACTCCAGTGTTTGTGGTTCTGCGGTTCGGCCGATTCTGCTCATGGCTTTTTGTGTGAAAGCGGTACCCATTCACGTCATAGCCGCCATATGACTCGATCCTATCCTCACAACCAACGGAAACCTGTCTCAACTCAGGATCCATTGACATATCGTTTTGGCCCTGCAAGTAGAAGCAAGACATATCGTTGTTACATTCGCACCTACGAGGAATTTGTAATTTCAAACAAAAAGTATGAGGTCCTCCAGAATGACCGTACCTTCCGCTTGAACCAAGAAATGAAATCGTGGTCCTCAAGAAGTTTATCAACTTCCTGCGGGGTCGGTTCCCTTCTTCTCCGCCAGAATTGATAGGTAAATTCACTGTACGAATGAGGTTGTTAGGTACTATTAATTGAATTAACCATACACTAGCAATAATGGATAACTAGTTTGTTGAGAACTTACTCAATGTATGGAAGCACTTCCTCAATGTTTTTCAGCACATACATCATGATAGTGCGCCACTCTTCATGTTGCAAGTTCTTATGAGTCACAACACTTGCTCTTCCGAGTTGCCCTCTGAAGAGGCTGAGTTTCGATTCATTTTCGTCGGCATTGTAACAAGTGGTTGGATTATGCACGCTTGGAAGGGTGTCAGCATAGTATTTAGTTGTGAAGTTTGTCACCTCCTCGGTACAATATGCCTCAGCAATGGAAGCTTCAATTTTGTTTTTGTTTCTACATAACGTTCGAATGACCTTTAGTACCCTTTCAATTGAATAGCACCAACGGGCATGTACAGGCCCCCCATTCGTGCCTCATACGGGAGGTGCAAAATCATGTGCTGCATCGGATTGAAAAAACCAGGTGGATAGATCTTCTCCAACTTACAAAGCAACACCGGAGCCGCATCTTCCAGTTTTTTAACAAGTGGCCGAGATAACTCCTTAGCACAAAGGATGCGGAAGAAATAGCTTAAGTCTGCTAGCACTTGCCACACATGGTGAGGTAGATAGCCTCGAACCATCACCGGAAGAAGCTGCTCAATCCATATGTGGTAGTCATGGCTCTTGAGCCCATTGATTCGCATAGTAGTTAAGTTCACACCCCTCCTAAGATTCGCTGCATACCCATCGGGGAACATTAAAGTTTGGAACCGCTGTAGTACTTCCTTCCTTTGGGGCCTGGTCAGGATGTATGGGGCTGAAGGCTTTTTCCATTTCTTGCCTGGCTTGGGAGGCTTCATGTTGTACTTTGGTCATCGCATATACTAGCTTGATCAAGTCTAGCCTTAATGTTATCTTTTGTCTTATCAGCAATCTCCATGGTTGTACACCAGAGTGCCTCAGCGACGTTCTTTTCCGTGTGCATCATATCAATGTTATGTGGAAGAAGAAGGTCAGTCATGTAGGGTAGTCTCCACAAGCCTGACTTCTGAGTCCAAGCATGCTCCACACCGTACCCCTCGTAACCACCTGTTTCTTTTTCCTTGAGCGCGTTTAACTGAGCAAGAATATCTGCACCTGTCAACATCGGCGGTGGGGGGTCTTCAACCATGACACCTTTTTGTGAAGTTCTTGGTGTCTCGTCTGAATGGATGGTCCATAGGGAGGAATTGTCGGTGTAAGTTGAAACAAGAATACTTGGTACCCTTCGCCAACCAGATAAACTTGAAAGCAGCCTTGCATACTGGGCATGGGTACTTCCCGTGGACACACCAGCCGCTGAATAGCCCATATGCCGGATGGTCATGCTAGGAGTACATGTACCACACGTGCATTGTGAAGTTTGTGTCTGTAGCTCGATCATATGTACGTACCCCGGTCTTCCAAGCAATTTCCAAATCATCAATCAAAGGCTCCATGTACACACTCATTTTATCACCGGGGTATCCAGGAATTATCAACGACACAAATATGTTCTATCGCTTAAACATGATGCCAGGGGGGAGATTGAGGGGGATAACAAACACGGGCCAACAAGTGTGTGGTGCAGCCGTCATTCCATAAGGATTGAACCCATCTGTAGCCAACGCAACACGTACATTTCGAGCTTCGTCAGCTTTGTCCCTATGTTTGTCGTCAAAATATTTCCAAGCCTCAGCATCGGCTGGATGTACCATGTTATCGGGACGGTATCGTACGCCTTCTTTGTGCCATGTCATCTGTTTTGCGGATTCCTCGGTCATGTACAGTCGTTAGATCCTCGGTATGAATGGGAGGTACCGTAAGATTTTCACCGAGATGTCCGATTGCTTCTTATGACCATCACCAGAGTCTACCTCCAGGTACCTAGAGGATTTACATTTGGGGCAGTACTTTGCATCCGCATGGTCTTTCCGAAACAAGACGCAACCATTTGTACAAGCATCTATCGGCTCGTATGGCATCTTAAGTAAACGAAGGATTTTCTGTGCCTCGTACATGTTATGTGGCAGAATGTGATCTGTCGGAAGCATGGAGCCAAAAACTACCATCATTTCATTAAAGCCGTCTCGACTGATTCCCAATTTACACTTTAGGGCCATTAAGCGTCCTATGGCATCCAGTTGAGACACAGTGGTATGCTCGTGAAGTGGTTTCTGTGCAGAAGACAACATGTCGTAATAAGCCTTCGCGGTTGGCTCTGGAGCTTCCTTCATAACATGGTCAGGCCCTTCATCGAAGTTTGCTTGATGAAAGTCTTCTAACATGTCTCCGCACCCGGCTTCATCATCAAAATCCTCGATGCGTTGCCTCAAGACCTCGTCTCTCGCACGATGTGCTTCACCATGGCAGATCCACCGGGTATAGTTTGCCACAAACCCATATGTGATAATGTGTTTACCCATGGTGAGCTGAGTTTGGTCTGACTGATTTTCACACTTACTACATGGGCACAGCGCTTTATATTGTCCTTTGTCAAATGCCTTTTTACAGAAATCATCGACGTTGCGCCCGAATTCACAGGAGAAGTCACGCTTATTCCTCCAGCCCGTGTACATCCACTCACGGTTATCCATCCTTTAACCAGTGATATAAAGACATAACAAGGTGGTGCAAGAAACAAAACTCTTAGAAGATTTGATAATATGGCATGCATGCTTCTACACGATGTCTATCATGCTATGGTAGGTAAAGATAGGTCCTAAACCCACCTGAGGATGTGTAGATGGGGTTAGTTTCCATGCTCTACTCCTATCCGAGACAGAATTTCGGCAGCACCTCCCCGCTGTTCTCCAAATACACGTCCTGGAAAGGAGATTGTGTACCCGGAGAACAACAGGAAGGTGAAGCCGAAACTCTGTCCCAGATCAGAGCAGACCATGGAAACTAAACCCATCTACACATCCTCAGGCTGTCCAAAAAACGTGGACAATTCGAAACAGATACGGTCATAGATATGCAAGCATATGCATATTTCCAACCGTATCTCTTTCGAACGGGAGACGCCTAACTAGGTTACGTGATCTAGCCATCTAGGTACATGATATGGAAACAGGGGCATTTGCACATGCTCACCTAGTAACTCGACAAGAGACGGGGACGGGCGGCAAGACGGAGCTCGAAGAGGCCTCCTAGGCAACAGCAACGTGGCCTCCTCCTTCGACGGTGGTTGCGGTAATGGGAGCTTTCCTGCAAAAACCCATCAAGACTTAGCGTCTATCCAAAATTCCGGCAGCACCTCCCCTGTGCGATGAGGTTTCCAAAACCTGCAAGAAAAGCCACGACACGAAGGTCGGGCCACAAAAGCATTTTCTTCCCGCGGCTCGATGGCCGGACACAACAAGTAGTGATTTGCCTCAGATATTTTGCCATTTTTTGACCTTGCACTTGAGCATAAGAAACATATAGGTAGTACCCCAATTTAATCTAACATACTTATGCATCACTAATTTTAACTAAATTTCATACTCATTTGATCTAATTCTAACATACTTATGCATCACTACTACGAAATTGTAGGTCATCATACTAATTTAATCTCAAAATTCGAGAAAGGCCGAGAGATTGATTACCGACCGGATGGAGTAAGGTGTCGAGGCAGCGAGGTGCTTGAGCACGGCCGGAGCACACCCCTCCTCCCTGTTCACCCTCGGCCTCCTCCCTCTCCTCCTCCTTGTTCTCCGGCCCTCTCCTTCCCTTCCTCCTTCTCCCCCTCGGCTGTCTCCTACCCCTTCTCCATCTCCTCCTCCTTCTTCTCCCCTGCCCTCTTTCCCTTTCCCCCCTCCTCCTTCTGCCTCTACTTCCCTTCCTCCTCCTTCTTCTCCTCTGGCCGGGACAGAGTACAGCAGGGGAGGTGGCACCGGGGCAGAGGGCGGGGCGGTCGCCGGTGGGGCAGGGGTGCGGGGAGGCCGGATCCGCGCCGCTTGAGGGTGCCGCCGGCGCTGGTGGCAGGACCCGCCTGGCGCGGACGAGGCGTGGGCGGCCTGGGGTGGACGAGGCGTGGGCGGCCGGGTGGCGGCCGGACGCGGCCGGATCCGGGCCGCCTGAGGGCGCCGCCGGCGCTGGTGGCGGGCGTGGCCGGGGTCGGACGCGGCAGGGGCGATCGGCGGCGACCGGGCGCCGGGCGGGGGCGCGGGGGGGGGCGGGGGCGGGCGGGCGGCGGGCGCACCGGCGCCGGAGGAGGGGGGCGGGCACGGCCGACGCCGGAGCTGGGGGCGGGCGCGGCGGACGGGGATCGGGGGCGCGCGACGGGGGGCGAACAGGGGCGGCTTGGCTGTTGAGAGATGGGGGATGAAGTCTGAGTTTGGGCCGGCTTGTGGAGAGCGTCAAAAAAAAGTGGGGCCCGCAGTCTTTGCCGTGCGCCTAGGTTAGCGCACGGCAATGATGGCTGTTTGCCGTGCGTTTTTAACCACGGCGCACGGCAAAGACAAGTAAAATTCAATTTTTTTGTGTTTCCATGAATGTAAAATTCAAATTTTCCGCAGTCTTTGTTTGGGCCGGCTTGTGGAGAGCGTCAAAAAAAGGGGCCCGCCCTCTTTGCCGTGCGCCTTGGTTAGCGCACGGCAATGATGGCTGTTTGCCGTGCGTTTTTGACCACGGCGCACGGCAAAGACAAGTAAAATTCAATTTTTTTGTGTTTCCATGAATGTAAAATTCAAATTTTCGTGAATGCGATATTCAAAATCAGATGAAGCTTTACATTGTAGTCAAAAACATGAATGTCTTTTTTACAACTTGTTTTTCTTTGAAGTTATTACTCAAATTCAATGCGTGTCCATTTAAATTACTTAATTATAGTTAATATACGAAAATTAGCAAATGGATGCGAAAAAATACCATAAACTAACATGAGACAATGTATGTTGTATGTTCACTAGAGAAAAAGTTTTGAAGTCAAAAACCAAGTTTAAATTTTACTAAGACTACAAACCAAGTGAGATGACTCTAAACACTATGCAACTTCGAGTTAGATGCTTCGGTTTCTAAACACTATGCGTGACGCATTATTCAAAACCTTTCTGTACTATTTTTCACAACCTTCCCATAGTATATCATGAGCTCTCCACAAATCTCATGACTTTCAAACTTCGTTTGCATTTTATACAATTAAAAAACATTTCAAACACACGTGGATTTTCATTCTTCGCGAACAAAATGTTTGAAATTTCAAGTACTTTCATGGTAAGATCTTAAAAAGGTATCAATTACACGAATATCATTTTTCCACGAACTATACTCTATTATTTTACGCACTTGCAGTTCAAATTTGATTTATACGAAAAAATCCTATCAATAAAAGAAATTCGTTAAAATTAGCAAAAAGATAGATATGATTACATAATTGAAATCTAGAGTGCAAAATAATGCATTACATAATTGAAATCTAGAGTGCAAAATAATGCACTAGTGGAGGAAAAATTAAAAGGAGGTAGGAAAAGTCATTTTTTAAAAATCCTTTGCCGTGCGCCAACAAAAAACGCACGGCAAAGGTATATGTTTGCCGCGCGCCAGTTTGCCGTGCGTCTTCCTAAGGCGCACGGCAAAGGTTGACGTCCGTTACACAACAGGCGGACGGCGGGGATGAGGCGTTACAGAAGAAGGATTGCCGTGCGTCTCTAGGAAAACGGACGGCAAATATTTGTGTTTGCCGTGCGCCCGTCCGAAAACGCACGGCAAAAAGGCTATTAACCGTGCGTTAATGTTTGCCGTGTGCCCGTAGAAAACGCACGGCAAAGATGGGCTTTGCCGTGCGCCCGATAGAAAACGCACGTCAAACATTGTAACGCACGGCAATCCTTCGTTTTCCCGTAGTGCCGTGAAACTTGCATTATTGAGACTGGCCTTACGTTTGTCAGCGAATAGGTGTCGGAGAATTGAAAGATAAAAAATCCTTTGGTAACACTGCCTCCACAGGCCACACCAGCACACCGCCACGGAGGGATGCAAAGGTATTCATAGGGAGATGCTTTGGTTACATTGAGTTTGTTTGGAGAACTAGCTAAAGGTTGTTTTGAGGGTTAAAGTTTAGCTTAAGAAAATAACCTTCCAATGAAATAGCCTTGAGCTCTTTGGATCTAAGAGCTATGTGACCTTTAGTGCACTTTCCCCGATCATTTGAGCACCCCTTGGGAGAGAGAAACAACTTTTCGATGTACCCCACTCCAAATAGCTCCAATTAGCACCCCTTAGGCGATAGTTTTTTTTATGTGGACTAGTTACAAATATCTCGGAAATAGCTCTTTTATTTGGCTTCTTTTGAGCTAATTGAGGCTAAAGTGAGATGGGCAAGAAAATAGTCACGAGATCCAAACATGACCACTGAAGAAGACTGATAAAACATTCCACAGATAAACTGTCTGCAGCTCTCGAAACTGTTTCGGACATCCACTGCTGCAAATCTGCAGCCTTGCTGTTTCTTATCAAGAAATCATCACACAGAATGGGTAACTAACTTTGTCAGCTCAACACTTGTCTATCGAAATGCCTGGTTTGCATTCAGGTCCTGCTTTCATTGGAGTTAAGGCATCCTCCCCTGGTGGCGCAATGCATCTGCAACCTCTCGCTGAAAATGCCGAGCTGCAGATGTAGCAGAAGGCGGTGCCGCACCTGCAGGTCACAAGAAGAGATAATGGACCTCATGTACTTTTATCATGTACTCCACGAAGGAATTATAATGCTGGTCAAGCTAGTGTTCTAGTTGGTTTGTTGTTTGCATACTACTCCGTATGCAACAACAAATGATCAAGCTAATGCTCTAGTTGGTTCACTCATCGGCCAAGTCAATCAGTCAACTCGATGATTAGATGCGCGCATAATTCGTTAACTGAAACGACTTCTGCGGAGACTGAGCAGTTACTAGCAGGGTTGCAGTCGATAATCACCTACCTGCACACCATGTGACTGCAACCGCCGGTCTTGTCGATCATGGCACGGCAGCTCGGGCAGCGCGTCCAATTCCGCCCCTCGGCGAGCCGGGACATCACGCACCCTTCGCCACCGTGGCGCTCATCCCACGGCCCCTCGCACTGCAGGCAGAACGCGCTCGAGCAGGTGGGGCACCTAACCTCGGTCGCCGCGGCATCGGCGGCGTCGAGCACCACCAGCTCGCCGCAGCCCCGGTAGGGGCACCGCGCCCGGGCCGGCCCGACGGCGCGCTCGCAGAGCGCGACGCACCAGGCGTCGAAGACGTCGATGTCGAGCAGCTTCTTGCACACCTCCGGGTGCATGGCGCCGTCGCGGCACCCGGGGTCCGGGCAGGGCACGGGCACCGCGCGGTCCGCGACGCGGCCCTCGATGTAGTGGACGACGCACTCGATGCAGAACTCGTGCGCGCAGCCGGCGCGGAACCGGTCGAACACTAGCCTTTTCTCCATGCAGATGCCGCACCCGAACCAGCCGATCTCGTCGTCGGTGAGCGGGGCCACCCGCGGCCGCGACGACGACGGGCCCGGCACGGATCCGCGGATGAGCTCCTGCAGGTACTCGTCGTCGTTCGCCATGTAATGGGGGAGTGGCCGAGTGAGGGGAAAGGCGAGGTGGATCGGGGAAAGCTGAAAAAGTGGAAAGGCAGTGGTGGATTCCGCTCGTGTAAGTCCTCGTCACAACTCACAAGTCAGTTGCGACTTGCGAACGTGCGGTGTGAGCAGTTTTCCGAGTGCCTGATTCCAGCAATATAGAAAATTTTCAGGAAAAATATATGAACATAACTAATTTACAGCCGGCTGTAAATTCGTCTATCTTACAGCGGTCCCTTTTAGAAAGTGAAATCCCGTTTAGACTACTATCACGGTACTTACTTTTTACAGTAGAAAGCAAACTCCATCACGTCGTTCGATTAAAAAACAGCAAACAGTGGCTAGGTTAAAAAAAATCCATGTCTTTCCAACTGAGCATCAAAACGAAAATCAGATTGCACCATCGTGCTAGTCTCAACAAGAGCTTCAAAATAAGATCCACTTCAATATATTTTGATCCTATTTTTCTCATACAGTACCCAGCAATTTTGTTAGAAGCTAAACGCATATTACATTAAAATCAAAAGCAATTTACAACAGATGTATAAGCAGATTAACATCATTTAAAAAGTATTATAGCTTCTTCACTGAAAAGGGACCAACCAAGATGAAATCCCAGCAAAATGTAGCACTTTTACTCCACAATCCACTTTCACATACATAAATGAATCCACAAAAATGATATATGTAGTTGACATCCGAAATCCTAGAGTATTAAGTTGCTTATTGGGGATCGTATTATTGCTTATTTGAAAGCAAATGATTGCCTAAACAGTTTCATGCTATTGCCTAGATCCTAAATCTAGGGATATTTAACTTTTTATCATTATAGTGGAGGGCGCCTCTCCAGATAGCATCTTCCCGGTTGCCACTCCATTTTTACCACGCAACAGCGAAAGATGCTACAAAAATACCACATTTGCTCACGTGGCACGCCAAATCTCATTCCAAGGGGATCCATGTCAGCAAGCAGTGTGTAAAATGTCCTTCGTACCATTTGCCTTCTTCCTCTTGCTCTATCTCTTTTGTCACTTACACGTGGGTCCCACGTGTAAGGTTATCTTCAACCTCTGGCCATCATCGTTGAGCACTGCTGGGCGCCGGACGTTGGAGGGAACGACGGCGCGACGGGCCTCCCTGTGCCGCGCGCACGACCGCGGTGGCGCCGGCTGCGGGCTGTCGGCCACCGAGCACCGCTTGCGGTAGCTGCGGGCGTGGGAGCTCGAGCTCCGCCCCTCCCTGGCCCCGGCGGCGGCGCACCGGCGGCGGTGAGGAGAAGCGCCGGCGACCGAAAGGAGGAGGCGGACGACACCCATGTCACCTGACCCGGACGCGCCACCCTCCGAGCCGCCGACCGCGGCGGCGGCGGCGTCGACCGAACCGATGTGGTCCTCTCCGCCGCCGTCAAGGGAGCTCCCTCTGGTGACTTCACCATCCGTTTTACTCACCATGTATTCTCGATGAACACGATGAACCCGAAGCCTCGAGCGCGGCCGGTGGCCCGGTCGCGCATGATGACGGCCTCCACCACCTCGCCATACCTGTCGAAGTACTCCCGGAGGCAATCCTCGTTGGTGTCCCACGAGATGCCGCCGATGAAAAGCTTCCCGGCGTCCGCCTCCATCTCCGGCCGCGCAGCCGCCGCCAGCCGCACCTGCACGCGCGCACACACGAAGCCAGCAGGGGCGCGCCCAGTACGGGAGTAATTGGGTCAGACCCGAATGCGGGTGCTCGGCTCCGCAGAGCATGGAAGGGAAGGGGGAGGGCGGCGGTACCTAGTGGATGATCGCCA
The DNA here is from genome assembly GCA_036936925.1 of Cenchrus fungigraminus. NCBI lineage: Eukaryota > Viridiplantae > Streptophyta > Magnoliopsida > Poales > Poaceae > Cenchrus > Cenchrus fungigraminus. Next base: position 35,693,375 of record CM072780.1, on the reverse strand, counting down.
CCGGTGGAGCGCAGATGAAGACCTCTCCCGGCGTCGGCGGCGGAGAGGACCGCCTCCCTCACCGGAGCTCAGCCACGGTCGCCAGAGGCCAAGAAGAGAGGCGGAGAAAAGGAGAGAGGATGTGCTAGGGGGTATGGAAGGTCATTTTACACAATCCGAGCTGGACTGCAGAGTTGGCGTGACACGCGAGCAAAAGTGGCAATTCTGTATGAATTTTCTCTCTCATATGCTAAAAATGTAGTGGCAACCAGGAAGGTGCTATCTGGAGAGGCGCCCTCCACTGTAATGGTAAAAAGTTAAATATCTCCTAAACGAGGACACGAACCACACAGCAGAAAAATACGGACGTACTGTACGTCGGAGACTGTTCGCCGCCGGGGGACCGCCGCCGTGTCCTTGTCGAGCCCGCCGCCAGGGTCGCCATCTTCGAGGAGGCACCGTCGTCGCGAGACCTCGGCGAGGGGCGGCTTCCGCGTGGGACTCAGAGGCGCCGCTGTGAGCCCTCACCGGGGTCCGCCGCCACGCGGCGCCCGCGTTCCCTCGCGCGGGGAACCGCCGCGCGGGGCTCCGCGTGGGTCGGCGCCGTGCCGCGCGCCCTGGAGCCACCACCGCACTCCCAAGTCCTAGTGTCCCACTGCCGCACTGCTACTTGTTGAGAAACAGAGGGGGCTGGTGGGTGACAAACTGACGGGTGAGCGGAGAAGATGGATAGGGAGAGATGCATTGGGCCCCACCACGTGGATGACAGGCTGAACTGTTGAATCGAAGAGTAGAGTAGAGCTGGCTGTCTCGTATGATGAAAATACAGCAGGCTGGTTTAAAGTCATTGCCAAAATGTATTTAACGAAGTCGAAGCTAAATCCAACAATTAACGGTAAACATCGCCAAGACAAAAGAAAAATACTGAAAATGAACTTCGCTTACAAACAAAATTCTTCGTGTCAGCGAAGGAGAGAGTTGTCACAACGCAAATAATAATTGCAAGCAGATCCGCTAAAAAAAGAGAGCGAGTTGTGCAAGCGGCAACCCTAGGGGCCTAAGACCCTAGTGTTGGGTAGTGGGTCATCGCGCACACACAATTGAGTTACGGCTGTGCAAATCAGATCTAACAAAAATGTGTATGCCACACTTAAAAGTGCAAGCCACACTTATTAGCCACTTTAACCTTCATTGTTTAGAAACAGATTCCATTGGCGTATGGTGACCTCCTTTTGCATTGCATGGGCTACCTAGGGTGTGCGTGCGTAAGGGCGGATCCAGTGTGGGCGCTGGGGGCTCCAGCCCCTTGCTGGCTGCCGGACAAGGGAGCCCCAGCCCCCTTGAGATGTTCTAACATGGACAGAGGTTTCCTCCTAGCAGAAGGTAAAAGAAAGATGTACATGATGCAACGAACAAATGCAGATATGTTGGGCCATCAAATCATTGCGGCCCATTGCATAGTGCCTACTAGGCCTATGCTATTTTTCAGATGCATGAGAGCCTACAACAAGAGGTAGGTGCGTCAGTCTACATATTCCACTACTTTATGAATGCTTGATGGCTTATCGACCTATCAGAACTCTGCTTCCCTATCACAACAGAGCTTATTGTTCAATTCAAAGGAAAAACAATGTTTACCGTTTAGCCCCCTATCATCTAATTCTAGATTCGCCCCTGGGCGTGTGTGTTGTGTTTGCGTTATTAATTTCTTGCGCTTTCCAATTAAATTCCTACTTTTCAACAACATTGATTTTTTAGGAAATAAATTTGACGAAGTTCAAACCAGATTAAACTACTTATTAAACCGCAAAAATCGACGATAAGATACCAAAGCATGAGATTGAACTCAACACTAGCGCATCCACCAAGATCAAGTTAAGATATTCACAAAATCAAATTATATATCAAACTAGATGTAGACATCACAAATACAAGAATCAATGCCCACATGTTATATTCACAAAGTGGAAATCAGATCTACACAAGATCTGCACACCAAAGCCTAACAAATTCTATGCAACCCAAGCTGTGCACAACATGACCTAACGATAAGTAGGGAGATTGAAAGGAGTTAGGGAAACCTACGGAGGAACCAATCCTCATGCATCCTACCTACCTGCAAATACAGGGAGGAAGACAGGGGCCACTTCCCATAGCCTCGCAACGATGACGATGTGCTGGCAAGCTAACCTAGCACAATGGCCGTGAGACGAGATGAGATAGATGAGTTGAGGCGGCGCAGCTAAGAAGAGTAGGCGGTAACCTTAGCGGCTAGGAGAGGAGGGTAGTTATTGTCCGCACAACTGAGCTACATGCATGGGTTGCTCAAATCCAACCCAACTACATGTGCAAGCAACACTTAAGGTAGCTTGTATTATTTGGAAGGTAGCAATACCCGTAAAATATCCATTGTGCCATGCAACACCCGAAACATATCCATAGTGCTATGCAAATGCACGAGTACTCGGTGACAACTTGATGATTTTATCCGAGTTGTCACCCAAATTTCTACCAAATCGTAACAAGAGATTCGATTACAATGTTAATTGATTACAAATTACCGTAACCAATATGTAATGTGGTTCATTACCTTCCGTAATTGGATTACTACTTTACATTTCAGCTTACCAACACCCATTGTATATATTTTTTGTCATATTACATTGTCCTTCCCCTTCCCGCTCCCCTTGCGATCGACGATAGACAAAAGAAACCACGTGCACTAGCTCAACCACGTAGCACCTCCTCGTTTTCGATCAGCTGCGGTGGCGACTACGGAGCCAGGATCCTATCCCCCATCATTGTTCCTAACCTCCATTCTCAAGCAGACATGCCACCTCCAGCCCTCGCATTCGATCGACAGTACTGGCAATGGCCAACCGTGCCTCCTTGGAGTTGCCGCTGATTTAATTTGCCACAAGGAGGAGCTTGTGGTGGGAAAATACTGTTGAGGATGTACGTTCTCAGAATGAGCTATTGCGGCCATTGATTTGACAGCACGACACCAAAGGTCATGGCGTCGTGCTATTATAAAACAGCACCTTGATCTTTAGCGCTGTACTTTTTGCGTTGTTGCGGCGCTTGATGAGTGACTGTGATAGCTCGTGCTGAGAACGATCACTCAAAAAAAACGCTTTACTTGTGGTGCTGCTCTCGTGCTTGGCTGGAAGTTGCGGCTAGCTGCTTGTGTTCCGGCTGACTTGCTATTACTGATTTGAGAAATGGGAGCAGAGAAAGTCGGGCTGCATTGGATTGAGAAATTGAGAAGGAAGAAGGATTGGGAGTGGTGCTTCACTGCTTGGCGATGGATTGCTGTTTGCATTGGTTGCCTTGGATTAGACATAACATATGGAGAATGCTCACATGCATTTGAGGGAGAGACCAAAGTGTTCGGGAGACGGAGAGAAAGATAGAGTAGAGAAAGCACGTACCTTTAAAAAATTATGTTAGAAATGTTATTACTATTTACATGTAAAGTTGTTCACTTGGTAGTTACAAGATATGAATAATATAGATATGATTGAAAAGTAGGAGTTGAAATGAGAGTTTGTTAGAGGTTGCAAAAAATAGAGGAATGGAATGTGGATGAATGATCCTTGTATGGAGTAGGAACTCGCATTCTAGTCCATACAAGGATCATTGGTTTTAATAAATGACACTATTTAAAATACTAATATGATGTAGGGGGTGCACTTGTATATCATCTTAAAGTATGATGATTTGTATTGAAATAAATATATGAATTAAGTTATGTTTTGCCCCTAGGAAATTTACTTAGGTTATAAACATAGGTATTTTTCATGTAGAACAAAGTTTATGTTTAAACCGATATTAAGGATTGAAAGATAAAAATCCCAAGAGAAATAAATACTAGCTAACAAGAGGTCATATATCATCAACATGACAAGTAGAAAGTTTTACTTTTAAACAACAAAAATATGTCAACATCACTTAATTAAATTCTGCAGCATGAACCACTAATCTCATGCGCACATCTCTTGACAAGTTGACCAAGTATTCTTCCAAGCACTCATCAGGATGAGGCAAACGAAGAACACATAGAACAAAAACAGTTTACCAAATTGACCACCAAATAGTTGTGCTGAAATTAAACTGACAGATACAGAAGACTTGCTAATCCAGCAAGCGACCACAACATGAGAACATGACATAGGTTAAGCAACCTTGAATTCAAAGGCAAATCAATGAAGCTGTCACAAATCCATGACTCATGATGGACATCGGTTGCCCTTGCTTCTCAGCTTCAATGAGCCTGATCTCCTAGTTGGGTGGAGCATCAATGGACGTTGCGGCGGCACCGGCACAGCTCGGTTCCATCCTGCAGTGGCATCATTGAGTGCCCACACTTGTAGCAGAAGACAGCATGACACCTGCAAATGGAATCAAAATGATTATTGAAAATTAGATATTATTTCTAGGTCAAGTATCGAAGATTGAATGATTGATACATCAAATGAGTAGAATTGATAGAAGAAATAAAATGACATGCATAGACTTGGTGTATGAATCTCTAACATAATTGTGATTTAAATTGTATCTCTAAGGTAGGGAACAACAGCTAAAGGTAGGTGAAAAAACACATCTAGAAAATAGTGGGAAGGCCTGGTTGTTTAAATTTTTGCATATTACAACTAGGAAGAGTGTCTAAAGTATAAGTTAGCCATGGCATTGGACCACCATCGATTCCAACCCTCTAGTTTCAATAGCAGGAAAGCTATTATTTTATTTTTAGTCCATATATGTGACAATTGTTTCATGTGCAAATCCTGCAAAATTCAAGTAGAAATCTTAGGCACAATACTGATTTTTGATGTAATGAAAGGACACCTTTTTACACGAACCTAAAAAGTTATACTACTTACAAACCATTTACAAAATCAACTTATGCTACCACATAAATAGTTTCTCCCCCCCAAAACATAAATATTTTGTAGGATAGTAAGTAACAACCACCAAATGAAGTAGAATTGATAGAAGAAATAAAATGGCACGCACAACCCAAGTCTATGTATCTCTAACATCTACGCCTATTTGAATCTCTAAGGTGGAGAATATCAAATGAAAGCCGGTGAAAAGATGAAAAAAATCAACTAGAAATTAGTGGAATGGCCTGAATTTTTGGAATTACGTTGAGTCATCACCCCAACCCTTGTAAAATATATTAATCCCTAGTTTTGAAAGTAGCAAATTTTCTTTTATCTGCTTATGCGACAAGCTGACAGCTGTTTCACGTGCAAATTATGCACAGTTCAAGAGACATTCCATGCATATTTTTGGATTTTTATGTAATGAGAGGACAATTGTTAGATACATATGCAAAATCAACTTATGCTAGCACTAGATATGCTCTACCTTTTACATGAAGCTATATGCTTACAGTATCAGGTATATTAATGCTGAAACATACATAGAAAGGTATACATATTCAAAACTAAAACTAAAATTTCAAAATGCTAGTATTGTGCAATGCAAGTCAGGTGAGATGATGTATTGATCTTTTTCCTTAAAATACCATAGGGTAAAGTAGGCAATAATCCAGCAAATTGGTTCCTTAACATTATGTGAATAAAAACTTATCATAGATGGAGCAAAAGAATTGAGCAATCACAAGAACTTGAGACATTTAAACATGATAGAATAATTTCAGACATAGTATTTGATTTTTATATAACAAAAGGGCAATTTTCACATGCACTAAGGATTACCTATTTATCAATTAAGCATATGTAGAATCAACTTATGCTAAAACTGTACAATCATTTTTATCCCTCAAAATGAGCATAAATACCAAATAAGTGCAATGTTCTACCATTTACATGAAGTTATAGGTTAGGAGAATCAAGTTAATTTTAACACATATAGGACAAGGTGTACAAATCCAAACAACAATTGTGAAAATGCTATTATAATTATGCACTACATCATCAGGTTTGTGTAATGTGCAAATCCTGCAAAATGCAAGCAAGATTCCAACAGTGGTGTTGGCTTTTTATGTTCCAAATAAAAAAGTGAGCATAAGCAATTACAAATAAAGTAATAAATATTGTACTATGTTTGTTAAAAAATAATATACCATAGATGGTGCATAAATAGTTTCCAATATGTGCAATGTTCTACCATTTACATGAAGCTACATGTTAACAAAATCATATATACTAATGTTAAAACATATAAGGCAATAAGGTGTACAAATCTAGAACAATAGTTTCCAAAATGATATGTATTATGCACTACATCATCATGTGTGAGTAATGTGCAGATCAAACAAAATTCAACAAGGATGTATAGGCATGGTATTTTAATTTTATGTAATGAAAGAATTTTTTTTGCAATATAAAATATCCTATTTTTATCAACCATATGCAAAACCAACTTATGCTTGCGCTAAATAGTTGTTTTTATCCAAAAAAAGTTCTATATAAGTGAAGATGTTCTACCGTTTATCACTATATGCTAAAAGAATCAGTTATATCCCTCGAAAAATTGCAATCCCCTCCGCATCCTGCAATTCCACCTCTAATGCCCTCTTTGTTGGAAATGGAGCCGGTGAGGCCAATGATGACCTTACCCCTTTTGTTGTATGCACCTCCTCTACCCTCAATGACTAATCAATAACATCTTCCACTCCAGAATGAGCGGCACAATTCCATCGCCTTCTATCCAAATCTGACAGCACAACTTCCATCAGGGCCATCACCATTCACTCTTACCACCACTATTCAATCAGTAGAAGTATGTATATAGCCTAATCCCATTGGATCTTATCCACCATATTGTGGCGGTCACCACCCCCACTATCTCACTATCCTATTTTGCAATACCACCTATCGGCGAACTTCCTATGTGCTCCTTCTACTTCAATCGACATGGGTAAGCCTCCAACACCCCGCCACCACCTACTCTGAAACCCTAACCCTAACAAAAAAGCCCACCTTCATCACAATTCTAGAATAAATCTTGAGAGAGGGAGGGGAGGATAAAAATGAAAATCAAAATCAGAGAGAGAGAGAGAGAGGAGAGAGGGAGAGAAGTTACCTCGCTACTTGCGCTGATGAAGAGCGGGCCACCCAAACCCATGTAGATCTGTCGAGAGAGCGGGGGGGGGGGAGGGAGGTGGGAGAAATAAGGCAACAATGCCCTCCAGCCGCCTACACCAGTTGTTTTGGTTTAGCGGCTTGCCCACCGATTCATATATATATATATATCTCCCTTTTTCTCTATTTTATTGTGTATCCCCAATCCATATTTGTATATATATCTCACTCCTCCATTTAAGTGCATATTTCCAATCGAGATAGGGTCACGAGGGCTGCAGGACGAGGGAAGAATGAGAAATGATAAGGACAATGATGTGTCAAGGATGATCTGACGGGAAAAGGAGGGTAGGGTATCAAGTAGGTCCCATGTTTTTATGCCATCACAAAAAAAACTTTGTGCAAGGGAAATCTCATGATCACTGACCCTTTAGTAATGAATTTCACCATCTGATCATATTTCATAAGCTACCGTTATGCAAGTTGATGCGCTGAGAACTAGTCAAAGTAGAAATTTTACTTCATCTAACTCATTTCGATGGTATGTATAGATTCATCTTATATGTACAAAGAAAACTAAACTTGCTTTCCACCTAAAAGTTTATTCTCAAATACGAGTATTATTCACAATAAGAACGGGGTCCTCTGCAAGATAAATGAGTACCAAAGAAGGAAAAATGATAACAAACATATATAATGAGAATATGAGAGACATGGGTACCCATGGGTCCCCACCGACTAGGGTCCCAGAGGTCTCTGCCAAGTGGACCTGACCTGCCAGAAGCCCCGCCGACCTGCAAGTGGGCCCGAAGACCTTATCCACAACCCCGACGACCTTGGAAGACTCCAGAAGACCTTACCCAGATCCCGAAGGATCCGCCGAGCTTGGAGCGCAAGGCGAGCTACCAGATCACGGCTCGGCGCCGCCAGTAGGTCCGCAGATCGCGGGATTCGCCCTATAATCAAGGAAGATGACCTTCCTAAATTGTAACCGACCCCGATGAGGGTCCACTGACCTCAAATGGAAGCCTTAGTCCGTTGACCATATAAGGCGGCCTAGAGCTCCATTCGAGGGGACTCCCCTTCCACGCATAATTCCACCCCATACTGGACGTAGGGAAGCCCGAACCAGTCTAAAGCCTTGTGTCCATCGCCATTCGTGCCGTGTTCCGAGTTCCACACGTGAACTACCACCTACGCTCTTAGTTCTCGATCCCCTCCAATTAACCTACAACCGCTTGGGTCGCCCCCTTGCGGATCTGTCCAGGTGTCACCCCTGACAGTTGGCGCGCCAGGTAGGGGTGATCGGGAACTCGTTGTGCAGCATGGTGGCCCGATCTGGTATCGTCTTCCCGGCAAGCATGGTGGCCATCCTCGCCAACCCTGTGGAGATCTGCTTCGGCTCCTTCACGGCGACCTCCACCGTTCCGGCGGCCACGACCTCTTCGGTGGCCGCAGTGAAGATCGCGACGGCACCTGTTGCCGCCCCCGTTTCCGATCTAGCATTGGAGACCCACCCGCCTAAACCCTATGACATTGTTCAGGGAATGGAGCGCGTCATTGGCATGATGGAGGACACCCTCCAAATCTGCGAGATGGCCCAGCGCTCAACGCAGATGGCGCCGTGCCATGGGATCTTCCCTTTCAGCCTGCGGCCGCCCAGCGACGTCTACGCTCGCCAGGTGATCAAGTCCTCCCAGATCCAATCTGGGCGGCGACCACCCTCCGGCGACCTCAAGCCTGAACTCCGCACGAGCCGTGACCCGCTCGACGTACCGTGCACCTACCATAAGGGCGCACGACACACCCTCCGCGGCTGCCACCTCAGGAAGAAGATCGACCGAGAGCGGCTTCCTCGTACCACGCGAACTCCCACGTCTCCGGATGGCGGTGAGTTCTAGAAGGTCTGGGTCCACGTCTCCCCCAATGACTTAGGTTCCATCCTTCGCCGGGTCTTGGTGGTTTCCAAGAATGAACCACCACGTCACGGCGTGACGGATTCTGAGGATGCGCGGCGGATCTAGGGCAACGCCAACCGCGCGTAGCGACGTGCAGAAGAGCAGCGCCGTGCAGTACCTCCCTACGCTCGAGACCTTCGCCTCGAGTTTGAGGAAGCGGGGCTACCGACGTTCAACAGCCCCCAGGCCAACCTGGGTGCTACCTTGGCGTGCCTCCAGCAAGCCGAACCTACACCCGAGGCGGAAGCAACCATGGCCTACCTTCGGTTGCCACGGCCCTGGTGGAGGAGAAGAGCGCGGCTGCTAAGTCCGCCGCATCTTCGTCAAGCCGCCATTCGCGCAGTCGATCTAATCGACCTGCGCGCAGCAACCTCCCTACCATCCAGGAGGAGGTCGATCAAAACAACCCCGATCAACCTCGGGCGAACGGTGCTAAGGATGGTGACCTCCGCGCCAACCTCGACAAGAACAGGCGCGTCCGTGACACCCGCGGCTACATCGACCAGCGCCACCGTGAGCATGAGGAGCGAGAGCTGCGACGTCGTGCGGAGTACGACCGCGAGTACGCCCCCCTGGTGCCGTCCACCGCATCATGGAACACGAGGAGCGCGACCGCCACGACGTTGAGAACAGGCGTCGCGCCCAGTACGAAGCAAACTACGGCCATCCGGAGGAGGGCGCCCGGAATCAAGATCGCCAACCCCGGTCCCAGATCGTCGCTCCTGCACAGAGCAGAGGTGGTGCTCAAGCCGGAGATGGCGGTGAAGACATAGCCATCACCGCATTCCCCGCACTGGCTCCTCGACTCAGGTTGGTGGGCTACCCGGACAACTCCAAGCCTAACATCCAGAAGTACGACGGGTGCTCCGACCCCAACATCTGGCTGTCGACCTACTACGTCGCTGTCAAGGCGGCCGGTGGCAACTTCGACCACATGGCGACGTACTTCCCGCTGGTGATGGGTGACGCGCCGTCACTCTGGCTCAACAACCTCCCGGCTGGCAGCATCACCTCTTGGGCCGACCTGTCCCAGGCCTTCACGTCCAATTTCCAGGCGACCTACAATCGCCCGGGGAACACCTTCAACCTCGGGAGGGTCACCATGAAGACCAATGAGCGGCTCCGCGGCTACACCAACCGGTTCTTTGAGAACCGCAACACCTGCGTCGGTGTTAGGGACGACCAGGTCATCGAAAGCTACAAGAAGGGCGTCAGAGATTGCAAGATCTTTGAGAATATCCACGAGTCAGGGGCCACCACCGTCGCGGCCCTCATGGAGGTCGTCAACAAGCTCATCGACACCGACGAGGCCCTGGTCAACCAGTTTGACTACGACGCCAAGTGCGACGCGGGCACTTCCGGCACCGCTGGAGACTCGAGCTCCAAGCTGCGCAAGCGACCCTCAGAGGTGCTTGCGGCGGAGGCACGTCGACCTTCTGTTGACGCTCCTTAGCCTCACTACTAAGTATGCACACACGGTGACGGCGCCAGGAATGCTTGTTGGCACTCGCAAGCGTCGCTACCGGGTTTACACCTCTGGTAACGGGGCTAGGGAACGTCTTTGGTAAAACACACGATCACAGAAAGGTCTGCAAAGCGCACGGATTACCGTTGTAGCACTTCACCCGGTGGTATTCGGGTTATCGTATTTATATTTTCCCAAGGGAGGCACTACGGCAAAGATATTCGAATAAACGGTGGAGAAATACAAGACTTGGTAAAGAGCTATAGCGGGGGTAACGAATGAAGATATTCGGGGATAACTTGACACACGCAAGGAGATCTTGATAAAAGACTAGAGAGGACCTAGCGAGCTGGGAGGACAATGAGACGAGAAAGGATCCTAACACAATCTATCTATTCTTATCAACTCTAGGCAAAGAACTAAGGCAAAGGATAACCAAGGCAAGCTAAACTCAACAAGCTCTTCTAGTGCTGCAGGGGCATGCAAAGCCGCGCTCTCAGACTGGGATGAGAAGGGAGAACGACGACGCGCTGAATCCTACCGGCCCGAACTAACGTGGACTACAGAGCTCGTCCGGAGCTGTCACCTCCTTAGGGTACCACAACTATTCCGTTGAACGGGACACCAATCTAAGACTAAGGTAAGCTCTGAGCACCGCGCTCACAACGAACCAAAGAACCTTTCCCCGGGTACCACGAAGGAAGGTCTCTCTCTCCCGTGAACCACCGGAGATCAAGCGAAGAACGACCACAACACTATAGGGTTCAAGAGAGCTATGCTAACCAAGACTAAACTAACTTGCCATATACTCCTCTTGAACCCGAGGTTTTGACGGTCGAATCTTTGTTGTAAGGACCGTCAACAAACTCCCCCAAGCTAAACGTTTGCTCGTCCTCGAGCAAAGTCTAGACTCGGCCTCGGTTGATCAGGAGTTGCATGATGTTACTACTCGGCAAGTACCTGTGCACAAACTCCATGCTCTTCTTGCTAATTTGAAAAGGTTGGTACGAGAGAAGCTTAGCCTTACTTTACCCGTGGGGCTTGTAGCTTTCCACCTTGCCTTCGGAGGTTGAAGAGTAGAATGGTTTTTGACTTTGCATCTCTCACTCTTCTTCTTTTCTGGATCCTATCTCGGAGTTTTTGAAAATTTTGCAAAGAAAGACAAGGTTCCTCGGATGGTTCCCTCGATCGCTCAAGTGGTATTTGTTACCTCACCAAAGGCTTTAAGCGAGCCTCAACTTCCTACTCTATGGCTTGTATGTGGAGCTTTGGGTAGGATAAGTATGAGACTCACTTGTGCCACATGATGTTGTTGAGCCAAAGATTGGATCCAAGAAGAAACTAGTCATGCAACTTGATCGAGATGTGCAAGTGTGTGGAATATTTTTGTTTGTTTTTCTAAGTATTCCTTGCCTTGAGATTCTCCTCTTGCTTTTATTTTGGAGGGGGGTCATGCTTTCTTCTTTTTTTTATGCTCTTTGATTGGAGCACATTTTTTTCTATGCTTCTTGAGCATATACTCTTTCTTTTTTTTGATGACCCCTCTCTCCTTTTGCAAGATTACAAGAAGAGAAATCTCTTTGGAACTTTGGAGTACTTATTTTTGGTGGATGGATGGCATGTTTTGCGTAACTCCCAGTGTAGGAGTTAGCATGTATATGTGGGTGTATGTGATCTCGATCATGGAAGCATGAAAAGATTCTACCAAGGGTCACAACAATTTGGCAAAACTCAATGGGTCACAAGCAAGCATATGTAGAAGGTTTGAACATTGATATCGACATATGGCTTTGGTAGGTAATATGACCATTGAGGAACTTGCCTTGTTTTATTTTCAAAAGAAATTCATTCGAGATTTTCACCATACTATGAGATAGAGCAGAATCAACATTGTCGCACCATATCATACTAATCAACACCCTAGGTTTGGTCATAAGCATTTGCTTCCCACAAAATTTTATTTCAGGCTCTTGTCTCAAAATATACCAACAAATTCAAAAAGTCATAGAGCACAAGGATGCACACTAGATTCTTTCAAAGTTTTAACATAGCAACCATTCATCATTTCCAAAGTGAGGGTATATAAACAAGATTTCAAGCACATGGTTGAAGCAAATATTTTTGTTGTTTTTCTTTTATTAAAAAGAGGTAAACAAGATGTTGAAAATTGGTTTGGGTGGACATACCTTCCTTGATTGAAAATGGGGTCCCCCCCAAGCTAAATTTTGGCTACCTGGTTGGCGTGTCTTCATTTTGGTGATGAGTTGAGCACCTGGAAGCTTGTAGTGGTTGACTTGATGGATTTGTGAAAAATCATAGGTACGGCCGTATCACTTGGTACGGCCGGCCCTACTATATTTTCCCCAGGCACTCGTGTCCCCTCCTGTAAACATCCTGCACAAAAATTTTGTCGAGGGGAGGTACGGCCGTATCACCAAAAATCTCCAAAACTGCTTTTCTATGTCTTGTTTACTTATTAATGCAATGGTGAAAACAAATTTGAAATCTAAATATGCTTGATGCACGAAATAACAGGTTGAAAGGGAAATATGAGATAAATACCGGTTTACCTCTCGGTGAGGGCTCATGGTTTAGAGTCCGTGAGCGGGACTCCTCTGTTTGCTCAATTGATCTTGGGTTCGTCCGGTCCCGGAGTGGAAGACTCGGACGATGCTCTCTTCACACGCCACACCTTCTTTATTTTCTTCGGTGGCGCTGAAGTTGGTGAGGCTTTGGCGGGGGTGTTTTTGGTTTCTGTCTTCTTTTCCCCCTTAGCCTTGTTGATTTCCTTTGACTTCTTGGGTTGGTGGCGCCCGTTGAATGCTTTGTCTTGCTCCCAATGCTTCCTCATTGTTGTAATGAGGCTATCCACCATGGGCTTGGTCGGGGCTACCTTTTCTCTCTTGTATTGGGGCCGTGGCTTCCTCCACCCCCTAGCTTTCTCATCTTGCACTAGGTAACATTGCTCTTCTTTCGCTTGGAATTTGAATGTCATGTTCCTTCGTCCTATGCGGAATTGGATCTTTCCGGCTCCGACATCAATCCTTGCATTGACATCTCTTAGGAATGGTCGCCCGAGAATAAGCAGAATTTCTTCTTGTGTATCGACGACCACGAAATCCGCAAAGACATATGAGCCTCTGACATTCACCAAGAGATTTTCTACTATGCCCTCTGGATATTTGATTGATGAGTCGGCAAGTTGGACTGTCATCGTCGTCGGAGAGATAGCCGGATATCCTAACTCCTCAAACATGGCTTTGGGCATGAGGTTGACACTTGCTCCGAGGTCACAAAGAGCATTCTTGATCTTTTTGGTAGTAGATCGTGCATGTGATGCCCAGATATCCATTGTCTTTCTTGTGCAAGACTGCTGATTCGTCCCATGGGTCTTGGATTTGATGTATGAGCTTCCCTACATGGTTAGGTGCATACATCCTCCTAGATAGCTTACCCCATCTGGTGGATATAGCGCTGACATTCTCTCGGGTAGGCTCGGTTTGCCCCGGGATTCCACCCGGCTCAGAAGAAGGCAAAGAAGCAGCAAGCTGAGCAAGTTGAGTTTCTATCATTTTGTTAAAGCTTAGCTGATTCTTCATAGCGGTGGTGAAAGATTCTATGGTGGAAATTAAATTTTCAAGAACTTTCTCATTGGCGGCTAGCTTCTTGTTTAAATTTTCATTAGTTCTAGCTTGGCCAAAGACAAGATCTTTAATGGAAGGCTGATTATTGAAATTGTTAGAATAGTTACCTCCATTTTGATTGTTGAACGGGAAGTTGGGCCTCGAGTTCCACCCTTGATTGTTGTAGTTGTTGTTGCGGAACCTGTTGTTGTTGCCATTGTTGATGAAGCTGGCTTCTTCCCTTGTCTCGAGACAATCATTGCCCGAATGACCCACATTACCGCAAACCTCGCACGTCATGCGAGCGTCCATGATCTTGGCAGTTTCCATGTTGCTTGATGCCTCCAATTTCTTCATGAGGAGGTCCATCTTGGCGGCGATCATGTCATTTCCATCGACTTGGTGTACACCGCGAGTACGGGGTTGGAGACGATCTCCATCCCAACCTTGATTTGCCACCATCTTCTCGATCAATTCCTTGGCGGTGGGTACTTGTAGCGAGAAGAAAGCTCCTCCAGCGGCTGCATCTAGGTGCTCACGGGCGGTACGCTTGAGCCCGTGGTAGAAGGTTTGAATTAAGAACCACCCCTGCATGCCATGATGTGGGCATGCGGTGATGTACTCCTGGAAGCGTTCCCATGCTTCTGGGATACTCTCATCATTCTGCTGCTGGAAGCCCGAAATTCTTGCGCGGAGGGCATTGGTTTTGCCCATCGGGAAGAACTTTGCGAAAAATGCCTTTGAGCACTTATCCCATGTGTTAATGGCATCTCGCTCCGCATAAAACCATTGCTTTGCCTTCCCGAGCAATGAGAACGGGAATAGGCGCACACGAATTGCATCGTCCGTCACTCCACGGATAGTGAAAGTCCTACACACCTCCAGAAAATGCTGGAGATGTGCATTGGCATCTTCATTCGGCTTGCCGAAGAACGGATTTGCTTGCACCATGTTGATCAACGCCGACTTGAGTTCAAAGTTTCCGTCTCCCACCGTTGTGTTCGGTCCGGTAGGGACATTGGTGTTGGAGGGAGCGAAAAACTCGCGGATCGTCCTCTCGGCCATCGGTGCTGACGAGGTGCTGTCTACGGGATCGACGGTGTTCGTCTCTTGATTCGAGAGAAACTTCTGAGGAATGAGGACACGAGGTCGCACTCTCCTCACAAGTGACTCCGGATTGTCGTTAAAGTTGGACGGTAGGTCGAAACCGGTCATGCACTACTCTGCGTACACGAGAGTAGAGCAAGGGTAAACCCGCTTAAATAGCGGTTCACCGAACCTTGATAATTCTACCACAATATCTAAACGATATCTTATGCCTATTGCCTCCCTGGCAACGGCGCCAGAAATGCTTGTTGGTGTTTCTTAGCGTCGCACCAGGTTTATATCCCCGGCAACGGCGCCAGAAATGCTTGTTGACGCTCCTTAGCCTCACTACTAAGTATACACACACGGTGACGGCGCCAGGAATGCTTGTTGGCACTCGCAAGCGTCGCTACCGGGTTTACACCTCTGGTAACGGGGCTAGGGAACGTCTTTGGTAAAACACACGATCACAGAAAGGTCCGCAAGCGCACGGATTACCGTTGTAGCACTTCACCCGGTGGTATTCGGGTTATCGTATTTATATTTTCCCAAGGGAGGCACTACGGCAAAGATAATCGAATAAACAGTGGAGAAATACAAGACTTGGTAAAGAGCTATAGCGGGGGTAACGAATAAAGATATTTGGGGATAACTTGACACACACAAGGAGATCTTGATAAAAGACTAGAGAGGACCTAGCGAGCTGGGAGGACAACGAGACGAGAAAGGATCCTAACACAATCTTTCTATTCTTGTCAACTCTAGGCAAAGAACTAAGGCAAAGGATAACCAAGGCAAGTTAAACTCAACAAGCTCTTCTAGTGCTGCAGGGGCATGCAAAGCCGTGCTCTCAGACTAGGATGAGAAGGGAGAACGATGACGCGCTGAATCCTACTGGCCCGAACTAACGTGGTGGACTACAGAGCCCGTCCGAAGCTGTCACCTCCTTAGGGTACCACAACTATTTCGTTGAACGGGACACCAATCTAAGACTAAGGTAAGCTCTGAGCACCGCGCTCACAACGAACCAAAGAACCTTTCCCCGGGTACCACGAAGGAAGGTCTCTCTCTCCCGTGAACCACCGGAGATCAAGCGAAGAACGACCACAACACTATAGGGTTCAAGAGAGCTATGCTAACCAAGACTAAACTAACTTTAGTCTAAACCAAGAATAAAGCTTCTAGAGCAAAGTAAAAGCTGAATGTAATTGACTCGAAAGGTAAGATAGAAAGATAACTTGAATTGTACTTGAGTCTAAACAAAGAAAGGATACAAGAGTAGTACCGAAACTCTGAAGAAGACTCCTCCGGAACCCCAAGACTAGCTCGATTCGACTCTAACTCCCAAGCTACACTAATCCTACTCTAAGTGAACAAAAAAGGGAAATGGAGATGCTCCTGCGTTGTGTGTCCAATCTAGCGAGTGTGAGGTGCCTTTTATAGGCAAGGGAGGTCGGTTGAGCGCGTGGGGCCAAGATCACAGGTGCGGCCGGATCAGGAGGTGCGGCCGGCCCTATGATCCACCGCCTCTCGCCTTGGACGCCCCTGATCACTGCTCCTGAGGCGGTTGTAGGTCGGTTCCTTGGGTCGGTTTCGCCCGGCACGCGACTTGATAGGTGTGGCCGGCCCTCTAGGTTCGGCCAGCCCACCTCCGTGCCGTGTGATGCACCGCCTTCGGTCAGGGACGCCTAGGATCGCCTTGGAATGACGGTTGTGGCGGTTGAGCGGCCGGACAAGTGGACCCATTGATAGCCTCCACCTTTGGATCAAACCGACGTTCTTCAGTGAATCGTGCTCGTCCAAGTGTTGCTCGAGGGAGAGGAGGTGCTCTGGACCAAGCACGAGCCATGGGGCAGGGCCGGCCGCACCTGCTAGGCCGACCGCACTAGGTGGTTCGGCCGTGCCTTGCTCATGTGGCACGTTGGTCCCAAATTCTCCCAGAATGTGTACCTGCCTATGAAATTCACAACACAACTCATGGAACTTTATTAGTACCAAAAATGTGCGTGAAACTTGCCATATACTCCTCTCGAACCCGAGGTTTTGACGGTCGAATCTTTGTTTTAAGGACCGTCAACACCTTCGACGTTCAACGTCGATGAGTTCAATGCAACGCTCGATAGCCCCTGCGCGTTCCACGAGGGGGCCACCCACACCGTCCGCGAGTGCTCACAGTTCAAGAGGGCGTTCCGTACCCCTTAAGACCCCAAGCGACCTAGAGGCGACGGTGATCGATCGTCTTCACGTCACTACAACAACAACCGCCGTGATGATCGATGCGGCCGTGGTGATGACAACCGCCGTGATGAGCGACATCACGACGAGCCGCAGCCGGAGGATCACTGTGACGAGCGCGGCCTGCCTCCTCCACCGGCGACGGGCAACCCCAACGGCCCCTTCCAGCAGGCTAAGAGGTCGATCAACATGATCGTCGGAGGCCTCAAGGCCAACGTGAGCAGAAGGCGCTACCGCAAGGACAAGCGCGAGATCCACCTCATCCACACCAAGCCGTCGTAGACTCTGCGCTGGTCTGAGCAGCCGATCACGTTCTCCAGAGCTGATCACTGGGTCCACATCCCAGATTCCAGGTCCTACCCACTCATCGTCGAGCGTATAGTGGAGGGAGCCCTGCTTCCCCAGACCCTCATCGGTGGAGGGTGCGGGCTCAACATCATCTTCGTCGAGACCTTGAAGAAGATGGACTTCGACTTCAAGAGGCTGACAGCGTGCGACGAACCTTTCTTTGGCATCATCCCCGGCAAGGCGGCCTACCCCCTGGGTTGGGTCTCCCTTCCTGTGACCTTTGGCACGGAGGACAACTTCCGCACGGAGTACCTCAGCTTCGAAGTCGCTGACTTCAAGTCCTCCTACCACACCATCCTAGGTCGCCCCATGCTGGCCAGGTTTATGGCCATCCCGCACTACACCTACTTGGTGTTGAAGATGCCGGCTCCAAATGGGGTCCTATCCGTCTACGGCGACCTTATAGTCTCGTTCAAGTACGACAACGAGGCCCTCGACATCACCACGACGAATGCCTGCGCCGACGCCTCGGCCGTCATGGTCGCCGAAGCTGCGAAGGTTGCTCCGAGCGACCTAACCATCCCGGAGCAGAAGCGCACCGTCACCGCCCTGGATGCCGCGCCGTCAACAAAGAAGGTCTGCCTCGGCCTCCCCGACCCAGAGAAGACGGTGGTCATCGGTGACAACCTCGGGGAGAAATAGGAACTCACGCTCACCAGTTTCCTCCGGGATAACGCGGACATATTCGCATGGACCCCATCGGATATGCTGGGTGTTCCCAGGGAGCTGGCTGAGCACTCCTTGGATGTAAGCAAGACGGCCAAGCCTGTCAAGCAGAAGCTGCGCCGCTTCGCGAAAGATCGCAAGGAGGTCATTAGGGTAGAGATAATAAAGCTCCTAGCTGCCGGATTCATCCGTGAATGTAAAAACCCGGTTTGGCTCGCCAACCCGGTACTTGTACCCAAGAAAACCGGTCAATGGAGAATGTGTATCGACTACACCGATCTCAACAGGCACTACCCTAAAGACCCCTTCCCTCTTCCGCGCATCGACTAGGTTGTTGACTCCACAGCCGGAAGCGTCCTGCTATGCTTCCTCGACTGCTACTCAGGGTATCACCAGATAGCCCTGAAGGTCTCTGACCAAGACAAAACGGCGTTCATAATGCCGCACGACATCTACTGCTACACGGCCATGACGTTCGACCTCAAGAACGCTGGAGTGACCTACCAGAAGGCCATCCAGAAGTGCTTAGAGTCTCAGATCGGCGACAACGTTGAAGCCTACGTCGACGACGTAGTTGTCAAGACCACGGTGGAGGACAACCTCATCGCCGACTTCGCCCAGACCTTCACCAACCTCTGACGCTACCGCTGGAAGCTCAATCCAGAGAAGTTCATCTTCGGTGTACCATCTGGCAAGCTCCTAGGCTTCATGCTCAGCCACCGGGGCATCGAGGCGAACCCCACCAATGTCGACGCCATCCGCAAGATGAAGAGACCTACCGGGAAGAAAGACGTCATGAAGCTCACCGGCATGATGGCCGCTCTAGGTCGCTTCATCAGCAAGCTTGGAGAGAAAGGCCTGCCCTTCTTCAAGCTGCTGAAAAAGTCAGACAAGTTCGTGTGGACGGATGAGGCCGACTGACGAGGGCCCAGATTAGGGCCCCCTTTGACGGCGAGATAATTACTCTTGAGGTGGAGTCTTCTGACACCATCGACAACGTGAAGGCCAAGATTCAAGACGATGAGGACTAAGGACCCCTGTCAAGACCATCACTGGCAAGACATCTTGTTCCCGACTAGTAGGAAGCTTCTCCGACAAGTTCCCTACTAGAGGAAGCCTCGCATGACCTGTCTCCACCCCGCACGATGAGTCTCCACCTCGCACGACGAGTCTCCGCCTCGCACGACGAGTCTCCACCTCACACGACAAGTCTCCGCCTCGCACGACGAGTCTCCGCCTCGCACGACAACCAGCTCGCTCACACGAGCACTCTCCGTCCCTGACCAAGACACGGCCCGTACCACGTGGCGCGACCCCGGCACGCGAACTCTTCCGCTACGACGCGTGGGGCGCCAGTTCCCCATGCCATGCAAGCACACGAGCTGGCGGCACACGCGGACGGTCGGCTCTGACAAGAGCCTTAATGCAGCTCTGCTCAGCCGCGCGGCCATCAACTCACCATAACATCCGACCCTGCAGCACGCTAACTCCGCCCAAGGCACTCGAGTGCCCCCTACGATGAGCACAGGCCTACAATTAGGCCATAGCGTGGCGGGCTCATCCCGTGCTCAGACGGGTTGAGTCAGCACCAAACTACTCGGAGGAAGCGCCAGGCGTCCCAAAGTGAACAGCCCCGCCCGGTCACGCGGCGGCCTCTACGGTAACTTGGCGCGGCTCCTCTTCAATGCGCCGTGACGGACAGCGACGCTCGAGAGGACGTTCTAGCAGCCAACACTGTAACATTTCTTTTATTCCCCTTTTTGCCCTTCCCCCTTGCGCCTATAAAAGGGAGAGGAGGGCAACCGTCACAAAGGCTGACGAACCGAACACTCACACTCTGGGACTTGGTCTCGACACCCTCTCCCGACCAGTTTGTAACCCCTACTACAAACAACCCTAGCATGGGAACACGACAGCTCTACACTGGACGTAGGGTGTTACTCCTCGGAGGCCCGAACCAGTATAAATCTCGTTGTCTCCTGCGCTAACCACCCGAGTCCGACACACGATCGATACAAATTTATTGTCCGGCGGTAGAGAACCCCGACAGTTGGCGCGCCAGGTAGGGGCACATCAGGTGTCTCGCCGAACTTCACCAACGACTCGGATGGAGGGCCGCAGGGTTTCGCTAACCCCTGGGGCCACCATACGCTTCGGCTCCCTCGGCTTCGTCTACGCCGGGTCGGCGGAGTTCGTCGCCGGGCGAACCTTCGCCCGGCCGGCCCGCCCCAACGTCCTGACGGGGGCGGCGGGGCGCGCGGCGTTCGTCCGAGGCTTCTCAGACGAAATGATCATGGCCATGTAGGGGCCTAACCCGACACAGGAGCGTTTTAGGCTCACCGCCTACTACCTCACCGACCTCACCTTCCAGGCCAGCGGGGCCGAGCCGCTCGCCTGGGCGGAGTTCATGGAGTGGTACGCCGTCATGTACCCCCGTGGACAGCCTGGCCTCCCGGACGACTCGGTGACGGCCTACGTGAATGACCTACGAGCGACCCATGCCTCTCCGGGCTCCGCGACAGCTCGGAGGGCACCGTCGACACGGGCGCGCGACCCCACGCGCAACTGCTTCGTCTGCGTGGCATCAGCCTCAAGCAGCTCCACCGACCCGGAGCCGGCACCACGCCACCGCGCCAGCAACGCCCAACGTAGGGCGCGCCTCGACGAGCTCGCCGAGGCCAGGCGCCAGCTTGACGAGGAGCTGGCCAACCTCCACCAGGAGCTCGGGGAAGACGGCGGGCCCCATAACCTGCCACCGGCCCCGCGGTCGGTTCCGGTGCAAGAGCAACGCCGTGAGGGAAACGACGAGCGGCAGGAACGTTGTCCTGCCGCCGAGCAATCCAGAGCCCGCGTCCCGACGCCGCCAGCTCGAGGACGTGCACGCGACAACGACCGACGCGCCAACGAGGGCACGAACGTCGACGCCAACACCGACGGTGACGCCCCGCCGCTCTTTAGGCGGGCATCGCAGAACCTAGCCGCAGCAGCCATGCTGCTGCGTGGCTGCCCGGAGGTAGCAACCTCCGAGGAGAGACGAGTGCGCCAACAGCTCAAGGCGCTACTCGAAGCGGCGGCGGCACAGCAGGCGGAGAGTTCCGCCTCGCGCCAGCTGTCAGAGCGTGACCGAGGGGCAGCGCCTTCCGCGCATCGCCCAAACCCGCCCCCTCCCGGCATCAGGATCGCGGAGATGGGGCCGGGGCCGCAGCATCGGCGGTCAAGAGCCGTCTCGGGCCCAACCGCAACACCCGGGACACTATCAAAGCTCGCCGACGGGCTGCGAGCGTCGACAACCACCGCGACGGCGACAACCGCAACCGCCGCGACGAGCACCGCCCGCGCCGACATGACGACCGGGGACGCGGGCGACGCTATGACAGTGACGACGACCGCGACCGCAGCTGGTCGCTGAACCAGAGGGGCCCGCGAGCTTTCGGACAAGGCGTGCGGGACGCGAGGTTCCCCTCGTGTTTCCGAGCTGTGACCAACGTCCCCAGGTATGACGGGGACACCAACCCTAGCGTGTGGTTGGAGGACTACCGGCTTGCGTGCCACGCGGGTGGAGCGACCGACGACCTCTTCATCATCAAGAACCTGCCGCTCTACCTCGGCAACTCTGCACGGACATGGCTCGAGCACTTGCCCCGTGGCGAGATCAATGACTGAGCCGACCTACGCTGGGTTTTCGTCGGCAACTTCCAGGGCACGTACACCCGACCCGGCAAGCAGTCGGAGCTGCAAAACTGCAGACAGAAGCCGGGGGAAAGCCTACGCGAGTACATCCGGCGCTTCTCCAAGCGTTGCACCGAGCTTCCCAGCGCAACAGACAATGACGCCATCTCGGCGTTCCAGAACGGCACGACCTGCACTTCTCTGATCCATCGATTAGGACGCCGCATGCCCCGTACCACTCGGGAGCTCCTCGACATCGCGAGCAACCATGCGGACAGCGAGGAGGCGGTCGCGGCGACACTCAACACCCCTCAGGGCAAGGGGAAACAAGTCGTGGACCATGGCGAGGGGACGTCCTCGCGTTTCAAGAAGAAGAAGAAGAGCGACAAATGACGGCGCGACGACAACCTCGTCGCAGCAGTCGAGCGCAAGGCGACGCGGCCTAAGACCAGCCCGGCCAAGGCCGGTCCTCCGAAGGACCATTTCGAGAAGCTCCTGGATGCGCTGTGCCCCCACCACGAGGTCCCCGTGAAGCATGCGCTCAAGGACTGCCGTTTGATCAAGAACTACATCAATGGAACCCTCAAGCCAAGGACGGCAGAACCGCCGAAGAAGGCTGCGCCGCCTCCCGACAACGATGACGACGACGTAGAGGCTCGATACCCAAGCGAGGATGGTGCAGTCCACATGATCTTTGGCAGGTCCCCGGCACGACCTTCAAGGCGTCAAGAGAAGCTGATCCCACGTGAAGTCTTCAACGCCGAGTCCCCGACACCATCCTACCTAAAGTGGTCGGAGGTTCCGATAACCTTCGACCGCAAGGATCACCCCGACCGCGTACCGCAGCCGGGAGCTTACCCACTAGTGGTAGCTCCCCTGTTCAGGTCTAAGCGAGTCCACAAGGTCCTTATGGATGGGGGGAGCGGGATCAACGTGCTTTATGCGTCAACGCTCGACGACATGGGCATCCCGCGATCAAAGCTGCGGCCATCGACCACACCGTTCCACGGGGTCGTCCCTGGAATGGAGGCTCTCCCGATCGGGCAGATCGATCTGCCTGTCATGTTCAGGGACCTGCAAAAATTTTCGCACAGAAATCCTCACCTTCGAAGTGGTGGGGTTCTCGGGGACGTACCACACCATCCTCGGGAGGCCAGCCTACGGGAAGTTCATGGCCGTGCCCAACTATACGTACCTGAAGCTGAAGATTCCCGGTCCGAAGGGGATCATCACAGTAGGGACCACGTACCAACGCGCATTCGAGTGCGACGCTGAGTGTTTCCAATTTGCGGAGGCACTGATCCGGTCCGAGAGGCTCCGCGCTGAGCCTCCCTCCGAGGACCAAGAAATCCCCGAGTCGTCCAAGCGACAGCATGCTCTTTCGAGCCCGCCAAGGACGTCAAGGATGCGACCGTCACCGATGATGGCCGTACGCTCCGTATCGGTATGACGCTCAATCCTAAATAGGAAAGCGCGCTCGTCGACTTCCTCAAAGCGAACCTCGATGTGTTTGCATGGAAACCCTCCGACATGAAGGGGATCCCGAGAGAGGTTGCCGAGCACAAGTTGAACATCAAGCCGGGATCAAAACCGGTGAAACAACGCATCCGCCGCTTCAACGACGAGAAGTGCAAGGCGATTGGCGAGGAGATCAAGAAGCTCCTTAGTTCAGGGTTTATCCGAGAAGTATTCCACCCCGAGTGGCTTGCTAACCCTGTACTTGTAAAGAAGAAGAATAAGAAATAGAGGATGTGTGTTGACTACACGGGCCTTAACAAGGCATGTCCCAAGGATCTATTTCCTTTGCCTCGCATAGATCAGGTAGTCGATTCAATAGCTGGGTGCGAAACCCTCTGTTTTCTCGATGTGTACTCCGGGTACCACCAGATAGCGATGTGCATAGCAGACCAACTCGCAACCTTGTTCATTACTCCGTTCGGCGCTTACTGCTACAAGACAATGCCTTTCGGGCTCAAAAACGCGGGCACCATGTTCCAAAGATGCATGCGACGCGTCTTCGGGGAACTCATAGGACGCATCATCGAGGCGTACGTCGACGATATCGTGGTCAAGTCGGAAAAGACCGGTGATCTAGTCCGGGACCTCACGGAGGTGCTCGCGAAGCTGAGAGAGCACGGGGTGAAGCTTAACCCCGATAAATGCGTTTTCGGGGTTCTGAGGGGCATGCTCCTCGGCTTTGTCGTGTCGGAACGCGGCATTGAAGCTAACCCCGAGAAGATCTCGGCTATCACGGACATGGGGCCGATCCAAAACTTGAAGGGCGTGCAGCGTGTCACGGGCTGTCTCGCAGCTCTTAGCCGTTTCATAGCACGACTCGGAGAGCGCAGCCTGCCATTGTACCGCTTGATGAAAAAGTCCGACCACTTCGCGTGGACTCCTGAAGCTCAGGAAGCGCTCGACTCTCTCAAGAACATGCTGAAGAGTCCACCGGTCCTCACAGCTCCGGCGCCTGAGGAACCGATGCTCCTGTACATCGCCGCGACGACCCAGGTGGTCAGTGCTGCGCTGGTGGTCGAGCGAGAAGAACCCGGAAGGTCACTCAAGGTCCAGCGACCGGTCTATTTCGTGAGCGAGGTACTTTCCGACTCGAAGACCCGCTACTCGCAAATGCAAAAGCTCGTATATGCTGTCTTGATGACCAAGCGCAAGCTCCGCCACTACTTCGACGCACATCCCATCACGGTAGTGTCCAAGTACCCACTCAGAGAGGTTATTCAGAACCCCGAAGCCGAAGGGAGGATAGCCAAATGGGCGCTCGAGTTGATGGGGCAGAACATCTCGTATGCACCCCGCAGTGCCATCATGTCCCAAGTGCTGGCAGACTTCGTTGCTAAGTGGACAGAGATCCAAACCCCGCCGGCACCCATTGAGCACGAGACGTGGACTATGTACTTCGACGGCTCGGTCATGAAGGAAGGGGCGGGTGTAGGCCTTGTCTTCATCTCGCCTCTAGGCGTGCGCATGGAGTACATGGTCCGACTACATTTCTCGGCCTCCAACAATGTCGCCGAGTATGAAGCACTCATCAACGGCCTCCGAATAGCGGTCGAGCTCGGGATCCGTCATCTCGAGATCAGAGGAGACTCAGAGCTCATCGTGGATCAAGTCATGAAGGAGAAAAACTGTGTTGACCCGAAGATGGCGGTGTACTGCTAGGCCATTCGTGAGCTGGAAGGCAAGTTCCATGGGCTCGAGCTTCATCATGTGCTGCGCGACTACAACAAAGCCGCCGACGTCCTTGCCAAGACTGCATCGAGTCGCAAGCCGGTGCCACACAGGGTCTTCGCGAGCTATCAACACGCGCCCTCTGTACGTGTAGAAGGGGAGAAGCCGCCAGATGCTCAAGGACCAGAAGTCATGGAGATCGACCAGCAACCCGAGCTGAACCTCGAGGACCCGGATTGGCGCTTTCCTATTCTCAAGCGGCTAGTCGAGGGTAAGCTTCCCTCTGACCAGACGGAGGCAGGCCGCATCACGCGATGAGCTAAAGCGTTCGTCCTCATCGATGGTGAGCTCTACAAACGAGGCGCAATGGGCATACTCATGCGGTGCATCCTCGGAGATCAAGGCAAGGAGCTACTTCGCGAAATCCACGCCGGCACGTGCAGACATCACGCCGGTCCGAGGGCTCTTGTCGGGAAAGCTTTCTGGCAAGGTTTCTACTGGCCCAAAGCTGTGGCGGACTCCAAGAACATCGTGCGCCGCTGTGAGGGGTGCCAGTTCTACGCTCGACAAACTCACCTCCCGGCGCAGGCGCTCCAAACCATCCCCATCACATGGCCCTTCGCTGTGTGGCACCTCGACATGGTGGGGCCACTTCGACAAGCGCCCGAGGGCTTCACGCATCTCCTCGTAGCGGTCTACAAGTTCTCCAAATGGATCGAGGCGTGACCCATCGTGAACGTCTGCTCCGAGGAAGTCGTAGCATTCTTCACCAACATTATCTATCGCTTCGGCATACCCAACGCGATCATCACCGACAACAGCACCCAGTTCACGGGGAAGAAATTCCTCAACTTCTGCGACGACAACAACATTCGCGTGGACTGGTCTGCCGTGGCGCACCCGAAGACGAACGGACAAGTCGAGAGGGCGAACGGCATGATCCTACAAGGGCTAAAACCTCGCATCTTCAAGCATCTCGAGAAGTTCCGGGCAAGATGGGTAGCCGAGCTGCCATCCGTTCTATGGAGTCTGCGCACCACGCCTTGTCGGGCGACTGGCTTCACGCCTTTCTTCATGGAACACGGATCGGAAGCGGTCCTACCCACGGACATCGACTACGGCAGTCCACGAGTGCGAGCCTATACTGAGGAAGGCAACCAAGTCGCACTCGAGGACGCGATCGACCAACTCGACGAGGCGCGTGACGTGGCACTCCTACGCTGTGCCAAGTATCAACAAGCTCTATGACGCTACCATGAGCGCAACGTACGCGCCCGCGAGTTCCAAGTTGGGGACCTGGTCCTCCGACGAGTTCTAGGCAGCAAGGATCGCCACAAGCTCTCGCCCCCTTGGGAGGGGCCATTCATCGTCCACCAGGTGCTCCGACCCGGAACATACAAGATCCGATACGAGGACGGACGGGTCGTCTCCAATGCGTGGAACATAGAACATCTGCGGTCGTTTTACCCTTGAGTAACTGTTTAAATCTTATACATCAGTGAATAAATGCCGCATGCTTTGTTCATATGTCTATAAGTTCGAAAAACTTCTCGGTTGCCATGTTTCCATATGTCGCAACTTCTTTGAAGGCTGAGCGGTGAGCGTCCCTGCACCCGTGCCAGAACGTTCCCCGCTCGGGGGCTACCCAGGGCACGATGCCCTCCTTCCATTTTTTACAATTTTTTCAAAAAAA
Organism: Cenchrus fungigraminus; assembly: GCA_036936925.1. Classification (NCBI taxonomy): domain Eukaryota; kingdom Viridiplantae; phylum Streptophyta; class Magnoliopsida; order Poales; family Poaceae; genus Cenchrus; species Cenchrus fungigraminus. Next base: position 35,666,412 of record CM072780.1, on the reverse strand, counting down.
ATCTGACATCTATGTCGTAACCGATCACACGGGCGAAAGGTTTTTGGCGGAAGGCCCGACCTTATGAGAAGTAAAGACGATGGCCTACGTGGGGCACGACGTTGCTGTTCGTTCAAAGTTCCTAGCGCCTACGCCTCCGCGGCTACGGTGCGAAGACTTGCGAGCACAGCTCGAGTCCTCAGGCCTTCATCCGACCTCTTTTCAAAAGCGTTCGAGCAACCGCCCAGACTCCGGTCTAAAACGATTTTGACGACAAACCTCGCGAGTTACTTCTCGAACTTCCCTGAGTGCTCGGGGGCTGCGAACGCATGGCACCCCTTAGAGGTTCAAGAGGGCCAAGCTTCTCGACTCCTACGCCTCTGCGGCTCCAGAGTAGAGCTAGCTTGGTCATCTCAAACTCCTAAAGTCTGCTACGCATTATTGCGGTCGACCCTGGGTGCTCGGGAGCGTTCGAGCTATAATACTCTTTGAACAAATGTTCTCGATAACATGATGACGTTCATGGTGTTACACATACGAACTGTTCTTAAAATTACATGCACCTAAGAATGATACATCTAAGATGAAGGCCTGGAGCTATCTGGGTCTTCTGGTGCGTCTCTTGGTAGCAGGTCCAGGTCCTTCAAGGCGGCGCCGGCCATGTCGCGGGCGAAGGCGGCGCAGTCTTTCTCAAGCTCGTCACACTGAGCGTCGGAGATGCCAGGGGCCTAGCCGCCGCTCAGCGCCATACAGTCCAACCCCTGGTTGTGTGACTCGAACATGGCGAGCACCCGGTGCACCGCCCTCCGAGCCGTCGACAACTCCCGCTCCCTAATCACCTCTGGGAGGCACCCGACCTCTTCGAGAAGCCTATCGGGAAGCATCGGCCCGAAGGGAACACCGAGCCCAGTCATGACTACGCCAATGGCCCTCGCGAGCTTGGCGAGATCCTAGATGTTCACCTTGCGAGACTCCTTCGACTCGCGCCGGGCATCGCTGGCCTGCTCCAACTCGACCGCGACCTGCTCCCGAGCCATCTGGGACTGCTCGAGCTCGGCCCTGGACTCTGAAAATCAACAAGTCGAAGTCAACAAACATGTCATGACCAATTCAAAAGAAAGGCGAGATCAGAATCAGAGCGAACGACTTACTCTCAAGTTGCTCCGACAGTCGCTTGATCAAGCTGTCCTTCTCAAGGATTTTGAGCAGGGCGGCGTTCAGCTCCTGCGTCTTCTCCGTGAGCTTCACGGTCATCCCGGCGCAGTATGTGTGCAGCCCTGAAACCGCGAAGAAGACAAATCAGCATCGATCAGAACGAGCAAAAGGAGAGGAAGTTGCAGCCGGAAGCATCAAGCCTCACCGTCGACGTCCTGCGACAACTTGGAGTTGTCCTCCCGAAGCCGGGTCACCTCGTCCGAGACCACCTGGAGCCTGTTGGTCACCTCGAAGAACTGTCGGTTGATCGTCCTGAGGTCTGATCCGGCGGTGACCAAATCCTGCTCCAGCTCCGCCACCTTCGCCTCGAGCGCCGTTTTCTCCTGGGCAGCGGTCTGAGCGGCGTTCCGGGCAGCGGCCTCGGCAGCGGCGGTAGCGGTGGTGGCCTTCTCGGCGGCGTCATTGGCGGTCGCCATGGCGGCTCGCAACTCTTCGATCTTCGCCTCCGCTTGAGCCAACCTCGTCTCAAGTGATTCCCGTTCCGTCGTGGCGGTAGTAGCAGCGGCTTGCGCTGCCGTGGCGCGGTCTTCGGTGGACTGCCTGGCGGTCTCGAGCATGGCCCTCGACGACACCTCGTTCGCCACCGTCGCGGCGGCAGCTACGCGGGCAACTACTAGCTGCATCTCCAGCTGTGCCTTCTCTGCCCGGAGCTCATCGATGGTGCGCACTCTCCTCCTGCCGGACTCCGCGAGCGTCTGTTCCGGGCAAGAGTACATCAATCACAAATTTTGGAAGAACAGAAAGAGACATGAGTAGACTACTGCGTCGAGAAGACTTACCGTTGTCGCGGGAAGGATGAGTTCGTCGAACGCACGACGCGCCCACAAAAGGCCATGCTCGAGACTGTGACGAGCTGCGGACTCTTCATCCTCGTCAACGGATGTGTGCGCCTCGAAAGCGGCCGCCCATGAGAAGCGGGCAAGGTCAGAGATCCGCGCGCCGCCTTCCTCAAGCTCTGGCAGCAGGGCCGCGCCAGAGCCCTCCCCGACCTCTTGGATCTCCGGGGAGGTGACCCCCGCCGCGCTCCTGAGAACATCGTGTTCTTGCGAAGCCGAGAGGGTTGGGCTCGCCGCGGGCGCCGCCTCGTCGACAGGGGCGGCGGGCCGGAGAGACGACGATTCCGGCGCATCTGCAGCAGTCGAATCCACCACTGCGGCCGGGGGCGAGGATGCGGCCAGGGTCAACTCTGGGCCGGTTGCAGGTTCCCCGAGGACCTCCTGGGCTGCCTCCGATGTGGCCGAGGACTCGGGGCCTCCGACAACTCCAGCTTGACCCGGCGTCAGCTGTCCCGCTGCAGTTGCATCCGGCGCGGGCTCCTCATTGGCATGCTCCACCGCTTCGGCCGAGGCCACGACTACGGGTGCGGCGGACTCAGAGGCCTCGACCCCCAACTCCACCGACTCGGCCAGCATCCGCTCCAGCACAGCCTCGTAAATGTCCCTGTCATTGCCTGGCAGGCCGGGAGCATCGAGGTCAATGATTTCGAGGATACCGACGGCCATGGCGTCAGCCGTTGACGCCTCCGTCGTGTCCCCGCCCACCTGCGCCGCCGCAGGAACTGGAATTTCCGCCGCTGCCGGCGCCTCGGCTTCATGCCCCCTGGCCGGCGGTGGCGGAGGCACGATCTGCTCGGAGGACGCCGCCATGGCGTCGCCACACCCTGAAGTGGCTTCGACCAGCGGCTCCGTCGCTGCCTGGGTAACGACCGCCTCAGTAGCCGTCTGCCCCCGCCCAAGTTGTCGGCGCCCGACGAAGGCGGTGGCGCCACTGGCTCAACCACCTCGGTGGCCACGACCAGCCCACTCTTGGCCTGCTCCGCCAACGGCTCGACGTAGGGGGGCAACGAGCGGGACTCGGACTGCGGACTGCGTGTGCCCAACGCTGCGCATTTCAGGGGCGTGAGGCTGAGCACGCCAGTGTCGGCACGGCTGAAACAAACATGGATCAATATCAAGAGATGAACAAGATGAAGAACTCAAGAACGACGAAGGATAGCGGGCAGGAACTTACATGCTGGATCGGACGCGCCCTCGAGGGCGGAGGGATCCTCCGCGCGCCTTCGAGGGGCGGAGGGATCCTCCACACAAAGGTCGACTTCCCGATGGCCACCGGCACGCGGCACTGGATCTCGTTCAGTGACGGAAGCTCGGGTGCGGTCACAGTCCCTTCCCAAGGGGCCCTACTGGCTGTCATCTCGCAGAGGTGCAGCGGCCGTCTCCGGAGTGGGACGACCCCTCGGGCGTGGTACTGGCCGATGACGGTCGCCAGGCCGACCCCAGTGTCGCGGAGGCGGGCCAGCACCGCCAAGTGATCCTTGAACATCCTCTCCTGCTCCGCCTTCGGAGGACCATCAGTCCAGCTCCTCGGCGCCTGCCCAATGGAGTTCCCGGTTAACGCCGGCAGCGCAAACTCGTGGTCGTTCCTGAGATAGAACCACCCCTTGTGCCAACCACTGTTCGAGCTGGTCAGTAAGGAGGGGATGTACTTGTCGCCCCGGCCTTGCTTCATCCGGAGGTTGGCACATCCGATGGTCGCCGGTTTGGAGCCATCCTTCAAGCACGCAAACATGAAGAAGTACTTGAAAAGGTGCCAGTGGGCACTGATTCCCAAGTACCCCTCGCACAGCACCTCAAACACCGCCATCTGCTGGACGTTGTTCGGGTTGAGGTGCTGCAGCTGGAGCCCGTACTCGTAGAGGACCGCCCAGATGAACCGCCCGGCGGGAACGGAGAAGCCGCGCTCGTGGAACGCCACGAACGAGACGATGTACCCCTTGGGCGGGCGCGACACGGACTCCTCCCTGGGCACCTTCCACTCAACGGCGTCGGTGAGCGAAGGTAGCTGCCCGGTGGCGACAAGGCGGCGCAGCATCGAGCGGGACACATTGGAGCGCGACCAGTTCGACATGGCGACGGCGAGCGTTCGTGTGCGACTCCGGCGAAAGGAGTGGCGGCGCTACGGGCGCGAGAAGCGAAGGAAGCGGGCGGCGAGGGCAGAGAAAAAGGCAAGGGAGTAAAAGTCCCAAACCCTTGGCCGGCGCGCGGTTAAAAAGGAAGGGGTGCGGCCACCGGCCTTAAATGCCGGGCCCACCACGTCGAGGAAACGCTCGCCAGCGTGCGCGTGCCACGGCGTGACAGGCGCCCGCCCGCACGACGCCTCGATACTCGCTGGGCCCAAAAGCCTGAACCGTCCCCGCTCTGTCCTTTCAAACCGTCTCGCCTGCCACGTCGGCAGTGATGCCCACGCCACCCACGTCGCCCACGTCGCCCACATCGCCCGCGACGCCCACGATGTCCACGACTACCTCAACAGAACAATCCAAGACTGCGACAACACTACTGAAGCTTAAAACCCCACGAGCGAGTCTACAACTCACTCGTGGGCTCGGGGGCTACATCCGGCGGATGCGCTCGCGCGCACCCACCGGGAAGATCAAGAACAAAAATCGACGCAAAGCCTTTCGACTGAGCCTGTGTGCGAGTCCTTGACTCCCTCTCAGGCTCGGGGGCTACTGACGAGGGCCCAGATTAGGGCCCCCTTTGATGGCGAGATAATTACTCTTGAGGTGGAGTCTTCTGACACCATCGACAACGTGAAGGCCAAGATTCAAGACGAGGAGGACTAAGGACCCCTGTCAAGACCATCACTGGCAAGACGTCTTGTTCCCGACTAGTAGGAAGCTTCTCCGACAAGTTCCCTACTAGAGGAAGCCTCGCACGACCTGTCTCCGCCCCGCACGACAAGTCTCCGCCTCGCACGACGAGTCTTCGCCTCGCACGATGAGTCTCCACCTCGCACGACAAGTCTCTGCCTCGCACGACAACCAGCTCGCTCGCACGAGCACTCTCCGTCCCCAACCAAGACACGACCCGTACCATGTGGCGCGACCCCGGCACACGAACTCTTCCGCTACGACGCGTGGGGCGCCAGTTCCTCATGCCATGCAAGCACACTAGCTGGTGGCACGCGCGGACGGTCGGCTCTGACAAGAGCCTTAATGCAGCTCTGCTCAGCTGCGCGGCCATCAACTCGCCGTCACATCCGACCCTGCAGCACGCTAACTCCACCCGAGGCACTCGAGTGCCCCCTACGATGAGCACAGGCCTACAATTAGGCCTTAGTGTGGCCGGCTCATCCCGTGCTCAGACGGGTTGAGTCAGCACCAAACTACTCGGAGGAAGCGCCAGGAGTCCCAAAGTGAACAGCCCCGCCCGGTCACGCGGCGGCCTCTACGATAACTTGGTGCGGCTCCTCTTCAATGCCCCCTGACGGACAGCGACGCTCGAGAGGACGTTCTAGCAGCAAACACTGTAACATTTCTTTTATTCCCCCTTTTGCCCTTCCCCCTTGAGCCTATAAAAGGGAGAGGAGGGCAACTGTCACAAAGGCTGATGAACCAAACACTCACACTTAGGGACTTGGGCTCGACACCCTCTCCCGACCAGTTTGTAACCCCTACTACAAACAACCCTAGCACGGGAACACGACAGCTCGACACTAGACGTAGGGTGTTACTCCTCGGAGGCCCGAACCAGTATAAATCCCATTATCTCCTGCACTAACCACCCGAGTCTGACACACGATCGATACAAATTTACTGTCCGGCGGTAGAGAACCCCGACACCGACCAGGCACTAGAAGAGCTGAAGACTTTCCTCACGATGGCTCTAGTCATGGTGCCCCCGGCGCCAAAAGAGACCTTGCTGCTCTACATTTCCGCGTCCACCCAGGTTGTCAGCGCGGTCCTGGTGGCGAAACGACCTGAGGAAGGCCAACCCTATCCCGTCCAGCGACCTGTCTACTATGTCAGCGAGATCCTCTCCAACAGCAAGATCAGATACTCGCAACCCAGAAGATGCTGTACGCCCTCCTCGTCACCTCGCGCAAGCTCTGGCACTACTTCTAGGCGCACAAGATCAAGGTCATCTCAAGCTTCCCCCTGGGAGAGATCCTACGCAGTCGTGACACCACAGGGCGCATCGTCAAGTGGTCGGTCGAGCTAGGCGAGTTCGACCTTGAGTTCTGTCCACGACAGGTCATCAAGTCCCATATTCTTGCGGACTTCATCTCTGAATGGACAGAGACCCAGCAACCCCAACCGGTGGAGAAACCTCAAGCACTGGAAGATGTACTTTGATGGTTCCCTGAACCTCGAAGGAGCGGGTGCAGGCATACTCTTCATCTCCCCCCAACGCGATCACCTGAAGTATGTGCTGCAGATCCACTACAAGGCGTCCAACAACGGTGCCGAGTACGAGGCCCTGATTCACGGGTTGCGCATCGCCGTCTCCCTGGGGATCAAGTAGCTTATTGCCTACGGTGACTCCAAGGTCGTCATCGACCAGATCAACAAGATGTGTGACATCAAGGACACGATGGACGCCTACTGCGCCGAGGTCCGGAAGCTCGAGGCTCACTTCGAAGGCCTGGAGTTCCACCACGTCTGTCGTGACAACAACGTGGCGATGGACGTTCTCTCCAAGCTGGGCTCCAAGCGCGTGCTGGTCCCGGCCGGCGTGTTCGTCCAAGACCTACGCAAGCCGTCGATCAAGCTCCTCAGCGACCCAGAGACGCCACCCGGCGACGCACCCCCGCAAGGCAGCCGTGACGTCCTCATGACAGAGGCCGAAGACGATTGGCGCCTCGACTTCATCGCCTATATCCTGGAGCATCGAGTCCCTGAGGACAAGGTCGAACGAGAGAAGATCGTAAGGCGCAGCGCCAATTACGTCGTCATCGGCACAGAGCTTTACCGGAGGTCTGCTTCCAATGGTGTGCTGATGAAGTGCATCCTAAGGTCTGAAGGCATCAAGCTCTTGCAAGAGATCCACGGCGGCGAGTGCGGCAACCATGCGGCTTCTGCTAAACTAGTGGGAAAGACCTTTAGGTCGGGATTCTACTGGGCTACCACCATGGCTGACGCGCAGGACCTGGTTCGGCGATGCAAAGGATGCCAGTTCTTCACCAAGCAGCAGCACATCCCCGCTCAGGCCCTGAGGACAATTCCCCCGTCCTGGCCTTTCGCTATATGGGGCCTGGACTCGGAAGGACCCTTCAGAACCGCCCCTGGCAGCTACAAGCATATCCTCGTGGCGGTGGACAAATTCACCAAATGGATCGAGGTCCGGGCTGTTGCCAGTGTTACGTCGAAGGAGGCGGCAAAGTTTATCGAGGACATTACTCACCGCTTCGGGGTCCCCAACAGGATCGTCACTGACCTAGGCTCGGCCTTCACAGGAGCCGACTTTTGGTACTTCTGCCAAGATAACCTGATCGACGTCTTCTACTCCTCGGTGGTGCACCCTCGCTGCAACGGCCAGGTCAAGTACGCCAATGGCATGGTCCTCGAGGGCGTCAAGGACCGAATCTTCGACGACACTTCCCCATACGCCACCAGGTGGCTAGCAGAGCTACCGCACGTGATCTGCAGTCTCCGGACCCAGGTCAGCTCAGCTACAGGATACACGCCATTCTTCCTGGTCTATGGGTCGGAGGCTATGCTCCCGACCGACCTTGCCTTCGGCGCTCCCCGCATCCAGCATTACGAAGAGGGCGCGGCAGAAGAGACGCACAAGGTCAACCTCGACAGCATTGAGGAGGACCACGTGGCTGCGCTGATGCGGCACACCCGCCACGAGCAGCAGATACGTCGCTACCATGACCGCAACGTGCGGGAACGATCCTTCAACATTGGTCACCTAGTCCTGCGACGCATCCAAGACACCAAGGGCATGCACAAGCTCTCTGCACCTTGGAAGGGCCCTTTCATCGTACAAGAGGTCATTGGACCGGCGACCTATCGCCTCTAGTGGGCCGATGGCCAGGGCATCCCGAACGTCTGGAACATCGAGCACTTACGTCGCTTCTATCCTTAGAAGATCTGTACCAAAATAAAAGCTATGTACTCTCCCTCTTTGTAATTTCTGGTTAATAAAAGAGTGATTCCCTCTCGGCAGTTCTTCTGTCGACCTGCATCCGGGTCTCCCTTTACTTTCTGTTATGTTTACCCTTCCCGCTCGAAACGCTCAGGGGCTTGGTTTAAGTCAGGCCCGATGCGCTCGAGGGCTTGGCTTCGCCAACCTAAGGTTCTCGCAACCTGAAGTGGTTTCTTATGATTTACGTTTTTGCGCGTTCCCCCTCTGCGTAGCCCTTACTCTCTTTGTGCATGTTCCTAAGATACTTGATTGTGAGACCTAGGGTCCAAGACCCCCCTGTACCTAAGCCTCCACGCTGAGCCGTACAGTCGGTAAGCCGTTCCTCCACTGAGTTGGGTTAGCGGAGGGCGCACCTCACAATTTCGTTACTTTCTAGCTTACATAACGAGCGTTTCCGCTATTCAAGTGGGATGCGCGCTTTAATTAAACTGCACATCTTTATTATGGCAAAGTACCTTTTACATTACTAGGCCCTAGGCCTAAACCTGTATCTACAAATTGATACAGCTCAGATTTTAATTTTCAGAGTTCAAACTTCTGGATGACCTCCTCCGCGGCAGCCTGGATGTCCTCGCGGTTCACCAGCTCGGACAGATCGACGTCCTCCGCGACCTTCTGCAGGTCGAACGACGGCTCGTGGTACTTCACCGTCGCCAACGCCGTGGCGGCAGTAAGCTTGCTGGTGTCCAGCAGCAAGGTCTTCATCCGACCTTCAGCCTCGTCCAGGCGGTCCACGAGCTCCTTTGGCTCTGCCCCTTCCTCTTGCGGGACGTAGATGTCCATCAGATACTGGGCGGCCTCCCTAATAAGGTCGGTGAGCTGCTTCTCCAGACCTACACAAACAAGACAAGGATCGCTTACACCCTCGGTTCAGCAACGACAAACACCTTTGGGGGAAGGGGTTGCTCACCTTTTTGTACCTCCGCGGTCCTTTCCTTGAGGACCGTCACCTGGTCCTTGGTCTCTGCGAGCTCCTTCTTGAGGGCATCCTCCATCTCCTTGGTGCCTGCACACATCAAAGGTCGAAATCAAGCAAAGACCTAAAAGAGGCATGAAGATAACACTCAGCGACCAAGCGACGTACCGTCAACCACGGCTTGGAGGTCGTCCGCGGCGTCCTTCGCCTTCTGCTGGGCAGCCTCCAGCTTCTTCTTCAAGGAGTTCACCTCCTTCTTCACCTGGCGGGCCAGGGCCTCCTTCACGCGCTTTACCTCCTGCACGGCTTCGATCTTGGCCTGTAGTGAAGCCTCTCGAGCTGCGGCCGCCTCCGCGTGGGCATTGGCGGCTTCCCTCACCAAGGACGCCCGAGCCTGCGCCTGCTCCACAAGCGATTGCAACACAAGAAGGTGCGCCTCGTATCAAGACCTCGACAAATAGTCACAATAGACGTCAGAAATTCACGACAGCAAGTCCAAGCTCTTAACGAGAGCGTCTGCGCGATTGTCCGCGACGCTTCCTTGAAGTCATCGACGTCACGGCGGTTGGTGATGACGTCATTCTCCCATGGGGTCCTGGCGTACAAGCACCTGTCGTCATCCCCCTCGACGCCAGTGCCGCCCACCTCTGCAGTCTGCTGGCCCAGTGTTGGCGGTGGGTCAGACACACATAGGTCATCTTGGTGACCTTCAATAGGCGGGGCAGCGCTGGTGCCACCCTTCTCCACCTCCGATGCCGCCGTCGTCCTGGCTCCAGGGGCCTGGCTTGAGACGTCCGCAGTCGAAGCCACCGGTGACAGCTCCATCGACGCCTCCTTCTCCTTGTGCCCGAACGCCTCCTAACCTGAGGCATTCTTGGCACTCCCGGACGTCGTCGGGGTCGACCTGCGTTCAAACAAAGATCTCCATCAGCAGAACAACAGAGAATCGGATGCAACAAGTAAAAGCTAGCACGAGTTCCGTGACATACTTGCTAGCGGACCTAAGCCCAGGCTTGAGGGGCTTAGGTGGGGCCCTCCTTGCCCTCTTCTGCGACCCCGCGTCGCCCGAAATATCTACGCCCGACCTCGAGCGCTCCTCCGCCGCGACGGCCTTGCGGGGTGTCTCTGTCGCCCGCTCTTCTGCTGCGACGACCTTGCGGGGCATCTCTGCGGGTGGCACCGTCGCTGCGCTAGGTGACTTCGCGTCGTCCTCCTCCTCCTCGACGTTAATGGTCTCAACATCGGAGCTGACCGCCGTCGTATCCGCCGATACAGCGGGGCCAGCCCTCTTCCTCTTCTTCTTCTTCTCCTCCGCCGTCTGGGTGGCGGCGATCGTTGCCGCGGCCCGGGACGCGGACATCTTGCCCGCCGTCTGCCGCGTGCACCGCGGCGCTGGAGCAGCGACCTTTGGCGGCGCTCTCCTCATGGTGGGGCCTTCATCGTCACTCCCCACTGACGAGTCGGAGAGGTACTCCTCGATGCATTGCTGCGGAGGGGCCTGCACCTCCCTCGCGTCACGGACCTTGAAGCTTCGGTCCTCTTCGTTGCGCAATGGCACCGGGCACCAGTATATACCCTCACGAAACTGAAAAAAAGAGAAAGACCTACGTCAAAACCGTTCCAATGTTCAGATGATAAAAAAAACCAAGGTCAGAAACTCAGAGCATCGGAAGGCTGGTACACACTGAGTGCCTTGGGGCACTCCCGGTTGCGGATGCGCCCGGCGAAGATGTTCTTCACCCGTGCTACCATCTCCTCCTTGGAGACCTTGCGCTGGATGACCCGGGTGGGGTCAGATTGCCCCCAGTATTCGTAGGCCGGGTGTACCCGGTCTTGGATAGGCTGCAGCAGCCGGCGGCTGAAGCTGATCGCCACCGCACCGCCGGTCAGCCCCTCCGTCTTCAACTTCTCCAGGTCTTCCAGCAGCGGCCGCAGCTCGTCCGTCTCTCGTGATGTAAGCTGGTTGGTCCACTCCGGGAACGGCACGGGAGCGCGCCCGGACCTAGCGGGGAGCGCCGGTGCAGGATTGTCGAGGTAGGTCGATGTACTCCGGCTTCATGTACTGGCGTAGCATAAACCCGACGCTCCCCACGACGTCGGATTTGCCCGTCTTCTTTAGCTCGAAGAAATGCCGCCACAAATGGAAGTGTGGCGGTATCCCGAGGTAGGCCTCGCAGAGATGGATGAAAGAGGAAATAATGGTGATGGCGTTCGGGACGAGGTGTACCAGCTCGATCCTGTAGAAGTACAGGAGCCCGCGGAAGAAATCGCCGGCTGGGACCCCGAACCCGCGCTCGATGTGCGCCAGGAAGACGACGGCCTCGCCGATCCCCTCGGTCGGGAACGCCTCGCCCGCCGCCGGTCTCCAGCTCACCTCCGCCTTGGGCCTCAGCAACCCGCGGGTCGCCAAGGCTTGGATCTGCTCCTCCGTCACCACGGACGACTCCCAGACGGTCTCCGGCGTCGGGACGTGCGCGGGCTCCATCTTCTCCTCCTCTACTCCGGTGGATTTGGACCTAAACACGACAAGGGTCTTCGTTTGCATGCGAGGGTGCGCGGCGTGGCGGATCTAAGCACGGCGGCGCCGCTAATCTCACTGGAGCAAATGAGTGGCGGTGCAACCCTAAGAGCGGAGCGGAAATGGAAGCAAGTGGAGGTCCCAGCCCGCGGATCGGCCTTTTATAGTTGGGCCCCAGCAGTGTTGAGGGCCGTTGTGCCCAACGTCTCTCCAGCGGAAGTCACGGCGACCCAACGGATCTGTGCCCACGCGGATCTATCTCCCAACGGCTCTATCAGCCTAACGGAAAAAAGGCAGTAACAGCTAGTTCCGTACGGGAATCTGTGTCCGTTAGCCTCTGGTCGACGCCCCAGCGGACGTGGACTCGTTATGCCCCACAAATAAGCCCCCCAAATATGATACCTATGATGACAAGTTCAAGGTCGCCACAGCCCGTAGACGACCTATGGACCAGCTCCATCACCTTCTCGAGGTTGCTAAGGGCTCGACAGCCTCCTAGGTCGCCTCGGCCTACAAACGGCGGGTTCACACCACGTCTCCCAGGCCTAGCTGCCTACTCGCTTCTAGGTCTCATCGACCTACAGCGGCGCACATTACCAACGGCCTCCGTGCTTAAAGGATCTACTGCCCGTTGGCGACCTCTCGGTCTCAAAAATAGCTCCTTGCTGAGGCCCTGCTACCTTCTAGGTCGTTCAAGACCTACAGCTTTCAGGTTGACACCCTGCGTTGTGTCACTGCACAATGGCCGTGTTGACTCAGGTCAACACAGGTACTTTTATCCGGCTCCTATGACCTTCTGAAGGTCGGCGCGCTTTCACAGCCCCGCTGGGACCTTGGCCACGCCATTGCTGCCTGGGTGCCTCTACATATTGATCAAGACACATCATTCGCCATGCAAGTATGAAAGCTTCGTAAGCTACAAAGGACTATGGCCCATGGCTAATTACAAGATACAAACATATTAAAGGTCTTGATCTACCTTACATGGTGCCTACGGCGCAACCTAGACTGATGAAGCGTGTCACAAGCTTTCTTCTAGCTTCAGGACCTATTTGGAGACCTCCACCACCGCTGAGGTCGCGGCTGCCACACAACCACCTCTACTCTAGCCCCAGAAGGTTTCCTATGGTACCCACACTTACGTCTGAGCTGCCCCACAAGATTCCAAGTTGGGCCAGCATCACCTCGGGCCTTTCCCGGTGCAGCACAGTGATCTCCAGCATGGCCTCAGGCCTTCGCTCACAAGGCCTCTCAAGGTATGTACTGCCCCATGCTGCACCTGGATTCCTCGCTGGGCGCGGGTGAAGTGGCTGATGGAGTTCTCCCAACTTCACAAGCATTCTTCTAGCTCCAGATGACGATGACCTAGCGCTATGCTCTGGTGGACGAACACAAGCCCAAGCCACTGAAAAATTACTAAGCTGCTTCGCCATGGTTTCCATATCTGGTGCAAATGGTGAGCTCTGTGGTCGCCTATGTATAGCCGCGGAGCTTGGTCTCCGATGCTGTTTACACCTCAGCTGGCGTGGTGTCCTTATCCAGTCCCTGTTACCACGTGGAGCACGAGGTCCCTGTTCACCTGTGGGGAGCACTGGCGTATCTGTCACTTGCCTGGCGACAACTTTATAGCCCTTGTCTCTTGCGGGCAGTGACTGCATCCCTGCTCAGAGGCAGGTCCCGTGACGGTACAGTGCACCTGTGGTGCGCGACGCGACAAGGCTGTTGGCGCCTGGCACTCTACTCCAAGATTCCTGTCGGTTTGTCCTATATGGTGGACAGAGCATCTCAAGGAAAGTAGAAGGTCGTAGGTTCTCTATTCATTCTTCGAGCATCAATCCGACCATCCTGGCCGACTCACTGCTCGGGGGCTACTCCACGAGTGCATCTTACGACGCCCTCTTGCCTCTACGTCGCATCGACCTACTAGAAGCCTGCTTCCACTACTCCTCTGCTCGACCTACCTACGGTTGACGTTGCGACCTTCCTGAAGGTCACGGAAGCTCCTTTGTGATTCCTGATCCAGGTCAGGTCGGTGGTTCTTCAAGAACGACACCTTGCCTTCACTTCGACCTTCTGGACCTATGTTCCAGGAGCTATACGTTCGACTTCATGTGCGCTGAAGGGGATTTCTTTCTTTGGATCACCGTGCACCCTATGCGACCTTGATGACATCATGCCCCTGCTTCGCCTCGACATGACTTCATCTCAGCCGCTACGCCTACACGTCAATCGGGGGCTTGAGAGACATGGGTACCCATAGGTCCCCACCGACCAGGGTCCCAGAGGTCTCTGCCAAGTGGACCCGACTTGCCAGAAGCCCCGCCGACCTGCAAGTGGGCCCGGAGACCTTATCCACGACCCCGACGACCTTGGAAGACTCCAGAAGACCTTACTCAGATCCCGGAGGATCCGCCGGGCTTGGAGCGCAAGGCGAGCTACCAGATCACGGCTCGGCGCCGCCAGTAGGTCCGCAGATCGCGGGATTCGCCCTGTAATCAAGGAAGATGACCTTCCTAAATTGTAACCAACCCTGATGAGGGTCCACCGACCTCGAATGGAAGCTCTAGTCTGTTGACCATATAAGGCGGCCTAGAGCTCCATTCGAGGGGACTCCCCTTCCACGCATAATTCCACCCCATACTGGACGTAGGGTTTCACTCTCAGGAGGCCCGAACCAGTCTAACCCCTTGTGTCCATCGCCATTCTTGCCGTGTTCCGAGTTCCACACATGAACTACCACCTACGCTCTTAGTTCTCGATCCCCTCCAATTAACCTACAACCGCTTGGGTCGCCCCCTTGTGGATCTGTCCAGGTCTCACCCCCTGATAGAATAAGAGGAGGTTGTATGTTAGAGGAAGCCATTTAATCTCATTTGTGGAGACAATAAGAAAATGGGATAAAAGATGTGGGTGTCGAGGTGGTAGTGGCCATATTGTAGAGGTATAATAGAGGTGAGTATATAGACCCACTACTTAAGGGGTGTGAGGTTTATGAGCTTGTTGACACCGTTTTTTGGCACGTGTCAAAGAGATAAGGTGAAGGGGTGCAACAGATTCAGAGAAGATTCTATGTGTAGAGCAATCGGTCGATCTGAAGCCTACTAATAGAGTTTGGCTGATCAAGACTTAGCCGGTCATGTAAAGCAAGTCAGGTTTGGCCTATCGTGGTTCAGTCGATCGCATGATAAGGAATCGGTCGATCAAAGGAAAGAAGCGGCAGAAGCAAAATGCGCCAAAGAAAGGAAGTATTTGGCTAAGGCGGGTCAACAATTCTAATTGACATTGGTACAAGTTTAGAGAGTCCGACTCATGCATGAGTCATTTTAGATATAGTAGTTTATTTTCTTTAGATGCAAGTAAACATTGGTGTGACTGACTAGGAGTCTGGTTTATTCCAGAGTATAAGTAGCAACACTGCGCAGTCGATAAAAAGGTTGCACACACAATAATCAAACAAAGCTCCACAGCTTTCAAACCCTTTACAACTTCCAGCACTTTACTTATGCGATTTACCTTTGGCGACTTTGCCATTGCGTTTTCTTTTCCGTCAACATCATCCTTCGAGTTCGTCGGACTGCATTGATTGATCTCCGACTAGCTTGTAAGTACGGATTTACCAAATAAACCCTAGGCTTTAACCTCCGGGTGCATCACTGTGGTTTCGTCTAGTTCTTTTATTCACAATTTATCGATAATAGTTAGATCCACAAGTTTTCGTACCAACTCTTGTACTTTTAGCTTTTATCACCAACTTATCCAGCTCGAATCGTGCTTTGTTGACTCTTGTTGTTTCTTATTCTATCAACATATTTGAACAACCAATCTAGATATGTTTCGAGCATCGTCACATGGTAGTAGAGTAAGTTGCTTCTGGTACCTTACATATTCCCTACATCATCCAAATCGGCTGATATAGACGATTTCTACATACTTACAATTTGGCTGCTTTTTAGCCCACTGATTTTGGTCAGTTCCGTATCGGCCGATCGGGTTGGTACATGTGCATTGAAGACCCCATCGGTTCCCTAACCGATCTATTTGAATTTAACAATTTCTCTATCTTCCTTGTCAATCAATAGGTCAGATTGACTGGCACGCCTCACACCGACTAGGGATCTAGTGTGTTGATGCGCGAGGATCACATCCGATTTTCATGTCAACACACTTTTGGCATGCCTGGTGGGACCGAAGAAAAGTCAACATGTCCGACGGCATCCCGAAGCCGTACGACATCGATGCAGACAACATCCAAGAAATCACTGAAGATCAACTCAAAGAAGATGACAGGGTTGAGTTCGGAGCCAACATGGAACACTACAAAAAGCTATGCCTCTCTTCTTATGGTCAAACTAAGAGTGGAGTCATCAAGAAAACTCCTCTCCCAGGACCGAGACATGTCACTTTCACATCAGACCCTGGAAGTTTGCAAGATATGATGAATGAAGCCATGCACATGAGTGCCATCCATCAATCAAAAGTCTTTAGCAATACCATACAAAATGGTCCGATGCAAACTTTGAAGGAAGGGTTGATAAAAGGATATGTCGGGCCTGCACACTTCCAACCTAGCAAATAAAAGTTCTCATCGGCTACTCAGCCAATCCAGAATCAAGATGCTGAAGCTTCTCCTTTGGAGACAGCTCCTACTTTGCCAATGGTTACAACTCATATAGCATCGTCAAGTGGCCAGGACCCAGTCTTCTCCACTCCAAAAAAGGCTCAATATAGTTCGGAGGAAGTTGGGGATTGCCGTCAGATTTGTTCACATCGTAGTTGCCTCACTTTTTCGAAAACCCACTTGTGTCAGAGTCGGAAATAGTGGTGCATCCTTTGTCTTACCTGACAATTTTTTGAAATACTCCAGGAACCGCACACACAAAGATGGAGTTTCATTCACTTTAATAAGAAGATGAAAAAGTTCCAAAGATATGAGGTGGCCCCTATGTATTCCCATATGCTCCATTCTTTGATAGATCAGAGTTCTCCTATTCCTCAACAAGCTTCGGCTACACGGCCGATTTCAACTCAACCAGTCTAGGGTACTCCTGTGCAGCAATGTCCATCGGCCACTCGACCGATTATGAATCAAGCTCAGTTAGTTGCACAGTTAGTCCAAGGATCACCCCTCAACAATCAAGACAACGAGTGGTGATGACTCAACAAGCAACATAGCAAGAGCCAACTGTATATCAAGCACTGCAGATGCTCAAACCAGCCACCTCAAAGCCCTTAGGCCAGCTCTTGTAGTTTTAGCTTTTATCACCAACTTATCCTGCTCGATTCAAGCTTCGTCTACTCTTGTTGTTTCTTATTTTATAAACTTGTTTGAACAGTCGATCTAGATCTATTTCGAGCGTCGTCACGTGGTAGTAGAGTAAGTTGCTTTTGGTAGCTTACGTATTGCCTACGTCATCCAAATCGGCTGATATAGTCAATTTCTACATACTTGCACTTCGGCTGCTTTCGAGTCCGCCGATTCTGCTCTGTTCCGTATCGGTCGACCGGGATGGTACACATGCATTGAAGACCCCATCGGTTCCCTAGACAATCTATTTGAATTTAACAATTTCTCTGTCTTCCTTGTCAATCAACATGTCAAATTGACTGGCACGCCTCACACCGACTAGGGACCTAGTGTGTTGCTGCGTGAGGATCACATCCAATTTTCACGTCAACAGAGCTATTGCATACGATCTGACTCTTCTAATAATGCATCCAATACTTGAGAGGTCAGAGGTTTAATGGGAGAGTTACCCAGCCTAATTAAATTATTATTGTATACAATCTGGATCTAGATTGTCATACTTGCAAGAGTTGTCCATAGCACTATACGTCGAGTGGATGTAGAGGACTCATAAATTTTAAAGTTAAGCAAGATAATTCACAAGAACATTTAAGTAAATAACATAATACAAACATCATAGCACCTATAATCTCAAAATATGTGACATGATCTGAGATCAATCTTCCATCAATAACTCATAAACCTCACACCCAATAGATTGCTCATAACGGATGTTGACACTCATTTATGGCACCCCTAGAGCACTTGTTACACGAAGGTTTCAACACTTATTTGGAACTAACTCGCCACTAGGAACCCTTATGATTTAACAAGTTCGCATTTGCATGTGCTTTTGGAAGTATATTGTTTATGCTGGAAATAAAGTGCTACATGGATGAGTTTGTACCAAGTTTGGAGTATGCTATGAGAAAGGATCATGGAACTCCGTTCATGTGCAAACACAAGACGAACCTGCTTCCAAAGGTGGCAAGGACCAAGATACAATGTCAATATATTCTCGAGGGCCGAGATAAAAGACCAAACTTGATGTGACAAAACCCCTTATCTTGATCACGGGGATAATGACGTCAAAAGCCCACATGCATTCAGACCAAAACTTCATAAGGGACGAGAAGCCGTCACGTGAAAGATGGGCACAAAATGACCCAAAAAGAGCCTATGCCGACCGGCCCATGGCCCATGTGCCGACTGGCCTACCCCTTTTTTGTGGCGGTTCAGCCTCCCCTTCAGACTAGGGTTTGCTCGGTCCATTTAAAGCTCCTACCCCAGAGGGCTGCCACATACATTCACCAGAAGTTGAAGCAAAGATGGAGACACACCGAAGGGAGTCGACGGCCGCCGCAAGTCCTCAAGTTGCCTAGGAGATGGCTTAGGTCGTGCCCTAGCCAACATGGTTGGCCCTGTGCATGGTGAAGCCACGGCAGAGTTCCGAAACCATGACTTGAATTCATCAAGGCATTTGTACATTCAACATTCGATGGTGATATAAATCATTCCTTGTCCTTACTTTGATCTACTATGAGTCATGCTTATTCATATGTGTAGCTACCATATGCCCTTAGTAGGAATAGATCTAATCCTGGTGATTAGTCTGTGCCTTGCAGATTCATCGTAGTAGTGCACGGGAATTTGGTGGTTGATTACCATCGTGTGGTGATAGCATGCGGGAGGGAAAAGGCCGAACGAACCTGTAATGTTGAGTAGGATCAATGGCGAGTACCATGGGAGTCGTTGCGCGGCCACCAAGAGGAGAAGCTGCGAGTAAAGAGCACTTGGTGGGCGTTTGAGCCTTTGAGGTAAAGCTTTGGGAAGACCGGAGGCGTCAACACGCACCACGCAAGGGCGTCCATGGGAAAGTTATTAGAGATGACTCTTTATCTTGGTACGAGATTAGATTGATCTTCATCTTGGCCGGAGCAGCAACTAGAAGACGGTGAGCTTGGGTTACCTTTGGTTGTGTTACCTTGTGTCGTCCGAATGAGATCATTCATCCATATATATATTACAAGGGTGAGCAAACTGTTGAAGATGCTCTTACAAGGGTGGACATATATATATTATCTACTCCAAGGAAGGTTCTAATGCTCCAAACCTTCATGTGCTTCCGTGCACCCAACGACAAATTTACCGGTGGGTCGGGGGGGGGGTCCAAGCCCCTCCTACTACTAGGACTGGGTACGAAATACCGAGAACCGAATCTGAACCGAAAAATACCGAAAACCAAACAAAAAAATACTGAATCGAAGAAAATTGGTTCATATTCGGTTCTCACTTCTCAAGTACCGAAAGAACCGAGGTAAATTCTGTTCCATACCTCGGTAAACTGAATTTACCGAACAGTACTGAATGTGTATGGCAGCCCACGAAAAACCGAAAATGTTGTCCCAATAACAGCCCACGAAGGAAACCCTACGTCCACTCCGCACTCCACACCCCAGGTCCTCGTCTCCCCGTCCCGAGACCCCGACTTCTCCTCGCGCAGCCGCCAATCCCCGATGCCTCGTCGCACCTCGCGCTTGCGCAGCTGCCCATCCGCCATCCGTGACGGGCGACTGGCGATGGCCTAGAGGGCTGACACCATTTCATGATCATGCGGCCTCGTCCCCATCAGACGCGGTCTCGTTCCCCATGCGGCCCCCATCCCCGACATCGTCCTGTCCCCGTGCGGCCCCGTCCCCGCAGGACGCGGTCCCGTCCCCGCACGGCCGTCCGTCCTCGACACGGTCTCGTCCCCGCCCGACGTCATTCGGTCGTTCCAGCACTGCGCGCGGTGCGCCGACGCCTTTGTCCTCTACCAATCCGCCTCCGCCAGCGGCCGCGCCGTTCGCCCCCTCTGTCTGTTCGCTATTTCGGTATTTACCGAAACCGAACCGAAAGAACCGATGCCGAAATCCCTCGGTACCGACATTTTTTGGAACCAATCGGTACCCAGTTTGTGAGGAACCGAATTAAAACGAGTACTGAAGAATCGTACCGATCGGTTGACCTACTACCGGGATTCCCATTGAGCCCCCACCTCTAAAGTTTTGGAGGAGGGAGGAAGAGTGAGAGGTGGAAGAGAAGAACAGGAGAGCCCCCTTGGGTGCACCTATGCACATGTGTTGATTACATTGAAGGCAACATCAATAATTCATATGGACGTACGTAGGACTGCGCTCAGTTCCAAAGAAAGATAAGGGCTAAAAAGCAGAACTGTTATAGAAGCATTGTCCATTCAAATCCATCTTTGATGTTGAATCCGATATTCCGATAGATGCAGACAGGTGGTGCACGGGTGCATGGGAGCACATAAAGGCATTGGAGCACCAGAACCTTTCCCGAGAACTATAGATGGCCAAAAAGCACGAGGCCCATGGGCCGGCCCAAAGCACGATTTTTTGACCCGACACGAGCACGAGCCCAGCACGATGATTTCGGGCCTAGGCCGGCAGGAGCACGACGTTGGGCTGTGCTGGGCTGTGATCTCAGCCCATAGTGACGCCCCAGCCCAGCACGAAACCCACTGGCCCGACGCGGCCCATGTGCCGGCACGAAGCCTAGCGGCCCAGCTGGCCCACCGGCCCGACGCATAAAACAAATACCCCTCCCCACTCTCAAACCCTAGCTGTAGCCGGCCAGGCGCCCCCCATTCAGTCCTCAGCCGCAGGCCGCAGCCGCAACCACAGGGTGCAGGTCGCGCCCCCACCTCCGCCAGCGGCCACCATCCCCGTCGGCCATCACCTTGACGCCTCTCTCCTTCCCCGCTGGCCACCACATCCCCTTCCTCTGCCGCCGCCTCCTCCCCCGTCCCTCTTCTCTCTCCCCTCTTGCCTCCTAGGAGGCACCCGCGGCCGGTGGTGGGGGAGCTTCGAGAGCGGCGGCGCGACGGAGCAGGTGAGCTCTGCGACCCGCCGGTCTTTTCTTCCCCTCTGGCCTCCGGTGCAGCGACCTCTTCCTCCCCCACCGGCCGCCCTCTTCCGCGCCTCCGCAGCTGCCCGCGAGCGAGGGTATCCGCCGGCCACCACCTCCGCCCGGGGAGATCCACCGTCGACCACCTCCTCCGCCCGGAGATCCGCTGCCGGTCACCTCCATCGCGCAGGGGGATCTGCCGCCGCCATCTTGGAGC
This sequence comes from Cenchrus fungigraminus, assembly GCA_036936925.1. Classification (NCBI taxonomy): domain Eukaryota; kingdom Viridiplantae; phylum Streptophyta; class Magnoliopsida; order Poales; family Poaceae; genus Cenchrus; species Cenchrus fungigraminus. Next base: position 35,645,439 of record CM072780.1, on the reverse strand, counting down.
CGTGCTGTGAGCTGGCACGGCCCAAATGGCCCATCGTGCCGTCGTCTGGCCATCGTGCCGGCCCGGCCCGAAAAATAGCCTTCGGGCTAGTGCTAGGCCGTGATCTCAGCCCATAGTGCCGCCCGACACGAGCACGAAGTCCATCGGGCCACATCAGGCTGGGCCGCTTCGTGCTCGGGCTGGGCTGGGCGGCCTATATGGCCATCTATACCGAGAACACATCCTGTGATCGAATAATTCTAACAAAGTCAAACTACATGTACTACATAGTGATCGAATAATTCTAACACAAATATGAATTGATAGTCCATGTCATCTTCTACTATCATGCAAAATATATTTGAGATGCAACGAAAACTTATGCAAGATGCAACGAAAAAGTGAAATATGCACATGAATAGTGCTACTTGCAACTATTCATAAAACACCCACAACTCACTACTGCTCATATGTGCATATTTCACTTTTTTGTTGCATCTTTCACAAGTTTTTATTGCATCTCAAATTTTGCATGATGGTAGAAGATGACATGAGGTATTTGTTCATATTTTTCAAATTTTTATCACTGCAGACATGTACTTTAACTTAATTTGGTATAAGACAGTAACAGCCTACCCTAATAGATGGTAACATAAGATATGTTCTCTTCCTTTCCCTACCCACTCCTGCAAATCTCTGTTCGTAGCTAAAAATTAAAGCAGGAGCGGTAATGCACTCACCCCCTGGAAATAACGTTTCAACCAACCCTATTACAAACTCTTTTTTAAGTAGCGAACGTTCACGATCAGTTCTTTAAACTTTTTTCAGAATAAGTGTGATAGCTTTGGAAAAGCTTGACGTTGTGATGGAGTTTAAACCGGTAAGCTATGGCGTACACTGACCAACAGTGTCACAGCAGCCGGATGCTAGAGTTGAGCGGTCACCTTCTTATAACTGGACCTCAGCTCCCAAGTGATCTCAAATTCACACAAGGATTTCAAGGAAGGAACGAAAAAATAATTAAAAACCATTCTAACCATTTGCCCTTGGCGGTTGTTACCCAGGATGAGGAGACATGGAAACAAAGACATATGAATGTGTTCCAGTACTCTTCTAATCCATATATGCCTCTTTTACAGGCAAAATCTGTTGCAGCTGCCAGCACGCAGAAGGGAGTCCAGGAGATCTCGGCTACGCGCTGCTACAAGTAGAGAATGGCATAAAAAACAACTAGGTTCAAGCAGTTTGAGGCAAACTAATTAAACAACTAGGTCCAACCAAACGATGAAGAAGCAGTCGTCGCATGTGTTGTTCTTCAGACTTCCGGCCGGTACGGTATACACATCTCAGCTGTGTCGTCCTTCTTGCATTGTAGCGACGAAGGCCGGCGAGATGTGGCGCGCAGCTTACTGGTGCTGATGGGCATGCTGCTGCGCAGCTTGGATGGTATTGTAGCAGTGACACAGCTCTGATCCTTCCTCCATCTCGTCTTGTTGTCCCGTCGGGAGCCCGCAGGCGTAGCAGAAGACGAATTTGCACCTGAAGACAGCGCCAGAAACATTACGCAAAGGGGGATTTTGGGTCTTAGAGATTGGGCCGTAAATGCACCAAGTATTTAAGAGACAACAGATACATCGATCGGCATAGAAATGTTAAAAGTATAGAAAACATGAAAAGCTAGTATATGATCAAGAAAAAACTAACTAGCTTTGAGATCAAGATTCTGGATTGTTGACTAAAAGATTAACCTAAAACACTGGAACAATCTAAAGCATCATTATGTGAATGAAAAGAAATATGCACTCAAATTCGAGCAGAGAAGATGACTCCAACATGACCGGCGAGAGTAATGATCCCACATGACTTAGAACTGATGTCATGTATAGCATCGGGTGAGATGATGTGAAAATCAATAAACAAAGTATGATTTCAAAAAAAAAAGAATCATATGCTTTGTCATGAATAAGAAACCAGCTTTTTCAAAAGCGAGGACCAATGAAGTATGAGCAGCAAGGATTTTGTATACCCTGTCCATTATTGGCAGCAATACAGTTTATATTACCCTCCCAGACTCAAATTTTCTAAGAACCGCCATAACTAATTATCATGATATACTAACTAAACAAAGCAAACACAAAGTGCTCATGATGGAATAATTAATTTGCATAAACAAAGTAGTGATTAGCTTGAGGTAAATATGCATACCTGCACCGCATAACGTTGCACCCATAGATCTTCTCAACAAGCATCTTGCATTTTGGGCACTGCTTCCGTCGACGCTCCTCAGCGAGCTTCTTCACGAGGGCGGCACTCGGCCCCTCAGTGCAGTCGTGCTGGCCGCTGTCATCCTTGCTCCAATCCATGCCGCACGTGGCGCACATCGGGTGGCTGCACACCGGGCAGAATGCCATGACCGGCGTCTTGCCACCTGTGGCCTCGAGCATCACCCCGCACTGGCGGTTCGGGCAGTAGGCGCGCCGGTTCTGCGGGATGGCGCTCTCGGTGAGGCGGTCGCCCCAGCTGCCGAACGCGGCGAAGTCAATGGATTTCTTGCACTCCTCGGGGTGCAGGACGAGGCGGCTGTCTTCCCCACCAAGCTCCCTGCACGCCGGGTCCGGGCACGGGATCGGCACCTCGCCGGCGCGGATCCTGCCCTCGATGTACGTGGCCATGCACTCCACGCAGAACCTGTGCTCGCACTGCATGCCGTGGAAGAGGTCCAGGATAGGGAGGGTCTCCATGCAGATGCCGCACGTGAACTTGGGCAGTTCATCGTCGGCGAGAGGTGGCACCCTGGCCGGCCTCACCGTCGACGGGCCGGGCTCGTCGACGTCGAGGTCGAGATCTTCAAACGCGAGGAAGCCCAATCCCTCGGTGGACTCCTGCTGGGGGCTTGGAGGTTGTGTCTGGAAATAAGATACCTCATAGAGTCCGGCCGGCTCCTCCTCCATCTGCTCCATCCTCTCGGCTTCGCGACGGATGGACTCGTACCAGCTGTTGTTGTGCTCTTCTTCCTCCATGCCGACGAGGACGACCTGGGAGGAAGAGGAGCCATCGCCGAGCACAGCCTGCCTTGCCGAGATGACGGCATCTGCCTGGTTCTTCCGTGTTTCCAAACGGACGGTTACTGATTCGACGCCGCCGCCAACGTGGCGCGTCGTTGTCTGGTTGAAGGTTCTGGGGCCGCATCTTGCCGGGGCGGCAAGCTGGTTATTGGTGGCGTTGTCCTCGGCGGCGGCGACGAATTGCGGATTCTCCATAGCAGCGACGTAGTTGGCAAGCTCCTGCATGTCGATGTCGCCTCCGGCAGGAGGAGTTAAGACTACCCTGCTCGCGTTATTCAGGGGGGCGGCGGCGGAGCTGTCGAAGATGCGCAGCCCTCCTGCAAACTGATGGTGGACGGCCTGTCCCGCCGGCTCGGCGTGGACGGCCGCCGCCGGTCCTTCAGCGCCGGCGGGGAGCTGCCGATCCTCGAGCTGGAAGCGGCGCAGGTCCCAGTCCTCCACCTGCATGAGCTCCTCCATGTACATGGCGTGCGCCATGGCCTCGTCCTGCGCGATGGCGGCGTCGAGATCGAGATCCACTACTTGATCTGCGCCGGCGGCGCGATCCTCCTCCGCGGCGATGACCTCCTCCCTCCATGGGTCCGCCGTGGCCCGCGCACGCGCGGTTTCCTCCCATGCGTGCGCGGCCTCCTCCCATGGATTCGCGGCGGCATCGCGGGCTGCCTTCTCTGACTGATGCTGGTGACGACCATGGTTGGGTTTTTCTCCTTCCATTACAAACCTCTCGAGATTACTAAGGTCGTAGGCGACGGTAGTCCTGCGTAAAAATAGGAAAGGATCAGACGCGTCCGAGACTTTACGAGCAGAATGTACGAGTAGTACGAGATGGTCGCAAGAAAAAAAAAGAGTGGAATACGAGTACGTGACGCTAACGCAAACGTTCCTCTAAATCGTGGTCGGTACGGTAACACAGAAAACACACACATACGAAAGAAAAAATATATGTCAAATGTGACAACAACAAATACACTAGAAGTTTATTTTCATTCCAAAAGTGTATCTTACACACTCGGTACGGTAACACAGAACACACACGCGCGTACGAAACAAAAAAAAAGTCAAATGTGACAACAACAAATACACTAGAAGTTTATTTTCATTCCAAAAGTGTATCTTACATACATATCGATCCAACAATTCTAATTTTCTCTATCTTTTATTGGCTTTCAGCGATTGGATGAGAATCCAATGGCTCATAGCGTGAAGATGTGCTCGTCATGACTTCTTTACCTATCTAGGTGGCATCCCGCCGCCACCATCTTATTCTCATGCTAACTTCGATTTTTTCTTGTCCGCACACAACTCTTACGAACGTACGCTCGACGCCGCACCCAGAAACCTCCCTCCCGCCCACCACCACAACTAGGTTTTCCCTCCATCTCAAACAACCCAAACTATCTTATCTAACGCAAGTAAATGAACCCTATCACTCTTCCCCACCCAAACAACAAAAAACCCTAGATCCAGTCGGCAACATGTATATCCGTATAGATTTATTGAAAAAACAATCGAATTCCTTACCTGACAATCGACGACGATATTCATCAGGAATCCTCCTCTTACATTTCTACTGGTCTTCCTGAAGTTTGACAAGATTTATGGTTAGGGTTTGGTTTGGATTGGTCTTGGGATTTAGGAGTTTTTCTTTGCACCTTTCGAGGCCATTAGCTTGGCGGCGGCGGCGGCGGGTGGATAGGTGGGTGGGATTGGTGGGCAGGGTGGGCCTTTATATTGTGGTTCGGGGAGGGTGTCATGTTAACCTAGAAGGAAGAAAATTCCAACACGGAAGTAAAGCGGCGGCGGCTTTCCACATTTGGAAAGTAGCGGCTATCGACCAAATCAAGCACGTTTAGAGGACAAAACACATAAAGCTAGAAGGGGCCACAGAGGTATGTCGTGGATCTTCATCCGACGGTCCCGATCTGGTTGATTTTGAGGAAGATAATGGTTAGTGGACATAACATTTCTTATGTTCATAAAACATTTGGAATTTGTGTGTTCACACCATTATTGTGATTCTGCAATCCACTTTTTAGAACGTTGTGCTTGGAAAGTTTGGTCAATGAAGAAAATAATTTATCTTATGTTTATCCCACTAAATTTGTATGGTGGAACCAGTTGCTATAAATATCGTTTTTTTTTGGAATGAGATGTTTTCCTCCATTTTTGTGTGGGGACCAGATTGTAGCATATATGTAAAAATGCTGGAAAACACCAATAAAAATTCCGGCCTCCAAACTGCTTACACAGCACAAGTACCATGAATGTTTAGTTGAAGTTAGGTTTTTTTTATTGGAACAAGTGACTTTGAAAGAAAAAAAAAGAGTGAAAACCGTCTTCCCTCCATTGAGTCCTTAATGGAAAAAAAAAGTAATTTGAGCAAGAACAATCAGCAAGATAACTAATGTTTAAAACCTATGTAAAAATGTAAACACATTATAGATAGATATTGTAAGCTAATGAACTGCTCACTCTGTCCCAAAATATAAGATCTGATTTGGCATTGTCCCCAAAACTAACCTTTGATTCTAAATTCCTCTATATTACAATGTTTATAACAACAAAATCATATTCATATAAAACATATTTTTAAATGTCAATCCAATGATATTATTTTTCTCAAAAAGTTATATTATTGAGGCTAATAATTAGCCAACTCCAAGAGACTAGCTAAAATGACTTGGCTCGCTAAATTTTGGAAAAAATCTCAAAAACACTCTTCCAACAGACTAGCTATCTGCCCAATTAGCTATCCTGACTAGCTAAATTCGTTGCCCTGCTAGCTATCTTTGGCTAGTGGCTAGTGACTGGCTATACTGATTTTCATGAGTATGACAGCCGGGACCCACTAGCGGTGGAGCATATAGAGAGTTCAGTTTAGAGAGGCTGTTGGATGTCCTTTTTGCTAGTTATTTCATTTTACATACTAGCTAAATCAGGATTTTAGCTAGTGAGTTTTAGAGAGGCTCTTGGAGTTGCTATGTTAAATCTGAATTCTGTGATGGTCTGATGCATGGAAGGAGTACGTAATTGCTTCTGACAAAGATATTCCTGCTAAGTAAATGTATCATGTGTTGTAGAAAGCATGGAAACCACATATTTGACTCTGACTGTTGGTTTAAGAAAAAGTTAGATCAGCCTGTCGATGCTAATTCAATAATGTGGTAATTTCTCAACGCATTAAACCATTTAGGTCAATGTGATGCCCAAAATATCATATTTTTACAATGATGGGAGTTCTAGATTTCCGATCACCCTGTGCAGAAGAAAAAGTGTAGAGCTTGAATAATCATTATGCGCAACTGTAATCATGTATATGGGTCTGTGTTTAGAACACATGTATGTTTAAAGTAACTTTGAACAAAGCATTTTAATCCGGTCCAATTATACATTGTTTCAAACAAAGGCTACAACACTAGTGTCGCATGCGCACACTATAGGCCGACCCGAGCAGCCACCTCTCACCTACGTAGCTGCCCGTCCAAGTGATGCTCCATCTTCTCTCTCAACAAGGATCTCAGATTCACGCAAACTTTTCACGAAAGGAATAAAGGCAAGTGAAGTATTTGCACGAGGCTTGCGATCAAGGAGAAGGGGAGAAGCCCATGCTTTCCCCTCGCTTTGTGTACAAACGAAAACATATATATTCATCTGGCTCCTCTGATCCATGTCTCCTCGACGATCTCGCCGGCAAACTGCTGCTGTAAGCCTGTAACTAGCCATGGATCTTGGTGCCAGCAGCAGGCCAGGGTACAGTATCTACAAGGCGAGGAGCCATGGCCACTGGCATCGCCCACACTCCGCTAGATGCCTCTGCCTCTACCTTCTCCTCTCGGCCACCTTCCTGGTCGCCGTCGCCGTCGTGCTCCTCGTGGTCTTCGTCACGAGGCTCAAGAAGCCGGCGTTCTTCCTGCAGTCCGTCCAGATGGACCGGTCCTTCAGCCTCCGGCTGCCGTCGGCGAACCGCAGTGCGAACGGGACGGCGGCGCCGTCGCCGTGCGCGGTGGCGTCGCTTGTGTTCGCGGCGCAGAACCTGAACGGCATCGGGATACGGTACGGCGCGGCGGTCCTGGGCGTGGCGTACGCGAACGAGTCGGTCGGCGCCATGGACGTGCCGGTGTTCTACCAGCCGCCACGGAGTGGCAACGTGACGGTGATCGTGCACGCGGTGATCGCGGAGGAGAACGTGACGCGGCTCCTCGTGCAAGAGCTGTCGGCGCAGCGAAGCTACATGGAGGTCAGGGTCACCGGGAGCATGGACGCCCGGACGCACGTCATGAACTTCCCGCTGCCAAAAGTTCAGGTTCGTCAGACTCCGCCACACTTGAACTCTTACTTCTGAATTAAGTTCTTTGCTCGCTGTGGCTCAAGATTCTCAGGAGTCAGTGATTCTTGCTTGCTTGTATTTTTAAACAACAGTTGGTTGTGTTTCAGAAACGTTTCTGAAATTCGATCGTATTTTGGGGTGCAGTTTTCGCTGGATTGCAGGTTTGGAACCAACTACACCGACATCGTGCTGCGCGAAGGAATCGAGTCCTTGATGACACGCAAGGTATTTTGCCTATTGTACGTTCAGAGTTCAGACGCGCATGCTTCCTCCGGAGGACGACTGATCTAAAATTTCCGTGGCTCCTTTGTGCAGGCTCTCCTTGTATCTTCGCTGCCTCACCTCTCACAGAAGTGCTCTATCAAGATTGATTTGAGGTCCAGACGAAAGAGGGCTAGTCTTGACGATCTAGGATGCTGATAGTCTCACAGATTCAAATTCTTTTACATTTGTGAAATTTTTTACCTTGCATTAGAATTCTTTTCATGTGTCCCCAATGTAAATGCATTGACTTAGCCAATCGTGTATGTTCACATGCATCTAGCAAAATGAAGAGTCCTGCTCCGATACTTCTTTTCTAAAAATGTATCACTAATTTTAAGTACAGGGAGGCGTCTCCCTCGGGAGGCGACTCGGGGGCAACCGCCCCCGCCGCCGAACCAAGCCCCCAGCCCACCCACCTCCGGACGCCGTTGCCGCCGGACACACGGCGGCGGCGGCCAGCAGCGGTGCCGAAAAAAGGTTATGTCCGCAGCTCCTTCCCTCCACTCTCGTACCGCCTACCTTCTTCACCATCCAAGCACCTGTGTAGCTGCAAATCTGAAGCACTGGCGATGTCTTGGGGAATTGGGTAAAAACCTTTCACCCTCGAAACTTCGGGGATTTTGTAACTCTTGCGAATTCGGTAATGTGGGTGGAAAAGTGTCAAGCAAAGTGAACGTTTTCATGACTTTCTGGAGAATGTGGTTCGGTGTTTTGAGATTTAAAGCTTATGTGAAGCATGAATGGAAAATTCGATAACCTATGACTCTCGGGTGAAAAGATCGCTGAAAGAATTCAAGTTCGCAAGTTTGTTTGTCGTTTCAGGACGATGGAAACTTCGGAGATCTTTGCAGCTCGGGAAACTCTACTTCGGCGATGATTTCGGAGATTCGAGACGAGAGTCTGTGCGCATGAAGGTCTTCGCGATAGAGGGGCGAAAGCCGTGAATGGACCGAGTCAAAGACGAGGTATCAAAAGTCTGGGTTCAAGGTGTGAACGAGTGTCCGGCTTGTAAATATATGAAGTTAGCTATGTAAATCACGGGATGTAAAAGACATTCATGTACATGTTCCCATTTGGAATATTCTTTAGATCCGAGAGCAATTTCGGAATGTAAAAGTCCCTTCGTCTCCTTATAAAAGGGGGTCCGAGGGCACGTCTAAAGGGGTTCACAACTTTTGAGTAGAATACAGGCTTTCGGAGATTCTTTGCCTCCGGGTTCTTGAGTTATTTCTTGTGCTCGTTCTTGAATCTCTCATCACCTGTGTTCGGGGGTTCCATCCGATTTCTGAATCCCCAACATTGGCGCCCACCGTGGTCTAAGCCAACAGAAAACCCACGATGCCTCCACAAAAGAAGTCTAAGAAGAACACACCTGCCGATGCAAACAATGGAAACTCTTTTGCTATAGAACCTCAACAGATTGCAGAACAAGAAAGGCAGGCGAAACTTGAGGCTCTCAAGAAAGCACGAGCGGAAAAAACTGCAGAGGTCCTGGAAACACACACCGAAGATGAAGATGAGGATGACGATGCTGTGGACAATAATTGGAAGCAGTGAACAGAAAAGTGCTAATGCTTCAAAAGGAGAGAAAAATTTGCGATGTAGCTGGAAGCAAAAAGGAAAGCTTCAGAGAAACTAGAGAAGCTCAATCAGGCAAAAGAGCAACTAGAGAAAATGCAAAAGGAAATAGATGAAATGAAAGAACAAGAAAACAGTTCACTCTGGCGCGATTCGCCAAATCAGAGCTCTGGCCAGCGAAAAAGAACCCTGAGAGAGAATTTCTTAACAGGCAACGGAGTTTCGCAGTTCGCAGATCCAGAATCGCCACTTTCCCTCGGGTTGCAAACCGCGCCATGGCCTCCGAAGTACAAACCAGTCTCTCTCCCGAAGTACAACGGGCATGGAAACTCCAGACAATTCCTTATGAGCTATGAAGCCGCTGTAAACTCAGCTGGAGGAGATGATGTGGCGTTGGCTAAGTCTTTCATCATTGCTTGCGAAGGCCCTGTCTTCAATTGGTAGTCCCTGCTACCTCCACACTCAATCTGCAGCTAGACTGATCTCAAAACAAAGTTCATTCAAGCATTTCAAGTGTTCCATGAAACAACTGCAAAACCATCAGATCTCTATTATTGCAAGCAAAGAGACAGAGAGCCATTGCAGAACTTCGTAAGAAGATTCATGCAACAAAAATCTCAAACTTCGGGAACAGATGACAAAACAACGATCCAAGCGCTAATCAGTGGTCTAACTCCAGGACCAACAGCTTCGCACTTATCCAGGGAAGAACCTCAAACCATTGAAGAACTTTTCGATGAACTGGAAAAGTACATCAAATCTGATGAAGATCACCGAAGAAGAGTAGCTGAGTGAAACCAAGCAAGACAAAATAGTAGAGGAACAGGATGGAGGCCTCAATTCCAAACCCCATGAAACATCAATAACGTGGAAAATCCTTCACCACAATTCAACCAAAACATCAGGCCAAGCACAAGAGGAGGCTTCCCTTCAAGGGGAAGAGGAAGAGGACCTCCGAAAGTTCAAAATCATGATCCAAGAGACCATACTTCTATTGTAGATATCATGGGAGGGGTCACAGTACCGAAGCTTGCCCGGAAACTAAGAAGAATGTAGCAGGAATCTAGCAAGAAAAAACAATGATGTCCATTGCCTCCACAATGCCAAACCAGTTTCGTCAGAATTTCTGGCAACCTCAGCTGATGGGTCCTCAAGCAAACCCGGTCCCAATTCAGCAATTCCAGCAAGCACAATCGACATGGCAACCTTCACAGCAATTCTTTCCTTAGTCTCAAGCAATTCAAACCATTCAATAGCCGCAACCGATTCAAGAAATGTTGTCACCACTACCAGCCAATTCAGCGAAACCAGAGTCAAGTTCAAGAAGCGATAACCCGAAAGCATTGCCCTCCTTCGGAACTATCATGCCTATTACTGGAGGCTCAGCCATGGAGTTTGAGACAAAGAGGCACAGAAACAACTACTTCATATTGTGAACACGGTCATCAACGATGGCCCAGCAGCACGACCAGAATGGGCGAAGGTGCCAATAACATTCACTTAGCAAGATTTTAAGTTGAAATCCACTGACCACAACGATGCCATGGTCATCGAAGTAAATATCGCTGGATGGGTGATCGGAAAAGTCCTGGTGGATAACGGAAGTTCTGCTGACATTCTATTCATGAAAACATTCGAGAAAATGAACTTGAGCCCGCACATGCTACAGCCACCAGAATACCCACTACTGGGTTTCGGAGGAAAGCCAATTATTAAGCTAGCGGGAAAGATAGCTCTTCTAGTCTCTTTCGGAGATCTTGACAATGCTAGAACAGAGAGTCTCATATTTGATGTCGTCGACATGTATCATCCATACCTCGCAATTTTCGGCAGAGGGTTCATCAACAAGTTCGATGTCGTGATAAGGCAGTAGTTCTTGTGTATGAAAATTCCGGCACCCAAAGGAGTCATCACAGTATTCGGTGACCAACAAGAAGCTAGAAACATAGAGAAGGGCCACACACCAGGCCAGAGCAATGTGCATCACTTGAACTCCACTGAAGAAAGAAAGAACCGTACGTCGAGGCCAAAAGAGACAAAGAGAAGGTTGAGATAAGTGCTGATGGCGAAACAAAGAAAGTGTATCTAGATGACATGCCGGATAGAGCGGTAGTGATAGGGGCTCATCTTAGTCCCAAGAAGAGAAAGAGCTCATCGAGTTCTTGAACAAGAACAAAGATGTTTTTGCTTGGTCAGCAAAAGACTTGCAGGGTGTCGATAGGGATATCATCGAACATGCCCTTGACACAGACGAGAAAATAACTCCGAAGAAGCAGAAACTCAGGAAAATGTCTGAAGAAAAGGCCAAAGCAGTAGAGGCCGAAGTGCAAAGGCTTCAGGATGCCAAAGTGATCGGGGAAGTCATGTACCCTGTGTGGCTAGCTAACACTGTGCCAGTGAAGAAGAAAAATGGGAAGTGGAGAATGTGTGTGGACTTCACAGATCTGAACAAAGCTTGCAAGAAAGACGATTTTCCTTTGGAAAGGGTGGACAAGGTTGTTGATGACGCTGCAAACAGCGAAATGCTTTCGCTCCTGGACATGTTCTCGGGATACCACCAAGTCAGGGTGCGGAGAGAAGACGAGGAAAAGACAAGTTTCATCACACCATTCGAAACTTATTGCTTCGTAAGAATGCCAGAAGGGCTAAAGAACACAGGGTGCACCTTTTCGAGAATGATAGCAATTGTGCTACATCCTCAGCTTCGATGAAATATTCTTGCATATGTCGACGACATAATCGTCAAGAGTGTCAAAAGAGGCGACCACATCAGTGATTTAGCAGAAACCTTTGCGAATCTTAGAGCAGCAAATCTCAAGCTAAATCCTGAGAAATGCGTGTTCGGCATTCACAAAGGAAAGGTCTTGGGATGCTTAGTTTCAACAAAGGGCATTGAAGCAAACCCAAACAAAATCAAGGCTCTAGTCGAGATGCAAGAACCCGTTTCGTTGAAAGATGTGCAAAAGCTGACAGGGAGAGTGGCTGCCCTTAACAGATTCATACCAAGAGCTGCAGAGAGAAGCTTACCCTTCTTTCAAATTCTCCGAAGTTCCAAGAATTTTCAGTGGTCTGAGTCCCAAAGACAAGCCTTCCAAGAACTCAGAGATTATTTGTCGAACATGACAAAGCTATGTCCTCTAGAGCCAAGATCACCACTTCTGTTATACTTGTCTGCTTCCAATTCAGTTGTGAGCGCTGTATTGGTACAAGAGAAAGAAGAAGAAGGAAAGCTGAAACAAATCCCAGTGTATTTCGCTTCGGAAGCTCTTTCAGGATCCAAACTGTTCTATTCCAAGCTAGAGAAGATAGCATATGCAGTAATCATGGCGGTAAGAAAACTAAGACACTATTTCGAGGGACACAGAATAAGAGTGATCACAAATCAACAGCTGAACGATTTGTTCATGAACAAAGAAGCCTCTACCCGAATCATCAAATGGGCAGCAGAGCTTTCAGAATACACTGTAGACTTCGAAAGAAGAAGTGCAATCAAATCTCAGGTCTTAGCAGACTTCATCATAGACTGGACATCACCAACTCTAGACTCTGGCGAAAATATAACCATGCCATGGGTAGTACACTGCGATGGGGCCTGGTGTGACAGAGGAGTTGGAATATCAGCGATTATGACATCTCCAACTGGAGTTGTAATAAGATATGCTGCTCGACTTGATTTTGCGGATGATGTGCACTCTACGAACAACACAACAGAATACGAGGCCCTACTTCTATCTCTGAGAAAGATGAAAGCTTTGGGTCAGCAAACTTTCATCATCAAAATAGATTCGAAAGTGATTCAGGAACACATCGAAAAAGAAAGCGAAGCAAGAAATCCAGTACTGGTGAAATATCTTGAGAAAGTTAGAGAAATGGAGAAACACTTTAAGGGCTACACAGTCCAGCACATCTCAAGAAATGACAACAACAAGGCAGATATGTTAGCGAAAGCGGCAGCTCAGAAGCAAGCAATGCCTCCGCATGTGTTCTTCGAAATTATCAGAGAACCATCCATCAAAGAGCCGAAACCAAGAAATGTGGGCAGCATAGAAAGTCATGATTGGAGGGCTGAAATCATGGCCTACTTGAGGGGTCATTATGAACCACACACTACGTGAAAAACTCACTTTGGTAACGGGCATAGATTGCCTTTCGTAACGGGTAAAGCTCCAGTTACCGATCAAGTGTTACAAATGAGCCAAGAAAGGTAACGGGCAGATGCCCGTTACTGATAACACATATTCGTAACAGGCATCAAACAACGACTCTTAGCACAACTAGCCACCGGTCACGTGAAATGGCTGTTTCTCTGGGCCCACAGAGAACTTTGGTAACGGGCACCAAAACAGAGCCCGTTACAGTAACTCAACATCGGAGACGCGTCCTGTGTACCTGCATCTCCGATGTCTCGACGAAATGAGACGTGTCTATTTCACACGCGTCTCAGCACAACTAGGATTCGTAATGGGCATAAAACAACAACCGTTACCACAACTAGTCACCGGTCACGTGAAAATGACTGTTTCTCTGGGCCCACAGGGAACTTTGGTAACGGGCACCATAACAGAGCCCGTTACTGTGAAATCAACATCGGAGACGCGTGCTGTGAACCTGTGTCTCCTCTGTCTTGTCGAATGGGCAATAAATGTACAAAGAAAAATAGTGGTGATCGAGAAGAAATAAACTCAAGTTTTAGTACTAGCTTCCACAGGAAGGAAATAAGTGGTATGTACCTTAACATCTTTGACATGTTCCAAGGTGCTAAGGCGCAACTTCTTTTTGCCGCAGTAACGTTCCCAACCCCTACAACGAAACATGCAACAACGGTTAGGGCACTATTAATTAATATACTCTACACAATTTGTTGAGGAACGTCCGCAGGTTAAGAAAGAAATAACTTACTCATTAATTTTTTGTTCGAAAGGGGTAGTATCAGTCTTAACTCTCTTCAATGAATCAAGATAGTAGACCTTCCGCTGCTTCGGAACGATCACCACTGCAATCCAGTGGTTCCTACTGAGATAAGTGGTAAGGATGAGTTTCTTTTTAGCATATAGTTTGAAGGCACTGTGCATATAGGACACAGAGAAAGCAAGAGTGTCATCTGTGCTGGTCAACATTGTCGAGCAAAGGCATTCAGGATCAAGGAAGCCAACTGCCGCGCCCATCTTCTCAACTTCTACAACCATATTCCTATTAGTAAGAAAAAACAAAGTGTAAGGAGGCAAAATACATGGTAAAGATGATGTGAGGCAAAAAGCACATTTCGATAGAGAATGATTAGTGTGAAGCAGATTAAATTTTCAAGCAACTTACAGGATGAAGCAGCGGAGAAGTGTTAGATCCAAAGCATCCAAGTTGAAGAGATCGTACAAATCACTGAGTTGCACAGGTATCTGCTCGAGTCCGTTTGACGATTCGTCTCCTCTCTTAGGCCATGCATTGGTCCCGGGCCGAAGTGCAACCATAATCGGAGAATAATCATCTGACTTACCACGTTGCATGTAGAATGTGTGGAGCTCTCTGGTACAAGGAGCAGCCTTTTTAAGATCATCAGCACTGAGAAGGCTCTTTTCGAATTTGTAATTTGGGTTAACCATAGCCCAAGGATTCTTCTGGGTGTTTCTCTCAGATCGCTTTGGGTTAGTCATAGACCAAGGATTCTTCTTGGTGTTTCTCTCAGATTGCTTTGGGTTAGTCATAGCCCAAGGATGCTTCTCGGTGTTTCTCTCAGATCGCTTTCTAGTAGGCATCTTAGAGGTTTTATTTACAATAATTTTCTTTTCCTGCTGCTTTGAGATGGCTGAAGAAGGTTTCTTAAGGGCTTGCTTGCCTACTGTAGGTGGTGTAGAGCTTTTATTTTTGGCAAGTTTCTCTTCTTGCAGCTTTGAAATGTCTGAAGGTTTCTCAAGGGATTTCTTGCCTGCTGTACGTGGTGTAGAGATTTTATTTTCGGCAAGTTTCTTTCCTTGCTGATTTGAAATGGCTGAAGGTTTCTCAAGGGCTTTCTTGCCTAGTGGTGTCTCACCAGGAGCTATTACAGAGGTATTGGGCCCAGATGTACCTACAACTTTCTTTGAAATGTCGTCGACAGATTTATCAGCACCACCCAACACATCACTCAGGTTGCCTGGTAACAGTGGTGTCTCACCAGGAGCTATTACAGAGGTATTAGGCCCAGATGTACCTGCATGATTGTTTTGAGCACTTTCGTTTGGGGGTGTAGGTTTTGTTGTTTCATGAGGAGGAGGAGGAGGTGGGGATGGAATATTTGGTGTATCTTGCGGATGTGGGGATGCAAGTTTTTCTATTTTTTCAGGATGATGAGGAGGAGGGGAGGATGCAAGTTTTTCAAGACGAGGAGGAGGTCCGAATGGAACGTCTTGTGGATGTGGGGATTGAGGAGGAGGAGGAGGATGTGGGAAACCATGTGAGGAAGGAACCTGTCCCGTACCCTGTGAACTACAAGGAATCTGTACTGTATCCTGTGAAGGAGATTTATATGTTGGTGCTCCCTTGATGTGAATCCGACACCTTCTCCACTGTAACCTCTGTCCTTTAGCTTGTCGGAGTGTCATCACCTCGTCATTAGGAGGGTATTCCACCAGTTCATTTTCAAAGATATCATATACAAAGAGCACTTCAACCACAACACAGTCTTCATGAATCGGGACTGTATGTAGCGTAGTCTCCTCTGGATGAACAAGACCAATTGCAACCTCACATTGAAGACCTTGCCACGTGATCCATATGCCACAGTATGTGGGTTCAGTCAACATGCCTATAAGGTCTTGCTGTGTACGATCGTCACAGCGCACCTCCATCATCAACTCTGCAGTGCCATCGATCAAACCTATATTATCTGCGGACGCACATCTGCTCTTCAGTGTGGCGGGTGAATGGCTTGCGCGATTGGACACTGGTGACAACACAACCTCTTTAGTAAACTGTTCTGCATCTGCATGTTCTGCATCTGCATCTCAGCCACCAGTTCTTGCTTGATTTGTTCCTTTATCTTTTCCGTATCAACTGATGCGTCGGTATTCGTCCTCTTCCTCTTCCTGTACATGGAAGCGTGCTGAGGCCATCCATACTTCCAGCCCTGGTAGCTGGAGACACCACGCACGCGACCTGGTTGTTCAGGGCGGCCCAAGCACTGACTTAGCACATCATACTCCCTCTGCCCTGCCATTCGTAAAGATTCTGCACATGCATTCTTCTCCTTGATGTCTGCAGCCACTTTTTCAGTTTCTTTGTTGTTGAACACTATCACAGCAACACGGTCTTTAATCACTAGCTTACTCCTTGCTCGCAGCCAATTCTTGGAACGATCGTCAGGGTAAGCATCATATGGGTTGGGGATCCCAGCTGCAGCTAATTGTCTATCCTCTTCCTCCCATTGTTCTAGTTTCACAGTATAACCAGCTGGACCCATGCTGTGCTCGCTTGTGTTCCGGCTTCGGAGTTCTTTGAACTTGACACAGGCAGATGAGGCTTGCTCGGTTTCCTCCTGTTTCATGAACTCCTTCCACTGTTCCGGGACGATAAACGAGTGCCTTGTAAATGGCTCAAGTCCTTTTCTGATAAAATCTCGCCTAAGCTGAAATCTAAATTGTCTCCATGCCTTGGTTGCCGTCTTCCAGAAAAGCTTGAATGCCTGCGGTTTCACGCCTTCCTGGAACGCCAAGTGTTTTTGCACATGCTTATCAAACAAGTCCCACTTTTCATCATTGCTTAGTTCTTTGAATTCTGGCAAGTGCAAATGTATCTTTTGTCTAGCAACAAGCCCCGCAAGAGCCCTAAACCTGCGCTTTTGAGTCAATGGTACTGGCATCCCTCTATGTCGACGTCAATGACTATCATTGTGTCACTTGGCCACTTTGTGGATGTCCTTGGCGCTCTGCCTCGGCACTGATCCCCACCCACCTGGTCTTGTTGTGCACTAGCAGTGCCATAACCCTCTTCTTCATCTTGTGGCCCAGGTCTATAGCCCTTGTCAGATTTATCCTGTGAATTAATAGTCAAGGGATTTTGAGAAAGGTCAGCTCAGTGTCCAAGAATAGCACAAAAAGCAGACCATACTGCTAGCTCTCCCAGGAGACATGCTACAACAGGAGACAAGTAGAGCACATTTTTAGCAGCTAAGCATGAGAAAACACATAAGAAAACAATTACAGTAACTACTTTAGCCCACTATAACATCATTGGTTCTAAGGTAAACCATTAACATAAATGCAAAATTCAGTAACCAAAAAATTAGTTCAGGCAATGCGACCTTACAATTTTAAAGAGGAAGATGCAGGCTGCCTCTGTTGCTGATGAGGTACTTATTCAACTTGGAGAGAATGTGCATATGTACATAGGAACAAGAGCAAAACCAAATATAAGAGTCAATTTAAAGGGAAATGTTAAGTATGTATACCATCAACAGCTAAGTATGTCCACATGTACTTATACAAAGGAGCCACAGGGTATGCCGGGTATGCACCGGCATACCCTGCAATTCCCACTGAATTCTTGTTAATTTTACAATTATTACCAAGTTGGTAGAATGGATTTACCAAATTGTATAAGACATTTTTAGAGCGGCATACCATAAACTCAAATCCTAGATTCGCCACTGACCTTGTCACTGTTGGAGCGGAGGGATCTCTACTCCTCATCGTTGCCTGCTCGCCGCCACGTCCTTGTCCTCGCGTCGACCTCATGGCTAGATCCCTCCTCCTCATCCTAGTTGTCGTCGTCGCCGTCATCGCTGGATCCCTCCTCTAGTCGTCGTCGTCGCCGCCGCTGCTGGGTCCCTCCTCCTCCAGAGATCTCGCTGTCAGAGGTGTGGCGCGCGTCACACCGAGTGTGGTGTGGCGCGCGTCTCAGTGAAGGGGTGTAGCGTGCGTCGCGGCGTGGGGGGAGGTGAAGGGGACGAAGGCGAGGGGGAGAAAGCGGCGGCGGCGGCGCGAGGGGAGAGTGGGAGGAGACTGCGTGAGGGAGGCGTCCTTCCCTACTAACCTAGCGCGAGTGGGCTTGTGTGGGCCTTAAAACGAGTAATGTAGTCAAGTACTACTCTGCTACTAGTATATCATAAACATGAGATAAAAAAAATCTAATTTTAAGAAATTTTGTTAAACAAGTGTGGCTGTTGATATTTTATTCATATACTAAATTACCAACTATGAATTTTTCGTATTTTTTACGAATTTTTAGGTGATGTTTATGGGCTCTAATATGACATGCATCACAAGTTCACATCACCAAGCAAACAAGTGTGACTGTTGATATAGCATCACATGTTCACATATGACATGCATCACAAGTTCACATCACCAAGCAAACAAGTGTGACTGTTGATATAGCATCACATGTTCACATATGACATGCATCACAAGTTCACATCACCAAGCAAACTAACTCATAACAAACATATTCACATCTGACATGCATCAGCAGGGCACATCACCAAAATAAGACTACATCAGCTGGGCGCATCACCAAACTAGATTGTAGCTGCAAGGGAACTAGTTAGTTAGCTAGATGACATCTTTTGTGCTGCTGCCTCAAGTTCAGCTAGCCTTGTCTCTAGTTTTGCAACTCTTTCCTCAGCATTCTTCTTTAGAAGTTCAATCTCGTACCTCTTTTGTGCGGCTTTAAGCTGCTCATCCTGCTTGTCGATTCCTTTCCAGATGTAGTCAATGTCATCTCAAGTAACAACACATTCCTAAAACAAAGGAAAAGATTATATTGATGCAAGCTTCATAACAGTTGTAACTTACAAGAAAGCTGTTTAGCTCTAACTGGTTTCAAAACTTGCCTACTTCTCTTCAGCCGATTCCTTGAGCTTGTTGATTTCAGTCCAAATCCTGTCAATGTCATGTGCAGCAACTTCCTACAACAAATGGAAATTGATGCATTAGAACAATTGATCAGTGAAGATGTGGAGGTACAAGGACAAATCGTGCGTGATGGTTTCAGAACTTGCCTCATGGTCTTCAGAATTGTCGCCGGAGTTGTTGTCGGAGTCGTCGCCGGAGTTGTTGCCGTAGTCGTCGCCGGAGGAGATGAGGTCTACCACCACTCTTCTGCCCGGGTCATCGCCGGAGGAGTCCGCGCTCACCTCAATGCGCGTGGACCGCTTCTTCCTTCGCGTCGAGGAAAAAACCCTACCTCTCCATGGCGGGCGTCGCTGGAGTCTGCTAACTTGGCCCTTGCACGGCTACCTCCCCCGGGCCGACGAAGAACCGGCCTCTTCCATGGAGTGCCGAGAAAGACGCACGGGGGCGGCACGCTGGGACGGCTCCTCTTTGTCGCCGCAGAACCTCACTCTCTTGGCGGGGGCGGCGGACAGCACCGGGGAAGATGGACGGGGACGTGGCCGCGGGGCCTCCTCCTTGCAGAACCCCCCTAGAGTCGCGGGCCATCCCTGCGACGGAGACGAGGCTGCGACGGAGACGAGTTAGGCGGAAGCCGGAGAAGGGGATAGAAGGCGGAAAGCGGGGTAGAGCATTTATTAAAAAGGTTGGGATGCGCAAATGATACGATGATTAACAACCACCCGTCGCCAATGAAGGGGCGGGGCCAGGTCTATTCGAATGAAGAACAGTTTGCTTTTCCCCTTTTAATCTGCAATCAAATTTTGTATCATGTATTTCTCCGTCATCCGTAATCCAACTTTGATGATATTTATTTTTGATTTTTTCTAAAATCAACATCTATTCATTTATGACATTTTTCGTATGTAATTCCATTTTTTGGATGTTGTTTATACGCATTATCTTGTTCCTTATAAGTACAACATAGAAATAATATTTGTTTTACACAACCATTACTAATGAAACTTTGCATTTCGTAATCTTATGGTGAACATAAGGTTATGTTAAAATTTCAAATGCATATGAGTTCGAACATGTTTTAAAGTGTGGAAAACTTCAATGTTGAAGTAACATTCTAAGAAACTATGTGAGAGATGTAGACATTTGTACACAAGTATAATCTTCCGTTTTCGAAACCATTTGAATTTTTGTAGACAAGATTAGGGACTTAAATTATGTTGCCAAGTCAATTTGTAAAATTTTTAGAACACACTAAGACGTTATTATAATTATTATATCATAAACAAGAGATAAAAAATCTAATTTTAAGAAATTTGGTTAAACAAGTGTGGCTGTTGATATTTTATTCAAATACTAAATTACCAACTAGGAATTGTTCGTATTTTTTACGAATTTTTTGGTGCTGTTTATGGGCTCTAATATTTGAGGGAAGCATGTTTCAATTCAGAAAAAATAGTGTCGGGCCCACGCGTCAGCGTCAGAAGCCTATATAAAAAAGATAATCGTTGCCTGCCCGACCGACAAAGGCGATCCGGGTAGACTAACCCTCGTCGCCAACAAGTGCTCCATTGTCCCAAATGCCCCTAGCCGAATGAATATGCATCCGCCCCGGCGACGCTGGTACACTAACCCTCGTCGCCAACAAGTGCTCCATTATCCGAAATGCCCCTGGCCGAATGAATATGCATCCGCCCGGCGACGCTGGTACACTAACCCTCATCGCCAACAAGTGCTCCATTGTCTGAAATGCCCCTGGCCGAATGAATATGTATCCGCCCCGGCCCCGGCCCCCTTCTTCTTCCCCGATTTGAGCTCCACCGCCGCCGCCCGCTCGTCCTTCTCCGCCGTCGCGCACATGTCACACTACGCTGATTCGTCTGGAGGTGCACGTGCGAGGAGCAGGGTTCAAGGTTGCCGGAGCAGCCGCAATCACTCCATCGGCTTGGATCCAGTCGGTGAGCTAAGTGGCTTTCCACTGGTCCCTTGCTCGGACTGTGGTATGGCTCGGGTGGTGGAGGGGCGGATGCAGAAGGAAGGTGAAAACCACGGTCGTCTTTATTTCAAGTGTGCAAGGAACTCGGTGAGTAGTCTGCTGTGTCTCCCAAATCTGAGTTAGGGTTCTTATGTGCTTTTGATTCTGCAGTACACCAAGAATTGTGGATTTTATCGTTTCCACAAGGAGTATCTCCAGATGCTGAAGGATGCTGGCGTCATTATTTTTTGACCGTCGAACTGGGCAGACGCGGTCGATGAAGTAGTTGATTCAGTGGAATGTCAAATTGGGAGCGGCGAGCAGAGGCAAGCACTGGAGGACAAGCAGAGGTAGAAAGCACTGGAGGAGAAGATGGACAATGTGATCTGGAAGATGAACTTGATTATTGTGGCAGTTGTTTGTGTAGTATTTGGAAGTTTACTGGGGATGTATGCTACAAAGAAGTAATTCTGATGTTAAAAGTGGTGCTTTTGCTTCATCTGTGTGGATGAAGAATGAAAAATTTGTCACAGATGACAAACTTAAATGTATGAATGAAGAATGGATGGAATGACAATTTGGTCACAAATCTTAATGTGTCACACATCACAAAATTCATCAATTCATCTGTGCTGACATTTCATTGCAGCACGAGGCAAAGGAGATGCAGATTAACACAAACAGAGTAACAAACTTCTGGCATAACTCTGGCATAACTCTGATATTTTATTCAAATACTAAATTACCAACTATGAATTGTTCATATTTTTATTAATTTTTAGGTGCTGCTTTATGGTCCCTAATTTTTGAGGGAAGCAAGTGTCATTTCAAAAAAAAAGTGTCGGGCCCATGCGTCAGCGTCAGCAGCCTAGTATAAAGAAGGTAACCGTTGCCCGCCCGCGCACCAGCGAACAAAGCGACGCGGGTTTGCTAACCCGCGTTGGCAGTGACTATCCATTTTGCAAAATGAATATTCAACCACCCCGGCCCATTCTGTCTCCCCTTCTTCTGTCCGAATGGATAAGTGCAGCACTTTCCTTAAAAAAAAGCGCAGAGACGGCGTGAGAGGAGGCCTGGAGACAGAGATGATGATGAGCGCCGGCGAGGGGCCAAGCAGCGGACGACCCCGCGCACCCGGGATCGAGGAGAACTGGAATGCGAAGTGGTGCCGCAACTGGATCCGCGCGCGTGCCGGCGAGATGGCGGCAAAGAGGGAGACGACGATGAGCCAGAGAGGGTCCAAGCGGCGGTGGAGTGAACCCAATGCCAGAGACGAGGGTCCTCGATTGGATCCTCTCGGGTTCCGACGAGGGGCCAAGCAGTGGCAAGGAGGAGCGTGCTGATGAGGGGGCAGCGAAGTGGGTGAGGCGCCTGCCTCACGTTTGCGAGCACAAGTGTCTGGCAACGACGAAGAGGGGTCGAGGGAGCGGCGAAGGTGTAGAGGACCTCATCTCTGACTCTGGCAACGACCATGATGACGGCGAGGCAAGTTTTTCTGAATCTCACTGCCTTTTTACTAGTTCTATAGATGGAGCTTGAGCTAGCTTGAGCTTGAGCTTGATAAAGTTAGTGCCTATGATGATGTCTTCCATGCTTGTCATGATCTTATACCAAGTTCTGAGGCAAATCAGTTCTGAACTAAGTTCTGCTTTTACTTGTCACACCCTGCTATGAAGCCTAGGATAATTTTCAAGTTCTTATATAATTTTCCTATGATGATTACTGTGCCTATACGTACTGCTCCAAGTTCTGAGGCAAATTAATTCTGAATTAACTATGTTATTCTTATACCATGTTTAACCCTGTTTCAGGCAAAACTATTTGAGTCGCGAGCAGAGCTTGAGTTACTTCTAAACCTTAATGTCTGGGATTATGTGAAACCTGAGTTTGAAAAAATCATGAAAGAAGTGAACATCCTCATCAAAAAGGCTAAGCACATAAGGAGGTACAAGTATACTACTGAACAAAATCTCGAGCCCATTGAAGATGTGCTCGAAGGGCTTCAAGAATCCTTGGTTGCTTACGAAGAGGCTGCAAAAAGAGCCAATCTTGATGGGGCATGAGGAAGTTCAAGCTTGTTGATGTGCAGGGTCAGTAGCCATACGTTTGTGGATGTTCAAGGGGCATGCTTTTGTTGATGTGTATGGTCAGATAGAACGACCATAGTAAATAATTAATGTGATGGACAAGTTAAGTTCTAGCCTGATGGACAAGTTAACTTTTTGTAATAATTATCTTTATTCCTGTGGACAAGTTATCTTCATCTTTGTGGACAAGTTATCTCTCTTATGATGTCTGTTTTGTCACAAAAGATATGTGTGTTGATTGTGCCTGTATGTCGAAATGGAAGCAATGAGAGATCGACCTGACCTGTCAATGAAGACAGACTCAAAGGAGACGAGGATTCACAAACCTCCATCTCCTTTCTTCACAAAGGAGACGCGGATTAACAAACCTCCGTCTCATTTGTTCATTGCCGCCGCGCTCTCGCTTCACGGCAGTGAAGAGTGCTATTAGACTTCGATTATTGAGCTCTCAGTCTAGCAACGGGCGTCAAATGCTCATCGGTAACGGACTTTATAGCCCGTTACCAATATGGTAGTGCTAAGTAACGGACTTAAACAACCCATTACCAATAGGGCATTGATCGGTAACGGACTTTACGAGCCTGTTACCAATAGGTTTAACTTGTGTAACGGACTCGATTTAACGTCCGTTACAAAGAATTCAGGTAACGGGCGTTGCGGAGGCTAACCCCGAGGTCGGCCTGCCGCGCTTATGGGTAACGGGCGCCAAACAACAACCGTTACAGATGTGGGTGCATGTAACGGGTGTTAAGGGCCCGTTACAAATGCTGCGTGACCTATTTGAGGTTTTCACGTAGTGACAAGATGAATTAGAGGAAAAGAGGCTAAGGCAAAGGGCAAGGGGCTATGCTGTAGTGGATGGAGAACTGTACAAGTCTGGAGTCACCGAACCTTGGTTAAGGTGCATAACTTCTGAAAAAAGGCTTAGAGCTTCTCAAAGAGATTCACAGCGGATTTTGTGGTGCACACATAGGCACAAGAGCATTAGCAGGCAAGGCAATAAAGCAGGGATTCTTCTGGCCTTCCATAAATTTTGATGCAAAGAAGCTAGTTCAAGAATGCGAAGCTTGCCAAAGAACAGCGAATCAGCAAAATTTGCCGTCTATGCCAGTTCATCTGATTCCACCTTCATGGCCTCTGCAAAGGTGGGGAATGGACCTGGTCGGGCCGCTGCCAACAACTCAAGGAAACTGCAAGTTTGCTGTAGTTGCAGTTGACTACTTCACCAAATGGGTGGAAGCAAAGGCATTGGCGAACATCACTGCGCCGACAGTTCAGAAGTTTTTCTAGCAAAATATAATCTGCAGATTCGGAGTTCCAAGAGAGTTAACCGTAGACAACGGAAAACAGATTGCTAATCTTTCAAGGAATATTGCAAAACTCTGGGAACTCACGTGATGTTCTCTTCTGTCTATCATCCGCAGTCCAATGGGGCTATAGAAAGGGCGAACGGATTGATTTTTTCGGGAATCAAGAAATGCTTGTATGATCAGAGAAAAGGCAAGTGGATAGATGAGCTGCCATGGGTAATCTGGTCTCATAACACAACAGTGTCAACGGCAACAGGTTTCACACCATTTCGCTTGCTATTTGGAACTGAGGCAATGACACCGAAAGAAATCAGAAATGAGAGTTTGAGAGTTTAGAAGGCAAAAGAAATTCAAGAAGTTGACATGAAAATAGAAAAAGACATGATTGAGCTCCAATCCTCGAAGCCACTGAGAACATTGAGAAGTACCAAAGAGAAACCAAAGCATAGACAGACAAAAAGATAGTCAGGAAAGATATCAAAGCTCGTGACTTAGTGCTAAAAAGAAAGAAGAATTGGGAGAACCACGGGAAACTTCAGGAATCTTGGGAAGGACCCTACATAGCAAAAGAGACAAGTATGCCAGGAGCTTTTCGTCTAATAGACCAGACCGGTGAAGAACTGCCGCATTCGTGGAAAGCAGATAACCTCCGAAGGTATTACCCGTGAAAGCCATAAAAGTAGTTAGATTTAGTTTTCAACATTTCCTTTCGCAGATTTAAATTCCGTAAGAAAAAATGTAAAAGCCCGAGCCACAAAACTATAAGTGGCTTCGGGAACAAAAACTTTACTTTCTGCATTCACTTTACAATAAGAAGGACCATACTCTTTTCCTTGCAAAGGGGGCCCAAAATCAGGGGCAAGGATTTTAACGAGGCGGATCCTATGTAAATATTCCTTCTATCATTTATGAAAGGAGTTTTCCCCCAATTTGCATGTTTCGAGAATTACTAAGTAAGGTGAATGATTTCTTGAGAAAAAGCTCCGTGATAGCCGAAATTCCGAAAAAGAAAGAATGATTCCGTGAAAAGACTCAGTGATAGCCTAAGTTATAAAGTGAGAGAGAATAGTTTCTTGAAAAAGGCTCCGTTATAGCCTAAGTTCCAAAGTGTGAAAGAAAAGTTTCATGAAAAGGCTCCGTTATAGCCGAAATTCCAATATGTGAAAGAAAAGTTTCGTGAAAAGGCTCCGTTATAGCCAAAATTCCAATGTGTGAAAGAAAAGTTTCATGAAAGGGCTCCGTTATAGCCGAAATTCCAATATGTGAAAGAAAAGTTTCGTGAAAAGGCTCCGTTATAGCCGAAATTCCAATGTGTGAAAGAAAAGTTTCGTGAAAGGGCTCCGTGATAACCGAGATTCCAAAAAGAAAGAATGATTCCATGAAAAGGCTCCGTGATAGCCGAAGTTCCGGAAGAGAAAGAGAAGTTTTGTGAAAAGGCTCCTTAATAGCCGAAGGCTCCGTGACAGCCAAAAATCCCAGAGTAAAAGGATATCCTACAAAAAGGACCGAGACAACAACAAGTTGTGGCCTAGATCCCAGAGTAAAGGGACATCCTATGAAAAGGCCTGAGACAACAAGTTGTGGCCTAGATCCCAGAGTAAAGGGATATCCTACGAAAAGGCCTGAGACAACAGCAAGTTGTGGCCCAGAAAGTTCAAACGTCTTGACATGAGATATTCACGAAAAAGAATATGAAGTAATATCCGATCCAAAATTCTTTCGGTCATGAGTTAGGGTTGGCATGATAAGAAAAATTAATAATCATAACAGTGAATATCTGCGAATAAATCTAGGAAGTGATGTTTTACCTAGGAAAATTTTCGAGCTAAAAATGCTATTTTGCAGACTAAGGGGCTCGGCTGCCCTCATAAAAAGGTCAAGTGAAAGAGCAGGCTGAAGCAACCGAAAGTTGCGATATCAGCTTGAGCAAGTTTGCTGCATAGGCACAAGTCCACAAAACTCGCGAAGCAAGTTTTGTCGACTCGTACTCCGAGTACAAGTTTACGTTTTGAGAGAAAACCAGGTCCACGAAAGAAGCTATTCATGAAATTTTGTATGAAACCGTCAAGGTGGGAAGGGTGACGTTTTTTCTTAAAAAATGAGTTTATTGCCTTAGTGTCGTACAAAATTTCATAGAGTATGTTACACAGCTTCGACGAGCCGAAAGTTCAAAAAGGTAGCTCAACAATACCGCCTGGGTTACTACCACTGTTTTCTGCAACATCACTAGCATAAGCAAAATCACAATCGCCGCTTATGGGGCTAAGGGGCTCCATCTTCATGAAGGTACGTGAACTTGAAGCCTCAGTTGCAAGAGCATAATCGTCGCGATGAAGAAAAAACCAACTCAACTGAAAGCTACGCATCAAGAAATATTGACAACACAGAAGCCAAAAGTCGGAGAACTTGCATCCAGGATGAGCTTCTTTATACAAGCGCCAAGCTTCGCCACTAACTATCTGGTCTTGGTGATGAAAACGTAAAGGGATGATGTCCTGCATAGGCCCACCTTGAGCAGGACCTGCGCAGGTTAAAGTTTACAAGACAAAAGTTTAGAAAGGGCCACAACCCATGAATAAACAAGTTTGTAATTCCTAAACATCAAAAGCAACACTTCGAGCGAGTTCCGCCTCAGCCAACAATATCAACCTTCGGAGAACTTGAGCGTTGTTCAGAACTGCCTTCATTCCTGTCGTGACCATCACTGCAGCTGCTGCTACTGCCACTTCCCGAGTCGTCTTCAGCTTCATCATCTTCGCCAGCCCGACCGTCGGATTCGGAGCTCATCTCAAGAGCTTCACGAATTTCGTCACTCGTCTCTTTCCTTATTAGCTGAAAAAGTTGAATAATCAAAGAAATCAAAGAAAGAACCCAACAAGCAAAGTCAGTCCAAAGCAAAAGACGAGAAAGGTTTAGAGTTTAAAGAAATATTACCTCTTCAAGTTTTTCACGAGCGACCTTTTTTGCAAATTCTTTACCGCTAGCGACCCAGAATTCCTTCATAAATTTGATCTTGACAGCTCGTACATCTTCATGGCTTCGAATAAGAGAAGTGCTGCCAGCATCGGGAAACTTCTGAAGAGCACCTCGAAATTTCTCAAAGTCTATACAGTCATAGTTCTCTAGAAGTTTCAATAGACTTTCGACACTAAAAGCAGCAGCAAAGTCACTAGCATTGGATATAACATCGGGAAGAGCCTCGAATTCCGATAACATCCATTTCATCACTTCCTCCGCACCATAGGATTCAGGAAGAGGTTGTGCACGAGCTCCAAACTGACCCAGAGCTTCACCATATTTTTCGAACAAAAGCCGAAAACTCTTTTTTATCCCATCAGCCTCTCTGTTCAGTGTGTCATCTCTTTCGTCGATCATCTTCTCAAGCTTAAGGATTTTCGTATCCCTAGCACTAACTTCGCCAACCAAGTCAGAATGTTGTTTGAGGAGTTTGGCATTTGTTCCACGTAGCTCCGTAATAGAGGTAGCATGCTCATCAACAGACTTGCGAAGATCTTCAATGATTTGAACATCATTGCTTCGAGCTTCTTTAAGCTTGTCATGTTTCTTCTTCAAATTATGATGAGTGGCTTCTACAAGCTTCTTTTCACTTTGGGAAGACTTTAAAGCTTCTGTTAGCTCTTTAACTTGAGTTGCCAAATCACAACTCGAAGACTGAGCTTTCTCCAAGTCTTGCTTCAGATCATGAACTTCTTTGTCAAGACCGCAAACATGTTGCTCAGTCTCTTTAAACTTCTCCGATAACAATTTACCAGCAACAGCTGTCTTTAGACCAAGAATGACATTAAACCTGGAAAGTTCTGAAGAAGAGAGACTCCGGATAGATGATTCGAAGGCTGAAGAAGGAAGCAAAGAAATAATAAGATTACACGAAGAGGAGAACAAAGAAAAAGGAAAAGACAGAAGGCAAACCTTCCGAATCAAAAATCACTACAAGAAAATCGTTGACTAGTGACGCAACCACATTTTGGCGTCATTGATTTATGACGTTCCTGGCTGATCTCGTCATAATATTTCACTTCCGAGCAAATTTAGTGACAAAAAAACTTTCGTCATTACGGTTGGTACTGTAGCCAGGCATTCACTGTTCCATGCTGTTTTGTGACGCCATAAGCTCTGCAAAAACGTCATAAACCAACATCGGTCCCACATGTAAGCATTATTTTAAAAATAGAGTGTTCCAAGTCGTCATAAAATTTAGTTGGGTCCCACATGTAAGCATTTTTTCGAAAATAGAGTGTTCCAAGTCGTCATAAATATCTCCAGGGTCCCACATGTAAGCATTTTTGCCATGTCAGCGGCGTCATAAAACTTTGGTCCCACATGTAAGCATTTTTTTAAAATAGAGTGTTCCAAGTTGTCATAAAATTCAGTTGGGTCCCACATGTAAGCATTTTTTCGAAAATAGAGTGTTCCATGTCGTCATAAATAGTTCTAGGGTCCCACGTGTAAGCATTTTCACCAGATCAGCAGAGGCTAGATCACGAAATGTTGCAAAAATAATTTGCCATTCCATGGTTTCGAACCAGGGACCTGAAGGAACAAGGTTGTGCTGCTTACCACTACACCACTTCTTGGTTGTGTTATGTTAACAAGAAACACTTTCCTTATGGTTGTCTCCGGTGAATTTTTAATATAAATCAGTAATTTGTAGGCGAAACGCTTCACTGCCTTCGCAAATACTCTCGACTTTTGCTGCGCGCAGATCTGCAACGGCTCGTGGTACGAATGGCGGATTCTAGCAGCGATGAGAGGGTGGTTTATGCGCCACCTCCCGGCTACGAGTTCATGAAACAGGATGACAAGGTCAGTCCTCTGGTTTGAGCCACTATATTTTCCGCTATCGACCTACGGATGGGGATTTCTAGATTTGGGGATCTAGAGGATTGATGACTATATACAATAGATTCAGATTTTATCATACACTCAGATTTGCATTGCAATTGGTGTTAGAAGTTGATCGTCTATAGATAATCAGTGTTAGATTGAATTAGTTTTCGATTTGCATCATTTTATGAATTGATAGGTTCTTGTATTTTACTAGCATCTGGTGGTGGCTCGGTCCACTGATTTCGTTACATCATAGCCTCCTGATGCTGATCTTATCGTTGTGGATCCTTATAACAAGTGTCAGCATGGGTATGCTCTCCTTGTCAGGGAAAGCTTCACCGCCCTTGGGCACCGGTATGGAAACTGTGGTCAGGTAAACAATAACTTGTTTAAATTTCAATAGACTTATAGTACTTGTACTCTTGATATTAGTGTTGAAAATGGACAATTTTATGAACAATATATGTATTTGGTGTATGCAGCCTCAAGGAAAACAATGTTAGACGTTTGTTTGGATTGATCCTGAATGGGATGGTAGGACTAAAGCTGTTCTGAATAAGCTAACACGCAGGATAGCAAAAGCTGAAGAGGAAGCAAGGTCATGGAAAGAAGAATGCAGAAAGGCTAACATGAAGCTTGGAGATACTGAAAAATTGATGCTTGAAGATACTACCACTGAGCTTCAAAAGAGGAAGAAGGGTAAGCCAACACAGACAGAACTTGTCCAAGTGTTTATGGAAATGGAATCGAATAATAGGTAGTTATGATTATTGGAACAATTTTTAATGATGAATAACCATGACATGCCATCTTATGAAAGTTGTTGCTGTTGTTTTCTTCAGATCACGTGAACGACCCTCAGAATTTATCGATTTAAGTGATGCTTGAAGCCGAGCTGCAGAAGGTGAATGGACAGCTGCAGGAAGCCAGACATAATATTAGGGAGCTATATGCGGGGAGAATTGTCGATCTACTGATGTCTTAAGAAACATGTTTCTACCTCATCATGTTATGATGTTTACTACTTGGTGGTATAAACTTTGTGGTGACGAGTTGCTTTGAGATGCCATCTTATTATGCTGATTTGCTTTGAGCACTCTCTCCATTCTGAGCTAATTTTGTTGATGTTTTGCTGGTTCGGTCTGTTGATGTTTTGCTGGAAGGACCTTCCTGAGTAACGATCGCGAAACTGCTTATTTTCTACTGTCGTTCCAAGTCATCACAAAATGGAGGTCCCACATGTAACGATCACGAAACTGCTTAGTTCTTGAGTGTTGAGAATGGTCATGAGTTGATGGAACCTGTTGCTACTTAGTGTTGTGAACTTTGTGGTTGTGAGTTGGGAAACTTGATGCTACCTGATCATAATTATGTTTGCTACTTGGTGTTGTGAACTTTGTGGTCATGAGTTGAGAAACTTGTTGCTACTTGGTGTTGTGAACTTTGTGGTCGTGAATTAAGAAACTTGATGCTACCTAATCATAATATGATGTTTTTTGCTCGGTGGACAACAAAGGTCCGGTCTGTTGATGTTTTGCTGGAAGGACCTTCCTGAGTAACGATCGCGAAACTGCTTATTTCCTATTGTCGTTCCAAGTCATCATAAAATGGAGGTCCCACATGTAAGTTGTTGCAAAAACAACTTACCCAGTGCAAGGGTTCGAACTAAAGACCTATAGGGACAAGACTGCGTTGCTTGCCACTGCACCACTTCTTGGTTCTGTCATTTTGACAGGAAACACTTTCCTTATGGTTGTATAAGGTGAATCTTTAATATAAATCAGTAATTCACAAGCGAAACGCTTCACTACCTTCGCAAAGACTCTCGATTTTTGATACGAGCAGATCTGCAACAGCTCGTGGCAGGAATGGCAGATCCTAGAGGCGACAGGAAGATGGTTCCGCCGCCACCTTCCAGCTACAAGAAGCTGAAACGGCTCGACAAGGTCAGTTCTCTGGTTTGAGCCGCTATATTTTCCCCTATCATCCTAGGGATTTCTAGATTTGGGGATCTAACGGATTGATGAGCATATACACTAAAATCAGATTTCGTCGTACCCTCATATTTGCACTTCGTTTGGTGTTAAAAGTTGATAGGCTATAGACAATTCATGTGTTAGATTCAGTTAGTTTTCAGTTTGCATTGTTTGATGGATTGATAGGTTCTTGTATTTTACTAGCTTGTAGAGGTGCTTAAAGCCACTAAAGCTGGGCTGCAGGAGGTGAAGAGAGACCGGCAAGAACAAGAAGGCAGAGAACTCATGGCGCAACAAGAGGCTGTAAAATACAAGGAGCTGTGTTAGCAAATTTTAAATACAACTATGCAAGAGATGAGGAAATTCAACGAGATGGCTGACCAATTGTTACATGAACAATTGTAACAGACC
Organism: Cenchrus fungigraminus; assembly: GCA_036936925.1. Taxonomy (NCBI): domain Eukaryota; kingdom Viridiplantae; phylum Streptophyta; class Magnoliopsida; order Poales; family Poaceae; genus Cenchrus; species Cenchrus fungigraminus. The sequence continues at coordinate 35,613,801 of CM072780.1, read as the reverse complement.
AACAACTACAAGGAGTTGTGTGCCCATATGTTACGCCGGGACAATGCCTTATTGAAAGAAATAGGTGAGATTCTTGACCCAGAGTCGAAAGACTTGGTACTGGACTGGAAGGAAAAACCTGAAGAGGAGGCAAGGTCATGGAAGGAAGAATGCGCAAAGGCTAACATCAAGCTTAAAGAAACTACCACTGAGCTGGAAAACATGAAGGGAAAGCTGAAACATGCCATCGATGCGATGGAAGTGTATAAGCAATCGGTTGAGCAGATAGTTATCGAGATCGAGGAGAAGCAATCGATACAACAGAGTGTTATCCAGATGGAGAAGGAGAAGCAATGGATACTGCACGAGAAAGATAAAAATAGGTAGTGCTTGATTATTATGAAATTTGTTCTTTGTTGATGTTTAATTACTGGTTGTTCCTCCTGATCATAATACGTAGTGTTATGAAACTTGTTGGTGCTTATGTTTTCTTTAGGTCAGCCAAGCAAAAACGGGATCAACAATGGGAAGGATCCTCAGAAGCTAACATGAAGCATGAAGCTACTGCCGCTGAGCTGTAGAAGGTGAAGGGACAGCTGCAGGATGGAGCTATATAAGGAAAATCAATGCCTACAGATGTAAATTGATGATCAATTCTTATCGTTATGATTACAAATGGGTGGTTATGATTATTTTGAAAATTGTAATGATGATCATCCTATGATGTTTGCTACTTGGTGTTGTGAACTTTGTGGTCATGAGTTAAGAAACTTGTTGCTACTTCGTGTGATGATCATCCTATGATGTTTGCTACTTGGTGTTGTAACTTGTTGCTACTTGGTGTTGTGAACTTTGTGGTCATGAGTTGAGAAACTTGATGCTACCTGATCATAATATGATGTTTGCTGCTCAGTGGACGACAAAGGTCCGATCTGTTGATGTTTTCTAGAAGGACTTTCCTGAGGAACGATCGCGAAACTGCTTATTTCCTATTGTGGTTCCAACTCGTCATAAAATTTAATAAGGTCCCACAAGTCAGTCTGATAAAAAACAGAGGAAAATTAAAAGGATACTATGTCAATAGCAGGGGTCGAACCAGCGACCAACGGTTATATCAACCGCATACCCTGGAAGGGGCTTGCCAGCACACTCTTGTGGGTCGTCGTGGCAAATATCTAGCCTAGAGGTGTTGGTGCATAGTTCTACAACCCGCGGTGGGAATGGCGGATCCTCGCATCGAAGGGAGGAGAGTGAGCTATGGTCAGGTCAGTACCCTGTTTTGTGCCTCTGCTTTCCCCTTTCGTCAGAGGGAAGTGATATTTGGAATTGGGGATTTCGGTTGAAGCACGATTATTGTTACAAGTTGATTGATAGGCTTTAGTTTAGAAAGTGCAAAACTAAGCATTCATTTCAAGCTGCAATGAATTTTTTTGAAGCATCCGTGTACTCCAGCATCTTCTTCCATTGGTAGTTACTACTCGGAGACATCTTCCTGTAATAGTAGCCATTGGCATCCTAAAGACAAGTGCAAACACGGGTTGAGAGTTGTGGTGAAGTATGCTTGGACCTTTCTCAACCCTGGCCGCCGGTTTGCTGGCTGCCCAAAGGTAATGGCTAGTTTGCTACCTGCTTATGTGGTTCCTGTGGTCAACGGCTATTGCTAATGGGTCGTTTAATTTGTAGGAAGAAAAAGGGCAATGCGATTACTTCTGCTGGATTGATCCAGAATGGGATGAAAGGTCGTATGCTGTTATGCTGAAGCTCATGAAGAAGAAAGCGAAAGCTGAAGAGGATGCAAAGCAGTGGGAAGGGGAATTGGGAAAAGCTAGCTGTGAGCTTAGAGAGATTAGGAATGAGCTCAAAATAGCACGGCAAAAACTTCGGAAGGCTACCACCGAGCTGAAGTCAATTGGGAATTATAGGCATAATGTCAAACTCACGCATGTGCTGCTTGCTTTATTTGTTGTTTTCGCAGGAATGGCGGGATTGATGCTCGGTGGCAAGGCTAATTAGATGTGTTGATCATGTATTTTGCAAGTGTCACTTTGTTATTGTGAACAATGTGTCGATCATGTATTCTGAACATTGTGCCCTATGCTTCTGAGCATTGTACTGATGATGTATTGCCAAAATCAACCAAGAAATGCGCGGCAGTTAGTATCCACCACATTATACTGACCATTTAGTCCGACCTATTCACATTTCCAAGAACATAATTTTCGTTAGGTTCCCCCACAGTCATAATGAATTATTATTGTTTTCCCGAAATAAATGGAGCAGCAGCGAAGGTTGTTTTGGGTGGCAAAGGAGCGGTGAATTTACTGTAAATGTGGAGAAAAGAACAGTGGATTCGTTGTAAATGGGACATTGATCGACTTCTTCCGCCTGGGGTACAGAGAACATTTTTACAATTGCATCTCCTCCTCTCGGAAGGAAGATCCGTGAGAGTACAGTGCTCTCTTCCAAGTCTTTGTATCAATTTGAATGTGCATTTGACCTGGCACTCTGATGTTTGATCAAACTATTTTCAGGGCGCCGGTAGGTCAGTAATCATGTCGTCGAGGCGGTTGCCGTTATCGCTGGCGGTGCCCCCTACCGAGGTGAACATTGACATCGCTGGCCACCTCGCTGCGACCTCGGAGCGGGCCATGGACGACCTCCGTAGCCTAGGGGCGACCTGCCAGGAGATGTGTCGCGTGTGCAAGAACGCGGCTGTTGGTCGGCACGTGGCGCTAGAGCGATTTGCCGTCGAGATGCAGTGGAATGACCGCAAGGGCTATGACGCCCTCCTCGATTGCCTGACCTGCATAAGAAACCCGGAGGCATGTTTCCTCTCCGGGATGGACATCCTGTTCGGGGAAAACTACAGCTCTCGGTTATCCATCGCCAACCTCGAGAGGCCGCCCAGGCCGGGCACAATGTGGCGGCCTACGTAGCCGCCGTGGTCCTCTACAGGGCCAATGGCGGCGCCGGGGATGATGACACTGCGAGGCGATACATCAGACAGATCGAGGGCGAGGAAGAATCGGCGGCCGCGACATCGATGATGATGCGGATGAACAAGGGTTGCCTGCGGTGCCGTGAGGCAGCCCCAGAGGTGATCCGGCGAGTGATGTGGCACCGACGTGCAACGCTGGCGCCGCCAGTGGCGCGCGGCAATCATCAGTGCGCAGGCCGCCTGTGCTTCAAGATGAGTTGGGAAGAATGGTCACATTTTTGTAACGAGGAATGTAGAATTCATGCTGAATGTGATCTATTCTTTAGCAAAATAATTGGATATATGTATCCAAACAAATTACCCTGACATGTGAGAGTGATTTTGGATATATTTTGTTTCTAGATCAATCCACTGATATCTGTTTCTATCTCTCTTCCTTGGTTCCCATGTAGCAATACTCGCACACGCATTGACATGATGGAAACCAACTTCTGGTCTTCCCCCATTTATTTACCACGGCTGGTAGTTGGAATATTTCATCGCAATTTAGAGAGGTGGAAAATCAATATTGGACAATTAAAAAACAAATAATGTGATCTCACTATCTCAGAAACTACGAAATCCGTAATCAGTTTTGCCCAACTCAAAACAAGCAACTTTTGCCAGGAAAGGAATGAAAAGTTTTGTCCGGTCTGTTAATGTTCGTAACCTAACATCTGGTCCTGCCCGGGTTGTATTGCCTATCTCATTGAATGCTTTCATTTTGTTGTTACCAAGCATGACTCGTCAACAAGGAAGAATGCAGCCATGGTTCAAACTCTAAGTCAGCTTGCTTGTCTTCACGATTCTTTCCTACTAACCAAGTATTTGAAAAACAAATCTTTGCTAGATGGGGTAGTGTACACTAGATAGAGTAGACACCGTCTTACTGAAAGCCAATTTGTTGCCCATCGCTTCAATTTGCTCTACCTAAGCCACGACTTCACGTTAGAATTATGCACGTTTTTGGCTCTCCCTAAAAAGGATGATATCATAGCTCACCTTGTCCAAATTTAAAACAAGCATCTTTTGCCATCAAATGATTAAAAATATTTCTTTGGTCTACTCATAGTTCGTAAACCCAAACATTCGACCTCGTATACCAGAATAACCGGTCTCGTGGGAACTTTCGATCTCTTCATGTTCAAGTGAATTAAGTTTGCTCCAAGATCAACGAGATTGCAAGTTACGCGCCTAGGCCATTTGCCTGACACGATCCCCCATGAGACCCTGTGCCTTTCCCTTGGCAAATGAGATCTATTAATATATATTGTAAAACACTTTTGCATCTCCTCCTCAACGAAAGAAAACCCCATCGGCATCTCCTCCTCTCGACACTAGAAGACCCCATCGGCATCGCCTCCTATCGGCGCAAGTACCGTCGTCCTCTCTCCCAATTCAATCGATTTCTTTGTTCTTTTGACCTTTTCTGCCTCTTTGAGCAAACTAATTTCTATGTGCATTTCAGAGCATCTCCCCCAATGGCTGGTGACAATCATCGCGTGCCTCCAGTGGAGCTCGCTCTCCTATCATCCACGCCGGTTAAAGCTCCGGCGGGACCGAGATGCGGCGACTGCGGCATGACAGAAACGCCGCAATGGATGGCCGGGCCGATGGGGCCGTTACGCTCTGTGCTGACTGCGGCCTTCGTCGCTGGCATGCCGGGCAGCGGTGGGACAGGCGTTCTCTCCGCATCTATCAAACCATGATTCCTGTCTCACCGTCGCCACCAGAAGCTGGCGTGCAGTGGGTGGAGTTCCCGAGAGGCCGGGCTGGTCGCACGTGGCAGCCGTGGCCCTCCACTCCACCATTGATGTCAAGTGCGCCCGCCGCTTCGATTGTCCCGGAGAGCTCAGGCGCACGGCCATTGACGTCACTGCTCCACAGGCTGGCGGTGTTACCAGCCGCTCGGCCATTGATGTCAAGTGCGCCCGCCGCTTCTACTGTTCCGGAGAGCTCAGGCGCACGACCGTACCTGTCGCCACCAGAAGCTGGCATGCAGTGGGTGGAGTGCCCAAGAGCCCGGGCTGGCCGCACGTGGTTCTCGTGGCTGTCCACTCTGCTACTAATGTCAAGTGCGCTTGCCGCGCCGACTGTCCCGGAGACCTCAGGCGCACGGCCGTTCCCGTCCCTGCTCGACAAGCCGGCGGCATTGCCAGCCGCTCGGCCATTGATGTCAAGTGCGCCCGCCACGCCGACTGTCCCGGAGAGCTCAGGGGCACAGCCGTTCCTGTCCCTGCTCGAAATGCTGGCGGCGTTGCCAGCCACTCAGCCACCGATGTTGGACCCGTTCCTGCTCGACGGCGAGGCGGCGCCTTTGATCCTCGACGACCCAGACTGGATGAAAAGATAATTGGCAGCAATAACAAGTGTCACTTTGCTGTAATGCTTACTAGTAGTTTTTGATTAAGTTTGGTCCCTCTGTATTTGATTATGCTGATTGTATGATCAGAGAACTCAGTTTCCTCCTATGGAGTACTTTGGATGGATGTTCGTTCGAAAAATGTGAACCTATTTTGCCAACAAATCAACAAATAATTTAGTCCGGTATTGTCACTTTTTCTTAACAGTAACATCCGCCTGTTGCCATCCTAGTGCCACAACTTCCCATGGAAGGTGGTTGCCATCATCAAGAGATCACAGACGTGTTGGTCATACGGTGCAGGGTCCCGCACATCAGCCCCTCAATGGTGGAAGATGAATGGAAGCCACTTAAGAGTCAAGACTCAAGAGGCGCCCGTTGCCTACCTTCTCACCAAAGCGGCACAACTTCCCAGGCAAGGCAAGTAACTCCACATAAATCGCTATTCCTACCCCCCACCATCGGCATCCTCTCCAGTTCCGAACCACTCTACCACTTCCCAAACACTCGCACCTCACTCCTACTGCCTAGCCGACGCAATGAAGTGCTCAGGCTCCCCGTCGCGCCGGCTATCCCCCACTGGCTCCGCGTCGCGCCGGCTCTCACCCTCTCCCTTCAACCGATCCTCCGGTGCCACATCCTCTTCGTGTGCTGGTGACTGGGTGCCGCCACGCGACGGCCAGCACTTTGCCCGCATGTTCACGGAGGTGCTGTGGGGCCACATCCACGGCACGCCGCCGCCGCGCTCCGACGCCGCCAACGTCGACCCGCTGCCGCCGAGCTCCGATGCCACCAACTTCGACCCGCCGTCGCTCATCGGCAGTTTCCCAAGAGCCGGTGGTGGCTCGCCGACGAATTCCCAGCCTCCTCCACCGTCGCTGCCACCGCCTCCAACAACGCCAACGTCGACCCACTGTCGATCGCCGGCGGATATCCAGCCTCCTCCACCGCCGCCGCCTCGGAAGCTTACATTTACGATTACCCTTCCTGCTGGTGAGTTTGACTCCGACTCCGACTCCCAAGCTGACACAGACTCGTCTGAGGACAGTTTCCACGGCTACATCCCTCCGGTCCCCCGGGGTGATGCTTTGCGCGTCTTCCTGCGCTTGAACGGCACATACGGGTGCCCTGTCTGCCCCAACCTTATGCACCGGTGGCACAAGCTGAATGAGGTCAAGGACCATGTCCTTAGGATTGCCAAGTCTGCGCCCCTGAGGCAGAACTACAAGAAGTGGAGCCGCCACTGCGTCGCGGCCAGGAATGAGGGATGGATGGAGTAGATGGAGTGAGCGAGCCGCGCCGGTGGAAGATCTATGCTGTTATGTTATCTGTGATGTTAATTAGTATCTTTAGATTTTGTTGGAACATTGTCTTATGTATGTGAACTTTGTGATGTTATGTTATGTTATCAGTGCTGTTAATTAGTATCGTTAGATTTCGTTGGAACATTGTCTTATGTATGCGGAAATTGTGATGTTTAATTAGTCACTTTAGAATGGACTCTGTTTCCTACTTTGGATGGATGTTTTCGTTCGAATAATGCGATCGTATTTTCCTAATAACAATTCAATGAACAATTTAGTCTGATCCGGTCACTTTTGCAGATCAGTAAGATCCGGCCGTTGTAAGCCTATTTTGCCCACAAAATCAACACTGAATTTAGTCCGGTGTGGTCACCTTTTCTTATCAGTAACATCCGGCCGTAGCCTTCCTCGATAGGCGAGAGGCGCCCGTTGCCTAATTTCCGATGGAAGCTTGCCACAACACCCCATGGAAGTCAGTTGCCATCATCAAGAGGTTAGGGGTGTGTGGGTATACCCAGATGGTACCCACACGTCAGCCACTCAAAGCTTGAAGATGAATAGCAGCCACTCGATCTAGAGGCCCGTTGCTTAGCTTGTCACATAAGCTTGCACAACTTCTCATGGAAGCTGGCCATTGTATTCCTACCACCATCAGCGTCCTCGACAGTTCTGAACCACTCTACCCATAGTTCTCTTCCCAAACACTCGCGTTTCAGTCCTACTGCCCGTCCAACACAATGAAGCAATCAGTCTCCCCCAGACACACAGAGCTCAGACGCATGGCAGTACCCGCCCTGCTCATCGGTCCGGTGGTGTTGCCAGGCTGTCGCCCACCGCCTCCTCAGGAGCCGAATCTGGGTCCTGGCTGTCACCGCGCGGCCTCCACTTCATCCGCGCCTACTTAGAGTGGCAAGGGCGTCAATTCCACGGCACGGAGCCGCCCCGCTGCGACACCGCCAACGTCGACCCGCCAATGCCCAGACCCGCTGGTACGTCGCCGGCGGATTCCCAACCTCCTCCACCACTTGCAGAGTTGGACTCCGACTCCAATTCTGACTCCAACTCCGACACCCAAACTGACATAGACCATCTTATGATCTTTGCTCTGCGCGTCTTCCGGCGCACTACCAACACCTATGGGTGCCATGTCTGCCCCAACCGTATGCACCAGTGGAGGAACCTGAATGAGATCAAGGACCACGTCCTTGGGATGGCCAGGTCTAAGGCCCTAAGGGAGGACAACAAGAAGAAGTGGAGCCGCCACCGCGTCCTGGCCAAAAACGAGGGATGGATGTAGATGGAGTGAGCAAGCCACACCAGTGGAAGACCAATGCCGATATGTTATCTGTGATGTTAATTAGTATCTTTAGATTTCGTGGGAACATTGTCTTATGTATGTGAACATCATGATGTTAATTAGTAACTTTACATTTCCATGAAACATGATCTCATGTTTGTCCGGCCTGTTCGTGTTTCGTAGACAAGAACATCCGCTCTTATTGTACTTATACATGATCATGTTTCCTAGCTTGACACATGATCTGGAGAGGTTGAAGATCAATATTGGACGATTAATAAGAAATAGCAATGTGATCGTTGCTCACCTTGACCAAATTCAAAACAAGCATCCGGTTATTGCCAAACATCCGAAATGCTAATGCATCCCAAACCCAAACCATGTTTGTGACTTTGGTTATCATTTGTTGATCAATCCCCTTTTTTGAAGTTGTTTATGCTTTGTTTCCCTGACCATCTCTCTTCCTTGTATCCCTATAAATGTTATCCTATTTTATCACTCTCATAAACTATGAATTCATAGATCACCTTTGCCTAAAATCAAAACAAGCATCTTTTACAGGTCCGGAAATATTTGTCCTTTCTGTATATTTTTCTAGACCGAAACATCCGGTCTGTTAATGCATCCCATACCCGAACATCTGGGTTAATGGCAGTAAACAGTTCATCTCTGCATGTTGAAGTGCTTGTAAATATAGTTTGCTCCAAATTCACTAAGATTACAATTTTACATAGTTCTTTTCTTTGCAAAAGACCATTACATTATTAGAGATCGAGGCACCTCCTTGCATTAGCGTGATACAACTCCCGAAGAGACACCCCGACTTCCCCTGAAATTGAGATCTATTAATATATCGGACTCTCCCAACTCCCTCCATTGCCTTGTCTCAAACTCTCTTCCTCCAGAAAACCACAACCACCATGCCTTCTTCTACGATTCGACTTCCCGCCTCCCCGTTCCATTCCAACCCCTCCTCCATCGGGACACCACCCGACTCCCCCCAAACAAGTGCATGCGAGCCATCCGAGCCCTCCTTGAGTGAATCTGATGTAGAAGACATGGAAAGACAGGAGAGCGAGGACAACGAGGATGAGTAGGACTACGTGGAAGAGGATGAAAAGGAAGAGGAAGAGGATGAGGAAGAGACATGGGCGGTCATTGAGAAGAAGTGATTGGCAGCCAAGAAGAGGAAGCGGGTGGAGGCCAAGAAGAGGAATCAACAAACGGAGGCGTTTGTGAGGCAGCTTTTGAAGGATGACAAGGCCAGTAAGCTTGATTCGTTCAAGGACATTCCGTCGGTGAAGAAGAAGAAGGGTGCGGAGGAGGAGGAGGAGGAGGAGGAGGTGGACTCGAAGAGGACCAAGAAGAAGATGGACCTCGGCGCTGGTCCTTCAAATGCTGGCCCCGCCAATCTCGATCCCGTGGCTCCCCCAGCCATTGAAGCTCCTTCGATGCCAGAGTCATCGGGGAACTCCTCGGAGGGGTCATCTTAGATTACTTGGATTTGGGTTTTCTTTTTCATGTTCAAATAGGTGGTCTTGTGGATAGAAAGATCAATGGTATGTTTTCTTTTGGATGGAAAAGATCGATCCCCTGTTTTCCTGCTCTGTGAATCTTGTAGTGGTAGGAAAATCCCCTGTATCCCCTGTTATCCATGAAGAACATGGGTGTTCTTCTTTTCCATGATCGCCTTCCTTGCTTCAGTGGATTTCCCTGGTCATGATGCATTGCCATAGTCTGAGATGTAATGTCTTGTCACGTGATATTTTGTTCTTATCCCACCGCACCGCATTGTAGATACACACGTGAATGATGACCGATTTTACAAATTTACCGTTTGACTAAATTCACCGTTTTGCCAAGAATATACAGAACGTAAATGATGGTCACCTTGCCCAAATTATTCAACTTAAATGTGCACATACATGACACATCCCCATAGACCTATACTCGTACAGTGGCACTGGCATAGGCACGCACAAACACACACCTAGCAACGAAATCTTCGAACTTGGCAACAAGGAAGACAACAAACATGGTCATGGAGATGGATACGGCACACGCCTGTCGTGCCATACCTAATGCACGACGGAATGTAGCATAACGAGGATCAGTGCAGAGATATTCCTCCAATGCACGGTGCCTACCCCTCGACTTCATGGTACGTCCCGAGCGACCAATGCCAGAAGCATGCTGTAGGATGTCACGAAAACCCCACTGCTGGTGAGCAAGATTGCAGTAAGGGCACACAGAGCGACCATGGCGAAGCACATGAGTGTAACCCTGCTCCTGCAGCCAAGCCAAAGCATCTTTCTTCATCTCCTCCATTTCTTCCTTGTCCGCTTCATCCATGTCGTACAGATCATATGGATCCATGTATCCTGGCTGCTGCGGAGGTGGCACAGCATGGAAGTTGGCAGTTCCTCCGTTCGCATCAGAAGCCATCCTCCTACGCACTCACCAACAATGTAAACATGATAAGCACTGACCAGAAACAATGATTGTAACATGTAAAAACACGACGCGGAAGCTAAGATCTCACCTCTTTTCACAGCGAGCAGAACCAAATAGAGAGGTCTGCTAGCACAATGCGTGGAGGATGAAGACGTGATGAGCAAAGGCCTTGGGGGCACGCCTATTTATCGAACCATGACCGATAATAAGGCAGCGTGCACCTCGTGGCAGAGCATGCCTCACGGGATTACAGTAGCCATGAAAATACGTGGGATGCTCGGAATACGAAGGCCTACACTACTGAGGAATCCTGTCACAAGTATAGGGCGGAATATGCAGGCTTTTTCCCTGGTAGGCATGCGAAATATTTGGTGGGTACACAAGTGTGCTTTGGTCCGGATAAGAACACAGAAGGAAGACCCTTATATCCGTATGACTTAAAAAATAGACGTGTAGGCCTTGTAGTGGGAGATGCAGCTGTTAGGCTTTGTGTGATCTTCGATTGGAAACACACCCAGCTTCACTGAAGTGTGGGCCTCTTCCAGATATCCGTCTCCCGCCTATATTCTACACCACCGGAATCCCACCCAAACTCGCTGATATTATGGGGCCGCGATTGCACGGCCTCACTTGTCTGTGGCCCCGAAGTAAGTGCAGCTTACCAAATCTTCATTTCACAGTCAGGAAGTCAAAAGCGGGATTTTCAAATTCTGTATTCCCTCTCCGCCCCGAAATAATAAATACTCTACTCCATTGCTACCGCATTGCGCCACTAAACTCCCGCCTTCCATTTCCAAAAAGCATCACTCTGCTCAGCTAGATCTGTGGTGGCGGTCCGACCTCGCTGTCGCCGGTGGAGGGGGAGGGGTATCCAGCAGATGGTGGGCGGCAGATATCGGTGTTCTGCTTGCGTCTGCTGTGCTGGACAAGCTGAGCAGTTGAGCGAGGATACGACACAAGCACCGGCTCCTGATGCCCCCTCAATCCATGGGCACCTGAATCTTGGAGCTTCACAAGTGAGAATCTCATTTCCTTTTCTTTCTAGTCCCCTAGTAGTATTTTTGTTGGCTTAGAAAGTAAATTGCTTCATGTATTGTGTTAGTTCTGAGATTCTTCTCTTAACTTTGCCGCTCTAGATCCAGTCACTGATTTGGAACACAAGTTAATCGATGAGCCATGCGTTGAAAGTAAATTGCTTTGTGTATTGTGTTAGATTGGAGATTCTTCTCTTACCTTGGCCGCTCTAGATGCAGTTACTGATTTGTAACACAACTTAGATGAGCCATGCTTAGAAAGTAATTTACTTTGTTTATTGTCTTAGATTTCAGATCCTTCTCTTACCTTGACCACTCTACATCCAGTTCCTGATTTGTAACTTATTGTGCAGGGCCTAGCATCCCAGTCCTGCATTGCTGAGATTCAATCAAATTCATGGTATGTAACAGAACGCGCATGATTATCCTGCTACTTTATTCTTAGGATTATTCTTAAGTTTATTTGCTTGCTTCGTTTAAGGTTCAAGTTTGACTTCTCCATTCATTTTTAGGCTCAAATGTTGAGGACAATCCTTGCGGTTCAAATATCAAATTCCTGTCCCTCCAATGTGAAGTCAAAGCCATTCATTGATTACATGCCTCGAGATTATTATTGACGGTTCAAAACCGTGTTGAAGTTCACCACAAGCGTATGGGTGACTTGGTGCCTTTTTCACCAAGGAGGGTCCCCAAGGTTAGTCAATCCAAGGATCGGAAGCAAATCGCTAAGGTTCTCTACCTTATCTAGCCAAACTAACCTAACATTAAGCGTTGATTGCATACAAAGATAAACCTAAGAGATATGTATATGATAGCACAAGGTTGATCACATCCATAGCATAGGCAACATGAAAGAGCAAGCAAGGGTAACTAGGGCCTATCGTCAGCTAGTTGTAGTTCTAGTCAAAAGAGCTGAAGCAACATGTATCTCATCTAAAGCTGTGTTTAAACTACTATCCTCCGGTCAAACCCTAGCCCGGCTCCGCCTTTCTCCTCCACTGTACTGTCACTACGTAAGGATATTCGTGCGGTTGGCTCACGGGAGCACGTTCGTTAAGAACACGTTGCACCCCTTGGTAAATCCGGTATGCACCTCTAGCCACCATGGCTACAAGAGCACCCCAAGCAATCTATCCTAGCAATAGATTGAAATAAAGCAAACCCAAGAAAGCACAAGATCGTAAAAGGAGGAATTGAGTCGCTAAAACATCGGATGACATGAATTGCTTTACTCACATAGTAGATGCGTTTTGGTTCATCACCACCGAGTACATACCATTGATGACCTCAACTAGCTCTGGAGGAACTCCACCATGGCACAACCACACAGGGCGGCCATGGCGGCTAGGGTAGCCTAGGCCATCTCCTAGACAACTTCGAGGACTCGCGGCGGCCGTCGTCTCCCTTCGGTGCTTGCTTGTAGGTTTCGCCGAGTTGTGATGAATGGATGGATGTGGCGGCCGACGGAGGCAGAGGGAATTTATTGAGGAGCACCTAGGTCAAAGGGGGGCGCGAATTGAGCCCAAAATGGGCTGGGCGGACCGGCCTGGGCTGGCCGGCCTGGGCCCGTTTTCAGCCCGGCCTTCCTCCACGTTGCTTTTTGCGCTTCCTTGAATTTATGCCGAACTTCTTGTGGGTCCTTGATGACATTTTCCCGTGGTTTGGATAAGGGTAATTGGTGTGCGAACTCCCGCATTTTCTGTTTAGGTCCTCGGAGTTTCACAGCTTCATGCTTCGGTCCTCGGGTCGTTTGGAGTCATGTTCATCACGTGTCTTGACTTGTGTTGGGCTTCATGATCTTCTTCTAAAGTGCTTGATGAACTTATCCCGAAAGTCTCCTCTTTAACGTTGATTTCCTACGTAAATAATAAACTCCAAAGACCACATGCAAGTGTGAACTTGTTACATCATTAGTATGCCTAGTGGCAGGTTAGTTATAATTCAAAGCTCAAACCAAAGTGTAACAAGTGCTCTTGGTTGACGGAAATCGACCGTCAACATACCCCCATGCTTAAATCTTGCTCGTCCTCGAGTGAGCCTTTAATGGATGTCAGTATTGCCTCTCAATGTCCATACCTTGCACTTGATCATACATGAGAAAACATAATGCTCTCCAAGTTTATATTTGGTAAAGTTCCATAATGTAGCTAGTTTTCATCTCTATGGAGGGTAGATATCATTTAAGCTCTTTCCACAAGTAATTAATCTTGCTCTCAAATTTTAAACAAATCTCGAAAATTTTGAAACTAAAGAGCGGGATGAAGAAAAATTGCTTTACCAAGATCAATAATAAACCTCCTTGCTTCTTGCTCATGAACTCTCATCTCATCTTGTCTCTCAAGCCTACTTGTTCTACTCCTTTCCTCTCTCAAATATTTGGTGGAAGGCTTTATATGGAGCTATGGGAAAGTTTAGTCCTACCAAGATATTATAGTTGAGATATTATCAAAACAAGACAAGCTTCTCATGGACTTACTAAGACTCGTCAAAAAGGTCATTGAAAAATAATGTTCCGTGGAGGGGGAAGAGAAACACACACTTTTTAGATAGGTGGACATGTGCAAATGGCAAAGGGTGATCCCGAGGCACAAGCGAAGTCCTCGTTATCGGATTGCACATGGTTGGAAAGATGAGTATGAGTCTTGATCTTGAAATCCTTTTGAAATTTCCAAATGTAGCTAGAGATCCGGGGAGCTTTATTATATTTATTATAATTTTTTTCTTCACTCTTTTTTTATTTTCTTCCTTTTCTCATCATACTTTTCCTTCTTTATATATTTTTTCTTCATCACTGTTTTCTCTCTTTTTTTTCTCCTTTTTTTACTCCCCTTGAACTCTAGACTACACTAGTACTTCCTTGGCAACCCGCCCATGCTTAGACGTTGCTTGTCCCAGAGCAAAGAGGCGATGATTGTGCAAAGGTAAGTGCTGAAATTCTTGTATTTTCTTGAAGAGAGATACTTGAAACCTTCTAGGGATCCTTTTATGCAGGTCTCCCAAAATCTTGCTCCACTTGACGGCACCTTCCTTGTAATATTCTTCGAAATATTCATCCATTCAAAGTTTTGGGTTGTGGTCAAGGAGGTATATACAAAAAGATATTTTGGGTTTGTGGGTGGATATCCGGCGAGGTTTGCGAAATTCCCGATGTGGAAACTCACAATACACGGATAGAAAAGGCTAGCATAAAGATAGATACGCAAAAACGGAATGACCAGCTTCTTAGTCTTGAGCCAGAGAAATCAAGCCTTGAATCAATGCACCCAAAAATAAATCTTGTATACTAAGGTTTTTGCACTCAATGAATATATAAGGCTTTGAATAGGTTGAGCAAAATGCAAGTGGTATCAAAGACAAGGTTAGCATATCTTTTAAGAACAAAAATAAATGATCTTTGATTTATTCAAAAGTGAGAGCAACGAAAAATACTATGGGTCTCAAGTTATCATAACCTCCACAAAAGATTAGGCTAGCATCAATTTAATTTTCAGATCATATTTAAAGAGAGCACTAGCTTAATCATATACAAACCAAGCACAAGAATGAGCAAGGTGGCAACGATCATCATATATCCATAAGTAAGAGCATACAAGATATCATCATGGTGAGCTCAAGGTAACGGTGATTATTATTGAAAACAAAAACAAACCTAGGTTGTACTCCTAGTAGCCATGTTATTCTATAGAGAGATATACAAAGGTTGTATCTAAGGTTGTGGAAAGCACATACATATATGCAGACATATAGAAAGACAAGAACAACAAAGGGTTGAAGAATTGTTACCGTCCTTTGATGCTTGAAGTGTAGCGTGGCCTCCCCCATGCTTAAGCATTGTGCTTAACATGGAAGAAGAAAATTAGCATCCCGTGGCAACCGTGGTCTTTGTACTCCATGCGGTCTTCTTATGTCCACCAAGTCGTCCCCCATGCTTAGCATGTTGCTAGGCATGGAAGATGATGAATCATCATGTATTTATTGAAGTCCTACCGCCATTTTTGTTGCCTTGATCTTCCTTCAACGTCCACCCTTTGTCTCAAGCTTTGGTCCCAATCGTTTCTCAACTCGTCTTCACCACCTTCTATGTTGTCCTTTATCGCTGCTTCAACTTCCAGAACAGAACATGTACTGAACCATTGCTCCATTGTAAATTTCTTGAAATTATCTTTCCAAAGAGTGGTCATTCACCCCAATCGGACTCCGAACAAGAGAGTTACGCCCCTTTTACTCCATTAATGCAAACTGTCCCGGGCTGATTTCAGAACGTGTGACGCCAATGATTTGGTCGTAACTCCTTGCACAGGTCTCCTAAAATGTTGAATCTTGATGCGTTGGAAAGAAGACTTAGTGGAGCTCCTGAATATCCAAATTTTCCTCTTTTGTACATCTCTGAACATGTGTCTAATTTTGATGAGGACAACGGTGTTTCTTCTGGGATTTTGGAGGTGTTGACGATCTTATTTTCATCTTTTATTGCTAACTCATGAGAGCGATTTGTCATGCCTACAAAACAACTCTAAAGCACAAAGTACCCCCAAGGTGACGGTCGGGAATACTCTCTGAAAAGGCACAAAAGAAAAATGACTCTAAACACTAATAGGCACACAAAAAGGGTCTACAAGCTTTCCAAGATCAAATAACAAAGTGCTCCCTCAATAGCAATTAAATCGTACAACATGGTGTTGTGGTATTACTAGAGCAATGGTACAATATTACTTGATGGTTCATTTTAAGAGCTCAATGTAGACGGTCATATTATTTATGTATAAACAAAAGAAAACGGGTTGCCTCCCGCAAAGTGCTTCATTTAAAGTCATAGAGCTCGACTTTCTTACGTACCTCCTTGTGGTCGTGAAGCCATGGTCCTTCATGTAAGATTTGAAGATGTTCATGCAGCTTTGATCCACTCTCCATGCTTGACACGATCATTTTGCTTGATGAGAGGCTTGCCCGATCGTCTCTTGCATCATCATCCCCTCGTTCTCCTTTGCTCTTCATTGCTGCTTCTCCTTTCATGAATTTTACTCTCTGTCCAGATCAAACAATAACTTCCATGTGTAGCGCATGAAATTATCTTTCCATCAAGTCTTTGTTGACCCCCAACGGACTCCGAACGAGTGAGTTACGCCCGTTTTACTCCAACACTGCAATCTGTCCAAAGATTTCAGACTGCGCAGCGCCTAATGTTTTCGCCATATCTCCTTGTACGGGTCTTCCAATTCGTCGATCTTGGAGGCGTTGGAATTGGCACTTAATGGAGCTTCTGATTTTCAACTTTTTCCTTCTTCTACATATCTGATCAGGTGCTCAAAACTGATGAAAACAGCGATGTCGTCTTCGAGGTTCGGTAATGGTGATGCCCGAGCTTGCAATTCCTTTGGGGCATGGCTTCTCTCCTCTTTATTAAGGTTTAATGACCTGCATGGTTAGTGAAACTCGGGTTTTCTCCCGACACACGCTCTTTTAAGGTCACGAGCTTGACCAAGCACAAAGCAAGTCTAGAATTTGCAAAACGTAATATAAACATATGCAATCATAACCACAATTTAAAAGTTAGATGAACAAAATGTGATTAAAGGTTGCATAAGTTTGTTATTCAGTGCTAAGGCTCTCATTAGGCATGGGTTCAATAGGCATGCAAATTAACAAAGTTTAAGCATAACAAAGCCTCTTTATCATACTCAAGAAATTCTAGCCTATCACGATCATCAAAAGTGCAAGGCATAGAATCAAAAGATACTATTGGATATGAACATGAATATATATATAAATAAAGTTATCATATCCAAAAGTACCTTGAGAGTTTAATGTGTATGTAAGCCTTTGAGCTTTTCATTGTGAGTGGTCCATCGGAGTTGAAAACGAATGATCCTTGATGATCAGAGGTGGCTCGCGTAGCCTTCTTCAATCTCTCCCTTTGTGCCACATGTCATCAAGGTCACTTTATGTAGGATCACTCCTCTTCATTTTTGGGCTCACACATCTCTTAAGTGTCTTCATGTAACTCCGTGAGCTTTCGGGTGAGAGCCCAAAGTGTCCGCGCCATTGGATGTTGTCCTTTGTGTGTAATCCTTCGTGGTTTGCTCCAAACATCTCCTTGCGTCGGATGTCGCCAACTTGTGTATTCATTTGCCAATGCTCTAGGAGTCATTGTTTTGTTCCAAGCCTCTGAATTTCTTCATGTGTGGTCTAGTGGAAGCATTGCCCAAACTTCTCTTCGTTGTTGTCGTCCTCATCTCCACTCTCTTGTTCTCATCGCGTTGCTGCTGCCTCTTCCTCGTGGATTTTCCCCTGTATACATAACAGAACATATACCAAAATATAATTCTATTGAAAAATTTATAAAATTACTTTTCGAATGGGTACTCATCCATCTTAATCGGAGTCCATATGAGGGAGTTATGACTGTTTCACTTCAGCTTTGCTTGCTGTCCAGAAATTTCAGGATGTGCAACCATCGGTGATTCGGCCATATCCGCTTGTAGGAACCTCCGATTGACTTGATTCTTGACTCGTTGGAAGCGTAACTTCATGGGACTTCTAAATATCCAAATATATTCTGTTGTTCTTCCCATGAGGCTGTGCAAAACTTGATGCGAACAGAAACTTTGAAGATGTTGACGAGCTTGATCTTGTGATCTTGGGGGAACCGTGATTGCTTCCAATACCTATTGCTCGAACAAACGATTCTCCACAAAACATTAGTCTTAAAATTTTAATTGACACATTGACTTACCTTGTTCACGTGCTCTTGTGTAGGGTTTGGGCTCGATAGCGGATGATGGGCCACTAACAAAAGTTAGCACCTACCACTAAAGAGTGAATCTTGATGTCGCGTTCGTCTTGTCGGAGTGGATGGTGGACTTCTCGAAGTCCAAGTTTTGTGTCTAGCTTTTCACCTACTTTCAAGGACACAAACAAGAAAGCAAGCGTATATGCAATGATAAAAATTAGGGTTAGTCAAATAGATAGATAGATCACCCTAGGGTTCGAGTTGCCGATCCCCGGCAACAGCGCCAAAAAAGGGCTTGTTGACGGTTCAAAACCGTGTTGAAGTTCACCGCAAGCGTACGGGTGACTTGGTGCCTTTTTCACCAAGGAGGGTCCCCAAGGTTTGTCAATCCAAGGATTGGAAGCAAACCGCTAAGGTTCTCTACCTTATCTAGCCAAACTAACCTGACATTAAGCGTTGATTGCATACAAAGATAAACCTAAGAGATATGTATATGATAGCACAAGGTTGATCACATCCATAGCATAGGCAACATGAAAGAGCAAGCAAGGGTAACTAGGGCCTATCGTCATCTAGTTGTAGTTCTAGTCAAAAGAGCTAAAGCAACATGTATCTCATCTAAAGTTGTCTTTAAACTACTATCCTCCGGTCAAACCCTAGCCCGGCTTCGCCTTTCTCCTCCACCGTACTGTCACTACGCAAGGATATTTGTGCGGTTGGCTCACGGGAGCACATTCGTTAAGAACATGTTGCACCCCTTGGTAAATCCGGTATGCACCTCTAGCCACCATGGCTACAAGAGCACCCCAAGCAATCTATCCTAGCAATAGATTGAAATAAAGCAAACCCAAGAAAGCACAAGATCGTAAAAGGAGGAATTGAGTCGCTAAAAGATCGGATGACATGAATTGCTTTACTCACATAGTAGATGACCTCAACTAGCTCCGGAACTCCACCATGGCACAACCACGCAGGGCCGCCATGGCGGCTAGGGTAGCCTAGGCCATCTCCTAGACAGCTTCGAGGACTCGCGACGGCTGTCGTCTCCCTCCGGTGCTTGCTTCTAGGTTTTGCCGAGTTGTGATGAATGGATGGATGTGGCGGCCGACGGAGGCAGAGGGAATTTATCGAGGAGCACCTAGGTCAAAGGGGGACGCGAACCGAGCCTGAAATGGGTTGGGCCGATCGACCTAGGCCGGCCGGCCTGGGCCCTTTTTCGGCCCGGTTCGGCCTGACCTTCCTCCACGTTGCTTCTCGCACTTCCTTGAATTTATGCCGAACTTCTTGTGGGTCCTTGACGATGTTTTTTCACGGTTTGGATAAGGGTACTTGGCGTGCGAACTCCCGGATTTTCTGTTTAGGTCCTCGGAGTTTCACAGCTTCATGCTTCGGTCCTCGGGTCGTTTGGAGTCATGTTGATCACGTGTCTTGACTTGTGTCGGGCTTCATGATCTTCTTCTAAAGTGCTTGATGAACTTATCCCGAAAGTCTCCTCTTTAACGTTGATTTCCTGTGTAAACAATAAACTCCAAAAACCACATGCAAGTGTGAACTTGTTACATCATTAGTATGCCTAGCGGCGGGTTAGTTATAATTCAAAGCTCAAACCAAAGTGTAACAAGTGCTCTTGGTTGATGGAAATCGACCGTCAACAATTATCCAGCTTTCGCTACATGCCCAAGACCTGAAGTTTCATTGGGAGGGCTAGATGCAGCTGCTGACCTTGGTGAAATCTTTGTTGAACAGGACCAAGTTTTGACAGACTTGAAGATCAAGGCAGAAGCATCAGATGTAGCAATGAAAGTGCAGACTGATGAGATTGAGATGTTGAAGAAACAAGTAGAAACTACTGAGACCCTCCTTCGTCAACTGCTAAGCTCGCGCCTTGGGTAAGGCCACTGTGTTTTTTAGTCTTCTGCTTGTGTCCTCCCAGCTAGTTGTGCTGGTTTGGAGTACTGAGCTTTGTTATCTTAGTGGGTTTTATTTCAAGACCAGCTTTATTTGTGAGCATGGAGATATCATGTGTATTGGTTTGTGAGCTCCTACTTACAATTTGCTTGTGGTTGTTCTGTGTTCATTGATAATAATGTGTCATGTGTGATCCGAAACATTTATTTGTATCAGTGGTATGGAAATATTATCTGTGATGTCAATTACTGAATTGATTAGCATGTAATACGAGATTGAATTATATTTAATTAAGCGCTACCTGGAGTGCAGCCCAAAATAATAGGGAAAAAATATATGGGCTTGCCCCCTCGGCCCATTATTTTTTTACGAATTCAAAAACGATTTATTAATAAAATGGGCTGTATCAAAAATGACGTCAGCGAATGGTGGACTGGGTCCAATACCAGTTGGGCCTTAATCATTTTATGAACTCGATCCAACCAGTACTGGACCCAAAACAAATTAATGATGAATGCAATTATTGGGCTCGGTCATACTAAAACCGGGCCTAAAACATTCTATGACGACCTTGATTATTGGTCGGTCCAACCAGAATTAGGCCTAAAAGTATCTATGACGACAACAATTATTGGGCTCCATCCAACCATAAATAGGCCTTAAACAATCTATGACGCAAACAATATTGGGCTCCAACCAACCTTAATAAGGCCTAAAACAAATTTATGACAAAAGAAACATTGGGCTCAGCTTAACATTAAGTGGGCCGAATTCAATCTATGACGACAAGGAATTTGGAGCTTGGCCCATCAAAATATGGGCTGAATTCACTTTATGATGAAACGGTTTGTCACAAAACGCCGTGCCACATCAGATTTTGGTCCGACGTGGCATGTACCTTATGACGCCTTTGTGTTACAAATTTATATGCGTCATTAAACTCATGACGTCGTGAAATAAGGTCACGTCATTAATCGTGGTTTGTGACGCTCGATTAATGATGGAGCGTTTTCGTAACAACCGGCGTCATTAATCGCAGTTTATGACGAGAAATGGCCTTTTTTTGCGTCACTAGTCAGCATTTTTCTTGTAGTGAATCTTCAGAGACTTGTCACTAGTGGTTTCAGCAATCTCCATAGATTTCTGGTAGGAAGAAGAAGTATGTCCCTCATGAGCAACAACCGCCTTGTCAGTAAGAAGAGGCATATCGTCTCCTCCTGTTTCACTCATTTGTTTAGTCATAAACTTAGGAGACCGCCACAGCACGGAAAAGCTATGAACACCACCATTTTTATCAACCACCAGACACTCGACAATCACAAGCTCACCCCTGAAAGACGTACCAAAACTCGCGTTGTACGCAGCAACATCAGGAGTAGGATGCTGACCTTCGGGGATATCTTCGCGATTCCCGATCAAGGAAGGATCTTCGAGAGATCCGCCGCTCCGATCCACGGTGTGCTCCAACTCTTCAATAAATTTCTGTGATGCCTTGCCAGCAGCAGTGAGAGTTTTGGTAGGATCGACTACGGAAGAAACAACAATGACAAGATCTTCGGATGCGGTTCGAGCTCCGGGTAGTGCGTCTGAAAAAGTTTCAATATCCACGAATTCATTTTCTGAGCCAGGAGTGCAAACAAAATGAAGCCCCCACCTCAACATGTAGCAAAAACAAGGAAAATAACCTGATCGACGTGGTTCGTCTTCGGCTTCATCGTCAGAAAAAGCTGGAGCTACGCGTTGAATCATTGCGACTTTCTTCACAGCTTTCTTAGCTCTCTTCCTGCCCAATTCTGCAAGGCTGGATGCCGCCTGAATTTCAGCGTCGGAAGTACCTTTAGAAGCTTTTCTCTTCCTCTTGCTGGATTCTAGGGATTTAGTCTTCGAAGGACAGACGGCAGGAGAGGAAGAATTGTCAGCATTGCCCTTGGATTTCTCCTTTCGCGAAGTGTTGGCACTTCTTACGTCGTTACTAGATTCGCAACGGCACCAGAAAGCCTGTTGGTATACTACACAATCACAGATAGATCCGCAAGCGCACGGATACCGCTGTAGCTTTCACCCGGGAGTATTCCAAGGTATCGATTTCCACGGGGAACGAGAAGTGTTGTGAACCTGAACTAATTCGTCTGGGGGATATGGTGACGAAGGATAGAAAGGCAAGGGTAGATTTCGGGTAGAGAGGGGATAGCTGATGAAGTTTGAGACTCGTGAGAGTCACGGATAGAATCAAGGCAAAACTTGTCGCTCATCGGGGCCAGAGGGAAAAGAGCCACGGAAAGGGATGAGAAGGGGGCTCTGATGTCGTAACTCCTACCTGCCAAAACTAACGTGGTGGACTACAAAGCCCGTCCAGAGCTGTCACCTCCCTAGGGTACCCCAACTATTCCGTTGAACCGGGAAGCATTCCAAGGTACTGGAAAGCCTAGACACCACGTCTACACTAACCAAGCACTACTTTACTCGGATCCAAAGCAAAGCAATCACAATAAGTAGAAACTACTAAATGCAATCGAAGAACCTAAGAGCGAATGATGAAATGACTTGAGACTTAGTTACTCACGAATCCGAACTTACAAAACATCCCGGGTGTGGACGACCATAGTTGTACCGCACCCACCGAGGTATGAAGAGAAGACCGACACTCCGGCTTCTACTCCAACACTCAACTCTCTCTCCGTACTCTCTGAATACTAACTTGTGTAGGGCTCCGCCACTTGCTTTCTAATCACTTGTCATCCTTCTACGAGGTGCCAGGCTCTATTTATAGCCCCAATGGGTCGGTGGCTGCAGGAGGGGGTACTTGTAGGCTAGAGGGAGCTGCAGTGCCCGGCAAGGAGGTGCGGCCGTATCTCCAGGTGCGGCCGGCCCATTGATTTCCACTGCCTTTGATCGTGTGTCCGTGATTTGGTCCCTGAGGTGGTTAGAAGGCGGTTGTGGGTCGGTTTGCTGAGTGAAGGAGGTACGGCCGGACCTCTTGGTGCGGCCAGCCCTGGGCCCTCTTGTCATCCACTTCGGATCGTGCTCTAGTGGGTAGATGAAGTCTTGGACGTTGTCCCACGTCGGTTGTTCACTGGCTTGTGGGTCCATGGATCCAAGTGAGGCTAATCTCAACCTCTGGATCAAACCGGCCTTGATTCTTTGATCAGGATCATTCCTAGCTTTGTTCTCTTGAGTGACCAAGGCTTGGTGGCACGTTTGGGCGAGTCGGGCAGGTGCGGCCGGCCTTGGAGGTTCGACCGGCCCTAGTGGTGCGGCCGGCCCTGCCTCCTGGCCCTGATGCAGCTTGCCTGTGGTGTGTTTGCTTGATCCAACATGTCGTGATGATTTTTGTCTTTTGGGAGCTGGTGCATGGGGCTACACTTGGTGTGAACCTGAATGGTGGCACAAGGTAGGGTTGGGCATACCACTAGGTACGGCCGTGCCAACCTTATTTGGCCCAACGCCCCGGAATTGCTCCCTAATCTTGATCCTGCAGATAAAACCTCAACACAACTCGTGGAACCTCGTTAGCACCTAAAACATGCATGAAATTGGTGTTTGTCCCATGGACTTGGTCCCCTTGGATATTATGCTAGGTGTAGAGGCATTTGGCAAAGTTTGGTGTTGATCAGAGGAGGTTGATAGGTCCGGCCGAACCTACTAGGTTCGGCCGCACCTACCCCCTGACACGTCTCGTGTCACAATCTTCCGTGAGGCATAATTTCTGCATCCGGACTCCGAATTGGGTGAACCAAAACTCCATTTCGATCATCTCGACAAGAACTTCGCAATGGTGCTATCAAACTAAGCATTTGAGGTTGTTTGTCAAGATGCTTTATTTGTGCTATAATGTCTCATTATGACCTGCATCCAAATATTCACCAAAGCTCGTGGAATCCGTTAGTTTATAACCCTACAACTATGATGCAAGATTTGATGGAGTGAATTTTGTTCAAAGTTGAGGGTCGAAAATAGGGACTTAACGATCATCAACACACCCCCACACTTGGCCCTTTGCTCGTCCTCGAGTAAAGGTTAAGGACCAAGGTGAAAACAAAAATTCCTATGGTATGATGCGAGCATAAGAAATATTCCAAATCATACCTTGCACTTGTGAACTTTGAAGTGTCTATCATGCCATCTTGGGTAGTTGAGGAATGGAACGATTTTGAATCAAATCACTTCTACTCCTCATGTCAAGTAGCTTGGGATTTTCTTTTTTTCAATAAGTTTTCAAAATAAACCTTGCTTGGCACCTCATTTGATTCTCTCAAATCGCTCAATGTGTATAGTCCTCACCAAGGCATTAGATTGCCTTTCTTCAACCTACTTCTAATGATGGCTATATATGGAGCTCAAGGTAGGGTATAAAGATGAGGCATACTTGCATCACATGTATTGCAAAGTCAAAAACCGGATCCAAGGAGAAAATCAAATCATACAATCAGATCAAGATGTGCATGTGTAGGGATATGATGGATATGGTAAGGTGGATACTAGGCCCAGAATTGGTGCTAGATATTACCATATGTATAATGAACATTGTGATGATGGTAAGGTGTACACTAGGCCCGGAATGGGTGCTAGTTATTACCATCTGATTTGTTGTAACTCCATTTTGCATGATCCTCTCTCTCTATTTTGACTCTTTTGTGGACATGGCTATCTTTTCTTTTTTTTCTTAGACCTTCATGTGTCCAACTTTTTTTTTCTTGGATCTTCATGTGTCCTTTTTTTTTCTATAGCCATGTCTCTTTTGTAATATTAACTTGGAGAGAGAGAGAGATCAACACATAGTGTGGAGCTTTATTTTGTGGAATAGATAGATGGTACAATGCTAGCTCTCAACTGAGCATAGCAAGGAGGATGTTGGCGTGTACGTGTATCTTGATCATGAAAGCATGAAAAGAATTCTCACAAGGGTCACAACAATTTGACAAAGCTCAACACAACGACAAGCAGCATATGTGTATGAGGTTTTCAGATGTCTCATCATATGGCTCTGGTAGGACTTGGCATATCAAAGAGGAGCTTCACAAAGGGTTTTCAAAATTTTCAAAAAAAAATTCCCAAGCACTCAAACATTTGGAGCAAAGATCATTTCATCAGACCATATCTCAAACATCAACTACTTAGATGGGCATGGTTTCCTGAAGGTATGTTGTTCACAAGCATCAAGATAATAAGTATGGAATAAAACTTATGCAAGCCAACCATATGAAGCATGTCGAGCATTGGGTGCATGAGGATTCAATTGAGTTTGATTTATATAATTGGATTTAAAGCTCATTTAAACTCATGATTTCCAAAAGTAGATAGGTAGGGGTGCACATACCATTGCTCTTGGAGAAAGTGAGGAATGAGGTAGACAAATGGTGATTTGGCCAAACCACAGGGGCGACCGACTTGCTCTAGTGCATTTACCTCATCCCTCGTCGATTAGCGTAGTCGGTGTTGTGCGGTACCATGGCGGGAGATCTCAATTTTGTGTTTCGACGAACCTGAGAAATCTCCCCCACACTTGCTCTTGTACCTGGTGTTATTATTCAAAGAAAAAGATGGAAACAAAAAGGTAGGCTCTGCTAGCTGAAGAGCTAAATTCAAATATTTTTGTGTTTTTTTAAGATAGCAAGATGCAAGAACCAAAACCATCTTCAAACCAAAATAAGATTTAGTATGAGAAACTTACTCGGGATACTCACATATCTCCCCCACACTTGAAGTTTGCATTGCTAGGCAACACAACTCAAGTGTGCGGAGTTCAAGCTTCCTTCGTAATACTTTCTCTCCCTGAATTACCTTGGTGCTGTAGTTGGTGTAGCTCTCATGTTTTTAGGCATTGCCTATCCATCGGTCCTTTCAATCTCCACCTGAAACGTTAGCGACCAAAAATACCCGAAGGACGACTAATCCTAAAGAGATGCTCTTGCTTTTATTTGAAAAGGAAATCTAAATGATTATTCGGGCTATCTCCCGATAGTGCTTTGTTTTGGGTCATAAGCTCGACCACTGGAGACCTTCATCTTGCAGCCAATCGAGATGATGAAACCATCAAGCTCTAGCTGCAAGGTTAGTACCAAAAATGACCATGAAATTTGCAATGTTTATGGTAAACAAAAGCATCTACAACCTTCCTTTCAAAGATAGCATGCACAAGGAAAATGAGGAGGTTGTAGGTTTCGTAAAGGTCATTGGTAACGGGGCTTGATAACTCTGGAAACTTTTGATGTGAGCATGGGATTTGTGATCCTTCTAGTATAAAACTTTCATGCTCGAGTTTGTTTTCTAAATCCAAAGTCAATGCCTCAAGAATGTCCATAGACCACACATGTTCTTTCTTAACCTCAGGTCTATGACATTGGAGATGTGTATCTCGAACCTCAAGATGATATGGCTGCTTTTCATGGTCGAGCACACTACTCAGTACCCCTTCAATGGGTCTTCCGATGAGAATGAAGGGTGGATCTCCTTTTGGGATGTCAAAGATATGATAATCTAGGAAGATCCCATACTCTCCAATCTTTGTTTGGACGACTCTAAGGATTCCCTCCGTCTCTATGGTTTGACCCGAAATCCATTGGAGACGCTTTTGAGAGAAAGAGAGGGGTTCATCAGGAAAGGCCTCTAATACTAAGGATTTAGGAATGATATTGATATCGACCCTAGGGTCATAGAACACATCCTGGTAAGAGAGGTTTCCTACTTGGCATGAGAGTGACTTTAGCTCGAGATATAGCTGGATTACTTGATCCATGCCTTCTACTTCTCTCAACCATTCCCGGCTACTGATTGTGGAGATGTATTCCAACTTTTCTCTCCGTCTTTTTACATCTTCTGGGTTGGGTAAGTTGACTAATTCTCTTTCATGTGTTGAGTCTTTTTCCCTTCTCGGGAAGGATTTCTCCGTCCAATGTTTATCAAATAACTCATCATAGTATTCATAGACGAAGTCACACAAGGGGTGATCGAACTCTCGATAAGGTTGGAATGGTTCCCCCGTGAACCAAGTTTTGGTAAGAGGAGGATGAGTGTCTGTGGACATGAATTTTTCTAGGATAGGTTCCTCCTCTATAAACTCTGTTTTAGAGAGTGAATCGGAGTATGTTGATTCCTCGTCGAAGTCATACGAGTAATCAGCTGGGTACACACTGGGATAGAGTGGTTCTTCACGCAAAAAGGTGCTAGTGGGTTTCTCTTCTATGGGTTTCGGTTCCGAGAGAGTGTTTGGCATGTGCTCCTCCTGAGTGATCTCTTCCTCATCCGGGAATTCATCATAAACTCCTGTGTAAGGGGTATTTTGAAGGATTTTTGTTAGAATGTCCTTACACTCAGACAAGGTGAGATGAGTGAAAGATCCTCCGGAAGAAGAGTCTAAGAAAACTACTGACTCTGGTCCAAGACCATCGCGAAAATGTTGCAAAAGAGAGGGCTCTGCGATACCAAGGTATGGAACAGAATCTACGATTTTTGTAAATCTTGCCCATGCGGCTCCTAGAGATTCGGTCTTCCGTTGCTCAAAATAGATGACCTCTCGTCGGAGTTTCACTACTTGGGGAGTCGGGAAGAATGTTAGGCAAAAAGCCGTTCGTAAACTTTCCCAGTCCCCCTCCATACTTCTCACACTGAGCGAATACCATTGTTTTGCTCTCCCTGTTAATGAAATCGGAAAGAGTTTCCATTTCAAGGTATCTTGACTCATTCCTGCGATCACAAGACACGAACAAAGTTGTTCGAACTCGCGCAGGTGGGAATAAGGACTTTCATCCTTATCTCCGGAGAAGCTTTGCTCTCGGACCATAGCTATGAAGCCGGGACGTAGCTCATAGCTAGATGTTTCAATGGAATGTGATGAAGGTGGAGGCTCCAAATGATCGCCCTTTGGAGCGGCAAAATCGAAAAGGGTTGGATTGGAATCCATGTGATAGATGGGGTGATACACGGACGAACTAGGTTCGGGATCAGAACAGCTACCGTTCCCCGGCAACGGCGCTAGAAAGCTTGTTGGCACTTCTTACGTCGTTACTAGATTCGCAACGGCGCCAGAAAGCTTGTTGGTATACTACACAATCACAGATAGATCCGCAAGCACACGGATACCGCTGTAGCTTTCACCCGGGAGTATTCCAAGGTATCGATTTCCACGGGGAACGAGAAGTGTTGTGAACCTGAACTAATTCGTTCGGGGGATATGGTGACGAAGGATAGGAATGCAAGGGTAGATTTCGGGTAGAGAGAGGATAGCTGATGAAGTTTGGGACTCGTGAGAGTCACGGATAGAATCAAGGCAAAACTTATCGCTCGTCGGGGCCAGAGGGAAAAGAGCCATGGAAAGGGATGAGAAGGGGGGCTCTGATGTCGTAACTCCTACCTGCCAAAACTAATGTGGTGGACTACAAAGCCCGTCCGGAGCTGTCACCTCCCTAGGGTACCACAACTATTCTGTTGAACCGGGAAGCATTCCAAGGTACTGGAAAGCCTAGACACCACGTCTACACTAACCAAGCACTACTTTACTCGGATCCAAAGCAAAGCAATCACAACAAGTAGAAACTACTAAATGCAATCGAAGAACCTAAGAGCGAACGATGAAATGACTTGTAGGCGAGAGGGAGCTGCAGTGCCCGGCAAGGAGGTGCGGCCGTATCTCCAGGTGCGGCCGGCCCTGTGATTTCCACCGCCTTCGATCGTGCGTCCGTGATTTGGTCCCTGAGGCGGTTAGAAGGCGGTTGTGGGTCGGTTTGCTGAGTGAAGGAGGTGCGGCCGGACCTCTTGGTGCGGCCGGCCCTGGGCCCTCTTGTCATCCACTTCGGATCATGCTCTAGTGGGTAGATGAAGTCTTGGACGTTGTCCCACGTCGGTTGTTCACTGGCTTGTGGGTCCATGGATCCAAGTGAGGCTAATCTCAACCTCTGGATCAAACCGGCCTTGTTTCTTTGATCAGGATCATTCCTAGTTGTGTTCCCTTGAGTGACCGAGGCTTGGTGGCACGTTTGGGCGAGTCGGGCAGGTGCGGCCGGCCCTAGTGGTGCGGCCGGCCCTGGAGGTTCGGCCGACCCTAGTGGTGCGGCCGGCCCTGCCTCCTGGCCCCAATGCAGCTTGTCTGTGGTGTGTTTGCTTGATCCAACATGTCGTGATGATTTTTGTTTTTTGGGAGCTAGTGCATGGGGCTGCACTTGCTGTGAACCTGAATGGAGGCACAAGGTAGGGCTGGGCATACCACTAGGTACGGCCGTGCCAACCTTATTTGGCCTAATGCCCCGGAATTGTTCCCTAATCTTGATCCTGCAGATAAAACCTCAACACAAGTCGTGGAACCTCGTTAGCACCTAAAACATGCATGAAATTATTGTCTGGCCCATGGACTTGGTCCCCTTGGATATTATGCTAGGTGTAGAGGCATTTGGCAAAGTTTAGTGTTGATCGGAGGAGGTTGATAGGTCCGGCCGAACCTACTAGGTTCGGTCGCACCTACCTCCCGACACGTCTCGTGTCACAATCTTCCGTGAGGCATAATTTCTGCATCCGGACTCCGAATTGGGTGAACCAAAACTCCATTTCGATCATCTCGACAAGAACTTCGCAATGGTGCTATCAAAGTAAGCATTTGAGGTTGTTTGTCAAGATGCTTTATTTGTGCTATAATGTCTCATTATGACCTGCATCCAAATATTGACCAAAGCTAGTTTATAACCCTACAACTATGATGCAAGATTTGATGGAGTGAATTTTGTTCAAAATTGAGGGTCAAAACTAGGGACTTAACGACCATCAACACGAAGCCCTCTTCCTTCGAGCTTCAGGAGGAGGAGGAGCAGCTGAAGAGTCGGATGCCCCAAGGGCCGGAGTTTTCTTGTCCAGGCCAAGTGGGCAAGGTCGAAGAGCGGTTTCAGCACCAAGTTCAGAAAAAACGTGGTTCACTCTTCTCCTGTGTTTCACGATATGCTTGAAGGCTTTATACTCGTTTAAAGTAAATTCTCCAACCATATCACTGACTTTCTCCTCAACTTCAAGAATAAAATCGTCCAGGCTCTGACCATCTTCAAGTCGCAAGTTAAATCTCGGAAATGGTACCTTCTGAGAAGCCCGATCCACATCAAGACAAATAATTTCTGAAGGGTTCCAGCCATGTAACAAGGGCCAGACTCGTGCTGCAACAAATTCTTCAAGGACATCGCGACCGCCAAGAATAGTGCTGGCAAGATAGAAACCATTTTCGGAACTCTTGAAACTAGAGACTCTGCGATTGAATGTAGCAGTGCTAACAGCGGTCACCGGGGCCATAGGCGAATAGAAAGGATATGCTGGACCAGTGTAATCGGGGACCTTGGACATGTCAACTTTCACGTAGAACCAATAAGATCGCCAATCCTCAGCCAAGTTATTCTTACTGCAAGGGGCAAGCTGAATGCAGGTAAGGTTCTGGTTCGCATTCTTTCTACGAGTGTTGAAGGTACAACATCCATAGTGAGCCTCATAAAAATTCCCATCGTCAAGCTTAATGATATCCCTCTGAATGACAAGCTCGAACAATCGCACGAAGATATCACCGTTAGCACTGCATCGGAAAGTCTTCATGACCCAGAAAAATTTTAAAAGTTCTAGGAAGGAGTTGGGTGTTAGTTGATGCATCTTCACAGAGAATTTCTCAAGAATAGCAGGAAGTTGGGTGTCGCAAGGGAATCTGAGGCCGCAAGTGAAGAAATCTCTGAAAACAACAACCTCATCTGCCTCAGGAGCAGGAGTTTCTTCATCAGAAGGAGGACGGCCATCACCAGGAGGGAAAAACCCAGCTTCTTCATATTCCTTAATAAGTTCGACGGTAACCTTAGACTTGCTGAAAACAAAAGCCGGTGGATATGAAGATTTCGAAGCAATGAGTTCGTTCAGATTAACTTCGACATTTGAAATGTCTTCGCCATCGCCAGAATCGTTTCTGGATTTGATCTCCCCGTCTTCGCGACTACCAGATTCCCGGACATCTTCAGCAGCCGGGTTACTTGTGCTCGGGGGAATGATCTCCGATGTCGGAGGGACACCAGCTACGGCTAGTTCTTCAGTAGTCATCGGTCTGGCAGTACTTTTAGTACGAGCCACCTTCCAGAAGAAAGAATTAACGAAAACATGTTAATTAGCAAGTAACGAAAAATCTAGGAAATCAAAGATGATATTCAAGAATACAAGAGATATAAGTAGGTTACCTTTGAAGAGCGAAAAAACCACAGAACTTCCAGAATCTCGAGACAGAAAGTTTGAACTGCGAATGCCAGAAAACTTCAGAGAAGATGGCAAAATGGTGAAACAAAGTTACCGTGCGGAGTTCCTATTTATAGGGGAGAGTGGGGTAGTTTCAAGAAGATACTTCGAAACAACCGTTGCAACGCCCAGAGAGGGACGCGTGTACACTCCGACATTCCGAGGGTGACATTTTTTACCATAATTCAAGAAATTTGTCGTGGAAACGGGTCATTGGAGTCAACCCGCTTCCCTGAGGGGCTAGTGTTGGGGAATTGGGTAAAAACCTTTCACCCTCAAAACTTTGAGGATTTTGTAACTCTTGCGAATTCAGTAATGTGGGTGGAAAAGTGTCAAGCAAAGTGAACATTTTCATGACTTTCTGGAGAATGTGGTTCGGTGTTTTGAGATTTAAAGCTTATGTGAAACATGAATGGAAAATTCGATAACCTATGACTCTCGAGCGAAAAGATCATTGAAAGAATTCAAGTTCACAAGTTTGTTTGTCATTTCAGGATGATGGAAACTTCAGAGATCTTTGCAGCTCGGGAAACTCTACTTCGGCGATGATTTCGGCGATTCGAGACGAGAGTTTGTGCGCATGAAGGTCTTCGCGAAAGAGGGGCGAAAGCCGTGAATGGACCGAGTCAAAGACGAGGTATCAAAAGTCCGGGTTCAAGGTGTGAACGAGTGGCCGACTTGTAAATATATGAAGTTAGCTCCGTAAATCACGGGATGTAAAAGACATTCATGTACATGTTCCCATTTGGAATATTCTTTAGATCCGAGGGCAATTTCGGAATGTAAAAGTTTCTTCATCTCCCTATAAAAGGGGGTCCGAGGGCACGTGTAAAGGGGTTCACAACTTTAGAGGAGAATATAGGCTTTTGGAGATTCTTTGTCTCCAGGTTCTTGAGTTATTTCTTGTGTTCGTTCTTGAATCTCTCATCACCTGTGTTCGAGGGTTCCATCCGATTTCCGAATCTCCAACAATGTCGTCTGAGCTCCTCTAACCTCTCCCCCTCCAGATCCGGTCGTGAATCTTGTGTATCTGGTCTCCGTGGGTGGGATTCTCCGGGGTTTGACGGGAAGTCGTCGTGGTGGCTGTCGGCACTAGCCGCCATCCCTGCTGCTACTGCCCAGATCCATCTCCATCTCGGCCGGATCCGGCGGCCGCGCATGGAGCCCGCTTGCCTGCAGCTCAAGCTGGCGGGCGTGACGGGGCTCCCGTGCATACCGTGCTTGTTAGCGGCTTACACAGTTCCTGGTCCACGTCGGCCTCATGCTCCTACGGCCGGAGGCACTGAGGGCACTGATTTGGCCGCCGCTTTGGAAGATCGTGGTGGCAGCGCGGGCACCCTTCTTCTTCTTGTGTGCTTCGTCCTCTTGGTTGGTGCCCGTTGGTAGTGCTTCGCCGATATGAGTTGCTCGGGAGTGTGCAACGAAAGTACCATGCTCGGTGCGTGGGAGGTGCCTCACCTCCGCTTGGGAGGTGCTCTACCTCAGCACATCCTAGTGCTCACGACGACCTTGGAGTCGCTAGTCGCCCTGCTGCGACTTGCGATGGCAGTGGAATTGCAGTGAAAGCATCACACCCGGTGCGTGAGGAGGTCCATGGCCTCTGCATGAATCCATTGCCAGCACAGTTGTAGGTCTCATCTTCTGCTGGTACACAAGTCTGTGTACGCTTCGTCTCACTCTCAGTGGCCATTTGTTCTTGCTCTTGATTGCCATTGGTGTTTGGCCTCTCTAGTGATTCAGCAGGTGTCTTTCATCGGTGCCTCTGCCCCGTCGATGTTTTCCTGTTGGTGTTGACATCAAATTTTATGCCGGGTGTTTCCTCTGATTCTGTTGTTCCCCACAAGGGTTCCTCCCCCTGCGTGGTGTTGGATGGTGGAAGGCGGTGGAGCTCGGATGTGCTGGGAAAGGTGTTACCACTGGCTTGAATGGAGGTCATCGTGTCTAGTGAAGTTGTGGCTTATGTGTCTTTCATCAGCCTTAGTCCCCGTTCTGCTGGGTGGCCCTCATTTGGGGGGGTGGGAGGGGTGACAGCAGGACGACGTAGCTATGACGGGCGGTGCGGGATGCAGTCGCTATGGTCTAATCGACGAGCATGTTGTTGGTGTTTTAGACCGACAACCTAGCAAGGGGGGTACCCGAGGTAGATGTTTGTGGCCTCGCCGAGATCGAAAACTCGAAGGAGAGACACGTGGCACACAATTTAGACAGGCTCGGGCCGCGAGGTGCGTAATACCCTACGTCCTGTATGCTGCGTAGCTCTTGATTGATGGGGTGTTGTTGCAAGATGATGCAGATATCTAGATAGGGGTCCCTGCCTCGCCTTATATATTTTGGGAGGCAGGGTTACAAGTCGGTTCGAGGGAGGAGTACTAGCCGTACACGGGTAAGAGTACTCTACATGGGTTCGGACATGTCTGGCCTTCCTAACTGAGTACTAGTCCTCTGGTTGCCTTGCGCTCCATGCCATCTTGCACTGTGTAGCACAAGTCGAGTAGTCACGGGGCCCACGTAGTAGTCGGTACCAGAACCAACCTGGTTAGTGGGCCCTAGGATGTCCATACGAAAAGCTCCCGAGTACTTTGTAGTCGAGTAGGATGTCTTCGAGTAGTCTTGACGGCCTTGGAGAGTAGTCCTTGAGCGTCCTCGAGTTCCACAAACCGAGAGTCCTTAAGAATATTTGAATCATCCTGAGGCTAGAAGGTACTCCAACTAATCTTTGAGTAGTCTTGAAGTCTTCTCAAGTAGTCCCCAAGCGTCCCCGAGTGCTTCTCTCGAAGGTCTTCAATAGTACTCGTGATGTCCTGATGAAAAACCATATGGAAAATCCGATTCAAAGAATCGCGTTCCATATGGATTGTAGCCCCCGAGCCTTAGTTCGAATTGTAAATTCAAGCTGAGGGTCAATCTGAAGTTCTGCCAATCTTATCCCTAAAAATATGGAGAAAAAATCGAAGGACACGTGGCACGGAGCCCCCGAGCCTTGAGTCGAATACTTCTCTCGAATTGAAGGGTCATCTTGACTGTAGAATGTGTCCGTAGTGGATCCTTGATGTGTTAAAGTCCTCCAAATCCAGCAATTGAAGTCGAGCCTCGAGATGAAGAGCCTCGAGTACTGGAAGTTGAAGGGTCAGCCCGCCTGCGCTGAGTCAGCCGCACTGAACCGACCGCCCAAGTGGCTATGAATAAGAGAGCAGCCCCTTAGGGTTTTTCCACTCGCAGTAGTTGAAGTCTTGCGAATAGATCTGAAAAGCTCCCTCCACTGCCGCCGCCGCTAATAGATTAGATCTACCAGCACCCGAGCGAATGCGAGTGAAGACGCTCGTGACTGGAAGGATGAAGACCTCACCAGCAAAGAGTACAAAGATTGGCGTGTCGAAGAAGAGGAGCCGTGAAGAGGCCGGTGATGCCGAGCAATAGTCGTCCCCCCCCCCCGCCGAACCCGAGGAAGGAGTGGAAGAAGGCGAAGTTGAAGACCGACGACATCCTCGCCCTAGTCAACAGTGGATTTCTTCGAGAGAATAAGGTCGACGGATGGAGCGCTGCCACCAGAGACGCCTATCCGATCGAGAAGAACCCCGATGAGATCCCGATGTTCGCGCGGTTTGTCGAGCGCGGACTCGCACTCCCCGCAAGCAATTTCTTCAAGGGGATGCTGCAGTACTATGGCATTGAGTATGTTAAATCTCAATCCTAACGGAGTCTTCCACATCTCTGTCTTCGTCCATTTTTGCGAAGCCTTCGTGGGGATCAAGCCGCACTAGATCCTCTTCCGGAAGTTCTTCCGGTTGAAGCCCCAGCCGAGCGCGGATGACCCAAGAGTAGTCCGAGGCGCCGGAGTTCAGATGCGTGAAGACGCCGCCGCGCAGTACCTGCCGTACAAACTGATTGACTCCAACCAAGATTGGAAGGCACAGTGGCTCTATGTGAACAACCACTACCCCATCCTACCGAAGCCAAGTGGGTACCTACCGAAGCACCAACATGGTGGAACACTGAGCCCACCATGCAGGAAGGCCTCTAGCTGCCTGCGCTGCTGGAGAAGGTGAAGGCCCTAAGGAAGGCAGGACTGAGGGCCGAACACATGGCCTTCAGTTTCATGAAGAGAAGGATCCAGCCGCTGATGGCTCGAGACCACCTCGGGTACGAGTACACCGGGGTGGACGACACCTCACGTCTGCACGAAGAGGAGGTCGATGACGAGCTGATCATTGAGAGGTTGGGCAGGATCTTCAAGGACATGCCCCTGTACATTCCTTGCCCAGTGGAGGAGTACTCCGCGTCGCGCCCACCGAAGAAGGTTAGTAGTCGTGGCCACAACCCCAAAGTACTAATTGCTTTGAAGTAGTCGTACTGATGCTTGTTGCTTTGTTCTTGTAGGAGGACGTCGAGAAGTATGACTCCATGCCCCTCGCCCCCGAAGCTCAAAAATAGTCTCAAGCCAGGGCGGAGACGAAGGCAAAGGAGCCGCGAGTAGTCGGTGAAGGCGATGACACTGTCATCATCAAAGATTCGTCGTCGGGTGACGAAGATGAGGAGACGCTGCAGCAGCACTTCCAGCTCCAGTCCAGGTTCCGCTGAGCTAGAAAGCCAGATGTGCCGTTTGAAGAGCCAGCTGCTAATCTTGAAGATGATGTGCCGCTCCCACCAAGGAAGCTGCGTAACACGGCATGCAAGCGTGCCGTGAAGAAGCTGAAGGTGTCTAAAGACACCAGGCCAGAGGCAGGTACTACTTCTATACTAGTCGAGTACCCATGAAGTAGTTGTTGCTGATGACTGGTGATTGTCATGGTGTTGTGTTGACGGTGAATTTCAGTCAACCTAGCCATGAGTTTACCTTCGGTGTTGGCATCAATTTTATATCTTATCCATTGGTACTAACCCCCTTGATATAACAAGTTCGTTTGTGTATGTCGGTTTTGGAGTTTTATGTTTACGCAGGAATTTAGCGATAAAAGCAAGACTTCTGGGTAAAGTTCATCAAGCACCTCGTGAGAAGACCATGAAGCTCGGCACAAGTCAAGCAATGAAGTGAACATAACTCCAAGAAGCCCAAGGACCAACCCGTGAAGATGGAAAACTCCGAGGACCTGAACAAAAAATGCTGAATCTTGTGAGACAAGGAGCTCTATCCAAACCGAGGAGAAACTGACGTCAAGGGCCCACATGCAAAAAGGAGAACATTCTAGAAGACACGGGAAGCAACGTCCACGAAGCAGGCTGCGAGATGGGCCAAAATGGGCCCAAGCCGGCCGGCCCAGCCCATTTCGGGGCCCATTTGTGCTCCCATTTGACCTAGATGATCCTCGGACTATTTATAGTCCCCCTGCCAAGAGCCACGCACGAACTCATTCGTCATTCGCCGCCGAGGAGCAGAGAAGAGAGGGACACCATTCCGGAGAGGAGAGGGTCGAGCTAGTTGTCTAAGGTTTCCCTAGCCGGCGTGGGAACCTTGCAAGAATTTGAGTATGTTGAATTATCGGGTTGCAATCTGATTTCTAGCGATCAATTTCTTCTTCTACGACTTTGATTTTGATTGGCTTTTCTTACTTTAAGATATATTCTAGAGATAGATCATAGAGGGTGTTCTTGTAGTCGTGGTGGCTAGAGGTGCATGTCTGACCTACCAAGAGATTTCAACTTGTCCATTGGACTCGCCCTAGGCTAGCCCGCACGAATAGGAGTGCATTGTGACAGAACGGTGGCTTCAAAAGGTGGGCGTCTTCAGAGTTGGAATGGAAGCCGTGATTTAAGGAAGCTTTTTATGAGCTGATCTTGGTTATTTCTTCTTTGCTTGGAACTTCAACAAGAGCTTGATCCAATCTCTCTAGATTGGTTTTACCTATCCCTCTCTATCTCTTGCTACCTCTGGTTTTGATAGATTAGATTTGTTTCTTTTGGTATTCTTTAGATTAGATGCATAAGAGTTCCCTTTGAAGATCTAAGTGTTCTCGGCTTTAATAGATGGGTTCCTGCATCACACATTTGTTCCACGGATTCGATACCTTGGGTTCACACTTGAGGGAAGAAGGGTCCCTTGACTTTGACGGAGGACTTGTCCGCTTGCAAGTCCAAATGAAGTTTGATACGCATATACACCGTCAACAAGCCCCTTTTTCTGGCACCGTTGCCGGGGAACAAGTGATCAAGATTCGATCTTTTATTGATTTTGTGAATATTTTCAGTTTTCTTTTGGTTTTTCTTTTTGCATCTACTAACTTTTGATCATCCTCAAAAATCAATCTAATCTAGTTTGACTAACCTAGTTTTCTTAGATTTGTTTTTATTTTTTTGTATATGTTTTGTTTATTGCTAACCCTAACAGGAGATGGACGGCTACCTCTCCAACAAACCCGAAAATTTTGTGGATGATCCAGAAAAACTTTATAGGCTAAGGAGACGTGAATCACAAGCTAAAAAGCTGGAATTTGCAGATCCAAAAGCGAAGGCCGAAGGATCGTCAGAGTCTCCAAAGGAATCACCACCTCCAAGCCCTAGGGAGAATTAACTTCTACCGCAATCGAGGGGAGAACAACCGCAGCTCGGGAAACTCTACTTCGGCGATGATTTCGGCGATTCGAGACGAGAGTCTGTGCGCATGAAGGTCTACGCGAAAGAGGGGCAAAAGCCGTGAATGGACCAAGTCAAAGACGAGGTATCAAAAGTCCGGGTTCAAGGTGTGAACGAGTGGCCGGCTTGTGAATATATAAAGTTAGCTCGGTAAATCACGGGATGTAAAAGACATTCATGTACATGTTCCCATTTGGAATATTCTTTAGATCCGAGGGCAATTTCAGAATGTAATAGTCCCTTCGTCTCCCTATAAAAGGGGGTCCGAGGGCACGTGTAATGGGGTTCACAACTTTTGAGGAGAATACAGGCTTTCGGAGATTCTTTGTCTCCGGGTTCTTGAGTTATTTCTTGTGTTCGTTCTTGAATCTCTCATTACCTGTGTTCGGGGATTCCATCCGATTTCCGAATCCCTAACAATGTCGTCTGAGCTCCATTAACCTCTCCCCCTCCAGATCTGGTCGTGAATCTTGTGGATCTGGTCTCCGTGGGTGGGATTCTCCGGGGTTTGACACGGAAACCGTCGTGGTGGCTGTCGGCAGCGGCCGCCATCCCTGCTGCTGCTGCCCAGATCCATATCCATCTCGACTGGATCCGGCGGCCGCGCATGGAGCCCGCTTGCCTGCAGCTCAAGCTGGGCGGGCGCGATGGGGCTCCAGCACATAACGTGCTCGTTAGCGGCTTACACAGTTCCTGGTCCACGTCGACCTCATGCTCCTACGACCGGAGGTGCTGAGGGCACTGATTTGGCCTCCGCTTTGGAAGATCGTGGTGGCGGCGTGGGCACCCTTCTTCTTCTTGTGTACTTCGTCCTCTTGGTTGGTGCCTGTTGGCAGTGCTTCATCGATATGAGTTGCTCGGGAGTGTGCAACGAAAGTACCATGCTCGGCGCGTGGGAGGTGCCTCACCTCAGCTTGGGAGGTGCTCTACCTCTGCACATCCTTGCGCTCACGATGACCTTGGAGTCGCTAGTCGCCTTGCTGCGACTTGCGATGGTAGTTGAATTGCAGCGAAATCATCGCACCCGGTGCGCAGGGAGGTCCATGACCTCTGCCTGAATCCATTGCCAGCACGGTTGCAGGTCTCATCTTCTGCTGGTACACAAGTCCGTGTGTGCTTCGTCTCACTCTCAGCGGCCATTTGTTCTTGCTCTTGATTGCCATTGGTGTTTGGCCTCTTTAGTGGTTCAGCCGGTGTCTTCCATCGGCGCCTCTGATCCATCGATGTTTTCCTGTTGGTGTTGACATCAAATTTTATGCCAGGTGTTTCCTCTGATTCTGTTGTTCCCCCTCAAAGGTTCCTCCCCCTGCGTGGCATTCGATGGTGGAAGGCGGTGGAGCTCGGATGTGTTGGGAAAGGTGTTACCACTGGCTTGAATGGAGGTCATCATGTCTAGTGAAGTTGTGGCTTGTGTGTCTTTCATCAGCCTTAGTCCCCGTTCTGCTGGGCAGCCCTCATTTGGGGGTGTGGTGGGAGGGGTGACAGCGGGACGACGTAGCTATGCCGGGCGGTGCAGGATGCAGTCGCTACGGTCTAACCGGCGAGCATGTTGTCGGTGTTTTAGACCAACAACCTAGCAGGGGGGGTACCCGAGGTAGATGTTTGTGGCCTCGTCGAGATCGAAAACTCAAAGGAGAGACACGTGGCTTGCAATTTAGACAGGCTCCGGCCGCGAGGTGCGTAATACCCTACATCCTGTATGCTGCGTAGCTCTTGATTGATGGGGTGTTGTTGCAGAATGATGCAGATATCTAGATAGGGGTCCCTGCCTCGCCTTATATAGTTCAGGAGGCAGGGTTACAAGTCGGTTCGAGGGGAGGAGTACTAGCCGTACATGGGTACGAGTACTCTACATGGGTTCGGACATGTCTAGCCTTCCTAACAGAGTACTAGTCCTCTGGTTGCCTTGCGCTCGACGCCATCTTGCACCGTGTAGCACAAGTCGAGTAGTCCCGGGGCCCACGTAGTAGTCGGTACTAGTACCCGCCTGAGTAGTGGACCCTGGGATGTCCATACGAAAAGCTCCCGAGTACTTTGTAGTCGAGTACGATGTCTTCGAGTTGTCTTGACGGCCTTGGCGAGTAGTCCTTGAGCGTCCCCGAGTTCCACAAAGTCCTTAAGAATGCTTGAATCATCTCGAGGCTGGAAGGAACTCCAACTAATCTTTGAGTAGTCTTGAAGTCTTCTCAAGTAGTCCCCAAGCGTCCCCGAGTGCTTCTCTCGAAGGTCTTCAATAGTACTCGTGATGTCCTGATGAAAAACCATATGGAAAATGCGATTCAAAGAATCGCGTTCCATATGGATTGTAGCCCCCGAGCCTTAGTTCGAATTGTAAATTCAAGCTGAGGGTCAATCTAAAGTTCTGCCAATCTTATCCCTAAAAATCTAGAGAAAAAACCGAAGGACACGTGGCATGGAGCCCCCGATCCTTGAGTCGAGTACTTCTCTCGAATTGAAGGGTCATCTTGACTGTAGAATGTGTCCGTAGTGGATCCTTGATGTGTTAAAGTCCTCCAAATCCAGCAATTGAAGTCGAGCCCCGAGATGAAGAGCCTTGAGTACTAGAAGTTGAAGGGTCAGCCCGCCTGCGCTGAGTCAGCCGCACTGAACCGACCGCCCAAGTGGCTATGTATTAGAGAGCAGCCCCTTAGGGTTTTTCCACTCGTAGCAGTTGAAGTCCTGCGAATAGATCTGAAAAGCTCCCTCCACTGCTGCCGCCGCTAATAGATTAGATCTACCAATGTCACCGCTGTAGTCTCCACCCCGCAACCCCCGAGCGAATGCGAGTGAAGACGCTCGTGACTGGAAGGATGAAGTCCTCATTGGCGAAGAGTACGAAGACCGGCGCATCGAAGAAGAGGAGCCGTGAAGTGGCCGGCGATGCCGAGCAATCGTCATCCCCCCTCCCCCCCGGCGAACCTGGGGAAGGAGTGGAAGAAGGCGGAGTTGAAGACCGACGGCATCCTCGCCCTAGTCAACAGTGGATTTCTTCTTGAGAAGAAGGTCGACGGATGAAGCGCTGCCACCGGAGATGCCTATCCGATGGAGAAGAACCCTGATGAGATCCCGATGTTCGCGCGGTTTGTCGAGCGCGGACTCGCACTCCCCGCAAGCCATTTCTTCAAGGGGATGTTGTAGTACTATGGCATTGAGTACGTTAATCTCAATCGCAACGGAGTCTTCCACATCTCTGTCTTCGTCCATTTTTGCGAAGCCTTCATGGGGATCAAGCCGCACTGGATCCTCTTCCGGAAGTTCTTCTGGTTGAAGCCTCAGCCGAGCGTGGATGACCCAAGAGTAGTCGGAGGCGCCGGAGCTGAGATGCGTGAAGACGCCACCGCGCAGTACCTGCCGTACAAACTGATTGACTCCAACCAAGATTGGAAGGCGCGGTGGCTCTATGTGAACAACCACTACCCCATCCTACCGAAGCCGAGTGGGTACCTACCGAAGCACCAACGTGGTGGAACACTGAGCCCACCATGCAGGAAGGCCTCTAGCTGCCTGCACTGCTGGAGAAGGTGAAGGCCCTGAGGAAGGCCAGACTGAGGGCTGAACACATGGCCTTCAGTTTCATGAAGAGAAGGATCCAGCCGCTGATGGCTCGAGACCACCTTGGGTACGAGTACACGCGGGTGGACAACATCTCACGTCTGCACGAAGAGGAGGTCGATGACAAACTAATCATTGAGAGGTTGGGCAGGATCTTCAAGGACATGCCCCCGTACATTCCTTGCCCAGTGGAGGAGTACTCCACGTTGTGCCCATCGAAGACGGTTAGTAGTCGTGGCCAAACCCCCGAGTACTAATTGCTTTGAAGTAGTCGTACTGATGCTTGTTGCTTTGTTCTTGTAGGAGGACGTCGAGAAGTATGACTCCATGCCCCTCGCCCCCGAAGCTCAAAAACAGTCTCAAGCCAGGGCGGAGACGAAGGCAAAGGAGCCGTGATTAGTCGGTGAAGGTGATGTGTCATCATCGAAGATTCGTCGTCAGATGACGAAGATGAGGAGACACTGCAGCAGCACTTCCAGCTCCGGTCCAGGTTCCGCTGAGCTGGAATGCTAGATGTACCATTTGAAGAGCTAGCTACTAATCTTGAAGATGATGTGCCTCTCCTACCAAGGAAGCCGCGTAACACGGCACGCAAGCGTGCTGTGAAGAAGCTGAAGGTGTATGAAGACACCAGCCCAGAGGCAAGTACTACTACTGTACTAGTCGAGTACCCATGAAGACCATGAAGCTCGGCACAAATCAAGCAATGAAGTGAACATAACTCCAAGAAGCCCAAGGACCAACCCGTGAAGACGGAAAACTCTGAGGACCTGAACAGAAAATGCTGAATCTTGCGAGACAAGGAGCTCTATCCAAACCGAGGAGAAACTGACGTCAAGAGCCCACATGCAGAAAGGAGAACACTCTAGAAGACACGAGAAGCAACATCCATGAAGCAGGCCGCGTGATGGCCGAAATGGGCCCAGGCCGGCCGGCCTGGGCCGGCCGGCCCAGCCCATTTTGGGGCCCATTCGTGCCCCCCTTCGACCTAGATGATCCTCAGATAATTTATAGTCCCCCTGCCAAGAGCCACGCAGGAACTCATTCGTCATTCGCCGCCGAGGAGCAGAGAAGAGAGGGACACCATTTCAGAGAGGAGAGGGTCGAGCTAGTTGTCTAGGGTTTCTCTAGCCGGCTTGGGAACCTTGCAAGGAAGACCACGTCGAAGTTCCAGGAGCTAGGAGCAAGATCAAGGTAGGATCCCGGTGGTGATCTTGACCATGTACCTTTGAGTATGTTGAATTATCAGGTTGCAGTCCGATTTCTAGCGAT
This sequence comes from Cenchrus fungigraminus, assembly GCA_036936925.1. NCBI lineage: Eukaryota > Viridiplantae > Streptophyta > Magnoliopsida > Poales > Poaceae > Cenchrus > Cenchrus fungigraminus. The sequence continues at coordinate 35,571,130 of CM072780.1, read as the reverse complement.
CAAGTTCTTCTACGACTTTGATTTCGATTAGCTTTTCTTACTTTAAGATCTATTCTAGAGATAGATCATAGAGGGTGTTCTTGTAGCCGTGGTGGCTAGAGGTGCATGTCTGACTTACCAAGAGATTTCAACTTGTCTATTGGACTCGCCCTAGGCTAACCCACACGAATAGGAGTGCGTTGTGACAGAACGGTGGCTCCAAAAGGTGGGCGTCTTCAGAGTTGGAATGGAAGCCGCGATTTAAGGAAGCTTTTTATGAGCTGATCTAGGTTATTTCTTCTTTGCTTGGAACTTTAACAAGAGCTTGATCCAATCTCTCTAGATTGGTTTTACCTATCCCTCTCTATCTCTTGCTACCTCTGGTTTTGATAGATTAGATTCATTTCTTTTGGTGTTCTTTAGATTAGATGCATAAGAGTTCCCTTTGAAGATCTAAGTGTTCTTGGCTTTAATAGATTGGTTCCTGCATCACACATTTGTTCCACGGATTCGATACCTTAGGTTCACACTTTAGGGAAGAAGGGTCCCTTGACTTTGACGGAGGACTTGTCCGCTTGCAAGTCCAAACGAAGTTTGATACGCATATACACCGTCAACAAGCCCCTTTTTCTGGCGCCGCTGCCGGGGAACAAGTGATCAAGATTCGATCTTTTATTGCTTTTTAGGAATATTTTTAGTTTTCTTTTGGTTTTTCTTTTTGCATCTACTAACTTTTGATCATCCTCAAAAATCAATCTAATCTAGTTTGACTAACCCTAGTTTTCTTAGATTTGTTTTTATTTTTTTGTATATATTTTGTTTATTGCTAACCCTAACAGGAGATGGACGGCTACCTCTCCAACAAACCCGAAAATTTTGTGGATGATCTAGAAAAACTGTACAGGCTAAGGAGACGTGAATCACAAGCTAAAAAGCTGGAATTTGCAGATCCAAAAGCGGCGGCTGAAGGATCGTCGGAGTCTCCAAAGGAATCACCACCTCCAAGCCCTAGGGAGAATCAACTTCCACCGCAACCGATGGGAGAACAACCGCAGCTCGGGAAACTCTACTTCAGCGATGATTTCGGTGATTCGAGATGAGAGTCTGTGTGCATGAAGGTCTTCGCGAAAGAGGGGTGAAAGCCGTGAATGGACCGAGTCAAAGACGAGGTATCAAAAGTCCGGGTTCAAGGTGTGAACGAGTGGCCGACTTGTAAATATATGAAGTTAGCTCCGTAAATCACGGGATGTAAAAGACATTCATGTACATGTTCCCATTTGGAATATTCTTTAGATCCGAGGGCAATTTCGGAATGTAAAAGTCCCTTCGTCTCCCTATAAAAGGGGGTCCGAGGGCACGTGTAAAGGGGTTCACAACTTTTGAGGAGAATACAGGCTTTCGGAGATTCTTTGTCTCTGGGTTCTTGAGTTATTTCTTGTGTTCGTTCTTGAATCTCTCATCACCTGTGTTCAGGGGTTCCATCCGATTTCCGAATCCCCAACAATGTCGTCTGAGCTCCTCTAACCTCTCCCCCTCTAGATCAGGTCGTGAATCTTGTGGATCTGGTCTCTGTGGGTGGGATTCTCTGGGGTTTGATGGGAAGCCGTCGTGGTGGCTGTTGGCACTGGCCGCCATCCCTGCTGCTGTTGCCCAGATCCGTCTCCATCTCGGCTGGATCCGGCGGCCGCGCATGGAGCCCGCTTGCCTGCAGCTCAAGCTAGGCGGGCGCGACGGGGCTCCCGCGCACACCGTGCTCGTTAGCGGCTTACACAGTTCCTGGTCCACGTCGGCCTCATGCTCCTACGGCCGGAGGCGCTGAGGGCACTGATTTGGCCGCCGCTTTGGAAGATCGTGGTGCCGGCGCGGGCACCCTTCTTCTTCTTGTGTACTTCGTCCTCTTGGTTGGTGCCCGTTGGCAGTGCTTCGCCGATATGAGTTGCTTGGGAGTGTGCAACGAAAGTACCATGCTCGGCGCATGGGAGGTGCCTCACCTCCGCTTGGGAGGTGCTCTACCTCTGCACATCCTTGCGCTCACGACAACCTTGGAGTCGCTAGTCGCCCTACTGCGACTTGCGATGGCAGTGGAATTGCAGCGAAAGCATCGCACCCGGTGCGCAGGGAGGTCCATGGCCTCTGCATGAATCCATTGCCAGCATGGTTGCAGGTCTCATCTTCTGCTGGTACACAAGTCCGTGTGCGCTTTGTCTCACTCTCAGCGGCCATTCGTTCTTGCTCTTGATTGCCATTGGTGTTTGGCCTCTCTAGTGGTTCAGTAGGTGTCTTTCATCGGTGCCTCTGCTCCGTCGATGTTTTCCTGTTGGTGTTGACATCAAATTTTATGCCGGGTGTTTCCTCTGATTCTGTTGTTCCCCCTCAAGGGTTCCTCCCCCTGCGTGGCGTTGGATGGTGGAAGGCGGTGGAGCTCGGATGTGCTGGGAAATGTGTTACCACTGGCTTGAATGGAGGTCATCGTGTTTAGTGAAGTTTTGGCTTGTGGTCTTTCATCAGCCTTAGTCCCCATTCTGCTGGGCGGCCCTCATTTGGAGGGTGTGGGAGGGGTGACAGCGGGACGACGTAGCTATGACGGGCGGTGCGGATGCAGTCGCTGCGGTCTAATCAGCGAGCATGTTGTCGGTGTTTTAGACCGACAACCTAGCAAGGGGGGTACCCGAGGTAGATGTTTGTGGCCTCGCTGAGATCGAAAACTCGAAGGAGAGACACGTGGCACACAATTTAGACAAGCTCGGGCCGTGAGGTGCATAATACCCTACGTCCTGTATGCTGCGTAGCTCTTGATTGATGTGGTGTTGTTGCAAGATGAAGCAGATATCTAGATAGGGGTCCCTGCCTCGCCTTATATAGTTTGGGAGGTAGGGTTACAAGTCGGTTCAAGGGAGGAATACTTGCCGTACACGAGTAGGAATACTCTACATGGGTTCAGACATGTCTAGCCTTCTTAACTGAGTACTAGTCCTTTGGTTGCCTTGCGCTCCACGCCATCTTGCACCGTGTAGCACAAGTCGAGTTGTCCCGGTGCCCACGTAGTAGTCGGTACCAGTACCCACCTGGGTAGTGGGCCCTGGGATGTCCATACGAAAAGCTCCCGAGTACTTTGTAGTCGAGTAGGATGTCTTCCAGTAGTCTTGACGGCCTTGGCGAGTAGTCCTTGAGCGTCCCCGAGTACCACAAACCGAAAGTCCTTAAGAATGCTTGAATCATCCCGAGGCTGGAAGGTACTCCAACCAATCTTTGAGTAGTGTTGAAGTCTTCTCAAGTAGTCCCCAAGCGTCCCCGAGTGTTTCTCTCGAAGGTCTTCAATAGTACTCGTGATGTTTTGATGAAAAACCATATGGAAAATGTGATTCAAAGAATCGCATTCCATATGGATTGTAGCCCCCGAGCCTTAGTTCGAATTGCAAATTCAAGCTAAGGGTCAATCTGAAGTTCTGCCAATCTTATCCCTAAAAATCTGGAGAAAAAACTGAAGGACACGTGGCACGGAGCCCCTGAGCCTTGAGTCGAGTACTTCTCTCGAATTGAAGGGCCATCTTGATTGTAGAATGTGTCCGTAGTGGATCCTTGATGTGTTAAAGTCCTCCAAATCCAGCAATTGAAGTTGAGCCCCGAGATGAAGAGCCTCGAGTACTGGAAGTTGAAGGGTCAGCCTGCCTGCGCTGAGTCAGCCACACTGAACCGACCGCCCAAGTGGCTATGAATAAGAGAGCAGCCCCTTAGGGTTTTTCCACTCGCAGCAGTTGAAGTCTTGCGAATAGATCTGAAAAGCTCCCTCCACTGCCGCCACCGCCGCTAATAGATTAGATCTACCAGCGCCGCCACCGTAGTCTCCACCCCGCAGCCCCCGAGCGAATGTGAGTGAAGACGCTCATGACTGGAAGGATGAAGTCCTCATCGGCGAAGGGTACGAAGACTGGCGCGTCGAAGAAGTGGAGCCGTGAAGAGGCCGACGATGCCGAGCAATCGTCGTCCCTCCTCCCTCCCCCTCCCCGCGCCGAACCCGGGGAAGGAGTGTGATAGGTGCCGATTTGGATTAGCACAAGGATGGCCCGATTTTCACGACAGTAGGTTCAAGAACAAAGGATAAATTGTTGTAGAATAGCGGGGATAACTAACTTTATACCTGACAAAGGTTGGTTCCGACCAAGCGTCGGGGAGAAAATCACCAAAACCACGAAGACTTCGACTCGATCTCCAAACGACCGCAAAACCACAAGCCGGAACTAATCCACACAAAACGGTACAGCCGTACTGGAAACCGTAGAGCTCGAAGTAGCGGAACCCAGAGGGATCTCTTCACAAGTCCAAGAAGAACAAGGAAGAACAAGAAGGTGTGCAAGGCACTCAGCAGCTCGGCTGCCAGAAAACCATATGAGGCTATCAATTAATCAATATCAAAGATGAGTTTTTGGTAGTACATAAGGGGGTATTTAAACTAGGAACAACCCTCCTAGTTGGGTGTGAACTCGAGAGGAAAATGAAATGGCTAAGTATGTGAAAAGGCTCCCCAGAAATCAACTCCCAAGATGGACTCGTGTGACTGTTGACCTTCTGTGCAGCCTCCACTAAATCTGTCATAAGTCTTTATTGGGAAGTCCATTGGACATGCGGTTTCTTGCATTTGAAAGTTGACTCCAAGCACGTTCCATTAAGTACTTGTGGAGCTCCAGAGACACCACGACCAAAAAGTTATGGTCGATTCATTATGCAGGTCTGAACTGGCCTGAAGTGGAGGTCCGCAGCGAACTTCCTGGATCCTTATTCCGAACGGGTGATTCTTGGTTTCCAAGCTTGTCCGAACAATCGTCCGAACGGAATCCTCCTGGATCCTCGTTCCGAACGGGTGATTCTTGGTTTCCAGGCTTGTCCGAACAGTCGTCCGAACGGAATTCTCCTGGATCCTTGGTTTGAACTGGTGATTCTTGGTCTGACTGTTTCTTGTTGTTTACTTCTTCTCCATGTTTAGTTGTACCGTCCTCTTCATGTATATTCCTAAGGACAACCAAAGTACAACTTTTAGGTAGTATAACATTCTCATATATTTTGAAAATAATTTTAGCAAGGAAAGAATTCACCTCTTGTTGGAGTTTCTTAGCACGGTTGCGTGTAATAGGTCCTTGGATCACTTGAGCTTGTGTGCCTGATACTTGATCTTGCGTAACTCGTAGGATGTCCACATCATCCTCCCCCTCTTGAAAAGGAGTCGTCCTCGACTCTTCCACCCCAAAGAACGGAGAAAGGTCAGTGACGTTGAAACTTGTACTAACACCATATGTACTTGGAAGATCAATTTCATATGCGTTGTCATTGATCTTGCGAAGCACTTTGAAGGGTCCATCAGCACGTGGCTGCAGCTTGCTCTTGCGTTGGTCTGGGAAACGATCCTTGCGCAGGTGCACCCAAACCAAGTCTCCTTGTTTAAACTCAATCTTCTTACGACCCTTGTTGGAGTGCTTCTCATACATTTTGGTCATCTTCTCAATGTTGGATTTTGCTCGTTCATGGAGTTTCTTAACAAATTCAGCACGCTTGCTTGCATCGAAGTTCACACATTCCTGCATAGGTAAAGGCAATAGATCAATGGGAGCAGCAGGTTTGAAGCCATATACAATTTCAAATGGACTAAAATTTGTGGTTGAATGTACCGCCCTGTTGTATGCGAACTCCACATGAGGCAAGCTTTCTTCCCAAAGCTTTAAGTTCTTCTTGAGGACAGCCCGCAACAATGTTGACAAGGTGCGGTTCACAACTTCAGTTTGCCCATCAGTTTGTGGGTGACAAGTTGTGGAGAACAACAATCTTGTCCCAAGTTTTCCCCACAAGGTCTTCCAAAAGTAGCTTAAAAATTTTGTGTCACGATTAGACACAATAGTTCATGGCACACCATGTAAGCGCACAATTTCCCTGAACAATAATTCAGCAATGTGTGAAGCATCGTCGCTCTTATGACAGGGAATAAAATGAGCCATTTTGCTAAAGCGATCAACCACAACAAAGATTGAATCTCTCCCCCTCTTACTTCGAGGTGAACCGAGAACAAAATCCATAGAAATATCTTCCCATGGTACACTAGGAATAGGTAGAGGGGTGTATAAACCGTGAGGGTTCAAACGGGACTTAGCTTTGTGGCATGTGACGCAGCGAAGAACATATCGCTCCACATCTCTTCTCAGCTTTGGCCAAAAGAAGTGATCAGCCAGCACCTGCTTTGTCTTCTTGGCACCAAAATGACTCATTAGTCCTCCGGCATGAGCTTCCTGCAAAAGCAAAGGACGAACAGAACAATCTGGAATGCAGAGTTTGTTAGATCGAAACAAAAGCCATCATGCAAATGGAATTTTTCCCAACCCTTGCCATCACAACATTTAGAAAACGGTTCAGCAAAGTATGAATCAGTTGCATATAAATTCTTAATACTTTCCAAACCAAGAATTTTTGCATCAAGTTGAGACAACAAAGCATGACGTCGAGACAAAGCATCAGCAACAATGTTATCCTTCCCTTTCTTGTACTTAACAATGTAAGGAAAAGATTCAATAAATTCACTCCATTTAGCATGCCTTTTGTTCAGTTTTAATTGGCCCTTAAGATGTTTCCAGGATTCATGATCAGAATGTATAATGAATTCTTTAGGCAAAAGGTAGTGCTGCCAAGTTTCCAAACTCCTCACAAGAGCATAAAGTTTTTTGTCATAAACTGAATAATTAAGGGTTGGACCACTTAGCTTTTCACTGAAATATGCAATAGGTCTCCCTTCTTGCATGAGCACGCCTCCAATCCCTACACCACTTGCATCACATTCAATTTCAAAAGTCTTACCAAAATCTGGATGCACAAGTAGTGGGGCAGTTGTCAATTTCGTTTTCAGCTCTTGAAATGCTTTCTCTTGTGCTGCACCCCAATGGAATGGCACGTCCTTCTTTGTCAACTCATTTATTGGGGCAGCAATAGTACTGAAATCTTTAACAAACCGATGGTAAAAACCGACAAGTCCAAGAAAGCTTCGCACTTGGCTCACATTCTGTGGAGGCAACCATTCATGTACAACCTTAATCTTCTCTTCATCAACCTCCACGCCGTGAGCTAAAACAACAAAGCCAAGAAAGACTACCTTGTCCGTGCAAAAGGTGCACTTGGCAAGGTTAGCAAACAAGCATTCCTTCCTCAAAACAGCAAGCACACATTTGATATGTTCAACATGTTCATCAAGAGACTTGCTGTAAATTAATATGTCATCAAAATAAACCACAACAAATTTGCCAATGAAAGGCCGAAGCACATGATTCATTAAACGCATGAAAGTACTAGGTGCATTGGTCAATCCAAAAGGCATCACCAACCATTCATACAACCCAAACTTGGTTTTGAAGACTGTTTTCCATACATCTCCTTCTCTCATGCGAATTTGATGATAGCCACTTCTCAAATCAATTTTTGTAAAAATGATAGCACCACTAAGTTCATCAAGCTTGTCATCAAGTCTAGGTATGGGATGTCTATACCTGATGGTGATGTTATTTATGGCTCGGCAATCAACACACATTCTCCATGAACCATCTTTTTTTGGAACTAAAAGAACAGGAACAGCACAAGGGGAAAGACTTTCTTTGACATACCCTTTGTTGATGAGCTCTTGCACTTGGTGCTGAATTTCTTTAGTTTCCTCCGGGTTGGTTCGGTATGGTGCACGATTTGGAAGTGAAGCACCAGGAACAAGATCGATTTGATGTTCGATCCCTCTCTTAGGTGGCAGCCCTGGTGGTACTTCCTCCGAAAATACGTCTTCAAATTCCTGTAACACATCAAAAACAGCACTAGGCAAAGTAGAGGGTAAGTCGTTAGTGGAAAGCAAATTGTCCTTGTACAGGAGTACAAAGAACATGGCACTGGGTTCACTCAATTCTTTTAAATCTCCTTTCCTAGTCATCTTAACTAATCCCTCTTTTCCCGTTGGCTCGGTTCTTTGCAGCTGTGGAGTTGTATTTGGCTGTGGAAACACTCCCTCACTATGTATGTGGCTCACTCGTAAGTGGTTCTCACTCTCTCGCTTTTTCTTTTCAGATCATCCTTCAAAATTGCCTCTGGTGACAAAGGAAGCAAAGTGATGCGCTCTCCGTTCTACATGAGAACAACCTTGTTAGTACGACCACAAATCTGAACATCACGGTCATATAACCATGGTCTTCCTAGCAGCAATTGGCATGCTTGCATTGGCACCACATCACACTCCACTTGATCACTATATCGCCTGATAGAAAAAGGGACATTCACAATATTGCTCACATGCAGCGTACCACACTCGTTCAACCATTGAATATTGTATGGAGAAGGATGACGTCATTGTTTTAACCCCAATTTCTCAACCAATTCTTGACTCGCAATATTATTGCAGCTTCCATTATCAACAATAATCTGACAGAGCTTGTCCTTGATCATGCCTCGAGTGTGAAAAAGATTGTGTCGCTGATTATTTTCTTCTTTCACAGCAGTGACACTAAGCACCCGTTGAGAAATGAAACAATTATTATCACCTTCATCAGGTTGGATCTCATTCCCATTATCTTCATCATATATTGGAACACATTCTTCATCACTTTCAGATTCCCATTCACCTTTCTCATTCACAATCATGGTCCTCCTACTAGGACATCCAGCAGCAATGTGTCCACGACCTTGGCACTTATGACAAACAATGCCTCGGCTATGAGAAGAGGATGCAGCTACTGATGCAACTGAAGGGGCTGCTGCACTTGTAGCAGGACGACGATTTTGTTGCTGATTTGCAGGTGAAGAAGCACTAGATAATGTTGTCTTTGCAGCACTAATGGATGGAGAGGACCTAGTTGCAGCACCTTGAGATCGAACACCAGCAACAGAGGTATTGGCCTGCTGCCGGCACCATGGAGTTGAGATAGATCGAATCCCATAGGACCGACCACGTCCTTCTTGCTGAATCTTCCTCTCAGTGCGCATAGCTTGATCAACAAGACCTTGCAAAGTTCGATATGGAAACATCTCCACAAAACTGAAAATGTCATCATTAAGACCATGCAAAAATCTTGCCATTCTTGACTCTTCATCTTCTCTGATATCAGACCGAATCAAAAGCAACTCCATCTCTTTAAAATATTCATCAACTGATTTGGAACCTTGTTTCAATGTTTGTAACTTATTACGAAGGTCTCGATGATAGCTTGATGGAACAAAATGTCTCCTCATCACATGCTTCATTTCAGCCCATGTGTTGATATGATCACGTCCTAACACAAGCTGATTTTCCTGTATCTGATTCCACCAAGTGAGAGCATAACTAGAGAATTCAACTGAAGCAAGACTAACACACCTCTGGTCAGAGAGATTGTGCACCCGAAAAATATGATCACACTGCTCTTCTCAATCAAGATATGCATCAGCATCTTTCTTTCCTGAAAATTTTGGAACACTTAACTTGATACGAGCAATACTGTCCAGATCAGCCCCATGGCGACCACGACGATGTTCTCCATCATGGCTAGCACCACGACGGTGGCCTCGGCGACGTTCAAACCGCCCACCATTAGCAAAAGGGTTCTCATCATCATCATACTCCTCCTCATGGCTGCCCTGAGATTCATCTTCATCATCAAAGCGGACACGACGACCATTAGCACGACCACCTCCTGCACGCTGATCATCATGACCAGCACACCTTCCACCACCACGATCATCACGACCACCTTCAAAATGGTCACGAAAACCACGCCCAAAACCAGAATTTTCATCACCGGAGTCATCATGGTGATGTGGAGCTCTCCATCTCACAGTAGGGAGACGGTCATCAAGCATCCTCTCCATTGCCTCCACAAGCGAGTTGGCCATATTGCGCATCTCAGCCCGGGATACAGGAGGCTCGTCATCTCCATGGTTCCCACCACGAACACTTGAGTCAGATCCTGCCATGTTAGCTCTAATGCAAGTATAGTGGAATAGGACAAGTATGTGGAATCACACAACCTCACCTCTTGCACACCCGTTCTTACCCGTTCTCAAGGACCGTGAGTGTGCTAGTGTGGCGTAACCAAACCTGTGATTAAGCGGTCGAAAGGATTACGAAACAAAAGCCTCGGTTACGGATTTTTGTGGAGCTATAGGTGGCTGTTCAAGGGAGGCTATGGTACTGAAATAATAGTGCAACAAACCGTCCAAACAAGATGCAAAAGTTGCTGTTCGGTGCACCACAAACTTGAACTTTCAGATATAAAACTTGGAGCTACACAATCCGCTACACAACCCCTTTCACTTCTCTTTTCTTTCTTTTTTTTCTTCTTTTCTTTCACACTTTTTTTTATTATTTTGTTTTTTTACTAACAGCAAACACAAAACAATCTATGAGGGGTGCGGATAAAAGAAATTAAAACAAGAGTACGGCGGAAGAACTGAAGGACCGAACTGGCGACCAGAGAGGGGGAGGGGGAGTGAATAGGAGTCGATAAAAATTCTTCTCAAAGGAGATGAGAACTCCAACAAGACGAACACGACTTCCAAAACACATCTCCGACTCAACTACCCAAGTTAGCCAAGACCACGTAGCCACTGGAGTGCTACTGGTCCTAGGAACCAACAACCACCGAAGCCAACCCGAGAACGCAGCGGAACAAGCAACTCGAGCAGCTACTGACCACACCAGTCAGACCGGTCACCTGCACCGGTCAGACCGGCCCGGGCCGGATCTTCCAGACTGAGCGCTTGAACACCCGACACCCTCCAGAGACACTCCGGGTCACCCTGGACCTTGAGCCGGGTCACCCGAGCGAGACTTGGCAATTTCCACAGAAAAGCCCCTGCACTGGTCAGGCCGGTGCAGCTCACCGGTCAGACCGGTCTGAGCCTGGAAATCCCAAATCCACGAACCTGACCTCCGGAGCTCCAAACTGAACCAAACTCAAAACAGCAGCAACACAAGACAATAGGGAACTCACCAACACGTTCACCCCGAGCAAAACCCAACTGGGGGTCGACACCAGTCAAGCCGGTGAGAGGCACCGGTCAGACCGGTGTGACCCGAGCTCTCGGGATGAATAGCAACCCGCGGGTCAACTCCCCCAAATCCAACTCCCAATCTCCCGATTCGCTTCACGGATTCACACAAGACTTTGGGGATAGTGGGAATACCTCATGGGCACTCCATAGCCAAGATTTAGTCCACCAAAACTTGCTAGAACAAGAGGAATTGAAGAAATCTCACCAAGAACGCCTCTAACCCTAGAGAGGAGAAAACCCTAAAATCGAGCCCCTTTGCTCACGGATTTGGGAGGGGACTCAAAGGGAAAAGAACCACAAAGGGTTCAAGCATACATCCCCCACCAAATCCCAAAGAGAAAGGCCTCGAAACCGCCACAAGACAATCGCCAAGAAAAGGCTCCGAAAATCACCAAAAAGGAGAAACGGGTGAGACACAACCAAGCCTTGAGGAACCACGCCGAATCATCTATACATACCATGAAGGCTCATACAAGGTCTAACTTGCCTCCCAATCATCCTTCCCTCTCACAAGATCTCACCATGAAGCTCTCAAGCTAGTCCTAGAAATTCCAAAGGAAAATGGAAGAGGAAAATAGCAAAACAAAATGAGCTAGGGTTCCAAGAGATGGCTGCCATCCTCTCACCACTTGGGTTATATGGAGGCAACCGAAAGACGAAACTACCCCTAAGGCCTAACACTAGGATACACACCCCCGAAGGGCACTTTGGGAAACTTTGTCGTCACACCATCGGACGGATGCCCAGTGACCACAAACTTTCTTAGCCTCGACGCAAGCCTTGCGATCCCGACACGTGTCCTCCGCTTCGAAGTCTCCGGACTGCGTCGTCGCACACCGGTCAGACTGGTCCGAAGCTGCTGCACCTCCGTCTTCGGTCTTGGCTTTGTGGATCAACCAAGGAACCCAGTGGTTTTCTGGTGAACCACCGGAAACCCCGCGAACTCGGTGTAGCCTCCGCCAATCTTCACTCATGACTCGACTCCCACATAGTCCCGGCTCGACCTTGGTTTTGAGGCTCTACCAAGAAACCGTCCACGACTTCATCTTGCCGTTCTTGCCACCATGCGGCCCGCACTTGACTCCGCTGGCCACCGGGTCCCTCGAACCAAGCCTACTTGTCTTCTCCACACCTGGAGGCCGCACCGGCAACGACCTTTCGCGCTTGTTCTTCACCTGCACCAACACCAGTCAAGCCACAACCTGCACCTGCAATACTTATTAGCCAAGAATCAGTCCACACCATGTTGTCAATCACTCATCACACCAGGAAGCAACCTACCACCGGTCCTCGAACCACACAGGCTCTCAATCTCCCCCTTTGATGGGTGCATTGACAACACACACGTTTTGGTAATCAACGAGAAAAGGAAAAGAAAAGAAACGACTAAAAGGAACTCCAACAAGCGATCGAAAGCCAAAGGAAAGGCAAAGAGCAAGATCACTTGAAGAAGACAAGTCTCGGTCCCCTTAGGCAAGGGCAATGGCTCGACACAACCGAGACAAAAACATGCTCAAGCACAGAGCGCAAACCACCAAACCAAAGCTCGAAAACCACAAAGCGCTCCCCCTGCACACATGCAAACTCCCCCTGAACCAATGCAACTCCCCCTGGAGGAATGCATGCAAAACACATCGCAAAACAGAGCAGCTGCTTCAGCCTTGCTCTGACCGGTCAGACCGGTCAACCACACCTGTCAGACCGGTGCACAAGATCGCCCAGCACCTGAGACTCACACCGGTCAGACCGGTGCATTCCACCAGTCAGGCCGATGACCACCTGGGAAAAAACTGGAAACTACACGAGCTCAAAATTAGCTCAGAACCACTTGGAAACCTTCTAAATGAATGCAGCAAGCCAAAACATGCTCAAACTTCTCCCTCTTGTTGACAATGCATGAATCAAGCCAAAAATGCAAAAAATGCAACCTAGCGCTTCTCAAATAGACAAAATTCATCACAAGATGCTACACACATCCAATTGAGCAAGTTAGATACTCTATAGCTTCGTATGAACATCAACTACATGATCACCAAGTTTTACAACCATTGGGTGAAGCTAAGATAGAATTGAGCAATTTTGCGAAAAATCACCCTCTCATGAGCAAAGTCCTAAACATGAGCAAAACATGTCAAAATGGCAAAGCCACACAAACTTCATGCTAGGACAACCATTCTAAGCATAAGACCATCATAAACACCCACAAGCACCTCATGTCATGTCAAAGCCACCGAGCCATGTGCTTACTTCTAAAAATGAGACTTCTCATTGGTAAGCAACATGCAACGGTTTAGCACCCAAAAGCAAGTAAATTAAGCACATATGACATTGGAGCACTTTTTCCAAGCAATTTACATTTCATTTTCAGATTCATATTTGGTACATGAAATGTCTGTGCAACAAAAAGGAAGTTATGCTCCTCCACAAGATAAAGCATGGGGCTAAACATTCATGATGGAAAATGAGCCTTTGGCTCCATATGATCAAAATAAGCTATCCAACCACAAATTAAGCATAGCCAAGCCACTAAAACATATCAAGATCATATAAAGGCATTTACTCACAAGAGACCATACATATCTCATTTTTCAAAAACATAGCTATCAACCATGGGCATAAATCAAGATCATCAAGAGCTAAGCCAAACTAACCATAGCATACCAAACTAGCTCACAAGATCATATATAGCACATCATGGTGAACAATGTATATGAGAGAAGCTTTTCCTACAAAATGCATATGATACAAATACAAGCAACCTAAGATACAAAGATGCCTATACATCATGTTACACATGCCATGAAAAATGCAAGAAATGCACAAAGGAAAGCTATACATATGCTACAAAGGAGCTCCCACACCCAACTCAAGAAATCAAACAAACACCAAGTTCTCCCCGCAAACGAGTGAAAGTTGCTTGATCTAGGGGCTTGGTGAAGATATCGGCAAGTTGGTCATGTGTGGGTACATGGATCAAAGAAATTTTCCCTTTCTCCACATTGTCTCTCAGGAAATGATACCTCACTTCTATGTGCTTGGTTTTGGAATGGAGCACTGGGTTCTTTGCAATGCTTATGGCACTGGTGCTATCACATTGAAGTGGGACATGGGTATACTCCTCACCAAAGTCACTCATGGTGTATGTGATCCAAAGGAGTTGAGAGAAACAACTAGCTGCGGCCACATACTCTGCCTCGGTAGTGGATTGAGCAACACTAGACTGTTTGCGGGAAGACAAGAAACCAAACAAGAACCCAAGAACTGGCAAGTCCCAGAAGTGGACTTCCCATCCAACCGACACCCAGCAAAATCCGCGTCTGAAAATCCATGAAGAGCCAAAGAAGAAGACGCGGAGTACCAAAGGCCGAAGTCGGGAGTATGACGCAAATACCTGAAAATGCGCTTGATTGCTTGCCGATGCGAAGTCCTCGGAGACGCTTGAAAACGAGCGCACAGACATACCGAGAATTGGATATCCGGCCTCGTCGCCGTCAAGTACAGGAGTGACCCGATCATGCTTCGGTACTCCTTCTGGTCCACGTGTTCACCTTCCTCGTCCGCATCAAGAGCTGTAGTCGTACTCATAGGCGTCGCCATGGCCTTGGAGTCCTCTATCTTGAACTCCCTCACAATGTCCTTGGTGTACTTAGCTTGGTGCATTAATGTTCCTTCCTTTGACTGCTTGATCTGGAGGCCGAGGAACAACTGCAACTCACCCATCATGCTCATCTCAAATTCCCTGCTCATGTCTTCTGCAAACCTTGCAACCAAAGAGTTAGACGAGCCACCAAAGACAATATCATCCACGTATACCTGCACAATTAGGATCTCTTTGCCCTGCCTGAGGAGAAACAAGGTCTGATCGACCTTCCCCATCTCGAAACCTCTCTCAAACAGGAACCCCCTCAACCTACCATACCAAGCCCTAGGCGCCTGTTTCAACCCATAGAGCGCCTTTCTCAACTTGTACACCTAGTGGGGGTACTTCTCACTCTCAAACCCCGGTGGTTGCCTCACGTACACTTCTTCCTCTAACACACCGTTCAGGAAAGCACTCTTCACATCCATTTGGTGCAATTTGAACCCTTTAGCCACGGAAAAGGCTAGAAGGATCCTAATCGCCTCCAAACGAGATACGGGAGCAAAGGACTCCTCGTAGTCGATCCACTCTTTCTGACTATACCCTTGTGCCACCAACCTCGACTTATTTCTCACCACCTCTCCTTTCTCTCCCTCTTTATTTTTCCACACCCACTTTGTCCCAATCGGCTTACAACCCGGTGGAGGATCCACCAACTCCCAAACTTGGTTCCTCTCAAAATTCTCCAACTCCTCATGCATCGAATTGACCCAATTATGTTCAGATAGCGCATGTCCAATGTCTTTGGGCTCAAAAGTAGCAACAAAAGTAGCATGAGCGAAGTGAGAATTGTTTCGAACCCTCGACCGTGTAGTACGTTCATTGATGTCGCTGATGATCCTCAAAGCTGGGTGATCCACTTGAACTCGCCGGGGAGGTTCTCGCCTTGATGCTACCTCCCCCTCAACAGCAGCTTCACCTTGATCTGGGTTTGTCATTGTAGGTGTGGGAGAGGGCCCGTTCTCGATCGTAGTCGAAGTAGTAGGTACATGCTCAGCCGCGGGCACCACACCACCATCTTCATCATCTCCATGTTCATGCTCCTCCTCCTGAAAGATCTCCTCGCCAAGTTCATCGTCACCTGCACACTCAAAAACAAGCTGACTACGTGGCTGTGTCTCGTCGAAGGTTACCTCGCAAGTCTCCACGATTTGGTTAGTTTCAAGATTGAGCACTCGAAAGGCTCTAGAATGAGATGCGTAACCAAAGAAAATGTCATCGACAAACCTAGCCTCAAACTTGTCCAACTTCCTCCTATTCTTAAGAATGAAGCATTTACAACCAAAGACATGGAAGTGACTCACCTTGGGTGTGCGACCGTGCATCAACTCGTAGCAAGTTTTCTTCTTGTGGACCCTGAGGTAAATCCTGTTGGACACATAGCACGCGGTATTGACCGCCTCAGCCCAGAACCTTCTCCGAGTCCTATGCTCGTCGAGCATCGTACGAGCCATCTCACACAAGGTTCTGCTTTTCCTTTCCACCACACCATTCTGGGGAGGCGTATACGAACTCGAAAACTGGTGTTCAAGACCCAAGTCATGGCAAAAGGTTTTGAAGTAAGAGTTTTTGAATTCCGAGCCATTATCACTGCGAATCGCTCGTATGGCATCTCTGTGCCTCTCATTCCTCAACCTCAAGACAAGATCTCGAACAAAACCAAACGTCTCCCCCTTCTCTTCCAAGAAGAAAACCCACGCATACCGAGAGTAGTCGTCCACCACAACTAGGACATACCACTTCCCACCCGCAGATCGCACACAGGCTGGGCCAACAAGGTCTATATAGAGCAGCTCGCATGGACGCTCCGTCATCACATCGTGAGGGGCGGGTGAGAAGAGGCTACCATCTTGGCATGCCTACACGGCGCACAAACCAACTCTTTCTCAAACCTCAACCGTGGCAATCCTCGGACCAAATTGAGTTTACTCAAGCGAGATAAAATGTCAAAACTCAAGTGACCCAATTTCCTATGCCACTTCCACAACTCACTCGAAGAACCAGCCAAAAAGCAACGAGCCACACCAGAAGACTGAGAGAAATCCGCTCGGAACACTTGACCCTCGGGAACGACCATGCAAACTAGGTCCCCTTTAGAATCCAAAATCCGAGAACCACCAGGCCGAAACAACACCTCAAAACCCTCATCCAACAGCTGGGACACGAAAAGCAAATTGAACCCGAGTGATTGGACAAGAGCAACACGCCTGAGAGTGACCTTGTTGAGAGCCATGTGTGGTTCAAGGACCGGTGGATGGTCACTTCCTGGTGTGATGAGTGATTGACAACGTGGTGTGGACTGATTCTTGGCTAAGTATTGCAGGTGCAGGTTGCGGCTTGACTAGTGTTGGTGCAGGTGAAGAACAAGCGCGAAAGGTCATTGCCGGTAAGGCCTCCAGGTGTGGAGAAGACAAGTAGGCTTGGTTCGAGGGACCTGGTGGCCAGCGGAGTCAAAGTGCGGGCCGCATGGTGGCAAGAACAGCAAGATGAAGTCGTGGAGGGTTTCTTGTTTGAGCCTCAAAACCAAGGTCGAGCCGGGACTACGTGGGAGCCGAGTCATGAGTGGTGATTGGCGGAGGCTACACCGAGTTCGCGGGGTTTCCGGTGGTTCGCCAGAAAACCACTGGGTTCCTTGGTTGATCCACAAAGCCAAGACCGAAGAACTAAAGACGGAGGTGCAGCAGCATCAGACTGGTCTGACCGGTGAGTCTGATCGGTCTGACCGGTGGGTACCGGTCTGACCGGTGAGGAGCACCGGTCTGACTGGTGTGTGACGACGCAGTCCGGAGACTTCGAAGCGGAAGACACACGTCGGGATCGCAAGGCTTGCATTAAGGCTAAGCAAGTTTGCGGTCGCTGGGCATCCGTCCGATGGAGCAAAGACAGACTTCCAAATTCGCCCTTGAGGGGCATGTATCCCTAGCTAGCTAGTAAGGGTATTTTAGTCTTTAGGTTGCCTCCATATAACCCTAGTGGTGAGAGGATGGCAGCCATCTCTTGGAACCCTAGCTCATTTTGTTTTCCTATTTTCCCTTCCTATTTTCCTTAGGATTTCCATAGGACTAGCTTGAGAGCTTCATGGTGAGATCTTGTGAGAGGGAAGGATGATCGGGCGGTAAGCTAGACCTTGTATGAACCTCTTTCGTATGTATAGATGATTCGGGGTGGTTCCTCAAGGCTTGGATGTGTCTTTCCCGTTTGTCCTTTTGGTGATTTTCAGAGCCCTTTCTTGGCGATTTTCTTGGAGCGATTTCGAGGCCTTTCTCTTTGGGATTTGGTGGGGAATGTATGCTTGAACCCTTCGTGGTTCTTTTCCCTTTGATTCCCCTCCCAAATCCGTGAGCAAAGGGGCTTGATTTTGGGGTTTTCTTGGCTCTAGGGTTAGAGGCATTCTTGGTGGGATTTCTTCGATTCCTCTCGTTTTGGCAAGTTTTGGTGGACCAAATCTTGGCTATGGAGTGCCCATGAGGTGTTCCTACTATCCCCAAAGTCTTGTGCAAAACCGTGGAGCGATTCGGGAGATCGGGAGTTGGATTTGGGGGAGTTGACCCGCGGGTGCTGTTCATCCCGAGCGTCCCAGCCTGACCGGTCTGACCGGTGCTGCTCACCGGTCTGACCGGTGCAGAGGCCTTGTGGGTTTTGCCTCGGGTGAACGTCTTGGTGTGTTCCCTGTTGTCCCGTGTTGCTGCTGTTTCGAGTTTGGTTCGTTTTGGAGCTCGGAAGGTCAGGTTTGGGTTTTTGGGGCTTCCTGGCTTAGACCGGTCTGACCGGCATGCTACACCGGCCTGACCGGTGTAGGAGCCTTCTGTGGAAGTTCTCAGGATCTGTTGGTGAGCTCCAGCAGGGACCGGTCTGACCGGTGCTGCTCACCGGTCTGACCGGTGCAGGTCAGTGGTGCTCGAGTTGCTAGTTCTGCTGCGTTCTTGAGTCGGTGTAGGTGGTTGTTGGTTTCTAGGACCAGTAGCACTCCAGTGGCTGCGTGATCTTCGCCAACTTGGGTAGTTGAGTCGGAGACGTGTTTTGGAAGCCGTGTTCGTCTTGTTGGAGTTCTCATCTCCTTCGAGAAGAATTTTTATCGGCTCCCAGTCACTCCCCCCCCCTCTCTGGTTCGCCTAATCGGTCCTTCAATTGGTATCAGAGCCGGTTCAGGTCTTCATTGAGTCTAGCCAGTCTAAGATCCAAAGATGGCGTACCAGGAACGGGGTTCGGGTCCTCCGCACTTCGATGGGAAGAACTACCAGATGTGGCAGAGGCGGATGGCGGCGTTCCTCCGCGGAAAGGGTCAGATCCTTTGGGATGTCACGGTGAACACAGCTTATGTTCATCCTGTGAACTTCCTTGCTCCAGGATCGAGGGACATGTTCGACGCCAACAACAAGGCGGTCGACTACCTGTACCGTGCTCTGTGTCAATCCGAATTCGATCGGGTTCAGACAGAGGACTTGGCGTGCAGGATTTGGTTGGAGCTGAAGAATGCTCATGCTGGGAATGCTGATGTTCAGGCACGGTTGTATGCGACTTACCGGAGAGAGTACGAGAACTTCACTCATCTCCCCGGTGAGTCTATTGATGCCTTGTTCCAGCGGTTCACGGTGGTTGTGAACAACATGAGGGCCAATGTCGACGTCCTCCCGTACGATGACCATGATAGAGCGGTGATGCTCTTACACGCGCTGGATCGTACCGTGTGGGATGGAAAGGCCGAGGCCATTCTTGAGTCCGAGAAGTACACCACTCTGACGGTGAACGAGCTGTTCTCGAAGCTCAAGTCTGCTGAGGTTGATCGTGGTTTGACAGCCCGTCTTGAGAGCCCGACTGACTCCCATAGTCTTGCTCTTGTTGGTGGCTAAGTGGCTAAGTCTAACGCTAACGCATCCTCCAGGATGTACTCTCTGTCTTCTTTAATGTCTTTGCCAGACGAGGAGTTCGACGTGCTTGGAGAGGACGAGCTGGCGTTGCTGACCAGGCGGTTCGAGAGGCTGCACGAGAACCGGGTGAACACGAGGAGGACAGCATGGACGTGTTTTTAGTGCGGCAAACCAGGACACTTCGTCGCCGACTGCCCGGAGAAGACGGAGAACAAGGACGGCTACAAGGACGGCTACAAGCACCGGTCGAGCAAGGACGGCAAGTACCGATCGAGGCGCGATCACAAGCACAAGAACAAGCACAAGGATGAGCGACGGTCGAGGAAGAAGGACGGCCGCGGCAGGAAGGCCCGAGCGATGGTCGGAGCGAGCGACGTCGACTCCAGCTCCGCCTACTCTTCCTCGAGCTCGAGTAGCAGCGAAGATGAAGGTGATCGGCGCAAGAACAAGAAGGCGTCCAAGAACTTGAGCGGGTTGAGCTGCTTCGCGGGAGATGGCTTCTGCGGCATGGCTCGTAGCTCCGGCAGCAAGAAGAGTCACCAGAGCGACTCGGACTCCGACTCCGAGGATGAGGTACGTGACGAGCTTCCCTTCTTGCGTGAGGAGAACGAGCGTCTTGGTCAGTTGCTTGATAACCATGATGTCATGCTTAGAGAGGCCAAGAAGATGAGGAAAGAGCTTAGGGCCTCACTAGAAGATGCTAGGAACCGTGTGGCTGAGCTAGAAACCCAGAACCTAGATGCTAAGCTTGAGATTGATTCGCTTAAGGCTTCTCCTATAGTTTCTGATGAGATTGATTGCTGTGATTGCTCTATGTACCTAGCTGATCTTACTGCTCTTAAGGATAAGCATGCTTCTACTTGTGATGAACTAGATGTGCTTAGGGTTGAAGTGGCTGAGCTTAAGTCTAGACCTGCTTTGCTAGGTGCTTGCACTTCTTGCCCTGTTTTGCATGGAAAGATTGATGAGATGCATGCTTACACTGTTTCGCTTGAGGCTAAGTTGAAAGAGCCTATTCCTACTTCTTGTTCTACTTGTGAAGTGCATGCTTTGAAAAATCTGGAACTTGCACACTATGTGAATCGCTTGCAGGATGAGAATGATGAGTTGAGAAAAATGATGGGTTGGTTGTCGGGGCATGAACCTCAACTTAGGATGATGATGGAGACATATAAGCGCTATGATGGGCAAGCGCTTGGTTCGGAGAAGGTTGGAGAGTGTAGTGGTGAGGGAGGAGAGAAGATTGGTGATATCCAAGCTCCACCAAAAACCTTCCACAAAAATGCCTATGCTCCTAAACCCAACCCACTGAGAAACAAACTCGACACAAACCCAGATCCTCCCATATTCCCTCACTCCACAAATGATTTCCAAAAGCCCATCAAGTTCAAGAGTAACTTGGGGAATGTGTTCTTTGGGAAAGAGGTTGAGAAGCCTAGTGAGGAGAAACCGGTTGAGAAGCCGAGTGGAGAGAAACCAAGTGAGCAGCCCCATCCCAAGCCTAAACCTAAGCCCGTGCGGTTTCATTGTGACTATTGTGGGAGAGATGGTCACAAGGGCGAGTTTTGCTTCAAGAAGAAGCGTGAGGAGAGAATGGCAAAGGAGTGGGCTAATAAGGACAAGTACCACCCTTCCAATGGTGTACTTGAGCCTCGTATGCAGATGCCTAGGGCCAAGGCGATTGTGAGGATGGTTCCGGCTTGGGGAGATCGGAAGGTAGCAGGTGGTGCTGCTAGCCGAGCTCCACCGGTCAGACCGGTGCACCACACCGGTCAGACCGGTGCAGGTCTGGGCAGACAGGGGTCTGGTTTTCGTGCTCGCGAGAAGGCTCGGTTTGGTTCAAGTGGTCGTGGTTCTGGTGGTTGGTATGGAAAGTCAGCAGGTGGTCAGTTTGCTAGACGGTCTCCACCTCGTGCTCAATACGAGGGTGGGAGGAGTCGTAGCTTTGAGATGGAGAGGAGGAACGGTCCACGGTCTTCCTTTCGTGGCTTTCGTCCTCCTCCAGCTAGAGAGGGTTGGTTCCCTCGTAGTGGTTACCGTGGTGGTGTTCGTGGAGGTAGCTTTGATAGGAGAGATGCTTTGGATTGTGCTAACCCCACTTTGGAGCAAATGGCTCGGCACTGGTTTTACTCTTTTGGTACTAACCCCAGTGCTGAGACGTTTGTTCACTCACATGCTCGCTTTTGAATTTCAAGTGGGAGACTTGAGGAACGTTTGGTTGATTGACTCCGGTTGCTCGAGGCATATGATCGGGGACAAGGGGTGGTTCTCAAGTCTCGTCCCGGTGGTGTCCAAGACATACATCACCTTTGGGGACAATGGGCGAGGGCGTGTGCTATCAGAAGGTGAGATCAAGGTAAGTGACAAGGTCACTCTCAGGCGTGTTGCTCTTGTTCAATCGCTGGGGTTCAATTTGCTTTCTGTGTCCCAGTTGTTGGATGAGGGCTTTGAGGTGTTGTTTCGGCCTAGTGGTTCTCGGATTTTAGATTCTCGAGGGGGCCTAGTTTGCATGGTCGTTCCCAAGGGTCAAGTGTTCTGAGCTGATTTTTCTCAGACTTCTGGTGTGGAGCGTTGCTTTTTGGCTGGTTCTTCGAGTGAGTTGTGGAAGTGGCATAGGAAGTTGGGTCACTTGAGCTTTGACCTTTTGTCTCGCTTGAGTAAACTCAATTTGGTCCGAGGATTGCCACGGTTGAAGTTTGAGAAAGAGTTGGTTTGTGCGCCGTGTAGGCATGCCAAGATGGTAGCCTCTTCTCACCCGCCTCTCACCGATGTGATGACTGAGCGTCCATGCGAGCTGCTCCATATGGACCTTGTTGGCCCAGCTCGTGTGCGATCTGCGGGTGGGAAGTGGTATGTCCTCGTTGTGGTGGACGACTTTTCTCGGTATGCGTGGGTGTTCTTTCTTGAGGAGAAAGGGGAGACGTTTGGTTTTGTTCGAGATCTTGTCTTGAGGTTAAGAAACGAGAGGCACGGAGATGCCATACGAGCGATCCGCAGTGACAATGGCTCAGAATTCAAAAACTCTCACTTCAAAACCTTTTGCCATGACTTGGGTCTTGAACACCAGTTTTCGAGTCCGTATACACCTCCCCAGAATGGCGTGGTGGAAAGGAAAAACAGGACCTTGTGCGAGATGGCTCGGACAATGCTCGACGAGCATAGGACTCCGAGAAGGTTCTGGGCTGAGGCGGTCAATACCGCGTGCCATGTATCGAACAGGATCTACCTCAGGGTTCACAAGAAGAGAACATGTTACGAGTTGATGCACGGTCACACACCCAAGGTGAGTCACTTCCATGTCTTTGGTTGTAAGAGCTTTATCCTGAAGAAAGGAAAGAAGTTGGACAAGTTCGAGGCTAGGTCTGTTGATGGCATTTTCTTTGGTTACGCATCTCATTCTAGAGCATTTCGTCTGCTCAATCTTGAAACTAACCAAATCATGGAGACTTGCGAGGTAACCTTCGACGAGACACAGCCACGTAGTCAGCTTGTTTTTGAGTGTGCAGGTGACGACAAACTTGGCGAGGAGATCTTTCAGGAGGAGGAGCATGAACATGGAGATGATGAAGATGGTGGTGTGGTGCCCGCGGCTGAGCATGTACCTACTACTTCGACGACGATCGAGGATGGGGCCTCTCCCACACCTACGACGACAAACCCAGATCAAGGCAAAGCAGCTGTTGAGGGTGAGGTAGCATCAAGGCGAGAACCTCCCTGGCGAGTGCAAGTGGATCACCGAGCCTCCAGGATCATCGGCGGCATGAATGAACGTACTACACGGTCAAGGGTTCAGAACAATTCTCATTTCGCTCATGCTGCTTTTGTTGCCACCTTTGAGCCCAAAGACATTGGACACGCGCTATCTGATCATAATTGGGTTAATTCGATGCATGAGGAGTTGGAGAATTTTGAGAGGAACCAAGTTTGGGTGTTGGTTGACCCTCCCCCAGGGTGTAAGCCGATTGGGACAAAATGGGTGTGGAAGAACAAAGAGGGAGAGAAAGGAGAAGTGGTGAGAAACAAGTCAAGGCTTGTTGCTCAGGGGTATAGTCAGAAAGAGGGGATCAACTACGAGGAGACCTTTGCTCCCGTAGCTCGTTTGGAGGCGATTAGGATCCTTCTAGCCTTTTCTGTGGCTAAAGGGTTCAAGTTTCACCAAATGGACATGAAGAGTGCTTTCCTGAACGGTGTGTTGGAGGAAGAAGTGTATGTGAGGCAACCACCGGGGTTTGAGAGTGAGAAGTACCCCCACCGGGTGTACAAGTTGAGGAAGGCGCTGTATGGGTTGAAGCAGGCGCCTAGAGCTTGGTATGGTAGGTTGAGGGGGTTCCTGTTTGAGCGAGGCTTTGAGATGGGGAAGGTCGATCAGACCTTGTTTCTCCTCAGGCAGGGCAAAGATATCCTGATTGTGCAGGTGTACGTGGATGATATTGTCTTTGGTGGCTCGTCTAACTCTCTTGTTGCAAGGTTTGCAGAAGACATGAGCAGGGAATTTGAGATGAGCATGATGGGTGAGTTGCAGTTCTTCCTCGGGCTACAGATCAAGCAATCAAAGGAAGGAACATTCGTGCATCAAGCTAAGTGCCCCAAGGATATTGTGAGGAAGTTCAAGATGGAGGATTCCAAGGCCATGGCGACGCCTATGAGTACGACTACATCTCTTGATGCGGACGAGGAAGGTGAGCATGTGGACCAGAAGGAGTACCGAAGCATTATTGGGTCACTCCTCTACTTGACGGCGACGAGGCCGGACATCCAATTCTCGGTATGTCTGTGCGCTCGTTTTCAAGCGTCTCCAAGGACTTCGCATCGGCAAGCGGTCAAGCGCATTTTCAGGTATTTGCGTCATACTCCCGACTTCGGCCTTTGGTACTCCGCGTCTTCTTCTTTGGCTCTTCATGGATTTTCAGACGCGGATTTTGCCGGGTGTCGGTTGGATAGGAAGTCCACTTCTGGGACTTGCCAGTTCTTGGGTTCTTCTTTGGTGTCTTGGTCTTCCCGCAAACAGTCGAGTGTTGCTCAATCCACTACCGAGGCAGAGTATGTGGCGGCAGCTAGTTGTTGCTCTTAGCTCCTTTGGATCACATACACCATGAGTGACTTTGGTGAGGAGTATACCCATGTTCCACTTCAATGTGACAGCACCAGTGCCATAAGTGTAGCAAAGAACCCAGTTCTTCACTCTAAAACCAAGCACATAGAAGTGAGGTATCATTTTCTGAGAGACAACGTAGAGAAAGGAAAAATCTCTTTGATCCATGTACCCACACATGACCAGCTAGTCGATATTTTCACCAAACCCCTAGATCAAGCAACTTTCACTTGTTTGCGGGGGGAGCTTGGTGTTTGTTTGATTTCTTGAGTTGGTGTGTGGGAGCTCCTTTGTATCATATGTATAGCTTTCCTTTGTGCATTTCTTGCATTTGGCATGGCATATGTAACATGATGTATAGGCATCTTTGTATCTTAGGTTGCATGCATTTTGTATCATATGCATTGTGTAGGAAAAGCTTCTCCTATATACATTGTTCACCATGGAATGATATGTATGTCCTTGTGAGCTAGTTTGGTAAGCTATGGTTAGTTTGGCTTAGCTCTTGATGATCTCGATTTATATCCATGGTTGATGGCTATGTTTTTGAAAAATGTCACTTGTATGCTCTCTTGTGAGTAAATGCCTTTATATGATCTTGACATGTTTTAGTGGCCTTGCTATGCTTAATTTGTGGTTAGATAGCTTATTTTGATCATATGGGGCCAAAGGCTCATTTGCCATCATGAATGTTTAGCCCCCATGCTTGATCTTGTGGAGGGGCATAAGTTCCTTTTTGTCGCAAAGACATTTCATGTACCAATTTCAAATCTGAAAATGAAATGTAAATTGCTTGGAAAATGTGCTCCCATGTCATATGTGCTAATTTTAATTTGCTTTGGGTGCTAAACCGTTGCATGATGCCTACCAATGAGAAGTCTCATATATAGAAGTAGGCACATGGCTCGGTGGCTTTGACATGACATGAGGTGCTTGTGGGTGTTTATGATGGTCTTATGATTAGAATGGTTGTCCTAGCATGAAGTTTGTGTGGCTTTGCCATTTTGACATGTTTTGCTCATGTTTAGGACTTTGCTCATGAGAGGGTAAATTTTCGCAAAATTGCTCAATTCTATCTTAGCTTCGCCCAATGGTTGTGAAACTTGGTGATCACGTAGTTGATGTCATTACGAAGCTATAGAGTATCTAACTTGCTCATTTGGACATGTGTAGCATCCTATGTTGAATTTTGTCTATTTGAGAAGCTCTAGGTTGCCATTTTTGCATTTTTGGCTTGATTCATGCATTGTCAACAAGGGGGAGAAGTTTGAGCATGTTTTGGCTTGCTGCATGCATTTAGAAGGTTTCCAGGTGGTTTCGAGCTAGTTTTGAGCTCGGGCAGTTCCCAGTTTTTCCCAGGTGGTACCGGCCTGACCGGTGAGGTACACCGGTCCGACCGGTGTGAGTACCAGGTGCTGGACGATCTAGCACACCGGTCTGACCGGTGTGGTTGACCGGTCTGAGCAAAGCTGAAGCAGCTGCTCTGTTTTTGCGAGGTGGTTTGCATGCATTCGTCCAGGGGGAGTTGCATTGGTTCAGGGCGAGCTTGCATGTGTGCAGGGGAAGCTCTTTGTGGTTTTCGAGCTTTGGTTCGTTGGTTTGTGCTCTTTGCTTGAGCATGTTTTGTTTCGGATGTGTCGAGCCGTTGCCCTTGCCTAAGGGGTCCGAGACTTGTCTTCTTCAAGTGATCTTGCTCTTTGCCTTTCTTTGGCTTTCGATCGCTTGTTGGAGTTTCTTTTTAGTTGTTTCTTTTCTTTTCCTTTTCTCTTTGATTACCAAAACGTGTGTGTTGTCAATGCACACATCAAGGGGGAGATTGAGAGCCATGTGTGGTTCAAGGACCGGTGGATGGTCGCTTCCTGGTGTGATAAGTGATTGACAACGTGGTGTGGACTGATTCTTGGCTAAGTATTGCAGGTGCAGGTTGCGGCTTGACTGGTGTTGGTGCTGGTGAAGAACAAGCGCGAAAGATCTTGCCGGTGAGGCCTCCAGGTATGGAGAAGACAAGTAGGCTTGGTTCGAGGGACCCGGTGGCCAGCGGGGTCAAGTGCGGGCCGCATGGTGGCAAGAACGGCAAGATGAAGTCATGGACGGTTTCTTGGTTGAGCCTCAAAACCAAGGTCGAGCCGGGACTACATGGGAGCCGAGTCATGAGTGGTAATTGGCGGAGGCTACACCGAGTTCGCGGGGTTTCCGGTGGTTCACCAGAAAACCACTAGGTTCCTTGGTTGATCCACAAAGCCAAGACCGAAGAACCGAAGACGGAGGTGTAGCAGCATCAGACCGGTCTGACCGGTGGGTACCGGTCTGACTGGTGAGGAGCACCGGTCTGACTGGTGTGCGACGACGCAGTCCGGAGACTTCGAAGCGGAGGACACGCGTCGGGATCGCAAGGCTTGCATCGAGGCTAAGCAAGTTTGCGGTTGCTGGGCATCCGTCTGATGGAACAAAGACAAAGACTTCCGAATTCGCCCTTGAGGGGCATGTATCCCTAGTTAGCTAGTAAGGGTGTTTTAGTCTTTAGGTTGCCTCCATATAACCCAAGTGGTGAGAGGATGGCAGCCATCTCTTGGAACCCGAGCTCATTTTGTTTTCCTATTTTCCCTTCCTATTTTCCTTAGGATTTCCATAGGACTAGCTTGAGAGCTTCATGGTGAGATCTTGTGAGAGGGAAGGATGATCGGGCGGCAAGCTAGACCTTGTATGAACCTCTTTGGTATGTATAGATGAATCGGCGTGGTTCCTCAAGGCTTGGATGTGTCTTTCCCGTTTGTCCTTTTTGGTGATTTTCGGAGCCCTTTCTTGGCGATTTTCTTGGAGCAATTTCGAGGCCTTTCTCTTTGGGATTTGGTGGGGGATGTATGCTTGAACCCTTCGTGGTTCTTTTCCCTTTGATTCCCCTCCCAAATCCGTGAGCAAAGGGGCTTGATTTTGGGGTTTTCTTGGCTCTAGGGTTAGAGGTGTTCTTGGTGGGATTTCTTCGATTCCTCTCATTTTGGCAAGTTTTGGTGGACCAAATCTTGGCTATGGAGTGCCCATGAGGTGTTCCTACTATCCCCAAAGTCTTGTGCAAAACCGTGGAGCGATTCGGGAGATCGGGAGTTGGATTTGGGGGAGTTGACCCGCGGGTGCTGTTCATCCCGAGCGTCCCAGCCTGACCGGTCTGACCGGTGCTGCTCACCGGTCTGACCGGTGCAGAGGCCTTGTGGGTTTTGCCTCGGGTGAACGTCTTGGTGTGTTCCCTGTTGTCCCGTGTTGCTGCTGTTTCGAGTTTGGTTCGTTTTGGAGCTCGGAAGGTCAGGTTTGGGTTTTTGGGGCTTCCTGGCTTAGACCGGTCTGACCGGTGTAGGAGCCTTCTGTGGAAGTTCTCAGGATCTGTTGGTGAGCTCCAGCAGGGACCGGTCTGACCGGTGCAGGTCAGTGGTGCTCGAGTTGCTAGTTCTGCTGCGTTCTCGAGTCGGTGTAGGTGGTTGTTGGTTTCTAGGACCAGTAGCACTCCAGTGGCTGCGTGGTCTTGGCCAGCTTGGGTAGTTAAGTCGGAGACGTGTTTTGGAAGCCGTGTTCGTCTTGTTGGAGTTCCCATCTCCTTCGAGAAGAATTTTTATCGGCTCCCATTCACTCCCCCCCCTCTCTGGTTCGCCTAATCGGTCCTTCAGATACATCCGAATCAAATGGAGCCATGAACTCTTTTGGTAGGAGGACAACCATATTTATATCAGCTTGTGGTTTATCATCCCTCCCATCATCGGCCCTAGGCTTTGGAAGCCATACTTTAGACCGAACCTTCTTCTTGTCCAGCACGTGTCTCTCTGCTTCTTCTTGTTGTTCTAGCTGACGTAGGCGCCGGACTCTCCTTTTCCAGGACTTGGTCAAGCCATCTGGACACCATTGTGGATTAAGCTTCTTGTATGATCGGCTTGACTCTTCATCGTCCAGTTGCAGAGTGCGTCGACGTTCAGGAGCTCGGCACATAATATCTTCATCAGGGACTAGAGAATCGGCCATCTCTTCCAGCCGATCATTTGACCCTTCATTGACTCGGCCTCCCAGCCGATCATGAACGCTGGCCTTGCCCCCCAGCCAATCGTAGACGCTGGCTTTGCCTCCCAGCCGTTGATGAACTGGGATCCGTTGATTGCTGAATTCACAGTGATCCCCAGCTGCAGGCCTTCTGTCGTTGAAACAAAAACATCTTGGAGGAGCTGCTATTATTGTAGGCCACATTGCACTCTGGACAATTTTCTGCCGTTGGCGGCTTGATCCCTTCTTCCCAGCAGTACTTGAAGAACGGACATCTCCAATGTCCTTCATTACGCCGAGCCCACTCTTCTCTTTCTCTTGCCTTCTCTTGACGACGCTGAAATTTGTTGATCAGCATCTGAGACGTGACAGGCCGGCGTGGCTTCAGATCTTCCTCTTCAAGGAGCAACCCTTTTCCTTTAACATCAGCAGCGGTTGCTTGTACCTTGGGATCGACAGCTCCTTTATTTTGAGCCGATTCCGACGTCAGCAACTTAACACGTGACGTGTCTTTGCTAGACACCTCAACTATATTAATTGGGAAGGGGTGCTGATCAATCTTCATCGGCTTTTCAGCTTTGGTAGGGGTTTCGAATTTGAGTCTTCCTTGCTCAATAGCTGATTAAATCTGTTGTCTGAAGATCTTGCAATCATTGTGCGACGTTGCATTGTGCCACTTGCAACATTTCATCCTCTTGAGCTCTTCTGCAGAAGGAATGGTATGGAACTGAGAGAGTTTGATCTGTCCTTTGCTGAAGAAATAGATCAAATATCTTATCGGCCTTAGTGATATCAAAGCTGAATCTTTCTGATTCCTTTTTACCAAAAGGACATGGCACAGTCTTCTTGCCTTTAACCGATTCTGCAAGTCCTACCATGTTATCTTCATCTTCCGAATCGGAGTAATCTACATATGACACTTTCTTTTGGAAATTCCTCCCGCTTGTGCAAATCTTCCAAGTATGTTTCTTTTCATTATTGCGGGTCAATTTTGGCATCCAATCCATTTTAATAGCGAGTAGCCGATTGATGGACACATTTCATCGGCTCTCTCTTACCATCGGCCAGAAGACGTAAAAAGATACTTGGCCCATTGGTTTTCTCTTTCTCTGGAGCTTTCATGGATTGTACCAAAATCTTCTGGACTCCATGACGCATATGGTTTCTTCCATTTACATACGTACTCGACTTTGGTCTTTTAATTATGCAGATGAACCATGAGGTAGACTCCTGCTGCTTGCTAGTAGTCCTTGTGGTGGCATCTCGAATCCATTTAAATAACATGTAGACGATATATTTCTCATCGGCTTTTCTATATTCACGCCACACGATATGTTCCTCTTGGCCCCAAGCAAGAATTTAAAATAATCCAGGGGATTATGTCCTCAACGTGTAGTTACCTTGCATTTGTTTTGGTGCCAATTGATCTACTCCACTTGCCGCGTAGGGCAGTTATCAGTAGATACATACCGCATGGGGCGTTAGGCATTGTCGTAGACATGCCTGCTTGATGACGAGTCGATGCAGATTCATTTGCTAACAACGTTGATGTAGTCGTCGTTGTTGAAGTATTCGTTGATGAAGTCGTCGACAAGATCATCAGCGTCGAGCTTGATGGTGAGGTCAACGAAGGGCGGTCATGCTCCATTGGCTGACTCTATTGCTCTTCTATCAGCCAACCTTTGATTCCATCGGCCATATTTTAAATGAAGTAGCCGATATATTTCTTCTTTTGCAGTGCCGATTTTTTATCAATAAGTAATCTGAGATAATATGATGGCACATCATGTAGCCAAAATATATATCCTTTTGGCTTTCCATCACGGGGCAACATAATGATAGGATCAAATTACACAACTCTTGTCCTCCTGGATCCCATGGAAAAAAAGTTCCAAGTGGCCAATGCTTCAGGGCAATATATCTGTGTTTTTTATCGCCCGGCCCCCATGTAACATGAACTCCAATCAGCCAATACTTTTGCATAGTGATTTTCGGCTCTTGATCACCTGGCTCCCATGGAAAATATACTCCAAGCAGCCAATCTTCCAGTGTAATATTTCTGGGCATCGAGTAATAAATCTGAGACCTTGTCCCCTGCCCTGCTTCTGTAACCGTGTAATCAACGACCTCTAATTTTTTAATTTCCATACAACCCATCAATGTAGCTTTCGATGTTTCCTTTTGGCCATTGACTATAACTATGTGTCCTAAACACAGATCGTTGCCAGCTAGAGCTCTCCCATCAAGTTTTCTGGAATCAAGATCACTTTGTTTTTCTCTATCTTTGTAATTAGCTGGGACTTCATCTTCTTGGATTTCTTCAGATTTGTGTTCTTCTCCATACTGATCTTCAAACTCCAACTTATCAACTGAGATCTGTATTTTCTGATATATTTCCTCAGTTATTTGGGAGCCTATTCCAAGATCAATCCTTATGTGTTGATTCTTCGGTGATTCCTGAGAAGTGAACTGTCTCTGAATATTCTCATCCTCTAGTTGATAGCTCTCTTCATCCTGAGTGCTTATCTTGATCCCATAGTCATTTTTCATTGGTTGCACAAGCTCGTTTTGAACTGATTGATCTGTATCCAGCTGCAGTCGTGCTGACATAGGAGGCGTTTGATAAGCAATCAGTTGTGGACTCAATGCCTCTTGCTGTAAAGTTGACCCTTGTGACCAATAACTTCCTGGATGTTGTGGCTGAGCTGATAGCTGAGAAAATTGTAGCCCCCCGGTCCAAGATTGTTGAGCTATCGGTTGTGGCTGATAAGCTATCGGCTGTTGAACCGATACTTGTGGTTGGCATGCCATCGGCTGTACAGCCGACACTGGCAACTGACAACCTTCCGTTTGTTGTGATTGAACCGATGGCCAGATAGATTGTAGCCCCCCGGGCCAAGATTACAGAGCTATTGGTCGTGACTGTTGATCCATCAACTGCTCATCCATGGTTGGCGGCTGATAAATTTCTAGCTGATAAGCCATTGGTTGATGGACCGATATTCGTGGCCGATTCTCCATCGGCTGCAGAGCTGATACTTGTGGCCGATAGCTTTGCGATTGCTGACCTAGATTTGATGGTCGAGCATGTGACGCTATTTGTTGGGAACCACAGGGAACAGACTGCAATCTTTGGACAACACCTTGAATGCATGTCGATTCTTGAATCTGAGTAGTATCCGCGGGCGTATATCCAAGGGCGCGGAATAAATCACCTTGTGTCAGCTGTTGTGGCGTGTATCCCAAAGCGCTGAATAAATTCCCCTGTGTCGGCGGCAAAGATGTAGAGAGAACCGGTACAGTCTGAGGAGTCTCCATCGGCTGATAAGAATTGTGTTGATGCAAGAATGAAGGCATTAAACAATCATCATAAGCCGATCCAGGGACTGTACTTGTGCTTGATGACCCAGGATATATATATATGATGGTTCTTCGTAACTTTACTGCTGAATTGGACCGTAAGAAAACACAGTATTAGCCGATGTCATCGGCTGTTGATAATATATGATTGCTCATAACTTTGTTGACGGGCAAACTCAGAGAATGCACCTTCAATTGCTTTGCTTATAATATTCACCAATATTCCAGATTGATTGTCCATGGCGCACTGAATGTACTCCTTGAACTTTATTGATTCAACGTGGATAGTGTCTTCGTGCTCACTAGACGATATAACAACAAGGATTTATTCTTCGGGTCCCACTGGGCGTGCCAAAAGTGTGTTGACACGAAAATAGGACGTCACCTCTGCGCGCGACACACGTGACTCCCCGGTCTGTAGCGAGGCGTGCCAGCCAATCTGACCTGTTGATTGACAATGGAAACTAGGAGATCGGCCAGGGAGCCGATGTGTTTTCCGATAAAATCGTAACAGCTAAACAGCCGATACGGGTTGAACAGATCGGCTAGATCAGCCGATATGATGACGTAGGCAGAGCGTAAGCCACCGGCAGGCAACTCAAACAAAGCTACGTGAACAACACTTGAAACAGATCTAGCCGACTATTAATAATAAAAAATAGTAATAATAATGTGATAAAAGCCGACAGGAAGCAGTCTCAAGCTGGATAATTGGTGATAAAAACTAGAATAACAAGAATTGAGGTAAAACTTGCTAATCTAGCTGATATCGATAATTTGGTGAATAAACCTAGACGAAACCACAGCGATGCGCCCGATGGTTAAAGCCTAGAGATTACTCGGTAAAGCGGAACTCACCAGCAAGCCGGAGATCGAAGCGATGCAGCCCGACGAGTTTGCGAGAACTCGTAAAAAAGAAAAGTTACGAAGGCGAAGTCGCCGAAAAGTAGATGCGATAAAGTAGATGCAAGAATTGGTAAAGGGATTTGCCCGGAGGCGGTTTTGATATTGATCATGTGATGATTCTATTACAATAGCCGGGGCTTATATTTATACCCTGGGCTCCTCTAGACTCCTGTAGCCGGAAGGGCTCAAAACTTCCTAACTAAAGACTCCTGACGGGTTACACAACCAACTGACACAAACTCTCCTAATTAAATGTCTAAAGGAAATACTAAGATACATGGACTCTATTTCCCCTTTCGTAGAATCCTTGCTAATGAAGCTTCCTCTTTTCTTGAATCCCCTTCGGCCAAGACAATTGGATTAGGAAATAGTTTATATTCCCAAAAGGCTCAACAGATCACACAGGTGTGTGCCTCAAATACTTTCTTATTGTAATCCCCTTTGCTTGCGCGTGATTCCTTCCATGGTCGATTGTTGCAGCTGGCCGATTCTTCCTTCCTGCTTATTTTGTTCTCTCTCCCGACGTCATCTCTTCTAATTGCTGGTCCTTCCTTCATAATTAATTAATTCAGCCACCAATCACCTTGTGTCATCATGACGTAATGCTGCCATCACGTAGCACTGTTCCGCAATCCTTACCGATTTGCTCTTGTCAATTGTCTCTGCCGAGCGATTGGCCTGCCGATTCTCCTCTGTTCTGCTGTTGCCGATTGATACGAGGATCACCCTGCCGATCCTATCCTTTCCTTATTGCCTTGCTTTTCTTAAATGACTTTTGCATGTATGTATACAACACCCGTCTCCATTTATATCCATGCAGCTTCGTGCATCATTACTTGCAAAACCATCGGCTCCTATCAATCATGGCTCCTTTTGTGCTTCCATCAAGCCGATATCCTTTTGACTCTGGATTTGGTCAAAATCCGGTGTCAACAACCTCCACTCTCCGACATCTTGATCCCTTAGCGGTTAAGCCTAAATCAAGGGATTAGGCTCTGATACCAATTGAAAGGACCTAGTGATGCCTAGAGGGGGGTGAATAGGATCACTTTAAAATTCTGCAAAAACTGAGCAGCAGATCAAGGACCGGATGACCCGGCACTTGTGACCGGATGACCCGGAGGGGTCTGGGTCACCCTGACACTTGGGCCGGATCAACCAGCACACGAAGATAGAGTACAATAAGCTATAGAAAACTTGAATTTGCAGAAAGTATAAGAATCAAACTTTGCGTATATGAAGTAGTCACCACCTGCAACCAAAGATTTGACAAGCAACAACACAAATATAGAGATCGATTCAAATTTAACTTCTAGGGTTAGAGAAAGAGGATGAACTCAAACAAGCGAGAGACAAGCGAATTAATCTGAATTTCACTTCCACAAAGGAAGCTACGTCTCCATTGAGGTACTCACAAAGGGTGGGCTATCACAAAGAGCCACTTGCCTCACCCAATTCCCACAAAGGAAAATTGGTGCTCACTAAGAGCAATCCACAAAGGATGGGTAATACAAACGATCCCGGGTGTTCCACACGGAGAGGGCACTCAACAGGTGACACCCAACCATCTAGAAGCTAGCTTCAAGAGTAACAAACGCGAATCGATGAACCAAAGCCGCCACAAGTGCTTCTTGAGAGGAAGGAGTGAAGAGCTCTCACAAAGGGGCTTAATCCCACACCTCAAAGGTCTATCGCACCCAAACCCTAGGAGGAAATCTTGGTAAGAGTGCTTGGAAGGGAGTAGGGAGAGAGGGAAGCAAGCTTGGGAGGTGTTTCAATGGAGGAGTGGTCGGAACCCTAGAAAGGAGGAAGAAGGGGTATATATACCTCTTGCCCTCGAACTAGCCGTTATGTGCCGCTGGGGGCCTAGCCGGGTAAACCGGCCACAAATGGCCGGGTCACCCGGCACCTTCCAGAACCGTCTCGGGTCGCCCGGTCACATAGGCCGGTTGACCCGTTTGGCCAGGAAAGGTAGGGTTAGGCTTTTTAAGGATTATCTAAGGCTTTTCTAATGGCTTTGACCCTAGGAAAAGATGAGAGGGTCTCAAGATAAGCACTTGTAGCAAGCTTCGAATAACCGAACACATCCCTCTTTATAGTACGGTGTTTCCTAAACTCAAATTCAAATCGAAAATTAAATTTAAAGCGCCAATCGAGCTTCAACACCTTTTATATGAAATTGAGGGCCTTCCTTTGAGTATGCTCATTTATTTCTTTTATTCCTACACACACCTTATTTGAACCATCAAATACCCAAATTATACTTGTCATTATCACCAAAATAATTAGGGACGTAGATGCTCTTTCAATTATCAGGTACAGCGTCTGTCGCCGGCTGCTTAGGAAATCTCG
Source organism: Cenchrus fungigraminus (assembly GCA_036936925.1). Taxonomy (NCBI): domain Eukaryota; kingdom Viridiplantae; phylum Streptophyta; class Magnoliopsida; order Poales; family Poaceae; genus Cenchrus; species Cenchrus fungigraminus. Next base: position 35,535,879 of record CM072780.1, on the reverse strand, counting down.
CCGCTGCCGAGGCCCTCAGGCCTCAACCTCAAGTGTCGCCACGGCGACGTCGCGTCGCGGGAGGCTAGCTCTGCGTGCCCCTACAACCTTCTACTAGGCGCAGAAGACACATCTACCGCAGTCGCGAGCACGACAAGAGGCGCGGCGGCACCGGTGTCTTCCCATGCCGGTTCTGCGTCACGAGCGAGGGGCGACGAGTCCTTGCTGTGCGGCGGTCGGACCACATCATGGAGGTCATGTGTGCGCTGCCAAGGCCGGCAACGACGAGAACTCCGTTCCCTCATGGACGCCTGCCGCGACATGCCGGCGGCGCTCCGGCGGTCCTATGTTCCTTGGTGGCATGGCGTGAGTCTTTGCGAGTCTCCACGCGAGTTGCCGAGTCAACCGAACACGCAATTGGAGCGATGCATGCGTCCCCCGATTAAAACGAGCTGGAAGTATCACGAGAAGTTGGATTCCATTTTAACGCCGAATAGACAATCGAAAGGTGCACCGTGCCTTTAAGGAGTAAAGGCATTGAATCCGTGTCTGGGGAGGATGGAGGGGGCAGGGAGGGAGGGAGGGTTGTTGCAGGGAAAAAGGATGGGAGGGAGGACTCCTTCAAGGGCACGACGCACCTTTCACTTGTGTATCTGACGTTAAAATCGAATCCAAGGTCTCACAGCACCTCTAGCTCGTTTTCAACAGCGGACGCATGCAGCGCTCCAATCGCGTGCCCCGTTGACTCGGCATCTTGCGTGGACTCACGAGGACTCATGCAGTCATGCTGCGCCGCCCAGGAAAAGAGGATGGCCCGGCCGCCGCCGGCATGTCGCGAAGGCGAGGGAGGCAAGCGACCGCGAGGAGACGTCCTCATCGTTCCCGGCCTTCGCGGCGTACTGCACCTTCACAGTGGCCCGCCCGCTGCACAACAAGCTCGCAACGCCGTCTCGCACGAGACGCGGAACCGACACGGGAAGACGTCGCGGTCGGCGCTGATGCCTGTGCCACTGCGCCTCTTGACACGCTCGCGGTAGCAGTAGAAGGTGTCCCTACTCCGCCTGGCATCGCGGTGGCCGCAGGCCGTGGTCGTGGCAGACCTGTCTGGGCCGGCGGTAAAAGCAGACCTGGAGGAAGTCAGCTCCGCGTTGCGCGTGGCGGTGACGGCACAGGACAGGGAGTCATAGGGGCACGCGGAGGCAGCCTCCCTGACGCGACGTCGCTGCAGCGGCACTTGAGATGGGCACACTGAAGAGGCGCCACTGTCATGAACTCATGATGCCATGCGTGCGTGGTGTGCTCATCCAGCAGCACGCGGGAGGTACTGGAGAGAGAAGGCACTGCGCGGTAGGAGGGCCTCGGCGGCAGCGAGGTTAGCGATGTAGCCGGCGGTGGCGGATGCTGTGTCGGTGTCCTGTAGGTGGCTGCATCCTTCTCCTCCACACCTCCAACGATGGCGAGGCGCAGATGACAACACACGCCCTCTCCTCGGAGACACAGAGGACGGCGTAGCGTGCGCGCCCGCAGGAGAGCAGTGCAGCCCACAGGGACGCACAAGGCAGCGCAGCATGGCCCGCGGAGCACAGGGCGGCACAGCGCGTGAGCCTGCGGGAGAGAAGCGTGGGTGTCGGCGTGCTGGAGGCGGCACAACGCGCCCCCGCCTGGGACTCCCTAGTGGAAAAGCTCGGATGGATAAGATTTTAGGCTGCAGTTCATTTTGACCTTTGGATGTGTGATTCACGGTAGATTTGGCAGGAGAAGTTACACTGTGCCTTGAAGAAGCGACGACACTGAATCCGCCGCATCCGGGCGGCGGACGGGGAGAAGGAAAGCCCGAGCATGATTCGCGGGTGGGTAAGCGCGGGCAGGTATGTAGCGCGCGGGTGAAAAAAACAGGTGTATGTGGTGGAAACATTTTAGAAATGCCAACACGGATCAAAGGGCCCACAAGAGACAGCAAACCACCTTATTTTGGCGCATACACTTAGGACAAGACCAAGAGCCCACCAAGGAGTGACCCTGAGAAAGTTGGGCCCAATTGGCGGTGAAAGGGGGCTCGGCTTCCACGTGTCAATTCCAGGTGATCTCCTCGTATCGGTTTTGGGTGTTATCCACACATTTACCGCCTTAAACCCATGGATCATGCTTGGGCCAACAAGAAGGAATGAGGAAAGCCACTCTCCCAAGGCAAATCATTCCTCCCAAGTGCTCTCCACGGGTGCCCACTCCCCCTATAAATAGATGTGATGGGGGCTCATTTAGAGACACACCATTTCATCCAAGTATGAGAACTTCCCTTCAAAGAAGAGGCCTCTCCTTACTATTGTAGAGAATAGGGAGAGAGTGAGGGGTATGTACCTCTACGGATGCTTCGTTCTTCAATTAGAGTAAAGTGAGTATTTCTGCATTTTCTATTTAGACTAGTGTCATTCATACATGGGTGAGTGTGTTCTTGTGTTCTTTGCCTGTTCTTGTTTTAGAGGCTTGTGTTCTTCGCGAACACAACCCAATCGGTCTTGTGGCGTAGGTTCATAAGTTCTCATATCTGTTTGTATGACTGCTCTTCATTTAGAATAAAGTGGATATTCAAGCATGCTCTGACTAGAATAAAGTGGTGTTCATGATTCCTTTCTAATAGCTTTATGCTTGGTTGCATGAGTAGTCTTTTTCCTTTGCTAATGTGTAGATCTTCCGTTTATATGTTTGTCTGACGTTCGTATACGTTGTAAGCATAGTACGGTATTGAGTACTCTCTCACATGCCTTTAGTATAAGCTAGCTAGTAGTACCTATAGTAAGTGAGATCAGTTCTCTTCTGTGGTTGTAGTTCTGCTAGCATAGAGTGTCGTAGCTCGTTAGCTACGGCAGTAACCACAGCATGGACGTTGTGACACGCTACCGGTTATCATTCAGTCGGCTTATCCCAAAGTTTGGTAGAGGCAGTCCAGTAGGTGGTGACAACCCTTCCGGCCCACATTGATCCTCCACAGTGGATAATTTATTTTTTAGAAATATGGACTAGTATCTAATATTTACGGTTCAAATATATTACATTTACATTGTGTCTATGAATGTAAATTGCATTTGTTTGACTTGTAAAAAATAATGGTAGTCAGTTTTTCCATTTCTGAAATTTGAGTATGCATCTGAGAGGTTTGCACTGTCCTAAAAAAATTTTTTAAGTAACATACTATAGTAAAAATTTGTGTAGTTGTATGCTATCAGATTTGGTTCTTACGTGTCCTGATATCTGCTCTACCTTCTTTTTACTTGATATTCAGTTCTACTATTCTGTTGTTTTACAAGTTCAACTCTTGGGAACTTCAATTAGTACTTAAGTAGTTCTCTTTTTTTCTGCTCTTTTGATGAAACTAGTAAAATGCACGTGCGACACGCACGTGTGATTTAGAAGTCAACATTTTTGTTGACTAAGGGTGCGATTGGCACAGCTGTGTATGTGGCTGTACTAGTGGAGCGGATTCTCCGATGAATATGAAACTGTTTTAAAATAATGTTTGGCAAAACAACTTCTCCTGACTGTGTAAGGTGGATAAGAGGTGAAATGTCTATAATACCCTTCCATTTTATTTTTATTTTTCTTATTTTATTTTCTCTTTTCTTTTTTCCTTCCTATTTTTTTATGTTCCCTTTTCTCTCCTTTCACCTTATCCATTCGCAATCCATCTCCTTCGCATCGCTGGCGGCTTGGTAGAGGCGGAGACGCAGAGGTCGGGCGCGCTGTGCGCCGCGGCGAGCGCCGGCGGCCTCCTCCACCCCCAGCGTGCCGGCGGCCTCCTCCGCCCTGCAGCACACCTTCGGTCGTCTCACCGCCATCCGCCGGCCATCGAGCTCCCTTCCTCCAACCGCCATGGATCCCGCCATCAACCGCCGGCCTCTACCTCTCGTGTCGTCCGCCGATCTCCACCTCCGCGCCTCCATCTCGACGAGCTGGACTCCAGCGGGCTCGGAGCTCGACCGTCTGCCGCCGGCCACCTCCTCTGCGGCGTCGCCCTGCAGGTACGCTGGCCACCTCCTCCACACCGCCGCGGACTCGCCGCCAGCCGTCTTCCCCGCCTCGATCTCGCCGGCGCCCCCACCTCCCGTTCCGGCCGTGGGCCCCCCGAGGGCAAGGATGGGTAAACCATGGGGCGAAGCGGGCAAAGCTGGGTTTTTGCAGCTTCCCCGCCGAACAGCTCCAAAGAGGGAGGGATGGAAGTGCTTCGGTCGAGAAGCTGTTTTTGGGAACCGTTTGGCACAGCTTCGCTCAAAACAGCTGGCGAAGATGCCGGTGAAGCTGTGCCAAAGGCACCCTAAGAGCATCTCCAAGTGTAACTAATATTTTTCTCCTAAAAATATGAAGTTTTAGTTCTTCTAAAAAGATATTGGAAAGAATAAAGAAGGTCATCTCCTAGAATTTCTAATAAACCACTCCTAAAATATAGAAGACAATTTTGCATCAGAAATCCTATATTATTTCTAAATTATCGTAACCACTTTTATGCATTCTTTCTCTCTTGTACATTTGCATCAGAAATCTTTTTCTACTCTTTACTGTTTCTGAGCCCTTCGACTCTTTAAATCATCTATAATCATACACGCTCTCCACTCAGGGATGGACTTGGTTCAACATCATCTGGATCCACACCAAACATCGAGAATGCACAATGATAGAGAAAAATACTCAGTATGCCACGTACAACATGCTTAACCTTTCAGCATCAAAATTCAGGTATGAGATATATATCTCTAGGCTCAGGAGGGTTCACCATTCTTTTCATATGTAAAGGCAGGGTCATTCAAAATAATTTTATAACTTGGTAAAGCAAAGGATAATAAAATTATAAAAATACTACAAAGAAAATCAATAAGCTTTTAGAACCATTCTAGTTGAATGAAGGCACTACAAAACTTATAATCATGGGCTTGTCTAAACTTTAATAATGAAAACGGCACATATGATAATCCTTGCGAGGAATTTAGTGTAGCATTGCATGAACATGTAAAAAGCAATCCACTTGTCACCACTCACCACAAAATAAAAGAATATTAAGTTAACTCTTACAACTATTCCGTCCATAGGTATCTTTAGAATTTCTTGATGTTGCATGGTTTGAATTCAGTTATTAACATTAGTACGAAAAGTTCTAACTGATGCCACATGAGGAATGCAGATTTAAGAAGAGCAAACTAAAAATTTGCCTAGGAACATTCGGGTTCGGTGCTATTGATGCAACCTTGTTGATATTATCCACTATCTGAAAGTTCAAATCAGAAAGAGTGATTAGCAATGCACAATTGGCCATTATATTTAGGAACTGAACTTTGAAATAAGATGGCATTTGACCTTCAAATTCTCTGGTTGGATAGTGGTTCCCTGGATTTGAAGGCCAGTAGTAGCAAAGCAGCAACTGAAGTACGTCTGAGCATCTCTTAGCATTGGTAGCCAAGGCATTCAAGAGGCACAAATGATACGATCCCTGTCAGACCATCTGCACCGGTGCATGTATCCCTCTCCTGGAGGAGAGGGATACAGGTTTTTGCCCCCGCAGCGGGGACTGGGAAACCCACGCCATTTCCCAGTCCCCCTCCCGTATCCTTCAGATACGAAGGGATACGAGAGCTCCTCTAGGGGCTGGCGCGGGCCCCGCACACGCCAACCCCCGCGCTCGCGCCCACGCTCGGAAGTGAAGAAGACCAGGGGAAGGAGCAGCTCGTGCCGCCGACTCGCCGCCCGCCGCCGCAGTCCGCCTACTCGGCAGGAGAGGAAACGGCCTCCGCCGCCTGCCTCCTCGACGGAAGAGGAGACGGCCTCCGCCGTCCTCACGAGGCCCGCCGTCGGGGTGGCCCTGCTCCTCCCCCACGGCAGCCGTGCCCTGCGCCCCTGCCTCGCCCTCACGCCGGCGGAGAAGCTGCGGCCGCGCAGCAGGAGGGAGATCCGTCGGGTCGAGCAGAGGACTCCTCGGTGTCGTCGTCCAGAGGGGATCCGCGCCGGCGCCATGGCCACCGATCCGCCCATCCCCAGCTCGACTCTGCCGCCGGTGTCGAGGAGGAGGTGTCGCCGTTGTCGTCGAGCCACCGCCCTCCTTGCCCTGCTCCTCCGCCGAGACCTCCACACCCGCTGCGGGCCTCGGCCTCCCTGCGACCCTGCCGGCCATGGCGCTGTGCTCAGATCTCCATGCGCCCCTGCCGGCCATGGCGCCGGCGGCCCGGCACGTGGGGGGAGCTCGACTCAAGGGGCTGCCCTGCCCCGTCTCCCCCGCGGCCCCGCCGCCGCGTCGGCGAGCAGGGATCCGCGCCGGAGGGAGGGGATCCGCGCCGGAGGAGGGGGCGGGCTCGCCGGGGCCGGGATTTGGGGGCGCCCGGGCTCGCCGGCACCGGCCCCGAGCCCCATCCCGCCCCACGGTGTAGAAACCAGGGGCGCGGGTGGGGGATCCGCGCACGGCGGAGAGTACGGAGTGGGTTGGTGGGGACTGGGGGAGGGAAGGAGATATATGAGGAGGATGACGAGTGGGTCTCGCCGGAGGGTGGTTGGGATAAAGTGGAGATATAAAAGATGATGAATGCGGGAGAAGTGAATATAAAGATGGGAATCTTGCTGACCAGGCAAGAATATTCCGTTTTGAAGGAGGGGATAAAGGATGACGAGTGTGGATGGTCTCGTAGTGGTGAAGCTACCCATGATCCCAGAGATAGAGCGAGCAAGGAAGATGGGATCGAGCGTCAGCTGGGGTAAAGAGGACAAAAGTCGATAAAGAAGTCGATCTCTCCGCTCTCGCTTCCCCTGCACCGCTTCCGGCAGCGACCCCACCACCCGGAGGCGGAGGCGAAGCAGGAGCAGCAGCGGGCCGGTAGCTGGAGAAGGAGCAGAGTGCGACAGTGTCGGTGGGTCTGGGGCCACGTCATTCTCGCAAATCCATGGGTGGCAGTGGACTTGGTTACCTCCTCGGTGTCCTCAACGAGCCTGCCGACGACGAAGACCTGCGGTAGTGTCATGACACGGCCACTCGGGCAGTCCCTCCACATTAATACGCGAAGCTCGGCGAGGTAGGCTGCATCCATGGACACATTCCGCTCTGTCTAGGGCGACGCATAGGCCTCGAAGAATGATGCGTATGGCGCGGCAATCATCAAACGTGGAGCACACAGCACGAAGGGACGTGAAGTAGAGCACGACGCAGTCGTCGCGGCGACGACGGCCGCCCCCGCGGCCTCCGCGAATGACTTGCACGGGCGCAGCCTGTACACCGACCGCGCGCAGTGGAGGATGCTCTTGCCGACCGAGCCGGCGTCGCGTCATCGAGGACGACACTCATGACCTGGTAGTCCTTGCTTTGGCGGACCCATGACGACCACATCGCCGACGGCTACTTCTTGGCTATTATTCACGCGCGTTCAAGAGGAGTGGATACGAGGGGCTATCGTGAGCTTGTGCATGCGCGCGCATCAGTGGTTCCCCCGCCGCCATCTCCCCCATGGCCATCGTAGGTGCTTTGCCCGGCGCCCGCGACTTGGTAAATATGCCCACGAGGATGAGAGCGGCGTCATCCGTCATCACGGCCGAGCAGAAGCACTTCGGCAAGACCGGCGAGTCAATAATGGGAGCGACTCACTGCATGTCCTCCACCCTGTGAATATGTGATGGGCCCATGTACGGGAAGGGAAGGGTCACCGAGGGCGGCTATGTGCGGCACGGAGGGATCGCAGAAACGGAGGACACACCAGTCGTGAAATGATGGGACTCAAGTGGGTACAGAGGTGGGTATCATGGCGACGTGGTGAGAAAAACATTACGTTTTTGGTAGAAACGCTCCCCAAATTGCGATTTCTATGGTCGTTCCACCTTTTTGGTCATCCTGTAACCTGACAGGTGGGTCCAGCGTGAGGGGTAAGGCGGGTCCGAATTGGGTGAGAAAAGTTTTGAATTGTCTTCGCTCCTTATAGTATAGATTTGTTCCTGATAAGATTTCTGTGTTGCAATTCTTTCTCAATATTTTCTTCTCTAAACCTTTTTCCACCATGTGATGTTAATCTAACGGTGCTTCTTCTACTTGATTTTGATTTTATTTTCCCAAGTTTTTTATGACTTTATTGTTTGTATGTATTCCCTCTTTATCTTTTGATAATTTATGATGGCATCTTTGTGGAATTTGTTTATTTCTACTTTCTCTACTTTACCAGTTTCATTTTTTTTATTTGTTTAGCCCATGGCAAAACAGTTGGGCCTTGTTTTGTACAGCTTGAGATGCATGATTTTTTTATATATTTTTTTAATCATTTTGCAAAATTATACGACCGTTTGAAAAATTATCAAAAATAAACATCAACCACCGTAAGTCACGGTGGAAAAGGCCTACCGCCGTGACCCACGGCGGTAGCAGCTCTAACCGCCGTGACCCACGGCGGTAAGGTGACCGCTAACGGTCCGCTGCAGGGTGTGGGCCCCGCGGCACCCTACCGACGTGCTCCACGGCGGTAAAAGCTGCGTCCGCCGTGGGCCACGGCGGTAGGCCCTTTCCGCCGTAGCGGACGGCGGCAGCCGCGCCTATATAAAGGGCGACGGCGGCCGCCGTCCCCCACGCCTGCCGCGGCCCTCTCCCTCAGCCGCCGCCCCTCTCTCCCTCCCCTCCAGGTATGTATGTTTTTTTAATTAATTTAATTAGTGTAATTAGTGTAGAAAATTAGATTTAGATTTAGAAAATTAGTTTTTAATTAGAAAATTTAGAAATTAGTTAGTTTAATTAGTTTAGATTTAGAAAATTTAGAAATTAGTTAATTCAATTAGTTTAGATTTAGAAAATTAGTTTTTTAGTTTAGAAAATATAGAAAATTAGTTTATCAGTTCTAGAAATTATTTTAGCATGTGTAGAAATTGTCAAAATTACTGTAGTGTGTTTAGAAAATATAGAAAATTAGTTTATCTGTTATAGAAATTGTAGAAATTACTTTAGCATGTGTAGAAATTCTAGAAAATTAGTTTATCTGCCGTGGAAATTGTTGAATTTACTTTAATTTGTTTAGAAATTCTAGAAAATGAATTTATCTCGTTTAGAAAATTTAGAAAATTAGTTTATCTGTTTTCGAAATTGTAGAAAATACTTTAATTTGTTTAGAAATTATAGAAAATTAGTTTATCTGTTGTAGATATTGTAGAAATTATTTTAGCATGTGTAGAAATTGTAAAAATTACTTTAGCATGTTTAGAAATTCTAGAAAATCAATTCATCTCATTTGGAAAATGTAGAAATTAGTTTATCTGTTGTCGAAATTGTAGAAAATACTTTAATTCGTTTAGAAATTCTAGAAAATTAATTTATCTCGTTTACAAAATATAGAAAATTAGTTTATCTGTTTTCAAAATTGTAGAAAATACTTTAATTCGTTTAGAAATTTTAGAAAATGAATTTATCTCGTTTAGAAAATGTAGAAAATTAGTTTATCTGTTTTCGAAATTGTAGAAAATACTTTAATTCATATAGAAATTATAGAAAATTAATTTATCTGTTGTAGACATTGTAGAAATTATTTTAGCATGTGTAGAAATTGTAGAAATTACTTTAGTTTGTTTAGAAATTCTAGAAAATCAATTCATCTCATTTGGAAAATGTAGAAAATTAGTTTATCTGTTGTCGAAATTATAGAAAATACTTTAATTCGTTTAGAAATTCTAGAAAATTAATTTATCTCGTTTACAAAATGTAGAAAATTAGTTTATCTGTTTTAGAAATTGTAAAAATTGTAGAAAATTACTTATCTGATTTTTTTAATTGTATATTTAATTTTTGTATGCAGCTGCAGCTATGGACCAGGCACAGGCTAAGGCCGAGGCTCAGGCTCAGGCCCAAGCTCAGGCTGAGGCTTAGGCTCAGGCTGCTCGTGCTGAGGTTGAGGCGTACGTGACGCCTGAGTTGCTGGACAGGGAGATCGACCGCAAGCACTGCTCGTTACTGTCCGCCGTCCTCGAAGAGGATGTTGGACACGTGCGTTCCGGCACTACGCGCACGTTGCTGCCAATCCACGACTTTTGGGTTCCCAAGTACGTGAACTGATGTTATGTTATTATTTGTACCTTCATTTATCCTTTTGTTGTAACTAATAAATTACCTTATTTGTTTCAGGTTACACGCTGCAGGACTCCTGCCTGTAGCGCGGTTAGTCCAGGGGGACAGCCTGCGCGACGCGATTCCTCGGAAGGATCGCATGACACGCTTCCAGTTCGACTTCTCCCTCCTCAGCGCGCTTCTGGACCTCTGGAGGTCGGAGACCCACACGTTCCACTTCACCGTGGCGAGATGACGATGACTCTTCAGGACACATCGCTGTTGATGGGCCTTCCTTGTGAGGGCGAGCCGCTGGGGCTGCGGACATCTCCGCTGAGTGGCGTACAGAGTTCCTCGCTCGGTTCGCGAACGTTCCTCGGAACGATCGCGCCCCCGCCTCGTACCAGGAGTTCGCAAACGCTCACGGACCCACCATAACTTGGTTGTAGCAGTTTAGTGTACGTACCTTTACCTCATATTTCTCTTCATTTTTGAAGATATGGAGACAATATAACTAACGTTTGATTTTGTTTGTGCAGGCTGATTACCTAGCAGATGACGCCGAGCAGGAGACAGTCGACAGGTTCTTCGAGGCGTACCTGTTGTGGCTGTTTGGGTTCGTGTTGTTCTGCAGTTCGCAGGGTGACGCGGTGGCGAGGTACCTGATCCCCCACGCTCGGAGGATCGCCGACGCGCCCTTGCACGACGTGCCCCAGATCAGTTGGGGTAACACTGTTCTTGCGGGCGCGTACAGGGGCATGTGCTCAGGGGTGTTGAAGGGTCGTTCGGCAGAGCCGATCCTTCTCGGCTGTCCTCTCCTTCTTCAGCTTTGGTGCCACGAGCGGTTTGCGATTGGTCGGCCATTCGTCCCCCTCTACGCGTACGAGCCCCTGCCAGAGAGCCACGACCGTTTCACCATGGGCTCGCTGTGGTGCCTCTGCACAGCAGTCTCCAGGAGGGCTGCCAGGGTCGTTCCACGAGGTTGCAGGGTCGGCGGCGGCGATGGCGACACCGCAGCCGACTGGTGATGCTAGGCGTCGGCAGATCCACTCACGTGACCCGTTGACGTACCCTCGCGAGCAGACGCACGCCGCAGTCCGAGCTGACAGGCTGCTCAAGAAGACCAGGCGATGCTAGGTTAGGTCGCATATTGTTTGTACAGGAGCACTGTTATATGTGATCATGACTATTTTTTAGTATGTCACTTTGCTTTTCTTTATTACAACCTAGTTTTCTTTGTCATAAAGTTAAAAAACAAAAAATTAATCATTAAGTTAAAAAAAACAACTCGCCGAAAAGCAACCGCGGCGGTACGGTAGGCAGTAGGTTCGAGATCGTGTCCTTAATTTCCCTTGTTAATTTTCTACTAGATTTAATAAAGTTTTATCAAAAAATTAAAATGACCCCAGCCGTCGTGGGCCACGGCGGTTGGGCCTAGCCGCCGTGGCCCATGACGGTTAGACCCAACCGCCGTGGAGGTTCCCCAACCGCCGTGGCTGGCCACCAACCGCCGTGCGCCACGGCGGTTGGCGCACGGCGGTTGGTGGACGAATCTGATAAATTTTGAAACGGACATATAATTTTGCAAAATGATTAAAAAGTATATAAAAAAAATTCGAGATGCATCCTAGCTTGTTAAAATTCAGGTGATAGTCAGGTGACCAAGCAGGAAGGAGCATCCAACAGCGCAACCACTGCAAGCGCGGGTTCTCAATGGCTGCGCATTTGGAAACCAAAGTGAAATAGTTTGTGTGGCGTCTAGCACACAACAGCCTCCCACTTCGCCTGAACATCAAGCGCAGAGGAGTTGACAGTGACACAAGGTGTCCGTATGTTGGCGCCTTGATGAGGATGGGGGCCATTGCTTCCTAAGCTGCAAACTGGTGAAACGGTGCTGGCAATCTCTGAACCTGGAAGCAACTCGCTTACAACTATCATCCCTCGGCTCTACAGCCAAGTGGTGAGCAATATCATGGATAGAGAGGAGAAGGAGAGAGCTATGATTATTCACATGTTATGGGCTTGGTGGAATGCAAGGAAATGCCAATGCAGGGGAGCAAATGCCAAACTCCAGAGTTTGTTGCCTCTCAGGTTCAGGAGATGACTACAGCCTTGGTGTTCTCTATGAAGCAACATACACCAACGATTTCAAGTGTGACATTTAAGAAAAAATGGCAGGCACCACCTGCTGATGTGCTTAAAATCAACACAAATGGTGCTTTCTATGCCAACGAATAGAAGGGTGCTTGGGGTTTCATTATTAGGGACAATGATGGTCATGGTGTACTAGCTGGATCAGGGTACTTGCCAGCAGTGAATGATGCACTTACAGCTGAAGGGGAAGCATGCCTCGCTGCCCTTGTTGCAGCGATGGAGAGGGGTATATCCCCTATTATCATTGAGACAGACTCCACAAATTTGGTGAAGGCTTTACACAGTCGAGTACACTTGATCAAGCACCTGGTGGTGTCATCCTCCAGGAAGTGCGTCAATTGCTAGACTTGCATTTTATTGTTAAGGGCATTTGCTTTGCTCCACGATCTTGTAACCAATGCGCACATGCGCTTGCTCATTCTGATTTAGTTAGGGACCCGGGTAGCCTGAGTGTGGGCTGACCCCCTCCCGTACATTATTGTAGTTCTTTGGTGGATTGTAATATCACCGATCCGGTGTCTTCTGAATAAAGGAATGAACATCATGATTTCAAAAAAAAAAATCATGTGATAGACCTCCTTCCAGCACCTGAATTTTCTTTGAGCTAAAATCAGGTGTTTGACTAACTAAGATTAGCCAGGTGACCAACTAACTTCCAGCACCTGAATTTTATTGGAACCGAATTCGGGTGTTTCAACAACCCAAATTACCCAGGTAATAGAAGCCATAGGAATACCCAAGTGACCAGTAGACACTCCCTTTCTGACGGGTCAATGATTCGCCTAGGCCGAGTGGCGGCACCGGCACCGATGTTGCCTACAACACCACTAACCTAGTCGACATCGCAATGGTGGCGGCGCAGGCTCGTTGCGCCCAGCAACACGCCGCCGCCGTAAACGTCGGCGACGACGCCGACCCTCGGTTCCATGGGTACCATCCGCACCAGTACTGCAGGAAGCCACCGGTGGAGGACTGAGGTTCACTAGCCAAGGCGCCGCTAGCAGGAGAAGTTGAGACAGGATTGCCGTCAACTCCATCTCCCGCCAGCAGCAGCAGGCCAGCGTCCCGACGCCGCCAGACCGCAAGCCGCGGGCAGTCCACCGCCAGTGGACGATAGCCGCCGTAGGACGCATCGCCATACTGGGATTGGGGCATGGAAGCGCCCGATGGCTCAACCATCAGCACTTGAAGCAGTGAGTACGGTTGTAGCAGGCGGCCGCGTGGTGCTGCAGCGAGAAGCAATTGAAGCACCGCCCGCAGAGGTAAGGAACCCGTCGACGTGGTCCTCGTTCTGCCTGTAGACGAGCTTTGCGGGAACGGCGACTTTCTGCCTCTTGCCAACCCTCGGCATCTGGACCTCGAGTTGGTGGCGGCGGACGGCAGTCGCCGGACGCAGCAAGATTCTCAGGGCGGCGTTGCAAGAAGGGCTCACCGCAGGGTTGAGGAAGCGACCACCGGCACCGCAGGGATCGCCGCCAAGAGAGCCTCCTTGAAGGAGAGCGGAGAGACGCCGCTACTTGTCTTCCCGGTAGCTAGTAGGTTTTTTAAGATGTGCAAAATATATTTTTCATTAAGAGAAGAATGAATAATGAATCGATTTTAGAGGAACCCAAAGCGTAACATAACAAGAAACAAAGATACAAAGAACAACAAAGCGACCTAAAAGCTGAAACAACGCTAGAAAGAAGAGAAAAGCCCCACACCACCACTACACAAAGCAAGACTACGTTCTAATCCCAGTAGCGAGTAGGTGGTGTTTCACGACACCAACGTTGGACATTGCCGCGCCCAGTCACCATCGTGTGGACATGGGCGGAGGCACCATGGTGCCTGGGTATTCCCTGGAATATCCAACTCTTGAGCAAACATACTTGCTACATATCTCTTATACCTTATGTATACTTTTAGCTGATCATCAGTCTATTGATATGCTTATATAAATAGATGTATATGCTTATATAAATATATGTCAGATGCCGTGTTATTCGTACTTTAGCTTATACATGAAGTACAAGTGTAGACATTTGTGTACATTTGTGGATTTTTTATTGTTAAATGAATTTTTTTCCACTTGGGAATATCTAACTCTCAAAACCTAGCGCGTGGAGGGTCCTCGACGCCGGTGGAGAGGGAGGTGGCCGCCGGTCTCTGAGTGGGGCTGGTAGAGGTAGGCGTCGAGGTGAGTGGGGACTGGGGAGGGGAAGGGGTGGGGGAGACGAGGTTGCCATCGTTTAGTTCTCTACCACTTTTTTTTTTTTGAACTCGTTGATGAGCCAAGACCAGTCTTTGTAATTGAAACTGGTTTCGGCGATTTGCCTGGAACGAAGTTCAACTGGATACGAAGTTTAACACGGTCATGCTTTCAGGTTAAAAAATAAATAAAACTTCAAAGGCAAATGCTTACTACACCTCAAAAACCTGCTTGCAATTTATAGGTTAATAATGGGGCACAGTAGTATACAGTGCGAATGGTTAATGGTGTGAACAGGGCACATGCATGCGGCATGCATGTAAAGATGAGTTATCCCACATGTCTTCGCAAAGTCTGACACAAGCACACATTTTTTGTCCTACCACCAATTCAGTGCAAAACATAAATATGAACAGTCACTCGGAAAGCCCCAGCTTCTGGGTGTGGACATCACCTAGGACTGCACCTCAATCGTCTCCTAAATCTGGTACAATACCAGTATGCGGACGCTTGTCTGCAACAAAAGCAAATAACATATTATGTACATATAAAGTGGGGAACATCGTATTCCAATGGGGGATATGAATGTATTCAGTTTATAAATTCTGTTCAATAGCCTAACAAGACGCAGTAACCAAATTGTCAAGGTTCATGAGTTAAACCATCTGCATACGGTGATTAGTTGCAAGAAGGATTGTGAACAGTTAAATAGAACTGCCCCATGGGGGCGGGGTCAGCAACTCAGCATACAGGGTTTCGTACCAAAGGTTGAATGCAATATGTGTTTTAAACTTACCCAAAAACATGTGTTTTCAGTGGAGGTTACCTTTTCTAGAGACCAACGCTAGAACAATAACCCAAATGTTGAGCCACCCATACTACTAAATTGGAGGGCATCACCATTTTAAATCATGTGGAGCTCTTATTTGTATAACAAAGAATAGAGGCAGAAAGGACAAGATTCTCACAAAATTGAGAGACAGGCTCAAATGTGACATGTGCAGGAATGTCTGGAGGAAGAATATCATCATCATCATCATCATCATCATCCATGCTTGGATTTGGGCATACCCACTCCGCCTTGGGTACTTGCCACCTGTCATTGGACAAACATGATGAGAACATTCACAAAAGTTTCAATAGAGTAATCAGGTGTTACAAGAACCTGTTCTGATTGCTCACGTCAACTTCTTCAGCACTGATAGTTGCAGAAAACTCAAATCCATTATTTGGCCTTAGGACATAAACCTATTCCCAAATGCAATAGTGCGATGTCAGGGGTTATTAATGCATTCATACAAAATTCAATGGATTATTAAAGAATCAGAACTACATAATGCAGGCATTGCAACTAACCTCAAAGACCATTCCTTCACCATGTCTCAAAGCACACTCTGTGTTCTCCAAAATCAATTCATGAAACTGACAGGGACATATATAATCCATCAAGTACTATTCAGTCAACATTGCTATGTTGGATCGATTCTACCACCCACATTACACACAGCATGCTCTTTTGCTGATTACAAAATAGTGACAATTTGGAAAGCAAACGATTGACAAGTAAACATTTGAAAAGGGATCCCTCATTTAATTCCAGATTCTTTTTGTATGCATAACACGTGTGTGCATGAGATAACCCATTTTTCAATGAATAAGACACTTATTTCAAATTAATTAGTGCCGATGACATTGTATTCAGGCACTTCACCAGAAAAATAAGTCAAAGTCTGATTTCAAGGCAAAAGCTTAGGATTTCATAAGAAGTAAAGAATTTGTGATATAAAGTATAGACAGTACCACTTCCGCAGTGAACAGTGCAACTCCATCCAGTTTCAAAATAAGATCACCAGCTTTGATTCCAGAGTCTTGTGCTGGGGATCCATCAGCAACCTATCCAGCAGATTGTCAAGATAAGTATAACCATAAAGAATACAAAAATCATAATATGCTGGTATGTATCATCAAAATAGTCTCTCATTTTTAAGATACTATTGCTATCTGCTAGTGCTATAACTTTTGTTCGCACTATATCAAACGGGTCTCAATAACAAATGTTTCCCTTTGCCTAAGGCCTCAATTCAAGTGTCAGTAATTGTTGTGGTGTGCCTTCACCAGTGCATGCCCAAAAGAAAGAAGCAGCAAGCATCCAAGTTCACAGCTTGATAAGCTTCAGTAATTAGGGTGTGTTTAGCTTGGCGAATTGGTGCGAATGAATAGTGCTTTAAGATGGAAAATTGTCACATTGGGCCGCGTGCTGTGAGAGAAGATGTGACTCGATGTGACGGGTGAATGGGAATTGGGAGGCCAATTGGCCAAATTAAAGCACCCTTGTTTTGTTGTCTTTTTCTCACAGAAGATCTCAATTTGCACTTGAGCACATTCCAAGACCAGTTTTCAAGTTCCTAGATATTAGACATGCTGTAGGAACAAAGATACAGAATTCTGGAGTACTGGATCCTAGCCAATGTATGGATCGTGGGCAACGAAGATTTGGAGGATGGAGTAAGAACCAGCATTGCAAGATTTGGGAAACAAAGTAATCAGGTCATCTATATTTATCAGACCCCAGTTCACTGATGATGATACCTGTCAGTTTTAGTAATATATGGGCTTAGATTTAAAATTATCGATATTTAAACTCCATTGTTGTAACCCAGTCCTGGGCAGGACAGCCTGTAAATATTTATGTCTCAAAAATTGACCCTTGGTTCCAACAAACACCTTGAGCAGAGAGAAGTGCACACATAATGACATAGTGACAGAAATATGGAGATTGGGTAAAATCAAATGCATGCAATGAATATTCACCGTCTCCACATAAACACCATTTGTATGAGGGAAGCTGTCATGTATTTCTTCACGGATACTCAATTTTTCAGCTTGAAGTGATCCAATCCTCAAGCCAAGCCATGGTTGTACAACTCTCCTGCATATACCTCAATTTGGCGCATAATTAAAATTTACACATTGGGCTGTTAAAACTACATTTACAATAATTGAGCAAGATAACCAATTAAAACAATTAAAATCCATAGGTCCACCATCTATACAGTATTTTGTGCCAGCTAGCAGCTTTATCAAATAAACAAAGGACCATGGCTTATGGCTAAAAAACAGAAGTTTTGGAAACTCTCGCCACAAGAGCAGTGACAAGCTAAGTACCATTAAGGGGACTGAAGCTATTATTGCTAACAGCTAGAGGCATGGACAGCTGGTTTCTGGGGGCTCATGAATAAGGTATTTCACTAGTAATTTTTAGCACTTAGTAGATCTGGAGGATTCGAAGTTAAGATGTGAAAAAGGGCTTCCAATTGCTTAAGTTACTGGATGTTCCGCATGAAGGTAACTATGAATGAATAATTTTGAGAGATGTCGTTCTGTTTGAGGCTGAATTGATGGCTTTACAACTTGTGTGAGGAAAGAATTGCTTCACTTCCAGTAAACTTCATAATGCTGTACTTGCATGTGAAAGCACTGAAACTGGAGGAATAAAGAAGGCATTGCCAGATATCAGCACAAAATATCCACATCACCATCAAGGCAGTAATTAGTATAGCAGCTCCCATCTTGTAGGCGTTCGAGGAGATTGAATTATCAGGGATGGATGACTTGGGCCCAGTTATGGAAAGTGATCTTCTATTTTTTTTCTCAAACATGCAGTATATTTGTATTAAGGAGAGAAAAGTCCAATGACAATGACATTAACATAATCCCACCTTGGACTAGAGTGAGATGTGTGACTGAACAAATCACAAAGGAGACCTTATAGAAATAAAACTCAAAGGGCCTGACGGAGCAAACTAACCAAACCTCTAGACCACAATCCTACCAAGGTCCAGGGCTGCCAGGTGCCATCCCCTTGGCTCCAGCGGTCCAACCAGAAGCCAAAGATGAGATTCATCCTTGAAGGACTTTAGTGCTCCCTGAACACTAGGGGCAGATCCATCAAACACACAGGAATTTTGGTGTTTCCAAGTGCTCTAAGAATAACAAGGGAATTAAATCCCTTTCTATGTTGTTTCTGAACTTTCCTCATGGCTTCTCTCCACCAAACATGATGTGCTGAACCGTCTCATCCTCCTGGTCACAGAGTGCTGCACTGCTCCGGATGAGGAAGCCCACTTTTCTCCAAGCGATCAGCAGTCCAGCAACGATTGCGGAAAGCCAACTGCTGCAGTACCGGGAAAGTGATTTTTTACAGTATCAAGGACCAAGGAAAAGGTCTCCGTATCAAATAATGGGTGGCTATGCACAGTGAGATCTGGAGAATGAGCATCTACAATGCCAAGGAACAGGAGCAGAACAAAAACTCATGTTGTCAAAGAAATAGGTTGGAACGAAAGTTTTGGAAACTGAACTGCTGCTAGATCATTGAGCTGGACCAATTAATGTTTCAGATAATATGTAGATAAACACAACAGTAATGGTCATGCTACTTTTAAGGTCTGGGATTGTCTGAGATAAAGGAAGACGCAAGAAAAGTGATGATAAAAACAAATGGCACTGCACTTTGAAGAAACTATGCTGCCATGTCTGAGTTTGAAAAGTGCACAAGCTAGAGTCAAAGAACAAACAGAAACGCAAGGATGGAATCAATATCAAGAAGCTTAGAAGTGTTATGCTATGGATGTGTCAGATGAGATCCTTACCTCCAATTTTTCTAAGGACGGGAACAGCTGTGACGGGTGATGCACGCAAAGGTTTAAATTCCCTTGTTATCCTTGGAGTTTGGTGCATTTGGAAGCACCGTAACAGTTGTGTGTTTAATGGCGCCTCCCCTAGTGTTGCTGCTATGCTGGGCATGGCTAGGACGGAGGCCCAGGTGTGGTGTCTGGCAGGGGCTAAAGGTCTTGCCTTCCTCTCTATCAGAGAGGCTGGCTAGGATGTCCTGTTCCAGGATCTTGGGTCGGTTTGGTTATTAGCAGGTGATTTAGTTTTTTATCAGTGGTGGGCGTGTAGGGTGTCTGTGTGTGGGTGTATCTGTAGGGGTCTTTCTTTATGACCCTAACCTTCTCCTTTAATATAATGATACGCAGTTCTCCTGCGTGTTCGAGAATTTTTTTCCAAGGATGCAATGATTCAACATGTCTTTCTGGGCTATAAATCAAAAGACTCCACGATTGGTGGTTCAATAAGCTAGCAAGCTTGGACTTAACTGACTACATACTAAGTTGTGCAGTTGTTGACATCTAATTTGATTTTTTTTCAAGCTTCAAATTTATAATTTCAAAATCACTTGTTTGTAGCAACATAATGATTATTTTATATGCCTATATGCTGAAAATTATGGTTCAGTTCTTCAGTCTATGCTCTTTAATGTACTGTTAACAAACTTCTTGTCATCCATCTGTTTGAGATGACACCAAGATAAACAAACTAGACCCTCATGGACTTTATTTCATGCTATCATTCTTAATTGCAAACTCAGGAGCATTGGCTCAGTTGTGCAGGTTAGTGTATTCAAAGGTGACACATTTGTTTGCAGATCAGCTAAGTTCTGTGGGCTCTTAAATTTTGCACACACAAGCATACTGGTTACGGTTAATCATGTCGACCATGTGCAATTAATTAGTAGACGAATTTGCAGACATATACGCTACAAATGAGATGCAGACTGCAGTGTTTGTGTTGTGTGTTTAACCTACCACATTCATCTCAGTTAATTGTCTACTCAAACACCACACTGTAGCTATTACTCCCTCCAGTCAAAAATAAGTGCTAGTTCTGGGTTGCGTGCGGTCAACACATTTTGGAAAAGGTATGGAGGTCTTTGTCTTCAACATTACTTCAAAATATTAACCTTTGCTATATTTCACACATGTTTTGTACTAGTAATTAGAGGTCAAATATTGTCTTGGTGACCATATCGCTATTCGAACCGACACTTATTTGTGACTGGAGGTGTAAAAGGGTAACTTATACAGGATGCGCTTCTTGTATCCAACAAACAAAGCGTATTTCAGAGGGAAAAATACAGAGCTTTCAGGCACACCCCCAAAGTCGTGCACCCTGCTGGCTTTAGATACCAGCATAGGCACCAAAGTGCTAAGCAAGATCTGGTTCACTGGTATCAAAATATGAACATTTTGACTTTCTTTTGTTGGCAGATTTGAAAGCTCAGAGAGAAATTATATTCAATTTTAGGCCTATTGGAAGGAAGGAACCATAATAAACCAACAAAGCATATCATCTTCAAGACCTCAAAAACACCAAAGAAAATACTGAAATGGTTTTGGACAGTCCAAAAAAAGCTGGACAGTCCAAAACAGCTCACAAATGTTCAAAAGATAAGCATATTATCTTCAAGACTTTAAACAACAAGACAACACTGAAATGGCTTTGGACAATCAAAAACAAAATACAGAGCTCATGTATGTTCAAAAGAAAGACAGCAAGGTAATTGCAGGACAAACCCATGATCCTAGTGGAGTAATAGGCAGAAGCTGAAGTACTAATTGAAATTGGACGAATCATCTAGTTTAAAGTTTACTGGTCAAAGGTTCACCAGACCACCAAGTATTGTTTTTAAGAAGATAATCATGCATTATATGTTGTCAGTATGCTTTCAAAAGATATTATCTGTTGATGATTCAAGCTACAAACATTACTTCAACAAGAGCGGTCGAATGAGAGCCAGTCAACCACCTAAGCATAGGTTTGACTTCATTCAACCAACAGACCTAGCAATCTAAGATGTAAGTTGTAACAACCAACTAAACATGTCACCGACACACACTTCCATGCAACAATACAAACAGTACAGTATGCAGTCGCAAGTGAAGCGTACCACAAGTGAATCCATAAGAACTTGAAAACCTACCCAAATATCTCAGAGTGATTGAAACATTTCCGAAGTATGCTGACTGGTAAGAACGGAGTTTCATCCTTTTCATAAAAGTTCATGCCAGCAATGTTTCCACCACAACTGACAATGGGACCACCAATTCCAGCCTAGCGCAATAATAAAGTGATATTGTTACGAGAGTTCCTGCACAGACCTAATTCAAGCAAAATAAAAATGAGACAAGGGAAGTACCTTTGTGGTCTTACAAGAAGAGAACATGAGTAAGTCAAGTTCACTAGTTTTGTACAGCAGAGTACCACTTGTAGCCATTAACTCTCCAGAGTCATAGCAGCGTCCAATCGCTACCAGATTAGAATGAATGGATCCATGATTGAATTGCACTTCATTACAAACCTGGGCTGCAGGAAATTCCTTGAAAGACTCGGTCATGACAACAGCAACATTATAATGAATGTCGTATTTCCATAACTTCCCTTTAACAAGTTTGCCATTGGGCAGGCGTACCATAATCTGCAACCATGTGATATATCACCTTATGAAGCAAGAAAAAAAAGAACATAAATAAGCAGGAGAATGAATCCTAAAAGTGGCACTGACCTTCAAATTATCAGCCATCATAGTTTCACCTTCGTGGCATGTAACCAAATTAGCAGAAGTTAGAATGCTCATTTTGGATGTCATGTGTTCCATAATTGTGCCTGTGCACGTAAAAAGCCTCTTTTTCCCTACATAGGACAAGAATTGAAATGCTGATTATTAGTCAAATACAGAAATGTGGAATTCTCATAACAAGATAATTGTTTTATTACCCTTAAATGAAGCAAGAGAGACAACTGACTGAGACATCCTTGACGCAACTAGTTTAGTTTTAGCGTGTTCTTCACTGTAGCCATCCAAGTTCTCGAAACGTTCTTCAAAAGTATTCACCAAGTGCATGCCCACTATCCCAAAAATACATAAGTATGACATTTCCAAAGTGCTAGAAGACATAACTTGGAACATATCCAGATAAAGGACTTGCCAGTAAAGCGGGATGGCATAGGATAACCACGGGGAAGAAACAAGTCATGTAAACTGCTGCTCGAGACGTTTGGGGTAATAGGAAAGACCGGAAGAACATGTACAATGATTAGCCATATATGTCATATGCAAGTATAAGGATGACACATGTCAAGACAAAACTAACCATCGTGTAAAGGTGGAGAATCTGCTGTCAAGATCTTCCTCTTTTTATGTGTCATTACCTTTTTCCCTCGTCCTGAGCTTCCATGTTGCTTCCTTCTCAGCATCTTCCAGACCTGGAGCAGAAGGGAGCCCACAACATGAGTTATGCCATAATTTCAACTTGGCCAGCACTAAACAAGCAATTTATACGTTCCTACCAACTGAACCACCCTACCTCCCCCCGCCACCAAAAAAAGGAAAACGCTGAACAATGTGACCAACACATTGACGAAATTAGCAGAAGATGAATACATGTTTTGAGTTTTGACAAAACGACAAACATAGGCCAAAGACCTTGTAAATATGGATGCTTTATGGTGCACCAATGTAGGATGCAGACACTTACCTCCCCGATGGACAAATTCCAATAATTGTTATGACAGAATGCTCGGGGGGGCGGGGTGGCGGAGGGGGGGCACATCACGTACGTTTATCGGCTCATGGTAACTTGCCAAAGGAGCAACAAGCAAGATACCAGCGGAGCGAACATGAGCAAACCCGTGGTCACGGGAAATAAGTTATCACAACACCTACGGTGAATAGAGTGGCATCTTCTAGGTGACTAAGCATCAACTAGGGATCATTAATTGCCAGAGTGGTGAATCCGTCCACAAGGGAGGCCAGTACAAGCAGATCAAAACGACCCCAATTCCCAAACATACCTGCTCAGCCAAGATGCTGGCCTGCTGCAGTGCTGCTGGGACGAGTGTCCGCTAGGCTGAAGCCTCCGCCCCCGCACCACTCGCGCTCCCGCGCCTCCGTGGCTACTCCGGCCGCCGCGCCGGACCAGGGTCTTCGTGGAATTAAGAAGATCAAGGAGGATGCCAAGGCTCCCTCGAGGCGGGCGGGCGGCTATAAAGGGCAGGATATGTAACGCTATCCACAACAGTACCTTCTAAATATCATTCTCAAAACATATTTCAATTGTTCTATAAAACATTTCACCTCTATAAATGACATGATGCTGCCTCTATTTTCATCTGCTATTTCTCTTATTCATTTATTGGGTCCCACGGTGGGATCATTCCTTAATTACATATATATATACATATATACACACACACACACACACCCCTATATATAGGGCGAGGCTAAAATGCAACAAGATGCATTCTGCACAGCAAATGCACAGACCCCGTGGTTGCAACCAATTACCACATCTGGACTGGACCAATTGCAACTCTGTCACTAAAGATGGGCATGGTTGATCCATGGATCGAACCTGGAACTACCCACCAATCCATTTCAGAATTTTAGGTGCACCGGTTTATCCGTTTCGCTTAAGTGGCTGAACCACACGCTCCAAAGGATCTGGTGGGTCGACCCACCCCTCCCCTTGTCAATTGCACTAGAAGCTCTTTTCTACGCGCATATATATACACGAGATCGTGATCGCACTCATCAAGGCAATTATTGCTAACTGTAGTAACTCGAAAACGACACCTGAAACCTGATGCTCAAAGCGCTGTTGACTAGTGTCTGATGCTCAAAGCATTGTTGACTGGTATCGCTAGCACAAGGTGCAGCAGGTAATCAAATTTGATAGAAGTGATCAAGTGAATTTCCAAGCTATTGCCTTAGCATATCATGAAAGCATAGACTTGGATCTGGCACTGGAAAATGCAATCTGCCATCCAAATTGAAAAAAGGCAATCCAAGAGTAGTCGCCATCGCTAGCACTAGAAAGTAGAAACAGATGTAGGAGATCGAAAAGTTCAGAGTCTAGCAGGCAAGAATAAGAAGCCAATCTCTATTCTATCTGTCAAAAATTCAATGTCGGCTACTCTGAGTTACACGAGATTCAAATCACAAGCTCCTCTCCACTCTGATCAGGGAAGAGGAAAAGAAATTAGAATCAGTGGTGTGCCCCAGCAACCAGCAAGTTTGACGGCGCATCATGACAGGGAGCTGCCATGACGGGGTAGCATTTGCGCGGAGCTGCCGGAGGAAGCGCAGCCAGTGGTCAGAGGTGCGGAGGCTCGAAGGGTGGCACTGAAGACGAGCGAGGCCAGCCAGGAACGGGGCGGCGATGCCAGTCGGGAACAGGGGAGGTGCCGCTGCAGCCTGGTGGGCTGCGCTAACGCTGGGTCGAACCTCTCGATCCTCAGGTTCGATGGTGCTGATCCGAAGCAATTCATGGGGTCACATGAGGGCTCCAATTGGATCGTTTTACAGGATCGGTTCGGCGAACCGCCGGTTCGACCCGCACCATCCCCATCTCTATCTGTCACCATACTAATTGCAACTCGACGGAAAATCATTTTGTACAACAAATGTACAAACTCTCACAGTTACAAATGTGTGACTTGCACCGATTGCAACTAGATGGACTTCAATTGGATGCGGACCGATAGCAATCGGACCCAACTAGTTGAAACTAGGTGCTGAATCTGCGTGTAAACCAATTGCAACCGCGAGACTAGACCAATTGCAACTATGATACTGTACTAATTGCAACTTGACAGAACTAATTGCAACAGTTTTGACCCGTTGCTGGATTCGAAACAATTGCCACTGGACCAGACCTAGTTGCAACCCGATGCGAACCAATTGCAACTAGAGTTGGTCTAGTTGCAACTGAGCAAAAATCAAATTTAAATCAGGGTGCTGAATCTACGTGTAAACCAATTGCAACCGCGAGACTAGACCAATTGCAACTATGATATTGTACTAATTGCAACTTGATGCAACTAATTGCAACAGTTTTGGCCCGTTGCCACTTCCTACTGGATTCGAAACAATTGCTACTCGACCAAACCTGGTTGCAACCCGATGCAAACCAATTGCAACTAGAGTCGGTCTAGTTGCAACTGAGAAAAATCAATTGAAATCAGGGTGGGTGCATTTTCTATACAAAATGCATCCATGTGCATTATAGCAAAACACCCTATATATATATATATATATATATATATAGTTTAACCAAAATCATCTGCCTATTCAGCTGGCTGATGGCTGGTGATTGATGCTGATTTGTTCTGAGAGAAAAAGTACCGTTGGTTGGTGGCAAGGATCAGCTAGGCGCTAGGCGGAGTCTAGGCGCTGACCCATTGCCTAGCGCCTAGTCGGGAGTACTCGGTCTAGGCGCTCCTAGGCGTTTTCCTAGGCGTTTTGGCAAAATAGCCATAATATATATATATACACTATTTATATAACTATATGTCTATATATATGTATATAAGTACTCTATAGGAGTTACAGTAAATATAAAAAGAGGCCAGTAGACATACCTGACTCTTTGTGGCTTCTTCTTGCATGTTCCTAGCTCCTGCAATTCATTTTGAAAGCTGCTAATTAGCAAATAGTCAGTACTCAGTAGGCAGCATAAAAAAATAGAGAACACAATGCTATCACAGTATCACTTATCTGAAATTTCAAAAACCTCCCATCCATGAGCACACCATACCAGCAGCTGGTAATTTCAATACAAGTGGATAGGAATAGGACACCAATACAAGTGCACAACACAATTTATAAATAAAGGACAGCATTGTAGTTCATAAGACCATAACATGCATTGTAGTAGTTGACAAGAAAACACACAGAGACTCACAGTCACAAACATATAAGAAAACACACAGCTGCAGTTCATACTTCATAAGACCATCACATGATACAAAAGGCTCCATTGTAGTGATGTAGTCATATTTCTTCTTCACTGTAGACCACTTCCTCATCTTCATCATACTCTTCTTCTTCAGACTCAAATTCTTCTCCATCATACTTCTCTTTAGCCTCCAAAGCCTGTGGTGTTTTTGCTGGGCATTTCCTCACATTCTTTCCTTCATGAGCCAAATGCTCCTTCAGCCTATGAATCCCTCCTCTCATCTCCTTGTTACAGAGCTTGCACTTCACTTTGTCCTTGTTGGAAGCATCAACAAGAACACCATATTCCCATCCAACATCATCGGAATTCCTTTTCAAAAGACCGGCAGCCTCTGTTCCTGCTGCCTCTGTTCCTGCTGCTACCTCTGTCGACATCCTAGAATCCTACACTAAAAATTAAGGGTAACATTCAGATGCATGCACAGGGGAGGGGAGAGGAGCGTGGGAGGGAAGAGAACTCACCTTGGGGACTTGGGTGGCCGGCGGGGAGGGATTCCAGGCGGCGCCAGTCCATGACGAGCAAGACCGGCAGAGTCTCGTCGAGGACGAGCAGTGCCGGCGGATGGAGGAGCAGGGGAGGAGCAGAGGAGCAACAGGACGGCGGATGGAGGAGCAGGGGAGGAGCAGGACGGCGGAGGCCGAGCCGGCGAGGAGGACCGGCGGCAGGGACGAACAAGGGACGACCAATTGAGGGGCACAGGCCGACGAAATTGAGCCGCGCTGGCCTCTAATCCTCCCGCGCGAGTATCGGCGGACGCGCGCGCGGGAAATCATCGCGGGCGGGGGCGATTTTCGCGCGCAGCGCTGATTCCCGCGCCAAAATCGGGTTGCGCCGCGTCCGCGCCGCCTCCGCGCCCGCCTAGCGCGCCTCCTCGCCGCCTAGATCCGCCTCCGCGCCGCCTAGCGCCGCCTAGCGCCGCGAAGCCCGACTATGGGCCTAGTCGAGGCGACGGGCGTCGCCCAGCGACTAGTCGCGCCTAGTCGCCGTGGAATCGCCGCCTAGCGGAACCATGGTTGGTGGCTGATAATCCAAACGAATAGGGCTCATGGCCCATTGTGCCAGCCATTGGTGTTAGTGCCGTAATTTTTTATTTTAATTTATTACAATTTTATAAAAACAAATTGTGTGAACTAGCTTGTTACCGTCGTTCATCCAGCGTTTTTGGTATTGTAGCAAAAATCACCAGATGAACTGAGGGTTACTGTACAAAGCTAACCAACGCTAACTTTCTAGCACATTTTCAAAAAATATGATTATTTCATATGGACTTGGATGAAGGTAAGCTTTATAGAGAAATTGTAGAACTCGAAAAGACCTACAACTCTGTAGTTTAAATATTTTTTATTTCAAATCATCTCCATACACAAATAATCAACACAATCTTCGTATTTATAATTTCAATGGTAGATCCTAACATTTGATAATATTTAAGCAAACTACAAAGTTGTAATTTGAAATCATCTTCATCATACTCAAATAACCGATACAATCTTCATATTTAAAGTTTGAATGTTAGATCTTAACATTATGTCGATCATTTAAGCACAACTACAAGGTTGTAAGTCTCGTTTACCCCCTACTTTGAATGCCAATTATGATTTTACCCCCACTTTCTTCGACATTCCATTTTACCCCCACTTTTTGAAAACAAAGCTTTAGTTTACCCCTACTCCATGAATAGCATGTAACAGTGTCAAAAATGTTAAAAGAAGACAGATTTGCCCTTGCGAATATGCCCCTACTTTTATTAGAACTTTGTGATTTTACCCCTATTTGACCACATGTATATAGATACAATTCAACACATATTAACTGAAACTTGCAAAATATATTTGGTGCATTTCCACCGAGATTCAGCTGGGCGCTAGGCAGAATCTAGGCGCTGACCCACTGCCTAGCGCCTATTCGGAAGTACTCGCGCCTAGGCGTTCCTAGGCGTATTCCTAGGCATTTTGCAAAATAGCCATAATCAATTAATCAATACATGATACATTGGTTCAAGGGGAGTAGCATTCAGAAAAACAAGAAGTCAGTGGGCCTTAAGTCGAAAAAGGCCCAACTCCAGCATCCCACCTCTCCTCCCACCTTATCCCTCGACACACGGACGCAGTCCTCCACTCTAATTGTCGCGGCCGCCCGTCGAACTCCGCCGCCGCCGGTTCAGGTGCGTCCTTCTCCTCCTCCTCCGCGTTCCCACGGCCGCCCCTGCCTATTCTGCCGCTGCCGGCCGTCCCTGCCTCAGCCGCCGGCCATTCCTGGCCTCCGCCGCCCATCCCTGACCTCCGCCGTCGCCACGGCCGCCTAGGGGTCCAACTACCCCCTAGGTGAGGTGGCGGGCCTCGATTCGCGACTAATCGCGCGGAATCGCCGCCTAGGCGTCGCCTAGCTGAACCTTGATTTCCACAATCAAGAACAGTACAATGCCAACTTGATTTTGAAAAAAAAATGACAGCATAACGAGACAAAAGTAGGTCCCCAAACCACATGCATATATATAGATAGATAACATCCCATCATACATGTCCAACAAAAGCAATTACTAGTAGACATATTCCACCAGATCACATCCAACAAAAGCAACTAGTATTACAATATTGCATGTCCATTAGCAACACATCACATTCCTAACAATGTAGCCAGCCCCCCTCTTCCTCTCAGTCGAATTGAAATCAAATCGGACTCCAATCAACAGAGCATACCTTCTCCTACGACGCGCCTGGAGCTTGCTTCTTCTCCCTGACTCCGTGCGCGCGCCCTCCAGGGGACCGCCCGGCCACGCGCCTGGCGACGCGGCCTGCCCGCGCGCCTGGCGAGGCCTACGCTCGCGGGGCCCGCCCGCTCGCGCGCCTCGCGAGGGCGCCTGCGCGCGCGCCCCTGGCGACGCCTGCCCGCGTGGGGCCGCTACTCCCGTCGCCCGTATGCGCCCACACGGTCGCCGCTGCTCCTGTCGCCACGGCTCCTGTCGCCCCCCTCCCACGCAGCGGCTAGGGTTCGGTCTGGCCCGGTGAGAGAAACCGTGTGCGGCTGGTGAGTGGATGAGATACTGCCTCCGTCCCTTATTAACGAATGGTTGGGAAAACGTGTCTGTGAGAGGAATACTGTTTTTTTTACAACTAACAAAAAGGACGGAGGGGTAAGAGACAGTAAAGGGTACTTCGTCTTTTCCCCGAAGGGATTTTGTATTTATTTTATTTCGTTTGAACCGACGGTGTAGAGAGCAGGGGTAAATGAACGCTTCCTTTTAAAAAAGTGAAGCTAAAAATGCACAGTTGGAGAAGGTGAGAGTACAATTATAATTGGCATTTAAAGTAGGGGAAGAACGCAATAGCCCTTTTTAATATGTATTGTCGAGAGAAACAAAACTCCTACAATCGATTAGATTTAAATATTACATCGATTGTTGATAATAATTATAACTATAAATGAAAATATTTCAACTACAAAGTTGTAGGTCTCATCGAGATCTACAGATTTTTAATGTTATCTCCATATGACTTCATATGAAATAAGTTATGATTTTTTTTTAAATATGCTAAGAGTTACCGTCGTGCTTAGAGTTACTACTGCCCGAACCGATGGTAGCACTGCAACTGCCGGAATCAGTAGTAAGGGCCTCTTTGATAAGGCTCCGACTCCATAAAAATAGCTCTGACTCATCTGGTGGAGCGACTTTTATAGTGAAGCTGAAGCCATTTCATAAAACGTTTGACGAAACGGCTTAATCGAGTGAAGCTCTGAGTGGAACTTCGCGGAGTTACGTTTTTGTAATTCCACCTCTCAAGTGAAAGTTGCAAACAGTTGCAGGTACGGCTCCTAACCTAAAGGTGCCTGATTCCACACCGTTTGGCAGAGCTCCAGCTGGAGCGGTTTTTTAAGCCGATTTTGAAGCCCTGCCAAACGGGCTCTAAGTTGCTAGTTGCTATCGCCGTGTTTCATTGAGCGGTAGTATTATTTTTTTTTTGTTAAGCATAATTATTTTCACGAAATTGTAAACAAATAAATAAAAAATATAGTGCCGTCTAGTGCTTCGACCTGTTTGTTGGGTCTAGCCTATGTGGACATTTACAGCTGCGCCGTGTGACACGTGACCTATTGCACGGTGAAGGATTTTTTTATACTTAACCCTTTTTAATCTAACATCTTAAAATAGCTTCTTCTAAACTAAATTTCAAGAACTAGCACTTTTAGTCGCGTCATGGTTCATGACTGAGTAATACTTGAGTCACCCCATATGAGGTGACGCGACTCATGTACACGGTGGCATTAGATATTAGAAAAAGTCAATGTTGACTTGGCGGACTGAGTCACGCCAGACCGCGTGACGTGACTTATGAACGAGTCATGTTACCTCTTAACTCCTACTCTTACTCTCATTTAGCCATGTTTCATTCTTTATTTTAATTAGCAAATGGCCTCATAAATTTGTGAAAATCGAGATGTACGATCTATAGAGTGCATGCGTTCTATTTTAACTATGTGCACTTGAAATCATGGTATATAAAAAGAGAAATCTAATTTCGAAATAGCCTAAGTATTATTGGATCAACACATGAATTTTCTAAGTCAAGAAGCAGAGCTAACTAGTCAACTTTAGACCTATCTAATGCCACTATGTACCTGAGTTGCGCCACCTCATATAACGTGACTCAAGTATTAGTCGCGTCACGGACTTTGACGCGACCAAAAGAGTTAGTTCTTGAAATATTAGTTCGAGAGGTACTGTTTTTAACATTTTAGATTAAAAGGGTTAAAATATAAAAAATTCCATGACATTGGACGCTCGGCGCTAAGGCCAGTCTCATGGGAGGGTTATAGACATTGAATAGGTTGCCACATATGCAAAAGAGATGACATGACATAATATTTAATAGGAGAGAGAGGAAATCAGGGTCATCCTCAGGCTATCCGCAATAATGACCCTAAAGCCTCCCGAAACCTTAATATAGGCAATATTAAGTCCAAAATGAGCCACAACAGTGTCCCGTAAATCATCTTATAAATTTTGGGGACTTCCTTTTCTCCCCCAAACTTCCGGTACGCAGCGTCCTCCCCCAAACTGACGAGATCCCCTCCCACTCCCGCTCCTAACGAGATCACCTCAGCTAGGCGGCCAGGCCGCGCCGGCGGCCCTACGCCCGCACCAGCCGAGGAGGACCGCACTGGCGGCCACCGCGCCAGGCCCGCACCGGCGCCCCCGAGCCCGCGCCGACCGGGGTGACTCGTGCTGATGGCCATCGTGTCAAGCCGCGGCAGGGAGACCCGCGCCGACGCGTTCATGCGGACAAGCCGGCGCCGAGGACGGCGGAGTGGCACCACGAGAGAGGTCAGGTCGGCGGCCTCCTCACGCCACCCATTCGCCACCGTGGTCCCCTCGGGCCTGCTGTGACGCCCCAGGTTTTTAATTAGCCTCATTAGTGCTAATGATCGAGTCACACGTGTTGACTCTAGTCAAACCTTGGTCAACCTGGGTCATCACCTCGAAAACTTCGTCAACAATCACTAATGACCCGCTTAATCAAGTCAACACACACTTGTGGTCAAACTTGGTCAAACCCTAGTCAAAGGTGGGTCACAGCTGGCATCAGAGCAATGATATGCACCAGAGATTAATTAATAACCTTAATCACTGGTTTTTGAATAAAATTTGCCAAGATTGTTTGGATTTGCAAAACACGTTGGTCCGTTAAGGATAAACTAGAACGAGAGGCCCTAGAGGGAATTTTTGGGTTCTTTCAGGTGGCTTATTAATCTATGATTTATTTTGCTAACTCCCAGCACATTTACTTTTTGTCAGAACTTACTTTCTGTACAACCATACTAGTTCATCACGTTTTGCTATACGTGGTGGTACCACAGGAAAGTCCTGTGAGGGATGGATGGGACCTATTCAAATGGGCACCCACGTCGCGTCTGCGTCTCATCACGTTTTGCTATACGTGGTGGTACCGCATGTAAGTCATGTGAGGGATGGATGGGACCTATTCCAAGGGGAACCCACCGTCGCGTCTGTGTCTCGCCACGTTTTGCCATACGTGGACGTTCCGCATTTTGTATATGCGAGGCAAGGATCCGCTTCATTCCAAAAGGGGCGTATCTGAGGTTGGACGCTGTCCATGCAGCGGCTTGACGCATGGATACCGTTTCTATAGTGAACGGTAATGTATGTGGACGCTTCCGTGACGTGCTGGCACGGAAGGTTCTTTTCTGCAGGTACATAACAACGGTTCGTTAGACGCTAAGTGAGTACCAAGTAGCTCTCGACTAGATATTATAGGGAGAGACGAGTAAAAGCCTTGTCACCGGCACTAACTTCGATTTTTGGCTTGATTGCCGTGTGAGGTCGAATAGGACGTCTTGCATGCATACTAAAAATAGAAACAATTTAAAAATGGACCCAAAACACAACTTGTATGCTCTCTAAGGAAAAAAAAATTTGCTAGTGTGTGGTTATGTGAACTAGATTACCTCTCATGCATAGGTGTGTGCTGTCCAAATTTTTGTAGGATTGTTCGCTATGTTTTTGCATCATGTTCTAGGAGTAATTAGACTAGTTGATCTATACCAAAGTTGCTCCATAACTAATCTAGTTTTCGCTCACAAAAATTCATGGTCATAGCTGCTGTAAATCTTGAGTTGTATCCTTTTTAGCGAACCTAGGTCTTGCTGTTTTCAGAGATCAGAATCTTAAGCTTTGCATCTTTTGACCTTGTTCCTAAATAATCTAGCTCAACTTTTGAATACCAAAATTGTGCATAAAAACCTTACAAAGTAGCTGGTAAAATTTGAGAATTTTTGGGGCTCTGGTTTTTAAGTTATGAATTTTTGTTCACGACTGCCAGAACTTTACGTCATTATGTGTGTATGCTCGCTTCGAGTTCTAACATACGATTGTACCTTTGTACACATGACTACCCCAATTTTGCCCAGCTTGAGAAAAGAACTTTTTCTGTTCTACCATGTCAATTGAGTAATGTCTTGATCTTCGAGTTCAATTTCAGCTATCATCTCCGCCTGTTAGCCGGTTAACTCCATCGACAGGTATCCCTTCCAAACCCCCTTGAATTTATACATGTTGGGGCACTGAGCTATTCTTGAATTGATATCCTTGTCGTGGTTACTTCGATCTTTCAATCATGAGCTTATTCCTCATGGTCTTGCTCACAACCTTTTGAAAAAAAAAGTCACTTGTTGGGTATGCATTTGCATAGCACGTGCATTTGGGAATCTTGGGTGAACTAACGTGCATACGCATGGAAGATTTGAATACTCCTACTCTATCCTTCTTATGATTGGTGATGTTGTTGTCCCATAACCAAAGGTGCCGCGACGGAACCTAGGGCATCATGTGTGCTGCAGCCATGTGATTGCCACTAGGGGCGAGCTAGGTATCTTGGTTGTGAGAATGCGACTCGCCACGCATACTCCTTCTCAACCTAAGATTGCCCTCTCAATCGCTAACTCATTTTGTGGGTGACCGAGTCGTGCTAACTTGCATCATGAGCACCAAACCGCATGAGCATGTGCATCGTGTCTTCATAAGCATGTGCATCACCCTAACTTTTTAAAATCATTACACCGTAATGTAATGAGTCCATAACACCCAAATTCACAAGTTAAATAACGTATGAGCAAGACTGTTCTGAACTTCCCATACTAAATTGTCTTCCGTACAAAGAAATTATGGAAATCTTTTACTAGCCTTCCTTTTCTTCATAGGAATCGGTTTTGGTGATCACTATTCGACTTGGTCTCCTTCCGTCCACTCTCAATGTTCTCTTAGCCTCAAAATCAAATCAACTAGCTAAGTTGAAGCAGTGGAAGTAGAGTTCTCTTGAGCAATCAAGGTTCTCGAAAAGTCAAGGCATGAGAGAGTCCTCCATCGTTTATCCGTCCATGATCCGTGATCATACCCTCCAATTATAGGAGTCGAGAAGAAAGCAAACAAAGCATTAGTCTTTTGCTAAATTCTCCTCGTTGCGATCTCGAGCCTAGAGGGCGGATACTCCGAGCTCTTTTCGCTATTCTCACCATCACGGACAGTTCTTCGGACTGTTGGACCCCATCCTTTTCAGTGCCACGACGGTACGACACCGTGACATCACTCTGCCATCTCTTTTCCGCGGTCACGATCACGTCGCCGAGACATCACGGGCTGACCATGGTCGAGCCCATGTTGCCACCACCAGATACCTCGGGTGGTTTTGGATGACCGTTGCAGCCTCGCGGCGACCATAAAAAGGAAGGCCTCCGTCAGTACCGCCAGTACCAAGCCTCGCATCCTTTCGAGCTCGACATCACCATCGCTCTTGTTCTCCTCCGGTTAGGTTTTGGCCAACCCGCCACTAGCCAGCTCGCCCGTCCGCTCCGTTCCTCGCCGAGCAAGTTGTCCCTCCGTCTTCGTTGACGACGTCGAGAAGAAGCTCAGAAGGAGGTCGGAAGAAGAACTCGAGCCACGCTGCCACCCATGACTCAGTTCTTGGAGGTGTTCGAGTCGCTTCGCTGGACACTGGTAGGGATGTATCTCTGCATCGCAGGCGGGATCTGTCTGCTCTTAGTTTTTCATGTACACCTGTCAGTGTTAGGATTAGTCCCGACACTAACTAGTAAGTTACGATGTGATCAGCTTCTCGATGGTCGGTGCAAATGACAACACAGGAACGCGGGTTTATCCTGGTTCCGACCGCGGGGTCGTACGTCCAGCAGATTTGCGCGTGCGCGCTGTATTAATTTGCACCGGTGGTGCCTGTAGAGGGGGGCTACAAGCAAGGCGGGAGAGGAGGAGAGGCCTCCAAGTCCCTGCTGAGTGATTGAGGCAAAGTGCCGATATCACAGAGCGAGTATGCGAATGAGAATGAGTGTAGGTGTGTAGTGATGATCTCCTCTCCCCCGGCGGCCGGGCGACCGCCTCCTCCTTTTATAGACCAAGGGGAGGCGGCTTACAAATGTGCCGCACGGGGTTTTACACAGTATCGTGGTACTGGTACATAGCGTTTGTGATTTGATGGTGTCCTGGCGTCTCAACACTTGCCGGTGTCGTGGTGGCTATATGCTGGTCGGGGAATAGCTTCGAGGGTAGCTCGATCGGCGTACACGTCTGACCGCCGTCCATGCACCTGTTTGAGGGTCTTGCTGACGAGGGCACCCGGTGCTGTACAGGGCCCGGCGTGGCGGCGTCCCATCGGAGCATGGCCGCACAGCACCAGGGATGGCAGCATAGCGCCCGGGATGGTGCCACAGGGGTAGGGATGTCTGCACAACGCCGGTGATGATCGCACGGACCCTGGGCCAGTCGCACAGCGCCCGGGATGGCCGGACGGCGCCAGAGCTAGCGGAGGGGACACGGCGCACGTCGCTCGTACGGCGCCGCCGGTCAGTGTGCGCGCCAGGTCGCCGCCCGTGCACTCTTCGAGGATGATCCATGCTCATTCGTGGGCCTCAATGGCGGGAGCGCCCATGCCGTACAGGGGCCGGCGTGGTGACGTCCCATCGTGACAGGGCTCCACAGTGCCGGGGATGACTCCACAGCGCTGGGGATGGCCGCACCGCACCGGGGATGGCTACACAGCGCCCGGAGGTGATGGAGGTGACACGCCCCGCCGGCCTTGCGTCACGGTGTCGTCCCAGGCGGGCGGGGAATTGGTGGCCGTACTCCGTTCGAGGGTGCCGCCGTCCCCTTTCGAGGGGCGCGGCGTGGAGGAGGTACGGGAGTAGGCGGCACAGTGTCACGGAATGACACCGGCCATGCCGCACAGCACCCGCACAGCGCCGGGGATGGCTGCCCAGTGCGGGTTGGTCGAACAGCGCCGGGATCTGTTTCCCAGGCGGTGTCAGAGGGCCGGCGTGGTGTGGATTCGCCTTTGATCTAGGCGCTCGCGACGCACCAGAGCATTTAATGCTCCGGTTGTGGGAGCAGGGGTGGTGTCGCGGATCGGAGGAGGTCTCTAGCGAGGCGGAAACTCGCTCGAGGGGCGTCAAGCCCTCGAGCGAGGCAGACACTCGCCCGAGGGGGCGTCAAGCCCTCGAGCGAGGCGGAAGATTCGCGGCACAGCGCCCGGCCCTCGAGCGAGGCGGGGGTCCGCCCGAGAAGTGCCGAGTCTGGCTATGTCGATGGGCCGCTGGGGCTTTTTTGGGCCGTGGGCCCTGCCCTGGGCTGCTGTCGTGCGTGGCGCGGTTTGCTTGTTTGCTTTCGTTATTTTTCGAAAAAGGGGTGATTTCCGCTGTTATTAGGGGACCCCTGTGGCTGTCCCTGACAGTAGCCCCCGAGCCTTTGCAATAGTATCCGTAGGAACTTGCAAAGGCTGGTGCTTTCTGATGGGACTTTCTTCCCTCCTGGGCGTTGTAACGTTCCGTGGGGGCGCGCTAGCGCACCCGCGGGTATAGCCCCCGAAGCCTTGGAGGAGTGTGTGCATTCCTGCAAGGTTTTTCGCAGCGTGCGGCCGGTGCGCGAGGTGTTTATTTCAGCCGGCCTCGGCATTATTTCAGCCGGCCTCGGCGGTGCCATGCGCGCGTACCAGTATTTGCTTGCGTTCGGGTACGTCCAGGAGGTGTAGCCGTGCGTCGAGCCCCCGAGCCTGGGCCCACTCAAGGTGATCGGGGCGAGCTCTCCGACTCATCTGTGCGCCCCTTCGCCGCCCCTTCGCGGGGGCGGAGGGGTGAGGTGCTCATGACTCCCATCGAACGGGTCCCGAATCATGGGTTCCTCGTCGAGCTGTTAGCGGGTGGTTCAAGTGGACGTCTGTGCCCCGTTCGATAAGGGTCGGCTCGTGGTCCGGAGACACGTCCATAGAGCACTTACGCGAGTGTGCTAGGTAGGGCTCGGTCCCGTTCGATTGGGACCGAGGGCGCGGAAGCTCTCCCTTGGTGGGATCCCTCGACTAGCTGCCCTCGTTGGCCTTGAACACGAACTATGGGGCGCCCCCGAGCTTGCGAGCTCGGGGTCAGGCTCGAATGCGCGCGCCCTGGTCGTCCCTGACTCTGTCAATCTGAGGCGCCTGTTCGAACCCTTCGAGGGTCAGGCTTCGAACCTCTGATTAGTAGGGCCTTTGCGGGGTGGCACTAACGTGCCCCCGTCTTGGCTTGATCTGTGGAGCCCGCTGGGCTGTGGTCGAGGCGACCCTTGAGCCACTGATCAGTAAATCCCCGCTCGAGGGGCATCTGCGGCGCCTATCCTCGACGGGCAGGTCTTGGAACCGCTGATCAGTAAATCCCCGCTCGAGGGGCATCTGCGGCGCCTATCCTCGACGGGCAGGTCTTGGAACCGCTGATCAGTAAACGCAGCGTTCGAGGGGCCCGGCCCTCGAGTTCGTTTGGTGAGCCGTGGCTCCGCCCGTTTTAGATCGGGGCATCAATCGCACCCGCGAGGGGTCGGTCCTCGAGCTCTTGGCTCTAGTCTCGTGAGGGGGTCATCCTTACTCGGGAAGGAACCCTGCCATTTAATGGGTGCAGATCGTGGACGCCGATCGTGCGAAGCGGGCGCGCCTTTTCAGGTGGCGCACCGCAGGCGTCGCGGGCGACGTGGGGGGGCGGACGGGATGGGATGCCGTGCCCCTTCGGTTATTGTGTCGTAATGATAGCGTGCGCGCGTGCGCATGACCGTTTCGGCGCGGCGGGGCCCGCTCGTCAGCGACGCGGGGCGCCGGTCGCATTAATCGGCGCTGTGTGCGGAGTTTTCGGGGGTGTTGCTCCCCTAGATCTTATAAATCGCGGGGGGAGACAGGGGCGAGGTCCCTTACCTTGCCATTCGCATCCATCCCCGCACGCAGCTCATCTTCCTCTCGGCCGTGCGCTCCGCCGCTTCGGATCTGCTCGCGTTCTTTGCGCTTCCGCCGCCATCCTTGCTTCTCGCTCTCGTCCTCCATGGCCCCTCTGGTTCGAGTGGTGGAGCCTTTCCCGTGGCCCCGGTCGACGGTGACGCCGCTGGCGCTGAACGAGCTGGTGAACGGCGGGCAGTTGATGCCGGCCGGCGACGGCCCATACCCGGTGTGGATGGTCCCGCCGGCGTCGGACAGGGAGCCCAACCCTCCGCACGGCTACGTCGTCAGCTTCGCCCGTCTCCACGAGCGCGGCTTCGCCGCCCCGGCGAGCCGGTTTATGCGGGGGCTGTGCCACCACTACGGGGTGGAGCTGCACAACTTGGCCCCCAACGCCATCTCGCAGGCGGCTGCCTTCGTCGCCGTCTGCGAGGGATTTCTGGGGATCCCGGCGAACTGGGACCTCTGGGTCCATCTCTTTCGCGGTGAGCTCCTCACCCTTGCCACGGCCGAGAAGGGGACGCGCCGGGCGGTTCGCGCCGGCGGCCTTACGCTCGCACTACGGGACGCGCGCAAGGAGCTGTACCCGCTGTGCACCATGACCTCCAATAATGCGGACTGGGAAAAGGGGTGGTTCTACCTCCGCAACGACGGCGTTGGCCTTCCGCCGTACGCGGGGAAGGTGCTGATGGGGAAGTCCGACACCTGGTTTCACGGCGTGTCGCCCCCGTCGTGACAACGAAGGTTGGAGTCCCTCACCTCCGCCCTGCGCCAGCTGGCGGACGCCGGGCTGGGGGTGGCTTCGATCATCGCCAACTTCCACCATCGGCGGGTCATTCCCCTCATGGAGAGGGAGCTCTGCATCTTCGAGATGAGTGATGCGGCCAACCCCACGTCGCTGGCACGCTCACGGCTGCTGCAGGAGCCTCTCCCCAAGTGGTATGCGGCCACGCGGGCGAGGCGCGCGATCAATCTCAAGGTGGTGCCGCATAGCGACGACGACCTTTGGTCGTTCGCGATGCTCCCCGACGCCGAGCCGGTGAGCACCGTTTTTTTTTTCTTCTTTAATTCTTGTTTCGTGTTTTTTCCTCGTCCTGACAATCCCTACCCACAGCTGGTGACCGTCCAGGCCTCCCGATCGGACCCGCCAATGCCTCGATCTCAGGCCGCCGGTCGCGCCGCGCAGCAGCGGGAGCGGGACCGGGCGGCCCTTGCGAAGGAGAGAAGGATCAGGCGGCAGGAGCACCTTGATCAGTACAACGAGGAGTACCGGCTGCGTGAGCAGCAAGGTCTCTCTCCCCCCCGGTACTGGAGAACTCGTCCTCGGACGAGGAGGAGAGCGACGGGGAGCGGACCATCTCTGGGAGGTGGGAACCCGCGGCACCCCCGTCCCCGCGGGTCGAGGGGGCAGCCGCGGAATTGACCCTTGAGGCGGGCACGGCGCCGCCCGTCACCGGGTCGTCGGTGGAGGTGCCAGCGGGCACCGCGGAGGCGCCGGTGGGCGCAGTGGAGGTGCCCCCCAGCCCTCGAGGAAGAGGAAGCGGGGCTTCTCCAGTTTGAGGTAAGTAGCATCTTTTCCCGCACGCCCTCGATTTCGAGAAACAGCCGCTCATCCCCCTCTTTCATTTCGTTGTCAGGGCGTCGCCGACCGTCCCCGATCTTGCGCCTGCCAAGGCGCTCAAGTTGAGGACGTCTTTGACGACTGGGCAGCGCTCGGAGAGGGTGCCACGGGCGGCGGTGAGCATGGCAGCGGCGGGCGAGCCATCACGCACCCCGACCGCGGCCGCGGGGTCGCAGCAGGAGGTGGCGGTGGCGGCCGCGATGCCGCAGCAGGCGCTGGTGCTCCGCGACCCTCATCAAGGGCGCGGGCTGGCTCATTCGGAGAGCCGGTCCATCAGGGGCCGCGAGACGGCCGAGGCCCCTGCTGGTGGTGCCCCCACGAGGGGCCGGTCGAGGAGGTCGTCCGGGCCAGCCCCCGGGCCTACGACCGAGGTGCTGGTGATGCGGGCTGACGGCTGCGTGATGTCGCAGCGGCCGGCGCACGACGCCGGGGCGTCGACGTCTCGTGCCGCGCCGCCAGCATCTAACGCCGCCGCGTCACAGTGGAACAGGGGTTGCGTCGCCCCGGGGTGCCGCGTACCTTGATCGACGAGGCCCAGGCCGAGCAGGCGCTGTGGCAGGAGTTCCGCGAGCACGGCGCCTCCCTCAACGCTGCGCTGGCCGAGGCGCTCCGACTCCACGAAGGCCGGTCGTTCCAGCTCTTCGAGGTGAGCGTCTTTGCTTGGTTGGAGTTCATTTTCTCGTTTGTTTCTCGTTCGAGTATTTTACATTTCGATTCCTCTCTCCGCCCTTCGGTTGCTGCTCGCAGGAGCTGCAGGGCCAGGCGCGCGAGAAGTACAACTGCCTCTCCCAGTTGAGCTCGAGCCTCGACTGGTATCGGGGGGCAGTACGAAGCCTTGGACGCCCTGGTGGAGGCCCTGCAGACGGACAACGACTGGCTGGAGTACCGGCTAATGGCCGTGCAGGACGCACTCCTGGACCAGCGTGCTCTGACCGCGGAGGGCGCCACCGCGGTCGATAGAGTGAAGGCCGTGCTCCTAGAGAAGGAGGGGGCGCTGACGACAGCGAACGGCGAGCTGCAGAAAGTGCGCACCGCTCTGGCCGAGGCGCAGACCTTACTGGCGCAGAAGGAGACTGCCCTCGTCGCGGTGCAGACCCAGCTCCAGCAAGACCGCACCACCCTCGAGGGGGCGAGGTCCTGGCAGGCTCAGGCCGAGCAGAAGGCCCAGGAGGCCGAGAAGTTGAGCACTGATCTGCAGGAGAAGGTCACGTCGCTCGCCGCGGTGGAGGATCAGCTTCGCCAAGAGCGGAGCGCGCGTCAGCAGGCAGAGGGCCAGCTCGAGCAAGAGCGGTCCGCCCTCACGGAGGCTCAGGCCGCCCTCCAGCGCGAGCGCTCGGCTCGGGAGGAAGCGCAAGGCCAGCTCCAGCGGGAGCGCACCACGCTGGGAGAGGTTCAAGCCGCGCTCCAGCTCTGGGACTCAGAGGTCACACGGCTCAAAGGGGAGTTGGTCTAGGAGGCCGTGTCGTTCGAGGAGCTGCGGCAGGCTAGCGAGGAGAAGGACGCCGCTATCCTTGAGCTGCTGCAGGCGGCCGAGACCGCGCGCGCGGCCCTCGAGACAGAGAAGAAGCAGGTCGAGGGTAAGTCGCCTCTCTTGGATTCTTCGTTTGTTGCTTGGGTTCATCGAGATCCGCTCTCAACTTATTCGTCTTCCGTTTTTCAGGCTTGCGGGCTGCTCTCGGGACGTCAGCGACGCAGGCGGAGGTGCTCCAGGCGGCCTACAATTCCTCCCAGCAGGAGTTGGGGGTCCTGCAGGAGGCAGCCCTCGACGCGTGCCAGAGCATCGACGAGGGCAACGGGTAGGCCGGGAGCACTGTGGCGAGTCGCCTCCGAGCCTTCGGCGGCTACGTCGCCCGGCGTATGCGAGGTGCGCTCCGCCTGGGGATCCAGAAGACCCTTGGCGTGGTGCAGTCGCACTACCGGGTTAACCTTACGGCGCTGGCTACGGGCTACATTGTCGCTGACGACCTCGACGACGATGGTGCTGAGGCCAAGGCGAGCCGCCTGGACGCGCTTGCTGCTTCTGCCGCCGACATCCTCGCCGACGACTTCGCAGAGATCCTCTTCCCGGAAGCTCCCCCCGCCGGGCCCCTCGAGCCCTGAAAGCAGCTGGGCACTCAGGCCCTTAGATTGTAGTTAGGAATCGAGCCTCGTGGCTTTATGTAATAAACACAGTTTGCTTAAAGTACTTGTAAGCTTAAGTGCCATTTCGTTTTTTGTGATTGCGCCGTTCCGTCTCTCCCTGTCGTTTAGGCGAATTTCAGCTGGAATCGTTCGTTTTCACGAGTAGCGCTTAGACAAAGTGGTGAGGGGGAAGGGCCATATCCTACCGCGAGGCGTAGGCTATCCCCGACTCACCCGTCTTCGCCCTTTGGCCATTCGCGTCCTGCGTCATTTCGCTCAAAGTCCCGGGTCAAGACGTACTTGGCGCTTTTGAAGTAAAGATTTTTTGCGAAAATTGCGAAAAAATGGGACCGTTTTAGGGGGGTGCCCCCCGCAGTAGCCCCCGAGCGGGACTTGGTTTTCGGGGAGAAAACTGAGTCACCCTTGACTTTATTGAAAAGAAAACTTTACATTTGTACCGCCGACTGGGGCGTCGGATATGTGCAAAAAGACTTGGAAATCCTTTCTAAGGGTAGAAGCGACGTAGCTGTTGGATGTTCCAAGCGTTGGTGAAGACTTCGCCTTGCTCGTTCGCCAGCTTGTACATGCCGGGCTTGAGCACCTTGGCGACGACGTAGGGCCCCTCCCATGGTGGTGACAGCTTGTGGCGGCCTCGGTTGTCCTGGCGCAGCCTTAACACTAGGTCTCCCTCGTTGAGGTCTCGGCGCCGGATTTTCTGAGCTTGATACCGTCTCAGCGCCTGCTGTTATCTTGCCGATTGCATCATGGCCACGTCACGGGCTTCGTCTATTTGATCCAGCAAGTCTTCGCGAGCTCGCTGGTTCGAACCTTCGTCGTAGCCCTTAATCTTGGGCGATCCGTATTCCAAGTCCGTGGGGAGAACGGCCTCTGCACCATAGACTAGGAAAAATGGCGTGAATCCCGTAGCTCTGCTCGGAGTGGTCCTGAGGCTCCAAATGACCGCTGGGAGCTCCTGAAGCCATTTCCGGCCGGACTTGTTTAGTCTGTCGAAGATCCTGGGCTTAAGGCCTTGTAAAATCATGTCATTGGCACGTTCCACTTGGCCGTTAGTCTGTGGGTGTGCGACAGCCGCCCAGTCCACGCGGATGTGGTGGTTGTCGCAAAACTCCAGGAATTTCCTGCCGGTGAATTGGGAGCCGTTGTCGGTGATGGAGTTCGGCACTCCGAACCTGTGGATGATGTCGGTGAAGAATGTTACGGCCTGCTCCGCTCTGAGGTTGGTGATTGGGCGTGCCTCGATCCATTTAGAGAACTTGTCCACGGCAACCAGCAGGTGGGTGTAGCCCCCGGGCGCCTTTCGCAAGGGCCCTACAATGTCTAATCCCCACATAGCGAAGGGCCATGTGACGGGTATGGTCTATAGGGCGTGAGCTGGGAGAAGGGTCCTACGCGCGTAGAACTGGCACCCCTCGCAGGTGCGCACGACCTCGTTGGCGTCGGCAACCGCTGTGGGCCAGTAGAAACCCTGGCGGAACGCGTTGCCCACGAGGGTGCGCGGTGCCGCGTGATGGCCGCACACGCCTGCGTGGATGTCACGGATGAGTTCCTGTCCCGGTTTGCCGGCTGCCCCGCCGAGCCGTCCGCGTGGACGGATGCCTCCTGGTCCTGCGCGCCGCCGTCGCCCCGCGCGCTGGACTGGTTGTGCATGCGGGACGCGGAGCTCTCGGCCTGCTGCACGGCCGCTTGCTCGATGAGGGTCTGCGCCTCGCGGCGCAGGTTACGTGCCTCGGGTGTCGATGGCTCGGGCATGGCCCGAAGTAGTGTCGCCACCGCGATGAGTTTTTGGCTGGCACGAAGTGGCGTGTGTGGGTTGTCTACGTTGAAGTCGGCACCGATGCGGTCGCGAGCCTGCTTCCCAGCTGCTCGGGCGCGTTCGCCGCGTGCCGAGGCTTCCCCTGCGATGGTAGCACGCAGGAGCGGCACCTGCCGGTACTCTTCCGCGAGCTTTGCCTCGAGCTCGCGCGCCTGGGCCATCTACGCGTTGATATCCGCATTGCCCGCTGGTGGGGCCGGTGGCGGGTTCGGCTCCGGATGCTGGGCCGCGTTCCCGTCGCCCGCTCCGTTCGCGCCGTCAGCTTGCTCGTTGGCGGCGACAACGAAGCACTCGCGCGAGGGATCGTAGCTCCCTTCGCTGGAGTTGTCGGAGCAACCGAACCAGTAGTCCGCGGCGTCAAGGAACCGCCGGAAGACCACAGGGTCCGGTACGCCGGAGAAGTCCCACTCTGCGTAGCCATGCGAGGTCGAGGGCGGCAGCTCGCTGGGCGAGCCGTGATACGACTCGTCGTTGGTGGTGGCGATGAGGTTCTAGCTGACAGCAGGTGATGGCCCGGGAGATCCTCATATGCAGCCATGTTAGTGCTGACGGATGAGGCGTACGCCGCAGCAGGGTTGCGCATCCCGTGGGGGAACTGCGGCCTCGTGGCCGCGTGCTCCCCCGCAGGGTGTGCCGTCGTGTCGCTTGGCTAGGGCACGTCGTTCTGGGCCGCCTCGCGTGCTGCCCGGCATCGCTCCGCGCGCGCCTGACGCGAGCACTGACCTGGGCGTTTGCGGCGCCGGGACGTCGAGGCGCTCGCAGCAGCCGCCTGGGTGGGTGCCGGAGCGTCAGTAGCAGGCATGGCAGGCATTGGGCCTGGCCCAGTTGACCGCCACGGGTGGAGTTCGTCGCGGTTGGTGAGGCGCATGAGGTACTCGTTCCCTGTGGCCTGAAAGTTCAGGCTCCCAAACCGGATTTCGAATCCGGCAGGGAGAGGGTCCGAGCTGCCCATGGCGTACCTTTGGGACGTAATCTCGGTGCGAATCACCATCGAGAATGCTGATGAGGGGTCGATCACAGCGCGAGTCGCCCCTACCTGGCGCGCCAACTGTCGGTGTTAGGATTAGTCCCGACACTAACTAGTAAGTTACGCTGTGATCAGCTTCTCGATGGTC
This sequence comes from Cenchrus fungigraminus, assembly GCA_036936925.1. Taxonomy (NCBI): domain Eukaryota; kingdom Viridiplantae; phylum Streptophyta; class Magnoliopsida; order Poales; family Poaceae; genus Cenchrus; species Cenchrus fungigraminus. The sequence continues at coordinate 35,491,439 of CM072780.1, read as the reverse complement.
GGTGCAAATGACAAAATAGGGACGCGGGTTTATCCTGGTTCCGACCGCGGGGTCGTACGTCCAGCAGATTTGCGCGTGTGCGCTGTATTAATTTGCACCGGTGGTGCCTGTAGAGTGGGGCTACAAGCAAGGCGGGAGAGGAGGAGAGGCCTCCAAGTCCCTGCTGAGTGATTGAGGCAAAGTGCCGATATCAGGGAGCGAGTATGCGAATGAGAATGAGTGTAGGTGTGTAGTGATGATCTCCTCTCCCCCGGCGGCCGGGCGACCGCCTCCTCCTTTTATAGACCAAGGGGAGGCGGCTTACAAATGTGCCGCACGGGGTTTTACACAGTATCGTGGTACTGGTACACAGCGTTTGCGATTTGATGGTGTCCTGGCGTCTCAACACTTGCCGGTGTCGTGGTGGCTATATGCTGGTCGGGGAATAGCTTCGAGGGTAGCTCGATCGGCGTACACGTCTGACCGCCGTCCATGCACCCGTTTGAGGGTCTTGCTGACGAGGGCACCCGGTGCTGTACAGGGCCCGGCGTGGCGGCGTCCCATCGGAGCATGGTCGCACAGCACCGGGGATGGCAGCATAGCGCCCGGGATGGTGCCACAGGGCTAGGGATGTCCGCACAGCGCCGGTGATGATCGCACGGACCCTGGGCCAGTCGCACAGCACCCGGGATGGCCGGACGGCGCCGGAGCTAGCGGAGGGGACGCGGCGCACGTCGCTCGTACGGCGGCACCGGTCAGTGTGCGCGCCAGGTCGCCGCCCGTGCACTCTTCGAGGATGATCCATGCTCTTTCGTGGGCCTCAATGGCGGGAGCGCCCATGCCGTACAGGGGCCGGCGTGGTGACGTCTCATCGTGACAGGGCTCCACAGCGCCGGGGATGACTCCACAGCGCTGGGGATGGCCGCACCGCACCGGGGATGGCTGCACAGCGCCCGGAGGTGATGGAGGTGACGCGCCCCGCCGGCCTTGCGTCACGGCGTCGTCCCAGGCGGGCGGGGAATTGGTGGCCGTACTCCATTCGAGGGTGCCGCCGTCCCCTTTCGAGTGGCGCGGCGTGGAGGAGGTACGGGAGTAGGCGGCACAGTGTCACGGAATGACACCGGCCATGCCGCACAGCACCCGCACAGCGCCGGGGATGGCTGCCCAGTGCGGGTTGGTCGAACAGCCCCGGGATCTGATTCCCAGGCGGTGTCAGAGGGCCGGCGTGGCGTGGATTCGCCTTTGACCCGGGCGCCCGCGACGCGCCAGAGCATTTAATGCTCCGGTCGTGGGAGCAGGGGTGGTGTCGCGGATCGGAGGAGGTCTCTAGCGAGGCGGAAACTCGCTCGAGGGGCGTCAAGCCCTCGAGCAAGGCGGACACTCGCCCGAGGGGGCGTCAAGCCCTCGAGCGAGGCGGAAGATTCACGGCACAGCGCCCGGCCCTCGAGCGAGGCGGGGGTCCGCCCGAGAAGTGCCGAGGCTGGCTATGTCGATGGGCCGCTGGGGCTTTTTTGGGCCGTGAGCCCTGCCCTGGGCCGCTGTCATGCGTGGCGTGGTTTGCTTGTTTGCTTTCGTTATTTTTCGAAAAAGGGGTGATTTCCCCTGTTATTAGGGGACCCCTGTGGCTGTCCCCGACAACACCTTCATCGTCCGCTTCCTCTTGAACGGCGTTGAGGTAGTGAGGGATGCACCATGTATCTTTTGTCCTATCTGAATTCTCGGTGTCGGGAAGTGTAATCGGATATATCTTTCTTCCTTGTAACCCTGGCATGTTGAAAGGGATCGCTCTAATCTTGTTGTCGAATCTCGGGACGAGATTCCTTTTAAGGGGGTAGGCTGTGACGCCCCAGGTTTTTAATTAGCCTCATTAGTGCTAATGGCCGAGTCACACGCGTTGACTCTAGTCAAACCTTGGTCAACCTGGGTCATCACCTCGAAAACTTCGTCAACAATCACTAATGACCCGCTTAATCAAGTCAACACACACACTTGTGGTCAAACTTGGTCAAACCCTAGTCTAAGGTGGGTCAAAACCCCAATGTCTTTGAACTTCCTCCGGAACTTTTGCCGCGTTCTCCAAATTTCACCTAAACACTTCAAAATCTCTCAATATAAAAGTTGTCTAGTTTTTCATGGGACACAACTTTTATGTTGAGCGGCATTTCAAATTTGAAGCGGAAAATGGTGAAAAACCCCGGTCAACGCCATCAGCTCCTGTTCACTAGCGCTGAGTGGCATTCAAAGTTTGCCAGCAGTTTATTCAAAATCCGTTGCTCAAAACACCATAGAGCCTTTCTAGAAGTTGTAGAGGGTAACTTGCTCTACATCTTTGCTATTCAGAGTTTTCAAAGTTTGGATTGAAAAATTCAAGATCTGGCCAGTCAAACAGTGCTACTGCGAATGGAATCAGCTGACCACGTGAAGCGTCCCCACATCAGAGGTGACTAAATGTGACACAAATACCAGTCCCAGGAGGCTGGCAACACATTTATTACAACAGGTGGTTCAGTCCCTTACATCACGGCGGCATAGTGGGCACGGGAGCGCCACTGCCACGAGAAACAACACAAAAGCTAAAGACCAAACTACAACAGCGAAGGCTTCTAAGGCCTCATCAGACTACCACGCCATGGAAGCTCTCTGTGGCGACCCTGAGTCCACAGGCACGGTTGGGTGTAGGGCAGCGACCTACTCGACGTCTTCGGGAACGAAATCGGGATCCTCCTCTGAAAAACAGTTAATTAAGCAAGGGTGAGTACATGCGTACTCAACAAGTTCAACCCCACCCACGGAGGGGTTAATAAGCAGATCATGCACAGAATATATCAAGGATCAGGATAAGGTTTATTTTACAAACACATTTACTCATGCAGGGGTTTGCTTTCGAAAAGGTTTTCGCAAACAATTATTATAACTCAGGTAACTCAGTTGTTTTGTGAAAACCAAATGAAGACTACCGGACTCCCCGTCCGCAGTAGCCCAGGCACACAGCCACACACTTTTCCAGAAAACAGCTCACGCCATGAAAACATCCCAAATCCAAGCACTAGTTTTGTGACCCCACCGTGACTCGTCCAATACCGTGGACACGGCTATTCGAATAGGTTTTACACTCTGCAGAGGTTGTACATCTTTACCCACAAGTAGGGTACCGCCACACGAACACCTTAGTGCCGGCGCGGATCCTATCAAAGCCATTACCCACCTTAGCTAACCCTACTAGCCACCACGGAAGCAACCAAGGGGTTATATAACCAGGGCGTACCTCACACAGATCGTACCCCTACTCCTTGATCTCCCGCTGCTCACCCGCACTCCTGATGGCAAGTAGATTAACTAGTGGGATTTATGCTAAGCCGTTGCCACATACAACGGTCGAGTGGTAGTACGATAATTGGGCCAGGTGAGATGTCACGCAACCCGGTCCTTAACGACAAGATGGACATCTCCAACACGCTCAACCACAAAGGTACGAGCTCACCCATACTCCTGACACACGCGTCCATCCCGTCTACCCAGTGCTTTACTCATTTTCCAAAATATCCTATTCCCATTTTTAAAGCACTCACACATTTTTAAAGCAATCATTTAGGCCAAACCAAGTTCAATCATAGCAATCAAGGGTGGCTATCCTACCGGGTTTTAACAGTAAAACAATATGCAATTTATAAAATGGGTCATAGGGTTGTATTTATAAAACTGGGATCAAAGCATGCATCAAAGGATGAGATTGAACTTGCCGTCTTCGAAGTCCTCGGGGAGTTCCGGCTCGTGGTTCGGGACTCCGGTCTCCTGCTCGCAGTACTCGGCTCCGAACTCCGGCTCGCGGTACTCCTCCTCGTTTACTCCGTCGGCTATAGCGCACACACAAGCAAGCATGCAATCAAAACAAGCACACAAGTTTTACCGGCTGAGCTCGAGGGGAAAAATAATTAAATAAATAGATGATGGGGAGTAAATATTATTTAGGGGTATATAGCTGGGCGGAAAAAAAAATAAGTGAAGGGCCGGGGCAAGAGCTGGGATCAATCGGGCGAAAAATATGAACATGAAATGACGCGTTAGAGGCGTCATTAGGATTAAGGATCTAGTTGTAAATAGGTTTAAAAAAAAGAAGGACTTAATTATAATATGTAAATAAGGTGGGGTTCAAACAAAAGGGCCTAAGGATCTATACGTAAATATAGAAAAGGATTTGTTTGTAAAATTAAGAGGTATAGGGTTTAATTAAAAGGTACATGGACCTGGTTGTAGTTTAGCTTATAGAGATAGGGACCTACTCGTAATTATTTTATTTATCAGGGTTTCATTTGAAAAGAAATAGTATAAAGGCTCGGGTGTAAAATAAAGAAAAGGGAGGGGCTTAAGGGCAAACTGCCCTTCTTCCTCCTCTCCTCACCCGAAACAGAGGAGGGAGGAGTGGCTCTGGCGGCGGTGGCAGGCGGTCCTCCCGGCCTCAGCGGCGGCGGGGAAGGAGGGAAAAAGAGAGAGGGGGACGAGGAAGACTCGCTCCCGTCCTCACCTTGGGCAGGGGTGGCGCAGGGAGGCGGCTCCTCGGCGAGGAGGGCGCGGCGGTGGAGGTGACAGGGACGGCGGCGATTCGGTGGTGGTGGGGAGCAATGGGGGCGATGGGAGCTCGTTGGCGAGGTGAGGGGCGGCGAGAGGGTGATGCCGTCCTTTTATAGGCGAGATGAGGCGGTTCGGGAAGATATTTCCTTGGTGGCGGTGAGCGGGCGGCTCGGGCAGCCCGGCGGGGCCACTGCGGCGGCGCGGGTGGCTTGGCAGGGGAGGTGATGGCGTCGCGACGATGCTTGGCACGCAGGGGCGCAGCTGATTCGACGAATCGACGGCGGTGTGGGCCGTTCGACGTGACGCCTCGCGTAGCGCTGCTGCGGCGGCGAGCTAGAGGTGGAGCGAGGCGGTTCGGCCGGCGGGCCTGGGCGGCTCGGCCGAGGAGAGGAGCGGCCTGCGGCGGGATTCGCGGGAAGTTAATGCGGCGCTGTGGATTTGACCGAACGGGGCAGAGGCGCGGCGCTGGCGGCGAGCTTGGCGCGGGGCGGCCGGCGGCTAGCTGTGGAGAGGCGGTGGTGTACCGCGGCGGCGGTGGCGCAGAGGTGATAGCTCGGGGCAGTGGAGTTAATGCGGCCGCGGCAGCGTGCGGTCGCGTCACGGCCGGCGCGGCAGACGGCAGCGCAGGGCAGGGGCCGGGCGTGGCGTGTTGCAGGGGCGCACGGTCGGGCGCGGGGCCGAGGCAGAGGCTGGCGCGGCGCGGTGCGGCTCGACCGGCGTGGCGCTTGCACTGGCGTGCGTGGGCGCGCGCGCGCTGCCTCGTAGCGGTGGTGGCGAGCTTGGCCGGTGGCACGGCGCGGCGAGCTTGGGTGAGCAGCTGGGCCAGCGGTGCGGCGAGGCAGAGCAGGGCCGCTGGCCTTGCTGGCCAGAGCAGAGGCGCCGGGGAAAGAAAGGGAGAAGAAAGGAGGAGGGAAGGAAAGAAGAAAAGGAAAAGGAGAAAAGGAAATAGAAAAAAAAAAGAAAAGAGAAAAAGGGAAAAGGAAAAGGAGAAAAAGGAGGAAAGAAAAGAGAAAAGGGTTAGAAAAAATTGGAAGAAATTCTAGGAAAAAATAGGAGAGGGAAAGAAAAGATTTTCGGCAGGATTTTCCCGGGTTTTCCCGTCGTCCGCGCGAATCGTCACGCTGCCGGACGAATCTCGCCATCTGCGGTAATCACGCGACGAGCGACTTCGTGCCGGGGCGAGCGAATCTGTGCCGAGCGTCGGAAAGCGGGTTGATGATGATGTCGGGCGGTCCGGGCGAACCCGAGGTATTCGCCGGGACGTGGGTTGGGTGAGGAGGACGATGGGAGAAATGATGGTGTCGAGCGACGGTCGATTGACCCGGGTAAAAAGAAAAGTTACGGTCGGGTAACTCGGGTAAAAGGGGAAGTTACTGTTGGGTGAAAGGGTTGATGATCAGGGTTTTAGGATAAGGTCGAGCTCAGCGGAAAAAGTTTTGAAAACACGTGTGATTTAGCAGGTGATTTATTAGGGCTAAAAACGCGGGTGTTACAAACCTACCCCACTTAAAATGAATCTCGTCCTCGAGATTCAGCTAGTTCTTAAACAAGTGGGGGAACTCTTTCCTCAGCGTGTCTTCTCGCTCCGACGTGGCTTCTTCTACTCTGCCAACTCGAGGGCTGCCATCCTATAGGGTCTCTTGGCTATGGGAGAGGTTCCGGGGATGAGGTCGATAACAAACTCTATATCCCTATCTGATGGCATTCCGGGGAGTTCTTCGGGAAATACATCTGGGTACTCCCGTACTACTGGGATTTCTTCTAGGGACTTGGCCTCCATGCTAAAAACCATTATGTCTGGTCTGCTTCCTCGGGTACGGCAGGTTACTTGCACTCCATCTGGGTTGGTTAGGTGTACTACCTTATCGGCACAACTTATAAGGCCGTGGTGAAGGCTTAACCAGTCCATCCCAAGAATCACATCTATCCCTTTGGACTTCAGTACTACTAGGTCCGCTAGGAACTCTACCCCACTTAAAATGATCCTTACCCGAGAGCAACCCAGTTGACACTTGATGTCACCTCTGGGCGTTCGGGTTAACAAGGGTGTTTTTAGTAGTACTGTAGGTATGTTGTGTTTTTCCACAAAACTTGAGGATATGAATGAATGTGATGCTCCTGAATCAAATAATATGGTTGCCAAGACTGAGCTGACCAGGAACTCACCGAGCACTACGCCTTGTGCTTCTTGAGCCTCCTGTGCGTTGATGTGGTTGACGCGGGCTCGTCCATAAGACTGCTGGGGCTGCCTCATCTGCTGGTTGTTATTGCCAAAGTTGTTGTTGCTGCGAACTAGCACGCGGTTGGCTCCAGATACAACCGGTCTCGGCCCATTCACGGAGTTGGAGAAGGCTGAAACTGTTGGCTTTTTGGCATATGGGCAGTTGGCGATGAAGTGTCCGGTCTCACGGCAGTTGAAACACACCCTGGAGTTGTTGTTGTTGTTGTTGTTGTTGGCAGTGACCTGGCTAGTGTTGCTCTGTGGAGGCTTCATGGTGTTCTGGTTGTTGTACGGTTTGAACTGGGTTCTGGGGCCTTGAGAGCCCGTGGCTTGTGACTGGGTTTTGTACTGCATGGGGGCTTGGAATCTGGACATGGGGTGTCCGAAGCTTCTCTGCCTCTGGGAACGTTCCTGCTGTTGAGCCTTGTGCTCCATGAACTTGCGCTTGTTTTCTTTCTTCTCTTCTGCCTTGGCTCTCTCTGTGAGGATGGCCATGTTCATGAGGGTGTTGAAATCCGGATAGATCTGAGGGGTAAGCAGAGTCCTTAGCTCCGGAGTCAAGCCCTTCTTGAACATCTCCTGCTTCTTGGAGTCCTTGTCCACCTCCTCAGGAGCGTAACGAGCCAACTCTATGAACTGATAAGTGTATTCCTCCACGGACTTGTTGCCCTGGCGGAGTTCACGGAACTCATCTGCCTTGCGCTTCAGTGTGGCTTCTGGGATGTGGTAGCGACGAAACTCTTCCACGAACTCATCCCAAGTGATGGCGGAGGGATCTTTGGCCGCTGCACAGTAGTTTTCCCACCAGGCTAAGGCTGTTCCAGTGAGCTGGTGGGTGGCCAAAAGAATTTTGTCTCGATCCTCACAATTGAATGGCTCTAGTTCCCTTAGGATGGCCCTCAGCCAGTCATCTGCATCCAAGGGATTCACGGATCCGCCAAAAGTGGGTGGCTTTGTCCGGAGAAATTCTATCAGTTTCTCATTCATGCCCAGAACACGGGGCTTTGGGCGGGTGATGGCATTGGCTATGGCTTCCAGCAACAGGGTCTGGTTAGCCAATACTTGCGCCAGGTCTACGGCAGGTGGTGGCGGTGGAACCATGTTTTCTCCTCCATTTTCGTCCTGATTCACTTCTTGGTCGTTAGGGCGCTCCCTTCGTTCAGCATGCGATCCTTCCGCATTTGGGTCCATACGACCGGAGCCTTGGAAGCTCCTGGCGGGACGCCTTGAAACCATCTGTAGGGGGGCGGGTTTCTATGAGATTTTAGGTGATGTTTAAGTTGATTAAGACGGGCTTTTGAAAAGACAGGATCTGACTCCTGTCGTCAAGCACACAACAAGCACACATGACACACAAGCACAAACAACTTTATTTCAACCATGAGAGGAGGATACATCCCGAACTACTCGACCGGTACAACGCTGGTACACTACATGACAAGGCACTACGACAAAAGCTAAGGGTGCGGCTCTAAGCTCGGACCAACACGGCTTCATCCCTTGGCAAGGGCTTCTGGGCAGGCTACTCGCGGGGCGAGCCATCTTCTGGGGCGGAGTGTGCTTCCAGCGGAATGAGCAGCTCATCGCCGTCATCATCCTGGGGGTTCCCGTCCTCTTGGGGCTGGGCGGAAGTTCCTTCTTCGGCGGTTGATGTTGGTTGCTCGGCGGCTACAGACGGTGTTGGGGTCTCAGGAACCCCTCCCCATCCTATGAGGGGTGTCCCAACTAGGACTTGTGCTTCTCCAACGGCCGGAACGGGTATTCCACTGTTGGTCCATTCTTGTATGCGCTGATCCTGGATCCGCCTGAGGCTCTCATGGGCAACAGCTTCACTACTTATGGCGGCCGCGATCCTTGCTTCAGCTTGGGCTACTCGAACTTGGTGCATCCTTACTGTGACTTCCGCTTGCTCAGCCCGACCAATTTGCTCCCTCAGGAACTTGGCCTGATCATCAAAGAGTTTATCCAGGGAGACGAGGTAGGCAACTGCATGGTACAAAAGATCTTCTTGGTGACGACGCCGTTCCAGGTTTCTCATGCGGGCCTGCCAGACTGGGGTCCGGATGGCGGGAGGATAAAGTCTCATCGGTGTGGAGACAAGGTGTTCCTCGTAGATCCTGCACAGGTAACGGAGAGTTTTCCGGAGGGCCAAGGGATAGGTATCCCGATGTCGAAAACCTGTGGCGGTCACGCGCCACGGCTCGACGTTGGGGTAGCGGGTGCTTCTGGCGATGGAGAGGACCACCCTACAGCGAAGAGTGCCGAGTTGCTCGTACTCTCTACTGTAGTACCTCAGGCGCTCAGTGATACCGAGGCGCTCCAGGGAGTTGATGAGAAGGCGAGCAAAACCAGGCTCCTCCTGGCACACGCCTTGGGTCCATCCATCTTCAGCCATCTGAAAACAAGGGTAGAGTTGAACAAGTTGTGCAAAGGGTAGGGTACAAAAGATAGATAGTTTTATTTATTCACAAAGGTTGGGTACACTCTTCAGGGGTACACTTTATTCTTATTATACCATAGGTCTCACCTAGGTACTCTACTCCCTCATGAGGACTCTTCCTCACACTGGATGTGACGCTTCTTTGGTGGAAGGCGTTGCTCCAGTATCTCCTCTTCGGTCTGAGTGCCTTTATCCCAATGGGTTTCCATGGGTTCTTCTTCTTCTTCTTCCGATATCCACCCATTTTTGGTTCCACTTGAGTTAATTAGGCTCCGTAGATCTGCTCGAGCTCGTGCAGCTCGCTCCTCGGCTTGACGTGCTTCCTCATGAGCTTTAGCAAAGGCCTGCCATAAACCTTCGTAGGCTCTTTGGTCGATCTCTGCTTTTTCTTCGGCTTTTACCACCTTCTCTGTTTGCGCTATTAATGCTTTTTCTGCTCCTTCTGCTCTGCGAGTTTGCTCCTTCAGTTGTGCTGCTGTTTCACGGTAAAGCTTATCTAGGCCGGTGAGGTAGATGGATAGGTGAGAAACTGTGTCCTCTAGCTCTTCTTCTTCGCGTCCAAGTCTGCTCATCCGGGCGATCCATGAGCGACCTCTTCCTCCAGCAGGCGGAAAGAATCCCATTGGGGTCTGATGGAGGTGGTGCTTATAGATCACTCGCAGATGGCGAAGGGCTTTTCGGGCGGCCTTGTGGTAGGTGTCGGCGAAGCGATACCCGGTGGTTTTGGTGTACCAGGGGCTCACATCGGGGTACAACGTGCTCTTAGACACGAAAATCATCACCTCACACCGAAAGGTGCTTCTGAGTTCATACTCCCGATAGAGGTACTCCGGTGGGTCCCTTACTCCGATGCGCTCTAGGCTGAGTAGCAGTAACTTAGGGAGGCCAGGCTCTGCGGGGCAGACGCCTCCACTCCATTCCAAGTTAGCCATCTGGAACCAGGCAAGGGTTAAGGTAAGAGATTTGTGGAAAGGCGAGCTAAGCAGGGAAAAAATTTAGAGAAAGGCTTAGAAAAGGTCTCGGGTCCTAGGGGTCGCGTCCTACGGCCAACCTACGGCTCTGATACCACCTGAAGCGTCCCCTCATCAGAGGTGACTAAATGTGACACAAATACCAGTCCCAGGAGGCTGGCAACACATTTATTACAATAGGTGGTTCAGTCCCTTACATCACGGCGGCATAGTGGGCACGGGAGCGCCACTGCCACGAGAAACAACACAAAAGCTAAAGACCAAACTACAACAGCGAAGGCTTCTAAGGCCTCATCAGAGTACCACGCCATGGAAGCTCTCTGTGGCGACCCTGAGTCCACAGGCACGGTTGGGTGTAGGGCAGCGACCTACTCGACGTCTTCGGGAACGAAATCGGGATCCTCCTCTGAAAAACAGTTAATTAAGCAAGGGTGAGTACATGCGTACTCAACAAGTTCAACCCCACCCACGGAGGGGTTAATAAGCAGATCATGCACAGAATATATCAAGGATCAGGATAAGGTTTATTTTACAAACACATTTACTCATGCAGGGGTTTGCTTTCGAAAAGGTTTTCGCAAACAATTATTATAACTCAGGTAACTCAGTTGTTTTGTGAAAACCAAATGAAGACTACCGGACTCCCCGTCCGCAGTAGCCCAGGCACACAGCCACACACTTTTCCAGAAAACAGCTCACGCCATGAAAACATCCCAAATCCAAGCACTAGTTTTGTGACCCCACCGTGACTCGTCCAATACCGTGGACACGGCTATTCGAATAGGTTTTACACTCTGCAGAGGTTGTACATCTTTACCCACAAGTAGGGTACCGCCACACGAACACCTTAGTGCCGGCGCGGATCCTATCAAAGCCATTACCCACCTTAGCTAACCCTACTAGCCACCACGGAAGCAACCAAGGGGTTATATAACCAGGGCGTACCTCACACAGATCGTACCCCTACTCCTTGATCTCCCGCTGCTCACCCGCACTCCTGATGGCAAGTAGATTAACTAGTGGGATTTATGCTAAGCCGTTGCCACATACAACGGTCGAGTGGTAGTACGATAATTGGGCCAGGTGAGATGTCACGCAACCCGGTCCTTAACGACAAGATGGACATCTCCAACACGCTCAACCACAAAGGTACGAGCTCACCCATACTCCTGACACACGCGTCCATCCCGTCTACCCAGTGCTTTACTCATTTTCCAAAATATCCTATTCCCATTTTTAAAGCACTCACACATTTTTAAAGCAATCATTTAGGCCAAACCAAGTTCAATCATAGCAATCAAGGGTGGCTATCCTACCGGGTTTTAACAGTAAAACAATATGCAATTTATAAAATGGGTCATAGGGTTGTATTTATAAAACTGGGATCAAAGCATGCATCAAAGGATGAGATTGAACTTGCCGTCTTCGAAGTCCTCGGGGAGTTCCGGCTCGTGGTTCGGGACTCCGGTCTCCTGCTCGCAGTACTCGGCTCCGAACTCCGGCTCGCGGTACTCCTCCTCGTTTACTCCGTCGGCTATAGCGCACACACAAGCAAGCATGCAATCAAAACAAGCACACAAGTTTTACCGGCTGAGCTCGAGGGGAAAAATAATTAAATAAATAGATGATGGGGAGTAAATATTATTTAGGGGTATATAGCTGGGCGGAAAAAAAAAGTGAAGGGCCGGGGCAAGAGCTGGGATCAATCGGGCGAAAAATATGAACATGAAATGACGCGTTAGAGGCGTCATTAGGATTAAGGATCTAGTTGTAAATAGGTTTAAAAAAAGAAGGACTTAATTATAATATGTAAATAAGGTGGGGTTCAAACAAAAGGGCCTAAGGATCTATACGTAAATATAGAAAAGGATTTGTTTGTAAAATTAAGAGGTATAGGGTTTAATTAAAAGGTACATGGACCTGGTTGTAGTTTAGCTTATAGAGATAGGGACCTACTTGTAATTATTTTATTTATCAGGGTTTCATTTGAAAAGAAATAGTATAAAGGCTCGGGTGTAAAATAAAGAAAAGGGAGGGGCTTAAGGGCAAACTGCCCTTCTTCCTCCTCTCCTCACCCGAAACAGAGGAGGGAGGAGTGGCTCTGGCGGCGGTGGCAGGCGGTCCTCCCGGCCTCAGCGGCGGCGGGGAAGGAGGGAAAAAGAGAGAGGGGGACGAGGAAGACTCGCTCCCGTCCTCACCTTGGGCAGGGGTGGCACAGGGAGGCGGCTCCTCGGCGAGGAGGGCGCGGCGGTGGAGGTGACAGGGACGGCGGCGATTCGGTGGTGGTGGGGAGCAATGGGGGCGATGGGAGCTCGTTGGCGAGGTGAGGGGCGGCGAGAGGGTGATGCCGTCCTTTTATAGGCGAGATGAGGCGGTTCGGGAAGATATTTCCTTGGTGGCGGTGAGCGGGCGGCTCGGGCAGCCCGGCGGGGCCACTGCGGCGGCGCGGGTGGCTTGGCAGGGGAGGTGATGGCGTTGCGACGATGCTTGGCACGCAGGGGCGCAGCTGATTCGACGAATCGACGGCGGTGTGGGCCGTTCGACGTGACGCCTCGCGTAGCGCTGCTGCGGCGGCAAGCTAGAGGTGGAGCGAGGCGGTTCGGCCGGCGGGCTTGGGCGGCTCGGCCGAGGAGAGGAGCGGCCTGCGGCGGGATTCGCGGGAAGTTAATGCGGCGCTGTGGATTTGACCGAACGGGGCAGAGGCGCGGCGCTGGCGGCGAGCTTGGCGCGGGGCGGCCGGCGGCTAGCGGTGGAGAGGCGGTGGTGTACCGCGGCGGCGGTGGCGCAGAGGTGATAGCTCGGGGCAGTGGAGTTAATGCGGCCGCGGCAGCGTGCGGTCGCGTCACGGCCGGCGCGGCAGACGGCAGCGCAGGGCGGGGGCCGGGCGTGGCGTGTTGCAGGGGCGCACGGTCGGGCGCGGGGCCGAGGCAGAGGCTGGCGCGGCGCGGTGCGGCTCGGCCGGCGCGGCGCTTGCACTGGCGTGCGTGGGCGCGCGCGCGCTGCCTCGTAGCGGTGGTGGCGAGCTTGGCCGGTGGCACGGCGCGGCGAGCTTGGGTGAGCAGCTGGGCCAGCGGTGCGGCGAGGCAGAGCACGGCCGCTGGCCTTGCTGGCCAGAGCAGAGGCGCCGGGGAAAGAAAGGGAGAAGAAAGGAGGAGGGAAGGAAAGAAGAAAAGGAAAAGGAGAAAAGGAAATAGAAAAAAAAAGAAAAGAGAAAAAGGGAAAAGGAAAAGGAGAAAAAGGAGGAAAGAAAAGAGAAAAGGGTTAGAAAAAATTGGAAGAAATTCTAGGAAAAAATAGGAGAGGGAAAGAAAAGATTTTCGGCAGGATTTTCCCGGGTTTTCCCGTCGTCCGCGCGAATCGTCACGCTGCCGGACGAATCTCGCCATCTGCGGTAATCACGCGACGAGCGACTTCGTGCCGGGGCGAGCGAATCTGTGCCGAGCGTCGGAAAGCGGGTTGATGATGATGTCGGGCGGTCCGGGCGAACCCGAGGTATTCGCCGGGACGTGGGTTGGGTGAGGAGGACGATGGGAGAAATGATGGTGTCGAGCGACGGTCGATTGACCCGGGTAAAAAGAAAAGTTACGGTCGGGTAACTCGGGTAAAAGGGGAAGTTACTGTTGGGTGAAAGGGTTGATGATCAGGGTTTTAGGATAAGGTCGAGCTCAGCGGAAAAAGTTTTGAAAACACGTGTGATTTAGCAGGTGATTTATTAGGGCTAATAACGCGGGTGTTACACCACGATACCGGCCGCGCTCTCGCGCTCCAGAGCGCGCCCGCGCGCGCCGCGCCACGTCGGCCGCCGCCGTACGCGCATGCCGAGGCGGGCCCGCGACCGCCGGTCCGTGCGCCGCACCCCTCGGAGCATATCCCCTGCCACGCGCCGCGCCCGCCCTCGCCGCCCGGCTGCACCGCCGTTCACCCATCGGTCCGTCCGCGTCCCTCCCTGCCGCTTGCGCCTGCCGAGGCCAGGCCGTCGTACGCGCGGCATTAACGCCGGAGGATCCTTAGCAACGAAGTCAGGACTCCCTCTCCCACTCGCCGCCTATAAAACCCGCTCGCCGCTCCTCCTCGCGTGCGCCTGGCCGTTCGTCGAGCCGCCATGGCTGCCTCCACGGGGAACTCCCGGTCTCGAGCCACCACCGGCCAAATTGAGCGCACCACCGCCACCATGGACCTCCACCCCAACCTCCTAAGCCATTTGTTGCCCCGCCGGCGACGCAGCTTCGCCGGAGCACGAGCTCCCGCGGCGGCCACCGCCCCACTCCGCCGGCCACACCCTCCGGTGGCCCCTTTGCCCCAACTGAGCCCAAGAATCGAGCCCAGGAGACCTCCAGGTCGCCCTCCGCCCGCGCCCGGCCGGCCATGGCCGCCGGCTGGCCGGAATTGCCGGCCGGACCGCCACTGGCCTCCCCGGGGACTACATTGCGAGCACCCCTTTATTTCCAGGGGCCTGGGTGCCAAGGGTGTAGTTGTGAATCTGCAAAAGTTTCCAGGGACCTCCTTGTAAGTTGTTTCTTAAATAGTGTTTGCAGTGTTGCTGATTCTTGTAAAATCCGTAGAAAATCATAGAAAAATCAGAAAAATGCAAACCCAATTTTGTTGGATTCCTTGTGAAAAACACTACAACTTTGGTAAAGCATGACCATACTTTTTCTTGATAGTTTTTGCATGAAAAATACAAAACTGTTAAACCTAGATCTGTTGTATCTCCAAATCCGCATGTGATCTATAGCTGAATTTTGGATATGTTGTGTGTTATGTCATGCCTAGATCTTGTACCAAAAATTGCACAAAATTCCTGAATAAATCTTTTATTATGATTTATTTACTATTTATGCTGAATCTGTCCAAATGATTTTTGTAGCAAAATATAAATTGATTTTTGTACTCAACTTGTGGCTATGTTCATGTTATGCCTAGATGCAACTTTCCTGAATTTATCATGATTTTATCTCTGATAGAATTATTTAATCTTGATTTATGCTTAGATTTGCATTTAAATGCATAGTTCAAATTTCAAATATGTTTGAGATGCACATGTTGGTGTTCTGGTCTTGTTTTAGGCCAGAGTAGCTGTAGGATTGAGCTTGGGTGCAGGAGCTTTTGATTTATTTATTTATGCATTTCCTTTAATTTAAATAGCTAGGAAATGTCATCTTTGCATATATAGGTTTTGTAGCTCTTGTAATGTCCAAGCTTGATCCAGTGGTTGCTTAGTAGTATTTAGGCCAGCAAGGACCCCTGCCCTTGTTTGTATAATTTATTTGTGCTTTTAAAAGTTAGGGTGCACATAAGCTTGTTATTAGGAGTTAATTAGGAAAATGTGTCCTTTATCCTTGTGGCCCCCTTTTAAATGGTTGCATAGCTTATTTTAGGATCTCTAAATACCCTTGCTGTTTTGGAGAAATTAAATTAAATTATTTACATAGATGTGCACACGATTGCTATTCGAAAGTTGAATAATAAATCTTCACATGAAATAACCATCATGCAAGTAAAACATTAATTAATGGTTGGTCAAAGGATAAATCTTGGTCTATAATAACCTTAATGAAAAAGAATTAGTAATAAAATGTTTATCTAGGTGAATATGGCCAACAAGAGTTGGATAAAATAATTCCTCACTCCACCTGAACCCTGCATTGCATTCCATGTAGAACTCCCTGACGGTAACTACGCGCTCGTGCCGAAAGCCGAGGAAGGAGGAGCTGACGCGGAACTGCAGTACGTGGAAGTGATCGACGACACCGAGGACCCTCAGGCTAACCCTGCTGACGAAGGCAAGCCCCGGTGCATTAACCAAGTGTTTTTGAAACTTTATGCAACTATCTATGGATGATTGTGCATTTACGTTCAGGAGTTGAAATGAAACCCTAGATGCATGATCCCTAGGTACCTATGTCTTTACTAGTATGATAGGTCGGTAGCTGCTATGCTATAGGACCGTTACAAGTCGAGTGATGCTTGTCACTCGCGAGAATAGGTTCTTATGTTGGAATCATAAGATCTCCTTAAATGGATTGCTCATGTGGTAAGAGCATGGGATGTGGGCTCCGGTCCAATGGCTTTCGTGGGTTAAGTGTTTGAACGTACTAAACACTTGTCGGAAATGGGTACGGTAAGCCTAGTACCTAAATGGGGCGGTGCGGGAACTTTGCGCTACTAATCTTAGGGTTGCGGCCCCGGGCTCGCCACCTGAGTACATGTGTGAAGCTAGGTGACCTTGGTGGCGTAGCCTAGCAAGCCTTGTACTTAAGACTGTAACATCTGATCCCAATCCGAAGATTTTTGGGAACTGCCTGGTGGTTGTCCTCGCGGGGGCACCCCACCGTGTGTTTAGGTCTACCTTGCAAGGTTTAAATCAACTGGTTGTCGGCCTCTCACCGTTATCTGAGACTACTTATCCTGCTGGCCATGAGATCCCTAATGATGGAAGTTGATGAATATTTATGCTTGATTAATTGTTTGCACAACTTATGCTTGCACTAGCTTGCTAATTTAGAAAGGAATAATCAACTAGAACTTGTGCTAAAATATTAAAAGTAAGGACATACTCTTTGTTGCTTTTCAGCAAAAGAAACCCCATTGGCCAAAAAGCCTTTCATGTCTAGAGTTGGTGAAGTAGTTATCACCGACGGGTAAGTCTTGCTGAGTATTAGTATACTCAGCCTTGCTATAATCTGTTGCTTCAGGTAATGCCTTTGCTGATGTGTGGTCTGGAGAGATCCCGCCTGGCTGGGAGCTGGAGTGGGTAGAAGACAATGAATGAAGGCATCATGGCAGGCCTCCCGTGATGTTTCCTCGTGCCGTTAGTTTAATTCCGCTGTTTCAAAACTCTGAACTTCGTTGTCATGTCAAAGACTTCGGTTTGTAATAATTAAACCCTTCGGGGTAGTTTCGGATGTTAATCATATGTTGTTCTCTGGACTCGCCTTCGCGTGAGTTTTAATGCATATATGTCGATCCTTGTTGCTATGTAAGTGATTCTACCGGGCGTTAACCTGGCAACTAACGACAGGAGGATACTTTATTATTGCTTAATGACCAAAGTGGATTGGTTTAGGCGATAGTACGGTATTTTCCTGGGCGGGTTGTCACACCTGCTATAGGACGAATCGGGGAAACAACGTCGCCGAGAAGCAAGTCCGTCGCTGAGACGGGGATTCAAGTCCGGATCTTGCTACGACAACTATGTCACCGCCGACGCTCGCGCTGCCACCATCTACCGACACCGGCGAGCTCTACGACGACGAGCGGAGGCGCTTCCTGGTGCTCGTGTACGTGCCGACGGAGTAGAAGGAGGTCAGCTGGTAATCTAGAGGCCACTGGAGCTGGCGCACATGCCGCTGCTGTCTATCGAGGTCGAGCGGGAGTGCGTTCAACGCAGCTCTCAGTGGCCGAGGGCATCTCTGTGGCATGGGCAGCTGCCAGCACGCCGCCGCCGCGCGAATCTCTCTGGACTAAAGGAGGTGGAGCGGTCAGGGCTGGCAACGACCCGACGTGCGAGGTGCTCAAGGAGGAGTTGCGCGACCTGAGCGCCTGCGTCCACGACCGGCGCAGCGTGGCCTCGGAGGGTGTCCCTCGTGAGGAGCAGTGGCGGGGCACACAGCATCAAGAACTCAAAAGTTGCGCGACGTCTTGGCGTGACCACGGAACCCGACGGGCCTATAAGCTCCGACGCGGGTGCCCGGCTTGGACCGGTGGCGGCGGTGGAGGCAAGAGGAGGAGAGGCAGGGGTCGGCGCATCTGGCGGCGCGTAATGTGGCTGAAGAGGGAGCGAGCGGCGGTGTAGGGTTCCGGCGCACCGGGCGACGGTGGAGTGGAGCCAGAGGCCCTCCCGCGGGGTGCCGGCCGGTGGAGGAGCGGGAGGATGCCGACAAGGAGTTTGGGGGCGTTGGGCAGGAGCCGACGGGCAGAGGGAGGATGACGAGGGAGACTGTGTGGTGGTGGGACCCATGGATAGGGGTGCAAATAGAGACTACCGCGGCAGCAAAATGAAATTTAGAGGATCAAATTGTTTATGGGACCCTCCAAATATTGATTTACGGGACGATTTTTAAAGGACACAGCTGTGGATAGCCTCATGACCTGCGCGGAGTCCTAGGAATGACACCCCTATGACCCTCCCACTGAGACAAGTTGACACAATTTGTATAGCACACTTGACCAATCAACATGCAACATTAAGCGTTGATTACATACAAAGATAAACCTAAGAGATATGTATATGATAGCACAAGGTTGATACATCCATAGCATAGGCAACATGAAAGAGCAAGCAAGGGTAACTAGGGCCTATCATCATCTAGTTGTAGTTCTAGTCAAAAGAGCTAAAGCAACATGCATCTCATCTAAAGCTGTCTTTAAACTACTATCCTCCGGTCAAACCCTAGCCCGGCTCCGCCTTTCTCCTCCACCGTACTGTCACTACGCAAGGATATTCGTGCGGTTGGCTCACGGGAGCACGTTCGTTAAGAACGCGTCGCACCCCTTGGTAAATCCGGTATGCACCTCTAGCCACCATGGCTACAAGAGCACCCCAAGCAATCTATCCTAGCAATAGATTGAAATAAAGCAAACCCAAGAAAGCACAAGATCGTAAAAGGAGACATTGAGTCGCTAAAAGATCGGATGAAATGAATTGCTTTACTCACATAGTAGATGCGTTTTGGTTCATCACCACCTAGTACATACCATTGATGACCTCAGCTAGCTCTGGAACTCCACCATGGCCATGGCGGCTAGGGTAGCCTAGGCCATCTCCTAGACAACTTCGAGGACTCGCGGCGGTCGTCGTCACCCTCCGGTGCTTGCTTCTAGGTTTCGCCGAGTTGTGATGAATGGATGGATGTGGCAGCCGACGTTGGTAGAGGGAATTTATCAAGGAGCACCTAGGTCAAAGGGGGGCGCGAATCGAGCCCGAAATGGGCTGGGTCGGCCGGCCTGGGCCGGCCGGCCTGGGCCCGTTTTCGGCCTAGTTCAGCCCGGCCTTCCTCCACGTTGCTTCTCGCGCTTCCTTGAATTTATGCTGAACTTCTTGTGGGTCCTTGACGACGTTTTCCCGCGGTTTGGATAAGGGTACTTGGCGTGCGAACTCTCGCATTTTCTGTTTAGGTCCTCGGAGTTTCACAGCTTCATGCTTCGGTCCTCGGGTCGTTTGGAGTCATGTTCATCACGTGTCTTGACTTGTGTCGGGCTTCATGATCTTTTTCTAAAGTGCTTGATGAACTTATCCCGAAAGTCTCCTCTTTAACGTTGATTTCCTGCGTAAACAATAAACTCCAAAAATCACATGCAAGTGTGAACTTGTTACATCATTAGTATGCCTAGTGGCGGGTTAGTTATAATTCAAAGCTCAAACCAAAGTGTAACAAGTGCTCTTGGTTGACGGAAATCGACCGTCAACATACCCCCATGCTTAAACCTTGCTCGTCCTCGAGTAAGCCTTTAATGGATGTCAGTATTGCCTTTCAATGTTCATACCTTGCACTTGATCATACATGAGAAAACATAATGGTCTCCAAGTTTATATTTGTTAAAGTTCCATAATGTAGCTAGCTTTCATCTCTATGGAGGGTAGATATCATTTAAGCTCTTTCCACAAGTAATTAATCTTGCTCTCAAATTTTAAACAAATCTCAGAAATTTTGAAACTAAAGAGCGGGATGAAGAAAAATTGCTTTACCAAGATCAATAATAAACCTCCTTGCATCTTGCTCATGAACTCTCATCTCATCTTGTCTCTCAAGCCTACTTGTTCTACTCCTTTCCTCTCTCAAATATTTGGTGGAAGGCTTTATATGGAGCTATGGGAAAGTTTAGTCCTACCAAGATATTATAGTTGAGATATTATCAAAACAAGACAAACTTCTCATGGACTTACCAAGACTCGTCAAAAAGATCATTGGAAAATAATGTTCCGCGGAGGGGGAAGAGAAAAACACACACTTTTTACATAGGTGGACATGTGCAAATGGCAAAGGGTGATCACGAGGCACAAGCGAAGTCCTCGTTATCGGATTGCACATGGTTGGAAAGATGGGTATGGGTCTTGATCTTGAAATCCTTTTGAAATTTCCAAATGTAGCTAGAGAACCGGAGAGCTTTATTATATTTATTATAATTTTTTTTCTTCACTCTTTTTTTTATTTTCTTCCTTTTCTCATCATATTTTTCCTTCTTTACATATTTTTTCTTCATCACTATTTTCTCTCTTTTTCTCCTTTTTTTACTCCCCTTGAAGTCTAGACTACACTAGTACTTCCTTGGCAACCCCCCCATGCTTAGACGTTGCTCGTCCCGGAGCAAAGAGGCGATGATTGTGCCAAGGTAAGTGCTGAAATTTTTGTATTTTCTTGAAGAGAGATACTTGAAACCTTCGTGGGATCCTTTTATGGAGGTCTCCCAAAATGTTGCTCCACTTGACGGCACCTTCCTTGTAATCTTCTTCAAAATATTCATCCATACTCAAAATTTTGGGTTGTGGTCAAGGAGGTATACACAAAATGATATTTTTGGTTTGTGGGTGGATATCTGGCGAGGTTTGCAAAATTCCTGATGTGGAAACTCACAATACACGGATAGAAAAGGCTAGCATAAAGATAGATACGTAAAAACGGAATGCCCAGCTTCTTAGTCTTGAGCCAGAGAAATCAAGCCTTGAATCAATGCACTCAAAAATAAATCTTGTATACTAAGGTTTTTGCACTCAATGAATATATAAGGCTTTGGATAGGTTGAGCAAAATGCAAGTGGTATCAAAGACAAGGTTAGCATATCTTTTAAGAACAAAAATAAATGATCTTTGATTTATTCAAAAGTGAGGGCAACGAAAAATACTATGGGTCTCAAGTTATCATAACCTTCACAAAAGATTAGACTAGCATCAATTTAATTTTCATATCATATTTAAAGAGAGCACTAGCTTAATCATATTGTCAGATGTTTAGATCTAGACAGCCCACAGGGGGGGTTAACCCCGGTGGTTTATTTGTTTGGTGGGGTGAAATCTAGGGCTAAGAACTCGAAGGTTGCGCACGAGCACATGGAACAGAGAACACGGCGAGTTTATACTGGTTCAGGCCTCCGGAGAGTAAAACCCTACGTCCAGTTGCTGGTGTAGATTGCTTGAGGATTGCGTGATTACAAGGGGTCGACCTGCCCGCCTTATATTGGCCAGCGGATAAGGTCGGTTCCCAGACTTCTGGTCGGTTACGACCAGGAGACCTAAGTCTAGTTGATTACAACGCTTGCCATACTCATCGATCTGCTTGTCGGAATCCACTGCTGCCTTGTCTTGCACACCAAGTCTCGAGGTCGTTCTGGATAAGGTCGCTTGGGGAAACTTCTGGAAGGTCTTTAGGAGGTCGTGTGGGCCGCCAACTAGGTTGGTTGGGCCCACTGACAGGTCGGTGGGTCTTCTGGTAGGCCGGACCCACTTGTCGGGGACGGTCGTGAGCCTGGTCGGTGGGGACCCTGGGGTACCCATGTCTCACACATATACAAACCAAGCACAAGAATGAGCAAGGTGGCAACGATCATCATATATCCATAAGTAAGAGCATACAAGATATCATCATGGTGAGCTCAAGGTAACGGTGATTATTATTGAAAACAAAAACAAACCTAGGTTGTACTCCTAGTAGCCATGTTATTCTATAGAGAGATATACAAAGGTTGTATCTAAGGTTGTGGAAAGCACAAACATATATGCAGACATATAGAAAGACAAGAACAGAAGAGGGTTGAAGAATTGTTACCATCCTTTGATGCTTGAAGTGTAGCGTGGCCTCCTCCATGCATAAGCATTGTGCTTAACATGGAAGAAGAAAATTAGCATCCCGTGGCAACCGTGGTCTTTGTACTCCATGCGGCCTTCTTATGTCCACCAAGTCCTCCCCCATGCATAGCATGTTGCTAGGCATAGAAGATGATGAATCATCATGTATTTATTGAAGTCCTACCGCCATTTTTGTTGTCTTGATCTTCCTTCAACGTCCACCCTTTGTCTCAAGCTTTGGTCCCAATCGTTTCTCAACTTGTCTTCACCTCCTTCCATGTTGTCCTTTATCGCTGCTTCAACTTCCACGAATTTTTATTTAACTTCCAGAATAGAACATGTACTGAACCATTGCTCCATTGTAAAGTCATTGAAATTATCTTTCCAACGAGTGGTCATTCACCCCAATCGGACTCCGAACAAGAGAGTTACGCCCCTTTTACTCCATCAATGCAAACTGTCCCGGGCTGATTTCAGAATGTGTGGCGCCCAATGATTTGGTCGTAACTCCTTGCACAGGTCTCCTAAAATGTTGAATATTGATGCATTGGAAAGAAGACTTAGTGGAGCTCCTTAATATCCAAATTTTCCTCTTTTTTACATCTTTGAACATGTGTCTAATTTTGATGAGGACAACGGTGTTTCTTCTAGGATTTTGGAGGTGTTGATGATTTTATTTTCATCTTTTATTGCTAACCCATGGGAGCGATTCGTCATGCCTACAAAACAACTCTAAAGCACAAAGTACCCGAGGTGACGGTCGGGAATACTCACTCTATACTAACAAACCAAAGTCATCCCCTAAGATCTTAACTTGTGGCATAGTTAAGCTAATGAAAGAAAAATTAAGAACCTAATGGGTGTATGTGTGTGCAAGAGTGCGTGCAAATGATGGGATGGTATAAAAACAAAACAATGTTTACACCAAATTCTAAGCTCCATGCTTACAATGTGGTTGCCAAACTTCTCCATTGCCAAAAAGATTTATTAACCAAGGTCAAAACACCATGCTTATCCCAAGATTAACAACTCTTCATGGTGTAAGATAAGTAGGGCGCATTGCAAAGTTTATAAATAATCCAATGCAATATGATAGAAAGGTATATAGAACTTAATGATGTCTAAACACCATGTTTATACAAGATTGCAAAAAGAAAAATGCCCATATATGAAGCATTAACATAGGTGTGAAAGCATTCAACATAAAGCTTCACCAAGCTAACATAAAGGTGATGATGACAAAGAGATGGATGCAAAATGCAAATGCAAAAAGTTAGCACAAACAAACATTAGCAAGGTTTGAAAAACACTTTCGATGTGGTATAAAAAAGGCAAAGGACAAAGCTTGATCTCACACTTCATACGAAGTAAGCATTGTCAACAAGGGAATCACCCATCGAAAAGAATCAATCAACCAAACTAACAAGGTTTAAGGGTAGGTTATGGGTATCCTATATTTTGGCTCAAACAAGGATTTTGAAGAGAGGAAGTCAAGTATAGAAATTCTAACTAAGGAAGTGCTACGAGTCTTTTAATGGAGAACAAACCTATGGTTTTAGGATGGCTAAAGGTGTGAAAGGTTTTCCTAAGGATTTTATGGGGAGGCTAGTCAAAGTTTTTAGTTAGAAAAAAAGAAAGGGATAGACTTGTTCAAACCGGATGGTGATGGCAAACGGTCAACACAAGCAATCCTACCTCTATTGTCTATGGTTTTTGGTGGGGGCTATGGGAAGGCTTAGGTTGATTGGCAAAGAGTTAGATCAACACAACATGCAATGCAATATAACATGGATGAACAAAATAACATGATATGGTGGTTGTCTAAAACAAAAACAAAAGTTAGCCTAAATTAACTAGCCACAAGGTTAGAATTAAAGGATGGTGCCAACTTCATATTTCTCTCTAAAAAGGCACAAAGGAAAACGACTCTAAACACTAATAGGCACACAAAAAGGGTCTACAAGCTTTCCAAGATCAAATAACAAAGTGCTCCCTCAATAGCAATTAAATCATACAACATGGTGTTGTGGTATTACTAGAACAATGGTACAATGTTACTTGATGGTTCAGTTTAAGAGCTCAATGTAGACGGTCATATTATTTATGTATAAACAAAAGAAACCGGGTTGCCTCCCGTAAAGCGTTTCATTTAAAGTCATAGAGCTCGACTTTCTTACGTACCTCCTCGTGGTCGTGAAGGCATGGTCCTTCATGTAAGATTTGAATATGTCCATGCAGTTTTGATCCACTCTCCATGCTTGACACGATCATTTTGCTTGATGAGAGGCTTGCCCGATCGTCTCTTACATCATCATCCCCTCGTTCTCCTTTGCTCTTCGTTGCTGCTTCTCCTTTCATAAATTTTACTCTGTCCAGATCAAACAATAACTTCCACGTGTAGCACATGAAATTATCTTTCCATCAAGTCTTTGTTGACCCCCAACAGACTCTGAATGAGTGAGTTACGCCCGTTTTACTCCAACGCTGCAATCTGTCCAAAGATTTCAGACTGCACAGCGCCTAATGTTTTCGCCATATCTCCTTGTATAGGTCTTCAAATTCGTCGATCTCAGAGGTGTTGGAATCGGCACTTGATGGAGCTTCTGATTTTCAACTTTTTTCTTCTTCTACATATCTGATCAGGTGCTCAAAACTGATGAAAACAGCGACGCTGTCTTCGAGGTTCGGTGATGGTGATGCCCGAGCTTGCAATTCCTTTGGGGCATGGCTTCTCTCCTCTTTATTAAGGTTTAATAACCTGCATGGTTAGTGAAACTCGGGTTTTCTCCCGACACACACTCTTTTAAGGTCACGAGCTTGATCAAGCGCAAAGCAAGTCTAGAATTTGCAAAACGTAATATAAACATATGCAATCATAACCACAATTTAAAAGTTAGATGAACAAAATGTGATTAAAGTTTGCATAAGTTTCTTGCTCAGCGCTAAGGCTCTAATTAGGCATGGGTTCATTAGGCATGCAAATTAACAAAGTTTAAGCATAACAAAGCCTCTTTATCATACTCAAGAAATTCTAGCCTATCATGATCATCAAAAGTGCAAGACATAGAATCAAAAGATACTATTGGATATGAACATGAATATATATATAAATAAAGTTATCATATTCAAAAGTACCTTGAGAGTTTAATGTGTACCTTAGCCTTCGAGCTTTTCATTATGAGTGGTCCTTCAGAGTTGAAAACGAACGATCCTTGATGATCGGAGGTGGCTCGCGTAGACTTCTTCAATCTCTCCCTTTGTGCCACATGTCGTCAAGGTCACTTTATGTAGGATCACTCCTCTTCATTTGTGGGCTCACACATATCTTAAGTGTCTTCATGTAACTGCATGACCTTTCGTGTGAGAGCCCAAAGTGTCCGCGCCATTGGATGTTGTCCTTTGTGTGTAATCCTTCGTGGTTTGCTCCAAACATCTCCTTACGTCGGATGTCGCGAACTTGTGTCTTCATTTGCTAATGCTCTAGGGGTCATTGTTTTGTTCCAAGCCTCTGAATTTCTTCATGTGTGGTCTAGTGGAAGCATTGCCCAAACTTCTCTTCGTTGTTGTCGTGCTCATCTCCACTCTCTTGTTCTCATCGCGTTGCTGCTGCCTCTTCCTTGTGGATTTTCCCCTGTATACATAATAGAACATATACCAAAATATAATTCTATTGAAAAATTTATAAAATTACCTTTCCAACGGGTACTCATCCATCTTAATCGGAGTCCATATGAGGGAGTTATGGCTGTTTCACTTCAACTTTGTTTGCTGTCCAGAAATTTCAGGATGTGCAACCATCGGTCATTCGGCCATATCCACTTGTAGGAACCTCTGATTGACTTGATTCTTGTCTCGTTGGAAGCGTAACTTCGTGGGGCTTCTAAATATCCAAATATATTTTGTTGTTCTTCCCATGAGGCTGTGCAAAACTTGATGCGAACAGAAACTTCGAAGATGTTGACGAGCTTGATCTTGTGATCTTGGGGGAACCGTGATTGCTTTCAATACCTATTGCTTGAACAAATGATTCTCCACAAAACATTAGTCTTAAAATTTTAATTGACACATTGACTTACCTTGTTCATGTGCTCTTGTGTATGGTGTGGGCTCGATAGCGGATGATGGTCCACTAACAAAAGTTAGCACCTACCACTAAAGAGTGAATCTTGATGTCTCGTTCGTCTTGTCAGAGCGGATGGTGGACTTCTCGAAGTCCAAGTTTTGTGTCTAGCTTTTCACCTACTTTCAAGGACACAAACAAGAAAGCAAACGTATATGTAATGATAAAAATTAGGGTTAATCAAATAGATAGATAGATCACCCTAGGGTTCGAGTTGCCGATCCCCGGCAATGGCGCCAGAAAAGGGCTTGTTGACGGTTCAAAACCGTGTTGAAGTTCACCGCAAGCGTATAGGTGACTTGGTGCCTTTTTCACCAAGGAGGGTCCCCAAGGTTTGTCAATCCAAGGATCGGAAGCAAACCGCTAAGGTTCTCTACCTTATCTAGCCAAACTAACCTAACATTAAGCGTTGATTGCATACAAAGATAAACCTAAGAGATATGTATATGATAGCACAAGGTTGATCACATCCATAGCATAGGCAACATGAAAGAGCAAGCAAGGGTAACTAGGGTCTATCGTCATCTAGTTGTAGTTCTAGTCAAAAGAGCTAAAGCAACATGCATCTCATCTAAAGCAGTCTTTAAACTACTATCCTCCGGTCAAACCCTAGCCCGGCTCCACCTTTCTCCTCCACCGTACTGTCACTACGCAAGGATATTCGTGCGGTTGGTTCACGGGAGCACGGTCATTAAGAACGCGTTGCACCCCTTGGTAAATCCGGTATGCACCTCTAGCCACCATGGCTATAAGAGCACCCCAAGCAATCTATCCTAGCAATAGATTGAAATAAAGCAAACCCAAGAAAGCACAAGATCGTAAAAGGAGGAATTGAGTCGCTAAAAGATCGGATGACATGAATTGCTTTACTCACATAGTAGAGCGTTTTGGTTCATCACCACCGAGTACATACCATTGATGACCTCAATTAGCTCTGGAACTCCACCATGGCACAACCACGCAGGGCAGCCATGGCGGCTAGGGTAGCCTAGGCCATCTCCTAGACAACTTCGAGGACTCGCGGCAGCCGTCGTCTCCCTTCGGTGCTTGCTTCTAGGTTTCGCCGAGTTGTGATGAATGGATGGATGTGGCGGCCGACGGAGGCAGAGGGAATTTATCAAGGAGCACCTAGGTCAAAGAGGGGCACAAACCGAGCCCGAAATGGGCTGGGTCGACCGGCCTGGGCCTGTTTTCGGCCCGGCCTTCCTCCACATTGCTTCTCGCGCTTTCTTGAATTTATGTCGAACTTCTTGTGGGTCCTTGACGACGTTTTCCCGCGGTTTGGATAAGGGTACTTGGCGTGCAAACTCCCGCATTTTCTGTTTAGGTCCTCGGAGTTTCACAGCTTCATGCTTCAGTCCTCGGGTCGTTTGAAGTCATGTTCATCACGTGTCTTGACTTGTGTCGGGCTTCATGATCTTCTTCTAAAGTGCTTGATGAACTTATCCCGAAAGTCTTCTCTTTAACGTTGGTTTCCTGCGTAAACAATAAACTTCAAAAACCACATGCAAGTGTGAACTTGTTACATCATTAGTATGCCTAGTGGCGGGTTAGTTATAATTCAAAGCTCAAAACAAAGTGTAACAAGTGCTCTTGGTTGACGGAAATCGACCGTCAACAACAAATCTGTATAGAAAAGCTGCGGATAACAAGATGAAAACTAGATCTAGAGCCAGGGAAAAGTTGGATAGACAAGCAATTCAAGATTTAAATACAAAGCAAACCTTTAGAACACCCTAAACAAGTAGATCTAAGCAAACCCTAGAACTAGCGACCAAGAACAAGCTAAGTAAGATATATATATATATACAGATATAGACACACACGGTAGTGGTATTCTACACCCAACCAACCAAACCCATCATCCAACCCACCTACCAACCCGATCCACCTCCCCCCGACCCGTTTAACAACCTCCTGTACCTATTCAACCGGATCCACCTCCCCAACCGGCCATCTTCCCCCGCGAGCGCGAGGCACGAGCGACGCGAGGGCTGAGGGCTGAGCACGAGCCGGCGCGGAGCGCGGCCTTCGGCAGCGGCCTGCGAGATGCGCGCGCGGAATCAGGGCGAGCCACGAGCGCGAGGCGTCTTGGCGCTCCGCGGCGGGGACATCTCGGCGCGGAATCAGGGCACGCGGGCGCGGGACCGGGAGCAGGACCGCGCGGCGAGCTGGGGGCGGCAGTAGCAGCGGCGCAGGAGGAACAGCGGAATCAGGGCACGTGCGCGCGGAATGCGCTGGCGGGCAGCGGCATTGGTGGCTGCGCGCAGCGCTCGGCGCGCGCGGCTCTGGGATGCGCTCGGGAGTCCTGGAGTATGCACAGCGCGGGGCGCACGGGGCAGGCCCCGCACGGCGTCGGTGCCGCGCGGCCGCGTGCATGAGCTCCACCTCCCATCAGTCCTCCGCCCCTCCCTTGAAAAATCTCGATCTGAATCGATATGCTCGTCAGTTATCAGTAATTTCGCAGGTGCACACGCGCGGCACTGGATTGAGCTCGCCTCCCCATATCCCATGCCGTGGGCCAATCCGAGCAAGCGGCAGCGCACAACGAGCAGTAGAAAGGCGATGGGTACGAGCGGCCGGCGGCCGGCGTTGTCCTGTTGGCGAATCGTAGAGTTGGGTGGCTGTGATTTCGATGGAAGCCAGCCACCCTGCTAGGCTGCTACGATGTGGATGCAGAACGGAAATCAGAGATGAGGACCTCCAGTGCCTACTAGTGATTTGTACAGAAGCAGAACAAATAAGTTTATGTATGTCAGTAATTCCAAATTTGCTACAAGTTTTCTAAGCAAAACCACGAGAGTAATTTACTAGACCAAATGACTCATTTTGGTTACTGACATACTGCTGATGTGTGGAACCTTGGATTTACTGACATACTAATGGAATCCTCCATTAGTTCAATTGAATTACTGACATACCATGTATACATTTTTTATAGGAAAATAATGTCTAGAATAACTAGCAAAAGAAGAACGTGCATGTTTTACTAAGCATAAAAATGATTAGGCATATATGCTTAGGGTTTCAGGTACTATTACTGAGACTATTCATTCAATGGTTTCCTCTAGTTTGCTCCAACCTGCCACACAGCACTTCCAAAACATTGGGTACTGCATTATGAATTCTACAGAGCATATGCAGCGGTTGCCAATTTTTCTATCAAAAAGGACATGCCGAGAACAAATGGGTAGGAATTTTGTTGTTTGTTTGAAGCATGTCAAAAACATGCTAACGGGCGTGTAATTAATGAGATCATGTAGATTTTGTGAGGTCTGTTATGATTACATGATTACTGGAAAAACAATGTGTTACTAAATTACTGACTCTCTCAACTTGCCAAAATAATAAGGCATATTGCTACATTACCAAATGTAGTCGCAAACTCTGGATACACAGCAACTGAGGTACAATTTATCAACCATCAATTAAAACGGTTGAAAACTGGATACAAAATTGTATACATGCACTGCTGCAATGGAACAAGTATTTATCACATACATGTTTGTTTCAAATGACAATCACACTACAGCTGCTATATCATACGGGCAGAGGTCAGTATGATGCGTGCCCGTTAGTGTCTTGTTCTTTCACCTTTCAGAGCCATCAGCATCATCAAGTATTTGCAAGTCGAAGGCGGCAATTTCCAAAGGTTGAAGCTGACCCTGAGCTAGCTCGTCAATCTCAGCTGCTAATGGGCATCTTGCTGTTTTGCTTGTGGAATTCAAAAGGTGAAAAAAGTCATTTAAAAAAGAAGATATTAAACAATATTCATATAAAAAATGATAATTCAGCAAGACAATTTCTAGCGATTAGAAAGTCTGCTTATGAACAATAAGTTCACATTCCTTGATCCTATTACTACACTACTTTAATTGGGGTTGATGATTGCATTATTTGATTACTTAATCATCGTGTCGTCATCCAATCCAGTGGCTAAGTTGATTGGATTACTTGACGAAAGTGAAATGACATTCTAGAATATGAATTACTACGACTACTAGATATATTGCTGATTTAATGCACCATCTTCATCCCCTAATAAATTACTAAATTATTGGATCTACTGAGTGAATTACTAAAATGGGACCTCAGGGCTTGCTGATGCTTCAACTCCTCCAAGCTTGTTACTGACAGAAAGCAGTTCCTATCCGCAGACAGGTCATCCTCGTGTGATTCTGAATATAGAGAAGGTGGCATCAAGCTCCAACCTCCTCTAGATCAAATATAATATTGCAGACTTGTAGGTTGGGTCAATGAATAAAGAAAAAATTACTGATGAACAACAAAAAAATATTGAAGCTAAACTGTCATCTAAAACATTACTGAGCATTACTTAGCATTACTGAGTAGTATGGTATGGAAAGAGCAAGCAAAGGGAAAGAATAGCCTTGAAAAGTGATTATTGAGTAGTGCGGTGGAGAGAATAGCCTTAAAATAGCAAAATTGCTACACAATGAAATTAGCTAACATATAATAAATATCTGAAACCACTATGGAACAATTCAACTTAGAATTATTGAATATTGAGGGGGGTCACGGAGGCAAAAATTACTGATATACAGCTTTGTGCCGCTTAAATTACTGAATCAAGAACCTTTGAACAAATGTTAGGTAGAATATACTATAGAGATAATACTGGATTACTGAAAAAATAAGGGGGGTGTGACTTTCGACCACTTTTCTCTGTATGTATCCCAAATGAATTACCTAATTAACCATTCCTTATACATGGTGAGTATCACACCGATTGGCACAAGTATCATCTTAAACAACTAGATTACTACACAGAAAATAATATATCATCATAACACTACTGGATTACTAGCCAAAAAAAATACTAGATTACAAAATGGATTGTTGCATTGCTAGCCTAATTGGTAGATACTAGACTACTGAAGCAAAGTGTATAAGAGAGAATTACTGGGATACAAAAGCGAAGAAAGGTTATTGATAGAGATTACATTTTTATCAGTAATTATTTGAAATTACTAAAGAAAATAAAAAAAGTACAGGCTACTGAAACAGTGATATATGACATGGTGCGTGACAGACAACAAATTAAGAAGACTGAACTAACAAAAAAATCATTATAGCAGTGTGCTAATAAACAAACAAGTTTCTGAAACCACGAAATGATCACATACCTACTAGGCTGGCATACATGTTGTACTGAGCAAAAAAAAAAGCAAAAATCAACTGCATATTACTAACGTACTACCATCCTATGTGAAACTACCAAACTGAATGATGCCATTGTGAACTAATGAAAAACAAAATCAGTTATTGCCCCCGCAAAGTAGTAGTGGCACTAGTAATCAGACATTACAACAGTCGACAATATATGCATATTAAATTTTTCAATCTTCACAGTTGCATTAAGACACCATGTCTGCTCAATAGTTCACAAATAAAGTACACCAATTAATGTAACTAGGTGGGCATCTCTGCTATTTGGAAAACCAAACACGCAGAAAAAATAACCAGAGGCAGGCCAACTCGATCGGCCGACTGATCGGTAGACAAATACTGAACTACCATCACACATTTTGCTAATCGACGTACTATAAACTGCATGTCACTACTGAACTACTTAACTGCCATCATAAATAGTACTAAGCAACATCACTGTGGAAAAAAAATTGGGGGAAAACAGGGAGGCGGGCGTGGGGGAGGTGTGCGGTGCTCGCCACAATTTCACGTTGCTGCACGTTTCCTAGATCAAAAGTTCCATCATCACCCTAAAAATTTGAAGAAAAATCCAAATGAAACCCTAGCACATAGAAATCAAATCGATATCGCGCATCCATGGCCAGCCACCAGAAAAGTTAGAGCGGGTGGGGGAATGCTCACCGGTGGGCGCGCGGATCAACGGCGAGACCCCCCCTCTTCCTCCCTTCCCACCTGCGCAACACGTACTGCAGCATCCGTGTCGTCTCACCCCCGATCTACCCCAAATGATGAGAGTGGAGGGAACCTGCGGGGGAACTCGAGAGAAAGGGGGTGAAGCCTCTGCAGCCGCTCGAGAACGCTCGACAGCAGCTAGCCTCCGACAATCCCCGCCGCTGCCGCCATCGCCACCGCTTGCGGATCGCCCTCGCACTCAGCCGGGGAGAGCAGAAGGGGAAAAGAATACGGTAGGGAGAGAGAAGGGTAGGGGTACGGGGAAAAGATCCGAAAGTTAACGGGTAGTGTGTCGTTGCGGGTCGGTGATTCTACACCGTGTGTATATATATATACACTGTATATATATTATGCACTTGGGTGCATTCTATATACAGAATGCACTCAGGCCAACCTACGTGCCTGGTGCGGCCAACCGGCTTTACCAACTGATTAATCGTGCGCGCACTGCACACCACTCTGCACCAAGCCGAGAGCAAACAGCCTCCACTTTATCCCTCCCCCTCCCCCCACCTTCATCTCGGCTTACCCTCTTCACCTCTCTCCCAATCTCAGCTCTCCTCTCCACCGTCGGCGGAGCAACGTAGCGAGCTCGGACGCAGGCGTGATGGGGAGCGGCAGAGCTCGAGCCACTGGGGGCGACATCCTCCGCGGGGAGCTGCGCCGCCAGGCCAGGGCGAGCTCGCCCTGCATAGCGGCGGCGGCGCTCGAGCCACCGGGGCGGCGTCCCCCGCGGGAGCTTCGTCGCCAGGCCTAGGCAAGCTCGACCCGCAGTGAGCGGCGGCGCGCAGCATCCGGATTTAACCAACCCGGGCGCTCTCTGTTGCCCCCTGGATTTTTTGGTGGGCGGCAGCGCAAAGCCGAGTGGATTTTCTGGATCGATCCGGTAAGCAGGCGAGCTGCGAGCGCGAGCATTTCCAGCATGCCGGCGAGCGAGCTACGACCAGCGCGGAGTGGAGGTCTGCAAGCGCGCGGGCTGCGGCGAGCATGGCGGCGCAACACTGAGCATGTGGATCGGCCCCGCTAGTGCACACGGCGCGCAGGAGCTAGCAGGGCCAGTGAATCAGGCGGCATGCCAACTCCTCTTGTGATTTGCCTGAAATTGGAGTGGAAGCTGACACGAAGCTAGTGAGAAGGTAATCGATCTCTCTCTCCTTTACTCTATACCGCTGATTTCCTCAGTAATTGCTGGATTCGTGTGATACTCACGGGAAAAAAATAATCAAAATGCCCCCATGATGTTCAGTGATGTTCTGTGGTTCTGCCTTGTTCCATTATGACTCACAGGTAGCTTTGTCCTTTCGAGAAATTGTTTATCTCGCTGAAATTTCTAGAGAGTAATGGAGGTGATTCCATCTGCAGAATGAGGGAAGCATATTGGTGAGGGTGGCACCAGTCGCAATTTATTTCAATTTGACTTATTTTTTTATCGGAGCTCAACCCATACATTCATAAGTGTTGCAATTGTGCCTATATACATAGTAGTAATGTTTTAGTAGTTTTTGTTGCAATTGTCCATGGCACCGGTGGCAACACAAGGTTCACTTTTGACTTTTTTTTATCGGAGCTCAACCCACACATTCATATGTGTTATCGGAATTAGTGCCCGGGATACACAATAATAATTGATTTAGATTTATTGTCGCAACTGGCATATTGCATTAGTGGCAATTTCTTTCATTTTTGATTTATTTTTTTTAATCAGAACATAACCCACAATCTATGTGTTACAGTTGTGCTAGTTACACTGTAGTAATTGGTTTATATTTAGTAATTGGTTTATATTTAATATTGCAACTAGACCATTGCTGTGGCAATTCATTTTATTTTCTTATCAGAAGCTTAGCAAAAACATACACCCTTTCTTGTATTTAGGGTTATGGTTTAGCAATTAGTTTATTATGACTGGCAATTGCACTGCCTCCACGGTTGCAACTATTGTATCTCCATGGTTGCAATTTGCCTCTTGTCTCGGTTTTTGCTGAAATGTCTAAACATTTAATGTTAGATATTGGGTTATCGTTATACTGTCATTTTGCAATGCAGCCATGGTTGCAATTTTTCTTCATCTACAGGTTATGGTGCAGATTATTTTATGTTGCAGTTAGTAAACACACTTTTTTACAATTAAAGCCATGTTTGCAATTGGCCTCACGCCGTGGGATATGGTGGTGCCTTATTTTTATATTCTTATGATATGGACCAGCATCACTGTGTTCACATTTTGTTAATACAATTGATATGGACCAGCATTTAGAAAAATAATTTGTTTTGCCATTTAGAAATAATACGGTGAGTAGGTGGTGGCATGGTCTCATGCTTGAGGAGGTCACATTTTAATCATCCTTGAGTCTCACAGTTATGCTGGGTGCTGAACAGAATGCCCCTCCATGCTCCTGTTAAATGATTTAGGATTTTTTTATTTTTTTTCTTATTGTGAATTATATGTGGTCATTGTAAAATATGTTGATGGAGGTGGATACAAGCTTGATTTGTTTGGATTATTATTTTCTTTCCATTAGTGACTATATGCTTTTCAGAGTCATTCATCTCATATCAATCCGAACAAATCTTTCATCCCCTGGACCAGCTGTAGATGTATTTCTTTAAATTTACTCTTTGAAATCTGTGTTCATGACTCAGTTAGCTACAAATGGTATGAGATTATTACAACAAATTATAGATTGGTCCAGTCTTTATTGTCTTTTCAAATAAAAATCATTTTACAATAGCTGAATCTGAATGCTACTCTGCTTTTAGCCTGACATTTCAGCTAGGTGGCAGCTGCTGGGCACGGTGGCTGGCGTGGTGACGGAGCGCGCCCGGGAGGAGGCCGAGGTGCTCATGGCCGAGGGCGGTGTGGAGGAGCGCGTCGTCACGGAGCTCTTCTGCGTGCTCCACCTCGTCCAGATGGACGTCGAGATGGTCAAGGCCGCCGTCAAGGAGGAGACCGTCAAAGAGCGCATCGAGACGGCGCGCGCGCTGCCAGACAGTGGTTCGAGTTGCAATCGATGTATACTCCGAGTTGCAAACACTAAGTGTTTCCGCCTGATACTGTACTACCCCTTTTAGTTGCAACCAGATAGTGGTTCGAGTTGCAATCGATGTACACTCCGAGTTGCAAATACTGAGTGTTCCCGCTTGATACTATACTACCCCTTCAGTTGCAACCCGGCAGTGGTTCGAGTTGCAATTGATATACACTCCGAGTTGCAAATAAGTGCTTCCGCTTGATATTTTACTACCTCTTCGGTTGCAACCGGATAGTGGTTCGAGTTGCAATCGATGTACACTCTGAGTTGCAAATACTGAGTGTTCCCGTCTGATACTATACTACCCCTTCAGTTGCAACCCGGCAGTGGTTCGAGTTGCAATTGATATACACTCCGAGTTGCAAATAAGTGCTTCTGCCTGATATTGTACTACCTCTTCGGTTGCAACCGGACAGTGGTTCGAGTTGCAATCGATGTACACTCCGAGTTGCAATCAATGTTGTAGTTGTAACTAGCTTATTTCTTTAGTTGTAACTGGACTACTATCTATGTTGCAATTGAAGGGCGACTAATTATAAGTGTTCTGGTTGCAAATAGATCAATGCTGTAGTTGTAACTAGCTTATTTCTTTAGTTGTAACTGGACTACTATCCTTTTTGCAATTGAAGGACCTGACTAATTACAAGTGTTCTGGTTGCAAATAGATTAATGTTGTAGCTGTAATTTTGTGATGACGTGTAACTAACTTATTATTTTAATTGTAACTGGTATATCGACCTAGTTACAATTATTGAATATCTCAACCAGTTGCAATTTAAGTTGAAACTAGATTTATGTTCCAGTTGCAATTGTATACTTTTTCTTTACAACAAAATTTCTCCGCGAGTCCATTTATTCTTTTACCCGCGGCTCACCACTAACTCACTGAGACATTTTATTTTTTCACGTGACTTCTTCCATTCTGTCCTTTCTGACACGCACATTCCTCTCTCTCAACTCTCAAATCTCAGTTCTAGATGATGCACATTCCTCTCTCAACTCTCAAATCCCGATCTAGGTTTGCAATTTAGTCCCCACACACTCTACAATCAATGTGCAACCACGCCTTATTAACTCAGCTGCAACTGGGTTATTGATCCAGTTGCAATTACGGTGGTTTGTCTGACATGCATTTGTAGTTGGATTAATGTCAGCCTTTGAGGTAGCAAGCTATCTTAACCGTTGGACATGGCCTAATAGTGGAAAATATATCTCATTTAACTATATTAGTATCTTAATTGTAATTGGGTTACTTGTTCCAATTGCAAATGGAACATCCCCTTTAGTTGCAACCGGACAGGGATTCCAGTTGCAATCGATGTACACCCCGAGTTGCAAATAATGAATACTTTCGCCTAATACTGTACTACCCTTTCAATTGCAACCTAACAGTGGCTCGAGTTGCAATCAATTTTACACTCGAGTTGCAAACATAGAGTGCTTCCGTCTGATACTATACCACCCCTTCAGTTGCAACCGGATTGTGGTTCGAGTTGCAATCGATGTACACTCCGAGTTGCAAATGAATACAATGAATATGCTATCACATCTAATGCGTTGTTGCAACCAGTAGACCAGTTTTGCAATCACATCTAATGCGTTGTTGCAATCACACCATAGAAACAGTTGCAATCATTGTTGTTTAACAGATCTCTGGACAGAGTTTTATAAAAGTTGCAATCACAACTAACATGGGGTTGCAATCAGACCATAGCAGTAGTTGCAATCATTTTTATTTAACAGGATTTCCTAGAGTTATACAGTACTTGCAATCAGAATAGACCAGCAGTTGTAAGCACACCATACCATTAGTTGCAATCATATTTGTTTAACATAATTTTCTCTGAGTTACTCAGTACTTGCTATCACACCAGACCAGCAGTTGCAATCACACCAAACCAGTAGATGCAATCATTTTTGTTTGCATTTTTTGCTTAACAGATTTTTTGGACAGTTAGAGCAGTTTTGCAATCACACCTAATGCGCTGTTGCAATCACACCGTAGCAGCACTTGCAATCATTTTTTGTTTAACAGATCTCTGGACGAATAAAAAATACCGGGGGTTTTCTATAATAGTTCAGGGTTTAAGTGTAAATTATTTTCTATAATAATTTACTGTGTTGCAACCACGCTCTAACTGTATATGCAATCTAGTTGCAACACACAAATAATCCGTGATGCTTGCAACTACTGTACCTACTGTGTTGCAACCACGCTCTAGGTGTAAATGCAATCAACCATTGT
The DNA here is from genome assembly GCA_036936925.1 of Cenchrus fungigraminus. NCBI lineage: Eukaryota > Viridiplantae > Streptophyta > Magnoliopsida > Poales > Poaceae > Cenchrus > Cenchrus fungigraminus. The sequence continues at coordinate 35,454,176 of CM072780.1, read as the reverse complement.
CCCGCATTAGTTATCCAAATTTTTTTTAGAGATCACAGTATATAGTACAATGTTTTGTATTAAATTAAATTGAAAAAGACTAATTACTAATGCACCGGGCGCAGCAGGCAATTAGCCCAGGTGGTCCCGTTTTTTCCCTTTTCCCCGTCTCCGCTCTCAAGTGCGCAAGGACTTGGTAAAATGGTAAGTCGCTAGCCGGCCGGCTTTGATTGGCCGTAGCTCACCGGCGGCGGGGTTTCTACAGAGGGGAGCGACATGGGATTGCTCAGAGTGGCAAGCCGCATCTATTAGTTAGTCAAGGCGGCAGGATTCTGGCCTGAGATGGCCGACGCGACGGCGGGCGGATCACAGAGGATGGCGACCATGGCTGCTCGGGAAACCGAAATCCCGGTCCCTCTGGCACCCGAGGACATCGATTGAGGAATTGGGGACATAGCTCAGATCGTGAGGAAGCTTCTGGTGACGACAATTTGAATTTTGTGGACAGATGGTGGAGTATTTGGCCGGGAGTGGCTGGTGGTCAAGCTTGGCTCACGACGGCGGGCCCTAGGTGCGGTCGGGGGTGAGCTGCATCTGCGCGGCCTCCCCAAGAGGCGCAGCGGCCGTTAGGACCCGACCTCCAGGCGGCAGGCGAGCAGCGCTTGCGGGGGACGACGGCGGCGACGCAACATCGATCTGCGTTGGACGAGGTCGCGATGCTGGTGCGGGCTGCGCTCGCCGCAGATGGTCGGAGCATGGCGTATGCGCGCACTCGACCCACACACCACACCGTCGACAGACCCGTCTCGCGCTCGCCGCTCGCCGCGCTCCGCGCGCTCACGGCTCGCGCTCGCGACTGGAAAGCCGGGAGGATAATGATGGTTGGTTGGTTTGGGGAACGGATGTGCAGCAGGACAGCGCTCGGATGGGTCTGTGCAATCGATGCACAAAATGCACCCAGGTGCATTTTAGTGCCGCCGTGTATGTGTGTATATATATATCGGCCAGTGCTATTCCATACCCTGGGTATGGAAGGTATGGAATAATATTTATTCCATACCCGAGCGCACCCATCCGCACCCCATCCGATGCCCTCCCCCGCGTGCCTGTTCCCTTGGTCCCGGTTTTTTTCTCCACCCGCGCCCGGTTGCCGGTCCAGTTTCACGGAGGGTACGTCCGTGCGGTATTTTTTTTCCCCAGTCTTAGCGTGGGTAGCTTGGTCGTTCCAGTCACTTTTTCACCGGAGACGTGGAGTGTTTTTTCTTTTCGTACTCCAAGACGTGACGGAGGTTGCCTCCTGTGCACAAAATTGTACAAGCCCATACCCTGTGGTCGTTCGTCACCCTGGCCATCAATTGCGTACTGCCACCTCTCAAGACTGATTGCTTTATGAGTTATGTTCAAAATAGGTGTTTTTGAGTGACCGCTATCTTATGAAACTGTGTTCTACAAAAAAAAAGTGAGTTATACAATTCATGATCTGACTGACCAAACTTGTAAAAATATGAAATATTTGTGATCCAAAGCCAACTTTTACCACTTGTACTTAATGATGTTCTCTTGCCTATGTCACAATTTGATTGCTTTAAGTTCAAAATAAGAGCTTTTAAAAGCGGCCAATGGAAATTCAGTGCGTGAAACTCGTTCACGAGGAAAAAAGTGTGAGCCTCTTTATAATTCACAGCATTGACATTATCTTAAATTGAGCATATAAAAGCTAAGTATACAACATACTAGCTTACTAGCACACTAGATCATATATTAGAACTCTGTCCCATTGTTCGTTCTGTCCACTGTAGGATAGATTTTTTTTTTGAGAATTCCACTGTAGGATAGATTGACAAAACAAAAAAAGGATAATTTCTACCCCTCTAATTGAATCATCCAGCAGTACAAGCCAACATGTTCCACCCGGCGCACGCTCACACGAAATCAAATTGAAATTTGACAAGTCGTCAGGTCTCCATCTGCCATGATCACCAGCGAGCAGATCCTACGGCGCGGGTGGTCTCTGGCAACCCGGTGGTTCTCTGCGTGGGCAATTTCTGTCAATCAAGCAACTCTTCCAGTACGAGCTCCAGCGAGCAGTCTTCACCACTGCCCTTCTGCACAAAACACAAACATGATTGATGAGCTAACAGATACAAATTGCTCCCGGTACTGCTAGTTCTATGCTAGTGCACACATTTCAGATAGAGAGCTAGTTATATGCAACTATCCGAAAGCACGCCTACAAATCCTCTCCAGCAGATTTGCGATACGTGCTTTAGGAGGTGATGATCTGAAATAAAACATTTAAGATTAAAGTAGTGGTACCGTGCAGATCCCATGTCATTGCAGCTGGACCTCCTTGGCAGTCCTCCCTCTGCACATCTGCGGCAACAAAGAAAACAAGAAGATAAGAACACTAGTCCTCGAAAAGATAAGTATCCAGTTTCGTTGATCAATGCTTTTGCTCAATTCGAATCTTTGGAATTCTTTCCAGAAAAAGACAGATAAAAAGGGACTGTTTCTATAGGTATGCAATAAGCTGTGTCTCACAGTTTGCAATGTCGAATCTCATCAAAACAGGCATAATTTAATTGTATTCATGAGGATGGAAGCAAATGTGATGATAGGATGAACCTAAACCTCACAAAGAAATGGAAGTCCTTTGTGTATTGGAAACAGACATACAGAGTAGTAGATTAAATTAAACTAAGAGGGACAAACATACAGTGTAAAAGATATATTCAGGTTCATGCAAGGCTAAAGAAAAAATATTTTGAAACAAGATTGCAGCCATCTATTTCTATCGCCACAAGAAAAGATCAAACCAGGCAGCTCAACTGTGGCACACATTAATAACGAAAAACCATGCGTTTTTGTGGTAAATCCACCACATCTTGCTTTTGTCCTATGCCAGCACTCCACGGGTTTGGCTGAGCATATAACATTGAGTTGTGCACTGATAACATGAAGGCACGTAGCACCTAATTTTACCCAGCCAGATAGGCATGCTTACTGAATCCATGCCGCAAGAAATAAACAAGTAGTATAAGGCAAATAGAGCTGAAGCACATTAAGTAAAAATCATGAGAATGGAAGAGTTGATAGGATGAACCTTAATCAGACAAGCAAATGGAAGTCTTTTCTGCATTGAAAACAAACATAAAGAGTAGCGGATCAAATAAACAAATCGCGTGCAAAAAGATATATTCAGGTGCATGCAGGGTTAAAGAAAAAATATTTTGAAACAGGATCTCAGCAATGCAGCCACATAAAGATCGCGTTTTGGTTGCAGTCTCAGAAGCAAAACAATGAACATGTATAGTACACTGAAACACATGTTTGAAAAAAAAGAAGCGCCCCTTTATTGAAGTTTTAGTTAGTGCAAAAGCTTCATCTACACTACATGGCAGGAAACTGAGACTGTAATCAATTAGTCGAATGAATGATCAGAATTCAAGGAAGTTCCTTAATTATACTTCCCCCTTTCAGGCTATGGGATATAATCAACGAATGAGACTCATTATATTTCCTAACATCCATATTTGGTTACAGATTCAGCATGGAAAATTGCAGTTTGATACCTCATATATGAAGGTTAACATGACAACACTTGAAAAAGATCAGATGAGCACACTCTAGTGTCTAGACTAAATTGCTACAAGCCTGCAACATAGAAAACTTCAGCATCTTAGACATCTGAAACTTCATATGGAAAGCTGAGAGTGAATATTCTTAACCAATTTAACTCAACCTAACCATTACTATCACAAACACCATCGCAACCAACACCGACATTCAAACAACAGCGGAGAAAATGAATTAAGGTGAAGAGCGGTACCTCACTTGCCGGATGTCTCATCTGAAGAAACCTGCAACTCCAAGAAAGGAATGCAGCTACTGACATCAACAACATGTGACCTAATTTGAACACAACCTTGTCAAAAAGAAATAATATTCAATATTTCTGAAGCTAGTTCAGGAAATGAAGGGTATGGATCCGTATACTTTTATGTAGTACTAAAATGATTAAATGCACAACTAAAGGAAAGATGAATCATGTGTCACATACTGGGAAAAACAACACGCATGATTTAAATAAAGCTTCAGGCTGCCACTGGCAGACCATTTTCTAATCAAAGATGCTTTTTTAAGAGTGCTAATTAAAGATACTAGCTGGGAATTACAGAACTTGTTTAGCACAACATATATGATCCTCAATCAGTTCGATATATACTCCAGATGCAGTAGAAATAAGAAAAAGAAAAGCGTGTTAAAAAACGAAACTCTATGGCAACAGCATCCATGGACCAGGAGTCAGTAGCAAGATTAAAATATGCAAAGTAGGTAAGCCAAGAAGCGATCTGATACACTACTAACAGAAAAATAATTTTTACATTACTCGGAGCAGGGCAATTTGACTAGCTAGGAAATCATCGGTGCATGCTTCAACCATTGGGTTGGAAACACAAAAGAAAGCATAAGAACACCAAACCAAACAATAGGATGGAGAGAACTGCTTGCCAGAGCCCAGAGGATATAATCATGGAAGATTAAACACAAAATCTTAGGCATGTTGAAGACAGCCCAAAAAGCATCCTTCACGAATCATGAGTAATAACCTATGATGTTTATGGCTAAGCTCGCAAAGGCATAGCAACTGCAAAGAGGAGGTGCCACAAAAGATGGCAATGAGCTCCATGATCTTCACAGCGACAACACTGCCACGGGAGCTCAGGCTGTAAGCTGACATCAGCCATCTCATGCTTCAGCTCCTGGTGAGAGATAACCGAAAGCACAGGAACCAAATTGTTTCAAAACATGTATGAAATGCAGAGAGCAAATCACGAGAGAGTAGTGAACCGGCACCTCTGCAATTAATGAGAACAAAGCCATGCTTGTTTATCGGTATATGAATAGCTATTTAGAAACAACTGATCACTGTACACCTTTCTTTTGCATTACACATATACATCTTTTCATCATATAGGACAGAAAAAACAATAAGGAAATGCAAAAGGTACTCTAAACTACATGGGTTAAACAAGGTAAAAGCTAATTTGCAGTTGATATAATAGAACACACTGCCAGTATACTCTGATTTATAGGACCCTGATTGCAGTGCAGTCTAATCTTTTGTAAATACAATCTATCAGTTAATTGCGTACTGCATAAGCTTGCCGAAAAGGACCAATCTCCGTTGTGGTTATGAGACAAAGAGATGATTCTTAAATGCATATAATGGTAACAGATGCACCCACATCTTAATCAACTTTTTGTCACTGCCGCCAACAGTGTATTTTCTGATAAGCACCTCTAAGTTCTAATTCATAATCAGAGAAAGATCTAGACATGTAGCAATCCTAATTCCTAAATCCACGTGAGAGGAGCATATTAACCACCTCACCTGAATCACGGTCAGCACCACGCATAATCTGAATTAAATTCAGTGGAGCATTTTGGAAATGCTGGAAAGTGAAATCTGATTTGAGTACACCAAGCATAATCTGAATTAAATTCAGTGGAGCATTTTGGAAATGCTGGAAAGTAAAATCTGATTTGAGTTTACATACACCTTGTTTCCTAACCTCTACCATGGAGAGTCCGGCGGGCTGAGCATGCCATCGCCCGCGGAGGGGGAAGGACGGTGGACTGCCTTGGACGTCGTCACCGCTTGCGGGAGGACCAGAATCAAATCGCATGACAAGAGCTCCATAGATCGGAACCAAAAGATGGACATTTGATCAGCACATGCAACGGAAAATCAGAATGAGTATCGATTAATTACTAGGAGAAATAATTTAAGAAACTCAACTTCACGGTAAGGGGTGGAGGAGGATGCAGCTGCCGATGGTGGGAGAAGCTCCATGGCATCGCACCGCCGTCGTCATCTCTGCCTAGCTGCCGTGGTGCTGTGCCTCAAGGTGGATCTGCACGTCGAGGGGGCGGCGGCGACGGGACGGGGTCGTAGGCGGGCGGGGCGTGGCGGCGGCGGCGGCGGAACGGGGGCGCAAGAGCAGCTTCAAGGCATGGCGCCGCCGCCCTCTCCGCCCAGCTGCCGTGGTGTTGCGCATCAAGAAGGAACATCACCTCGAGGGAGGCGGCGGTGACAAGACGGGGTCACGGACGGCGGGCGCGGCGGCGGCGGCGGTGGTGGCGGAACGAGGTCGCAGGAGCACAGGGGCGTGGGCGGCGGCGGTTTTCGGGGACCCACGATATTTTAGGGACGTGGGACGACCCGAAGAGAAAAAAACCGGACGGTGTGTGCGGGAGCGTGACGCGTCGGGGTCGGAGGTTGGCTCGGGTATGGAATGGTATGGAATATTATTCCATACCCAGAGTATAGAATATAAATAATATATATATATATACACACGACAGTGTTATTCTACATTCCAGGTGTAGAATGCCATTCTACACCCATGGACCCGACATGCAACCAACCGGTCCAACCCAACTAGCTTCTGTCCGCTGACCAACCCAGTCTCCCTCCCGACCGCATCCGCCCACCCCCGCGAGCGTGAGCGGCGAGGCGCGCGTAGCGCGACGTGGTGCGAGCGCGAGACATCTCCGGCGGCGCACCCTCCCTCCGCCGATCGCCTTCCTCCACCGGCCGCCTCCTCCCCCAGCCTTCCATTACCACTGCCCCAACCACCTCCGCTATTCAATCTAGACCAAGCAGGGAGACGAGCGGAGCGAGGCGAGCCGCGAGCGTGAGCTGTCCCCGCGTGATGGCGCGGGCGTCGCGCAATGGCGGCGTGCAGCGAGTAGGGGTGCACAAGTGCAGGACGCCGAGAACGGTCTCGGCGCGACATGGATCGAGGGGGCTAGCGCGCATGTGCAGTAAGCCCAGGAGGAGCACGCGGATTAGGCGGCACTGCGGGATCTCCGTCCGTCCCCATGCCCAGAAAATCGATTTCAATCAAGCTACCTCCCTCCCAGGTGAAAATCCTCTGATTTTTCTCTCTATGATTCCTCTACGTGATTCATCGGCCAGTTCCTCTGTTCACTCAGTAATTTCTATTCCTCGACGGAGTGCTCTGATTGGGAAAATCCTTCACCAGCACCAACGATTGGAGAAATCGAACGCCCCAGTGGAAATTGTCAAACTGAAATTCCATTGTAAATACTGAAGAACAAATTATCAAGGACCCCTGTTATTTTTCTCCGAATTACTGAACTACTAGTTAACTGAAATTCCATTGTAAATACTGAAGAACAAATTATCAAGGACCCCTTTTATTTTTCTCCGAATTACTGAACTACTAGTTATGTAACAGTTCCTCTATTTGCTACTCCCTCTGTTTTCTTTTATTTGACGTCCATTAGCTCATATTTGAACTAGCCAGCGACAAATAAAAAAGAACGGAGGTAGTACATTATTTTGTGATGTGCTCAAATAGCTGGTGCGCAGAATTACTGTGTGCTACTGTTGTTGTGCATATAATTTCTTAAAAATAGCTATTACTGAGATCGTGTGTAAAAAATGAGCAGGAATGAACTACAAGATGCACATTGATACATTGGATGCTGCGTATTTTATCTATGGGGCATATGATGAAGGTGCTGATCCCCCATCAAGAAGAATAGGGGATGGCAGCCAGTAGCATCTGGTAATTAGATGGCAGTAGCTTGCTCTATTGCTAAATGCGAAGGATGAAAAGATCAATTACTCTTGCTGCTCCAACCAAAAACCGGTGTGGCCTGCTATGATTTGCAAGAGGAATGTGACATCGATCTAGTAAGAAGGTAGTCTATCTCTCTAACAGTGGGATTAGTGTGATGCTCTGGGAGAAAAAATCAAAACGCCCCTGATGTTCTACCTTGTTCGGTTATGATGTACATGCACCTTTGCTGGGTGTGCAAACTTTATTACGGAACACCAATGCTGAAATCACCGATCAAAATATTTTGAATGGGTTCAAGAATTAATGTCCATCTCTGCTTGGTCAGCAATGATTTTGATGCAAAATTGGACCTTCTATGATGTTCAAAAATTACTAAGGGTACACTGAAAATGAGAATAAAAGAGAAGTACTGAAGATTTTTTTTGATAAACAGTAATTATTGGAAATTACTATAGCAAAAATTACTAAGGTGTTTAATGCAATATGAAAATATTGGACACTATCATTTGTGCGAAAACAGAATCAATTACTGAGCATATATTATTGAGTATGTATTACTGAGCATATATTGATGTATTACTGAGCAATGATTGATGATTACTGAATTACATGAGAAATGAAAAATGCTTGTGTTTCTATCTGAAAGGGAAAAGTTGTACACTTGCAACCTGCCCTAAGGAAGGTCTGCAGATGTTGCATCAAGTTGCAAATTGCAAGCATGTCCCAGATGTTGAGTGCTTGGGCATAACACAGTACATTTCTCAATATAACTAGAAGATACTGAAGACTGATAGGGATTATTGGGTCTACAAAAGAAAATACTATAAACCAAGAACTGAATTACTGAATCCAAAAGAAGTCAGTAATGCATGTATGTACATATTTTTTCATTTACATAACATAAAAAAGCAGGCACAAACAGCCTGTGGTGCACAAGAAGTCCGCATGGTTTGTAGACCTTTGTGCTTGTTATTCATTTGTTGGAGACATCTCTTGAAGCTCTGCACTTACGGCTACTACGCGTGCACGAGGCAAAAGAATTACAAAGCGGTGCCACGTACACAGCTGAATGGAGCCGGTTCTTCATCCCAGCAGGAAAGGGCCTTTTGACATTGCGCTTGTTGTAAAGAAACTGTGCCCTGTCAGATCCAAGAAGCAGACGTGTGAGGGGCCCGATCAGTACATGCATATGACAATTACTGAACAGATTGGGAAAAATACTGGAATGACAACATTTTACTGAATAAAGTCGCATTCTATTGAACAAATTGTACTACTGAACTAACAAAAAAGGCATTGTACTATTCAACTAGCTTATTACTGAAGTTAAAAATCTCACGCAGTGAGGACATACCAAAATGTGTTACTGGTAGAATCAGCCTATATCCAACGGGAGTTTGTGATTTAGTTCATTCTCATCAAGCATGACTTCTAGAATTACTGAAGCCTGAAAATGATATTTGATAATGAACGATGAACTTCTTGAAGCCTCGAAATGACATTCACATCCTCATCCTTTAGTACTTTTGCTAAGTTGCTTAGATTACATGATAAAAATGAACCGGGACTACTTGATATACTAACGAATTACTGGACTATCCTCATCCCCTAAATTATTTATAGTGAATTACTTGATATACTATCAAATTACTGGATTCACATTGCTACTCCCCCTTCACGACCATCAGCATGCCACCAACAAAAAGCGAATTAATAGAATATGTCAAGAAATGTATCCCTAGGACATCCAAATCAATAAAATTCGTGCGTCCATGACCACAACACAAACGATCATTATGGTTTGGAGTGCTCACCAGAGTGCCAGCATGTGGAATGGCAAGACCATCCTCGTCCTCCTCTGGCGCCCCTTCCTGCCTACGGCACCACTGCAGCTTGCCCTCGCACCATTACGTCCACCAATCCAAGTACTGTCATCAACATGTGCAGTGGCTAGGAATTGAGGGGAGCCATTTCCACATGCTGAAGCTGACCAATCACCTCCAAGAGCTGCAGTGGCCCGGAGCACCCTCCACTACAGGCTAAAATATGAAAACAAAGAAAAAACAATTAGCTGGAGCATTAGCCCTTTCAACTGAAAAAAAGAAAAAAGAATTACAGAAACAACATGAATTACTGAAGGAAAAATATGCTGGAATAATAATTAGCAGAAATTAACAAATACAGGATTATTGGCATTACTGAAAATTACTGATGGACATGAATTACTGAAAAGTTAATGAAAAGCTAAAATGGTTATCCTTTTGCTTCAGTAAATCAGTTTACGGAAAGCTAAATTAGTTACTGAAACTAAAATGGTTTACTAAAATGATATATTAAACCTAAATCATTTTACTGAAGCAAATACCGAATCAGTTTACTGAAGCAATAATCGATGCAGTATTTCATCAGTTTACTGAAGCTAAATTAATTATTATTCATCAGCATTTCATTAGTTTTCTGAAGCAATTACGGGGATGTAATTTACTGAACTACTAAACTGCTATCACTACTACCGAAGAACAATGGGGGAATTACTGACGGAATAAGGTGGTTGAATTTTTCTAGTTGACTACTGAACACTACTACTGAACTTCACTCCTAGTCGGCCACTGAACTTCAAGTAGTTAATTGAGTAATTCAGCAAAACACAAGTATTGTTTTGAAACATTAGCCATACTATGACCAAATTAAAAAATCGACATCCCACGAGCACAACTATGACCTTTTTTTACTCACCTCATTTAGCCATGACAGCTGATTTTCGAAGAGAGCATCAAAACGACAGCTGATTTTTCAAGCAAAACAGGAGGCTTGTTTTTTTTGCATCTAACAACATACTGTACTAGCTAGGGAAACAATAGTATGTTAGTAATCCAGGCACCCAAAAAACACTATTGAGATACAAATTCATTGATTCATGAGCTCATTAAGCTCATTGAAATACAAAATCATAATTAACCTTCAGTAGGTCGTCAATAGCATATTTAGTACAGTAATCATTTCCTAACATTCATAAATCATAATCCATTGATACATAAGCTCATTAAGCTATTCCACCCACACGCACACTAATAAGCTCTCAGTAATCCAGTACCCAAAACAGCCACCAAATCATGTGCAGAACTACTAAGATGCAGAGAGGAATTAGTACCTAGATCCAGGAAGGAATTACTGAGAATAGTAATTACTGACATGGAAATCACCGAGAGGGGATTTTTTCAGAGTCAAATCTCACCCGGTGGCAACCAAACATCTCTAGATTGAGATCAATTTACTCGTGAGGGGGAGGACGGAGTACCTGCACGTCGCCGCTGCTCCCCTGGGCGTCCTCCACCAGCGTGCGCCCCAGTGACGCCCTGCTCCGCGCGCCCGTGAGCTCGCCGCGCCGCGCCGCCGCAGCTTGCTCGCCCCGCACAGCAGCAGCTCGCTCCCCGCGCACCGCCGACGCCGTGCTCGGCTGCTAGAACTCGAACCGCTGCTGGAACTCGAGAACAGCAGAAACCACCGCTGGTGACCCCCGCCGCTGCTTGCAGCAAGCTGTCGCTGCTTGCAAATCGCTTGCGAGCTCAGGTGGGCGTGTCTAGTATTTCTTAACCTCACCACTGGTATTTCTTAACCTCACCACTAGTGACGCGTGTAGCGTGAGCGTGTAAGAACACCCGGGTACACTGACGGGTGCGAACAAGTTCGCAAGCGGACGGATACACCGTTGTAGCACTTCTCCTTCGGGAGTATTCCAAAGGGTATCGAATCCAAGAAATGGTTGGGTATCTACGAGTGATTTATCCAAGGACACAGGATCTCTGCTAAGGTAGGTGAGAGGTATGGTTTCCCACTCGGTTCTAGGGAAGTACAAGCTGCAAAGGATCTCGCTTCGGACACCGGACCCTCCTGACTATAACAGTCGGTTCACGGCAAATGGTTGCCTACACCTGTATCCGAACGTGGGGGATTCCGAAAGGGTCCAACGGCTGTTACCACCGCGGCCTACCCCCAAGACAAACTGTAGGATACATGGCAATCGAAGGATAACTCGTAGTCCAGACACCACGTCTACACCACCGACTACTACTACAGCACGGCTACGTCTGACGTCCCGTAGCAACACTATATCACTCCGTAGAAATACGGAGCGACGAACCCACGAGTACAACTAGACCTTACCCATCATGGAATCAAGATCATACAAAAGATATGAATGATACTTTGGTCTAAACCAGATATGCAGGGCACTCACTATACTCTAATTGACTAGTAGCCATACAAACGGAATGCAGAAGTACTCATCCAATCAACAAGATCAGAGGATCGTGTCACGAAGAACACGAGCCTCTAAACGATGAACAGATGAAGAACTCTAGAACATATCACCTATGTATGAATACGACTTTAGTCTAATTGGAATATAACGAAATACTCACTTTAGTCTAAATGAAAAACAGTATCACTCACGAGGTACAAAGAGCTGATGAACGAAGAACGGATCATCACATCTCCCTTCTACTCACCCACACTCTCTCCTCTCTACCTAGCACTACATAAGCTAGATCTTCCCCACATTCATATTCCTGGTGGGATGAGGTTTCACCTCCACCAAGGAGGAATGAGAAGGAGGAGAGGAGGCTAAGGTAAGAAGTTGCCTTCAAGTGTGTTGTCCTATTCTTACCCCCTCTCCTTCTATTTATAGGCGCGGACACCGGCATCAAGTGGAGCGAGACACCCCGGGGACGGCCTCTAGGACCAATAGGTGAACACCACGTGGAGGTCCGGGATCAGCCGACCCAAGGTCGGTTCGGCCGACCCCCACGTGGCCCGCCTCGGCCTGTGCTTTCTCTCAGCAGCTGACTGGTGGGTCCTGAGGTCGGTTCCTGGTGTACACGTGTGTTGGAGGCGGTTTAGGCGCTCTGGTGGGCCATATGATCCATGTGATGCACGCGTGGCGGTCTCTGATTCGCGGAGGCTCTCTCTCTTGGATTGGTGACGTCATTGATCCAGGGGATGCTTGCATGGTAGTCCCTTATTGGCTGAGCTTGAAGTGCTAGGATCATGGAGGGGTGATTTCTCCTCATTTTTTATGCTAAACACCTGCATTCATCTTCATACAGCCACTTGTGGAAATTGTTAGTTTAAAGCCCTATTATAGTGTGGATGCACGATTCTCATGTTGAAATGCAGGGATTGACGGCCCTAAATTAGGTACTTAACAGCCGTCAACAACTCCCCCACACTTGCCCTTTGCTCGTCCCGAGCAATAGGGAGGAGATTGAGCGGGTTAAACCATGGGTATGAAGCATACATAAGAATTATTCCAGGTTATACCTTGCTCTTGTGAACTTTGTAGAGTGGCTACCATGCCATCTTGGGTAGTTGATAAAAGGAATGACCATGAATCGAATCCCCCAGACATCTGAGGATAAGCACTAGGGGTTTTCAAAATATTTTTGAAGAAAAACATGCTCTGCCTCTTCCTTTGATTCTCTCAGGTCGCTCAATGTGTTTATATCCTCACCTAGACATGTATCCTATTTCTAGCAGGCTTATGTGGAGCTCAGGGTAGGATATTGATAGTAAGACATACTTGCATTGCATGTATTGCAAAGTCAAAAACTGGATCCAAAGAGTAAATCAAGTCATACAGTCAGATCAAGAAGTGCACGTGTATGGATGTGGTAGACATGGTAAGGTGGACACTAGGCCCGGAATAGGTGCTACTTATTACCATATACGCTAGACGAGATGAATGAGTGAATGTCTCCATTGCATGGTTCTCTCTCTTATGATATGAGAACATGTCTATCCTCTTTTTCTTCTCTCTTTCATTTTTCTCTTTTTTTTAAGTGAACCTTCATGTGCTCACTTTTTTTCTTTTCCCCTTTTTTTAGATAGCCATGCCCCTTTACAAGATACTCGAGGAGAGAGGAATCAATGCACTTGATGGAGCATTTATGTAGATGGATAGATAGATGATACAATGCTAACTTCCAGAGTAGAAGCATAGCAAGGGGGAAATGGTGGTGTGCATATAAATCTTGATCATGAAAGCATGAAAAGAATTCTCATAGGGTCACAGAATTTGACAAAGCTCAATGCAACAACAAGTAGCATATGAGTATAAGGTTTTCAACTAGGAGCATCATATGGCTTTGGTAGGACTGCGACAAATCAAAGAAGAGCTGCAAGAGCGTTTTTTAAACCCAAGAACTTACACCTTCAGAGCTAAGATCTTGTCATCAAGACATATCTCTCTTGTCAACTACTTAGACGAACATGCTGTCCTTATAAAGATATGGTTCACAAGCCTCAAGAGTATAGACAAGGGATAGAACTTATGCATGTCAACCACAGGTACGGAGCAAGCATTACCATCAAACTCTTGAGTTGCTCATAAAAGATTTTATAAAAGGGTATAACGAACTCAAGTATCATGGTTGAATGGGGTAGAGATGCAAACCAGCGCTGGTTGTTGATGCGGACTGAACGGGGTTGTTCGTGATGTGCAAGAATGTGTCTCCGTTTAGGTTCTTTTAAACACGAGTAGTCGTGGCACTGTGTGAGTGTGGTGTGGGTACAATTATCCATCGTGTTCGCGTATGGAGAGTACGACTCTCCCCCACACTATCTTGTACCTGGGTGTAGTTCCTCAAGACAAACAAAATAGAAACAGCTAACACACAAGTGACTCGACCGGGTTATCTGACCCGTGGAGCCAAATTATTTTATTCAAGTTCATAATGAAATAGGCGCTTACACACATGATTGGGAATAAAAATTTAAAAGGGAAATAAATATAGAAGGAAATAAATTAAACTAAGTGCCTGAGGAAAATGAAAAGTGAGCGTAGCCTTCTACTCGAAAAGGGCTTCCAAACCCTCTGCCTTAATCAGGCGCTGCAACATAGCGTCCATCTCCCGATGGGTCTCAAGGAGAAGACGCCTAAGCTGCCGATACTCTTCCCGCTGCTTCTCCACCACCTTCACTAAGGCCTCGTATTCGAGGTACACATCTGCCAATCTATCTGCCGCTTTGCTTGTTTGGAGACTCCTTCTGTTGGGCAATGAAGCCAGGATATCCTCAAGTTCTGTCTCCCAATGTGGTGGGTATGGTTCTGGCACCCCGCAGCTGTCCTTCGGGGTCCTCACCCCAAAGATGCGAAACCTGGTCTGGGGCTGAGGAGACTCATCCCAAACATCTTGCTCATACTTGTGACAGAAGGGCTCATGATCCTTGCTGAATAGTGATCCTGCGTAGCGCTCTCCGGGCTTCAACGGTGGTCCAGGCCAGTCATCGTAGAGCACCTTCTTGCTTGAACCAGGGGCTGGTTTTGTCCCTAGGGCGGTGAATTGGGAGTAATGACCAGCGAAAGTGGGGGGGTGAAGATGAGCCGCGCCTAGCCGGGGACTCTATCGAATCTCCAGTCGGGCTTCTCATCCTCCTCCCCCGTTCCGGAGTCATCATGTCATCCTGAGATCCGTCCCATGGATGCACTTTGCCACTCCCCAAGTTGCTGAAGAAGAAGAACTTCTCCCCTTCAAAGGGGGATAGGGCCTTCATCTGACGAGGTCGTGCATCCCGGCTGCTCATGATGGCGGTGCGGTGGCTGTGAAAGGAGGAAGGAGCAAGGAGGATGGAGTTCTGCGTGGCTCGGAATCCGTCACGCGGCAAGGAGGAGATCTCTGGAGGACGAAGGGAGGCACACACGAAAGGGGAGAGGCGGCGGCGCTCGGGCTGGGTCGGCCGACCTAGTGGGTCGGTCGAACCCATATGGGCCCCGCTGGGCCTCCCCTTTGGCCTGTGGGTTCTAGCAAGGCTCACGGCCTCAGGGCTAGGTGTCTCGCAGATTTTGAGGTTGGAGGCTCCAGTAATGGTTAAGACAAGGTGTTGAGCATAAATGCTCTCACTCCTCTTTTAGCATTACTCAAACCTCCTCCCGCATAAATAGCGCAACATCGGGGGGGTTCACCTGGACCCTATCTCTGGAAGCACGACTCAAAAGTACTCGGACCCCAGATCAAGCGAATGGGATTCCATGGGTCGGAGGAACATTCGAGCCTTAGGTCAAGAGAAGCAAACTTTGTAGTTCATTCTCTCCTTGGGTTACCATAGGTTCTCACCCTCACTAACGCGAGGACAACACGTAGGCCAACCCAGCTTCCAACAGAAGTGCAAAAAGGTAGGAATGCAACCACCCTTCCGTAGGGCATCAGTCAAGTTAGAGTATTAGAATGGGGTTTATGCCCACTGAGCTTGATCGGCATCGGTCCTAGCTGAGCTCGTGATGGTGAGATAAGTTGCTCAGCTGGACCTGTATAAAGTGATGCTTTCCAAGGCCAGAAATTTAGGGACTTGCAATCCTGAGGCCAGTGTCTTGACCCGACCCTTGGTGTGGCGGCACCTCAGGCTGAGCCTTGACATAAAGCACAAAACATCCATCGTAACCTCTCCCGAAAAGTCGTAGTCGAAGTCGTGATAGTTGTTCTCGCCAGGAACAACCACCCTTCTTTGATTACTCCTTTCCTCCTTCCTTCGAGACCAAGTCTCGAAGATCGGGGTTTTAAGAGAAGAAATGATAGGGGAACCTAAGGGCAGAACTCACACTAGGTGCTCTTTCCCATTGATTCCTGCTAGTCAAGAATGACATCTTCGACAAGAGTGTAGAGAAGGTTGGTATGTAGGCTCGAGCTCTCTCGAAGATGGATCTAGGCAACTCATTACTACGGTTGGCTACCTCGATGCTCCGAACAGGCGGGGAGCTGAAATCCTGGAGTTTTTCCAGAATTTCCTTTCCTTGCTCCGGCTCTAAGAACACAAAGGTGCCTCCCGACATGGCATCAAGCGTCATGCCACTGTCCCTTAGCAAACCAAACCGGAAATGCTGCAAGAGCACCAGGTCTGGCAGATCAAGGACTGGGCATGACTCGGTCATAGAGGCAAAACGATGCCATGCCATGCCTAGAGATTCCTTCTCTCTTTGTTGGAAACTGAGGATCGCCATTCGTAGGGAAATGATATGCCTCAAAGGAAAGAATCGGGTGCAGAAAGCTGCTCTCAATGCTCCCCAATTGAGGTGATCGCGCCCAAAACAACGGTACCAAGTTCTCGCCCCCCCGAAAGGGAGAATGGGAACAAGTTCCTCCTAAGAACATCCTGTGTCGCCCTGGTCTTACCCTAGGTAGAGCACAGTTGTTCAAAGTCTATCACATGGGCATAGGGATTTTCATGATTTTCCCCTGAGAAGGAGTTGTTCTCAACTAGCTTAATGATGGATGGATGAACCATGCAGGGAGTTAAGGAGGCGGGTCGCCTCCACAAAGATGATTCCATTGGTTCACTCATAATGAGCGGAAGGTGTGTACAAGGATAACCTTCCTAGGGTAGCAGGGGTAAAGGTAGAGAAAAAAAGGAAAACAAAAGATACGAGGATAATCGGGTTCGCAGATTCTTGACAACCGTCCCCCGGCAACGGCGCCAGAAATGCTTGTTGGTATTTCTTATCCTCACCACTAGTGGCGCGTCTAGCGTGAGCGTGTAAGGAACACCCGGGTACACTGACAGGTGCGAACAAGTCCGCAAGCACACGGATACACCATTGTAGCACTTCTCCCTCGGGAGTATTCCAAAGGGTATCGAATCCAAAGAACGGTTGGGTATCTATGAGTGATTTATCCAAGGACACAGGATCTCTGCTATGGTAGGTGAGAGGTATGGTTTCCCTTTTAGGCACTCGGTTCTAGGGAAGTACAAGCTGCAAAGGATCTCGCTTTGGACACCGGACCCTCCTGGCTATAACAGTTAGTTCACGGCAAATGGTTGCCTACACCTGTATCCGAACGTGGGGGATTCCGAAAGGGTCCAACGGCTGTCACCACCGCGGCCTACCCCAAGACAAACCGTGGGATACAGGGCAATCGAAGGATAACTTGTAGTCCAGACACCACGTCTGCACCACCGACTACTACTACAGCACGGCTACGTCTAACGTCCCGTAGCAACACTATAGCACTCCGTAGAAATATGGAGCGACGAACCCGCGAGTACAACTAGACCTTACCCATCATGGAATCAAGATCATACAAAAAATATGAATGATACTTTGGTCTAAACCAGATATGCAGAGCACTCACTATACTCTAATTGACTAGTAGACATACAAACGGAATGCAGAAGTACTCATCCAATCAACAAGATCAGAGGATCGTGTCACGAAGAACACGAGCCTCTAAACGATGAACAAATGAAGAACTCTAGAACATATCACCCATGTATGAATACGACTTTAGTCTAATTGGAATATAACAAAATACTCACTTTAGTCTAAATGAAGAACAATATCACTCACGAGGTACAAAGAGCTGATGAACGAAGAACGGATCATCGCATCTCCCTTCTACTCACCCACACTCTCTCCTCTCTACCTAGCACTACCTAAGCTAGATCTTCCCCACACTCATATTCCTGGTGGGATGAGGTTTCACCTCCACCAAGGAGGAATGAGAAGGAGGAGAGGAGGCTAAGGTAAGAAGTTGCCTTCAAGTGTGTTGTCCTATTCTTACCCCCCTCTCCTTCTATTTATAGGCGCGGGCACCGGCGTCAAGTGGAGCGAGACACCCCGGGGACGGCCTCTAGGACCAATAGGTGAACACCACGTGGAGGCCCGGGATTAGCCGACCCAAGGTCGGTTCGGCTGATCCCAGGGTCGGCCGATCCCATGGTCGGCCGACCCCTACGTGTCCCGCCTCGGCCTGTGCTTGCTCTCAGTGGCTGACTGGTGGGTCCTGAGGTCGGTTCCTGGTGTACACATGTGTTGGAGGCGGTTTAGGCACTCTGGTGGGCCATAGGATCCATGTGATGCACGCGTGGCGGTCTCTGATTCGCCGAGGCTCTCTCTCTTGGATTGGTGACGTCATTGATCCAGGGGATGCTTGCATGGCAGTCCCTTATTGGCTGAGCCTGAAGTGCTGGGATCATGGAGGGGTGATTTCTCCTCATTTCTTATGCTAAACACCTGCATTCATCTTCATACAGCCACTTGTGGAAATTGTTAGTTTAAAGCCTTATTCTAGTGTGGATGCACGATTCTCATGTTGAAATGTAGGGATTGACGGCCCTAAATTAGGTACTTAACAGCCGTCAACATTTGGGAGAGGATGAAGCTGCGTGGGGTTCGAGAGTGAGGAGGGAGCGGGAAGCTGATCCCCGGCACCGAAGCTCGCGACCCGCCGCAACCGCACACCGGGCCTCGGTCGAGAAAAGAAAGGGATGGAGAAACAATAGTAGGACAGACGGGTCGGGCACGGGGAATAGTGGGCGCGGCTGGTTTGCGGGTCGGCCGCAGGGTTGAGGATGGGATTACTGATTTGGGTGCTGGGTGTAGAATAGGATTCTACGCTCAGTAACAAGCGTCGTAAGCTCGTCCTTGGACACACACTCATTGAAGTCTGTGGGAGACTCCTTTCCTTTCCTGTTATCTGAATGGTTAGAAGACAGCAAAAGACAACACCAAAAGGGTTATCCCTATCAACTAACAACTAGCGGGGATGTATGGAAGTGGAATGCAATATCTCAAGCGGCTTACCACCGTCTTACAAGTGTTCTTACCAAAGCCAAAAGGGTGGCACAATCAGTTGTTGAGTCTGGGTGTGACAAGTTGCAAGACGAACCTGTGCTGACAGAAGAATATGTGGAACTACGGGTAGGCACAATATGCTAGCAAGGATTAGCAAATAACGAATGCAGATTAGCAAAGTTCAAGAAATGTCCAAAGTACAAGTGACAATTGCTGGCTAAGACTTGTCCTAGTCGTAGCACAACAAGGTAAAAAAACAAGAAACGATGGACAAAAAAAATATCTAAACTAGCAGAATGGCAGTGCTGTAATTAATGCTGAAAACCTTGCCAAAAAGGCACTAGTAGAAATCACAAAATAGCGTTTCTAAAGAAGTACCAGCAAATGAACTCAAGTTTTTCTGAATTTTTTACCACTGATCCAAAATCATAAAGGATGGAAGCACACAAAATTTCACCTGAAACAGAGGTGTATTGTGGCCTTGGGAAAATTAGGAACGATCTTGGAAAACCCCGCAAAACACTTAAATGATTTTTTTCTTTATCTTCCCGATTTTTTTGAATTTTTTGAGAACGGCCTGACCGACATAGTCGGTAGATGTTTGTCCAACTTTTTGTTGCCAAGCTCCTATAAAAATTTGAGCAAAAACGGAGCACCGAGCAAAAAGTTATGCCTATTTTATGAGAGGTATCTCAACCTATGATTTCAGAAAGGCACAACTCGGCAGGAAACACACGGCGGCTACGGCAAAACTTCCTCCTAGCGGCGGCAGAAATAAGCACAGGGGCACGATCATCCTGGTAGTAGATGCAAAGCAATAGGTATGCGCCAGATAATGAATCAAGGATCAAGTATGCGATGCAAAAGCGATCAAAGCGGCTTGCAACCTATCTAGGGCTTGCACGGCAAGAGTTCACACAAGGCGGCTAGCGAGGGCAAATCGAGTAATGTGGTGGCTCGACTTGTTGTATGGCTAATGGTGGATGGGCTAGCGGCGGAAACAAAATTGAGAGACATGGGTACCCATGGGTCCCCACCGACCAGGGTCCCAGAGGTCCCTGTCAAGTGGACCCGACCTGCCAGAAGCCCCGCCGACCTGCAAGTGGGCCCGGAGACCTTATCCACAACCCCGGCGACCTTGGAAGACTCCAGAAGACCTTATCCAGATCCCGGAGGATCCGCCGGGCTTGTGGCGCAAGACTCATCCCCAGGTCGCGGCTTGACGCCGCCAGTAGGTCCGCAGATCGCGGGATTCACCCTGTAATCACGGAAGATGACCTTCCTAATTTGTAACTGACCCCGATGAGGGTCCACCGACCTCGGATGGAAGCCCTAGCCCGTTGACCATATAAGGCGGCCTAGAGCTCCATTCGAGGGGACCTCCCCCATTCACGCATAATTCCACCGCATACTGGACGTAGGGTTTTACTCTCCGGAGGCCTGAACCAGTCTAAACCCTTGTGTCCCTTGCCATTCTAGCCGCATTCCGAGTTCCATCTGTGAACTACCACCTATGCACTTAGTTCCTGATCCCCTCGAATTAACCTACAACCACTTGGGTCATCCCCTTGTGGATCTGTCCAGGTCTCACCCCCTGACAGTCGGCGCGCCAGGTAGGGGAGATCTGGTGTTGTTTTCCTGACGAGCATGGCGGACATCCTCGCCAACCCCATGGAGATCTGCTTCGGTTCCTTCACGGCGACCTCAACTGCGCTGCCGGCGACGACCTCTCCGGCGACCGCTGTGAAGATCCCGACGACACCCATCGCCGCCCCCGTTTCTGATATGGCGTCGAAGACCCACCCGCCCAAACCCTATGACACTGTTCAGGGAATGGAGCGCGTCATCGACTTGATGGAGGAGACCCTCCAGATCTGCGAGAGAGTCCAGCGCTCAACGCAGACTGCATCGCGCCGCAAGACCTTCCCCTTCGGTCTGCGACCATCCAGCGACGTCTACGCCCGTCAGGCGACCAAGTCCTCCTAGATCCAATCTGGGCGGCGGGAGTCATCTGGCGACCTCAAGCCCGAGCTCCGCGCTCGCCGTGATTCGCTCGACGTACCATGCACCTACCACAAGGGCGCATGACATACCCTCCGCGGCTGCCGGCTGCGGAAGAAGATCGACCAGGAGCGCACTACTCCCCGTACCACGCGAACTCCCATGTCTCCAGATGGTGGCGAGTTCCAGAAGGTCCGGATCCACATCTCCCCCAATGACCAGGGCTCCATCCTGTGGCGGGTCCTGGTGGTGTCGGAGAATGACCCACCACGTCGCGACGCGATGGACTCCGAGGAAGCACGTCGGATCCAAGGCAACGCCAATCGCGCCCAGCGACGGGTGGAAGAGCAACGCCACGCGGTACCCCCTGCGCCCGAGACCTTCGTCTCGAGTTCGAGGAAGCAGGGCTATCGACGTTCAATAGTCCTCAGGCCAACCTGGGCACCACCATGGCACATCTCCAGCAAGCTATCCCCTCACGCGAGGCTGAAGCTGCCATGGCCTACCTTCGGGTTGCCACAGCCTTGGTAGAAGAGAAGAGCGCGGCATCCAAGTCTGCGGCGTCTTCATCAACACGGCATTCTCGCAGTCGATCCAATCGACCTACGCACAGCAAACTTCCCACCATTCAGGAGGAGGTCGATCAGCACAACCCCGACCAGCCTCGGGCAAACAGCGCAAAAGACGGCGACCTGCGTGCTAATCTCGACAAGAACAGACGTGGCCGCGACGCTCGTGGCTACATCGATCAGCGCCACCATGAGCGTGAAGAGTGGGAGCTGCGACGTCGTGCGGAGTACGACCGCGAGTACTGACCTCTCGGTGCTATTCACCGCATCATGAATCGTGAGGAGCGCGACCGCCATGATGTCGAGAACAGGCGACGTGCCCAGTACGAGGCGGACTACGGTTACCCGAAGGGCCCTATTCCGAATCCAGATCGCCAGCCTAGATCCCAGATCATGGCCCCTGCGCAGAGCAGAGGCGGTGCTCAAGCTGGATCCACCGCTGACGACATGGCCATTACCGCCTTCCCCACGTTGGCCCCTCGCCTCAGGTCGGTGGCTTACCCCGACAACTTCAAGCCGAACATCTAGAAGTACGACGGCCGCTCCGACCCCAACATCTGGCTGTCGACCTACTACGTCGCCGTCAAGGCGGCCGGCGGCAACTTCGACCACATGGCGGCGTACTTCCCGCTGGTGATGGGTGACGCACCGTCGCTCTGGCTCAACAACCTCCCGGCGGGCAGCATCACGTCATGGGTCGACCTATCTCAGGCCTTCACGTCCAACTTCCAGGCGACCTACAATTGCCCTGGGAACGCCTTCAACCTCGGGAGGGTCACCATGAAGACCAATGAGCGGCTTCGCGACTACACTAATCGGTTCTTCGAGAACCGCAACACTTGTGTCGGCGTCCGAGACGACCAGGTCATCGACAGCTACAAGAAGGGCATCAGAGATCGCAAGATCTTTGAGAAGATCCACGAGTCAGGGGCCACCACAGTCGCGGCCCTCATGGAGGTCGTGAACAAGCTCATTGACACCGATGAGGTGCTGGTCAATCAGTTCGACTCCGACGCCAAGCGCGACGCGGGCACCTCTGGCACCGCTGGCGACTCAAGCTCCAAGCTGCGCAAGCGACCTTCAGAGGTGCTTGCGGCGGAGGGACGTTGACCCTTGACGTTCAACGTCGAATAGTTCAACGCAGTGCTCGACAGCCCCTGCACGTTCCACGAGGGGGCCACTCATACCGTCCGCGAGTGCTCGCAATTCAAGAGGGCGTTCCATACCCCGGAAGACCCGAAGCGACCTAGAGGCGATGGCGATCGATCATCCTCACATTGCTACAACAACAACCACCGCGACGATCGACGTGGCCGTGGCGACGACAACCGCCGCGATGAGCGACGTCGCGACGACCCACAGCTGGAGGACCGCCGCGACGAGCGCGACCTACCTCCACCACCGTCGACGGGCAACCCCAACGGCCCCTTTCAGCACGCCAAGAGGTCGATCAACATGATCGTTGGCGGCCTCAAGGCCAATGTGAGCAGAAGGCAGTACTGCAAGGATAAGCGCGAGATCCACCTCATCCACACCAAGCCATCGCAGCCTCTGCGGTGGTCGGAGCAACCGATCACGTTCTCCAGAGCTGATCACTGGGTCCACATCCCAGACCCTGGGTCTTACCCTCTCGTCGTCGAGCCCACAGTGGAGGGAGCCCTGCTCTCTCAGACCCTGATCGACGGGGGGAGCGTGCTCAACATCATCTTCCTCGAGACCTTGAAGAAGATGGATTTCGACTTCAAGAGGATGACAGCGTGCGACGAACCATTCTTCGGCATCGTCCCAGGCAAGGCGGCCTACCCCCTGGGTCGGGTCTCCCTCCCTGTGACCTTCGGCACGGAGGATAACTTCCGCACGGAGTATCTCAGCTTCGAGGTCGCTGACTTCAAGTCCTCCTACCACGCCATCCTAGGTCGCCCCATGCTGGCCAGGTTCATGGCCATCCCGCATTACACCTACTTGGTGTTGAAGATGCCAGCTCCGAACGGAGTCCTCACCGTTTACGGCGACCTCATCATCTCGTTCAGGTGCGACAACGAGGCTCTCGACATCACCACGACGAACGCCTGCGTCGACGCCTCGGCGGTCATGGTCGCCGAAGCTGCGAAGGTCGCCCCGAGCGACCTCATCATCTCGGAGTAGAAGCGCACTGACACCACCCTCGACGCCACGCTGAAGACAAAGAAGGTCTGCCTCGGCCTTGCCGACCCAGAGAAGACGGTGGTTATCGGCGACAACCATGGGGAGAAATAGGAACTCACGCTCACCAGTTTCCTCTGGGACAACACCGACGTATTCACATGGACCCCATCAGATATGCCGAGTGTTCCAAGGGAGCTGGCTGAGCACTCCTTGGATGTAAGCAAGACGGCCAAGCCTGTCAAGCAGAAGCTGCGCCGCTTTGCGAAGGATCGCAAGGAGGTCATTAGGGTAGAGATAATAAAGCTCCTAGCTGCCGGATTCATCCGTGAATGTAAAAACCCGGTTTGGCTCGCCAACCCGGTGCTTGTACCCAAGAAAACCGGTCAATGGAGAATGTGTATCGACTACACCGATCTCAACAGGCACTGCCCTAAAGACCCCTTCCCTCTACTGCGCATCGACCAGGTCGTTGATTCCACAGCCGGAAGCGTCCTGCTATGCTTCCTCGACCGCTACTCAGGGTATCACCAGATAGCCCTGAAGGTCTCTGACCAAGACAAAACAATGTTCATAATGCCGCACGGCATCTACTGCTACACGGCCATGACATTCGGCCTCAAGAACGCTGGAGCGACCTACCAGAAGGCCATCCAGAAGTGCTTGGAGTCCCAGATCGGCGACAATGTTGAAGCTTACGTCGACGACGTAGTTGTCAAGACCACGGTGGAGGACAATCTCATAGCCGACCTCGCCCAGACCTTCGCCAATCTCTGGCGCTATCGCTGGAAGCTCAACCCGGAGAAGTGTGTCTTTGGCGTTCCATCTGGCAAGCTCCTGGGCTTCATGGTCAGCCACCGGGGCATCAAGGCGAACCCCACCAAGGTCGACGCCATCCGCATGATGAAGAGACCCACCAGGAAGAAAGACGTCATGAAGCTCACCGGCATGATGGCTGCTCTAGGTCGCTTCATCAGTAAGCTTGGGGAAAAAGGCCTGCCCTTCTTCAAGCTGCTGAAAAAGTCAGACAAGTTCGCATGGACAGACGAGGCAGACTAGGCGCTGGAAGAGCAAAAAACCTTCCTCACGACGCCCCCAGTCATGGTGCCCCCGCCGCCGAAAGAAACCTTGCTGCTCTACATCTCCGCATCCACTCAGGTGGTCAGCGCGGTCCTGGTGGCGGAACGACCTGAAGAAGGTCAACCTTACCCCGTCCAGCGACCTGTCTACTACGTCAGCGAGGTCCTCTCTGATAGCAAGATCAGGTACTCGCAACCCCAGAAGATGCTGTACGCCCTTCTCGTCACCTCGCGCAAGCTCCGGCACTACTTCCAGTCGCACAAGATCAAGGTCATGTCAAGCTTCCCCCTGGGAGAGATCCTGCGCAGCCGCGACACCACTGGACGCATCGTCAAGTGGTCGGTCGAGCTAGGAGAGTTCGACCTCGAGTTTTGCCCGCGGCAGGCCATCAAGTCTCAGATCCTCACGGATTTCGTCTCTGAATGGACAGAGACCCAACAACCCCCACCAACGGAGAAGCCGGAGCACTGGAAGATGTACTTTGATGGTTCCCTAAACCTCGAAGGAGCGGGTGCGTGCGTACTCTTCATCTCCCCTCAGGGTGATCACCTGAAGTACGTCCTACAGATCCACTATAAGGTGTCCAACAACGGCGCCGAATATGAGGCCTTGATTCACGATTACGTATCGCCGCTTCCCTCGGGATCAAGCAGCTCATTGCTTACGGTGACTCCAAGGTCGTCATCGACCAGGTCAACAAGGCGCACGACATCAAGAAGGACACAATGGATGCCTACTGCGCCGAGGTTCGGAAGCTTGAGGCCCACTTCGAGGGCCTAGAATTCCACCACGTTTGCCGCGACAACAACATGGCGGCCGACGTCCTCTCCAAGTTGGGGTCCAAACGTGCGCTGGTCCCGGCCGGTGTGTTTGTCCAAGACCTACAAAAGCCGTCGATCAAGCTCCTTAGCGACCCAGAAACGTTGCCTGGGGACGCGCCCCAACAAGGCGTCCGCGACGTCCTCATGGCAGAAGTCGAAGATGATTGGCGCCTCGACTTTATCGCCTATATCCTGGAGCAGCGAGTCCCTGAGGACAAGGTCGAACAGGAGAAGATCGTCAGGCACAGCGCCAACTACGTCGTCATCGGCACAGAGCTTTACTGGAGGTCCGCCTCCAACGGTGTGTTGATGAAATGCATACTCAGGTCCGAAGGTCTCAGGCTCCTGCAAGAGATCCATGGTGGAGAATGTGGCAATCACGTAGCTTCCGCTAACCTGGTGTGAAAGGCCTTTAGGTCGGGGTTCTACTGGCCTACCGCTCTGGCCGACGCTCAAGACCTAGTCCGGCGATGCAAAGGGTGCCAGTTCTTCACCAAGCAGCAGCACGTGCCAGCGCAAGCCCTGAGGACAATCCCTCCATCCTGGCCCTTCGCCATATGGGGCCTGGACTCAGTGGGACCCTTCAGAATGGCCCCTGGCGGCTACAGGCACATCCTGGTGGCGGTGGACAAATTCACCAAATGGATCGAGGTCCGAGCCGTCGCCAGCGTTACGTCGAAGGAGGCGGCAAAGTTCATCGAAGATATCACCCACCGCTTCGGGGTCCCCAACAGGATCGTCACCGACCTAGGCTCGGCCTTCACAGGATCCGACTTCTGGGACTTCTGCCAAGACAGCCTCATCGACGTCTACTACACTTCGGTGGCGCACCCACGCTGCAACGGCCAGGTCGAACGCGCAAACGGCATGGTGCTTCAAGGCATCAAGGACCGCATCTTCGACAACGCCTCCCAATACGCCACCAGGTGGCTAGCGGAGCTACCGCACGTGATCTGGGGTCTCCGGACCCAGGTCAGTTCACCTACAAGTTATTCACCATTCTTCCTGGTGTACGGGTCGGAGGCCGTCCTCCCGACCGACCACGCTTTTGGTGCCCCCCGCATCCAACATTATGAAGAAGGGACAGCCGAGGAGACGCGCAAGGTCGACCTCGACAGCATTGAGGAGCACCGTGTGGCTGCGCTGATGCGGCACACTCTCCACGAGCAGCAGCTACGTCGTTACCATGATCGCAATGTGCGTGAATGATCCTTCAACGTGGGCGACCTAGTCTTGCGGCGCATCCAAGACACCAAGGGCATGCGCAAGCTCTCTGCGCCTTGGGAAGGCCCCTTCATCGTGATGGAAGTCATCGGACCAGCGACCTACCGCCTCTAGTGGGTCGACGGTCAAGGCGTCCCGAACATCTGGAACATCGAGCACCTGCGTCGCTTCAATCCTTAGAAGATGTGTACCAAAATAAAAGCTATGTACTCTCCTCTTTTGTAATTTCCATTTAATAAAGAATGAGATTCCTTTCGACAGCTCTTCTGTCGACCTGCACCTGGGACTCCCTTTACTTTCTGTTGTGTTTACCCTTCCCCCTCGAAATGCTCGGGGGCTTGGTCTAGGTTAGGCCCCGAAGCACTCGGGGGCTTGGCTTCGCCAACCTAAGGGTCTCGCGACCTGAAGGGGTTTCTCATGTCTTATGTTTATACGCGTTCCCCACATGTTTAGCCCCTACTCTCTTTATGAATGTTCCTAAGTTGCTAGATTGTGAGACCTAGGGTCCACGACCCCCCTCCGCGCGTCGGCTGTGCCTAAGCCTCCACGCTGAGCCGCACAGTCGGTAAGCCGTTCCTCCACTGAGTTGGGTTAGCGGAGGGTATACTTTGCAATCTGGTTATTTTCGAGCTTACATAACGACTGTTTTCACTACTCAAGTGGAGCACGCACTTTATTTAAATTTCAAGTCTTTATTACGGCAAAATACTCTTTACATCAGTAGGCCCTAGGCCTAAACTTGCATCCACAGTTTGATACAGTTCAACTTCCAATTTCAGAGGTCGAACTTCTTCACAACTTCCTCGGCGGCAGCCTGGACGTCCGCGCGGTCCACCAGCTTCGACAGGTCGACATCCTCCGCGACCTTCTGCAGGTTGAAGGAGGGCTCATGGTACTTCACCGCAGCCAACGCAGCAGCCGCGGCGAGCTTGCTAGTGTCGAGCAGCAGGGCCTTCATCCGGCCATCAGCCTCGTCGAGACGTTCCAGCAGCTCCTTTGGCTCCGCCCCCTCCTCCTGAGGAATGTAGATGTCCATCAGGTACTTAGCGGCCTCCCTGAGGTCGGAGAGTTGCTTCTCCAGACCTGCGCAAGCAAAAGGTAGATCGCTTCAATCCTCCGACCAACAACGATAAAGACCTGCAGGAAATAAAAGACCACTCACCTCGCTGGACCTCTGCTGTCCTCTCCTTGAGAACCGTCACTTGGTCCTTGACCTCCACAAGTTCTTGAGGGCGCCCTCTATCTCCCTGGCGTCTGAACCCATCCAAGGTCGAAAAATCAAGGAAAGTCTGAGAACATGCATGGATTCGATGTTCAGCGACCAAGCAAACTTACCCTCCACCACGGCCTGGAGGTCGTCAGCGGCATCCTTTGCCTTCTGCTCGGCCACCTCCAGCTTCCTCTTCAAGGAGGCCACATCCTTCTCAGCCTGGTGGGCCATGTCCTCCTTCACGTGCTTGACCTCCTGCGCGGCTTCGATCTTGGCCTGCAGTGAAGCCTCTCGAGCCGCGGCAGCTTCCGCGTGGGTGTTGGCAGCCTCCCTCACCAAGCCCGCCTGAGCCTGAGCTCGCTCGGCAAGCGTCTGCAACAAAAGAAGATATGCTTCGTTTTAAGACCTCACAAGACGTTCCAGATACACGACAAGGATCGAAGCACCAAGCTACAAGTCCTTACCGCAAGTGTCTGCGTGATCGTCCGCGACGCCTCCTTAAAGTCGTTGATGTTGCGGCGGTCGGCGATGACGTCATTCTCCCACGGGGTCCCGACGTACAGGCACCGATCGTTGTCGTCCTCGACGTTGGTGCCACCCGCCTCTGCAGCCTGCTGGTCCAGCGTCGGCTGCGGGTCGGTCACACAGAGGTCGTCCTGCTAACCTCCAACGAGCGGAGCAGTGCTGGTCCCGCCCCTCTCCGCCTCAGACGCTACCGTCACCCCGGTGCCAATGGTTTGGCTTGAGACCTCTGCAGCTGAGGCAGCCGGTGACTGCTCCACCAGCGCCTCGCTCCCCTTCCGCCCAAAGGCCTCTTGACCTGAGGCATTCTTGGCACTGTCGAACGTCGCCGGGGCCGACCTACGTCCAAGCAAAAGACCTTCATCAGCGAAATCAGTGGTGAAGTAAAATCCACAATCGAAACCAGAATGCGGCAACAACTTACTTGCTCGCGGACCTAAGTCCAGGCTTAATGGGCTTAGGCGAGGCCCTTCTCGCCCTCTTCTGCAACCCCGCATCGCCCAAGACGTCCGCACCTGACATCGAGCGCTCCTCCGCGGTGGCGACCTTGCGGGGTGTCTCCGACGCCTGCCCCTCCGTCGCCGTGGCCTTGCGGTGCGTCTCAGCGTGCGGGACCGTCGCCGCGCTGGGTGACTTGGCGTCAGACTCCTCCTCTTCATCGACGTTGATGGTCTCAACGTCGGAGCTAACCGTCGCCGTGTCTGCCGACACAGCAGGCCCGGCCCTCTTCCTCTTCTTCTTCTTGGCCTCCGCCGTCTGGGTGGCGGCGATTGTGGCCGCAGCCCGAGACGCGGACATCTTGCCCGCTGTCTGCCGCGTGCGCCGCGGCGCCGATGCGGCGACCTTTGGCGGCGCCCTTCTTGTGGTGGGAGCATCATCGTCACTCCCCACCAATGAGTCGGAGATGTACTCCTCGACGCATTGCTGCGAAGGGACCTGCACGTCCTCCGCGGCGCAGACTTTGAAGCTCCGCTCCTCTTCATTGTGCAACAGCGCAGGGCACCAATAAATGCCCTCACGAAACTGAAAACAAAGAGAAAGATGAAAAGACTTGCGTCATAAATGCTCAAGCTTTCAAACGGAAAAGGAATCAACACCGAAGACTCACCGCATCGGAGGGCCGATACACACCGAGCGCCTTAGGGCACTCCCGTTGCGGATGCGCCCGGCGAAGATGCCCTTCACCCGCGCCGCCATCTCCTCTTTGGAGACCTTGCGCTTGACGTCCCGGGTGGGGTCGGACTGACCCTAGTACTCATAGGTCGGGTGGGCCCGGTCCTGGATGGGCTGTATCAGCCGGCGGCTGAAGCTGATAGCCACCACGCCGCCGGTCGGCCCCCCCGGCTTCAACCTCTCTAGGTCTTCCAGCAGTGGGCGCAGCTCCTCAGTCTCCCGCGAGGTGAGCTGGTTGGTCCACTCCGGGAATGGGACGGGAGCGCGTCCCGTCCTGTCAGGAAGCGCCGGCGCTGGGTTGTCGAGGTAGAACCACCCCTGCTTCCAATCGGTGGTGTTGTCGGGGAGTACAAGGTCGATGTACTCCGGCTTCATGTACCGGCGCAGCATGAAGCCGACACTCCCCACGACCTCTGACTTCCCCGTCTTCTTGAGCTCGAAGAAGTGGCGCCACAGGTGGAAATGTGGCGCTATTCCGAGGTACACCTCGCAGAGGTGGATGAAGGAGGAGATGATGGTGATGGCGTTGGGGACGAGGTGCACCGGCTCGATCCTGTAGAAGAATAGGAGGCCGCGGAAGAAGTCACCCGCCGGGACCCCGAACCCGTGCTCGATGTGCGCGAGGAAGACGAAGGTCTCGCCGGTCCCCTCCATCGGGAACTCCTCGCCCGCCGCCGGCCTCTAGCCGACCTCCGTCTTGGGCCTCAGCAACCCGCGGGTCGCCAGGGCCTGGATCTGCTCCTCCATTACCACGGATGGCTCCCAGACGGTCTGTGGCGGCAGAATCTGCACCGGCTCCATCTTCTCCTCCTCTAGGCCGATGGATTTGGATCTAAACACTACAAGGGTCTTGGTTCGCATGCGAGGTTGCGGCGCGTGGCGGACCTAAGCACGGCGGTGCTGCTATTCTCTCTGAGCAAGGGAGTGGCGGCAGAACCCTAGTGCGGAGCGGAAATGAAAGCAAGTAAAGGTCCTCAGCCCACGGGCCGACCTTATATAGTTGGGCCCCAGCGGTGCAACGGGCGGCCGCACCCAACATCTCTTCAGCGAAAATCATGGCGACCCAATGGCTCGGCGTCTCCCGCGGATCTACCGCTCAACAGCTCTTTCAGCCTAACAGAAAAATGGCAGTAACGGCTAGTTCCGTACAGGAATCTGCGCCCGCTGGCCTCGGGTCAGCACTCCGGCCGACGTGGACCTGTTATGCCCCACATTCAAGCCCCCCAAACATAATGTCTTTAGTACTACATTCAAGGTCATCACGACCCACGGACGACCTATGGGCCAGCCCTATCGCCTATCCAAGGTCGTCAAGGTACCGACAGCCTCCTAGGTCGCCTCGGCCTCCCAACGGCGGGTTCACACCACATCTCCTAGGCTCAGCTACCTACATGCCTTCTAGGTCACCCCGACCTATAGCGGCTCAACTTTATCAACGGCTCCGTGCTTAAAGGCTCTACTGCCAGTTGACGACCTCTCGGTCCCAATCACAGCTCCTCGCTGAGGCCCTAATGCCTTCTAGGTCGATAAAGACCTACAGACTTCAGGACTGACACCCTGCGTTGTGCCACTACACAGCGGTCGTGTTGACCCAGGTCGAGACGGGTTCCTTTGTCAATTTCTATGACCTTCTGAAGGTCGGCGCTCCGCTCACAAGGCCTGTCAAGAAGGCCTGTCAAGGTCGAGAAGGCATGGCCTTAGGCCTCCGCTCACAAGGCCTGTCAAGGCATGTATTGCTCCATGCTGCACCTGGATTCCTCGCTGGGTGCGGGTGGAGTGGCTGATGGAGTTCTCCTAACTTCGCAAGCGTTCTTCTAGCTCCAGGAGGTGATTCTCTAGCACTACGCTCTGGTGGCCGCACGCAAGAGCAGGGCACTGCATAATTACTCAGCTGCTTCGCCATGGTGCTCCTACTTGGTTGAAGAAGCAAGCTGCGTGGTCTCCTATTTATAGCCGGCGTGGCGTCCTTATCCACAACACTGTTACCATGTGGAGCGCGAGGTCCTTGTCCGTTTCCGGGGAGCGCTGACACGCCTGTCACCAGTCTGATGACAACTTTTCAGCTTTTGTCCCATATAGGCAGCAACCGCATCTCTGCTTGGGGCAGGTCCTGTGATTTTACAGTGCGCCCATGATGCGCCAAGCGATGAGGACGCTGGCATCTGGCACTACTTTACAGAGATTCCGGATGGCTTGTCTTATTCAGTGGGAAGAGCATCTTAAAGCACAAGCAGAAGGCCGTAGGTTCTTGATTCATTCTTCTAGCATCAACCCGACCATCCAGGTCGCCTTACTGCTCGGGGGCTACTCCACGAGTGCGTCTTACGACGCCCTCTTCCTCTACGCCGCATCGACCTACCGGAAGCCAGCTTCCACTATGCCTCCACTCGACCTCCCGATGGTCAGCACAGGGACCTTCCCTGATGTCACGACGATCTTTCCTGACTCCGGCCAGGTCGGCGATTCTTCAACACGACAACACCTTGTCCTCACTTCAACAACCTGGATCTGCGTTCTAGGAGCTTGATGTTCGACTCCGTGCGCACTAGAGGGGATTTTCTTTTTTGGATCCCCGTGCACCCTACACGACCTTGACGATGCCATGACTTCACCAAGCGTCGACATAACCTCGTCTCGGCTGCTACGCCTACACGTCGATCGGGGGCTTGAGAGACATGGGTACCCATGGGTCCCCACCGACCAGGGTCCCAGAGGTCCCTGTCAAGTGGACCAGACCTGCCAGAAGCCCCGCCGACCTGCAAGTGGGCCCGGAGACCTTATCCACAACCCCGGCGACCTTGGAAGACTCTAGAAGACCTTATCCAGATCTCGGAGGATCCGCCGGGCTTGTGGCGCAAGACTCATCCCCAAGTCGCGGCTCGACGCCGCCAGTAGGTCCGCAGATCGCGGGATTCACCCTGTAATCACGGAAGATGACCTTCCTAATTTGTAACTGACCCCGATGAGGGTCCACCGACCTCGGATGGAAGCCCTAGCCCATTGACCATATAAGGCGGCCTAGAGCTCCATTCGAGGGGACCTCCCCCATTCACGCATAATTCCACCGCATACTGGACGTAGGGTTTTACTCTCCGGAGGCCTGAACCAGTCTAAGCCCTTGTGTCCCTCGCCATTCTCGCCGCATTCGGAGTTCCATCTGCGAACTACCACCTATGCTCTTAGTTCCCGATCCCCTCCAATTAACCTACAACCGCTTGGGTCATCCCCTTGCGGATTTGTCCAGGTCTCACCCCCTGACAAAAATAACAGCGACGGGCACGTTGGACTACGGCGACAAACACAACCTAAACCAGTAACAAGACTCGACCACGGACACAAACTCAACAAAGCAATCTGAAAACGAAAATGCAAGGCTAAAGGGGGCGGTAGGTGAGAGACATGGGTACCCCTAGGTCCCCACCGACCAGGGTCTCAGTCGTCTCCGACAGGCGGGCCCGACCCACCAGAAGACCCGCCGACCTGTCAGTGGGCCCTGCCCGACCTGACATGTGGGCCCAAGGACATGAAGGCAGCTTGGAGTACAAGACAAGACAGACCAGCTCGGATAAGCTTTCCCTATTGTAACCGACTAGGATAGATGGAAACCGACTTGTAGCCCAAGGTCGTCGGCCAATATAACGCGGCCTGGGGCGCCCACCTCAGGGCAGATCTCTCTCGCATAATACCACCACCAAACTGAATGTAGGGTTTTACTCTCCGGAGGCCCGAACCAGTATAAACCCTCGTGTTCCCCGTGTCTCGCCGAATTCCATGTGCATCCCGTGCATAACCATCTATGCTCTTAGTTCCTTGATCCCTCCTTTAACCTGCAAACCACTCAGGTAGCCCCCTTGTGGATCTGTCCAGGTCTCAACACCTGACAGTTGGCACGCCAGGTAGGGGTGATCGGGAGCTCTTCTTGCAGTGTGATGGCAGTTTGCTCCGGCGATTATCTTCGGCGACGACACGAAAGTCTCCCTCACGGCGCACTGGAAATTCTTTCACGCCCGCCCACCCACCCGCGACGACATGATTGCGACAGAATCGATCTGTAACTCGGCGAGATTAAATTGACCACGAGCCAATCTCTGGATCGGGCTGAGCGTCACCCGACGTCACGAGCATGGGTGGCGGCGGCCTCTCAATTACGTGTTCACCACTTTCACGCGAAGGCGAATCCATCTACGTGAACAAGGAAGTCTTTCTTGTTATTATTTTTGTCTTTCTTTCTTTCATATACGATCTTGTGCATGACGGGCAAGGCTATTCTAATCTATTGTTTCTTGTGTATTGATGCATGGCTGTCCTATGGGACTCGTCATGGGTTCGTTGACCTACTGCATCAAAGATAGGCATCTTGCCCAACTGCCCCAGGCGGCAGCGACCACTCCGACCTCATCAATAGCTGTTTGTGCCGTTCTCATCCCGACCGTGAGCGCTAGCTTGTTGTCTCCAGCTACCTCTTCGACGTCTTCACAGCTCGGCGCAGATTCAGATCTTCCGACCTTCGACGACTCATCGCCAACATCTTCGGCGTCTTGAGCTCACCACGTCGACCTCGGCTTCGGTTACACCCAAGCTAAGTATTATTTGTAATTAAATGTTTTACGGCTTCCGTATATTTTCATTGATCGTCTCGGATTCTCCGTGTCTCCGTGACCTTCGCCGACCTGCTCTACATAATTTTTTTCTTGCTCCTTCTCCCCTCCCCCTCGACACGCTCGGGGGCTTGGCGTAGCTAACCTCAATACGCTCCGGGCCTTAGCTTTGCCAAATTAAAGGTCGTCACACCTGAAGGACTTAATTAACTTCTGTGCGTCCTTTCTGCATACCGACCTCCAGTCACGCGTCTCTAGATGCAACCTGCCGTCGTCGGTGAGTGTCAACCTTAGGCCCTGGCCTCGGCGTTCACTAGATCGAGATCGTGTCATCTGCAAGATCGAGTTCGACGGTCTCCACGGCCGCATACGCCGGTGTATTGAGTTCGACGGTCTTGTGCCCTGACCAATTCATCCAGCACGAGCGCAGGCACTCGAGCACATCGAGGGCCACGATGCAGGCGGCGAACTCACGTGCGTGGTGGACATGTACACCGATGTTGCATGTTTCGGCCTGCATCCAGGGAATATATATATATTTTTTTCCTTATTCTACTTTTCTTTCTTTAACTAGTATCGGATTTCCTTTGGTTTTGCTCGGTAAGAATACACTAATATGTTATTTCCTTAATGATGGTGCATGCATGACTGTGTCAACATGAGCTGCCCCACGCGGCGTGCCTCAGAGCTCAGAGATCATGCGTGTGTGGCCCACTGCAAGGACGACGACTAGACAGAACAACATTGGACGATGACGAATCGCACCA
This sequence comes from Cenchrus fungigraminus, assembly GCA_036936925.1. Taxonomy (NCBI): domain Eukaryota; kingdom Viridiplantae; phylum Streptophyta; class Magnoliopsida; order Poales; family Poaceae; genus Cenchrus; species Cenchrus fungigraminus. The sequence goes on along the minus strand of CM072780.1, from coordinate 35,418,911 downwards.
AGTGTCGCCGACCTGCTACAACACACTGCCGCCCTCTTCCATGCCTTGAGTTCGGCCAGCCGGTTCATTGCGGACCTTCAACAACTCATCGCCGACCTGCCACGACTGCTTGCCGACCTCTTTGGTAGCTCGCCAACCTCATCAGCATCTCGAGCTTGGTGTCAATGGCCACATCCCAACTGCGACCACGACGATCTTCTCAGCTATGTCATCACGCGCGTGCCGATGACCTCCTCGACGTCTTCACAGCTCGGCGCAGCTTCGGCTCTTCCAACCTTCAACGACTCATCGCCGACCTCTTCGGCGTCTCGAGCTCGCCACGTCGACCTCAGCCACGGCGATGCACAAGCTAAGTTTTATTTGTAATTAAATATTTTACTGCTCCAATTTCTTTCGTAGACATGCTTTACATGTTTCATCCCTGCTTTATTTTCCCTCCCCCTTCGACACGCTTGGGGGCTTGGTATAGCCGACCTCGGTACGCTCGGGGGCTTGGCTTTGACAATCTAATGGTCCTTCGACCTGAGAGATTTTTAATTACTTTTGTGTGTCTTTCCCTAACAGGCCTTTTAATTTGATATGCGCATTCTTAGTCGCGTGGTTGCAAGACCATGAGTCTTTGACTCCCCCCGCGCGCTGGCTACACCTAAGCCTCCATGCTGAGCAGTGTAGTCGGGTAGGCCATCCTCTCTACAAGCACTTGATTAACCCGTGACCCTGCAGTCTACGGAGGGATAAGACTGACTCTGTGTCAGATGGCTCTGCGCCTTGCTATATCTACGGACGACGACAATGATCAAACACATCCTTTACGGCTCTGCGTCTTCATTGCACCTGCTAGGGTATGCGTCCTGGTGCACCCGCTATGGCTCTGCACGTAAACAGACCTATTCCAGTCAGCCTATATTTCTGCTTCCTGAGCAGAATGGTCGTAGGTTCGATTGAAGACCCTCCGGGGTAGGCGTGCCTCGCTGCTCTACCAGATCCGTCTGGGCGCCTGGAGTCCAGTCTATGATTTCATCAGGCCCCCGAGGTCGGTGTGCCTGTTACTTAGGTCGTCAATACCTTAGTACCATGGCTCCGCTGGATGATTGGCAGCTATGCTGGTCATCTGGGCACCAAAATGGCCTTCCTAAGGTCGGCGTGCTATTATAGCCCTGCCAGCCTATTCTGGACGTCCCCATTGCTTTAGCATGAAGGCCTCCCTGTGGGGTGCGCGCCTAATGGCCCTGCCAAGCATCTCCGGGTGCTTGGGCGCTGCTAACTTGAGACCTTCCTAAGGTCGGCATGCCTTGGGTGGCTCTGCCAGACTCTTTGCATCTATGCAGGATATTTAGGTGTCTCTACACACCGTTTGTTCAAAACCAACACCTCCCGCGATTGCGTCGTCGCTGACTCAAGGTCAGGAGACCTTCACACGACTCCATCGTCGCCGGCTCAAGGTCCCGAGACCTTCCCGCGACTCCGTCGTCGCTGACTCAAGGTCCTGAGACCTTCCCGCGACTCCGTCGTCGCCTACACAAGGTCAGGAGACCTTCCCGCGACTTCGTCGTCGCCGGCTCAAGGTCCTATGACCTTCCCGCGACTCCATCATCACCTACTCAATGTCCTGATACCTTCCCGCGACTCCGTTGTCGCCCACTCAAGGTCGGGAGACCTTTCCGCGACTCCGCCGTCGCCAGCTCAAGGTCCTGAGACCTTCCTGCGACTCCGTCACCGGCTCAAGGTCCTGAGACCTTCCCGCGACTCCGTCGTCACCGACTCAAGGTCCTGAGACCTTCCCGCGACTCCGTCGTAGCCTACCCAAGGTCCTGAGACCTTCCCGCGACTCTGTCGTCGCCTACTCAAGGTCGGGAGACCTTCCCGCGACTCTATCGTCGCCCACTCAAGGTCGGGAGACCTTCCCACGACTTCGTCGTCGCCCACTCAAGGTCGGGAGACCTTCCTGCGACTCCGTCATCGCCCACTCAAGGTCGAGAGACCTTCTCGCGACTCCGTCGTCGCCTACATAAGGTCAGGAGACCTTCCCGCGATTCCGTCGTCGCCGGCACAAAGTCCTGAGGCCTTCCCGCGACCCCGTCGTCGTCGACTCAAGAACCTGAGACCATCCCGCGACCCCGTCGTCGCCGACTCAAGGTCCTGAGACCTTCCCGCGACTCTGTCGGCGCCGACTCAAGGTCGTGAGACCTTCTCGAGACTCCGTCGCCGCCGACTCAAGGTCCTGGGACCTTCCCACGACCCCATCGTCGCCGACTCAAGGTCCTGAGACCTTCCCGCGACTCCGTCGTCACCCACTCAAGGTCGGGAGACCTTCCCGCGACTCCGTCGTCGCCGGCTCAAGGTCCTGAGACCTTCCCGTGACCCCGTCGTCGCTGACTCAAGGTCCTGAGACCTTCCCGCGACTCCGTCATCGCCGACTCAAGGTCCTGAGACCTTCTCGCGACTCCATCGCCGTGGACTCAAGGTCCTGAGACCTTCCCGCGACCCCGTCGTCACCGACTCAAGGTCCTGAGACCTTCCCTCGACTCCGTCGCCGTGGACTCAAGGTCCTGAGACCTTCCCGCGACCCCGTCGCCGCCGACTCAAGGTCCTGAGACCTTCGCGCGACCCCGTCGCCGCCGACTCAAGGCCCTGAGACCTTCCCGCGACTCCGTCGTCGCCGACTCAATGTCCTGAGACCTTCCCGTGACTCCACCGTCAAGGTCCTGGGACCTTCCTGTGACTCCGTCGTCACCCTCTCAAGGTCCTGAGACCTTCCCGCATCTCCGTCATCATCCACTTTAGGTCATTAGACCTCCCGGCGTCTCTGTCGTCGCTTACTTCAGGACAGCATACATCACTGCAGCTCTGGCAGTTGGCGCACCTTTCCCCTACCTGACGATATCCTGGTGCCTCTTGTCTCTTACGAGGGAGCAGGCCTGTGACCGTACAGTGAGCCGGTGACTCAAGTCATGACAGTTTTCGGCATTTGGCGTCTTCCCGAAGATTCCAGGTGTTTTGGCCTATTACTCAGTCCGTCAGAGCATCATGATGGCAGCAGAAGGCCGTAGGTTCTCTCTTTCTTCTTTTCTGGAGCATCAAACCGACCATTCTATCGCTTTACTACTCGGGGGCTACTACAGAGTGCGTCTTATGACGCCCTCTTCTTCTATGTCGCATCGACCTACTGGAAGTCTGCTTCCACTACACCTCTACTCGACCTACCTACGGTTGGCATTGTGGCCTTTCTAAAGGTCGCGTGAGCTACTCTACTTCACCTGATCATGCCAGGTCGGCGGTCCTACGTTGCGACAGCTTGTCTTCTACTTCGACCTCCTGGCATCAAGATCCCAGCAGATCGACGTTCGACTTCGCACACAAGACCGGAGCATCTTTTTCTTTTTTGGATCCCCGTGAACCCTACGCGACCTCAGCGGTGCCATGCCTTCGCTTTGCTTCCACATGACCTCGTCTTGGCCGCTACGCCTCCACGTCGATCGGGGGCTTGAGAGACATGGGTACCCCTGGGTCCCCACCGACCAAGGTCTCAGCCGTCCCCGACAGGCGGGCCCGACCTACCAGAAGACCCACCGACCTGTCAGTGGGCCTTGCCCGACCTGACATGTGGGCCCAAGGACATGAAGATAGCTTGGAGTACAAGACAAGACAGACCAGCTCGGATAAGCTTTCCCTGTTGTAACCGACTAGGATAGATGGAAACCGAATTGTAGCCCAAGGTCATCGGCCAATATAAGGTGGCCTGGGGCGCCCACCTCGGGGCAGATCTCTCTCGCATAATACCACCACCAAACTGGACGTAGGGTTTTACTCTTCAGAGGCCCGAACCAGTATAAACCCTCGTGTTCCCCATGGCTCGCCGAATTCCATGTGCATCCCGTGCATAAGCATCTACGCTCTTAGTTCCTTGATCCCTCCTTTAACCTGCAAATCACTCGGGTAGCCCCCTTGTGGATCTGTCCAGGTCTCAACCCCTGATAGTAGGACAACGGAAAAGTAAATATTTTTGGGATTTTTGTGGACTATAGGTGATGAACACAAACGAACCTAAAGGGGAACAAGATAATACCTCACGAGAAACCTAGGAATCTGATACCAAATGATAGGCGCTGGCCCAATCTTCCGAGAGGTAGATGGTAAACTCGATTGGGTGGAGAACTCGACGTTGACGATCCAGCTTCGAATCAGCACAATTCGGACCCCGCAACCGCTACACCACTGCTCCGCTGGTTATCAACCAAGCACAACTTGATTGACCTTGCCACAAAGGCTTTTCCTTGCAAGCGAATCGAGAACACAAGCAAGAAAGTAAAGCACGCAATCTAATAATTGCAGATATGAATTGAAGCAAAGACAAAGGGGTTCAAGTTCTGATCACAAAAGGACTAATCGACATAGTGGTGACGAACCAAAACGGGGGCCCTGATTCACAGCAAAAGACCTCGACGGTACAGCGGCTACGAAGAAAGTTTGATCCTCGATGGAAATCACAACCTATTAAACAAAACCCGAGTCAACACGACGGCAGCTACTGAGTTTTAACCCTGAAGGGGCGACCTAGGGTTGAGGGGCGACCAGGGGGGCATCCTCAACCTGGGCTTAAGGCTCGACACGATACATGGCCAAATTGGCCCAAAAAGGTGACACGACACCTTGCCGTGGTCACACAGAATGATCCACAAACCTTCTAGAGCTGGGACTAGAACCAAAATGACGGCGTCGTCATCCCCATTCCAATGCATCCTTATACGCCACGTTTCGATGCTGGATGAGTGAGATATCACCGAAACTGTGCAGGGATGTCGGCTGAATCCGAACCAAACGTGATAGCTGAGTTGGAGACGACTTGTAGCGTGGGGAAGGACGTGGCGTGGATGCATCCAGCATGGCGATGTCCTCATCACCGCCCGTCGAGGTAGTGAGGATGACCGCCTAAGTCAGAGGTGGCCCTGCAGATGGTGCCAGGCCGCTGTCCTTGAGGACCGGAGCGTCCGAGGATCGGTGGATGGTCGCTCCTGGCTGTGATGAGTGATTGACAACGTGGTGTGGACTGACTCTTGGCCGAGTATTGCAGGTGCAGGTTGCGGCTTGATTTGCGTTGGTGCAGGTGAAGAGCGGGCGCGAAAGGTCTATGCCTTGCGGGGCCTCCGAGGAGTGGAGAGACAAGTAGGCTCGGCTCGAGGGACCCGATGGCCAGCGGGGTCAAGTGCGGGCCGCATGGTGGCAAGAAAAGCAAGACGAAGTCGTGGACGGGAGCCGGTGCAGGGTAGCGGCTCACGACCGGAGTCTGCACCTGGGGTTTACGGCGGTTCACCACAAAACCGTCGGTTTACTTGGTTGAGCCACAAAACCAAGACCGGAGGCTCGGCGGGTGGAGACGGGATCCGGGCGCGCCGAGAAGCTTCGATGTCGGCGGACACGTGGCGGGATCGCAGGGCTTGCGTCGGGAGGACGCGGACTGCGGCGAAGGCGTGGCCGTGCGATGAAGAGGAGTGCTACATGACCTATTTGCCCCTGAGGGGTTTGTATCTCAACTTAAGTGCTACGGGTAGCTTGGTCGTTTGCCCAACCCAGAGGGACTCATATATATTAGCTCTAGGGTATCTGGGCAAACCATCCTTCCAGACTGCTTCTCATTTCCTTGCTCCATAGGCATAGATTTTCTTCACCATTTTGTAGAGAATCTGTCCTCCGAGTGTATGGAAGCTTTCATGGTTGCGTTGATTTCCTTCTTGTAGCTCGTGTGATTTTCGTGTCTTTTTCGAGCTATTTTCGTTGGATTATCGTGCGCGCCTTGTTCCTTCGATTCTGAGGTGTTTGGGTTCGGATTTGTTGGTGGGGATCATGGATAGATGTCTTGTGCATCTTTGTGCTTGATCATGACCCCTCAATCTCCGGATTCGGCCTCCGATTGAAGGATTTCGGTTGGAACCCTAGCTTTGTGGTAGAGCTCGGTTGCGATTCGATTCCCGGCGATTTAGTTCGTTTGAGGACTCAAGTTTTGGGGTATAGCATCTCCTAGGGACGCTTCACATCTCCCCCAAATCTTTCCTCAAGAGCTCAAGCCGTTTGGGAGATCCATGGATGGATAGGAGAGGTTGACCTCTCGTTTTCGAGTTCGGGCTGCTGTTCCCGTGCCTGGCGGACAGTCCGCCTGGGGCACGCGGACGGTCCGCGAGGAGCCGGCAGGTCTGGTGTTCGTCATGTTCTTCGAGTGTTCTTGCGTGCGCGTGTTTTGATCCGTTTTGTCCAGCACTTTTGGTTGCTAGAAGTTTGCCGGACGGTCCGCGAGGTGAGTGCGGACGGTCTTGTCCGCGCGGACGGTCCGCGGGTAGGGCGCAGACGGTCCGTTATTCGAGGTGCAGTACTGGAAGTTCGGGTGGCTTTTTCGGACGGTCCGCCCTGTGCTTGCGGACGGTCCGCCCTGTGCTTGCGGACGGTCCGCCCGGTCACCGCGGACAGTCCGCCCCCTCCACGCGGACGGTCCGCCCCAAGCTATGCAGATTGCCTAAGTCCTTTGCTTCTTGAGTTGCGCTTCCGTGTTGCTTTGAGTTGGGGTTTGTTCCTAGGGTTGGTAGGTCCGTTGTGACTACGCGACCTTGGCAAACTCGTGTGGGAATCCTTGGTTGTGAATTTGGGGCATAGGCCGAGTTCATCCTTCGGGAAGAATTTTTATCAGCTCCCATTCACTCCCCCCTCTCTGGTCGCCTAATCGGTCCTTCAATTGGTATCAGAGCCGGTTACAGATCTTCGTGATTCTAACCAGTCTAAGATCCAAAGATGGTGTACTAGGAACAGGGTTCGGGTCCTCCACACTTTGATGGTAAGAACTACCAGATGTGGCAGAGGCGGATGGCTGCTTTCCTCCGCGGCAAAGGTCAGATCCTGTGGGATGTCACGGTGAACACAATTTATGTTCATCCTGTGAACTTCCTTGCTCCAGGATCGAGGGACATGTTCGACGCCAACAACAAGGCAGTCGACTACCTGTATCATGCTCTGTGTCAATCCGAATTCGATCGGGTTCAGACAGAGGACTTGGCGTGCAGGATTTGGGAGCAGTTGAAGAATGCTCATGCCGGGAACGCTCAGGTTCAGGCTCGGCTCTTTGCGACCTACCGGAGAGAGTACGAGAACTTCACACATCTCCCTGGTGAGTCCATAGATGCCATGTTCCAGCGGTTCACGGTGATTGTGAACAACATGAGGGCTAATGTGGCCGTGCTCCCGTACGATGATCATGACAGGGCTATCAAGCTCCTGCACTCTCTGGATCATACCGTGTGGAGTGAGAAGGTCGAGGCCATTCTTGAGTCGGAGAAGTATGAGACCCTCACGGTGGACGAGCTGTTTTCCAAGCTCAAGTCGTCCGAGGTGGACCGTGGGGTGCGTGCAAAGATCGAGAACCCGACTGACCCTCATAGTCTGGCTCTCGTATCTGGATCAAGGACTAACGCTATCATGTCTTCGAGACATTTTTATTTGTCTTGTCTTGTGTCCATGCCAGATGAGGAGTTTGACGTGTTGGGCGAGGAGGACCTCGCGTTGCTAAGCAGGCGGTTCGAGCGCATGTACACAAACCGGAAGAACGCTTGGAGGAGCTCAGGCATGTGCTACCAGTGCGGGAAGCACGGGCACTTCATTGCCGAGTTCCCGGAGGCCAGGGAGGTCAAGCCCGAGCACAAGCACCGTCCGAGGACCGACCACAAGCACCGCTCGAGGGACGACTACAAGGGCAAGAACACGTCTGAGCGGAGGCCAAGGAAGAGTGGTGGTCACAAGAAGAAGGAGCGAGCGATGGTTGCCTGTGCAAGTGACATCGACTCAAGCTCCTGCTACTCTTCATCGAGTTCAAGTGATGAAGATGAGAACCGGCACAAGGGCAAGCGGTCAAGCAAGAACATCAACGGCCTGTGCTTCGCCGCCCAAGGCTTTTGCGGCATGGCACATAGCTCCACAAGCAAGAAGAGCAACAAGGATGACTCGGACTCCGACTCCGAGGAAGAGGTAAACAATGATCCATCCTTCTTGATAGCAGAGAATGCTAGGTTGAATGACTTGCTTGACAACCATGATGATGTGCTTAGAAAGACCAACAAGGAGAAGAGGGAGTATAGGTCTTTGCTTGGAGAGGCTAAGGAGAAGGTGGTGGAGCTAGAATCTTTGCTTGTTGATGTTAGGGCTCAAATAGATTCTCTTAAGTCTGCTCCTGTTGTGACCAATGAACCTGAATGCACTGATTATTCTGTTTTGCTTGATGATTTGACTTTGCTTAAGGAAAAGTATGCCTCCAAGGTTGAGGAACTAGATGTGCTTAGGGTTGAGCTAGATGAGGTGAAATCTAGGCCCTCCTTGCTTGGTGCTTGCACTTCTTGTCCGGTCTTGCATGAGAAGCTAGATGTTTCGCTTGTTTATGCTAGATCTCTAGAGGCTCAGCTGAAAGCTCCTATTCCTACATCATGCTCTACTTGTGAAATAAATGTTGTGAAGAATATGGAGCTTGCACACTATGTGGATCGTTTGCAGGATGAGAATGATGAGTTGAGAAAGATGATGGGTTGGTTGTCCGGTCATGAGCCTCAGCTTAGGATGATGATTGAGACATACAAGCGCTATGATGGGGAAGCGCTTGGGGCAAACAAGGTTGGTGAGGAAAGTGGTGAGAATGAGGGGAAGATCGGAGATATCCCAGAGCCACCAAGAACCCATCACAAAAATGCCTATGCTCCTAAGCCAAACCCTCTTAGGAACCGACTAGACACAACCCTAGCTCCACCTGTGTTTCCTCCATATACCGATGACTTCCAGAAACCCATCAAGTTCAAGAGTAACTTGGGGAATGAGTTCTTTGGGAAGAAGTGAGAGAAACCGAGTGAGGAGAAGCCGGAGCCCAAAGAGAGCCCAAAACCAAAGCCAAAACCAAAACCCTTCCATTGTGAGCGGATGGGCCCCTTGCTGAGTTTTGCTTCAGGAGGAAGCGTGAGGAGAGGTTGGCTAGAGAGATGGCCAACAAGGACAGGTACCACCCTTCTCGTGGTGTGCCTGAGCCTAGGTTGGTGCCGAGAGGTGAGGGTATGGTGCGTACCATTTACCCTCGAGAGAGGCGTGAGTTTGTGCCTCGAGGTGAGCCACCACATAGAGAAGGTGGTAGGCGTGTTGGGTTTGGGCGTGGTGAGTTTGCTGGACGTTCCTTCGCTCGTGGCCAATACGAGTATGGGGGGAACGATCGCAGCTTTAGGTCCCAGAGGAGCTATGGGCCACGGTCTCCCCTTCGTGGTACGCGTAGTCCTCCAAGGGGATGTGTGGGTGTTCCACCTAGGAGAGATAGGATGGATTTTGCTAACCCCACATTTGAGCAAATGGCACGGCACTGGTTTGATTCGTTTTGTACTAACCCCAGTGCTGAGTTGTTTGCTCACTCTCGCTCTCATTTTTGATTTTGCAGGTGGGAGGCATGGAGGGCTTTTGGTTGATCGACTCCGGTTGCTCTCGACACATGACCGGAGATCGAAGGTGGTTCTCCAGCCTCACCCCGGTGATGACCAAAGAGTACATCACCTTTGGGGACAATGGGAAAGGTAGAGTGCTTTCAGTGGGCACGGTGAAGGTGAGTGAGTCTGTGACTCTTCGGCGTGTTTCTCTTGTCAAGTCTTTGGGTTACAATCTTCTCTCTGTTTCCCAGCTTCTTGATGAGGGTTTTGAAGTCCGTTTCAAAACGGGCTGTTCTCGTGTTTTGGACTCTCGAGGTGATCTTGTGTGCACGATCGTCCCCGAGGGTCAGATTTTCAGAGCCGATTTTTCTCAGTGTGTTGGCTCTTCTCGTTGCTTGGTTGCTGGTGTTTCGGCGGAGCTTTGGAAATGGCATAGGAGACTAGGTCACTTGAGTTTTGACTTGTTGTCACGCTTGAGTGGGCTAGGCTTGGTCCGAGGATTGCCAAAGTTGAAATACCAAAAGGATTTGGTATGTGCTCCGTGTAGGCATGGTAAGATGGTCGCTGCCTCTCACCCGCCTCTGACATCCGTTATGACAGAGAGGCCATGCGAGCTGTTCCATATGGACTTGGTTGGTCCAGCTCGTGTGTGCTCAGCGGGTGGGAAAAGGTATGTCCTTGTGATCGTGGACGACTATTCTCGCTATGCTTGGGTCTTCTTTTTAGCTGACAAGGGGGAGACGTTTGGTTTTGTCCGGGATCTAATCTTGAGGTTGAAAAACGAGAGGAATGGAGATGTTGTTCGAGCTATTCGTAGTGACAATGGCAGTGAATTTAAAAACTCTCGTTTCGAAACCTTTTGTCGTGATTTGGGTCTCAAACATCAATTCTCTTCTCCCTATGTGGCTTGTCAGAATGGTGTAGTTGAGAGGAAAAATCGTTCCCTTTGTGAGATGGCTCGGACGATGCTCGACGAGCATAGGACTCTGAGAAGATATTGGGTAGAGGCGGTGAATACCGCTTGCCATGTTGGGAACTGGATTTTTCTCAGGGCCTTCTTGAACAAGATGTGCTATGAGCTTATGCACGGGCGAGCACCTAGAGTGAGCCATTTCAGGGCTTTTGGTTGTCGGTGCTTTATTCTCAACAAGGGTAGGCTTGATAAGTTTGAGTCGAGGTCCTCTGATGGGATTTTCTTGGGTTATGCTAGTCATTCTCGAGCATTTCGTGTGCTCAACCTTGATACTAACCTAGTCATGGAGACTTGAGAGGTTACCTTCGACGAGACCCAGCCATGCAATTCGTCTGTCTTTGAGTGTGCAGGTGACGACGAAGTTGGCAAGAAGATCTTTGAGGACGAGGAGGATGATGCTGGAGAGGATGATGGTGATGATGGTGAAGCTCCAGCCACGCATGAACCCTCTACTTCCACTACGACGACTACGGTGCAGGATGGTCCATCCCCTACACCGCCTACGATCTAGCAAGATCAAGTGGAAGCAACTGCTTAGGGGGAGGTTGTCTCCAGGCGAGAGGCACCGAGGCGCGTTCAAGTTGATCATCCGCCCTCAAGAATCATCGGCGACATCAATGAGCGTACGACACGGTCGAGGTCCAAAAATGCTTCTCACTTTGCTCATTCAGCTTTTGTTGCTACCTTTGAGCCGAAAGACATTGGACATGCGCTATCTGATCCGAACTGGGTGAATGCCATGCATGAGGAGTTAGAGAATTTTGAGAGAAACCAGGTGTGGGAGTTAGTGGAGCCACCTCCAAACTGCAAACCTATCAGGACAAAATGGGTGTGGAAAAACAAAGAGGGAGAGAATGGTGAGGTGGTGAGGAACAAGTCGAGGTTGGTTGCTCAGGGTTATAGCCAGAAGGAGGGGATAGACTATGAGGAGACATTTGCTCCTGTAGCCCGTTTGGAGGCAGTCAGGATTCTTCTAGCCTTTTCCGTGGCTAAAGGATTCAGGTTGTACCAAATGGATGTGAAGAGTGCCTTCTTGAATGGGTTTTTGGAGGAGGAAGTTTATGTGAGGGAACCACCTGGGTTTGAGAGAGTTGAGTTTCCCCACCGAGTGTACAAGCTGAGAAAGGCCTTGTATGGGCTGAAACAGGCTCCCAGGGCATGGTATGGCAGGCTGAGGGGGTTCTTGTTCAGCAAGGGGTTTGAGATGGGCAAGGTTGATAAGACTCTTTTTCTCCTCAGGCAGGGTGATGATATCCTAATTGTTCAGGTGTACGTGGATGATATTGTCTTTGGCGGCTCATCTCACTCTTTGGTTGCGATGTTTGCAAAGGATATGAGCAAAGAATTTGAAATGTCAATGGTGGGAGAGTTGCAGTTCTTTCTCGGGCTTCAGATAAAGCAGGCGAAGGAGGGAACCTTTGTGCATCAAGCCAAGTACACGAAGGACATCCTCAAGAAGTTCAAGATGGATGACTCGAAGCCCCTGTCGACACCGATGAGTACGACTACAGCGCTCGACGCGGACGAGGACGGAGAGCCCGTGGACCAGAAGGAGTACCAGAGCATGATCGGCTCCCTCTTGTACTTGACGGCGACGAGGCCGGACATCCAGTTTTCTGTGTGTCTGTGCGCTCGTTTTCAGGCGTCGCCGAGGACTTCACATCGGCAGGCCATCAAGCGGATCTTCAGGTATCTTCGATACACTCCGGAGCTTGGTCTTTGGTACTCGGCGTCCTCTTCCCTTTCGCTTCTTGGTTTTTCGGATGCCGACTTTGCGAGGTGTCGAGTCGATCAGAAATCGACTTCGGGTACTTGCCATTTTCTGAGTTCTTCGCTTGTTTCTTGGTCTTCTCGCAAACAATCTAGTGTAGCCCAGTCTACCACAGAAGCTGAGTATGTTGCTGCCACTAGTTGTTGCTCACAGCTGCTTTGGATCACATACACGCTGAGTGACTTTGGTGAGGAGTGTACCCATGTACCTCTCTTGTGTGATAGCACGAGTGCCATTAGTGTTGCCAAAAACCCCGTGCTTCACTCCAGAACCAAACATATAGAGGTGAGGTACCACTTCCTGAGAGACAATGTTGAGAAGGGAAACATAGACCTCATCCATGTGCCAACAGAAAAGCAGCTTGCTGATATCCTAACCAAGCCCTTGGACCAAGCTACATTTGCGCGTTTGCGGGGAGAGCTTGGAGTCGTTTTTCCTTTTTGAGCTTTGGTTGGGAGGGTTGATGTACATATGCATGTTGCATTTTCATTTATGTATCATATCATGTTTGCATGTTTGCATCTTTGTATCATAGACTGCATTTGTATCATATGCCATAGAGATGTGCTTCTCTCATATGCTTTGATCACCATGATATGCTAGATATGAGGTTATGACTTTGCTTGTGATGCTCATGAGATGTATAGCTGTGCTCTTGGTAGCTTTGGGATATATATGCTAGTGAATGGCTTTCTTTTGTAAAAGTGCTATATGATCCTCTCTTGTGAGTAGAATGCCTCTCATGTTCAAATTGGGTGCTTATGGCTATATCTTGCTTAATTTGTGCTTGGAACCATGTTCTTTTCATTTGGGATCAAAGATCCATTTATCATCATGAATGTTTAGCCTACATGCTACCTTGTGGAGAAGCCTAAGCTTCTTTTTGCCGCAAAGGCACTTCACGTACCATGCTTAATTTGTAAATCATGAATTTGGTATGTGAGATGCCTATGCTTGAAAAATTTGCTTCCATGTCATAAATGCTTTAAATTCCTTATCTTGGGTGCTAAACCGTTGCATGATGTTCACCAATGAGAAGTCTCATATCTAGAAGTTGACACATGGCTCGGTGGCTTTGACATGACATGAGATAGCTTGTAGGTGTTTGTGATGATCTTGTGATGAGAATGTGTGACCTTGCATGAAGTTTGTGGGCTATATGTTGTTTGTGCTCATTTTGACCATGTGTAGGTTCTATGCTCATGAGAGGGAATTTTTTTTGTGAAAAATGCTTCATTTTGTTCATGGCTATGTCATATGCTTGTATGTCCCTATCTGTCTTGTTGGCGATGCGTGTACTCAATGTGTGGCTATCTTGCTTGTCTACGTCTCAATTTTAGCATGTTGTAGTGCTCTTTGTATATTTGAGAAGCACATGCTTGCATTTGGAGACTTGATTCATGCATTACCAACAAGGGGGAGGAAAGTACCCAATTCATGTTTCCAGGGGGAGTTGTGCATCAAGGGAAGAAAAATTGGGAGAAATGCATTTGTTCAGGGGGAGCTTGCATTCATGCATTTGGGAGCTGTTTTTCGCCTGAATTTTAGTTGTGCTCTTTTGCCGATGGTGTCGAGCCCTTTTGCCTCACCTTGAGGAGTCGGCAAATTTTGAGCATTTTATCTCGGTTGTGTCGAGCCGTTGCCCTTGCCTTAGGGGACCGAGATTTTTCTCTCTCTCTCAAGTGATCTCGTTTTGGCTTTTGTTCGGCTTTTGATCACTTGTTTGAGTTTTTCAGTCGTTTCTTTTCTTTTTCTCTTTTCTCTGAACTGGTTACTTGTGTGTGTTGTCAATGCACTCATCAAGGGGGAGATTGAGGACCGGAGCGTCCGAGGACCGGTGGATGGTCGCTCCTGGCTGTGATGAGTGATTAACAATGTGGTGTGGACTGACTCTTGGCCGAGTATTGCAGGTGCAGGTTGCGGCTTGATTTGCGTTGGTGCGGGTGAAGAGCGGGCGCGAACGGTCTATGCCTTGCGGGGCCTCTGAGGAGTGGAGAGACAAGTAGGCTCGGCTCGAGGGACCCGGTGGCCAGCGGGGTCAAGTGCGGGCCGCATGGTGGTAAGAAAAGCAAGACGAAGTCGTGGACGGGAGCCGGTGCAGGGTAGCGGCTCACGACCGGAGTCTGCACGCGGTGTTTGCGGCGGTTCACCAAAAAACTGTCGGGTTACTTGGTTGAGCCACAAAACCCAGACCGGAGGCTCGGCGGGCGGAGACGGGATCCGGGCGCGCCGAGAAGCTTCGATGCCGACGGACACGTGGCGGGATCGCAGAGCTTGTGTCGGGAGGACGCAGACTGCGGCAAAGGCATGGCCGTGCAATGAAGAGGAGTGCTACATGACCTATTTGCCCCTGAGGGGTTTGTATCTCAACTTAAGTGCTAGGGGTAGCTTGGTCATTTGCCCAACCCAGAGGGACTCATATATATTAGCTCTAGGGTTTCTGGCTTTTTCGGACGGTCCGCCCTGTGCTTGCGGACGGTCCGCCCGGTCACCGCGGACAGTCCGCCCCCTTCACACGGACGGTCCGCCCCAGGCTGTGCAGATTGCCTAAGTCCTTTGCTTCTTGAGTTACGCTTCCGTGTTGCTTTGAGTTGGGGTTTGTTCCTAGGGTTGGTAGGTCCGTTGTGACTACGCGACCTTGGCAAACTCGTGTAGGAATCCTTGGTTGTGAATTTGGGGCATATGCCGAGTTCATCCTTCGGGAAGAATTTTTGTCGGCTCCCATTCACTCCCCCCCTCTCTGGTCGCCTAATCGGTCCTTCAGTCCTTGAGAAAGGGAAGCTGGGCCAGGCTTGTTGGTTGCTGATGTTGGGCCTTCACGGACGCAGCCCATCATTAGCCTTCGTGATTTTGGGGATTTAGGGGCTAAGATAATTACCCCTGGTTTCTCCCCTCTTCAGTAGCCCCCAAGCCTAAGGGGGAAAGAGTGGGTTTCTCCCATATGATCAGAGACGTCAAGCTTCTTCTTCTGTTCTTCACTTCGGTGGGGGTGCGTGAGTGCACCCGCCGAGTGTAGCCCCCGAGCCTATGGGCTCTATCGCGGGGTGTTAATTTTAGTTGCCGCGAGTACCGGCTCGCCTTTTGAGGCCGACATGGTCGGACGGGGGATTTGACCCGGCGTCACGGGGCACTGTGGCCGGCCTCTGCCGATGTGACGGCGAGGCTCAACGGGCCTTCAATACTCCGCCTGGCGGGGTAGGTGCCCATTTTAGCTTGTTTTGTAAGCTAAAACTGAGCCGGCCGCAGTCCTCGCGTGGTTGGGCTGGTGCTGCCCTATAAAAGGAGCTCCACTTCGTCTCGGTGAGACTCCATGGTTGCCACATGGGGAGGGAAGGAAAACAACTACTTCTCCCGTTGTGGGGGGTTTGTCCCCCTGAGTGTAGTGCCGTCCTTCAATCCTTCTAATGTTGGTGGGAGTTCAGCGAACGGGGAGGCATGCTAGAGTTAGGCGTTCGGATTCCCAGAGCGGTTCGACCTGTCGTAGATCAAATCTATTCGCTTGGGATCAGAACGCCCTGCTCTTATGCCCTGGGGCGTAGATCCCCCCCTGAGTTTGGTTCGACCGCCCGTGTTTCTACTTGAAGCGCCCTCCTTCTGCTTCGAGGAGGATGCTTCATCGTCAAGATCGTGAGTGCGCCGACGACTTCTTTGCCCCGAGGACCGTCGGGTGTCCTGCGCTTGGCGGCCAAGACGGGAGTGCGGAGGGCATTGGATCTCCGAGAGTCCTGGCCCGTCGCCTTGTGCCTGGTCTACTCTTGGGCAATCGCTCCCTCGCACCCTTTGTGGTGCCCTGCTCAAGAATTGGGGCGCTGTTTGTTGTGGCATCCCGCTCGTCTTGTTCCCTTTTATTTCCCAACCTCTCGGTTGTTCTAGCTTTTTTGCTTATGTATTTACGCAGAGAAAATTCGTTGTTGGGACCTTCGAGCAAGGCATTTCATCGCATTTTTCCCATTTTTGGTTAAGCCTTGTCGCTAACCGCCTGAACGGGCGACACATGCTATTTGTACAGGGCGCGTGGTCTAGGCTGGGTTTTGACCATCCGAGGGGTGGCTAGGCTGGGAACCTATCGGCCCCTTAGTGGGGCTCGTCGGTCAGTTCGGGTCGTTTGATTAGTCCCATGGGCTTGGCGCCTGTTCGGTTCTCCTCACGCATCCCTTTCGTTAGGGAAGGAGGGGTGAGCGGTATCACGGCTTACCTCGGTGGCCGAGTCGTGGCGCTCGTTGAGTTACTAGTGGGTAGTTCGAGTAAGACCCGGGTCCCGTTCGTGGGGTCCCGACAGGATCAACTGGTGATAGATCTTATCAACCCCTCCGAATATCTCATTTATCTCCAAGGTCGTTCGATTGACCCTTGTTGACGGTGTATATGCGTATCAAACTTCGTTTGGATTGCAAGCAGACAAATCCTCCGTCGTAGTCAAGGGACCCTTCTTCCCTTAAGTGTGAACCCAAGGTATCGAATCTGTGGAACAAATGTGTGATGCAAGAACCAATCTATTAAAGCCGAGAACACTTAGTTCTTCAAAGGGAGTGCTTTTGCATCTAATCTAAAGAACACCAAAAGAAACGAATCTAATCTATGAAAACCGGAGGTAGCAAGAGATAGAGAAGGATAGGTAAAACCAATCTAGAGAGATTGGATCAAGCTCTTGTTGAAGTTCCAAGCAAAGAAGAAATAACCAAATCGAATCTCAAAAAAAGCTTCTTTAAATCATGGCTTCCTTTCCAACTCCGAAGACGCCCACCTTTTGGAGCCACTGTTCTGTCACAACGCACTCCTATTCGTGCGAGTTAGCCTAGGGCGAGTCCAATGGACAAGTTGAAATCTCTTGGTAGGTCAGGCATGCACCTCTAGCCACCACGGCTACAAGAACACCCTCTATGATCTATCTCGAGAATAGATCTTAAAGTAAGAAAAACCAGTCGAGATCAAAGTCGTAGAAGAAGCACTTGATCGCTAGAAATCGGATTGCAACTTGATAATTCAACATATTAAAAGGTACATGGACAAGATCACCACCGGGATCCTGAAGGACCGATTAGGCGAACCAGAGAGGGGGGGAGTGAATGGGAGCCGATAAAAATTCTTCTCGAAGGAGATGAGAACTCCAACAAGACGAACACGGCTTCCAACTCACGTCTCTGACCCAACTACCCAAGTTGGTCAAGACCACGCAGCCACTGGAGTGCTACTGGTCCTAGGAACCAACACTCAACCTTCCTAGCCAAAACTCACCAAAACACACAGCGGAAACTTGCACGGCTTGCTGCCTGTGCTACACCGGTCAGACCGATGGCCTGCGCCGGTCAGACCGGTGACACCGGTCAGACCGGTGGACAGAGCCGGTCAGGCCGGTGGCTACAGCAGCCGCACAGCAAACGTTCCAGGAAGCCTCAGTGAATCCTCTAGGCCCTGGAACAAAAACCACCACGAAACACAACCTGTGAGGAAGAAGAACCCCTCACAAATCCTAGCAAAACAACTCCAAACACTCCAAGAACTGAACAGCAGGACCACGGGACAAAACCACACGGACAAGGCTGTTCCCCGAGACAAAAACCCACCAAGGGCTAGCACCGGTCAGACCGGTCAAGAGCACCGGTCAGACCGGTCGTGCCTGGGCAGCTCGGGATGAACAGCGCCCGCGAGTCAACTCCTCCAAATCCAACTCCCGATCTCCCGATTCGCTCCACGGTTTTGCACAAGACTTTGGGGATAGTAGGAACACCTCATGGGTACTCCATAGCCAAGATTTGGTCCACCAAAACTTGTCAAATCAAGAGGAATCGAAGAAATCCCACCAAGAACGCCTCTAACCCTAGAGCCACGAAAACCCCAAAATCGAGCCCCTTTGCTCACGGATTTGGAAGGGGAATCAAAGGGAAAAGAACCACGAAGGGTTCATGCATACATCCCCCACCAAATCCCAAAGAGAAAGGCCTCGAAATCGCTCCAAGAAAATCGCCAAGAAAAGGCTCCGAAAATCACCAAAAAGGAGAAACGGGAAAGACACATCCAAGCCTTGAGGAACCACGCCGAATCATCTATACATACCAAAGAGGTTCATACAAGGTCTAGCTTGCCGCCCGATCATCCTTCCCTCTCACAAGATCTCACCATGAAGCTCTCAAGCTAGTCCTACGAAAATCCTAAGAAAATAGGAAGGAAAATAGGAAAACCAAATGAGCTAGGGTTCCAAGAGATGGCTGCCATCCTCTCACCCCTTGGGTTATATGGAGGCAACCGAAAGACTAAAATACCCTTACTAGCTAACTAGGGATACATGCCCCTCGAGGGCGAAATTGGAAGTCTTTGTCTTCGCACCATCGGACGGATGCCCAGCAACCGCAAACTTGCTTAGCCTCGACGCAAGCCTTGCGATCCCGACGCGTGTCCTCCGCTTCGAAGATTCCGGACTGCGTCGTCGCACACCGGTCAGACCGATGCTCCTCACCGGTCAGACCGGTACCCACCGGTCAGACCGGTCAGACCCACCGGTCAGACCGGTCTGGAGCTGCTGCACTTCCGTCTTCGGTTCTTCGGTCTTGGCTTTGTGGATCAACCAAGGAACCCAGTGGTTTTCTGGTGAACCACCGGAAACCCCGCGAACTCGGTGTAGCCTCCGCCAATCACCACTCATGACTCGGCTCCCACGTAGTCCCGGCTCGACCTTGGTTTTGAGGCTCAACCAAGAAACCGTCCATGACTTCATCTTGCCGTTCTTGCCACCATGCGGCCCGCACTTGACCCCGCTGGCCACCGGGTCCCTCGAACCAAGCCTACTTGTCTTCTCCACACCTGGAGGCCTCACCGGCAACGACCTTTCACGCTTGTTCTTCACCTGCACCTGCACCAGTCAAGCCGCAACCTGCACCTGCAATACTTAGCCAAGAATCAGTCTACACCACGTTGTCAATCACTCATCACACCAGGAAGCGACCATCCACCGGTCCTCGAACCACACCTGGCTCTCAATCTCCCCCTTGATGAGTGCATTGACAACACACACGTTTTGGTAACCAAGAGAAAAGGAAAAGAAAAGAAACGACTAAAAGAAACTCCAACAAGCGATCGAAAGCCAAAGAAAAAGCAAAGAGCAAGATCACTTGAAGAAGACAAGTCTCGGACCCCTTAGGCAAGGGCAACGGCTCGACACATCCGAGACAAAACATGCTCAAGCAAAGAGCACAAACCATCAAACCAAAGCTCGAAAACCACAAAGAGCTCCCCCTGCACACATGCAACTCCCCCTGGACAAATGCATGCGAACCACTTCACAAAACAGAGCAGCTGCAACAGCTCAGCTCTGACCGGTCAGACCGGTAGACACCACCGGTCAGACCGGTGGGCAACATGTGAACAGGACCAGCACTCTGACCGGTCAGACCGGTGACCTCAACCGGTCAGACCGGTGCACAACAGAGCCCAAAAATAGCTCGAAACCACCTGAAAACCTTCCAAATGCATTCAGTAGGCCAAAACATGCTCAAACTTCTCCCCCTTGTTGACAATGCATGAATCAAGCCAAAAATGCAAAAAATGCAACCTAGAGCTTCTCAAATAGACAAAATTCAACATAGGATGCTACACATGTCCAAACGAGCAAGTTAGATACTCTATAGCTTCGTAAAGACATAAACTTCATGATCACCAAGTTTCACAACCATTGGGCGAAGCTAAGATAGAATTTAGCAATTTTGCGAAAAATCACCCTCTCATGAGCAAAGTCCTAAACATGAGCAAAACATGTCAAAATGGCAAAGCCACACAAACTTCATGCTAGGACAACCATTCTAAGCATAAGACCATCATAAACACCCACAAGCACCTCATGTCATGTCAAAGCCACCGAGCCATGTGCCTACTTCTATATATGAGACTTCTCATTGGTAGGCATCATGCAACGATTTAGCACCCAAAGCAAATTAAAATTAGCACATATGACATGGGAGCACATTTTTCAAGCAATTTACATTTCATTTTCAGATTTATAATTGGTACATGAAATGTCTTTGCGACAAAAAGGAACTTATGCCCCTCCACAAGATGAAGCATGGGGGCTAAACATTCATGATGGCAAATGAGCCTTTGGCCCCATATGATCAAAATAAGCTATCCAACCACAAATTAAGCATAGCCAAGCCACTAAAACATGTCAAGATCATGTAAAGGCATTTACTCACAAGAGAGCATATATATGAAATTTTTCAAAAACATAGCCATCAACCATGGATACAAACCAAGATTATCAAGAGCTAAGCCAAACTAACCATAGCTTACCAAATTAGCTCACAAAGACATATATGTCATTCCATGGTGAACAATGTGTATAGGAGAAGCCTTTCCTAAACAATGCATATGATACAAAATGCATGCAACCTAAGATACAAAGATGCCTATACATCATGCTACATATGCCATGCCAAATGCAAGAAATGCACAAAGGAAAGCTATACATATGCTACAAAGGAGCTCCCACACGCCAACTCAAGAAATCAAACAAACACCAAGCTCCCCCCGCAAACGAGTGAAAGTTGCTTGATCTAGGGGTTTGGTGAAAATATCGGCTAGTTGTTCATGTGTGGGTACATGGATCAAAGCTATCTTCCCTTTCTCTACGTTGTCTCTCAGAAAATGATACCTCACTTCTATGTGCTTGGTTTTGGAATGGAGCACTGGGTTCTTTGCAACGCTTATGGCACTGGTGCTATCACATTGAAGTGGGACATGGGTATACTCCTCACCAAAGTCACTCATGGTGTATGTGATCCAAAGGAGCTGAGAGCAACAACTGGCTGCGGCCACATACTCTGCCTCGGTAGTGGATTGAGCAACACTCGACTGTTTGCGGGAAGACCAAGATACCAAAGAAGAACCCAAGAACTGGCAAGTCCCAGAAGTGGACTTCCTATCCAACCGACACCCGGCAAAATCCGCGTCTGAAAATCCATGAAGCGCCAAAGAAGAAGACGCAGAGTACCAAAGGCCAAAGTCGGGAGTGTGTCGCAAATACCTGAAAATGCGCTTGACTGCTTGCCGATGCGAAGTCCTCGGAGAAGCTTGAAAACGAGCGCACAGACACACCGAGAATTGAATGTCCGGCCTCGTCGCCGTCAAGTAGAGGAGTGACCCGATCATGCTCCGGTACTCCTTCTGGTCCACGTGTTCACCTTCCTCGTCCGCATCAAGAACTGTAGTCGTACTCATAGGCGTCGCCATGGCCTTGGAATCCTCCATCTTGAACTTCCTCACAATGTCCTTGGTGTACTTAGCTTGGTGCACAAATGTTCCTTCCTTTGATTGCTTGATTTGTAGCCCGAGGAAGAACTGCAACTCGCCCATCATGCTCATCTCAAATTCCCTGCTCATGTCTTCTGCAAACCTTGCAACAAGAGAGTTAGACGAGCCACCAAAGACAATATCATCCACGTATACCTGCACAATCAGGATATCTCTGTCCTGCCTGAGGAGAAACAAGGTCTGGTCGACCTTCCCCATCTCAAACCCTCTCTCAAACAGGAACCCCCTCAACCTACCATACCAAGCTCTAGGCGCCTGCTTCAACCCATACAGCGCCTTCCTCAACTTGTAGACCCGGTGAGGGTACTTCTCACTCTCAAACCCCGGTGGTTGCCTCACAAACACCTCTTCCTCCAAAACACCGTTCAGAAAAGCACTCTTCACATCCATCTGGTACAACTTGAACCCTTTAGCCACGGAAAAAGCTAGAAGGATCCTGATCGCCTCCAAACGAGCTACAGGAGCGAAAGTCTCCTCGTAGTCGATCCCCTCTTTCTGACTGTACCCCTGAGCAACAAGTCTCGACTTGTTCCTCACCACTTCTCCTTTCTCTCCCTCTTTATTTTTCCACACCCATTTTGTCCCAATCGGCTTACACCCTGGGGGAGGGTCAACCAACACCCAAACTTGGTTCCTCTCAAAATTCTCCAACTCCTCATGCATCGAGTTAACCCAATTATGATCAGATAACGCATGTCCAATGTCTTTGGGCTCAAAAGTGGCAACAAAAGCAGCATGAGCGAAATGAGAATTGTTCCGAACCCTCGACCGTGTAGTACGTTCATTCATGTCGCCGATGATTCTCGAAGCTGGGTGATCCACTTGCACTCGTCGGGGAGGTTCTCGCCTTGATGCTACCTCCCCCTCAACAGCAGCTTCGCCTTGATCTGGGTTTGTCGTTGTAGGTGTGGGAGAGGGTCCATTCTCGATCGTCGTCGAAGTAGTAGGTACATGTTCAGCCACGGGCATCACACCGCCATCTTCATCATCTCCATGTTCATGCTCCTCCTCCTGAAAGATCTCCTCGCCAAGTTCGTCGTCACCTGCACACTCAAAAACAAGCTGACTACGTGGCTGTGTCTCGTCGAAGGTTACCTCGCAAGTCTCCACGATTTGGTTAGTTTCAAGATTGAGCACACGAAATGCTCTAGAATGAGATGCATAACCAAAGAAAATACCATCGACAGACCTAGCCTCGAACTTGTCCAACTTCTTCCCTTTCTTCAGAATGAAGCATTTACAACCAAAGACATGGAAGTGACTCACCTTGGGTGTGCGACCGTGCATCAACTCGTAACAGGTTTTCTTCTTGTGAACCCTGAGGTAGATCCTGTTCGACACATGGCACGCGGTATTGACCGCCTCAGCCCAGAACCTTCTCGGAGTCCTATGCTCGTCGAGCATCGTCCGAGCCATCTCGCACAAGGTCCTGTTTTTCCTTTCCACCACGCCATTCTGGGGAGGCGTATACGGACTCGAAAACTGATGTTCAAGACCCAAGTCATGGCAAAAGGTTTCGAAGCGAGAGTTTTTGAATTCCGAGCCATTGTCACTGCGGATCGCTCGTATGGCATCTCCGTGCCTCTCGTTTCTTAACCTCAAGACAAGATCTCGAACAAAACCAAACGTCTCCCCCTTCTCCTCAAGAAAGAACACCCACGCATACCGAGAGTAGTCGTCCACCACAACAAGGACATACCACTTCCCACCCGCAGATCGCACACGAGCTGGGCCAACAAGGTCCATATGGAGCAGCTCGCATGGACGCTCAGTCATCACATCGGTGAGAGGCGGGTGAGAAGAGGCTACCATCTTGGCATGCCTACACGGCGCACAAACCAACTCTTTCTCAAACCTCAATCGTGGCAATCCTCGGACCAAATTGAGTTTACTCAAGCGAGACAAAAGGTCAAAGCTCAAGTGACCCAACTTCCTATGCCACTTCCACAACTCACTCGAAGAACCAGCCAAGAAGCAACGCTCCACACCAGAAGACTGAGAAAAATCAGCTCGGAACACTTGACCCTCGGGAACGACCATGCAAACAAGATCCCCCCGAGAATCTAAAATCCGAGAACCACCAGGCCGAAACAACACCTCAAAACCCTCATCCAACAACTGGGACACAGAAAGCAAATTGTATCCAAGCGATTGAACAAGAGCAACACGCCTGAGAGTGATCTTATCGCTTACCTTAATCTCACCTTCTGACAGCACACGCCCTCGCCCATTGTCCCCAAAGGTGATGTACTTCTTTGTCACCACCGGGACGAGACTTGAGAACCACCCCTTGTCTCCGGTCATATGCCTCGAGCAACCGGAGTCAATCAACCAAATGTTCTTCAAGTCTCCCACCTGAAATTCAAAAGCGAGCACGTGAGTGAACAAATGACTCAGCACTGGGGTTAGTACCAAAAGAGTAAAACCAGTGCCGAGCCATTTGCTCCAAAGTGGGGTTAGCACAAACCAAATCATCACGCCTATCAAAGCTACCACCACGGTAACCACCACGAGGGAACCAACCCTCTCTAGCTGGAGGAGGACGAAAACCACGAAAGGGAAACCGTGGATCGTACCTCCGCTCCATCTCAAAGCTACGACTCTTCTCACCCTCGTATTGAGCACGAGGTGGAGAACGCCTAGCAAACTGACCACCTGCAAACTTTCCAGACCAACCACCAGAACCACGACCTCCAGAACCAAACCGAGCATCCTCACGAGCACGAAACCTGACTCGCTGTCTGCCCAGACCTGCACCGGTCTGACCGGTGTAGTACACCGGTCTGACCGGTGTGGCTCGGCCAGCAGCAACACCTGCAGCCTTCCGGTCTCCCCAAGCCGGAACCGTCCTCACAATCGCCTTGGCCCTGGGCATCTGCATACGAGGCTCAGGTACACCATTAGAGGGGTGGTACCTGTCCCTGTTAGCCCACTCTCTAGCCATTCTCTCCTCACGCTTCCTCTTGAAGCAAAACTCATCCTTGTGACCATCTCTCCCACAATACCCACAATGGAACTTTATGGGCTGTGGCTTAGGCTTAGGCTTGGGTTGGGGCTGCCCACTCGGCTTCTCACCCTTCTTCTCTCCTTCCTCACCTCCCTTTGGGCTCACAAACTTCACCGGTTTCTGAAAATCATTTGTTGGGTGAGGGAATATGGGTGGATCTGGAGTAGTGTCAAGTTTATTTCTGAGATGGTTGGGCTTGGGCTCAAACTTGTTCTTGTGTCTGTTTGGTGGTGGGATAGGAATCTCTCCAACTCTCTCAACTCCCTCACCACAGTTCTCTCCAAGCTTGTCAGCCCCAAGTGCCTGACCATCATAGCGTTTGAAAGCCGCTATCATGATACCGAGCTGAGGCTCCTGACCCGACAACCAGCTCATACATTTTCTCAGCTCATCATTTTCATCCTGCAGGCGATCAACATAATGTGCAAGCTCCAAATTCTTAACCGCATGCAATTCACAAGTAGAGCAAGAAGTGGGAATAGGCTCTTTCAACTTAGCCTCAAGCGAAACAGTGTAAGCATGCATCTCATCAATCTTTCCATGCAAAACAGGGCAAGAAGTGCAAGCACCTAGCAAAGCAGATCTAGACTTAAGCTCAGCCACTTCAACCCTAAGCATATCTAGTTCATCACAAGTAGAAGCATGCTTATCCTTAAGAGCAGTAAGATCAGCTAGGTACACAGAGCAATCACAGCAATCAATCTCATCAGAAACCACAGGAGAAGCCTTAAGCGAATCAATCTCAAGCTTAGCATCTAGGTTCTGGGTTTCTAGCTCAGCCACACGGTTCCTAGCATCTTCTAGTGAGGCCCTAAGCTCTTTCCTCATCTTCTTGGCCTCTCTAAGCATGTGATCGCGGTTATCAAGCAAGTCAACCAACTCATCATTCTCCTTGCGCAAAGAAGAGAGCTCATCACATACCTCATCCTCGGAGTCAGAGTCCGAGTCACTCTGGTGGCTCTTCTTGCTGCCGGAGCTACGGGCCATGCCGCAGAAGCCATCTCTCGCGAAGCAGCTCAACCCGCTCAAGTTCCTGGATGACTTCTTGTTCTTGCGCCGATCACCTTCATCTTCACTGCTACTCGAGCTTGAGGAAGAGTAGGCGGAGCTGGAGTCGACGTCGCTCGCTCCGACCATTGCTCGGGCCTTCCTGCCGCGGCCATCCTTCTTCCTCGACCGTCGCTCGTCCTTGTGCTTGTTCTTGTGCTTGTGATCGCGCCTCGATCGGTACTTGCCATCCTTGCTCGATCGGTGCCTGTAGCCGTCCTTGTAGCCGTCCTTGTTCTCCGTCTTCTCCGGGCAGTCGGCAACGAAGTGTCCTGGCTTGCCGCACTGAAAGCACGTCCGTGCTGTCCTCCTCGTGTTCACCCGGTTCTCGTGCAGCCTCTCGAACCGCCTGGTCAGCAACGCCAGCTCGTCCTCTCCAAGCACGTCGAACTCCTCATCTGGCAAAGACATCAAAGAAGACAGAGAGTACATCCTGGAGGATGCGTTAGCGTTAGACTTAGCTCCTTTGCCACTAACGAGAGCGAGACTATGAGAATCAGTCGGGCTCTCGATCTTGGCTGTCATACCACGGTCCAACTCAGCCGACTTGAGCTTCGAGAACAGCTCGTTCACCGTCAAGGTGTCATACTTCTCGGACTCAACAATAGCCTCAAACTTCCCGTCCCATACGGTACGATCCAACGAGTGCAAGAGCTTCACGGCTCTATCATGATCATTGTATGGGAGGACGTCCACATTGGCTCTCATGTTGTTCACAACGACCGTAAATCGCTGGAAAAGGGCATCGACGGACTCGCCGGGGAGATGAGTGAAGTTCTCGTACTCTCTCCGGTAAGTCGCGTACATCCGAGCCTGAACCTGAGCATTCCCAGCATGAGCATCCTTCAACTGCTCCCAAATCCTACAAGCTAAGTCCTCTGTCTGAACCCGATCGAATTCAGGCTGACACAGAGCACGAAACAAGTAGTCGACAGCCTTGTTGT
Organism: Cenchrus fungigraminus; assembly: GCA_036936925.1. Classification (NCBI taxonomy): domain Eukaryota; kingdom Viridiplantae; phylum Streptophyta; class Magnoliopsida; order Poales; family Poaceae; genus Cenchrus; species Cenchrus fungigraminus. Next base: position 35,392,441 of record CM072780.1, on the reverse strand, counting down.
TGGCTTCGAACATATCCCTCGATCCTGGAGCAAGGAAGTTCATCGGATGAACATAAGCTGTGTTCACCGTGACATCCCAAAGGATCTGACCCTTTCCGCGGAGGAACGCCGCCATCCGCCTTTGCCACATCTGGTAGTTCTTCCCATCGAAGTGCGGAGGACCCGAACCCCGTTCCTGGTACGCCATCTTTGGATCTTAGACTGGTAAGAGTCAATAAAGACCCGAACCGGCTCTGATACCAATTGAAGGACCGATTAGGCGAACCAGAGAGGGGGGGAGTGAATGGGAGCCGATAAAAATTCTTCTCGAAGGAGATGAGAACTCCAACAAGACGAACACGGCTTCCAACTCACGTCTTTGACCCAACTACCCAAGTTGGTCAAGACCACGCAGCCACTGGAGTGCTACTGGTCCTAGGAACCAACACTCAACCTTCCTAGCCAAAACTCACCAAAACACACAGCGGAAACTTGCACGGCTTGCTGCCTGTGCTACACCGGTCAGACCGATGGCCTGCGCCGGTCAGACCGGTGACACCGGTCAGACCGGTGGACAGAGCCGGTCAGGCCGGTGGCTACAGCAGCCGCACAGCAAACGTTCCAGGAAGCCTCAGTGAATCCTCTAGGCCCTGGAACAAAAACCACCACGAAACACAACCTGTGAGGAAGAAGAACCCCTCACAAATCCTAGCAAAACAACTCCAAACACTCCAAGAACTGAACAGCAGGACCACGGGACAAAACCACACGGACAAGGCTGTTCCCCGAGACAAAAACCCACCAAGGGCTAGCACCGGTCAGACCGGTCAAGAGCACCGGTCAGACCGGTCGTGCCTGGGCAGCTCGGGATGAACAGCGCCCGCGAGTCAACTCCTCCAAATCCAACTCCCGATCTCCCGATTCGCTCCACGGTTTTGCACAAGACTTTGGGGATAGTAGGAACACCTCATGGGTACTCCATAGCCAAGATTTGGTCCACCAAAACTTGTCAAATCAAGAGGAATCGAAGAAATCCCACCAAGAACGCCTCTAACCCTAGAGCCACGAAAACCCCAAAATCGAGCCCCTTTGCTCACGGATTTGGAAGGGGAATCAAAGGGAAAAGAACCACGAAGGGTTCATGCATACATCCCCCACCAAATCCCAAAGAGAAAGGCCTCGAAATCGCTCCAAGAAAATCGCCAAGAAAAGGCTCCGAAAATCACCAAAAAGGAGAAACGGGAAAGACACATCCAAGCCTTGAGGAACCACGCCGAATCATCTATACATACCAAAGAGGTTCATACAAGGTCTAGCTTGCCGCCCGATCATCCTTCCCTCTCACAAGATCTCACCATGAAGCTCTCAAGCTAGTCCTACGAAAATCCTAAGAAAATAGGAAGGAAAATAGGAAAACCAAATGAGCTAGGGTTCCAAGAGATGGCTGCCATCCTCTCACCCCTTGGGTTATATGGAGGCAACCGAAAGACTAAAATACCCTTACTAGCTAACTAGGGATACATGCCCCTCGAGGGCGAAATTGGAAGTCTTTGTCTTCGCACCATCGGACGGATGCCCAGCAACCGCAAACTTGCTTAGCCTCGACGCAAGCCTTGCGATCCCGACGCGTGTCCTCCGCTTCGAAGATTCCGGACTGCGTCGTCGCACACCGGTCAGACCGATGCTCCTCACCGGTCAGACCGGTACCCACCGGTCAGACCGGTCAGACCCACCGGTCAGACCGGTCTGGAGCTGCTGCACTTCCGTCTTCGGTTCTTCGGTCTTGGCTTTGTGGATCAACCAAGGAACCCAGTGGTTTTCTGGTGAACCACCGGAAACCCCGCGAACTCGGTGTAGCCTCCGCCAATCACCACTCATGACTCGGCTCCCACGTAGTCCCGGCTCGACCTTGGTTTTGAGGCTCAACCAAGAAACCGTCCATGACTTCATCTTGCCGTTCTTGCCACCATGCGGCCCGCACTTGACCCCGCTGGCCACCGGGTCCCTCGAACCAAGCCTACTTGTCTTCTCCACACCTGGAGGCCTCACCGGCAACGACCTTTCACGCTTGTTCTTCACCTGCACCTGCACCAGTCAAGCCGCAACCTGCACCTGCAATACTTAGCCAAGAATCAGTCTACACCATGTTGTCAATCACTCATCACACCAGGAAGCGACCATCCACCGGTCCTCGAACCACACCTGGCTCTCAGATCCTACCTTCATCTTGCTCCTAGCTCCTGGAACTCCGACGTGGTCTTCCTTGCAAGGTTCCCATGCCGGCTAGGGAAACCCTAGACAACTAGCTCGACCCTATCCTCTCCGGAATGGTGTCCCTCTCTTCTCTGCTCCTCAGCGGCGAATGGCGAATGAGTTGATGCGTGGCTCTTGGTAGGGGGACTATAAATAGTCCGAGAATCGTCTAAGTCAAAGGGAGGCACGAATGGGCCCAGAATTAGGCTGGGCCGACTGGCTTGGGCCGGCCGGCCTGGGCCCATTCTGGCCCATCTCGTGGCCTCCTTTGTTGGCGATGCTTCCCGTATCTTCTAGAATGTTCTCCCTTCTGCATGTGGGCCCTTGACGTTAGTTTCTCCACGGTTTGGATAGAGCTCCTTGTCTCGCAAGCTTCAACATTTTCTGTTCAGGTCCTCAGAGTTTTCTGCCTTCATGGGTTGGTCCTTGGGCTTCTTGGAGTCATATTCACTTCATTGCTTGACTCGTGCCGGGCTTCATGATCTTCTCACGAGGTGCTTGATGAACTTTACCCAGAAGTCTCGCAATTAACGCTAAATTCCTACATAAACATTAAACTCCAAAACCGACATGCACGAGCGAACTTGTTATATCAAGGGGGTTAGTACCAATGGATAAGATATAAAATTGATGCCAACACCGAAGGTAAACTCATGGCTAGGTTGACGGTAATTCACTGTCAACATCTCCCCCATGCTTAAACCTTGCTCGTCCTCGAGTAAGCCTTCGATGGATATCAGTGTTTCTCTTCATTGCTTAAACCCTGCACTTGATCATACACGAGAAAACATAATGCTCTCAAAAGTTTAGCTCGTTAGAGTTCCATAGTGTAGTAGCCTTCAACCCTACAGAGGGTGGATATTAATTAAGCTCTTCCCACAAGTATTAAACATGCTCCCAAAATTTAAATGGATCTCAGAAATATTGAAATTAAGAAAGAGATGAAAAAGAGCTAAACCAAGTTCAAAAATTTAAACCACCTTGCATCTTGCTCATGAACTCTCATCTCATCTTGTCTCTCAAGCCGATTTATTCTACTCCTTTCCCTCTCAAAACATATATATATATATATGTGGTAGGCTTTATATGGAGCTTCTTGGGAAAGTTTAGTTCTACCAAGATATTATAAATGAGATGTTGTCAAAACAAGATAAGCTTCTTATGGTCTTACCGAGACTCGTCAAAAAGGTCATTGGAAAATAATGTTATATCAAGGAGGGGGAGAGAAAAATACACACACTTTGAGATAGGTGGACATGTGCAAATGGCAAAGAGTGATCCCGAGGCACAAAGGAAGTCCTCATTATCGGATTGCACATGGTTGGAAAGATGAGTTTGGATCTTTAATCTTGAAACTTTTGAAATTCCTAATGCATTTAGAGAACCGAGGAGTTCACTTTATTTTATTATTTTTTTATACATACTCATATTTTTTCTCATACATATTTTTTATCTCTTTCTTTTTTTCTCTTTTTTATATTTTACTCCCCGTGAACTCTAAATTGCATTGTACCTACCTCCTCCCCCATGCTTAGACGTTTGCTCGTCCTCGGGCAAAGAGGTGATAGAGATAAGGTAGGTACTAGAAATATTTTTCCTTTGGAGAGATACTTTGAAATCTTCAATCTTGGCACCATCTTGCAATCTTCCTCGAGTTGACGATCCATACTCAAATGATAGGTTGTGGTCAAGGAGGTTGTTGATGGTATATATGTGTATCAAACTTCGTATGGATTGCAAGCGGACAAATCCTCTGTCGTAGTCAAGGGACCCTTCTTCCTTCAAGTGTGAACCCAAGGTATCGAATCCGTGGAACAAATGTGTGATGCAAGAATCAATCTAATAAAGCCGAGAACACTTAGATCTTCAAAGGGAGTGCTTTTGCATCTAATCTAAAGAACATCATGAAAGCGAATCTAATCTATGAAAACCAGATGTAGCAAGAGATAGAGAGGGATAGGTAAAACCAATCTAGAGAGATTGGATCAAGCTCTTGTTGAAGTTCCAAACAAAGAAGAAATAACCAAATCGAATCTCATAAAAAGCCTCTTTAAATCGCGGGTTCCCTTCCAACTCCGAAGACGCCCACCTGTTGGAGCCACCATTATGTCACAACGCACTCCTATTCATGCGGGTTAGCCTAGGGCGAGTCCAATGGACAAGTTGAAATCTCTTGGTAGGTCAGGCATGCACCTCTAGCCACCACGGCTACAAGAACACCCTCTATGATCTATCTCGAGAATAGATCTTAAAGTAAGAAAAGCCAATCGAAATCAAAGTCGTAGAAGAAGCACTTGATCGATAGAAATCGGATTACAACTTGATAATTCAACATACTCAAAGGTACATGGACAAGATCACCACCGGGATCCTACCTTGATATTGCTCCTAGCTCCTAGAACTCCGACGTGGTCCGCCTTGCAAGGTTCCCACGTCGGCTAGGGAAACCCTAGACAACTAGCTCGACCCTCTCCTCTTCGGGATGGTGTCCCTCTCTTCTCTGCTCCTCGGCGGCGAATGACGAATGAGTTGATCCGTGGCTCTTGACATGGGTACTATAAATAGTCTGAGGATCGTCTAGGTCAAAGGGGGGCACGAATGGGCCCAGAAATGGGCTGGGCTAGCCGGCCTGGGCCCATTTTGCCCATCTCGTGGCCTCCTTCGTGGATGATGCTTCCCGTGTCTTCCAGAATGTTCTCCCTTCTGCATGTGGGCCCTTGACGTCAGTTTCTCCGCGGTTTGGATAGAGCTCCTTGTCTCGCAAGCTTCAGCATTTTCTGTTCAGGTCCTCAGGGTTTTCCGTCTTCATGGGTTGGTCCTAGGGCTTCTTGGAGTCATGTTCACTTCATTGCTTGACTTGTGCCGGGCTTCATGATCTTCTTACGAGGTGCTTGATGAACTTTACTTGGAAGTCTTGCTTTTAACGCTAAATTCCTGCATAAACATTAAACTCCAAAACCGACATGCACGAACGAACTTGTTATATCAAGGGGGTTAGTACCAATGGATAAGATATAGAATTGATGCCAACACCGAAGGTAAACTCATGGCTAGGTTGACGGAAATTCACCGTCAACAGAGGTAAACACAAAAGATGATATTTTTGGTTTTAAGGGTGGATATCCGGCGAGGTTTGTGAAATCTCTGATGTGGGGATACACAATGCACGGATAGAAAGGCTAGCAAAAAGATAGATACGCAAAAAAAACGGAATGACCAGCTTCTTAGTCTCAGGCCAGAGAACTCAAGCCCTGAATTAACTCATCCAAAAATAAACCTTGTATTCTAAGTTTTTGCACTCAAATAAATATATGGCTCTGGATAGGTAGAGCAACATGCAAGTGGTATTAATGACAAGGTTAGCATTACTTTTAAGAACACAAATAGATCATCTTTAACCCATCCAAAACTTGAGAGCATATAAAAGACTATGGGTCTTTATATTTATCATAACCTCCGCAAAAGATTAAGCTAGCATTTAGATTAATTTCAGATTTGTATTTTAAGAGAGCATTAGCTTAATCATGCATAAAACAAGTACAAAGATAAACAAAGCGGCAACTATCATCATATATCAACATGGCACAAACTTTCTATCTTTGCCAAAGGTAAAAACAAGGTGATGATTTTATTCATGATGAAAATAAAAACTAACACACATGCTGAAAATAAAATAAAAACTGAAAATACTACGCATACATAGGCGCATACAAGCTGAAAATTAAAGAAAAGGGAAAAGGTAGAATTAAACAAAAGCTCCTCCTCTCTCTAATCTTCCGCCGGTGGTTGATATTGGTAATCTTGATTGTTGTACCCTTGCTCATAATAGGATTGCACTGCTCCTCCTATGAATTGCTCCGGCGGTGCTAGGTGAAGGTGGCCAAGCTCAAAAGCGATGTTTGCATTGCCTTCACCCATTTGGTTTGCATTGGTTTGGATGGCTGCAATATTTTGCATGTTTCTTGCAGCATATCCTCCAATGATGGCCACACTTTGTTGTGGTTGAGGGAGGTGTGCATATTGTTCCGCAAAGGCTACGTTGGGTACCGCAAAATTTGGTGGGGGCATGGCTGCACCACTCCCCCATGCTTGCATTGGTACACCTCCATAATATCATGGCGGCACCGGAATTCCTCCATATGGTGGTACATAATTTTGGGGTGCACCTTCTTCTTCTTGGGCTGCAGAAAAACCTTCTTCTATAATCCTTCCTCTCTTGTTTTTCTTCGCCGGCACAAGAAGTCCTTCCTCTAACCAATCTTCTTTCCCCTCAAGAAATAGTCTTAGTCTTGCATCCGGTAGGGGTAGATTCACTTTGGCCAATTTGAAGCCTCCTCTCTCATCTCCACTTATATATTTGCCTTGCTTCAAATAATCAAATCCTAGGGAAGTCCCGACTAGGAGATACTCCGGGTTTCTTGGAATTCCCAGTCTTAATGAGATAGCCAACATGGAGAGGTAACACCCCGAACCAATATCTCCGGATCCCGATGTTGCTTCGCAACACCACCGGTTGATCATAAGGTGAGTGGGGTCGATTGGCTGCCCAGCAATCAAAGCTGAGTAAAGCCAATTCAACTCCATGTCGGTTATCTTGGTCTCTTTAATTCTCCCCAAAATCCTCTTGCACATCCACGAGTGAAAAACCTTGATTATGGGGTTCCGGATACTACTCCTTTGCCGGTTAGCCTCTCCTGCGATCATCCTCCAAAAACCTTCCAATGTACCCCCTTGCACATCTACTTGCTCCGGGGCTTCCTTTTGAAAACCAAGCAACTCCCTAATGTACTCATAGGGTGTTGACGGTCCTTACATAAAAAATTTGACCATCAAAACCTCAGGTTCGAGAGGAGTATATGACAAGTTTCATGCACATTTTTAGTACTAATAAAGTTCCACGAGTTGTGTTGTGATTTTCATAGGCAGGTACACATTTTGGGAGAATTTGGGACCAACACACCACATGTGCAAGGCACAGCCAAACCACCTGGTCCGGCCGGCCCTGCCAGGTGCGGCCGGTCCTGAGAGCCTGTGTGGTTCGAGGACCGGTGGATGGTCGCTTCCTAGTGTGATGAGTGATTGACAACGTTGTGTGGACTGATTCTTGGCTAAGTATTGCAGGTGCAGGTTGCGGCTTGACTGGTGTTGGTGCAGGTGAAGAGCAAGCGCGAAAGGTCATTGCCGGGTAGGCCTCCAGGTGTGGAGAAGACAAGTAGGCTTGGCTCGAGGGACCCGGTGGCCAGCGGGGTCAAGTGCGGGCCGCATGGTGGCAAGAACGGCAAGATGAAGTCGTGGACGGTTCCTTGGTTGAGCCACAAAGCCAAGATCGAGCCGGGACTACGTGGGAGCCGAGTCATGAGTGGTGATTGGCGGAGGCTACATCGAGTTCGCGGGGTTTCCAGTGGTTCACCAAAAAACCACTAGGTTCCTTGGTTGATCCACAAAGCCAAGGCCGAATACCGAAGGCAGCAGCACTGGACCGGTCTGACCGGTGGGTACCGGTCTGACCGGTGGAGGACACCGGTCTGACCGGTGTGCGACGACGCAGTCCGGAGACTTCGAAGCAAAGGACACGCGTCGGGATTGCATGGTGTGCGTCGTGGCTACGCAGGGTGCGGTTGCCGGGCATCCGTCCGATGGTTCGACGATGAAGATTCCCAAAGTGCCCCTCGGGGGCGTGTATCCTAGTGTTAGGCTTTAGGGGTAGTTTCGTCTTTCGGTTGACTCCATATAACTCAAGTGGTGAGAGGATGGTAGCCATCTCTTGGAACCCTAGCTCATTTGTTTTGCTATTTTCCTCTTCCATTTTTCCTTTGGAATTTCTAGGACTAGCTTGAGAGCTTCATGGTGAGATCTTGTAAAAGGGAAGGATGATCGGGCGACAAGCTAGACCTTGTATGAACCTTTGTGGTATGTATAGATGATTCGGCGTGGTTCCTCAAGGCTTGGTGGTGTTCTTCCCGTTTCTCCTTTTTGGTGATTTTCGGAGCCCTTTCTTGGCGATTTTCTTGTGGCGGTTTCGAGGCCTTTCTCTTTGGGATTTGGTGGGGGGTGTATGCTTGAACCCTTCGTGGTTCTTTTCCCTTTGATTCCCCTCCCAAATCCGTGAGCAAAGGAGCTCGATTTTGGGGTTTTCTCCCCTCTAGGGTTAGAGGCGTTCTTGGTGGGATTTCTTCGATTCCTCTCGATTTAGCAAGTTTTGGTGGACCAAATCTTGGCTATGGAGTGCCCATGAGGTGTTCCTACTATCCCTAAAGTCTTATGCAAATCCGTGGAGTGAATCGGGAGATCGGGAGTTGGATTTGGGGGAGTTGACCCGCGGGCGCTGTTCATCCCGAGCTTCCCAGGCTCACCGGTCTGACCGGTGCAGGTGACCGGTCTCACCGGTGCAGGCCCTTTGTGGGATTTGCCTCGGGTGAACGTATTGGTGAGTTCCCTGTTGTCTCGTGTTGCTGCTATTTCGAGTTTCGTCAGTTTTGGAGCTTGGTAGGTCTGTTTGGTGGATTTGGGATTTCCTGGCTTGGACCGGTCTGACCGGTGAGCTACACTGGCCTGACTGGTGTAGGAGCCTTCTGTGGAAGTTCTCAGGTTTTGCCAGGTCGCTCCAGCAGGGACCGGTCTGACCGGTGCTGCTCACCGGTCTGACCGGTGCAGTCCAGTGGTGCTCGAGTCTCTTGTTCCGCTGCGTTTCTCGAGTAGGTCTAGGTGGTTGTTAGTTCCTAGGACCAGTAGGACTCCAGTGGCTATGTGGTCTTGGCCAACTTGGGTAGTTGAGTCGGAGACATGTTTTGGAAGTTGTGTTCGTCTTGTTGGAGTTCCCATCTCCTTCGAGAAGAATTTTTATCGGCTCCCATTCACTCCCCCCCGCTCTGGTCGCCAGATCGGTCCTTCAAGTGGTATCAGAGCCGGTTCGGGTCTTCATTGACTCTTACCAGTCTAAGATCCAAAGATGGCGTACCAGGAATGGGGTTCGGGTCCTCCGCACTTCGATGGCAAAAACTACCAGAAGTAGCAGAGGCGGATGGCAGCGTTCCTCCGCGGAAAGGGTTAGATCCTTTGGGACGTTACGGTGAACACAACTTATGTTCATCCGATTAACTTCCTTGCTCCAGGATCGAGGGACATGCATGACGCCAACAACAAGGCGGTCGACTACTTGTTTCGTGCTCTATGTCAATCCGAATTCAATCGGGTTCAGACAGAGGACCTAGCTTGTAGGATTTGGTTGGAGCTGAAGAATGCTCACGCTGGAAATGCTGAGGTTCAGGTTCGGTTGTATGCGACCTACCGTAGAGAGTACGAGAATTTCACTCATCTCCCCGGTGAGTCGATTGATGCCTTGTTCCAGCGGTTCACGGTGGTTGTGAACAACGTGAGGGCCAATGTGGACGTCCTCCCGTACGATGACCATGATAGAGCTGTGAAGCTCTTGCACGCACTAGATCGTACCGTATGGGATGGAAAGGTTGAGGCCATTCTTGAGTCTAAGAAGTATACCACACTAACAGTGAACGAGCTGTTCTCTAAGCTCAAGTCAGCTGAGGTTGATCGTGGTTTGACAGCCCGTCTCGAGAGCCCGACTGACTCCCATAGTCTTGCTCTTGTCGGTGGCTCAGGTGCTAAGTCTAACGCTAACCCATCCTCCAGGATGTACTCTTTGTCCTCTTTGATGTCTTTGCCAGACGAGGAGTTTGAAGTACTTGGAGAGGACGAGTTGGCGTTGCTGACACGGAGATTCGAGAGGATGCATGAGAACCGGGTGAACTCAAGAAGGAACTCGAGGACGTGCTTCAAGTGTGGCAAGACCGAACACTTTTTCGCTGAGTGTCCGAAGGTGAACAACCACGACAAGCACAAGTCCAAGGACAAAGGAAGAAGATCCAAGAAGAAGGAGCATGAACATGGGAGGACACTACAAGAAAATCGTTGACTAGTGACGCAACCACATTTTAGCGTCATTGATTTATGACGTTCCTGGCTGATCTCGTCATAATATTTCACTTCCGAGCAAATTTAGTGACAAAAAAAAATTTCGTCATTACAGTTGGTACTGTAGCCGGGCGTTCCCTGTTCCATGCTATTTTGTGATGCCATAAGCTCTGAAAAAGCGTCATAAACCAACATCGGTCCCACATGTAAGCATTATTTTAAAAATAGAGTGTTCCAAGTTGTCATAAAATTCAGTAGGGTCCCACATGTAAGCATTTTTTCGAAAATAAAGTGTTCCAAGTCCTCATAAAATTTTCCACGGTCCCACATGTAAGCATTTTAGCCATGTCAGCGGCATCATAAACCAACTTTGGTCCCACATGTAAGCATTATTTTAAAATAGAGTGTTCCAAGTCGTCATAAAATTCAGTTGGGTCCCACATGTAAGCATTTTTTCGAAAATAGAGTGTTCCAAGTCGTCATAAATAATTCCAGGGTCCCACGTGTAAGCATAGGTCACAAAATGTTGCAAAAATAATTTGCCATGGCATGGGTTCGAACCAGGGACCTGAAGGAACAAGGGTGTGCTGTTTACCACTGCACCACTTGTTGGTTGTGATACGTTTGTGGGAAACTCTACTAATAGTTCATGCAAATTATTTACTGTTACCAGGTCCCACATGTAAGTTTCAGTTGAGTCTATAATTACGTATCGAATGGCTGGCGAGACACTTCACTCAGACTTCGCAAAAACTTTTGACTTCCGCTACGCAGATCTGCAATAGTTCGTGGTAGGAATGGCGGATCCTAGCGGTGAGGGGAAGATGGTTGCGCCACCACATCCCAACAACAAGAGGATGAGATAGCAAGACGAGGTTGGTCCTCTGGTTTGAGCCGCTATATTTTCCCCTATCTTACTGGGGTTGGGGATATCTAGATTTGGGGATCTGGAGGATTGATGAGCATATTTGGTAGATTTAGATTGCATTATTGTACCTTTAGATTTGCACTTCAATAGGTGTTAGAAGTTGATACGCTATAGACAATTCATGTTAGATTCAGTTAGTTTTCAATTTGCATCGTCTTACAGTAGGTTTTGTATTTTAGTAGCTCCTAGATGTGCTTCAAGCCACTCGTTTTATGGAATTTTGTGGAGGTGCACAATTGATAGGATTGATAGGTCCATCGTTTTATGAATTGGTAGATTGAAGATAATATTTCGGAGCTGCAGACCGTTGAAGGGACATCTGGATTCTGCCACGATTGTTAGCGTTTGCACAATTCACAGGTGTTAGATTCAGTTAGTTTCCAATTTGCATCGTTCGATGGATCGATAGGTTCATTTAGGACAACCGTACCCTTGCTGAGTTATGTAGGTAGCAAACAACTAGGTTTTGTGGCGTGTGGTGGTTGTTTTACTGTACTAATTCAATTGGGTTCAAGGGATTCAGGTTTTTTTATAGACTGAGATGCACTACGTGAAAACCTCAAATAGGTCACGCAGCATTTGTAACGGGCCCTTAACACCCGTTACATGCACCCACATCTGTAACGGTTGTTGTTTGGCGCCCGTTACAGATAAGCGCGGCAGGCCGACCCCGGGGTTGGCCTCCGCAACGCCCGTTACCAATGTGGACTTCTGGTAATGGTCTTCTTAAACGCCCGTTACATGAATTCGTTGTAACAGACGTAAAATCGAGTCCGTTACACAGGTTAAACCTATCGGTAACGAGCTCGTAAAGTCCGTTACTGATCAATGCCCTATCAGTAACAGGCTGTTTAAGTCCGTTACTGATCACTACCGTATTGGTAACGGGCTATAAAGTCCGTTACCGATGAGCATTTGACGCCCGTTACTAGACTGAGAGCTCAATAATTAAAGTCCAATAGCACTCTTCACTGCCGTGAAGCGGGAGCGCGGCGGCAGTGAACAAATGAGACAGAGGTTTGTTAATCCGTGTCTCCTTAGTGAAGAAAGGAGACAGAGGTTTGTGAATCCTCGTCTCCTTTGAGTCTGTCCTCATTGACAGGTCAACTCGATCTCTCATTGCTTCCATTTCGACATACAGGCACAATCAACACACATATCTTTTGAGACAAAACAGACATCATAAGAGAGATAACTTGTCCACAAAGATGAAGATAACTTGTCCACAAGAATAAAGATAATTATTACAAAAGATTAACTTGTCCATCAGGCTAGGACTTAACTTGTCCATCACATTATTTACTATGGTCGTGCTATCTGACCATACACATCAACAAAGGCATGCCCCTTGAACATCCACAAAAGTATGGCTACTGACCCTGCACATCAACAAGCTTGAACTAGATCATGCCCCATCAAGATTGGCTCTTTTTGCAGCCTCTTCATAAGCAACCAAGGATTCTTGAAGCCCTTCGAGCGCATCTTCAACGGGCTCGAGATTTTGTTCAGTAGTATACTTGTACCTCCTTATGTGCTTAGCCTTTTTGATGAGGATGTTCACTTCTTTCGTGATTTTTCAAACTCAGGTTTCACATAATCCCAGACATTAAGGTTTAGAAGTAACTCAAGCTCTGCTCACGACTCAAAGAGTTTTGCCTGAAACAGGGTTAAACATGGTATAAGAATGACATAGTTAATTCAAAACTAATTTGCCTCAGAACTTGGAGCAGTATAGGAACAGTAATCATCATAGGAAAATTATATAAGAACTTGAAAATTATCCTAGGCTTCATAGCAGGGTGTGACAAGTAAAAGCAGAACTTAGTTCAGAACTGATTTGCCTCAGAACTGACAAGCATGGAAGACATCATCATAGGCACTAATTAACTTTATCAAGCTCAAGCTCAAGCTAGCTTAAGCTCCATCTATAGAACAAGTAAAAAGGCAGTGAGATTCAGAGAAACTTGCCTCGCTGTCGTCGTGGTCGTTGCCAGAGTCAGAGATGAGGTCCTCTACACCTTCGCCAATCCCTCGACCCCACTTCGTCGTTGCCAGACACTTGTGCTCGCAAACGTGAGGCAGGCCCCTCGCCCACTTCGCTGCCCCCTCGCCGGCACGCTCCTCCTTGCCGCTGCTTGGCCCCTCGTCAGAATCCGAGAGGATCCAGTCGAGGACACTCGTGGGTTCACTCCACCGCCACTTGGCCCCTCTCCGGCGCTCATCGTCGTCTCCCTCTTTGCCGCCATCTCGCCGGCACGCGCGCGGATCTAGTTGCGGCACCGCTTCGCATTCCGGTTCTCCTCGATCCCGGGTGCGCGGGGTCATCCGCTGCTTGGCCCCTCGCCGGCGCTCATCGTCGTCTCTGTCTCCACGCCTCCTCTCACGCCTCCTCTGCACTTTTTTTAAGGAAAGTACTGCGCTTATCCATTTGGAAACAAGAAGGGGAGACGGAATGGGCCGGGGCGGTTGAATATTCATTTTGCAAAATGGATAGTCAATGCCGACGCGGGTTAGCAAACCCGCGTCGCTTTGTTGGCTGGTGCGCGGGCGGGCAATGGTTACCTTCTTTATACTAGGCTGCTGACGCTGAGGTGTGGGCCTGACACTTTTTTTTGAAACGACACTTGCTTCCCTCAAAAATTAGGGCCCATAAAGTAGCACCTAAAAATTAATAAAAATACGAATAATTCATAGTTTTTTTTAAGAATCGAACAACTCATAGTTGGGCATTTGGTATTTTGAATAGAATATGAACAGTCACACGTCTCCTTGTGACCACATGACTCTTTTTGTGGCCAAGAGCTCTCCTGAGCGGACACGGGTTCCGAGGCGCGTGACCGGCCGCCTGACGGTTCGCCGTCTTGTCAATATAAATCTCGGCCGGCCAAGAACTTCGTCAACCGCGGCACCAAGAAAACCCCAGCACCACCGTCTCCGGTCACCAAGAAGTGAATCTAAGAGCTTCTTCTTCCTCAAGCGCGTGCATGGCATCGTCAAGCGAGCCATCCAGGAAGCGGGGGAGGGAGGAGGAGGATGACGACGAAAGCCGCCGCCGTCGGCTCGTCAAGGAGGGGACGCCGCTGGCGCCTGAGGAGCCCGAGGAGGTGCCGCTGCCCCCGCCCAACGAGCCCGAGGAGGTGCCGCCGCCCCCGCCCGACGAGCCCGAGGAGGTGCCGCTGCCCCCGCTCGATGAGCCCAAGGAGGCGCTGGTGCCGCAGCCCGTGGCGGTCGTGCGTGCTCCTCCACTAAATGCTGACGAAGCCACTTGGTCAGTGAGCTTGTTCAGCGATGCTTTCGTGAAGCTTCGAAAGGTGGCCATTCATCTCGGGGTCCCAGTACCCAATGATCCGCTGTAGAGGACCATGAAGGATTATGCCTTCAAGATCAATATCTTAGCTAGGGACCTGGAGAGAGGAGTGCTCGCCCCCGTCGACGACGACGGCGGCGACGATGGCAGCCTCGACGGCTCCGGCTCCGGCTCTGGCTCCAGCTCCGACTCCGACTCTGACTCCGACGGTGGGGCTCCTCCGGCGGTGACTACCTCTGCTTAATTAATTTGTTCCTCTGTTATTGTGTTCCTCCTGTGTGTTTGTTGAACTTGTGATGGACTAGTAGATCCTCTGTTAATATGTTCCTCCTGTGTGTATGTTGAACTTGTGATGAACTAGTAGATCTAAGAGACGCGGTAGATCAATCCATGTCTCCTATAACGCATTGCAATGTCTATGGCAGCAGCTTACAATGAATTGCAATGTGTATGCCAGAAGTTTGTTACTTTGTTTGTGTCATTATATGGCAGCAGTTCACAATGAATTGCAATGTGTATGCCAGAGTTATGCCAGAAGTTTGTTACTCTGTTTGTGTTAATCCGCGTTTCCTTTGCCTCGTGCTGCAATGAAATGTCAGCACAGATGAATTGATGAATTTTGTGATGTGTGACACATTAAGATTTGTGACCCAATTGTCATTCCATCCATTCTTCATTCATACATTTAAGTTTGTCATATGTGACAAAAATTTTCATTCTTCATCCACACAGATGAAGCAAAAGCACCACTTTTAACATCAGAATTATTTCTTTGCAGCATACATCCCCAGTAAACATCCAAATACTACACAAACAACAGCCACAATAATCAAGTTCATCTTCCAGATCACATTGTCCATCTTCTCCTCCAGTGCTTTCTTCCTCTGCTTGTCCTCCAGTGCTTGCCTCTGCTCGCCGCTCCCAATTTGACATTCCACTGAATCAACTACTTCATCGACCGCGTCTGCCCAGTTCGATGGTCGAAAAACAATGACGCCAGCATCCTTCAGCATCTAGAGATACTCCTTGTGGAAACGATAAAATCCACAATTCTTGGTGTACTGCAGAATCAAAAGCACATAAGAACCCTAACTCAGATTTGGGAGACACAGCAGACTACTCACCGAGTTCCTTGCACACTTGAAATAAAGACGACCGTGGTTTTCACCTTCCTTCTGCGTCCGCCCCTCCACCACCCGAGCCATACCACAGTCCGGGCAAGGGACCAGTGGAAAGCCGCTTAGCTCACCGACTGGATCTAAGCCGATGGAGTGATTGCGGCTGCTCCGGCAACCTTGAACCCTGCTCCTCGCATGTGCACCTCCAGACGAATCGGCGTAGTGCGACATGTGCGTGACGGCGGGGAAGGACGGGCGGGCGGTGGCGGTGGAGCTCAGATCGGGGAAGAAGAAGGGGGCCGGGGTCGGGGCGGATGCATATTCATTCGGCCAGGGGCATTTCGGACAATGGAGCACTTGTTGGCGACGAGGGTTAGTGTACCAGCGTCGCCAGGGCGGATGCATATTCATTCGGCCAGGGGCATTTCGGACAATGGAGCACTTGTTGGCGACAAGGGTTAGTATACCAGCGTCGCCGGGGCGGATGCATATTCATTCGGCCAGGGGCATTTCGGACAATGGAGCACTTGTTGGCAACGATGGTTAGTCTACCCGCATCGCCTTTGTCAGTCGGGCAGGCTACAGTTATCTTTTTTTATATAGGCTTCTGACGCTGACGCGTGGGCCCGACACTATTTTTTCTGAATTGAAACTTGCTTCCCTCAAATATTAGAGCCCATAAACAGCACCAAAAAATTCGTAAAAAATACGAACAATTCATAGTTGGTAATTTAGTATTTGAATAAAATATCAACAACCACACTTGTCTAACCAAATTTCTTAAAATTAGATTTTTTATCTCTTATTTATGATATAATAATTATAATAACGTCTTAGTGTGTTCTAAAAATTCTACAAATTGACTTGGCAACATAATCTAAGTCCCTAAGCGTGTCTACAAAAATTCAAATGGTTTCGAAAACGGAAGATTATACTTGTGTACAAATGTCTACATCTCTCACATAGTTTCTTAGAATGTTACTTCAACATTGAAGTTTTTCACACTTTAAAACATGTTCGAACTCATATGCATTTGAAATTTTAACATAACCTTATGTTCACCATAAGATTAAGAAATGCAAAGTTTCATTAGTAATGGTTGTGTAAAACAAATATTATTTCTACGTTGTACTTATAAGGAACAATATAAGGTGTATAAACAACATCCAAGAAATAGAATTACATACGAAAAAATGTCATAAATGAATAGATGTTGATTTTAGAAAAATTCAGAAACAAATATCATCAAATTTGGATTACGGTTGACGGAGAAATACGTGATACAAAATTTGATTGCAGATTAAAAGGGGAAAAGCAAATTGTTCTTCATTCGAATAGACCTGGCCCCGCCCCTTCATTGGCGACGGGTGGTTGTTAATCATCGTATCATTTGCGCATCCGAACCTTTTTAATAAACGCTCCACCCCGCCTTCCGCCTTCTATCCCCTTCTCCGGCTTCCGCCTTCCTCGTCTTCGTCACAGCCTCGTCTCCTTCACTCTGCCAGGGCAGATGCATATTCATTCGGCCAGGGGCATTTCTGACAATGGAGCACTTGTTGGCGACGAGGGTTAGTGTACCAGCGTCATCGGGGCGGATGCATATTCATTCGGCTAGGAGCATTTCGGACAATGGAGCACTTGTTGGCGACGAGGGTTAGTCTACCCGCATCGCCTTTGTCGGTCGGGCAGGCTACGGTTATCTTTTTTTATATAGGCTTCTGACGCTGATGCGTGGGCGTGACACTATTTTTTCTGAATTGAAACTTGCTTCCCTCAAATATTAGAGCCCATAAACAGCACCAAAAAATTCGTAAAAAATACGAACAATTCATAGTTGGTAATTTAGTATTTGAATAAAATATCAACAGCCACACTTGTCTAACCAAATTTCTTAAAATTAGATTTTTTATCTCTTGTTTACGATATAATAATTATAATAACGTCTTAGTGTGTTCTAAAAATTCTACAAATTGACTTGGCAACATAATGTAAGTCCCTAAGCTTGTCTACAAAAATTCAAATGGTTTCGAAAACGGAAGATTATACTTGTGTACAAATGTCTACATCTCTCACATAGTTTCTTAGAATGTTACTTCGACATTGAAGTTTTCCACATTTTAAAACATGTTCGAACTCATATGCATTTGAAATTTTAACATAACCTTATGTTCACCATAAGATTAAGAAATGCAAAGTTTCATTAGTAATGGTTGTGTAAAACAAATATTATTTCTATGTTGTACTTATAAGGAACAATATAAGGCGTATAAACAACATCCAAGAAATGGAATTACATACGAAAAAATGTCATAAATGAATAGATGTTGATTTTAGAAAAATTCAGAAACAAATATCATCAAATTTGGATTACGGTTGACGGAGAAATACGTGATACAAAATTTGATTGCAGATTAAAAGGGGAAAAGCAAACTGTTTTTCATTCGAATAGACCTGGCCCCGCCCCTTCATTGGCGATGGGTGGTTGTTAATCATCGTATCATTTGCGCATCTGAACCTTTTTAATAAACACTCCGCCCCGCATTCTGCCTTCTATCCCCTTCTCCGGCTTCCGCCTTCCTCGTCTCCGTCGCAGCCTCGTCTCCGTCGCATGGATGGCCCGCGACTCTAGGGGGAGGTTCTGCAAGGAGGAGGCCCCGCGGCCACGTCCCCGTCCGTCTTCCTCGGTGCTGTCCGCCACCCCCGCCAAGAGAGTGAGGTTCCGCGGTGATGAAGAGGAGCCGTCCCAGTGCGCCGCCCCCGTGGGTCTTCCTCGGCGCTCCATGGAAGAGGCCGGTTCTTCGTCGGCTCGGGGGAGGAAGCCGTACACGCGCGCAAGGGCCAAGTTGGCGGACTCCAGCGACGCCCGCCATGGAGTGGCAGGGTTTTTTTCCTCAACGCGAAGGAAGAAGCGGTCCATGCGCATTGAGGTGAGCGCGGACTCCTCCGGCAACGACCCGGGCAGAAGAGTGGTGGTAGACCTCATCTCCTCCGGCGACGGCTCCGGCAACAACTCCGGCGACGACTCCGGCAACAACTCCGGCGACGATTCTGAAGACCATGAGGCAAGTTCTGAAACCATCACGCATGATTTGTCCTTGTACCTTCACATCTTCACTGATCAATTGTTCTAATGCATCAATTTCCATTTGTTGTAGGAAGTTGCTGCACATGACATTGACAGGATTTGGACTGAAATCAACAAGCTCAAGGAATCAGCTGAAGAGAAGCAGGCAAGTTTTGAAACCAGTTAGAGCTAAACAGCTTTCTTGTAAATTACAACTGTTATGAAGCTTGCATCAATATAATTTTTTCCTTTGTTTTAGGAATGTGCTGTTACTCGGGATGACATTGACTACATCTGGAAAGGAATCGACAAGCAGGATGAGCAGCTTAAAGCCGCACAAAAGAGGCAGGAGATTGAACTTCTAACGAAGAATGCTGAGCTGGCAGAAAGAGTTGCAAAACTAGAGACACGGCTAGCTGAACTTGAGGCAGCAGCACAAAAGAAGCCATCTTGCTAACTAGTTCCCTTGTAGCTACAATCTAGTTTGGTGATGCGCCCAGCTGATGCAGTCTTATTTTGGTGATGTGCCCTGCTGATGCATGTCAGATGTGAATATGTTTGTTATGAGTTAGTTTGCTTGGTGATGTGAACTTGTGATGCGTGTCATATGTGAACATGTGATGCTATATCAACAGTCACACTTGTTTGCTTTGGTGATGTGAACTTGTGATGCATGTCATATTAGAGCCCATAAACAACACCTAAAAATTCGTAAAAATATATGAAAAATTCATAGTTGGTAATTTAGTAATTGAATAAAATATCAACAGCCACACTTGTTTAACCAAATTTCTTAAAATTAGATTTTTTTATCTCATGTTTATGATATACTATACTAGTAGCAGAGTAGTACTTGACTACATTACTCGTTTTAAGGCCCACACAAGCCCACTCGCGCTAGGTTAGTAGGGAAGGACGCCTCTCTCACGCAGTCTCCTCCCACTCTCCCCTCGCGCCGCCGCTTTCTCCCCCTCGCCTTCGTCCCCCTCACCTCCCCCCACGCCGCAACGCACGCTACACCCCTTCGCTGAGACGCGCGCCACACCACGCTCGGCGCGACGCGCACCACACCTCTGACAGTGAGATCTGGAGGAGGAGGGACCCAGCAGCGGCGGCGATGACGACGACGACTAGAGGAGGGATCTAGCGACGACGACGACGACGACGACTAGGAGGAGGAGGAGGGATCCAGCCACGAGGTCGACGCGAGGACGAGGACGTGGCGGCGAGCAGGCAGCGACGAGGAGTAGAGATCCCTCCGCTCCGACAGTGACAAGGTCAGTGGCGAATCTAGGATTTGAGTTTATGGTATGCCGCTCTAAAAATGTCTTATACAATTCGGTAAATGCATTCTACCAACTCGGTAATAATTGTAAAATTAACAACAATTCAGTAATAACTATAAAATTAACAACGTAATTTGGTATATTTGCTTGAGTTTATGCAATTAGGCTAAGCGAGCGTATGCAGCACACATGCGTTCAGTACATGTGGACATACTTAGCTGTTGATGGTATACATACTTAGCATTTCCCTTTAGATTGACTCTTATATTTGGTTTTGCTCTTGTTCCTATGTACATGTGCACATTCTCTCCAAGTTGAATAAGTACCTCATCAGCAACAGAGGCAGCCTGCATCTTCCTCTTTAAAATGGTAAGGTCGCATTGCCTGAACTAATTTTTTGGTTACTGAATTTTGCATTTATGTTAATGGTTTACCAAGAACCAATGATATTACAGTGGGCTAAAGTAGTTACTGTAATTCCCTTGACTATTAATTCACAGGATAAATCTGACGAGGACTATAGACCTGGGCCACAAGATGAAGAAGAGGGTTATGGCACTGCTAGTGCACAACAAGACCAGGTGGGTGGGGCTCAGCGCCGAAGCAGAGCACCAAGGACATCCACAAAGTGGCCAAGTGACACAATGATAGTCACTGAGGTCGACATAGGGGGGATGCCAGTACCATTGACTCAAAAGCGCAGGTTCAGGGCGCTTGCGGGGCTCGTTGCTAGACAAAAGATACCTTTGCACTTGCCAGAATTCAAAGAACTAAGCAATGATGAAAAGTGTGACTTGTTTGATAAGCATGTGCAGAAACACTTGAAGTTCCAGGAAGACGCAAAACCGCAGGCATTCAAGCTTTTCTGGAAGACTGCAGCCAAGGCATGGAGACAATTCAGATTTCAGCTTAGGCGAGATTTTATCAGAAAAGGACTTGAGCCATTTACAAGGCACCCGTTTATTGTCCCGGAACAGTGGAAAAAGTTCATGAAACAGGAGGAAACCGAGCAAGCCTCATCTGTTAGTGTCAAGTTCAAAGAACTCCGAAGCCGGAACACAAGCGAGCACAGCATGGGTCCAGCTGGTTATACTGTGAAACTAGAACAATGGGAGGAAGAGGACAGACAATTAGCTGCAGCTAGTATACCCAACCCATATGACGCCTACCCTGACGATCGTTCCAAGAATTGGCTGCGAGCAAGGAGTAAGCTAGTGATTAAAGACCGTGTTGCCGTGATAGTGTTCAACAACAAAGAGGCAGAAAAATTGGCTGCAGACATCAAGGAGAAGATTGCATGTGCAGAATCTTCAGGAATGGCAGGGCAGAGGGAGTATGATGTGCTAAGTCAGTGCTTGGGCCGCCCTGAACAACCAGGTCGTGTGCGTGGTGTCTCCAGCTACCAGGGCTGGAAGTATGCATGGCCTCAGCACGTCGAGATGTATAGGAAGAGGAAGAGGACGAAGACCGACGCATCAGTTGATACGGAAAAGATAAAGGAACAAATCAAGCAAGAACTGGTGGCTGAGATGCAGATGCAGAACATGCAGATGCAGAGGTGGTGTTGTCACCAGATGGTGTTGTCACCAGTGTCCAATCGTGCAAGCCCTTCACCCGCCACACTGAAGAGTAGCTGTGCGTCCGCAGATAATGTAGGTTTGATCGATGGCACTGCAGAGTTGGCGACGGAGGTGCGCTGTGACGATCGTACACACGAAGACCTTATAGGCATGTTGACTGAACCCACACATTGTGGCCTATGGATCACGTGGAGGGGTCTTCAATGTGAGGCTGCAATTGGTCTTGTTCATCCAGAGCAGACTACGCTACAAACAGTCCCGATTCATGAAGACTGTGTTGTGGTTGAAGTGCTCATTGTATATACTATCTTTGCGGATGAACTGATGGAATACCCTCCTAATGATGAGGTGATGAAACTTGGACAAGCTGAAGGACAGAGGTTACAGTGGAGAAGGTGTCGGATTGACATCAAGGGAGCACCAACATGTAAATCTCGTTCACAGGCTACGGAACAGATTCCTTGTAGTTCACAGAGTACGGTACAGGTTCATTCCTCACATGGTTCCCCACATCCTCCTCCTCCTCCTCCTCCTCAATCCCCACATCCGCAAGACGTTCCATTCGGACCTCCTCCTCGTCCTGAAAAACTTGCATCCCCACCTCCTCGTCATCCTGAAAACACAGAAAAACTTGCATCCCCACATCCGCAAGATACACCAAATATTCCATCCCCACCTACTACTAGTCCTGAAAAACAGAAAAACTTGCATCCCCACATCCGCAAGAGACACCAAATATTCCATCCCCACCACCACCACCACCACCACCACCACCACCACCACCACCACCACCACCACCTCCTCCTCCTCCTTCTCCTCCTCATGAAACAACAAAACCTACACCCCCAAACGAAAGTGCTCAAAACAATCATGCCAAAGCAGGTACATCTGGGCCTAATACCTCTGTAATAGCTCCTGGTGAGACACCAGTGTTACCAGTCAACCAGAGTGATGTGTTGGCTGGTGCTGATAAATCTGTCGACGACATTTTGAAGAAAGCTGTAGGTACATCTGGGCCCAATACCTCTGTAATAGCTCCTGGTGAGACACCACTAGGCAAGAAAGCCCTTGAGAAACCTTCAGCCATTTCAAATCAGCAAGGAAAGAAACTTGCCGAAAATAAAATCTCTACACCACGTACAGCAGGTAAGAAATCCCTTGAGAAACCTTCAGCCATTTCAAAGCTACAAGAAGAGAAACTTGCCAAAAATAAAAGCTCTACACCACCTACAGCAGGCAAGCAAGCCCTTAAGAAACCTTCTTCAGCCATCTCAAAGTAGCAGGAAAAGAAAATTGCTGTAAATAAAACCTCTAAGATGCCTACTACAAAGCGATCTGAGAGAAACACCAAGAAGAATCCTTGGTCTAACCCAAAGTGATCTGAGAGAAACACCCAGAAGAATCCTTGGACTATGGTTAACTCAAATTACAAATTCAGAAAGAGCCTTCTCAGTGATGATGATCTCAAAAAGGCTGCTCCTTGTACCAGAGAGCTCCACACATTCTACATGCAATGTGGTAAGTCAGATGATGATTCTGACATTATGGTCGCACTTCGGCCTGGGACCAGTGCATGGCCTAAGAGAGATGAATCATCAAACAGACTCCAGCAAATACCTGTGCAACTCAGTGATTTGTACGATCTCTTCAACTTGGATGCTTTGGATCTGACACTTCTCCGCTGCTTCATCTTGTAAGTTGCTTGAAAATTTAATCTGCTTCTCACTAATCATTCTCTATCGAAATGTGCTTTTTGCCTCACATCATCTTTACCATGTATTTTGCCTCCTTACGCTTTGTTTTTTCTTACTAATAGGAATATGGTTGTAGAAGTTGAGAAGACGCGCGCTGCAGTTGGCTTCCTTGATCCTGAATGCCTTTGCTCGACAACGTTGAATAGCACGGATAACACTCTTGCTTTCTCTATGTCCTATATGTGCAATGCCTTCAGACTATATGGTAAAAAGAATTTCATCCTTACCGCTTATCTCAGTACAAACCACTGGATTGCAGTGGCGATCGTTCCGAAGTAGCGGAAGGTCTACTATCTTGATTCATTGAAGAGAGTTAAGACTGATACTAACCCTTTCGAACAAATCCTTAATGAGTAAGTTATTTCTTTCTTAACCTGCGGACGTTCCACAACAAACTGTGCAGAGTATATTAATTAATAGTGCCCTAACAATTGTTGCATGTTTCGTTGTAGGGGTTGGGAGCATTACTGCCGTAATAAGAAGTCGCGCCTTAGCACCTTGGAACAGGTCAAAGATGTTAAGGTACATACCACTTATTTCCTTCCTGTGGAAGCTAGTACTAAAGCTTGAGTTTATTTCTTCTCGATCACCACTATTTTTCATTGTACATTTATTGCAGTGCCACCAACAACCTACTGAATCCAAACTCTGCGGCTTCTATTGTGCCTATCACATGCTTAAATTAAAAGATAGAGGCCCATATATGGAGGTACTTTCTTGGGATCTTCATTTGTGAAACCTGCAACTGAGCACAGTTCTTGCTTATTAGCACTGCACATGTTTGGTAACCACCTATATATGTGTGCTGACTGGTGACATTGTTATATCCAGAGATTAGGGCTAGATGAGCATCCTCTCGACAAATCAACGCTGGTCTATGTTCGTGAAAGAATTGTCACATTTCTCATGGAACAGGTGATCACAGTCGGAGGAAAATTTCATGCTGATGAAACTGTGTGGGCTCATATTATACATGGTGACTAGGAAATTTTTGCATTCCTCCTTGTCCATGAATTTTGTGATATTGTTGTCAAGCTAGTTAACTATGGTTGTGATATTATTGTCAAGCAAGTGGTGCTTCTTTACTTGTGAGATGATGATGCTGAATTTTGTCATATGATGCATGTGAATTATGTGGATTTCTGTGAATTTGGATGCTGGATCTAATTTCTGTGAATTTAGTCATATCCTGGCTGGTTCCAGGATGCAGCCCCTGATGGCTGCCAAATCCTGGCTGGTTCCAGGATGCAGCCGGCAAGCAGGCAGCAGGTTACTGTAGGGGTGGCCTACGTATCTGTAACGGGTGTTAATTAAAGCTCGTTACAAACACTGATCACTGAGTAACGGGCTTCAATCGGAACACCCGTTACAAACATGCCAACAATGTAACGGGCACCGTAAAAGCCCGTTACCAGTACTGACCGGTGGGCCCCAGAACTTGGCCCGTTCGTCGAGACATCGGAGACGCAGGTTCACCGCACGCGTCTCCGATATTGATTTCACAGTAACGGGTTCTGTTCTGGTGCCCGTTACCAAAGTTCCCTGTGGGCCCAGAGAACAGTCATTTTCACGTGACCGGTGACTAGTTGTGGTAACGGTTGTTGTTTGATGCCCGTTACGAATCCTAGTTGTGCTGAGACGCGTGTGAAATAGACGCGTCTCATTTCGTCGAGACATCGGAGACGCAGTTTCACAGAATGCGTCTCTGATGTTGAGTTACTGTAACGGGCTCTGTTTTGGTGCCCGTTACCAAAGTTCTCTGTGGGCCCAGAGAAACAGCCATTTCACGTGACCAGTGGCTAGTTATGGTAATGGTCGTTGTTTGATGCCCGTTATGAATATGTTTTATCAGGTCTGTTACCTTTCTTGGCTCATTTGTAACACTTGATCGGTAACGGGCGCTTTGCCCGTTACTAAAGGCCATCTATGCCCGTTACCAAAGTGAGTTTTTCACGTAGTGATGAGTTTATTTTTCAGATCAAGATGAGTTTTCTCCAAGGATTAGTTTAGTTCTACAAGAACATCTTAATGTTATTTTAGAAGATCTGGATGCCTCATCTCGGGGGAGAACTCTATTAGGATCTCCAAAGAGATCCAAAACATGATAGAACAACTAGCTGAAAGAGAGAAACAACTTCAGTACACACCTAAGAACAAGAAAACTGAGGGCGGAGATTATTCTTCTTACCATAGACATTGGAATAAAAGCGTCAATAAATGGGTAGGACATTGAGTTTGTTTGGTCCGTCTTTTCTTTTAAATGTTCAAGAAGTTCGTTGTCAGTTGGACTGAAACGGGTACCCTTGCCTATTAGTACCCGTTTCAGTCCAACAGACAACGAACTTCTTGAAAATTTAAAAGAAAAGACTGACCAAACAAACTCAATATCCTACCCATTCATTGACGCTTTTATTCCAATGTATATGGTAAGAAGAATGATCTCCACCCTCAGTTGTCTTGTCCTTAGGTGTGTGCTGAAGCTCTTTCTCTTTTTCTGCTAATTGATCTATGATGTTTTTGATCTCTTTTGAGATCTATAGAGTCCTCACCCTGAGATGAGACATCCAGATCTTCTGAAAGGACATTAAGAAATGCAAGAGAGTCCCGCAAGGCCACAAAATTCACGGTAGGAGGTGCAGAAGGTGAAGGAACAGCTGCAGGAGGTCAAACATGAGATGGAGTTATGATTATGAATGAGTAGTGATGATTATTGTGAAACTTGTATCATGATTGTGTTTTGGTGTTGGCTACCAGATCATCGTATGATGTTTGCTACTTGTTGGTGGACTGGTGGTGTGAACTTTGTGGTGATGAGTTGCTATGAGATGTCATCTTATTATGCCGATTTGGTTTAATCTATTCCAAATTGATTCGAGCATACTCACCATTCGAATTTCATACGCATTGCAATGGAGGTCATCGAGAATTGCAGTTAACGACTGGCACCGGGCGTTAACCGACGAACTTGTGTGCACACCCCCTCTGAACGGACGTGTCGATCAATGTGAATCGCAATGCCTGGCCTTATTTACTCTCGGTCGCCGACATGTACCAAGTTGAAAGGTTGAAGCTGCACTGTGCGTCAATGATGTGGGACATGGCAAGCGAGGAAACTGTGACTTCATTTCTACGATGGGCAATTCAGGCTAACTGCACACAATTGCAGGACAAGTGCATGTCTCTCTTAGAGCGAATCTTTCCTCACGGAATACTCACATACGATTGGGTGGTTGTATGCACTGATCATCCCGAATTTATGCACAATCTCCGTAGAAGATCCAAACTCATTCGTTTCGAGCATACTCACCATTCAAAATTCATAAGCGTTGCAATGGAGGTAGAGGAAGAACAATGGAGGTATGGTGGTAATAGATAGAGAAGGGGGAAGTTTTGATTGAGGAAACTCCGGCCTGTTGATGTTTCGCAAGGAGGACCTTCCTAGTGGTAAAAAGGGAGGAAAAGCTAAGATGCTGTTTGTTTGGATTGATCCAGAATCGGATCATCCGTCCTTTTGATGATTTGCAAGAAGGACCTTCCTGAGAAACAATTGTGTAACTGCCCCAACAATAGCACAGAGCGGTTCTGGTAAGTTGGCGGGAGAAAAGCACGCACGACAGCCAAAAAAAAGTTTTCCCGCAGACAAGTGTATATATCTCATTTCTCTCGACGACGCGGCATACACTACTGCAACTCTGCAAGAGACTCGCCGGCACCACGCTCCTTTTCCTTATGGTAAACACTAGAGCTAGCGTCGGTGCTTAGATCTGCTGTTGGCCGTGGCGTGAATGGCGAATCGTAGCGACCCTAGCGGCGAACGGAGAAGTAGGACTCGCTCCGGTCAGGTCAGTCCTCTGTTTAGCCATGCTACTTTGATCTGTCATACTAGTTAAGGGGAATTCTGGATTTGGGGGTCTGGGTTAACAGACTATATTCATGTATTTTAAAGGTGTTTGGAGTAGACTCCTAAAGCTCTAGATTGCCGACGCCTGGTCCTCGTGAAGTCATCGTTATAGATCCTAATGAAAACGAGTGCAAGGACGGGTTGCCTGTCCATCTGAAGTATGACTGGACAAGCGCCAACCCTGGGCGTCGATATGTATGCTGCTGCGAGGTAAATGATAACCTGTATCACTTCTAATAAATGTTGCTTCTGCGTTTGATGTTAGTGTGGTCAATCGCTAATTATATGAATGAAATCGGTGACTGCAGACTGATGGCATGAAGTGCGCGTCGTTTAGGTGGATAGATCCTGAATGGGATATTAGGACTCTAAAAGTTCTAGAGAAACTGATGGAAATGAAGGGAAAAGCAGAAGAGGAAGCAAGGTCATGGAAAGAAGCATGTGCAGCTGCTAAGGAGGAGGCCAATGTCAAAGCAGTTGAGCTGCAGATGATAACGCGATACTACGGGGAGGTAACCCATAACCTGTTTGAGACGAGAAAGAAAATGAGAAACGATGCTCTGTTGTCTCCTACAGAAAACGGTGAAGCCAACAGGTACCTAAAAGCTGAAAGGGAGGCAAGGATGTGGAAGGAAGAATGTGCAAAGGCTAAGAGGGAGATTCAAGAGACTGCCGTTGAGCTGCAGACGGTCAAGCAGCTCCTGGATTCTGCAACACTTGTGTTGAAGAAGGTGAGGGAATTGCTGAGACAGGCCTCATATAAGAGATCGCTCAGCAAGGACAATAATGAGGAATAATGTGAATCGTGGTGTTATTGCTAGGTAGACGGTTTAGAGGTGCTAATCATGCTTGTATTTTGGTATTTGCTACTTGTTGGTGGTGTGAACTTTATGGTGATGAGTAGCTGTGAGATGCCATCTTATGATGTTTGATACTTGTCCGCTCTGTTGATGTTTTGCGGGAAGGACCTTCCTGATTATCGAATGCGTATTTGCTTGTTCCCTACAGTGATTGTGGTAGAAACTCATACATATGCGCAGAATAATTGATGAAGGATGATAATATAGATATTTGTACATTGAATTGCATTACAGGTGGTACACAATCGAAGTTCCTCATTACGGATAGCTAGGCAACAGCCATGTTCCTCTCGACCAAATCCAGTCCCCACGAACCTGCTTAATGCGGATCGCCGGAGTAGTGTTGACGCCCTGAACAATACCTATTCCCTGCTGGTAGATCCAGTACTCATTCTTTTCATCATGATGATAAGTTTGTAGGAAGTAAATGTGATTTGCCCTCAAGTCAGCCAAACCAGAAATGGCATGCTCTTCTGTAACAATGCACTTGCCAGGACCAAACAAGATGATCTTATTCCGGAACTCAGGAGCTCTCTCCCAGGGAATAGGCTACCAAATGTCCCCCACGAATGAATGCAAAGTTAATTCTACCACCTCAGCTTCTTTCTCCTCCAGAACAACAAAGAACAATCGGTCTTCACCTTCGAGTAGAGAAGAGTTGCCCATGCCAATAACACATGACAACCGAAGTCCAACAGGATGGGGAGGTGCCGGAAGATCCTGCCCCAAGTAGATCCGCATGTGTTCAGAATAACTGCACCAGAAATCTTCTGAAGGAAGTGTAGTCCAGTCAGATTGGCTACCCAAATGCCACATGGAAACGGGCAATGACTCAAGCGCTGCAAAAGATTTCTCTGGCCAAAAGAAAGTAATCACGAGAAATGACTCTGCACCAGTTGCTGTTTCAAGGCACAAGATACAAGCTTGGAGAGTAGCCATTTGGCTCCATTTCGGAAGTCGAGGAAGGCGAATGTGCTTCCGAGGAGACAAAGGATCAGCATGAGCGCGTTGCACCAATCTCTGCAATATAAGGCGACTAGGCTTCCAGATCCGCCGCAACCAATCAATCTGGTCCTTTTCCCAGCCAATGCAGAAAAGGAGACCTCAAAAAGCCGCATATCAGCGACGGATGCGAATGTCACTGCTCCAGATTCACCGATAAATTTAGATTTCATAATCCAAGGGTCAAACTGGCGTGCCTCACCTAAACGAGCGCAGTTCCAACCCTTGCAGACAGCTTTGAACATGATGAAATCTCTTGCATCACTGATCTTATTGGCGACGCTCACAACAATATCAGGAATAAGATTTGCCCAGGGACGAGGCATCATTGACAGGATAGCCAAAGAATAAGGTTGTGGGAGAACAATGGAGGAGTTACAGCTCCAACAAAGACAAATGAGTGGAAAAGGTAGTCCAGAAGGTCTGGTATACTGATGTCTTGCTAAAAGGACCTTCTGGACTACTACAATTATTTTTTCCGGTCCGTTAACATTCCGCTGGACGGTCTTTCCCCCTTCCTCAGAATGTCCTCCCTCCATTCACAAAAGAATGCAATTCTGACTTCCCGATAAGTTTATATGAAGATATAAGTGTAAATTTGGTCAAAATTGAATTAGTTTGAACTGAACGGATCCCACAACTACTCTAATCTTTTCGGGAGCAGTTTTTTCAATAATGGCTGAATGGGTTCCTCTGGCCATAAACATCCCCCTTTCCTCCCAGCGCCCTCTTCTCCTCTCCTCACTCTTGCAACCAAGAAAAAACCCCATTCTCGCACAGCGCCCTCTTCCTCTCCCAACTCTTGCAACCAACAAAAAACTCCATCCTCGCACAGCGCTCCCTTCCTCTCCCAACTCTTGCAACCAACAAAAAACCCCATCCTCGCACAACGCTCCCTTCCTCTCCCCATGGAGCCATTGTCTCCTAGAGGTGCAGCGCAAGCCACATCCTCCTCCTCTTCTGATGAAAGGGAGGATCTCTAGTGGTCTGATGAAGAGGAGTCAGAGCGGAGGCCCATTCGGGTGGTGGTTGACACATCCTCTGATGATTCGGAGTTTGTGGAACAAAATGAAATCCAAGATCATGTGCCTCTGAAACATCGCACCCCTCGCAAGTCAGCAAGAGGTGCCAGGGGTGAGGGGCGCGGAAGCACCGCCACTCGCCGGAGAACTGTCGTCTCCAAGCGTCATCATCCTCTCTCATCCTCATCAGTCGGCGGCAGTCGATCTCTGCCATCCTCGCCGAGCAGAGGCCATCATCGACCGGCCGTCATCATCCAACATGGAGCGGCGCCAAGGTCGTGCTCGACCGGCTGCCCTGGAGCGGCGACATCATCCTCTGGCGGCGGCATTGGAGGGACGGCCTCATCCGCGGGCGGCGCCCTGGGAGGTCCGCCACCATCTTCCACGGGCGGCGGCAACAGAGCGACATCCTCGTCCGTGAGTAGCTGCAACAAGGCGCCGGGTGCACCATCGACAAAGAAGTGGCACCTTGATTAGTGGATTAGTGGTAACTGCTACTAGTAGAAGTAGGAGTAGAAGAAGTAGAACGAAGATTCGCCTTCTGTTCATCTGGTCTGATTGAATACTACTACTACTGTTTTTTCCTTGTAAGATGTTGGTTTTCTCATTGCATAGCAGTGACAGTTTAATCCAGTCCGACTGAAAACTACAAACCGGACTTTCGTCAGTGTTCTTCCGGTATTTAAGAAATCAATGGAACGGACTTTCCGTATACAACGAATTTATACCGAGGGAGTGAAGGACCGATTAGGCGACCAGAGAGGGGGGGAGTGAATGGGAGCTGATAAAAATTCTTCCCGGAGGATGAACTCGGCCTATGCCCCGAATTCACAACCAAGGATTCCCACACGAGTTTGCCAAGTCGCATAGTCACAACGGACCTACCAACCCTAGGAACAAACCCCAACTCAAAGCAAAACAAACGCGCAACTTAAGAAGCAAAGGACTTAGGCAATCTGCACAGCCTGGGGCGGACCGTCCGCGTGGAGGGGGCGGACTGTCCGCGGGAGCAGGGCGGACCGTCCGCAAGCACAGGGTGGACCGTCCGAAAATGCCACTCGAACTTCCAGTACTGCACCTCGAATAACGGACCGTCCGCGCCCTACCTGCGGACCGTCCACGCGGAAAAGACTGTCCGCACTAGCCTCGCGGACCGTCCGGCAAACTTCTACCCACCAAAAGTGCCGAACAAAACGGATCGAAACACGAGCACGCAAGAACACGCGACGAACTCGACGAACTGCCGGCTGAAAGCCTCCTCACGAACCGTCCGCCAGGGATGTGCGGACCGTCCGCGTGGTGCGCAGACAGCAGCCCGAGCTCTAACCCGCGAAGTCAACCTCTCCTACCCATCCACGGATCTCCCAAACGGCTTGAGCTCTTGTGGAAAGATTTGGGGGAGATGTGAAGCGTCTCTAGGAGATGCTATACCCCAAAACTTGAGACCTCAAACGAACTAAATCGCCGAGAATCGAATCGCAACCGAGCTCTGCCAAAAAGCTAGGGTTCCAACCGAAATCCTTCAATCGGAGGTCGAATCCGGAGATTGAGGGGTCATGATCAAGCACAAAGATGCACAAGATATCTATCCATGATCCCCACCAACAAATCCGAACCCAAACACCTCAGAATCGAAGGAACAAGGCGCGCACGAAAATCCAATGAAAATAGCTCGAAAAAGACACGAAAATCACACGAGCTACAAGAAGGAAATCAACGCAATCATGAAAGCTTCCATACACTCGGAGGACAGATTCTCTACAAAACGGTGAAGAAAATCTACACCTATGGAGCAAGGAAATGAGAAGCAGTCCGGAAGTATGGTTTGCCCAGAAACCCTAGAGTTAATATATATGAGTCCCTCTGGGTTGGGCAAATGGCAAAGCTACCCCTAGTACTTAAGTTGTGATACAAACCCCTCAGGGGCAAATAGGTCATGTAGCACTCTTCTTCATTGCACGGCCACACCTTTGCCGCAGTCCGCGTCCTCCCGACGCAAGCCCTGCGATCCCGCCACGTGTCCGCCGGCATCGAATCTTCTCGGCGCGCCCGGATCCCGTCTCCGTCCGTCGAGCCTCCGGTCTTGGTTTTGTGGTTCAACCAAGTAACCCGGCCGGTTTTGTGGTGAACCGCCGTAAACCCCGCGTGCAGACTTCGGTTGTGAGCCGCAACCCTGCACCGGCTCCGATCGACGACTTCGTCTTGCTTTTCTTGCCACCATGTGGCCCGCACTGGACCCCGCTGGCCACCGGGTCCCTCGAGCCGAGCCTACTTGTCGCTCCACTCCTCGGAGGCCCCGCAAGGCATAGACCTTTCGCGCCCGCTCTTCACCTGCACCAACGCAAATCAAGCCGCAACCTGCACCTGCAATACTCGGCCAAGAGTCAGTCCACACCACGTTGTCAATCACTCATCACAGCCAGGAGCGACCATCCACCGGTCCTCGGATGCTCCGGTCCTCAATCTCCCCCTTGATTAGTGCATTGACAACACACACAAGTAACCAATTCAGAGAAAAGAGAAAAAAAAGAAATGACTGAAGAACTCAAACAAGTGATCAAAAGCCAAACAAAAGCCAAGACAAGATCACTTGAGTGAGAAACATCTCGGTCCCCTAAGGCAAGGGCAACGGCTTGACACAACCGAGATAAAATGCTCCAAAATTGCCGACTCCTCAAGGTGAGGCAAAAGGGCTCGACACCATCGGCAAAAGAGCACAACTAAAATTCAGGTGAAAAAGAGCTCCCAAATGCATGAATGCAAGCTCCCCCTGAACAAATGCATTTCTACCAAAATTTTTCTCCACTTGATGCAAAGCTCCCCCTGGAAAATGCATTTCTACCAAATTTTTCTCCCCTTGATGCAAAGCTCCCCCTGGAAACATGAATTGGGTACTTCCCTCCCCCTTGTTGGTAATGCATGAATCAAGTCTACAAATGCAAGCATGTGCTTCTCAAATATACGTAGAGCACTACAACATGCTAAAAAGGGACATAGACAAGCAAGATAGCCACACATTGAGTACAAGCATCGCCAACAAGATAGATAGGGACACACAAGCATGTGACATAGCCAAGATCAAAATGAAGCATTTTTCACAAAAATTTCCCTCTCATGAGCATAGGACCTACACATGGTAAAAATGAGCACAAACAACATATAGCCCACAAACTTCATGCAAGGTCACACATTCTCATCACAAGATCATCACAAACACCTACAAGCTAACTCATGTCATGTCAAAGCCACCGAGCCATGTGTCCACTTCTAGATATGAGACTTCTCATTGGTGAACATCATGCAACGGTTTAGCACCCAAGATAAGGAATTTAAAGCATTTATGACATGGAAGCAAATTTTTCAAGCATAGGCATCTCACATACCAAATTCATGATTTACAAATTAAGCATGGTACATGAAGTGCCTTTGCGGCAAAAAGAAGCTTAGGCTTCTCCACAAGGTAGCATGTAGGCTAAACATTCATGATGATAAATGGATCTTTGATCCCAAATGAAAAGAACATGGTTCCAAGCACAAATTAAGCAAGATATAGCCATAAGCACCCAATTTTGAACATGAGAGGCATTCTACTCACAAGAGAGGATCATATAGCATTTTTACAAAAGAAAGCCATCCACTAGCATATATATCCCAAAGCTACCAAGAGCACAGCTATACATCTCATGAGCATCACAAGCAAAGTCATAACCTCATATCTAGCGTATCATGGTGATCAAAGCATATGAGAGAAGCACATCTTTATGGCATATGATACAAATGCAGTCTATGATACAAAGATGCAAACATGCAAACATGACATGATACATAAATGAAAATGCAACATGCATATGTACATCAACCCTCCCGACCAAAGCTCAAAAAGGAAAAACGACTCCAAGCTCTCCCCGCAAACGCGCAAATGTAGCTTGGTCCAAGGGCTTGGTTAGGATATCGGCAAGCTGCTTTTCTATTGGCACATGGATGAGGTCTATGTTTCCCTTCTCAACATTGTCTCTCAGGAAGTGGTACCTCACCTCGATATGTTTGGTTCTGGAGTGAAGCACGGGGTTTTTGGCAACACTAATGGCACTCGTGCTATCACACATGAGAGGTACATGGGAACACTCCTCACCAAAGTCACTCAGCGTGTATGTGATCCAAAGCAGCTGTGAGCAACAACTAGCGGCAGCAACATACTCAGCTTCTGTGGTAGACTGGGCTACACTAGATTGTTTGCGAGAAGACCAAGAAACAAGCGAAGAACCCAGAAACTGGCAAGTACCCGAAGTCGATTTCCGATCGACTCGACACCCCGCAAAGTGTTGGCATCCGAAAAACCAAGAAGCGAAAGGGAAGAGGACACCGAGTACCAAAGACCAAGCTCAGGAGTGTATCGAAGATACCTGAAGATCCGCTTGACGACCTGCCGATGTGAAGTCCTCGGCGACGCCTGAAAACGAGTGCACAGACACACAGAAAACTGGATGTCCGGCCTCGTCGCCGTCAAGTACAAGAGGGAGCCGATCATGCTCCGGTACTCCTTCTGGTCCACAGGCTCTCCGTCCTCGTCCGCGTCGAGCGCTGTAGTCGTACTCATCGGTGTCGACAGGGGCTTCGAGTCGTCCATCTTGAACTTCTTGAGGATGTCCTTCGTGTACTTGGCTTGATTCACAAAGGTTCCTTCCTTCGCCTGCTTGATCTAAAGCCCAAGAAAGAACTGCAATTCTCCCATCATAGACATCTCAAATTCTTTGCTCATATCCTCTACAAACCTCACAACCAAAGAGTGAGACGAGCCGCCAAAGACAATATCATCCACGTACACCTGAACAATTAGGATATCATCACCCTGCCTGAGGAGAAAAAGAGTCTTATCAACCTTGCCCATCTCAAACCCCTTGCTGAACAAGAACCCCCTCAACCTGCCATACCATGCCCTGGGAGCTTGTTTCAGCCCATACAAGGCCTTCCTCAGCTTGTACACTCGGTGGGGAAACTCAACACTCTCAAACCCAGGTGGTTGCCTCACATAAACTTCCTCCTCCAAAAACCCATTCAAGAAGGCACTCTTCACATCCATTTGGTACAATCTGAATCCTTTAGCCACGGAAAAGGCTAGAAGAATCCTGATTGCCTCCAAACGGGCTACAGGAGCAAATGTCTCCTCATAGTCTATCCCCTCCTTCTGGCTATAACCCTGAGCAACCAACCTCGACTTGTTCCTCACCACCTCACCATTCTCACCCTCTTTGTTTTTCCACACCCATTTTGTCCCAATAGGTTTGCAGTTTGGTGGTGGCTCCACTAACTCCCACACTTGGTTTCTCTCAAAATTCTCTAACTCCTCATGCATGGCATTCACCCAATTAGGATCAGATAGCGCGTGTCCAATGTCTTTCGGCTCAAAGGTAGCAACAAAAGCTGAATGAGCAAAGTGAGAAGCATTTCTGGACCTCGACCGTGTCGTACGCTCATTGATGTCGCCAATGATTCTTGAGGGCGGATGATCAACTTGAACGCGCCTCGGTGCCTCTCGCCTGGAGACAACCTCCCCCTCAGCAGCTGCTTCCACTTGATCTTGCTGGATCGTAGGCGGTGTAGGGGATGGACCATCCTGCACCGTAGTCGTCGTAGTGGAAGTAGAGGGTACATGCGTGGCTGGAGCTTCACCATCATCACCATCATCCTCTCCAGCATCATCCTCCTCGTCCTCAAAGATCTTCTTGCCAACTTCGTCGTCACCTGCACACTCAAAGACAGACGAATTGCATGGCTGGGTCTCGTCGAAGGTAACCTCGCAAGTCTCCATGACTAGGTTAGTATCAAGGTTGAGCACACGAAATGCTCGAGAATGACTAGCATAACCCAAGAAAATCCCATCAGAGGACCTCGACTCAAACTTATCAAGCCTACCCTTCTTGAGAATAAAGCACCGACAACCAAAGGCCCTGAAATGGCTCACTCTAGGTGCTCGCCCGTGCATGAGCTCATAGCACGTCTTGTTCAAGACGGCCCGAAGAAAAATCCGGTTCCCAACATGTCAAACGGTATTCACCACCTCCGCCCAATATCTTCTCGGAGTCCTATGCTCGTCGAGCATCGTCCGAGCCGTCTGACAAAGGGAACAATTTTCCTCTCAACTACACCATTCTGACAAGCCACATAGGGAGAAGAGAATTGATGTTCGAGACCCAAATCACGACAAAAGGTTTCGAAACGAGAGTTTTTAAATTCAGTGCCATTGTCGCTACGAATAGCTCGAATAGCATCTCCATTCCTCTCATTCTTCAACCTCAAGATTAGATCCCGAACAAAACCAAACGTCTCCCCCTTGTCAGCCAAAAAGAAGACCCAAGCATAGCGAGAATAGTCGTCCGCTATCATCAGGACATACCATTTCCCACCCGCCGAGCACACACGAGCTGGACCAACCAAGTCCATATGGAACAGCACGCATGGCCTCTCTGTCATAACGAATGTCAGAGGCGGGTGAGAGGCGGCGACCATCTTACCATGCCTGCACGGAGCACATACCAAATCCTTTTGGTATTTCAACTTTGGCAATCCTCAGACCAAGCCTAGCCCACTAAAGCGTGACAACAAGTCAAAACTCAAGTGACCTAGTCTCCTATGCCATTTCCAAAGCTCCACCGAAACACCAGCAACCAAGCAACGAGAAGAGCCAACACACTGAGAAAAATCAGCTCTGAAAATCTGACCCTCGGGGACGATCATGCAAACAAGATCACCTCGAGAGTCCAAAACACGAGAACAGCCCATTTTGAAACGGACTTCAAAACCCTCATCAAGAAGCTGGGAAACAGAGAGAAGATTGTAACACAAAGACTTGACAAGAGAAACACGCCGAAGAGTCACAGACTCACTCACCTTCACCGTGCCCACTGAAAGCACTCTACCTTTCCCATTGTCCCCAAAAGTGATGTACTCTTTGGTCATCACCGGGGTGAGGCTGGAGAACCACCTTCGATCTCCGGTCATGTGTCGAGAGCAACCAGAGTCGATCAACCAAAAACCCTCCATGCCTCCCACCTGCAAAATCAAAAACAAGAGCGAGAGTGAGCAAACGACTTAGCACTGGGGTTAGTACAAAACGAATCAAACCATTGTTGTGCCATTTACTCAAACGTGGGGTTAGCAAAATCCATCCTATCTCTCCTAGGTGGAACACCCACACGTCCCCTTGGAGGACTACGCATACCACGAAGGGGAGACCGTGGCCCGTAGCTCCTCTGGGACCTAAAGCTGCGATCGTTCCCCCCATACTCGTATTGGCCACGAGCGAAGGAACGTCCAGCAAACTCACCACGCCCAAACCCAACACGCCTACCACCTTCTCTATGTGGTGGCTAACCTCGAGGCACAAACTCACGCCTCTCTCGAGGGTAAATGGTACGCACCATACCCTCACCTCTCGGCACCAACCTAGGCTCAGGCACACCACGAGAAGGGCAGTACCTGTCCTTGTTGGCCATCTCTCTAGCCAACCTCTCCTCACGCTTCCTCCTGAAGCAAAACTCAGCCAGGTGCCCATCCCTCCCACAATGCTCGCAATGGAAGGGTTTTGGTTTTGGCTTTGGTTTTGGGCTCTCTTTGGGCTCTGGCTTCTCCTCACTCGGTTTCTCTCCCTTCTTCCGAAAGAACTCATTCCCCAAGTTACTCTTGAACTTGATGGGTTTCTGGAAGTCATCGGTATGTGGAGGAAACACGGGTGGAGCTGGGGTTGTGTCTAGTCGGTTCCTAAGAGGGTTTGGCTTAGGAGCATAGGCATTTTTGTGGTGGGTTCTTGGTGGCTCTGGGATATCTCCGATCTTCCCCTCATTCTCACCACTTCCCTCACCAACCTTGTTTGCCCCAAGCGCTTCCCCATCATAGCGCTTGTATGTCTCAATCATCATCCTAAGCTGAGGCTCATGACCAGACAACCAACCCATCATCTTTCTCAATTCATCATTCTCATCCTGCAAACGATCCACATAGTGTGCAAGCTCCATATTCTTCACAGCATTTACTTCACAAGTAGAGCATGATGTAGGAATAGGAGCTTTCAGCTGAGCCTCTAGAGATCTAGCATAAACAAGCTAAACATCTAGTTTCTCATGCAAAACAGGACAAGAAGTGCAAGCACCAAGCAAGGAGGGCCTAGATTTCATCTCATCTAGCTCAACCCTAAGCACATCTAGTTCCTCGACCTTGGAGGCATACTTTTCCTTAAGCACAGTCAAGTCATCAAGGAAAATAGAACAATCAGTGCATTCAGGTTCATTGGTCACAACAGGAGTAGACTTAAGAGAGTCTATTTGAGCCCTAGCATCAACAAGCAAAGATTCTAGCTCAACCACCTTCTCCTTAGCCTCTCCAAGCAAAGACCTATACTCCCTCTTCTCCTTGTTGGTCTTTCTAAGCACATCATCACGATTGTCAAGCAAGTCATTCAACCTAGCATTCTCCGCTATCAAGAAGGATGGATCATTGTTTACCTCTTCCTCGGAGTCGGAGTCCGAGTCATCCTTGTTGCTCTTCTTTCTTGCAGAGCTATGTGCCATGCCACAAAAACCTTGGGCGGCGAAGCACAGGTTGTTGATGTTCTTGCTTGACCGCTTTCCCTTGTGCCGGTTCTCATCTTCATCACTTGAGCTTGATGAAGAGTAGCAGGAGCTTGAGTCGATGTCGCTTGCTCCGGCAACCATCGCCCGCTCCTTCTTCTTGTGACCACCACTCTTCCTTGGCCTCCGCTCGGACTTGTTCTTGCCCTTGTAGTCGTCCCTCGAGCGGTGCTTGTGGTCGGTCCTCGGACGGTGCTTGTGCTCGGGCTTGACCTCCATGGCCTTCGGGAACTCGGTGATGAAGTGTGCGTGCTTCCCGCACCAGTAGCACATGCCCGAGTTCCTCCGAGCATTCTTCCGGTTCGTGTACATGCGCTCGAACTGCCTGCTCAGCAACGCGAGGTCCTCTTCGCCCAGCATGTCAAACTCCTCATCTGGCATGGACACAAGACAAGACAAAGAAAAATGTCTCGAAGACATGTTAGCGTTAGTCCTTGATCCAGATACGAGAGCCAGACTATGAGGGTCAGTCGGGTTCTCGATCTTTGCATGCACCCCACGGTCCACTTCAGACGACTTGAGCTTGGAAAACAGCTCGTCCACCGTGAGGGTCTCATACTTCTCCGACTCAAGAATGGCCTCGACTTTCTCGCTCCACACGGTACGATCCAGAGAATGCAGGAGCTTGATAGCCCTGTCATGATCATCGTA
Source organism: Cenchrus fungigraminus (assembly GCA_036936925.1). Lineage (NCBI taxonomy): Eukaryota > Viridiplantae > Streptophyta > Magnoliopsida > Poales > Poaceae > Cenchrus > Cenchrus fungigraminus. Next base: position 35,353,183 of record CM072780.1, on the reverse strand, counting down.
CGGGAGCACGGCCACATTAGCCCTCATGTTGTTCACAATCACCGTGAACCGCTGGAACATGGCATCTATGGACTCACCGGGGAGATGTGTGAAGTTCTCATACTCTCTTCGGTAGGTCACAAAGAGCCGAGCCTGAACCTGAGCGTTCCCAGCATGAGCATTCTTCAGCTGCTCCCAAATCCTGCACGCCAAGTCCTCTGTCTGAACCCGATCGAATTCGGATTGACACAGAGCACGGTACAGGTAGTCGACCGCCTTGTGGTTGGCATCGAACATGTCCCTTGATCCTGGAGCAAGGAAGTTCACAGGATGAACATAAGCTGTGTTCACCGTGACATCCCACAGGATCTGACCCTTGCCGCGGAGGAAAGCAACCATCCGCCTCTGCCACATCTGGTAGTTCTTACCATCAAAGTGTGGAGGACCCGAACCCTGTTCCTGGTACGCCACCTTTGGATCTTAGACTGGTTAGAATCAAGAAGATCCGTAATCGGCTCTGATACCAATTGAAGGACCGATTAGGCGACCAGAGAGGGGGGAGTGAATGGGAGCTGATAAAAATTCTTCCCGAAGGATGAACTCAGCCTATGCCCCGAATTCACAACCAAGGATTCCCACACGAGTTTGCCAAGGTCGCGTAGTCACAACAGACTTACCAACCCTAGGAACAAACCCCAACTCAAAGCAACACGGAAGCACAACTCAAGAAGCAAAGGACTTAGGCAATCTGCACAGCCTAGGGCGGACCGTCCGCGTGGAGGGGGCGGACTGTCCGCGGGGGTAGGGCGGACCGTCCGAAAATGCCACCCAAACTTCCAGTACTGCACCTCGAATAACGGACCATCCGCGCCCTACCCGCGGACCATCCGCGCGGAAAAGACTGTCCGCACTAGCCTCACGGACCGTCCGGCAAACTTCTACCCACCAAAAGTGCCGAACAAAATGGATCGAAACACGAGCACGCAAGAACACGTGACGAACTCGACGAACTGCCAGCTGAAAGCCTCCTCGCGGACCATCCACCAGGGACGTGCAGACCGTCCGCGTGGTGCGAAGACAGCAGCCCGAGCTCTAACCTGCGAAGTCAACCTCTCCTACCCATCCATGGATCTCCACGGCTTGAGCTCTTGAGGAAAGATTTGGGGGAGATGTGAAGCGTCCCTAGGAGATGCTATACCCCAAAACTTGAGACCTCAAACGAACTAAATTGCCGGGAATCGAATCGCAACCGAGCTCTACCAAAAAGCTAGGGTTCCAACCAAAATCCTTCAATCGAAGGCCGAATCCGGAGATTGAGGGGTCATGATCAAGCACAAAGATGCACAAGACATCTATCCATGATCCCCACCAACAAATCCGAACCCAAACACCTCAGAATCGAAGGAACAAGGTGCGCACAAAAATCCAACGAAAATAGCTCGAAAAAGACACGAAAATCACACGAGCTACAAGAAGGAAATCAACGCAAGCATGAAAGCTTCCATACACTCGGAGGACAGATTCTCTACAAAATGGTGAAGAAAATCTATGCCTATGGAGCAAGGAAATGAGAAGCAGTCCAGAAGGATGGTTTGCCCAGAAACCCTAGAGTTAATATATATGAGTCCCTCTGGGTTGGGCAAATGACCAAGCTACCCCTAGCACTTAAGTTGTGATACAAACCCCTCAGGGGCAAATAGGTCATGTAGCACTCTTCTTCATCGCACGGCCACGCCTTTGCCGCAGTCCGCGTCCTCCCGACGCAAGCCCTGCGATCCCGCCACGTGTCCGCCGGCATCGAATCTTCTCGGCGCGCCCAGATCCCGTCTCCGCCCGCCGAGCCTCCGGTCTTGGTTTTGTGGTTCAACCAAGTAACCCGGCCGGTTTTGTGGTGAACCGCCGTAAACCCCGCGTGCAGACTTCGGTTGTGAGCCGCTACCCTGCACCGGCTCCGATCGACGACTTCGTCTTGCTTTTCTTGCCACCATGCGGCCTGCACTTGACCCCGCTGGCCACCAAGTCCCTCGAGCCGAGCCTACTTGTCTCTCCACTCCTCGGAGGCCCCGCAAGGCATAGACCTTTCGCGCCCGCTCTTCACCTGCACCTGCAATACTCGGCCAAGAGTCAGTCCACACCACGTTGTCAATCACTCATCACAGCCAGGAGCGACCATCCACCGGTCCTCGGACGCTCCGGTCCTTTAGGAGTACACACACAATACCATTTTTATTAGAAACAACACAATCCAGATACAAACGACACAAATGCATGCATACGCATTGATTACACATTAGGATGGATCGATCCACCATAGTTCGAACTACAGTGACATGCTCTGAACGACATACTACTAGCATCTACCATCACGGCTCATACTACTACCATCACCACATACTACTAGCATCTACCATCACAGCTCATATACTACTACCATCACCACATACTACTAGCATCTACCATCACGGCTCATACTACTACCATCACGGGCTCATGGAAGTCCAGCCGCTGCACAGAGTGCAGCAAAACGTGTCTCCTGGATCAAATACTCCTCCAAAGCACGATGCCTCGCCCTTGCATCCCAAATCCAGGCAGGCGAAGCAGGCGAAACGGCAATGTTGTGCACGTGTAACAGCAGGTCACGAATGGTCCATTGCCTGTGACACCTGTGGCAAAAAGGGCATACCCACATTCCTCTGTGATAAACACGGGCGGGCCCGCCCTGCTGAAGCCAAAGCAACACAGACCATTTCAGGTCATGCGATTCATCTTGTTCAATGAGCACTGGCCGCGGGGGTGGCATTTCAATGAGCAACAGCAGAGGTGGCAGCCTGGGCCGTGGGCGAAAAGGTGGTGCCATGAGGTTCAGCTGATCCTGAGCTGCCGTTGCCAGCGGCTGAACTGGAGGTGGCATCACCCCCGGGTGTTGCTGAGGTGCCGATGCCAGCGGAAGTGGAGGTGCCATTGGGGTCGGGCGCTGCTAAGGTGTCAATACTAGCAGAAGTGGAGATGCCATTGGGGCCGGGTGCTGCTGCGGTGCCGATGGCAGTGGCTGAACCGGGTGGGGGTGAGGTGCTATTGTGCCCGACAGCTCCCCCTTCCCTGACTCCTCCAAGTTCCATGCTCCGTCCCTTCCTTGCCCGGCCATTCCCCACGTACTGCATACACAAACGAAGAACAAATCCTACATAAGCTAACAATGTGACCGTCTCGATACCATGCATACATAAAGTAAAAAAGATTAGCCAACAAAATGATCTCACCCTTGTATCCCACTGAAGTAGAGAAATGCAAGACGGGGAACCGATGAGTGTTGGCCTTGCCTTTCAAGAATGCTCTGCTACACTCGCCTATTTATCAAGGACTACAGCGGTCATGTGAGCTCGGTGTAGCATTGCTAAAGTTACTATGGAAAACGTGAGATGCTCGGAATATAGTCAGGCCTACGCGTGATAGGAATCTATCTAGGTCAGAATCTTCAGCGGCGTGCATCGATTACATGTGTGGACGATGGGTATCATGGGATGAGCCCGACGTGTCTAGGTAGTATGTGTTTACTTCCAGACTTTCCTCTCTAGTGCACGAGAAAGTCCTGCGGACAAATCACGCCGCATCAGCTGCATCTAATGGCCGTCTCACTGCATCAGCTGATGCCGCATCAATAACGAGACAACTCTCTACCATTTATTTATGTAATGGTTTAGGTGTCAATTGCATCTGGAGAACAAGATTGGGTGCTGTAATCAGATGGACCGGATGGTCCTTGCGTTGCAACATGCAGGGTGCGGGATGACTTGACAAGTCCTCCTCGATCAGGTACGATGCGTTAGTCGTGACTCTAAAGGTCTACGAATGGTCTGGATTCGCACTTGATGATTCCCGCAGGCCTTGGAGACTGAGAAACGTGATGAACTTGTTGACGCGACAAGACCAAAACGGAAGAAGCTGGAATTGGAATAGCAATATATGTTTTTTATTTTTGTTTGTTTGTTTGTTTGTGTGTGTGTGTAATATTAACATGCATATAAGCACAGAAGGGCATCTCGAATGGGCGTTTGGGAACGACATGCTCTCAGAAGTTGATCCACGTGTCGATCATTGAGAATTGCAGTTAAGCACTGGCACCGGGCATTAACCGACGAACTTGTGTGCACACCCCCTCTGAATGGATGTGTCGATCATTGTGAATCGCACTTAAGCACTGGAACCGGGAAGTTCATGACCGGAATGTGGCCACACCCGCACTAAAGGGACACGTCCATTCGGGTGGTAACTGATGTCCACAAACGTTTCGGAACGACACATTCACTCTCACTATAATAAGAGACAGTTTAGGCACGAGACGATCATTGCAGGCCATTTGTGTTAATGGCTTTAGACGCTAAAATGATTCCTTCCATGCAAGTCGACTTCTCAATCTCAAGCCAGGAAGCGACAGCAGAAGGAACCGCGGGCAAGTTCAAGGAATCTGGTACGTTCATGGTGGGAGGCCGTCAATGGAAGCTACGTTGCTATCCTACAGGTATGAATGATCATTAGTGGATGGATGTTCCAGACGGCATTGCCGTCGTCCTCATTCCTCTACACAAATCCCAAATGGTACATGTCTCGTTGCTGCTATGAATACACACACTTACACATGGTGATACGGTCGCATTATGTTATTGTTTGCCAAGCCTGTGACTGCTTCCACATAGGTGCGAGTATTGTTGCGTGCGATGGCTGGAGACCCAAACGATGAAGATGATACGTTTCGAGTTCAAGCTACAAAAGAAGTTTGGTTCATGAATCGGGATCTACAAGAAAGAGGATTTGAATGTCTGGTGGAGCATCATGACATTGAGCGCGTGACATCCAGTGAAGATCGCATACACATATCATGTGTTGTTTCAGTACTGGAGGACGACTGCATTGAAGTTCCTCCTCCATCAGTGCAAAGAAGCATATGCGAAAGCGTTGCAGCCCAAGCCCCTGTGGAAGTTGTGTTCCACGTAGGTGCAGAATGCCGGGTGATACGAGCGATACGTGCCGATGTGGCGAAAGTATCTTGTGTGATGGAGGCAATGCTCTACGGCCCAGGAGTGGAGTCTAGCTCTGAAACTGTTACACTTATTGACACACACCCTGATGGCTTCTCGGTCCTGATCAAATATGCTAGTGAAGGATCACTCCCGGAGGTGGCTGATTTATGGGACATTCCTACCAATGCCTGGCCTTATTTACTCTCGGTCGCCGAGATGTACCAAGTCGAAAGGTTGAAGTTGCACTGTGCGTCAAAGATGTGGGACATTGCAAGTGAGGAAACTGTGACTTCATTTCTATGATGGGCAATTCAGGCTAACTGCACACAATTACAAGACCAGTGCATGTCTCTCTTAAAGCGAATCTTTCCTCACGGAATACTCACATATGATTGGGCGGTTGTATGCACTGATCATCCCGAATTTATGCACAATCTACGTAGAAGATTACCTAAAGGGTTGTACCAGGGTCCCCTGTAGTTTTAATGTTTTATTTAAGTGTTTTTAGTCATGTAATAAATAGTTGAAATGGTACATTATTTTGTTGCAGTGAGTACATTTGTAATGCTAAAATCGGATCATCCGTCTAACGTGAATATGAAGTAGAGTATAGTCCTGTGTGTTTGTCAATTCCATGATCTATGGTGGCACGGACAACCCAGTCAACAACTTGCCTCTCTGCGTAAGGTCACTGACGTTTGGGTCTGACACCCAAGCGGTCTTTCGTTTGGGTCACTGACGTTTGGGTCCATGATCCAAAGTCTTTCGTTTCCCACTCTGGACCACAAAGGCGGGACTTGAAATTTTGAATTCCCTGCTCATCCTTCTGGTCCTCCTCGTTTATATATAAAACAAAGAGGGAAACCAGGTCTCCCAATTCCCTCCTGGTAATTTTCCAAAATCAGGGGATCTGATCCTCGACCGCCGAAGAGACCTAGATCTGCGGCGGAAGCAGCAACGGTGGCCTAGCTACCGACGACAGCTTCCACTACTATGAGCGGAGGCCTTCCTCTTATACGAGCGGCGGCCTTCTTCGGCAACGTCCTTGAAGCTGCAAGATGGTTCGAACTCGTTGCTCTGTCGACTCCCCCGAGGCTCACCTTGGCGGCCGCAGATCTGCAACAGTTGCGCAGAACATCATGTTGAAGGCGTAAGGTCGGGTTGCTAAATCGAGACAGCATTCGGCAGTGGCACCTTCTTCCCGTCCTGTTCGTCAGGTCTGCGGTCTCCTCCCTGTATTGATCGATTCAATTAGATTGCTTCCCCATGCTCTTTGGCTTTCTATAATATTCTTTCATGTTTGGGTGATTGTGGATCTACTGTGCCCTATCGCAAGAGTTTGTCAGAAGTCATTTTATTTGAGCTTTGTAGAAATTTGTAGATGAAATTGTTGGACTGCTTCCCCATGCTCTTTGCCGCAGAATATTGTTGTTGCATGCTTCGGTGATTGTGGATCTTCTGTTCCCTATTGCAAGAGATTGTTCCAAGTCAACTTATTTGTGGTTTGTAGAAATTTGTAGATGAAATTGTTGGACTACTTCCCCATGCTCTTTGCCTTTGAATATTGTTGTTGCATGCTTGGGTGATTGTGGATCTTCTGTTCCCTATTGCAAGAGATTCTTCCAAGTCAGCTTATTTGTGGTTTGTAGAAATTTGTAGATGAAATTGTTGGACTGCTTCCCCATGCTCTTTGCCTTTGAATATTGTTGTTGCATGCTTCAGTGATTGTGGATCTTCTGTTCCCTGTGGCAAGAGATTCTTCCAAGTCAACTTATTCTTCCGATTGCTAATGATCTCAACCCTTATCTCCTGTTCTTGAACTTGTTTCAGCGGGCCAAAGGGTCAACATCTGTAGTCGCTCCTGTTCAGACCTGCTCCAAGGTAACAGACTCAACACCTTCTTTATTTCCGATTGCGAATGATCTCAACCCTTACCTCTTGTTCATGTACTTGTTTCAGCGGGCAAAATGGTCAACATCTGAAGTCGCTCCTGTTCAGACCTGCTCCAAGGTAACAAACTTAACACCTTCTTTGTTTCCGATTGTGAATGATCTCAACCGTTACCTCTTGTTCTTGTACTTGTTTCAGCGGGCCAAAGGGTCAACATCTGAAGTCGCTCATGTTCAGACCTGCTCCAAGGTAACAAACTTAACACCTTTGTTTCCTTAGTTCGAATCAATTACAAGGTCCTAATCTGACTTGGGATCCACTGTTGCTAGATGGAAGCTACCAAGTCAATGATGCTTCTTCCCGAACAAATTAAAACAGAGGCAGCCGAGTACTCAAGAATGGGTACCAAATCCTTATGTAGTAGTGTTGATGAAGAGCGAGTTGACGCTCCCAATCAGGATGGGGTCCAACTTCGACAACGGTTTGTTGCTCACCAGAAAGAGTTATGTAGCTTGAAGAAGAAGACCGAAGAATCAGAATCAACTCTAAAAATGCAGTCTGCTGAGATTAAGAGGTTGCAGAAGCTAACCGAAGACAGTGAGGACCTCCTTCGTCTACTGCTTAGCAGTAAAAGATGAAGAGGTTAAGATCATTAGATCAAATCTCCACTTTCTCTTGTGATTATGCACTGGATTTAGCTTTGTTAATCAATGTTCCTTGTGATACTATTATCTTGTAATAATTTGTGATATGTGATGAACAATATGGTCGTGCTTGATAGTAAAAACAGTTTGTGATATTGTATAAAGAAATATGTGTTGATTACTATTTTGCCAACCAGATCGGAATTATTCAAAAAAAAGGATCAGAATTGAAATGAAATCCATTAATACTGATGCATGATTAGTTAATTTTATATTGTCCTTCAGTGGGCTTAGCCCAATTTTAATTGGGCCAAAAGTCAATTTTTTTCAAATTAACGTGACACAGAAGGCCGCAATAATGTGCGCACCTGTTGGACTCGACCAACCAAAACGGGCCCGACCTAATCAAATTTCATCTAAAAAAGCTACAATTGGGCCCAACAAAATCTTTTTTGGGCTATATGAACAACGCCAGCCTACAAGAATAGTTTTGGGCTCAACCCAGCTACAAACGGGCCAAATTCGTTTTATGACGCATACGATTTGTCACAATTGGCATGCCACATCGGATGCCACATCAGATTCTGTCTAGCGTGGCAAAGCTGCAGGACTGAACTTATGACGCATTGTATAGACGATTTTCCACGCGTCATTAAACTCATGACGCCGCGAAATAAGGTCTCATCATTAATCGCGGTTTGTGACGCTCGATTAATAACAAAGCATTTTCGTAACAACCGGCGTCATTAATCATGGTTTATGATGAGAAACGACCTTTTTTTTGCGTCACTAGTCGGCGTTTTTCTTGTAGTGGGAAGACACGGACCCGAGAGAAGATCAAGAGATCGAGCGACATCGGCTCTGGCTCTGAGGACGTGTCATCAAGCTCGAGTGAAGAAGAAGAAGAGGACAACAAGAGGAAAGACAAGAAGAAGAAGAAGAAGGACTTCGGCAAGTACTTGAACGGCCTTTGCTGTACCGCAAGCAAGACTTCGAGAAGCTGCAACAAGAAGGATGGTCTTTGCGGCATGGCACACAGCTCCGGCAGCAAGAGAAGCCAGAAGAACGCCTCGGACTCAGACTCCGACTCTGAGGATGAGGTATGTGATGAGCTCTCTTCTTTGCGCAAGGAGAATGAGGAGTTGGTTGACTTGCTTGATAACCGCGATCACATGCTTAGAGAGGCTAAGAAGCTTAGGAAGGAGGTTAGGGCTTTGCTTGAAAATGCTAGGAATAGAGTGGCTGAGCTAGAAACACAGAACCTTGATGCCAAGCTTGAGATAGATTTGCTTAAGGATAGTCCTGTTGTTTCTGATGAGGTTGACTGTGCCGATTGCTCTGTTTTCCTAGCTGATTTGACTGCTCTTAGGGTAAAGCATGCCTCCAAGTGTGAGGAACTAGATGTGCTTAGGGTTGAGTTGGCTGAGCTGCAATCTAGACCCACTTTGCTTGGTGCATGCACGTCTTGCCCTGGTTTGCATGAAAAAATTGCCGAGCTTCGTTCTCGCATTGTTTCACTTGAGGCTGATTTGAAAGTGCCTATTCCTACTTCCTGTTCTACCTGTGAATTGCATGCTATGAAGAATTTGGATCTTGCAAAATGTGTTGGTCGCTTGCAAGATGAGAATGATAAGTTGCGTGAAGTGCTGAGTTGGTTGTCTAGTAAGGAACCTCAGCTTGGTATGATGATTGCTAGTTGTAAGCGCTTTGATGGTTGGGCTTTGAGATCTGATAAGTTTGGTGAGAGCAGTGGTGAGAGAGAAGGGAGATTTGGGAATATTCTAGTTCCACCACAACCCACACCCAAAGACAAGTTTGCACCCAAGCCAAACCAGTTACTTAAGAGAGAAACCAAGTGGGAAGCCTAGTGAGAAGCCTTGTGAAGAGCCTCACCCCAAACCTAAGCCAAGACCAATCCGTTTCCATTGTGAGTTTTGTGGGAAGGATGGTCACAAGAGAGAGTTTTGCTATAAGAGAAGGAGAGAGGCGAGAATGGTTAAGGAGTGGGCAAATAAGGATAGGTACCACCCTTCTCAAGGTATGCCTGAGCCTCGTATGCCACTACCTAAGAGAAAGGGTGTTGTGCATAATGTTCCAGCATGGAGAGATGGGAGAGCTTCAGGTGGAGGCAAGTTTGCTGGCCGAGGACCACCGGCCAGACCGGTCAGAGTGACCGGTCAGACCGGTGCTAGGCAGAGTGCTGGACAGTTTGGTTTTCCGGGGCCGTGATGCTAGAGGGTTCAGCCCGTTTGGTCGTGGAACAGGTGGTAGGCGCTTTGAGTCTGGTGGTGTTGAGTTTGCTGGACGTTCTCCACCTCGTGATCAATACGAGGTTGGGAGAGGTCGCAGTTTTGAGTCTCAGTGGGGCTACGGACCACGTTTTCCTTTTCGTGGTACTCGTACTCCTCCAGTGAGATGGGAGTGGTTTTCCCATGGTGGTTCTAGGTTTGATAGGCGCGGTAGGATGGATGTTGCTAACCCTACTTTTGAGGAGATGGCTCGGCACTGGTTTGACAGCTTTGGTACTAACCCCAGTGTTGAGTCATTTGCTCGCTCTCGCTCTTGGTTTTGAGTTGCAGGTGGGAGGCCCGGAGAACATTTGGTTGATCTCGGGGGTGGTTCTCCGGCCTCATACCCCGGTGGTGTCAAGGAGGTACATCACTTTCGGGGATGGTGGACGAGGACTGGTGACTTCTGAAGAAATGATCAAGCTAGGTAAGTGAATTTGTGACCTTCAAGTGTGTGGCCTTGGTCAAGCCACTTGGTTCGTTTTGCTCCTTGCCCTATCTCATGTGTGTAAGGTGAGCTTTGTATGCTTTTTGGCCCTAGTGCATGTGTTTAGGGAGAGCTTGTGAGTTTTGTGCTCTTTTGTTCTTTTGTCAGTGGTGTCGAGCCCTTTTGCCTCCCCTCGAGGAGCCGGCTGTTTGTGAGCTTTCTATGTGGTTGGTTTCCTGAGTTGGTGGTGAAGCTCCTTTGTGGCATATGTATAGCTTTCCTTTGTGCATCTCTTGCATTTTGCATGGCTTGTGTAACATGTTGTATAGGCATCTTTGTATCTTAGGTTGCATGCATTTTGTATCATATGCATTGTGTAGGACAAGCTTCTCTCATATACATTGTTCACCATGATGTGATATATAGGATCTTGTGAGCTAGTTTGGTATACTATGGTTAGCTTGGCTTAGCTCTTGATGATCTTAGTTTATGCCCATGGTTGATAGTTATGTTTTTGAAAAATGTCACATGTATGCTCTCTTGTGAGTAAACGCCTTTATATGATCTTGACATATTTTAGTGGCTAGGCTATGCTTAATTTGTGGTTGGATAGCTTATTTTGATCATAGGGGGCCAAAGGCTCATTTGCCATCATGAATGTTTAGCCCCCATGCTTCATCTTGTGGAGGGGCATAAGTTCCTTTTTGTCACAAAGACATTTCATGTACCAAATATGAATCTGAAAATGAAATGTAAATTGCTTGGAAAATGTGCTCCCATGTCATATGTGCTTAATTTACTTGCTTTTGGGTGCTAAACCGTTGCATGATGCCTACCAATGAGAAGTCTCATATATAGAAGTAGGCACATGACTCAGTGGCTTTGACATGACATGAGGTGCTTGCGGGTGTTTATGATGGTCTAATGCTTAGAATGGTTGTCCTAGCATGAAGTTTGTGTGGCTTTGTCTCTTTGACATGTTTTGCTCATGTTTAGGACTTTGCTCATGAGAGGGTGATTTTTCGCAAAATTACTCAATTCTATCTTAGCTTCGTCCAATGGTTGTGAAACTTGGTGGTCATGTAGTTGATGTTCATATGAAGCTATAGAGTATCTAACTTGCTCATTTGGATGTGTGTAGCATCTTGTGATGAATTTTGTCTATTTGAGAAGCTCTAGGTTGCAATTTTTACATTTTTGGCTTGATTCATGCATTGTCAACAAGGGGGAGAAGTTTGAGCATGTTTTGGCTTGCTGTATGCATTTAGAAGGTTTCCAAGTGGTTTCGAGCAAGTTTTGACCTCGTGCAGTTCCCAGTTTTTCCCAGGTGGTCATCGGCATGATCGGTGAGGTGCACCGGTCTGACCGGTGTGAGGTTCAGGTGTTGGGCGATCTTGTCCACCGGTCTAACCGGTGAGGTGGACCGGTCTGACCGGTCAGAGCAAACCTGATGCAGCTGCTCTGTTTTGTGAAGTGGTTTGCATGCATTCGTCCAGGGGGAGTTGCATAGGTTCAGGGGGAGCTTGCAAGTGTGCAGGGGGAGCTCTTTGTGGTTTTCAAGCTTTAGTTTGGTGGCTTTTGCTCTTTGCTTGAGCTTGTTTTGTCTCGGTTGTGTCGAGCCGTTGCCCTTGCCTAAGGGGACCGAGACTTGTCTTCTTCAAGTGATCTTGCTCTTTGCCTTTCCTTTGGCTTTCGATCGCTTGTTGGAGTTTCTGTTGGTCGTTTCTTTCCTTTTCCTTTTCTCTTTGGTCACCAAAACGTGTGTGTTGTCAATGCACTCATCAAGGGGGAGATTGAGAGCCTATGTGGTTCGAGGACCGGTGGATGGTCGCTTCCTAGTGTGATGAGTTATTGACAATGTTGTGTGGACTGATTCTTGGCTAAGTATTGCAGGTGCAGGTTGCGGCTTGACTGGTGTTGGTGCAGGTGAAGAGCAAGCGCGAAAGGTCGTTACCGGGTAGGCCTCCAGGTGTGGAGAAGACAAGTAGGCTTGGCTCGAGGGACCCAGTGGCCAGCGGGGTCAAGTGCGGGCCGCATGGTGGCAAGAATGGCAAGATGAAGTCGTGGACGGTTCCTTAGTTGAGCCACAAAGCCAAGATCGAGCCGGGACAACGTGGGAGCCGAGTCATGAGTGGTGATTGGCGGAGGCTGCACCGAGTTCGCGGGGTTTCTACTGGTTCACAAGAAAACCACTGGGTTCCTTGGTTGATCCACAAAGCCAAGGCCAAAGACCAGAGGCAGCAGCACTGGACCGGTCTGACCGGTGGGTACCGGTCTGACCGGTGGAGGACACCGGTCTGACCGGTGTGTGATGACGCAGTCCGGAGACTTCGAAGCGGAGGACACGCGTCGGGATCGCATGGTGTGTGTCGAGGCTATGTAGGGTGCGGTCCCCGGGCATCCGTCCGATGGTTCGACGATGAAGATTCCCAAACTTCCCCTCGGGGGCGTGTATCCTAGTGTTAGGCTTTAGGGGTAGTTTCGTCTTTCGGTTGCCTCCATATAACTCAAGTGGTGAGAGGATGGCAGCCATCTCTTGGAACCCTAGCTCATTTGTTTTGCTATTTTCCTCTTCTATTTTTCCTTTGGAATTTCTAGGACTAGCTTGAGAGCTTCATGATGAGATCTTGTGAGAGGGAAGGATGATCGGACGGCAAGCTGGACCTTGTATGAACGTTTGTGGTATGTATAGATGATTCGGCGTGGTTCCTCAAGGCTTGGTGGTGTTCTTCCCATTTCTCCTTTTTGGTGGTTTTCGGAGCCCTTTCTTGGTGATTTTCTTGTGGCGGTTTCGAGGCCTTTCTCTTTGGGATTTGGTGGGGGTGTATGCTTGAACCCTTCGTGGTTCTTTTCCCTTTGATTCCCCTACCAAATCCGTGAGCAAAGGGGCTCAATTTTGGGGTTTTCTCCCCTCTGGAGTTAGAGGCGTTCTTGGTGGGATTTCTTCGATTCTTCTCGATTTAGCAAGTTTTGGTGGATCAAATCTTGGCTATGGAGTGCCCATGAGGTGTTCCTACTATCTCCAAAGCCTTGTGCAAATTCGTGGAGCGAATCGGGAGATCGGGAGTTGGATTTGGGGGAGTTGACCCGCGGGCGCTGTTCATCCCGAGCTTCCCAGGCTCACCGGTCTGACCGGTGCAGGCCCTTTGTGGGATTTGCCTCGGGTGAATGTCTTGGTGAGTTCCCTATTATCTCGTGTTGCTGCTGTTTCGAGTTTGGTCAGTTTTGGAGCTTGGTAGGTTTGTTTGGTGGATTTGGGATTTCCTGGCTTGGACCGGTCTGACCGGTGAGCTACACCGGCCTGACCGGTGTAGGAGCCTTCTGTGGAAGTTCTCAGGTTTTGCCAGGTTACTCCAGCAGGGACCGGTCTGACCGGTGCTGCTCACCGGTCTGACCGGTGCAGTTCAGTGGTGCTCGAGTCGCTTGTTCCGCTGCGTTTCTCGAGTAGGTCTAGGTGGTTGTTGGTTCCTAGGACCAATAGCCCTCCAGTGGCTACATGGTCTTGGCCAACTTGGGTAGTTGAGTCGGAGACGTGTTTTGGAAGTCGTGTTCGTCTTGTTGGAGTTCCCATCTCCTTCGAGAAGAATTTTTATTGGCTCCCATTCACTCCCCCCTCTCTGGTCGCCAGATCGGTCCTTCAGGCCCTGCCCCATGGCGCGTCTCTGGTCCAGAGTACCCCCTCTCCCTCGAGCACAACTTGGACGAGCGTGATTCACTGAAGAAACGTCGGTTTGATCAAATGGTGGAGGCTAGGATCACTTGGATCAATGGGTCCACTTATCCGATCGCTCAACCGCCACAACCGCCATCCAGAGGCAATCCCAGGCGTCCCCAAGCATGGTCGGTGCATCACACGGCGCGGGGTAGGGCCGGCCGCACCTAGAGGGCCGGCCGCACCTGTCAACTAGCGTGCCGGGCGAAACCGACCCAAGGAGCCAACCTACAACCGCCTCAGGAGCAGTGATCAGGAGCGTCCAAGGTGAGAGGCGGCACATCCCAGGGCCGGCCGCACCTGGGGTTTTGCCCCTCTGCGCTCCACCGACCTCCCTTGCCTATAAAAGCCACCTCCCACTCGCTGGAACGGACACACAACGCAGGAGCATCTCCATTTCTCTCTTCTGTTCACTTAGAGTAGGATTAGTGTAGCTTGGGAGTTAGAGTCGAGTCGAGCTAGTCTCGGGGTTCTGGAGGAGTCTTCTTCAGGGGTCCGGTACTACTCTTGTATCCTTTCTTTGTTTAGACTCAAGTACAATTCAAGTTATCTTTCTATCTTACCTTTCGAGTCAATTACATTCTGCTTTTACTTTGCTCTAGAAGCTTTATTCTTAGTTTAGACTAAAGTTAGTTTAATCTTGGTTAGCATAGCTCTCTTGAACCCTATAGTATTGTGGTCGTTCTTCGCTTGATCTTCTACCAAGTACGATTGTGCTTAGTAGCGGAGAGAGACCTTCCTTCGTGATATCCGGGGAAAGGTTCTTTGGTTCGTTGTGAGCGCGGTGCTCAGAGCTTACCTTAGTCTTAGATTGGTGTCCCGTTCAAAGGAATAGTTGTGGTACCCTAAGGAGGTGACAGCTCCGGACGGGCTCACTAGTCCACCACGTTAGTTCGGGCCGGTAGGATTCAGCACGTCGTCGTTCTCCCTTCTCATCCCAGTCCGAGAGCACGGCTTTGCATGCCCCTGCAGCACTAGAAGAGCTTGTCGAGTTTAGCTTGCCTTGGTTATCCTTTGCCTTAGTTCTTTACCTAGAGTTGACAAGAATAGATAGATTGTGTTAGGATCCTTTCTCGTCTCGTTGTCCTCCCAGCTCACTAGGTCCTCTATAACCCTTTATCAAGATCTCCTTGTGTGTGTCAAGTTATGCCCGAATATCTTTATTCGTTACCCTCGCTATAGCTCTTTACCGAGTCTTGTTCCTCTCCACCGTTTATCCGATCATCTTTGCTGTAGTTCCTCCCTTGGGAAAATATAAATACGATAACCCGAATACCACCGGGTGAAGTGCTACAACGGTAATCCGTGCGCTTGCGGACCTTTCTGTGACGTGTGTTTTACCAAAGCGTTCCCTAGCCCCATTACTAGGGGTATAAACTCGGTAGCGACACTAGCGAGTGCCAACAAGCATTTCTGGCGCCGTCGCCGTGAGTGCAAACCTAGTAGTGAGGCTAAGGAGCGTCAACAAGCATTTCTGGTGCCGTTGCCGGGGAGGCAATAGGCAAAAGATATCGTTTAAACTTAGTGGTAAAGTTATCCAGGTTCAGTGAACTGCTATTTAAGCAGGTTTACCCTTGCTCTACTCTCATGTACGCAGAGTAGTGCATGACCGGTTTCGACCTACCGTCCAACTTTCACGACAATCCGGAGTCACTTGTGAGGAGAGTGCGATCTCGCGTCCTCATTCTTCAGAAGTTTCTCTCGAGCCAAGAGACGAACATCGTCGATCCCATAGATAGCACCTCGTCAGCACCCATGGCTGAGAGGACGATCCGCGAGTTTTCCGCTCCCTCCAACACCAATGTCCCTACCGGACCGAACGTGACGGTGGGAGATGGAAACTTTGAACTCAAGCCGGCGTTGATCAACATGGTGCAAGCTAATCCATTCTACGGCAAGCCGAATGAAGATGCCAACGCACATCTCTAGCATTTCCTGGAGGTGTGCAGGACTTTCACTATCCACGGAGTGACGGACGATGCAATTCGTCTTCGCCTATTCCCGTTCTCATTGCTCGGGAAGGCGAAGCAATGGTTTTATGCGGAGCGAGATGCCATCCACACATGGGATAAGTGCTCTAAGGCATTTCTCGCAAAGTTCTTCCAGGTGGGCAAAACCAATGCCCTCCGCGCTAGAATTTCGGGCTTCCAGCAGCAGAATGATGAGAGTATCCCGGAAGTGTGGGAACGTTTCCAAGAGTACATCACCGCATGCCCGCACCATGGCATGCAGGGGTGGTTCTTAATTCAAACCTTCTACCACGGGCTCAAGCGTACCGCCCGTGAGCACCTAGATGCAGCCGCTGGAGGAGCCTTCTTCTCGCTACAAGTACCCGCCGCCAAGGAATTGATCGAGAAAATGGTGGCAAATCAAGGTTGGGATGGAGATCGTCTCCAACCCGTAACCGTGGTGTACACCAAGTCGATGGAATCGACATGCTCGCCGCTAAGATGGACCTCCTCATGAAGAAATTGGAGGCACCGAGCAATATGGAGACCGCCAAGATTATGGACGCTCGCATGACGTGCGAGGTTTGCGGTAATGTGGGTCATTCGGGAAATGATTGTCCCGAAACAAGGGAAGAAGCCAGCTTCATCAACAATGGCAACAACAACGGGTTCCGCAACAACAACTACAACAATCAAGGGTGGAACTCGAGGCCCAACTTCCAGTTCAACAATCAAAATGGAGGTAATTATTCTAACAATTTTAATAATCAGCCCTCCATTAGAGATCTTGTCTTTGGCCAAGATAAAATTAATGAAAACTTAAACAAGAAGCTAGCCTCTAATTATAAAGTTCTTGAAAATTTAAATTCCACCTTAGAATCCTTCACTACTGCTATGAAGAATCAGCTAAGCTTTAATAAAATGATAGAAACCCAACGTGCTCAGCTTGCTGCTTCTTTACCTTCTTCCGAGTCGGGTGGAATCCCGGGGCAACCCGAGCCTACCCGAGAGAATGTTAGCGTTGTATCCACCGGATAGGGTAAGTGTTGACGGTCCTTACAACAAAAATCCGACCGTCAAAATCTCAGAAATGAGAAGGGTATATGACAAGTTTCATGCACATTTTTAGTACTAATAAAGTTCCACGAGTTGTGTTGAGAATTTTATATGCAGGTACGCATTTGGGAGAAATCAGGAGTCACCGGGCCACACCTAGCAGGCACGGCCGAACCACCAGGTGCGGCCGAACCGCCAGGTGTGGCCGGCCCTGCTGGTGCGGCCGGTCCACCAGGTGCAGCCAGCCCTGCACCCCACCACGTCTCGAGCCCAGGCGACCATCACTTCCACAAACACATCTTGGATGGATGAGATGTGTCGGGGTTACGTCGGTTTGATCCAAAGGAGTAGAAGAGAGGCACTTGGATCCATGGGCCCACCTCTACATGCAACCAACCGCCATTTTGAAACAATCCTGAGCATCCCCTAGCATTGGCAGTGCATCACACGGCTTGGAGTAGGTACGGCCGGATCAAGAGATACGGCCGCACCTACGAAGCGGCGAATCTGGTGGAACCGACCCAGGATACCGACTCACAACCGACCAAGGATCGAGCATCAGGACAGTCCACGACGAATGGCGGCACATCATAGGTGCGGTCGCACCTAGAGGTGCGGCCGTGCCTGGCTCCCGCCTCCTCAGCGCTCCACCGACCTCCCACTGCTATAAAAAGGACCCTCCACTCGCTGGAACAGAAGACACACCGTAGGAGCATCACTATTGTCCACTTTTGTATCTTAGAGTAGGAAGTAGTGTAGTTTGGGAGTTAGAGTCGAGTCGAGCTAGTCTCGGGGTTCCGGAGAAGTCTTCTTCAGAGTTCGGGTACTACTCTTGAACCCTATAGTGTTGTGGTCGTTCTTTGCTTGATCTCCGGTGTTTCATCGAAGAGAGAGACCTCTCCCTAAAGGCCTTAGGGAAGGTTCTTTGGTTCGTTGTGAGCGCGGTGCTCAGAGCTTGCCTTAGTCTTAGATTGGTGTCCCGTTCAACGGAATAGTTGTGGTACCCTAAGGAGGTGACAGCTCCGGATGGGCTTTGTGGTCCACCACGTTAGTTCGGGCCGGTAGGATTCAGCACATCATCGTTCTCCCTTCTCATCCCAGTCCGAGAGCACGGCTTTGCATTCCCCTGCAACACTAGAAGAGCTTGTTGACCCTATCTTACCTTGGCTCTGCTTTACCTTAGTTCTTTTCCCGGAGTTGACAAGAATAGATAGATTGCCTCAGGATCCTTTTTCATCTCGTTGTCCTCCCAACTCACTAGGACCTCTCTAGTTCTTTTATAAAGATCTCCTCGTGTGTCAAGTTACCCCCCGTATATCTTTATCATTACCCCTGCTATAAGCTCCTTCTACCGAATCTCGATCCTCTCCACCGTTCTTTCGATTATCTATGCCATAGTGCTTCCCTTGGGAAAATATAAATACGATAACCCGAATACCACCGGGTGAAGTGCTACAACGGTAATCCCTGTGCTTGCGGACCTTTCTGTGACGTGTGTTTTACCAAAGACGTTCCCTAGCCCCATTACTAGGGGTATAAACCCGATAGCGATGCTAGCGAGTGCCAATAGGCATTTCTGGCGCCGTCACCGTGAGTGCAAACTTAGCAGTGAGGCTAAGGAGCGTCAACAGTAAGCCATCTAGGAGGATGTATGTACCTAACCATGTAGGGAAGCTCATACACCAAATCCAAGACCCATGGGAGGAATCAGCAGTCTTGCACAGGAAAGGCAATGGATATCCGGCTATCACATGCACGATCTACTATCAAAAGATCAAGAATGCTCTTTGTGACCTTGGTGCGCATCTCAACCTCATGTCCAAGGCCATGTTTGAGGAGTTAGGATATCTTGCTCTCTCCCCGACAATGATGACAGTCCAACTTGCCGACTTATCGATTACATATCCAGAGGGCATAGTGGAAAATCTCTTGGTGAATGTCAAAGGCTCCTACGTCTTTGCGGATTTCATGGTCCTCGACACACAAGATGATGGAGAAATGCCACTTATTCTTGGGCGACCATTCCTAAGAGATGTTAATGCAAGGATTGATGTTGGAGCCGGAAAGATTCAATTCCGCATAGGGCGAAGGAATATGACATTCAAATTCCAAGCAAAAGAAGAGCAATGTTACCTAGTGCAAGATGAGAAATCTAGGGAGTGGAGGAAGCCACGGTCCCAATACAAGAAAGAGAAGGTGGCCCTGACCAAGCCCAAGGTGGACAGTCTCATTGCCACGATGAGGAAGCATTGGGAGCAAGACAAAGCATTCAAAGGGCACCACCAACCAAAGAAGCCAAAGGCAATCAACAAGGCTAAGGGGGAAAAGAAGACGGAAACCAAAAACACCCCCGCTAAAGCCTCACCGACTTCAGCACCACCGAAGAAAACAAAGAGGGTGTGGCGTGTGAAGGGAGCATCGTCCGAGTCTTCCACTCCGGGACCGGATGAATCCAAGATCAATTGAGCAAATGGAGGAGTCCCGCTCACAGACTCTAAACTACGAGCCCTCACCGTGAGGTAAATCGGTATTTATCTCATATTTCCCTTCCAACATTTTATTTCATGCATCAAGCATATTTAAATTTCAAATTTGATTTCATCAATGCATTAGTAAGTAAACAAGACATAGAAAAACAGTTTTGGAGATTTTTTGTGATACGGCCGAACCTAGAGGTACGGCCGTACCTCCCCTCGACAAAATTTTTGTGCAGGATGTTTTCAGGAGGGGACACAAGTGCTTGGAGGAAATGGAGTAGGGCCGACCGAACCAAGTGGTACGGCCGTACCTATGATCTTCCACGAATCCATCAAGCCAACCACTACAAGCTTCCAAGTGCTCAACTCATCACCAAAATGAAGACACGCCAACCAGGTAGCACTACAAGAAAATCATTGACTAGTGATGCAACCACATTTTAGCGTCATTGATTTATGATGTTCCTGGCTGATCTCGTCATAATATTTCACTTCCGAGCAAATTTAGTGACAAAAAATTTTTTCGTCATTACGGTTGGTACTATAGCCGGGCGTTCCCTGTTCCATGCTGTTTTGTGACGCCATAAGCTCTGAAAAACGTCATAAACCAACATCGGTCCCACATGTAAGCATTATTTTAAAAACAGAGTGTTCCAAGTCGTCATAAAATTCAGTAGGGTCCCACATGTAAGCATTCTTTCGAAATTAGAGTGTTCCAAGTCATCATAAAATTTTGCAGGGTCCCACATGTAAGCATTTTTGCTAGGTCAGCAGCGTCATAAACCAACTTTGGTCCCACATGTAAGCATTATTTTAAAATAGAGTGTTCCAAGTCGTCATAAAATTCAGTTGGGTCCCACATGTAAGCATTTTCGCCAGATCAGTGGAGGCTAGGTCACGAAATGTTGCAAAAATAATTTGCCATGGCATGGGTTCGAACCAGGGACCTGAAGGAACAAGGCTGTGCTGTTTACCACTGCACCACTTCTTGGTTCTGCATGTTTTATGGGAAACACAACTAATAGTTTATGCGATTTCTTAACTGTGACCAGGTCCCACATGTAAGTTTCAGTTGAGTCTATAATTGCCTATCGAATGGTTGGCGAGACGCTTCACTCAGACTTCGCAAAGACTTTCAACTTCCGCTACGCAGATCTGCAACGGCGGCTTGTGGTAGGAATGGAGAATCCTAGCGGTGATGAGAGGGTGAGTTATGAGGCACCTCCCGGCTACCAGTACCTGAGTCAGCACGACAAGGTCAGTCTTCTGGTTTGAGCCACTACATTTTATCCTACAACCTAGGGATGGAGATTTCTAGATTTGGGGATCTTGCGGATTGATGAGCATATACAAATACAATTGATTCAGATTTCTTTGTACCCTCATATTTGCACTTCGATTGGTGTTAGAAGTTGATAGGCTATGGACAATTCATAGGTGTTAGATTCAGTTAGTTTTCAATTTGCATCAGATTGATAGGTTTTTGTATTTTACCAGCTTCTGGAGGTGCCTCGGTCCACTGATTTCGTGGCATCAGGCCCTCCTGATGCTGATCTTATCCTTGTGGACCGCTATAACAAGTGCGAGCATGGGTATGCTGTCCTTGTCAAGGAACCCTTGTGCAGCCTTGGGTGCCGGTATGGAATCTGTGGTCAGGTAGACTTATAGTACTTGTACTCTTGATGTCAGTGTTGCAAATGGATAATTGTATGAACATATATGTATTTGGTGTCTACAGCCTGAAGACCAACAATGTGGGACATTTATTTGGATTGATCCTCAATGGGATGCTAGGACTACTGCTGTTCTGGATAGGCTGACAAAGGTTGTTGAAAATGGTCGAGAGGAAGCAATTGATTTGAAGGAAGACTGTGAAATTGCTAACCTCAAGCTTGAAGCTACTGCCGCTGAGTTGAAAAGGGTGAAGGCAAAGCTGGAATGGGTTGAGAAGGAGAAGGAATCGATTCTTTGTGAGTTAAATAAAAATAGGTAGTTACGATTATTATGAAACTTGTTGCTTGTTGATGTTTAACTACTGGTTGTTGCTCACTTCATAGTGATGAACGGCCCTGAATGACATGTAGTGTTATGAAACTTGTTGCTGCTGATGTTTACTTCAGATCATGCAAACGACAAAGGGAACAACAATGGGAAGGATCGCAAGAAGCTAGCAAGAAGCTTGAAGCTACTTCTCTGCAGAAGCTGCAGGATGGAGCTATGGAAGGAGAATCAACGCCTACAAATGTAATTTATGTTTAGTTCTTGAGTGTTGAGAATGGTCATGAGTTGATGGAACTTGTTGCTACTTGGTGTTGTGAACTTTGTGGTCGTGAGTTGAGAAACTTGATGCTACTTGATCATAATTATGTTTGCTACTTGGTGTTGTGAACTTTGTGGTCATGAGTTGATGTTTTGTTGGAAGGACCTTCCTGAGTAACGATCGCGAAACTGCTTATTTCCTACTGTCGTTCCAAGTCATCATAAAATGGAGGTCCCACATGTAAGCATTTTCGCTAGGTCACGAAATGTTGCAAAAAAAACTTACCATTGCAAGGGTTCGAACTAAAGACCTATAGGAACAAGACTGCGTTGCTTACCACTGCACCACTTCTTGGTTCTGTCATTTTAACAGGAAACACTTTCCTTATGGTTGTGTAAGGTGAATCTTTAATATAAATCAGTAATTCGCAGGCGAAAGGCTTCACTGCCTTCGCAAAGACTCTCGACTTTTGCTACGCGCAGATCTGCAACGGCTCATGGCAGGAATGGCGGATCCTAGAGGCGACGGGAAGATGGTTCCGCCGCCACCTTCCAGCTACAAGAAGCTGAAACGACTCGACAAGGTCAGTTCTCTGGTTTGAGCCACTATATTTTCCCCTATCGTCCTAGGGATTTCTAGATTTGGAGATCAAACGGATTGATGAGCATATACACTAGAATTAGATTTCATCGTACCCTCATATTTGTACTTCGTTTGGTGTTACAAGTTGATAGGCTATAGACAATTCATAGGTGTTAGATTCAGTTAGTTTTCAGTTTGCATCGTTTGATGGATTGATAATTATTGTATTTTACTAGTTTGTAGAGGTGCTTGAAGCCACTAAAGCTGGGCTGCAGGAGGTGAAGAGAGACCTGCAAGAACAAGAAGGCAGAGAACTCATGGCGCAGCAAGAGGCTGTAAAATACAAGGAGCTGTGTCAGGAAATTCTAAATACAACTATGCAAGAGATGTGGAAATTCAACGAGATGGCTGACCAATTGTTACATGAACAATTGCAACAGACCAACAACTACAAGGAGTTGTGTGCCCATATGTTACGCCTGGACAATGCCTTATTGAAAGAAATAGGTGAGATTCTTGACCAAGAGTCGAAAGACCTGGTACTGGACAGGAAGGCAAAACCTGAAGAGGAGGCAAGGTCATGGAAGGAAGAATGCGCAAAGGCTAACATCAAGCTTAAAGCAACTACCACGGAGCTGGAAAACGTGAAGGGAAAGCTGAAACATGCCATCGATGCGATGGAAGTGTATAAGCAATCGGTTGAGCAGCTAGTTATCGAGATCAAGAAGGAGAAGCAATCGATACAACAGAGTGTTATCCAGATGGAGAAGGAGAAGCAATGGATACTGCGCGAGAAAGATAAAAATAGGTAGTGCTTGATTAGTATGAAACTTGTTCTTTGTTGATGTTTATTTACTGGTTGTTCCTCCTGATCATAATACATAGTGTTATGAAACTTGTTGGTGCTTATGTTTTCTTTAGGTCAGCCAAGCGAAAAAGGGATCAACAATGGGAAGGATCCTCAGAAGCTACTGCCGCTGAGCTGCAGAAGGTGAAGGGACAGCTGCAGGATGGAGCTATGGAAGGAGAATCAACGCCTACAGATGTAAATTGATGATCAGTTCTTATCGTTATGATTACAAATGGGTGGTTATGATTATTTTGAAAATTGTAATGATGATCATCCTATGATGTTTGCTACTTGGTGTTGTGAACTTTGTGGTCATGAGTTAAGAAACTTGTTGCTACTTAGTGTGATGATCATCCTATGATGTTTGCTACTTGGTGTTGTAACTTGTTGCTACTTGGTGTTGTGAACTTTGTGGTCATGAGTTGAGAAACTTGTTGCTACCTGATCATAATATGATGTTTGTTGCTCGGTGGACGGCAAAGTTCCGGTCTGTTGATGTTTTGCTGGAAGGACCTTCCTGAGGAACGATCGCGAAACTGCTTGTTTCCTACTGTGGTTCCAACTCGTCATAAAAATTAATGAGGTCCCACAAGTCAGTCTGATAAAAAAACATAGGAAAATTAAAAGGATACTATGTCAATAGCAGGGGTCGAACCCGCAGCCAACAGCTATATCAACCGCGTACCCTGCAAGGGGCTTGCCAGCACGCTCCTGTGGGTCGTTGTGGCAAATATCTAGCCTAGAGGCCTTGGTGCGCAGATCTACAACCCGCGGCGAGAATGGAGGATCCTCGCATCGAAGGGAGGAGAGTGAGCTACGGTCAGGTCAGTACCCTGTTTTGTGCCTCTACTTTCCCCTTTCGTCAGAGGGAAGTGATATTTGGAATTGGGGATTTCGGTTGAACCACGATTGTTGTTACAAGTTGATTGATAGGCTTTAGTTTAGAAAGTGCAAAACTAAGCATTGATTTCAAGTTGCAATGAATTTTTTTGAAGCATCCGTGTACTCCAGCATCTTCTTCCATTGGTAGTTACTGCTCAGAGACATCTTCCTGCAATTGTAGCCATTGGCATCCTAAAGACAAGTGCAAACACGGGTTGAGAGCTGTGGTGAAGTATGCTTGGACCTTTCTCAACCCTGGCCGCCGGTTTGCTGGCTACCCAAAGGTAATGGCTAGTTGGCTACCTGCTTATGTGGTGCCTGTGGTCAACGGCTATTGCTAATGGGTCGTTTAATTTGCAGGAACAAAAAGAGCAATGCGATTACTTCTGCTGGATTGATCCAGAATGGGATGAAAGGTCGTATGCTGTTGTGCTGAAGCTCATGAAGAAGAAAGCGAAAGTTGAAGAGGATGCAAAGTAGTGCGAGGGGGAATTGGGAAAAGCTAACTGTGAGCATAGAGAGATTAGGAATGAGCTCAAAATAGCGCGACAAAAACTTCAGAAGGTTACCGCCGAGCTGAAGTCAATTGAGAATTATAGGCACAATGTCAAACTCGCGCATGTGCTGCTTGCTTTATTTGTTTTTTTCGCGGGAATGGCGGGATTGATGATCGGTGGTAAGGCTAATTAGATGTCTCAATCATGTATTCTGCAAGTGACACTTTTGTATTGTGAACAATGTGTCGATCATGTATTCTGAACATTGTGCCCCATGCTTCTGAGCATTGTACTGAAGATGTATTGCCAAAATCTACCGAGAAATGCGTGGTAGTTAGTATCCACCACATTGTACTGACCATTTAGTCCGACCTGTTCACATTTCCAAGAACGTAATTTCCGTTAGGTTCCCCTACAGTCATAATGAATTATTATTGTTATCCCGAAATCAACGGAGCAGCAGTGAAGGTTGTTTTGGGTGGCGAAGGAGCGTTGAATTTACTGTAAATGCGGAGAAAGGAACGGTGGATTTACTGTAAATGTGGAGAAAGGCCGCCTGTGCTTCAAGATGAGCTGGGAAGAATGGTCACATTTTTGTAACGAGGAATGTAGAATGCACGCTGAATGTGATCTGTTCTTTAGCAAAATAATTGGATATCTGCATCCAAACAAATTACCCTGACATGTGAGAGTGATTTTGGATATATTTGTTTCTAGATCAATCCACTGATATCTGTTTCTATCTATCTTCCTTGATTCCCGTGTAGCAATACTCGCACACGCATTGACGTGATGGAAACCAACTTCTGGTCTTCCCCCATTCATTTACCACGGCTGGTAGTTGGAATAGTTCATCGCAATTTAGAGAGGTGGAAATCAATATTGGACAATTAAAAAACAAATAATGTGATCTCACTTTCTCAGAAACTACGAAATCCGTAATCAGGTTTGCCCAATTCAAAACAAGCAACTTTTGCCAGGAAAGGAATGAAAATTTTTGTCCGGTCTGTTAATGTTTCGTAAACCCAAACATCCGGTCCTGCCTGGGTTATATTGCCTATCTCATTGCATTCTTTCATTTTGTTGTTACCAAGCATGACTCGTCAAACTTGGAAGAATGAAGCCGTGGTTCAAACTCTAAGTCAACTTGCTTGTCTTCACGATTCTTTCCTACTAACCAAGTCTTTGAAAAACAAATCTTTCCTAGATGGGGTAGTGTACACTAGATAGAGTAGACACCATCT
The DNA here is from genome assembly GCA_036936925.1 of Cenchrus fungigraminus. NCBI lineage: Eukaryota > Viridiplantae > Streptophyta > Magnoliopsida > Poales > Poaceae > Cenchrus > Cenchrus fungigraminus. The sequence continues at coordinate 35,327,428 of CM072780.1, read as the reverse complement.
TACTAAAAGCCAATTTGTTGCCCATCGCTTCAAATTGCTCTACCTAAGCCACGGCTCCACGTTCGAATTATGCACGTTTTTGGCTCTCCCTATCAAGGATGATATCATATCTCACCTTATCCATATTTAAAACAAGCATCTTTTTGCCATCAAATGATTAAAAATGTTTCTCCAGTCTACTCATGGTTCGTAAACCGAAACATCCGACCTCGTATACCAGAATAACTGGTCTCGTGGGAACTTTCGATCTCATCATGTTCAAGTGAATTAAGTTTGCTCCAAGTTCAACGAGATTGCAAGTTACGCGCCTAGGCCATTTGCCTGACACGATCCCCCATGAGACCCTGCGCCTTTCCCTTGGCAAATGAGATCTATTAATATATACTGGAAAACACTTTTGCATCTCCTCCTCAACGAGAGAAAACCCCATCGGCATCTCCTCCTCTCGGCACTAGAAGACCCCATCGGCATCGCCTCCTCTCGGCGCAAGTACCATCGTCCTCTCCCAATTCAATCGATTTCTTTGTTCTTTCGACCTTTTTCGCCTCTTTGAGCAAACTAATTTCTATGTGCATTTCAGAGCATCTCCCCCAATGGTCGGCGACAATCATCGCGTGCCTCCTGTGGAGCTCGCTCTCCTACCATCCACGCTGGCTAAAGCTCCGGCGGGGCCGAGATGCGGCGACTGCGGCAGGACAGAAACACCGCAATGGATGGCCGGGCTGATGGGGCCTGGCACGCTCTGTGCCGACTGCGGCCTTGGTCGCAGGCATGCTGGACAGCAGTGGGAGAGGTGTTCTCTCTGCATCTATCAAACCACGATTCCCGTCTCACCGTCGCCACCAGAAGCTGGCGTGCAGTGGGTCGAGTGCCCGAGAGCCCGGGTTGGTCGCACGTGGCAGCCGTGGACCTCCACTCCGCTATTGATGTCAAGTGCGCCCGCCGCTTGGACTGTCCCGGAGAGCTCAGGCGCACGGTCGTTCCCGTCCCTGTTCCACAGGCCGGCGGCGTTACCAGCCGCTCGGCCATTTATGTCAAGTGCGCCCGCCGCTTCGACTGTCCCAGAGAGCTCAGGTGCACGGCTGTACCCGTCGCCACTAGAAGCTGGCATGCAGTGGGTGGAGTGCCCGAGAGGTCGGGCTGGTCGCACGTGGCAGCTGTGGCCCTCCACTCCGCCATTGATGTCAAGTGCGTCTGCCGTCCCGGAGAGCTCAAGCGCACGGCAGTTCCCGTCCCTGCTCGACAGGCCGGCGGCGTTGCCAGCCGCTCGGCCATTGATGTCAAGTGCGCCCGCCGTACCGACTGTCCCGGAGAGCTCAGGGGAACGGATGTTCCTGTCCCTGCTCGAAAGGCCGGTGGCGTTGCCAGCCGCTCGGCCATTGATGTCAAGTGCGCCCGCCGTGCCGACTGTCCCGGAGAGCTCAGGCGCACGGCCGTTCCCGTCCTTGCTCGACAGGCCGGCGGCGTTGCCAGCCGCTCGGCCATTGATGTCAAGTGCGCCCGCCGCGTTGACTGTCCCAGAGAGCTCAGGGGCACGGACGTTCCTGTCCCTACTCGAAAGGCCGGCGGCGTTGCCAGCCGCTCAGCCCCCGATGTTGGACCCGTTCCTGCTCGACGGCGAGGCGGCGCCTTTCATCCTCGACGACCCAAACTGGGTGAAAAGATAATTGCCAACAGTAACAAATGTCACTTTACTGTAATGCTTATTAGTGTATGATCAGAGAACTCTGTTTCCTCCTATGGAGTACTTTGGATGGATATTCGTTCAACAAATAATTTAGTTCGGTCTTGTCACTTTTTCTTAACAGTAACATCCGCCCGTTGCCATCCTCGTGCCACAACTTCCCATGGAAGGTGGTCGCCATCATCAAGAGATCACAGATGTGTTGGTCATACGGCGCGGGGACCCACACATCAGCCCCTCAACGGTGGAAGATGAATGGAATCCACTCAAGAGTCAAGACTCAAGAGGCGCCCGTTGCTTACCTTCTCACCGAAGCGGCACAACTTCCCAGGCAAGGCGAGTAACTCCACATAAATCGCCATTCCTACCCCCCACCATCGGCGTCCTCGCCAGTTCCGAACCACGCTACCACTTCCCAAACACTCGCGCCTCACTCCTACCCGGCCGACGCAATGAAGCAATCAGGCTCCCCGTCGCGCCAGCTATCCCCCACCGGTTCCCCGTCGCACCGGCTATCCCCCACCGGCTCCCCGTCGCGCCGGCTCTCACCCTCGCCCTTCAATCGATCCTCCGATGCCACATCCTCTTCGCGCGCCCGTGACTGGGTGCCACCGCGTGACAACCAGCACTTCGCCCGCATGTTCACAGAGGCGCTGTGGGGCCACATCCACGGCACGTCGCCGCCGCGCTCCGACGCCGCCAACGTCGACCCGCCGCCGCCAACGTCGACCCGCCGCCACCGAGCTCCGACGCCGCCAACGTCGACCCGCCATTGCTCGTCGGTGGTTTCCCAAGAGCCGGTGTTGGCTCGCCGACGGATTCCCATCCTCCTCCACCGTTGCTGTCACCGCTCTCCAACGACGCCAACGTCGACCTGCCGTCGATCGCCGGCGCTTTGCCAGGAGCAGCTGGTGTCTTGCCGGCGGATATCCAGCATCCTCCACCGTCGCCGCCTCGGAAGCTGAAGTTTACGGTTACCCTTCCTGTTGGTGAGTTTGACTCCGACTCTAACTCCCAAGCTGACAGAGACTCGTCTAAGGACCGTTGCCACGGCTACATCCCTCCGGTCCCCCGGGGTGATGCTTTACGCGTCTTCCGGCGTCTCGACGGCATGTACGGGTGCCCTGTCTGCCCCAACCTTATGCACCGGTGGTGCAAGCTGAATGAGGTCAAGGACCATGTCCTTGGGATGGCCAGGTCTGCGCCCCTGAGGGAGAAGTACAAGAAGAAGTGGAGCCGCCACTGCGTCGTGGCCAGGAATGAGGGATGGATGGAGTAGATGGAGTGAGGGAACCGCGCCGGTGGAAGATCTATGCTGTTATGTTATCTGTGATGTTAATTAGTATCTTTAGATTTCGTTGGAACATTGTCTTATGTATGTGAACTTTGTGATGTTATGTTATCAGTGATGTTAATTAGTATCGTTAGATTTCATTGGAACATTATCTTATGTATGTGGAAATTGTGATGTTTAATTAGTCACTTTAGAATGGACTCTGTTTCCTACTTTGGATGGATGTTCGTTCGAATAATGCGATTGTATTTTCCTAATAACAATTCAACGAACCATTTAGTCCGGTCAGCTCACTTTTGCAGATCAGTAAGATCCGGCCGTAGTCATTCTATTTTGCCCACAAAATCAACACTGAATTTAGTCCGGTCTGGTCACTTTTTCTTATCAGTAACTTCCGGCCATAGCCTTCCTCGACAGGCCAAGGCGCCCGTTGCCTAATTTCCCATGGAAGCTTACCACAAGGCCCCATGGAAGCTTGTAGATGAATCGCAGCCACTTGATCTAGAGGCCCGTTGCTTAGCTTGTCACATAAGCTTGCACAACTTCTCATGGAATCTGGCCACTGTATTCCTACTACCACCGGCGTCCTTGCCAATTCCGAACCACTCTACCCATAGTTCTCTTCCCAAACACTCGTGTTTCAGTCCTACTGCCCGTCCGACGCAATGAAGCAATCAGTCTCCCCCAGACACACAGAGCTCAGGCGCATGGCCGTACCCGCCCCTGCTCGTCGGTCCGGCGGCGTTGCCAGCCTCTCGCCCACCGCCTCCTCACGAGCCGAATCTAGGTCCTGGCTGTCACCGCGCGGCCTCCACTTCATCCGCTCCTACTTAGAGTGGCAAGGGCATCAATTCCACAGCACGGAGCCGCCCCACTGCGACACCGCCAACGTCGACCTGCCAATGCCCGGAGCCGCTGGTACGTCGCTGGCGGATTCCCAGCCTCCTCCACCACTTGCAGAGTTGGACTCCGACTCCAATTCCGACTCCAACTCCGACACCTTTGCTCTGCGTGTCTTTCGGCGCACTACCAACACCTACGGGTGCCCTGTCTGCCCCAACCGTATGCATCGGTGGAGGAACCTGAATGAGATCAAGGACCACGTCCTTGGGATGGCCAGGTCTGAGGCCCTGAGGGAGGACAACATGAAGAAGTGGAGCCGCCACCGTGTCCTAGTCAGAAACGAGGGATGGATGTAGATGGAGTGGGCGAGCCGCGCCAGTGGAAGACCAATGCTGATATGTTATCTGTGATGTTAGTTAGTATCTTTAGATTTCGTGGGAACATTGTCTTATGTATGTGAACATCGTGATGTTAATTAGTAACTTTACATGTCCATGAAACATGGTCTCATGTGTTGTCCGGCCTGTTCGTGTTTCTAGACAAGAACATCTGCTCTTATTGTACTTATACATGATCGTGTTTCCTAGCTTGACACATTTTTTTTTCGAATCGAGGGCATCCCCCATTTCCATTGCAACAACGGAAATACCGAACAAGTCACAGAACAGGGATAAAAGAGGAGTTCACTGGCCCATGATTCGCCCTAACCTACATTGACTCAAGCTAGATTAGGACAACGATCGCCCCTAGGACTCCCATGGAGAGTAAGCATCACCAGACAATGAGTCTGAACATCATCACAAGTTTCCAACCCAAAACATAGCACCACTAGACAGACCTACACCAACATCTGCCAATCGCTTGACAATGTCAGTTTCCTAGCTTGACACATGATCTGGAGAAGTTGAAGATCAATATTGGACGATTAATAAGAAATAGCAATGTGATCATTGCTCACCGTGACCAAATTCAAAACAAGCATGCGGTTATTGCCAAACATCCAAAATGCTAATGCATCCCTAACCCAAACCATGTTTGTGATTTTGGTTATCGTTTGTTTGTTGATCAATCCCCTTGTTTGAAGTTGTTTATGCTTTGTTTCCCTGACGATCTCTATTCCTTGTCTCCCTATAAATGTTATCCTATTTTATCACTCTCATAAACTATGAAATCATAGATCACATTTGCCCAAAATCAAAACAAGCATCTTTTACAGGTCCTGAAATATTTGTCCTTTCTGTATCTGTTTCTAGACCGAAACATCCGGTCTATTAATGCATCCCATACCCGAACATCCGGTTTAATGGCAGTAAACAGTTCATCTCTGCATGTTGAAGTGCTTGTAAATATAGTTTGCTCCAAATTCACTAAGATTACAAATTTACATAGTTCTTTTCTTTGCAAAAGACTGTTACATTATTAGAGGTCGAGGCGCCTCCTTGCATTAGCGTGATACAACTCCCGAAGAGACACCTCGACTTTCCCTGAAACTGAGATATATTAATATACCGGACTCTCCCAACTCCCTCCATTGCCTTGTCTCAAACTCTCTTCCTCCAGAAAACAACAACCACCATGCCTTCTTCTCCGATTCGACTTCCCGCCTCCCCGTTCCCTTCCAACCCCTCCTCCATCGGGACACCACCCGACTCCCCCCAACCAAGCGCATGCGAGCCATCTGACCTCTCCTTGAGTGAATCTGATGTAGAAGACATGGAAAGGCAGGAGAGCGAGGATAGCGAGGATGAGTACGACTACGTGGAAGAGGATGAAGAGGAAGAGGAAGAGGAAGAAGAAGAGGATGAGGAAGAGACATGGGCGGCCATTGAGAAGAAGCAATTGGCGGCCAAGAAGAGGAAGCGGGTGGAGGCAAAGAAGAGGAATCAACAAACAGAGGCATTTGTGAGGCAGCTTTTGAAGGATGACAAGGCCGGTAAGCTTGATTCGTTCAAGGACATTCCGTCGGCGAAGGAGGAGAAGGGTGCAGAGGAGGAGGAGGTGGACTCGAAGAGGACCAAGAAAAAGATGGATCACGGCACTGGTCCTTCAAATGCCAGCCCCGCCAATCCCGGTCCCGTGGCTCCCACAGCCATTGAAGCTCCCTCGACGCCAGAGTCATCGGGGAACTCTTCGGAGGGGTCATCTTAGATTACTCGGATTTGGGTTTTCTTTTTCACTTTCAAATAGGTGGTCTTGTGGATGGTAAGATCAATTGTATGTTTTCTTTTGGATGGAAAAGATCGATCCCCTGTTTTCCTGCTCTGTGAATCTTGTAGTGGTAGGAAAATCCCCTATATCCTCTGCTATCCATGAAGAACATGGGTGTTCTTCTTTTCCATGATCGCCTTCCTTGCTTCAGTGGATTTCCCTGGTCATGAAGCGTTGCCATAGTCTGAGATGTAATGTCTTGTCATGTAATATTTTATTCTTATCCCACCGCACCGCATTGCAGATACACACGTAAATGATGACCGATTTTACAAATTTACCGTTTGACTAAATTCACCGTTTTGCCAAGAATATACAGAACGTAAATGATGGTCACCTTGCCCAAATTATTTAACTTAAATGTGCACATACATGATACATCCCCATAGACCTACACCCGTACAGTGGCACTGGCACAGGCGCACACAAACACACACTCAGCAACGAAATCTTCGGACTTGGCAATGAGGAAGACAACAGACACGGTCATGGAGATGGATACGGCACACACCTATCCCGCCGTACCTAATGCAAGACGGAATGTAGCATAACGAGGATCCGTGCAGAGATATTCCTCCAATGCACGGCGCCTACCCCTCGACTTCATGGTACGTCTCGAGCGACCAATGCCAGAAGCATGTTGTAGGATGTCACGAAAACCCCACTGCCGGTTAGCAAGATTGCAGTAAGGGCACACACAGCGACCATGGTGAAGCACACGAGTGTAACCCTGCTCCTGCAGCCAAGCCAAAGCATCTTTCTTCATCTCCTCCGTTTCTTCCTCGTCCGCTTCGTCCATGTCGTACAGATCATATGGATCCATGTATCCTGGCCGCTGCGGAGGTGGCACAACATGGGAGTTGGCGGTTCGTCCGTTCACATCAGAAGCCATCCTCCTACACACTCGCCAACAACGTAAACATGATAAGCACTGACCAGAAGCAATGATTGTATCCTGTAAAAACACGACGCGGAAGCTAAGAGCTCACCTCTTTTCACAGAGCGCAGAACCAAATAGAGAGGTCTGCTAGCACAATGCATGGAGGATGAAGAGGCGATGAGCAAAGGCCTTGGGGGCACGCCTATTTATCGAACCATGACCGATACTAAGGCAGCGTGCACCTCGTGGCAGAGCATGCCCTCATGGGATTACAGTAGCCATGAAAATACGTGGGATGCCCGGAATACGAAGGCCTACACTGCTGAGGAATCCTGTCACAAGTATAGGGCGGAATATGCAGGCTTTTTCCCCGGTAGGCATGCAAAATATTTGGTGGATACATGAGTGTGCTTTGGTTCGGATAAGAACGCAGAAGGAAGATCCTTATATCCGTATGACTTAAAAAAATAGACGTGTAGGCATTGTAGTGGGAGAAGCAGCTGTTAGGTTTTGTGATCTTCGACTGGAAACGCACCCAGCTTCACTGAAGCATGGGCCTCTTCCAGATATCCTTCTCCCGCCTATATTGTACGCCACCGGAATCCCACCCAAACTCGCTGACAATATGGGGCCGCCATTGCACGGCCTCACTTGTCAGTGGCCCCGAAGCAAGTGCAGCTTACTAAATTTTCATTTCGCGGTCAGGAAGTCAAAAGCGGGATTTTCAAATTCTGTATTCCCTCTCTGCCCCGAAATAATAAATACTCTACTCCATTGCTACCGCGTTGCGCCACTAAACTCCCGCCTTCCATTTCCAAAAAGCATCACTGTGCTCAGCTAGATCTGCGGTGGCGGTCCGACCTCGCCGTCGCCGGTGGAGGGGGGGTATCTCAGCAGATGGTGAGCGGCAGATATCGGTGTTCTGCTTGCGTCTGCTGTGCTAGCCAAGCTGAGCAGTTGAGCGAGGATACGGCGCAAGCACCGGCTCCCGATGCCCCCTCAATCCATGGGCCCCTGAATCTTGGAAGTTCACAAGTGAGAATCTCATTTCCTTTTCTTTCTAGTCCCCTAATAGTATTTTCGTTGGCTTAGAAAGTAAATTGCTTCGTGTATTGTGTTAGTTCTGAGATTCTTCTCTTAACTTTGCCGCTCTAGATGCAGTCACTGATTTGGAACACAAGTTAATCGATGAGCCATGCGTTGAAAGTAAATTGCTTTGTGTATTGTGTTAGATTGGAGATTCTTCTCTTACCTTGGCCGCTCTAGATGCAGTTACTGATTTGTAACACAACTTAATAGATGAGCCATGCTTAGAAAGTAATTTACTTTGTTTATTGTCTTAGATTTCAGATCATTCTCTTACCTTGACCGCTCTAGATCCAGTTCCTGATTTGTAACTCTTTGTGTAGGGCCTAGCATCCCACTCCTGCATTGCTGAGATTCAATCACATGTCGTGGTATGTAATAGAACGCATGATAATCCTGCTACTTTATTCTTAGGATTATTCTTAAGTTTATTTATTTGCTTGCTTCGTTTAAGGTTCAAGTTTGACTTCTCCTTTCATTTTTAGGCTCAAATGTTGAGGACAATCCTTGCGGTTCAAATATCAAATTCCTGTCCCTCCAATGTGAAGTCAAAGCCATTCATTGATTACATGCCTCGAGATTATCCAGCTTTCGCTACATGCTCAAGACCTGAAGTTTCGTTGGGAGGGCTCGATGCAGCTGCTGACCTTGGTGAAATCTTTGTTGAACAGGACAAAGTTTTGATAGACTTGAAGATCAAGGCAGGAGCATCAGATGTAGCAATGAAAGTGCAGACTGATGAGATTGAGAGGTTGAAGAAACAAGTAGAAACTACAGAGACCCTCCTTCGTCAACTGCTAAGCTCGCGCCTTGGGTAAGGCCACTGTGTTTCTTAGTCTTCTACTTGTGTCCTCCCAGCTAGTTGTGCTGGTTTGTGAGTACGGAGCTTTGTTCTCTTAGTGGGTTCTATTTCAATACCAGCTTTATTTGTGAGCATGGAGATATCATGTGTATTGGTTTGTGAGCTCCTACTTACAATCTGCTTGTGGTTGTTCTGTGTTCATTGATAATAATGTGTCATGTGTGATCCGAAATATTTATTTGTATCAGTGGTATGGAAATATTATCTGTGATGTCTATTACTTAATTGATTAGCATGTAATATGAGATTGAATTATATTTAATATAATTAAGCACAACCTGGAGTGCAGCCCAAAATAATAGGGGAAAAAATATGTGGGCTTGCCCCATCGGCCCATTATTTTTTTACGAATTCAAAAACGATTTATTAATAAAATGGGTCGTATCAAAAATGACGTCAGCAAATGGTGGGCTGGGTCCAATATCAGTTGGGCCTTAATCATTTTATGACGTCATCGAATATTGAACTCTATCCAACCAGTACTGGACCCAAAACAAATTAATGACGAATGCAATTATTGGGCTCGGTCATACTAAAACCGGGCCTAAAACATTCTATGACGACCTCGATTATTGGGTCGGTCCAACCAGAATTAGGCCTAAAAGTGTCTATGACGACAACAATTATTGGGCTCCATCCAAACATAAATAGGCCTTAAACAAATTCTATGACGCAAACAATATTGGGCTCCATCCAACCTTAATAAGGCCTAAAACCAATTTATGATGAAAGAAACATTGGGCTCAGCTTAATATTAAGTGGGCCAAATTCAATCTATGACGACAAGGTATTTGGACCTTGGCCCGTCAAAATATGGGTTGAATTCACTTAATGACGAAACGGTTTGTCACAAAACGCTGTGCCACATCAGATTTTGGTCCGACATGGCAGGTACCTTATGACGCCTTTGTGTTACGAATTTATACGCGTCATTAAACTTATAACGCCGGGAAATAAGGTCTCGTCATTAATCGCGGTTTGTGACGCTCGATTAACGACGGCGCGTTTTCATAACAACTGGCATCATTAATCGCGGTATATGACGAGAAACGGCCTTTTTTGCGTCACTAGTTGGCGTTTTTCTTGTAGTGTAGCCAAAAATTAGCTTGGGGGAGACCCCATTTTCAATCATGGAAGGTATGTCCATACAAACCAATTTTCAACATCTTGTTTACCACATTTGAATAAAAGAAAAAAACAACAAAAATATTTGCTTCAATCATGTGCACTTGAAATCTTGTCTATATCCGCACTTTGGAAGTGATGAATAGTTGCTATGTTAAAACTTTGTAAGAACCTAGTGTACAACTTTGTGCTCTATGAGTATTTGAATTTGTTGGTATATTTTGAGACAAGAGCCTGAAATAAAACTTTGTGGGAAGCAAATGATTATGACCAAACCTAGGGTGTTGACTAATATGATATGGTGCGACAATGTTGATCTTGCTCTATCTCATAGTATGGTGAAAATCTCGAATGATTTTCTTTTGAAAATAAAACAAGACAAATTCCTCAATGGTCATATCACCTACCAAAGCCATATGTCGATATCAAGGTATAAACCTTCTACATATGCTTGCTTGTGACCCATTGAGTTTTGCCAAATTGGTGTGACCCTTGGTAGAATCTTTTCATGCTCCCATGATCGAGATCACGTACACCCACATACACAAAGCTAACTTCCACACTGGGAGTTATGCAAAACATGCCATCCACCCACCAAAAATAAATACTCCAAAGTTCCTAAGAGATTTCTCTTCTTGTACTCTTGCAAAAGGAGAGAGGGGTCATTGAAAAAAAGGTTATATGCTCAAAAAGCACAGAAAAAAAATGTGCTCCAATCAAAGAGCATAGAAAAAAATGAGTGAAGCATGACCCCCCTCCAAAATAAAAGCAAAAGGAGAATCTCAAAGCAAGGAGTATTTGGAAAAATAAACAAAAATATTCCACACACTTGCACATCTCGATCAAGTTGCATGACTAGTTTCTTCTTGGATCCGGTCTTTGGCTCAACAACATCATGTGGCACAAGTGAGTCTCATGCTTACCCTACCCAAAGCTCCACATACAAGCCATAGAGTAGGAAGTTGAGGCTCGCTCAAAAGCCTTTGGTGAGGTAACAAATACCACTTGAGCGATCGAGGGAACCATCCGAGGAACCTTGTTTTTTATTGCAAAAGTTTCGAAACTCCGAGATAGAATCCCGAAAAGAGAAGAGCGAGTGATGCAAAGTCAAAGCCATTCTACCTTTCAACCTCCGAAGGCAAGGTGGAAAGTTACAAGCCCCATAGGTAAAACAAGGCTAAGCTTCTCTCATACCAATCTTTTCAAATAGCAAGTAGAGCATGGAATTGTGAATAGGAACTTGCTGAGTGGTAACATCAATGCAACTCCTGATCCACCGAGGCCAAGTCTAGGCTTTGCTCGAGGACGAGCAAACGTTTAGCTTGGGGGAGTTTGTTGACGGTCCTTACAACAAAAATTTGACCGTCAAAACCTCAGGTTCGAGAGGAGTATATGACAAGTTTCATGCACATTTTTAGTACTAATAAAGTTCCATGAGTTGTGTTGTGATTTTCATAGGTAGGTACACATTTTGGGAGAATTTGGGACCAACACACCACACGTGCAAGGCACGGCCGAACCACCTGGTCCGGCCGGCCCTGTAGGTGCGGCCGGCCTGGTAGGTGCGGTCGGCCCTACCCCGTGGCGCGTCTCTGGTCCAGAGTACCCCCTCTCCCTCGAGCACAATTTGGACGAGCGTGATTCACTGAAGAAACATCAGTTTGATCAAATGGTGGAGGCTAGGATCACTTGGATCAATGGGTCCACTTATCCGATCGCTCAACCGCCACAACCGCCATCCAGAGGCAATCCCAGGCGTCCCCAAGCATGGTCGGTGCATCACACGGCGCGGGGTAGGGCCGGCCGCACCAAGAGGGCTGGCCGCACCTGTCAACTAGCGTGCCGGGCGAAACCGACCTAAGGAGCCGACCTACAACCGCCTCAGGAGCAGTGATCAGGAGCGTCCAAGGCGAGAGGCGGCACATCCCAGGGCCGGCCGCACCTAGTGAGCCGGCCGCACCTAGGGTTTTGCCCCTCTGCGCTCTACCGACCTCCCTTGCCTATAAAAGCCACCTCCCACTCGCTGGAACGGACACACAACGCAGGAGCATCTCCATTTCTCTCTTTTGTTCACTTAGAGAAGGATTAGTGTAGCTTGGGAGTTAGAGTCGAGTCGAGCTAGTCTCGGGGTTCCGGAGGAGTTTGCTTCAGGGGTCCGGTACTACTCTTGTATCCTTTCTTTGTTTAGACTCAAGTACAATTCAAGTTATCTTTCTATCTTACCTTTCGAGTCAATTACATTCAGCTTTTACTTTGCTCTAGAAGCTTTATTCTTGGTTTAGACTAAAGTTAGTTTAATCTTGGTTAGCATAGCTCTCTTGACCCCTATAGTGTTGTGGTCGTTCTTCGCTTGATCTTCTACCGAGTACGATTGTGCTTAGTAGCGGAGAGAGACCTTCCTTCGTGATATCTGGGGAAATGTTCTTTGGTTCGTTGTGAGCGCGGTGCTCAGAGCTTACCTTAGTCTTAGATTGGTGTCCCGTTCAATGGAATAGTTGTGGTACCCTAAGGAGGTGACAGCTCCGGATGGGCTCAGTAGTGCACCACGTTAGTTCGAGCCGGTAGGATTCAGCGTGTCGTCGTTTTCCCTTCTCATCCCAGACCGAGAGCGCGGTTTTGCATGCCCCTGCAGCACTAGAAGAGCTTGTCGAGTTTAGCTTGCCTTGGTTATCCTTTGCCTTAGTTCTTTACCTAGAGTTGACAAGAATAGATAGATTGTGTTAGGATCCTTTCTCGTCTTGTTGTCCTCCCAGCTCACTAGGTCCTCTCTAACCCTTTATCAAGATCTCCTTATGTGTATCAAGTTATCCCCGAATATCTTTATTCATTACCCCCGCTATAGCTCTTTACCGAGTCTTGTTACTCTCCACCATTTATTCGATCATCTTTGCCGTAGTGCCTCCCTTGGGAAAATATAAATACGATAACCCGAATACCACCGGGTGAAGTGCTACAACGGTAATCCGTGCGCTTGCGGACCTTTGTGTGACGTGTGTTTTACCAAAGACGTTCCCTAGCCCCATTACTAGGGGTATAAACCCGGTAGCGACGCAAGCGAGTGCCAACAAGCATTTCTGGCACCGTCACCGTGAGTGCAAACCTAGTAGTGAGGCTAAGGAGCATCAACATAGGGAACCACTTGTTCATCTCCTTCCAAACGGAATGAGAGACTCGGCACTCCTTCATCAAGTATAGGCGCCATGGTCATGAGAATTTCCAAGGCGAATTCCTTGTGGGTGTTTGCCGACACTCCATTGGAAAATTGCACCCAACCTAGGTGTCCCAACAAGTAATAGATATCCGTATGAAAACCCAACACTTGGAGAGCTTGGTCGTCGAAGTCGACGTTCGCCACAAGCCTCTTCTCAAGGTGAGTGAGCTTCTCCTCCTCCTCCTCCGTCTTGATAATAAACCCATACTTGGAATATCACGGAGCGTATGGAGGTGGAGCGGATGATCGTGTCGAGCGACGAGGTCGGACGGGCGGCTCCTCCGTGCGTCCTTGTGGTTCGGTGAACCGCATAGACGAGCTTCGTGTGGCCCTCATGCCACTGAGGAGTAGTCTCGTTCCTCCTCGGCGGTGCTGTGTCCTCCTCCATGCTCCGAGGAGACTCGAAGACCGAGTGCCTCCTCAAAGAGCTTGTTGATGATGGCTTGGACGATGAAGAACCTTTCTTCTTGGTGAAGAGACTTGTAGTTTTCTTCCACTTGGTTGCTGCACTCTTCCTCACAATTATACCCGGGGTTTTGAACCGGAAGCAAGGCACACAAAAAATATTTGGAGTATGGACTTTTAGTGGACTTAGGATGGATTTTGATGGACAAAACGAAGATCGAAGTGGGAAGCTATGCCTCTGGAGGTTTTTGACTTAGAGCTCAGGAACACAAACAAAGATCTAGATGAGTGACTTACCTGAGGAAGACGGGCACCAGGGGGTATAAATGGAGGTGAGGCCGGCTGGCCTGGGCCGACCGGCCTAGGGTCCTCGCTACCCCTCTCGGCTTCAGCTTTCTTCAGCACACTCCATGCTTGCTCGTTGCTTTGTGACCGCGTGCTCCACGGGGTTGCACTGCCCAAATGCTCTCGTCCACTCCTTTGCTTGCATGATTGATCCTTCCACTTGATTGCTTTGCTTTGAGTCACTTCCATGCTCCCTTGCCTCACATGCTTCCATGAGATTCCTACAAAACAAAGCTTTGGCTGCCCCCCATGCTTGTCCTTTGCATGTCCTTTGATGATAATTGTTGGAGGGGCATCCCATGATGCATCATGGTGCATGTGTGGTTAAGTTAACTCAAATGCCTCCCTCTAATCATGTTTTAATGTTAAGCACTCCTCTAATTTTGAAAAATAAAATTAAACTCAGAGCTTGCAATGAGTTCAAATATATTTAGAGGAGTTTTTAAGTATTAAAAACAAATGTAAGTCGAAAATTTTTCCGACTACTTCTATTTTGGTCGCACCGGTATTCTTTGCTTCCATTAATTGAGAGCAAGTTTTTCCCGGCTTGATCATGGGGGCATAGGTTTAGGTTCTAATTTTGGTTAAATGTGAGAGAGATTTTGAATGAAATAAAATTAAATGAGGCTTAGAAAAATTCTAACTCTAGAGAAACCAAGGATATGAATTTTGAACAAACCAATAGTTTAAGTTTCTAGGTTCACGCGAGTCTTACCGTACGCTGAAATTTAAATATCAACTAGGTACTTGGCGTGGCTCTACTCATGTGTTTTTAACATGTAAAACAAGTCAACCATAACATCATGAAGAGGATGAAAGGTTGAGGTAGGTTCTGAATTTTTTTGGTTTTGGTTTCTCAAAAAGAAGCAAATAACTCATAGGATGGCTCATGTAAAGGGTTTATGATCCAAATAAAATATCCAAACAAAATTTATAACTATAAACATTATCCAACCACTTTATGAGTCTATGAATGTCTTGCGTAGAAAACTCTAAAACAACTTACTTGAAAGACTCGAAAAATCTTGATCAGGTTGTCCTCCCGGTAGCTTATTCTTGACTCGACGAAACGGGTTGCCTCCCGCCTAGCGCTTTGTTTATAGTCCATGGCTAGACTTCTTCACTTGTTTACTTCGGATCAACGCTCTTTGCGGGCGTTGCAATCTTGGGTACCCACTTCCGCACCATCTTTAGCGCAGGCTTATTCTCCGGCTTAGTCATCTTTTTGGTCTTCACAGGCGGCTTTTGTTCCTTGATCTTGAAGGATGTGACAACATCTTTGATTTCCTTCGCTTCCTTCTTCTCCGGCTCTTCCTTCTTCCTTGGCTCTTCCTTACTAACGCGACGATGAGGTGGGATATATTTAACTTTGATGTCGAATTTGATCTCCCCCTTCCCGACATCGATGGTAGCTCCCACGATCTTGAGGAAGGGCCTCCCAAGGATGAGTGGCGGCTTCTCCCTCTCTCCCATCTCGAGCACCACGAAGTCGACGGGGATGAAGTGGTGTCCGACCTTCACGGGCACATCCACGGTGATACCCAAAGGATAGCGAATGGAGTTGTCACCCAACTCCAAGCACATGGCCGTAGGCTCTAGCTTCGGTAGGCGTAGCTTCTCGAACACGTCTCTTGGAATGACACTCACACTTGCTCCAAGGTCGCATAATGCTTTCTCAAACTTGAATGAACCAACAGAACACGGAATCGTCGGGCATCCGGGGTCTCCTTGATTCTCTAGTCCGTTTGCAATAGCAGCGCTACATTGCTCGGACATCTTGACCTGATCCACCCCGAGTGTTGCTATCTCATACTTGTTTGCAAGTATATCTTTGAAGTAGCGAGAATATGTAGGAACTTGAAGGGTGTCCAATAGCGGCATGTTGATGCTCAACCTACATACAACCTCCATAAACTTCTCAAAATGATTATCAAGTTTACCTCGGAAGTAGCATGGCTTGAGTTGCGGTATCTTCTTGTCTTCTCCCGGCATCTCAAACTCGGGCTCTTCGGTGATGATCTCGGTAACCTTCTCCTTAGCAATTCCTCCGCCTCGGTAGATGGTTTAAGCTTTCTAGCTCCCACGGAATGTTCCGGGTCTTCGATCTCCATCCCCGGACGAGTTTGAATGGCCTTCGCTGTCTCGGGACCTTAAGGTTTCCCCGGAAGCTTCCCTTCATTAGCGGATAGGCGCCCGACAAGTTGTCCCACTTGTGTCTCGAGTATGTTCATCATGTTGAGCACTTGATGGTTGGAACTTCCGACCTCCGTCACCTTGCTATCGTTGTTCTCCAACACCTTGTCTATGGCTTTGAACTTAGCGACGGTGTCCTTGTTGATCTTAGCTTGCTCGTCCATGAAGTCCTTTAATTGCATACGAAGAGGAACTGAATTTGGAATGGACGAACTTGCATTAAATTGAGGTCTACCTTGCCCGTAGCGGAAGTTCGGCAAATCTCCCTTCCTCATGCAGTCGAGCATCTTGGCTTCCTCCGTGCAATCTTTTTTGGACATGGCCATACTCCCCTCATTCTTCACATGTGGATCTTGCTTCGGTAGCCTTTAAATCTTGAGCTTCTTTCTTCTCTATCTTCATCTTTTCCAACCTCCTCATAAGCGAGTCGATCTTGCCTTCGAGTAGAACTTCCTTCTCCACTTGCAAGACTCCTTTGACATTCCCCATGGGTTGAACCGGAAGTAAGCATCCAGATGACGCCCATGTGTCATTGTCCGCGACCTTCTTGAATAAAGTGAAAGCTTGGGTCGGTGTAAGCTCGATGATGGATCCTCCCGCCGATGCGTCGATGATCGTCCTTGACGCCATGGTGAGTCCTTGGTAGACCTTTTGAACGAGATCCTCCTTCGGGAACTTTGAAGTGCTCGAAAGCTTCCGATATGGTCTCCATAGGATATTGAGCAAAAGTAGCAATCTTATTGCGCAAGCTTTGAGTCTTACCCGGTGAGTAGTATTCCTTCATGAAGGCTCTCATCAAGGCATCCCAATTTTGCACTGTCTCCACCGGTTGAGAGTAGAACCATTGCAAAGCCTTTTCGAGTAGCGAGAACAGAAAGAGCCTTGCCCTCATTTGATTTTGAGTCACCCCTTCCATATTGAATGTCTGACAAAGTTGAATGAACGCTTGGAGGTGAAGGTTTGGATCCTCTTTACCGGTGAAGAGTGAATGTTGCACCATGCGGATTGTTAAGGTCTTGATCTTGAACGGCCTTTCGATCTCTGTAAGGTTCAAGATTGGTAGGTCGACAATGTCCGGGGTGCATAGCTCCCCGATCTTGCGCTCCAGATGCGATTTTCTCCCATCAGTTGCAGTTGAAGTTCATCTTCCCTAGGTCTTGGAGGTGGTGATTCCTTTGGAGACTCCGACGATCCTTCGGCCTCCGCTTTTGGATCTGCAAATTCTAGCTTTTTAGCTTGTGCTTCATGTCTCCTTAGCCTGTAAAGTTTTTCTGGATCATCCACAAAATTTTTGGGTTTGTTGGAGAGGTAGCCGTCCATCTCCTGTTAGGGTTAGCAATAAACAAAAATATAGAAAAACAAAAATAAAAACAAATCTAAGAAAGCTAGGGTTAGTTAAACTAGATTAGATTGATTTTGAGGATGATCAAAAGTTAGTAGATGCAAAAAGAAAACCAAACAAAAACTGAAAATATTCACAAAAAGCAATAAAAGATCGAATCTTGATCACGTGTTCCCCGGCAACAGCGCCAGAAAAAGGGGCTTGTTGACAGTGTATATGCGTATCAAACTTCATTTGGATTGCAAGCGGACAAATCCTCCGTCGTAGTCAAGCGATCCTTCTTCCCTTAAGTGTGAACCCAAGGTATCGAATCCGTGGAACAAATGTGTGATGCAAGAACCAATCTATTAAAGCCGAAAACACTTAGATCTTCAAAGGGAGTGCTTTTGCATCTAATCTAAAGAACACCAAAAGAAACGAATCTAATCTATGAAAATCGGAGGTAGCAAGAGATAGAGAGGGATAGGTAAAACCAATCTAGAGAGATTGGATCAAGCTCTTGTTGAAGTTCCAAGCAAAGAAGAAATAGCCAAATCGAATCTCATAAAAAGCTTCTTTAAATCGCGGCTTCCCTTCCAACTCTGAAGACGCCCACCTTTTGGAGCCACCATTCTGTCACAACGCACTCCTATTCGTGCGGGTTAACCTAGGGCGAGTCCAATGGACACGTTGAAATCTCTTGGTAGGTCAGGCATGCACCTCTAGCCACCACAGCTACAAGAACACCCTCTATGATCTATCTCGAGAATAGATCTTAAAGTAAGAAAAACCAATCGTGAACAAAGTCGTAGAAGAAGCACTTGATCGCTAGAAATTGGATTGCAACTTGATAATTCAACATATTCAAAGGTACATGGACAAGATCACCACCGGGATCCTACCTTGATCTTACTCCTAGCTCCTGGAACTCCGACGTGGTCTTCCTTTCCCACGCCGGCTAGGGAAACCCTAGACAACTAGCTCCTCTCCGGAATGGTGTCCCTCTCTTCTCTACTCCTCGGCGGCGAATGGCGAATGAGTTGATGCATGGCTCTTGGCACGGGGACTATAAATAATCTAAGGATCGTCTAGGTCAAAGGGGGGCACGAATGGGCCCAGAATTGGGCTGGGTCGACCGGCCTGGGCCGGCAGGCCTGGGCCCATTCTGGCCCATCTTGTGGCCTCCTTTGTTGGCGATGCATCCCGTGTCTTCCAGAATGTTCTCCCTTCTGCATGTGGGCCCTTGACGTCAGTTTCTCCGCGGTTTGGATAGAGCTCCTTGTCTCACAAGCTTCAACATTTTCTGTTTAGGTCCTCGGAGTTTTCTGCCTTCATGGGTTGGTCCTTGGGCTTCTTGGAGTCATGTTCACTTCATTGCTTGACTCGTGCCGGGCTTCATGATCTTCTCACGAGGTGCTTGATGAACTTTACCATGAAGTGTCGCAATTAACGCTAAATTCCTGCATAAACATTACACTCCAAAACCGACATGCACGAGCGAACTTATTATATCAAGGGGGTTAGTACCAATGGATAAGATATAAAATTGATGCCAATACCGAAGGTAAACTCGTGGCTAGGTTGACGGAAATTCACCATCCACAACCCTGGCGGCTCGTCGCCTCCCCTCCGATGGGGATTCCATGAGATTTTTTCATCCGGGGCTCGAACACGATCCAGGATGCCTGTGGTGCTCGTGCGCCCAGGTTTCAGCCGCTTGTGGGCCCATCCTTTATCGTCCCTCGCTCTGGTGACGACGGCGACTGTTCGGAAACCCTTCGCTGGGTCAGTCTTCGAACCGCGCGTCGACCCTAGGCCCTTGGGGGCTAGTGACGGTTCGCGTCCTAGTGATTATTTCTCCCGCGGGGAGATTTTAACCAGCTGGGACGGTCGTGCCTCCAATTGAGGCGGGTCATCTAATCGTGGCGATCGTGGGGGAGTGCATCGGTCGTGCTTTCCCCATTGGTGACCCTTTAAATCCCCTCCTTCTAAGAGGTTTTCGCCTCATTCTCCCCACCAGCTCCTGCAGTAGAGTTTGTGGCGGAAGTGAAAAAACTTAGGCGGGGGATTCGGAGGAAGTGTTACCTCGGCTCCTTCGTCGGCGATGGATAGGGAGAAGCGCGCCGCGTCGGGTGATTTGCCGCAGCCTCCGTTGCCGCGCCGCAGGAGGTAAGTACCGTTGCTTGGATGGCGGAGGTCGTCCTGCTCTGGCCTCCTTTCTTCGCTTGCAGGGCCTCTGGGGTGCAGCGGCCTCGGGTGTCGAGCCCCGGCCCGGTGGTGCGGCCCCGGCGGTTGGGGCGTCCTGGGAGGAGGTCCTCTTCCTGACGACGCAGGTGGCGGAGATGGAGAGCCTCCTGGAGGAGGATATGCGTGATCGCCGCCGTCTCGAGGAGGCGTTGAAGGCTGCCCGTGCGACGCTTAATGCCATCGAGGCGGAGGTCGAGGCGGGTCGTGTTGCCGCTGACGGGGCAGAGGCTCGCCGAGTTGGTATCTGCCTCGGAATGATTTTTGTTCCCTGGCTGACTTCTAGAGAGATGGGGCTTCCCTAATTTTCATCGCTTTTGTAGACTTGGAAGAGAGGATGCTCGAGCTCCGCCGGGAGATGGGGGTTCTGCGGCGCCGAGAGTTCGACGCAGAGACGTGTCTTGACGTTCTCACGACTGTGGTGCAGGCCGTTGATGTCGTGGCTTCTCCTCTGGTCCTGCTGGTGGACCAGCTTCGAGCACTACTCGACCGTTTTAGGGGGGCGGTGCGTGCCGGGGTGCGCCGAGGGGCGTCGGAAGCCTTGGCCGCGGCTGACGCGCAGTCGGACGAACCGTGGCTCTCCTTCGTCCTGCTGGGATGGCCCGAGGGCTATGACGTGAAGCGCCGTCACCTTGACTCGCTGGAGTTCACCAGAGCCGCCAACGCCATCTCTGATGGGGTTGACGTCGGCGAGATCCTTCGCGGCAACGGTGTTGGTGGAGCCGGCGGCGTGTAGGCGTTGCAGGTCGAGTCTGCCGATGTGTACCGTGGCCACGTCCACCATGTTGGATCCCCTTCTCTTTTTAAAGATCTTTGAAGTGTTTGCCCACCTGTCTCTCTTCCATCTCATTCCCTTGTTGTGTTGAGGTGCAAGCGTTTTCTTGGGCTTTGGGAGAGAGAAAAATGAAAAGACGCCATTTTCCCGAGTGGGGGGGGCGAGCTACAAGGGATTTGTTGGGTGATAAAGAAACGCCTTGTGGCTGGAGAGGAAAAACTAGGCTATCTTTCCTACCGGGAACACGAAAGTGTTCTTTTTCTTATAAGGGTAGAAACGACGTAGTTGTTCGATGTTCCAGGCGTTGGTGACGGGTCGGCCGTCTTCGTCCTTGAACTTGTACGTACCGGGACACAGAACTTGGTCGACGATGAAGGGGCCTTCCCATGGTGGTGATAGCTTGTGGCGATCTTTGTTGCTCTGGACCCGGTGTAGCACCAGATCCCCGACTTGGAATGGCCTTTCCCAAATGGTGCGGCTATGGTAATGCCGTATCGCTTGTTGATACCGGGCGGAGTGTAGTAATGCGATGTCCCGCGCCTCGTCGAGCTGGTCGATAGCATCCTCGAGGGAGACTTGGTTTCCTTCATCGGTGTAGGCTCGCACTCTTGGGCATCCGTAGTCGATGTCAGTCAGGAGGATGTTGGTATTTGTTAAGCCTACAGAAATATTATGATGGATAATCCGCAAGCGCACGGATACCGGTGAGCACTTCACCCGGGAAGAGGGTTTTAAATATCGAATCCACAGGGAGAAGGGTAGAGTGATCTGAGATGTATAACTAATCCCTGAGTAGTTATCAAGGACTTGATAGAAAGAGAGATAAGGAAAACTTTAGGATGTCTAGTTCTTACTCGCACAAGCTATGCTATTATTGTTCTTATGGGGTGATTGTCTGAAGGCACACTTAGGAAAGGGAAAGTTCCGACAATCTATGGGGGGAGTCCTACGATTTCTATAGACGGGAGGTGGACTGCAAAGGATAGACGGGAACGAGGTCACTTCCCGCTTCTACCGCACGATCCGGAATATAGAAGGCATTGACAAGCTAGCTAGTCTAAGCACCACGCTTACACTAAACATGCAACTTTAACTCAAGAGCGACAGGAATTAAAGTACTCATAAAAGAGTTATGAACCGTAAGAACAATAATAACAATGTTACTCACTTGAATAAGAAGTTGATCTTTCCACAAGGTCTCAAGATCAGGCTCCAATGGAGTTGATCCCAGAGGAAGAAGATGAAGAGGAGGCACCGACAGGTCCGGGCCTTCCTTCAATTCTGCCTCTACCGCTCTCTAATTCTCTCGAACAAGATTAGCTAGATCTGAATCGATCATGGCTCTAATCTCTCAACTTGATACTAACTCTCCAACTCTAATTCTAGTCTAGAGCTTCTATCTCAGGTAGGCATTGATGATCTAGAATGAGTTGTTCCCCTACCCTAGGGTCAGGGGGCCTGTTTATATAGTCCTGAGGAGGTGCCTTGCCGCTGTAGGATCAAACCGACCTAATATACGGTTTAGATTGCTTCTCATAGGCGGTGGAAGAACATTCCAGAAGTAGGGTTGAGTTGGGACCGGGGGGGGGGGTCCGGTCGGCCCCACCATGGGACCGGTAGGCCTATGGTGGGCCCCCCTCGGGGTCTGCCTTGGCCAGGACGGTTCTTGCCCTTCCAGATGCTTCTTTCTTGCAAGCCAAGTCACGTTGAGTTCGGGGGTGTTCTGGAACCTTCTAGACTTGTTTCTTTTCTTGTATTTCTGAATAGTCCCTGTAATTTTATGAATTCACCAAAACTCGTGGAAATTGTCAGTGCAAACCCTAATAAGGTGATCTAATTATATTTTAGCCCTTTTCCAGTAAATATGAGGGGAAATATTTGTAGATAAAATGTGCCAATAGAGGACCGCCTCCGACCCATGGACCATGAAGAAAGGTGTGTAGCCGGTGCCGCGCGTGGGGGTAGTTTGTAGGCTCCAGAGCACAGAGGGTAGCTCAGCCACCCAGCTTGCCTTGAACTTCTCGAGCCTCTTGAAGATGCGCGACTTCAGCCCCTGCAGGATCATTCCATTTGCCCTCTCGACCTGCCTGTTGGTCCACGGGTGACTAATTGTGGCCCAGTTTATTCGGATATTGTTGTTATCGCAAAAGTAGAGGAACTTCTTACCGGTGAAGTTTGATCCATTGTCGGTGATGATGGCGTTCGGGATCCCGAAACGATAGATGTTGTCGGTGAAGAACTCGATGGCTTCCTCCGACCTAATGCTCCAGATAGCTCGCGCTTCGATCCACTTAGAGAACTTGTCAATTGCCACGAGCAGGTGCGTGAAGCCCCCGAGCGCTTTCCTCAATGGTCCCACCATGTCGAGCCCCCACACAGTGAAAGGCCAGGTGAGGGGGATGGTCTGAAGCGCCTGTGCTGGGAGGAGTGTTTGCCGGGTGTGGAACTGGCAACCTTAGCAGCTTCGCACAATGCTCTTGGCGTCAGCGACCGTTGTGGGCCAGTAGAAGCCCTGCCGGAAAGCGCTGCCGACGATTGCCCTGGGGGCCACATGGTGGCCGCAGGCCCCCACGTGGATGTCTTGTAGCAGTTGGCGTCCTTGGTCTGCAAGGATGCAGCGCATGAGTATTCCGGCCGCGCCTTGTCAGTAAAGGTCCCCGTCGATGAGCCTGAAGGATTTGGCCTGTCGCGCAATGCATCAGGCCTTGGTGCTGTCGGTTGGGAGCTTCCCTTCCACCATCCACTCTAGGATCAGGATCCTCCAGTCGGGGTCCTCAAGGTTGGGCTCGGAAACCTCTCCCAGTGCCATGACCTCCTGAAGGTCTGGTGGTGAAGGGTGGTCGTCCTCCCCGCAGCGGACAGAGGGCTCCCGTAGGTCACTTGCGAACACACCATTAGGAACTGGCGCCCGGTTTGAGGCCGCCTTTGCCAGAGTGTCGGCCGCCTCATTGTACTTCTGCAGCCCATGCTTGAGCTCGAGTCCATGGAACTTGTCCTCGAGTTCTCTGACGGCCTTGCAGTAAGCTGCCATCTTCCGGTTGACGCAGTTGGCTTCTTTCATCACCTGGTTGACAACGAGCTCAGAATCCCCTCGAACTTCGAGGCGTCGAACCCCTATCTCGAGAGCGATCTTGAGCCCGTTGAGGAGAGCCTCGTACTCCGCGATATTGTTGGATACCGGGAAGTGGAGTCGGATCATGTATTCCATACGCAAGCCCAGAGGCGAGATCAAAACGAGTCCGGCTCCTCCTTCCTCCTTTGTGAGGGATCCATCGAAGTACATGGCCCTGTCTCATGCTCGATCGGGGCTGCGGGCGTTTGGATCTCTGTCCACTCAGCAACAAAGTCAGCTAAGGCCTGGGATTTGCTGGCGGTGCGGGAAGCGTAAGCGATGCTCTGCCCCATCAGCTCCAGGGCCCACTTAGCAATCCTTCCCTCCGCCTTCGGGCTCTGGATTACCTCTATGAGTGGGTATTTCGAAACCACTGTGATAGGATACGCGTCGAAATATTGCCTGAGCTTCCTTTTGGAGATCAGCACGGCGTAGATGAGCTGCTGGATCTGTGGGTAGCGGGTCTTGGAATCGGAAAGTACCTCGCTGATGAAGTAAACGAGCCGCTGCACTTTCAACACTTTGTCTCGCTCATCACGCTCGACCACCAGAGCCGCGCTGACGACCTGCGTCGTGGCAGCGATGTATAGCAACATCGGCTCCCCAGGTGTTGGCGCCGCGAGGATAGGCGGTTTCTCGAGCAGCTTCTTGAGGGACTCTAGTGCCTCCTGCGCCTCTGAGGTCCAGGTGAAGTGCTCCGACTTCTTCAGAAGCTGATAGAGAGGTAGGCTTCATTCGCCTAACCGGGCGATGAACTGGCTGAGGGCCGCCAGGCACCCGGTCACTCGCTGGACTCCCTTGATGTTTTGAACCGGCCCCATGCTGGTGATGGCCGTGATCTTTTCTGGGTTGGCCCCTATGCCGCGTTCCGATACGATGAAGCCGAGGAGCATCCCTCGTGGGACCCCAAAGATGCACTTTTCAGGGTTAAGTCGGACCTGGAATCTTCTCAGCTTCTCAAAGACGGCCGTTAGGTCGGGGACCAGATCTCCCGTTTGCCTTGACTTCACCATGATCTCGTCGACATATGCTTCAACCAACTGACTGATGAGTTCGCCGAAGACACGCTGCATACACCTCTGAAAGGTGGCGCCTGCGTTCTTCAATCCGAAGGGCATGGAGGAGTAGCAGAAGCAGCCGAAAGGGGTGATGAACGTCGTGGCGAGCTGATCGTCAGAATCCATCGCAATCTGGTGGTACCCGGAGTAGGCGTCGAGGAAGCAGAGGGTTTCGCACCCTGCAGTCGAATCCACAACCTGATCTATGCACGGTAGAGGGAACGGATCCTTCGGGCATGCTTTGTTGAGACCGGTGTAGTTGACACACATCCTCCATTTGTCGTTCTTCTTTTTCACCAACACGGGGTTGGCCAACCACTCGGGGTGATACACCTCCCTGATGAAGCCTGCCGCAAGGAGTTTCTTGATTTCCTCCCGTATGGCTTTGCATTTGTCGCCGTCGAAGCGTCGCAGCTTCTGCTTAACCGGCTTGGCACTTGGTTTGATATTGAGCTTGTGTTCGGCGACTTCTTTCGGGATGCCCGGCATGTCGGACGGCTTCCATGCAAAAACATCGAGGTTTGCCTTTAAGAAATGCACAAGTGCTTCCTCTTGCTCCGGCTCGAGTGTTGAGCTGATGCAGAGGGTGCGTCCATCGTCGGACACGAGTACCTTATTGGCTTCCTTCGCGGGCTCGAACGAGCACGTCGCCCGTTTGGCGGTTTATGGGATGTCGAGCACTTCCGGGATTGGTTCTGCGGCGAGCTCGTTGGAGCGGATGAGAGAATCCGCGAAGTGGAAACACTCAGTCGTATGCGTGTTGAAGCTTAGTGTCGATGGTGATCACTCCCTTGGGCCCGGGCATCTTCAGCTTGAGGTAAGTGTAGTTGGGGACCTCCATGAACTTTGCATACGCCAACCTCCCGAGGATCGCATGGTATGTTCCCGGGAAGCCGACCACTTCGAAGGTGAGCATCTCCTTGCAGAAATTTCCCTCCTCGCCGAAGGTGACCAGTAGGTCGATCTGTCCAAGTGGAACCGCCTCCATCCCGGGCACGACTCCGTGAAACGGGGTCAACGATGGGCGGAGCTGAGATCGCTGGATCCCCATGCTGTCGAGGGTAGACATGTAGATGATGTTGAGGCCGCTGCCCCCATCCATGAGCACCTTGTGCAGCCGCTTGGTGCCGAAGAGTGGTGCCACCATGAGGGGGTAAGCCCCTGGTTGTGTAATGTGGTCAGGGTGGTCCGCCCGGTCGTACGTGACGGCCGTCTCGGACCACCGGAGGTATGAGGGCACGGCCAACTCGGTGTGGTAGATCTCCTGTAGGATGCGCTTATGCTTGCGCCTCGGAGGGCGAGCGGGCGTTCCACCGAAGATCATCATGATGGCGCCATCTTCCTTGGGGAATTCGTCGTGCTCGACGTTCTTGGCGGCGCCGGCGTTGGCCGCGTCCTGCGGCTTGTTCTTCCCGCCGAGGTATCTCTTCATGAGGTTGCAATCCTTCATGGCGTGCTTGACCGGACCCTCGTGGTAGGGACAAGGTGCCTCAAGCACCTTCTCGAAGTGATCCCTCGGGGGGCCAGCCTTTGGCTTGGGCGGTCGCTTGTCGGCCGCCGCCACCAGGTTTTTGCTGCGAAGCTTGCGCTCTTTCTTCTTTTTCTTCTCCAGACGGGTAGCCGGAGCCTCACCTTGTTCCTCCTCGGGCTTCCTCTTGCTGAAAGCGACGGCCTCCTCCCCGTCGGCGTGGTCAGTGGCCAGGTCAAGGAGCTTTCGAATGGTTTTCGGCTTGACTCGCCCTATCCGGTGGACAAGGGTCTCGCATGTGGTACCATCCTGGAAGGCTGTGATGACCTGGTTGTCGGCCGTGTCGGGGAGCTCGACGCAGCGCTTGGAGAAGCGGCGTATATAGTCATGGAGACTCTCGCCCTTCTTTTGCCGGTAATGGCGAAGCTCGCAGGCGTTGCCGGGGCGGGCGTAGGTGCCCTGGAAGTGCCCTATGAAGGCATCCTGGAGCTGGGCCCAGCTGTTGATCTTCCCCCAGGGGAGGTGCTCGAGCTAGGTACGTTGTTGGTATTTCTTAACGTCGATGCTAAGTTATGAGTTCCTAGCAACGATGCCAGAAATTACCACATGGTAATCCTAACGATTACAAGAGTTTGCAAGCGCACGGAAGTACCATTGTAGCATTTCCCCAAAGGAGTATTTCAAAGGGTATCGAATCCAAGGAAGGCTGGGCGGATTAACAAGTTCAACACTATTGCAAGGAGTATAAATCATAGGCGGGAATGAACCAGACACTCAAGTACAAGGGTGAGATATGATAGATAAGATAGTAGTGTGAACACACAAACACACTCTCTCTAAAGGTCCTAGGCTTAGGAGGCAACATACGAGTTAGTTTTAGGTTCTAAGATACTAAGCATACAAAGTTAGTCAGATGAGTTAGATGCACACTAGCATTACATGATTGATGGCTCAAGCACCCAGGTACAAACGGGGAGCTAACCTCCCGCGTCGCTTACGCACGACTCCGGTTGTTAGACTTTAGACTCCTACAGCGTATCCGAACGTGGAGGATTCCAGAAGGGTCCAACGGCTGTCACCACCGCGGCCTACCCCAAGACAAACCGTGGGATACACTCATAAGCAACGTAGCTACGCAACCCAAGCACCACGCTTACGTTGTTAGCAGGACCCTGACCGGCCCGGCCTATTGTGACCCAGGTCAGAGCCACCAGATAAACCGACTAATTACACCGAGTACCGTAGCTTGAGCACGAACTTCATGCAACACGTACATGGGATCTAACTAGATCAAACTAGGCTAAGTACACAAATGGACTTGTGCTTTCCTATGTCTATTCAACAAGATCAAAGGGTCGTGTTCGTGATGAACACGAGCCTCTAACTTATGAACAAACATCGAAAACATGTATAAGTCACTCGTCAACTAGATCGAAAGGCCTTGTTCATCAAGAACATGAGCCTCTAAATGATGAACGAGCGAAGAACACATGAACAAATCACCCATGTATACAAAGCACAACTTTATATGAAATAGTTGAATAACTGAAGTAGATCAAAGTCATACAATAAAATAAAGATACAAGAGGACTCATACCTAGATCCCAAAGTAGACTTGGAACCTGAAGTAGAACTATTCTAGCCTACCTCCTAGCCTTAGAAACCAAAAGTGAGAGAGGAGGAGTAAGGTGTGTTGGTAAGAAATGAACCCCCTCCCCTTCTATTTATAGGCCAGAGCACCGGCGCAAGAAGGAGTGAAACACCCCGGGGATGGCCTCTAGAACCAATGGACAAGCGCCACGTGGAAGCCCAGGATCAGCCGACCCAAGGTCGGTTCGGCCGATCCTAGGGTCGGCCGACCCCAGGTAGGCCCCACTCAGGGTGTGCTTCCTCGGGGTGGCTGTCCTGTGGGCCCTTAAGTCGTTCCCCGGTGTACACGTGTTCTTGAGGCGGTTTAGGCGCTCTGGTGGGCCCATAGATCCATGTGAAGTCCACGTGTCACGCTCTGATTCGTCGGGGCTTGCCTCCCTTGGATTGGTGACATGGCATGCATGCGTGGCACCAGAGGTGGCTTACCTTGCATGCATGGCACCTGAGGTGGCAGCCACTCCTTGAGGTTGCGTGGCATGAATCATAGAAGGTGAGTTTGCCACTTCTTTTATGCTTATTTCCTGCAATCACATAATCTCTAAGGACAAGTGGAACTACATTATTCTTAACTAAAATGCGTGTAAGAAATGCCTCTTGCTCCTTTATTCATGAGTAAATTGACGGCTAAAGTAAGCACTTAACAGCCGTCAACAACTCCCCCAAGCTAGCCTCTTGCTCGTCCCAAGCAAGATACTTAGGACTTAGGTTGGTCGATCAGGAATTGCAACGATGTTGTACTCCTAGTTTATGACAAGCATACGACTAGGTACTATATCAAGGATTGAATGAGTTGGCATTGATCTTACCTTACGCTTGATTGCTATGGGGCTCGTAGCTTCACCTACCTTGGGCGGTTGAAAAATATAATGGTTGTATAGAAGTTACTAATCACAAGTACCTTGATCAGTCGTCAATCCGGAGGTTTTTGCTAATTTTTATAAAGAAATCAAAGTTCCTCGAATGATACCCTCGAATCGCTCAGTGTGTATGATTCCTCACCAAGGCATTAAATTGCCTTCTTTCTCCACCTACTCCTAATAAGCTGATATGTGGAGCTGTAGGTAGGGAAAACGTGTGGCATACCTGTTTCTCATATGTTATCGAGTCGAAAACCGAATCCTTGGGAGCAACAAGTCATACAACCTGATCAAGATGTGCATGTGTGTGTATATGGTGGATGGATGAAGAACTCCTTTTTGGATATTATTCTCTCTTCTCCTTTGAATAATTTTTTTTAGACTTGGGCTATGTCTCTTTATTATTTTTTCTTTTTTTTATGCTCTTGAGCATGTGCTTTTTTGTGCACAGCCCATAGTCCTTGCTGAGTATTTTTAGAGAGAGAGTAATCATGGAACAATGCGCGGAGCTTTATTTGTGAAAAGGATGGGGGATGGATGAAATGATGGGTGCCAACTTCTGGTGTAGAAGTTTAGCATATAGTGCCTGTGTACGTGATCTTGATCATGGGAGCATGACAAGTTTCTTGCCGAGGGTCACAACAATTCGACAAGACTCAATGAAGAAAATAAGTAGCATATGTGGAGGCTAACAATAGCTAGGATCTACATATGGCTTTGGATAGGAATTTCTCATCATTGAGGAACTTATCATTTTATCATTTTTCAAAAGAAAACTCCGGATATCAAACATCATTTAGCACTAGTTCATAGCAACCCTATTTTACCATATCATACCTCACAAGAACCTAGGTAAAGGTCATGCTTTTGCTACCCACAAATTTCAACCTAAGGTTTGATCATACAAGCCAACAAACTCAAAACTAAGATAGGATACTAAGCTGTAAGCAAGGCATACAAGAGGAATAAACAGAGCAACTATTTATAGGCCAGAGCACCGGCGCAAGGAGTGAAACACCCCGGGGATGGCCTCTAGGACCAATGGACAAGTGCCACGTGGAAGCCCAGGATCAGCCGACCCAAGGTCGGTTCGGCCTATCCTAGGGTCGGCCGACCCCAGGTGGGCCCCACTCGGGGTGTGCTTCCTCGGGGTGGCTGTCCTGTGGGCCCTTAAGTCGGTCCCCGGTGTACACGTGTTCTTGAGGCGGTTTAGGCGCTCTGGTGGGCCCATGGATCCATGTGAAGTCCACGTGTCACGCTCTGATTCGTCGGGGCTTGCCTCCCTTGGATTGGTGACATGGCATGCATGCGTGGCACATGAGGTGGCTTACCTTGCATGCATGGCACCTGAGGTGGCAGCCACTCCTTAAGGTGACGTGGCATGAATCATAGAAGGTGAGTTTGCCACTTCTTTTATGCTTATTTTCCTGCAATCACATAATCTCCAAGGACAAGTGGAACTACATTATTCTTAACTAAAATGTGTGTAAGAAATGCCTCTTACTCCTTTATTCATGAGTAAATTGATGGCTAAAGTAAGCACTTAACAGCCGTCAACATACATACCGAGTCGGCAAGGTACAACGAGATGCTCTTGATGATAAACAGATTGCTGGTCGCCCCGCCATTGTGGCAGGCGAGGCGGTAGTCCTCGAGCCATACGCTCAGGTTGGTTTCCCCATCGTACTTCACGACGGTGGTCGGAGCACGATACCAAGCTGGAGGGGCTGCGGCGAGAACGTTGACGCCGAAAGCCAGTGGACCTCGGGGGTCAGGCGTCGGGCTCCGGCTTCGGTCTTCGCTACTGTCGTAGCAGCCCCCGCGCCTCCGGCTGTACTCTCTTCGTGGCCGGCGTTCGCCGTCCGACCCGCCTCTGGTCATCGTCCTCCCACGCGCTGAGGATGCACCTCGGTCTCCGTGGTTGGAGTCAACCCTGCGGCCGGCGGGTGAGTGCTCGCTCTCCGCGCGGCCCAACTGCCCCGATGGGCGTGAGGACCCACGGCGAACCCAGCGCTCCTGGGCTGGAGCCCGTGCCTCACGCCGTCGAGATGCCGAACTTTCCGCCTGCTGCTCGGCGGCCGTGTCGAGGAGCGTCTGGAGGTGCTGACGGAGCTTCTTTTCTTCTGGGGTCGTCGGCTCAGGGCCGACCCGGAGGAGCACGACCGCCGCAGCGAGGTTCTGGAAGGCCCGTTTGGCGACAGGAGTCCCGTGAATGTCGCCGATGATGCAGCGGTGTACTTCTTGTGCGCGTTCGCGCGCGGGCGTTGCCGCGGCCTCCGCGCCGAGCGCGTGGTGGAGCCTCGCCTGCTCTTCCTCGAGAGCCTTCTGAGCCTCGTCGAGCTCGTCAAGGCGAGC
Source organism: Cenchrus fungigraminus (assembly GCA_036936925.1). Lineage (NCBI taxonomy): Eukaryota > Viridiplantae > Streptophyta > Magnoliopsida > Poales > Poaceae > Cenchrus > Cenchrus fungigraminus. The sequence continues at coordinate 35,296,452 of CM072780.1, read as the reverse complement.
ACGCTGCCGTTCTCGGTCACCCCCGTCCTGCGGGGGTTCCTCGCTGGCGGAGGCGTCGAGCGAAGTGGGCTCACCTTCCGCGGAGCTCTCGTCAGAGTTGGCGAGTGGACTGCGTCGGCCTGCTGCTGGAGGACGAAACACTCGCGCCTTGGGTCGTGGGGCGTCGGTGCCGTCTTGCAGAGAGGCGCGCTCTCGGCCTCATCGCAGCTTCCCTGAGATGCTCCCGAGGGGACCGGGCGTGCGTCTCCCGTGGTGACGGGAGTAGTTGCCCCGCCGCAGGGGAGCCATGCCTGCCCCTCGGGGTACACAGAGTCGCAGCAGAGCTTGAACTCGTCCCAGGACAGCGTCTCGTCCTTCTGCAAACCGAACACAAGCATGGAGGTGGCGAACGCCACGAAGCGGAAGAGCTCCTGGGACGGGTTAGGCCCTAGAGCGACCGCCATGTTGCAGCCGACTAGGTCCCAGACCCAGTCGGCGGCAGACTTCGCCACCCGCGGCTCCTCAAGCAGCTGACCCTGGGGAGACACGGGTGCGTGGGGCTGGGACCGCGAGAACACGGCCCCAGCGGGTGACTCGACTGGACCATCAAAGATGAAGTCCAGGGAGCCGAAGCGCAGCACGGTGATGCGCACCGGCTGTTCGTCGGAATGGGCCATCCGGACCCTTGTTGGCGTCGTGACACACGAAGTGCCCCCACCTGATGCGCCAAGTGTTAGGGTTTGATACCGCCGGCAAGTAAATTTTGGTATGTTCGTGCGTCTGATCCGGATGGTTGGGCTTAGAGACACCGGTATTATACTGGTTCAGGCACTGAGAGGATGCCCTACGTCCAGTTCGAAATGATGTTCTATATGCCCATGGGGGTTTGTAGTAGGGGGTACAAGCTTAGGTCGAGAGAGTAAGAGTATCCCAAGTCTCTGGTTATGGTCGCGAGCTGTGGGTGCTCGATGAGTGTTGTCGTGTGTTGTTGTTTCTGTTGGTCATGCCGTTTACGGTGCCAGCCTCCCTTTTTATAGTCCAAAGAGGACTGGCGTATAAGGGTCAAGATGGTAAAATGGCGTCTTGCTACAGTGCAATGACAGTGCTGGAACAGTATCACGCCATGGGCCTTCACCTCCCGTTGGCGTCGTACGCTGTGCTAGCCGCGGTAGCCTCCGTAGGGCGGCGTAGCTGCGGATCTTGTTCCAACATGGCTTCTCCCGACTCATGCCCGCGCCAGTCTTGTTGGGTCGGGGCTTCTCGTGCAAGCCTCGACCTTCTCTCTGATGCTTGCTGGGTCGGGTCTCGTCGTTCGATGTCTTGCAGGTGAAGGATTCGTGTGTCCTTTGCCACTGTTCATCATCCAGGTGATGGGACGCCGGGGCAGTCCGCTTCCCACGCCGGGGAAATTCTCATCATGGCCTGGCCGTTTGACAAGGCAGATCTGCCCACCCTGCTACTCCTGCACGTCCCGGGCGGCGTGGGGCTGCTTGCGCCACGTCGCAGCTCTCCCCTGGGGGGCCCCTGCCGAGGGATTGCAGCGGAAGGAACCTTAGGTCGTGCGAGGCGGAGCCGCCCGTCGAGGTAGTGAGGATGACCGCCTAAGTCGGAGGTGGCCTTGCAGATGGTGTCATGCCGCTGTCCTTGAGAAAGGGAAGCTGGGCCAGGCTTGTTGGTTGCCGATGTTGGGCCTTCACGGACGCAACCCATCACTAGCTTTCGTGATTTTGAGGATTTAGAGGCTAAGATAATTACCCTTGGTTTCTCCCCTCTTCACCAAGTGCGCAAGAACACTATAGAGGACTGATTTTGGCTCAATCTCACAAGGAATTACACTAGACTTGAATGCAAGGTTGGATTTTTTGGATTCAAGTAGGTGGGAGTCAATGCTAGGTGAGAGAAGAGCTTGGGGAGGTGTCTCAGACGCAGGGAGGAAGAAGAGAACCGTTAGAGCCCGAAAGGGTATTTATTTGGGCGAGCTCAGGTCTGTAACGGTTAGATGCGGAAACGCGGAACCTTCGCGAACTGCAACTTTCACAGCAGAGCTGCCCTGGTTTGGTTGAAGTGGCATGGCTGAAGTGGCTGAGCTGCACTAGATTCCACCCTAACTACTATTAGAATCCCTCTTGATAGTACGACTTGTCCTATACTCAATTTCGAAATAGAAAATTAAATAAAAACTCCATCTTGAGTAATAGGAAGCCTTCCTTTTGAAATGATGGGTCTCACATCTTTTCACTTATGTCCATACGCCATGCTGCATACATACTCAAGAGTTCATTAGTTTTTTTAATTGTGTGGTCAACATCACCAAAACCCACTTAGAGTTTGATTGCACTTACAATGACCCTGTGCAGGGGGTGTGTCATCCCACAAACCAATACAGTAAAGATGATGTGTTAGTCTTGAAAACTCCTCCATGACTCCTTCCACTGAGACTGGCCTAAGAGCAACTCCAAGAGACTAGTTATCTTGACTTGACTAGCTAAAAAAATGAAAAAATCAACAAAAACAATATTCCAACAGACTAGCCAAACACCCCGCTAGCTATACTCGTTGGCTAAACTTGTGCCTTCGATAGCCAAAGATGGCTAGCACCCTCTACTAGCTATCCTTCGCGGCCCACCACCTCTCGCGCTGTCCCCTCCTGCTCCCACCTCCCTCGCACGACTGACACGTGGGCCTAGTTATGGGATGGTTAGTCATTTTAACTGGTCTGTTCGAAGAAGAGGAAATATAAAGGAAGAATACTAGCTAAATGACTAGCTAATTTAGTGAGTGTCTTGGAGTTGCTCTAACCCGCCTCTGTTTTTGGCTTTTAATTTTTATTTTGTTTAGACTATTTTTTGACAAATTTCCAACTTTTTTATCATTAATTAAAGATATTAAATAAATTTGGTTTACAAAACTACTTTCACAACCAGTCGACTTCATACCACCGTCGTCTCCTCCGCCAGCGGCCGCGCTCAAGTGCTCAACCACCGGAGCGCGCCCGAGGCCGCAGCTTCCTCCCTATCCAAGGCTGCCACCGCCGCCAGCCCGCCGCTGTCCCCCCTTTACCCGTAGTGGATTTGCGAGAGGTGGAGATCAGCGTGGATTCTGGAATTGGTTCGGTAAGGAACCCTAACTTACTCGGATGCTACCTATCAAGTTCAGATTTTGCTTTGCCTTCATCGATTAGTAGCCGATATTCTCCTAGCTGCTTGCACGCTAAATCCTCCTCTGTATTGCTTGCAACAGATAAGAAGCGCAAGATGGCTGACCCTGAGGCCGTGGATCAGCAGCCTACTTCCGTTCCCCAATCAGCCCCTCCCCGCCGAGAGGCGGATGAGGTAATGTTGACGCACAAAGTTCTGGCTTCAGCTCAATTATAATCGCAAATGGTAAAGTTGCATGCTTTCTTTGCTTGTGGTTATTGCCTCCCAGATATCGGCCAACGAGGGCTCTAGCCCTGATGGCACTTGTGCGCAATACAATCTTCGCAGTCGTAATGCTGATGAAAAAACACACTTGAGGAGGCAAGAACAGAAGAGGATTAGAGAGGAACGCAATCAAAAGAATCTCTTAAGAAAGCAACGGAGAAAAGCGCGAGCTCAAGATGTGGAGAGGAAACTGAAGATAAAAGCAATGTTAGATGAACAATCCAATGCATACAAGGAAGAACAGACGGCCAAAGTGATGAGCTTCAAGGTCTGTTCCTAATAATTGCGTTTTCATTTATGATTCCACTGACGTTCTAACTATAGCTGCTTATCTGTGTATGTAAACCAGTTTCGTGTGAGAACATTTAAAGGCTGTAAATCTGAAGTCACAACCCAAACAATTGATGTTGACAAGTTTACTCCCAGCTCCAGCGGACTTAACAGGTAACTAGTAAAATCTTCCTCTATATCCTTCAATTCAATACGGTGTATGTTGGTACAAGTTTTTGAAGTTATATTCGACCACTAATTTATCCTACAAGATATTGTCCATTGCTACAAAATCAACAGTCTTAGAAGCCCTTGTTGGTACAAATTTTGTACGCTGCACACTGCATATAGTTTAACTTATTGTTAGTCAAAACGTGCAAAACTTGACCTTTTAAAACTAAAATAGTAGAAATTATTGTTTTTTGAGCTGTCTAATATACTGTCGCATTGTTAACCTACGGGTGGCCTCTTCCCAGTCCAATTATCATTAGGCGATATGCTTATGGTGAACTTATCCAGGTAGAGAGGTACATCACAGCTGATTGAGAAAAGCGATGTTTTCAGTGTCATGGAAGCTTTTGTGCATTATTAGCTAAAGGATTCCATTCAAATTTCTGCCAAGATGTAATGGGGCTTGAAATTTTGAATTGATTGGCCGTTTTAGTAGCAAGTATGACCAACCTGAGGGTCTGGTTCTTCTGACCACTGATGCTCTAATTATTGTACGCCTGAAGTTGCTCCGGAATATGATATGGTAAATTTGGCAGCCTGAATCGCTCTGACTAAGCTACTGTCAAGATTGAATCTAAACTTGGATTCTAATTTTAATCCCTTCATCATTAAGTGAACAATGATATCTTAAAGGGACTCCGTGAGTTGTTTTAAAGCCTTTTGTGTTATTTCCTATGGTTTCTTAAAAGGAGAAGTTGTTGCATGCCTCGGCGTGTATTCTTGGAAGAGTCTTTTACCTGTGTCAGTAAGAAAGTTGCTTCCGACTTGTATGCCACTAAAAAGATTGTTCGCACCTTGGTGTCATCCACTTAAACTTATACGCCCTCTATGTCATTCCGTCCGAGTTCCATCCAATTTCACTGTTAGCCTGGTCACAGAATCTGTCCAAAGTCGCCTCTCGCTTGGCACTCGGCAGCTCCCCCGCGCGTAGGCTGTTAGAAAATAGGTAGATTACGACATTTTAATTTCATAATTAAATAGTATGTCGACAAAATGATTATTATTGTGAGTGAAATAAAGCATGTGCAAGTCTTTATGTTTAAACCACTATTAAACATAAACCAAAAGAAATCGAAGAGTGTTATAATGTATCCAAAAGCTAGGTGAGTGTCGGAGGCACTTGCTTCGCTGTTATCGTTCGGATTAGTCATCCCGAACGATCGATGGAGTCGTACGAATTTGGAGCAGGAAGAGGTACGCAGTGCAGTCCCTCGAATGGCTTCACGGAAGTAGTTGATGTAGTCGTACAGGAAGGTACGCAGTGCAATCCCTCGAATGGCTTCGCGTGAAGATGCTCCCCAAAAACCTTATCGCTCGCCTATCCCAAGTAGGATCTTCAGCAGCGATCGAGGTTCCAGAGGCTCTGCTTCCGTCGGTACCGTGCGCGTGGTGGAGGTTATGGGAATGCGAAAAGTAGCACATAGGAGGGAGAAGGGAGATATCTCCTAAGCAGGAGTATCTAAGATTGTGAATTGGTGAGTTGAGGAGGAGGAGGGTGGCGTCCTTATATAGGCGGAGGCGGCCCTGCGGGAGGCGCCCGGATCTAGATCTGAGACGCGAGTGGGACGCGGTGCGATGAACCCGGACAGGTGCAGGTTAAGGTAATCAAGTCACCATTAGGAATATTTCGAGGATTATTCCCTTCAATGGCAAAAGGTGCTCCCGCCCTGCAACACATCACGTCTGTCCGCTCTGCTCCACACCGCACCGACTTGGCTCGGCTCGGCCACAGCCACGGTCCGGCTCAGCGAGGTAAGCGAGCACACGTGTGTGGCTCGCCAATCTCCTTATTCAACTTCACAAGTGGTGTACCCTTGGTTTACCACATAAGTTAAATAAAGTCCTCTCCAAATGCACGTACGATATTATTCTATTTGTTGGGAGTTCAAAAATCGGATTGAACCCTCGAACACAACGAGAAAGAACTCACGATCAAGTAGTCAAAAGAGAATCTCTGAAAGCCTGTGTTTCTCCTCAAAAGATGTGAACACTTTACACGTGCCCCCAGCCCCCTTTTATATGGAGACGAAGTGACTTTTACATTCCCAGAATACCCTCAGATCTAGGGAACATTCCAGATGGGAACACGTACATGTCTTTTTCTATCCTGTGATTTGCGAGACTAACTTCAGACATTTACAAACTTGCCATGCATTCACAATCTAAACCAGACTTTTGGTGTCACGCCTTTGACTTGGTTCGTTTATGGTTCTACCCTCATTCACATGAATTGACGAGAACTTAGGTCCGGGCTTCGGAGGTCCAATCTCAGCTTCGAAGTCGAGTTTCCCGAATCGCTGTCTTCTTCCGAAGCTTTCTTTTCCCCTGAAACGATACGCAAATCCTCAAGAATTCATGTTACATCAGTGAATACTTCTTCCGAAGATTAGCAATAGGTTAGAAAGTTTCTAATTCATGCCTCACATGAACTTTGGTTCATAAAAGTAAAGTTGGACGTTTCAGAAATCATAAAACCGCACACGCCGCTCAGCCCTTTCTGCTCATATCGCGGAATTCCCGAGAATGCTACTTTCTCCGAAGTTCCGAGGGTGATAGATTTTAACCCAATTCCCCAACAGTAGCCCCTCAGGGAAGAGGGGTTGACTTCGACGATCCGTTTCCACGAAAACTTCCTGAATTGAGGTAAAAAAACGTCACCCTCGGAACGTCGGAGGATACACGCGTCGTCTTCTAGGCAATGTAACGGCTATATCGAGGCATCTTCTCGAAACCACCCCCTCCCTCCTATAAATAGAGGCTTCGTGCGGTAACTTTATTTCACCGTTCGGCGCTTTCTTGAGTTCTTGGAATTTTCAGGCTGTTGTGCTTTAAGATTCGTGCCTCGAGACTTGGTGATTCTATGATCTTTCATTCTCCGAAGGTAACCCTTATTCCTTCTTTCACACTTTTGTTTGTTTTCTTTCTCCTTCTTATTTTGCTATCTTTTGTTGATCTGAATCCTCGAAGTTTTTGCTTGAAAAGGTGGCTCGGACTAAGAGTACTATCAGACCAATGACTGGCGATGGCGAGGATCTCTCCAATGTTGATGTGAATTTGAACGAGCTCGTGGGTCCGAAGTCCTCCTACCCTCCTACTTTCGTACTAGGTAAATCCCGAGTTACTCCCGAGCTAATTAAGGAGTATGAGGATGCTGGATTCTTTCCTTCCGGCGATGGTCGTCCTCCTACTGATGAAGAGATCCCAGCTCTGAATCCTGACGAGGTTGTGGTTTTCAGAGATTTTTTCACTACCGGTCTTAGATTTCCTTGTGACAGTCATCTTCCTGTGATTCTCGAAATATTTTCAGTGAAGATGCATCAACTGACTCCCAACTCATTTCTGGAACTATGAAAATTCTTCTGGATTATGAAAACTTTTGAGCGTCAGATGAGTGCAGACATTTTCGCCCGTTTGTTCGAGCTCCATGTTCAGAGAAAGATCATTAGGCTTAATGATGAAAAGTTATACGAGGCTCACTATGGATGTTGTACTTTCAACACTCGGAGAAAAATGCGAATCAGAATCTTGTTCGGATTCAGCTAGCCCCTTGCAGTAACAATAAGTGGCCGGATGACTGGCAAGCACATTGGTTTTATGTTAAGGTAGACATGTCCAAGGTGTCTGATTACTCAGGTCCCCCCTATCCCTTCTACAGTCCTCTCGTTCCGGTAACTACTGTCAGCACTGTTACATTCAACCGAAAGGTTGCTGGCTTCAAAGATGCTGAGAATGGCTTCTTTTTTGCCTATTCTTTCCTTGGCGGCTGTATTGAGGAGTATGTCAGTGCTCGCGTGTGGCCACTGTCTTATGGTTGGAAACCTTCAGAGATAATTTATCTTGATGTTGACTGGACTTCTCAGAAGGTACTGTTTCCATGGTTTAAACTCAGTCTCGAGGCTGGTCAGACTCTTGATGATTTTATTTCAGAAGTTGAACAGAAAGTCAATGAAATGGTTGGCGAATTCACTCTGAATGAGTACAAGGCTTTCAAATTCATTGTGAAGCACAAGAGAAGGGTGAACCGTGTCTTCTCTGAACTTGGTGCTGACCTAGCCTTTCGTTCTAGGCCGCCTGGCCTGGATAAAAAGATGCAGCCTCCTAGGGCTACGGGTTCTGTAGCTATCGGGGCTCCCTCTAAGTCTCAGAAGAGGAGAGTTTCGAAGAAGGAAAAATCCAAAGAAACTTCTGAAGCTGCCCCCTCTGTGCGCCCCTCAAAATCCAAATCTCTAGAGTCTAGCAAGAAAAAGAGGAAGGTATCTGAAGGTACTTCCGAAGCTGAGATCGCTGCTGCTTTGAGTCTTGCTGATTTGGGGAAAAAGAAGGCGAAGAAGGCTATTAAGAAGATTGCATTCACTAGTGCTCCTCGTGTTGCTTCTGTTTTCACGGATGATGAAGAAGAAGCTCATGCTTCAGGTGATTTTCCCCGTTTCTGCTATAGGGTGAAGTTTGATAGTCGCTCCGCCTATACACCATCTTCAGAGAGTGAATTTGTTGACATTGAAACCTTTTCAGATGCAAGGCCTGAGACTCAAACTGTCTTCTAAGCTGTTGCTACTGCTACCACTTTTGAAGGTGAGCCTTCAAAAATTCCACCTGCATCTGACGAGGCTTCTCCTAAGTTTATGGAGGACTTGGAGCACACTGTGGACCGTTCTGTAAAAGCTTGCGTGGAGCAATCATTGATTGAAAGTCGTGAAGAAATTCCTGAAGACAGGGATCCCCCTCCTGAAGTTGCATCGTACAATGAGAGCTTCAGTACATCTTTCAGGGGTAAATTACTAAGTGTTGGGTATCCAAGAGTCGGTAAAGATGGTGGTAGTCATAATTTTACTGTGCTATGGAGGTCTCCCGAACTTATTGTTGAACATGTGAGTGAAACAGGAGAAGATGCTTTAACGGAAACTTCACTTCTCGCGAACAAGGCAGATGTTATTCCTGAAGTTCACACTGTTTCTGCTGAGCAAGAGATTTTGAAAATGATTCCAACAACTGATAAAGAATCCAAAGACTTCTTTGATCCTGAAGGTTACGTTTCTTACTTTTTCTCTTTTAGTTCTAATTCTCCATACTCTTTCTATCCTTGAAACTTAAAATGCTTCTTGTTTTTCTTTCTTTTCAACTTTTGAAGAAAGTCTTCGCAAACTTTCAACTAACAATCTTTCCAAGGTCAATACAGTGCTTGGTCTTAAATCTGTCGTTGCTGGAAGATTGATCACAGAAAAACTTCACGAAAGAGACCAGTTTGCTGCTGACTTCACCAACGAAGTTTGAAACTTAAAGCAAGATCTGGAGAAATCTCAATCTTTGAATCGAGATTTGGAAACTTAGGTCGCCGAGTTGAAAGAAGCTTTGAAAATTTCTAAGGGCGAGAACAAAGCTATTGATGTTGTGCACCTTTTGCTGAAGAAAGAACATGATAAACTCACTCAAGCTCGTGAGGATGATCTTAAGATTGTTGAAGGTCTTGGGAAAGAGGTTGATGATGGCACCAATACTATAAATCATTTTCGAGGTGTGAATGCCGAACTTCTTACTCAGAACGCTGATCTTGCCAAAGCTCTTGGTTTGAAAGAGAAAAGCATTTTGGAGCTTGAGAAAGCGCTTGATGAAAGGGTTCAGGCTATGAGCAAGGGTGCTGATGGCATTAGGAAGAACTTTCAGCTTCTATTTGAAAGATATAGCGAAGCTCTTAGTCAGTTCGGGGCTCGGCCACACCCTTTTCTTGAGAGTGAAGATGCTTCAGTTGTGATGAACTGGATGTTAACGGAGTTTGAAGCTCTTCCGGATGTGATATCTGGTGCCAGTGACTTCGCTGCTATTTTCAACATTGAGATTTTGCTGAAGCTTCTTGAAAACTACGATTGCGTCAACCTCGAGAAATTTCGTGGCGCTATTCAGCATTTTCCTGACGCAGCAAGCACTTCACTTATTCGGAGTGACGAAGATGTGCGAGCCATCAAAATTAGATTTATGAAGGAATTTTGGATTGCCAGCGGTAAAGAATTTGCGAAGAAAACCGATTAGAGCAAGCTTGATGAGGTAACTTTTTCTAGAGTCTTAAAGTCCCTCTTTTTTATTTTCTTTTGACTCGCACTTTTGCACTATTCTTTGATCTTCTTGACTTTTGTTCAGCTGATTAGGAAAGAAATGGATGAAGAGATTTGTGAAGCTCTTGAGTTGAGTTCAGAATCTGGTGAGCATGAAAAGAAGGATGGTGATGTCAGGATGACTCCAGTGATAGCAGCAGCAGTGAAGACAGTGATGATGAAGGAGGCAGCTCTGAATGACGCACAAGTTCTCCGAAGGTCATAGAACAATGAAGCGATTTTAGCTCGAACTGTCACTCTTTGATTGCTGGAAACTTGCGAAGTTGTACAAAGTAAACTGTGATTCGCGTTGTTGAACTTATTCTGTAAACTTTAAACTGCGCAGGTCCTAGAAGGTGGGCCTGCTGTTGACGGCTGTTAAGTGCCTACTTTAGCCGTCAATTTACTCATGAATAAAGGAGCAAGAGGCATTTCTTACATGCATTTCGGTTAAGAATAATGTAGTTCCACTTGTCCTTGGAGATTATGTGATTGCAGGAAAATAAGCTTAAAAGAAGTGGCAAACTCACCTTCTATGATTCATGCCACGTCACCTCAAGGAAGGGCTACCACCTCAGGTGCCATGCCTGCAAGCTAAGCCACCTCAGGTGCCACGCATGCACGCCATGTCACCAATCCAAGAGAAGCAAGCCCCGACGAATCAGAGCGTGACACGTGGACTTCACATGGATCCATGGGCCCACCAGAGTGCCTAAACTGCCTCAAGAACATGTGTACACCGGGGACTGACTTAAGGGCCCACAGAACAGCCACCCTGAGGAAGAACACCCCGAGTGGGGCCCACCTGGGGTTGGCCGACCCTAGGATCGGCTGAACCGACCTTGGGTCGGTTGATCCAGGGCCTCCACGTGGTGCTTGTCCATTGGTCCTAGAGGCCATCCCCGGGGTGTTTCACTCCTTCTTGCGCCGGTGCTCTGGCCTATAAATAGAAGGGGAGGGGGTTCATTTCTTACCAACACACCTTACTCCTCCTCTCTCACTTTTGGTTTCTAAGGCTAGGAGGTAGGCTAGAGTAGTTCTACTTCAGGTTCCAAGTCTACTTTGGGATCTAGGTATGAGTCTTCTTGTATCTTTATTTTATTGTAAGACTTTGATCTACTTCAGTTATTCAGCTACTTCATATAAAGTTGTGCTTGTATACATGGGTGATTTGTTCATGTGTTCTTCGCTCGTTCATCATTTAGAGGCTCCCGTTCTTGATGAATAAGGCCTTTCGATCCAGTTGACGAGTGACTTATACATGTTTTCGGTGTTTGTTCATAAGTTAGAGGCTCGTGTTCATCACGAACACGACCCTTTTATCTTGTTGAATAGACATAGGAAAGCACAAATCCGTTTGTGTACTTAGCCTAGTTTCATCTAGTTAGATCCCATTTTCGTGTTGTATGAAGTTCGTGCTCAAGCTACGGTACTCGGTGTAATTGGCCGGTTTATCTGGCGGCTCTGACCTGGGTCACAATAGCCCAGGCCGGTCAGGGTCCTGCTAACAACGTAAGCGTGGTACTTGGGTTGCGTAGCTATGTTGCTTATGAGTGTATCCCACGGTTTGTCTTGAGGTAGGCCGCGATGGTGACAGCCGTTGGACCCTTCTGAAATCCCCCACGTTCGGATATGCTGTAGGAGTCTAAAGTCTAATAACTGGAGTCGTGCGTAAGCGACGCGGGAGGTTAGCTCCCTGTTTGTACCTGGGTACTTGAGCCAGCGATCATGCGATGCTAGTGTGTGTCTAACTCGTCTGACTAACTTTGCATGTTTAGTACCTTAGAACCTAGAACTAACTCGTATGTTGCCTCCTAAGCCTAGGACCTTTAGAGAGTGTATTTGTGTGTTCACACTACTATCTTATCTATCATATCTCACCCCTGTACTTAAGTGTCTGGTTCGTTCCCGTCTATGATTTATACTCCTTGAAATAGAGTTGAACTTGTTAATCCGCCCAACCTTCCTTGGATTCGATACCCTTTGGAATACTCCTTTGGGGAAATGCTACAATAGTACTTCCATGCGCTTGCGGACTCTTGTAATCGTTAGGATTACCATCTGGTTATTTCTGGCATCGTTGCTAGGAACCCATAACTTAGCATCGAGGTTAAGAAATACCAACAAGCATTTCTGGCGCCGTTGCCGGGGAAGGTTGAGGATAACATGTCAACACTTTGCAATGTTTATAATCATGACAGGAATAAAACAGTTCTCAATGCAGGCTAACTTTGAATGTCTTCTTTGTCTATCGATGATGAAGACAGGTAGTGTATGACTGGTTTCGACTTACCGCCGAATTTCACTGAAGATCCTGAGTCATTCGTAAGGAGAGCTAGAACTCATTTCGGCTCTCCCCAGCGTGTACGCACGGAAGTCGACCCAACTTCCTTTGTGCCATTTACATCAACCCCTATGGCCAAACAAGAGAAGACTCTTCGCGAATATTCTACTCCCTCTACTGATCAGGTGCCCACCGGCCCCGAGGTCAACACCGGGAATGGAAACTTCGAGATCAAGACTGGCCTCATTACGATGGTACAGGCTAGCCCATTCTGTGGCAAGCCTAATGAAGACGCGAGCGCCCACTTGCAACAGTTCTTAGAGCTGTGCAGTACCTTCACTATACGAGGAGTGGAGGAAGATGCCATTCGTCTGCGGCTGTTTCCATTCTCACTCCTGAGAAAGGCGAAGTAGTGGTTCTATGCGAACCGAGCAGATATTGACACCTGGGCGAAGTGCTCAGCAGCGTTCTTCGCGAAGTTCTTTCCGTTGGGCAGGACCAATGCTCTCCGGGGGAGAATTTCAAGCTTTCAGCAAGCAGCAAATGAAACCATTCCAGAGGCTTGGGAGAGGCTTCAGGAGTACATCCTGGCTTGTCCCCATCATGGGATGGACAACTGGCTTATTCTGCAGAGTTTCTACAATGGGCTGACTCCGACAGCCCGGGGCCATTTTGATGCTGCTGCTGGAGGGGCTTTCTTCTCTCTCACTATCGCCGAAGCAACTAAACTTATTGAGAAGATGGTCTCCAACCAAGGGTGGAGTGACGATCGACTCCAGCCACGTCAGAGGGGTACACATACCGTCAAGGAAGCGGATATGCTGCACGCCAAGATGGACCTACTCATGAAGAGAATGGATGCTCTGACCAGCGAGAAGGCTGCCATGGCCATCTGTACTCAAGCTATGGATGCTCGCATGACCTGCGAAGTCTGTGGTGATACTGGGCATTCATGGAATTACCGCCCTGCTACCCAGGAGGATGTGATGTACATGAACGGCAACAACAATAGTTATCGTCCACAAGGAGGTCAAACGTGGAATCAATCACGCCCTTACTATCAGGGAGGTAATCAAGGTAATGCTTACAATCCCAACCAACCTTCCCTGAAAGATCTGGTTTTTGGGCAAGCTAAGATTAATGAAGGCTTTAATAAGAAAACAGCTGCCTATGATAAGGCTCTGGAAAGCCTCAATGTTAAAATTGATAGCCTTTCTTCTGCTCTTAAGAACCAGCTGAGCTTTAACAAAATGATAGAAACCCAGTTGGCTCAGTTAGCTGCTTTGGTTCCCTCTGCTGAAGACGGGAAGATTCTGGGGCAACCCGTGTCTTCTTGTGAGAATGTTTGTGCAGTGTCCACCAGATAGGGTAAGCCATCTGGTAGGGCACGAGCTGCTGACTATGCAGGGAGACCCATACAGCAGGTTCTTGATCCATGGGAATCTTCAGCAATTGTGCACAGGAAAGATCCTGGTTATCCGGCTATCACTTGCACTATATACTACCAGAAGTTTAGGAATGCTCTCTGTGATCTTGGCGCAAGTGTCAACCTCATGTCCAAGGCTATGTTTGAAAGATTGGGATATCCTGCTCTTACCCCAACCTCGAGGACAGTTCAACTTGCTGATGCATCGATCCGGTATCCGGAGGGGATTGTGGAGAGTCTACTGGTATTTGTCCAGGGTTCTTGCATCTTTGCGGATTTTGTGGTCCTTAATATGCAAGATGATACGGAAATGTCACTCATTCTTGGGAGGCCGTTCCTAAGTGACGCTCGGGCAAGGATCAATGTGGAAAATGGGACCATCCATTTCCGCATTGGGAAGAAGAACTTGATGTTCCGATTTCGACCAACAGAAGAGCAATGCTATTCAGTGCAAGGAAATGATGAGCAAACCTGGGGGTGGACGGAGCCACAACCCCAGCTCGCACAACCTCTGACCGCACCAAGAAAATCAAGGAAAACACGGAAGGTGTGGCGGTAGGTACAAAGATCACACCCCTCTACTTCTCGGGAGTGGGGTGTCGAGTGGAACTAATCACCGAGAAAAGTCCCGCTCTCGGACTTAAAAAGATGAGTCCTTTCACCAAAAGGTAAAATTGGTAGTTATCTCATATTTTCCTTTTCCAATTTCAATTTAACTTTTCCTAATGCATATTTAAATTTTCCATTCTTGCATTTGCATGCTAGAATTTTTCTAGCCAAAATTCCCTTTTTCAATAAAAATTCTGAAAATAAAATTTTGGGTTGGAAAATCCTTAAAAATTCATTTGAGTAAGTTTTCGGGCAAATTTGGACCGAGACACCTAGGCAGGCCCTCATGTGACCGTTAGAGAGCCGTTGCAAAAAGCTGGAGGCGGGCGGACCCGAGGTGGGTTCGGCCGACCCCACAGGTCAGCCGACCCAGCCTAACGGCTAGCTCGGCCCTCCTTCCTCCAACGGCTCCTAGCCGTTACACACGGCCCATGTCTCGGTGCCCGGCTTCATTGCCTATAAATACCAGGGGGTTTGAGGGGTGTCTTCACCCATTGCAACACTCTCTCCCTCTCTTGTTCTTGCTCTCTGATTTTCGTGGATTTTTCGTTCGAGATTGAGGTGCCAAGTGTTCTCTCTAAGTGCTGCTAAAATATTGATCATTGGTGGAGCAAACTTGGTAAGAATTTCATTCAGTTTCACTAACCCATCACCGAGTTGCTCGTGTTGTCCAATCGTTGTGCAAGATGAGTTGGGCCTCCGGCGCATTCCGGAAGTTGACTCGCTCACGCCGTTCACATGACGGGGGGAGTTCGTCTCGTCATTCCGAAGCTACACCAAGCCCAATGTCGACCAACCGTGAGGAGGAAGGAGAAGAAGAGCTACCCACACCACAAGTCGAGGAAGTGTACGCCGTCGACGCCGCCTTCATCGACTTGAGGAGTGATCGCAAGAGACAAGCCTATGCTCTCATCAAGGACCGAGTCTTCGCCAACACGAAGGAGTTCGACCCAGACCTTCTCGAGAAAACAGGTATGGACTCCGAGTTCAATTCCATTTGGCAAGCTCTAGGATGGGAGGATTTTGTCCCAGTTCAGGAGGTTGGTTCTAGACCTACCACCATCCAGTTTCTCTGTACTCTTCAAGAGGATGCATCTGGTATTTCATTTCGATTTCATGGAGTTTCGTATCGAGTTTCGTGGAAAGATCTTAGTCGCACCCTCAGTTTTCATCATCGCTGCGCTATTTCTCTTGAGCAAGCTTACACTGGTTTTAATCATGAGAGTTTTTGGGAAGAGATCTCTGGTCGTCCTGTTCGCGGCAAGTTGATACCTAGGTGCAACGATATCTTGCATCCCACTCTCCGACTGTGGCACAAGTGGCTTGCCGTCACTTTCTTTCCAAGGGATGACGTACGACCCATGCGCACTGACGAGATGATGATCTTATATGCCGCGGTCAGACGAATCAAGATCTCCCCTGTGCAAGCTATGATTTGGCAGTGGTTAACAAATTTTAAGATGACGGGTTCTATTGAGTGTATGTCTCTGATTTCTCGCATCATCACGAATCTTGGGATTACGCAAGGGCCCAACGTGCCCTCCATTGCTAATCCCCGGACGCAGATTGACCGAGTACATGCTTGGGGTTACTCCCGGGTATGCTCCCGGTTGGGACCAGCCCATGTACCAGCAGGGTGCGAGTAGCTTGGCTTGGGCTAGCGCAAGCAGTGGCGAGTGGGCCGTCCCTGCTGGTACTGCCTACGAAGATGTGACATCTTCGTCGTCCGGATTGCGCTCGTCATCTCATGGGGCCACCCTCACTTAGCAGATGAGCGAGCTCAACATCCGAGTTGGCGACATGGAGGAGACCGTGCACCAGCACGTCGAGTCCACTCGGGACTGGCAGCGGATGTCTGGCGAGAGACTTCACGCCATTGAACTGGCACAGCAGCAGCTGGAGGAGCAGAGGGCCTACTACCGGTGGATGGGATTTCCCCCTCCACAGTAGTGAGCCTGAAGCTAGCTTGGGGGAGGACCCCCACTCTGAGGTAACTTGTATCCTTATTTTCAGAATCTTATATGCTAAAAATACATAAAAATCTGCAAAATTAAAAAGACCAAAAATATTTACTTGCTTTCTTAAATTAGTTTGCTTTCATATGCGCGGTAAGAATGCTTTCTGTCCTTCATGATCGAAATGATGAATAGTTGCTCTGTTTATTCCTTTTATATGCCTTGCTACATCTTAGTATCCTATCTTAGTTTTGAGTTTGTTGGCTTGTATGATCAAACCTTAGCTTGAAACTTGTGGGTAGCAAAAAGCATGACCTTTGCCTAGGTTGTTGAGAGGTATGATATGGTATAATAGGGTTGCTATGAGCCTGTGCTAAGTGATGTTGATATCCGGAGTTTTCTTTTGAAAAACAATAAAATGATAAGTTCCTCAATGATGAGAAATTCCTATCCAAAGCCATATGTAGATCCTAGCTGTTGTTAGCCTCCACATATGCTGCTTGTTTTCTTCATTGAGTTTTGTCGAATTGTTGTGACCCTCGGCGAGAAACTTGTCATGCTCTCACGATCAAGATCACGTACACAGCCACTACATGCTAAAACTTCTACACCGGAAGTTGGCACCCGTCCTTTCATCCATCCCCCATCCATTCCGCAAATAAAGCTCCGCGCATTGCTTCATGATTACTCTCTCTAGAAATATTCAGCAAGGACTATGGGCTTTGCGAAAAAAGAGCACATGCTCTAGAGCATGAAAAGAGAAAAAAAGGGAGAGAAAGAATAAAGAGACATAGCCCAAGTCTCAAAAATCTCAAAAGGAGAGGAGAGAATCATATATATATATATATAAGGAGAATTCTTTATCTATCCACCATATACACACACATGCACATCTTGATCAGGCAGTATGACTTGTTGCTCCCAAGGATTCGCTTTTCGACTTGACGATATATGAAATACAGGTATGCCACATATTTTTTCTACCTACAGCTCCACATATCAGCTTATTAGAAGTAGGTGGAGAAAGAAGGCAACTTAATGCCTTGGTAGGAATCATACACACGGAGCGATCCGAGAGTATCATTCGAGGAACTTTGATTTCTTTATAAAAATTAGCAAAACCTCCGGATTGACAACTGATCAAGGTACTTGTGATTAGTAATTTCTATACAACCATTCTATTTTTCAACCGCCCAAGGCAGGTGAAGCTACAAGCCCCATAGCAATCAAGCATATGGTAAGATCAATGCTAACTCATTCAATCCTTGATAGAGTACCTAGTCGTATGCTTGTCATGAACTAGGAATACAGCATCGTAGAAACTCCTGATCGACCAACCTAAGTCCTAAGTATCTTGCTCTGGACGAGCAAGAGGCTAGCTTGGGGGAGTTGTTGATGGCTGTTAAGTGCCTACTTTAGCCGTCAATTTACTCATGAATAAAGGAGCAAGAGGCATTTCTTACACGCATTTCAGTTAAGAATAATGTAGTTTCACTTGTCCTTGGAGATTATGTGATTGCAGGAAAATAAGCTTAAAAGAAGTGGCAAACTCACCTTCTATGATTCATGCCACGTCACCTCAAGGAAGGGCTGCCACCTCAGGTGCCATGCCTGCAAACTAAGCCACCTCAGGTGCCACACATGCACGCCATGTCACCAATCCAAGGAAGCAAGCCCCGACGAATCAGAGCGTGACACGTGGACTTCACATGGATCCATGGGCCCACTAGAGCGCCTAAACCGCCTCAAGAACACGTGTACACCAGGGACCGACTTAAGGGCCCACAGGACAGCCACCCCGAGGAAGCACACCCCGAGTGGGGCCCACCTGGGGTCGGCCGACCCTAGGATCGGCCGAACCGACCTTGGGTCGGTTGATCCAGGGCCTCCACGTTGTGCTTGTCCATTGGTCCTAGAGGCCATCCCCGGGGTGTTTCACTCCTTCTTGCGCCGATGCTCTGGCCTATAAATAGAAGGGGAGGGGTTCATTTCTTACCAACACACCTTACTCCTCCTCTCTCACTTTTGGTTTCTAAGGCTAGGAGGTAGGCTAGAGTAGTTCTACTTCAGGTTCCAAGTCTACTTTGGGATCTAGGTATGAGTCTTCTTGTATCTTTATTTTATTGTAAGACTTTGATCTACTTTAGTTATTCAGCTATTTCATATAAAGTTGTGCTTGTATTCATGGGTGATTTGTTCATGTGTTCTTCGCTCGTTCATCATTTAGAGGCTCCTATTCTTGATGAACAAGGCCTTTCGATCCAGTTGACGAGTGACTTATACATGTTTTCGGTGTTTGTTCATAAGTTAGAGGCTCGTGTTCATCACGAACACGACCCTTTGATCTTGTTGAATAGACATAGGAAAGCACAAATCCGTTTGTGTACTTAGCCTAGTATGATCTAGTTAGATCCCATGTTCGTGTTGTATGAAGTTCGTGCTTAAGCTACGGTACTCAGTGTAATTGGCCGGTTTATCTGGCGGCTCTGACCTGGGTCACAATAGCCGAGGCCGGTCAAGGTCCTACTAACAACGTAAGCGTGGTGCTTGGGTTGCGTAGCTACGTTGCTTATGAGTGTATCCCACGATTTCTCTTGGGGTAGGCCGCGGTGGTGACAGCCGTTGGACCCTTCTGGAATCCCCGACGTTCGGATATGCTGTAGGAGTCTAAAGTCTAACAACTGGAGTCGTGCGTAAGCGACGCGGGAGGTTAGCTCCCCGTTTGTACCTGGGTGCTTGAGCCAGCGATCATGCGATGCTAGTGTGTGTCTAACTCGTCTGACTAACTTTGCATGTTTAGTACCTTAGAACCTAGAGCTAACTCGTATGTTGCCTCCTAAGCCTAGGACCTTTAGAGAGAGTGTGTTTGTGTGTTCACACTACTATCTTATATATCATATCTCACCCCTGTACTTGAGTGTCTGGTTCGTTCCCGTCTATGATTTATACTCCTTGCAATAGAGTTGAACTTGTTAATCCGCCCAGCCTTCCTTGGATTCAATACCCTTTGGAATACTCCTTTGGAGAAATGCTACAATGGTACTTCCGTGCGCTTGCGGACTCTTGTAATCGTTAGGATTACCATCTGGTTATTTCTGGCATCGTTGCTAGGAACCCATAACTTAGCATCGAGGTTAAGAAATACCAACACCTGCGCAGGTTGTGCTACCTCTGCTTTTTCATCGTCAAGATATTGTAGTTAGTGGCGAGTCTTGGCGTTTGTACAAAGAAGCTCATCCTGGCTACAAGTTTCGTGACTTTTGGCTCGCTTGTTGTCAATATTTTTCGATGCGTAGTTTCCAACTAGGTCATTTTTTCCTTGCTCGCGATGGTTATGCCCTTACTTCCAAAGCCTCTAGCTCTCAGAATGTCATGAAGACGGAGCCCCCATGCCCCTTTGGCGATGATTGCAACTTTGCCTATGCTTGTGATATTGCCGAAGCCAGAGGCTCTAAGCCATGACACGTTGTAGAGCTGCCTTTTTGATTGTAGTTTGTTGAACATATGTATTGCACCTTGAAATTTTGTATGAGATAAAGGCAATAAACTCGTTTTTAGAAAAAACGTCACCCTCCCTACCTTGCTGTTCTTATACAAAATTTCACAAAAAACTCCGTAAGTTTCTCTTTATATTGGACTAAAACTCAAAATCAGCATACGAGTCGACAAAACTTGTTTCACGAGTTTTGTGGACTTGTGTCTATGCAGTGTTTTCACCCTGGTTGATATCGCAACTCTCGGTTGCTTCAACCTAATCTCCTTTCCATAAAAGGTTACTTTGAAAGATATGTTGACAGAATTCATAATTATTTTCACATTTATTTGCTAAGATGGGCTTATTCACTAATTTATCGGTGCTTTTCAGGATTCGAACTTTTCTCAGAATCTTTTTCATAAGTGCTTCGTTTTCCTGAGACTGCTAGGACTCAAAGAATGATAAATTCCCGAAACACTTTCCTTTCGTGAGGATCTTTTGAGTTTGAAATTACAACTTACTGTTATTAAGGAAAAACAATTTTTTCATGAAGTCATCCTCTTGCTCTAGGATTTCGATGAAATCATCTGTTTGCTCTGGGATCTCGACAGAATCATCCCTTTACTCTGGATCTCGATGAAATCATCCCTTTACTCTGGGATTTCGATGGAATCATCCCTTTACTCTGGGATTTCGATGGAGTCATCCCTTTACTCTAGAATTTTGATGGGATCATCCCCTTACTTTGGGATCTAGGCCACAACTTGTTGTTGTCTCAGGCCTTTTCATGGAATCGTCCCTTTACTCTGGGATCTAGGCCACAACTTGTTGTTGTCTTAGGCCTTTTCATGGAATCGTCCCTTCACTCTGGGATCTCGGCCACAACTCAGGCCCTTTTCATGGAATCATCCCTTTACTTTGGGATCTCGGCCACAACTCAAGCCCTTTCATCTCATTCATCTCATTCGGAAATTCTCAAAACATACGAATTGGGGGAAAACTCCTTTCATAAATGATAGAAAGAGTATTTTAGATAGGATCCGCCTCACTAAAAATCTTGCCCCTGATTTTGGGCCCCCTTTGCAAGGAAAAGAATACGGTCCTTTTTGATTGAAAAGTAAATGCATGAAGTAAAATTTTTGGTCCTCGGAACTACTTATAGCTCCATAGTTCGGGGTTTTTACATTTTTCTTGTGAAAATTAAAATCTACGAAAGGAAATGCAGAAAGTAAACTCTAACTGTTCTCATAACTTTCATGAGTAATACCTCAGAGACTGTCGGCATTCCACGAATGTGGTAGTTCACCAGTTTGGTCTACTAAGCGAAAATCTCCTGGCTTGTTTGTTTCCTTCACAATGTACGGTCCTTCCCATGATTCCTGAAGTTTTCCAGGATTCTCCCAGTTCTTCTTTCTTTTCAGCACCAGATCTCCAATTTTGATATCCTTCCTCACTATCTTTCTGTCTCTCCACGCCTTGGTTTCCTTTTGGTATTTACCGATGTTTTCAGCAGCCTCGAGGATGTTGAGTTCAATCATATCTTTCTCTACTTTCATTTCCACTTCTTGAATTTCCTTGGCTTTCAGTACTCTCAAGCTTTCATTTTTGATCTCCTCTGGCGTCATTGCCTCGGAACCGTAGAGCAAATGAAAAGGTGTGAAACCTGTTGCCCTTGAGGTTGTTGTATTATGAGACCATACCGCCTTCGGCATTTCATCTACCCATTTTCCCTTTTTCTGATCATACAAACACTTCTTGATTCTTGAGAAAATTAACCCATTTGCTCTTTCTACGGCCCCGTTGGATTGTGGATGATAGACTGAGGAGAACTTCACGTGGGTGCCTAAAGTTTTGCAATATTCTTTGAAGCTGTACCAGTCAAACTGTTTCCCATCGGCCACGGTTAGTTCCCTCAGAACTCCGAATCTGTAGATTATGTTCTACCAAAAGAATTTCTGAACTGTTGATGCGGTGATGTTCACCAATGCCTTTGCTTCGACCCATTTGGTGAAATAATCAACTGCAACTACAGTGAACTTGCAATTTCCCTGAGCTGTTGGTAGTGGTTCGACCAGATCCATTCCCCATCTCTGCAATGACCATGAAGGTGGTATCAACTGAATCGGCATAGATGGCAAGTTTTGCTGATTCGTCATTTTTTGACAAGCTTCGCACTCTTGCACGAGTTTCTTTGCGTCCAAATTTATCGAGGGCCAGAAGAATCCCTGCTTTATCGCTTTGCCTGTCAACGCTCTTGTGCTGATATGTGCACCACAGAACCCACTATGAATGTCCTTGAGAAGTTCGAGGCCTTTTTCGGATGTTATGCACCTTAGCCAGGGTTCAATGATTCCAGACTTGTATAATTCCCCGTCTAACACAGCATAACGCCTTTCCCTATGGCTCAGTCTTTTTTCTTCTAGTTCGTCTTGTGGTTCGTAATGACCCCTCAAGTAAGCCATGATTTCGGCCCTCCAATCATGATTCCCGATGTTGCCCACATTTCTGGATTTCTGTTCTTTAGTGGATGGTTCTTCAATGATTTCGAAGAACACATCCGGTGGCATAGGGTGTTTTTGTGCTGCGGCCGTCGCTAACTTTTCTACCTCATTATTCTCACTTCTTGGGATGTGTTGAACTATGTATCCCTTGAAGTATTTCTCTATTTCTCTGACTTTCTGCAGATATTTAATCAATTCTGGATTTCTTGCTTCGCTTTCCTTTTCAACATGTTCTTGAATCACTTTTGAGTCTGTCTTGATAACAAATGTTTGTTAGCCTAAGGCCTTCATTTTTCTCAGGGACAACAGTAGAGCTTTGTACTTAGTTGTGTTATTCGTGGAATGTGCATCATCTGCGAAGTCGAGTCTTGCTGCGTATCTTATTACGACTCCTGTTGGAGATGTTACAACTACTGATATTCCAACTCCTCTGTCACACCAAGGTCCATCACAGTGCACTATCCAAGGTGTTCGCATTTCTTCATCAGGGTCAAGGGTTGGCGATGTCTAGTCCACAACAAAATCTGCTAGGACTTGTGATTTTATTTCACTCCTTCTTTTGAAGTCCACTGTGTATTCCGAAAGCTCTGCTGCCCACTTGGTGATTCTCCCCGAAGCTTCTTTATTTGTGAACAAGTCATTGAGTGGTTGGTTCGTGATCACTCTTATTCTGTGACCTTCGAAATAGTGCCTTAGCTTTCTTGCTGCCATGACTACCGCATACGCTATCTTTTCCAACTCAGAGTAGAACAATTTAGATCCCGACAGAGCTTCTGAAGCAAAGTAAACTGGGATCTGTTCCAACTTGCCTTCCTCTTCTTTCTCTTGTACTAAGACAACACTTACAGCAGAGTTGGAAGCAGACAAATATAGCAGTAGTGGTGATTTTGGCTTTGGTGGGTACAACTTGGTCATATTCGATAGATAGTCTCTAAGTTCTTGGAAAGCTTGCTTCTGTGATTCAGACCACTAAAAATTCTTGGAACTTCGGAGAATCTAGAAAAAAAGGCAAACTCCTTTGAAGGACCGATTAGGCGACCAGAGAGGGGGGAGTGAATGGGAGCCGATAAAAATTCTTCTCCGAAGAGATGAACTCGACTATGCCCCGAAATCTCATGCAAGGGTACCCACATGAACTTGCCACGGTCACGTAGTCACAACAGACCTACCAACCCTAGGACAAGTCCCAAACCAGTCCAAAGCAGAAGCTCAACACAAGAAGCAAAGGACTTAGGCAATCTGCAAAGCCTCAGGTGGATAGTCCACAACAGCAGGGCCGGGTGGACGGTCTGCAGGACCACGGCGGACAGTTCGTAAAAGCGATCCGAACCTCCAGTAGCTACCGAGGAAATTCGAACAATCCGGACTAGCACCACGGACGGTCCGGCCACCCCTGGTGGACGGTCCGACCAACACTTCCCAACCAAAACCTATGCACTCGATGGATCAAAACACAAGGACTCAAGAACTCGTGAAGAACACGACGAACACCTGCTGGTCGCCTCCTCGCGAATAGTCTGCACAGAGCCTGCGGATAGTCCGCCAGGCACGCGGATAGAAAACCGAGCCCGACCCTTTGAAGGTCAACCCTTCCTTCCCTTTGCCCGATCTCCCGAATCAACCAAGGGAAAGCTACCAAATCATAGGCGAAGATGAAGCTCCTCTAGGAGATGCTATTCCTACGAATTTGTGTCCTCAAACCCACTGAATCAAGAGGAATCAAGATTCTACCGAGCTCACACAAAAAGCTAGGGTTCCAACCAAATTCCTCGAATCGAAGGCCAAATCCGACGTTTGAGGAGTCAAGATCAAGCACAAAGATGCACAAGATATCTATCCATGATCTCCACAAACAAAACCAAACACAAACACCTCAGAATCGAAGGAACAAGGCGCGCACGAAAATCCCACGAAAAGACTCGAAAAAGACATGAAATCACTCGACCCAAGAGAAGGAAATCGATGCAACCATGAATGCTTCCATACAACCAGAGGTCAGATTCTCTACAAAATCATGAAGAAAATCTAGCCTAAAGAGCAGGGAAAATGTGAAGTAGTCCGGATGGATGAGTTGCCCTGGAGCCCTAGAGCTATATATATGAAGTCTCTCAGGGTTGTGCAAATGAGCAAGGTACCCCTAGAACATAAAGGAAGATACACACCCCTCAGGGGCAAGATGGTCAAGTAGCAATCTTTCTTCATCAGGTGGCCATGCCTTCGCCGTAGTCCGCGTCCTCCCGACGCAAGCCCTGCGATCCCGACGCGTGTCCCCCGGCATCGAAGCTTCTCGACGCGCCCGAATCCTGTTGACAGTGAATTTTGATGCTCCAAAAATATTCGTTACACTTTGGTTTGAGCTTGATTATACAACTAACCCGCCACTAGGCACACTAATGATATAACAAGTTCATCTTCGTATGTGCATTTGGAGTGTTGTGTTTTTGCAGGAAAACATGGACAAAAGGGACGGAGTCACAACAAGTTCAAAGGAGCAAATGAGGAGTTCCGTTCGTGTTCAAGTGCAAGGCGAAATCACTTCCAAAGGTGGCAAGGACCAAGGTGCTATGATGGATCATCTCCAAGGACTAAGATGTAAAGTTCAGACTTCATGTGAGAAGACCCCCTATCTTGACCGCGGGGATGACGACGCCAAAATGACACAATTAAAGGGGGTTAAGTCCAAAATGTCAAGAGGAGCCGTAGGGATAAAGATGGGCCCGAACCAGCCCAGAAAAGGCCCAGGCCGGCTGGCCTGGTCGGATCGGCCTAGGTGGTTTTATGGCGGTTCGGCCCGCCCTTTGACCTAGTCGCTCCTCGGTCTATTAGTGGTTCCCTCCTCCGACGGCCGCCACACGAAATCATTCTACCGACTGCATTCACTAGGAAGCCGCCGCCGCAATATGAGGGAGAGAGTTGGATGAGCTCGTCGCCAGTATCAACGCCGGTGGAGGGAAGGAAGCAAGAGGAGGACTCCAAGCCGCTGGCCTAGGGGTGTTCCCAAGCTTCATCGCCGCCATCTTCATCGACGACGTTCTCCGGAGTCTCCATCACCCCTATGTGCTTCAATCCATGTAAGATGTTGGGGTAATGCCTCCGTTCATCCCTAAGGTTAGATGGATACATGATGTGTAATCTCTACATGAACCCTATGCCTTTTGATGCTTAATGGTCTATGTCTTTGCGAATGCTTTATTCACATATCTATGTACAACATGTGGTCTTAGTAGGGTTTGTGGTAATCATGGTGATTAGCTTAACCCTATGGATGCTTAGGTATAGATGCAGTTATATGTGAAAGTGGTTGATTACCTTGCGTAGTGACAGTACGATTTAGGGAAAAGGCTTAGCGGCCGCATAACCGCCATGAAGCTAGTGAAGGCAACACCCTTTTCATGTAGTAGATGCATGTTCATGAGATCCTAAACCCTAGGGAGGGAATGCTTATCTACCTTAATCTCTCTCTTGTATCCACCCTTTGCCATCTAGTTTAACCTTAGATTCAATCTTAGATTAACTTAGGTTAGATTGCTTTTACCTTAGAGTAACCTCTCTTTCAAGGCTTTCCAATCATCTAGATTAGTACTTGGTTAAGCGCTAGCAATCCCCTTGCTCCGCGGATTGACTAGAACCTTGGGGGTCACCCCATGGTGAAAAAGGTGTAGGTCCGTACGCTTGCGGATCATAGGTGGATACGAGTTTTATCCGTCAACAAGCCCCTTTTTCTGGCGTCGTTGCCGGGGAGCAAGCCAGTTTGCTACGTTTAATCTTGTATTAGTTTTGTTGATTACTAACATCTAACCCTCGTTTTCTAGAAAACCCTTTTTGTGTTTTTCTTTTTTATTTTTAGTGCCTAGATGGATTTGTTCACCTCACCTTTGGAGGATGAAGAGATGTCGCTAAGGGAGCTAGCAATGCCGTCAATGGAGGACATTGAGATGCAAAAATCAGATTTGACACTTGCTACAACCCACTACGAAGTGAAGCCTAGAATCATCAAGTTAGTGGTGACAAACCCCTTTAGAGGATTGGAGGATGACAACCCATATAGACACATTAAGGAATTCACGATGATATGCAACACGATGCAACAAGGAGTTCCGACCGCTTGGTTCAAGTGGAATCTTTTTCCGTTCCCTCTCGAAGATGAAGCGCGAAGATGGTACACACATGTGTCCATTGAAGCAAAAGGAAATTGGGATGAGCTCGTGAAGAAATTTCTTTCAAAGTTCTTTCCCATAAGAAAGGTCCAAGACTTAAGGAGGCAAGTGCTCAATTTCAAGCAAGGAGAAGACGAAGGAATTGATGAAGCTTGGGACCGTTTTAATGAACTACTTGAGCAAGGCCCGAACTTGGGATTTTCCGGTGACTTGATGTTGCATACCTTTTATTTTTCACTAACCCCTAACTCCACTAGTTTTGTAAGTGTGTGTGCATGCGGTGATTTAATGGATAAAATAATTAGTGAAGCCGCACAAATCTTACAAAGGACAAGCAATGGAAAAAGAACACAATGAGATTTGCAAAGACGTTGCCAGGAGGAGCAAAATGACAAAAGCAAGCCCGAGGTGCTTGCTGAAATTTCTGAAAAAGATGAACCGGAGGTCGAGAAAGATGAACCGACCATACAAGAAATTGAAGAACCACTTCCTAAGGTAAGAGAAGTCATTTTGCATGATAAAAATGTTGAAATTAACATGAATGCAGGCCGAAGTATGGGGAATGCTAGACCATTGGCGGAGTTCAATCAATCCAATTGGATTCAAGTTGATTTCGCCCCCCTAATCAACTACCGAAGGAAGGAGGAACGCCGACACGTTGTCAAACAAGTTGAAGATATATTTGATCAAGAAATGAGTGGAGAATTGATCCAAAATATGTTTGAAGAAGAAAGAGATGAAGAAGATGAAGGATAGATCGAGCAATATGACATCTCGAAGATTTATGATGAAGAAAAAGAAGAGTACAACCTTGACGAGCCTAGTGACTCGAAGAATAAATGGGAGAAGATAGGATTCAAGGTAGAAGATGAGTGGGAAGGAGATGGCACAAGGCAAACACACCAACATGACCCCTCTCCACAAGATTATAGCTTGTGTGCTATTGAAGCCTACACACTAGGAAATCAAGACACGGAAGTGCTCAATGATGGAGAAAAAAGTGAATCAACGATGAGCAATCTTGACGACATGTGGTACATGGAAGATAAAGAAAGCTACATTCGAGACTTTGAAGATAAAGATTGGGATGACAATGAATACTTCAAAGAAGAGACAAATGCAAATGTAGTTGATGGATTACACGTTCCACATGATGAGATGGAGGGGATGCAAAAAGGTAACAAAGAGACACCTTCACTTGTTGAGATTGATTCGCCTTCAACACCTCTAGATGAACCAAATATCATTCTTGTTGAAAAAGCACTAAGGCCAAGGTACATGCTGAAATCTCAAGATATTATTGGTATTGATGATGATAAATTCAAATACTCATGCTCAACCAATAGAATAAATGATAGTTTAAATTCTATGCCTTGTGACAAGATGTTTATAGGCTAGATTTTCTTGACAATAATGATGAGGCAATGTTTGTGTTTGAACCATTTAATTCTATGCCTAAAGAACCTTTGCCTAATGATGGACTAAGTGCTTTGCATGAACCATATGCTTCTTTTAATTACACCTTGATATGTTGCTACAATTTGCTTGTGGTGTTAATTATGGACGCGTATGTTTATAATAAGTTTTGTAAATCTCGATCATGCTTTGTGCTTGGTCAAGCTAATGACTTTAAAGAAGCACATGTCGGGAGATGGCCCGATTTTCACTAACCATGTAGATAAGGCTTGAATAATGAAAAGAGAAGTCATGCTTAAAGAATTGCAAGATAAATCATCAACCTCTCCAAATCCCGTGATGGATGCTGCTGTCTTCATCAATTTGAGAGCTTGTTCAGAGGTGTACAAATGAAGAAAATGAGATATTCAGAAGCTCCATAAAGTTTCCATTCCAATGCATCAAGAACCAACGAATTTGAAGACCCGTGCAAGGAGTTATGGAGAAAACATTGAGCGTTGCGCGTTCTGAAATCAGGACAGATTTCATCGCCGAAGTAAAACAGACATAACTCTCTTGTTCGGAGTCGGATTTGGGAAAATAAAGACTTGTTGGAAAGGAAATTTTGTGCACTGTGCAATGGAGTAGAGCTTTGGTATACTTTCTGTTCTGGAAATTAAAGAAAAATTCGTGGAGTGAAGGCAGCACCGAAGGGTGACAAAGAAGGAGAAAGCGATGATGTTAGATACCTTGGGCAAGTCTTCTATAAGTGATCAAGCACAACATGGGAAGTGAATTAAAGCTGCATTGGCACCTTTTCTTCTGGCATGAAGAGTCATGGCTATGCGACGAGAAGAAGGTATGTGAGAAAGTCGAGCTCTATGACTTTAAATGAAGCGCTTTTCGAGAGGCAACCCGTTTCTTTATGTTTCTATTCCTTTCTTAGAGAGAATAAAGAATGACACCATCATATGATGATTAACTTGTGGCCAACTAATCTAAGTTTCTTTTTTTATTTTTAGAACCCCCATCATGTTCATTCTCATATTTATCTTGTTGCATGCATTGCATTTTGTCATCCATGTGGTGTTTATTTCTTTGCATATACATGTTTTGCATATAGTTGGCTTGGTTGTTTTATAAGGTTTAATGATGAATGCTTCAGTTTCCATGTTAATGCTTCTATGGGGCATTTTTCTATTTGCGATCTTGTGTGAACATGATGTTTAGACATGATTGCGGACCATCATCGTTAAGTTACATAAACCTTGCTAACTTTTCATATGTTTCCATGTTGCATTGGTTAGTTTATAAGCTTTGCAATGCGCTTAATTTTTCTTGTGCTATAAGAGTTGTTGATCTAGGTATAGACATGGTGTTTTAACCCTAGATAAATAAATCTTTATGGCTATGGAGAAATTCGGCAACCTAGTTGTAAATATGGTGTTTAGAACTAGGTGAAAACATTGTCTTTGTTTATATGCTTTCCTTTCGTGTTTGTACACACTTTGCACCCATGTACACCCATTAGGTTTTAATCCCTTATTAGAATAATTATGCCACAAGTTAAGAGTCCTTGGAAACGTTGTTGGATTGATGGCAATTCTATCTACTCCCAACCGTCACCTTGGAGGTAGAATGTGCGCTTAAAACGTCTTGCAGGCAAGATAAAGACTCTCACTACAAGGAAATTGAAGGATGGCTAAGATAAAAATGCTTTGTCTTCTTCTTCCATACCTATCAAAATGCTAAGCATGGGGGAGACCCAGAATCTTCAACACGAAGTGCAACATGATGCTCTAGAAGATAGAATGATCAAGATCATTAACATCTCTGGATCAATGCACAAGAAGCTATTGATCTCATCAAATTTCTGCGTGGTCTCGAAGGAAAAACACTGAATACTTTTGGATATTTAGAAGCCCCATGAAGTTACGATTCCAACAAATCAAGAATCCAGACAATCGGAGGTTCCTACAAGTGGTTATGCCCGAATCACCGAGTGTAACACGTCCTGAAATCAGTTTTGGACAGCACGCAGCGCTGGAGAAAAACGGACATAGCTCCCTTGTTTGAACTCCATTTTCGATGAATGACCACATGTTGGAAAGGTAATTTCATAAAATTTTCAATAGATCTATATTTCGATATATGTTCTATTCTGTACAGGGGGGAAATCCATGAAAAAGAGACAGCGAGGAGATGATGAGAACAAGAGAGAGGAGATGGTGATGACAACATTGAAGAGAAGGGTGACCATTGGATCCATTAAGCATGCATGATCAAATTCAGAAGTTTAGGAGTATTGAAAAATCAAGACAAAATCAAATCCACATACATGGAGATGTCGGGAGATCATGAAAAAAAAAACTACAAAAGACGGTAACACCTCCATGGACCTTCTCTTTTCCGAACATAAATGCTTGTAAGTATGCCTTCAACCTCAACTAGGCGCAACTTTTGTTTTTTCCTTCGACAATAAGGCTACTAGGAGGACAACCTAGATTTCTTTTGATTTTCAATAAATGGGCATGACCATGTGTTCACCTCGATGTTTTATATTGCCTATGCTTATGGAAAAATGATGAAAGTTGCCGCTTTGTTTTACCTACATGAAGTTATACATGTCTTGGCTAATTGCTCTCTATAACATGATCTGAAATTAATTTAAATACCGGCTCTTTTATTTGTGGAGGTGAAATGACTATGCTCTAGACCCACATACATATCTTTGCTCTTTGATTTAAGTTTATGGATAGCCGGATAACTTGTTGTTTTTATGAAAACTTAACTTTTATGCTATCTACATATTTGTGATGCTCTTGCAAAGTTCTACCTACCAAAGCCATATACATATATGTTCTATGATAACAAAACCCGTAGATGGCAAACATATGTTTTGATGAGTTGGATTAGGATTGATTTCTATGGTTCGAGACTAAGAAGCTGGTCATTCCTTTGTGTAACTTTTTCATGCTAGCCTTTTTGTCCATGCATTGTGGGTTTTCACATCGAAAATTTCACAAACCTCGCTGGGCATCCACCCTAAACCAAAAACATATTTTTGTGATCACCTCCTTGTCCACAACCCAATTTGAGTATGGAGTAAAATTCTCGATGGAGATTCAGATATTCCGCAAGATTATGGAATTTATGCTTACTTTAGCAGTCATTTCCCCCTCTTTTATGCTCGAGGACGAGCATCGTTCAAGCATGGGGGAGGAGTCATCACATCATCTCTGACAAATGCTATGTAGTGTTATGTTGCAAAAAGTTCTGAGGAGCAAAAGAAAAAAAATGAAAAATGAAAAAAAATTACGATGAGAAGAAAAGAAAAGTAAGGAAAAAAGGAAGAAGAAAAAAAAGAGAAAGAGAGAAAAATGAGAAGGAAATAAAATAAAAGTAAAAAAATATAAAGTTGCTCCTCGGTTCTTTTTTCTTCATAAGTTCTCAAGTGCCTTGATGACAAATCCATACTTAAATCTTCCAACCATGTGCAATCCAATAACGAGGACTTCACTTGTGCCTCGGGATCATCCATTTGTCACTTGCACATGTCCACATATCTAAATGTGTGTGTTTCATCCCTCTCTCTTTCCAACATTTATTTTCCATGGCCTTTTTGATGAGTCTCGGTAATTCCAGTAGATCTCTCTCTTAATTTGACAATATTTTGGATGTATATTTTGCTAGGATTGTTTTTAACCTACCAAGCTCCACATAAGCCTTCCACTATAACATATGAGTAGAATAGGTTGAAAATAATCTAGTATAGGCTTGAGTGACTTGATGAGATGAGTGTTTCCATGAGCTTTTGCAAGAGATTTTCACTTATGTTGGATATGCATCTTTTTGAAAATTCTTCCATGGAACAAGGTAAAGGTTTGAAGTTCACTTAAGTTTGAGAGCATCATATTTATTAAATGTGGCTTGTTCTTTATTATTAGTCTATCTTCCATAATGAAAAAGAAGCCGGTCACAACTTGAACTTTAAAAATAAATTCTTAAGAGAGAGCAATTTGCCTCATCATGAATGACTAAGTGCAGGGACAACATTGGAAGGCAACACTGATTTCCCTTTTAAGCAAGGATTACTTACTCGAGGACGAGCAAGGTTTAAGCATGGGGGAGATGTTGACGGTGAATTTTGGTGCTCCAAACATATTCGTTACACTTTGGTTTGAGCTTGATTATGCAACTAACCCGCTACTAGGCACACTAATGATATAACAAGTTCATCTTCGTATGTGCATTTGGAAGTGTTGTGTTTTTGCAGGAAAACATGGACAAAAGGGACGGAGTCACAACAAGTTCAAAGGATCAAATGAGGAGTTCCGTTCGTGTTCAAGTGCAAGGAAAAATCACTTCCAAAGGTGGTAAGGATCAAGGTGCTACGATGGATCATCCCCAAGGACTAAGACGTAAAGTTCGGACTTCATGCGAGAAGACCCCCTATCTTGACCGCGGGGATGACGACGCCAAAATGACACAATTAAAGGGGGTTAAGTACAAAATGTCAAGAGGAGCCGTGGGGAGAAAGATGGGCCCGAACCGGCCTAGAAAAGGCCCAGGCTGCCCGGCCTGGTTGGATCGGCCCAGGGGGTTTTTGTGGCGGTTCAGCCCACCCTTTGACCTAGTCGCTCCTCGGTCTATTAGTAGCTCCCTCCTCTGACGGCCGCCACATGAAATCATTCTACCGATGCCATTCACCAGGAAGCCGCCGCCGCAAGATGAGGGAGAGAGTTGGATGAGCTCGTCGCAAGGATCAACGCCGGTGGAGGGAAGGAAGCAAGAGGAGGACTACAAGCTGCTGGCCTAAGGGTGTTCCCAAGCTTCATCACCGCCATCTTCATCGACGACGTTCTCTGGAGTCTCCATCACCCCTATGTGCTTCAATTCGTGTAAGATGATGGGGTAATGCCTCCGTTCATCCCTAGGGTTAGATGGATACATGATGTGTAATCTCTACATGAACCCTATGCCTTTTGATGCTTAATGGTCTATGTCTTTGCGAATGCTTTATTCACATATCTATGAACAACATGTGGTCTTAGTAGGGTTTGTGGTAATCGTGGTGATTAGCTTAACCCTATGGATTCTTAGGTATAGATGCGGTTATACGTGAAAGTGGTTGATTACCTTGCGTAGTGATAGTACGATTTAGGGAAAAGGCTTAGCGGCCGCATAACCGCCATGAAGCTAGTGAAGGCAACACCCTTTTCATGTAGTAGATGCATGTTCATGAGATCCTAAACCCTAGGGAGGGAACACTTATCTACCTTAATCTCTCTCTTGTATTCACCCTTTGCCATCTAGTTTAACCAGACTCAATCTTAGATTAACTTAGGTTAGATTGCTTTTACCTTAGAGTAACCTCTCTTTCAAGGCTTTTCAATCAACTAGATTAGTACTTGGTTAAGTGCTAGCAATCCCCTTGCTCCGTGGATTGACAAGAACCTTGGGGGTCACCCTGTGGTGAAAAAGGTGTAGGTTCGCACGCTTGCGGATCGTAGGTGGATACGAGTTTTATCCGTCAACAGATCTCGTCTCCGCCCGCCGAGCCTCCGGTCTGGTTTTTTTGGCTCAACCAAGTAACCCGACGGTTTTGTGGTGAACCGCCGCAAACCCCACATGCAGACTCCGGTCGTGAGCCGCTACCCTACACCGGCTCCTGTCCACGACTTCGTCTTCCTTTTCTTGCCACCATGCGACCCGCACTTGATCCCGTTCGGCCACCGGGTCCATCGAGCCGAGCCTACTTGTCTCTCCACTGCTCAGAGGCCCGCAAGGCTAAGACCTTTTGTGCCCGCTCTTCACCTGCACCAATGCAAATCAAGCCGCAACCTGCACCTGCAATACTCGGCCAAGAGTCAGTCCACACCACGTTGTCAATCACTCATCACACCAAGGAGTGACCATCCACCGGTCCTCGGACGCTCTGGTCCTCAATCTCCCCCTTGATAAGTGCATTGACAACACACATAGTAACCAATTCAGAGAAAAGCGAAAAAGAAAAGAAACAAACCAAAAACTCAAACAAGTGACCAAAAGCCAAACAAAAGCGAAAACAAGATCACTTGAGAGAGAAAAATCTGGGTCCCCTAAGGCAAGGGCAACGACTCAACACAACCGAGACAAAATGCTCCAAAATTGCCGACTCCTCAAGGTGAGGCAAAAGGGCTCGTCACCATCGGCAAAAGAGCACAAATCAAATTAGGTGACAAAGAACTCCCAAAGCATGAATGCAAGCTCCCCCTGAACAAATGCATTTCTCCCATTTTTCTCCCCCTTGATGCAAAACTCCCCCTTTTTGAATGAATTGGGTACTTCTCTCCCCCTTATTGGTAATGCATGAATCAAGTCTACAAATGCAAGCATGTGCTTCTCGAATAGACAAAGAGCACTACAACATGCTAGAAATGAGACATAGACAAGCAAGATAGCCACATATTCAATACAAGCATCGCCAACAAGATAGAAAAGAACATATAAGCATGTGACAAAGCCATGGTCAAAATGAAGTATTTTTCAACAATCATGAGCATAGGATCTCCACATGGCCAAAATGAGCACAAACAACATATAGCCCAAAAACTTCATGCAAGGTCACAAGTTCTCATCACAAGATCATCATAAACACCTACAAGCTATCTCATGTCATGTCAAAGCCACCGAGCCATGTGTCTACTTCTAAACATGAGACTTCTCAATGGTAGACATCGTGCAACAGTTTAGCACACTACAAGGTTTTCCCCCTATTACAACACAACTCTTAGGCAACACCACAAATTTGGTTGCATTAGGGGGGTACTATGGCACCGAAACAGTGATTTGGTTGTAATATGCGTGTCTATTGCTACACAAAATTTGAGTTGCAATATTTATTTTTTTGTGTTGCAACAGGTTGACGCTAATGCACCCATTATGCGGATTTGTGTTGCATTTGGTTGGAAATACTGCTACCCCATTTCTGCGTTGCATTAGCATGTCATGAGTTGCAATAGAAAGTTGCCATGGCCACCGTACTGGGCTTGGTTGCGTTTGAACGGCTATATCGCAACGTCTTATTTGGGTTGCAAATATATCTTTGCGATGTTGCAACAGGTTGGCACTAATGCACCCATTATGAGGAATTGTGTTGCATTTGGTAGACAATACTGCTACCCCATTTCTGCGTTACACTAGCAATTCGTGTGTTGCAATAGAAAGTTGCTATGGCCACCATACTAGGGTTGGTTGCATTTGAACGGCTATATCGCAACGTCTTATTTGGGTTGCAAATATATCTTTGCATTGTTGCAATACATGGAGGGCTATTGCTTCGTTTCTAGCCTGAAGGAGGAATATCGTGTACGTATTACCACAAAATTTGTTTTGATGAAAAAAATTGTGCTGTGGGGCTGTAGCGAAATTTAAAATGCGATTTAATAGGTAAATGTTATTATGAAAAATATGAATTTTAACAATATGGTATAGACTATATGTACCATGAAAAAAAAGAGAGGATTTGTTTAGATGAAAAAAAATGGTGTGCTATGGGGATGTGGGCTAAGCCAGGCCACAATAGGCTCAACCGGCGAGCATAAAGCCCAGTGAGCGGGAGCCCGAGTGGGCCGGCCAGCCCATTAAGCCTCATAGCACAAGTAGCAAGCAGTAGTGGATGACGGTAATTCGGAGTTCGAGAGCGCAGACACGCCTCCCCTTTTAAGCTGGGATACCCCCTTCTCAGTTTCCAGGGTGGCACTAAAGGTCCTGGAGTGCGACGCTGCTGCAAAAATGCCAAATGGGCCGGTGAGAGTAATAAAAACAAGGATGGGCCGGCCCAAATCGTCTATAACCTTCAGCTCCCCCACCCCCAATACACTTCAGCTCCCGACCATCCCCCTCGTCGGCTCCGACCGACGCCTCCACATCGAGATGCCCCGCATCGAGGTTTCCCCTGCGGCGAGAGGCGACAGCGGCCGGAGTGGCCGCATCGAGCCTTCCCAGGCCAGCGGCGGGCGCAGACGGAGGGGCCGTAGCGCCGCAACACAGCCGAGCGGCCGCCATGGCAGGCGGGGCCGCATCGAGGGGATCCAGGCGAGCGGCGGCGGCGGACGGCGGGGCCGCACCGAGGGTTTGCAGGCGAGCATCGGCGGCGTACGGAGGGGCCACAGTGCCGCCATGCAGAAGCGCGATGTACGCGGGTGGTTCAAGTCTACCACACCGCCGACCTCGTCGTCCTCCGGTACAGTCGGCGGCACCCCAACCCCGTCGTCCTCTGGTACGGACGGTGCCGCCACCTCCTCCTCGTCGTCCGACGGCCCGCATCACCAAGTCGATCCATCCGGTAAGGGTAAGCAGGCCCTAGTCGGATGCAAGCGGTCCAGAAGTGAAGTGAGGTACACTGCCCTGCCCTCTTTGACTTTCCAGGAATCGGGTGACTCCTTTTGCAATTAGAAAAACGTTAGTGGTTCATAGTAATCAAATTTTCATACTAGATAATGATAATTGGGTTTTTGTGTGGATCCATCTCACCTCATACTAGATAATGATAATGATAATTAGCTTGATTTCTTGCCATCTTTTGCTGTGAATCTGACCTGTGTACATTTGATCACATTGCTAAAAACAAAGCCAGCCAAATGAAGTTAGTTTGCGCAGGCTGTCCCATTTAGTAGGTTAGGCCTTTTCTGGCAGCTAGTAGGGGGATCACGGGTAAATTGGTATACAATATGAGTCAAGAGATTGAATAGGCTGTTTTAAACAAATCTGAAAAACAGCAAATTGTTTTGTTTGGTCAGGCTAGTGAACAATTCTAATCAGGTGAGGATCATCATTTCGGACTCGGATGATGAGCAGGACAACAGCAAGAAACCGTCACCATCGAAAGCTTCAGGATCATCGAAAATAAAGGTGCATTTTTTTGATTATTTGGCTGCATTGGCCACTGCTGTTGCAACACATTTCATGTTAGTAACTTGTGTTTGTTGCCTGCCATAGGAAATGCCCTTGCGCCAAATGGTTCAGCAGCTGAAGGAGCGCTATGATGATTTGCGGGAGCAGATTGAGAACCTAAGCGTGGACATTGCTGGAACGCAGGAAGACATGGAGATGACCCTGAAGGAATTCATGGAGACTGTTGCTGACAAGTTAGAAGGGATGGAGAAGAAGATCCGCAAGCTTCAGGATAAAGTCAATCACAAGTAGTAGTAATCTAGCTTAGTACGTAACATAACCAGGTCCTAGGTGGATGTTATGCAGATGCTGGTGAATGGTCTAAGAATGGTTGTGTATGTGGCAACATCTAAGTATGCCAACATCTAAGTAATAACTTCGAACCTCTATATTGTAATTGTAGTACTTCGTCTAAGTATGGTTGTGTGCTAAAACTTGTATATATGCCTGTTCGTATGTCTATATGTGTTTGGATCTGGATGAGCCCTTGCAAAATATTTTAACTTATGAGTGACACAAATTGAAATCTGCTGGGTCCTGTCATGCATATTTGGAGTAACCATCTGTCTGTTTTCAGAATTGCGACATGCTATTGTTTATGCTAGACTAGTGTATATTCACAGATCTTTGTGATCAACAATCTGGAGACTCTTCACTAGAACTCCTGAATTTTGTGTATTATTATTAGCCTCTATAGTAGCCGATCGAAAAAGAAAAATCATGAATTACGCATCCGTTGAAAACCCGAGGAACATAATGTGGACCATGTGAAAGGTCATAATACATACAACCTCAGAAATATTGCAACGAGGTATTCCTTGGTTGCACTGTAATTTGTTTATCACGACGCTTATGCAGGAGATCAAAACGATGATTAGATAGAGACTCATCGGGACCGTTCCAAAATTCCAAGTCTTCGATGAATTTCCATTCGGTCACCATCAAGATCTCCACGACAGCGTATAGGTCTCCATCTAGATCGATCTCCACGACGTACGTATAGATCTCCACGGCGATCAATCAACATCTGTGCGGTGCCACGGCCGGTACTGTTGTCTTGATCTCATATATATCTTCATTCCCTGCATATATATGCAAATTGCTATATCATGATCTAGGTCATTTGAAACATGAATGCAGATTAATGGCATCACACGAAGATCGGAGTTGGATGCGCTTGCCTCGACACTCGGCGGATTGGCAAAACAATTTCCGATCTTTTTTTCAAACCTTTACCACCGCATCAGCGCGAGGTCAATCTATTACGTGCCCATGTATTGTATGTCAATGCATGATCAGACATGACACCTTGTTTCCCATTCAAATTCATTTAGCGACTAGAGGGTTTGCTGATTGTTTCATCGATGATGGTATCATTCAAGGCCAAACTAATACTTCATCAGCTAATGGTCGTGTGAATCACGATGTCACTCCTGATCTCAACAATCATGATGCACAACCTACAGCTGATGATACAGCTGATTAGAAACATTATCAGTGGCACTATACTTCATGGACAAACCAAAGATGACGAGGCAGATAAGCAGGAGAGATTTTTTTTTGAAACTATTAGACCAGGCAAAGAAGGAATTGTATCCAGGATGCAAAAATGCAAGTAAGGTCTCTTTTATCATGGAGCTTTTTCAGATAAAGTGCATGTATGGCTTAAGTAACACGGCGTTGGAGGCCATACTTAAGCTCTTCGGAAAGGTTCTACCTGAAGGGCATTGTATTCCTGACTCCTTGGATAAAGTGCAAAGGGTGGTTCGAGACCTAGGCTTGGACTATGTCAAGATACACGCATGTGAAAATGATTGTGTGTTATTTTTTGAGCAATATGCAAATCTGGAGACATGTCCCGTTTGTAAGCAGTCAAGGTGGAAAGTTGTAGAAAAAACCTGTGGTAATAATGACAGTGCAGTTGGTGCTACTACTGTTAAGAAGCGGTTACCAGTTAAGATCCTACGCTACTTTCCTCTTATTCCTCGGCTGCAAAGAATGTATATGTCAAAGCAAATGTTAGAGGATATGCAGTGGCACAAGAAAGAATTGGTGAACGATGGGAAAATGCGTCACCCTGCTGACTCAAAGGCATGGAAGCACATGGATTCAGAGTTTAAATGGTTTTCAGAAAAAGGAGGTCGTAATGTTAGGCTGGGTCTTGCTTCTGATGGGTTCAATCCCTTTGGCATGCAAAGTCTTACATACTCCATATGGCCTGTCATCCTGATACCTTACAATTTGCCTCCATGGTTGTGTCAGAAACAATCTAACTAGATCTTGTCAATGTTGATACCTGGTCCAAAATCTCCTGGAATGGATATTGATGTATATTTGAGGCCCCTTATACTGGAGCTCAAGGAGCTTTGGAATAATGGTGTTAAAACAAGAGATGCAGGGACTAAGAAGAATTTTACATTGCGCGCAATCCTTCTTTGGACAATTAATGACTTCCCAGCTTATGCTATGCTATCTGGTTGGAGCACTAAAGGAAAGTTTGCATGTCCATACTGCCACAAACATACTGACTATTTGTGGTTGAAACATGGGAAGAAGAACTGCTACATGGCACATCGACGTTTCTTGCCCCCCGACCATCCATGGCGCAACAACACGGTCAGCTTCAACAACAAGGTCAAAGCCAGGGAGGCACCAGAACCACTATCTGGTGCACTGGTACTTGAGCAGTATGATACCTTTGAACAAGTAGAATTTGGAAAGACCTTGCTATCAAAAAAAGGAAGCGTGACGAAGACAACAGATGGCACAACTGGAGGAAGAAGATTATTTTTTTGAGCTCCCTTACTGGCCTTCTTTGCTCATCAGGCATAATTTAGATGTCATGCACAATGAGAAAAATATATGCGAGAGCATACTAGGCACTCTGCTTAAATTGGACGGCAAATGTAAGGACGGGGAGAATGCCATGCTTGACATGGAGCATCTACGGATACGACCAGATCAGCACCCTGTGATTAAAGATGATAAGTATACCTTGCCATCAGCCTTGTACGAGTTAGATAAGGAAGCCAGGGAAAGTTTGTGTGAATTTCTATATGGAGTGAAGATGCCTGATGGGGTTTCCTCAAATATAAGAAGATGTGTTGACGTAAAGTCACGTAAGGTGTCTGGCTTGAAAACTCATGATTACCATCTAATTCTACAGAAACTTTTACGCTTAGTGGTGCGTAGGATTTTGCCATAACCTGTTGTCATCAGATTGATTCAGCTTAGTAATTTCTTCGATGAACTATGTTCAAAGGAGTTGGTGGAAGCAGAATTGGACAGGCTAAGCTGTTCAATTAGGGAGGCTGTTTGTCGACTTGAGATGATATTCCCACCTGCATTTTTTGATATCATGATCCATTTGCCTGTTCATCTAGCTGAGGAAGCTAAAATTGGGGGGCCAGTGTGTTACAGATGGATGTACCCAGTGGAGCAGTACCTACACACTGTGAAAGGATATGTGAGGAACAAGGCTCACCCTGAACTGGATATGACTGGATATGTTTTTGATGATCCTTAGTTGCTGTGGTGTCATCGTGCCTCGGGAAGCCTATGTGTAAACTCAGTCCTCATATATCGTACGCACTGGCTGCCGATCTTAATGTTGGTTACTTAATTTGTGTGATGCATGTTACTGTGGTACGAAATTGATATGAGGAATGTTATTCTGCTAAAGTAGGTGGAAAGATGATATTCAAAATTTACTTTGACCACAAAAAACTTTTCTATAAGCAATATACAATAACATGTGTCATCTTGTGCAGTTACATAGTAAACAAGAAGTAAACTAAGATAACTTATATAAAATTATATTTATAAAACTTGATTATGTTCAACGCATCATCTTAACAAATATATATGAAACTGAGTGGGACCCACTCGTCAGCGGGACACACGAAAAAGCACCCCTAAAATACGGCAAGTGTTCAGAAAATTTGGTAGCCAACGATTTGGAATATGGCGCCAGTTTTTCCTTCAAAAATAATTAACAAAGGCCCAAACTACCGCGCTACCATGACTGGGGCCACCACGTTGTTGTGAAACACCGGGTTTTTAGAGTAGTAATAAGTCATGCGTCTTTAGTTTCCCTCCCTAATCCCCTCACAAAACCAATCTACATCTCGGTTAGTTAGGGCCGGGTAGTCGACGACGACCGGTGCCGCTGCCAAGCTGCTTCTCGCCTTACACCAGGATGCCGACGTCCAGCGAGGCGACAAGGGTGACCCCTTCGTCGTCTGAAGTGCTGCGCACACCTTCGTCGGCGATGCTACATCCAATGTTCACACCAACCTCTGGTATGGCGACTGCTGAACCTCCCCTCAGCATGTCCACCAGGGCTAGGGCGATGACTGCGCTCTTTGGGTCATCACCTTCGTCCAAAATAGCATCACAAGGTTCGGGCGACGCAGAAGCGATCGTCGACGGCCTAGATGCAGACCAAGATGTGGTACCATCGTCTCAGGACGAGACGACCGAGGCCAGGTACGCTGTTTCCGCGTTCGATCTTTCCCCTCGTACTGCCACCTATATTTCATGCATTTGTGCATGCACTGGTACCCTAGATTTCATGCATTTGTTCACGTGATTTGCACACCAAATTTCTTCAAAATATTGAAATGCCATCGATGAATGCGCAGATCAAAAGATGAGCAGATTTGGACCATGTATATGATTGAAAAGGGTAGAGATGGGGAGGGAGATGAAAAACATACATGTAAACCTCTTGGGAAACAAATCACCCTAGAAACCATAAACAAGTTAAAAGCAAAATTGGTGTATCCGAACAGGGACTTGGTTTACTACAAGACTAGAATTCCTGAATCTCCTACGGAAGCAACACTCACTGAGATCGACTACGAGGTCGATGTAGCAAAAATGAAAAAGATTCACGAGGAGGAGATTGTGATCAGCTTAGTTGTATCCAGAGAGCCAATACCTAAAAACCATACCATGCCCATAACACCATTGAAATCCAAAAGTGTTTCCACACATGATGATGATGATGATGAAGAAGTCGAAGAATCTGAATTAGATGAATACAAAGTTTGGCTAGCTGCACTGCATAAAGAGAAGAAAGCCTTGGGTAAGATATGGTACAGCCCAATATTTGTATATATATACTCATGATTGTCAAGTTAACTCACATGATTGAAATTAATTATGGATCCTTTTTCAGAATTAAAAGACATTCAGGGAGAACACCATCGACACATACCAAGAATACCTGAATGTTGCAGGACTACTTGATGACATCGATAATATCCCTCTCCTAATTGGCAAGCAAATTACCATTCTTTGTCAGACTACAAATTATGCTAGCTCATCATGCCACAAAATTGTCTGCAGAACGGTATGTGGACCCCACCTTTATTTTGCAACACAGGCATGACATGGACCCAACACCTCTAGTGCAGCCTCCATCTCATGCTCGGCGTTGGAAACAACAGGAGCAAGGAGATGGTAACTTGTGTTTATTAGAAATTACCTATCTATCCATAGTATGCTTTTTGTGGATATTATTACATTTTGTTCCCATGGAATAGGCTCACAAAATGTGAAGAAAAGAGGACGTAGTCCCGTAAGAGCCTTGAAGGTAATCGCCAAGAGAATCAAGGCGGGCAAACAGCAGTTGGACATTCAATTCTCAAAACATGGAGGACTGGTAGGTAGTAATTACCGCTCATTCGTTGATGAAGTAGTCATGTATACAAGGAAAAGGACGCCAGTCATTGGAGTGAAATCGTGGAAACATGTCAAGAAAGAAGTCAAAGATGCAATAGCAACTGATGTATTGGTATATAATCATAAACTTTGCTTTTGAATACAATTCAATTATAAACTAACGTAACAACTCACATAGTATTTGCATGCTATTGTGATTATATAACAGGCAAAGTGGGACATGGAGGATAATGCTGATTCAAGGGAAAAGATATGGAACATTGCTGCAGAGCGTTACAAAGGATGGCGTTCAACTTTCAGTGCTACGGCCAAGGCATACGACAGCTACCGCCAGAGAATGTTACATAAGCCTAAAGAATTAGATATTGTTGAATGGCACTATCTGCTGAAGTATTTCAGTACTGCTAAATTCAAGGTTTGTTCCACATTGTTACTATTACTGAGTAATACATTTTTCATACAAATGGCAATGTCTGAGTCTTTAAGATTATTGTTCAAATCTTGACATTCTATATAGGAAAGGAGCTCACAAAATTCTGCGATTCGAGGACAACAAAGGACAAGACATTTGTCAGGCTGTAAGCCTTTTTCTCAGCGCAGCTATGAGAAGGTAATAACTGGAGAAGCACATCTCTAATCTATCTTGAAGGATGAATAACTAATTTGTTATGTTCTTGGCTTAACAGAGAGACCCAGAAACTGGTGACGAGCCCGATGATATGGAACTTTGGTGGTTAACTCACACTAAGCATGGGGAATGGACAGACGAACAATCTAAAAATGTCTATGTGAGTTCTCAATGAATGTGTACATACAGTACTATACATAGTCCATGCAATTATAGAATGCAAGCAATTTGTTGTTCAACTAACTCCTCCATCTGTGCCTTGTAAATGTTAGGACAAAGCAAGCAGCGTTATTGCTGAGGCGGAATCAAATGCAGAAAACAACTTCATTTCCCAAAAGGAAAAAAATGAGATGTTCCAGAAGGCATACAAGGAAGTCACAAAGTGCAAATCAACCAAGTTGCATGGTAATGGGTACCTGGCAAAAAACCCAACTAGAAGGCAGCTGCTCAATGCGAAGCGCTAGGAACAAATTCGTAGGGAAGAGCTACAGCATCAGGAACACGTCGAGCTCATGGACGCATTTGGGCTGCTACAAGAAAAAATGTCAACATGGGAAGATGAAAGGGAAGCAGAAAGGAGAGAACATGCATGATAACTTGAAGAAAGTAACAAGAAAAGGGAGGCTGATCTGCAACAGCTTAGGCAAGAGTTCCTATCAATGCTGCAAGTAGCAAATGGACAGGCACAAATTCCACAG
This sequence comes from Cenchrus fungigraminus, assembly GCA_036936925.1. NCBI lineage: Eukaryota > Viridiplantae > Streptophyta > Magnoliopsida > Poales > Poaceae > Cenchrus > Cenchrus fungigraminus. The sequence goes on along the minus strand of CM072780.1, from coordinate 35,252,711 downwards.
GTACTGGTCAAGCTAGTTGCATGAATGACTTTCTATCCTTAGGTTCTATATCTAAATGTCTGTATCCTTTCATAGATTGTCCTGCCAACATCTGTCCAGCCAAACAACAATGTCACTGCATCTGCAGACATTGCGGCGGTGGCTGCATCAGTCACGAGAACTGAAGATGTGCAGACAGACCCAACGAATGTGCTCTCTTCTAGTCAGGTTGTTTTGTGGATTGACAACTTTTTACTTCTATCATCAGATACTGATCAAAATGGCGCCTAATTTTTCCCTCCCATATATTTTTTGTTCTGAGGAGAAGCAACCTGAAGTCAGTGCTAAACAAAGGGCGGCTACCATTCGCAATACAAGAGGTAATAAATCTGGTACCAATCCTGAAGCACCTTCCGTCTAGCCCCATGCAAAAATTTCATCTCAACAGCTACAGGCACAAGCAGCAAGTAGGAGACGACAACAAGCCAAAAAAACAAGAGGTGTAATTTTAGTAACTCCTCCGCCTGCTGTGAATGTTCATGTTTCAGCTGTCAAAGTGTTTATACATGTGTTGATTATTTGATATCATTTTGATAATTTTATGAATGAAAATAAAACTTTGGTTTGGTACATGCTGTTGTTGCACCATTTCCAATATTACAGATTACTTGATGCTTACAAATGTTATTCATTCATTTCAGAAAGCTAAGCCGTTTCGAATGGAGCAAACAGATGATGGGACCTTCTTGGAGTCACACTTTGCTGATCAAGTGATGGGATCTCCTTCAAGCCACCCAACTCTTTGTTGAAACAATCCTTGGCTGATCAACTGATGTGATCGTCTTCAAGTCAACATCATCTGTGTTGAAACAATGTCCTCTTCAAAACTTAGTAGTATTTCAGTACTTCGTGTGTCATTAAACTTAATTATCAGTGTGGATGGTTGAATTTTCCCAGTGGATGGTTTCATTTATCAGTGTGGTTGCTAATTATTATTTCAGTACTTATTACGCCATGAATTATAAATGCATAATAATTATTATTGAAGATCTTGTATTTTAATGTTTTAAATTATTGCTGCTAAAAATAAATGAGCGTGGCAGAATAAACATATGGCGACCTACAAAACTATGGCATCAACTCCTTTCGTTGCAAAAGAGAAATCACCCTATCACAACCAATATTTTTCGGTGTCACAAAGGCTTGTGGCAATAGTAGGTTCCACATGTAGCAACCTTGTATTATGGTGGTAATAGAGGCATGAACTTTTGGCAACTGAATCATTTTCGAAGCAACAAAATAGGAAACATATTACAACCAAGTAAACTAGGTGGCACCAGAGTGCCCCACCTATTGCCTCGAACATATTTATCTTGGTGGTATTAGAAAGTTGCGCCTATAACAACCATCCCTGATTCGTGGCAATATAGAACACTGCCTATACCACCGTATTCCACTTCGTTGTAATAAAAGGAAACACATATAGCACCCAAATACGTATCGTGGCAATAGAAAGCCAAAAGGTGGCATTAGAGTGCCCCACCTATTGCCGCAAACCTATATATTTTGGTTGTAATAGAATGTTGCACCTATAACAACCATCTCTGCTACGTGGCATTAGAGGTCACCGACTATAGCACCCAAATTAACTTCGTGGTAATAGATGGAACCACATATAGTACCCAAAACAAGTTGGTGGCAATAGAGGTGCTACCCATATTGCACCCACAATAAGAACGTAGCAATATAATACTTTGCAACGAAATATTTTAAAAATTTCAACGCGGTGTGTACGATGCAATTGCACCTATGGCAACACCAGATGCGTCGCAATAGAATAATTTGCAACCAACACGAGCGTGGTATAAAATGCTAGTTGCAACACCGCATTGCGTTGCAATAGAAAAACTTTTGCAACCACAAAAAGACCACGGTTGCTACAGGCTAATGCAGCGCGGCCTTTCGCATCACATGGTTGACGGAAAAATTGGTTGCAATTGCGGCTATTGCAACCAAATATGGCATATTGCAACACATTTCGTGTGTTGCATTAGGGAGAAAATGTAGTAGTGGCACCCAAGATAAGGAATTTACATGTGACATGGAAACATATTTTTCAAACATAAGCATCTCATATACCAATTTCATGATTTTAAATTAAGCATGGTACATGAAGTGCCTTTGAGGCAAAAAGAAGCTTAGGCTTCTCCACAAGGTAACATGTAGACTAAACATTCATGATGATAAATGGATCTTTGACCCCAAATGAAAAGAGCAAGATATCCAAGCACAAATTAAGCAAGATATAGCCATTTGAGCACAAATTGAGCATGAAGGGCATTCAACTCACAAGAGAGGATCATATATATAGCAATTTCACAAAAATAAGCCATTCACATGCATATACATCCCAAAGCTACCAAGAGCATAGCTATACATCACAATAGCTCACTAGCAAGATCATAAGCTCACATCCAGCATATCACAGTGATCAATGTATATATGAGAAGCACATCTCTAAAGCATATGATACAAATGTAGTCTATGATACAAAGATGCAAAACATCATATGATACAGGAATGAAAATGCAAGATGCATATGTACATCAGACTTCTCAACCCAAACTCAAAAAAGGAAAAACCACACCAAGCTCACCCCGCAAATGAGCAAATGTAGCTTGGTCCAAAGCTTTGTCAGGATATCAGTGAGCTGTTTCTGGGTTGGCACATGGATTAAGTCTATGTTTCCCTTCTCCACATTGTCTCTCAAAAAGTGGTACCTCACCTCTATATGTTTGGTTCTGGAGTGTAGCACGGGATTTTTGGCAACACTAATGGCACTCGTGCTATCACACATGAGAGGAACATGGGTACACTCCTCACCAAAGTCACTCAGCGTGTATGTGATCCAAAGCAGCTAGGAGCAACAACTAGCGGCAGCTACATACTCGACTTCTGTGGTAGACTGAGCTACACTTGATTGTTTGCGGGAAGACCAAGAAACCAAAGAGGAACCCAAAAACTGACACGTCCCCGAAGTCGACTTCCTATCGACTCGACACCCCACAAAGTAGGCATCCGAAAAACTAAGAAGTGAAAGGGAAGAGGACGCCGAGTACCAAAGACCAAGCTCAGGAGTGTATCGAAGATACCTGAAAATCCGCTTGATGGTCCGCCGATGTGACGTCCTCGGCGACACCTGAAAACGAGCGCACAGACACACAAAGAATTGTATGTCCGGCCTCGTCACCGTCAAGTACAAGAGGGAGCCGATCATGCTCCGATACTCCTTCTGGTCCACGGGTTCTCCGTCCTCGTCCGCATCCAGCGTTGTAGTTGTACTCATCGGTGTCGACAGGGGCTTCGAGTCATCCATCTTGAATTTCTTGAGGATTTCCTTCGTGTACTTGTCTTGATGCACAAATGTTCCCTCCTTAGCCTGCTTGATCTGAAGCCTGAGAAAGAACTGCAACTCTCCCATCATAGACATCTCGAATTCTTTGCTCATGTCCTCTGCAAACCTTGCAACCAAAGAGTGAGATGAGCCACCAAAGACAATATCATCCACATACACCAGAACAATTAGGATGTCATCGCCCTGCCTGAGGAGAAATAGAGTCTTATCTACTTTGCCCATCTCAAACCCCTTGCTGAACAAGAACCCCCTCAACCTGCCATACCATGCCCGAGGAGCTTGTTTCAGCCCATACAAAGCCTTCCTCAGCCTATACACTCGGTGTGGGAACTCAACACTCTCAAAGCCTGGTGATTGCTTCACATAAACTTCCTCCTCCAAAAACTCATTCAAGAAGGCACTCTTCACATCCATTTGGTACAATTTGAACCCTTTAGCCACAAAAAAAGGCTAGAAGGATCCTAATCACCTCCAAATGAGCTACATGAGCAAATGTCTCCTCATAGTCTATCCCCTCTTTCTGGATATAACCCTGAGCAACCAACCTCGACTTGTTTCTCACCACTTCACCATTCTCACCCTCTTTGTTTTTCCACACCCATTTTATCCTGATAGGTTTGCAATGAGGTGGTGGCTCTACCAACTCCCAAACTTGGTTTCTCTCAAAGTTCTCTAACTCCTCATTCATAGTGTTCACCTAATTAGGATCAGAGAGTTCGTGTCCAATGTATTTCGGCTCAAAGGTAGCAACAAAAGCCGAATGAGCAAAGTGAGAAACATTTCTGGACCTCGACCGTGTCGTACGTTCATTGATGTCACTAATGATTCTTGAGGGAGGATGATCAACTTGAACGCGCCTCGGTGCCTTTCACCTGGAGACAACTTCCCCCTCAACAGCAGCTTCCACTTGATCTTGTTGGATCGTAGTCGGTGTAGGGGATGGACCATCCTGCACCGTAGTCATCATAGTGGAAGTAGAGGGTACATGTGTTGCTGGAGCTTCACTGTCATCACCATCATCTTCTCCAGCATCATCCTCCTCATCCTCAAAGATCCTCTTACCAACTTCGTCGTCACCTGCACACTCAAAAACAGACAAACTGCATGGTTGTGTCTCATCGAAGGTAACCTCGCAAGTTTCCATGACTAGGTTAGTATCAAGATTGAGCACACAATATGCTCGAGAATGATTAGCATAACCCAAAAAGATGCCATCAGAGGACCTCGACTCAAACTTATCAAGCCTACTGTTGGTATTTCCTAACGTCGATGCTAAGTTATGAGTTCCTAGCAACGATGCCAGAAATGACCAAATGGTAATCCTAACGATTACAAGGGTCCGCAAGCGCACAGAAGTACCATTGTAGCATTTCCCCAAAGGAGTATTCCAAAGGGTATCGAATCCAAGGAAGGCTGGGCGGATTAACAAGTTCAACACTATTGCAATGAGTATAAATCATAGACGGAAACAAACCAGACACTCAAGTACACGGGTGAGGTATGATAGATAAGTTGGTAGTTTGAACACACAAACACACTCTCTCTAAAGGTCCTAGGCTTAGGAGGCAACATACGAGTTAGTTCTAGGTTCTAAGGTACTAAACACACAATGTTAGTAAGACGAGTTAGATACACACTAGCATTGCATGACTGCTGGATCAAGCACCCAGGTACAAACGGGGAGCTAACCTCCCGCGTCGCTTACGCATGACTCCAACTGTTAGACTTTAGACTCCTACAACGTATCTGAACGTGGGGGATTCCAGAAGGGTCCAACGGCTGTCACTACTGCGGCCTACCCCAAGACAAACCGTGGGATACACTCATAAATAACGTAGCTACACAACCCAAGCTCCACGCTTACGTTGTTAGCAGGACCCTGACCGGCCCGGGCTATTGTGACCCAGGTCACAGCCACCAGATAAACCGACCAATTACACCGAGTACCGTAGCTTGAGCACGAACTTCATACAACATGAACACGGGATCTAACTGGATCAAACTAGGCTAGGTACACAAACGGATTTGTGCTTTCTTATGTCTATTCAACAAGATCAAAGGGTCGTGTTCGCGAAGAACACGAGCATCCAACTTATGAACAAACACCGAAAACATGAGTAAGTCACTCGTCAACTGGATCGAAAGACCTTGTTCATCAAGAACATGAGCCTCTAAATGATGAACAAGTGAAGAACACATGAACAAATCACCCATGTACAAAAGCACAACTTTATATGAAATAGCTGAATAACTGAAGTAGATCAAAGTCATACAATAAAATAAAGATACAAGAGAACTCATACCTAGATTCCAAAGTAGACTTGGAACCTGAAGTAGAACTACTCGAGCCTACCTCCTAGCCTTAGAAACAAAAAGTGAGAGAGGAGGAGTAAGATGTGTTCGTAAGAAATGAACCCCCTCCCCTTCTATTTATAGGCCCGAGCACCGACGTCAAGAGGAGTGAAACACCCCGGGAATGTCCTCTAGGACCAATGGACAAGCACCACGTGGAAGTCCAAGATCAGCCGACCCAAGGTCGGTTCGGCTGATCCTAGGGTCGGCCGACCCCCAGGTGGGCCCCCCTCGGGGTGTGCTTCCTCTGGGTGGTTGTCCCGTGGGCCCTTAGGTCGGTCCCCGGTGTACACGTGCTCTTGACGTGGTTTAGGCACTCTGGTGGGCCCATGGATCCATGTGAAGTCCACGTGTCACGCTCTGATTCATCGGGGCTTGCCTCCTTTGGATTGGTGACATGGCTTGCATGCATGACACCTAAGGTGGCAGCCCCTCCTTGGCTGAGGTGACGTGGCATGAATCATACAAGGTGAGTTTGCTACTTCTTTATGCTTATTTTCCTGCAATCACATAATCTCCAAGGACAAGTGGAACTACATTATTCTTAACTAAAATGCGTGTAAGAAATGCCTCTTGCTCCTTTATTCATGAGTAAATTGATGGCTAAAGTAAGCACTTAACAGCCGTCAACAACTCCCCCAAGCTAGCCTCTTGCTCATCCCAAGCAAGACACTTAGGACTTAGGTTGGTTGATCAGGAGTTGCTATGATGTTATATTCCTGGTTTATGACAAGCATACAACTAGGTACTCTATCAAGGATTGAATGAGTTGGCATTGATCTTACCTTATGCTTGATTAATATGGGGCTTGTAGCTTCACCTGCCTTGGGCGGTTGAAAGATAGAACGGTTGTATAGAAATTAGTAATCACAAGTGCCTTGATCAGTTGTCAATCCGGAGGTTTTGCAAATTTTCACAAAGAAATCAATGTTCCTCAAATGATACTCTTGGATCGCTCATTGTGTATGATTCCTCACCAAGGCATTAAATTGCCTTCTTCCACCACCTACTCCTAATGAGCTGATATGTGGAGCTATAGGTAGGGAAAACATGTGGCGTACCTGTTTCTCATGTATTGTCGAGTTGAAAACCGGATCCTTGGGAGCAACAAGTCATACAACCTGATCAAGATGTGCATGTGTGTGTATATGGTGGATGGATGATGAACTCCTTTTTGCATATGATTCTCTCTTCTCCTTTTGAGGTTTTTGAGACTTGGGCTATGTTTCTCTATTCACTCTCTTTTTTTCATTCATGCTCTTGAGCATGTTTTTTTCACATAGCCCATAGTCCTTGCTGAATATTTTTGGGGAGAGAGGGTAACCATGGAACAATGCGCGAAGCTTTATATGTGGAATGGATGGGGGATGGCTGAAATGATGGGTGCTTAACTTCTGGTGTAGAAGTTTAGCATATAGTGGCTGTGTACGTGATCTTGATCATGGGAGCATGACAAGTTTCTTGCCGAGGGTCACAATAGTTCGACAAGACTCAATGAAGAAAACAAGTAGCATATATGGAGGCTAACAAAAGCTAGGATCTACATATGGATTTGGATAGGAATTTTTCGTCATTGAGGAACTTATCATTTTTCAAGAGAAAACTTCGGATATCAAACATCACTTCTCATAGCAACCCTATTATACCATATCATACCCCACAACAACCTAGGAAAAGGTCATGCTTTTACTACCCACAAGTTTCAAGCCAAGGTTTGATCATGCAAGCCAACAAACTCAAAACTAAAATAGGGTACTAATCTGTAGCAAGGCATACAAAAGGAATAAACAGAGCAACTATTCAAACTAATTTAATAAAGCAAATAAATATTTTTGGTCTTTTTAGTTTTGCAGATTTTTATGTGTTTTTAGCATATGAGATTCTGAAAGTAAAGATACAAGTTACCTCAGAGTGGGGGTCCGCCCCCAAGCTAGCTTCAGGCTCACTACTGTGGAGGGGGAAATCCCATCCACCGATAGTAGGCCCTCTGCTCCTCCAGCTGCTGCTACTGTGCCAGCTCGATGGAGTGAAGTCTCTCGCCAGACATCTGCTGCCAGTCCCGGGTGGACTCGACGTGCTGGTGCACGGTCTCCTCCATGTCGCCGACTCGGATGTTGAGCTCGCTCATCTGCTGAGTGAGGGTGGCCCCACGAGATGACGAGCGCAACCCGGACAACGAAGATGTCGCATCTCCGTAGGCAGTACCAGCTGGGACGGCCCACTCACCACTGCCCACACTAGCCCAAGACGAGCTACTCGCACCCTGCTGGTACATGGGTTGATCCAACCAGGAGCATATCTGGGAGTAACCCCAGGCATGTACTCGGTAGAGGTCCATGTACCGGACGGAGGTGTGGTAGGCTGAGGCTGTGGCTGAGGCAACGGCTACGGAGACGGCTATGGTGGGGGGCTGTTGTGCTTTGGCTGCTCTCCTCAATGCACTCCTAGTAACCCTGTCGCTAGAGACACTAGAACAATGAGGTTCCTCGAGAGGAACGGTCAGTGGCCCTTGGCCGTACAACCTGAAATCTGGGTTAGGTAACCGAATTTGGTTTGTATGGCCAGGGTAAAAGAAAACCAAAGAATCATCCGGACCCTTCTTAAGAATATGTCCCTGAGTCAAATAAGCCTCATCAATCCGAGTCTGGGGATTAGCAATGGAGGGCACATTGGGCCCTTGCGTAATCCCAAGATTCGTGACGATGCGAGAAATCAAAGACGTACACTCAATAGAACCCGTCATCTTAAAATTCGTCAACCACTGCTGAATCATAGTTTGCACAGGGGTGATCTTGATCTGTCTAACCGCGGCATATAAGATCATCATCTTGTCAGTGCGCATGGTTCGTACATCATCTCTTGGAAAGAGAGTGATGGCGAGCCACTTGTGCCACAGTCGGAGAGTAGGATGCAAGATATCGTTGCACCGAGGTGTCAACTCGCCGCGGACAGGCTGACCAGAGAGTTCTTCCCAAAAACTTTTGCTATTAAAACCGATGCAAGCTTGCTAAAGAGAAATAGCGCAGCGACGATGAAAACCGAGGGTGCGACTAAGATCTTTCCATGAAACTCGATACGGAACTCCAAGGAATCGAAATGAAATACCAGACGCATCCTCTTGAAGAGTGCAGAGAAACTGGATGGTGGTAGGTCTAGAACCAACCTCTTGAACCGGGACAAAATCTTCCCATCCTAGAGCTTGCCAAATGGAATCGAACTCAGAGTCCATACCTATTTTCTCGAGAAGGTCTGGGTTGAACTCCTTGGTGTTGGCAAAGACTCGATCCTTGATGAGAGCGTAGGCTTGTCTCTCGCGATCATTCCTCAAGTCGATGAAGGCGGCGCCGATGGCGTACACTTCTTTGGCTTGTGGCGTGGGTAGCTCTTCCTCTTCCTCTTCTTCTCGGTTGGTTGACATTGGGCTTGGTGTGGCTTCGGAATGGCAAGACCAGCTCCCCCCGTCACGTGAACGGTGTGAGAGAGTCAACTTCCGAAGTGCGCCGGAGGCCCAACTCATCTTGCACAACAATCAGACAACACGAGCAACTCGGTGATGGTTTAGTGAAATCGAAATGAAATCCTTATCGAGCTTGCTCCACCAATGATCAATATTTCAGCAACACTTGGAGAGAACACTTGGCACCTCAATCTCGAGGAAGAAAACCAAAGAGCAAGAACAAGAGAGGAAGAGAGTGATGGAAATGAGTTAGTGGGTGAAGACACCCCTCAAACCCCCTGGTATTTATAGGTAATGGAGCCAGGCACCGAGACATGGGCCGTGTGCAACGGCTAGGAGCCATTGGAGGAAGGAGGGCCGAGGTAGCCGTTGGGCTGGGTCGGCCGACCTGTGGGGTCGGCCGACCCCACCTCGGGTCCGCTCACCTCCAAATTTTTACAACGGCTCTCTAACAGTCATGTGGTGGCCTGTCTAGGTGTCTTGGTCCAAACTCGCCCAAAAACTTGCTCACATGAATTTTTAAGGATTTTCCAACTCAAAATTGTATTTTCAAAAAATTTTATTCGAAAAGGGAAATTGGCTAGAAAAATTCTAGCATGCAGATGCAAGAATGGAAAATTCAAATATGCATTGGGGAAAATCAAATAAAATTTTGGAAAGGGAAATATGAGATAACTACCAATTTTACCTTTTGGTGAACATAGCCTTGGACATGAGGTTGACACTCACGCCAAGATCACAAAGAGCATTCCTAATTCTCCGGTAGTATATCGTGCAAGTGATAGCCGGATAACCAGGGTCTTTCTTGTGCACAATTGCTTGATTACCTCCCTGATAATAAGGGTGTGATTGATTCCACGTTGGACCTCCTTGTGGACGATAACCATTGTTGTTGCCGTTCATGTACATCACGTCCTCCTGGGTAGTAGGGTAGTAACTCCCTGAATGCCCAGTGTCACCACAGACTTCGCAAGTCATGCGAGAATCCATAGCTTGAGTAGTGATGGCCATGGCAGCCTTCTCGCTAGTCAGATCATCCATTCTTTTCATAAGTAGGTCCATCTTGGCATGCAACATATCCGCTAACTTGACGGTATGTGTACCCCTCTGACGTGGGTGGAGTCGATCATCACTCCACCCTTGGTTGGAGACCATCTTCTCAATAAGTTTAGTTGCTTCAGCGATAGTGAGAGAGAGAAAGCCCCTCCAGCAGCAGCATCAATATGACCTCGGGCTGTCAGAGTCAGCCCATTATAGAAACTCTGAAGAATAAGCCAGTTGTCCATCCCATGATGGGGACAAGCCAGGATGTACTCCTAAAGCCTCTCCCAAGCTTCTGGAATGGTTTCACTTGCTGCTTGCTGGAAGCTTGAAATTCTCCCCCGGAGGGCATTGGTTCTGCCCAACGGAAAGAACTTCACGAGGAACACTGCTGAGCACTTTGCCCAGGTGTCAATATCTACACGGTTCGCATAGAACCATTGCTTCGCCTTTCCCAGGAGTGAGAATGGAAACAGCCGCAGACGGATGGCATCTTCCTCCACTCCTCATACACTACAAGGTTTTCCCCCTATTGCAACACAACTCTAAGGCAACACCACAAATTTGGTTGCATTAGGGGGGTACTATAGCATCGAAACAGTGATTTGGTTGTAATATGCGTGTCTATTGCTACACAAAATTTGAGTTGCAATATTTATTTTTTGTGTTGCAACAGGTTGACGCTAATGCACCCATTATGAGGATTTGTGTTGCATTTGGTTGGAAATACTGCTACTCCATTTCTGCGTTGCATTAGGATGTCGTGAGTTGCAATAGAAAGTTGCTATGGCCACCAGACTAGGGTTGGTTGCATTTGAACGGCTATATCGCAATGTCTTATTTGGGTTGCAAATATATCTTTGCGTTGTTGCAAAAGGTTGGCGCTAATGCACCCATTATGAGGAATTGTGTTGCATTTGGTAGGAAATACTGCTACCCCATTTCTGCGTTGCACTAGCAATTTGTGTGTTGCAATAGAAAGTTGCTATGACCACTATACTAGGGTTGGTTGCGTTTGAACGGCTATATCGCAATGTCTTATTTGGGTTGCAAATATATCTTTGCGTTGTTGCAATACATGGAGGGCTATTGCTTCGTTTCTAGCCTCAAGAAGGAATATCGTGTACGTATTGCCACGAAATTTGTTTTGATGATAAAAAAAATTTGTGCTATGGGGCTGTAGCGAAATTTAAAATGCGATTTAATAGGTAAATGTTATTGTGAAAAATATGAATTTTAAAAATATGGTATAGACTATAGGTACCATGAAAAAAAAGAGAGAGGATTTGTTTAGATGAAAAAAATGGTGTGCTATGGGGATGTGGGCTAAGCCAGGCCACAACAGGCTCAACCGGCGAGCATAAAGCCCAGTGAGTGGGAGCCCGAGTGGGCCGGCCAGCCCAATAAGCCCCATAGCACAAGTAGCAAGAATAAGTGGATGATGGTAATTCGGAGTTCGAGAGCGCAGGCACGCCTCCCCTTTTAAGCTGGGATACCCCCTTCTCAGTTTCCGGTGTGGCACTAAAGGTCCTGGAGTGCGACGCCGCTGCAAAGAAGCCAAATGGGCTGGTGAGAGTAATAAAAACATGGATGGGCCGGCCCAAATCGTCTATAACCTTCAGCTCCCCCACCCTAATACACTTCAGCTCCAGACCATCCCCCTCGTCGGCTCCGACCGACGCCTGCACATCGAGTTGCCCCGCATCGAGGTTTCCCCGACGGCGAGCGGCGGCAGCAGCCGGAGTGGCCTCATCGAGCCTTCCCAGGCCAGTGGCGGCCGCGGACGGAGGGGTTGCAGTGCTGCAACGCAGCCGAGCGGCGGCCGCGGTAGGCGGGGCCGCATCGAGGGGATCCAGGCGAGCGGCGGCGGCGGACGGCGGGGCCGCACTGAGGTTTTGCAGGCAAGCGGCAGCGGTGTACGGAGGGGCCACAGCACCACCACGCAGAAGCGTGATGCACGGGGGCGGTTCAAGTCTACCACACCACCGACCTCGTCGTCCTCCGGTATGGTCGGCGACACCCCAACCCCGTCGTCCTCCAGTACGCACGGCGCCGCCACCTCCTCCTCGTCGTCCGACGGCCCCCATCGCCAAGTCGATCCATCCGGTAAGGGTAAGCAGGCCCTAGTCGGATGCAAGCAGTCCAGAAGTGAAGTGAGGTACACTGCCCTGCCCTCTTTGACTTTCCAGGAATCGGGTGACTCCTTTTGCAATTAGAAAAACGTTAGTGGTTCATAGTAATCAAATTTTCATACTAGATAATGATAATTGGGTTTTTGTGTGGATCCATCTCACGTCATACTAGATAATGATAATGATAATTGGCTTGATTTCTTGCCATCTTTTGCTGTGAATCTAACCTGTGTACATTTGATCACATTGCTGAAAACAAAGCCAGGAGATGAACCTATGTATTACCAGGAGAGAGTTGTGAACAATATGCTCAAATATTAAATAGTTAGACCTTTAATTGCTTTTATTCTTTTTCACAAGGTTGATTGTTGCATGTGATTTGCACACACTAGCTATTTTATTGGTATGCTTTGATTCATCACGGGTAAATTGGTATACAATATGAGTCAAGAGATTGAATAGGCTGTTTTAAACAAATCTGAAAAACAGCAAATTGTTTTGTTTGGTCAGGCTAGTGAACACTTCTAATCAGGTGAGGATCATCATTCCGGACTCGGATGATGAGCAGGATAACAGCAAGAAACCGTCGCCATCGAAAGCTTCGGGATCATCGAAAAGAAAGGTGCATTTTTTTGATTATTTGGCTGCATTGGCCACTGCTGTTGTAACACATTTCATGTTTGTAACTTGTGTTTGTTGCCTGCTGTAGGAAATGCCCTTGCACCAAATGGTTTAGTAGCTGAAGGATCGCTATGATGATTTGCGGGAGCAGATTGAGAACCTAAGCGTGGACATTGCTGGAACGCAGGAAGACATGGAGATGACCCTGAAGGAATTCATGGAGACTGTTGCTGACAAGTTAGAAGGGATGGAGAAGAAGATCCACAAGCTTCAGGATAAAGTCAATCACAAGTAGTAGTAATCTAGCTTAGTACGTAGCATAACCAGGTCCTAGGTGGATGTGATGCAGATACTGGTGAATGGTCTAAGAATGGTTGTGTATGTGGCAACATCTAAGTATGCCACCATCAAATTGATAACTTCGAACCTCTATATTGTAATTGTAGTACTTTGTCTAAGTATGGTTGGGTGCTAAAACTTGTATATATGGCTGTTCGTATGTCTATATGTGTTTGGATCTGGATGAGCCCTTGCAAAATTTTTTAACTTATGAGTGACACAAATTGAAATCTGCTGGGTCCTGTCATGCATATTTGGAGTAACCATCTGTCTGTTTTCAGAATTGCGACATGCTATTGTTTATGCTAGACTAGTGTATATTCACAAATCTTTGTGATCAACAATCTGGAGACTCTTCACTAGAACTCCTGAATGTTGTGTATTATTGTTAGCCTCTATAGTAGCCGATCGGAAAAGAAAAATCATGAATTACGCATCTGTTGAAAACCCGAGGCACATAATGTGGACCCTGTGAAAGGTCATAATACGTACAGCCTCAGAAATATTGCAATGAGGTATTCCTTGGTTGCACTATAATTTGTCTATCACGACGATTATGCAGGAGATCAAAACGACGATTAGATAGGGACTCATCAGGACCGTTCCAAAATTCCAAGTCTTCGATGAATTTCCATTCGGTCTCCATCAAGATCTCCACGACACCGTATAGGTCTCCATCTAGATCGATCTCCACGACGTACGTATAGATCTCCACGGCGATCAATCAACATCTGTGCGGTGCCACGGCCGGTACTGTTGTCTTGATCTTGTATATATCTTCATTCGCTGCATATATATGCATATTGCTATATCATGTTGTAGGTCATTTGAAACATGAATGTAGATTAATGGCATCACACGAAGATCGGAGTTGGATGCGCTTGCCTCGACACTCGGCCGCATCAGCGCGAGGTTGATCTATTGCGTGCCCATGTACTGTATGTCAATGCATGATCAGACATGACACTTTGTTTCCAATTCAAATTCATTTAGTGACTAGAGGGTTTGCTGATTGTTTCATCGATGATGGTATCATTCAAGGCCAAACTAATACTTCATCAGCTGTTGTGAATCATGATGTCACTTCTGATCTCAACAATCATGATGCACAACCTACAGCTGATGATACAACACCTTATTTTGGAGAAGACGATGAAGAAGACGGTTGTGATGATAACCCTGCTGCCACTAATACTCTGATTAGAAACATTACCAGTGGCACTATACTTCATGGACAAACCAAAGATGATGAGGCAGATAAGCACGCAGAGATTTTTTTGAAACTATTAGACCAGGCAAAGAAGGAATTGTATCCAGGATTCAAAAATGCAACTAAGGTCTCTTTTATCGTGGTGCTTTTTCAGATAAAGTGCATGTATGGCTTAAGTAATGCGTCATTGGAGGCCATACTTAAGCTCTTTGGAAAGGTTCTCCCTGAAGGGCATTGTATTCCTGACTCCTTGGATAATGTGCAAAGGGTGGTTTGAGACCTGGGCTTGGACTATGTCAAGATACACGCATGTGAAAATGATTGTGTGTTATTTTTTGAGCAATACGCAAATCTGGAGACATGTCCCATTTGTAAGCAGTCAAGGTGGAAAGTTGTAGAAAAAACCTGTGGTAATAATGACAGTGCAATTGGTGCTACTACTGTTAAGAAGCGGTTACCAGTTAAGATCCTATGCTACTTTCCTCTTATTCCTCGGCTGCAAAGAATGTATATGTCAAAGCAAATGTCAGAGGATATGCAGTGGCACAAGAAAGAATTGGTGAACGATGGGAAAATGCGTCACCCTACTGACTCAAAGGCATGGAAGCACGTGGATTCAGAGTTTAAATGGTTTTCAGAAAAAGGAGGTCGTAATGTTAGGCTGGGTCTTGCTTCTGATGAGTTCAATCCCTTTGGCATGCAAAGTCTTACATACTCCATATGGCCTGATACCTTACAATTTGCCTCCATGGTTGTGTCAGAAACAATCTAACTGGATCTTGTCAATGTGGATACCTGGTCCAAAATCTCCTGGAATGGATATTGATGTATATTTGAGGCCCCTTATACTGGAGCTCAAGGAGCTTTGGAATAATGGTGTTAAAACAAGAGATGCAGGGACTATAAAAAGAATTTTACATTGCGCACAATCCTTCTTTGGACAATTAATGACTTCCCAGCTTATGCTATGCTGTCTGGTTGGAGCACTAAAGGAAAGTTTGCATGTCCATACTGCCACAAACATACTGACTATTTGTGGTTGAAACATGGGAAGAAGCACTGCTACATGGCACATCGACGTTTCTTGCCCCTCGACCATCCATGGCGCAACAACGCGGTCAGCTTCAACAACAAGGTCAAAACTAGGGAGGCACCAGAACCACTATTTGGTGCACAAGTACTTGAGCAGTATGATACTTTTGAACAAGTAGAATTTGGAAAGACCTTGTTATCCAGAAAAAGGAAGCGTGACGAAGACAACAGATGGCACAACTGGAGGAAGAAGAGTATTTTTTTGAGCTCCCTTACTGGTCTTCTTTGCTCATCAGGCATAATTTGGACGTCATGCACATTGAGAAAAATATATGCGAGAGCATACTAGGCACTCTGCTTAAATTGGATGGCAAATGTAAGGACGGGGAGAATGCCAAGCTTGACATGGAGCATCTACGGATACGACCAGATCAGCACCCTGTGATTAAAGATGATAAGTATACCTTGCTATCAGCCTTGTATGAGTTAGATAAGGATGCCAGGGAAAGTTTGTGTGAATTTCTATATGGAGTGAAGATGCCTGATGGGGTTTCCTCAAACATAAGAAGATGTGTTGACGTAAAGTCACGTAAGGTGTCTAGCTTGAAAACTCATGATTACCATCTAATTCTACAGAAACTTTTACCCTTAGTGGTGCGTAGGATTTTGCTAGAAGCTGTTGTCATCAGATTGATTCAGCTTAGTAATTTCTTCGATGCACTATGTTCGAAGGAGCTGGTGGAAGCAGAATTGGACTGGCTAAGCTGTTCAATTAGGGAGGCTGTTTGTCAACTTGAGATGATATTCCCACCTGCATTTTTTGATATCATGATCCATTTGCCTGTTCATCTAGCTGAGGAAGCTAAAATTGGGGGGCCAGTGTGTTACAGATGGATGTACCTAGTGGAGCGGTACCTACGCATTGGGAAAGGATATGTGAGGAACAAGGCTCACCCTGAAGGTTCAATTGCTGAGGGATACATACTCGAGGAGTGCGTTACATTCTGCTCAAGATTCTTGGACGTGGACACCAAAGAGAATCATGTTGATCGACATGAAACAGTTACTGTGAATGAGCCACCATCTGGTTTGAGCATTTTTTCTGAAATGGATTACACACTACGTGAAAACCTCAAATAGGTCATGCAGCATTTGTAACGGGCCCTTAACACCCGTTACATGCACCCACATCTGTAACGGTTGTTGTTTGGCGCCTGCTACAGATAAGCGCGGCAGGCCGACCCCGGGGTTGGCTTCCGCAATTCCCGTTACCAATGTGGACTTCTGGTAACTGTCTTCTTAAACGCCCGTTACATGAATTCGTTGTAACGGACGTAAAATCGAGTCCGTTACACAAGTTAAACCTATCGGTAACGAGCTCATAAAGTCCGTTACTGATCAATGCCCTATCGGTAATGGGCTGTTTAAGTCCGTTACTAATCACTACCGTATTGGTAACAGGCTATAAAGTTCGTTACCGATGAGCATTTGACGCCCGTTACTAGACTGAGAGCTCAATAATTAAAGTCTAATAGCACTCTTCACTGCCGTGAAGCGGGAGCGCGGTGGCAGTGAACAAATGAGACGGAGGTTTGTTAATTCGTGTCTCCTTTGTGAAGAAAGGAGACGAAGGTTTGTGAATTCTCGTCTCCTTTGAGTCTGTCCTCATTGACATGTTAACTCGATCTCTCATTACTTCCATTTCGACATACAGGCACAATCAACACACATATCTTTTGAGACAAAACAGACATCATAAGAGAGATAACTTGTCCACAAAGATGAAGATAACTTGTCCACAGGAATAAAGATAATTATTACAAAAGGTTAACTTGTCCATCAGGCTAGGACTTAACTTGTCCATCACATTATTTACTATGGTCGTGCTATCTGACCATACACATCAACAAAGGCATGCCCCTTGAACATCCACAAAAGTAAGGCTACTGACTCTGCACATCAACAAGCTTGAACTAGATCATGCCCCATCAAGATTGGCTCTTTTTGCAGCCTCTTCGTAAGCAACCAAGGATTCTTGAAGCCCTTCGAGCGCATCTTCAATGGGCTCGAGATTTTGTTCAGTAGTATACTTGTACCTCCTTATGTGCTTAGCCTTTTTGATGAGGATGTTCACTTCTTTCGTGATTTTTTCAAACTCAGGTTTCACATAATCCCAGACATTAAGGTTTAGAAGTAACTCAAGCTCTGCTCGCGACTCAAAGAGTTTTGCCTGAAACAGGGTTAAACATGGTATAAGAATAACATAGTTAATTCAGAACTAATTTGCCTCAGAACTTGGAGCAGTATAGGAACAGTAATCATCATAGGAAAATTATATAAGAACTTGAAAATTATCCTAGGCTTCATAGCAGGGTGTGACAAGTAAAAGCAGAACTTAGTTCAGAACTGATTTGCCTCAGAACTGACAAGCATGGAAGACATCATCATAGGCACTAATTAACTTTATCAAGCTCAAGCTCAAGCTAGCTTAAGCTCCATCTATAGAACAAGTAAAAAGGTAGTGAGATTCAGAGAAACTTGCCTCGCCGTCGTCGTGGTCGTTGCCAGAGTCAGAGATGAGGTCCTCTACACCTTCGCCGCTCCCTCGACCCCTCTTCGTCGTTGCCAGACACTTGTGCTCGCAAATGTGAGGCAGGCCCCTCGCCCATTTTGCTGCCCCCTGGCCGGCATGCTCCTCCTTGCCGCTGCTTGGCCCCTCGTCGGAATCTGAGAGGATCCAGTTGAGGACCCTCGTCCCCGGTATTGGGTTCACTCCACCGCCGCTTGGCCCCTCTCCGGTGCTCATCGTCATCTCCCTCTTCGCCGCCATCTCGCTGGCACGTGTGCGGATCCAGTTGCGGCACCGCTTCGCGTTCCGATTCTCCTCGATCCCGGGTGCGTGGGGTCGTCCGCTGCTTGGCCCCTCGCCGGCGCTCATCATCGTCTCTGTCTCCATGCCTCCTCTCACGCCTCCTCTCACGCCTCCTCTGCGCTTTTTTAAGGAAAGTGCTGCGCTTATCCATTCAGAAAGAAGAAGGGGAGACGGAATGGGCCGGGGCGGTTGAATATTCATTTTGCAAAATGGATAGTCAATGCCGACGCGGGTTAGCAAACCCGCGTCGCTTTGTTGGCTGGTGCGCGGGCGGGCAATGGTTACCTTCTTTATACTAGGCTGCTGACGCTGACGCGTGGGCCTGACACTTTTTTTTTGAAATGACACTTGCTTCCCTCAAAAATTAGGGCCCATAAAGCAGCACCTAAAAATTAATAAAAATACGAACAATTCATAGTTTTTTTAAGAATCGAACAACTCATAGTTGGGCATTTGGTATTTTGAATAAAATATGAACAGTCACACGTCTCCTTGTGACCACATGACTCTTTTTGTGGCCAAGAGCTCTCCTGAGCGGACACGGGTTCCGAGGCGCGTGACCAGCCTCCTGACGGTTCGCCGTCTTGTCAATATAAATCCCGACCGGCCAAGAACTTCGTCAACCGCGGCACCAAGAAAACCCCAGCACCACCGTCTCCGGTCACCAAGAAGTGAATCCAAGAGCTTCTTCTTCCCCAAGCGTGTGCATGGCATCGTCAAGCGAGCCATCCAGGAAGCGGGGGAGGGAGGAGGAGGATGACGACGAAAGCCGCCGCTGTCGGCTCGTCAAGGAGGGGACGCCACTGGCACCCGAGGAGCCCGAGAAGGTGCCACCGCCCCCGCCCGACGAGCCTGAGGAGGTGCCGCCGCCCCCGCCCGACGAGCCCGAGGAGGTGCCGCCGCCCCCGCCCGACAAGCCCGAGGAGGCGCTGGCACCGCAGCCCATGGCGGTCGTGCGTGCTCCTCCACTAAATGCTGACGAAGCCACTTGGTCAGTGAGCTTGTTCAGCGATGCTTTCGTGAAGCTTCGAAAGGTGGCCGTTCATCTCGGGGTCCCAGTACCCAATGATCGGCTGCAGAGGACCATGAAGGATTATGCCTTCAAGATCAATATCTTGTCTGGGGACCTGGAGATAGGAGTGCTCGCCCCCGTCGACGACGATGGTGGTGACGATGGCAGCCTCGACGGCTCGAGCTCCGGCTCCGACTCCGACTCTGACTCCGACGGTGGGGCTCCTCCAGCGGCGACTACCTCTGCTTAATTAATTTGTTCCTCTGTTAATGTGTTCCTCCTGTGTGTTTGTTGAACTTGTGATGGACTAGTAGATCCTCTGTTAATATGTTCCTCCTATGTGTATGCTGAACTTGAGATGAACTAGTAGATCTAAGAGATGTGGTAGATCAATCCATGTCTCCTATAACACATTGCAATGTCTATGGCAGCAGCTTACAATGAATTGCAATGTGTATGCCAGAAGTTTGTTACTCTGTTTGTGTCATTATATGGTATCAGTTCACAATGAATTGCAATGTGTATGCCAGAGTTATGCCAGAAGTTTGTTACTCTGTTTGTGTTAATCCGCGTTTCCTTTGCCTCGTGCTGCAATGAATTTGTGACCCAATTGTCATTCCATCCATTCTTCATTCATACATTTAAGTTTGTCATATGTGACAAATTTTTCATTCTTCATCCACATAGATGAAGCAAAAGCACCACTTTTAACATCAGAATTACTTCTTTGCAACATACATACCCAGTAAACATCCAAATACTACACAAACAACAACCACAATAATCAAGTTCATCTTCCAGATCACATTGTCCATCTTCTCCTCCAGTGGTTTCTTCCTCTGCTTGTCCTCCAGTGCTTGCCTCTGCTCGCCGCTCCCAATTTGACATTCCACTGAATCAACTACTTCATCGACCGCGTCTGCCCAGTTCGACGGTCGAAAAACAATGACGCCAGCATCCTTCAGCATCTGGAGATACTCCTTGTGGAAATGATAAAATCCACAATTCTTTGTGTACTGCAGAATCAAAAGCACATAAGAACCCTAACTCAGATTTGGGAGACACAGCAGACTACTCACCGAGTTCCTTGCACACTTAAAATAAAGACGACTGTGGTTTTCACCTTCCTTCTGCGTCCGCCCCTCCACCACCCGAGCCATACCACAGTCTGGGCAAGGGACCAGTGGAAAGCCGCTTAGCTCACCGACTGGATCCAAGCCGATGGAGTGATTGCGGCTGCTCCGGCAACCTTGAACCCTGCTCCTCGCATGTGCACCTCCAGATGAATCGGCGTAGTGCGACATGTGCGCGACGGCGGGGAAGGACGGGCGAGCGGCGGCGGTGGAGCTCAGATCGGGGAAGAAGAAGGGGGCCGGGGTCGGGGCAGATGCATATTCATTCGGCCAGGGGCATTTCGGACAATGGAGCACTTGTTGGCGATGAGGGTTAGTGTACCAACGTCGCCGGGGCGGATGCATATTCATTCGGCCAGGGGCATTTCGGACAATGGAGCACTTGTTGGCGACGAGGGTTAGTCTACCAGCGTCGCCGGGGCGGATGCATATTCATTTAGCCAGGGGCATTTCGGACAATGGAGCACTTGTTGGCGACGAGGGTTAGTCTACCCGCATCGCCTTTGTCAGTCGGGCAGGCTACGGTTATCTTTTTTATATAGGCTTCTGACGCTGACGCGTGGGCCTGACACTATTTTTTCTGAATTGAAACTTGCTTCCCTCAAATATTAGAGCCCATAAATAGCACCAAAAAATTTGTAAAAAATACGAACAATTCATAGTTGGTAATTTAGTATTTGAATAAAATATCAACAGCCACACTTGTTTAACCAAATTTCTTAAAATTAGATTTTTAATCTCTTGTTTACGATATAATAATTATAATAACATCTTAGTGTGTTCTAAAAATTCTACAAATTGACTTGGCAACATAATTTAAGTCCCTAAGCTTGTCTACAAAAATTCAAATGGTTTCGAAAACAGAAGATTATACTTGTGTACAAATGTCTACATCTCTCACATAGTTTCTTAGAATGTTACTTCAACATTGAAGTTTTCCACACTTTAAAACATGGTCGAACTCATATGCATTTGAAATTTTAACATAACCTTATTTTCACCATAAGATTACGAAATGCAAAGTTTCATTAGTAATGGTTGTGTAAAATAAATATTATTTCTATGTTGTACTTATAAGGAACAATATAAGGCGTATAAACAACATCCAAGAAATGGAATTACATAGAAAATATGTCATAAATGAATAGATGTTGATTTTAGAAAAATTCAGAAACAAATATCATCAAATTTGGATTACGGTTGACGGAGAAATACGTGATACAAAATTTGATTGCAGATTAAAAGGGGAAAAGTAAACTGTTCTTCATTCGAATAGACCTGGCCCCGCCCCTTCATTGGCGACGGGTGGTTGTTAATCATCGTATCATTTGCGCATCCGAACCTTTTTAATAAACGCTCCGCCCCGCCTTCCGCCTTCTATCCCCTTCTCCGGCTTTCGCCTTCCTTGTCTCTGTCGTAGCCTCGTCTCCGTCGCAGGGATGGCCCGCGACTCTAGGTGGAGGTTCTGTAAGGAGGAGGCCCCGCGGCCACGTCCCGGTCCGTCTTCCTCGGTGCTGTCTGCCGCCCCCGCCAAGAGAGTGAGGTTCCGCGGTGACGAAGAGGAGCCGTCCCAGCGCGCCGCCCCCGTGCGTCTTCCTCGGCGCTCCATGGAAGAGGCCGGTTCTTCGTTGGCCCGGGGGAGGAAGCCGTACACGCGCGCAAGGGCCAAGTTGGCGGACTCCAGCGACGCCCGCCATGGAGGGGCAGGGTTTTTTCTCCTCAATGCGAAGGAAGAAGCGGTCCACGCGCATTGAGGTGAGCGCGGACTCCTCCGGCGACGATCCGGGCAGAAGAGTGGTGGTAGACCTCATCTCCCCCGGCGACGACTCCGGCAACAACTCCGGCGACGACTCCGGCAACAACTCCGGCGACGATTCTGAAGACCATGAGGCAAGTTCTGAAACCATCACACACGATTTGTCCTTGTACCTTCACATCTTCACTGATCAATTGTTCTAATGCATCAATTTCCATTTGTTGTAGGAAGTTGCTGCACATGACATTGACAGGATTTGGACTGAAATCAACAAGCTCAAGGAATCGGCTGAAGAGAAGCAGGCAAGTTTTGAAACCAGTTAGAGCTAAACAGCTTTCTTGTAAATTACAACTGTTATGAAGCTTGCATCAATATAATTTTTTCCTTTGTTTTAGGAACGTGTTGTTACTCGAGATGACATTGACTACATCTAGAAAGGAATCGACAAGCAGGATGAGCAGCTTAAAGCCGCACAAAAGAGGTAGGAGATTGAACTTCTAAAGAAGAATGCTGAGCTGGTAGAAAGAGTTGCAAAACTAGAGACAAGGCTAGCTGAACTTGAGACAGCAGCACAAAAGAAGCCATCTAGCTAACTAGTTCCCTGGCAGCTACAATCTAGTTTGGTGATGTGCCCAGCTGATGCAGTCTTATTTTGGTGATGTGCCCTGCTGATGCATGTCAGATGCGAATATGTTTGTTATGAGTTAGTTTGCTTGGTGATGTGAACTTGTGATGCATGTCATATGTGAACATGTGATGCTATATCAACAGTCACACTTGTTTGCTTTGTTGATGTGAACTTGTGATGCATGTCATATTAGAGCCCATAAACAACACCTAAAAATTCGTAAAAAAATAGGAAAAATTCATAGTTGGTAATTTAGTAATTGAATAAAATATCAACAGCCACACTTGTTTAACCAAATTTCTTAAAATTAGATTTTTTTATCTCATGTTTATGATATACTATACTAGTAGCAGAGTAGTACTTGACTACATTACTCGTTTTAAGGCCCACACAAGCCCACTCGTGCTAGGTTAGTAGGGAAGGACGCCTCCCCCACGCAGTCTCCTCCCACTCTCCCCTCGCGCCGCCGCCGCCGCCGCTTTCTCCCCCTCGCCTTCGTCCCCCTCACCTCCCCCCACGCCGCGACGTACGCTACACCCCTTCGCTGAGACACACGCCACACCACACTCGGTGCGACGTGCACCACACCTCTGACTGCGAGATCTAGAGGAGGAGGGACCCAGCAGCGGCGGCGACGACGATGACGACGACTAGGAGTAGGAGGAGGGATCCAGCCACGAGGTCGACGCGAGGACGAGGACGTGGCGGCGAGCAGGCAGCGATGAGGAGTAGAGATCCCTTCACTCCGACAGTGACAAGTTTAGTGGCGAATCTAGGATTTGAGTTTATGGTATGCCGCTCTAAAAATGTCTTATACAATTCGGTAAATACATTCTACCAACTCGGTAATAATTGTAAAATTAACAACAATTCAGTAATAACTGTAAAATTAACAACGTAATTTGGTATATTTGCTCGAGTTTATGCAATTAGGCCAAGCGAGCGTATGCAGCACACATGCGTTCAGATAATCAAGTATACAACATATGCGTGCGTATGCTTTTCTTTTTATATAAATGCGTATAAATATACTTGTACTTGTGGGAATTGCAGGGTATGCCATGGCTCCTTTGTATAAGTACATGTGGACATACTTAGCTGTTGATGGTATACATACTTAGCATTTCCCTTTAGATTGACTCTTATATTTGGTTTTGCTCTTGTTCCTATGTACATGTGCACATTCTCTCCAAGTTGAATAAGTACCTCATCAGCAACAGAGGCAGCCTGCATCTTCCTCTTTAAAATGGTAATGTCGCATTGCCTGAACTAATTTTTTGGTTACTGAATTTTGCATTTATGTTAATGGTTTACCAAGAACCAATGATATTACAGTGGGCTAAAGTAGTTACTGTAATTCCTTTGACTATTAATTCACAGGATAAATCTGACGAGGACTATAGACCTGGGCCACAAGATGAAGAAGAGGGTTATGGCACTGCTAGTGCACAACAAGACCAGGTAGGTGGGGCTCAGCACCGAGGCAGAGTGCCAAGGACATCCACAAAGTGGCCAAGTGACACAATGATAGTAACTGAGGTCGACATAGGGGGGATGCCAGTACCATTGACTCAAAAGCGCAGGTTCAGGGCGCTTGCGGGGCTCGTTGCTAGACAAAAGATACCTTTGCACTTGCTAGAATTCAAAGAACTAAGCAATGATGAAAAGTGGGACTTGTTTGATAAGCATGTGTAGAAACACTTGAAGTTCTAGGAAGACGCGAAACCGCAGGCATTCAAGCTTTTCTGGAAGACGGCAGCCAAGGCATGGAGACAATTCAGATTTCAGCTTAGGCGAGATTTTATCAGAAAAGGACTTGAGCCATTTACAAGGCACCCGTTTATTGTCCCGGAACAGTGGAAGGAGTTCATGAAACAGGAGGAAACCGAGCAAGCCTCATCTGTTAGTGTCAAGTTCAAAGAACTCCGAAGCCGGAACACAAGCGAGCACAGCATGGGTCCAGCTGGTTATACTGTGAAACTAGAACAATGGGAGGAAGAGGACAGACAATTAGCTGCAGCTGGTATCCCCAACCCATATGATGCCTACCCTGACGATCGTTCCAAGAATTGGCTACGAGCAAGGAGTAAGCTAGTGATTAAAGACCGTGTTGCCGTGATAGTGTTCAACGACAAAGAGGCAGAAAAATTGGCTGCAGACATCAAGGAGAAGATTGCATGTGCAGAATCTTCAGGAATGGCAGGGCAGAGGGAGTATGATGTGCTAAGTCAGTGCTTGGGCCGTCCTGAACAACCAGGTCGTGTGCGTGGTGTCTCCAGCTACCAGGGCTGGAAGTATGCATGGCCTCAGCACGTCGAGATATACAGGAAGAGGAAGAGGATGAAGACCGACGCATCAGTTGATACGGAAAAGATAAAGGAACAAATCAAGCAAGAACTGGTGGTTGAGATGCAGATGCAGAGGTGGTGTTGTCACCAGTGTCCAATCGCGCAAGCCCTTCACCCGCCACACTGAAGAGCAGCTGTGTGTCCGCAGATAATGTAGGTTTGATCGATGGCACTGCAGAGTTGGCGACGGAGGTGCGCTGTGACGATCGTACACACGAAGACCTTATAGGCATGTTGACTGAACCCACACACTGTGGCCTATGGATCACGTGGAGGGGTCTTCAATGTGAGGCTGCAATTGGTCTTGTTCATCCAGAGCAGACTACGCTACAAACAGTCCTGATTCATGAAGACTGTGTTGTGGTTGAAGTGCTCACTATATATACTATCTTTGCGTGATGAACTGGTGGAATACCCTCCTAATGACGAGGTGATGAAACTCGGACAAGCTGAAGGACAGAGGTTACAGTGGAGAAGGTGTCGGATTGACATCAAGGGAGCACCAACATGTAAATCTCGTTCACAGGCTATGGTACAGATTCCTTGTAGTTCACAGAGTACGGTACAGGTTCCTTCCTCACATGGTTCCCCACATCCTCCTCCTCCTCCTCAATCCCCACATCCGGAAGACGTTCCATTTGGACCTCCTCCTCGTCCTGAAAAACTTGCATCCCCACCTCCTCGTCATCCTGAAAACACAGAAAAACTTGCATCCCCACATCCGCAAGATACACCAAATATTCCATCCCCACCTACTACTAGTCCTGAAAAAATAGAAAAACTTGCATCCCCACATCCGCAAGAGACACCAAATATTCCATCCCCACTACCACCACCACCACCTCCTCCTCCTCCTTCTCCTCCTCATGAAACAACAAAACCTACACCCCGAAACGAAAGTGCTCAAAACAATCATGCCAAAGCAGGTACATCTGGGCCTAATACCTCTGTAATAGCTTCTGGTGAGACACCACTGTTACCAGTCAACCAGAGTGATGTGTTGGCTGGTGCTGATAAATCTATTGACGACATTTCGAAGAAAGCTGTAGGTACATCTGGGCCCAATACCTCTGTAATAGCTCCTGGTGAGACACCACTAGGCAAGAAAGCCCTTGAGAAACCTTCAGCCATTTCAAATCAGCAAGGAAAGAAACTTGCCAAAAATTAAATCTCTACACCACGTACAGCAGGCAAGAAATCCCTTGAGAAACCTTCAGCCATTTCAAAGCTGCAAGAAGAGAAACTTGCCAAAAATAAAAGCTCTACACCACCTACAGCAGGCAAGCAAGCCCTTAAGAAACCTTCTTCAACCATCTCAAAGCAGCAAGAAAAGAAAATTGCTGTAAATAAAACCTCTAAGATGCCTACTACAAAGCGATCTGAGAGAAAGACCAAGAAGAATCCTTGGTCTAACCCAAAGCGATCTGAGAGAAACACCTAGAAGAATCCTTGGACTATGGTTAACCCAAATTACAAATTCGGAAAGAGCCTTCTCAGTGATGATGATCTCAAAAAGGCTGCTCCTTGTACCAGAGAGCTCCACACATTCTACATGCAACGTGGTAAGTTAGATGATGATTCTAACATTATGGTCGCACTTCGGCCCGGGACCAGTGCATGGCCTAAGAGAGATGAATCGTCAGACGGACTCCAGCAAATACCTGTGAAACTCAGTGATTTGTACGATCTCTTCAACTTGGATGCTTTGGATCTGACACTTCTCCGCTGCTTCATCCTGTAAGTTGCTTGAAAATTTAATCTGCTTCTCACTAATCATTCTCTATCGAAACGTGCTTTTTGCCTCACATCATCTTTACCATGTATTTTGCCTCCTTACACTTTGTTTTTTCTTACTAATAGGAATATGGCTGTAGAAGTTGAGAAGACGCGCGCTGTAGTTGGCTTCCTTGATCCTGAATGCCTTTGCTCGACAATGTTGAACAGCACAGATAACACTCTTGCTTTCTCTGTGTCCTATATGTGCAATGCCTTCAGACTATATGCTAAAAAGAATTTCATCCTTACCGCTTATCTCAGTACGAACCACTGGATTGCAGTGGCGATCGTTCTAAAGCAGCGGAAGGTCTACTATCTTGATTCATTGAAGAGAGTTAAGACTGATACTAACCCTTTCGAACAAATCATTAATGAGTAAGTTATTTCTTTCTTAACCTGCGGATGTTCCTCAACAAACTGTGCAGAGTATATTAATTAATAGTGCCCTAACAATTGTTGCTTGTTTCATTGCAGGGGTTGGGAACGTTACTGCCATAATAAGAAGTCGCGCCTTAGCACCTTGGAACATGTCAAAGATGTTAAGGTACATACCACTTATTTCCTTCCTGTGGAAGCTAGTACTAAAGCTTGAGTTTATTTCTTCTCGATCACCACTATTTTTCTTTGTACATTTATTGCAGTGCCACCAACAACCTACTGAATCCAAACTCTGCGGCTTCTATTGTGCCTATCACATGCTTAAATTAAAAGATAGAGGCCCATATATGGAGGTACTTTCTTGGGATCTTCATTTGTAAAACCTACAACTGAGCACAGTTCTTGCTTATTAGCACTGCACATGTTTGGTAACCACCTACATATGTGTGCTGACTGGTGACATTGTTATATCCAGAGATTAGGGCTAGATGAGCATCCTCTCGACAAATCAATGCTGGTCTATGTTTGTGAAAGAATTGCCACATTCCTCATGGAACAGGTGATCACTGTCGGAGGAAAATTTCATGCTGATGAAACTGTGTGGGCTCATATTATACATGGTGACTAGGAAATTTTTGCATTCCTCCTTGTCCATGAATTTTGTGATATTGTTGTCAAGCTAGTTAACTATGGCTGTGATATTGTTGTCAAGCCAGTGGTGCTTCTTTACTTGTGAGATGATGATGCTGAATTTTGTCATATGATGCATGTGAATTATGTGGATTTCTGTGAATTTGGATGCTGGATCTAATTTCTGTGAATTTAGTCATATCCTGGCTGGTTCCAGGATGCAGGCCCTGATGGCTGCCAAATCCTGGCTGGTTCCAGGATGCAGCCGGCAAGCAGGCAGCAGGTTACTGTAGGGGTGGCCTACGTATCTGTAACGGGCGTTAATTAAAGCTCGTTACAAACACTAATCACTGAGTAACGGGCTTCAATCGGAACACCCATTACAAACATGCCAACAATGTAACGGGCACCGTAAAAGCCCATTACCAGTACTGACCGGTGGGCCCTAGAACTTGGCCCGTTCGTCGAGACATCGGAGACGCAGGTTCACCGCACGCGTCTCCGATATTGATTTCACAATAACGGGTTCTGTTCTGGTGCCCGTTACCAAAGTTCCCTCTGGGCCCAGAGAAACAGTCATTTTCACGTGACCGGTGACTAGTTGTGGTAACGGTTGTAGTTTGATGCCCGTTACGAATCCTAGTTGTGCTGAGACGCGCGTGAAATAGACGCGTCTCATTTCGTCGAGACATCAGAGACGCAGTTTCACAGAACGCGTCTCTGATGTTGAGTTACTATAACGGCCTCTGTTTTGGTGCCCATTACCAAAGTTCTCTGTGGGCCCAAAGAAACAGCCATTTCACGTGACCGGTGGCTAGTTATGGTAACGGTCGTTGTTTGATGCCCGTTACGAATATGTGTTATCAGTAACGTTACCTTTCTTGGCTCATTTGTAACACTTGATTGGTAACGGGCGCTTTGCCCATTACTAAAGGCCATTTATGCCCGTTACCAAAGTGAGTTTTTCATGTAGTGTACAAGAGGAGAGGATAGACGGTCGACGAAATTCCACTAGATGAGTTTTGGAAGATGAGGCACTATATAATTTGCAATTGTGATGAAGCTAGACCATATGTCGAGTAAGATACACTACTCAACATCATTTATTGCTTGTAATTTTGAATTTCAACGTAACGGTAATATTCTTTTTTATGCAGTGCGCATTTGGAAGAACTAAAGGAATATAGAACTAGAAATCTTGATAAGCGACATGAGGATCAACTCGTAAGATGGTTTGAAGGCAAGATCAGAGGTCTACATGCGAGAAGGGAAGTAAGTTCAGAGTTGTTTGCACTTGCTCAAGGACCGGATCCCCGACCTCATACTATGAATAGATGCCATATCAATAATTGGCTATTTCGAACCGTTAACATTGAGAAAACCCTCGTGACACAAAACAGTGGTGTGCTTGTCAAGAGTGAGAAAGGAGGCACAAACTGGTATGGGGTGATTAAAAGAATGATCTCACTGGAATTTCTTGGACAAAAAGAAGTTATTCTGTTCCAGTGCGACTGGTTTGATGTGCCTACTGGTATTATTTCTTTATTCTGCTTGGGACACATTAGCATGAAGCTTAATAGGAAGTTCTAGCAGATGATACACTTTACACCATTTTAGCCTCTGTAAACATGATTAACACTGAAGAAGAAGGCATCGCATTCGAAACGAAGCCTACATTCATCACTACAGAAATAAAAGGCAAACCCCCTCTGGCTTGGCTCCATACTGCAGAAGGTTCGGCTTATGTAGTGTTGAATGTTGCCTCGCGCCACCGCCGGTGGCAGCGTCGGCTGGCGGTGGCCCTGGCGGAGGGCGATACTCCTCATTTGCTTTGCAAGGTTAACCCCACGAGTCCGGAAATATTCAGACTGCAAGTTGATGATCATCCGCGGACCTTGACCCTCGCCCTCAACCTGTCTCATGTACGCAAATGCAGTGGCGTCGGCGTCAGCCCCGCTGTAGAACCTGTAGAGAAGGACGGCCGCCACATAGGCCGCCCCTCTGTTCCCGGCGTGGGCAGCGCGGTGTAGCTCATCTAGGGGAGGACACCGTCCGCGGTTCTTACCGAAGATGTCATCCATCCTGGCGAGGAAGCCGGCCACCGGGTTGCCGGCTATAGCCAGGCTACGAACGAAGACGTCGTAGCCGTCGGGGTCGGCATTCTGCAACTGCTCGATTGGAACCCGACGTAGTGCCAGGTCCCTACCGACGTCTCTGTCACGGCAGGGGCCAAGCATGCTCTTCCAGGTGGCACGTAGCCTCCAGAGGTCCTCCATTGGCTGCTTCGATGTCGCACTGACTCGGCCAGCGATGATTACCCGCGACTCAGTCGGGAGTTCCGCGAGCGACCGGGGGTGCTCCCTCGATGCCATGGAAGGGAAGTCGCGCAGCACGGAGCGTGAGATGTGGGCAGAGAGGGTGCGGCGGCGGAGCGTGAGATGTGTGGGCGGAGAGGGCGCGGCGGGGGAGCGTGAGATGTGGGCGGAGAGGACTTTCCAAGAACCGACGACGTCTTTCGAGATTCTAATAACCGGCCCTGGCCTCTCAAGTTATTTCCAAAGAAATTAACAACTGAACATCAGAACTGGCGTGTCGTGGCGTGGCCGCCCGCTGCGTGGCTGGGCGCGGCCGCTGCGGGACTGTGGCCGGCCGTGGCTTGGCCGCGGCCGGCCGTGGCTCGGGTTTGGCTGGCTGCGGCTGGGGAACATGGCTGGGCGCGGCCAAGCGTGGCTGTGTGTCATTTCATGTGGTGTGGTGGCAACATATGATACCAAAGTTTCCATTTGACATCATTAAAAAGACTTGCACAAATATACCAAAGTAGTAGCAATGTACTAGCATTGACTAGATCACTGCATTACTAGATATACATACACAGATACTTGTTCTCAAAACCCAGAAATGCTACTTGTTACTATGGATTATATTACATTATTAATTCTAACTATATATCATCTGGCACAAATCGGTAACCATGCTTGATCTCAAGCTAATTTGCAATCTCAAAAGACAGAAATACATCCTTGGTGGCGTATTGCACCTACCAGTCTGCCAAACACCTCGAACCCCACAGCCTGTGGTTCACTCTTCTGTTCTTGAACAGAGGTAGGTCTAGTACCACATTTCCAATCTTCTCCAGTGATGACCTGTAACCATTTTGGTATAGATTGCTGTACTTGTCATCAACCTCAGAAACAATCAGTTGAAGGTCTCTCCAATTAGAAATCGTGATGCCGCAGTCCTGCTCTAGGCGTTCAACATCAATCGAGATATGCGCTCCGACAAAGATGTGGCCTTCCTCGCTGAGAAACTTGCTCAAGACATCAGGTAGCTTGTAGCCGGCATGAAGCACCTGGTAAACAAGGCAACGTGGCCCGACGCACAATTGCAACAATGCGACCTTGTGCTCGCCACTACGAAGCTCAATGAACTCGGTGTCCAATCCGACGAGCAAACGATCTGGAGGAGGGTTACCTTTGATTTCTTTGATGTACTCCACCACTACTTCCGCATCGCAAGTGATTGTGGTCTTGATGATCGGGTACCGCTCCTTGAAGAATTTGACCTCGCAGACCGAAGTTGGGGGCGGTCCCAGAATCGGTGAACGCTGTGGACGGACGACGGCGGGGCGCCATTCATCCCAGCCACTGCCTACTCGAACGTCGACAGCATCGGCAGCGCCGTCCCACAGCACCACGGCGCGACGCTTGCGACCCTATAGTACCAATCCAAGAAAACAGAGGTCGGAATCTTAATCAAACAGTTCAATCTCGCTACAAATCCACGACTACATACATAATGTACATGCTGGTCGCGAAGGGATGACCTGGAAATTGACGCGCTCTGCTGACGCGGCGGCGCTTGCTCCGCCTGCAGCACCTTGGCTGGTGTGGGGGCAGGCGGTGGCGGTTGCCCCCACTGCATCCCCCTTCCTTTCAGGGGCGGCGCTGCCTTCCGCTTCCTCGCATCGGGTCATCGCGGGTGCCAATCTTGCTTCAGAGCTAGGTGCGTGGCAATGGCGTCCGAGATTGGAACCTTGGCGGTCACCGACGATGGTGGAAGGCAAGAAAACCCCAAGTTTTGATGTGATGGTTTGGGGGAACAGGGATGAAGCAATATTCTCTGCTGTCTGTTCAGCTTCGTCTAAAAGCTAAAAGGAAGTGGGGACACAGCTTCATCAACACCACGAGTCGTGCGGCTACCTGGTCCCATACGTGGGGAAGATGACTCAAATTGCTTCTGTTATCAAAAACCTTCAAAAATCGACAGAGTTTGAATATGGTTGTCAAAAGTTGTCAAATGAAAATTTCTTGAATACCAAACCTGTACAACTCGTCAAGGCCTACAATCTTTATTTAAGTCATTAATCCATTTGACAGAGTTTGAATAGGACAAATTTCGAAATTCAAAAAATGATATCTACAATCGATATTTTTAAACACCAGATGATGTCAAATGGAAAAGTGGTGAATACCAGAGTTTCATATCTCAACAAGATCTACAAACTTTATTTTGGTCGGATTTTCATTTGACAAAGTGGTACTCCACATTGTTCATTAACCTAGGTTCACTCACATAGTTTAAGAAACTTGGTTGGGGACATGTCAATTTTGTACTACATGATAGTACCAATTCATCAAATGAAAAACGGCTCAAAATAAACATTGTTCATCTCGATGAGCTATGAAACTTTGGTGTTCATCACTTTTCCATTTGACATCATCTAGTGTTTGAAAAAATCAATTGTAGATATCAATCTTTGAATTTCGAAAATTTGATGGTTCAAACTTTGTAATTTCGAATTGCATTGGACTCATGAGATAGGTTCTTGTTTTGTAAGAATGTAGGGGAAAAAACCACCTGAGTTGGGCATCATACATGTAATATAAACATGTTTTAAGTTTTGATTATGAATGCAAATACAAAAATAAGTTCATCACTTGCCGACAGGTGGGACCCGCAAGTCAAACGCAAGGATGAAAAAGCACACGCGAGGTACTCGTGGGTCGCATCCCTTTGGTGTGGGGTTTCTGTGTGGGCCCTTCGTGGTGGGCTCCATTTGTCAGCCGCTTGGGGTGGAAAACAGCTGGTGTCAACCACACCCTGTGTGTGCCTGCCTAGACGCCCCCGCCTTCCCCGACACTTCGCTTCTTGTCTCGCCCCTTCCCAAGTGCCTCGCTACAGTAGAAACCACCCACCGCACAACTCCGATTACTTTGCAAAACTCCCCACCGTCGTTGCTGTCGCCCAACTCCGATTACTTTCCAAACCTCCCCACCGCAAGCCAAGATGGAGCCAGACTCGCCCGCGGCGTCGAGGGTTTCTGCATGCCATTCCTCGCTGAAGGCCGCATTGTCGGCATCCTTGCCGAGCCGGGAGATGGGGTCCTCGAAGTCGAAGGGACCGGCGGCGGAGGAGGCGATGCTGGGGTGGTTTCCCTGCCCCGATGTTCGCGGGGCATCCGAGGAAGCGGACGCTGAATCCGCTAGGATGCCTCGGAAGCGGAAGGCCGATGATGAGGGTTTTCAGCACCCCAACGCCAAGAAGTCGGAGCCGGCGGAGGAGACCAGCGAGGAGTTGTTCCCCCCAGATGGCAGGACTTCGGATGGGAGCGTCTGGTAAATTTTCTTACTTGTACCAAATTGAAGTTCCCCCTTTATTATTCGAGAACTCAGTCTTTAATTCCTCTGGTTGCTTAGTACACTGAAGTGATTTTTTTTTTGTGATTGCGAAATTGTTTCTGAGTCATAATCAATTATGGGACTTGCAATTTAGGATTTCTTGACTAGGGTACATATGGAAATTTTTGGTAGAGATCATCCAGTTAAGAATCATTGAGCAAATCCATCTCAAAATTTTGTGTAGTAGAATTCTTGGTACACAAGTGTTTATGTGAATTTTATCTTGGACAGTTTGAAACAAATATTTGATCACCTCTGATTGAAACATGATTAATCTTAAGTTCACAAGTGGAATATTGCTGTTCATGTCTTGATTTCTTAATTCAGGATCATGGGCCGAAGGTGACTTATGAGTTCAACTTCCCACGAGTTAGGCTATTCGTCGAATGCCATGACGACAGCGACGATGAGGTCTACCTCCCAGGCCCCTACCAAAAACGTCCTACTGATGCCGAGGTATTACCTTCATTCCATATGTTGACTATGTTCAGTTTCATTCGAATTTTGATGTACTTATCACACTGATAATGCATTGTAAAACCATTTTAGATTGAGGCTAAGGTGGAGGACGTCCGGAAGGCGCTGAAGCGCTGGGCAATCCCGTAGGCACGGCTGCAAGCAATGAAAGATATCTTTTGTGTAGTGAACTACTCCCTCATTAACATCTAGATTTGATGAATGAGGTTTTTATGTAATGACCTTGTATAATGGCATTACTTTACCGGAAATATTTGGTAGCTAGTGAATGCTAGTATTATTATTACCCTTCATCATCCTTGTGATTGCAGATGTGTTATCCAATTTTTCTCCTACATCACCTCTGACCTTAAACAAGGCTACGAAACCAACAAATACACCAAGAGCCATTTTGGATCTTGAACTAGGCATTTATGATTGAAACCAACCATAAATCAGGAACAAATATTTCTATCAGTCCTAAAATAATTATCACATCAGTAAAGGTGCATCTAGGCATTTCAAGACAATACTCAGAAGTGGAGCTCAAAAATCTATTTAATTTTTGCTACTAAAATCACTAAGTCAGAAAAGAGCATAAATACAAGATAAATCATAATAAAAGATTTACTTAGTAACTTGGTGCAAATTTTGGTGCAGAGCCTACACATGGAATATATAACAACATATCCAAAGTTCAGCTTGAGATCACAAGAAGATTTTGAAATACAGCAAAAGTAGGCCAAACTGATTTCAATTTTTCGTGCAAAAACTGTTAGTCAAAAGTATGGTCATCCTTTGCAAAAGATGTAGGTACGCTCACAGCAAAACCAACAAAATTGGTTTTACATTTTTCTGATTTTTCTGTGATTTTATATGAATTTTCCAAGAACTGGACCTATGGGTGAAAAGAATAAGAATCTACTTGCAACCCAGCCCTTACAAAGATTAAACTTTTCACAGATATGCCCTCGATGTTTCTACAGGGGTCCCTACAAATCTGTGACCTTCACAACTCTGCCCTCGGCGGCGGGGGCGAGCTCGCCGCCGGTGAGGTAGGACCGGAGCAGGCAAACAAGCGACGGGGAGGTGCTATTGTGTCCTAGGGACGAGCTCTGAGGCACGGGTTGGTCACGGACGTGAGAGGAGGGAAGGTTCACCGGCGGCGGTGCTAATGATGGACGGCGGTGGAGCGGCGTGGAGAGGCGGTTTCGCCCGTCTTCGTCGTCTACAGGGGTCGCAGCATGGTCCTAAGGCGGTGGGTTTTCCGGCGCCTCAGCGTGCGGGCTCAGGGGTACGGGGCCAGGGTTGTGGGTCCCACCTGTCGGCATAGTTGTGGGTCCCACCTGTCGGCACCCAGATTGTGATGTGTTCTTGAGTTTTTCATGGACCTAATTAACTTGATTCTTTGATTCGTAATCACAGCTACAAACTTGTATAGATTTCACAAATGGCATCCAAATCAGGAAAAAAAATTTCCTACATTCTTATAAAACAATAATCTAGCTCATGGTGTCCACTGCATCTCATGTTAGTATATTTCAACAATCATAATTAAGAAATAGTACAATCCAAAACTAGAATCAAGATTTTGAAAAAGTAGATGATGTCAAATGGAGAAGTGATGAATACCAAAGTTTCATTGCTCATCGAGATGAACAATC
This sequence comes from Cenchrus fungigraminus, assembly GCA_036936925.1. NCBI lineage: Eukaryota > Viridiplantae > Streptophyta > Magnoliopsida > Poales > Poaceae > Cenchrus > Cenchrus fungigraminus. Next base: position 35,216,799 of record CM072780.1, on the reverse strand, counting down.
TTTATTTTGGTCGATCTTGCATTTGACGAATTGGTACTATCATGTAGTACAAAATTTACATGTCTCCAAGCAAGTTTCTTAAACTTTCTGAGTGAACCTAGGATTAATGAACAATGTGTAGTACCACTTCGTCAAATGAAAATCCGACCAAAATAAAGATTGTTCATCTCGATAAGCAATGAAACTTTGGTATTCATCACTTTTCCATTTGACATCATCTACTGTTTGAAAATCTTGATTCTAGTTTTGAATTGTTCTATTTCTTAATTATGATTGTTGAAACATACTAACAAGAGATGCAGTGGACACCATGAGCTAGATTATTATTTCATACGAATGTAGGAAAAAAATTTTCCTGATTTGGGCGTCATTTGTGAAATGTAAACAAGTTTGTAGCTATGATTATATGAATCAAAGAATCAAGTTAGTTAGGTCGATGAAAAACTCAAGAACACATCACAATCTGGGCGCTGACAGGTGGGACCCACAACTCTGTGTTTACGTGTCCTCCATAAGAAAGCGCAATTTTCTTAAACCCAATATACCCTGGGACCCCCCTAATTCAATCAGCAACCTGATCTGGCGGCGGCGGTTCTTCTCCATCTCTCCTGACATCTCACCTTCATCTTCTACCTCATCCTCGCCGGGGAGCACAGCCTCGCACATCCAATCAGCCCCCGTGCATGACGAACTACAATCACTCCATGGAAAAGGTCGCCGCGGCATGCTACGAGGTGTCGAGGCTGGTGGAACTGCCGAAGGAGCTGACGATTGACATCATCTCCCGAGTCGCTGCTCAGTCAGAGGACGCCATGGAGGATCTCCGGAACCTGCACGTAACATGCAAGGCAATGTGCGTGGTGTGCAGCGCCGCCACAGTCGGACGATGACTAGCCCTGAAACGTGTCCTACGGTGTCGATTCAACCTCGGCCCGGATTTTCGCGCGGCGCTCATCACCACACTGGCCACCGTCGGCAACTCGGAGGCCTTGTTCCGCAGCGGGTTGTGCCTCGCAATATTGGGGAACAAGCGCGGCGTAATCATGCCATGCCTTGACCAGCTAAGGCGCGCCGCGGAGGCAGGCCACAAGGTATCGATGTACGCCCTCGCCCTCTTCCTCTACAGGCCCAACAGCGGTGATGCCAACGACGACGAGGCCCGGCGGCTCCTGCGCTTGGTCGAGGGAACCGAAGAGGGGGCGACGGTGCTTCCTTAGAAAAACTTGACTTGTACGAAACGCCGCTCTAGGATCATTTCGGCGACATGGCACTTACGGCCGTGGGCGGTGGTTGCCGTGCCGCCGGTGCCGGCGCCCGTACCTCGCCAGGACGATTTTCAGTGTGCAGGTCGCGGGTGTGGCAACCACGCAGGATGGCATGCTTCGTACTTGTGGCATAGGTTCTGCAGCGAGGAGTGTAGGATCCGAAACGAGTGTGATTGGTTCTTCTTCACAATCAAGGAAGCGTTTAATGTGATCTGATACAAGGTAAAAAGTTTGTGATTGTTAATACATTTTGATTAATTTGTTCCAGACATGATGCACCATAAAAGACATTCAGGATTTCAGTTCACATGTTTGCTTTATTTCTTGTCTACTACTCATCAGGAATTCACTTCAGATCTGGAATTCTTATGTTCTGAAACTTCAGCTGACTGCTAAAAATTCTTTAAGTTCACAGGATTTCAGTTATCAGGAATTCAATTATTCTGACAGTTCGGTGAATGCTTTCTTTTTTTCAGGAAATTTATCTGGCACTGAGGAGGGACCTTGGGGAGAGCCTTTGGCATCATTTTAGGCCGTACTTTGAAGAAATCCAACAAATAAACTCGAAGCATGTCTCTGAAGTTGTGTCTTTGGTCGATGTGTCTCTCTACTTGTGTTGATGTGGAGCATGTTTTTGATGATCCTTAGTTGCCGTGGTGTCATCGTGCCTCGGGAAGCCTATGTGTAAACTCAGTCCTCATATATCGTACGCACTGGCTGCCGATCTTAATGTTGGTTACTTAATTTGTGTGATGCATGTTATTGTGCTACGAAATTGATGTGAGGAATGTTATTCTGCTAAAGTAGGTGGAAAGATGATATTCAAAATTTACTTTGACCACAAAAACTTTTCTATAAGCAATATACAATAACATGTGTCATCTTGTGCAGTTACATAGTAAACAAGAAGTAAACTAAGATAACTTATATAAAATTATATTTATAAAACTTGATTATGTTCAACGCATCGTCTTTACAAATATATATGAAACTGAGTGGGACCCACTCGTCAGCGGGACACACGAAAAAGCACCCCTCAAATACGGCAAGCGTTCAGAAAATTTGGTAGCCAACGATTTGGAATGTGGCGCCAGTTTTTCCTTCTGAAATAATTAACAAAGGCCCAAACTACCGCGCTACCATGACTGGGGCCACCACGTTGTTGCGAAACACCGGGTTTTTAGAGTAGTAATAAGTCGTGTGTCTTTAGTTTCCCTCCCTAATCCCCTCGCAAAAACCAATCTACATCTCAGTCTGTTAGGGGCCGGGTAGTCGACGACGACCGGCATCGCCGCCAAGCTGCTTCTCGCCTTACACGAGTCCAGCGAGGCGACAAGGGTGACCCCTTCGTCGTCTGAAGCGCTGCGTACAGCTTCGTCGGCGATGCTACCTCCAATGTTCACACCAACTTCTGGTACGGCGAGTGCTGAACCTCCCTGCAGCATGTCCACCAGGGCTAGGACGACGACTGCGCTCTTTGGGTCATCACCTTCGTCCGAAATAGCATCACAAGGTTCGGGCGACGCAGAAGCAATCGTCGACGGCCTAGATGCAGACCAAGATGTGGTACCTTCGTCTCAGGACGAGACGACCGAGGCCAGGTACGCTATTTCCGCTTTCAATCTTTCCCCTCGTACTGCCACCTATGTTTCATGCACTTGTGCACGCACTGGTACCCTAGATTTCATGCATTTGTTCACGCAATTTGCACACCAAATTTCTTCAAATCTTTGAAATCACATCGATGAATGCGCAGATCAAAAGATGAGCAGATTTGGACCATGTATATGATTGAAAAGGGTAGAGATAGGGAGGGAGATGAAAAACATACATGTAAACCTCTTGGGAAACAAATCACCCTTGAAACCGTAAACAAGTTGAAACAAAAATTGGGGTATCAGAACAGGGACTTGGTTTACTACAAGACTAGAATTCCTGAATCTCCTGCAGAAGCAACACACACTGAGATTGACTACGAGGTCGATGTAGCAAAATGAAAAAGATTTACGAGGAGGAGATGGTGATCAGCTTAGTTGTATCCAGAGAGCCAATACCTAAAAACCATACCATGCCCATAACACCATTGAAATCCAAAAGTGTTTCCACACATGATGATGATGATGAAGAAGTCGAAGAATTTGAATTAGATGAGTACAAAGTTTGGCTAGCTGCACTGCATAAAGAGAAGAAAGCCTTGGGTAAGATATGGTACAGCCAAATATTTGTATATATATACTCATGATTGTCCAGTTCACTCACATGCTTGAAATTAATTATGGATCCTTTTTTAGAATTAAAAGACATATTCAGGGAGGACACAATCGACACATACCAAGAATACCTGAATGTTGCAGGACTACTTGATGACATCGGTAATATTCCTCTCCTAATTGGCAAGCAAATTACCATTCTTTGTCAGACTACAAATTATGCTAGCTCATCATGCCACAATATTGTCTGCAGAACGGTATGTGGACCCCACCTTTATTTTGCAACACAGGCATGACATGAACCCAACACCTCCAGTGCAGCCTCCATCTCATGCTCGGTGTTGGAAACAGCAGGAGCAAGGAGATGGTAACTTGTGTTTATTAGAAATTACCTGTCTATGCATAGTATGTTTTTTTGTGGGTATTATTACATTTTGTTCCCATGGAATAGGCTCACAAAATGTGAAGAAAAGAGGACGCGGTCCCGTAAGAGCCTTGAAGGTAATCGCCAAGAGAATCAAGGCGGGGCAAACAACAGTTGGACATTCAATTCTCAAAACATGGAGGACCGGTAGGTAGTAACTACCGCTCATTCGTTGATGAAGTAGTCATGTATACAAGGAAAAGGACGCCAGTCATTGGAGTGAAATCGTGGAAACATGTCAAGAAAGAAGTCAAAGACGCAATAGCAACTGATGTATTGGTATATAATCATAAACTTTGCTTTTGAATACAATTCAATTATAAACTAACATAACAACTCACATAGTATTTGCATGCTATTGTGATTATATAACAGGCAAAGTGGGACATGGAGGATAATGCTGATTCAAGAGAGAAGATATGGAACATTGCTGCGGAGCGTTACAAAGGATGGCGTTCAACTTTCAGTGCTACGGCCAGGACATACGACAGCTACCACCAGAGAATGTTACATAAGCCTAAAGAATTAGATATTGTTGAATGGCACTATCTGCTGAAGTATTTCAGTACTGCTAAATTCAAGGTTTGTTCCACATTGTTACTATTACTGAGCAATACATTTTCATACAAATGGCAAAGTCTGAGTCTTTAAGGTTATTGTTCAAATCTTGACATTCTATATAGGAAAGGAGCGCACAAAATTCTGCGATTCGAGGCCAACAAAGGACAAGACATTTGTCAGGCTGTAAGCCTTTTTCTCAGCGCAGCTATGAGAAGATAATAACTGGAGAAGCACATCTCTAATCTGTCTTGCAGGATGAATAACTAATTTGTTATGTTCTTGGCTTAACAGAGAGACCCAGAAACTGGTGACGAGCCTGATGATATGGAACTTTGGTGGTTAACTCACACTAAGCATGGGGAATGGACAGACGAACAATCTAAAAATGTCTATGTGAGTTCTCAATGAATGTGTACATACATTACTATACATAGTCCATGCAATTATAGAATGCAAGCAATTTCTTGTTCAACTAACTCCTCCATCTGTGCCTTGTAAATGTTAGGACAAAGCAAGCAGCGTTATTGCTGAAGCGGAATCAAATGCAGAAAACAACTTCGTTTCCCAAAAGGAAAAAAATGAGATGTTCCAGAAGGCATACAAGGAAGTCACAAAGTGCAAATCAACCAAGTTGCATGGTAATGGGTACCTGGCAAAAAACCCAACTAGAAGGCAGCTACTCAATGCGGAGCGCTAGGAACAAATTCGTATGGAAGAGCTACAGTATCATGAACACGTCGAGCTCATGGACGCATTTGGGCTGCTACAAGAAAAAATGTCAACATGGGAAGATGAAAGGGAAGCAGAAAGGAGAGAACATGCACGACAACTTGAAGAAAGTAACAAGAAAAGTGAGGCTGATCTGCAACAGCTTAGGCAAGAGTTCCTATCAATGCTGCAAGCAGCAAATGGACAGGCACAAATTCCACAGGTACTGGTCAAGCTAGTTGCATGAATGACTTTCTATCCTTAGGTTCTATATCTAAATGTCTTTATCCTTTCATAGATTGTCCTGCCAACATCTGTCCAGCCAAACAACAATGTCACTGCATCTGCAGACATTGCGGCGGCGGCTACATCAGTCACGAGAACTGAAGATGTGCAGCCAGACTCAATGAATGTGCTCTCTTCTAGTCAGGTTGTTTTGTGGATTGACAACTTTTTACTTCTATAATCAGATACTGATCAAAATGGCACCTAATTTTTCCCTCCCATATATGTCTTGTTCTCAGGAGAAGCAACCTGAAGTCAGTGCTAAACAAAGGGCGGCTACCATTCGCAATACAAGAAGTAATAAATCTGGTACCAATCCTGAAGCACCTTCCGTCCAGCCCCATGCAAAAATTTCATCTCAATAGCTACAGGCACAAGCAGCAAGTAGGAGACGACAACAAGCAAAAAAAAATAGGAGGTGAAATTTTAGTAACTCCTCTACCTGCTATGAATGTTCATGTTTCAGCTGTCAAAGTGTTTATACATGTGTTGATTATTTGATATCATTTTGATAATTTTATGAATGAAAATAAAACTTTGGTTTGGTACATGCTGTTGTTGCACCGTTTCCAATATTACAGATTACTTGATGCTTACAAATGTTATTCATTCATTTCAGAAAGCTAAGCCGTTTCGAATGGAGCAAACAGGTGATGGGACCTTCTTGAAGTCACACTTTGCTGATCAAGTGATGGGATCTGCTTCAAGCCACCCAACTCTTTGTTGAAACAATCCTTGGCTGAACAAATGATGTGATCATCTTCAAGTCAACATCATCTGTGTTGAAATAATGTCCTCTTCAAAACTTAGTAGTATTTCAGTACTTCGTGTGTCGTTAAACTTAATTATCAGTGTGGATGGTTGAATGTTCCAAGTGGATGGTTTCATTTATCAGTGTGGTTGCTAATTAGTGTTTCAGTACTTATTGCGCCATGAATTATAAATGCATAATAATTATTATTGAAGATCCTGTATTTTAATGTTTTAAATTATTGCTGCTACAAATAAATGAGTGTGGCAGAATAAACATATGGCGAGCTACAAAACTATGGCATCAACTCCTTTCGTTGCAAAAGAGAAATCACCCTCTCGCAACCAATATTGTCGGTGTAACAAAGGCTTGTGGCAATAGTAGGTTCCACATGTAGCAACCTTGTATTATGGTGGTAATAGAGGTATGAACTTTTGGCAACTGTATCATTTTCGATGCAACAGAATAGGAAACATATTACAACCAAGTAAACTAGGTGGCATCAGAGTGCCCCACCTATTGCCTCGAACCTATTTATCTTGGTGGTATTAGAAAGTTGCGCCTATAACAACCATCCCTGATTCGTGGCAATATAGAACACTTCCTATAGCACCGTATTCCACTTCGTTGTAATATAAGGAAACACATATAGCACCCAAATATGTTTCCTGGAAATAGAAAGCAAAAAGGTGGCATTAGAGTGCCCCACCTATTGCCGCAAACCTATATATTTTGGTTGTAATAGAATGTTGCACCTAAAATAACCATCTCTGCTGCGTGGCATTAGAGGACACCGACTATAGCACCCAAATCAACTTCGTGGTAATAGATGCAACCACATATAGCACCCAAAACAATTTGGTGGCAATAGAGGTGCTTCCCATATTGCACCCAGAATAAGAACATAGCAATAGAATTCTTTGCAACGCAAAAATTTTGGCATTGCAACGCGTTTGGTATGATGCAATTGCACTTATGGCAACATAGATGTGTCGCAATACTATGACTTGCAACCAACATGAGCGCGAAGTTGCAACGTCTAATTGTGTTGTAATATAACAACTAATGCAACCCCAAAATGACCACCGTCGCCTCAGGCTATTGCAGCGCGACCTTTCACAGCTGTTGGTTGATGACACAATTTGGTTGCAATTACAGCTATTTCAACCAAATGTGGCATATTGCAACACAATTTTTGCGTTGCAACAGTGACAATATGTAGTAGTGGTATAGTGAAGGTACTGCACAGCTCCAGGAACTATTGCAAGTGGGTGCTCACGTCTTCATTAGGCTTGCCACAGAATGTGCTAGCCTGTACCATCGTAATGAGGCCAGTCTTGATCTCGAAGTTTCCGTTCTCGATGTTGATCTCGGGGCCGGTGGGCACCTGATCAGCAGAGGGAGCAGAGTACTCGCGAAGAGTCTTCTCAGGGTTGGCCATAGGAGTTGATGTGGATGGCACAAAGGAAGCTGGGTCGACTTCTGTATGTACACGCTGGTGTTGACGGCTGTTAAGTGCCTGCTTTAGCCGTCAATTTCCTCATGAATAAAGGAGCAAGAGGCATTTCTTACACGCATTTCAGTTAAGAATAATGTAGTTCCACTTGTCCTTGGAGATTATGTGATTGCAGGAAAATAAGCATAAAAGAAGTGGCAAAATCACCTTCTATGATTCATGCCACGTCACCTCAACGAGTGGCTGCCACCTCAGGTGCCATGCATGCATGCCATGTCACCAATCCAAGGGAAGCAAGCCCCGACGAATCAGAGCGTGACACGTGGACTTCACATGGATCCATGGGCCCACCACAGTGCCTAAACCGCCTCAAGAGCACGTGTACACCGGGGACCGACTTAAGGGCCCACAGGACAGCCACCCCAAGGAAGCACACCCCGAGTGGGGCCCACATGGGGTCGGCCGACCCTAGGATCGGCCGAACCGACCTTGGGTCGGTTGATCCAGGGCCTCCACGTGGTGCTTGTCCATTGGTCCTAGAGGCCATCCCCGGGGTGTTTCACTCCTTCTTGCGCCGGTGCTCTGGCCTATAAATAGAAGGGGAGGGGGTTCATTTCTTACCAACACACCTTACTCCTCTCTCACTTTTGGTTTCTAAGGCTAGGAGGTAGGCTAGAGTAGTTCTACTTTAGGTTCCAAGTCTACTTTGGGATCTAAGTATGAGTCCTCTTGTATCTTTATTTTATTGTATGACTTTGATCTACTTCAGTTATTCAACTATCATATATAAAGTTGTGCTTGTATACATGGGTGATTTGTTCATGTGTTCTTCGCTCGTTCATCATTTAGAGGCTCATGTTCTTGATGAGCAATGCCTTTCGATCCAGTTGACAAGTGACTTATACATGTTTTCGGTGTCTGTTCATAAGTTAGAGGCTCGTGTTCATCACGAACACGACCCTTTGATCTTGTTGAATAGACATAGGAAAGCACAAATCCGTTTGTGTACTTAGCCTAGTTTGATCTAGTTAGATCACATGTTTGTGTCGTATGAAGTCCGTGCTCAAGTTACGGTACTCGGTCTAATTGGCCGGTTTATCTACGGCTCTGACCTGGGTCAAAATAGCCCGGGCCGGTCAGGGTCCTGCTAACAACGTAAGCGTGGTGTTTGGGTTGCGTAGCTACGTTGCTTACGAGTGTATCCCACGGTTTGTCTTGGGGTAGGCCGCGTTGGTGACAGCCGTTGGACGCTTCTGGAATCCCCCACGTTCGGATACGCTGTAGGAGTCTAAAGTCTAACAACCGGAGTCGTGCGTAAGCGACGCGGGAGGTTAGCTCCCCGTTTGTACCTGGGTGCTTGAGCCAGCGATCATGCGATGCTAGTGTGTGTCTAACTCGTCTGACTAACTTTGTATGTTTAGTACCTTAGAACCTAGAACTAACTCGTATGTTACCTCCTAAGCCTAGGACCTTTAGAGAGAGTGTGTTTGTGTGTTCACACTACTATCTTATCTATCATATCTCACCCCTGTACTTGAGTGTCTGGTTTGTTCCCGTCTATGATTTATACTCCTTGCAATAGTGTTGAACCTGTTAATCCGCCCAGCCTTCCTTGGATTTGATACCCTTTGGAATACTCCTTTGGGGAAATGCTACAATGGTACTTCCGTGCGCTTGCGAACTCTTGTAATTGTTAGGATTACCATCTGGTTATTTCTGGCATCGTTGCTAGTAACTCATAACTTAGCATCGACGTTAAGAAATACCAACAAGCATTTCTAGTGCCGTTGCCGGGGAAGGCTAAGGATAACATGTCAACACTTTGCAATGCTTATAATCATGATAGGAATTAAACAGTTCTCAATGCAGGCTAACTTTGAATGTCTTCTTTGTCTATCGATGATGAAGACAGATAGTGTATGACTGGTTTCGACTTACCGCCGAATTTCACTGAAGATCCTGAGTCACTCGTGAGGAGAGCTAGAACTCATTTCGGTTCTCCCCAGCGCGTACGTACGGAAGTCGACCCAGCTTCCTTTGGGCCATCTACATCAACTCCTATGGCCAATCAAGAGAAGACTCTTCGCGAATACTCTGCTCCCTCTGCTGATCAAGTGCCTACTGGCCCCGAGATCAACACCGAGAACAGAAACTTCGAGATCAAGATTGGCCTCATTACGATGGTACAGGCTGGCCCATTCTGTGGCAAGCCTAATGAAGACGCGAGCGCCCACTTGCAACAGTTCCTGGAGCTGTGCAGTACCTTCACTATATGAGGAGTGGAGGAAGATGCCATTCGTCTGCGGCTATTTCCATTTTCACTATTGGGAAAGGCGAAGCAGTGGTTCTATGCGAACCGAGCAGATATTGACACCTGGGCGAAGTGCTCAGCAGCGTTCCTCGCGAAGTTCTTTCCGCTGGGCAGAACCTATGCTCTCCGGGGAAGAATTTCAAGCTTTCAGCAAGCAGCAAATGAAACCATTCCAGAAGCTTGGGAGAGGCTTCAAGAGTACATCCTGGCTTGTCCCCATCATGGGATGGACAACTGGCTTATTCTGCAAAGTTTTTATAATGGGCTGACTCCGACAGCCCGGGGCTATATTGATGCTGCTGCTGGAGGGGCTTTCTTCTCTCTCACTATCGCTGAAGCAACTAAACTTATTGAGAAGATGGTCTCCAACCAAGGGTGGAGTGATGATCGACTCCAGCCACGGCAAAGGGGTACACATACCGTCAAGGAAGCAGATATGCTGAACGCCAAGATGGACCTACTTAAGAAGAGAATGGATGCTCTGACCAGCGAGAAGGCTGACATGGCCATCACTACTCAAGCTATGGATGCTCGCATGACCTGCGAAGTCTGTGGTGACATTGGGCATTCAGGGAATTACTGCCCTACTACCTAGGAGGATGTGATGTACATGAACGGCAACAACAGTGGTTATCGTCCACAAGGAGGTCAAACGTGGAATCAATCACGCCCTTACTATTAGGGAGGTAATCAAGGTAATACTTACAATCCGAACCAACCTTCCCTGAAAGATCTGGTTTTCGGGCAAGCTAAGATCAATGATGGTTTTAACAAGAAAACAGCTGCCTATGATAAGGCTTTAGAAAGCCTCAACGCTAAAATCGATAGCCTTTCTTCTGCTCTTAAGAACCAGCTAAGCTTTAACAAAATGATAGAAACCCAGTTGGCTCAGTTAGCTGCTTTGGTTCCCTCTGCTGAAGACGGGAAGATTCCGGGGCAACCCGTGTCCTCTTGTGAGAATGTTTGTGCAGTGTCCACCAGATGGGGTAAGCCATCTGGGAGGGCACGAGCTGCTGACTATGCAGGGAGACCCATACAACAGGTTCTTGATCCATGGGAATCTTCAGCAATTGTGCACAGAAAAGATCATGGTTATCCGGCTATCACTTGCACTATATACTACCAGAAAATTAGGAATGCTCTCTGTGATCTTGGCGCGAGTGTCAACCTCATGTCCAAGGCTATGTTTGAAAGATTGGGATATCCTGCTCTTACCCCAACCTTGAGGACAGTTCAACTTGCTGATGCATCGATCCGGTATCCGGAGGGGATTGTGGAGAGTCTACTGGTATTTGTCCAAGGTTCTTGCATCTTCGCGGATTTCATGGTCCTTGATATGCAAGATGATGTGGGAGGCCGTTCCTAAGTGATGCTCAGGCAAGGATCAATGTGGAAAATGGGACCATCCGTTTCCGCATTGGGAAGAAGAACTTGATGTTCCGATTTCGACCAACAGAAGAGCAATGCTATTCAGTGCAAGGAAATGATGAGCAACCCTGGGGGTGGACGGAGCCACAACCCCAGCTCACACAACCTCTAACCGCACCAAGAAAATCAAGGAAAACACGGAAGGTGTGGTGGCAGGTACAGAGATCACATCCCTCTACTTCTCGGGAGTGGGGTGACGAGTGGAACTGATCACCGAGAAAAGTCCCGCTCTCGGACTTAAAAAGGATGAGTCCTTTCACCAAAAGGTAAAATTGGTAGTTATCTCATATTTCCCTTTTCAAATTTAGTTTAATTTTTCCTAATGCATATTTGAATTTTCCATTCTTGCATTTGCATGCTAGAATTTTTCTAGCCAAAATTCCCTTTTTCAATAAAAATTCTGAAAATAAAATTTTGAATTGGAAAATCCCTAAAAATTCATTTGAGCAAGTTTCCGGGCAAATTTGGACCGGGACACCTAGGCAGGCCCCCAAGTGACCGTTAGAGAACCGTTGCAAAAAGCTGGAGGGGGGCGGACCCGAGGTGGGTTCGGTCGACCCCACAGGTCGGCCGACCCAGCCTAACGGCTAACCCGGCCCTCCTTCCTCCAACGGCTCCTAGCCGTTGCACACGGCCCATGTCTTGGTGGCCCATTGCCTATAAATACCAGGGGGTTTTAGGGGTGTCTTCACCCATTGCAACACTCTCTCCCTCTCTTGTTCTTGCTCTCTAGTTTTCGTGGATTTTTCGCTCGAGATTGAGGTGCCAAGTATTCTCTCTAAGTGCTGCTGAAATATGATCATTGGTGGAGCAAACTCGGTAAGGATTTCATTTGGTTTCACTAACCCATCACCGAGTTGCTCGTGTTGTCCGATCATTGTGCAAGATGAGTTGGGCCTCCGGCGCATTCCGGAAGTTGACTCGCTCACACCGTTCACGTGACGGGGGGAGCTCGTCTCGTCATTCCGAAGCTGCACCAAGCCCAATGTCAACCGACCGTGAAGAGGAAGGAGAAGAAGAGCTACCCACGCCACAAGCCGAAGAAGTGTATGCTGTCGACGCCGCCTTCATCGACTTGAGGAGTGATCACGAGAGACAAGCCTACGCTCTCATCAAGGACCGAGTCTTCGCCAACACCAAGGAGTTCGACCCGGACCTTCTCGAGAAAATAGGTATGGACTCCAAGTTCAATTCCATTTGGAAAGCTCTAGGATGGGAGGATTTTGTCCCAGTCTAGGAGGTTGGTTCTAGACCTACCACCATCCAGTTTCTCTGCACTCTTCATGAGGATGCGTCTGGTATCTCATTTCGATTTCATGGAGTTCCGTACCGAGTTTCATGGAAAGATCTTAGTCGCACCCTCGGTTTTCATCGTCGCTGCGCTATTTCTCTTGAGCAAGCTTGCACTGGTTTTAATCGCGAAAGTTTTTGGGAAGAGATCTCTGGTCGTCCTGTTCGCGGCAAGTTGACACCTCGGTGCAACAATATCTTGCATCACACTCTCCGACTGTGGCACAAGTAGCTCGCCATCACTCTCTTTCCAAGGGATGATGTACGAACCGTGCGCACTGACGAGATGATGACCTATATGCCGCGGTCAGATGAATCAAGATCTCCCCTGTGCAAGCTATGATTCGGCAGTGGTTAACAAATTTTAAGATGACGGGTTCTATTGAGTGTATGTCTTTGATTTCTTGCATCGTCATGAATCTTGGGATTACGCAAGGGCCCAACGTGCCCTCCATTGCTAATCCCCAGACTCAGATTGACGAGGCTTATTTGACTCAGGGGCATATTCTTAAGAAGGGTCCGGATGATTCATTGGTTTTCTTTTACCCGGGCCATACAAACCAGATCCAGTTACCTAACCCGGATTTCAGGTTGTACGGCCAGGGGCCACTGACCGTTCCTCTCGAGGAACCTCATCGTTCTAGTGTCTCTGGTGACAGGGTAACTAGGAGTGCATCGAGGAGAGCAGCCGGAGCACAACAGCCGTCACCACAGCCATCTCCACAGCTGTCGCCTCAGCCACAGCCTCAGCTTACCACACCTCCGTCTGGTACGTGGACCTCTACCGAGTACATGCCTGGGGTTACTCCCAGATATGCTCCCAGTTGGGACCAGCCCATGTACCAGCAGGGTGCGAGTAGCTCGGCTTGGGCTAGCGCAGGTAGTGACAAGTGGGCCGTCCCTGCTGGTACTGCCTACGGAGATGCGACATCTTCGTCATCCGGATTGAGCTCGTCATCTCGTGGGACCACCCTCACTCAGCAGATGAGCGAGCTCAACATCCGAGTTGGCGACATGGAGGAGACCGTGCACCAGCATGTCGAGTCCACCCGGGATTGGCAGCAGATGTCTGGCGAGAGACTTCACGCCATCGAGCTGGCATAGCAGCAGCAGCAGCTGGAGGAGCAGAGGGCCTACTACCGGTGGATGGGATTTCCCCCTCCACAGTAGTGAGCCTGAAGCTAGCTTGGGGGAGGACCCCCACTCTGAGGTAACTTGTATCTTTATTTTCAGAATCTCATATGCTAAAAAACACATAAAAATCCGCAAAATTAAAAAGACCAAAAATATTTATCTGCTTTCTTAAATTAGTTTGCTTTTGTATGCGTGGTAAGAATGCTTTCTGTCCTTCATGGTTGAAATGATGAATAGTTGCTCTGTTTATTCCTTTTATATGCCTTGCTACAGCTTAGTATCCTATCTTAGTTTTGAGTTTGTTGGCTTGAATGATCAAACCTTAGCTTGAAACTTGTGGGTAGCAAAAAGCATGACCTTTGCCTAGGTTGTTGTGAGGTATGATATGGTAAAATAGGGTTGCTATGAGCCTGTGCTAAGTGATGTTTGATATCCAGAGTTTTCTTTTGAAAAATGATAAAATGATAAGTTCCTCAATGATGAGAAATTCCTATCCAAAGCCATATGTAGATCCTAACTATTGTTAGCCTCCACATATGCTACTTGTTTTCTTCATTGAGTCTTGTCGAATTGTTGTGACCCTCGGCAAGAAACTTGTCATGCTCCCATGATCAAGATCACGTACACAGCCACTATGTGCTAAACTTCTACACCGGAAGTTGGCCCCCATCATTTCATCCATCCCCCATCCTTTTCACAAATAAAGCTCCGCGCATTGTTTCATGATTACTCTCTCTCCAAAAAAATTTTCAGCAAGGACTATGGGCTATGCGAAAAAAAGCAGCACATGCTCAGGAGCATATATATAAAAAAAAGAGAAGAGAAAGAGAAAGAATAAAGAGACATAGCCCAAGTCTCAAAAAAAATCTCAAAAGGAGAGGAGAGAATCATATAACAAAAGGAGTTCTTTATCCATCCACCATATACACACACATGCACATCTTGATCAGGCTGTATGACTTGTTGCTCCCAAGGATCCGCTTTTCGACTCGACAATACATGAGAAGCAGGTATGCCACATGTTTTCCCTACCTACAGCTCCACATATCAGCTTATTAGGAGTAGGTAGAGAAAGAAGGCAAATTAATGCCTTGGTGAGGAATCATACACAATGAGCGATCCGAGGGTATCATTCGAGGAACTTTGATTTCTTTAAAAATTAGCAAAACCTCCGGATTGACGACTGATCAAGGTACTTGTGATTAGTAATTTCTATACAACTGTTCTATCTTTCAACCGCCCAAGGCAGGTGAAGCTACAAGCCCCATAGCAATCAAGCGTAAGGTAAGATCAATGCCAACTCATTCAATCCTTGATAGAGTACCTAGTCGTAT
The DNA here is from genome assembly GCA_036936925.1 of Cenchrus fungigraminus. Lineage (NCBI taxonomy): Eukaryota > Viridiplantae > Streptophyta > Magnoliopsida > Poales > Poaceae > Cenchrus > Cenchrus fungigraminus. The sequence continues at coordinate 35,201,642 of CM072780.1, read as the reverse complement.
GCTTGTCATAAACTAGGAATACAACATCGTAGCAACTCCTGATCGACCAACCTAAGTCCTAAGTATCTTGCTCGGGACGAGCAAGAGGCTAGCTTCGGGGAGTTGACGGCTATTAAGTGCCTGCTTTAGCCGTCAATTTACTCATGAATAAAGGAGCAAGAGGCATTTCTTACACGCATTTCAGTTAAGAATAATGTAGTTCCACTTGTCCTTGGAGATTATGTGATTGCAGGAAAATAAGCATAAAAGAAGTGGCAAACTCACCTTCTATGATTCATGCCACGTCACCTCAACGAGTGGCTGCCACCTCAGGTGCCATGCATGCAAGCTGAGCCACCTCAGGTGCCATGCATGCATGCCATGTCACCAATCCAAGGGAGGCAAGCCCCGACAAAGCAGAGCGTGACACGTGGACTTCACATGGATCCATGGGCCCACCAGAGTGCGTAAACCGCCTCAAGAGCACGTGTACACCGGGGACCGACTTAAGGGCCCACAGGACAGCCACCCCGAGGAAGCACACCCCGAGTGGGGCCCACCTGGGGTCGGCCGACCCTAGGATCGGCCGAACCGACCTTGGGTCGGTTGATCCAGGGCCTCCATGTGGTGCTTGTCCATTGGTCCTAGAGGCCATCCCCGGGGTGTTTCACTCCTTCTTGCGCTGGTGCTCTGGCCTATAAATAGAAGGGGAGGGGGTTCATTTCTTACCAACACACCTTACTCCTCCTCTCTCACTTTTGGTTTCTAAGGCTAGGAGGTAGGCTAGAGTAGTTCTACTTCAGGTTCCAAGTCTACTTTGGGATCTAGGTATGAGTCCTCTTGTATCTTTATTTTATTGTATGACTTTGATCTACTTCAGTTATTCAACTATCTTATATAAAGTTGTGCTTGTATACATGGGTGATTTGTTCATGTGTTCTTCGCTCGTTCATCATTTAGAGGCTCATGTTCTTGATGAGCAAGGCCTTTCGATCCAGTTGACGAGTGACTTACTCATGTTTTCGGTGTTTGTTCATAAGTTAGAGGCTCGTGTTCATCACGAACACGACCCTTTGATCTTGTTGAACAGACATAGGAAAGCACAAATCCGTTTGTGTACTTAGCCTAGTTTGATCTAGTTAGATCACATGTTTGTGTTGTATGAAGTCCGTGCTCAAGCTACGGTACTTGGTGTAATTGGCCGGTTTATCTGGCGGCTCTGACCTGGGTCACAATAGCCCGGGCCGGTCAGGGTCCTGCTAACAACGTAAGCATGGTGCTTGGGTTGCGTAGCTACGTTGCTTACGAGTGTATCCCACGGTTTGTCTTGGGGTAGGCCGCGGTGGTGATAGCCGTTGGACCCTTCTGGAATCCCCCACATTCGGATATGCTGTAGGAGTCTAAAGTCTAACAACCGGAGTCGTGCGTAAGTGACGCGGGAGGTTAGCTCCCCGTTGTACCTGGGTGCTTGAGCCAGCGATCATGCGATGCTAGTGTGTGTCTAACTCGTCTGACTAACTTTGTATGCTTAGTACCTTAGATCCTAGAACTAACTCGTATGTTGCCTCCTAAGCCTAGGACCTTTAGAGAGAGTGTGTTTGTGTGTTCACACTACTATCTTATCTATCATATCTCACCCCTGTACTAACGGTAGCTTTCGGAACTAGAATAGCTACCGTTCCCCGGCAACGGCACCAGAAAGCTTGTTGACACTCTCTAGCGTCGCACCAGGTTTATATCCCCGACAACGGTGCCAGAAAGCTTGTTGGCACTTGCTAGCGTCGCTACTAAATATGCAACGACGCCAGAAGGCCTGTTGGTATATTATACGATCACAGATAAATCCGCAAGCGCACGGATACCGATGTAGCTTTCACCCGGGAGTATTCCAAGGTATCGATTTTCCACGGGGAACGAGAAGTACTCTAGTCCTAAGCTGATTCGTCTGGGGGACAGTGCGGATAAAAGGATGATGACGAAGAGAAGAGAGATGAACGATAGGAGGGTAGAGAGGGTACTTGATACGGGAACTTCGGCTCTCTCAACTAATCAAGCGATTAAGATATTACTTGCACTAGTCTTGATCGGGGGATGCACACTCCGGCTACGGAAAGGGATGAGAAGGGAGCCGTTACGTAACCACTCTTACGATGCCTACAGGACTAGACACTCTCACGTGGTGGAATACAGAGGCCGGACGGGGCTGTCACTACCCGCCGGCTACCACAAGCAGTCCGTGGGCTAGGTGTATTTCAAGGTAACCTCAAGTCTAGGCACCGCGCCTACACTATCGATCACTACTTCACTCAGCGCTCAAGCAAAGCAATCACTCAGAGCAAGATAAACTTACTATGATATGAACGAGAAACGATAAGACAAAGACAAGAAATAAATAATGCTTAATTAATTAGAGGAGACCAGAGTTACCGAACAAGACCCGGATGTAGCTACTAGAAGAGGAGCTGCATCCGCCGAGGCGCGAGCTAGAGGAGGGGCCGACACTCCGGCTCCTCCCGGAAACTCTCACCTCAACTCTCTCCCTATTTTCTAACTATAATAATGGCAGCGCTTCGCTTCTTCAAAGCTCTTCTCTTGTGTCTTTTGAAGTGAGGAGAGGGGTCTCTATTTATAGGGGAGGAAACTTGGGAGAGTGGAGGACCTCCCCCTCTTTCCTTGGGCCAAACCAACCTCCCTAGGGGTGGTTCGCACATGAACAGTGCCCTGCACGGCACTGGAGGCGGTGGGCGTCGAGAACCGGGCAAGAACCGGTCTTTAGGGCCTTGAACCGGAGCTGAACCGGTCGAACCGTAGCTGAAACGCGCAGAAAATGGGAAAAACCAGCGGCTCAGGCCAACCGACCTCGCGGGGGCCAACGGCAGCCTGCCACGCGTCCGGGCAGGGGGGGGGGCAAACCCGCGCGCCCGCCCGCGCATCCCGCGCGCTCGCTTGGCGGCCAACCGGCATGCGCCACGTCGCTGGCCAGGGGCGACCCGCGCCCGCGGCGCGGCGGGAGCCAGCCACGGCGCCCCATGTGGCGGCCGTAGGCGGCTTCCTGCGCACGCACGTGTCGCCGCAGCTCGGCTGGGTGGCAATCAGCGCCTGCCACGTGGCTCGCATGTACTGGCCCGTCCGACGTGGTGCTGACGTCATTATCCTTTGTATATTTGTCTATTTCATATCTTTTGCATCCGAACTCCAAAATAGACAAATGATATGTCCATTTCGATCGTCTCGACGAGCCCGTCGCAATGGTGTAGTCCAAATTGGCATTTGAGGTTGTTTGTGATAATGCCATATTTTATTCTATAATTGCTCATTTGCACCTGCGACCAAATATACACCAAAGCTTGTGGAATTTGTTAGATTATAACCCTATAGCTATGGTGCACACTTCCATGGAGTAACTTTTATCCGAAGTTGACGATTGAAAATAGGGACTTAACGACCGTCAACAGAGGCGGCGACCATCTTGCCATGCCTACACGGAGCACATACCAAGTCCTTTTGGTATTTCAACTTAGGCAATCCTCGGACCAAACCAAGCCCACTCAAGCGTGACAACAAGTCAAAACTCAAGTGACCTAGCCTCCTATGCCATTTCCATAGCTCTACTGAAACACCTGCAACCAAATAGTGAGAAGAGCCGACACACTGAGAAAAATCGGCTCTGAAAATCTGACCCTCGGGGATGATCGTGCACACAAGATCACCTCGAGAATCCCAAACACGAGAAGCACCCGTCTTGAAATGGACCTCAAAAGCCTCATCAAGAAGCTGGGACACCAAAAGAAGATTGAACCCCAAAGACTTAACAAGAGCAAAACGCCTAAGAGTCATGCTCTCACTTACTTTCACCGTGCCCACTGAAAGCACTCTACCTTTCCCATTGTCCCCAAAAGTGATGTACTCCTTGGACACCACCGAGGTGAGGCTGGAGAACCACCTTCGATCTCCGGTCATGTGTCGAGAGCAACCGGAGTTGATCAACCAAAAGCCCTCCATGCCTCCCACTTGCAAAATAAAAAACGAGAGCGAGAGTGAGCAAACGACTCAGCACTGGGGTTAGTGTAAAAGGAATCAAACCAGTGTCGTGCCATTTGCGCAAAAGTGTGGTTAGTAAAATCCATCCTATCACTCCTAGGTCGAACACCCACACGTCTCCTTGGAGGACTACGAGTACCACGAGGTGGAGACCGTGGCTCGTAGCTCCTCTGAGACCTAAAACTGCGATCGTTCCCTCCATACTCGTATTGGCGACGAGTGAAGGAACGTCCAGCAAACTCACCACGCCCAAACCCAACACGCGTACCACTGTCTCTCTGAGGAGGCACACCCCCACTACAACATTTTGGACCATTAACAACGCCTCAAATTGGTCGCTATATGGGTCATTTGGTCGCAATAAGGACTAATTATGACAAATTAATTTTGTCACTAGGTGTCTCAATATTGTCCATCACAATATGTTTTTGCGACGCTAACAAAGTGGCGTCGCTATAAATAAAAGGTGTTGCAACGGTGTGTGTCAGAGGTTGAGATCTGGACAACCCACAGGGGGGTTAACCCGGTGGTTTATTTGTTCAGTGGGGTGGAATCTAGGGCTAAGAACTCAAAGGTTGCGCACGAGCACACGGAACACAGAGAACACGGCGAGTTTATACTGGTTCGGGCCTCCGGAGAGTAAAACCCTACGTCTAGTTGCTGGTGTAGATTGCTTGAGGATTGCGTGATTACAAGGGGTCGCCCTGCCCGCCTTATATTGGCTAGCGGACAAGGTCGGTTCCCAGACTCCTGGTCGGTTACGACCAGGAGACCTAAGTCTAGTTGTTTACAACACTTGCCATATCCGTCGATCTGCTTGGTCGGAATCCACCGATGTCTTATCTTGCACACCAAGTCTTTTAGTCGTTCTGGATAAGGTCGTTTGGAATCTTCTGGAAGGTCTTTAGAAGGTCGTGTGGGCCACCAAATAGGTCGGTTGGGCTCACTATCAGGTCGGTGGGTCTTCTGGTTGGCCGGACCCACCTGTCGGGGACGGCTGTGAGCCTGGTCGGTGGGGACCCAGGGGTACCCATGTCTCACAAGCCCCCGAGCGATGTGTAGGCGCAGCGACCTTAGAAGGTCATGACGAAGTCATAGAGCTATCGATAGGTCGAATAGCGTGCACGTCGGTCCAAAAAAGAAAAAAGTAATCAGCTTAGCAGCCGACCTGTTTGTAGTCTTGCCGAACGCAGCGAGGTCGAGTGACGACCTATAGGAAGCAGACTTCCAATAGATCGAAACGACGATGAAAAATTCAGAGGGCATCAAGGACGCACTCATAGAGTAGTATCCGAGCATCGTGGCGGGCAGGATGGCCAGTATGATGATCCAAAAAAGAAAGAAATGAAAGAAGGTCGAGTATTGACGTGATGATAAACAGGTTTCCCAACAGGTCAGTACGACGATGAAAACAAGAGGGCGTCAAAGACGCACTCGTAGAGTAGTCCCCGAGCATTGAAGCAGGCAGCATGACTGGTTTGATGCTCAAAAGAAAAGGAAAACTGAGTCATGGTCTTGATCGTCCGACATGTAGAGTGTTGACGGCTGTTAAGTACCTAATTTAGGGCCGTCAATCCCTACATTTCAACATGAGAATCATGCATTCACACTAGAATAGGGCCTTAAACTGACAATTTCCACAAGTGGTTGTATGAAGATGAATGCAGGTGATTAGTATAAGAAATGAGGAGAAAGCACATCTCTTTGATCCTAGCACTTCAGGCTCAGCCAATGAGGAGCTGCCATGTAAGCATCCCCTGGATCAATGATGTCACCAATCCAAGAGAGAGAGCCTCGGCGAATCAGAGACCACCACGCGTGCATCACATGGATCCTATGGCCCACCAGAGCGCCTAAACTGCCTCCAACACACGTGTACACTGGGAACCGACTTCAGGACCCACCAGTCAGCCGCTGAGAGAAAGCACAGGCCGAGGCGAGCCACGTGGGGGTCGGCCGACCCAGGGATCGGCCGAACCGACCTTGGGTCGGCTGATCCCGGGCCTCCACATGGTGTTCGCCTATTGGTCCTAGAGGCCGTCCCTGGGGTGTCTCGCTCCATTTGACGCCGGTGTCCGCGCCTATAAATAGAAGGAGAGGAGGGTAAGAATAGGACAACACACTTGAAGGCAACTTCTTACCTTAGCCTCCTCTCCTCCTTCTCATTCCTCCTTGGTGGAGGTGAAACCTCATCCCACCAGGAATATGAGTGTGAGGAAGATCTAGTTTAGGTAGTGCTAGGTAGAGAGGAGAGAGTGTGGGTGAGTAGAAGGGAGATGCGATGATCCGTTCTTCGTTCATCATCTCTTTGTACCTCGTGAGTGATACTGTTCTTCATTTAGACTAAAGTGAGTATTTCGTTATATTCCAATTAGACTAAAGTCGTATTCATACATGGGTGGTATGTTCTAGAGTTCTTCATCTGTTCATCGTTTAGAGGCTCGTGTTCTTCGTGACACGATCCTCTGATCTTGTTGATTGGATGAGTACTTCTGCATTCCGTTTGTATGGCTACTAGTCAATTAGAGTATAGTGAGTGCTCTGCATATCTGGTTTAGACCAAAGTGTCATTCATATCTTTTGTATGATCTTGATTCCATGATGGGTAAGGTCTAGTTCACTAGTAGGGATGTTGTCATCGATAACGTTCAGCTAACGTCACCGAAGATGCCATAATCGTCACTGATGTTCATTTGTGACGAGTTTGTGACGATTTGGATTTCGTCACTATGGTCACGTCACATTTGGTCGTCGGTGACGAAATGGTAAATTTCGTCACAGATGTGTCTTCATTCTGTGACGAAATAGACGTCGTCATGGAATTGGATTCAATCTGTGACAATCGCTTTTGGTCATGGATGATACACCGTTTTCGTCATAATCTCCCGTCTGTTAGGCGTCCTGACGGCACCGTTAACGGCGTTTGTTTTCTATGACGATCCGGTTACGTCATCGATAGTCCTATTTTTCGTCATTACCGGCCGTATGCCACGCTGGCAGATGACGTGCTTAATGACGTGACAGTTGACATGACAGATGACGTGGCTGCTGACGTTGCACTTTTAAATGACACGTGGCCGAATTAGGTTCCACCACGTGTCCTCTTTTTATTAGGCCACGTGGCGTGCTATGATTGGCTAGGATTTTCATCACAGATGTTATTACCAATTCATCATAGAAATAATTATGTATTGGTCACTGAAGACTCATCAATTTCATCACAAATATGCACATGGTTTCATTACTATTTGCAAGTAATATTGAAATGATCAAACAATTCCACAGATAAAAGATCAAGTATCCAGTGCTCCACAAAAATTTCACTCGTCCAAAGACAGAAACATATATTACAACCAAAGTATGTATAATTATAGCCCATGTACAGACACTAAGAATTGTGGGCTTCACGATAGCAACTTGTATCATGATATTGCTTGACAATTGTGATAAAGTGACTCTGTGACCACCAACGGGCAAATGCGGATCTTTATTCCTGCAGAAAATAATGCAATAAAGTCATTGATTTATTTTTATTGTCATGATAAGGAACAGAGATGTAATCACTAATCCCAGTCTGAGCTTATTAAACTCAAAACTATCCCAACCAATAATTCAAAATTCCCAAATTATTGCAAGACATTATTAAAGTCAATAACTCTAATGACATAAGCCCAATACAACAATGATAATGAAAATTTTCATACCAACCAAAAAAAATCAAGTTCGACAACCCTACATCCCCATCACTGTCTCATAACTGAATAATTTATTCAGAAGGTCCATCACACTGAGCTACATTGTTAAATAGGGTATAACTAACCAAGTTCGTTATCTCAATTGATTAAATCAGTAATCATAACTGCCATTCATACGCACACCAGTGATCATCAGTCAACCTTCACTAATTCGCTAAGAACATAGTGAGTACAGCATTTCTGACATTCGCAATACATAACTACCATGATAGTATTAAGTTGTTCCAAGCACAATAATCATCTCAGTAATCCTGAACCCGAAACAGTAGTCATATTTCCCTCTAGCAAATCATGCACACAATAATCCTAAACCCGAAACAGTAGTCATATTTCCCCCTAGCAAATCATGCACACAAATACTTAGATTGAGGAATCCAGACAATTTCACCTGGTGCCTTGTGGATGCCAAAATTCAGCTGCAGATTTTTCTGAAGCAAATACTGTGAGGAATCATAAGCATCGGCTGGATCTTTTGCTTCCTGCGCTACACGCCAGTTAAGGAAGCAATTACTGAGAAGAATCATGTGTTGTCAGTTAACAAGAGGGACATCTGAAATCAAGCAAAATATTCACCTGGTTGAGAATGGATTTTCTCTAGAGAGGAGCGGATGGAGACCCTGTGCTTTTGCCTGGATCCGCGCACTGCCCCCATGGCCTCCCACCGTGCGCCAGTCGCCCCTTCCACACTTGCTGGGCGCCCCTCTCCTGTGTGCGCCTCGCTCCCTGCTGGCCGCTCCTCGGGACCTCCTCGCCGGCCTCTGCACCCGGGCAGCGAAGCCCCCACGCGCCGCAGTTGACGCCCTGCACGCTGCCGCCCCAGGAGGAAGATGGAGGATCTGGGCGTCGCCTCCTGCTCCCCCTTTGGTGGTTACTCACACCGCCACGCCTTCACTGCCAGCTCGCCGCGGGCCGCCGCCGATCCACCCACGCCGCGGGCCACCACCTCCCAGAACTTGGCGCCGATCTGGTTGCCGCACTTCCTGCCCTCGATGTGAAGGATCTCCCTCATGGATTTGATTTGGGATTTGGTTGGTGGGGAAGGGGGGATTGGGGATCCCTGCATGGATTGGGGGTCGAGGACGGTTGTGGATCTGAGTAGGTTGGGGACGAGAGGACGTCTGGGAGGAGGGAGGAGGGAGGAATGCGGCGCGCTGGGCTAGGGTTGAGGAGGGAGCATGTTATATCTGAGGGTAAGACAACTAAAGCCATCAGATCGATGATGGACGGACAAAAATTGTTGGGTCATTCTGGGCTGAAATGGGCCTAATTTCATTTTAACGTTTAACATTTTTCTTTTTCTTTTTTTCAATTTCTCTCACCATTGTGAAGTAACATATACAAAGAATTATCTTATATGCCCCAAGATTTTTTATTCAACATATCACATATAAGTTATCACCTAGGAGTTTCAAGAATTTTCAAATAGATACCAAAGTTTGAAATAGAATTTTCAACATATCACATATTTTTTTAAGGTAGTAAATGATTTGAATTTCAAAAAATGACAACTAGATGCAACTTTTTTTAACACTAAATGATGTCGAATCAAAAAGTGATGAATACCAAAGTTTCATAACTCATCAAGATGTACAAACTTTATTTTGGTCATTTCTCCGTCCGACTCGGTTTGAACAATCCATATTTCGAATTTCAAAATATGACAACTAGATGCAAGTTTTTCGAACACTAAATGATGTCAAATCAAAAAGTGCTGAATACCAAAGTTTCATAACCCATCAAGATCTACAAACTTTATTTAGACCACTTTATCATTTGAGAAAGTGGTTACAATACTTAGTTCAAATTTGACAAACCCCTCACATAGTTTCTTAAACTATGTGAGTGAACATAGGATTAATGAGTGATGTACACTATCACTTTCTCAAATCGAAAAATGACCTAAATAAAGTTTGTAGAGCTTAACGATTTATGAAACTTTGGTATTCATCACTTCTTCAGATGAAATCTTTTCAGGTTTCAAAATTTGGTCTAAAATTGTCACTTTAAAAAACAATTCAAATTTTGAATTCTCCAACTTGATCACATGAAAAAAGACCAAACTCAACACATTATCTTGATGGAGCATGATTTTAGAAAATTGTAGGAAAAAGAATCATCCGATTTGGAGTTAGTATGAGGGAGAAAACTAGTTACAAGTTATAGTCAAAGATTAAAAAGAGAAATTGCACTTGTTCATCCCAGTTCATCCATAGCTATGAGATAGATGTGTTGAATTTTACCCCTCTTTCATTTCAAAATATAAAAAGAATTTGATGTTGCTTACAAAAGCAATATTGTGGATCTTTTCATGATGGACAATATTGGTATTTTGAGTTTTCAAAGTTTTCATATAAAATTTAAAGTAATTTTGAATCTCCAAAATTTTAAAAAGTTTCAATGAAGATATAAAAGGAACCACATACACTAAAAGGATGCAAACCATGTTATAGCTTAGTGGTATGTCCCTCCCTTCCCATCGAGAAGACCAGTGTTCGAATCCCCTTTGCCCTCTTTTTTTACTGCGCTACTGTGGGCTGACTAGCCGCTACTGGGCCGAGCCCCGCCGCCGCCATCGCGCTACAGTGGGCCGACTGGCCGCTACTGGGCCGAGCCGACGTGGTCTGCTGCCGCCGCTACTGTGGGCCGATGTGTTAGAAAGATGCTCATATAACAAACTTAAATGCAAATACACATAACTACTAGTGGCATAGTGGTTTGGGGTAGTTGGTTGGAATCCCAACAACCCAGGTTCGAACCCTGGGTTTCACAACTTTTTTTAAAATTTTTTTTATGCAGACGTAGGCCAGGGCGCAGCCCGCCGGGGCCGTGGCGCGGCCAAGGCGCATCCGGCCAAGGCCAAGGCGCAGCCAGCCTGGGCGCGGCCTGGCACGGCCAGGGCGCAGCCGGCCGGGGCCATGGAGCGGCCGGCCGCAGCCGGCTGGGGCTTGGCTGCTGCATGGCGTGGGAGGCTACAACATATCTAATGATCATGAATTTTTTTCCCAAATCCTACACTCTAAAAGTAAGTTAGCATAAAAATTTCAGAATTTTTTGAGCACAGAAACTAATGTAATGAATTATAATAAACTCTAGTTTAACAATTGGAGCAAAAATTTTAGACTCCTAGATATGTTGAAACGTTACAAGTACAAAAATTTTCATTACTATAAGAGAGATGGAATTTTTGTAAACAATATATTAATACCTCTGCGTCGTAAGATCGTTCATGATTGGGGTCTATATTCGCGGGATCATATGGGTCGGCCCATAACGTTTGATCCATGTAGTTAAGGGGCCCATGATTTATTATTGAACTTACAAATAAAAAAACTTCATTACATCAGCATAAAAGGTCGCGTAGTGCAGTGGTAGTGCTCCTACCTGTGCACCAGCAGGTTGCGGGTTCGATGCTCCGCGGGAGTAGTCTTTTTTGCCAAATACTATTTAACACATGCGCAAGGAGTTCTGTCCCATTGTGTTGTGCCCATTATGCAAAAAAAGGTGGAGTATCGCCCACGCATCGCATGCCATCAAGTGGTACACATGGGGAACCCGTCAAGTGGTACACATGGGGGAACCCGGACACGTTATCTATGATGATCACTAAAATTGATCTGTGGCCAATTTGTTTCTTCGTTAGATGTGCCAAATGAGGCAAATAAACTATGACGATGTCAAATGTAATCTGTGAAATTTTTTTTTCACCATTAGATGTGTCGAACGAGGCAAATAAATGATGACGATGTCAAATATAATCTGTAACGATTATGTTTCATCACAACATGAAAACGTAATCTATGACGATTTCCAGTTAGAGTTTTGTGACGATTGTTTTATTTTCATCATTAATATTTAAGGCAAATCTTCGTCACTTGTAACTTATGACGAAGATGAAAATTTCGTCACAGAAAGAGCCTATTCTGTGACGAAGTTTTGCATCATCACGAGAAAAATGTCATGGATGATCATATTTCTACTAGTGGTTGTACTCGCGGGTTCGTCGCTCCGTATTTCTACGGAGTGCTACAGTGTTGCTACGGCACGTCAGACGTAGCCGTGCTGTAGTAGTAGTCGGTGGTGCAGACGTGGTGTCTGGACTACGAGTTATCCTTCGATTGCCCTGTATCCTACGGTTTGTCTTGGGGTAGGCCGCGGTGGTGACAGCCGTTGGACCCTTTAGGAATCCCCCACGTTCGGATACAGGTGTAGGCAACCATTTGCCGTGAACCGACTGTTATAGCCAGGAGGGTCCGGTGTCCGAAGCGAGATCCTTTGCAGCTTGTACTTCCCTAGAACCGAGTGCCTACAAGGGAAACCATACCTCTCACCTACCTTAGCAGAGATCCTGTGTCCTTGGATAAATCATTCGTAGATATCCAACCGTTCCTTGGATTCGATACCATTTGGAATACTCTCGAGGGAGAAGTGCTACAACGGTGTATCTGTGCACTTGCGGACTTGTTCGCACCCGTCAGTGTACCCGGGTGTTGCTTACACGCTCATGCTAGACGCGCCACTAGTGGTGAGGTTAAGAAATACCAACATGCATTTCTGGCGCCGTTGCCGGGGAACGGTTGTCAAGAATCTACGAACCCGATTATCCTCATATCTTTTGTTTTCCTTTTTATCTCTACCTTTACCCCCGCTACCCCAGGAAGGTTATTCTTGTACACACCTTCTGCTCATTATGAGTGAACCAATGGAATCATCTTTGTGGAGGTGACCCGCCTCCTTAACTCCCTGCATGGTTCATCCATCCATCATTAAGCTAGTTGAGAACAACTCCTTCTCAGGGGAAAATCATGAAAATCCCTACGCCCATGTGAGAGACTTTGAACAACTGTGCTCTACCCAGGGTAAGACCGGGGCGACACAGGACGTTCTTAGGAGGAACTTGTTCCCATTCTCCCTTTCGGGGGGAGCGAGAACTTGGTACCGTTGTTTTGGGCGCGATCACCTCAATTGGGGAGCATTGAGAGCAGCTTTCTGCACCCGATTCTTTCCTTTGAGGCGTATCATTTCCCTACGAATGGCAAACCTCAGTTTCCAACAAAGAGAGAAGGAATCTCTAGGTATGGCATGGCATCATTTTGCCTCTATGACCGAGTCATGCCCAGTCCTTGATCTGCCGGACCTGGTGCTCTTGCAGCATTTCCGGTTTGGTTTGCTAAGGGACAGTGGCATGATGCTTGATGCCATGTCGGGAGGCACCTTTGTGTTCTTAGAGCCGGAGCAAGGAAAGAAAATTTTGGAAAAACTCCGGGATTTCAGCTCCCCGCCCGTTCTGAGCATCGAGGTAGCCAACCGTAGTAATGAGTTGCCTAGACCCATCTTCAAGAGAGCTCGAGCCTACATACCAACCTTCTCTAGACTCTTGTCGAAGATGTCATTCTTGACTAGAAGGAATCTATGGGAAAGAGCACCTAGTGTGAGTTCTGCCTTTAGGTTCCCCTATCGTTTCTTCTCTTAAAACCCCGATCTTCGAGACTTAGTCTCGAAGGAAGGAGGAAAGGAGTAATCAAAGAAGAGTGGTTGTTCTTGGCGAGAACAACTATCACAACTTCGACTACGACTTTCCGGGAGAGGTTACGATAGATGTTTTGTGCTTTAAGTCAAGGCTCAGCCTGAGGTGCCGCCACACCGAGGGTCGGGTCAAGACACTAGCCTCAGGATTGCAAGTCCCTAAATTTCTGGCCTTGGAAAGCACCACTTTATACCGGTCCAGCCAAGCAACTTATCTCATCATCACGAGCTCAGCTAGGACCGATGCCGATCAAGCTCAGTGGGCATAAATCCCATTCTAATACTTTGACTTGACCGATGCCCTACGGAAGGGTGGTTGCATTCCTACCTTTTTGCACTTCCGTGGGAAGCTGGGTTGGCCTACGTGTTGTCCTTGCGTTAGTGAGGGTGAGAACCTGTGGTAACCCAAGGAGAGAATGAACTGCAAAGTTTGCTTCTCTTGACCTAAGGCTCGAATGTTCCTCTGACCCATGGAATCCCATTCGCTTGATCTGAGGTCCGAGTACTTTTGAGCCGTGCATCCAGAGATAGGGTCCAGGTGAACCCCTCGTTGTTGCGCTAGTTATGCGGGAGGAGGTTTGAGTAATGCTAAAAGAGGAGTGAGAGCATTTATGCTCAACACCTTGTCTTAACCATTACTGGAGCCTCCAACCTCAAAATCTGTGGGACACCTGGCCCTGGGGCCGTGAGCCTTGCTAGAACCCACAGGCCAAAGGGGAGGCCCAGCGTGGCCCTTATGGGTTCGGCCGACCCACTAGGTCGGCCGACCCAGCCCGGACGCCGCCGCCTCTCCCCTTTCGTGTGTGCCTCCCTTCGTCCCCTAGAGATCTCCTCCTCGCCGCGTGACGAATTTCGAGCCACGCAGAACTCCATCCCTCTGCTCCTTCCTTCCCACAGCAATCGCTATAGCTGACAAGAGCATCGTTCCTTACCCCGCAGAGTCCTCCTCTACGGAGCCCATCAAGGAAGATGTCCCTGCCATTGCTGCGTCTCCCAAAGAGGCAGCACCCATGGAGATTGCGTGCATTCTTGATGTGCGGCCGCTCGCTTCCCGTCCTCTGACGGAGGGCCAAGGATCGGGGGCAGCCAGGGAAAGACCCCTGTTGCTAAGGGGGTAGTGGTCCAGCCCTTCGTGCCTTTGGCCCCTCGCTCCTTAAGTCGATCTGCTTCGCCTGGAAAGGCGAGGAAGGCGCGAGGGCGTGCCAGTATCCCCTACCAGAGGGGAGTGGGGATTCGACCGAAGCCCGTGGTGATTCCGCCACCACCGATGGTTCCACCGTTTCGGACCGACGCTCCAGGAGGCTCAGGGGCAAAGGGGCATCCGGCCCCTGCTGCACCGATGTCTCCTCCGCCGGCCTCTCAGCCTGGGAAGCTTGGGTTCACTAGCCCAGGTAGCACCGGCAGGAAGGGCACCCAAGTATCGATGACCCTGGAGGCGACTGACCAGGACTTTGAGCTAGGCAGCAGCTCCACACCACGGGCACCCAGGAAGTCGAGGGAGAAGACTCGGGCAACCGAGCGGTCTCCCAAGACTCCCTCTGCCCGGATATCCCCGTTGGTGGAAGAGCTTGGCAAGAAGTGTGAGAAGCTGGAGTCCATCAGTGCAAAGCAGAAGATGGACCTCGCTGAGCTGAGGGATGACCTCTGCGACCTTTGTCGTGGCCTGTGTGCCAAGATGAGGCGCCTCTTTGAGGCCACAGGGCACGAGGACCTCTACGATGCGGAGTAGAAGGCTACGCCCACTTTTCACTTTCCTTAGGCGCTTAGTTTAATTTATTTCCTTCTATATTTATTTCCCTTTCGATTTTTATTCCCAATCATGTGTGTAAGCACCTATTTCATTATGAACATGAATAAAATAATTTGGCTCCACCGGTCAGATAACCCGGTCGAGTCACTTGTGTGTTAGCTGTTCCTGTTTTGTTTGTCTTGAAGAACTGCACCCAGGTACAAGATAGTGTGGGGGAGAGTCGTACTCTCCATACGCGAACACAATGGATAATTGTACCCACACCACACTCGCACAGCGCCATGACTACTCGTGTTTAAAAGAACCCGAACGGAGACACATTCTTGCACATCACGAAAACCCCGTTCAATCTGCATCAACAACCAGTGCTGGTTTGCATCTCTACCCCATTCAACCATGATACTTGAGTTCGTTATACCCTTTTATAAAATCTTTTATGAGCAAATCAAGAGTTTCATGGTAATGCTTGCTCCGTACCTGTGGTTGACATGCATAAGTTCTATCCCTTGTTTATACTCTTGAGGCTTGTGAACCATATCTTTATAAGGATAGCATGTTCGTCTAAGTAGTTGACAAGAGAGATATGGCTTGATGACAAGATCTTAGCTCTGAAGGTGTAAGTTCTTGGGTTTATAAAAATACAAAAAAAACGCTCTTACAGCTCTTCTTTGATCTGTCACCGTCCTACCAAAGCCATATGATGTTCATAGCTGAAAACCTTATACTCATATGCTACTTGTTGTTGCATTGAGCTTTGTCAAATTCTATGACCCTATGTGAATTCTTTTCATGCTTTCATGATAAAGATTTATGTGCACACTACCATTTCCCCCTTGCCATGCTTCTACTCTGGAAGTCGGCATTGTATCATCCATCTACATGAATGCTCCATCAAGTGCATTGATTCCTCTCTCCTCGAGTATCTTGTAAAGGGGCATGGCTATCTAAAAAAATAAAAAAAATATGGGCACATGGAGGTCCACCAAAAAAAGGAGAGAAGAGGATAGTCATGTTCTCATAACTTCATATATATAAGAGAGAGGGAACCATGCAATGGAGTCTTTAGCTCATTCATCTCGTTTTGTGAATATGGTAATAACTAGCACCCATTCCGGGCCTAGTGTCCACCTTACCATATCTACCACATCCACACACATGCACTTCTTGATCTGACTGTATGACTTGATTTACTCTTTGGATCCAGTTTTTGACTTTGCAATACATGCAATGCAAGTATGCCTTACTATTCATATCCTACCCTGAGCTCCACATAAGCTTGCTAGAAATAGGATGGATTTAAGGCAGTCATGCCTAGGTGAGGACATATATATGTTGAGCGACCTAAGGGAATCAAAGAAAGAGGCAGAGCATGTTTTTCTTTAAAAATCTTTTGAAAACCCCAAGTGCTTATCCTCAGATGTCTGGGGGATTCGATTCATGGTCATTCCTTTTATCAATTACCCAAGATGGCATGGTAGCCACTCCACAAAGTTCACAAGAGCAAGGTATGACCTGGAATAATTCTTATGTATGTTTTATACCCGTGGTTTAACCCGCTCAATCTCTTCCCTATCGCTCGGGATGAGCAAAGGGCAAGTGTGGGGGAGTTGTTGACGGCTGTTAAGTACCTAATTTAGGGTCGTCAATCCCTGCATTTCAACATGAGAATCATGCATTCACACTAGAATAGGGCCTTAAACTGACAATTTCCACAAGTGGCTGTATGAAGATGAATGCAGGTGATTAGTATAAGAAATGAGGAGAAAGCACACCTCTTTGATCCTAGCACTTCAGGCTCAGCCAATGAGGAGCTGCCATGCAAGCATCCCCTGGATCAATGATGTAACCAATCCAAGAGAGAGAGCCTCGGCGAATCAGAGACTGCCACGCATGCATCACATGGATCCTATGGCCCACCAGAGTGCCTAAACCACCTCCAACACACGTGTACACCGGGAACCGACCTCAGGACTCACCAGTCAGCCGCTGAGAGAAAGCACAGGCCGAGGCGAGCCACATGGGGGTCGGTCGACCCTGGGATCGGCCGAACCGACCTTGGGTCGGTTGATCCCGGGCCTCCACGTGGTGTTCACCTATTGGTCCTAGAGGCTGTCCCCGGGGTGTCTCGCTCCACTTGACGCCGGTGCCCACGCCTATAAATAGAATGAGATGGGGTAAGAATAGGACAACACACTTGAAGGCAACTTCTTACCTTAGCCTCCTCTCCTCCTTCTCATTCCTCCTTGGTGGAGGTGAAACCTCATCCTACCAGGAATATGAGTGTGAGGAAGATCTAGTTTAGGTAGTGCTAGGTAGAGAGGAGAGAGTGTGGGTGAGTAGAAGGGAGATGCGATGATCCGTTCTTCATTCATCATCTCTTTGTACCTCGTGAGTGATACTATTCTTCATTTAGACTAAAGTGAGTATTTCGTTATATTCCAATTAGACTAAAGTTGTATTCATACATGGGTGATATGTTCTAGAGTTCTTCATCTGCTCATCGTTTAGAGGCTCGTGTTCTTCGTGACACGATCCTCTAATCTTGTTGATTGGATGAGTACTTCTGCATTCCGTTTGTATGGCTACTAGTCAATTAGAGTATAGTGAGTGCTCTGCATATCTGGTTTAGACCAAAGTGTCATTCATATCTTTTGTATGATCTTGATTCCATGATGGGTAAGGTCTAGTTGTACTCGTGGGTTCGTCGCTCTGTATTTCTACGGAGTGCTACAGTGTTGCTATGGGACGTCAGACGTAGTCGTGCTGTAGTAGTAGACG
Organism: Cenchrus fungigraminus; assembly: GCA_036936925.1. NCBI lineage: Eukaryota > Viridiplantae > Streptophyta > Magnoliopsida > Poales > Poaceae > Cenchrus > Cenchrus fungigraminus. The sequence continues at coordinate 35,183,816 of CM072780.1, read as the reverse complement.
GTGGTGCAGACGTGGTGTCTAGACTATGGGTTATCCTTGGGTTAGGCCGCGGTGGTGACAGCCGTTGGACCCTTTCGGAATCCCCCACGTTCGGATACAGGTGTAGGCACCCATTTGCCGTGAACTGACTGTTATAGCCAGGAGGGTCCGGTGTCCGAAGTGAGATCCTTTGCAACTTGTACTTCCCTAGAACCGAGTGCCTACAAGGGAAACCATACCTCTCACCTACCTTAGCAGAGATCCTGTGTCCTTGGATAAATCATTCATAGATATCCAACCGTTCCTTGGATTCGATACCCTTTGGAATACTCCCGAGGGAGAAGTGGTACAACGGTGTATCCGTGCGCTTGCGGACTTTTTCGCACCCGTCAGTGTACCCGGGTGTTCCTTACACGCTCATGCTAGACGCGCCACTAGTGGTGAGGTTAAGAAATACCAACAAGCATTTCTGGCGCCGTTGCCGGGGAACGGTTGTCAAGAATCTACGAACCCGATTATCCTCGTATCTTTTGTTTTCCTTTTTATCTCTACCTTTACCCCCGCTACCCCAGGAAGGTTATCCTTGTACACACCTTCCGCTCATTATGAGTGAACCAATGGAATCATCTTTGTGGAGGCGATCCGCCTCCTTAACTCCCAGCATGGTTCATCCATCCATCATTAAGCTAGTTGAGAACAACTCCTTCTCAGGGGAAAATCATGAAAATCCCTTCGCCCATGTGAGAGACTTTGAACAACTGTGCTCTACCCAAGGTAAGACCGGGGCGACACAGGACGTTCTTAGGAGGAACTTGTTCCCATTCTCCCTTTCGGGGGGAGCGAGAACTTGGTACCGTTGTGCAGGACCTCTGGGCCACGTGGTAACAGTGTCTCCATTTCACCTGGCCACCAAAGGCCTGGCTTGGGCTATAAATAGCACCATAAGGCTCAAGGAGGCAAGCACCAAGCATTATTGATCTATGAAGCCGCAGAATAGAAACTTGGCCATGCCATGGGCATGTGTCCGTCCACCAGAGCATAAGATGCAAAGTTTGTAGAAGCTTGAAGCTAGAAGAAGACTTGCGAAGTAGAAGTGTCACCCCCACTCTTTGTACCTTGCCTCAGCGAAGAGTCAGGGAGAGTTTGGAGGTGATGCTGTAGAGGCCCGAGGTGACGCTGGAAGTTCTTGGTAAGCATGAGATGCTCACTGGGGGCTCGCGGCGCGCGCCGAAGAGCAAGCTCGTATCTGCATTCCATAGTCAGGAACAAAGTGTGACCTGCTATGTGCAGCGTCGTGCAGTTGTTCACCGCAAGGCCACCATCGAGGTCCTGAAGCTAGGAGAATCCTTGCGAGGTACTCTGCTATAGCAGAGTACACCTCAAGGATTGCTCTAAGTAGATCAGGTCTTCAAATATGTTTGTATTGTGTCATGGGTTCTGGATCCAATGAGGTCGCAGGCGACTTGTGTACCTTCGAAGTTCCCATGTAATGTTCGCTCTCTTCTGTCATGCGATGGTCGATTTGACAAAATTATTCATCAATGACCTGAAGTGACATAGTTTGGGGGCTTGTCGACCTCATGGTGATCGAATGTGCTATCAGGACGACCTGATAACTTTGTTGTATTCACGACCTAAACTCAGGGTGTAGGTCGCCAGACTATCCATTGGTGTGAAATCCGGCGAGATCATCTCGCGAAATTAGCGGTGTATAGCCGTTGCGGCGAGCTCCTTGCGGCGAAAGGATCCGCAACAGGCACCCGTGGTGGGACCCTTATAAATAGAGCGGTGGGGACCGGCGTTGACCGTCCCTTTCCATCTTCTTCCTCCTCTCGCCGCCTCCATCGCAATCTTCGTGCCCTGCCCACTGCGCGCTCCGCCTCCAACCTCCGCCCAAGAATCCCCAGCCCGCCGCCGTCTATAGCAGACTGCACGCCGGTTCCACCATCCACGCACCGCGCCACTTCGTATGCACGTCAAAACCCTAGTGCATTTTAGATCCAAAGCTCCTCGTCTTCAAGGAATGGCGGCCGCTGCTCCACAGATCCCGGATCCGCGGACGGTGTGGGAGCCATTGGTGATGACCGAGGCGAAGGTGCAAGCGCTGGTGGATCGCGGGCTCCTGAGGCCCAAGGTGGTGGTGGAGTGGAAGGCACCTGCGGGCGAGGCCTTCCCGACGGAGGACGACAAAGAGCAGGTCGTCTTCGCCTCTTTCTTCGAGCGCGGGTTCAACATCCCCGCCGGTGACTTCTTCAGAGGTCTCCTCTTCTACTACAAGCTGGAGCTGGTACACCTCGTCCCTAACTCCATAACTGTAGTATCATCCTTCATCTATTTCTGTGAGGCGTACCTAGGGATACCGCCCCATTTTTTGCTCTGGCGCCACCTCTTCAATGTGAAGAGCACCGGCAAGCGTCTAGGCGTAGTAGGATCAGTCATGTTCTGCCTAAGACCAGGTCTTAAGGCAGAATGGATAGATATGGACCTGCCAGACAACACTACCGGCTGGAGGTCGGAATGGTTTTACATTGCCGACCAACAGCCGGTGCTCCCGAAGTGAACCGGGCATAAGCCCGAGAAGATACCGGAGTGGGATCTGCCACTGACCTCTCGTGAGCTGGACGACGTCAAGGAGCTGCTGACCCTGGTGAGCGACCTCAAGAAGAAAGGTCTGACAGGGGGCTCGGTGGCAATGTCTTTCTGTCGCCGCCTGATTCAGCCGATCAAAGACCGGGTGCACCCGGCATAAGAGTATTAGGGGCAATCAGACCCCACTCGCGAGGTCAACCGCAAGGTCTCCCAAGAAGAGATGGTGGCCAGGGTCACCCAGATCTTCACCGGGAGTATCTGGAACAAGAAGTGCCCGAAGGCATATTCCCTGACCCGACCAACTGACCCTGTAAGTCCTGAGACTGCCAGGTCGTTTTGGGATGTTTGATTGTTTGTGTCGATCTTACTCTTTGTTTCTTGTGTGTTGCAGGCTCGAGAGTTGCAGTTCTGGTGCCCGGCACCTTTACCAAGAGGTGATGAACCTCGCCAGAAGCTGAGGTCAGATAAATACCAGTCTCCAGCAGCTGTGCTGCTAGAGAATTATGAATCAGATTCATCAGTTGGGGCTGATGAAGATAGCGACCAGGAGGTCGGTGGCGATGCAGCGAACCACCCTGAGGCGAGCAGCGCCACAAGGCCAGGTCGTAAAACGAGGGCGGCTACCGCGAAGCAATCGACCACAAGAGCTGCTGTCAAGGCCGAGACGGCCAAGACTGCCAAGCTCGAGGCCGACAAGAAGAAGAGGAAGAGGAAGGCGAGCCCTCCTCCGGCTGTCCCTACGCCGACGATTCCTACTCTAGCGACCAGGGAGGTCGAGGAGATTGAAGATGAAGCTACCGATGATCCGCCGGTTGTTGAAGATCGCACGGCGAGGAGGTCACCGAGTCCCGCGGCCAAGAGGCAGCGGGAGTTAGAGCAACAAGTGACGGCGGAAGACCTCCACCGTATGAGGGAGGCGCAGCAGGCTGCCATCAGTACGCAGGCCAAGATGCCTGTGAAGATAAAGGTTCGGCCCCTGAGGCCGAAGCCACGTGCGCCAGTAACCGTGAGGTAAGGTCGCCGTGCTAAAAGTTGGTGCATTGCTTGGCTTTTTGTTAGGTCTTTTTATAGTGTTGACGAAAAATACTGCAGGTTGGACGTCCAACCTCAGAGCGCCTTGGGTGCTCAAGATTCGCCCTCACGGACGAGGTCGTCCGACCATGAGGTCGGGACTCAGGGCTCGGTCAGCGACATGGGGACATCACCCCCCCCCGCCTTACACTGAGGTCGGAACACAAGGTTCCGTTGGTGATGTCGGGACGTCGACTTCTCCGCCTGTCATCGATGTGGACCCCATCAACTCGATGCCTAGTACATCGGCTCAGGGCCCAACTGCTGACCCGGTTCAAATCGAGCCACCGCAGGGGAACCCAGAAACAACCAGTGTACAGGCACCAGGTCCGACGTCGACGGGGCTAAGCTTAAGGCGAGAGAACATTGATTGGACCGGCACTCCTTGGGAGGGAGATATCTTCGAAGATGATGGGGATATGAAGGAGGTCCGCCGGGCGATTTTGACGCTCAATCAAGCACTTACAGTGAGCACTATCCTTGCACTAACTCAACGACTTATCTTGTGATTGTATTTGACGACCCATCTTCTTGTTTTTGTGAAGCAGTCATTGGCTGATCGTGCCAAGGGGAGGGCCGACCAGCTCAAGGACGCAGCGGCTGCGCAGTTGCGGAGAAAAGAGCTCGAGCAAGAGCTCAAGCAAGTCCATGAGGCAGCGGCTGCGGACAAGAAGAAGCTCGAGAACGAGCTAGCCAAAGAGAAGCGTAAGACCCATGAGGCGAATACACAGTTCAACACCATGTGCGTTGGTAAGACCAGCTGCCTTGCTACTATTTCCATTATTGACTTGTACTGTAGAGGGCTGGACCTCAGGGCTTTTTGTATGCTGCAGATTTTCACAGGCGAGAGGATGACCTCAAGAACGACCTGAAAAACACAAAAGAAAAGGTCCGAAGCCTGGAAGTAAGCCTGCGGGAGGCCGAGGCCGGTGCTGAAGAGCTGAAGCAGCTGATGAAGGGCACCATAGACAGTGAGTATGCTGCGTCCCAGAAGCTGGCTTATGAGAAACAAGCTCGAAAGGACCTTGAGGTCAGTCTTGAGGTAGCTTTGGAGGTGTTGAAGAATGACCAAGTGACTATTGCAGGGCAAGAGGTGGAGCTGAACGACTTGAAGAACGCTGCCCACTTTGTGATGGACATGGTGGCGGCGCAGGTCGAGGGGGAGGAGCCCAAGCCGGCCATCGATCGACTTCTGGCTGCACCCGGGAAATTGGTCGACCTCTTGAAGGCGACGACCTTAATGGCGTCTACAGAGTCACTGGTGCGGGTGAAGTCTCATTATCTCGACGTTGACATGGCCAACGTCGGGGAAGGCCCAGACGCGACGAAGGACCTCAAGGCCATCGAGCTTGAAGTGCGGGAAACTGCCATGGCGATCATGGATTCCATCGACTTCGAAGGCGATGACGGCGACGAGTAGACGTAGTCTTAGAGCTGTACCCCCTCCTTCCTTCAGTCATGTAAAAAAAAATCTTCTGATAACCTTCTTGTGGCTTGCACGGCATACTTAATTTGTGTTTGCGTGAACTTGGTAGTCTTGAAGCGATGCGTCTTTATCATACTTCGCTGACCACTACTCACGGAGAGGCTGGCTTACCGACCATCACAGCTCAGCGGGGAGGCTTACGTGCGATCAGCGCGCGGGAAGGAGTCTGGGACTTAGGTTTTGCAACCTTATGACCAAGCAGGTTCGCAACAACACAAAGTAGGTACGTCGTGAGGGACAATGTCCTTAGGTCGAGCGGCCCTTGTGTTGGCTTGAGCCAAGCCCCCGAGCATATCAAGGGGGGAGGAACAGGAAACTTCACCCTCAGGTCTTTCGACCCCTATATTGGCTTCTGCCAAGCCCCCGAGCATGTCGAGTGGGAGGGTTCATGACATGAAGGAAGAGAAGGTAGAGCTCGAAACACAGCAGATGACTGCTTTAACTAACATTTATTGAACTGAAAGTACAAAGATAAGGAATACATAGCTGAAATAAAAACTATTCTACGGATAGAATCGTCGTAGGTGCTCCACGTTCCATGGGTTGGGCACGCCTTGCCCGTCGCCCCACTGGAGGCGGTATGTGGATGGGCTGATGACTTCAGTGACGATGAAGGGTCCCTCCCAGGGGGCCGATAGCTTGTGCATGCCGTCGGTCTTCTGTATACACCGCAAGACTAGGTCGCCAACGTTGAAAGTGGTCTCCTTGACGTTGCGATCATGGTATCGACGGAGTTGCTGGTCGTGATGAGCTTGCCTCATAACGGCTGCCATTCTTTGTTCCTCGAGGCTTTCGAGGTCGACGCGACGAGTCTGCTCGGCTTCTCCCTCCTCGTAGAACTGTATTCGTGGAGCTCCGAAGGTGATGTCGGTAGGTAGGACGGCTTCCGAGCCGTAGACCAGGAAGAAAGGCGAAAAGCCTGTAGACGAGTTGACTTGGGTCCTCAGACCCCAGATGACGTGTGGTAGCTCGGCTAACCACCAGGTGGCGTAATTTGAAGCATCGTCAAAGATACGATCTTTGAGAGCCTGAAGAACCATGCCGTTGGCACGTTCGACCTGGCTGTTGCACCGAGGGTGGGCGACCGAGGAGTAGTAGACGTCAATCGTGCTGTCTTGGCAAAAATCCCAGAAGGCAGACCCTGTGAAGGCCGTCCCTAGGTCGGTGATGATTCTGTTAGGCACACCGAAGCGGTGCGTGATCTCCTGGATGAACTTGGCTGCTTCTTCCGACGTGACCTTGGCGACAGGTCGGACTTGAATCCACTTGGTGAATTTGTCGACGGCCACAAGGATGTGCTTGTAGCCGCCTGGAGCGGTTCGGAACGGTCCTATCGAATCGAGACCCCACATGGCGAAGGGCCAAGATGGGGGAATCGTGCGCAGGGCCTGAGCTGGCAGGTGCTGCTGTTTCGCAAAGAATTGGCACCCTTTGCACTTCTTGACGAGGTCTTTGGCGTCAGCCATGGCCGTGGGCCAATAGAAGCTAGATCGGTAAGCTTTGCCAACCAGGTTGGCGGATGCTGCGTGGCAGCCGCATTCACCGCCGTGAATCTCAGCCAGGAGCTGGAGACCTTCTGATCGCAAGATGCACTTCATTAAGACGCCAGTGGAGGCGGCTTTCCTGTAGAGGTCGTTGCCGATCACGACGTAGTTGGCACTACGTCGCGTAATGCGCTCCCGTTCAGCTTTGTCTTCTGGGACTCGTTGGTCGAGTAGGAAGGCTAGGAAAGGCTCGCACCAATCGTCCTCTTTTTCTGTCATCAACACGTCACGGGGAGGTGCTGGAGTTAGGTCGGGCTGTACTTGGTCTGGAATGTCCGGGTCCAACAATTTGATTGATGGCTTGCGTAGGTCTTGGACGAACACACCCGCCGGGACCAGGGCTCGCCTGGAGCCTAGTTTGGATAGCACGTCGGCAGCTACATTGTTGTTGCGTGGTACGTGCTGAAATTCGATTCCCTCGAAGTGGCCTTCGAGCTTGCGGATCTCAGCACAGTAAGCGTCCATTGTGTCTTTGACACAATCCCACTCCTTGTTGACTTGCTCGATGACGACCTTGGAGTCACCGTACGCTAGTAGTCGCTCGATGCCAATGGAGACTGCTATACGGAGCCCATGGATTAAAGCTTCGTATTCTGCCCTGTTGTTGGATGCCTTATAGTGTATCTGCAGGATGTATTTGAGTTGGTCTCCCTGAGGAGAGATGAACAACACTCCTGCTCCGGCACCTCCGGCTCTTGACGTCGAAGTACATTACACAGTGTTCAGGCCTCTCCTTGGGAGGGGGCATCTGGATCTCTGTCCACTCTGACACAAAGTCAGCTAGGATCTGCGACTTGATCGCCTGCCGAGGGCAGAACTTGATGTCGAATTCTCCAAGCTCCACCGACCACTTGACGATGCGGCCGTTAGCGTCGCGGTTGCGGATGATCTCTCATAGTGGGAATGATGAAGGCACCTTGATCTTGTGAGCTTGGAAGTAGTGGCGGAGCTTTCTCGACGTGATCAGGAGTGCGTAGAGCAGCTTCTAAGGCTGGGAGTAATGTGTTTTAGCAGCAGCCAGGACCTCGCTCACATAATACACAGGTCGTTGAACAGGATAGGCCTGCCCTTCTTCTTCTCGTTCTGCAACGAGAACCGTGCTGACCACATTAGTGGTGGCGAAAATGTAGAGGAGGAGCGTTTCCCCTGGTATGGGCGGCGTCATGATCGGAGGCGTAGTCAAGGAATCTTTGAGAGCTTCAAAAGCCTTCTGTGCTTCTTCATCCCATACGAACTTATCTGCTTTCTTCAATAGCTTGAAGAAAGGCAGACCTTTTTCGCCGAGCTTGCTGATAAAACAACCTAGAGCCGCCATCATACCTACGAGTTTCATGACGTCCTTCTTGCAAGATGGCTTGGCCATGTTGCGTATTGCGTCGACCTTGACGGGGTTGGCTTCAATGCCTCAGTGCCCTACCATGAAGCCTAGGAGCAACCGGAGGGGACACCGAAGACGCACTTGGTCGGGTTGAGCTTCCACTGGTATTCGCGTAGGTTGGAGAAGGTCTCGGCGAGGTCGGCGATGAGCTGGTCTTGTTCGGTGGTCTTAACGACCACATCATCGACGTAGGCCTCTACGTTCTTCCTGATCTGGGACTTCAAGCACTTCTGTATCGCCTTTTGGTAGGTCGCGCTGGCGTTTTTCAGGCCAAAGGTCATGACCTTGTAGCAGTAGATGCCGTTGGGCATTATGAACGCCGTCTTGTCTTCGTCGTTGGGATTTAGGGCTATCTGGTGATACCCAGAGTAGCAGTTGAGGAAGCACAGTAGGACGCTACCAGCCGTGGAGTCCACGACTTGGTCCATGCGAGGGAGAGGGAAGGGATCTTTCGGGCAGTGCTTGTTGAGGTCGGTGTAGTCGATACACATCCTTAATCCTCCAGTCTTTTTGGGTACAAGAACCGGGTTTGCGAGCCAAACCGGGTGTTTACATTCACGGATGAATCCTGCAGCTAAGAGCTTACAGACTTCTACTTCTATAGCTTGCTTTCTATCTTTTGCAAATCGCCGGAGCTTTTGCTTGATAGGTCTTGCTGTCTTACTTACTTCAAAGGCGTGCTCAGCCAGCTCCCTGGGGACACCGGGCATATTAGATGGGCTCTATGCAAAGATGTCGACGTTGTCCCGGAGGAAACTGGTGAGCGTGAGTTCCTATTTGGGGTCGAGGTCAGCCCCGATGGTGACTTCCTTGGATGCGTCGGGCAGGCCGAGGCAAACTTTCTTTACTGCGGGACTTGGGTCCAAGGCGGTGGCTATACGCTTCTGTTCTGGCACCTCTAGAGTGGTTTGGTCGATTTTGGCAGCCTGAGCGACCATGACCGTAGCAGCAGCTTTGCAGGCAGAGACCTTGGAGAGGTCGATGGTATCGCTCTCGCAGTTGTAGGAGACGAGGATGTCACCGAGGACGGAAAGGATCTTGTTTGGCGCTGGCATCTTCATGATGAGGTAGGTGTGGTGCGGTATGGACATGAACTTGGCCAACATAGGTCGACCAAGGATGGCATGGTAGGAATAGCGGAAATCCACGACCTCGAATGTCAAGTACTCTGTGCGGAAGTTGTCCTTGTTGCCAAAGGTGACCGGTAGGCATACACGACCTATGGGGTACGCAGCCTTGCCGGGCACGACCCCGTAGAAGGGTTCGTCGCAAGCAGTCATCTTGGAGAAGTCGAAGTCCATCTTTCTCAGTGTTTTAGTGAAGATAATGTTCAGGCTGCTGCCCCCGTCGACGAGGGTCTTAGGCAGGAACGCACCATCCACGATGGGGTTGACGACCAGCGGGTAGGTCCTGGGGTCAGGTATGTGCACCCAATGGTCTTTCCTAGAGAAAGTGATGGGGTACTCCGACCAACACAGAGGTTGTGGAGTTTCTGTGTTGACTTGACCGATCTCCCGTGGATTTGATCGTTGTTGTCTGTTGCTCTTGGCTGCCTGACGACCACCAACGACGAAGTTGATCTGCCGGTTGGCAATCTGGAATGCACCATTGGGGTTGCCCCCTTTTGGCGGTGGTGGCGGAGAAGGCTCCTTTAGGCCATTGTTATTGCGGTTGTGGTCGTCTTGACGACGACGATCATCACGTCGGTCGTCGCGGCGATCATCACGCCGGTCGTTCCGGTTGTCTTCACGGCGATCGTCACGGCGGTAGTCGTCACGTCGGTCATCACAGCGGTCATCGCAGCGGTCATCGCGGTGATAGTCGCAGCGATAGTCACGGCGGTCCCTGTCGTCGTTGCGACGGTAGGGTCGTCGGTCGCGGTAATCACGTCGATCAGGTCGATGGTTACGGTTGTCGTAGTGGCGGCTGCTGTTCTGGTCGTCGTTGTTGCCGCTCTTGGTCTTCTTGGGCTCTGGGGGTACCCCTAGAGCACGCTTTAGCTGTTCGCACTCCCTCATGGTATGCTTGGCGTCGCGGTGGAACTGGCACTGGTCGTCCATGACCATGTTGAAGTCACCTTCAAGGAAGGTGGAAGGTCTGGGTGGGTCGGTCGCATAGACCTCGCCAGATCGCTTGCGCGACCTGCTGCCACCGTCATCATGGTCTTCTCCTTTGAAGTCGTGCATCACCGCGTCTTGAGTGTCGACAAGGTTGTCGACGTAGGCCATGAGGTCGGCGATGGTATGGGCGTCAGCTTCGTGGATCTTCTCGAAGAGCTTGATGTTGGTTACCCCCTTCTTGTAGTAGGCTATGACGTCTTCGTCCTTGACACCTGCGAGAGTGTTGCGATTCTCAAAGTAGCGGTTAGTGTACTCGCGGAGAGTTTCGTCACACCTCATCCGCACTCTGGCGAGGTGATGTGTATTACCGGGGCGATTGTAGGTCGCTTGATAGTTGGTGGTGAAGAGCCGCGACAAGGTCGCCCATGAGGTGATGCACTCCGCAGGAAGATTGTCGAGCCACAGGAGCGGCGCTTTGCCCATCACAAGGGTGAAATATCCCGCCATGTGGTCTTCATTGCTTCCAGAGGCGCGGGCCGTAATGCTGTACATCTTCAACCAGATACTCGGGTCGGAGCGACCGTCGTATTTTTCAATAGCTGGCTTGAAGTCCTTGGGGTATCTGATCGTCCTGAGGCGACGTGAAAACGCCGGGAAGTTGTTGATTGCTCCAGGGCTAGCTGATGGGGCGTATGCCATTGGGATGACGTAGAGGTCATCAGGAGGACCATTATCTTGGTCGTACTGGGCACGTCGTAGGAGCTCTTGGTCGTGCATCTGCCGAAGATCTGTGGCTTGGATAGGGTGATTGGCGTCAAGGGGATCAAGGACCCCGTTGTCGCGGTCGTAGTTAGCACGACGTGCTATCTCCGCTTCGTCTCGTACGCGTTGACGTTGACTATTCTGATTGGCTTGCACTGGTAGAGGTTGAGCTCCTGTGTTTTGTTCGGCGTTGCCGGTGGCGTTCTATGGTTCGGCGCCAGCAGCATTGGCTGCGTTGTTGGCAATGTTGCCTGCAGCATTAGCGGCAGCATTGGCTAGAGGGTTGGCTGCTGCATTGGCGGCAGCGTTGACGGCAAGGTTAACCGGCTGCACGACTTCATTCTCCCCACCTCCTTCTTCGGCCACGGGCTGAAGAGGAGGGTTGCCGTTGGTATGACGACGATGCCGGGGGTGCTCCGACCTACTCCTGGAGTAGGAACTGGAGGCTGATCTGCTGTATCCTGGACCTCTTTCTTCGACCTGGGCAGTAGCGACGTGGATGTGAGCCTGTAGGCGCCTTATTGCAGGGGTATCCTCAAGTTGACCCAGCGCAGCAAGGGCTGCGCCTAAGTTTGCTTGAGGGGAATTGTAAACTTCATGGCCGTCTTGCTCGAAGTCCCTCAAGAGGTCTCTGGCGCGTAGGCGGACTCGACAAGGCTCGTTGTGATTCTGCTGCTGCTGAGGGGCAGCCGGAGCCGCGGGTAGTTGTGCCCCATTGACGATGTTGCCTGCGGGTTGGTCGCCGGCACCTTGTGCGATGTTGCCTGCAGGCTGACCTGCGGCTGCTGCAGCTGCATCTACTTCTTGCTGACGACGCGCAGCTCGTGCGGCATTAGCATTTTCACGCTGAATGCGCTGCTCATCTGTCTCGCTAGCTTGAGGAGGTACGTCGGCGGAGACCACAAGGACCTCTCGGTCTGGGATCTCAAACACCTCACCCGGATAATTGTGGGAGATGGTCGTGCGAGTGATCTGGAACGTGAGGCGATCCGAGGACGGCTCACGGTTGATCTGACGGCGATGAGCCGCGAGGAGAGGTCGACGAAGCTTCTTGAGCACACGGCACTGGCGAGCCATGTGTTTGGAATTCTCGTGGATAGGGCAAGGGTCGTCGAGATGACCTCTGCAGTTTCCACGATGTAGGATCTTGGGTCCAGATTGGATTTGGATCTTATTCTTCATGTAGCAGGATGCTACGTGAGCTGCGTTCTGCAGACCAAGAGGCATGCGGGGTGAAGGAGCGGAGGTCCTGCGAGGTCGCTTGGCGCGTTCACAGACCTTGATCGTATCGGAGAGCATGTCTTCGACACGATTGAGCCCCGCGATCAGGTCGCGAGGAGTGGGTGGGTGGGTTTCCGCCAGCAGATCAGTTCCGACCTGCTGGTTGGAGGAGACCGTGTTGCCCTCGATGACGAGGCAAGCGGCTGGAGCGATGGATTCTGCCGGCATAGAGCCGAAGCAGATGTCGACGGGATTGGCGAGGAAGTCCGCCATGCTCTCGGGGAAGATGACGTCGCTTGAAGAAGCCATCGAGTTGCACGAGGAACCCTGAATTCCCCCCTACCTGGCGCGCCAACTGTCAGAGGTTGAGATCTGGACAGCCCACAGGGGGGTTAACCCCGGTGGTTTATTTGTTCAGTGGGGTGGAATCTAGGGCTAAGAACTCGAAGGTTGCGCACGAGCACACGGAACACAGAGAACACGGCGAGTTTATACTGGTTCGGGCCTCCAGAGAGTAAAACCCTACGTCCAGTTGCTGGTGTAGATTGCTTGAGGATTACGTGATTACAAGGGGTCGCCCTGCCCGCCTTATATTGGCTAGCGGACAAGGTCGGTTCCCTGACTCCTGGTCGGTTACGACCAGCAGACCTAAGTCTAGTTGTTTACAACACTTGCCATATCCGTCGATCTGCTTGGTCGGAATCCACCGATGTCTTGTCTTGCACACCAAGTCTTTTAATCGTTCTGGATAAGGTCGTCTGGAATCTTCTGGAAGGTCTTCAGGAGGTCGTGTGGGCCACCAAATAGGTCGGTTGGGCCCACTGTCAGGTCGGCGGGTCTTCTGGTAGGCCGGACCCACCTGTCGGGGACGGCCGTGAGCCTGGTCGGTGGGGACCTAGGGGTACCCATGTCTCACAGTGTGTGGCGTAGCAACTGGATGATGTAGCGATGACTAGTTGTGTTGCAATATGAGTAATTGCAATGAAAGGGGTCGTTACTACAATGGTATTTGTGACCACTTTGATATGTTGCGAACAAGCATTGTTGCAATGCAAGCAATATGTCGCAATATGACCCTTGTGCCGTTGCAATAGCGATGGAGGATATCACAACGAAGTCATAGCCATCGCAATTTACCTAAATACTATTGCAACTAAATGTGCAATGTTGCTATACGGTTAAAGGATATCACAACACCATTTGAATTGTTGCTATTATCGTAAAGGTTATTGCAACAAAAAAAGTCATTACTATTTTCCTGTTGGATATTGCAACGTGATGTGTATCATTGTAATATCCACATATAGCATCGATTAAGTATTGTTGCAATATATTCAATGGTGGTTGCAATACTAAATTCACGTCGTACTAGAGACGTTTATTCTATAGTTACTACAACGATGTTGATTCTTTAATGCAACGAAAATTTCCAAAAACATAAATTGTTGCAAAGATATATACATATATTAATAATGACACCAATCCAACACTTACAACCAACATTCATGGTACACATGATGCAACAGAATATTGAACATATGAAAGTAAGATATTGTACTTTCACCCGTCACTCACAATAAAAAAACACTAAAGTTTCTAGGAAATCTATATATTATTCGTACCCATCTAAAAACTTGACCACTCCCACCATCCATGATCCCTTCTGTCTTCTAGTTGCTACCTAGAATATTGTCCTCAACCAATCTATCCTTGCACCTTCCTGCCATCCCGCATCCTCAATCTGAAAAGCACAAGTGATAAATGAACTATGAACTGTGAAAAGTAATAGCATGGATAAGGCATGTCTCAAAGCGGTTCCACTAAAACTAGCATACCACATGTTGCTTAGCTTGGCCAACTTTCACCTAGCAGAAGCTCAACCTCATTGATCTTGTCTGGTAGCTTTGCTTTAGCGGCGTTTCCATCAAGGTAGCGAATCACAGTGCTAAGCTCCTAGTTAGTGATGCAACCTGACAAGGGGAAAAGAAATACTTATTATTAGTCTTAGAAAACATAGTCTTCTCATAAGAGGCCTACAAAATCTGATTTAATGTTCAAACAAAGTAACATAGCTGCTAAGGATACCTCAGCTTATTATTTTTTTCACAATACAAGGCACATCATAGTGGCACGACAAAAATTGCAAGCCACACCACTAGATACGTACGAGAACAAAGGCATAAAAGAAGCTTGATCTATTACAGATATTAAATGCACAGAAATTGAAAGCAAGCTATGGGTCCTTTCATGTAAAAGTGCTAATCTGATGCTACTGTAAGCAATGGAAATTTGAAAGGAGGAGGGGGGGGGGGTTGTTACTGCTTCTCACCTGATTGAAATAGAACTAGATCTTTAGTGCTGCTGCACGTGCAAGAGCTGTCGAGCTGAGCAGCAGAGAAGAGGTGCTGAGAGACAAGGTCACCTGCAGAGAAAAGAACAGAGTTAAAGAGCGAGATAGTGAAACAACTATTACATCTTTTAGAAATTTGGTGCTACCAACCAGTAACAATCTTGGATATAAACGCGCACACAAAAGGGAAAGGGGCAGGGGCTATAAACCAGCCCGTGTTGTAGCGATGTAAACTAGCATGAATTCAATTAGACTGATACTAGCAAGAAATTTCACATATATACATCATTAGTATCAGAGAGAGGAATAGTATGTACACCTGATTGCCACTACCAGATATTTCCTTTTATGCCCTTCTAATTGGTCAAAGGCTCAAGTATCAATGTTGAAATAAAGATATATTTGCATTCATCTCTACATTCAGATATAAAAATAATGCAATTTTCAGCCTTTTCTTTTATCTTCATGTTTACCCAAACTGTACCAGCCATATGTGACACATTTAGAAATATGTATTCTAAAAGCCTGGAATAGCTATTTGGTAAGAAAACATCAATTTAATTCTAAGCAAACATGGATAACATTGATGAAAGAAAATTTGGCAACCAATTGGTGGACATGAAAACTGACAGGCAATTTACATTTGAGAAATCACTTCAACAACAAATTTGAAACTATAAGATTGCAATATCAAAATAACATCTAGGAACAAGTGAAAAATAACACTGCTAGGAAATAAATTTTTGCCTATCTAATAATCAAAATTAACACACCTGATTAGCCACTGGTGGTTGGAGAAATATAGTGTTTCTTTAACATATATACAGTTTGAAAAAGTTATTCGATCCTGTCAATTGCGAACTTAACTTGGCAGGAATATGAAAAAGATCAGAGGACCTGTCTATCTGCATCTGCAAACCAAGTAGGACCTGTCAATCTGCAGCTGCATGCCAAGCTAGGAGCCTACGACTCAAAAGACCTGTCTATCTGCATCTGCAAGCCAATCAGGGCCTGTAAATCTGTATCTGCAGGCCAAGCAAGGAGCCTACGACTCGAATTTTTGCCATGGCTGGGCAACATTGAATCCGAATTCTTAGAGTCTTGCTAATATATTCAGATAGCATAGATAAAAAGACAGATCCATTTTAATATTTGAATATGTGGTTAACAGTGACATTTGACTTGGGCATACACATCTAGCAGCGCTTTCAAAGAAAATAACCCTACTTAGAGAAACAATTAAAAAATAAAAATCGATAGCAGCAGTTGAATCAAGAACTGCATCAGGGAGGACAGGGACTTCACCTCTCTCTTCGTCGGCCGAGGAGCACAGGGACATAAGACAAAAATCAGCAACACCGCAATCGTCCTACAAGAGCAGCAACACTTCTCTTTATTGTATCTTTTAAACCACAAAAGCAATGCTATCAAATAAATACATTTCCAGAAACTCAGAGGAAGGAGAACAAGTTTCAATGGGCAAAATATTTTGATTCACAAAAGGAACTGTCCTAATCTTCGCTTCCATTCAGACTACTAAATCTGTCTTGAGTTGTGACAGTCAAAGGTAAAACCTTGATATCTCTTCAACCACTCATCCAAAAATTATGAAAATTCACCAGATAATAAACAACTATTTTATCAACAACTTTGACTCGATGACTCTTTGCAATAAAAATGGTTAAGATCAACTAATCACCACAGCAACTTCAAGTTCTGAATCTGAGAACAAAAGCTGACAGTCCAACTTTAGAATTTTATGTCTGGAGTTCTAGCCAACCAAAAATAATGGTCTCTACCAATCTGGAAAGCTTAGTAAAAATCATACAACTTTGGTATTCCTTTTAAGAACTGATTGGACGCTTAAGATGCCTTATTATCACTGAATAGATCTATTACTGTTCAGAAACTCGTCAGAACAAAACAACCAAATTTGAACTGCAATATCTCTTAAACCATATGTCCAAAAATTATGATAAGACTTCGTGGAAAGATCATACAGTCATTCACAAAAACTAATTTAGGAGGAGAAATTAATTCGGACTCTAACATGGTTGTATTCGAGGAGGAACAAAAACTGCCAAATCTGTCAACCAGTAGAGACTAATCACGAGATGCATCTCTAATCCCCCACTAATCCAACGAAAAAGACTAAATGTCAGACTTATAACTCATCAAAAAATAGGGGATTAGATCAAAATATCCAAAATAACCTAGGGTTGCCCAGCCCTTTTCTTTCCTTCTCTCCTCTTCGATCTCCTCTCCCTCTTGTTTCACGGCAGCAGCAGAAGATCAGCAAGGAGAGCAGAAAGGGCATGCTGGGGCCGGCAGGTGAGGGGAAGGTCACGGTCTCAGGAAAAAGAATGGGGAGTCACAGGGGAAAAAAGATGCCGTGGGTCTTGATCACGGGAAAAGGGAAGGAAAACCGGACTCTAATAACAATAAGGGTCACGGTCATTAAGGGTCAGGAACTTTTTTTTACTAAACGAAACTTCATTCTCTCATAGATTACTCATGTAACATCTAAAACAAACATGTGGGTAGCAAAAGGGAATCGTCTTGACGACCTCAACGCAGTGGTGGTCACCGATCATCCATCCGAGATACTGTTCAAACAGTCAATTTTGGCCTCTTTTCCAAATGCCCGGCTAACATCTCTTGTATAAAATTCTCGGGTGTTACAAAACCCTATGACCTGCAATATTTTTATCGATTTAACCCAAGCTTTTTTAAATTTGAAATTTCAAAAGTAGAGAAATTCAGATGTTTCTTAGGGTAATAAATGATTTCAAATGAAAAGGTCGTGAATACCAAAGTTATATAACTCATAAAGATTTAAAAACTTTATTCAGTTCATTAATCCATGTGACAAAGTTTGAATGATTCAAAATTTGAATTTCAAAATTGATAACTAAAATCATGATTTTGGAATGCTAAATGACTTCAGCTGGAAAAATGATACTACTGAAGTTTCATAACTCATCAAGATCTATAATCTTTATTTATGTATTTTTTTATTTCAAATAGTTGTAATATACATTGGTCATTAATCCTAGATTTACTCATGTAGTTTAAGAAACTATGTTAGAGACTAGTCAAATTTTCACTACATGTTATTATCACTTTTGAAAATTACAATATGGTCTACATAAAGATTGTCGATCTTGATGAGATATGAAACTTTGGTATTCATCACTTTTCCATTGGACATCATTTAGTGTACAAAATCTTACTTGTATTTCTCAATTCAAAAATTGGATTGTTCAAACAGACTCACACAAGATGATTTGTTAAAAGAAATATCACTAATAAGTTTTATAACTGGGTAGAATGTGATTTAAGGAATTTTTTGGAAAACAAATCATCAGATTTGGAGTAGCCATGAAGGAGAAATACTAGATACAAGTTTAAATTCTAGACTAAAAGAAAAAAATACGAACTGTTTGCGTGTTCTTTAGTCTAGCCAAGTGGCCCAACAGGATTAGCATGCTACACGACCTAAGGCACAACATAGTGGTAAGGTGCATTTGTCTCAACTCTAAGGTCTTGGGTTCAAATCCCAAGTCCTCTCTTTCATGTTTTGTTTTTTTTACATTTTCAGAGAGCTGGTGTGTGATATATGTGAATAAAGAATATACACAATTAAATCTCCAAATTGAACACAACAAATGTGGTAGCCTAGTGGTACATGTTCTCTTTTGTAAGCCACAAGTGCAGGGTTCGAACCCTATGACCTTCAATATTTTTATCGATTTAACACATGTTTTTTTAACTTTGAAATTTCAAAAGTAGAGAAATTCAGAAGTTTTTTAGGGTAATAAATGATTTCAAATGAAAAGGTCGTTAATACCAAAGCTATACAACTCATCAAGATCTGAAAACTTTATTCAGTTCATTAATCCATGTGACAAAGTTTGAATGATTCAAAATTTGAATTTCAAAAATTGATAACTAAAATCATGATTTTGGAACACTAAATGATTTCAGCTGGAAAAGTGATGAATACTGAAGTTTCATAACTCATCAAGATCTATAATCTTTATTTATGTCTTTTTTTATTTCAGATAGTTGTAGTATATATTGGTCATTAATCCTAGATTTACTCATGTAGTTTAAGAAACTATGTTGGAGACTTGTCAAATTTTCACTACATGTTATTATCACTTTTGAAAATGACAATATGGTCTACATAAAGATTGTAGATCTTGATGAGATATGAAACTTTGGTATTCATCACTTTTCCATTTGACATCATTTAGTGTACAATATCTTGCTTGTATTTCTCATTTTTTGAAATTCAAAAATTGGATTGTTCAAACAGACTCACACGAGACAATTTTTCAAAAGAAATACCATTAATAAGTTTCATAACTAGGTAGAGCGTGATTTAGGGAATTTTTAGGAAAAAATTCATCAAATTTGGAGTAGCCATGAAGGAGAAATACTAGATACAATTTTAAATTCTAGATTAAAAGAAAAAATATGAACTGTTTGTGTGTTCTTTAGTCTTGCCAAGTGTCCTAACTGGATTGGCATGCTACACGACAATATAATATATATATAAAAAAATCAAACTCCATACCAACCTAAGGCACAACATAGTGGTAAGGTGCATTTGTCTCAACTCTAAGGTCTTGGGTTCAAATCCCTAGTTCTCTCTTTCATGTTTTGCTTTTTACATTTTCCAGAGAGCTGGTGTGTGATATATGGGAATAAAGAATATACACACTTAAATCTCCAAATTGAACACAACAAATGTGGTGGTCTAGTGGTAGATGTGCTCTTTCATAAGCCACAAGTGCAGGGTTCAAACCCTATGACATGCAGTATTTTTATCGATTTAACCCATGTGACAAGGTTTGAATGATTCAAAATTTGAATTTCAAAAATTGATAACTAAAATCATGATTTTGGAACACTAAATTATTTCAGCTGGAAAAGTGATGGATACTGAAGTTTCATAACTCATCAAGATCTATAATCTTTATTTATGTCTTTTTTTTATTTCAGATAGTTGTAGTATACATTGGTCATTAATCCTAGATTTACTCATGTAGTTTAAGAAATTATGTTAGAGACTTGTCAAATTTGTACTACATGTTATTATCACTTTTGAAAATGACAAAATGGTCTGCATAAAGATTATAGATCTTGATGAGATATGAAACTTTGGTATTCATCACTTTTCCATTTGACATCATTTAGTGTACAAAATCTTGCTTGTATTTCTCATTCTTTGAAATTCAAAAATTGGATTGTTCAAACAGACTCACATGAGATGATTTTTCAAAAAAAATATCATCAATAAGTTTCATAACTGGGTGGAGCACGATATTAGCGTCGCTATGCCTCTGACCAGTTTGCAACATTTTCGATGCACGTTTTAATATCATAGAATTTAGTCGCAATGAGTGCATTTTGGTCGCTAAAACTAATACTCTTTTGCAACACACACCACCACATATCGTGACGTGTCATAGTCATTGTGACATGGGTAACTACTGCAACCATTAGCAAAAACCATGGCAATACCATCGCCGCAATTGCAACTTTTTCGATCCATGTTGCAATATCAAAGATTTTAGTCGCAATGATTGCATTTTCATTGCTATATGTAAGACTCTTTTGCAACACACGACACCACATATCACGACGTGTCATAGTCGTTGTGACATGGGTAACTACTGCAACCATTAGCAAAAACGTGGCAATACCGTCGCCGCAATTGCAACAAAAGTGCATGCGTTGTCGCAATTGCAATTGAAATTGCAATGCTCACCAATTGGTCGCAACATATGACACTATCACGACCAATCTCGACAAGTGTCGCGTTAAGCCTGGTTTATAGCAACCAAAACCCCCTGTCGTGATGAAAACCTGTCGCGATATGTCCAAAACCTTGTAGTGCCTGTGTAGGAAACTCACACCTATCCCGAGGGTAAATGGTACACACCATACCCTCACTCCTAGGCACAACACGAGACTCAAGCACACCATGAGAAGGGTGGTACCTGTCCTTGTTTGCCATCTCTCTAGCAAACCTCTTCTCACGCTTTCTCCTGAAGCAGAACTCAGCTAGGTGGCCATCCCTCCCACAATGGTCACAATGGAATGGGATTGGCTTTGGCTTTGGCTTTGGGCTCTCTTTGGGCTATGGCTTCTTCTCACTCGATTTCTCTCCCTTCTTCCCAAAGAACTCATTCCCCAAGTCACTCTTGAACTTGATGGGTTTCTGGAAGTTGTTGGTTTGTGGGGGAAACACGGGAAGATCTGGGGTTGTGTCTAGTCGGTTCGTAAATGGGTTTGGCTTAGGAGCAAAAGAATTTTTGTGGAAGGTTTTTGGTGGAACTGGGATATCACCAATCTTCTCCTCCTTCTCACCACTGCACTCCCCAATCTTATCCGACCCAAGCGCTTGCCCATCATAGCGCTTGTATGCCTCAATCATCATCCTAAGTTGAGGCTCATGACCCGACAACCAACCCATCATTTTTCTCAATTCATCATTCTCATCCTGCAAGCGATCAAGATAGTGTGCAAGCTCCAAATTCTTCACAACATGTATTTCACAAGTAGAGCATGAAGTAGGAATAGGAGCTTTCAATTCAGCCTCTAGTGGTCTAGCATAAGCATGTGATTCATCTAACTTTGCATGCAAAATATGACAAGAAGTGCGAGCACCAAGCAAGTAGGGCCTAGATTTCATTTCTTCTAGCTCAACCCTAAGCACATCTAGTTCCTCAACCTCGGAGGCATACTTTTCCTTAAGCACAGTCAAATCACCAAGGAAAACAGAACATTCAGTGCAATCAGGTTCATCATTCACAATAGGAGTAGACTTCAGAGATTCTATTTGAGCCCTAGCATCAACAAGCAAAGATTCTAGCTTGACCACCTTCTCCTTAGCCTCTCCAAGCAAAGACCTATACTCCCTCTTCTCCTTGTTGGACTTTCTAAGCACATCATCATTGTTGTCAAGCAAGTCATTCAACCTAGCATTCTCCACTACCAAGAAGGCATGATCATTGTTTACCTCATCCTCAAAGTCGGAGTCCGAGTCATCCTTCTGGCTCTTCTTGCTCTCGGAGCTGTGTGCCATGCCGCAAAAGCCTTGGGCAGCGAAGCACATGCCGTTGATGTTCTTGCTCGACCACTTGCCCTTGTGCCGGTCCACCTCTTCTTCTTCACCGCTTGAGCTCGATGAAGAATAGCAGGAACTCGAGTCGATGTCACTCACTCCAGCGACTATCGCTCGCTCCGTCTTCTTCTTGTGGCCACCACTCTTCCTCGGCCTCCACTCGGACTTGTTCTTGCCCTTGTAGTCGTTCCTCGAGTGGTGCTTGTGGTCAGTCCTCGGACGGTGCTTGTGCTCGGGCTTGATCTCCATGGCCTCCAGGCACTCAGCGATAAAGTTCACGTGCTTCCCGCACTGGTAGCACATGCCCGAGCTCCTCCGAGCGTTCTTCCGGTTCGTGTACAAGCGCTCGAACCGCCTGCTCAGCAATGCGAGATCATCCTCGCCCAGCACATCGAACTCCTCATCTGGCATAGACACAAGAGCAGACAAGGAAATCTGCCTAGAAGGCATGTAAGCATTAGCCTTCGACCCAGACATGAGAGCCAGACTATGGGGGTCAGTCAGGTTCTCTAGCTTTGCTCGCACCCCACGGTCCATCTCAGACGAATTGAGCTTGGAAAACAGCTCGTCCACCATGAGGGTCTCGTAGTAGTTACCCGACTCCAAGATAGTCTCGACCTTCTCACTCCACACGGTACGATCCAGCGAGTGCAGGAGCTTCACAGCCCTGTCATGATCATCGTACGGGAGCACGGTCACATTGGCCCTCATGTTGTTCACAATCATAGTGAACCGCTAGAACATGGCGTCTATGGACTCACCGGGGAGATGAGTGAAGTTCTCGTACTCTCTCCGGTAGGTCACAAATAAGCGCGCCTTCACATGGTTGTTCCCAGCATGAGCATTCTTCAACTTCTCCCAAATCTTGCACGCCAAGTCCTCTGCTTGAACCTGATCGAATTCAGGTTTGCAAAGGGCACGAAAGAGATAGTCGACCACCTTGTTGTTGGCGTCATGCATATATCGAGAACCTGGGGCAATGAAGTTGATGGGGTGGACATAGGAGGTGTTCTCCGTCACATCCCATATGATCTGTCCTTTGCCTCGAAAAAAAGAAGACATACGACGCTGCCACATCTGGTAATCCTTACCATCAAAGTGTGGAGGACCCGAACCCCGTTCTTGGTATGCCATCTTTGGATCTTAGACTGGTTAGAATCACAAAGATCCATAACCGGCTCTGATACCAATTCAAGGACCGATTAGGCGACTAGAGGGGGGGAGTGTGAGAGCTTATGTGGTTCGAGGACCGGTGGTAGGTCGCTTCCTAGTGTGATGAGTGATTGACAACGTGGTGTGGACTGATTCTTGGCTAAGTATTGCAGGTGCAGGTTGTGGCTTGACTGGTGTTGGTGTAGGTGAAGAACAAGCGCGAAAGGTCATTGCTGGTGAGGCCTCCAAGTGTGGAGAAGACAAGTAGGCTTGGTTCGAGAGACCCGGTGGCCAGTGGAGTCAAGTGCGGGCCACATGGTGGCAAGAACGGCAAGATGAAGTCATGGACAGTTTCTTGGTTGAGCCTCAAAACCAAGGTCGAGCCGGGACTACGTGGGAGTTGAGTCATGAGTGGTGATTGGTAGAGGCTACACCGAGTTCGTGGGGTTTTCGGTGGTTCACCAGAAAACCACTGGGTTCCTTGGTTGATCCACAAAGCCAAGACTGAAGACGGAGGTGCAGCAGCATCAGACCGGTCTGACCGGTGGGTCTGACCGGTCTGACCGATGGGTACCGGTCTGATCGGTGAGGAGCACCGGTCTGACCGGTGTGCGACGACGCAGTTCGGAATCTTCAAAGCGGAGGACACGCGTCGGGATCGCAAGGCTTGCGTCGAGGCTAAGCAAGTTTGCGGTCGCTGGGCATCCGTCCGATGGAGCGATGACAAAGACTTCCGAATTCGCCCTCGAGGGGCATGTATCCCTAGTTAGCTAGTAAGGGTATTTTAGTCTTTCGGCTTGCCTCTATATAACCCAAGTGGTGAGAGGATGGCAGCCATCTCTTGGAACCCTAGCTCATTTGGTTTTCCTATTTTTCCCTTCCATTTTCCTTTGGAATTTCTAGGACTAGCTTGAGAGCTTCAAGGTGAGATCTTATGAGAGGGAAGGATGATCAGGCGGCAAGCTAGACCTTGTATGAACCTCTTTGGTATGTATAGATGATTCGGCGTGGTTCCTCAAGGCTTGGATGTGTCTTTCCCGTTTCTCCTTTTTGGTGATTTTCGGAGGCTTTTCTTGGCGAATTTCTTGTGGTGGTTTTGAGACTTTTCTCTTTGGGATTTGGTGGGGGATGTATGCATGAACCCCTCGTGTTTCTTTTCCCTTTGATTTCCCTCCCAAATCCGTGAGTAAAGGGGCTCAATTTTGGGGTTTTCGTGGTTCTAGGGTTCATGGTGTTCTTGGCGGAAATCCTTCGATTCCTCTTGATTCAATGAGTTTTGGTGGACCAAATCTTGGCTATGGAGTGCCCATGAGGTGTTCCTACTATCCCCAAAGTCTTGTGCGAATTCGTGGAGCGAATCGGGAGATCGGGAGTTGGATTTGGGGAGTTGACCCGCGAGCGCTGTTCATCCCGAGCTGCCCAGGCGTGACCGGTCTAACCAGTGTGAGCCCCTAGTGGGTTTTGTCTCAGGGAACTGCTGTGTTCGTGTGGTTTTGTCCTGTGGTCCTGCTGGTCAGTTCTTGGCCTGTTTGGAGTTGTCTTGCTAGGCTTTGTGAGGGGTTTTCCTCCTTGGCAGGTTGTTCTTTGGTGGTGGTTTTTGTTCCAAGGCCTAGAGGAGTCACTGAGGCTTCCTGGAACTTTGTTGTGCATCTGCTGTTCGCCACTGGCCTGACCAGCAGAGTCCACCGGTCTGACCGGTGCCATCGGTCTGACCGGCAGGAGCCATCGGTCTGACCGGTGTAGCACAGACAGCAGGCTGCTCAGTTTTCCGCTGTGTGTCTAGGGTGTTTGGTTCGGTTGGTTGAGTTGTTGGTTCCAAGGACCGGTAGCACTCTAGTGGCTATGTGGTCTTGGCCAACTTGGGTAGTTGAGTCGGAGATGTGTGTTGGAAGCCGTGTTCATCTTGTTGGAGTCTCTATCTCCTTCGAGAAAATTTTTATCAGCTCCCATTCACTCCCCCCCCCTCTCTGGTTCATCGCTTCGGTCCTTCAAGTGGTATCAGAGCCGGTTACAGATTTTTGGATTCTAACCAGTCTAAGATACAAGGATGGCATACCAGGAATGGGCTTCGGGTCCTCCGCACTTCGATGGCAAAAACTACCAGATGTGGCAGAGGCGGATGGCGGCGTTCCTCCGCGGTAAGGGTCAGATCCTTTGGGACGTTACGGTGAACACAGCTTATGTTCATCTGATTAACTTCCTTGCTCCAGGATCGAGGGATATGTTCGACGCCAACAACAAGGCGGTCGACTACTTGTTTCGTGCTCTGTGTCAGTCCGAATTCGATCGGGTTCAGACAGAGGACTTAGCTTGTAGGATTTGGGAGCAGTTGAAGGATGCTCATGCTGGGAATGCTCAGGTTCAGGCTCGGATGTACGCGACTTACCGGAGAGAGTACGAGAACTTCACTCATCTCCCCAGCGAGTCCGTCGATGCCTTTTTCCAGCAGTTTACGGTCGTGGTGAACAACATGAGAGCTAATGTGGCCGTGCTCCCATACGATGATCATGATAGAGCCGTGAAGCTCTTGCACTCGTTGGATCATACCGTACGGGACGGGAAGGTCGAGGCTATTCTTGAGTCTGAGAAGTATGACACCTTGACCGTGAACGAGCTGTTCTCGAAGCTCAAGTCGGCTGAGTTGGACCATGGTATGACAGCCTGTCTTGAGAGCCTGACTGATCCTCATAGTCTTGCTCTCGTCGGTGGCTCAGGTGCTAAGACTAACGCTAATCCATCCTCCAGGATGTACTCTGTCCTCTTTGATGTCTTTGCCAGATGAGGAGTTCGATGTACTTGGAGAGGACGAGCTGGCGTTGCTGACACAGAGATTCGAGAGGATGCACGAGAACCGGGTGAACTCAAGGAGGAACTCGAGGGCGTGTTTCAAGTGCGGCAAGACCGGACACTTTTTCGCCGAGTGTCCGAAGGTGAACAACCACGACAAGCACAAGGCCAAGGACAAGAGGAGGAAGTCCAAGAAGAAGGATCATGGACATGGGAAGAAGATGCGGTCTCGAGAGAAGATGAAGAGATCGAGCGACATCGAGTCCGACTCCGAGGACACGTCATCAAGCTCGAGTGATGAAGTTGCTAGGACCAAAGTGGCTGAGCTAGAAACACAGGTTCTTGATGGCAAGCTTGAAATTGATTCGCTTAAGGCTAGTCCTGTGGTTTCGATGAGGTTGATTGTGTTGACTGTTCTGTGTTCCTAGCTGATCTTACTGCTCTTAGGGAGAAGCATGCATCCAAGTGTGAGGAACTAGATGTGCTTAGGGTTGAGTTGGCTGAGTTGCAATCTAGACCCACTTTGCTTGGTGCATGTACTATTTGCCCCGGTTTGCATGAAAAGATTGCTGAGCTTCGATCTCGCATTGTTTCGCTTGAGGCTGATTTGAAAGTGCCTATTCCTACTTCTTGTTCTACCTGTGAATTGCATGCTGTGAAGAATTTGGAACTTGCACAATGTGTTGATTATTTGCAGGATGAAAACAATAAGTTGCGTGAAGTGCTGAGTTGGTTGTCTAGTCAGGAACCTCAGCTTGGTATGATGATTGCTAGTTATAAGCGCTTTGATGGTTGGGCTTTGGGATCTGATAAGTTTGGTGAGAGCAGTGGTGAGAGAGAAGGGAAATTTGGGAATATTCCAGTTCCACCACAACCCACACCCAAAGACAAGTTTGTACCCAAGCCAAACCAGTTGCTTAAACCGAGAGAAAAACCAAGTGAGAAGCCTAGTGAGAAACCTAGTGAGAAGCCTTGTGAAGAGCCACACTCGAGGCCTAAGCCAAGACCAATCCGTTTCCATTGTGAGTTTTGTGGAAAGGATGGTCACAAGAGAGAGTTTTGCTATAAGAGAAGGAGAGAGGCAAGAATGGCTAAGGAGTGGGCAAACAAGGACAGGTACCACCCTTCTCATGGTGTGCCTGAGCCTCGTATGCCACTACCTAAGGGAAAGGGTGTTGTGCATACGGTTCCAGCATGGAGAGATAGGAGAGCTTCAGGTGGAGGCAAGTTTGCTGGCCGAGGAACACCGGCCAGACCGGTCAGAGTGACCGGTCAGACCGATGCTAGGCAGAGTGCTGGACAGTTTGGTTTCTGGGGCCGTGATGCTAGAGGGTTCAGCCCTTTCGGTCGTGGAACAGATGGTAGGCGCTTTGAGTCTGATGGTGTTGAGGTTGCTGGACGTTCTCCACCTCGTGATCAATATGAGTTTGGGAGAGGTCGCAGCTTTGAGTCTCAGAGGGGCTACGGACCACGTTTTCCTTTTCGTGGTACTCGTACTCCTCCAGTGAGACGGGAGTGGTTTTCCCATGGTGGTTCCAGGTTTGATAGGTTTGACGGGATGGATCGCAGTTTTGATAGGCGCGGTAGGATGGACGTTGCTAACCCTACTTTTAAGGAAATGGCCCGGCACTGGTTTGACACCTTTGGTACTAACCCCAGTATTGAGTCATTTGCTCGCTCTCGCTCTTGGTTTTGAGTTGCAGGTGGGAGGCCCGGAGAACATTTGGTTGATATCGGGGGTGGTTCTCCGGCTTCATACCCCGGTGGTGACATGGAGGTACATCATTTTTGGGTATGGTGGACAAGGATGAGTGACTTCTGAAGAAATGATAAAGGTAAGTGAATTTGTGACCTTCAAGTGTGTGGCCTTGGTCAAGCCACTTGGCTCGTTTTGCTCCTTGCCCTATCTTATGTGTGTAAGGTGAGCTTTGTATGCTCTTTGACCTTAATGCATGAGTTTAGGGGGAGCCTGTGTGCTTAGTGTGCTCTTTGCTCTATCATGTGTACTAAGGTTGAGCTTTGTATGCTCTTTGGCCCTAGTGCATGTGTTTAGGGGGAGCTTGTGAGTTTTGTGCTCTTTTGCTCCTTTGCCGGTGGTGTCGACCCCTTTTTGCCTCTCCTCGAGGAGCCGGTTGTTTGTGAGTTTTGTGTGTGGGAGTTCCTTTGTAGCATATATATAGCTTTCCTTTGTGCATTTCTTGCATTTGCATTGCATTTGTATCATGATGTATAGTCATCTTTGTATGATAGCTTGCATGCATTTTGTTTTATATGCAATGTGTAGGAAAACTTCTCCTATATACATTGTTCACCATGGTATGCTATATATGATCTTGTGAGCTAGTTTGGTATGATATGGCTTAGTGTGGCTTAGCTCTTGATGATCTTGGTTTATATCCATGGTTGATGACTATGTTTTTCAAAAATCTCATATGTATGCTCTCTTGTGAGTAAATGCCTTTATATGATCTTGACATGTTTTTGTGGCTCGGCTATGCTTAGTTTGTGGTTGGATAGCTTATTTTGATCATATGGGGCCAAAGGCTCATTTGCCATCATGAATGTTTAGCCCCCATGCTTCATCTTGTGGAGGGGCATAAGTTCATTTTTGTCGCAAAGACATTTCATGTACCATTTTTAAATCTGAAAATGAAATGTAAATTGCTTGGAAAATGTGCCCTCATGTCATATGTGCTTATTTTTATAGCTTTGGGTGCTAAACCGTTGCATGTTGTTTACCAATGAGAAGTCTCATACATAAAAGTAAGCACATGGCTCAGTATGCTTTGACATGACATGAGGTGCTTGTGGGTGTTTATGATGGTCTTATGCTTAGAATGGTTGTCCTAGCATGAAGTTTGTGTGGCTTTGCAATTTTAATATGTTTTGATCATGTTTAGGACTTTGCTCATGAGAGGGAATTTTTTCGTAAAAATGCTCAATTCTATCTTAGCTTCGTCCAATGGCTATGAAACTTGGTGATCTTGTAGTTTTTGTCCATACGAAGCTATCGAGTATCTAACTTGCTCATTTGGAGGTGTGTAGCATGCTATGTTGAATTTTGTCTATTTGAGAAGCTCTAGGTTGAATTTTTCCTAATTTTGGCTTGTTTCATGCATTGTCAACAAGGGGGAGAAGTTTGAACATGTTTTGGTCTACTGAATGCATTTGGAGGGTTTTCTGGTGGTTTCGAGCCATTTCTGGGCTCTGTTGTGCACCGGTCTGACCGGTTGAGGTCACCGGTCTGACCGGTCAGAGTGCTGGTCCTGTTCATATGTTGGGCACCGGTCTGACCGGTGGTGTTGGCCGGTCTGACCGGTCAGAGTTGAGCTGATGCAGGTGCTCTGTTTCGTCAAGTGGTTTGCATGCATTAGTCCAGGGGGAGTTGCATTGGCTCAGGGGGAGCTTGCATGTGTGCAGGGGGAGCTCTTTGCGGTTTTCGAGCTTTGGATTGGTGGTTTGTGCTCTTTGCTTGAGCATGTTTTGTCTTGGATGTGTCAAGCCGTTGCCCTTGCCTAAGGGGTCCGAGACTTGTCTTCTTCAAGTGATCTTGCTCTTTGCCTTTTCTTTGGCTTTCGATCGCTTGTTGGAGTTTCTTTTAGTCGTTTCTTTTCTTTTCCTTTTCTCTTGGTTACCAAAATGTGTGTTTTGTCAATGCACTCATCAAGGGGGAGATTGAGAGCCTGTGTGGTTCGAGGACCGGTGGTAGGTCGCTTCCTGGTGTGATGAGTGATTGACAACGTGGTGTGGACTGATTCTTGGCTAAGTATTGCAGGTGCAGGTTGCGGCTTGACTGGTGTTGGTGCAGGTGAAGAACAAGCGCGAAAGGTCGTTGCTGGTGAGGCCTCCAGGTGTGGAGAAGACAAGTAGGCTTGGTTCGAGGGACCCGGTGGCCAGCGGAGTCAAGTGCGGGCCGCATGGTGGCAAGAACGGCAAGATGAAGTCATGGACGGTTTCTTGGTTGAGCCTCAAAACCAAGGTCGAGCCGGGACTACGTGGGAGCCGAGTCATGAGTGGTGATTGGCGGAGGCTACACCGAGTTCGCGGGGTTTCCGGTGGTTCACCGGAAAACCACTGGGTTCCTTGGTTGATCCACAAAGCCAAGACCGAAGACGGAGGTGCAGCAGCATCGGACCGGTCTGACCGGTGGGTCTGACCGGTCTGACCGGTGGGTACCGGTCTGACCGGTGAGGAGCACCGGTCTGACCGGTGTGCGACGACGCAGTCCGGAATCTTTGAAGCGGAGGACACGCATCGAGATCGAAAGGCTTGCGTCGAGGCTAAGCAAGTTTGCGGTCGCTGGGCATCCGTCCGATGGAACGATGACAAAGACTTTCGAATTCGCCCTCGAGGGGCATGTATCCCTAGTTAGCTAGTAAGGGTATTTTAGTCTTTCGGCTTGCCTCTATATAACCCAAGTGGTGAGAGGATGGCAGCCATCTCTTGGAACCCTAGCTCATTTGGTTTTCCTATTTTTCCCTTCCATTTTTCTTTGGAATTTCTAGGACTAGCTTGAGAGCTTCATGGTGAGATCTTGTGAGAGGGAAGGATGATCAGGCGGCAAGCTAGACCTTGTATGAACCTCTTTGGTATGTATAGATGATTCGGCATGATTCCTCAAGGCTTGGATGTGTCTTTCCCGTTCTCCTTTTTGGTGATTTTTGGAATCTTTTCTTGGCGAATTTCTTGTGGCGGTTTTGAGACCTTTCTCTTTGGGATTTGGTGGGGGATGTATGCATGAACCCCTTGTGGTTCTTTTCCCTTTGATTTCCCTCCCAAATCCGTGAGTAAAGGGGCTCAATTTTGGGGTTTTCGTGGTTCTAGGGTTCGTGGTGTTCTTGGCGGAAATCCTTCGATTCCTCTTGATTCAACGAGTTTTGGTGGACCAAATCTTGGCTATGGAGTGCTCATGAGGTGTTCCTACTATCCCCAAAGTCTTGTGCGAATTTGTGTCGCGAATCGGGAGATCGGGAGTTGGATTTGGGGAGTTGACCCGCGGGCGCTGTTCATCCCGAGCTGCCCAGGCGTGACCGGTCTGACCGGTGCGAACCCCTGGTGGGTTTTGTCTCGGGGAACTGTTGTGTTCGTGTGGTTTTGTCCCGTGGTTCTGCTGGTCAGTTCTTGGCCTGTTTGGAGTTGTCTTGCTAGGCTTTGTGAGGGGTTTTCCTCCTTGGCAGGTTGTTCTTTGGTGGTGGTTTTTGTTCCAAGGCCTAGAGGAGTCACTGAGGCTTCCTGGAACTTTGTTGTGCATCTTCTGTTCACCACCGGCCTGACCGGCAGAGTCCACCGGTCTGACCGGTGCCATCGGTCTGACCGGCAGGAGCCATCGGTCTGACCGGTTTAGCACAGCAGCAGGTTGCTCAGTTTTCCGCTGTGTGTTTGGGGTGTTTGGTTCGGTTGGTTGAGTTGTTGGTTCCTAGGACTGGTAGCACTCCAGTGGCTACGTGGTCTTGGCCAACTTGGGTAGTTGAGTCGGAGACGTGTGTTGGAAGCCGTGTTCATCTTGTTGGAGTCTCTATCTCCTTCGAGAAGAATTTTTATCGGCTCCCATTCACTCCCCCCCTCTTTGGTTCGCCGCTTTGGTCCTTCAGAGTGAATGGGAACCGATAAAAATTCTTCTCCGAAGAGATGAACTCGACTATGCCCCGAAATCTCATGCAAGGGTAGCCACACAAACTTGCCAAGGTCACGTAGTCACAACAGACATACCAACCCTAGGAGCAAGTCCCGAACCAATCCAAAGCGGAAGCTCAACACAAGAAGCAAAGGACTTAGGCAATCTGAGAAGCCTCAGGCGGACAGTCCGCAATAGCAGGGCGGACGGTCCGCAGTCACCAGACAGACAGTCCGTAAAAGCGATCTGCTACCGAGGAAATTTGGATAGTCCGGGCGAGCACCACGGACGGTCCGTGTCTTGCGGACGGTCTGACCACCCCGGGCGGATGGTCCGACCAACACTTCCGAAACAAAACCTATCCACGCGACGGAACGAAACACAAGGACTCAAGAACTCACAAAGAACACGATGAACACCCGCCTGGTCGCCTCCTCATGGATAGTCCGCACGGAGCCTGTGGACAGTCCGCCAGGCTGGCGGACAGAAATCCGAGCCCGATCCTTTGAAGGTCAACCCTTCCTTCCCTTTGCCCGATCTCCTGAATCAACTAAGGGAAAGCTACCAAATCATAGGAGAAGATGAAGCGCCTCTAGGAGATGCTATTCCTACGAATTTGTAGCTTCAAACCCACTGAATCGAGAGGAATCGAGATTCTACCGAGCTCACACAAAAAGCTAGGTTTCCAACCGAATTCCTCAAATCGAAGGCCAAATCCAGCGTTTGAGGAGTCAAGATTAAGCACAAATATGCACAAGACATCTATCCATGATCTCCACAAACAAAACCGAACACAAACGCCTCAGAATCGAAGGAACAAGCCGCGCACAAAAATCCCACGAAAAGACTCGAAAAAGACACGAAAATCACTCGAACCAAGAGAAGGAAATCGACGCAACCATGAATGCTTCCATACAACCAGAGGTCAGATTCTCTACAAAATCATGAAGAGAATCTAGCTTAAAGAGCAGGGAAAATGAGAAGTAGTCCGGATGGATTAGTTCCCCTGGAAACCTAGAGCTATATATATGAAGTCTCTCCGGGTTGGGCAAATGACCCAGCTGCCCCTAGAACATAAAGGAAGATACACACCCCTCAGGGGCAAGATAGTGAAGTAGCGATCTTTCTTCATCGGGCGTCCACACCTTCGCCATAGTCCACGTCCTCCCAATGCAAGCTCTGCGATCCCGACGCGTGTCCCCCGGCATCGAAGCTTCTCGGTGTGCTCGGATCCCGTCTCCGCCCGCCAAGCCTCCGGTCTTGGTTTTGTGGCTCAACCACGTAACCCGACGGTTTTGTGGTGAACCACCGCAAACCCCGCGTGCAGACTCCGGTTGCGAGCTGCTACTA
Source organism: Cenchrus fungigraminus (assembly GCA_036936925.1). Classification (NCBI taxonomy): domain Eukaryota; kingdom Viridiplantae; phylum Streptophyta; class Magnoliopsida; order Poales; family Poaceae; genus Cenchrus; species Cenchrus fungigraminus. Next base: position 35,151,335 of record CM072780.1, on the reverse strand, counting down.
TAACGACCCGGATTTTCGGTGAGGAAAATCCGAACCCTTGTACCCTTGAGATAGTCCCTGGATCAGTCGCTATCGCATACAGAATTCATGACAGACGATATGTCACAGCCATACATCAAAACACACAAATATCGGTATTTAATTTATTACAGATTCATTATGGAGTACAACATTACAAGCCTCTTGGCTGAATCAGAGTGAAAAGTCTATGCAGCGGTAGCTAGCATCCCAGAAGTGTCTCCATCTTTTATTCTTCTCGCCCACATGCATCCTTGAGCGTAGCGACATCCCCCTCAGTCGTACCACCCATCGGTGTTGTTGTCGTAGTCGGACTCGTACCCTGCACACCCAAAGTCTATCCCCAAGGAATGGGATAGGTCCACATCACCAACTGTCTGCAACTTTAAGTGGCCTAACTCTAAAGGGTAAGAAAAGTGACAAGGTAAAGGCTCAGGTTTCCTATGCAGCAGCAGCAAAGCATAAATAGAAACATCTCCATATAGATCCCAACCCATTCTCTCAACACAACTCGGGAACACCTGGTACCCCAGGGACCTGTCTCCACAACCTAGCTCCATCTAGGGTCGATGCGAGAACTTCCTCTCCTTGCACCTCAATGATAGCAATCGGATCCATGAGGTAGAGGGAGCAACTCTCCTCTCCCCGACTGCAACCACAGCTCATCACACTCTCAAACTACAGGGGGAGGTAGAAATCCCAAAACATGAGGAACGAACATGTCGCAAGGTTTGTCCATGACCAAGGACGTGGCTATACGTATCGATCAGAAACTCTATAGAGCGTGTACACCTGGGCCCAACTCAGAATGGCACCCGATCGGTGTACGGCCGACCGAGCCCATCTTACCGTGCGAACTCTCATTAGTTACGGTTCCACCCTGCATCCGGGCCTCAAAGCTATCCCTCACAAAGGACTTCACCGGAACTGGGAAATGCTCCTATGTGGCCACACGGGAGACGCTCCGGGAGAAGATGAGCACTAACCCACTTCACCCCCACTGATACCCTCTATCCTGCTGGCAGGTGTGGTACTGCACTTGCCGAGCTCAACCCGGCCCTATCCCCACTCTCAGTGAGGTGGTGTGTATGAAAATCCTATTGACAAGTTGATCCACTCGCTTTCAGACCGGGGCGAGCTCATGTCCTCCAAGCGTAATATATAAAACCCCAACACCTATGCTCCAAAAACCATGAAAGAGGGAATGCACTGAATTGAGGAGTGCATCCCCATCCCCGATCCCAGATCGGTTGTCTCGAGCTCACCCCCCACCAAAGTACCCAAAACGCCTTCTCCTACCGGTTTTTACCCCACACACGCCAAGAACCACTATAACCCTCCCAAAACATGCATCACGAAGCTCAGCGTATATACACGCTTATAAAACATAGTAGTAGTAGGGAAATCAAGGACATGATAAATAAAGAAGTCTATGCAAGGTTCATCATCATGCAAGTAGGTAAAGCACTAGCATACTACATAGCAATGCCTACTAGGTAATCAGAATCAGTCGGGCATGAACCTGCAGACAGGTAGTCTTCGGCGATGTAGTCGTCGGTGTAGTCGTACTCCGAGCTCAGATCTCCGGCTCTGGCTGCTCCTATTATCGCATAAATAAAATAAAGATAGGCCCTAGTTGCAATTAACTCCAAATGAAAAGTAGTTAAGAGCCAAAAGAGAGCAGACACTAGCCTAACCTGGAGTTTAATATTTTAGAAGAGTTTTGGAAAAGGTTTTATAATTTTCGGAACCAAAATGGATTTACTAGGATTTTCCAAAGATAAAATACATTTATGAAAATAAAATACGCATCCACAATATTGCTAACTATAAACTGGCTATAGGTTGACTCTAGAAGACTCTAAGCTATCTACAGGCTAGCTGTATGCTATCTACAGCCGCCCACATGGCTGCCACGCAAGCGGCTATAAGCCAACTGCTGCACAAGTGGTAGCACGCGTGCCTGCTGGCGTGGACGGGCGCACGGGATCCCGGCTGCGATCGGCTGCGGCTCGGCGCCAAACAGTTAAACGTGTGGCTTAGCTGTGACCGGTCGGATGCAAAAGATCCCAGGAGATCTGGTGTGGCTGGCGGTGGTGTGGCCGTGTGTGTGCAAGAAAACCTCAACTGGGTTTTGGGTCGGTCGGTAGGTGCTCGACAAAAAGCTCCCAAGGAGTGGCGGGGTGGTATGGGCTCACCGGCGGCGAGGTCTCGTGGCATCTGGTCAACAAGCGGCACGACACGATCAAGGAGCTCCTAGGGTTTTGTTTGGGGCAAAGGAAGGTGCGGCTTTTGGCCGGGATTCGGCTCAACGGCGGCGGGACAGTAGAGAGCGGCGGCGTGGCTGCGCGGGTGTGAACGCCGGCTCGCGAACTGGGAGACTCGGTTTTGATCTGGGCGTGCCAAGCGGCGTTTTGACCTCGTGCGCGCGCGTGAGTCTAGTCGTGAGGTAGAGCCCTCGGCTGAGCGCGGCGGCGCGGTGGGAGCAAAGCTCCAGGCAGCGAGGAACAGCTTGGCAGCGCTGGACTATGCGCTGGCGCCGTTTTCCTTGCTCGCGTGCGTGCGTGTGTGTGTGGCTTTGCCATGAGCTCCTGCCCAAAAGGCAGGGCCTTGGCCCCTCGAGTGCGCACGCGTGTGGTGGTCGACGGTGCGACCACGGCAGTGACATGTACCGGTGGTGCGCACAACAACGAGACGAAAAGGGTGGATGAGCAAGCGGTGGAGCGCGCGCGGACAAGGGCAGCGACTCCTGCAAGTGAAAGGCTTGGCTCGATGGCCAGCACACAGGCGACGGTGTTTGCGCGGCGGCGCGAAGCAGGGCGGCCAAGATTGCCTCAGTGTCCACGGGTGTGGCCCGGTCCCCATCCACGGCTCGAAGGCCAGTTCCACAGCAAGGAGAGGAACGCGGTGCTCACCTGTTGACATTGGATGTGGCGGTGAGGTGGCGGTGAAGAGGACGCGGCGGCGGAGCAGCTTGAAGCAGAGGACGACGCGGCTCGGCGCACGGATGGCTTGGCTCTCCCGCGGCTCCTTCCCCACGGACGGCCTCCGATCTTCACGGCGGACGGCAGCAGCTCCCGCGGACGGCTTCCCTGCCTCCTTCTCCTCCTCTCCCCCATGGACGTCAGCAGCGGTGGAAATGGGGAGAATCCCCAGGCAGCTTGGGTTTGAGAGGAGTGGCTGCGGTGGTGCTTATATAGGCAGGCGCGAGCGGCACGGACGGCGAGATGCGGCCCGCGACGCGTGTAGGGCATCCGCTGCGTCCGCCATGGCCGCGCGGCCATGCTTTTCCGAGGTGCCGCGGCATGGCTGGCTGCGGGAAGAGGAAAGGGGAAAAAGGAGGAAAAGGCGTGGGAGAGGTGGCGGATGACAGGTGGGGTCTACCTGTAAGCGACACAGGCAAGGGAAAAGGCTGGCAGGCCTTGGTGGGCTGGGATCTGACGGGCCGGCGGAAGATTAGGGTGGCCCGACGAACTTCAGCGGGAAGCTTAGGGAGGTCCGGCGGACTTCTCCGGCGAGGTTAAGGCCCAAAACTGGGTTAAGGCTTTTCCTATTTTTCCTATTTACCTTACACCTTTATATATATATGATTGAAATTTGAATCCCACACAAATAAAATCCAAATAAATCCAATAAACTCCAAAAATTCTCACACTAACATTTTATAAGTCCTAAATTTATTATTTAACTCCAAAATAAATCTAGGAAATTAGGGAAGGGCAAAGAAGACATCCTTATAATTTTAGCAATGCACTCAATTTCAAACCAAAATTTTAAAATTCACATTTTTGCATTCATAAACATTTTTCTCGATGTTACAGCTACCCTCACCGGCTCCTGTCCACGACTTCGTCTTGCTTTTCTTGCCACCATACGACCCGCACTTGATCCCGTTCGGCCACCGCTTCCATCGAGCCAAGCCTACTTGTCTCTCCACTCCTCGGAGGCCCTGCAAGGCTAAGACCTTTCGCGCCCGCTCTTCACCTGCACCAACGCAAATCAAGCCACAACCTGCACCTGCAATATTCGGCCAAGAGTCAGTCCACACCACGTTGTCAATCACTCATCACACCAAGGAGCGACCATCCACCAATCCTCGGACACTCCGGTCCTCATCCTTTCTGCTGCTCTTGGGATGAATCTGTTAAGTGCAGCCACTCTCCCTGTCAACTTCTGCACATCCTTCACCGAAGCTGGTTCTTGCATTTCAACCAATGTCCTTCGATGCCCTTTGTTGATACCAGATAACCTAGAACCTTTCCCTTGTGAATGCCGAATACGCATTTCTCTGGATTGAGCTTGAGGTTTGCTGCTCTCAAATTCGCAGAAGTTTCTGCCAGATCTCTGATATGTTTGCTTCTTTTGATGCTTTTGACGATTATGTCATCTACATATGCTAGGATGTTCCTCCGAAGTTGTGAATGGAGAACGATCGCTATCATTCTTGAGAATGGACATCCCGCATTCTTCAGCCCCTCTGGCATTCGCACAAAACATTATGTGCCAAAAGGTGTGATAAAGCTTGTCTTTTCTTCGTCCTCTTTTGTCACCCTAACTTGATGGTTTCCTGAAAACATGTCCAAGAGCGAAAGCATTTCACTGTTTGCAGCATCATCGACTACCTTATCCACTCTTTCCAGGGGGTAGTCATCTTTTTTACAAGCTTTATTGAGATATGTGAAATTTACACACATTCTCGATTTTCCATTTTTCTTTTTCACTGGGACAGTGTTAGCCAGCCATATAGTGTACATGACTTCCCTTATGACTTTAGCATCTTGAAGCCTTTGTACTTCTGCTTCTACTACTTTAGCTTTTTCTTCGAACATCTTCCTGAGCCTCTGTTTTTTAGGAGTCACTCTATCATTTGTGTCGAGGATATGTTCTATGATATTTCTATCAACACCATGCAGTCTTTTTTTTGAGCAAGAACTGTGGGGCAACGCCCCCCAGCAACAGAAAATCAATTAACATAAACAAAAGTTACAGCAGGACTTACAACACACCTAACCAGAGGTTAGGACAGCAAACAAACTGAAAAAAGGGGGGGGGAAGGGGGGAGGGGGGAAGAAGCATGATCCTATACAGAAAAGAACAAACAGAGGCAAAGATAGCCCAACCACAACTAAATGGCCTCCAACCAAGCAACAATGGACTGATGAAGCGTACTTTTAATTCTAATCATGTGCCGAACAACCTCCTCCTTGAAAGACACCTTCCATGAAGAAATACAAGGAGGCTTGCTGCTGAAGATTAGTCGGTTTCTTTCATTCGAGATGCACTAGGCACCAATCATGAAAATTTCCATAAAGAAAGGATGGGGGAAGGCCTGCTTAGTGAGATAGATCTTCTGATGATTATTGTGGAATTCATCCTAGGAAATTCCCAAAGCAAACCATCTACATGCAGCAGCCGGGCAATCAAAGAAAAGATGTTCACTTGTTTCCTCAATTCCATCCTGACACATCACACAATTATACCCCTCATCCAGATGCTTCTTTCTTCTCTTCAGAACATTTCTTGTATTAAGCCTGTCATTAAGAAGAAGCCAAGTGAAGAACTTAACTGTAGGAATGCACTTTGATTTCCATATCCATAGAACAACTCTACTGGGCTGCATATTGTTGAACTGATACTGGTAGTACTTGCTTGAAGAGTAATTTTGCTGACCCTAGATGAAATGCCAGGAGTCCTTTCCACAAAGATCAGTAGCAGGCAAAGAATCAAAGAATTGCTGTAAAAGCAGGAGTTCATTGTAAGCAGCTCTCGACATTGGGATGTGAAAACAATTGACCAGATCCTCCTCAAGCCTGAGTTTCCAAAGGGAGGCCTTAGAATCTTTTGCATAAGCAACAAGGTTTGGGAAGATTTCAGGCTGCAGGGATCCATTGATAATATCTTCCCAAAAGGCCACTGTATCTCCCATGGATGGGGAGCAGACAGCCACCCCCCTATAGAGGACATGCAGCCTAAGGATATCTTTCCACCAGAAAGACCCCTTCTCTCGAGCAAGGTGAGGAACAGCACCTTGATAGTATTTATTCCAAATGAGAGAGACCCACTGAACGTCAGCTTTCCTATAAAATTTATCAAGTTGCTTCAAAAGGAGGGCATCATTTTGCACACTTAAATTAATCACTCCCAGACCTCCTTTGTTCTTTGGCCTTCTAACCAAATCCCAGGCTGCGAGATTATATCTCTTTTGATTGAAATCCTTTCCCCTCCAAAGACAATTTTTTCTGTACTTATCAATCACCTCTATGACAGTGACAGGAAGTTTCGAAGAACACATATAATATGTTGGTAGGGAAGATAGAACAGAGTTGATTAGCTGCAGCCTACCAGCATATGAGAGAAATTGGGATGAAGCAGCAAGCCTTCTCTCCACTCTACAGATCAGAGGAGCATAGTCTTTTACCAATGGCTTAGTGAGCCCCAGAGGAAGGCCCAGATATGTAAATGGGAAAGAGCCCACTAAATATCCAAAGGAAGCCGCCAGCATTTCAGCCTTCTTACTATCTATGTTAATTGGAACTAGGCAGGACTTATGGTAATTAACTTTCAGTCCACTAGACAAAGTTATTTTCTGGAGAATCTCTTTAAGCACAAGCAGCTGCTGCTCATCACCTTGCATGATGATGATGGTATCATCAGCATATTGCACCACAGGAAAAGGGAGATCAGCTCTCTGAGGGAAAGGAGGGGCAATTCTGCCAAGCTGATATTCATGATTTATAGCACATTGAATAAGGTCAGCAGCTATGGCAAACAGAATAGGGGATAGAGGATCCCCTTGTCTAACTCCTCTCTTACACTTAAACTCTTTCCCAGTAGTACCATTGAGCAAAACTGATGTTGTGGCCGAGTTCAACAAATCCTCAACCCATCTGATCCATTTATGAGGAAAACCTTTGGCCTTGAGCATGTCCAGAATAATGGAGAATTCCACAAGATCAAAGCTTTTTCAAAATCAAGCTTAAGAATGACAATTTCTCTTCTAGAATGGTGGCACTGATGAAGATATTCAAATGCCCACCCGAGGCAGTCCTGAATGGTTTTCCCTTTGATGAAGCCATACTGGTTTTCATGCACAACCTGAAGAGCCACCTTCTGAAGCCGGTTAGCAAGAAGCTTAGCTACCAACTTGGGAGAGGAATTAATAAGGGAAATGGGCCTGAAATCAGTGACCTTTTCAGGATTATCAATCTTGGGAACTAATGTGATGTATGAATAGTTGATGCTCTTTAAATCAACAACATGCTGATAGAAATCTATGCACAGCTTATAAAAATCTTCCCTTATGATATGCCATGCCTTCTTGAAGAAGAGGTTATTGAAACCATCTAGGCCTGGGGGCTTATCAGGAGGCAAATCAAGAATAATGCTATCAATTTCCTCTTGACTGAAAGGGAGACAAAGGTGATCTAAGTTGTTGTGTTGAGGAACAATAGTTTGCAAGTCAAACTGCAAGTCAATGGTCACAGAGCAGCCCATCCTGTTTCTGAATTCCTGGTGAAAGAGTGCACTCTTCTCTGAATGATCAGAAACCATTCTACCATTACTGTCAACAATTTGGCTGATGACATTCTTTCTGTATCTCTCCGAAGCCATTGCATGAAAAAACTTGGTGTTTTCATCACCAAACTGCACCAAGCGCTGAGTGTATCTCTGTCTCCAGTAAGCCTTTTGCATAGCCAAGAGATTCTGAATATGTCCTTTAATTATCAGTCTAAACTTGTGCTCATGAGGAAGCAGGTTTCTGAGCTCTTCCAACTTATCAAGGAAAGCAATAGTCATATTGCAGTTAGCGATCAAAGCCGAGAGATTAGAAAGACTTTTAGCCCATTGCTTCAGAATTCTTCTAAGCAGTTTGAATTAATCACTAATGATTCGGGCCCTATCCATATTTCCTATAGAAGTTGACCAGGCATTATTGATTTGCTCGAAGCAAGCAGGATGGTTGAGCCAAAAATTCTCAAATCTGAAAATATTTGCCTTGGGAATGCTTGTCCCAATCTGAATCTTGCAGGGCAAATGGTCTGAAGTGGTTCTAGCCAGGGGAAGGACTAAGGTCATGGGGAATTGACTTGTCCAGGAGGGAGAGGTGAAAAACCAATCAATTTGCTCCAGAAGTGGATTTGGTTGCATGTTACTCCAAGTGAAGCTCCTGCCCTTGATGGGCAACTCAACCAACCCAAGATGACTGATGATGTTGTTGAAAACAAGAGAATCATTGAAGTTCCCCCCTGGTTTACTTCTATTTGCAGCATATCTGTAGAAATTAAAGTCTCCAATGAACATCCACAACTCCTCCTCATCAATATTCAGGTTATACAACCAGTTGACAAAGGAGTCTCTAGCTGGCTGTCTACAAGGCCCATAAACCACAACCAAATTCCAGGAAACAACATTAATAGCTGAAGTGACCGTAAGCCTAATAGCAAAATTATGCTTCTCATGAGTTATCACAGAAAAAAGCTTGGAGGCCCAGCAAACCAAAATGCCACCAGAAGCACCAATAGATTGACAGAAGTCAAAATTGTCAAATCTTTTAGGGGCAAAATTTCTAATGAATTGAATATCAAATTGCCCTCTTTTGGTTTCCTGAAAGCAAAATAAATTAGCCCCACTTTCCTCAATTTTATTTCTTATTAAGCTAGTGAAAACATCTTTGTTTTTATTCAGGAAGTAGATGAGTTCTTTTTCTTCTTCAGGGTTAAGGTAAGCCCCTATCATCACTACTCTGTATGGCATGTCGTCAAGATAGACTTTCTTTGTTTCGTCGTCGGCATTTATTTCAACTTTTTCCCTGTCTCTTTGAGCTTTGACGTATGGTTCTTTCTTTTCTTCGGTGGTATTCAGATGATGCACATTGCTCTGACCTAGGGTATGGCCCTTTTCCATGTCTCTTGCTTCTTTCTGGTCACCATAGACACTACAAGAAAATCGTTGACTAGTGACGCAACCACATTTTAGTGTCATTGATTTATGATGTTCCTGGCTGATCTCGTCATAATATTTCATTTTCGAGCAAATTTAGTGACAAAAAATTTTTCGTCATTACGGTTGGTACTGTAGCCGGGCGTTCCCTGTTCCATGCTGTTTTGTGACGCCATGAGCTCTGAAAAAACGTCATAAACCAACATCGGTCTCACATGTAAGCATTATTTTAAAAATAGAGTGTTCCAAGTCGTCATAAAGTTCAATAGGGTCCCACATGTAAGCATTCTTTCGAAATTAGAGTGTTCCAAGTCGTCATTAAATTTTCCAGGGTCCCACATATAAGCATTTTCGCCAGGTCAGCGGCGTCATAAACCAACTTTGGTCCCACATGTAAGCATTATTTTAAAATAGAGTGTTCCAAGTCGTCATAAAATTTAGTTGGGTCCCACATGTCAGCATTTTCACCAGATCAGCGGAGGCTAGGTCACGAAATGCTACAAAATAATTTGCCATGTCATGGGTTCGAACCAGGGACCTGAAGGAACAAGGCTGTGCTGTTTACCACTGCACCACTTCTTGGTTGTGCATGTTTTATGGGAAACTCAGCTAATAGTTCATGCGAATTCTTTACTGTGACCAGGTCCCACATGTAAGTTACAGTTGAGTCTATAATTGCCTATCGAATGGTTGGCGAGACGCTTGACTCAGACTTCGCAAAGACTTTCAACTTCCGCTACGTAGATCTGCAACGGCGGCTTGTGGTTGGAATGGAGAATCCTAGCGGCAATGAGAGGGTGTGTTATGAGGCACCTCCCGGCTACCAGTACCTGAGTCAGCATGACAAGGTCAGTCTTCTGGTTTGAGCCACTACATTTTCTCCTACAACCTAGGGATGAAGATTTCTAGATTTGGGGATCTTGCGGATTGATGAGCATATACAAATACAATTGATTCAGATTTCTTTGTACCCTCAGATTTGCACTTCGATTGGTGTTAGAAGTTGATAGGCTATTGACAATTCATAGGTGTTAGATTCAGTTAGTTTTCAATTTGCATCAGATTGATAGGTTGTTGTATTTTACTAGCTTCTGGAGGTGGCTCGGTCCACTGATGATTTCGTTACATCAGGCCCTCCTGATGCTGATCTTATCCTTGTGGATCACTATAACAAGTGCGAGCATGGGTATGCTGTCCTTGTCAAGGAAGCCTTGTGCAGCCTTGGGCGCCAGTATGGAATCTGCGGTCAGGTAGACTTATAGTACTTGTACTCTTGATGTCAGTGTTGCAAATGGATAATTGTATGAACATGTATGTATTTGGTGTCTACAGCCTGAAGAACAACGATGTGGGACATTTATTTGGATTGATCCTCAATGGGATGCTAGGACTTCTGCTGTTCTGGATAGGCTGACAAAGGTTGTTGAAAATGGTCGAGAGGAAGCAAGTGATTTGAAGGAAGACTGTGAAATTGCTAACAAGCAGCTTGAAGCTACTGCCGCTGAGTTGAAAAAGGTGAAGGCAAAGCTGGAGCGGGTTGAGAAGGAGAAGGAATCGATTCTTTGCGAGTTAAATAAAAATAGGTAGTTACGATTATTATGAAACTTGTTGCTTGTTGATGTTTACCGACTGGTTGTTGCACACTTCATAGTGATGAACGGCCCTGAATGACATGTAGTGTTATGAAACTTGTTGCTGCTGATGTTTACTTCAGATCATGCAAATGACAAAGGGAACAACAATGGGAAGGATCGCAAGAAGCTCGCAAGAAGCTTGAAGCTATTTCTCCGCAGAAGCTGCAGGATGGAGCTATGGAAGGAGAATCAATGCCTACAAATGTAATTGATGTTTAGTTCTTGAGTGTTGAGAATGGTCATGAGTTGATGGAACTTGTTGCTACTTGGTGTTGTGAACTTTGTGGTCGTGAGTTGAGAAATTTGATGCTACTTGATCATAATTATGTTTGCTACTTGGTGTTGTGAACTTTGTGGTCATGAGTTGATGTTTTGTTGGAAGGACCTTCCTGAGTAACGATCGCGAAACTGCTTATTTCCTACTATCGTTCCAAGTCATCATAAAATGGAGGTCCCACATGTAAGCTTTTTCGCTAGGTCATGAATTGTTGCAAAAACAACTTACCATTGCAAGGGTTCGAACTAAAGACCTATAGGAACAAGACTGCGTTGCTTACCACTGCACCAATTCTCGGTTCTGTCATTTTAATAGGAAACACTTTCCTTATGGTTGTGTAAGGTGAATCTTTAATATAAATCAGTAATTCGCAGGCGAAAGGCTTCACTGCCTTCGCAAAGACTCTCGACTTTTGCTACGCACAGATCTGCAACAGCTCGTGGCAGGAATGGCGGATCCTAGAGGCGACGGGAAGATGGTTCCGCCGCCACCTTCCAGTTACAAGAAGCTGAAACGGCTCGATAAGGTCAGTTCTCTAGTTTGAGCCGCTATATTTTCCCCTATCATCCTAGGGATTTCTAGATTTGGGGATCTAACGGATTGATGAGCATATACACTAGAATCAGATTTCAACGTACCCTCATATTTGCACTTCGTTTGGTGTTACAACTTGATAGGCTATAGACAATGCATAGGTGTTAGATTCAGTTAGTTTTCAGTTTGCATCATTTGATGGATTGATAGGTTGTTGTATTTTACTAGCTTCTAGAGGTGCTTGAATCCGCTAAAGCTAGGCTGCAGGAGGTGAAGAGAGACCTGCAAGAACAAGAAGGCAGAGAACTCATGTCGTAGCATGAGGCTGTAAAATACAAGGAGCTGTGTCAGGAAATTTTAAATACAACTATGCAAGAGATGAGGAAATTCAAGGAGATGGCTGGCCAATTGTTACATGAACAATTGCAATAGACCAACAAATACAAGGAGATGTGTGCCCATATGTTACGCCAGGACAATGCCTTGTTGAAAGAAATAGGTGAGATTCTTGACCAAGAGTTGAAAGACCTGGTACTGGACTGGAAGGCAAAACCTGAAGAGGAGGAAAGGTCATGGAAGGAAGAATGCGCAAAGGCTAACATCAAGCTTAAAGCAACTACCACTGAGCTGGAAAACGTGAAGGGAAAGCTAAAACATGCCATCGATGCAATGGAAGTGTATAAGCAATCGGTTGAGCAGCTAGTTATCGAGATCGAGAAGGAGAAGCAATCGATACAACAGAGTGTTATCCATATGGAGAAGGAGAAGTAATGGATACTGCGCGAGAAAGATAAAAATAGGTAGTGCTTGATTATTATGAAACTTGTTCTTTGTTGATGTTTAATTACTGGTTGTTTCTCCTGATCATAATACATAGTGTTATGAAACTTGTTGGTGCTTATGTTTTCTTTAGGTCAGCCAAGCGAAAAAGGGATCAACAATGGGAAGGATCCTCAGAAGCTACTGCCGCTGAGCAGCTGCAGAAGGTGAAGGGACAGCTGCAGGATGGAGCTATGGAAGGAGAATCAACGCCTACAGATGTAAATTGACGATCAGTTCTTATCGTTATGGTTACAAATGGGTGGTTATGAGTATTTTGAAAATTGTAATGATGATCATCCTATGATGTTTTCTACTTGGTGTTGTGAACTTTGTGGTCATGAGTTAAGAAACTTGTTGCTACTTCGTGTGATGATCATCCTATGATGTTTGCTACATGGTGTTGTAACTTGTTGCTACTTGGTGTTGTGAACTTTGTGGTCATGAGTTGAGAAACTTGTTGCTACCTGATCATAATATGATGTTTGCTGCTTGGTGGACGGCAAAGTTCTGGTCTGTTGCTGTTTTTGCTGGAAGGACCTTCCTAAGGAACGATCGCGAAACTGCTTGTTTCCTACTATCGTTCCAACTCGTCATAAAATTTAATAAGGTCCCACGAGTCAGTCTGATAAAAAAACAGAGGAAAATTAAAAGGATAACTATGTCAATAGCAGGGGTCGAACCCGCGGCCAACGGCTATATCAACCGCGTACCCTGCAAGGGCCTTGCCAGCACACTCCTGTGGGTCGTTGTGGCAAATATCTAGCCTAGAGGCGTTGGTGCGCAGATCTACCACGACGGGAATGGCGGATCCTCTCATCGAATGGAGGAGAGTGAGCTACAGTCAGGTCAGTACCCTGTTTTGTGCCTCTGCTTTCCCCTTTCGTCAGAGGGATGTTGATTGATAGGCTTTAGTTTAGAAAGTGCAAAACTAAGCATTGATTTCAAGTTGCAATGAATTTTTTTGAAGCATCCGTGTACTCCAGCATCTTCTTCCATTGGTAGTTACTGCTCGGAGACATCTTCTTGCAATAGTAGCCATTGGCATCCTAAAGACAAGTGCAAACACGGGGTGAGAGCTGTGGTGAAGTATGCTTGGACCTTTCTCAACCCTGGCCGTCGGTTTGCTGGCTGCCCAAAGGTAATGGTTAGTTGGCTACCTGCTTATGTGGTGCCTGTGGTCAACGGCTATTGCTAATGGGTCGTTTAATTTGCAGGAAGAAAAAGAGCAATGCGATTACTTCTGCTGGATTGATCCAGAATGGGATGAAAGGTCGTATGCTGTTATGCTGAAGCTCATGAAGAAGAAAGCGAAAGCTGAAGAGGATGCAAAGCAGTGGGAGGGGGAATTGGGAAAAGCTAACTATGAGCTTAGAGAGATTAGGAATGAGCTCAAAATAGCGCGGCCAAAACTTCAGAAGGCTACCACCGAGCTGAAGTCAATTGGGAATTATAGGCACAATGTCAAACTCGTGCATGTGCTTCTTGCTTTATTTGTTGTTTTCGCGGGAATGGCGGGATTGATGCTCGGTGGCAAGGCTAATTAGATGTGTCGATCATATATTCTGCAAGCGTCACTTTGGTATTATGAACAATGTGTCGATCATGTATTCTGAACATTGTGCCCTATGCTTCTGAGCAGTGTACTGATGATGTATTGCCAAAATCTACCAAGAAATGCGCGGCAGTTAGTATCCACCACATTGTACTGACCATTTAGTCCGACCTGTTCACATTTCCAAGAACGTAATTTCCGTTAGGTTCCCCAATAGTCATAATGAATTATTATTGTTATCCCGATATCAATGGAGCAGCAGCGAATGTTGTTTTGGGTGGCGAAGGAGCGGTGAATTTACTATAAATGCGGAGAAAGGAACGGTGGATTTGTTGTAAATGGGGCATTGATCGACTTCTTCCGCCTGGGGTACAGAGAACATTTTTACAATTGCCTCTCCTCCTCTCGAAAGGTAGATCCGTGAGAGTACAGTGCTCTCTTCCAAGTCTCTATATCAATTTGAATGTGCATTTGACCTGGCACTCTGATGTTTGATCAAACTATTTTCAGGATGCCGGTAGGTCAGAAATCATGTCGTCGAGGCGGTTGCCGTTATCGCTGGTGGTGCTCCCTACAGAGGTGAACATTGACTTCGCCGGCCACCCGCTGCGACCTCGGAGCGGGCCATGGACGACCTCCGTAGCCTACAGGCGACCTGCTGGGAGATGCGTCGCGTGTGCAACAACGCGGCCGTTGGTCGGCGCGTGGCGCTAGAGCGATTTGTCGTCAAGCTGCAGTGGAATGACCGCAAGGGCTACGACGCCCTCCTCGATTGCCTGACCCGCATAAGAAACCCGGAGGCATGTTTCCTCTCCGGGATGGACATCCTGTTCGGGGAAAACTACAGCTCCCGGTCATCCATCGCCAAGCTCGAGGAGGCCGCCCAGGCCGGGCACAATGTGGTGGCCTACGTAGCCGCCATGGTCCTCTATAGGGCCAATGCACTACGTGAAAACCTCAAATAGGTCACGCAACATTGGTAACGGGCTCACAAAGCCCGTTACAAACTATGTCAATGGTAACGGACATTAGTTACGCCCGTTACAAATAAGCCCAGCAGGCCATTTCGGACATGATCACTATAACATTAGTAACGGGCCACGTTAACTAGTAACGGACCACATTCGATGCCCGTTACCTTATTTGGAGTCCGGACCCAAAATTTTACTTCAATCCAATTACGAATGCCTGGCGTCCGCGTTCGCGTCTCTCATCTCGCATCCCCTCCCGGCCTCCCCCCACCACCCCCACCCCCACCCCGCATCTGCCCCCCTCTCTCTTTCTCCCGTCACTCTCCCTCGTCTCGCTCTCCCTCCTTCCACTGCTCCGGCACTCCGCCGCCACGCCCATCGCCCCGCTTCCCTCTGCATCCTCCACTCCAGCCACGTCTTCGTCGTCCTCTCACCTTCCCTTCCCTCCCCGGCCGTCCTCCTCTCCACCGCGCGGGGCCCGCGGGGCGCATCTAGGGTTTCGCCGCGGCCCTCTCGCGCGCGTCGCCGGGGAGGAGGCCCTCTCGCGGCCGCCGGCAACCACGCGCCCACGCCCTCTCCACTCCCATAGTGCCTTCTCTCTCCACTCCCGCAGCCCCCTCACTCCCTCCCCTTCCCACCTCTGCAGCATCGATTCGTCGCCGTCGTCATCGAGCTCAACCTTCTACATCCGCTACGCCTCGATTCCTCATCCCCGGGTGCAGATCGAGTGTCGCTGGGCCTCAATCTATCTTGTACAGGCGCAGATCAAGCATTGGCGTCGATTCCTCCTCCCCGGCCACAGATTGAGTGCCGTCAGGCTTTGATCTCGCGTCTCCAGGTGCAGATCGAGCTTTTTCATGTTTTGCAAATCCTTTTTCCTTCACTTGGTTTGCAGTTCGATGGTCTAAACTCATTGATTGTTTGTATTAGGTCATCATAAGTATCTGGTGGGAGTGGAGAGTGGATGGCGGGAGATGATGGATGAGGTGTCAGCTGATCTGCCCATCTACAGGTAGTAATATTTGTTCCATGTGGCTAAGTGAATGAGTAGGCAGAGAGAGTCAAGACCATATCTATTGTTTTGCATAGGTTCTGTAACTTGATCTATTTTTGAGGGAAATAACTTGATGTATTGGAATCTGGGATAAGGGTATTTAATTTGTTCGCGTATGTTCATGTCCCTGCATGCTTTGATTTGCAGTACTCCATTTCTTGTTTGTCTGCTAATTTACTGCATTTGTTGCTGGAATGACCATGTGGATTAAAGTGCATAGAGGCTGGAATGACCATGTGGATTAAAGTGCATAGAGGCTGAAGAGGGCTATGAGCAAGATCTCTATCCTTATGAGATCAATCTCAGTAAAGAGATCCAGCAGTGTGTGCTTGGACGGTGAATTTCCTGTCGCCGCCACTGCTTTGATGGTCTGTTTATTTCCTCTTTGATCTTTGACTGATAAAAAATATATATACTTGCTCACCTAATCTTGCTAGCTAGTTCCTGCATTATCTGTTTGATGCTGATAGGGTGTTCCTGATGCATTCTACTTGAAGTGCAATGTGGAATTTGTTCTGATAGTGACCTGTTGGAAGTGGCCATCACATATTTTAGTGTAGATGTTCAACAGAGCAGCCTGCTTACGGTAGCGATATGTTTAGGATTGGCAATGATATAATTTTAAGGACACTGTAATTATTTGGCTGACAGCTATGTTCTTTCCATGAATCACGAATGTGCTGATCATCAATACAATGTTTATGTTGCACCGATATTTTATATCTGCATCCTTACAACACTTCCATATAACCTAAACAACTTGGCATATCACCAATTTGGTAGGATTATTGTATAGGGCAATTTTTTTATGGCTCAATCAAGCATGACAACACTACCAGGTCTGGTTGATAATTGGGCTATTGGCAATAAGCTGGTCCAGTTATCCCGGCTGGGAGATAAAGTAGACTGCAAATGGATAAGGACTCCGCCCCGCTAGCAAATGGATAAGGATTATTTTTTTATGGCTCAATCAAGCATGACTACTGCTACTGCTGCTTTCAATTGCGTGTGCTTGTGCTTTGTGCTAGTGACTAATTAAGTTGTTAGACTATTAAGCTTGTCGTTGGAGTATTGTATTGTTCCCGCATAATGTCAGTTTGTTATTCATGCACTTAGTATGTGTCATCTGTGGTCATCTGTTCCTGCATGTATCCTAGACACTGTAGTGCTAGTTGATTTTTCTATTGATGCGTGTCTTCAGAATACATCTTAATATTTATGGAGTGATTTTTTGTAGGCTCAAAACACTTGAAGAACCTAAACTTACAGACTTTGGGATGAAGTTGATAGGACTGATTTTATCGCGCCGAAGGTGCATTTGCTCTGCTTGAGGGCGAGCTTGCTGGCGCGCAGCGCCTGGAACACAGCGCGGACTTGTTGGAGATGCTCGGCCCAGGACGCGCTGTAGATAAGTATGTCGTCGAAGAACACCAGGACGAAGCGGCGTAGGAAGTTCTGGAGCACGGCGTTCATCATGGCCTGGAAGGTGGATGGCGCGTTGGTGAGGCCGAATGCCATGACCAGAAACTCGAAGTGGCCATGGTGGGTGCGAAAGGCCGTCTTGTGTATGTCATCGGGATGCATGAGGACCTGGTGGTACCCGTTGCGCAGATCAAGTTTGGTGAAGAAGCGGGCGCCGCGGAGCTCGTCGAGGAGCTCATCGACCACCGGAATAGGAAATTTGTCCTTGACGGTCTTTGCGTTCAGAGCGTGGTAGTCCACACAAAACCGCCAGGTTTCGTCCTTCTTCCGGACGAGTAGCACTGGTGATGAGAACGGCGACGTGCTCGCACGGATGATACCCTGGTGAAGCATGTCTGCACACTGACGCTCGATCTTGTCCTTGAGGAGCTGCGGGTACCGGTACGGCCTGACGGTGACGGCGACAGGCGGTGTGCCAGGGAGTAGGTGAATGCGATGTTCGCAGGCGCGGGCCGGTGGGAGGCCCTAGGGCAGCTCGAAGAGATCAGCGAATTCCGTCAGAAGGAACTGCAGTAGGTTGTCGGCGGCGATGGTGGTGAGGCGCGGCGGAGGCACGGCGTCCATGCTGAACCACTGCACCCTGTGATCCGAGCGCCAGAACGCCATGGAGAGCCGATCAAAGTCCCAAAGGATGGGACCCAGAGTGCGCAACCATTGGCAGCCGAGCATCATCTCGTAGTCTTCGAGCGCAATGATGTAGAGGTCGATGGCGAAGCGCTCTGTGTCGATGACGACGGGCACGGCGGGGCAGAGGCCGTCGCAGGCGATGCGCTCGCCGTTCGCGACACCCACGGTCAGGCCAGGGCGGGGCGTCGGTGTCAGGCTGAGGCGTCGCGCCGTGGCTGCGGCGACGAAGCAATGGGTGGAGCAGGAGTCCACCAGTGCGCGAACAGGGGAGTCGTTGACTTCGACGCGCAGATGCATCGTAGCGGACGTGAAGATGCCGGTGATGGCGTTGAGGGAGACGTGCGGGTCTTCCGGCTCGGCGTCGTCACGCGGCGCGTCGTCGGCGACCTCCAGGAGATAAATCCCCTTCATGGTGCACTCCCGCACGTGCTCCTTGGAGTATTTGGCCGGGCAGTTGTAACAGAGCCCGGCGTCACGGCGCTGCGCCATCTCCTCGGCGGTAAGCCTGGTGAAGCGGGTGCCAGGAGGTGGGTGCGGGCGTTGAGGGGCGCCTGGCGTGGCGGCTGGTGCTGGTGTCGGGGTAGGCACCGGCGTGACGGACGACGAAGCAGAGGAAGAGCGCGGCGGCGGACGAGCCGTGGGCCGCGCGGCGACTAGTGTCGGGTCCACCAGCGCGTTCCGGCGCTCATATGAGTGGGACAGGGACTTGGCGTCCTCCAAGGTCACCGGCCGCTGGAGCTCAACGTCGATGCGAAGGGGGTCGCCGAGGCCGGTCGTGTAGATGGCGATCTGTTGTTGTTCGGTGACGCCGTCGCAGCGAGCCAACAACTTGAGGAACTGGTCCTAGAATTCGGCGACAGAGCCCGCACGCTGGAGCTTGATCAACTCGTCCAGGAGATTGCTGCGCTCTGACGGGCCGAATCGACGGGACACAAGGTCGACGAATCGGTCCCAAGTGGGCACGCCCTGATTCCGTTCCAGACGGAAGTACCACTGCTGGGCATCGCCGTCCAAATAGAAGGTGACGTACCAGACCTTGTCTTCCTCTGGCGTGCGCGCCGCCCGGAAGAATTGGTCGCAGCGGTGGAGCCACGCGAGCGGGTCCGAGGCGCCGTCGTACTTGGGGAAGCGCAATTTGTGGGACGCAGTGGGGGCGGGAGCCTCATCGGTGCCCTTGCCCTTGCTCGAGGATGAGGAGCCGTCGCCCACAACCTCGGATTGGACCTTGTTGACGGCGACGTGGAGACGAGCTTGGTCGGCCTTGATGGTGGAGACGTCGGCCGCCAAGGTGGTGACATTGGTGTTGAGGGCGGTGATGAGCTGCTTCAGCTCGTCCAGGGTGGTTTGGTCGCCCATGGATGCGGCGGTGGGTCGGGTGCTGCGGAAGATGCGAAGGGTGTGGTGGGCGGGCGTGATTTGGCGGGGAACAAGGCGGCGGCGCCGGCGCAGATGCGGCAGCGACGAACAGGGGAGGGGTGGGTGGGATTGGGGCTGTGCGCAGGGGAAGAAATTTTGGCTCTGAATACCAAGATGATAGGGCTGATTTTATTGATCGAAGATGAATCTTAACAAGCAAAGTCTCTGGTAAAGATTACCCAGTTCTCCCTCCGTAGAGGCTCTGAACTCTAAGGGATAACTTCTTGCCTGGCTAACCACAAGAGCTACACGGCTTATATCAATGCCAATCCTAACAAATAGCTAACAGCCCAACTAACTAATCTACTTATCTCCTATTCTCCTGGAGCTTCAGGTGCCGGCCTTGGAGCTCTGTGCCTCCTTCTGAAATATGTGCGACCCACAAAAGAGTCCACAACAGAAGTGGTCAAAGGAAGAGAAAGAAATGACAACAAGGGTAACCATGCATGCATTTGCAGCTGGTATTTTGATGTACAAATTTTGGTATTAATTTGATATTAAATTTTCAGTTTGACAAACAAATGAATGCTTCAAGAGTGCCTTTTGAAGACAATACTTGGAAATACTGCTAGAGTGCTAGGTGAGTCACTTGTGGTTTGATACTTTCATTTGAGGTCATCTAGTTCCTGTTTTATTTCTGTGATTTTGTTGAATAAATCCACTGATATGTCAAACTTATAAATATTCTTGTTTGTACAAGTATATACATTGTCACTAACTGTTCGGACAACTGAGATTATGTGTTGTATAAACAAAAGCAATGGTCTTGTGCTCATTCTTTTTCAGTTCATGCATATGTAACAATACGACATAGAATGTTCACTGCTATCCAACTTATAATAAAATGCCCTCTTATTTGTTTACCAGAAGCTCTAGTATTCATCAAGTTTGACTCTTATTTAATAAGTTGTGCATTCCTGTTAGTTTTTTGGATCTCTGTCACTTCTGTGATGTTACTTGTGATTGCTTGTAGGATGTCAAACTTGCAAGGTTGGAACTCAAGTTGTATATTCAAAGTATGCTAGAACTGAGGTTTAATTCAAAGTTTTGCTTCCACTTTTCTAGAGTGCTCATTTCAATTCAATCTATTACTTCAATGAAGTCTGCAATCTGAGTGTATGGATGTAACTGAGCCTGTGTAACTGTATGTTAGTGTATATTTGTGTGTACGCATGTATGTATAAAATAAAAGAATAGAAGGTATTTTTTTCCATTCCACATTGGTAACGGGCATTACGATATTGCCCGTTACCAATGACTACATCGGTAACGGGCGTCGTTAATGCCCGTTACTGATATTTTGGTATTGGTAACGGGCGTGATCATGGCCCGTTACCAATAGCAGTCAATAGGTAACGGGCGTTGTGGTAATGCCCATTACCGAGGACAGTTATTGGCAACGGGCATATGCCCGTTACCTTTAATGGGTTATTTGTAACGCTTGATTGGTAACGGGCGCAATGCCCGTTACCAATGGCAGTTCGCGCCCGTTACCAAAGTCACTTTTTCACGTAGTGATGGCGGCGCTGGTGATGATGACACTGCGAGGCGGTACATCAGACAGGTTGAGGGCGAGGAAGAATCGGCGGCCGCGACATCGATGATGATGCAGATGAACAAGGGTTGCCTGCGGTGTTGTGAGGCAGCCTCAGAGGTGATCCGGCGAGTGACATGGTGCCGACGTGCAACGCTGGGGCCGCCAGTGGCGCGCGGCAATCATCAGTGCGCAGGCCGCCTGTGCTTCAAGATGAGCTGGGAAGAATGGTCACATTTTTGTAACGAGGAATGTAGATTTCACGCTGAATGTGATCTGTTCTTTAGCAAAATAATTGGATATCTGCATCCAAACAAATTACCCTGACATGTGAGAGTGATTTTGGTTATATTTGTTTCTAGATCCATCCACTGATATCTGTTTCTATCTCTCTTCCTTGATTCTCGTGTAGCAATACTCGCACACGCATTGACGTGATGGAAAGCAACTTCTGGTCTTCCCCCATTAATTTACCACGGCTGGTAGTTGGAATAGTTCATCGCAATTTAGAGAGGTGGAAATCAATATTGGACAATTAAAAAATAAATAATGTGATCTCACTATCTCAGAAACTACGAAATCCGTAATCTGGTTCGCCCAATTCAAAACAAGCAACTTTTGCCAGGAAAGGAATGAAATTTTTTTGTCCGGTCTGTTAATGTTTCGTAAACCCAAACATCCGGTCCTGCCCGGGTTATATTGCCTATCTCATTGCATGCTTTCATTTTGTTGTTACCAAGCATGACTCGTCAACAAGGAAGCATGAAGCCGTGGTTCAAACTCTAAGTCAGCTTACTTGTCTTCACGATTCTTTCCTACTAACCAAGTCTTTGAAAAACAAATCTTTGCTAGATGGGGTAGTGTACACTAGATAGAGTAGACACCATCTTACTGAAAGCCAATTTGTTGCCTATCGCTTCAATTTGCTCTACCTAAGCCACGGCTCCACGTTCGAATTGTGCACGTTTTCGGCTCTCCCTAACAAGGATGATATCATATCTCACCTTATCCATATTTAAAACAAGCATCTTTTTGCCATCAAATGATTAAAAATATTTCTCCGGTCTACTCATGGTTCGTAAACCCAAACATCCGACCTCGTATACCAGAATAACCGGTCTCGTGGGAACTTTCGATCTCATCATGTTCAAGTGAATTAAGTTTGCTCCAAGTTCAACGAGATTGCAAGTTACGCGCCTAGGCCATTTGCCTGACATGATCCCCCATGAGACCCTGCGCCTTTCCCTTGGCAAATGAGATATATTAATATATACTACTGGAAAACACTTTTGCATCTCCTCCTCAATGAAAGAAAACCCCATCGGCATCTCCTCCTCTTGGCACTAGAAGACCTCATCGGCATCGCCTCCTATCGGCGCAAGTACCATCGTCCTCTCTCCCAATTCAATCGATTTCTTTGTTCTTTCGACCTTTTCCACCTCTTTGAGCAAACTAATTTCTATGTGCATTTCAGAGTATCTCCCCCAATGGCCGGCGACAATCATCGCGTGCCTCCTGTGGAGCTCGTTCTCCTACCATCCACGCCGGCTAAAGCTCCGGCAGGGCCGAGATGCGGCGACTGCGGCAGGACAGAAACCACACAATGGATGGTCGGGCCAATGGGGCCCGACACGCTTTGTGCTGACTGCGGCCATCGTCGCTGGCATGCCGGGCAGCGGTGGGACATGCGTTCTCTCTGCATCTATCAAACCACGATTCCCGTCTCACCGTTGCCACCAGAAGCTGGCGTGCAGTGGGTGGAGTGCCCGAGAGGCCGGGTTGGTCGCACGTGGCAGTCGTGTCCCTCCACTTCGCCATTGATGTCAAGTGCGCCCGCCGCTTGGACTGTCCCAGAGAGCTCAGGCGCACAGTCGTTCCCGTCCCTGCTCCACAGGCCAGTGGCGTTACCAGCCGCTCGGCCATTGATGTCAAGTGTGCCCGCCGCTTCGACTCTCCCGGAGAGCTCAGGCGCACGGCCGTACCCGTCGCCACCAGAAGCTGGCGTGCAGTGGGTGGAGTGCCCGAGAGGCCGGGCTGGTCGCACGTGGCAGCCGTAGCCCTCCACTCCGCCATTGATGTCAAGTGCGTCCGCCGTCCCGGAGAGCTGAGGCGCACGACCGTTCCCGTCCCTGCTCGACAGGCCGGCCGCGTTGCCAGCTGCTCGGCCAGTGATGTCAAGTGCGCTCGCCGCGCCAACTGTCCCGGAGAGCTCAGGGGCATGGACGTTCTTGTCCCTGCTCGACAGACCAGCGGTGTTGCCAGCCCCTCTGCCAGTGAAGTGAAGTGCGCTTGCCGCGCTGACTGTCCCGGAGAGCTCAGGGGCACGGACGTTCCTGTCCCTGCTCGACAGGCCGGCGGTGTTGCCAGTCGCTCAGCCAGTGATGTCAAGTGCGCTCGCCGCACCGACTGTCCCGGAGAGCTTAGGGGCACGGGCGTTCCTGTCCCTGCTCGACAGGCCGGTGGCGTTGCCAGCCGCTCGGTCAGTGATGTCAAGTGCGCTCACCGCGCCGACTGTCCCGGAGAGCTCAGGGGCACGGACGTTCCTGTCCCTGCTCGAAAGGCCAGCGGCGTTGCCAGCCGCTCAGCCCCCGATGTTGGACCCGTTCCTGCTTGACGGCGAGGCGGCGCCTTTGATCCTCGACGACCCAGACTGGATGAAAAGATAATTGCCAACAATAACAAGTGTCACTTTGCTATAATGCTTATTAGTGTATGATCAGAGAACTCTGTTTCCTCCTATGGAGTACTTTGGATGGATGTTCGTTCGAAAAATGTGAACCTATTTTGCCAACAAATCAACAAATAATTTAGTCCGGTCTTGTCACTTTTTCTTAACAGTAACATCCGCCCGTTGCCATGCTCGTTGCCATCTTAACAGTAACAAGAAGAAGTGGAGCCGCCACCACGTCGTGGCCAGGAATGAGGGATGGATGGAGTAGATGTAGTGAGGGAGCCGCGCCGGTGGAAGATCTATGCTGTTATGTTATCTGTGATGTTAATTAGTATCTTTAGATTTCGTTAGAACATTGTCTTATGTATGTGAACTTTGTGATGTTATGTTATCAGTGATGTTAATTAGTATCGTTAGATTTTGTTGGAACATTGTCTTATGTATGTGGAAATTGTGATGTTTAATTAGTCACTTTAGAATGGACTCTGTTTCCTACTTTGGATGGATGTTCGTTCGAATAATGTGATCGTATTTTCCTAATAACAATTCAACGAACCATTTAGTCCGGTCCGCTCACTTTTGCAGATCAGTAAGATCCGGCTGTAGTCATTCTATTTTGCCCACAAAATCAACACTGAATTTAGTCTGGTCTGGTCACCTTTTCTTATCAGTAACATCCGGTCGTAGCCTTCCTCGACAGGCCGAGGCGCCCGTTGCCTAATTTCATGGAAGCTTGCCACAACGCCCCATGGAAGCTTGTAGATGAATCGCAGCTACTCGATCTAGAGGCCCGTTGCTTAGCTTGTCACATAAGCTTGCACAACTTCTCATGGAATCTGGCCATTGTATTCCTACTACCATCGGCATCCTTGCCAGTTTCGAACCACTCTACCCATAGTTCTCTTCCCAAACACTCGCATTTCAGTCCTACTACCCGTCCGATGCAATGAAGCAATCAGTCTCCCCCAGACACACAGAGCTCAGGCGCATGGCCGTACCCGCCCCTGCTCGTCGGTCTGGCGGCGTTGCTAGCCTCTCGCCAACCGCCTCCTCAGGAGCCGAATCTGGGTCCTGGCTGTCACCGCGCGGCCTCCACTTCATCCGCTCATACTTAGAGTGGCAAGGGCGTCAATTCCACAGCACGGAGCCACCCTGCTGTGACGCCGCCAACGTTGACCCGCCAATGCCCGGAGTCGCTGGTACGTCGCCGGCGGATTCCCAACCTCCTCCACCACTTGCAGAGTTGGACTCTAACTCCAATTCCGACTCCAACTCCGACACCTTTGCTCTGCGCGTCTTCCGGCGCACTACCAACACCTATGGGTGCCCTGTCTGCCCCAACCGTATGCACCAGTGGAGGAACCTGAATGAGATCAAGGACCACGTCCTTGGGATGGCCAAGTCTGAGGCCCTGAGGGATGACAACATGAAGAAGTGGAGCCGCCACCGTGTCCTGGCCAGAAATGAGGGATGGATGTAGATGGAGTGAGCGAGCCGCGCCAGTGGAAGACCAATGCTGATATGTTATCTGTGATGTTAGTTAGTATCTTTAGATTTCGTGGGAACATTGTCTTATGTATGTGAACATCGTGATGTTAATTAGTAACTTTACATTTCCATGAAACATGGTCTCATGTGTTGTCCGGCCTGTTTGTGTTTCTAGACAAGAACATCCGCTCTTATTGTACTTATACATGATTGTGTTTCCTAGCTTGACACATTTTTTTCGAATCTGGAGAAGTTGAAGATCAATATTGGACGATTAATAAGAAATAGCAATGTGATCATTGCTCACCTTGACCAAATTCAAAACAAGCATGCAGTTATTGCCAAACATCCAAAACGCTAATGCATCCCTAACCCAAACCATGTTTGTGAATTTGGTTATCATTTGTTTGTTGATCAATCCCCTTGTTTGAAGTTTTTTATGCTTTGTTTCCCTGACCATCTTTGTTCCTTGTCTCCCTATAAATGTTATCCTATTTTATCGCTCTCATAAACTATGAAATCATAGATCACCTTTGCCCAAAATCAAAACAAGAGTCTTTTACAGGTCCTGAAATATTTGTCCATTCTGTATCTTTTTCTAGACCGAAACATCCGGTCTGTTAATGCATCCCATACCCGAACATCCGGTTTAATGGAGTAAACAGTTCATCTCTGCATGTTGAAGTGCTTGTAAATATAGTTTTCTCCAAATTCACTAAGATTACAAATTTACATAGTTCTTTTCTTTGCAAAAGACCGTTACATTATTAGAGATCGAGGCGCCTCCTTGCATTAGCGTGATACAACTCCCGAAGAGACACCCCGACTTTCCCTGAAACTGAGATCTATTAATATACCGGACTCTCCCAACTCCCTCCATTGCCTTGTCTCAATCTGTCTTCCTCCAGAAAACCACAACCACAATGCCTTCTTCTCCGATTCGACTTCCCGCCTCCCCGTTCCCTTCCAACCCCTCCTCCATCGGGACACCACCCGACTCCCCCCAACCAAGCGCATGCGAGCCATCCGTGCCCTCCTTGAGTGAATCTGATGTAGAAGACATGGAAAGGCAGGAGAGCGAGGACAGTGAGGATGATTACTATTACGTGGAAGAGGATGAAGAGGAAGAGGAAGAGGAAGAGGAAGAAGAAGAGGATGAGGAAGAGACGTGAGTGGCCATTGAGAAGAAGCGATTGGCGGCCAAGAAGAGGAAGCGGGTGGAGGCCAAGAAGAGGAATCAACAGATGGAGGCGTTTGTGAGGCAGCTTTTGAAGGATGACAAGGCCGGTAAGCTTGATTCATTCAAGGACATTCCATCGGTGAAGAAGAAGAAGGGTGCGGAGGAGGAGGAGGTGGTGGACTCGAAGAGGACCAAGAAGAAGATGGACCTCGGCCTGGTCCTTCAAATGCCGGCCCCGCCAATCCCGGTCCCGTGGCTCCCCCAGCCATTGAAGCTCCCTCGACGCCAGAGTCATCGGGGAACTCCTCGGAGGGGTCGTCTTAGATTACTCAGATTTGAGTTTTCTTTTGCACTTTCAAATAGGTGGTCTTGTGGATGGAAAGATCAATTGTATGTTTTCTTTTGGATGGAAAAGATCGATCCCCTGTTTCCCTGCTCTGTGAATCTTGTAATTGTAGGAAAATCCCCTATATCCCCTGTTATCCATGAAGAACATGGGTGTTCTTCTTTTCCATGATCGCCTTCCTTGCTTCAGTGGATTTCCCTGGTCATGATGCGTTGCCATAGTCTGAGATGTAATGTCTTGTCATGTGATATTTTATTCTTATCCCACCGCACCGCATTGTAGATACATACATAAATGATGACCGATTTTACAAATTTACCGTTTGACTAAATTCACCGTTTTGCCAAGAATATACAGAACGTAAATGATGGTCACCTTGCCCAAATTATTCAACTTAAATGTGCACATACATGATACGTCCCCATAGACCTACACCCGTACAGTGGCACAGGCACAGGCGCACACAAACACACACCCAGCAACGAAATCTTCGGACTTGGCAACGAGGAAGACAACAGACACGATCATGGAGATGGATACGGCACACGCCTATCCCGCCATACCTAATGCACGACGGAATGTAGCATAACGAGGATCCGTGTGGAGATATTCCTCCAACGCACGGTGCCAACCCCTCGGCCTCATGGTACGTCCCGAGCGACCAATGCCAGAAGCATGCTATAGGATGTCACGAAAACCCCACTGGCGGTTAGCAAGATTGCAGCAAGGGCACACATAGCGACCATGGCGAAGCACACGAGTGTAACCCTACTCCTGCAGCCAAGCCAAAGCATCTTTCTTCATCTCCTCCATTTCTTCCTCATCCGCTTCGTCCATGTCGTACAGATCATATGGATTCATGTATCCTGGCCGCTACAGAGGTGGCACAGCATGGAAGTTGGCGGTTCCTCCGTTCGCATCAGAAGCCATCCTCCTACACACTCGCCAACAACGTAAACATGATAAGCACTGACCAGAAACAATGATTGTATCCTGTAAAAACACAACGCGGAAGCTAAGAGCTCACCTCTTTTCACAACGCGCAGAACCAAATAGAGAGGTCTGCTAGCACAATGCATGGAGGATGAAGAGGCAATGAGCAAAGGCCTTGGGGGCACGCCTATTTATCGAACCATGACCAATACTAAGGCAGCGTGCACCTCGTGGCAGAGCATGCCCTCACGGGATTACAGTAGCCATGAAAATACGTGGGATGCTCGGAATACGAAGGCCTACACTGCTGAGGAATCCTATCACAAGTATAGGGCGAAATATGCAAGCTTTTTCCCCGGTAGGCATGCAAAATATTTGGTGGGTACATGAGTGTGCTTTGGTCCGGATAAGAACGCAGAAGGAAGATCCTTATATCCGTATGACTTAAAAAAATAGACGTGTAGGCATTATAGTGGGAGAAGCAGCTGTTAGGTTTTGTGATCTTCGACTGGAAACGCACCCAGCTTCACTGAAGCGTGGGCCTCTTCCAGATATCCGTCTCCTACCTATATTGTACGCCACCGGAATCCCACCCAAACTCGCTGACAATATGGGGCCGTCATTGCATGGCCTAACTTGTTAGTGGCCCCGAAGCAAGTGCAGCTTACCAAATTTTCATTTCACAGTCAGGAAGCCGAAAGCGGGATTTTCAAATTCTGTATTCCCTCTCCACCCTGAAATAATAAATACTCTACTCCATTGCTACTGCATTGCGCCACTAAACTCCCGCCTTCCATTTCCAAAAAGCATCACTCTGCTTAGCTAGATCTGCGGTGGCGGTCCGACCTCGCCGTCGCCGGTGGAGGGGGAGGGGTATCTCAGCAGATGGTGGGCGGCAGATATCGGTGTTCTGCTTGTGTTTGCTGTGCTAGCCAAGCTGAACAGTTGAGCGAGGATACGGCGCAAGCACCGGCTCCCGATGCCCCCTCAATCCATGGGCCCCTGAATTTTGGAGCTTTACAAGTAAGAATCTCATTTCCTTTTCTTTCTAGTCCCCTAGTAGTATTTTCGTTGGCTTAGAAAGTAAATTGCTTTGTGTATTGTGTTAGTTATGAGATTCTTCTCTTAACTTTGCGCTCTAGATGCAGTCACTGATTTCGAACACAAGTTAATCGATGAGCCATGCGTTGAAAGTAAATTGCTTTGTGTATTGTGTTAGATTGGAGATTCTTCTCTTACCTTGGCCGCTCTAGATGCAGTTACTGATTTGCAACACAACTTAGTAGATGAACCATGCTTGGAAAGTAATTTACTTTGTTTATTGTCTTAGATTTCAGATCCTTCTCTTACCTTGACCACTCTAGATCCAGTTCCTGATTTGTAACTTTTTGTGCAGGGCCTAGCATCCCACTCCTGCATTGCTGAGATTCAATCACATGTCGTGGTATGTAACAGAACGCATGATTATCCTGCTACTTTATTCTTAGGATTATTCTTAAGTTTCTTTGCTTGCTTCGTTTAAGGTTCAAGTTTGACTTCTCCTTTCATTTTTAGGCTCAAATGTTGAGGACAATCCTTGCAGTTCAAATATCAAATTCCTGTCCCTCCAATGTGAAGTCAAAGCCATTCATTGATTACATGCCTCGAGATTATCCGACTTTCGCTACATGCTCAAGACCTGAAGTTTTGTTGGGAGGGCTCGATGCAGCAGCTGACCTTGGTGAAATCTTTGTTGAACAGGACCAAGTTTTGACAAACTTGAAGATCCAGGCAGAAGCATCAGATGTAGCAATGAAAGTGCAGACTGATGAGATTGGGGGGTTGAAGAAACAAGTAGAAACTACTGAGACCCTCCTTCGACAACTTCTAAGCTCGCACCTTGGGTAAGGCCACTATGTTTCTTAGTCTTCTGCTTGTGTCCTCCCAGCTAGTTGTGCTGGTTTGTGAGTACGGAGCTTTGTTATCTTAGTGGGTCCTATTTCAATACCAGCTTTATTTGTGAGCATGGAGATATCATGTGTATTGGTTTGTGAGCTCCTACTTACAATCTGCTTGTGGTTGTGTTCTGTGTTCATTGATCATAATGTGTCATGTGTGATCCGAAACTTTAATTTGTATCAGTGGTATGAAAATATTATCTGTGATGTCAATTACCTTTTTTTGAGGATTCTGTGATGTCGATTACTTAATTGATTAGCATGTAATATGAGATTGAATTATATTTAATTAAGCGCTACCTGGAGTGCAGCCCAAAATAACAGGGAAAAAATTTGTGGGCTTGCCCGCTCCAGCCATTATTTTTTTACGAATTCAAAAATGATTTATTAATAAATTGGGCCATATCAAAAATGACGTCAGCAAATGGTGGGTTGGGTCCAATATCAGTTGGGCCTTAATCATTTTATGACGTCATCGAATATTGAACTCGATCCAACCAAGACTGGACCCAAAACAAATTAATGACGAATGCAATTATTGGGCTCGGTCATACTAAAACCGGGCCTAAAACATTCTATGATGACCTCGATTATTGGGTCGGTCCAACCAGAATTAGGCCTAAAAGTGTCTATGACGACAACAATTATTGGGCTCCATCCAACCATAAATAGGCCTTACACATTTTATGACGCAAACAATATTGGGCTCCATCCAACCTTAATAAGGCCTAAAACCAATTTATGACGAAAGAAACATTGGGCTCAGCTTAACATTAAGTGGGCCAAATTCAATCTATGACGACAAGGTATTTGGACCTTAGCCCGTCAAAATATGGGTTGAATTCACTTAATGACGAAACAGTTTGTCACAAAACGCCGTGCCACATCAGATTTTGGTCCGACATGGCATGTACCTTATGGCGCCTTTGTGTTACAAATTTATATGCGTCATTAAACTCATGACGCTGAGAAATAAGGTCTCGTCATTAATCATGGTTTGTGACACTTGATTAATGACGGAGCGTTTTCGTAACAACCGGCGACATTAAACGCGGTTTATGACGAGAAACGGCCTTTTTTTTGCGTCACTAGTCGGCGTTTTTCTTGTAGTGAGACTGTGATAACCCCCTTGAGGGCTGGGATCTTCATGCACAAGAACTGTTGCCTTATCACAACATAAAATTTATTGATGAACCATCTTCCAAAGATCGCGAAAATACGAGTGGTAAATGTCGACAACATCGACTGTGAGATGCTCTGTTCTGGAGTTGTCAAGATCTCCGAAGGATACTGGTAGAGCTATTTTTCCTAATGGTTTGATTGGCTTTCCTCCGAAGCCAAGCAGTGGATATTCTGGCGGTTGTAACATGTGCAAACTCCAATTCATTTTCTCGAAGGTTTTCATGAATAGGATATCAGCTGAGCTTCACGGTTTTTCAGACGCGGATTTTGCCGGGTGTCGGTTGGATAGGAAGTCCACTTCTGGGACTTGCCAGTTCTTGGGTTCTTCTTTGGTGTCTTGGTCTTCCCGCAAACAGTCGAGTGTTGCTCAATCTACAACTGAAGCCGAGTACGTTGCCGCAGCTAGTTGTTGCTCTCAGCTCCTTTGGATCACATACACCATGAGTGACTTTGGTGAGGAGTATACCCAGGTTCCACTTCTATGCGATAGCACGAGTGCCATTAGTGTTGCAAAGAACCTAGTGCTTCATTCCAAAACCAAGCATATAGAAGTGAGATACCATTTTCTGAGAGACAATATTGAGAAAGGTAAAATAGCCTTGATCCATGTGCCCACACAAAACCAACTAGCGGATATTTTCACCAAGCCCCTAGATCAAGCAACTTTCACTCGTTTGCGGGGACAACTTGGTGTGTGTTCGGTTTCTTGAGTTGGTGGTGGGAGCTCCTTGTGTAGCATATGTATAGTTTCCTTTTGTGCATTCTTGCATTTTGCATTGCATATGTAACATGATGTATAGGCATCTTTGCATCTTAGGTTGCATGCTTTTGTATCATATCCATTGTTGTAGGAAAAGCTTCTCCTATATACATTGTTCACCATGATGTGCTATTTGTGATCTTGTGAGCTAGTTTGGTATGATATGTCTTAGTTTGCCTTAGCTCTTGATGATCTTGCTTTATATCCATGGTTGATAGCTATGCTTTTGAAAAATGATATGTGTATGTCCTCTTGTGAGTAAATGCCTTTATATGATCGTGACGTGTTTTAGTGGTATTTCTATGCTTAATTTGTGCTTGGATGGCTTATTTTGATCATATGGGGCCAAAGTCTCATTTGTCATCATGAATGTTTAGCCCACTTGCTTTATCTTGTGAAGGGGCATAAGTTCTTTTTTGTCACAAAGACATTTCATGTACCAAATATGAATCTGAAAATGAAATATAAATTTCTTGGAAGATATGTTCCCATGTCCTATGTGCTTAATTAAATTGTTTTTGGGTGCTAAACCGTTGCATGTTGCTCACCAATGAGAAGTCTCATATCTAGAAGTAGGCACATGGCTCGGTGGCTTTGACATGACATGAGGTGCTTGAGGGTGTTTATGATGATCTTATGCTTAGAATGGTTGTCCTAGCATGAAGTTTGTGTGGCCTTGCCATTTTGACATATTTTGCTCATGTTTAGGACTTTGCTCATGAGAGGGTAATTTTTCGCAAAAATGCTCAATTCTATCTTAGCTTTGCCCAATGGTTGTGAAACTTTGTGATCTCGCAGCTGATGTTCATATGAAGCTATAGAGTATCTAACTTGCTCATTTGGACATGTGTAGCATCTTATGGTGAATTTTGTCTATTTGAGAAACTCTAGGTTGAATTTTTTCGATTTATGCCTTGACTCATGCATTGTCAACAAGGGGGAGAAGTTTGTGCATGTTTTGGGCACTTGGGAGCATTTGGAAGGTGTTCAAAGTGGTTCGGGCAGGTTTTGAAAAGTTTGGTGCAGGGTCGGTTCCTTGGGGCGGTCTAACCGCCCCCAGGCGGTCAGATCCCAGAGGGGCGGTCTGACCGGCCAGGCAGGCGGTTTGACCGCCTTGGGTAGAGGTGCAGTGTTTTTCCTCTTGTTTGCATTCCCATGTTGCATTGTTGCATTGGTCCAGGGGAGTGTGTTTTCGTTCAGGGGGAGCTTGCATATGTGTAGGGGGAGCTCTTGTGTGAGTTTGTGGCTTGTGGCTTTGTGTGCCTTTGGTGGTCTTTGCTCTTTGTGTGAGCTTGTTTTGTCTCGGTTGTGTCGAGCCGTTGCCCTTGCCTAAGGGGACCGAGCTTTTTCTTCTTCAAGTGATCTTGCTCTTTGCCTTTCCTTTGGCTCTCGATCACTTGTTGAAGTTTCTTTTGGTTGTTTCTTTTCTTTTCCTTTTCTCTTTGGTTACCAATCATGTGTGTTGTCAATGCACTCATCAAGGTGGAGATTGATAGCCTGTGTGGTTTGAGGACCGGTGGATGGTCGCTTCCTAGTGTAATGAGTGATTGACAACGTTGTGTGGACTTACTCTTGGCTAAGTACTACAGGTGCAGGCTGCAGCTTGATTGGTGCCGGTGCAGGTGAAGAACAAGCGTGAAAGGTCGATGTCGGTGAGGCCTCCAAGTGTGGAGCAGACAAGTAGGCTTGGTTCGAGGGACTCGGTGGCCAGCAGGGTCAAGTGTGGGTCGCATGGTGGCAAGAACAGCAAGACGAAGTCGTGGACGGTTTCTTGGTTGAGCCTCAAAACGGAGGTCAAGCCGGGACGACGTGGGAGCCGAGTCATGAGTTGAGATTGGCGGGAGGCTACACCGAGTCCGCGGGGTTTACAGTGGTTCACCACAAAACCACTGGGTTACTCGGTTGAGCCACAAAACCGTGGCCGAAGACTCGACGAGGAGGTACGGCCACCCAGGCCGGTTCAACTGCCCAGGAGGGGCGGTTAGACCGCCTGGGCCAGTCTAACCGCCCAGGGGGGCGGTCTGACCACCCGGGTCGCAGCCGCCGAGAAGCTTCGAAGCGGATGATATGCGACGTGATCGCAAGAGATGCGTTGGTGCTACGCAGGCTTGCAGTGGATGCGCATCCGTTCGATGGTCCTGAACTAAGACATTCGAAATTGCCCCTAAGGGGCTTGTATCCCTAGTTGCTAGTAAGGGTAGTTTAGTCTTTTGGTTGCCCCCATATAGACACTTGAGTTGTAGGATGGCAGCCAACTCTTGGAACCCTAGCTCATTTCCCTTTGCTATTTTCCTTCCTATTTTCCTTAGGATTTTCTAGGACTAGCTTGAGAGCTTCATGGTGAGATCTTGAGAGAGGGATGGATGATTGGGTGGCAAGCTAGAGCTTGTATGAACCTTCATGGTATGTATAGATGATTTGGCATGGTTCCTCAAGGCCTTGTGTTGCCTCTCCCGTTTTCCTTTTTGGTGATTTTCGGAGCTCTTTCTTGTGATTTTCGTGGCGGAGTTTTGAGGGTGATTTCTTGCGGGATTCTTGTTGGGTGTCATGTATGAGGATGTTGTGCCTCTTTGCTTGGTACTTTACCCCAAGAACTCCCTTGAATCGGTCTCGATTTGGTGGTTTTCGGAGTTCCTCGAGTTCATGACCTAGAGGGCCAAGATCCGCGATTCCCTTTGATCAAGAGCGTTTCGGTGGAATTCCTTTGGTGGAGAGGTTGCCCAGGAGGTAACCCAGGTATACCCGAAGTTTCGCTGCAATCCGTGGGGTGAATCGGGAGATCGGGCGATGGGAAGTTGAGGGTTGACTCGCGGCTAGGTTTTCAGGGAGGGGTGGTCTAACCGCCATAGTGGGGAGGTCTAACCACCCTGGGTATCCCAGGTGGAAGGTTTGATTTTGCCGGATCTTTCTCTGTGAGTTTGTTCGCCTTGATCAGAGGAGCGTTCAGGTGAAATCTTGGCTCGTTTCGGTGCTATTTGCTAGGAGTTCTTAGGTTGTGTTTCTTTCTAAGTACAGGAGGTTTGACCGCCCCCGTGAGCCGGTCTAACCGCCCCTAGGCCCCTAGGTGAAGTTCTTGTTTTTGCCGAGATTTTCTGGTAGCTAGCTTGGCCTTGACCAGAGGATTCTATGGCTGAAACCGTTGAGAGTTTTGGAGTTCAGAAGAGGTCTTTCGGAGGATTTCTTGGTTGCTAGGTGGAGGCGGTTTAACCACCCCCTATACCAAGTCTAACCGCCCCCTCCAGGCAGGTGGGTTCCGAGTTGTTTCTGCTGCCGTGTGTGTGTAGAAGCTGTGCCTGTAGGTAGGGTTTGTTCTTAGGACTAGTAGCACTTCAGTGGCTTCGTGGTTTTGGCAAACGGAAGGTTGTGTGTGGTGCGTGTGATTTTGGGTACCCGACTGAGTTCATCTTGTTGGAGAAGTCATCTCCTTCGAGAAGAATTTTTATCGGCTCTCATTCACTCCCCCCTCTCTAGTCGCCAGTTCGGTCCTTCATGATGTTGAGTGAGTGGTCGATCAGCCTCCTGGGCACACCTAGCACGTCCACTGGCTTCCACGCGAAGATGTCTCGGTTAGCCTGGAGGAAGCTGACAAGCGCGTCTTCCTATTTGGGGTCGAGCCCAGCGCCGATCATGGTAGTCTTGCTGCTGTTGCCTATCCCGAGGTCGATGGCCTTCAGCTGCACTTCCTATGTTAGTTGAGGCTTGCTGGCAGTGTCGGTCTTCTTGGGTATCTCGAGTTCGCTCGAAGCAAGATTCTTTGAGGCAGCGAAGATCTCCATCATGGCGTTGGGTACTTGAGTAGTTGCGGCGAACTCCACGGCTTCGGTGTCGCGGTCATAGGATCGCTTCAAGTCCCCTTGTAGCACGAGAACTCCCTTGGGGCCTGGCATCTTGAGTACCAGGTACACGTACTGTGGGATCGCCATGACCTTGGCCAGAGCTGGTCTGCCGAGGATGGCGTGGTAGGAAGTCTCGAAGTCCGCAACCTTGAACTTGATGTACTCAGTGCGGTAGTTCTCCCGTGTCCTAAAGGTAACAGGTAGAACCACTGAGCCAAGTGCTATAGCTACGTTGCCTGGGACGATGCCGTAGAAGGGTTGAAGGACCGATTAGGCGACCAGAGAGGGGGGGAGTGAATGGGAGCCAATAAAAATTCTTCTCCGAAGAGTCGAACTCGACTATGCCCAAAATCACAACCAAGGATTCCCACACATCGTGTAGTCACAACGGACTTACCAACCCTAGGAACAAGTCCCAACACAAACCAAAGCGGAAGCACAACTCAAGAGCTAGGGACTTAGGCTGATCTGCAACGCCAAGGACGAACCGTCCGTCATGCTGGGACGGACTGTCCGTGACACCCGGTTGGACCGTCTGTGGGTCAAGGACGGACCGTCCGAATTTGCGACCAGAACCACCAGAAGGTCTGCACCCCAACTAGCCTCGCACGTACCGTCCGTACGGGCACCACGGACCGTCCGTCTGGGCCTTGCGAACTGTCCGACACTTCAGTTCGGACCATCCAAAAATCGCACCAGAAACCACCAGAAACACACCTCTCCAACACGACCCAAGCGGACCGTCCAACACTTCAGTTCGGACTGTCCGACCCGGACGGACTGTCCGACCCGGACGGACTGTCCGACCTTGCCTGGCGGACTGTCCGAAAACCAGCTGCAAACAAAAGTAAAGCCTCCTACCGATCGAATGCACAAACTCGAAAGAACTGGATGAACATGCGAAGAACACAGCACCTCACGGACTGTCCGTGAGGGTCGGACGGACTGTCCGTCCTGCTCGGACATAAGCAGAAAAGCCCGAGCTCGAGGAGTCAACTCCTCCTACCCATCCATGGATCTCCCAAACGGCTGAATGGATTGAGACAAGATTTGGGGAAGATGTGAAGCGTCCCTAGGGGATGCTATGCCCAAAAACTTGGAGCCTCAAACCAACTAAATCACCGGGAATCGAACACGAACCAATCTCTACCAAAAAGCTAGGGTTCCACCCGAAATCCTCAAATCCAAGGCCAAATCCGGAGTTTGAGGGGTCAAGATCAAGCACAAAAATGCACAAGGCATCTATTCATGATCCCCACAAAGAAATCCGAACCCAAACACCTCAAAATCGAAGGAACAAGCCGCGCACGAAAATCCAACTAAAATAGCTCAAAAAAGACACGAAAATCACTCGAGCCACAAGAAGGAAATCGACGCAACCATGAATGCTTCCATACACTCAGAGGTCAGATTCTTGAGAGCCTGTGTGGTTTGAGGACCGGTGGATGGTCGCTTCCTGGTGTGATGAGTGATTGACAACGTTGTGTGGACTGATTCTTGGCTAAGTATTGCAGGTGCAGGTTGCGGCTTGACTGGTGTTGGTGCAGGTGAAGAGCAAGCGCGAAAGGTCATTGCCGGGTAGGCCTCCAGGTGTGGAGAAGACAAGTAGGCTTGGCTCGAGGGACCCAGTGGCCAGCGGGGTCAAGTGCGGGCCGCATGGTGGCAAGAACAGTGAGATGAAGTCGTGGATGGTTCCTTGGTTGAGCCACAAAGCCAAGATCGAGCCGGGACTACGTAGGAGCCGAGTCATGAGTGGTGATTGGCGGAGGCTACACCGAGTTCGCGGGGTTTCCAGTGGTTCACCAGAAAACCACTAGGTTCCTTGGTTGATCCACAAAGCCAAGACCGAAGACCGGAGGTAGCTTCACCAGGACCGGTCTGACCGGTGGGTCTGACCGGTCTGACCGGTGGGTATCGGTCTGATCGGTGGGTACCGGTCTGACCGGTGGAGGACACCGGTCTGACCGGTGTGCGACGACGTAGTCTGGAGACTTTGAAGTGGAGAACACACGTCGGGATCGCATGGTGTGCGTCGAGGCTACGCAGGGTGCGGTCGTTGGGCATCCGTCTGATGGTTCGACGATGAAGATTCCCCAAATGCCCCTCGGGGGCGTGTATCGTAGTGTTAGGCCTTAGGGGTAGTTTCGTCTTTCGGTTGCCTCCATATAACCCAAGTGGTGAGAGGATGGCAGCCATCTCTTGGAACCCTAGCTCATTTTGTTTTGCTATTTTCCTCTTCCATTTTCCTTTGGAATTTCTAGGACTAGCTTGAGAGCTTCATGGTGAGATCTTGAGAGAGAGATGGATGATTGGGAGGCAAGCTAGACCTTGTATGAACCTTCATGGTATGTATAGATGATTCGGTGTGGTTCCTCAAGGCTTTGGTGTGTCTCTCCCGTTTTCCCTTTTTGGTGATTTTCGGAGCATTTTCTTGGCAATTTTCTTGTAGTGGTTTCGAGGCCTTCCTCTTTGGGATTTGGTGGTGGATGTATGCTTGAACCCTTCGTGGTTCTTTTCCCTTTGATTCCCCTCCCAAATCCGTGAGCAAAGGGGCTCGATTTTGGGGTTTTCTCCTCTCTAGGGTTAGAGGTGTTCTTGGTGGGATTTCTTCGATTCCTCTCGATTTAGCAAGTTTTGGTGGACCAAATCTTGGCTATGGAGTGCCTATGAGGTGTTTCTACTATCCCCAAAGTCTTGTACAAATCTGTGAAGCGATTCAGGAGATCGGGAGATGGATTTGGGGGAGTTGACCCGCGGGAGCTGTTCATCCCGAGAGCTCAGGTCCTGACCAGTCTGACCGGTGCCTCTCACCAGTCTGACCGGTGCAGACCCTTGGTTGAGTTTTGCTCGGGTGAACGTCTTAGTGAGTTCTCTGTTGTCTCGTGTTGTTGCTGTTTCGAGTTTGGTCAGTTTTGGAGCTCGGTAGGTTTGTTTGGTGGATTTGGGATTTCCTAGCTTGGACCGGTCTGACCGGTGAGCTACACCAGCCTGACCGGTGTAGGAGCCTTCTGTGGAAGTTCTCAGGTTTTGCCAGGTTGCTCCAACAGGGACTGGTCTGACCGGTGCTGCTGACCGGTCTGACCGGTGCAATTCAGTGTTGCTCGAGTTGCTTGTTCCACTGTGTTCTCGAGTAGATCTAGGTGGTTGTTGGTTCCTAGGACCAGTAGCACTCCAGTGGCTATGTGGTCTTGTCCAACTTGGGTAGTTGAGTTGGAGATGTGTTTTGGAAGCCGTGTTCGTCTTGTTGGAGTTTCCATCTCCTTCGAGAAGAATTTTTATCGGCTTCCATTCACTCCCCCCCTCTCTGGTCGCCAGATCGATCCTTCAAGTGGTATTAGAGCCGGTTCGGGTCTTCATTGACTCTAACCAGTCTAAGGTCCAAAGATGGCATACCAGGAATGGGGTTCGGGTCCTCTGCACTTCGATGGGAAGAACTACCAGATGTGGCAGAGGCGGATGGCAACGTTCCTCCGCGGAAAGGGTCAGATCCTTTGGGATGTTACGGTGAACACAACTTATGTTCATCCGATTAACTTCCTAGCTCCTGGATCGAGGGACATGCACGATGCCAACAACAAGGCGGTCGACTACTTGTTTCGTTCTCTGTGTCAATCCGAATTCGATCGGGTTCAGACAGAAGACCTAGCTTGTAGGATTTGGCAGGAGTTGAAGAATGCTCATGCTGGGAATGCTGAGGTTCAGGCACGGTTGTATGCGACCTACCGGAGAGAGTACGAGAATTTCACTCATCTCCCCGGTGAGTCGATTGATGCCTTGTTTCAGTGGTTCACGGTGGTTGTGAACAACATGAGGGCCAATGTCGACGTCCTCCCGTACGATGACCATGATAGAGCGGTGAAGCTCTTACACGCGCTGGATCGTACTGTGTGGGATGGAAAGGTCGAGGCCATTCTTGAGTCGAGAAGTACACCACTCTGACGGTGAATGAGTTGTTCTCTAAGCTCAAGTCAGCTGAGGTTGATCGTGGTTTGACTGCCCGTCTCGAGAGCCCGACTGACTCCCATAGTCTTTCTCTTGTCGGTGGCTCAGGTGCTAAGTCTAACACTGTTGGTATTTCTTAAGTCACAGCCAACGGTGCCTTGTTAGCGTGAGCATAAGATCCACCCCGGTACACTGACGGGTGCGAACGAATCCGCAAGCGCACGGATACACCGTTGTAGAACTTCTCCCTCGAAAGTATTCCAAAGGGTATCGAATCCAAGGAACGGTGTGCACTACCTTCTACACTAGAAGAACGGTCCAAGGACACCAAGCCCTTGCTTGGGTAGAGAGATGATGAGGTGCTCGGTTCTAGGGGAGTAAAGTTGTAGGATCTCGCTTCGGACACCGGACCCTCCTGGCTATAATAGTCGGTTCATGGCAAAGGGTTGCCTACACCTGTATCCGAATGTGGGGGATTCCATAAGGGTCCAACGGCTGTCACCACCGCGGCCTACCCCAAGACAAACCGTGGGATACAGGGCAATCGAAGGATAACCCGTAGTTCAGACACCACGTCTACACCACCGATTACTACTATAACATGACTACGTCTGTCGACCCGTAGCAACACTATAGCACTCCGTATAAATACGGAGCGACGAACCCGCGAGTACGGCTATACCTCACCCATCATTGACCCGAGGTGGCGCGAGGTCGAACGACAAAGCGCCAATTAATGTATTCCAATAATATCTAACGAGATAACTCACACAAACAGAATGCAGAAATATTCATCTAATCAACAAGATCAAAGGATAGTGTTACGAAGAACACGAGCCTCTAAATGATGAACAGACGAAGAACTCAAGAACATATCACCCATGCATGAATATCACTTTAGTCTAAAAGGAAAATACAGAAATACTCACTTTGCTCTAAATGAAGAACAAATGGGAGTCACACCCACACCACCACCTACATAGCACCTACACCTATCTACACATGGAGAGGTGAGAACTCACCTCTCCAAGTGAGGAAATGAGAGAGGGGAGGACTTGGGATGTGTCTCTCATTCTTACCCCCTCCCCTCATATTTATAGGCAAGGGAAGAGGGCCTCTCCTCTTCATTCCTACGCTCCCCACGAACCACCTGGCACTGTAGCGTGCATTGGAAGGTGCTTGAGGCGGTGGAGGAGAAAACCGGGCAAGAACCGGACCCTAGGTGCCCGAACCGGAGCTGAACCGCTGACAGGGTGCCTGAACCGGGCGTTTTCTGGGCAAAACCGGCAGCAAAGGAGGCGGGCCGGCCAACCGACCTTGGGCGCGCTTCCAGGGGCTGCCATCTGTCCCAGCCCGGGCCGGCTCCCTCGCGCCCCGCGCGGCCATGCACGGCAGCCGCCCACGCCGGTCCCGTCGCGACGCGTGGCAGGGGGGAAAGGAATTCCCACGCGCCCGCGCGTGTGTGTGCATGCAGGCCGTGCGGCTGGTGGCCAACCGTGGGGCGACGCGTGGCCCGACGGGTTGCCGCACACGCGCCTACCCCCGCGCCTGGACGTTGACCCGGCCGGGCAGCTGTGCTGCCGCGTGGGCCTCCGGGCCCGCGGTGCTGGCCACTAGGAGCTCGACACGTGGCGCCCATGCACACGTCAGCAGTGCAATAATTTGTCCTTTTCATATCTCGCGCATACGGACTTTGATGTAGGCAAATGATATATCCGTTTTGATCGTCTCGACAAGCCCGTCGCATTGGTGGGGTCCAATTTGGCATTTGGCACTGTTTCCAATGGCGCCCTTTTTTGTCTTTGGTTCTCTTGCTCTGCAATTACATCGTTTAGCGTGCAATTCGGTACATCCTGCAATGGAAGCTAGGAACACCAACACTTGTGGAAATTGTCAGTATAAACCCCTATTCTAGTGTTGATGATCATTTTCCAATTATTTTATGCAGGAATTGACGGCATAAAAGTGGTACTTAACAGCCGTCAACAACTCCCCCACACTTGATCTTTTGCTCGTCCCGAGTAAAGGGAGTTAGATCAAGGTGGTACATGATATCCAAAGGTATGAAGCTAGCATAGGAGGTATTCCAAACCATACCTGGCACTTGTGAACTATGTGGAGTGTCTATCATGCCATCTTGGGTAGTTGGAGAATGGAACGGTCATAAATCAAGTCACTCCTGCTCATCATGTCAAGTAACTTGGGGTTTT
Source organism: Cenchrus fungigraminus (assembly GCA_036936925.1). NCBI lineage: Eukaryota > Viridiplantae > Streptophyta > Magnoliopsida > Poales > Poaceae > Cenchrus > Cenchrus fungigraminus. The sequence goes on along the minus strand of CM072780.1, from coordinate 35,109,989 downwards.
GCCATGATTTTCAAAATAAACATTGCTTAGCTCCTCATTTGATTCTCTCAGATCGCTCAAAGTGTATATGTCCTCACCAAGGCATTATATTGCCTTTCTTCATCCTACTTCTAATGATAGCTATATGTGGAGCTCAGGGTAGGATAAAGATAAAGCATACTTGCATACTATTTGCCACTTTTACAAATGGCACTGCTTGAGATAGGACTTTTAGATTGGCTTCTACGTTTTTGCCACCGTCAAACGAATGAAGCAACACATTTGCCACTTTCGCTGACGTGGCAAGCCACAACACCGTGCCAGCGTGGACTGACCATGGGAAATGACCTTTATGCCCCTGTTTTTGTTCACTCCTTCCCCCTCTCATGCCCCTGACTTGTGGGACCCGCCTGTCAGATCATCTTCAACCTCTCCCCCATCGCCCCGATGTTGTTCCTCCTGTCCAGCATCTGCAAGCTGGCCGCTCAATTTCTTTTTTTCTCATCCAAATCAAGTGTGTCAGTACAGTAATTGAATACACAAGCCATCAAATTGAGCTCCCTACAATCTGTATCGAGCCTATATGAACCGAATCGAAGCTTGTCACTGCCTAAATCGAGGTGGTGGCCTGCTCCGCCGTCACCGCGGCGGGGGTTGGCGCGCTCCGAGCACGCTCAGGTGCATGCGATGCACCGCCAGCCTGCCGCCCTTCTGCTCGCGAATCGGGATGCGCCGCCGCCGTGTGACCGTGCGTGTGCGAGCAACTGAGTGAATCGAGCCTTTCTTCCTCTCTCTCTCTCTCTGGGTCAGCGCTGCTCCCGGCCACGACAGCGCACGGGGGCTGGCCGGCGCAAGCGGCGCGAACTCCGCCCAGCGGAGGTAGCCCGGCGAGCACCAGCTTCGGGGCTAGCGGCGGCCGGCCCACGGCGAACTCCGCCCACGAGAGAACAGGTGAAGGAGAAGCAACCGAAGGTTGAAGATAAACTGAAGTTGGGGTCCCACATGCCAGTGACAGGAAACAGGAGGAAGGATGGCTAACGTGAGGGAGTCAGGGGTAGTATGGTCATTTGACATGCTTCATCCACACTGGAGGGAGGAGTTGGCGTGCCACGTCAACGAAAGTGGCGAATGTGTTGCTTCGTTTGTTTGACGGTGTCAAAAACGTAGGAGCCAATATAAAAGTCCTATCTCAAGGAGTGCCATTTGTAAAAGTGGCAAATAGTTAAATATCCCACTTGCATCACATATATTGCAAAGTCAAAGACCAGATCCAGGAGAAAAGCAATTCATACAATCAGATCAAGATGTGCACGTGTATGGATATGATAGGTATGATAAGGTGTATACTAGGCCCGGAATGGGTTCTAAATATTACCATACATGATGAAATACTGTGGTGATGGTAAGGTGGACACTTTATTACCATCATATGATGAATGAGCTGAATGACTCCATTGCATGATTCTCTCTCTCTTATATATATGAAGTCCTATGAGAACATGGCTATCCTCTTCTTTTTTAGTGGACCTTCATGTGCCCACATTTTTTTCTTTTTCTTTTTTTTATGAATGCAGGGACCTTCATGTGTCCCTTTCTTTTATTTTTTTAAGATAGTCATGCCTCTCTTACAAAATACTTGAGGAGAGAGAAATCAATGCATATGATGGAGCATTTATGTAGGTCAATAGATGAATGATACAATGCTAACTTCCAGAGTAGAAGCATAGCAAGGGCGGAAATGGTGCTGTGCACATAAATCTTGATCATGAAAGTACGAAAAGAACTCTCATAAGGGTCGCAGAGTTTGACAAAGCTCAATGAAACAAGAAGCAACATATGAGTATAAGGTTTTCAACTAAAAACACCATATGGCTTTGGTAGGACTGTGACATATCAAAGAGGAGCTTTGCAAAGGGTTTTCAAGTTTTCAAATAAAATTCCCAAGCACTCAAACATAAAGAGCGAAGATCATATCATCAAACCATATCACAAACACCAACTTACCTTCCCAATTGTTGGCACTTCTTACGTCATTACTAGATTTGCAATGGCACCAGAAAGCCTGTTGGTATACTACACGATCACAGATAGATCCGCAAGCGCACGGATACCGTTATAGCTTTCACCCGGGAGTATTCCAAGGTATCGATTTCCACAGGGAACGAGAAGTGTTGTGAACCTGAACTAATTCGTCCGGGAGATATGGTGATGAAGGATAGAAAGGCAAGGGTAGATTTCGGGTAGAGAGGGGATAGCTGATGAAGTTTCGGACTCGTGAGAGTCACGGATAGAATAAAGGCAAAACTTGTCGCTCGTCGGGGCCAGAGGGAAAAGAGCCATGGAAAGGGATGAGAAGGGGGCTCTGATGTCGTAACTCCTACCTGCCGGAACTAACGTGGTGGACTACAAAGCCCGTCCGGAGTTGTCACCTCCCTAGGGTACCACAACTATTTCGTTGAACCGGGAAGCATTCCAAGGTACTGGAAAGCCTAGACACCGCGTCTACACTAACCAAGCACTACTTTACTCGGATCCAAAGCAAAGCAATCACAACAAGTAGAAACTACTAAATGCAATCGAAGAACCTAAGAGCGAACGATGAAATGACTTGAGACTTAGTTACTCACGAATCCGAACTTACAAAATATCTCAGGTGTGGACGACCGTAGTTGTACCGCACCCGCCGAGGAACGGGAAGAAGACCGACACTCCGGCTTCTACTCCAACACTCAACTCACTCTCCCTACTCTCTGAATACTAACTTATGTAGGGCTCCGCCACTTGCTTCTAATCACTTGTACACTCTTCTACGAGGTGCCTGGCTCTATATATAGCCCCACTGTGTCGGTGGCTGCAAGAGGGGGTACTTGTAGGCGAGAGGGAGCTGCAGTACCGAGCAAGGAGGTGCGGCCGTATCACCAGGTGCGGCCGGCCCTGTGATTTCCACCGCCTTCGATCGTGCGTCCGTGATTTGGTCCCTGAGGCAGTTAGAAGGCGGTTATGGGTCGGTTTGCTGAGTGAAGGAGGTGCGGTTGGTCCTCTTGGTGCGGCCGGCCCTGGGCCCTCTTGTCATCCACTTCGAATCGTGCTCTAGTGGGTAGATAAAGTCTTGGACGTTGTCCCACATCGGTTGTTCACTGACATGTGGGTCCATTTATCCGAGTGAGGCTAATCTCAACCTCTGGATCGAACCGACCTTGATCCTTCGATCAGGATCATTCCTAGCTGTGTTCCCTTGAGTGACCGAGGCTTGGTGGCACATTTGGGCGAGTCGGGCAGGTGCGGCCGGTCCTAGTGGTGCGGCCGGCCCTGGAGGTTCGGCCGGCCCTGCCTCCTGGCCCCTGTGTAGCTCGCTTGTGGTGTGTCTGCTTGATCCAACACGATCGTGATGGTTTTGGTCCTTTGGGAGCTGATGCACGGGACTTCACTCGTTGTGAACCTAAATAGTGGTGCAAGGTAGGGCCGGCCGTACCACTAGGTGCGGCCGTGCCTACCTTATGTGGCTTGGTGCTCTGGAATTGCTCCCTAATCTTGATCCTGCAGATAAAACCTCAACACAACTCGTGGAACCTCGTTAGCACCTAAAACATGCATGAAATTGGTGTCTGGCCCATGGACTTGGTCCCCTTGGATATTATGCTAGGTGTAGAGGCATTTGGCAAAGTTTGGTGTTGATCGGAAGAGGTTGATAGGTCCGGCCGAACCTACTAGGTTCGGCCGCACCTACCCCCGACACGTCTCGTGTCACAATCTTCCGTGAGGCATAATTTCTGCATCCGGACTCCGAATTGGGTGAACCAAAACTCCATTTCGATCATCTCGACGAGAACTTCGCAATGGTGCTATCAAACTAAGCATTTGACGTTGTTTGTCAAGATGCTTTATTTGTGCTATGATGTCTCATTATGACTTGTATCCAAATATTCACCAAAGCTCGTGGAATCCGTTAGTTTATAACCCCACAGCTATGATGCAAGCTTTGATGGAGTGAAATTTGTTCAAAGTTGAGGGTCGAAAATTGGGACTTAATGACCGTCAACACACCCCCACACTTGGCCCTTTGCTCGTCCTCGAGTAAAGGTTAAGGACCAAGGTGAAAACAAAAATTCCTATGGGATGAAGCGAGCATAAGAGATATTCCGAATCATACCTTGCACTTGTGAAATTTGAAGTGTCTATCATGCCATCTTGGGTAGTTGAGGAATGGAATGATCTTGAATCAAATCACTTCTGCTCCTCATGTCAAGTAGCTTGGGATTTTCTTTTTTCAATAAGTTTTCAAAATAAACCTTGCTTGGCACCTCATTTGATTCTCTCAAATCGCTCAATGTGTATAGTCCTCACCAAGGCATTAGATTGCTTTTCTTCAACCTACTTCTAATGATGGCTATATATGGAGCTCAAGGTAGGGTATAAAGATGAGGCATACTTGCATCACATGTATTGCAAAGTCAAAAACTGGATCCAAGGAGAAAATCAAATCATACAATCAGATCAAGATGTGCATGTGTAGGGATATGATGGATATGGTAAGGTGGATACTAGGCCCAGAATGGGTGCTAGATATTACCATATGTATAATGAACGTTGTGATGATGGTAAGGTGTACACTAGGCTCGGAATGGGAGCTAGTTATTACCATCTGATTTATTGTAACTCCATTTTGCATGATCTTCTCTCTCTCTGCTTTAACTCCTTTGTGGACATGGCTATCTTTTCTTTTTCTTTTTTTTCTTGGACCTTCATGTGTCCAACTTTTTTTTTCACTTGGACCTTCATGTGTCCCTAATTTTTTTCACTTGGACCTTCATGTGTCCAACTTTTTTTTTCATTTGGACCTTCATGTGTCCATATTTTTTTTCTATAGCCATGCCTCTTTTGTAATACTAACTTGGAGAGAGAGAGAGATCAACACATAGTGTGGAGCTTTATTTTGTGGAATAGATAGATGGTACAATGCTAGCTCTCAATTGAGCATAGCAAGGAGGATGCTGGCGTGTACGTGTATCTTGATCATGAAAGCATGAAAAGAATTCTCACAAGGGTCACAACAATTTACAGAGCTCAACGCAACGACAAGTAGCATATGTGTATGAGGTTTTCAAGATGTCTCATCATATGGCTCTGGTAGGACTTGGCATATCAAAGAGGAGCTTCGCAAAGGGTTTTCAAAATTTTCAAATAAATTTTTCAAGCACTCAAACATTTGGAGCAAAGATCATTTCATCGGACCATATCTCAAACATCAACTACTTAGATGGGCATGGTTTCCTAAAGATATGTTGTTCACAAGCATCAAGGTAATAAGTACGGAACAAAACTTATGCAAGCCAACCATATGAAACATGTCGAGCATTGGGTGCATGAGGATTCAATTGAGTTTGATTTATATGATCGGATTTAAAGCTCATTTAAACTCATGATTTCCAAAAGTAGAGAGGTAGGGGTGCACATACCATCGCTCTTGGAGAAAGTGGGGAATGGGGTAGACAAACGGTGATTCGGCCAAACCACAGGGGCGACCGACTTGCTCTAGTGCACTTACCTCATCCCTCGTTGATTAGCGTAGTCGATGTTGTGCGGCATCTTGGTGGGAGATCTCAATTGTGTGTTTCGACGAGCTTGGGAGATCTCCCCCACACTTATTCTTGTACCTGGTGTTATTATTCAAAGAAAAAAATGGAAACAAAAAGGGAGGCTCTGCTAGCTGAAGAGCTAGGAAGCCTTTATTCAAATTCAAATATTTTTGTGTGTTTTTTTAAGAGAGCAAGATGCAAGAACTAACACCATCTTCAACCCAAAATAAGATTTAGTATGAGAGAAACTTACTCAGGATACTCACATATCTCCCCCACACTTGGAGTTTGCATTGCTAGGCAACACAACTCAAGTGTGCGGAGTTCAAGCTTCCTTCGTAATACTTTCTCTCCCTGAATTACCTTGGTGTTGTAGTTGGTGTAGCTCTCATGTTTTTAGGCATTGCCTATCCATCGGTCCTTTCAATCTCCACTTGACACGTTAGCGACCAAAAAACCCCGAAGGACGACTAATCCTAAAGAGATGCTCTTGCTTTTATTTGAAAAGGAAAATCTAAATGATTATTCGGGCTATCTCACGATAGTGCTTTGTTTTGGGTCATAAGCTCGACCACTGGAGATTTTCATCTTGCAGCCAATAGAGATGATGAAACCATCATAGCTCTAGCTGCAAGGTTAGTACCAAAAAATGACCACGAAATTTGCAATGTTTATGGTAAACAAAAGCATATACAACCTTCCTTTCAAAGTTAGCATGCACAAGGAAAATGAGGAGGTTGTAGGTTTCGTAAAGGTCATTGGTAATAGGGCTTGATAACTCTGGAAACTTTTGATGCGAGCATGGGATTTGTGATCCCTCTAGTGGAAAACCTTCATGCTCGAGTCTATTTTGAGAATCCAATGTCGACGCCTCAAGAATGTCCATAGACCACACATGTTCTTTCTTAACCTCAGGTCTATGACATTGGAGATGTGTATCTCGAACCTCAAGATGATATGGCTGCTTTTCCTGGTCGAGCACACTACTCAGTACCCCTTCAATGGGTCTTCCGATGAGAATGAGGGGTGGATCTCCTTTTGGGATGTCAAAGATATGATAATCTAGGAAGATCCCGTACTCTCCAATCTTTGTCTAGACGACTCTAAGGATTCCCTCCATCTCTATGGTTTGACCCGAAATCCATTGGAGACGCTTCTGAGAGAAAGAGAGGGGTTCGTCGGGAAAGTCCTCTAATACTAAGGATTTAGGAATGATATTGATATCGACCCTAGGGTCATAGAACACATCCTGGTAAGAGAGATTTCCTACTTGGCATGAGAGTGACTTTAGCTCGGGATATAGCTGGATTACCTGATCCATGCCTTCTGCTTCTCTCAACCATTCCCGGCTACTAATTGCGGAGATGTATTCCAACTTTTCTCTCCGTATTTTTACCTCTTCTGGGTTGGGTAAGTTGACTAATTCTCTCTCGTGTGTTGAGTATCTTTCCCTTCTCGGGAAGGATTTCTCCGTCCAATGTTTATCAAATAACTCATCATAGTATTCATAGACGAAGTCACACGAGGGGTGATCGAACTCTCGATAAGGTTGGAATGGTTCCCCTGTGAACCAAGTTTTGGTAAGAGGAGGATGGGTGTCTGTGGATATGAATTTTTCTAGGATAGGCTCCTCCTCTATGAATTCTGATTCAGAGAGTGGATCGGAGTTTGTTGATTCCTCGTTGAAGTCATACGAGAAATCAGCTGGGTACTCACGGGGATAGAGGAGTGGTTCTTCATGCCAAAAAGTGCTAGTGGGTTTCTCCTCTATGGGTTTCGGTTCTGAGAGAGTGTTTGGCATATGCTCCTCCTGAGTGATCTCTTCCTCATCCGAGAATTCATCATAAACTCCCGTGATTTTGAAGGATTTTTGTTAGAATGTCCTTGCACTCAAACAAGGTGAGATGAGTGAAAGATCCTCCGGAAGAAGAGTCTAAGAAAATTGCTGACTCTGGTCCAAGACCATCGTGAAAGTGTTGCAAAAGAGCGGGCTCTGCGATACCAAGGTCTGGACCAGAATCTACGATTTTTGTAAATCTTGCCCATGCGGCTCCTAGAGATTCGGTCTTCCGTTGCTCAAAACAGATGACCTCTTGTCGGAGTTTCACTACTTGGGGAGTCGGGAAGAATGTTAGGCAAAAAGCCTTTCGTAAACTTTCCCAGTCCCCCTCCATACTTCTCACACTGAGCGAATACCATTGTTTTGCTCTCCCCGTTAATGAAAACGGAAAGAGTTTCCATTTCAAGGTATCTTGACTCATTCCTGCGATCACAAGACACGAACAAAGTTGTTCGAACTCGCACAAGTGGGAACAAGGACTTTCATCCTTATCTCCGGAGAAGCTTTGCTCTCGGACCATAGCTATGAAGCCGGGACGTAGCTCATAGCTAGATGTTTCAATGGAATGTGATGAAGGTGGAGGCTCCAAATGATCGCCCTTTGGAGCGGCAAAATCAAAAAGGGTTGGATTGGAATCCATGTGATAAATGGGGTGGTACACGGATGAACTGGGTTCCGAATCAAAACAGCTACCGTTCCCCGGCAACGGCGCCAGAAAGCTTGTTGGCACTTCTTACGTCGTTACTAGATTTGCAACGGCGCCAGAAAGCCTGTTCGTATACTACACGATCACAGATAGATCCACAAGCGCACGGATACCGTTGTAGCTTTCACCCGGGAGTATTCCAAGGTATCGATTTCCACGGGGAACGAGAAGTGTTGTGAACCTGAACTAATTTGTCCGGGGGATATGGTGACGAAGGATAGAAAGGCAAGGGTAGATTTCGGGTAGAGAGGGGATAGCTAATGAAGTTTGGGACTCGTGAGAGTCACAGATAGAATCAAGGCAAAACTTGTCGCTCGTCGGGGCCAGAGGGAAAAGAGCCACGGAAAGGGATGAGAAGGGGGCTCTGATGTTGTAACTCCTACCTGCCAGAACTAACGTGGTGGACTACAAAGCCCGTCTGGAGCTGTCACCTCCCTAGGGTACCACAACTATTCTGTTGAACCGGGAAGCATTCCAAGGTACTGGAAAGCCTAGACACCGCATCTACACTAACCAAGCACTACTTTACTCGGATCCAAAGCAAATCAATCACAACAAGTAGAAACTACTAAATGCAATCGAAGAACCTAAGAGCGAATGATGAAATGACTTGAGACTTAGTTACTCACGAATTCGAACTTACAAAATATCCCAGGTGTGGACGACCGTAGTTGTACCGCACCCGCCGAGGAAGGGGAAGAAGACCGACACTCCGGCTTCTACTCCAACACTCAACTCTCTCTCCCTACTCTCTGAATACTAACTTATGTAGGGCTCCGACACTTGCTTCTAATCACTTGTACACTCTTCTACGAGGTGCCTGGCTCTATATATAGCCCCACTGGGTTGGTGGCTGTAGGAGGGGGTACTTGTAGGCGAGAGGGAGCTGCAGTGCCAAGTAAGGAGGTGCGGCCGTATCTCCAGGTGCGGCCGGCCCTATGATTTCCACCGCCTTCGATTGTGAGTCTGTGATTTGGTCCCTGAGGCGGTTAGAAGGCGGTTGTGGGTCGGTTTGCTGAGTGAAGGAGGTGCGGCCGGTCCTCTTGGTGCGGCCGGCCCTGGGCCCTCTTGTCATCCACTTCGGATCGTGCTCTAGTGGGTAGATGAAGTCTTGGACGTTGTCCCACATCAGTTGTTCACTGACTTGTGGGTCCATTGATCCGAGTGAGGCTAATCTCAACCTCTGGATCGAACTGACCTTGTTCCTTCAATTAGGATCATTCCTAGCTGTGTTCCCTTAAGTGACCCAGGCTTGGTGGCACATTTGGGCGAGTCGGGCAGGTGCGGCCGGTCCTAGTGGTGCGGCCGGCCCTAGAGGTTCGGCCGGCCCTAGTGGTGCGACCGGCCCTGCCTCCTGGCCCGTGTTCAGCTCGGTTGTGGTGTGTTTGCTTAATCCAACACGATCGTGATGGTTTTGGTCTTTTGGGAGCTGATGCACGGGACTTCACTCGGTGTGAACCTAAATAGTGGTGCAAGGTAGGGCCGGCCGTACCACTAGGTGCGGCCGTGCCTACCTTATGTGGCTTGGTGCTCCGGAATTGCTCCCTAATCTTGATCCTGCAGATAAAACCTCAACACAACTCGTGGAACCTCGTTAGCACCTAAAACATGCATGAAATTGGTGTCTAGCCCATGGACTTGGTCCCATTGGATATTATGCTTGGTGTAGAGGCATTTGACAAAGTTTGGTGTTGATCGGAAGAGGTTGATAGGTCCGGTCGAACCTACTAGGTTCGGCCGAACCTACTAGGTTCGGCCGCACCTACCCCCGACACGTCTCATGTCACAATCTTCCGTGAGGCATAATTTCTGCATCCGGACTTCGAATTGGGTGAACCAAAACTCCATTTTGATCATCTCGACGAGAACTTCGCAATGGTTCTATCAAACTAAGCATTTGACGTTGTTTGTCAAGATGCATTATTTGTGCTATGATGTCTCATTATGACCTGTATCCAAATATTCACCAAAGCTCGTGGAATCTGTTAGTTTATAACCCCACAGCTATGATGCAAGCTTTGATGGAGTGAAATTTGTTCAAAGTTGAGGGTCAAAAATAGGGACTTAACGACCGTCAACACCAATCAATATAGCTCAACGACTTACCCTTTTGAATTTGATGATTTCCTGCAAGGGTTAGTCCGCATACATGTAACCAAGATCTATAAGGATATAACTCTAAGGTTCATCAATCAAAACTCGACACTATGTCTTGTTTTGATTGAAGAAGACAATTTTAACCTAAGCACCATGCTTAATTTAAAACGGTCTATGAATGTGCGCGTACTCACACATTCAAACTAGAGCATGTGAACAAAGATAATGGAAGCTGGTAAACATAATCAAGCTATACATCAAAAGGGCATAAGCATGAGCAAAGACGGTGAACCTCGGGCAACCTCCCGAAAGGGCTTTGTTTAAAGTCAAAAGCAGGACTTACCTAGCTAGTGGGCAAGATACGAGAGCTAACATCTTCTTCACACTAAGATAAGAGTTGGCATGAGAGGAACTTCACTAGGATGCTCACATACCTCGCCCACACTTGAAGTTTGCATTGCAAGGCAACAAAACTCAAGTGTGTGGAGATCAAGCTTCCTTCGTAAGTGTTCCCTCACCAAAATCTTACCAAAGTTTTGTAGTTGATGTGGCTCACATGTTATTGGGCATCACTTGTTCGTCGTTCTTTTCAATCTCCACCTAAAAGGTTAGTGACCAAAAATACCCGAAGAACAACTTATGCCAAAAACATGTTCTTGCTTTTAGTCAAAAGGGAAATAAAACTTATGCTAATCCAGGCTATCTCCTGGTAGTGCTTTGTTTATTCAAGGTCATAAGCTCGACTAGGGGAACTTTCTCTTGCAGCCACATTGGTGGTGTCCTTCCCATCTCACCACCAATCACTTGATGAATCAGTGAAGCTCTAGCTGCAAGGTTAGTGCCATATACGAACACGAGTCCAAAAGATAGCAAAGCTAAAAGCAGACATGATCATTCCAGGGAGGCTAAGACAGCCGTTGGGACGATCACGGGACTCGAGAAGCTATAGCACCAGGGTGAACCTCAGAGACGGAAGGTTGAGCACTGAGGCTAGTGCTCTCGGAACTGATCTCCAACTGAACTAAGCTCAAAAAAACACACAGCCTCCAAAAGAGGATAGAGTAGAAACTCAAACGGCCGGTGTACATTTAGGAGCTAGAGTTCGGGTGAAGGGTGGGGCTAAGCTCATCCTTCCTTAGGTAGATGGACCGATGTTCTCATCAAAACTATGAGCCATCCCGGGTCTAGCCTAAGCTTCCAATAGGAGGTTATGGATAAGCTGGAAAGTGCAACTCCCATTGGGCATCGATCAAGTCAAGCATAAAGTATGAAGTTTAAGCTTCTCCTGATTGATCGACATCGATCGATGGGCTTAAGATATGAAGTGAATGTACTCCATTCGATCGATAAATGGTTGTGCTCCTTCGGTCTGATAAATGAATCCATTGGATTATAAAGCAGAGACCGATGTCTTTGTTTATACGAAACTTCAGTGCAAGGCACTTCAGCTCAAACCTCAACGTAGGAACATGATAGGCCAATCGTACTCTCCTTAGGAGGTCATAACTAGGATCAGACAAGTCATCCTGGCCGAGAATGATTCATCCTTCCCTAATTACTCTCTCCATCCTCCCACGAGACAAGGTCTCAGGGAGAAGGTCTAAGAAGAGGTACGAGAGGGGAACCCAAGGGTAGACTCTGCACTAAGCAATCTTTCCCTTAGATTCCTGCTAATCAAGAATGGTATCTTCAACCGGAGCTTAAAGCCTCAGCTCGGCTGATGATGAGTCTAGGTGGCTCAACATTTCTTTGACGGGCACCTCATCAACCTGGATGCAAGGGGGAGCTGAAATCCTGGAGGGTTTCCATGATCTCTTTTCCCTCAACAGTGTCCAAGTGCACAAGGAGCCTTCAGAGAGAGCATTAAGCTGCATGGCATCGTCCTTCCGTAACCCATACCAGAAGTGCTGAAGCAGCTTCCGATCGGGAACGTGGAGGACTGGGCAATCTTCCGCCAACAAGACGAAGTGATCCTCATACCATTCCTAGCAATTCCTCCTCACCTTGTTTGAGACGGAGAATCCTTATCCTCAATGAGATGACATGTCATAAATAACGGTGCCAATCCCGTGCTTCCCCAGAGAGGGATAGCGGAAAAAATTCCCTTTTTCCGAGCATCCGGTGACTCTCCGATTTCACTTGGAGTTTCAATTAGACACTCGTAGTCTCTCACATGATCGAGGGGGTTCTCATGAATTGACCCCGAGAAGGAAAGATCCTAAATTAGCTTCATGAGAGAGGGATGAATCCGACAGCCAGACGAAAGAGTGAATTCTGATAAGGGTGGATCTGAGGGTTCACTCCTCGAGGGTGGAAGGTGTTTACAAGGATAGCCTTCCAAGGGTAGCGGGGGTAAAGGTACAAGTAAAGAAAACGACAAAGGATATCTCGAAGGGTAACAGGGGGTAGAGGTAGAAGAAAACGAAAAAGATACATACGAGGACCACAAGGTTCGAAGATAGATACAGCAACCGTTCCCCGGCAACGGCGCCAGAAATGCTTGTTGGTATTTCCTAAGTCACAGCCAATGGCGCCTTGTTAGCGTGAGCATAAGATCCACCCGGGTACACTGACGGGTGCGAACGAATCCGCAAGCGCACGGATACACCGTTGTAGCACTTCTCCCTCGGGAGTATTCCAAAGGGTATCGAATCCAAGGAACGGTGTGCACTACCTTCTACACTAGAAGAACGGTCCAAGGACACCATGCCCCTCCTTGGGTAGAGAGATGATGAGGTGCTCGGTTCTAGGGGAGTAAAGCTGTAGGATCTCGCTTCGTACGCCGAACCCTCCTGGCTATAACAGTCAGTTCACGGCAAAGCGTTGCCTACACCTGTATCTGAACGTGGGGGATTCCATAAGGGTCCAACGGCTGTCACCACCGCGGCCTACCCCAAGACAAACCGTGGGATACATGGCAATCGAAGGATAACCCATAGTTCAGACACCACGTCTGCACCACCGATTACTACTATAGCACAACTACGTCTGTCGACCCGTAGCAACACTATAGCACTCCGTATAAATACGGAGTGACGAACCCGCGAGTACAGCTATACCTCACCCATCATTGACCCGAGGTGGCGCGAGGTCGAACGACTAAGCGCCAATTAATGTATTCCAATAAGATCTAACGAGATAACTCACACAAACAGAATGCAGAAATATTCATCTAATCAACAAGATCAAAGGATCGTGGCACGAAAAACACGAGCCTCTAAATGATGAACAGACGAAGAACTCTAGAACATATCACCCATGCATGAATATCACTTTAGTCTAAAAGGAAAAGACAGAAATACTCACTTTGCTCTAAATGAAGAACAAATGGGAGTCACACCCACACCACCACCTACATAGCACCTACACCTATCTACGCATGGAGAGGTGAGAACTCACCTCTCCAAGTGAGGAAATGAGAGAGGGGAGGACTTGGGATGTGTCTCTCATTCTTACCCCCTCCCCTCATATTTATAGACAAGGGAAGAGGGCCTCTCCTCTTCATTCTTGCGCTCCCCACGCGCCACCTGGCTCTGTAGCGTGCATTGGAAGGTGCTTGAGGTGGTGGAGGAGAAAACCAGGCAAGAACCGGACCCTTGGTGCCCTAACCGGAGCTGAACCGCTGACTGGGTGCCTGAACTGGGTGTTTTCTGGGCAAAACCGGCAGCAAAGGAGGCGGGCCGGCCAACTGACCTTGGGCGCGCTACCAGGGGCTGCCATCTGTCCCAGCCCGGGCCGGCTCCCACGCGGCCGCACATGGCAACCGCCCGCGCCGATCCCGTCGCGACGCGTGGTAGGGGGAAAGGAATTCCCACGTGCCCGCGCGCGCGTGCGCATGCAGGCCGTGCGGCTGGTGGCCAACCGTGGGGCGACGCGTGGCTCGTCGGGTTGCCACACGCGCACCTGCCCCCGTGCCTAGACGTTGACCCAGCGGGGCAGCTGTGCTGCCGCGTGGGCCTCCGGGCCCGCGGTGCTGGCCACTAGGAGCTCGACACGTGGCGCCCATGCACACGTCAGCAGTGCAATAATTTGTCCTTTTCATATCTCGCGCATACGGAATCTGATGTAGGCAAATGATATGTCTGTTTTGATCATCTTGACGAGCCCGTCACATTGGTGGGGTCTAATTTGGCATTTGGCATTGTTTCCAATGGCACCCCTTTATGTCTTTGGTTCTCTTGCTCTGCGATTACATCGTTTAGCGTGCAATTCGGTACATCCTGCAATGGAAGCTAGGAACACCAACACTTGTGGAAATTGTCAGTATAAACCCCTATTCTAGTATTGATGATCATTTTCCATTTATTTTATGCAGAAATTGACGGCATAAAAGTGGTACTTAACAGCCATCAACAAACACTAACCCATCCTCCAGGATGTTCACTTTGTCCTTTTTGATGTCTTTGCCAAATGAGGAGTTCGACGTGCTTGGAGAGGACGAGCTGGCGCTGCTGACCAGACAGTACGAGAGGCTGCACGAGGACCGGGTGAACACGAGGAGGACGACATGGACATGCTTCTAGTGCGGCAAGCCAGGACACTTCGTCGCTGACTGTCCGGAGAAGATGGAGAACAAGGACGGCTACAAGCACCAGTCGAGGACGGACAAGCACCGATCGAGGCGCGATCACAAGCACAAGAACAAGCACAAGGATGAGTAACGATCGAGGAAGAAGGACGGCCGCGGCAGGAAGGCCCGAGCGATGATCGGAGCAAGCGACGTCGACTCCAGCTCCGCCTACTCTTCCTCGAGCTCGAGTAGCAGTGAAGATGAAGGTGATCAGCGCAAGAACAAGAAGGCCTCCAAGAACTTGAGCGGGTTGAGCTGCTTTGCGGGAGATGGCATCTGCGGTATGGCACGTAGCTCCGGCAGCAAGAAGAGTCACCAGAGTGACTCGGATTCTGACTCCGAGGATGAGGTACGTGACGAGATTCCCTTCTTGCGCGAGGAGAATGAACGACTTGGCAAGTTGCTTGATAACCACGATGACATGCTTAGAGAGGCGAAGAAGATGAGGAAAGAGCTTAGGGCCTCACTAGAAGATGCTAGGAACCGAGTAGCTGAGCTAGAAACCCAGAACCTAGATGCTAAGCTTGAGATTGAATCGCTTAAGGCTTCACATGTGGTTTCTGATGAGACTGATTGTTGTGATTGCTCTGTGTACCTAGCTGATCTTACTGCCCTTAAGGATAAGCATGCCTCTACTTGTGATGAACTAGATGTGCTTAGGGTTGAAGTGGCTGAGCTTAAGTCTAGACCTGCTTTGCTAGGTGCTTGCACTTCTTGCCCTGTTTTGCATGGAAAGATTGATGAGATACATGCTTACACTGTTTCTCTTGAGGCCAAGCTGAAAGAACCTATTCCCACTTCTTGCTCTACTTGTGAATTGCATGCTTTGAAAAATCTGGAACTTGCACACTATGTGGATCGCTTGCAGGATGAGAATGATGAGTTGAGGAAAATGATGGGTTGGTTGTCGGGGCATGAACCACAGCTTAGGATGATGATGGAGGCATACAAGCGCTATGATGGGCAAGCGCTTGGCTTGGATAAAGTTGGAGAGTGTAGTGGTGAGGGAGGAGAGAAAATTGGTGATATCCAAGCTCCACCAAAAACCTTCCACAAAAATGCCTATGCACCTAAGCCAAAACCATTGAGAAACAAACTTCACACAACCCCAGATCCTCCCATATTCCCTCACCCCACAAATGATTTCCAAAAACCCATCAAGTTCAAGAGTGACTTGGGGAATGAGTTCGTTGGGAAAAAGGGTGAGAAGCCGAGTGAGGAGAAACAAAGTGAGCAGCCCCAACCCAAGCCTAAACCACAACCCGTGAAGTTCCATTGTGGGTATTGTGGTAGAGATGGTCACAAGGATGAGTTTTGCTTCAAGAGGAGGCGTTAGGAGAGAATGGCTAAGGAGTGGGCTAACGAGGATAGGTACCGCCCTTCAAATGGTGTACTTGAGCCTCATATGCAAATGCCCAGGGCCAAGGCGATTGTGAGGACAGTTCCGGCTTGGGGAGATAGAAAGGCGGCAGGTGGTGCTGCTGGCCGAGCACCACCCGGTCAGACTGGTCAGACCGGTGCTGGTCTGGGCAGACAGCAGTTCGGTTTCTGTGCTCGTGAGGATGCTTGGTTTGGTTCAGGAGGTCGTGGTTCTGATGGTTGGCATGAAAGGTCTGCAGGTGGTCAGTTTGCTAGACGTTCTCCACCTCGTGCTCAATACAAGGGAGGGAGAAGTCGTAGCTTTGATATGGAGAGGAGGAGCGGTCCACGGTTTCCCTTTCGTGGCTTTCGTTCTCCTCCGGCGAGGTAGGGATGGTTCCCTAGTGGTGTTACTTGTGATGGTTCTCGTGATGCCTTCTCTATGATTTTGTTCTCCATTGGTTTTGCTTCTTCCTCAATCTATACTTAAGATAGATTGCATAGGGTGCTCTTGTAGCCGCGTTGGCTAGAGGTGCATACCGGACCGACCAAGTGTTTTCAACTTGTTTTTCTCGAACTCACCCTAGGCTAACCCGCACGAATAGGAGTGCGTTGTGACAGGACGGTGGCTCCAAAAGGCAGGCGTCTTCGGAATCGGATCGGAGGCCACGGTTTAAAGATGCTTTTTATGAGATTCGGTTTTCTATCTTCATCTATCTTGTTTGGAGCTACAACATAAGCATGATCTAGACTCTCTAGATCGGTTATCTCTATGCTTTCTCTTGCTACCTCTTAGTAGATTAGATTAGATGTGTTTTCTTGATGATCTCTTAGATTAGATGCAATTTGCTTCTTCAAAAGAAAGAGTTTCCTTGTTTTACTAGATTGAATCCTTGCGTTGCACATTGTTCCACGGATTTGATACCTTGGGTTCTCACACTTAAGGGAAGAAGGGTCCCTTGACTACGATGGGGGATTTGTCAGCTTGCAAATCCAAACGAACTTTGATACGACAATCAACCGTCAACACCGCCTCAGCCATGGCGCGGGCGAAGGCGGTGCAGTCCGCCTCAAGCTGGTCATACTCTTCATCTGAGTAGCCGGGAGCCCAGCCGCCGCTCAACGTCTTGTAGTCCAACCCCTTGTAGTGCGAGTTGAACATGGCAAGCACCCGGTGCACCACTTTCCAAGACGTCACCAGCTCCCGCTCCTTTATCGTCTCCGGAAGAAGAGTGAGTTGGTCCCCGAGGAGCTGGTTGGGCACGAGAACAGACGGGACACCAAGGTCCGTCAGCACCTTGTCGATGGACTGGCCGAACCTGCAGCGGGCCAGGAGCTCCCTCTGGCGGGCCGCGTCCGCGTCTTGGTGTGCTTTCCTGGCCTGTTTGAGCTCGGCCTTGACCTCTAAAGAAGAAAAGCGAGCCGAGAGTCAGATACGACATGCGCGAACAAGAAAGAAGAAGGACAGGGATGAAGGACCGTACTCGAGAGCTGGTCAGACAGGTTCTTGGCCACCCCAGCCACCTTGTGGATCTGGATCTCGGCTGCGGTGAGGTGACCTGACTTCTCCGCGAGGTTCACGGCCAACGCGGCGCGGGACATGCGAAGTCCTGCCACCACGAGAAGACGAATCAATCCTACCACCACTCAACACAGAGGAAAAAGCATCGCAGAAGTCGTAAGTACTCGGCTACTTACCCTTGATGTCCTGATCCCGTGCGGTGATAGTATCGCTGTTGACGGTGAATTTCCATCAACCTAGCCATGAGTTTACCTTCAATGTTGGTATTGATTTAATATCCAAACTAATGATCCTAACCGTCATCATATATCAAGTTCGCACTCGCATGTGATTTTTGGAGTTTATTGTTTACACAAGATTAAGCACCTAAATGAGGACTTACGGGTAGAGTTCATTGAGCACTTTGCGAGAAGGTCATGAAGCCCGTCACAAGTCAAGACACGAGGTGAACATGACTCCAAGAGGCCCAAGGACCAATCCGTGAAGGTAGAAAACTCCAAGGACTTGGACAGAAAATGCTAAAGCTTGCACGACAAGGAGCCCTATCCAAACCGCGGAGAAACAGACGTCAAGGACCCACATGCAGTTGGGAGAAAGTTCTAGAAGACACGAGAAGCGACAGGAAGAGAACTGGGGTCTGTTGATGGTCGTTAAGTCCCTATTTTCGATCATCAACTTCGGACAAAAGTTACTCCATGCAAGTGTGCACCATAGCTATAGGGTTATAATCTAACAAATTCCACAAGCTTTAGTGTATATTTGGTCGCAGGTGCAAATGGGCAATTATAGAATAAAAATATGGCATTATTACAAACAACATCAAGTGCAATTTGGACTACACCATTGCGACGGGCTCGTCGAGACGATCGAAATGGACATATCATTTGCCTACTTTGGAGTTCGTATGCGCAAGATATGAAAAGAACAAGCCGACGCAATGCTGACGTCATCGTGCTACAGCACCATGCATCCGCCCCGGAAGCGACATGTGGCGGCCCGCCACTGGCCGGCTCACCCACCAGGCAGCGGGGGTGAACCCTGCCTGGCCACGTGGCGCTCGGCGATAGGCCCTCCGCGGCCCCACGTGCGCGCGCGCATCACCTCACGCGGGAAAGGGCGAGCCGGCCGGGCCCCACACCAACACGCGGCACGCACAGAGAGGCCGGCAGGCCGCGACGCGGCTTCCTCCCGCGGGCGTCCGTGTCCCGCACGGGAGTGTGCCGCCCGAGCCACCACGTGGCGAGCTGCGAGGGCCTGACTGAGGTCGGTTGGCTGGTTTCCCTGGTTAGCCGCGGGTTTTCCTATTTTTAGCGCCGGTTTTCGCCTGGTTCGCACGGTTCAGCTCCGGTTCAGGCCCCTAGAGCCTGGTTTTCGCCCAGTTCTTTGCTCCACTGACTTGGGGAGGCGTGCCCTGCACTGTTGCTGGCCAGGTGGCGCGTGGAGAAGGCTGGAAAGAGAGGGAGATCCTCCACTTCTCCAAGTTTCCTCCCCCCATAAATAGAAGCCATCCTCCTCACTTCAAAGACATGACTTCACCTAAGGATGAGTGCTTCCCTTCAAAGGAGAGGCCTCTCCTTGGTGGAACAGAGAAGCAGAGATCAAGGCGAAGCCCTACAAAATTAGTGTTAGAATTAGGTGAGAGTTGAGGTGCGAGTCCGGGAGAAGCCGGAGTTGTCGGCTTCCTCCCTCCCTCTTGTACCTCGGCGGATGCGGCTCCACTTCGAGTAACATTCGGGTAACTCTTAGGCATTCTGGATTTATTTAATTAACTAAGTTCAGCTTTATTATTTTTTTTTGCTTGTGGGCTCCTTGCTTTGATTAGTGTTCTAGTAATTGCAAAGCTAGAATAGTAGTCACTAGAGTAGGCGTGGTGTCTAGTCTTGCGATTACCCCAGAGTAAACCAAGTGCCACGGATTGTTGTGGTAGCCCCAGGTGGTGATAGCCCTGACAGCCTATGTAGTCGACCACATGAGATCCACTAGAGCTCAGTAGGACCCCTACTTGGCTTGCCTAGCCCCCTTCTCATCCCTTTCCGGGTTAGGACGGTTGAGCTCCCTGACGGCCTACGTAGTCCACCACGTGAGATCCACTAGAGCGCAGTAGGACCCCTGCTTGGCTTGCCTAGCCCCTTCTCATCCCTTTCCTGGTTAGGACGGTTGAGCGTCCCGAAGCAAGCCGGAATCCTTCAAAACCATCTCTACCTCTCCTACACTATTACCATATCTTCTCTCGTCTAAGGCCGATCTTGATTCTTCACTAGTGCACACACGTTCCTTGTGGATTCGATACCCTGGAATACTCTTGGGTGAAAGCTACACTAGTATCCATAAGCTTGCGGAATTTTCTACGATCGTTATTTATACCAACAGGCCTTCTGGCGTCGTTGCATATTTAGTAGTGATGCTAGCAAGTGCCAACAAGCTTTCTGGCGCCGTTGCCGGGGATATAAACCTGGTGCGACGCTAGTAAGCGTCAACAAGCTTTCTGGCACCATTGCCGGGGAACGGTTGCTGTACTAGTGTCGAACCGAGTCGTCCGTGTATCCCCATCCATACCATCACATATCCCCATATGGATTCCAAGCTTATCAATCAGTTTTCGGCTCCAACGGGCGAAGATCTGGACCCCCCACCTTCATCATTACCCATCCATGCACCTAGCTATGAACTTCGTCCCGCCCTCATAGCTATGGTACGGGAGCAATCTTTTTCTGGAGCAGAAGAGGAAAATCTGTACACCCACCTTCGCGGTTTTGAGGAAGTGTGCTCGTGCCTTGTCATTCGTGGCATGTCACACGAAACATTAAAGTGGATGCTTTTCCCGTTCTCTTTGACGGGGATTGCCAAGAAATGGTACGCTCAAACCGTTAGGGGTGTCAAGGGAGATTGGGAAGTTTTGCGAAACAAATTTTGTCTAGCTTTCTTCCCGAAACCCCGATTGGTCGACCTCCGTATGGAAGTCTTAGGCTTTAGGCAAAAGGAAAAGAAACCTTAGCAGCAGCTTGGGCACGATTTTTGGACCTAAACATGTCCGGTCCCAACCTCGAACTCTCCGAACCGATGCTTTTACAGCATTTTTGTCGAGGCCTTAGCAAGGAGTCCGCCCAGTGTCTCGATATTTCTTTGGGAGGTTCTTCCAATCATTTGACACCTAGTGAAGGGAGGAATGTTCTCAACAAAATCCTTGAGAATACCCCCTACACTAGTATTTTTGATGAATTTCCCGAAGAAGAGGTTGATGAAATCCTTGAGCCGGAAAATGAGGTTTCACCTATCCAGCCTACACCCGTGACCGCTCCTCTCTCTGAGCCAATAAAAGTAGAGCCTCCCGTAGAAAACCTCCATAGTCTAGAACATGAGGAAAATAATCCAATGGACTTTATCAACGAAATCGAGGATGATCTTTTTTCAGACTTTGGAAATGCCTCAAATTTTCCGATCCAACCGAAACCCCGAGCGTGCAACTCTCCGTTTCAACAAAATGCTAGCCAACCCGATAAGCCCATTCTCAAAGAAGACCTTAAATGCTTGTCGGCGGCTATGAGCGTGGAATGGTTGAGAGAAGCAGAGACATCGCCCGAGGTAGTTGGACTCATCATGCCGTCCACTCTTCTTTCCTATCAAATACAAGGCGTCATGATGGATGTCCAGTACAACCCCACTGTTGGGATAAATATCATCTCAAAATCTCTTGCCCAACAGCTCTATCCCAACATGACCCTATGTTTGTCCCGAAAGATTTTTCAAGATCCTTATGGGACCATGTTGCAATGTTGCGGTGTTGTCAGAACAGTCCCGGTAGTTGCCAATGAGGCCAAGATCTTTCTGGACTTCCATGTCTATGATAATCCGGACGTACATATTCTTATAGGTCGGCCTACCGAGAGACTTTTCCAAGAAACGGCTAATGGTAGCCTAGCCGTGCAACTAGGAAATTCCACACAAACCGTCTCTTTAGCTCGTGCATGGAATGCAATAGCAGAGCCATCACCAGTTCTAGATCCTATTGAAGCCCTTATGGGAGTGACATTGTCCGATATGGCACAACCAAATTTGGATGATGACGCAATATACTTCTCTCAAGAAGAAGAAGTCCTTGCCGAGCCAATTAAGTTAGACGTAACGGAACTACCACCACCACCCACGATCGAGCTAAAACCTCTCCCACCAGGCCTGAAAATGTTTTCCTCCATGGTAACCGTCAAACCCCAGTAATCATCAGCGACAAGCTTACCGAAGAAGAAACCAATAGACTTGTCGCTGTCCTTGAAAGACATCATTCAGTCCTAGGGTACTCGCTCCAAGACCTTAAGGGAATTAGTCCCACTCTTTGCACTCATCGCATCCCAATCGAACCCAATGCTACACCTTCCCAGGAACCCCAAAGAAGGTTGAATAATGAGATGCGAGAAGTAGTTAAGAAAGAGGTCCTTAAACTACTTCATGTCGGGATCATTTATCATGTGCCTCATAGCGAGTGGGTGAGTCCGGTGCAAGTCGTGCCTAAGAAAGGAGGGATGACAGTGGTGAGAAATGACAAGAATGAGTTGATCCCTCAACGAACCGTCACTGGGTGGCGTATGTGTATCGATTACCCGAAACTCAACAAGGCCACTAAGAAGGACCATTTCCCGCTACCCTTCATCGATGAGATGTTGGAACGGCTTGCAAACCATTCCTTCTTCTGTTTCCTTGATGGCTATTTCGGGTATCATCAAATCCCCATACACCGGATGACCAAAGTAAGACCACTTTCACATGCCCATATGGTACATATGCATACCGTAGGATGTCCTTCGGTCTTTGCAATGCACCTGCCTCATTTCAACGGTGCATGATGTCTATCTTTTTCGACATGATTGAGAAAATCATAGAGGTGTTCATGGACAATTTTACCGTCTATGGAAAATCCTTCACAAGTTGTTTGGAAAATTTAGACAAGGTTTTGCAAAGATGTGAAGAAAAGCACTTAGTCCTGAACTGGGAGAAATGCCATTTTATGGTTTGGGAAGGGATAGTGCTGGGACACTTGGTGTCCGAACGTGGTATAGAGGTGGATAAAGAAAAAATAGAAGTAATTGAGAAGCTTCCACCTGCCACGAATGTGAAGGGAATTCGCAGCTTTTTAGGACATGCAGGGTTTTATCGGCGCTTCATTAAGGACTTTTCTCATATCGCCCGACCCTTGACCAACCTCCTAGCAAAAGATGCGAAATTCACCTTCAATGATGAGTGCCATCGAGCCTTTCAAATTCTAAAGAAGGCACTCATCTCGGCCCCAGTCATCCAACTACCCGACTGGATGCTACCCTTTGAGATCATGTGCGATGCTAGCGACTATGCCGTAGGAGCTGTCCTAGGCCAAACCAACGATAAGAGACATTATGCCATCTCCTATGCTAGCAAAACCTTGATCGAAGCCCAATTGAACTACACTACCACCGAGAAAGAGTTGCTAGCCGTAGTTTTTGCGATAGATAAATTTAGATCCTACTTAGTGGGGGCAAAGGTCATCGTCTACACCGACCATGCCACGCTCAAATACCTCCTCACTAAGAAGGATGCTAAGCCTAGGCTCATCCGATGGATCCTTCTCCTCCAAGAGTTTGATCTAGAAATCCGAGATAAAAAGGGACTAGAAAACTCGGTAGCCGATCATCTATCTAGGTTGCAGGTTGAGGAAACACCTGCCTTACCCATCAACGATTACCTAAGGGACGATACACTCCTCAAGGTAACAGATTCTGACCCGTGGTATGCGGATATCGTAAACTATATAGTGTCAGGCTATGTTCCCCCAGGTGGAAATAAGAAGAAATTGGAATATGAAAGTCGTTTCCATCTATGGGATGAGCCGTATCTATACCGGGTATGTGCCGATGGCTTACTGAGGAAGTGTGTCCCTGGGATCGAGGCCAACAAGATCATAGATAGATGTCATGCAGCTCCATACGGAGGACATTATGGAGTGTTCAGAACTCATGCCAAAATTTGGCAAAGTGGATTTTTCTGGCCAACCATGTACAATGACACAAAGGAGTACATCAGGAGGTGTAGCAGATGTCAGCACCAAGGCAATATCAATACAAGAGATGCCATGCCATTGACAAACAACCTCCAAGTTGAGCTCTTTGATGTGTGGGGTATTGACTACATGGGACCTTTCCCGAAGTCCTATGATTGCGAGTACATCTTAGTGGCAGTGGACTATGTGTCTAAATGGGTAGAAGCAATACCGTGTCGGGCTGCCAACTCCCAGAATGCCAAGAAGATGTTCCATGAGATCATATTCCCTCGTTTTGGCACAGCCCGGACGGTGATAAGTGATGGAGGATCCCATTTTATAGACAAGACTTTCAAGAAATACCTAGTAGACTTTGGGATTCGCCATAACATGGCAACACCTTATCACCCACAGACCAGCGGTCAAGCAGAAACCTCCAATAAACAAATCAAGAATATTCTGCAGAAGACCGTCGATGAAATGGGAAATTGGAAGAACAAACTCCCAGAAGCATTATGGGCATACCGCACAGCATTCAAGACACCTATTAGTATGTCCCCATACCAGCTTGTCTATGGGAAAACATGCCATCTGCCAGTTGAGTTGGAGTTCAAAGCTCATTGGGCTATCAAGAAATGGAATATGGATCTCCATCTCGCCGGAAATAATCGAAAGATGCAAATATCTGAGCTTGAAGAATGAGGGAGAAAGCATACCACAACTCCAGAATTTACAAGGAAAGAACAAAAAGATGGCATGACAAGAGACTCAAACACAAGGAATTCAAACCCGGAGACAAGGTCCTCCTTTTCAATTCAAGAGTAAAACTTTTCGGCCATGGGAAACTCAAAAGCAAATGGGAAGGACCATTCAACATGATCGACACTTCATCCCATGGAGCCATTACTCTTCAAGATGACTCAGGTAATATATTTAAGGTAAATGGCCATCGCTTAAAAATTTATTTTGAACCGAAAAAGATTGAGGAAGTCGATGTGATCGAATTCCTCAACATTAGCGATTAAATGTCTCACCCTTGAATAAAATAAAAATTTCTCTTTCTTCTTTAATAAACAAATGAAAAATAAATAAATAAAACTTTGCTTTGATTTGGCTAGTACAATTTGTACTAGCCAAATCCATGTATCTCATCTTTGTCTAAAAGTGTGCAGGAAAAGAGGCAGCAGAAGATAGTGTGGGGGAGGTATCAAGAGTCAACTTCTTCCGACATTCAAAGGGATATCATGGTTTGAAAAATTCTATTCCCCCCAATTCCATGATTCATGAGTTATAATTCCTTTCATGAGATAATCATTAATTTAAACTCAATGAATCTTGATGCTCCATTGCTGTACATGTTTTCAATTGATTGGCTTGCATGTTCTTTATTCCTATAGCACATATATCTGTTGCTTGTGATCAAATATTGTTAGGAAACATGTTCATCTAAATGGTTGATTGATGAGATATGGTACGATGCGATGAACCTTACTCACTCTAACAAAGTGCTTGGGATGTTTTATTTGAAAATATATATATATATACATAGCCTTACAAGCTCCTCAGTGATGATATATTCCTACCAAAGCCATATGTTGTTTACATTAGAAAACCTCACACATATGCTGCTTGTTATTACATTGAGCTTTGTCAAATTGTTGTGACCCTTGCTAGAAGCTTTTCATGCTTTCATGATCAAGATCACGTACACTCCACCTTCATATGCTAAACTTCTACACTGGAAGTTGGCAACATCCATCCATCCACAAAATAAATACTCATTTCAATTTATGAATCTCTCTCCTTAGATTTTCCTTCAAAAGAGACATAGGCAAAGAAAAAAAAGAGATAAAGACACATGCTAAAGAGAAACTCTTCTCAAGCATGATGAAAAAAAGAGAAAAAAAATATAAATATAGACATGTTCTCAAAAAAAAGTTCAAGGGGAGAGAGATCATACAACAATGAGTACAAATTTCCATGTCATCCACTTTCCACACAAATGCACATCTTGATCAGATTGTATGAGTAGTCTTCTTCTTGGATCCGGTTTTTGACTTTGCAATATTATGTGATACAAGTATGCCTTATATATTCAACCCTACCTTGAGCTCCACATATAGCCATCATTAGAAGTAGGTTGAAGAAAGGCGAATTTAATGCCTTGGTGAGGAATCATACACACTGAGCGATCCGAGAGCATCATTTGAGGAGTCAAGTAAGGCTAAGTTTTGAAAAACCAAATATATTATCAAAAACCCAAGCTACTTTACAGAAGGAGTTGAGGTGATTCAAATCCAGCCGTTCCATTCTTCAACCATCCAAGATGACATGGTAGACACCCCAAAGGATCACAAGTACAGGTATGCCTTGGAATATCTTACATGCTTGTATCATATCATTTTGGATTCATGTTTTCCACTCTAGTCCTTAACCTTTACTCGAGGACGAGCAAAGGGCTAAGTGTGGGGGAGCTCCCCACGCCACCACGCGGCACGCACGAAGAGGCCGACAGGCCGCGACGCGGCATCCTCACGCGGGCGTGCGCATCCCGCATGGGAGCGGACCGCCCGAGCCGCCACGTGGCGCGCTGCGAGGGGCTGGCTGAGGTCGGTTGGCTGGTTTCCCTGGTTAGCCGCGGGTTTTCCTATTTTTAGCACCGGTTTTCGCCTAGTTCGCACTGTTCAGCTCCGGTTCAGGCCCCTAGAGTCCGGTTTTCGCCCGGTTCTTTGCTCCACCGACTTGGGGAGGCATGCCCCGCACCGTTGCTGGCCAGGTGGCGCATGGAGAAGGCTGGAAAGAGAGGGAGATCCTCCACTTCTCCAAGTTTCCTCCCCCCATAAATAGAAGCCATCCTCCTCACTTCAAAGACAGGACTTCACCTAAGGATGAGTGCTTCCCTTCAAAGGAGATGCCTCTCCTTGGTGGAACAGAGAAGCAGAGATCAAGGAGAAGCCCTACAAAATTAGTGTTAGAATTAGGTGAGAGTTGAGGTGCGAGTCCGGGAGAAGCCGGAGTTGTCGGCTTCCTCCCTCCCTCTTGTACCACGACGGATGCGGCTCCACTTCGAGTAACATCCGGGTAACTCTTAGGCATTCTGGATTTATTAAATTAACTAAGTTCAGCTTTATTATTTTTTTGCTTGTGGGCTCCTTGCTTTGATTAGTGTTCTAGTAATTGCAAAGCTAGAATAGTAGTCACTAGAGTAGGCGTGGTCTCTAGTCTTGCGATTACCCCGGAGTACACCTAGTGGCACGGATTGTTGTGGTAGCCCCAAGTGGTGACAGCCCTAACGGCCTACATAGTCCACCACGTGAGATCCACTAGAGCGAGTGCAGTAGGACCCCTGCTTGGCTTGCCTAGCCCCCTTCTCATCCCTTTCCGGGTTAGGACGGTTGAGCGTCCCGAAGCAAGCATCGTAGTAAACGCTGATCTTATCTTTAGTATCCGGAATCCTTCGAAACCCTCTCTACCTCTCCTACACTATTACCATATCTTCTCTCATCCAAGGCCGATCTTGATTCTTCACTAGTGCACACACGTTCCCTGTGGATTCGATACCCTAGAATACTCTTGGGTGAAAGCTACACCGATATCCGTACGCTTGCGGAATTTTCTGCGATCGTTATTTATACCAACAGGCCTTCTGGCGTCGTTGCATATTTAGTAGCGACGCTAGCAAGTGCCAACAAGCTTTCTGGCGCCGTTGCCGGGGATATAAACCTGATGCGACGCTAGTAAGCGTCAACAGGGACGAACCGAGCCAAAATGGGCCCAGGCCGGCCGGCCCAGCCCATTCTGGCGTCGGTTCGACGCCCCCTTTGACCTAGATGACTCTCGGGCTATTTATAGTCCCCCTGCCAAGAGCCACACATCAATTCATTCGTCATTCGCTGCCGAGGAGCAGAGAAGGGAGGGACACCATTCCAAAGAGGAGAGGGTCGAGATGGTTGACTAGGGCTTCCCTAGCTGACGTGGGAACCTTGCATGGAAGACCATGTCGGAGTTCCCGGAGCTAGGATCAAGATCAAGGTAGGATCCCGGTGGTGATCTTGTCCATGTATTATACTCTCATGTTGAATTTGCAAGTTTGAATCCGATTTCTAGCGATCAAGTGCTTTCACTACGACTTTGTCTTCGCTTGGGTTTTCTTCTTCTCCAATCTATTTTGGATAGATTGCATAGGATGTTCTTGTAGCCATGGTGGCTAGAGGTGCATACCTGACCTACCGAGCATTTTCATTTTGTCCTTTGGACTCACCCTAGGCTAACCCGTAATAATAGGAGTGCGTTGTGACAGAACGGTGGCTCCAAAAGGCGGGTGTCTTCGGAGTTGGAACGGAAGAAACGATTTAAAGAGGCTTTTTATGAGATTCAATTTGCTTTGTTCATTTATGCTTGGAACTTCAACAAGTGCTCGATCCAATCTCTCTAGATTGGTTTTACCTGTCCCTCTCTATCTCTTGCTACCTCTGGTGTTTCTTAGATTAGATTGGTTTTCTCGGTGTTTCCTTAGATTAGATGCATTAGCTCTCTTTTTGATAATCAAAGCGTTCTTAGCTTTATTAGATTGGATCTTGCATTACACATTGTTCCACAGATTCGATACCAACATTCACACTTAAGGGAAGAAGGGTCCCTTGACTACGACGGAGGACTTGTCTGCTTGCAAGTCCAAACGAAGTTTGATACACATATAGACCGTCAACAAGCCCCTTTTTCTGGCGCCGTTGCCGGGGAACAAGTAATCAAGATTCAATCTAGTATTGCGTTTGTGAATATTTTCAGTTTTTCTCTTGATTTTTCTTTTGCATCTCTTGATTTCGACCATCCTCGAAAAAAAATCAATCTAATCTAGGGTTTTGCTAAACCCTAGTTTTCTTTTAGCTTTCTTTATTTTGTTTATTGCTAACCCTAATCCGAGATGGACGGCTACATCTCCAACAAAAAAACATATATTTTGTGGATGGTCTAGAAAAATTTTGCAGGCAAAGGTGACGTGCGACACAAGATCTTAAAGCGAGGCCGAAGATCGTCGGAATCTCCAAGAGAAACTCCACCTCCAAGATCGAGAGGAGATCAACCTCATCCGCCACTCATCCTAGGAAGTTCGTTCCTCAAGACCGTCGGAGCAATCGACGTCGGCAAGGGGGAGATCAAGTTTGACATCGATGGCGTGAGGAGTGCATTCAAGTCAACCATGATTCGAGGTATGTAAAATGGTCAATATTAAATACATTCTACCTCATCATCTCATCAGAAGGGAGGAGTCAAGGGAGAGTGAAGCGAAGAAGATGCAAAAGTTGTTGCATCCATCAAGACTAAGAATCAACGCCTGCCTGTGAAGACCAAAAAGATGACTAAGCCGAAGAATAAACCTACACCGATGCTAAGGATGGTGTAGAAGTGGGGTCCCCAAGATTGCAACGCCCGCAAAGAGCGTTGATCCGAAGTGAAGAAGAGAAGAAGTCTAGCTATAGACTATAAACGAAGCGCTTGCAGGAGGCAACCCGATCGTCGAGTCAAGAATAAGCTATCGGGAGGACAACCCGTTGAAGAGTCAAGCTACCGGGAGGGCAACCCGAAGAATTTTTCAAGTTTTTCAAGTAAGTTGGTCTTAGAATTTGCTACGCATTACATATTATAGATCCCTATGTGGTTGAATAATTTTTGGAGACATTATAATTGCCCGGTCATTTTATTTGAATTTTATATTGATCATAAACCGATGACTTGAGCCATCCCAAGTTTTGTTTGCATCTTTTTGAGAAACTAGTACGAAAAATTCAGAACCTACCCCAACCTTTCATCCTCTCCATGGTGTTAAGGTTGGCTTGTTTTACATGATAAAAACACACGAGTGGAGCCTTGCTATGTTTCTTAATGTTTTTAATCTTTGATGCATGGTAGGACTCGCGTGAACCTAAGGAACTTGATTTTTGGTTTCATTCAACTTGACACCCACCGGTTTCTCTTGAATTAGAATTTTTCTAAGCCTCATTGACTTTATTTTTTATTCAAAATCTCTCTCTCATGTTTGGCCAAAATTAGAACCTAAACCTATACCCCCACGGTCAAGCCGGAGGAACTTGCTATCAATTAATGAAAGCAATCGATCCCGGTGCAACCAAAATAAATTTTATAATTGTTTTTGATGCCTAAAAGCTCCTCTAATGATATATTTGGACTCATCGCTAGCGCTGAGTTAATTTTTAAAGTTTCAAAATTAGAGGAGTGATTAGCATCTAAACATGATTAAAGGAGGTTTTTGAGCTTGATTAACATATAGTGCCCCATGATGCATCACGTATCCATCATTTGGCATCTTGGGCACGTGCAAAGGACAAGCATGGGGGAAGCAAGGGCTTTGTTTTGTAGGAAATTGGTGGAAGCACAAGAGGCAAGGGAACAAGATGGAACAAGAAGTAAAACAACGGAGGTGGAACCCTTAATCACGCAAGCAAAGGAGTGGTTGTGAACATTTGGGTGGAGGAATCTCGTGGATCACGTGGACACAAGGCAAGAAGGGAGCATGAAGTATCTCGGAGAAAGATCAAAGCAAATGGAGTAGGAGGGCCCCTAGGTCGATCAGCCTAGGCCGGCCAGCCTAGCCTCCGCTTATGGCCCCCGGTGCTCCCCTTCACCTGGTAAGTATTTTATGCATTTGTTAATTCGTGTTCTTGAGTTCATAGCCCATAAGTTCCAGACAATCTAGAAATATTTGAGTTCCATAGGGATGAGGATCTTGTCATGTTCTGCCGATTCTTTTGTTTTAATCTTTTGTTTATGTTGATAATGCTTTGATGCCTAAGGCTAGCCACCATGTTTTTCGGGAGTATAGATCTCACTACTCCCGTCGATCCCATCAACATATCATTTGTAGGTTTAGCTAAAGTGGCCACATGTTCACACCTCAATGAATTATTTTAGCTTCACCATGCTAGGCGGTTGCATGTTCAAGAATCCACAAACACTATGGGCAAATATTTATCCTATCTTGTGCACCTCACGCTCCACCCTCTAAAAAAATAATAATCATAATAATAAACTCCACCCTCCATATACTTCCCTTGTGTGTTTCTCCCACCGGCAAGCAACCCCCAGTGTACTCGTTGTGAGTTAGTGCAGCAACAATATGGAAAATAGCCACCAATGTCTTCACCAAGAAGAAACATTCATCGTCATCAAAGGTGCCATTATCAAGCTCTTCGAGGAGGCACTCGATTTCTGAGTCTCCCCGAAGCATGGAGGAAGACATGGCACCACCGAGGAGCAACACGCTGCCCCTTGGAGGTATGAGGAGTACACGAAGTTCGTCCATGCGGTACACCAAACCGCGAGGACACACGACAGAGCCACCCGTTCCACCATGACGCTCAACTCGTTCACCCGCTCCACCACCATACACTCCGAGGCGTTCCAATGGATTCATCATATGAAGACAGAGGAGGAGGAGGAGGAGAGGCTTGTTCATCTTAAGAGGAGGCTTGTGCCAAATGTTGACTTCGATGACAATGCCCTCCAAGTGTTGGGATTCTACTCTTGAGCAACCTTGGATGGGTGAAATTCTTTAATGGAGTTGGTGTAAGCACTCACAAGGAGCTTGCCTTGGAAATTCTTATACATTAGCACTGGTAATTGATGAAGGAGTGTCATGCCTCTCATTCTGCCTTGAAGGAGAAGGGCAACTAGTTCCTTATGGATATATTAAAGAACTACTCGGTCCCAAGAAGGAAGCTCGGAGCAAGTTGAAGTCCAAGAAAATATGCTTGAAGGATTTTGGGGAATGATTTCGGGAGAAGACTACAAGGAACCCAAAATTTCTCCTCGTTGGGATTTCTTTGGGGGTCGAGTACATGAAGCAAGGAAAATATATTAGTGGAGATTTGAGGAGAGGGTGCAAGTTGATGTTCCTCTTTCCAACATGGGGCTGAAATTATTTGTAGAATGGAGACAAAAATTGGTTAGAGGAAGGACTTCTTGTGCCGGCAAAGAGGAATAAAAGGAGAATAATTGTTGAAGAAGGATCATCCTCCGCAGCCCAAGATAAAGGAGGGGCTGCACATCAAGCTAATAAACAACCATATGGAGGGATCCCAATGCCACCACCTTATTATGAAGTGTGCCGATGCAAGCATGGGGGAGTGGGGCAGCCGTGCCACCACTTCCTCCACCATACATGGCGCCCAACGAAGCTTTCATGGCACCTCATCCTAACCAAGTCAAGTAAAAGAAGAGACCGGCGCGATCATGCTACAAGCAAGGATACAACACACAAGATCATCAATCTCAACCACCGGAAGATGAAGAATGGAGAAGGAGGAAGAAGAAAAATAATAATGATGCCTTCAATTTCGGTTCGATTTTCTCTTTTCTCTTTTCTCTTTTCTTTATTTTCAGCTTTTATGCAAATTTGTGTGTGCCTAGCATTTTCAGTTTTAATTTATTTTCAGCATGTGTGTTAGTAGTAGTGTTTGCTTTAAATCAACATGAATAAAGTTTGCCACCATGATTATCACCTTTAGTAAAGATAATAAGTTGATGCCATGTTGATATATGATGAAAGTTGCCGCTTTATTTATCTTTGTACTTGTTTTATGCATGATTAAGCTAATGCTCTCTATAAATGCAAATCTGAAATTAAATTAAATGCTAGCTTAATCCTTCGCGGAGGTTATGATAAAGATAAGACCCATAGTTTTCGTTTCATGCTCTCAATTTTGGATGGGTTAAAGATGATTTATTTATGTTCTTAAAACTATGCTAACCTTGTCATTAATACCTCTTGCATGTGACTCTACCTATCCAAAGCCTTATATTTATTTGAGTGCAAAAACTTAGTATACAAGATTTATTTTTGGGTGAATTAATTCAGGGCTTGATTTCTCTGGCCCGAGACTAAGAAGTTGGTCATTCCGTTTTTGCGTACCTATCTTGTTGCTAGCCTTTTCTATCCGTGCATTGTGAATCTCCACATGGAAATTTTGCAAACCTCGCCGGATATCCACCCATAAAACCCAATATATATTTTTTTGTTTACCTCCTTGACCACAACCTATCATATGAGTATGGATGAATATTTCAAAGAAGATCAGAAGAATGAAGGTGCCAAGGATTGAAGTATAATTTTGGGAGACCTCCAAGACGACATGAAGGTTGCGTGAATGATCCCTAGAAGATTTCAAGTGTTTCTTTCCAAGAAAACATAGAACTTTTAGTACCTACCTTGGCACAAAATTTTTTTTTGCCACCTCTTGGCCCGAGGACGTGCACTCGTCTAAGCATGGGGGAGCTGCCAATCAGGTAGGTACAATGTAATCTAGAGTTCAAGGGGAGTATATAAAAAAAGAAAAAGAAAAAGAAAAAGAAAAAAAAGAGAAAGAAGAAGTATGAAAAAAGAGAAAGAAAAAGGAGAGAAGAAAAAAATAATAAATATATATAAATAAATAAAGCTCCCCGGATCTCTAGATGCATTAGGAGTTTCAAAAGGATTCAAGATCATGACCCATACTCATCTTTCCAACCATGTGCAATCCGATAACGATGACTTTGTTTGTGCCTCGAGATCACTCTTTGCCATTTGCACATGTCCACTTATCTCAAGTGTGTGTATTTTTCTCTCTCCCCCTCCTTGAAACAACATTATTTTTCCAATGACCTTTTTGACGAGTCTCGGTAAGACCATGAGAAGCTTGTCTTGTTTTAATAATATCTCAATAATAATATCTTGGTAGGACTAAACTTTTCCCAAAATCTCCATATAAAGCCTACCACTTATATATATTTTGAGAGGAGAAAGGAGTAGAACAAATAGGCTTGAGAGACAAGATGAGATGAGAGTTCATGAGCAAGATGCAAGAAGGTTTAATTTTTGAACTTGGTTTAGCTCTTTTTATTCATCTTACTCTACACTTCAAAATTTCTGAGATTCATTTGAAATTTGGGAGCATGACTAATTACTTGTGGGAAGAGCTTAATTGATATCCACCCTTCGTAGGGATGAAGGCTAGTACACTATGGAACTTTAACAAATATAAATTTAGAGAGCATTATGTTTTCTCATGTATGATCAAGTGCAGGGTATGAACAATGAAAGGCAACGCTGATATCCATTGAGGTCTTACTCGAGGACGAGCAAGGTTTAAGAATGGGGGAGATGTTGACGGTGAATTTCCGTCAACCTAGCCATGAGTTCACCTTCAATGTTGGTATTGATTTAATATCCAAACTAACGATCCTAACCCTCATCATATATCAAGTTCGCACTCACATGTGGTTTTTGAAGTTTATTGTTTACACAGGATTAAGCACCTAAATGAGGACTTCCGGGTAGAGTTCATCGAGCACTT
Organism: Cenchrus fungigraminus; assembly: GCA_036936925.1. NCBI lineage: Eukaryota > Viridiplantae > Streptophyta > Magnoliopsida > Poales > Poaceae > Cenchrus > Cenchrus fungigraminus. The sequence goes on along the minus strand of CM072780.1, from coordinate 35,075,987 downwards.
TGCGAGAAGGTCATGAAGCCTGGCACAAGTCAAGACATGAGATGAACATTGTTGGTATTTCTTAACCTCACCACTAGTGGCGCGTCTAGCGTGAGCGTGTAAGGAACACCCGGGTACACTGACGGGTGCGAACAAGTCCGCAAGCGCACGGATACACCATTGTAGCACTTCTCCCTCGGGAATATTCCAAAGGGTATCGAATCCAAGGAACGGTTGGGTACTCTACGAGTGACTTATGCAAGGACACAGGATCTCTGCTAAGGTAGGCGAGAGGTATGGTATCTCTTGTATGTACTTGGTTCTAGGGGGGTACAAACTGCAAAGGATCTCGCTTCGGACACCGGACCCTCCTGGCTATAACAGTCGGTTCACGACAAATGGTTGCCTACACGTGTATCCGAACGTGGGGGATTCCGAAAGGGTCCAACGGCTGTCACCACCACGGCCTACCCCAAGACAAACCGTGGGATACAGGGCAATCAAAGGATAACCCATAGTCCAGACACCACGTCTGCACCACCGACTACTACTATAGCACGGCTACGTCAGACGTCCCATAGCAACACTATAGCACTCCGTAGAAATACAGAGCGACAAACCCGCGAGTACAACTAGACCTTACCCATCATGGAATCAAGGCGATACAAAGAGATATGAATGACACTTTGGTCTCATTCAGATATGCAGGGTACTCACTATATTCTAATTGACAAGCAGTCATACAAACGGAATGCAGAATTATTCATCGAGCCAACAAGATCAAAGGATCGTGTCATGAAGAACACGAGCCTCTAAATGATGAACAGATGAAGAACTCTAGAACATATCAACCATGTATGAATACGACTTTAGTCTAATTGGAATATAACAGAATACTCACTTTAGCCTAAATGAAGAACAGTATCACTCACGAGGTACAAAGAGATGATGAACGAAGAACGAATCATCACATCTTGTAACACCCTAAAATTCTTGGATTTCAGGATGTTAATAGAAAGAATAATAAAACAACGATTTCTTATAATTTTAAAATTTTCCCAACATTTATTTTCTTTATAGGAAATTTAGTACAGAAAAAAATCATTGATTGTTTTTCTAATTAAATAAAATGGTTCTCTGCGTGTTGCATTCATTTTGGATTGCATTTGTTTTGTTTGAGTTAGTGCTTTCAAAATTATCAAAATCTAATCTAAATCAATTTACTTCTCTCTATGTTTTTATGGACCAACTCATCCTCTCTCTATCTCTCTTTCCCGTCCATCCAACGATCTTTTCCCAGCCCAAACCTTTTGCTCGACCCAACAACAATCAAAGATCGTCGGCCCGGCTCACTCTCATAGCTGACGGGTGGACCTCACCTGTTAGGCTCGTCTCCCTCATCTTGCACCCAACTAGAACCGAACTCGAGTCTGTGCGCCGCCACCGACCATCCTCGGCTTATGCGCTATGGCTCCGCTCGTGATCGCCTAGCTCTAGTGCGTCGTACTTCGCACCCGAGCCGCGCACCCTCATGCACCTGCACAATGCACAGCACGCCTGGCCGTCGTATCCACCTGCCCCTGGTTGTGCCTACCTCGTGTCGTGTGCTACGCTCGACTCTGCGCACCCGTGTGCTCCGCCGAGCAGCAGGCTACCTCAAGGGCCGCGACTCTCGCTCTCCGGCACGCTTGTTCGCCGCCTCTCTGGCCGCGCCTGCCCAGCTCCTTCTCTCGGCCCGTTTTTTCTTGCGTCGGCCCAACTCCTTCCTCCATGTCTATCTCACCGACAGCCGGGTCCCATTTGTCAGGCCCATCCCCCACCTCTAGATCGAGTCCGCCCCGTGCCCGACCGCTGGCACTTGCACGTCTGGCCTCCAGATCTTGCGTCCGCTCACCTCCCTTCATCCCTCCATCTTTCGTGGCCGCTCGTGCCCGAGCCGCTCGTTCGCCGCACCCATTCGTCTTGCGGGTGCACGCTGCCCCAAGCTCAAATTCGAGCTGGACTCGAATCCGTGCGCGACACCTCTAACCCGCGCACTGCTCACCCACCGAGTCGTCTCCCGTGCGCACGCTGCACCCGCCCCCTTCGTTTCCCCTTCTTCGCCATCAGTAACGGCCGCCCACCATGCAATGGCCATCAATGGCCCGCCGCATGTTGTTTCTCTCTTCCCCCGCGCCGCGCCCGAGCACCGCTTGTCTCCCCGCGGTCTGCACATCTGCCAGGCTTCCACTCCCGCTCACCCTCTCTCTTCAATGCTAAGAGCATTCATCTCTTTCTCTCTCCACCCGTAACGGATCAATCACCATGGCCGTCAATGGCCGGCCGTTTCCGTCTCTCCATCAGTGCCGCCGCCGCTTCCCTTTCACAGCGTGCCGCTATCCCTTCAGTTCTCTTCTCATACGCCCTATAAAGAGGATCGTCCGAGCCTTTGCGTGCGCTGCTGTATCCATCTTCATCCCGTGCCCTGCCGTGCTCTGCCTCTGCATCACGCGCCGCCGCGCGCGCGCGGTCGTGTCCGGTTCGCAATCACAGCGGTGGAGCCGGACCAAGTGATCACCATCACAAGCTCTGTGAGGCCAAGCCGTGGACTCGCCCCGTGCTCGTCATCGCCGTTCCGTCACCGGAGCGCGCGACCACAGCCTGGAGATCGTGTCGCCGCCGTCCGCCGGAGTTTCCTTTCTGCATCAAGTGTTGTCGTCACAGGAGCAAGGCGATGCTTCCAAGAGCATCTCCACACCAGGATGCAGCCCCTCCACCTGTCAACGGTGCCACCTCGCCGTTGTTTCCCTGCAGCATCACCGCCAGCCACCGGAGCAGCGTGTCGCCGGCCGTCGCCGTTTCAAGTCTCCCTTGGAGCTAACCGGCGTCACCGCAAGATCCTGAACTCCTTCACGGCGCCAGACACCCCGAACCAGACCCGCAGCTTGAAGTTCAGAGCTCCCGTCCGCCGTCACCGTCATCCGCTCCAACATCCGTCAGTCTCATCTTCTTCCGCCCGCTGGTGAGCACACCCTCTTACAGACCCTGCGGAGATCTTTCTCTTTTCATCTCGCTCTTAAGTCTCCAGTAAAGTTTGGTCATCTCCGTCGATTTCACGTGAGCAGATTCACTGATGCCATGCATGCCTAGGCAAAGATCGCCGCTAAAGCTTTTGCTCCTGTTGCTGATCATCCATGCCAAGGTTGGAGTCATTTCTGCACCAAGCTAGTGACGGCACTCCTTCTACATCAGTTCCATGCCGTTCACCATCAGCTAGTCACCAGGTCAGAGGTGAGAAAACTCATGCTGATCTAGTTTTGTTTTGCGTCCTAGCCTGCTCACTAGCATGTTATCTCTAATTCTCACGTTGGCCACTACATGTAGTAGCTGCTGCATGTATACACTTCAATAGTTTAATTCATGTTAATCCATGATCCCATACTGCTTATAGTTTTCTATCCTTTGCCATGCACTCGTGAACTGAAGGCTGTCAATGTTCTTTGATCTGTTCTCCATCATCACTCCTACCGTCGACCATCACGCAAGGCACCGCAACATTCTACAAATGCTAGCACTCTGTTTAATCCACACTTGCATGCCTGTGTTTGCCAATAGCCAAGTACACATGCCAAGAAAGCAAGCAATCAGTACGTGCATACATATATCTTCCTGATGTCAGCATTACACAATGCTTATGTCATATTCTTGTTTTTCCTTAAAAAACAATTGCAGTAAATTAAGCATATGTTTTTCAGAAATATAGCCTTTTCTTTCCTTTTCTTTTTCATCTATCAGTTATCTCTGGTGCCTTGTTTAGATTAAATCCCTGCAAATAGATCTAGCACCTATCTTTTATACATCTAACCGTGTCCTTTGGTCTTTTTGCGAGCACTATTTATAGTGTCTTGCAAAAGTTAACAGCTAATCATCTAGATCTTCAGTTAATCTCATTCAAGTCCTTGCAGCCTTGTTTCACCCATAGATCTCACGTTTAGCCCGTTTAAACCTCGTTCTTGTTGCGTCAGTTTCGTCTCACAGTAAAATACACGCTAGTGCTAATGTTTACTCTAAAATGAGTTTTGATAATTTACTCTAAATTAACTTGGTTAATGCCTTTCAAACTTGTTTTTTAAATAAAATCTAATTAGAGTTTAACCTCGTGTTTTTCATAATAAAGTTAATTTGATTAATACTTATTCAAATAATCCTTTCAATTAAAAGCTGAGTTATACCTCGGGTTTTATAATCAAATTTAACCTGATTAATGTTTGTGCAATTTGCTTTTCTAAATAAAAGTTACATAGGCTATATCCGAGTTTTCTTAATTAAATGTTAATTTAACTAATATAAATATAAATATGTTGCTGAATTATAATTTGTTTAGTCCAACTCGAGACATAAAGTTATACGCTTAGATGCTTTACATGCTTCTTCTAAAATTAAATATTTAATTTACATAAATCATACTTGAATATTCATGAATAAAATTGGACTAAGTTCTACATCGTTCTTTTATATCTAAATATAACTTGATTAATTATAAATAGGTTATTTCTATGAAGTAACCTATGAACACAATTTTATTCAATTAAAATATATCAAGCATATAGTCTTTGTTTGTTATAATCAAATCTCTCGATAGCTTTGTCTTTTTCAACCGTAGTTCCGTTCTCAGCATTTCTTGCGTTTGCGTTCCTAGAACCAACCCTATCCTCTTTTTAAGCCTTTTCTTGATTGGTGTATTGTTCTTAGTTGTTCTCGTTGCTTTGCATGTGTTGTTCCCGATGATTGCTTCGAGTAGAAGATCGAGCTGTTGTTCGGAAGTCTTGAAGATCAAGAGTATTAAAGAGCAAGAGTGGAAGAACATAAGAGCATGTTTTGTTGGAGAAAGGCAAGTGGTCTTCTCCCCTCTGCATATTCTACTTTGTCCTATATAATTGCATGATAATTAAGTTTATCTTTTATGATATTGCATAAACTTGATGGGAACACCTTTTTAAGGACTTACCTAGATTTTTATCCATGATCCTTGGAACAACCCGTTTTAATAAAATGTTTTGGGTAGATGATGCTTTGTTGCTATACCTTCGGACGGTTTAAAAATGAATCTTTATGTTAATGAAAGTTATGCTTAATGATGATGCTCATGGTTAATACAAGAACACCTTAATTTAATCAGAACATGGAGAACCACCCAAGAAAACAGTGCAACCACAGTCTATATGGCTATGGCTTAGCCAATTAATTAGGTGTGCGAATGAACTGATGACCTTATCCGAAAGGAGCAGAGGGGGATCGGGGTTGCAGGGGTATAGCCCGGTTCTATTGGGGTAGCAGCCTTTGCTAATGTGCTGACCATTAGGGAGGGTTATGGTCCGCCCTGATCTGTAACTATGCGGGTTGTTGGTCTTTTGCATGTCTTTGTAAAGGCTTCGTAGTGGACCCCTAGCCACTCACCTCGGATGTGTTTAAGGGCCTTGCAAACCCGGGCGACATGGGGAACACGAACTGTGGGTAAAGTGTACAACCTCTGCAGAGTGAAAACTGATCGATCAGCCGTGCTCACGGTCAAGAGCGGCTTGGACCCTCACATGATAATCAAACTTAAAGATGAACTTAAATTGTGGTTTCCTGTGGTTTTGAGATGAGATGTTTTCTAAATGTTTAAGTGGGTTGGTATGAACTTACATCTAGTAACTAGGTGTTTGTTAATTAAAATTTGACCAACATTAAAATGCTAACCGCTGCAAAACCTTAGCCTATCCTTGATAGCCTTGCATCTTCCCCCACTTGCTGAGCTCCAACCATAAGTGTGCTCACCCTTGCTACACCGCTGTTCAGAAAAAGAAGGTGTCTGAAGTCCAGAAGATGGTGCTAGGCATACACAACCCCCAGTCGATTGCCTGTGAAGTTTGGAGCCTTTGTTTCCCAGGATTCTGCTGTAAATCTCTGATAAACTCTTTTCTTTACGTGATATTGTTTCTGTTATTCACTAATGATGTCACTATATGTATGGAACTAGATCCTGGCATACATATAGGTAGCACTTGGTTTGTTTTGAAAACCCGGTGTGACACATCTCCCTTCTACTCACCCACACTCTCTCCTCTCTACCTAGCACTACCTAAGTTAGATCCTCCTCACACTCATATTCCTGGTGGGATGTGGTTTCACCTCCACCAAGAGGGAATGAGAAGGAGGAGAGGAGGCTAAGGTAAGAAGTTGCCTTCAAGTGTGATGTCCTATTCTTACCCCCCTCCCCTTCTATTTATAGGCACGGGCACCGGCGTCAAGTGGAGCGAGACACCCCGGGGATGGCCTCTAGGACCAATGGGCGAACACCACGTGGAGGCCCGGGATCAGCCGACCAAAGGTCGGTTCGGCCGATCCCAGGGTCGGCTGACCCCCACGTGGCCCGTCTCGGCTTATGCTTTCTCTGAGCGGCTGACTGGTGGGCCCTGAGGTCGGTTCCCGGTGTACACGTGTGTTGGAGGCGGTTTAGGCGCTCTGGTAGGCCATAGGATCCTTGTGATGCACGTGTGGCGGTCTCTGATTCGCCGAGGCTCTCTCTCTTGGATTGATGACGTCATTGATCCAGGGGATGCTTACATGGTAGCCCCTCATTGGCTGAGCCTGAAGTGCTTGGATCATAGAGGTGTGCTTTCTCTTCATTTCTTATGCTAAACACCTGCATTCATCTTCATACAGCCACTTGTGGAAATTGTTAGCTTAAAGCCCTATTCTAGTGTGGATGCATGATTCTCATGTTGAAATGCAGGGATTGACGGCCTTAAATTAGGTACTTAGCAGCCGTCAACAAACATGACTCCAAGAAGCCCAAGGACCAATCCGTGAAGGTAGAAAACTTCGAGGACCTGGACAGAAAATGCTGAAGCTTGCACGACAAGGAGCCCTATCCAAACCGCGGAGAAACTGACGTCAAGGACCCACATGCAGTTGGGAGAAAGTTCTGGAAGACACGAGAAGCGACGGGAAGAAACCCTGGGCCGAACCGGGCCAAAATGGGCCCAGGCCGGCCGGCCCAGCCCATTCTGGCGTCGGTGCGGCACCCCCTTTGACCTAGATGACTCTCGGGCTATTTATAGTCCCCCTGCCAAGAGCCACGCATCAATTCATTCGTCATTCGCCGCCGAGAAGCAGAGAAGGGAGGGACACCATTCCAGAGAGGAGAGGGTCGAGATGGTTGACTAGGGCTTCCCTAGCCGACGTGGGAACCTTGCATGGAAGACCACGTCGGAGTTCCCGGAGCTAGGATCAAGATCAAGGTAGGATCCCGGTGGTGATCTTGTCCATGTATTATACTCTCATGTTGAATTTGCAAGTTTGAATCCGATTTCTAGCGATCAAGTGCTTTCACTACGACTTGTCTTCGCTTGGGTTTTCTTCTTCTCCAATCTATTCCGGATAGAGTGCATAGGATGTTCTTGTAGCCATGGTGGCTAGAGGTGCATACCTGACCTACCAAGCGTTTTCATCTTGTCCTTTGGACTCGCCCTAGGCTAACCCGCACGAATAGGAGTGCGTTGTGACAGAACGGTGGCTCCAAAAGGCGGGTGTCTTCGGAGTTGGAACGGAAGCCACGATTTAAAGAGGCTTTTTATGAGATTCAAATTGCTTTGTTCATCTATGCTTGGAACTTCAACAAGTGCTCGATCCAATCTCTCTAGATTGGTTTTACCTATCCCTCTCTATCTCTCTAGCAAGGGAACAAAACCTAAGGCAAGATCGGAAGACTTACCATTGTGGCGGGGAGGATCAGTTCGTCAAACGCTCGCTCAGCCTACCGCAGGCCTCGCTTAAGGCGTTGACGGGCTGCGACTGCCTCGTCCTCATCGTCGTGCGCCTCAGCTTTACGGGTTTCGACCCGAGAGAAGCGCACTAGCTCGAGGGGGCGTCCTCCCTCCTCCGGTGATGCCGTCAGCAATCCCGTAGCAAGGAAGGGGTGGGCTCCTGAGCTCTCCCCATCAAATTGAATCATCTCCGGGGGCAGCTGCCCGCCATCTCCTCGGGAGCGGCAGGTTGATGCGGGTCTCGGCGGGGCGAGTCCTCGATCAGCACCACGTCTGCGTCGGGAACGGCGGGCCTGGGCAACGGGTCCGCCGCCGCGCCCACGGCAGGAGCTGGAGACGCAACATCGGATGCCTCCACCCCCGCAGCTCCAAGTGCGGGCTCCACAGGGTCGGCCCCGGCCATTTCGTTCACGGCGGCGGCGGTAGGGACCGGCAGCTGAAGGACCGATTAGGCGAACCAGAGAGGGGGGGAGTGAATGGGAGCCGATAAAAATTCTTCTCGAAGGAGATGGAAACTCCAACAAGACGAACACGGCCTCCAAAACACGTCTCCGACTCAACTACCCAAGTTGGCCAAGACCAAGCAGCCACTGAAGTGCTACTGGTACTAGGAACCAACAACCACCTACACCTACTCGAGAACGCAGCGGACAATCAACTCGAGCAGCTACTGACCACCACCGGTCAGACCGGTCACCTGCACCGGTCAGACCGGTCCCTGCCGGATCTCCCGGACTAAGCCGCCGGAACACCCGACACTCTCCAGAGACGCACCGGGTCACCCTAGACCTTGAGCCGGGTCACCAAAGCAAGACTTAGCAATTCCCACAGAACAGCCCCTGCACCGGTAAGGCCAGTGCAGCCCACCGGTCAGACCGGTCTGAGTCTGGAAATCCCAAATCTGCCAACCTGACCTCCCGAGCTCCAAACTGAACCAAACTCGAAACAGCAGCAATACGAGACAACAGGGAACTCACCAAGACATTCAACCGAGGCAAATCCCACAAAGCCTCTGCACCGGTCAGACTGGTGAGCAGCACCGGTCAGACCGGTCAGGCTGGGCAGCTCGGGATGAACAGCGCCTGCGGGTCAACTCCCCCAAATCCAACTCCCGATCTCCCGAATCGCTCCACGGATTTGTGCAAGACTTTGGGGATAGTAGGAACACCTCATGGGCACTCCATAGCCAAGATTTGGTCCACCAAAACTTGCTAAATCGAGAGGAATCGAAGAAATCCCACCAAGAACGCCTCTAACCCTAGAACCAAGAAAACCCCAAAATCGAGCCCCTTTGCTCACGGATTTGGGAGGGGAATCAAAGGGAAAAGAACCACGAAGGGTTCAAGCATACATCCCCCACCAAATCTTAAAGAGAAACGCCTCGAATCCACCACAAGAAAATCACCAAGAAAGGGCTCTGAAAATCACCAAAAAGGAGAAACGGGAAAGACACATCCAAGCCTTGAGGAACCACGCCAATTCATCTATACATACCAAAGAGGTTCATACAAGGTCTAGCTTGCCGCCCGATCATCCTTCCCTCTCACAAGATCTCACCATGAAGCTCTCAAGCTAGTCCTAGAAATCCTAAGGAAAATAGAAAGAGGAAAATAGCAAAACAAATGAGCTAGGGTTCCAAGAGATGGCTGCCATCCTCTCACCCCTTGGGTTATATGGAGGCAACCAAAAGACAAAACTACCCTTACTAGATAACTAGGGATACATGCCCCTCGAGGGCAAATTTGGAAGTCTTCAGATTTTCACCATCGGACGGATGCCCAGCGACCGCACCCTGTGTAGCCTCGACGCAAGCCATGCGATCCCGACGCGTGTCCTCCGCTTTGAAGTTTCCAGACTGCGTCGTCGCACACCGGTCAGACCCACCGGTCAGACCGGTCCGATGCTGCTGCACCTCCGTCTTCGGTTCTTCGGTCTTGGCTTTGTGGATCAACCAAGGAACCCAGTGGTTTTCTAGTGAACCACCGGAAACCCCGCGAACTCGGTGTAGCCTCCGCCAATCACCACTCATGACTCGACTCCCACGTAGTCCTGGCTTGATCTTGGCTTTGTGGCTCAACCAAGCAACCGTCCACGACTTCATCTTGCTGTTCTTGCCACCATGCGGCCCGCACTTGACCCCGCTGTCCACCGGGTCCCTCAAGCCAAGTCTACTTGTCTTCTCCACACCTGGATGCCTCACCGGCAACAACCTTTCGCGCTTGCTCTTCACCTGCACCAACACCAGTCAAGCCACAACCTGCACCTGCAATACTTGGCCAAGAATCAGTCCACACAACGTTGTCAATCACTCATCACCCCAGGAAGCGACCATCCACCGGTCCTCAAACCACCCATGGCTCTCAATCTCCCCCTTGATGAGTGCATTGACAACACACACGTTTTGGTAACCAAGAGAAAAGGAAAAGAAAAGAAACGACTAACAGAAACTCCAACAAGCGATCGAAAGCCAAAGAAAGGCAAAGAGCAAGATCACTTGAAGAAGACAAGTCTCGGACCACTTAGGCAAGGGCAACGGCTCGACACATCCGAGACAAACCATGCTCAAACAAAGAGCACAAAGCCAACAAACCAAAGCTCGATAACCACAAAGAGCTCCCCCTGCACACATGCAAGTTCCTCCTGAACCAATACAACTCCCCCTGGATGAATACATGCAAACCACATTGCGAAACAGAGCAGCTGCTTCAGCCTTGCTCTGACCGGTCAGACCGGTCCACCTCACCGGTCAGACCGGTGGACAAGATCGCCCAGCACCTGGGAACTCACACCGGTCAGACCGGTGGATGACACCGGTCAGGCCGATGACCATCTGGGAACTGCACAAGCTCAAAAATAGCTCAAAACCACTTGGAAACCTTCTAAATGCATGCAGCAAGCCAAAACATGCTCAAACTTCTCCCCCTTGTTGACAATGCATGAATCAAGCTAAAAATGCAAAAAATGCAACCTACAGCTTCTCAAATAGACAAAATTCAATATCGGATGCTACACATGTCCAAATGAGCAAGTTAGATACTCTATAGCTTTGTATGAACATCAACTACATGACCACCAAGTTTCACAACCATTGGACGAAGCTAAGATAGAATTGAGCAATTTTGCGAAAAATCACCCTCTCCTGAGCAAATTCCTAAACATGAGCAAAACATGTCAAAATGGCAAAGCCACACAAACTTCATGCTAGGACAACCATTCTAAGCATAAGACCATCATAAACACCCACAAGCACCTCATGTCATGTCAAAGCCACTGAGCCATGTGCCTACTTCTATATATGAGACTTCTCATTGGTAGGCATCATGCAATGGTTTAGCACCCAAAGCAAAGTAAATTAAGCACATATGACATGGAAGCACATTTTCAAGCAATTTACATTTCATTTTCAGATTTGAAAGTGGTACATGAAATGTCTTTACGACAAAAAGGAACTTATGCCCCTCCACAAGATAAAGCATAGGGGCTAAACATTCATGATGGCAAATGAGCCTTTGGCCCCATATGATCAAAAATTAGCTATCCAACCACAAATTAATCATAGTCAAGCCACAAAAACATGTCAAGATCATATAAATGCATTTACTCACAAGAGAGCATATATGTCATTTTTCAAAAAACATAGCTATCAACCATGGGTATAAATCAAGATCATCAAGAGCTAAGCCAAACTAACCATAGCATACCAAACTAGCTCACAAGATCATATATAGCACATCATGGTGAACAATGTATATGAGAGAAGCTTTTTCCTACACAATGCATATGATACAAAATGCATGCTACCTAAGATACAAAGATGCTTATACATCATGATACATATGCAATGCAAAATGCAAGAACTGCACAAAGGAAAGCTATACATATGCTACAAAGGAGCTCCCACACACCAACTCAAGAAATCAAACAAACACCAAGCTCCCCCCGCAAACGAGTGAAAGTTGTTTGATCTAGGGGTTTGGTGAAAATATCGGCTAGCTGGTCATGTGTGGGTACATGGATCAAAGCTATCTTCCCTTTCTCTACGTTGTCCCTCAGAAAATGATACCTCACTTCTATGTGCTTGGTTTTGGAATGGAGCACTGGGTTCATTGCAACGCTTATGGCACTGGTGCTATCACATTGAAGTGGGACATGGGTATACTCCTCACCAAAATCGCTCATGGTGTATGTGATCCAAAGGAGCTGAGAGCAACAACTAGCTGCGGCCACATACTCTGCCTCGGTAGTGGATTGTGGAACACTCGACTGTTTGCGGGAAGACCAAGAAACCAAAGAAGAACCCAAGAACTGGCAAGTCCCAGAAGTGGACTTCCTATCCAACCGACACCCAGCAAAATCCGCATCCGAGAAACCATGAAGAGCCAAAGAAGAGGACGCAGAGTACCAAAGGCCGAAGTCGGGAGTATGACGCAAATACCTGAAAATGCGCTTGACTGCTTGTCGATGCGAAGTCCTCGGAGACGCTTGAAAGCAAGCGCATAGACATACCAAGAATTGGATGTCCGGCCTCGTAGCCGTCAAATACAGGAGTGACCCGATCATGCTCCGGTACTCCTTCTGGTCCACGTGTTCACCTTCCTCGTCCGCATCAAGAGCTGTAGTCGTACTCATAGGCGTCGCCATGGCCTTGGAGTCCTCCATCTTGAACTTCCTCACAATGTCCTTGGTGTACTTAGCTTGGTGCACAAATGTTCCTTCCTTCGACTGCTTGATCTGGAGGCCGAGGAAGAACTGCAACTCACCCATCATGCTCATCTCAAATTCCCTGCTCATGTCTTCTGCAAACCTTGCAACAAGATAGTTAGACGAGCCACCAAAGATAATATCATCCACGTACACTTGCACAATCATGATATCTCTGCCCTGCCTGAGGAGGAACAAGGTCTGATCAACCTTCCCCATCTCAAACCCTCTCTCAAACAGGAATGCCCTCAATCTACCATACCAAGCTCTAGGTGCCTGCTTCAACCCATACAGCACATTCGTCAACTTGTACACCCGGTGGGGGTACTTCTCACTCTCAAACCCCGGTGGTTGCCTCACATACACTTCTTCCTCCAACACACCGTTCAGGAAAGCACTCTTCACATCCATTTGGTGCAACTTGAACCCATTAGCCACGGAAAAGGCTAGAAGGATCCTAATCGCCTCCAAACGAGCTACGGGAGCAAAGGTCTGCTCGTAGTCGATCCCCTCTTTCTGACTATACCCTTGCGCCATAAACCTCGACTTGTGTCTCACCACCTCACCTTTTTCTCCCTCTTTGTTCTTCCACACCCATTTTGTCCCAATTGGCTTGCACCCCGGATGAGGGTCAACCAGCACCCAAACTTGGTTCCTCTCTAAATTCTCCAACTCCTCAGGCATCTAATTAACCCAATTGTGATAAGATAATGCGTGTCCAATGTCCTTGGGCTCAAAGGTGGCAACAAAAGCAGCATGAGTGAAATGAGAATTGTTCCGAACCCTCGACCGTGTAGTACGTTCATTCATGTCGCCGATAATCCTCGAAGTTGGGTGATCCACTTGCACTCGCCGGGGCGGTTCTCGTCTTGATGCTACCTCCCCCTCAACAACAGCTTCATCTTGATCTGGGTTTGTCGTTGTAGGTGTGGGAGAGGGCCCGTTCTCGATCGTAGTCGAAGTAGTAGGTACATGCTCAGCTACGGGCACCACACCGCCATCTTCATCATCTCCATGTTCATGCTCCTCCTCCTGGAAAATCTCCTCGCCAAGTTCCTCGTCACCTGCACACTCAAAAACAAGCTGACTACGTGGCTGTGTCTCGTCGAAGGTTATCTCGCAAGTCTCCACGATTTGGTTAGTTTCAAGATTGAGCACACGAAATGTTCTAGAATGAGATGCGTAACCAAAGAAAATGCCATCGACAGACCTAGCCTCGAACTTATCCAACTTCTTCCCTTTCTTGAGGACAAAACATTGGCACCCAAACACATGAAAGTGACTCACCTTGGGAGTTCTACCGTGCATCAACTCATAGCATGTTTTCTTCTTGTGCGCCCGGAGATAAATCCTGTTCGACACATAGCACGCGGTATTGACCGCCTCAGCCCAGAACCTCCTCGGAGTCCTATGCTCATCGAGCATCGTCTGAGCCATCTCGCACAGGGTTCTGTTCTTTCTTTCCACCATGCCATTCTGGGGGGCGTATACGGACTCGAAAACTGGTGTTCAAGACCCAAGTCATGGCAAAAGGTTTCGAAACGAGAGTTTTTGAATTCCGAGCCATTGTCACTGCGGATCGCTCGTATGGCATCTCCGTGCCTCTCGTTCTTCAACCTCAAGATAAGATCTCGAACAAAACCAAATGTCTCCCCCTTCTCCTCCAAGAAGAAAACCCACGCATACCGAGAGTAGTCGTCCACCACAACAAGGACATACTACTTCCCACCCGCAGATCGCACACGAGCTGGGCCAACAAGGTCCATATGGAGCAGCTCGCATGGACGCTCAGTCATCACATCGGTGAGAGGCGGATGAGAAGAGGCTACCATCTTGGCATGCCAACACGGCGCACAAACCAACTCTTTCTCAAACCTCAACCGTGGCAATCCTCGGACCAAATTGAGTTTGCTTACGCGAGACAGAAGGTCAAAGCTCAAGTGACCCAACTTCCTATGCCACTTCCACAACTCACTCGAAGAGCCAGCCAGAAAACAACGCTCCACACCAGAAGACTGAGAGAAATCAGCTCGGAACACCTGACCCTCGGGAACGACCATGCAAACTAGGTCCCCTCGAGAATCTAAAATCCGAGAACCACCAGGCCAAAACAGCACCTCAAAGCCCTCATCCAACAACTGGGATACGGAAAGCAAATTGAACCCCAGCGATTGAACAAGAGCAACACACCTGAGAGTGACCTTGTCACTTACCTTAATCTCACCTTATAAAAGCACACGCCCTCGCCCATTCTCCCCAAAGGTGATGTATGTCTTGGACACCACCGGGACGAGACTTGAGAACCACCCCTTGTCTCCGGTCATATGCCTCGAGCAACCGGAGTCAATCAACCAAACATTCCTCAAGTCTCCCACCTGAAAATCAACAACGAGCACGTGAGTAAACAAACGACTCAGCACTGGGGTTAGTACCAAAAGAGTAAAACCTGTGCCGACCCATTTGCTCCAAAGTGGGGTTAGCACAAACCAAATCATCACGCCTATCAAAGCTACCACCACGAACACCACCACGGTAACCACCACGAGGGAACCAACCCTCTCTAGCTGGAGGAGGACGAAAACCACGAAAGGAAGACCGTGGACGTTCCTCCTCTCCATCTCAAAGCTACGACTCCTCCCACCCTCGCATTGAGCACGAGGTGGAGAACGTCTAGCAAACTGACCACCTGCAGACCTTCCTTGCCAACCACCAGAACCACGACCATCTGAACCAAACCGAGCATCCTCACGAGCACGAAAACCAACTCGCTGCCTGTCCAGACCTGCACCGATCTGACCGGTGTAGTGCACCGGTCTGACCGGTGGTGCTCGGCCAGCAGCACCACCTGCCACCTTTCGATCTCCCCCAAGCCGGAACCGTCCTCACAATCGCCTTGGCCCTAGGCATCTGCATACAAGGCTCAGGTACACCATTTGATGGGCGGCACCTATCCTCGTTAGCCCACTCCTTTGCCGTTCTCTCCTCACGCTTCCTCTTGAAGCAAAACTCGCCCTTGTGACCATCTCTCCCACAATAGTTTAGGCTTGGGATGGGGCTGCTCACTTGGTTTCTCCCCACTCGACTTCTCACCCTTCTTCTCTCCAACCTCACTCTCCTTGGTGCTCACAAACTTCACCGGTTTTTGGAAATCATTCGTAGGGCGAGGAAATATGGGAGGATCTGGGGTTGTGTCAAGTTTGTTTTTCAGTGGGTTGGGCTTAGGAGCATAGGCATTTTTGTGGTAGATTTTTGGTGGAGCTTGGATATCACCAATCTTCTCTCCTTCCTCACTACTACACTCTCCAACCTTCTCCGAGCCAAGCGCTTGCCCATCATAGCGCTTGTATGCCTCTATCATCATCCTAAGCTGGGGTTCATGCCCCGACAACCAACCCATCATCTTCCTCAAATCATCATTCTCATCCTGCAAGTGATCCACATAATGTGCAAGTTCTAGGTTTTTCAAGGCATGCAACTCACAAGTAGAGCAAGAAGTTGGAATAGGTTCTTTCAACTTGGCCTCAAGCGAAACAGTGTAAGCATGCATCTCATCAATCTTTCCATGCAAAACAGGGCAAGAAGTGCAAGCCCCTAGCAAAGCAGGTCTAGACTTAAGCTCAGCCACTTCAACCCTAAGCACATCTGGTTCATCACAAGTGGAAGCATGCTTATCCTAGAGACTAGTAAGATCAGCTAGGTACACAGAGCAATCAACACAATCCCCCTCATCAGAAACCATAGGAGAAGCCTTAAGCGAATCAATCTCAAGCTTAGCATCTAGGTTCTGGGTTTCTAGCTCAGCCACACGATTCCTAGCATCTTCTAGTGAGGCCCTAAGCTCTTTCCTCATCTTCTTGGCCTCTCTAAGCATGTCA
Source organism: Cenchrus fungigraminus (assembly GCA_036936925.1). NCBI lineage: Eukaryota > Viridiplantae > Streptophyta > Magnoliopsida > Poales > Poaceae > Cenchrus > Cenchrus fungigraminus. The sequence continues at coordinate 35,059,642 of CM072780.1, read as the reverse complement.
TCGCGGTTATCAAGCAACTTGCCAAGACGCTTGTTCTCCTCACGCAAGAAGGGAAGCTCATCACGTACCTCATCCTCTGAGTCAGAGTCCGAGTCCCTCTGGTGACTCTTCTTGCTGCCGGAGCTACGAGCCATGCCGCAGAAGCCATCTCCCGTGAAGCAGCTCAACCCGCTCAAGTTCTTGGACGCCTTCTTGTTCTTGCGCCGATCACCTTCATCTTCACTGCTACTCGAGCTCGAGGAAGAGTAGGCGGAGCTGGAGTCGACGTTGCTCGCTCCGACCATCACTCGGGCCTTCCTGCCATGGCCGTCCTTCTTCCTCGACCGTCGCTCATCCTTGTGCTTGTTCTTGTGCTTGTGATCGCGCCTCGATCGGTACTTGCCGTCCTTGCTCGACCGGTGCTTGTAGCCATCCTTGTAGCCGTCCTTGTTCTCCATCTTCTCCAGACAGTCGGCGACGAAGTGTCCTGGCTTGCCGCACTGAAAGCACGTCCGTGCTATCCTCCTCGTGTTCACCCAGTTCTCGTGCAGCCTCTCGAACCGCCTGGTCAGCAACGCCAGCTCGTCCTCTCCAAGCACGTCAAACTCCTCGTCTGGCAATGACATCAAAGAAGACAGAGAGTACATCCTGGAGGATGCATTAGCGTTAGACTTGGCCACTTTGCCACCGACGAGAGCAAGGCTATGGGAGTCAGTCGGGCTCTAAAGACGGGCTGTCAAACCACGATCAACCTCAGCAGACTTGAGCTTAGAGAACAGCTCGTTCACCATCAGAGTGGTGTACTTCTCGGACTCAAGAATGGCCTCGACCTTTCCATCCCACACGGTACGATCCAGCGCGTGTAAGAGCTTCACAACTCTATCATGGTCATCGTACGGGAGGACGTCGACATTGGCCCTCATGTTGTTCGCAACCACCGTGAACCGCTAGAACAAGGCATCAATCGACTCACCGGGGAGATGAGTGAAGTTCTCGTACTCTCTCTCTCCGGTAGGTCGCATACAGCCGTGCCTGAACCGCAGCATTCCCAGCATGAGCGTTCTTCAATTCCTGCCAAATCCTACATGCTAGGTCCTCTGTCTGAACCCGATCGAATTCGGACTGACACAGAGAACGAAACAAGTAGTCGACCGCCTTGTTGTTGGCGTCGAACATGTCCCTCGATCCTGGAGCAAGGAAGTTAATCGGATGAACATAAGTTGTGTTCACCGTAACGTCCCAAAGGATCTAACCCTTTCCGCGGAGGAACGCCGCCATCCGCCTCTGCCACATTTGGTAGTTCTTCCCATCGAAGTGCGGAGGACCCGAACCCCGTTCCTGGTACGCCATCTTTGGATCTTAGACTGGTTAGAGTCAATGAAGCCCCGAACCTGGCTCTGATACCACATGAAGGACCGATTAGGCGAACCAGAGAGGGGGGGAGTGAATGGGAGCCAATAAAAATTCTTCTCGAAGGAGATGGAAACTCCAACAAGACGAACACAGCCTCCAAAACACGTCTCCCAGTCAACTACCCAAGTTAGCCAAGACCACGCAGCCACTGAAGTGCTACTGGTCCTAGGAACCAGCAACCACCTACACCTACTCGAGAATGCAGCGGACAATCAACTCGAGCAGCTACCGACCAAAACCGGTCAGACCGGTCACCTGCACCGGTCAGACCAGTCCCTGCCGGATCTCCCGGACTAAGCCGCCGGAACACCCGTCACTCTCCAGAGACGCACCGGGTCACCCTAGACCTTGAGCTGGGTCACCAAAGCAAGACTTGGCAAATCCCACAGAAAAGCCCCTGCACCGGTCAGGCCGGTGCAGCCCACCGGTCAGACCGGTCTGAGCCTGGAAATCCCAAATCTGCCAACCTGACCTCCCGAGCTCCAAACTGAACCAAACTCGAAACAGCAGCAACACGAGACAACAGGGAACTCACCAAGACGTTCACCCGAGGCAAATCCCACAAAGCCTCTGCACCGGTCAGACCGGTGAGCAGCACCGGTCAAACCGGTCAAGCTGGGCAGCTCGGGATGAACAGCGCCCGCGGGTCAACTCCCCCAAATCCAACTCCCGATCTCCCGAATCGCTCCACGAATTTGTGCAAGACTTTGGGGATAGTAGGAACATCTCATGGGCACTCCATAGCCAAGATTTGGTCCACCAAAACTTGCTAAATCTAGAGGAATCAAAGAAATCCCACCAAGAACGCCACTAACCCTAGAACCAAGAAAACCCAAAAATCGAGCCCCTTTGCTCACGGATTTGGGAGGGGAATCAAAGGGAAAAGAACCACGAAGGGTTCAAGCATACATCCCCTACCAAATCCCAAAGAGAAAGGCCTCGAATCCGCCACAAGAAAATCGCCAAGAAAGGGCTCCAAAAATCACCAAAAAGGAGAAACGGGAAAGACACATCCAAGCCTTGAGGAACCACGCTGAATCATCTATACATACCAAAGAGGTTCATACAAGGTCTAGCTTGCCGCCCGATCATCCTTCCTTCTCACAAGATCTCACCATGAAGCTCTCAAGCTAGTCCTAGAAATCCTAAGGAAAATAGGAAGAGGAAAATAGCAAAACAAATGAGCTAGGGTTCCAAGAGATGGCTGCCATCCTCTCACCCCTTGGGTTATATGGAGGCTACCGAAAGACTAAACTACCCTTACTAGATAACTAGGGATACATGCGCCTCGAGGGTGAATTTGGAAGTCTTCAGATTTTCACCATCGGACGGATGCCCAGCGACGCAAGCCATGCGATCCCGGCGCGTGTCCTCCGCTTCGAAGTTTCCGGACTGCGTCGTCACACACCGGTCAGACAGGTGCTCCTCACCGGTCAGACCGGTACCCACCGGTCAGACCGGTCTGATGCTGCTGCACCTCCGTCTTCAGTTCTTCGGCCTTGGCTTTGTGGATCAACCAAGGAACCCAGTGGTTTTCTGGTGAACCACCAGAAACCCCGTGAACTCGGTGTAGCCTCCGCCAATCGCCACTCATGACTCGGCTCCCACGTAGTCCCGGCTCGATCTTGGCTTTGTGGCTCAACCAAGGAACCGTCCACGACTTCATCTTGCTGTTCTTGCCACCATGCGGCCCGCACTTGACCCCGCTGGACACCGGGTCCCTCAAGCCAAGCCTACTTGTCTTCTCCACACCTGGAGGCCTCACCAGCAACAACCTTTCGCGCTTGCTCTTCACCTGCACCAACACCAGTCAAGCCGCAACCTGCACGTGCAATACTTGGCCAAGAATCAGTCCACACAACGTTGTCAATCACTCATCACACCAGGAAGCGACCATCCACCGGTCCTCGAACCACCCATGGCTCTCAGCAGCACAAGCACCTCGGCTACCGGCTCCTCGAGCCCCAACAAGCCCCGCTCCAGCTCGGCTTGAAGAGCGAAGGCGTCGCCCCCCGAGGGGATGGGGCCCGCAGAGTTCGCGGCGTCTTGGGGCTGGACGGACGCCTCGGGTACAGCTGAACTGTGAGCCAGAAACTCGTGTGCTGGCTTGACTCGTTCATAGCTTGGCTCGACTCGGTTCGGCTAGATCAATTTTTTAACGAGCCGAGCAATTATTTTTGCTTGTTTTGTTAACGAGCTGGCTCGAGCCAGCTCGCAAGCTACTCGCGAGCTAAACGAGCTAAAAAGTTCTAATTTCAACCTAGAAAATCGAGCTATCAAAGTTGAGCTGAGCCATTGAAGCTAAGCTAAACTTTCTTAAGTGCTCCATGTGTGACTAATTTTATCATTTACAACTTTATAATTATTATTTTTAAAAAATTTACATATGCCCAAATGGCAAGCCTAACGAGCCAGCTCGAGCTACTAATGAGTCAAGCCGAGCCAACCTTTTTACTCGTTTTGTTAACAAGCCGAGCCGAGCTAGCTCGTCACCTTAACAAGCCAAACCAAACCGAGCGGAGCCGAGCCGAGCTGGCTCGGCGTCCAGCCCTAGCCTCGGGAACCGCAGAAGCCTCGACCTCGCCTCCGTCGGGCTACGAAGCTGGATGCGCGGTCGCTTCAGGGACCGCGGATGCGCTAGCGTCTCGCTCGCCAGCGTGCTCCTCGCCGGGCAGGGCCGTTGGAAGTACAGCCTCCTCAGGAGCCGTGGGCGCGCCAGCACCTTGCTTGCCGGCTTGCGTTGCCGGGGACGCGGCCGCCTCAGGGGCTACCTACCCTCCGACCATCCCTCCGACAACCTACGTCGGCGGCGGTGCAACCACTTCACGGACCACGGCTGCCTCGCCGGCCTCGCTCCTGGCCTGCTCTGGTTCTGATGCGGACGGCGGGGTTGCCGGGCGGGGCTCCGTTGGGCGCTCGCGCGCAGCCCGGCTCACGAGCTTCTGCGATGCGATGCTGAGCGCACCAGTGTTGGCGCGGCTACCACTAGAAGCAAACAATAAGATAGGCAAAAAAATCAACAGCGGATGAAGCTACAAGACGTGGCGGGGCGATGTGTACCTAGATGACATGATGCGTGCCTGCTTGACGGGCCTGGCAGCCATGCTCGACTCGGGGGCTGGCCCCTTGTCCCATGTCGAGTTGGGGACTGGCCTCTTGCCCCCCGCTGAGTCAGAGGCTGGCCTCTTGTCCCCCGCCGAGTCGGAGGATGGTCTCCGACCTCCACCTAGGGCGAGGGGAACATGCACGGTCGGGGCTCCGCCGCCCCGGATGATCAAAGACTGGAGGCGCCGTGGGGGTGAGTTTGTATTTCCCCCGTGCGGCACGATCGGGGAAGACGCCTGCAGCGTCGTTCCCGCCTCGGACAGCGACCGCCTCCTCAGGGAACGCGGCTCCCATCACGATGCGTTGTCGGAGGAGCGACGGGACGATGAATCACGGCCCGCCGGCTGCCTGGGTGGGTCGCTCTGCCGCGGGGAGTCCCTCCTATCCTTAGAGGGCTGGTGGCTGTTGGAAGTCGTCCGTGAGTCCCCCCGAGCGGGGCAGGATTCCGGGTGTGAACTGGAGCTGGTCCCTCGCTCGCGGATGGTCGGTTCCAACCGTCAGCTCGAACTGACCTCCGCGGTCTTGGGCCGCGGCGCGGGTGATGCGGGCAACGAAGACAGGCCGCTCCAGTCAATGCTGGCGCTCTCCTTATCACCAGTCCATGGCAGTGATGGCAAGGGGTCCTCATCTGAGGAGACGGCGATCTCCTTCAGCCGCCGACGCTTGGCGCGGTGGTCGTTCCACTCGCGCTTCGCGACCTCCTCCTTCTTGTGCTTGGCCTTGCGCTCGGCCCTCCTCCTCTACGTGGCAGCCTTGGAGCGGTTCCGTACCACATCCTGGGGGAGGGGAGGTTTCGCAGGGATGATTCCTGAGGACCTCAACTAGGAATAAAAGGAGAGAAATCATCAAGACAGTGAAAACTTCGAATCAATGCAACCAACGAGAATGTAGATCTACTCAGAAAGACGGGAAAAACTTACAATTTTTTCAGTCCCCTCATTGGGGAGCATGGGCAGAAGCTGGGACGGCGGCCACGAGTACTTCGCCCTCCCAATGGCAAGCGCTATGCGGCGCTAGACTTCATCCGGCGAGGGCAGGTCGTGTGCCTTCACGGTCCCCTCGAAGGGCACCCTGTTGGGCACATCTCGAAGATGCGCAGGGCCCGTCGCCGGAGCGGGACAATTCCCAGCGCGTGGTACTGGCCGATGACGGCTGCCACGTCGACCCGGTGTTGCGGAGCCGAGTCAGGGCCGCCCAGCAGTCCTTGAGCAGCTTCGTCTGCTCCGCCTCCGGGGGGCCATAGTTCCAGTTCCTCGGTGCCTCAGTGATTGAGACGCCGGTGTACGCCGGCAGCGCGTGCTCAGGGTCGTTCTTAACGTAGAACCAACCCTTGTGCCCCACTGTTGGAGCTTATCAATGAGGAGGGGATGTACTCTTCCCCCCTCCCCTGCTTCGTCCGGAGGTTGGCGCACCCGATTGTCGCCGGGATCTTGCCGTCCTTCAAGCAGACGAACTTGAAGAAATACCGGAAGAGATGCCAGTGGGCACCCACGCCCAGGTACCCCTCGCACAACGCCTCGAATGCTGCCATCTGCTGGATGCTATTCGGGTTGAGGTGCTGGAGTTGCAGCCCGTACTCGTGGAGCACCGCGCGGAAGAACCGCCCGGCGGGGACGGAGAAGCCGCGCTCGTGGAACGCCACAAACGAGACGACATAGCCTGGCGGTGGCCGCGGGACGGACTCATCCTCCGGCACCCTCCACTCCTCGGCGTCAGTGGGCGCCGGCAGCCATCCGGCGGTGACGAGGCACTGGAGCATCGAGCGGGTGATGTTGGAGCGGGTCCAGTTCGACATAGCGTCGCTGGGCTTCAGAACGCGGCGCAAATGGAGAGAGCGGCGGCGGCACAGCAGACACGAGGAGCAGAGGGGCAGGCGGCGTTGGCCTCGGCAGAGATTGGAGAGAAGAAGAAGCAATGGGTTTCGAAAACCCAACTGGTTCACGGTTAATAAGGAGAAGCCGTGGGCATCGGCCTTAAATGGTGGCCCCACCACGCTGAAAAGCCGCCCACTCAAGGGGCGTGCCCCCTGGGGTAACTGGCGCACGTCCACGCGACGGTTGACGCCTGGTGGGCCCGTGAATCTGAATTGACCGGGTGCTATCTCCTAGACCCGTCGCGTCAACCACGTCCGCCATGTCCGCCGTGACTGACACGGCCGCCAGAGCCGCCGAATCCACCTCAACCGAAAATTCGAAACTACAGTGGCATTCAAGGATTAAAACCCTACACGGGAGTTTACAACTCCCTAGTGGTCTCGAGGGCTACACCCGGTGGGTGCACTCGCGCGCACCCACCGAGAAGATCAAGAGGAAACCAATACGACACTTTTTGCTTTAGAACCTGTGAACGAGTCCTTGACTCCCATCCCAGGATCGAGGGCTACTGACGAGGGCCTGGATTAGGGGACCCTAAACGGCGAGATAATTACTCTTGAGGTGGGGTCCTCAGACACCATTGACGACATCAAGGCTAAGATCCAGAACAAGGAAGGAACTAGGTCTTCGCTAAGACCCTCGCTGGCAAAACGTCCCATCTCTAACTTGCGGGTGGTTCGCACGAGTAGTTTCCGCCTCGGCTCCGACTACTTGCTCGCAAGAGTAGTCTCCGCCTCGCCTCCGACTACTTCTCCGCTCTGCTTCCGACTACTCGTTCGCACGAGTAGTCTCTGCCTCCGACTACCCGCTCGCACGAGTAGTTTCCGTCTCCGACTAAGGCGGGGCCCACATGTGAAGGTCGGAGCGCGGGATCAGGGTCCCACACGAACGTGGTGCTACCTCGACGCTCGAACTCTCCCATGATGCCACACAAGGCTCCAATTCTCCACGCCATGCAAAACACACCAGCTGGCGGGACGCGTGGGCGGCCGACTCTGATAGGAGCCGTAAAACAGAGCAGTGTGGCCCGCACGGCCTCCAACATGCCGTCCCGTCCAAGCTCTGCCCCACGCCACCCCATCAGAGCAGGTACTCAAGGACCCTCTGCAGGTGGCGCCTACCTACGTCCCTACCGTGGCATGGCAGGCCTAATCAACACTCAAAGGCAGGGTTAAAAATCTTGAAAAAAACTGCACGGTAACCACGAGTACCACTGTAACCGCGCCAGAACGGTTGCAGTTCCGGCCGGTTCAGTAACCGCCCCATTCAAAATTTTGAATTTGAATTTTTTAATAAAAAATCCCAAAAAATTCCTAAAAAAAAGATCAAGTTGCCACAAATCTAATGGTGTCAAAATTTTTCAAATATTCATCCGTTTTGTATACTTTGCGGGCATTAGAAATTTAACCAAAAAAGAAAAAGGAAAAAATTGACTGGTTGAACTTCTAATGCCCGCAATAAATACTAAATGCACTAATATTTGAAAAATTTTGACACCATTAGATTCTACGCACCTTGAAATATTTTTAGGAATTTTTCTTACATTTTCCAATTTTTTAAATCAAATTTGAAAACACATCAAATTCTTCATTGCGCCGATTTTTTGTCCTAGCGGACGGTAACTGCTCAAACCGGAGGGGTTTACCGCTCAAACCGAGCGGTAAACCGCTTGAAACCGCTTACACGGGAGGTTTCGTTTGGAATTTTGAATTCGAGCGGTAAAAATCGGTAACCGCCCGTACCGCTGCAGTAAACCATTACCGAGAGGCGGCCGCACCCTAGCGGTCGGTAAAAAAACCCTGCTCAAAGGTGCCAAGTCATCCGCGAAAGAACTCAGAGAAGGTGCCAAGCACTCAGAATTCACTGTGCCGCCCCGCACGCGCGGCAATCGTCACCTGCACTGCTACAGTTCAGCGTCCTTCAATACTTCTCTGACAGACGCTGACATGGGAAAAGATGTTCCAATACCGTGGCACTGTAGCACTGTAGCACATCTTTGTATCCCCTTTTTGCCCCTCACCCTTGCGTCTATAAAAGGAGGAGGTGGGCAACCATTTTAGGGATTCGATTCTTACTCACCACACACACACGTAGCACGAGCTATTCTTCTCAGGGACTTGGGCTCCGACACCCTCTCCCGACTAGTTTGTAACCCCTACTACAGACTTTCCTGGCATAAAAACACGACCACCCGAGACTGGACGTAGGGTGTTACTCTCTGGAGGCCCGAACCAGTATAAACTGCCGTGTCTATTGTGCTAACCATCCGAGTCTGACACATGATCGATACAAATTTACTGTCGGCGGTAGAGAACCCCGACAAATAGCGACACCATAGTGTATGACACAAGTTGCTTCGTACCCGGCTCACATCTACCCACTGGCCACCACCAATCCACCACCACCACCATTAAACCAGTCTTAATGCACAATTTCATTATACAATTATCTAGATTGGGAACTACATAATTGTGCACACGAGTTTCATGGAGATGAAACTTATTGCATATATCATGAAATTCCTCCTCTCTTCTCGTAAATACTAAATACCTTGCCACATCAGCAAAATTAGTGATGTGACATGATAATTAAAGTTCATGAACCTTTTGTGAAACTCTTATTAAGACTGACCTTCATAGTAATCGATAAGTTGATGACATTAGGGGTTTATTTGGTTTAAGGAGAAAATGGTTTTGAGATGAAAAAGAATGAAGATCAAAGTAGTATTAGTTGCAGATGATGGTGAGACATTGCTACTTCCATTGTCACGTGTATAAAAAATAGTAACATGTAATCCTTTCTCTACTCTTGTATTTTTTAGTCATGTGTGTGCTGCACGAGACCTTCCACTATATAATAAAAAGGTGCCAACAACCCGTCCCCTGCGTCACCCCCGAGGGGCGACACGGGTGGAATAGCCGCTGCCACTGGGGTTTGCGCCGCCACCACCGCCCGCCTCCACCCCCCGTTCTCCCTCGTCCCCTACCTCCTAGCCGGTGGCAATGGGGGCGAGGGTCCATCCTTTCAGTAGATCGAGTCCTAATCGAGTCCATTTAGGTCTAGAGTTTGCTCACCGCAGATGCTCGGTGGTGGAGTTAGGTTATACCGGTGGAGCGTGGCTGCTCTGCGGCTTGGTTTTCCTGGCGACGTTGGCGATGTGGAAGCGACGACGTTGCAGAGGAACAATTCTCTCAGTTTCTTCCATTCTCTGATGGCGATCTACTCTGACGTCAACAAAGAAGCTGGGGAGACTGAAAGGACCTTGATGTCGCCTAGAGGGGGGGTGAATAGGCGAGATGACCAAATGAAACTTTCCCCTCGAAACTCGAGCTTCACTGGCACATGCGGTTAGACCGCCCCTGCCAGGCGGTTAGACCGCCCCTGGTGCTCCTAGCACAGGGGGGTGGTTCAATCGGGTCCTCGGGGCGGTTAGACCGCCCCCACTTAGTGAATCTGCAAAACACAACTCAAGGCTTCTCTTGACTTCTAGAAAGAACCTAAGTTCTTGAGTGGCTTCAGTAGATGATCACAAGTAGGGTAATGATCCCTGCACTCAAAGACAAGCACACCCAAGTAGATCAAGGGGAAGCAAAGTAAATATGCTAGAAATCAAACAAGTGAGGCAAACCACAAAGGAGAGACGAGGATTTGTTTCCCGAGGTTCACCTTCCACTAAGGAAAGGCTACGTCTCCGTTGAGGAGCTTGTAAGGGAATTCTCCCACAACAAGCCAGGTCTCTTTCAATCGCTTTCCTCCTTTTCCACTAAGGCGATCTTTTCCACGAAGAGGCAAGATCACAGCCCTCACAAACTTGCCACTGCTCACCACAACCTTGAGAGCTAGCCGGCGACGCCTAGCCATCTAGGAGGGGAACCTCCAAGAGTAACAAACACTTCAATGGCTTTCCGACGTGAATCACAAGTGCTCAATCTATGGGATGCTCTTGCTCAGCTCACACAAGCTCACAGGTTAGGGTGGTTAGACCGCCTGCCTCCGGCCAGTTTGAAAAACTAGCCGTTGGCCTGCCTGGGGCGGTTAGACTGCCCTGGGCAGAGAGAGCCCAAAAACCCTTTTCTCTTCTCACAAGCACTCCAAGACGTGTTGAAGTGGCTAAGGTTGGGTTAGAGGTTTGTTAGATCACTCAGGGACTCTCTCAAGGCTAATTCTCACTTAGGTCAACTAATGAGCACTTTGATCTTTTGTCTTAGAGCTAATGTTGTATACCTCTTGATAGTACGGCATTCCTATACTCAAGAGAAAATATAAAACCGAGTCAACCACTTGAGCTTGTAGATCTTCAATCTTGCCATACTTTTGCAATTCCATATTGAGGGCTTCCATCATAGCCAATGTCTTGAGCAAATCCATACTTGAGCTAGTGACTTAGGATTTTTCCTTCTAGCATAAGAATGCTCACTTTAATCCTTAAGTCACTCCATATTGCCAATCATAACTTATAGATGTGTTGCATTGCTTCCCTCAGTTAAGGCTTGACTATGATACTTCGAGACCCCACGGATACTAGAACTTCACCTTAGCAAAACACGAATAGCGGCCGGGCTAGGACCCCAAAGATTGCTTAGTCCCTCACCCTAGTCATCTCGGTTGATATCTTGATCACTTACCCAATCCACGTTGGGTTTGGCTTTGCTTCATCCGTAATTAACCTTCATTTGAAATCCCGCTTCAAATGCTTGTTCTTGATTGACAACGAATATGCAAGTTTCCAATTAAGGACCATAACCTCCGTACTCATCCTTGTGTCCTCTTTCAATTACCACATGAAGCCTTGCATTTAATTTGAGAGAATCACCAATTTCTCTTTTTATGATCCCTTTTATTTTTAGTCAAGCTACCACAATCCTTGAAGACATGTAATTCATCTTTGCAAAATATCCCCAATATATAAATCCATTTATTGCTTGACATTAACCAATTTGCATAAGGATCACACACACTTGCTTGTCTTCAATCAATGTGAGCCAAATAATATCCATTTGAATAATCAATAATTATAGCTCATGAATACTTAATAAAAACCTGCTCACATTCTTAGACAAAACAAGTTAGACCTTTAATCGCTTTGTCACTCAATTCACCAAAATCCACTTAGGGGCCTAAATGCACTTTCAATCTCCCCCTTTTTGGTGATTGATGACAACTCGATTAAAGCTTACAAAATAAATCGTTTAAGTGCATTTTTAATTCTTAGATATAGCTAGAGCTCGCCCTCAATGTGTGCTTTAAATGGAATTTCAAAAATTGACCTCAAATGCCAAAAGCACATATTGATAAGAAAACCATGAGAGCTCCCCCTATATCTTAGAATCAGTGGAGTGCTAGAGGTGTGTGTGACAAAATAAAAAATAAAATCGTGATGCATATGACATGTTAAGCAATCAACAAAGAAATGTGTGTTTGTTGTCTAGGTAGGGGCGGTCAGATCGGGGTAGCAGGTCGGTTAGACCGCCTCCCCCATTCAGCCTACACAAAAACATTCACCAATTAATTCATGCATCACAAACTATAACAATTGTCACTTAAGATACACAAACAAGTTCTACACAACCAGTAGCACACATTACAAATACTCAAGTCCACAAGATAAAAGAGATCCAAAATATTACAGTCCAAATCCACTCTCAGCTCACAAGGGGTAGGGCGGTTAGACCGCCCCCTGCAGAATAGCAACACTAAGAGATAAACATAAGGCTTTAATCCACTTCTTCTCTCCCTTTGTCATCAAGCATCCATAAAGGGCTCGGAGAATATGTTGTTGTTGCAAGATCACTGCCACTTATCCCAATTCTCCTCTCCGGTGTTCGGATCTTCAAATTTAGGCATACAAGAGAGAAATGAGATATAAAAGAACTAGATACGGAAAATTTTTCAGAAAAAAGAGATAAGAGTGATTCTTCCGTACCATAGGATGGTGGAGGGCAATCAAAGAACTCATGTGAGACACGAGCCTCCTAACTCTCATCCGGTGGAGGAGCAACCCAAGGCTCCGGTGCCACCGCATCACCCTCAAACATGGTGTAAAAACTAGTAGGTGGAGGAGGAGGAGGAGGAGCTGAGGAGGAAGAGGCACTAATATTCGAACCAAAGCTGCTTCCATACTGATAATAGAGATCTGAGTCGAGGAAGCTTTGCACTCTTTCATGCACTGAGGGTATCTCAACATCTGGAGGGGATGGTGAGATAGGAGACCTAGGAGGCAGGATACCTGCATGAGTGTGAAGAGCCTTCATGGTGTCCCTCATTTTCTTATCCTTTTTCCTCCTTTCTTGCTTAGCCACTTCTATGTCCCTCTGAGATGTGCACATTCCAAGGAAGATGCTGATCAATTTGCGAAGCAGGGAACTATTTTTCTTCTCCCTCTGCCAGGGGCGGTCTGGGGGCGGTTGAACCGCCCCCTGGCTGGTAAGCCTCCCAGCTCCGCGGCGCCTCCATTTCTTCAAAAATTTCCTCTTCTTCTTGCTGATCATCTTGTGGGGAGGGAATTCTCATTATTTTGCTAGGCTTTGGCTGCAAAGGACGATGCTTTATGTCATTAGTATAAACCCTTTGTGTGACCTTCTTGATGATCTAGCTAATGTAGGGGCTATAGCTACACAACCTCTATGGATTTTCTGAAGAATTCTTGATTTCTTGCCACAAAAAGTCACCAACATCAAAATGCGGCTCACCAGGCTTCATGGCAACCATAAGGTTCCTCTGAAAAGCTGTGATGTCCGATGAGTTGCCATCCCTAGGTGTGAGAGTTTTTCTGAATAACCGACTGAGTACAGAATAATATGTGTACAACTCCTTCACATACCCCCAACCATCCCTTGCATTCCTAGGGTACATAAAAGCCATCCTTTTAGCCTCAAGTGGGCCCTCATCATGGAGCTTCCGGTGGGTCTCATCATGTGGCAGTCCAAACAAAGTGAGAAAATTAGAGAAAGAGAGCTGAAATGGCTCACCCTCAGTCATCCAAAACATAGCCCTCTCACTTTGTCCACTCTCATTCGGCACATAGCCAAAGTAGACTGTCGCATAGAATTGAGCAATGAGCTCCTTGTTCCAATGTTGCTTAAAGCCCATGAGAACCATAAGCCCTTTCTCCTCACATGCCTGAATCACCTCATCAAAGATAGGATTGTGCTTTCTCTCCATAAAGTCCCAATCAATATACTGAGCATCATTGGTGATCTTGGCCTTCCTAGCACTGATGATGGTTGTAGTGTAATAATCCCGCTGGAAAGTGGTCCAAAATCTGTAGTCTGTACCTGACCTAGACTCACCAACCGGATTAACTCTCCTCATCTTCACCACTGTGTCTGCCATCCCTGCTAGATAGTAATCCAGTGGTCCTCTGAAAGTAGGATAGTTAGGCTCTCAGACATAAGGTTTACCAAGCGGGTTAGCACCCCTCTGTTCCTCTTCTCATCCTCTCCCTCATCACTATCATCATCACCACTGTCATCACCTCCTCCACCATCACCACCTGCAACTCCCCCTAGACGGAAACTGACCTTAAAATACAGAGTTGGATCCTCCACATCATCGTCACTACTCTCAACTCGGTCACTCATCTCAATATCATCACCATAGTCCACAGGTGGTCGCTGCTATCCTCTTGGTCTCAAGTTGTGAGTACTAGGACCGGCGGACGTCCCGGCGTCACCACTTCCTCTTTTCGTTCTTTTCTGAGTACCGGCACCCCTTAGCATTGTTGCTGTCCCTGGATCACAAGATGTGAAATAAAAGTGTATGAGACACCAGGAACAAGATTGGCTAGAATGAGCGTCGAGGCTCGGCGTTTTAGAGCGATTGGCACAAAACTGGCCACCGCCCCTGCCAGGTTTGAGCCAATGGCTCTTTTCAGCCAAACACAGCAACATAAGATAAAAAGATATTGATTTACTATTCATGAGACATTTCTAGATAGATGGGGATTAAGTACATGCAGAAAACAAAATTTTGAGCCGGGCATGCGCAGGGCGGTTAGACTACCCCGGGTTGCCAACCCTAATTTCGTGTTCTTCACAATGCACTTAACAAAAATTGATTCTAGCTCTAGGAATGTCTTCTGGGGGTTGCCAGTGATGTTCTACCAAAGGAAATTCAAATCTACCCAAGGAATTGATAGATCAGGTAAAAACAAGATTTGAATACCTTAGAAGAGATGAACTCGAGTTGAAATCCAACAAACCGGGTGGGGATCCGGTTCAGCCGCCTTAGGGGAGTCTTTTCCACAGATTGGATTTGATTTTTGGTGGTTGAATCCTCAAATCACCATGGGAGAAGGTATTGGAGCTTGAGAGGGAGAGGGGCTCGGGTTGAGGATGAAAGGGGGTGTTCCTGGTCCTTGGAGAGAGAGAGGAGGGGAGGAGATAAGGTAAAGATCCTGTTTGGTCACGGGGGAGGGGTAAACTGTGAAACTTGTGACCCCCGGTCTAACGGCTATGGGAACCCGGTTAGACCCCCCTTGGACTGAGGATTTGTCCCTCTTTTCACTTTTCAGCCTTGGATACTTAGATTTTGTGCTGAGGAGTCAATTTAGAGGCAAGTATTAAAGATTAGGTGGGGCGGTTAGACTCCCCCCCATGCGGTTAAATCGCCTCCCCAAAACTTCATCCAGAGACCCTTTATCGGTAGTTCCGAGGTGGGGCCGGAAATACTGATGATTTCCATAATTTTGACAGTGAGCTCTTATCGGTAGTTCCGTCCTAGGGTCGGTAGTTCCGAGGAACACTTTTTCAGCCTTAGAGATTTTGATCCTTGAGTTCCACCGAATATTTGGATAAAAGATATATAGATGATTTTGATCAAAATTTCACAAATCTTAGAAGAACACGAGATAATCCAAATTAATTCACATTCTTGATTCTTCCAAGAGTGAGAGAGAGAGAGAGAGAGAGAGATAAAGGTATGGATATAGAGATATACTATGGACTTGAGTAAAATATCACCACTTGTGACTAGCCATCAAACAATCAAGGGGAACTATAGTCACAAGTGGATCAATAGGGTCACAAAGACCAAGAACCAAATGTTTTCAAATTAAGCACACTTCCTACACATGCTAGTTGGATTTTTCTAAAAAGCTATCCTATACCACAAAGTGCATACATCCTCATCAAGTAAATCACCACCTTAGCATATTTAGCTCATACCCTACTCAAGAGACATTCACACGCCACTAAGCCGAGTTTATGTGAAGGTATCAACCAAATATCTAGAGAGGCACACAAAGATTTACTTGAAGCAATTACATGCTAAGAAAGACACACTAGCATGGTATAATGGCCTAGATGCATTTCGGTATTTAAAGAGGTTCATGTAGACATACCTTTGCCTTTAGACCATTTGTATTTGTGCATAAGTAAATTTAGGGAAAGGCTAGCTCTTACTTGATTCTTCAAATTTAATGGGGAAATCAAGAGCTTGCTAAAGGTGCACAAATACACGAGACTACAAGTTCACTAGAAGAAATTGTTAGTCCCACAAATGACACAAACTTTGAAGTAAGCTCCCCTTTAATTAGTGCTTACAGAATTTTTGAATTTCTCGAACTTAGCAGATAATTCATTTACGAACAAGAGAGATTGCTTCAAACGTTGGTCTAGGCATAAAATGATTTAACAAACTGAAATATGCCAAGTAACTCACTACCATTGGCTTGGAATCACCAAAATGTTGAAAGTCTGCTCCATGTCGGGTAACCCGGGCCAAAGTGGCCGGGTCACCCGGCAGCCTCCAGAGACACCTCGGGTCACCCGGTCCTAGAAGCCGGGTCACCCGCCAAAACACATTTCTGGGGGGAAGGCGGTTAGACCGCTGTTGGTATTTCTTAACGTCGATGCTAAGTTATGAGTTCCTAGCAACGATACCAGAAATAACCAAATGGTAATCCTAATGATTACAAGAGTCCGCAAGCGCACGGAAGTACCATTGTAGCATTTCCCCAAAGGAGTATTCCAAAGGGTATCGAATCCAAGGAAGCTTGGGCGGATTAACAAGTTCAACACTATTGCAATGAGTATAAATCATAGACGGAAACAAACCAGACACTCAAGTACAGGGGTAAGATATGATAGATAAGATGGTAGCGTGAACACACAAACACACTCTCTCTAAAGGTCCTAGGCTTAGGAGGTAACATACGAGTTAGTTCTAGGTTCTAAGGTACTGGACACACAAATTTAGTCAGACGAGTTAGATACACTAGCATTGCATGACTGCTGGCTCAAGCACCCAGGTACAAACGGGGAGCTAACCTACCGCATCGCTTACAAACGACTCCGGTTGTTAGACTTTAGACTCCTACAGCGTATCCGAACGTGGGGGATTCCAGAAGGGTCCAACGGCTCTCACCACCGTGGCCTACCCTAAGACAAACCGTGGGATACACTCATAAGTAACGTAGCTACGCAACCCAAGCACCACGCTTACGTTGTTAGCAGGACCCTGACCGGCCCGGGCTATTGTGACCCAGGTCAGAGCCGCCAGATAAACCGACCAATTACACCGAGTACCGTAGCTTGAGCATGAACTTCATACAACACAAACATGAGATCTAACTAGATCAAACTAGGCTAGGTACACAAATAGATTTGTGCTTTCCTATGTCTATTCAACAAGATCAAAGGGTCGTGTTCGTGAAGAACACGAGCCTCTAACTTATGAACAAACACTGAAAACATATCTAAGTCACTCATCAACTGGAACGAAAGGCCTTGTTCATCAAGAACATGAGCCTCTAAATGATGAACGAGCGAAGAACACATGAACAAATCACCCATGTATACAAGCACAACTTTATATTAAATAGCTGAATAACTGAAGTAGATCAAAGTCATACAATAAAATAAAGATACAAGAGAACTCATACCTAGATCCCAAAGTAGACTTGGAACCTGAAGTAGAACTACTCTAGCCTACCTCCTAGCCTTAGAAACCAAAAGTGAGAGAGGAGGAGTAAGGTGTGTTGGTAAGAAATGAACCCCCTCCCCTTCTATTTATAGGCCTGAGCACCGGCACGAAGAGGAGTGAAACACCCTGAATGCCCTCTAGGACCAATAGGCAAGCACCACGTGGAGGCCCGGGATCAGCCGACCCAAGGTCGGTTCGGCCGATCCAAGGGTCGGCCGACCCCAGGTGGGCCCCCCTCGGGGTGTGCTTCCTCGGGGTGGCTGTCCTGTGGGCCCTTAGGTCGGTCCCCGGTGTACACGTGCTCTTGAGGCGGTTTAGGCACTCTGGTGGGCCCATAGATCCATGTGATGTCCACGTGTCATGCTCTGATTCGTCGGGGCTTGCCTCCCTTGGACAGGTGACATGGCTTGCATGCATGGCACCTAAGGTGGCAGCCACTCCTTGGCTGAGGTGAGGTGGCATGAATCATAGAAGGTGAGTTTGCCACTTCTTTATGCTTATTTTTCCTGTAATTACATAATCCCCAAGGACAAGTGGAACTACATTATTCTTACCTAAAATGCATGAAAGAAATGCCTCTTGCTCCTTTATTCATGAGTAAATTGACGGCTAAAGTAAGCACTTAACAGCCATCAACAACTCCCCCAAGCTAGCCTCTTACTCGTCCCGAGCAAGACACTTAGGACTTAGGTTGGTTGATCAAGAGTTGCTACGATGTTGTATTCCTAGTTTATGACAAGCATACAACTAGGTACTCTATCAAGGATTGAATGAGTTGGCATTAATCTTACCTTATGCTTGATTGATATGGGGCTTGTAGCTTCACCTGCCTTGGGCGGTTGAAAGATAGAACGGTTGTATAGAAATTACTAATCACAAGTACCTTGATCAGTTGTCAATCCGGAGGTTTTGCAAATTTTCACAAAGAAGTCAAAGTTCCTCGAATGATACTCTCGGATCGCTCATTGTGTATGATTCCTCACCAAGGCATTGATTTGCCTTCTTTCACCTCCTACTCCTAATGAGCTGATATCTGGAGCTGTAGGTAGAGAAAACTTGTGGCATATCTGTTTCTCATATGTTGTCGAGTCGAAAACCGGATCCTTGGGAGTAACAAGTCATACAACCTGATCAAGATGTGCATGTGTGTGTGTATGGTGGATAGATAATGAACTCCTTTTTGCATATGATTCTCTCTTCTCCTTTTGAGATTTTTGAGACTTGGGCTATGTTTCTTTATTCTTTCTTTTTCCTTTTTTTATAAATAGCCCATAGTCCTTGCTGAATATTTTTGGAGAGAGAGTAATCATGGAACAATGCGCGGAGCTTTATTTGTGAAAAGGATGGGGGATGGATGAAATGATGGGTGCTAACTTCCGATGTAGAAGTTTAGCATAAAGTGGCTGTGTATGTGATCTTGATCATGGGAGCGTGACAAGTTTCTCGCCGAGGGTCACAACAATTCGACAAGACTCAATGAAGAAAACAAGTAGCATATGTGGAGGATAACAAAAGCTAGGATCTACATATGGCTTTAGATAGGAATTTCTCATCATTGAGGAACTTATCATTTTATCATTTTTCAAAAGAAAACTCCGGATATCAAACATCACTTAGCACAAGCTCATAGCAACCCTATTATACCATATCATACCTCACAACAACATAGGCAAAGGTTATGCTTTTGCTACCCACAAGTTTCAAGCTAAGGTTTGATCATGCAAGCCAACAAACTCAAAACTAAAATAGGGTACTAAGCTGTAGCAAGGCATACAAAAGGAATAAACAGAGCAACTATTCATCATTTCAACCATGAAGAACAAAAGCATTCTTACCGCGCATATGAAAACAAACTAATTTAGGAAAGCAAATAAATATTTTTGGTCTTTTTAATTTTGCAGATGTTTATGTGTTTTTTTAGCATATGAGATTCTGAAAATAAAGATACAAGTTACCTCAGAGTGGGGGTCCTCCCCCAAGCTAGCTTCGGGCTCACTACTGCGGAGGGGGAAATCCCATCCACCAGTAGTAGGCCCTCTGCTCCTCCAGTTGCTGCTACTTGTGTATCATGGTTCAAACTCAAAGGGGTTGTCCGGATGGACTCCCATGAGCTTAAATCCCAATCAGAGCGTGAGCAAAATGGAGCAAGAATAGCTTGTTTCTCTTAAAAGTCAAAATCTTTTATTGAAGGAAGCATCTTACCGATCTTACCTGCCGGCACAGGGCTCTTTATTCCATGTCTTCTAGAGCCCCGACTACCTTCCCATTACTTACCTTGGTGAAAGGTCCGCCTTCGAGGATGAGGGAGTCAGCTCCCTGCCCACTCTTCTCCACACCTTCTTGATGTTCTGTTGCTTTCTAGGTGTAGGATACTGCTTAGACTGGGACGTAGACCCCCTATGTGGCTTCCGTTCTGCACTCACTTGCTTTGGCTTTTGTTTTCGGGAATTCTCTGTGAGAGCAATGAGGCTATCCACTTGTGTCTGTATCAGTTCAACATCTTGGGCAAGGGTGTCCCTCCTTGGCATACCTTCAACCATTGAGCACTGTTCTTTACGCGGCCGGAATTCAAATTTTCCTCCCGGCCAATAATGTGGAGACGGATTACTCCGGCACCAACATCAATTTGCGCATCAGCCGTGCTCAGAAATGGACGTCCTAGGATGAGTGGTATTTCGTCACCAATGTCCATGTCGAGTACCACGAAATCCACTGGGATGAAACAATCTCGCACCTTCACCGAGATGTCCTCGGCTATCCCCGCTGGGTACCGTACTGATGAATCGGCTTGTTGCAGCCGCAAAGTGGTTGGGGACAATTCCGTATAATTGAGCTGGTCGAAGACTACCTTTTGGCATGACGCTAACACTGGCGCCCAGATCACAGAGGGCATGGTCAAATCTTTGTTATCCAATCGTGCATGTGATCGTAGGGCACCCTGGATCCTTTTTCTTTTCTGGAAGATGATTGAGTATAACTGCGCTACACTCCTTTGTAAGCTTTACCACCTCCAAAGTGGGTAGAGCTCGCTTCTTGGTAAGGATATCCTTGAGGTAACGTGCATATGTGGGCACACGTATGGCCTCAAGGAAGGAAACATTGATGTGGACCTTCTGAATCATATCCACGAAGCGAGTGAATTGCTCATCCACTGTCGTCTTCCTATTTCACTGAGGGAATGGCAGTATATTTGTGTCAATAAATTCAGGTTTATCTGCCTTCTCTTCTGTTACTCTTGACTGTGAAGGCTCCCTCATGCCTAACGACTCATCATCGTGATCTTCGCCCCCCTTCGTGCTTTTCCTGGTTCCTGCATGGTTAGGATATGGAGGGTCGCGAGTGGTCTTACCCCCTCTCATGACTACCGCTTTTGCATTCTCAACTGGAGGAACCATAGTGACTAATTGAGCCAACTGGGTTTCTATCATTTTATTAAAGCTCAGCTGGTTCTTAAGAGCAGAAGAAAGGCTATCAATTTTAACGTTAAGGCTTTCCAAAGCCTTATCATAGGCAGCTGTTTTCTTATTGAAACCATCGTTAATCTTAGCTTGCCCGAAGACCAGATCTCTCAGGGAAGGTTGGTTTGGGTTGAAAGAATTACCTTGATTACCTCCCTGATAATAAGGGCATGATTGATTCCACGTTTGACCTTCTTGTGGACGATAACCATTGTTGTTGTCGTTCATGTACATCACATTCTCCTGGGTAGTAGGGCAGTAATTCCCTGAATGCCCAGTGTCACCACAGACTTCGTAAGTCATGCGAGAAGCCGTAGCTTGAGTAGTGACGGCCATGGCAGCCTTCTCGCTGGTCAGATCATCCATTCTTTTCATAAGTAGGTCCATCTTGGCGTGCAGCATATCCGCTTCCTTGACGGTATGTGTACCCCTCTGACATGGCTAGAGTTGATCATCACTCAACCCTTGGTTGGAGACCATCTTCTCGATAAGTTTAGTTGCTTCCGTGATAGTGAGAGAGAAGAAAGCTCCTCCAGCAGCAGCATCAATATGGCCCCGGGCTGTCGGAGTCAGCCCATTATAGAAACTCTGAAGAATAAGCCAGTTGTCCATCCCATGATGGGGACAAGCCAGGATGTACTCCTGAAGCCTCTCCCAAGCTTCTGGAATGGTTTCATTTACTGCTTGCTGAAAGCTTGAAATTCTCCCCCGGAGGGCATTAGTTCTGCCCAACGGAAAGAACTTCGCGAGGAACGCTGCCGAGCACTTTGCCTAGGTGTCAATATCTGCACGGTTCGCATAGAACCACTGCTTCGCCTTTCCCAGAAGTTAGAATGGAAACAGCCGCAGATGGATGGCATCTTCCTCCACTCCTCGTATAGTGAAGGTACTGCACAGCTCCAGGAACTGTTGCAAGTGGGCGCTCGCGTCTTCATTAGGCTTGCCACAGAATGGGCTAGCCTGTACCATCGTAATGAGGCCAGTCTTGATCTCGAAGTTTTCGTTCCCCGTGTTGATCTCGGGGCCGGTGGGCACCTGATCAGTAGAGGGAGCAAAGTACTCGCGAAGAGTCTTCTCTTGATTGGCCATAGGAGTTGATGTAGATGGCACAAAGGAAGCTGGGTCAACTTCCGTACGTACACGCTGGGGAGAACCGAAATGAGTTCTAGCTCTCCTTACGAGTGACTCAGGATCTTCAGTGAAATTCGGCGGTAAGTCGAAACCAGTCATACACTACCTGTGTTCATCATCAATAGACAAGGAAGACAATCAAAGTTAGCCTGCATTGAGAACTGTTTCATCCCTGTCATGATTATAAACATTTGCAAAGTGTTGACATCTTATCCTTAGCCTTCCCCGGCAACGACGCCAGAAATGTTTGTTGGTATTTCTTAACGTCGATGCTAAGTTATGAGTTCCTAGCAACAATGCTAGAAATAACCAAATGGTAATCCTAATGATTACAAGAATCCGCAAGCGCATGGAAGTACTATTGTAGCATTTCCCCAAAGGAGTATTCCAAAGGGTATCGAATCCAAGGAAGGCTGAGCAGATTAACAAGTTCAACACTATTTCAATGAGTATAAATCATAGACGGAAACAAACCAGACACTCAAGTACAGGGGTAAGATATGATAGATAAGATGGTAGCGTGAACACACAAACACACTCTCTCTAAAGGACCTAGGCTTACGAGGCAACATACGAGTTAGTTCTAGGTTCTAAGATACTAGACACAGAAAGTAAGTCAGACGAGTTAGATACACACTAGCATTGCATGACTGCTAGCTCAAGCACCCAGGTACAAACAGGGAGCTAACCTCCTGCGTCGCTTACGCACGGCTCTGGTTGTTAGACTTTAGACTCCTACAGCGTGTCCGAACGTGGGGGATTCCAGAAGGGTCCAACGGCTGTCACCACCGCGGCCTACCCCAAGACAAACCGTGGGATACACTCATAAGTAACATAGCTACGCAACCCAAGCACCACGCTTACGTTGTTAGCAGGACCCTGACCGACCCGGGCTATTGTGACCCAGGTCAGAGCCGCCAGATAAACCGGCCAATTACACCGAGTACCGTAGAATGAGCACGAACTTCATACAACACAAACATGGGATCTAATTAGATCAAACTAGGCTAGTTACACAAACGGATTTGTGCTTTCCTATGTCTATTCAACAAGATCAAAGGGTCGTGTTCGTGAAAAATATGAGCCTCTAACTTATGAACAAACACCGAAAACATATGTAAGTCACTCGTCAACTGGATCGAAAGGCCTTGTTCATCAAGAACATGAGCCTCTAAATGATGAACGAGCAATGAACACATGAACAAATCACCCATGTATACAAGCACAACTTTATATGAAATAGCTGAATAACTGAAGTAGATCAAAGTCATACAATAAAATAAAGATACAAGAGAACTCATACCTAGATCCTAAAGTAGACTTGGAACCTGAAGTAGAACTACTCTAGACTCTCCTAGCCTTAGAAACCAAAAGTGAGAGAGGAGTAAGGTGTGTTGGTAAGAAATGAACCCCCTCTGCATCTATTTATAGGCCTGAGCACCGGCGCCAAGAGGAGTGAAACACCCCGGGAATGCCCTCTAGGACCAATAGGCAAGCACCACGTGGAGGCCCGAGATCAGCCAACCTAAGGTCGGTTCGGCCGATCCAAGGGTCGGCCGACCCCAGGTGGGCCCACCTCGGGGTGTGCTTCCTCGGGGTGGCTGTCCTGTGGGCCCTTAGGTCGGTCCCCGGTGAACACGTGCTCTTGAGGCAGTTTAGGCGCTCTGGGGGGCCCATGGATCCATGTGAAGTCCACGTGTCACGCTCTGATTCATCGGGGCTTGCCTCCCTTGGATTGGTGACATGGCTTGCATGCATGGCACCTGAGGTGGCAGCCACTCCTTAGCTGAGGTGATGTGGCATGAATCATAGAAGATGAGTTTGCCACTTCTTTATGCTTATTTTTCCTGCAATCACATAATCTCCAAGGACAAGTAGAACTACATTATTCTTAACTAAAATGCGTGTAAGAAATGCCTCTTGCTCCTTTATTCATGAGTAAATTGACGGCTAAAATAAGCACTTAACAGCCGTCAACAACTGCCCCTAGGGGCGGTTAGACTGCCCTGCCCCTTAGAAGTCCATTTGGTGAATTTTCAACTCTTGTTCATTGATAAGCCTTTATAATACCTAAATAAGTCCCTGCAAAGCTTATCACAACAAATGCTCTTCTAGAGAGCCATTAGTAGCATCGAACGGTATGAGAGAATAAAATTATGAAAGTGTCAAGGTCACTTCCTCATGCTTTACAAACCTATGTCTAGTCACTACAAGAAAAATGCCGAGTAGTGACGCAAAAAAGGTCGTTTCTCATCATAAACCGCGATTAATGACGCTAGTTGTTACGAAAACGCTCCATCATTAATCGAGCGTCACAAACCGCGATTAATGATGAGACCTTATTTCCCGGTGTCATGAGTTTAATGACGCGTATAAATTCGTAACACTAAGGCGTCATAAGGTACATGCCACGTCGAACCAAAATCTGACGTGGCACGGCATTTTGTGACAAACAGTTTCGTCATTTAGTGAATTCAACTCATATTTTGTTGGGCCAAGCCCCAAATTCCTTGTCGTCATAGATTGAATTTGGCCCACTTAATGTTAAGCTGAGCCAAATGTTTCAGTCATCATAAATTGGTTTTAGGCCTTATTAAGGTTGGATGGAGCCCAATATTGTTGGTGTCATAGATTGTTTAAGGCCTTATTATGGTTGGATGGAGCCCAATAATTGTTGTCGTCATAGATACTTTTAGTCATAATTCTGGTTGGACCGACCCAGTAATCGAAGTCGTCATAAAATGTTTTACGCCCGGTTTTAGTATGACCGAGCCCAATAATTGCATTCGTCATTAATTTATTTTGGGTCCAGTATTGGTTGGATCGAGTTCAATATTCGATGACATCATAAAATGGTTATGGCCAAACTGATATTGGACCCAGCCCACCAATCGCTGGCATCATTTTTTATACGGCCCATTTTATTAATAAATCATTTTTGAATTCGTAAAAAATAGTGGGCCGAGGGGGCAAGCCCACATATTTTTTTCCCTGTTATTTTGGGCTGCACTCCAGGTAGCGCTTAATTAAATATAATTCAATCTCATATTACATGCTAATCAATTCAGTAATTGACATCACAGATAATATTTCCATACCATTGATACAAATAAATGTTTCGGATCACACATGACACATTATTATCAATGAACACAGAACAACCACAAGCAGATTGTCAGTAGGAGCTCACAAATCAATACACATGATATCTCCATGCTCACAAATAAATCTGGTCTTGAAATAGAACCCACTAAGATAACAAAGCTCAATACTCACAAACCAGCACAACTAGTTGGGAGGACACAAGTAGAAGACTAAGAAACACAGTGGCCTTGCCCAAGGCGCGATCTTAGCAGTTGATGAAGGAGGGTCTCAGTAGTTTTTACTTGTTTCTTCATTCAACCTCTCAATCTCATTAGTCTACACTTTTATTGCTACATCTGATGCTTCTGCCTTGATCTTCAAGTCTGTCAAAACTTGGTCCTATTCAACAAAGATTTCACCAAGGTCAGCAGCTGCATCTAGCCCTCCCAACGAAACTTCAGGTCTTGAGCATGTAGCGAAAGCTGGATAATCTCGAGGCATGTAATCAATGAATGGCTTTGACTTCACATTGGAGGGACATGAATTTGATATTTGAACTGCAAGGATTGTCCTCAACATTTGAGCCTAAAAATGAAAGGAGAAGTCAAACTTGAACCATAAACGAAGCAAGCAAACAAATTTAAGAATAATCCTAAGAATAAAGTAGCAGGATAATACCACGACATGTGATTGAATCTCAGCAATGAGTGGGATGCTAGGCCCTGCACAATAAGTTACAAATCAGGAACTTGATCTAGAGCGGTCAAGGTAAGAGAATGATCTGAAATCTAAGACAATAAACAAAGTAAATTACTTTCTAAGCATGGCTCATCTATTAAGTTGTGTTACAAATCAGTAACTGCATCTAGAGCGGCCAAGGTAAGAGAAGAATCTCCAATCTAACACAATACACAAAGCAATTTACTTTCAGCGCATGGCTCATCGATTAACTTGTGTTACAAATCAGTGACTGGATCTAGAGCGGCAAAGTTAAGAGAAGAATCTCAGAACTAACACAACACACGGAGCAATTTACTTTCTAAGCCAACGAAAATACTACTAGGGGACTAGAAAGAAAAGGAAATGAGATTCTCACTTGTGAAGCTCCAAGATTCAGGGGCCCATGGATTGAAAGGGCATCCGGAGCTGGTGCTTGCGTCGTATCCTCACTCAACTGCTCAGCTTGGCCAGTGTTGATGGTTGAAACGTGTAACAACCTTTGATCCGCAAGCGTACGGACCTACACCTTTTTCACCACGGGGTGACCCCAAGGTTCTTGTCAATCCGCGGAACAAGGAGATTGCTAGCGCTTAACCAAGTACTAATCTAGTTGATTGGAAAGCCTTTGAAAGAGGATTAATCTTAAAGTAAAAGCAATCTAACCTATGTTAATCTAAGACTAAACTAAGGTTAAACTAGATGGTGAGGGTTGGTACAAGAGAGAGATTAAGGTAGACAAGCGTTCCCTCCCTAGGGTTTAGGATCTCATGAATATGCATCTACTACATGAAAAGGGTGTTGCCTACACTAGCTTCATGGCGGTTATGCGGTCGCTAAGCCTTTTCCCTCCACCGTACTGTCACTACGCAAGGTAATCAAACACTTTCACGTATAACCGCATCTATACCTAAGCATCCATAGGGTTAAGCTAATCACCACTATTACCACAAACCCTACTAAGACCACATGTTGCGCAAATATATGTAAACAAAGTATTCGCGAAGACATAGACCATAAAGCATCGATAGGCATAAGATTCATGTATAGATTACATATCATGCATCCATCTAACCCTAGGGACGAACGGAGGCATTACCCCATCATCTTACACGGATTGAAGCACATAGGGGTGATGGAGACTCCGGAGAACGTCGTCGATGAAGATGGCGGTAATGAAGCTTGGGAACACCCATAGGCCAGCAGCTTGGAGTCCTCCTCTTGCTTCCTTCCCTCCACCGGTGTTGATCCTTGCGACGAGCTCATCCAACTCTCTCCCTCATCTTGCGGCGGCGGTTTGCTGGTGAATGGCGTCGGTGGAATGATTGGATGCGTCGGTCGTCGGAGGAGGGAGCTATTAATAGACCGAGGAGCGACTAGGTCAAAGGGCGGGCCGAACCGCCACAAAAACGGCCTGGGCCGATCCGACCAGGCCGGCCGGCCTGGGCCCTTTCTGGGCTGGTTCGGGCCCGTCCTTCTTCCCGCGGCTCATCTTGACATTTTGCACTTAGCCCCCTTCATTTGTGTCATTTTGAGGTCGTCATCCCCGCGATCAAGATAGGGGGTCTTCTTGCATGAAGTCCGAACTTTACGTCTTAGTCCTCGGTGATGATCCGTCGTAGCACCTTGGTCTTTGCCACCTTTGGAAGTGATTTCTCCTTGCACTCGAACACGAATGGAACTCCTCATTTGCTCCTTTGAACTTCTTGTGACTCCGTCCCTTTTGTCCATGTTTTCCTGCAAAAACACAACATTTCCAAATGCACATACGAAGTTGAACTTGTTATATCATTAGTATGCCTAGTGACGGGTTAGTTACATAATCGAGCTCAAACCAAAGTGTAACGAATACGTTTGGAGCACCAAAATTCACCGTCAACAGCCAGCATAGTAGACGCAAGCAGAACACCGATATCTGCTGCCCACCATCTCGCTGAGTTACCCCTCCCCCCTCCACCGGCAACGGCGAGGTCGGACCGCCACCATAGATCTAGCTGAGCAGAGTGATGCTTTTTGGAAATGGAAGGTGGGAGTTTAGTGGCGCAACGCGGTAGCAATGGAGTAGAGTATTTATTATTTCGGGGCGGAGAGAGAATACAGAATTTGAAAATCCCGCTTTCGACTTCCTGACCGCGAAAAGAAATTTTGGTAAGCTGCACTTGCTTCGGGGCCATTGATAAGTGAGGCCATGCAATCGCGGCCCCATATTGTCAGCGAGTTTGGGTGGGTTTCTGGTGGCGTACAATATAGGTGAGAGACACATATCTGGAAGAGGCCCACGCTTTAGTGAAGCTGGGTGTGTTTCCAGTCGTAGATCACAAAGCCTAACAGCTGCTTCTCCCACTACAATGCCTACACATCTATTTTTTTAAGTCATACAGATATAAGGATCTTCCTTCTGCGTTCTTATCCGGACCAAAGCACACTCGTGTACCCACCAAATATTTCGCATGCCTACTGGGGAAAAGCCTGCATATTCTGCCCTATACTTGTGATAGGATTCCAGAGCAGTGTAGGCCTTCGTATTCCGAGCATCCCATGTATTTTCATGGCTACTGTAATCCCGTGAGGCATGCTCTGCCACGAGGTGCACGCTGCCTTATTATCGGTCATGCTTCGATAAATAGGTGTGCCCCCAAGGCCTTTGCTCATCGCCTCTTCATCCTCCATGCATTGTGCTAGCAGACACCTCTATTTGGTTCTGCGCGCTGTGAAAAGAGGTGAGCTCTTAGCTTCCGCGTCGTGTTTTTACATGTTACAATCATTGTTTCTGGTCAGTGCTTATCATGTTTACGTTGTTGGCGAGTGTGTAGGAGGATGGCTTCTGATGCAAATGGTGGAACCAGCAACTTCCATGTTGTGCCACCTCGGCAGCGGCCATGATACATGGATCCATATGATCTGTACGATATGGACGAAGTGGACGAGGAAGAAACGGAGGAGATGAAGAAAGATGCTTTGGCTTGGCTGCAGGAGCAGGGTTACACTCGTGTGCTTTGTCATGGTCGCTGTGTGTGCCCTTACTGCAATCTTGCTCACCAGCAGTGGGGTTTTCGTGACATCCTACAGCATGCTTCTGGCATTGGTCGCTCGGCACGTACCATGAAGTCGAGGGGTAGGCATTGTGCATTGGAGGAATATCTCTGCATGGATCCTCGTTATGCTACATTCCGTCGTGCATTTGGTATGGCGGGATAGGCGTGTGCCGTATCCATCTCCATGACCGTGTCTGTTGTCTTCCTCGTTGCCAAGTCCGAAGATTTCATTGTTCAGTGCGTGTTTGTGCGCGCCTGTGCCAGTGCCACTGTACGAGTGTAGGTCTATAGGGATGTATCATGTATGTGCATATTTAAGTTGAATAAATTGGGCAAGGTGACCATCATTTACGTTCTGTATATTCTTGGCAAAACGGTGAATTTAGTCAAATGGTAAATTTGTAAAATCGGTCATCATTTACGTGTGTATCTGCAATGCGGTGCGGTGGGATAAGAATAAAATATCACATGACAAGACATTACATCTTAGACTATGGCAACGCATCATGACCAGGGAAATCCACTGAAGCAAGGAAGGAGATCATGGAAAAGAAGAACACCAATGTTCGTCATGGATAACAGGGGATACAAGGGATTTTCCTACCACTACAAGATTCACAAAGCAGGAAAACAGGGGATCGATCTTTTCCATCCAAAAGAAAACATACCATTGATCTTTCCATCCACAAGACCACCTATTTGAACATGAAAAAGAAAACCCAAATCCGACTAATCTAAGACGACCCATCCGAGGAGTTCCCCAACGACTCTGGCATCGAGGGAGCTTCAATGGCTGGGGGAGCCACGGGACCAGGATTGGTGGGGTCGGCATTTGAAGGACCAGCGCCGACGTCCATCTTCTTCTTGGTCCTCTTCGAGTCCACCTCCTCCTCCGACTCCGCACCCTTCTTTTTCTTCACTGATGGAATGTCCTTGAATGAATCAAGCTTACCGGCCTTGTCATCCTTCAAAAGTTGCCTCACAAACGCCTCCGTCTGTTGATTCCTCTTCTTGTCCTCCACCCGCTTCCTCTTCTTGGCCGCCAATCGCTTCTTCTCAATGGCCGCCCACGTCTCTTCCTCTTCCTCTTCCTCTTCCTCTTCCTCTTCCTCTTCATCCTCTTCCACGTAGTCGTACTCGTCCTCGCTGTCCTCGCTCTCCTGCCTTTCCATGTCTTCTACATCAGATTCACTCAAGGAGGGCTCGGATGGCTCGCATGCGCTTGGTTGGGGGGAGTCGGGTGGTATCCCGATGGAGGAGCGGTTGGAAGGGAATGGGGAGGCGGGAAGTCGGATCGAAGAAGAAGGCATGGTGGTTGTGGTTTTCTGGAGGAAGAGAGTTTGAGACAAGGCAATGGAGGGAGTTAGGAGAGTCCGGTATATTAATAGATCTCAGTTTCAAGGAAAGTCGGGGTGTCTCTTCGGGAGTTGTATCACGCTAATGCAAGGAGGCGCCTCGATCTCTAATAATGTAACGGTCTTTTGCAAAGAAAAGAACTATGTAAATTTGTAATCTTAGTGAATTTGGAGCAAACTATATTTACAAGCACTTCAACATGCAGAGATGAACCGTTTACTACCATTAAACCGGATGTTCGGGTTTGGGATGCATTAACAGACCAGATGTTTTGTTCTAGAAAAATATACAGAAAGGACAAATATTTCTGGACCTGTAAAAGATGCTTATTTTGATTTTGGGCAAAGGTGATCTATGATTTCATAGTTTATGAGAGCGATAAAATAGGATAACATTTACAGGGAGACAAGGAAGAGAGATGGTCAGGGAAACAAAGCAGAAACAACTTCAAACAAGGGGATTGATCAACAAACAAACGATAACCAAAATCACAAACGTGGTTTGGGTTTGGGATGCATTAGCATTTCGGATGTTTGGAAATAACCGGATGATTGTTTTGAATTTGGTCAAGGTGAGCAATGATCACATTGCTATTTCTTATTAATCGTCCAATATTGATCTTCAGCCTCTCCAGATCATGTGTCACGCTAGGAAACACAATCATGTAAGTACAATAAGAGCGGATGTTCTTGTCCATGAAACACGAACAGGCCGGACAAACATGAGACCATGTTTCATGGAAATGTAAAGTTACTGATTAACATCACGATGTTCACATACATAAGACAATGTTCCCACGAAATCTAAAGATACTAATTAACATCACAGATAACATATCGGCATTGGTCTTCCACTGGCGCGGCTCGCTCACTCCATCTACATCCATCCCTTGTTTCTGGCCAGGACGCGGTGGCGGCTCCACTTCTTCATGTTGTCCTCCCTCAGGGCCTCAGACCTGTCCATCCCAAGGACGTGGTTCTTGATCTCATTCACGTTCCTCCACCAGTGCATACGGTTGGGGCAGACAGGGCACCCGTAGGTGTTGGTAGTGCGCCGGAAGACGCGCAGAGCAAAGGTCTTAAGATTGTCTATGTAAGTTTGGGTGTCGGAGTTGGAGTCAGAATTGGAGTCGGAGTCCAACTCTGCAAGTGGTGGATGAGGCTGGGAATCTGCTGGCGACGTACAAGCGGCTCCGGGCATTGGCAGGTCGACATTGGCGGCGTCGCAGCGGGGCGGCTCCGTGTCGTGGAATTGACGCCCTTTCCACTCTAAGTAGGCGCGGATGAAGTGGAGGCCATGTGGTGACAGCCAGGACCCGGATTCGGCTCCTTAGGAGGCGGTGGGCGAGAGGCTGGCAACGCCGCTGGCCCGATGAGCAGGGGCGGGTACGGCTATGCGCCTGAGCTCTCTGTGTCTGGGGGAGACTAATTGCTTCATTGAGTCGGACGGGCAGTAGGACTGAAACGCGATTGTTTGGGAAGAGAACTATGGGTAGAGAGGTTCGGAACTAGTGAGGACGCCGATGGTGGTAGGAATACAATGGCCAGCTTCCATGAGAAGTTGTGCAAGCTTATGTGACAAGCTAAGCAACGGGCCTCTAGATCGAGTGGCAGCTATTCATCTTCAAGCTTTGAGTGGCTGACGTGTGGGTACCATCTAGGTATACCCACACGTCCCTAACCTCTTGATGATGGCAACCGCCTTCCATGGGGCATTGTGGCAAGCTTCCATGGGAAATTAGGCAACAGGCGCCTTAGCCTGTCGAGGAAGGCTACGACTGGATGTTACTGATAAGAAAATGTGACCAGACCGGACTAAATTCAGTGTTGATTTTGTGGGCAAAATAGGATGACAACTGCCGGATCTTACTGATCTGCAAAAGTGACCGGATCGGACTAAATGGTTCGTTGAACTGTTATTTGGAAAATATGATTGCATTATTCGAACGAACATCCATCCAAAGTAGGAAACAGAGTCCATTCTAAAGTGACTAATTAAACATCACAATTTCCACATACATAAGACAATGTTCCAACGAAATATAATGATACCAATTAACATCACTGATAACATAACATCACAAAGTTCACATACATAAGACAATGTTCCAACGAAATCTAAAGATACTAATTAACATCACAGATAACATAACAGCATAGATCTTCCACCGGTGTGGCTCGCTCACTCCATCTACTCCATCTATCCCTCATTCCTGGCCACGACGCGGTGGCGGCTCCACTTCTTCTTGTAGTTCAGCAATATGAAGTGCACAGGAGCAACAACCAGTAATTAAACATCAACAAGGAACCAGTTTCATAGTAATCAAGCACTAATCGCGCAATATCCGTTGCTTCTCCTTCTTCATCTGGACAATACTCTGTTGTACCCATTGCTTGTGCTTCTCCATCTCGTTAATTACCTGATCAACCGATTGCTTATACACCTCCATCGCATGGATCATGTTCCAGCTTTCCCTTGAATTTGTTGGTTTCTTGCAATTGTTCATGTAACAATTGGTCAGACATCTCCTTGAATTTGGCCAGCCCTTCCATCTGGGCAATGTTGTCCTGTAACAATTGCTCATACAGGTGCTTGTAATTTACAGCCTCTTGCTGCGCCATGAGTTCTCTGCCTTGTTGTTCTTACAGGTCTCTCTTCACCTCCTGCAGCTCAGCTTTAGTGGCTTCAAGCACCTCCTGAAGCTAGTAAAATACAAGAACCTATCAATCTATCAAACGATGTAAACTGAAAACTAACTGAACCTAACACCTATGAATTGTCTATAGCCCATCAACTTGTAACACCAATCATAGTGCAAAAATGAGGGTACAATGAAATCTGAATCTATTCTATGTGCTCATCAATCCGTTAGATCCCCAAATCTAGAAATCCCCAGGACTATGGGGGAAAATATAGTGGTTCAAACCAGAGAATTTACCTTGTTGAGCTGTTTCAGCCTCTCGTAGCCAGGAGGTGGCAGCGCAACCATCTTCCCGTCACTGCTAGGATCCGCCATTCCTGCCACGAGCCGTTGCAGATCTGCGTGTAGCAAAAGTCGAGAGTGGCTAAGGCAGTGAAGCATTTTGCCTGCAAGTTACTGATTTATATTAAAGACTCATCTAGCCCAACCATAAGAAAAGTGTTTCCATTAAATTGACACAACCAAAAGTGGTGCAGTGGTAAACAGCGTAGTCTTGTTCCTATAGGTCTCCAGTTCGAACCCTTGCAATGGCAAGTTGTTTTCGCAACATTTCGTGACAGTAGGAAATAAGCAGTTTCGCGATCGTTCCTCAGGAAGGTCCTTCTAGAAAAATATCAACAGACCGGACCTTTGTCGTCCACCGAGCAGCAAACATCATATTATTATCAGGTAGCATCAAGTTTCTCAACTCATGACCACAAAGTTCACAACACCAAGTAGCAACAAGTTACAACACCAAGTAGCAAACATCATAGGATGATCATCACACCAAGTAGCAATAAGTTTCATAACTCATGACCACAAAGTTCACAACACCAAGTAGCAAACATCATAGGATGATCATCATTTCAATTTTCAAAATAATCATAACCACCCATTTGTAATCATAATGATAAGAACTGATCATCAATTTACATCTGTAGGCGTTGATTCTCTTTCCATAGCTCCATCCTGCAACTGTCCCTTCACCTTCTGCAGCTCAGCGGCAGTAGCTTCAAGCTTCATGTTAGCTTCTGAGGATCCTTCCCATTGTTGATCCCTTTTTCGCTTGGCTGACCTAAAGAAAAACATAAGAACCAACAAGTTTCATAACACTACGTATTATGATCAGGAGGAACAACCAGTAATTAAACATCAACAAGGAACAAGTTTCATAATAATCAAGCACTACCTATCTTTATCTTTCTCGCGTAGTATCCGTGGCTTCTCCTTCTCCATCTGGATAACACTCTGTTGTATTGATTGCTTCTCCTTCTCGATCTCGATAACTAGCTGCTCAACCAATTGCTTATACACTTCCATCGCATCGATGACATGTTTCAGCTTTCCCTTCACGTTTTCCAGCTCAGTGGTAGTTGCTTTAAGCTTGATGTTAGCCTTTGCATATTCTTCCTTCCATGACCTTGCCTCCTCTTCAGGTTTTGCCTTCCAGTCCAGTACCAGGTCTTTCAACTCTTGGTCAAGAATCTCACCTATTTCTTTCAACAAGGCATTGTCCTGGCGTAACATATGGGCACACATCTCCTTGTATTTGTTGGTCTATTGCAATTTTTCATGTAACAATTGGTCAGCCATCTCCTCGAATTTCCTCATCTCTTGCATAGTTGTATTTAAAATTTCCTGACACAGCTCCTTGTATTTTACAGCCTCATGCTACGCCATGAGTTCTCTGCCTTCTTGTTCTTGCAGGTCTCTCTTCACCTCCTGCAGCCTAGCTTTAGTGGATTCAAGCACCTCTACAAACTAGTAAAATACAAGAACCTATCAATCCAACAAATGATGCAAAATGAAAACTAACTGAATCTAACACTTATGAATTGTCTATAGCCTATCAACTTGTAACAACAAACGAAGTATAAATATGAGGGTACGATGAAATCTGATTCTAGTGTATATGCTCATCAATCTGTTAGATCCCCAAATCTAGAAATCCCTAGGACGATAGGGGAAAATATAGCGGCGTAAACCAGAGAACTGACCTTGTCGAGCCGTTTCAGCTTCTTGTAGCTGGAAGGTGGCGGCGGAACCATCTTCCCGTCGCCTTTAGATCCTCCATTCCTGCCACGAGCCATTGCAAATCTGCACGTAGCAAAAGTCGAGAGTCTTTGTGAAGGCAGTGAAGTGTTTCGCCTGCGAATTACTGATTTATATTAAAGATTCAACTTACACAACCATAAGGAAAGTGTTTCCTGTTAAAATGACAGAACCAAGAAGTGGTGCAGTGGTAAAAAACACGATCTTATTCCTATAGGTCTTTAGTTCGAACCCTTGGAATGATAAATTGTTTTTGCAACATTTCGTGACCTAGCGAAAATGCTTACATGTGGGACCTCTATTTTATGATGACTTGGAACAACAGTAGGAAATAAGCAGTTTCGCGATCATTACTCAAGAAGGTCCTTCCAGCAAAACATCAACAAACCGGACCAGCAAAACATCAACAAAATTAGCTCAGAATGGTGAGAGTGCTCAAAGCAAATCGGCATAATAAGATGGCATCTCGAAGCAACTCACCACCACAAAGTTTACACCACCAAGTAGCAAACATCATAACATGATGAGGTAGAAACATGTTTCTTAAGACATCAATAGATCGACAATTCTCCCCGCATATAGCTCCCTAATATTATATCTGGCTTCCTGCAGCTGTCCATTCACCTTCTGCAGCACGGCTTCAAGCTTCAGTTAAATCGATAAATTCTGAGGGTCGTTCACGTGACCTGAAGAAAACATCAGCAACAACTTTCATAAGATGGCATGTCATGGTTATTCATCATTAAAAATTGTTCCAATAATCGTAACTACCTATTGTTCGATTCCATTTCCACGAACACTTGGACAAGTTCTTGCTGTGTTGGCTTACCCTTCTTCACCTTCTGAAGCTCAGTGGTAGTATCTTCAAGCATCAATTTTTCAGTATCTCCAAGCTTCATGTTAGCCTTTCTGCATTCTTCTTTCCATGACCTTGCTTCCTCTTCAGCTTTTGCTATCCTACGTGTTAGCTTATTTAGAACAGCTTTAGTCCTACCATCCCATTCAGGATCAATCCAAATAAATGTCTGACATTGTTTTCCTTGAGGTTGCAGACACCAAATACATATATGTTCATAAAATTGTCCATTTTCAACACTAATATCAAGAGTGCAAGTACTATAAGTCTATTGAAATTTAAACAAGTTATTGTTTACCTGACCACAGGTTCCATACCGACGACTAAGGGCGGTGAAGCTTTCCCTGACAAGCATGCCGGCACTTGTTATAAGGATCCACAATGATAAGATCAGCATTAGGAGGCTCCAATGTAACGAAATCAGTGGACCGAGCCACCACCACCAGATGCTAGTCAAATACAAGAACCTATCAATTCATAAAATGATGCAAATCGAAAACTAATTGAATCTAACACCGATTATCTATAGCCGATCAACTTCTAACACCAATTGCAATGCAAATATGAGTGTATGATAAAATCTGAATCTATTGTATATGGTCATCAATCCTCTAGATCCCCAAATCTAGAAATCCCCATCCCTAGGTCGATACGGGAAAATATAGTGGCTCAAACCAGAGGACTGACCTTGTCGTCCTATTTCATGAACTCGTAGCCGGGAGGTGGTGCATAAACCACCCTCTCATCGCCGCTAGAATCCGCCATTCGTACCACGAGCAGTTGCAGATCTGCGCGTATCAAAAGTCAAGAGTCTTTGCGAAGGCAGTGAAGCGTTTCGCTTACGAATTACTGATTTATATTAAAGATTCACCTGAGACAACCATAAGGAAAGTGTTTTTTGTTAGCATAACACAACCAAGAAGTGGTGCAGTGGTAAACAACGTAGTCTTGTTCCTATAGGTCTCTAGTTCGAACCCTTGCAATGGCAAGTTGTTTTTGCAACATTTTGTGACCTAGCCTCCGCTGACCTGGTGAAAATGCTTACATGTGGGACCCTGGAAAATTTTATGACGACTTGGAACACTCTAATTTTGAAAGAATGCTTACATGTGGGACCGTACTGAATTTTATGATGACTTGGAACACTCTGTTTTTAAAATATTTCAAAAGAATGCTTACATGTGGGACCTTACCGAATTTTATGACGACTTGGAACACTCTATTTTTAAAATAATGCTTACATGTTGGACCGATGTTGGTTTATGACGTTTTTTAAGTGCTTATGGCGTCACAAAACAACATGGAACAGGGAACGCCTGGCTATAGTACCAACCGTAATGACGAAATTTTTTTGTCACTAAATTTGCTCAGAAGTGAAATATTATGACGAGATCAGCCAGGAACGTTATAAATCAATGACGCTGAAATGTGGTTGCATCACTAATCAACAATTTTCTTGTATCTTGTAGTGAGTGATTCATGAGTGTTCACAAAGAACTGAGAGTGACCAAGGCACAACATTAAGTACTTGTTACCGACATTGCATTGGTTGAGTGATTTTCACTTTCTAGCTCTTCTCATGGCAAAGTACTCCCTCCGTATCGAAATATTTATCGTTGTAGACTTTTTCTTACAACTTTGACCATTCGTCTTATTCAAAAAATTATCGCAAACATGTGAAACGATAAGTCGAGCTTAAAATACATACAACAATAAAGCATATAGCAAACAAAATAAAATGTACTTGCACAATTTTTTGAATAAGACGAATGGTCAAAGTTGTAGAAAAAAGTCAATGGCGACAAGTATTTCGATACGGAGGGAGTATCAATTATTGAATTTTTTCTTCATTGCCATGACTCCAATGCAACTCAATCAACCTACAAGCTCAGCAAGCACTTCTTGGTACCCAACACTTGTTGGGTCCTACAAGGTTAGTCACAAGATGCTTAGGAACCCAAATAGCCCTTGTGCTAGTTTGAGGTGAACTAATCATCCTCATAGCACAAGTGTCAATCTTGTCATTCCTAAGCCTATGAAAATCATAATGGACAAGGTTGGAATGAGGAGTGTTAACATTCCGACAATCCTTGCCCAAGTGACCCTTCTCACGAAAAGTGTAGCAAATGCGGCTCTTGCCACTTCTAGGCTTGGGAGCCATCTTCTTGTCTTATCTTGGCTTGCATGTAGGCCTCTTGCTTGAAGGGTGGATTTTCTTCTCCTTGCTTGCGGTGCATCTTCAATGTGCTGGCCAGACCCGGTCTAACCGCCCTAGGGGGGCGATTAGACCGCCCCTGGTCAACACTGCTGGCTTGTGGGCAATCCGCAGCCGAGTGACCCTTCTCTTTGCATTGATAGCACAATCTCCTTCTGATGGAGCTTCTTTTCTTCTTGGAGATTATTTCTTGAGCCTTGAGCTTGGTGGGGCAATGTGAAGCAATGTGCCCCTTCTTCTTTTCTTGAATCTTGCTTTTGTTGATCTTGATATGTTGTTGAGAAGTTGTGCTCGTGACGGTTGATCCCTTCTCAAGCTTCTTCACCATGTCATCACGGTTATCTTGAGAAGGTTGCACTTTGCTCTCTTCCTTCAACACATACAAGTCTCTTTTAAGTTTTTTGACCTCTTGCTTGAGTTCATCATTTTCTTGGGCAATGAGGTCATCACAAGATTCTACAAATACATGCTCAATGCTAGATTGGCTTGCTTGAGAACAACAAGGTTTAGTACAAGCAAATCCATTATTGAAAAGTGAGCATGTGCATGTGGGTGTGAGAGATTGCAAGAATTTTACCGATGAAACAACAACCTCATGAGCAATTTCTAGTGAAGCATATGAGTCCACAAGCTTCTCATGAGAACACTCAAGTTCCTTGTGAGTTGCTTGCAAAGCCATATGCTCACTAGTGAGCTTTGCTAGTTGAGCTTCTAGCACATCATTGGCTTCTTCTTCTGCCTTTGCTCTACATGAAAAGGATTTGATATAATGATCGTACTTGTTAGCCAATGATTCATACATACAAACCAAGGAGGTGAGCTCGGATTTGAGAAGTTCAAGTTGAGAGCCTGTGTGGTTCGAGGACCGGTGGATGGTCGCTTCCTGGTGTGATGAGTGATTGACAACATTGTGTGGACTGACTCTTGGCTAAGTATTGCAGGTGCAGGCTACGGCTTGATTGGTGCTGGTGCAGGTGAAGAACAAGCGCGAAAGGTCGATGCCGGTGAGGCCTCCAGGTGTCGAGCAGACAAGTAGGCTTGGTTCGAGGGACCCGGTGGCTAGCGGGATCAAGTGCGGGTCGCATGGTGGCAAGAACAGCAAGACGAGGTCGTGGACGGTTTCTTAGTTGAGCCTCAAAACCAAGGTCGAGCCGGGACAACGTGGGGGCCAAATCATGAGTGGAGATTGGTGCGAGGCCACACCAAGTCTGCGGGGTTTCCAGTGGTTCACCACAAAACCACTAGGTTACTTGGCTGAGCCACAAAGCCAAGACCGAAGACCGAAGCGTGCACGGCTACAACACTAGTTCGGTCTGACCGGTGTGCGCCATAGGGCTTCCGGAGACTTCGAAGCAGAGGACACGCGGCATGATCGCAAGACTTGCGTAGTGGTTACGTGGGTTTGCGGTGGATGCGCATCCGTCCGATGGTGCTAATAATGTATTGACCAAAACGCCCTTGTATGGGCTTGTGTTGTAACTCCTAGTGTAGGGGCACTTCGGTCTTTTGTCCGGAGGGCTCTATATGTAGGAGGAGTGGCTGGTTGGGCAGCCATCCCTTTTTGGCTAGATAGGTGGGTGTGCTCCTTCTTCTTGGAGTGCTCTTGGTGAGAGGAAGAGAGGAGAGAGTGGCTCTTTGTTTGAGCTTTTTGCCATCCAAGATTTGTGATTCTTGTGAGTGGCTTGTAACCGGATATGGCTACATGATTCATAGTGATTTCTCCATCTTAATCTTGTGCCAAATCCTTACTTCCCGTGCGTTTTTCTTTTATGCCATTTTCGGAGCTATTTTCGTTGGATTTTCCGTTCGTCGAATTTGAGAGTGTTTTGGTGGGGGGTTCTTTGTGGGGATCACGCATAGGTCTTGTGTGACCTTTCTCCTAGTGATCTTGTGCCCACAAAGCTCATGAATCGGCTCAGATTTGGAGTTCTTCCTCTCTAACCCTAGTTCATGACCCTTTGCAAGAAATCTTCGATTCTGCACAAGATGCTTGGTTTGGGGATGTGTCCTTTTAGGATTCACTTTTTCATGGGGTAGATCTACTCCTTCCCAAATCTCAGCTCAAGAGGTTGCGTGAGTCAAGAGATCGATTCGAAAGGAGATTTTCCCGAGTTGCCCAGGCAAAACTCGGTGGTATCGGTTTTGGAAACCCGGTGGCACCGGTTTGGTCAACGGTGGATTTTTGAGGAGATTTTTGGTGGAAAAGTTTCTTTGGGCAAGAGAAGACTGGGGTTAAATTTTCATCACATTTCGAGTCTGTTTGCTTCGTGTTTGGATTTTCCCGAGGTTTTCAACTGACCTAGGAAAAATCCGGTGGCACCGGTTTTGCCCTGTGTCTGTGCCGTTGAGAAATCCGGTGGCACCGGTTTCGGAAATTCGGTTGCATCGGTTTCGGCCTGGCAGACAGGGGCTTTGGTTTTGCTTTCGCTAAGTGTTTATGCTTTTGGTCTAGTTGCTTTCAAGGAGTGTTGCCTGGTCAGTATTGGATTTCTCAGGAGATGTCTTGGGAATATGTTGGTTATGACCAGAGGAGGCCAAGGTCCAAGTCTCATCAAGTTTAGAGTTTGTTTGCTCTAGTTTTGGATCTTTTCTTGGAGCTTCCTGGAGGGAAAAGGCCTGACCGGTGCCGACCCTGTTGTGGGTTTCTTGGGTGGTTTGCTGGTAGTGTGCTCTCCTAGTCCAGAGGTTGCTACTGTTCAAGTGTCTTGTAGTTTGGCTTTGGTTTTCTCTAGCTTTGGGCCCTTGAGGTTGCCCAGGCTTGACCGGTTTGACCGGTCAGGGACACCGGCCTGACTGGTGTCAAGCCACCAGTGGGTCTCCTGGTGTTTTGCTAGAGGTGTGTTTGTCTTGTCCAGAGGGAGTTTCTGTTCAAGATTCGTTCAGGTTGGCTTCGGTTCGGAGGTCTTCTTGATCCTTGTCTTGGCTGCCTTTCCCCAAGATTTGTGTCTAGTGCTTGGATCATGTCTTGGGAGTTCCTGGACGTTTCTGTGAGCTTGTTGTAGGCTTTGGAGAGTTTTGGGTAACCGGTCTGACCGGTGTAGGGAACCGGTCTGACCGGTGTCGGCCTGGCAGTGAGCTTGCTGAGTTTTTCTGCTGCGTTCTTGCGTGTCTTGCTTTGGGTTGAGATCTTTCTGCTAGGTCCAGTAGTACTCCAGTGACTATGTGGATTTGGCAAGTTTAGTGTGGGGCAACTCGGAGTTGATTTTGGGATCATAGGCTGAGTTCTTGGAGAAGAATTTTTATCGGCTCCCATTCACTCCCCCCCTCTCTGGTCCTAATCAGGTCCTTCACAAGTTCTCTTGTCGATGAGCTTGAGGCTTCGATCTTCTAACTCTTCGCTCCCTTGGCCTGCCTCTTCTTCTTGCTCTTCTTCTTGGCCATGAGGCAAGCGCCTTCACTGTAGTAGGTTGAAGCACCTCTGTTGGGGGCGGTTTGACCGCCTCCCCCAGAGAGGCTCCACTTTCACTTTTCTTGCCTCCTTCTTCCTTGAGGGTTGATGCTTGATGATCAGTGGATGTTGTAGAGGTTGTGGGTCACATCTCCACTGCTTCATCTTCATCATCACTCTCAAGTTCATCCCACTTGGTGTTTGCAATATTAAATAGCAAATCCCAAATGAGATGAGCATCTTCACTAATCTCCTTGCTCTTTAGGATGAGATGCTTTAGTTCTCTACATACGCAGCTACACAAAAGGTTAACAATAGTGATATTGAGTTGCTTCTTCTCCAAATCCTTTGGAGAGACATATGTCTCATCCTCCGGAAGGATACTCACAACCATAATGCCCTCAGCGATGGAACCCAAAACCTTAAGTGTAATGAGAACATTGGAATGCCAAGAAGATTAGTTTGAGCCATCTAGAGCTAGCGGCTCAAACGGTACCTCACAAGTAGTCGACATCGAAAAACTCCGAGCGGTTAAGCTCGAAATGGAGCATCAATCTTTGATACCAATTGAAAGAACATTGATGCCGCCTAGAGGGGGGGTGAATAGGCGAGACGACCAAATGAAACTTTTTCCCCCGAAACTCGAGCTTCACTGGCACATGCAGTTAGACCACCCCTGCCAGGCAGTTAGACCGCCCCTAGTGCACCTAGCACAGGGGGGTGGTTCAACCGGGTCTTCGGGGCGGTTAGACCGTCTCCATGCAGTGAACCTGCAAAACACAACTCAAGGCTTCTATTGACTTCTATCAAGAACCTAAGTTCTTGAGTGGCTTCAGTAGATGATCACAAGTAGGGTAATGATCCCTGCACTCAAAGACAAGCACACCCAAGTAGATCAAGCGGAAGCAAAGTAAATATGCTAGAAATCAAACAAGTGAGGCAAACTACAAAGGAGAGATGAGGATTTGTTTGCTGAAGTTCACCTCCCACTAAGGAAAGGCTACGTCTCCGTTGAGGAGCTTGTAAGGGAATTCTCCCACAACAAGTCGGGTCTCTTTCAACAGCTTTCCTCCTTTTCCACTAAGGCGATCTTTTTCACGAAGAGGCATGATCACAGCCCTCACAAACTTGCCGCTGCTCACCACAACCTTGGGAGCTAGCCGGCGACGCCTAGCCGTCTAGGAGGAGAACCTTCA
This sequence comes from Cenchrus fungigraminus, assembly GCA_036936925.1. NCBI lineage: Eukaryota > Viridiplantae > Streptophyta > Magnoliopsida > Poales > Poaceae > Cenchrus > Cenchrus fungigraminus. The sequence continues at coordinate 35,017,177 of CM072780.1, read as the reverse complement.
AGAGTAACAAACGCTTCAATGGCTTTCCGACGTGAATCACAAGTGCTCAAGCTATGGGATGCTCTTGCTCAGCTCGCACAAGCTCACAAAGGCTTAAACTCTCAACCCAACACTAGGATATGGCTTGCATCACAAATCTCACAAAAAGAGGGTTGGGGAGTGTTTATATGGCTTTGGCTTATGAAAAATAGCAGGGGAAGCACCTCAGCAACCCTAGAACCAGCAGCCCCAACAAGTGGAGCTCGTGGGGTACTTATACCCCTCACAAGGAAAACTAGCCGTTAGAACTCTGGCCAGGGCAGTTAAACCGCCTGGTCAGGGCGGTTAGACCGCCTGCCTCCGGCCAGTTTGAAAAACTAGTCGTTGGCCTGCTTGGGGCGGTTAGACCACCCTGGGCAGAGAGAGCCCAAAAACCCTTTTCTCTTCTCAGAAGCACTCCATAACGTGTTGAAGTGGCTAAGGTTGAGTTAGAGGTTTGTTAGATCACTCAGGGACTCTCTCAAGATTAATTCTCACTTAGGTCAACTAATTGTTGTGATTGTACAGGAACAGTAATCATGAACAGTAATCAAGATGTAAAGTGAAGACATAATCTTTATTGATGAACCATGTCACATATATATAGTACATGCCCATGGGGCAGTTTTGAGGATGTTAGAGGTGTTTGGTAACTGCAATTAGCAGTTGCTAATTACCCCTTTATTATCTTTATAATTGATCATAAGAATATTAAGAATATTCTCAACACTCCCCCTGATCAATTATCTTCTGGAATCTCCAATGTTCATCATAGTTATTAATCCTTGAAAAACCCTATGGGAAAAACTTAGATATTCATTGATATATCAGGATAAAACTCCTTAAAAACCCAATGGGGAAATATAGGAAAAAAACACCATGATAATCATTTGTATGCACTTACAATATCATCCCCAAAAAAACCCCTGTGGGGAAAAACAAGATGATATGACATGCATAATGCTGATATTGCCTCATTAAAAACTTCATATGAGAAACCAATAAAGTAAAACTCATATAAAGAAAAGAGTACAATATGATGCACAAATGGATTTATTTATTCAAATTTACTCCCCCGGATTTCTGCAAGTCTCTAAGCCTCTTCATACCAATTCCTTCAACACATTTATGAAATAATGAATATGGTAGAGATTTTGTGAATAAATCACATGACATAGTTTGCAGAATCTCTATTCCCCCATCTTATTATAACTCATGGGGATAAAATAACTTGGGAGTAATATGCTCAGTCAAGTTACACCTGATGTAACATGATTCCATTTGTGCAACACAATCAGCATTATCTTCAAAGATAATCGTTGGTGCATCAAGTGTGCCAACTCCACATGATTTTAATATGTGGTCAATCATTCTGCGAAGTCAAACAACTAATGTGATGCTTCATACTATGCAATTATCTCAGAATGATTGGTGGAAGTAGACACTAAAGTCTGCTTGGAAGATTTCCAAGAAATAGTAGTTCCACCATTTTAAAAATATAAAGTCTGTCTGGGATCAGCTATCATGGGGATCAAATAGACAGCCAATATTTTCTATGTATAGCTATCTTGCTATACACACATCCCAGATGAAATACATTCAAGCTGCAAGTCCTAAACAAAGTTTGGTTTCACCCAAATCTTTCATTTCAAAATCCGTCAAATGATGACGAACTTCATTGATGTCATGTTTTTTACCAATGATATTAATATCATCAACATAGACAGACACAATGCAAATATACGTTGTAGTTTTCTTTGATGGAAACACATAGACAATCATTATTGATTATGTATCCCTTATGCTTACGGAATATACTCAACCGATTGTACCACATTCGGCTTGATTATTTTAAGTCATAGCATGACTTCTGCAACTTAACACAAAATATGTTGCTATTTGCCTTAGGATTGAAAGGATCATGATGTCGTCTAGAGGGGGTGAATAGATGAATCTACACTTATTAAAAACTTCAACCCTTTGTTAGTACCAAAACCGGTCAGACCGGTATTGCTAGGCAGCAAACCAACAGACTAAGTAAAAGCCCTCTACGAGTTCTAGCACAAACCCAACTTGGTGTAGGACTTCCACAGGTGTTTCCAAGAGTGTCAATGAATCCCTGCACGCAACACAAGCACACCAAAGTAGATTGAAGCGGAAGCACAAGGATTAAGCTAGAAACAACTTAAGGTAATGCAAGTGAATGTAAAGCAAGTAAGAGCACAAAGACACCGGATTTATCCCGTGGTTCAGCTCGCCACTAAGGCTGGCCTACGTCCACATTGTTGAGGTAAGCCATAAGGGCTTTGGGATCTCTTTCAATCCGCTCCTCCCTCACACCTATCGCCAAGGCAATAGATGGAGTGTTCCACTATCTGTGATTTGCAATTACAAACTTCTTGGAGCTGCCACACAACGATCGGGAGCTTCCAAGCGACTTCTAGCCGTCTAGGAGCCAAGGGCTCTAAGAGTAAAAGATGCTTCAAAAGATATTCAACGAAATCAGCAGGTGCTCAAGTGTGGGATTGCTCACTAGGCTTCACAAAGCTTCCTAAGCTCTCACACAAGTCACTCTCTCAACCCAACTCAAGGATAGGGCACTAAAGGCTTGAATCTCACTTAGAGAGGTTGGGGAGAGCTCAGCTGGAGTTCTGGAAGGTGTTAGAAGTGTGTAGAACCGGCAACCCCTCAAAGAGGAGCTCATGGGTATAAATACCCAACTGCCACAAAACTAGCCGTTAGTCTGTCAGACAAAACCGGTCAGACCGGTTTGCCAAACCGGTCAGACCGGTTTTCAAACCAACTAACCGTTGGACAGTGTCAGTGCCAAAACCGGTCAGACTGATTTGCCAAACCGGTCAGACCGGTTTGGGCCAGAGAACCCTACTAAGGTTTAGATCTCACGGGTTAGTCTCTCATAGGTTCACTTGAGCACTTTTTGATGTTTGTTGTCCAACCAATGATTCATCCCTCTTGATAGTACGGCATACCTAAACTCAAGATAAAGATAAACCCAAATTAATCTACTTGAGCTTGAATCACCAAGGTACGCTGGTAATTGATCTTCAATGATTCGAGGGCTTCCAATGTTGTATACCAACTGAGCACATGTTATAGATAAGTAAATAGATGCATGTACTTGAGCATATCCACCTTGAGCTAGTGACTTAGAATTCTTCCATAGAGTAGAGAATCAATCACTTTGAATTCTAGAGCCACTCCAAATTATCAATCATGACACTAGATGCAATTTATCACCTTCCTCGGTAGGCTTGGATATGATACTTCAAAATCCTTGACGCTCTTAACTTCACCCTAGCACCTTTTCTTATGGTCGCTATCCATAGCTTTTGCTTAGTTCCTCATTTTAGTCAACTTGATTTCTTCATCACTTATCCTTGCCACAATTGAGTGAAGCCTTGCATCATAGAGAGAATTCCATTTGAGATACCACTCAAATAATTGTCCTTTGATTGATAACAAATATCCTTGCCTTGCAAGCTTCCATTTATAGGTCCATTACAATAGAGGTAACCACATGACCTTTGTCAACGCTCTACTTGAAGTCTTGCAACTAGCCTTTTTGTATGAGTCAATATCCCTTATATCATGTAAGAATGAAATCCATTTGATACCATACTCAACTTTCACTTAGTTCTCCCACTTTCATATCACAAGCTTCTCCTTTCTTCACAAAATTCTTTGCTTATCATAGAGAGGCCAACCAAGTACCATATGTAATCATGCCTCTATATTTGCTTTTCTTTAGCTTAGGACCACTTGTTGTATGACTTATGTAAACTCAAATGGGAAGAACACATTAACCAACTCATGACATTCATCTTTAGTATGCTTGCATACATTCCATGTATAATGTCATGAACCACCCTTGTCTTCTTTGTAATATGAGCCAAATGCATGATCTTACACATAAATATCATTTATCAATAATCAACAACCTGCTTACATGCTTTACAAGAGTGTTAGTGATTTAATCAAGTTGTCACTCAACTCACCAAAACCCACTTAGGGCTTGATTGCACTTACAATCTCCCCCTTTTTGGTGATTGATGACAACCTTGATTAAAACTTACAGAAGATATATAAATGAAGCTCTTAAAGACTAAGATTTAGGTAAAGCTCCCCCTCAATGTGTGCAATGAATGGAATTCATCAATTTTGGCCTCAAAATGCCAATTTGCACATATTCAAGAAAAACATGGAGCTCCCCCTAAATCTCAGCAAAGTGGGGTGCAACAAGTGTGTGTGACAAGATAAAATAAATGTGTGATGCATATGACATGAGTTATCACGAACAAACGACGAAACACAACAGAGGTGTGTGCTGTCTGGGGCAAAACCGGTCAGACCGGTTTCACCCAATCAGCCCACAAAACAAGGTAAGCTCGAGAAATAACTCATTCACCATACAACCATGCATCACAAACTAACAATAAGTCACTTACAATATTTAGAGTACATTACACACATTGTAGCACACATTACAAGAGTTCTCAAGTCCAACACATAGATAAGGTTCAACAGATAATTATTACAGATCCAAATCTCTCAACAAGTCTCTAAGATAAAAGATAACTGGATACATAGAAGCTTGGGAGTGCTCAGCACAAACCGGTCAGACCAGTTTGAGAAACCGGTCAGACCGGTTTCACCACCACAGCACACAGACAGATAAGCTTTAATCTTCTTTCTTCTCCCCCTTTGTCATCTATCACTAAAAACTTGGAGAAGAGGTGCTTCTGAGCTTCACTGACCACCATACTCCGGAGGAGCACCACCGTGCGGAGGAGGGTAATCTAAGAGAGAATTTGTAAGAATTGGAATTAAGAACTTTGAGAAGAAATGGTAGATGCTAAAGTATAAGGGTTTGAGACCCATCATACCATCGATATTGCCAAAGAGCGACTGGTAAGCTTGAGATACAATGCTTTGACCACTAGTAGGAGGACCCATAGGAGGAGGTGGAGGAGGAGGCACTTGATATCCATAATGGTGAGCATATTGTTGAAAATAGCCTTCGGAACCCAGCTGTGCCACCATGCTATCTACTGACGGGATCTCGGGCTCCTCCGTCTCGGGAGAGGGTGGAGACCTAGGAGGTTCAAAACCATGGTGATTGTGCAATAATTTGAGCGTGTCCTTCATTTGTTTCCTCTCTCTCCTAGACCTCTGCTGCTCGACCAATACATCCCTCTGACTCCTACACATGGATGTGAAAAAGTTCATGAGCTTGCGAATGGGAGAGGGAGGCTTGTCCCTTGGCTGACTGCTACTGCCAGCCCCAAACCGGTCAGACCGGTTTGGTCCTGACCAGTGGCTGCTGCTGGCTGGTGCTGCTCCTGCTGCTGTCCTTCTCCTCCCTCCATTTCTATCTCATCATATCTTCCAAGTGAGGGAGTCCTTATCCTCTTGGGTACCGGGACTTTGAAGGGCTCATGCTTAGTATCCTTTAGAAACTTTCTTTTTGCTACCTTTTCAATGATGTGCATGATATAAGGTTCATAGCCACACAACCTCTGGGGACTCTCGCTAATGGTCTTGATCTCCTCCCAAATAAACTCACTCACTGAGAATGGAAGACCGGGAGGCCTCGTGTGAACGAGCAAGTCCTTAGCATAATTGGATTTATCCACTGGGTTTCCGCCCCTAGGTGTGAGCGTCAACCGAAACATGCGGTTAAGCATGCTATAATAGGAGTAGAGCCTCGCTGCATAACCCGCATTTCCATGCTTGTTTCATGGTTACATGAATTTCATCTCTGTAGGCTCCATCGGACGAGTGCCACGGTGAATGCAAGGAAGAGTCACATCCGCCGGGCTAACTCCAAGCAATCTAGCAAACTGTGTGAAAGTGACATTGTATCTAGTGCCTTCTGTCATCCAATGCATCCTTCTTGTACCCACATATTCCTCAAAAGCAACAGTGGCATAGAACTGAGTAATGACCTCGGTGTTCCAACTGTGCCTGAATCCCATCAAAGGCTTGATCCTCAGAGTAGTACAAACCTCAATGATATCTCTGAAATTGCATTGTTTGTCTTCTCCATATAGCCCCAATCTATCCAACGAGCCTCTGCAACAATCCCCTTCTTCTTGGCTATGATGGCGGTGGAATAGTAATCCTACTGGAAGAAAGTGTGAAATCTGTAATCTATCCCACTAGCCATGTCCTTGGGCTCACCATAGGGCCACTCCCTTCTCTTCCTCCTAGCTGCCTCAGTCTTACCCATACCAAGATAATTCACTATGCGATGAGTGCCTAGATTGACTGGCCTCCTAATCTCAAGCATAAGCTGCTCTTCTCCTTCTTCTTCTTTTTCCTCTGCTCCTCTTTCTCTTCCACCATAATCCTCTTCTTCATCATCATCGTCATCATCATCTCCTACTGGTCCTTTCCCATGCCTAAATTCCATTCTGTAGTTCTCATCACTCTCCTGATCATCATCACTAGAAGTCTCGTGCCCTTCTTCCACAATTTCATCCACAACATTTGACTGAGCTGCTCTAGACATCCTAGGCCTCAAGGTAGGGCCACTGGATGTACCGGACGGCTCAATCGGATCGGGATCACCTTCCGACTCATCAACCCTCTTTTTCTTCTTTGACCTTGTGTAGGTCCTTGAGAAGTCCGACATGTGATTCCTGACCACAAATATGTGACAAAGTAGATATAAGGTCCATAGGAATTGATTCGAGACTCGACGAGAAATGAATTTGAAGTTTTGCACAAAAAGCAGGGCTGCTGTCCTAATAAAACCGGTCAGACCGGTTTCGCCGGCTGAAACCCAAGATCATGGAGTTCGAAATGTAGCCATCCAAATTGATTCAAAACTTAAAGAAAGCTTCCTGGGCATACTAGTTGATGATTGCTCAAAGGAATCCGAGAGATATGCATGGAGTAAGAGATCGGGCAAAGAGAACCTTTGAATACCTTGAGAGGATGGGAGAAGATGAGTAGAGCCTCAAAAACGGTCTCCAATCCGGTCAGGCCGAAGTTTAGCACCTCTATCCCTTAATCTCCAAGGGGGAAACCTTCTCCTTAAGCCTTCTTCAAGAATCCATGGTGGAGAAGTGTTTTGGAGAGGGAGAGCTCAGGGAGAGAGAGAGGACCATAGGCTTTGGCTGGAAGAGATGAATGAGGGATGAGAAGGAATATTCCACACGGGATACCCTTAAAGGGGTGGACCCGAGGTAAACCGGTCAGACCGGTTTCAGAAACCAGTCAGACCGGTTTCCCTTAGGAAACCAGCTGAAGTTAAGAACATGAGATTTGAAGCTTGATTTGAGAACTAATATGAGAATTGTGTTCAAGATATGTCCAGATACTAGTTTCTCCTTTGAAAAACCTGAAGCTCCAACTCTTTTCCAAAAAAACTTCTTTTTTTCGCGAGAGGTGATTAGAAGGAAAGATAAGAGATTGAAAGAATATTACTCTTTTTCCTTTTGAGATAGATCTAGTGAGATAAAGAGATAAAGAGATGAACTTTAGTCACAAGATAACTCCCAAATAGAGATTTTTCCAGATAGGTCCGAAAGCTCCTTGATACTTCCAAGAAACTTGAAGAGAGATAGATACGAGGAATATGTTGGACTTAAGAAAATCTCACCACTTGTGACTAGCCATCAATCAAGCAAGGTTAACTATAGTCACAAGTGAGTCGACCGGGTCATAAAGACCAACAACCAAATATTTTCAAAATTCACACAAAATCTATCATGCTAGTTGAGTTTTTCAAAAATCTAACCTATGTCACGCAGACATGTGGCTAAACAAGTTTTAGGACCATATTGGGATGTTTAACTCATGCCTCTCACATTATAACAAGCATATGACATAAAGTCAATATAAAGGTAGGCATCAATTAAATATCCAATAGGCACACAAGAGAGAACCTTGAATAGACCACATGCTAAGAAAATGCACACACTAGCATGAATAAATCCTAGATGATAAAGGTAGAATAAGAGTGAGTGTGAACCATACCTTTGCCTCTAGCTTATCACAATTTCACATTGGTGAATTGTGATTTTCCTTCACTTGTGCATTTCCAAGTTAATTCCAAGTTCTAGCTTTCATTTTGATAAACCTTTTAGATAAAACACGAGAGATAGACACTTAAGTAGCACAAGCACTAGTTTCAATCCTTAGTGACCTTTTTGGGTTAGAGAGACAAGAGGTCCACCAAAAATTGAAACCTCACAATATAGATCAAATTCCCTTTGTTTATGGAGCATATGAAAAAATGTGAACGACTAAGGTCACATGCACCATTTTGGCAATTAAGTCCAACTCGAGGAATTTAAACTATATTGTGGTGAGTAGCTATGCTTAAGGTTAGTTTCATAATCCAAAGAGAAGGATTAGACCAGATTTACCACTTTGGACTCAATGTCATAGCATACTCCATGGAGAGAGACAAGCTCTCATTTAGAGACTACAAAAATCACTAGATGAAACCATTAGTCTCAAAACACAAATTGTAGAGTGATCTCCCCCTAAATAGGTGCATCATGGATTTGAGTTGCATGAAACGAGCACTTAGTCAATTTAATGAACTAGGAGAGGTCACTTCACAATTTGGTCAAGGCACAAGAGAAAATAATTTACAAATATTGAAATTGTGCCAAGATTACTTACTATCACCAAGAAGGTACTTGTATGATGCTATATAAGAGCTGAGGATATTTATTTGAATTTCTTGAGTTAATCTTGAAGTATATCACTTAGTTGGGGAGCACTGGGCCAAAACCGGTCAGGCCGGTTTGGCAAACCGGTCAGACCGGTTTTGCCAGTGAGCCCAAGTGAAGTAATTTTTCAAGTCTCCAACAACTCATGATGCAGGTATATCTTCATGAATCTTCAATTGCTGACAATCACCCTGATTCTTGAAGCTCTATAGGTCTGAATTCCCAGATCCCGGAACCTCTGAAGAATTTCCCGGAGGTTGAGTTCCTGCAGCAATTCCCGGAACCTCCGGAGAATTTCCCGGAACCTCTGGGGTCTGCACTTCCAATGAAGCAGGGATGCTTGGCTCTTGGAGATGGTGTTGAGGCTTGGAATTATTCATCATCTTTTCTTGTGCTTCAACTTGGTCTAACGTCACCTTTGGCCAAACACTTGATTGACTTACAATTTCGTTTCTTCTTTCACCTGCACCATTTACATAAATTTGCTCTACTAGAGAGCGGTTACGAGCATCATATGGTAAGAGGAGCATAAATGTACACATAATTACTTAGTTAAGCCAAGTGCACAAAACCAAGATCTTGAGCACAAGTATCCACTTAGGATCAATTGACTAAGATGAAAGATGAGGCTTATGTTACCGAGATGTCATTGGAGTAAAAATAAAAAGTTTAAGCTTGATGCTTGGCATTATTCTAGCTCATAGTCCTTCTCTTGAGTTTTGCCAAGTCTCCAATGCATCTCCATGCTCCTGCGATTCTAGCAAGCTCTTTTTGGTACCCAAACCATGTTGGGTCCTTTAGGGTTAGTCACAAGAGATTTGGGAATCCAAATGGCTCTTATGCTAGTTTGAGGTGAACAAATCACTCTATTAGCATAGATACCATTCTTGTCATCCCTAAGTCTAGAAAATGCATAATCGACAAGTTTTGACTTAGGGATGTTACCATTTGGACAATCATTACTCTCATGTCCCTTCGACCGACAAGTGTAGTAGATACGACTTTTGATCTTGCTTGCTGAAGCCTTGCTCTTGTTTTTGCTCACTTGTTGCTTATTGATCTTGTGGTTTACTGTAGAAGCTTGATTGCGCTTGATATGCTCTTGAGGCACTGCAGTTGCCAAAACCGGTCTAACCAGTTTACCAAACCGGTCAGACCGGTTTGCTGCAGACAGCACCCCAGTCACTTGTGGACATGCCTCAATGAAGTGTCCATGTTGCTTGCATTTGTAGCATATCCTTCTCCTTAGCTTCCTTTGCCTTTTCTTCTTGCCTTCGAGCTGAGGAGAGCACATGGATGCATAGTGACCCATATTTGAGCACTTGAAGCATTATATGTGTTCAAGCTTCTTTTTCTTGATTTCTTGAGCCTTGTGATTGTTGCCTTGCTTCTTCGGTCGGAGGGTTGAGCTAGTGCGGTTTGAACCCTTCTCAAGCTTCTTCACCATGTTGTCACGGTTATCTTGAGAAGGTTGCACTTGACTCTTTTCCTTCAACTTACCCAAGTCTTCTTTAAGCTTTTCAACCTCTTGCATGAGTTGATCATTTTCTTTCGCAATGAGGTCATCACAAGTCTCTACAAGTACATGCTCAATACTAGATTGGCTTGCTTGAGAACAACAAGGTTTAGTACAAGACAATTCAATATTGACATGTGAGCATGTGCATGTGTGTGAGAGAGGTTGAGTGGATGTTACCGATGAAAGCACAACCTCATGAGCTACTTCTAGACAAGTATATGATTCTACAAGCTTGTCATGAGAGCACTCAAGCTCCTTGTGACACGCTTGTAAAGCCATATGCTCGCTAGTGAGCTTTTCAAGTTTATCATTGAGCACCTTCTTTTCTTGCTCCAAAGATGCTACACATGTAGACAAGTTAGTAACACAAGCAACTTTATTAAGCAAGATATCATATTTATTGACCAAGGTAGAGTGTGAGAGTTTGAAGGCTTCAAGCTTTTGAGTTAAAGACTTTATGGTGTCAACTTGATCTTCAACTCTCTTTGCCATTTGATCTTCCTTGGTTTCCTTGCTCTTCTTGGCCATCAAGCATTTGTGATCATCAACACTAGGAGTTGAGGATCTAGAAACCGCCGATGCTTGTCTTGATCGCCTTCTTGAACACTTGTTACCCTTTACTGTGTTCATCCTGTGAAAACTGGTCAGATCGGTTTTGAAAACCGGTTGGACCAATTTTTCCACAGTGTCGCCCATCTTGCATTTCTTGCCTTGTTGATCCATGGGTGTGGTCACTAGAGGATCAATGTGTGCTTCTGAGGTAGAGCACTCCTCTAAGGATAATCTTGCCACTTGATCCTCACTAGTTGACGGCTTGTCATGCTCAACCTCCAAATCTTCATTTTGGCTTTTGATTTCTCTTCTCTCATCATCCTTAGCTAAGATGTCATCATGATCACATGAAGATGAGTGGTTTGCAGCTGTGGCTTCACTTTGCATGCTTGCTCTTTGATCTTGATCTTCGCATTTGGGCAAATCATAGAGATCTTGAAAAATCTCCCAAATGTCATGTGCATCAATTATGTCATCACAAATTAATTCCTGCACATCACAACTCAAGGTACTACGAATGTAGTTAGTAACTTGAGCGTTGAGTTGCCAACATTCTAAATCCTCTAGAGATAAGCTTGACAAGTCAATGTTGTCTACTCTAGTGTGAGGAGAAAGAATACTAGCAACTACAACCTGCTCAGCATGTGGACCAAAGGTCCTAATTCCATTGAGTACATGAGCTGACCAAGAATCATAGTTTGAGCCACCTAGATTCAATGGCTAAAAAGATACCTCATATGTTGTCGACATCTTTTCTCCAAGCAGTTAAGCTCGAATCGGAGTTCCATGCTCTGATACCAATTGAAAGGATCTTGATGTCGTCTAGAGGGGGGTGAATAGACGAATCTGCACTTATTAAAAACTTCAACCCTCTATTAGTACCAAAACCGGTCAGACCGGTTTTGCTAGGCAGCAAACCAACAGACTAAGTAAATGCCCTCTACGAGTTCTAGCACAAACCCAACTTGGTGTAGGACTTCCACAGGTGTTTCCAAGAGTGTCAATGAAGTCCCTGCACGCAGCACAAGCACACCAAAGTAGATCAAAGCGGAAGCACAAGGATTAAGCTAGAAACAACTTAAGGTAATGCAAGTGAATGTAAAGCAAGTAAGAGCACAAAGACACCGGATTTATCCCATGGTTCAGCTCGCCACTAAGGCTGGCCTACGTCCACGTTGTTGAGGTAAGCCACAAGGGCTTTGGGATCTCTTTCAATCCGCTCCTCCCTCACACCATCGCCAAGGCAATAGATGGAGTGTTCCACTATCTTTGATTTGCAATTACAAACTTCTTGGAGCTGCCACACAACGATCGGGAGCTTCCAAGCGACTTCTAGCCGTCTAGGAGCCAAGGGCTCCAAGAGTAAAAGATGCTTCAAAAGATATTCAACGAAATCAGCAGGTGCTCAAGTGTGGCATTGCTCACTAGGCTTCACAAAGCTTCCTAAGCTCTCACACAAGTCACTCTCTCAACCCAACTCAAGGATAGGGCACTAAAGGCTTGAATCTCACTTAGAGAGGTTGGGGAGAGCTCAGCTGGAGTTCTGGAAGGTGTTAGAAGTGTGTAGAACCAGCAGCCCCTCAAAGAGGAGCTCATGGGTATAAATACCCAACTGCCACAAAACTAGCCGTTAGTCTGTCAGACAAAACCGGTCAGACCGGTTTGCCAAACCGGTCAGACCGGTTTGGCCAGAGAGCCCTACTAAGGTTTAGATATCACGGGTTAGTCTCTCATAGGTTCACTTGAGCACTTTTTGATGTTTGTTGTCCAACCAATGATTCATCCCTCTTGATAGTACGGCATACCTAAACTCAAGATAAAGATAAACCCTAATTAATCTACTTGAGCTTGAATCACCAAGGTACGCCGGTAATTGATCTTCAATGATTCGAGGGCTTCCAATGTTGTATACCAACTGAGCACATGTTATAGATAAGTAAATAGATGCATGTGCTTGAGCATATCCACCTTGAGCTAGTGACTTAGAATTCTTCCATAGAGTAGAGAATCAATCACTTTGAATTCTAGAGCCACTCCAAATTATCAATCATGACACTAGATGCAATTTATCACTTTCCTATGTAGGCTTGGATATGATACTTCGAAATCCTTGACGCTCTTAACTTCACCCTAGCACCTTTGCTTATGGTCGCTATCCATAGCTTTTGCTTAGTTCCTCGTTTTAGTCAACTTGATTTCTTCATCACTTATCCTTGCCACAATTGAGTCAAGCCTTCCATCATAGAGAGAATTCCATTTGAGATGCCACTCAAATAATTGTCCTTTGATTGATAACAAATATCCTTGCCTTGCAAGCTTCCATTTATAGGTCCATTACAATAGAGGTAACCACATGACCTTTGTCAACGCTCTACTTGAAGTCTTTCAACTAGCCTTTTTGTATGAGTCAATATCCCTTATATGATGTAAGAGTGAAATCCATTTGATACCATACTCAACTTTCACTTAGTTCTCCCACTTTCATATCACAAGCTTCTCCTTTCTTCACAATATGCTTTGCTTATCATAGAGAGGCCAACCAAGTACCATATGTAATCATGCCTCTATATTTGCTTTTCTTTAGCTTAGGACCACTTGTTGTATGACTTATGTAAACTCAAATGGGAAGAACACATTAACCAACTCATGACATTCATCTTTAGTATGCTTGCATACATTCCATGTATAATGTCATGAACCACCCTTGTCTTCTTTGTAATATGAGCCAAATGCATGATATTACACATAAATATCATTTATCAATAATCAACAACCTGCTCACATGCTTTACAAGAGTGTTAGTGATTTAATCAAGTTGTCACTCAACTCACCAAAACCCACTTATTGCTTGATTGCACTTACAAGGATTTGATATACTTATTCCATCAGGAACATTCATGTATATCTTAGAATCTAATGACCCATACAAATATGTGGTCACTACGTCCATCAACTGCATAGATAGATGATTTTGTACTGCCAAAGATATTATGTATCTCAATATTATGCCACTCATAACTGGAGAAAAAATTTTGTTGAAAATCAACATCAGGCCTTGCGTGAAGCCCTTTGCAACTAGCCATGCATTATATCTCACCACTTCATTGTTTTCATTCCGTTTCTAGACAAAACAAATTTGTATCCAATAGGATGGACACTAGGAGGTGTTGGCTTAACACCAGAAAACACTTCCCTTAGTGAGCAAGGCTATCTCTGTTTCTATTGCTTCCTTTCTACATGTTCCAGTCTGAGCACATCAAGCACTCTACCATGGATTTAAGATCTGGATCACTTTGAAGGATATCAGCAATTTGTTCAGAGAAATAATTGTCGACCATGATAATAAGACTCTCCAGTCTTTATGTAATTAATGGCAAACCCTTAATAGATCGTCATGATTTCCCAAAACAATCGATCTAGGGTCTTTAGATTTCCCAGTCTCATAATTTATGCGCATATGTGAGCTGGGTAACAATCAAATCTCTCTCAAAATAATTGATTACTAAAAGATTTATATCAACAAAAGTTGATCTTCATTTACCACTTTCTTTTATTTCGTATCTTGCATCTTAGAATTGCCTCTCCCCCTCTTGCGTCCAAGAGGGATTATTCGAGTGGTTATCTTTAGGATCTTCCACTCTTTCAGGCATGTTCCTTGCAAGATAAAAGGGTTTAACAACACCTTTGTAATTGGTAAACAAATCTGTCAGATTATTTGCAACATTTGCAAATCTATAAGTCTCTGAACTTGAAGTTCAGTTTTCATAGTACGTGGATTATAAAGGACATGCATCTTGCATTCCAATTAATTTCTCGGCATTCAAATTTATGGTACAATCCTCCCCCTTAATGCCGGAAAATGATCCTTATTGAAGATATATCAGCGAAAGGGGCTGTAAATAGATCACCTGTCATAGGCTCTATGTACTTAATAATCAACGGAGATTTGAATCCGACATAGATTTCTAACTTCTATGTGATCCCATAGATTTTCGCTGAGGTGGTGAGATGGGTACATAAACAGCAAACCCAAACTTACGCAAATGGGAAATACTTTATAAATTTCCACGTACCAACTGTAAGGGGGAATTTTAATAATATGCAGTTAGTCGTAGTTGGATTGATTCAGCAGTGTGCAGTACTGCTTGATCCCAACACGATGTAGGCAACTTGCAATTCATCAATATTGGTATTGATACGAGTTTAAAACTCTTTAATCCATGACTTAGGCAAGCCATTATTAGTGTGGATATATCGTACAAAATGCTAAACCCGAATTTCCGATAGAAAATTCAGCAGCACTGTACATTCGAATCGATTGATTTCGATGTTCAGAATAATCAGTCTCCAACTACATTAGTTGAGACAATATTTTAGCTAGCTTTATTCATGGTTTCATGTCAATAAAAGAGACACATAAGACCATCTTATAGATGCATCTATAAATACCATGATTTATCTGAACGATCCACTATCAGGCTGAATCAGTCCACAAATTCACCTTGAATTATTTCAAGTAATTTGTTTTGTTTCAGCATTCAGTTTCCCTTTAGCACGTGTAGTGCATATAAATTTAAAGATTGTGGGAACTTTGCTTTATGCAAATCAAGACCAATGGAATTGCCAATAATCTTCCTCATTATTCCAACTCCAGGATGACCTAGTCTATCATGCCATGCTTGGAATAAATTATATTTCGGAAGATTACTTTATATGCAACAAAAGATATATGTTTTATGTATGTATAGTACAATCCAGATTCTAGGGATGGATTTTTCACAAATATGTTTGCCATATCCCGTAAGATTAGTGAAGTAAATAAATTCTTCTTTCCCATCTACATGTATTTCCACATGAAGACTATTCTTACGGATATCTTTATAGCATAATAGGGTACAAGTTAATCCTGGATACAATAAGGTATCCTCTCTCATTAATTGAGCACTCTTAGGGATTTTAATAGTGGACAATTTGAACCAACTATTGAAACATCATACAATGATGATCATAATATTTCCTTCTATTTTGTTAAGAGTCCGAAAAAATTCAACTCCCAAAGAATATAGTTTCTAGTACCACTATCAACAATACATAATTCCATCCTACATTGGATTGACATCAAATATATTCTATAGTCTAATAAGAATGCATACTAAAAAGAACTTCTCATTAAACATATAGGAAAACATACATAATCACACAAATGTATTACAATATCCAACATATGAGTATGACATTACAATACATATGTGCTCACAATACATCCATCACTCGCAAGTTTGCAATGCAACTCTTCGGATCACATAGAGTTTGCACAACTTAAATTATTACAACAATTTAACAATCCCACATTATAATTAAATAGATAGTAACTTCGGTCTGAGACAATTTATTCTAAGTCTCCAAACATGTCATTTGAGGTGAACTCCATGAGCATGTCATCAGTACTTGGAAGCTTCTCCTTCATGAGATCCAGGTTGTCATTGTTGTCTGAACAACCCACTTCCTTAGTCACAGCAGGGGCAAGATTGAAATGTGCTTCATATCTTGGTGATTTATCCTTGCTTTGCTTTGCATCCTTTAATGACTTTTGGTAGAGAGCTACCAAATGCTTTGGAGTACGGCAATCTTTAGCAAAGTGATTGAAAGTACCACATCTATGACATTTAGTGTCATTTTTGGCCTTAGCATCACCACCTCGCTTACCCTTATGATTGGGCTTTTGCCTTTTGTTGAAATTCTGCGTTTCAGGCTTGTTATTTGGGTCACCAGAATTGGGTCCCTTGAACTTTCTCTTACCCTGCACACTATGAACCACAGGAAGGGGTGTTGCACCAATCGGGTGCTTATGATGGTTCTTCATCAGAAGCTCATCATTTTTTTCAGCCTGAGTAAGTGTGTGGATAAGTTGAGAATACTGAGTGTATTTATTAGCCTGATACTGTTGTTGCAAGACTCGATCCGCAGGAAGCATGGTAGAAAGAGTTTTCTCAATCTTATCAGCATCCATTGGTTCCTACTCACAAAACTTCAACTTAGAGCAAATCTTATGAACAGCATGATTGTAGTCTGCAACAGACTTGAAGTCCTGCAAACGCAAATGATTCCACTCATGATTAGCCTCCAGCCAAATGAGTTCCTTCTGCTGGTCATAACGCTCTTTAAGAGCAAGCCACAAAACATGAGGATTCATCTCCATAAGGTACTCTTGTTTGAGATCCTTATGGATGTAAAACCTTAAGAGCATTAAGGCACCGTACTTCTTTTGTTCATCCAAAACGACACTGGCAGTAGGCTCGCTAAGGTATGGTAATAGTCCGCGGGATGCAAAGTTAATCTTTATATCCGAAGCCCAAGTGGGGTAATTGTGACCATCAATG